>CM070646.1:20562793-23036543 GCA_036346575.1 Dendrocalamus sinicus | reverse complement strand
TTTAAAACAATTCAAAAATTCTACTCTAGACTTGTATATTTAGAAATATAGGGCCTGTTTGGATCCTATGGGCTAGCAACTAGTTGCTAATTTTTAGTCCTTGTGGATCCAAACAGGAGGGCTAATGAGTGGGCTAAAGTTTAGCCAAAGCCTCAACTAGTTGTTAGCCAACTAGTTGGCCAAACCCAGCTAATGAGGGCTAAAGGACCAGCCAGATGGAAAAAAGACGTCGATACCCACGCCCTCCCTCCCAGACCGCACAGACTCCTAGAGGCTCAGGGGTATAACAGACTTTGTACTGAGATAGTAGTACTTATTAGTCCTTGGATCCAAACAGGACTGGGCTAATTTTTAGCCAGCTAACTACTAGTCAGCTAACAACTAGTTCTAGCTAACAACTAGTCCTAGTCCATCCAAACAGGCCCATAGTTCATTTTTATATCAAATATGTGTGCTTTGAAAATAGATTCGTGATTCTATGATCCGATCCTATCAAGCGAAACACAATCCTACCTAAAATCGAATCCTAACAAGTAAAATTTTTGCTTTTTAGCTCAAAATTTGAAAGTTTTTTTTACATATGGACCTCTGGAGAAAAAATTTGCAAAAATGGACCCTTAGCACGGCGCCAAAGAATATAGCATCCAGGGTACATAGCACGGCGCCATATGCTTTGGCGCCGTGCGTGGCCACGTAGGAGCCACGGTGGCACAGCACGGCGCCAAAGCACATGGCTAACCTAATTTGTGCAGCATCGTGCGCGATCGATCTCGAAACATGGTAGCAGGAGGAACGAGTATATTAGATCAAAAGAACCCTACCCATTAATTAACAGACGGGGCTTGAAAAGAACTGGTTGGCTGGTTTGCTCGTATACGGAAAAACCGCAACCCGGCGGGGGCCTCCATGAACGAGCTCTGACCCCTGGAACGTTCAGCGCACGCGCGTGGATCGGTTAGTCAGTCGTCGCAGGTCAAGTCGTCGGTCCTCTATACTTTAATCTGATCTGCGACTGCTAATTATTTGGAGCCAAGCGTTAAACAACGGCACATCACTCGCTTTGCTAACGCATCTGATCAAGTCGTCGGTCCTCTATAGATTAATCCGATGTGCGTCCGTTAATTATTGGACGCGTCTACATTCCTCGCGTGTGTGATTTCCCACCGTAGACGCTCACTTGCTATTTTCGGTGTGATAGCTGGTCGCAATCACACATCCTATCTGTGGGTACACAATAATCCACTTGCTCTTTCTAATTTGTCACCTACCCCGCACGCGCACGCTTCTGCCCTCGCGCGTCCGGGTTTGTCAACATGAGTCTATCATTGATTAGATATTTATGTGAGAGACCATGTGGTCGTGATCCCATGAGAGTGATGAGTAATTGATAAGGGTTTAGGATAGTCGAGTTTGGTTTGGGTGACCATGTCGTTGCGTGGTGCAACGGGCTCGGTCGATTTGGTCAACTTGGTCATTTGGGCTTAGGACGTTTTTACTGATGTTTCGACAGGTTTGGATTTCGTCATGCGTGAGTATGATGTGTTTATGCTATTTACGCTTTCATATATCGAGCGGTGCTATTTGACGTGTTTTCTTGTCTGTGTGGCTGCAGGACGTCGAGTGGAGTCGTGGCGAGACACGGAGGATCGACTAGCGCAGTGGCGCCGAGGTCGAACATCGGGAGGTGTCAAGACGACGTGGACTCGAGGTGGTTGCGAGGCGTGCGAGGCAAGGAGCGTGGAAGCTTCCCGGAAGGTGCAGGAGGGGCGAAACGGGAAATTCGTAAGGCTGCACAAGCGGGAGCGGGCTTCGTTGGATTTAGCCGGCGTAACGGGGCGGAGACCCGTTAGCCATGGACTATAAAAGGAGAGGAGGGGCTGCATGCCCACTTGAGCACTTGAGGAGAATTAGGGTTTGCTAGAGTCAAAAGAGCCTTTGAGAGTTTATTTTGGCTTTAGACTTTAGTGGGTGAGAGTGGTTGGAGAGGCAGAGTGTGCTCCCTCTGTCCTCTTCGATGGTTTCCATGTGAGCTCTCTGCTTGTGTTCATCCCTTCTCAAGCATGTATGGTTGAGGGATTGAGAGGGAGAGGGAGAGGATTGTGTAGAGAGTCTTGTAATCACTTCCTCGTTCTAATGTCCATGCGTATGGGGACGTAGCTCTCTGTAACCCTTGTGATTGGAATGAAAAATCTGAAGTTTTTCTCTGTTCATCCTGTTCTTGCTTCCATGGCTCCTATGTGTGATTTTTGAATTTTTGTGTTTGGAGTTCTTGCTTGCTGAGGAGTTCCAAAATGGGTTGCTATGACATGGGAGATACTCAAAAGCCAATTGGCTAGCAAATCTTCAGAGCAAATCTTGTTTAATTTCAGTTTTTCCCTTTTGGCCTCCTCTGTTCTTGTTTTTCCTCTTCTAGGGTTTTGGTGAAATCTTGATTCCCTTGTAGAAATGGCATGAAATTTGATCTGGATTATCCTATGGCTATTGCTAACATTTCCTCAAAGTTTCATGCCCAAAGGATCAAAGGTTGAGGAGTATTTCAGATTTTGGTTCAGTTCTTGCAAAGAGTTCAATTTTTGTCATAATCTGAATTTCTGGGTTTTGGATTGGATTCTCTTGTTCCCTAGAGTTTCAATCCTATATCATTTCCCTGCTCTTTAGGCCTCAAGTGAACTGCTATTTCTCCTCTTCTTCCTTGTGTTAATTTGGTCTGAAGGGTTTACTGCAGTCACTGATTTTCGTGGCTTCAAGTTTGCAGTGTTCAGCTGCTCCCTTCTTCAGTCTGTTCGGCCAGTCTTGGATAGCAGTTTTCTTGGCATTTGTTTCCTGTGTTCCTTGGTATTTACTTCCTTACCGAGTACTCCTTTTGGCTAATTTAATGGTTGTTTTGATTGGTCAATGAAATATGCAAATCCGAATGGAATGTTGATTCCTGCATACAGTCCCGCTGTGTGTATGAGTCCAAGTTTCCTTGCAGCTGAACTGAACAAAAACTAAATCTGCTTGCTGTCCATTTCAGTTAATTACAGTTTAATAGGCTTGCTGTTTCCTTCTTTGGCCGAATGCTATTAGCAAAATTTCTTTTCGGTTTCAGCTCTGATTCTGTACTCGGTTCAAGTTTTTCCTTTTTGGGTGTTTTCATTCCTAGTCGGCAGTAACATAGTGCATTCCTTGTGTAGTAGTTCTTTAGTGTCTTTTCATATTTTTTTTTCTCAGCTGATCTTCAACCATTTTGCATGCAGATCAAACGACATTATTTTCAGCTGAAATTTTTACTGGTTAATCTCTGATTTATGCTGAATTTTTTAGTACGCATGCGTTCCAGATTTCAGCAAAATTAATTTTAATTTTCTGTGAGTTGCTTTGTTTTGCATCTTTTTGAAAAATCAGTGTTCGATTTCTCGGGGGCGATTTTGAAGCGAGCGACATTCACCCCCCTCTGTCGCCATTTCGGTCCTACATTATGTGAGACTATGTGATGGTTATGCATATTATTGATAATGAATAATTGATATTTAGTTTTATTAGAATTTATGTTTGTGAAAATTTCGGTCCAAGTTGAGTGGTTTTGGATAGCGTTCGAGTGGTTTTAGTCAGGTCCGAGTGGTTTTAATTGCTCCGAGTGGTTTTGGTCTACTCTGAGTGGTTTCGGTCGGATTCATATGGTATCGGACGGCATTCAAATAGCTTTGGAGTATTGGGCGGCATTCGAGTGGCAGCGGAGTATCGGACGGCGCTCGAGTGGCATTGACGTATCGGATAGTAGTCTGATTGGCACGTCCCCGACTGCACGATTAACACGTGTCAGCGCCTGAAAATCCCGCGGTGGCGAAGAGGGCTATAAATAGAATTGCTGCTGTTTGGAGGCTAGATATGTTATTCTTCAAGTCAACAATGCTATTTTTGACCAAACTTCGTATTGGTCCTACACATCCAGCATCCTAGTGTACAGTACTACCTGGTCAACTTGTCAGGACTCGACTCTATTTTGATTTTCCAAGTCGAACTCGAACAGCACGGCAATCATGGAGGGCTCGACAGGTCACAGCAAAGGACGGCTTCGTGCGCGTCAGTCGTACTGACCAGATCGCCATCATTGGACATCATTTGCAGCCATACGTCATAATTGTTACTTTTTTTTGTTGAAGAAATGATCTTTACCACGTAGGAGTATATACTACAAGTCTACAATTGATAGAATCACATCGCTATTCGAGACGAAACAAAACTGTTCCAACAAATTACTCCCTTGGATATAGTGGTGTTCTAGAACCAATAGCACGAGGCATCCTGTTTCATGGGCACACATCTCGACTGTCTGAGAATATACTCCCAACTTCAGAAAATTAACAAAATCTCCAAGACAAGGATAAAAGTACTTGTTCATCAAGCTAGCTGGAGCGCAGAGACCTCTCAATTCAATACAGCAGACGGGAGCGCAGTGCTTGTTACTTTTTTTTTGTTGAAGAAGTGATCTGTACCACGTAGGAGTAAATACTACAAGTCTACAATTGATAGAATCACATCGCTTTTCGAGATGAAACAAAACTGTTCCAACAAATTACTCCCTTGGGTATAGTGGTGTTCTAGAACCAATAGCACATACTGTTTCATGGGAACACATCTCGACTGTCTGAGAATATACTCCCAACTTCAGAAAATTAACAAAATCTCCAAGACAAGGATAAAAGTACTTGTTCATCAAACTAGCTGGAGTGTAGAGACCTCTCAATTCAATACAGCAGACGGGAGCGCAGACAGGGCCGGCCCTGAGGGGGGGGGCGAGAGGGGCGGCCGCTCCAGGCCCCCAAAATCTAGGGGCCCCCCATATACTATGTAGAGTATATACATGCAACAAATAGAAGGCATGGTTAAATACTTTAATACTTATATATAGAATGAAGGATTTGCTTTGAGTATGATCATTGCCAAAGATATTGCAGCTCAAATGAATGTAGAGCCATCATTTCCAGTTAAGCGGCGTGTTCTTAGGAAGAAACAGTTTGATGAAATTGATTGTGATGAAGCAGTTTTGCAAGCTGAGAAGGAATTTGAAGTTAATTATTTTTTTTTTGTTATGGTTGATATGGCAATCAATTCATTGAAAAGTAGATTTTAAGAACTCTAAACATTCGGAAGTATATTTGGATTTTTAATGAGTTCAACAACATTGAAGTCATTGGATCGAACTAAATTAAAAGAATGTTGTACAAAATTTGCAGAAACTTTCTCTCTAGATGGTTCATCTGATGTTGAGTTAAATGATCTAATTTCTGAGTTAAGTGTTATGCAATTGACTTTATCAGATAAACCAATGTCTGCTATGGAGATCTTTGAGTTTGTCAGAGAAGCGGATTGTTATCCTAATATTTCTATTGCTTATCGGGTTTTATTTACTATGCCTGTGACTGTGGCATCAGCTGAAAGAAGCTTTTCAAAGTTGAAATTGTTGAAGAATCATTTAAGGTCAACAATGTCTCAAGAGTGATTAAACGGTTTGGCAACTTTATATATTGAGAAGAAATTATTGGATGAGATTGATATCAATACCGTCATCAATGACTTCGCATCTAGAAATGTTAGAAGAAATTTTTAAGGTAATATCTATGAACTCTTTGATATGAATTTTTCTTTAATGCATAACGCATTTTAAGTGTTTGTTGGTAAAATTAGATATATATATATATATATATATATATATATATATATATATATATATATATATATATATATATATATATATATATATATATGTGTGTGTGTGTGTGTGTGTGTGTGTGTGTGTGTGTGTGTGTATGTAGATTTATATTTAGATATTTATATTAGGGCCTGTATTTCTAGTTTCACCCCGGGTCTTTAAAATCCCAGGACCGGCCCTGAGCGCAGTGCTTGTCCCGGTCAGAACCACATATTAGCGAGAATTCTATACTTAGCCAGTAATAATTTTAGTAGCAAACCATCAGAACTTTCCAGGGGAAGGAGAATGCTTGGTTGGTCGCCAGGGCGGACACCCACTCCAGAAGCTAGCACACGCGCACTCGCCGCTGAGTAGTAGTAGGACAAGTCAGGACGAGCAGAGCGAAGTCTTAAAAAAAATGCTGAATGTTCTGCCTTGAAACCCTCCTTTCTCTAATCTCATCCTAACTACTCCCTGAAATGAAGTGCCTAGATCTTAATTGCAATTTACAGTGCTTTAGTAGAGTAGTAGCAGAGCACAACCCCCTCATGCTCTCCTATATAAAGGAGCTCAGGGCAGGGGTCTCTCCTCCATCCACAAGAAGCAGCTAGCTCCAGTTTCCACTTTCTACTTCGTCTTGCAGTCTTGCTCCATATACAAAACCTACCAAAATCCTCAAAACTTTTCCTCCCAAACTCGTCTCGTTGCTCCATATACACCACCAAGAAACACACTACAAGATCGACTTCAAAGCAGCGATGGCGGTACGTATCTTCCTGATGATCTTAATTTTTCATCATCGCGTTAATTACTTTTTCATCTCTGCTCTTTCGGCTGAAACATGGAGGTGCTAATTTGCTTTGTTGGTTGCAGCAAAAGATCGTGATCAAGGTGCAGATGGCGAGCGAAAAGTGCCGGTCCAAGGCGATGGCGCTGGTCGCAAAGACGGGCGGGGCGGACTCGGTGGCGCTGGCCGGGGAGGGGAAGGACCAGGTGGTGGTGGTCGGCAACGTCGACTCCGTCAAGCTGACGAGTGCGCTGCGCAAGAAGGTCGGGTTCGCGCAGCTGGTGGAGGTCGGTGAAGCCAAGAAGGAGGAGAAGAAGGAGGAGAAGCCAGAGGTCACTGTGATCGAGCCCCCGTACCTGTGGCAATACCACTACCCGGACCCGTGGCACTACCACTACCCGTACCCCGCTGCTGGGTACAGGTACGGCTACTTGTAATCGCCGCCAGGCATCTGCTCCATAATGTGGAGAGCTTGCATCATTGCATGCATACGGATTGTAGTGCAAAATGTAGAGCATGTAGAGAGATTAGTACATTGTACACGGATTCTGGAAGACCGCGAGTGAAGATTATGGTCTATTTGTAAGTTGTGAGACCACATGAAGGTCACTCTATGTGTGAAAGAGTATTAAACATGGATGTACAAGTTCTATCGAAGTTTAACTCTGATTTGAAGCTTTTCAGTTTTCAAAGTTGCTGTCAGGAGTTAAACGGATTGGCCGGCATTGACAGTTTGAACAACTTAGCATCGGCAGTATGACCGACTGCTATGGAGCGATTAGATCAGTCATATGGCCTTTTGGAGAATAAACACCAAACACTTATGTAGGTGTGCTTGAGGATATCTGTACGTTTGATGTCACTCAATTTGGAATTATAAGCTGAAACTATATAGAGATTAATCGAAATTTCAGAGAGTGTTTCCTAGATCTCTTAAGAGGTCAGACCGGCTTGTGGCCAACGGTCAGACCGGCGTTGGGTCAGTGGTTAGACCGGTCCTCTATTACCAGGGTTCGACCAGGGTTGATATTCTCACAAAATAGCTTGATTCTTCTCATTTTGCTCTTTTGAGAAGTGAGATGGGTGTTCTATATCCCATGAAATTATTTTAAGGGGGGCTTGTTGTTTAAAAATGTTTTAGAAGCTTTTGTTTATTATATTTATCAAATATTTCATCAAGTCCAAGCCATTGAATCAAAAGAGTTGTAGAGTTTTTTTATCATATTTATTCATACAATGTGTAGTTTTTATCATGATTGGTTGCAATTAATTTGCTATACTTGAACTAAATATGATATTGCGGAATACTCTGACTAGATTGATTATAAATAGTACTTTGCGGTGTTCATATAAAAAGATTAGCTTGATTGTGAGTCTTATTTTAGATCTTGACTATTAGACTTATATGTTTCATATTGCAATCTTTTTATGTTAACTCAATTTGGTATGTTATAAAAAATTATGAGACAGAGATAATTAAAAAGATGTATGCTCAACCATGACATATATAAAAAGGCACAAAAAATGCACAAATAAAAAGAAGTATACTTGGAGCATGCCACCATTGAAAAAAAGTATGTTACAAGCATGCCATTATTTAAAGAAGCTATTATAAAAGTGTGAGTTGGTGGTTGGTCCATTCTTCCTCCTCTCTTCTCAGCCATCCGATTTGATCTGGACCATTCGTCTCTCTCCTCCTCTCTCTCTCTCTCAGAATACAACCGCCCAACCCCTCCACTTTCCCCATCTCCTCGTGCATTATGGTCACGCTTCTATCTCTGTCGCTTATTCTCCAATGTTTGATGTGTGAAGTTGGCCAGATAGTAAGTTTCGTCTCACCATTTTTATGACTTCGTTGCAATGCATGGGTCTCTAACTAGTTTAAAGAAATATGCTACAAGCATGCACATACTTAAGACTTGAGTGTGCAGCAATAGGTTGATACATAAGATTGCTAGCTCGTCTAGATTTAAGGTTTGTTTCACTTTTAGGCTTTCACTTTCGTTGTGATATCTCATTGTGCTCTTTATAATTGGGTTGATCACTATTGAGATGCCTGCTATTGATATAAATTACTTAATCGTGTTGAAAAACTTAGTATGACATTGCTACATGATATATATGAGTTTTTATTATCTAGATAGCTCTACTAAAAAAGATGGCTTGGTTAAATTATTAAATCAATGCAAAGTGACTTGAATAATATACAAAGATTCTTGAGTTTTACTCTTATTGCTCCTCAGAATTACTCTTTCTCTGACATTTCTTGATGATTACATTGCCAAAGGGGGAGAAATTGGAGAGAATGCAGACAAGTTGGAGAAAATTGTTTCTCTTGTGTCGAGGGGGAGTTTTCTGAGAGAGTTTCTGGCTGTGGTTTGTCAAATTCATTTTTCTGCAACTTTGAAGCTTTCTTTTTGAAAATTTTAATTTTTTCAAAATACAACTCATTCGAGCAATTTTAAAGTATTGTCAATGTATTCATCAAGGGGGGACATTGTTAGACCATGTGGATAGCTCATGAATACTGCGATGATGAATAATTGACATGGGTTGAATTGGAATTTGTGTTTGTGAAAGTTTCGGTCAATGCACTTGTGCGAAAACTGAAAAGTGTTGAAATATTCAGGTATTACTGTCTGACCGCTATGTTAATGGCGGTCTGACCAATCTGTGGTCTAGTTGAGTTAGTTTGTATTTATGGATAAGGGTGTGTTATGCATGTGTGGATTGATGTTAGTTAAGTTAGAGAGAACTTGTGCCAAAAAAATGTTCTTTGGTCTTTACATATATAGGTTGAGCATGGAGGTGATCATGGTCAATGACGAGGTGGACTGAGACTAGAATGGAAGATCCGAGGTTCAAACGGTCGAGAATGTCACGAGATGGTCGAGCTCATGCTTGGGCACGTGGAGAACAAAGGTGGATGATACATGGAGGAGCTACGGGAGGTACGGTCCTGGAGCCTTTGACACGTGAGATGTTGAAAAGTCAGAATTTCAGGAAACCCATATTTAGAAGGGTTTCGGATACCTTGGCTGTAGGAGTTGGTTTAGGTCTTGAAGTCATGATTCGTTCGGATTAGTACTCGAATTCATGATCTATTCAGTGAGGACTATTAAAGAGTCAGAGGATATAAATAGAGTCAGAGGGGCATAGCGGATGCACGACAGCTTTGGGAGAAGATTGAGGAAGTTTTAGTTTTGGTTAGACTTTTAGAAGTGCTTTTGAGGGCACTTTATAAATCCACAAAAATTCAGCAATACACATCGTCTTGAATCAATCTTGTTCTTGATTTGCTCGAAAGTGCTGGTGATTGCAGTTGGGTCAAAACTTACAACTATGTGCAAATGTGTTAAATCGCTGCTAGGAAACAGAGGAAATATAAGTACTTGAAGGCATAGGTGATCGAGAGGTTCTGCTCCGAGTGTCGAAAATCTCGAGTATGTGCTAACCAATCGAAGTCTTGAGTATGTGCAAAGCAGTCGAAGTTACGATCTTGTGCGAGGCAGTCGAAGTTCGAGTACCTGCAACTTCGAGTGCATGCAAATTGGTCAAAGTTCGAGTTTATGGAAAGTAGTCGAAGCTTACGAGTTCTAATCGGTCGAAGATCAAAGTATGAAGTGGTCGTAGTTTATATGCTCAGAAGTGGTCGAAGGTTCGACAGCTAGTTGTGGTTGAAGTTTATGACTGGTAAAGAGTTTATGACAGCTAAGCGATCGAGTAAGCAGTCAAGCGCTGAGCAGTACGGGAACTGTACGACTTTACTTCAGGGGAGCAGCTCGTTCAATAAACCCAATTCGTATCTTTCTGTGCCCATATATGCGTACAAGTGTTCTAGAACCAACAGTGCAGAGGAGTAATCCCGAGCGCACACACACATCTGACTGTTTGAGCTAGCTGCAGAGAATACTTGGCCACCAACTTCAGAAAATCATCAAGATAGGGAGAGACCTATCAATTCAAGAAACTTTACATCAGCACTGCAGCCATTGTCCCTGAACCTCGTAGAAACGAGAATTTTTTACTTACCCAATAATGGAGCAACGAGGAAGGGGAGAGCTTGGTCGCCAAGTTGGACACCTGCTCTAAGCCTCTAATCAAGCACATGCACCCTCGCCGCTGTCTAGTGTGTACTCGACACACGGTTTCTTGCGCGTTAGCGACGATCAGTGAAGCGACCTCCCCGAAAGCGGAGTCCTCTCTTCTGAATTCCGATGGTCGGAGCAGAGCCAAGTCATAAACAAATGTTGAAGCTACTGCCATGAAACCTTTCCTTTCTGTAATCGCATCCTAACGACTACCATAGATCTCACAATGTGGCGTACAGTAGTAGCACAGTGTACACCCCTCGCACTCCTGCTCCCTCCACGGCAAGCTCCATAGCTCCCTGTTTCCACTTCCTCTTTCTTGCCCGATCCATATAATTCAAGCCAACCTTAGCCTCAAACTCTTCTTCACCTCAAAATTAAGTTCATCTTGAATTCCGATCTTACCCAGGCGTTGGAACACCGGACGACTCCATCAAGAAGGAAGAAATGAAGGTACTTAATTCAGTTCGTGGATCTTAATTTGCAGCTTACACTAAATCTTTCTATCAGTGTAGTGTAGTGTAGTATCATTATCTTTATTCTCTCTGTTCTTTCGGTTGAAACATGGAGGTACTAATTTGCTTCGTCGGCTGCAGCAAAAGATCGTGATCAAGGTGCAGATGACGTGCGACAAGTGCCGGTCCAAGGCGATGGCGCTTGTGGTGAAGACGGGCGGGGTGGACTCGGTGGCGCTGGCCGGGGAGGGGAAGGAACAGGTGGTGGTGGTCGGCGACGGCGTCGACTCCGTCAAGCTGACGAGCGCGCTCCGCAAGAAGGTCGGGCCCGCGCAGCTGGTTCAGGTCGGTGAAGCCAAGAAGGAGGAGGAGAAGAAGAAGCCGGACGCCGCGGTGGAGTACGCGCCGCAGCCGGTGCCTGTTGTCTACGGGCACCACGCCGGCGTGTACGCGTACCAGTACCACTCCCGGCCGGACACCTGCACCATAATGTAGATCACAAGTGCAGGAGATTTCTTTGAGCTTTGTGTAAGAGTTGGTGTTAGATTGGGCCGCGCTGGGTGTAGTAATTTTTTTACGAGGGGTTTAACTCGAGGAGGCTTTGCAAATGTAAAACGTGCCTGTGTTGTATTGATCGGTGTTGAAGCTTCGTGATCAATTAATGGATTCATTCGCAGTACGTGCGATCGGTTGGGGGGTAGGTGCCGCACAGGGTAGGTAATTAATGTTAATTAGCGATTTTATTTAGTTGTATTGTTCGTATGAATTTTTAGATATAGTAAATAAGTTTAAAATTTAATTAAATTTTGTACGAAGCCTCCTGACATAGCGTAGTTGATTGTATAGTTTTATCCGTTATGAATTTTACTCGAAAATTTGTTGAATTATGCTATTTATAAGAATTATTACATGTAACAAACGAGCTCAAAATTATGAATTTTTGTGGAAACTCCCGATATAGTGGACCTAATTGTATAATTTTTTAGAATTTTATACACTTCGAATTTGCCATGTTAATGCATATTAATTTAATCATAATTAGCAACATACGGTGCTCATTTAATTCATCTTTTAATTCGTAATCCACACGGCCACCGTGCGGTAGCCATCTTTTACAGTGCCTGACCTCTCCCCTCCGCACATACGTCACCCTGTCCATGCCATCCCCTTTGCCCGCAGTGGTGTATGTGGACAACGACTTCGGAATTCCCAACGGCAATGCAGCGGGTTCCCTTTTCGCTCGGCCATAAATACCGAGGTCTCGCAGTCGCTCATCGCTGATGTCAACTGCATTGCTCAAGTCACTGTTGGTGCTTCATTTGAGCTGTGACCTTATGCTTCAGATTTTGTTTTGTAGTTGATCTAAAGCCACCGTTGGTGCAAACATGTAATTGAGTAGAAGATTTTGTTTTGTAGCTCTTGACTTTATGCTTCAGTTTAACATAAAATGCATTGAAGTTTGCCTTGACCATGTGCTTCAGTTTAACCAGGTGGGAGGCTTCAATTTAAGCTCATTGATGTATTGTCAATGAGCTACACTTAAGAACATCAATTCATCTCATTGAAGGTTGGTTCAAGAGTTCGAATGTTGTTTTTAGATTTTCTGAACAATGGCAAAACCTACGACTACCAGTTGAGGCTCCCCTTTCAAAAAAAGACTACCAGTTGAGGCTGATAAACTCAGATATAGTATTGAATGTTATGTGTTCTAGTTATCACTTTTGAAGGTGCACTATATATGTTACGGTTCAGAGCTCAGGTATAGTATTGAATGTTATGTGTTTTGGTTGTCACTTTGGTTTTGTTTACTTCTCTATCGAAACATCATATAACAGCCATTGCAAGGGTAAGTTAATACAATGGAATCCAAAGGGATTTCTCCTGTCCAGCAAATTACATGCAGATTTCAATTTCAAACGGGAAAAAAATTACAAAGCTCCAAGCAGCCCGTAAGGATCAATCTTACTTGAGAGTTGGTGCTTGCACGAGGTTTTGAGAGATTATGGAGCGATCTAACCACCTAGTCCTAGGGCCAGTTTAAAGTGCAGGAAAGATGGAATGCAGATGCAGGAATAGACCAAACATAGGGCCTGGTTCGCGTAGACGAGTCGGGGCGGCCAGCCCAAAGGCCATTGGTGAAGGTAAGAACACAGGCACAACAGTGTGGGCTGGGTTAGCACATATAATTAGGTTGATTGTGTTAGGAGATTACACATAAAATTTCGTAATTTTTAGAGCTCATTTGCTATATTTAACAACTCTTACTAATATCATAATTATACAATGAGGTACATTGTCATAATTACACAACTCCTACAAATATCATAATTACACAACTCCTACAAATATCATAACACAACTCCTATATGTAACAACTCATAAATTTTTAAGCAATATTTAGAGCAGATAAAATTATCAAAAAATTACACAGTGAGGTACATTGTGTCTAAAGGCTGTGTATAAAGTTTCGTAATTTTTTGAGCTCATTTACTATATTTAAAATTTTAAATAAATATGACATATAAAATACTAATTTAAGCATGTAATTAAGCCATTTAATTTGCTGGCTTAATTACCTATAGGAGAAAATGCTTGATTAGGAAACGTCAAAGTAGGAAAAAAAATGAGTGTGGCCCATGCAGTCTCTATCCTGGTACCTTCGCGTTATTAGCACGAGATGCTCTAATCGAACTAATAGGCCTGTTTGCTTTGATTGGATGTTTGACATTTAAAAGCACTTTAATGTCGCTGAGCAAAGATGTTGTGCTGAAAGCAAAAATGAAGACACGGCACAGCAACGATTCAGACGTCAGAGCATGATCTCCGGGTTAAATTTCTTCTTTTCTTGTTTCAGAAGTCGGAACTAATTTGTGCAGCATCGTGCGCGATCGGTCTCGAAACACGGTAGCACGGTAGTAGGATCGTGCTCAGGATCTGGTTGAACCGTGATCATGATAACAAACTATATTAGCATATAAAATTTGATATTATCTATTACTAATTTATGTTGCAATACTTTAATTTGCTTTGTTTTTGTTGTTTACGCGTTGTTTTAAGGAAAAAAAAGTATTAAGTTTAGCATATTGGACATTTAGGTTATTAATTTATTAAAAAAATTAAACAAGTTCCAAATATTAATCTTAATTCAATGTAACATGAATAAGGGTGCACAATGACAAAATTAAATTTTAAAACAATTCAAAAATTCTACTCTAGACTTGTATATTTAGAAATATAATTCATTTTTATATCAAATATGTGTGCTTTTAAAATAGATTCGTGATTCTACGATCTGATCCTGTTAAGCGAAACACAATCCTGCCTAGAATCGCAATCCTAATAACTAGGGTCACCACCTGTCAGAAAATGCTTCAAACCTCAAAAGAGGCAAAAAAAAAACAACTGAGTGTAATTCATAAATTTTACTATGGACTTGTATATTTAGAAATATTGTTTATTTTTATATCAAATATATGTGCTTTTAAAATAAAATCGTGATTCTACAATCTGATCTCATCAAGCAAAAAACCATCCTGGAATCGCGATGCTAACAACTAGGGTCACCACCTGTCAGAAAATGCTTGAAACGTCAAAGGAGGAAAAAAAAACTGAGTGTGGACCATGAAGTCTCTATCCTGGGACCTTCACGTTATTAGCACGATGCTCTAACAGCAAGGCTAACAATATAGCCTTCAGCTGGCTGTATAGACACTTACAGCCCACTTATCAGCCCATTCATATAGTAGTTTACAGTCAGCTGAAGGTTGTATGACCCACCCCTTTCTCTTACAAAGTTTCTTGGTTCTTGTGCTTCAGCTGGCTGTAAACTTACAGTCCACCTCTCTTCTCTTTCCTCCACCTCAGCATACAGCCTACTAACAATCTTTTATTATACTTGCTCTAATAGGCCTGTTTGCTTTGATTGGATATTTGACATTTAAAAGCACTCTAATGTTCTAATGACACGGTAGCAGGAGGAACGAGTATATATATTAGATCAAAAGAGCCCTACCCATTAATTAACAGACGGGGCTTGAAAAGAATTGGTTGTCTACTTGGCTCGTATACGGAAAAACCGCAACCCGGCGGGGGCCTCCATGACGCGCGTGGATGCGTTAGTCAGTCGTCGCAGGTCAAGTACGTCGTCGGTCCTCTATACTTTAATCCGATCTGCGACTGCTAATTATTTGGAGCCAAGCGTTAAACAACGGCACATCACTCGCTTTGCTAACGCATCTGATGTGCGACTGCGAGACCTGCGCCTGTTAATTATCGAACGCGTCTACATTCCTCGCGTGCGTGATTTCCCACCGTAGACGCTCACTTGCTATTTTCGGTGTGATAGCTGGTCGCAATCACACAACCTATCTGTGGGTACATAATAATCCACTTGCTCTTTCTAATTTGTCACCTACCCCACGCGCACACTCTTCTGCCCTCGCGCGTCCGGGTTTGTCAACATGAGTCTATCATTGATTAGATATTTATGTGAGACTATATGATGGTTATGTATATTATTGATAATGAATAATTGATATTTTGTTTTATTAGAATTTATATTTGTGAAAATTTCGGTCCAAGTTGAGTGGTTTTGGATAGCGTTCGAGTGGTTTTAGTCGGGTCCGAGTGGTTTTGGTCTATTCTGAGTGGTTTCGGTCGGATCCATATGGTATCGGACGGCATTCAAATAGCTTTGGATAAAAGTACTTGTTCATCAAGCTAGCTGGAGTGCAGAGACCTCTCAATTCAATACTAGCGAACGGAAAAGCAGTACTTAGCAGACGGGAAAGCAGTGCTTGTCCCGGTCAGAACTTTCCAGAGGAAGGAGAATGCTTGGTTCGTTTCCATCCCCAGTCGCCAGGGCGGACACGCACTCCAGAAGCTAGCACACACGCGCACTCGCCGCTGAGTAGTAGTAGGACAAGTCAGGACGAGCGACCTCTCAAAAGCCAAGCCTTCTCTTGTGATCGACGGAGCAGAGCGAAGTCTTAAAAAAAATGCTGAATGTTCTGCCTTGAAACCCTCCTTTCTCTAATCTCATCCTAACTACTCCCTGAAATGAAGTGCCTAGATCTTAATTGCAATTTACAGTGCTTTAGTAGAGTAGTAGCAGAGCACAACCCCCTCATGCTCTCCTATATAAAGGAGCCCAGGGCAGGGGTCTCTCCTCCATCCACAAGAAGCAGCTAGCTCCAGTTTCCACTTTCTACTTCGTCTTGCAGTCTTGCTCCATATACAAAACCTACCAAAATCCTCAAAACTTTTCCTCCCAAACTCGTCTCGTTGCTCCATATACACCACCAAGAAACACACTACAAGATCGACTTCAAAGCAGCGATGGCGGTACGTATCTTCCTGATGATCTTAATTTTTCATCATCGCGTTAATTACTTTTTCATCTCTGCTCTTTCGGCTGAAACATGGAGGTGCTAATTTGCTTTGTTGGTTGCAGCAAAAGATCGTGATCAAGGTGCAGATGGCGAGCGAAAAGTGCCGGTCCAAGGCGATGGCGCTGGTGGCAAAGACGGGCGGGGTGGACTCGGTGGCGCTGGCCGGGGAGGGGAAGGACCAGGTGGTGGTGGTCGGCAACGTCGACTCCGTCAAGCTGATGAGTGCGCTGCGCAAGAAGGTCGGGTTCGCGCAGCTGGTGGAGGTCGGTGAAGCCAAGAAGGAGGAGAAGCCAGAGGTCACTGTGATCGAGCCCCCGTACCCGTGGCAATACCACTACCCGGACCCGTGGCACTACCACTACCCGTACCCCGCCGCCGGGTACAGGTACGGCTACTTGTAATCGCCGCCAGGCATCTACTTCATAATGTGGAGAGCTTGCATCATTGCATGCATACGGATTGTAGTGCAAAATGTAGAGCATGTAGAGAGATTAGTACATTGTACACGGATTCTGGAAGACCGCGAGTGAAGATTATGGTCTATTTGTAAGTTGTGAGACCACATGAAGGTCACTCTATGTGTGAGAGAGTATTAAACATGGATGTACAAGTTCTATCGAAGTTTAACTCTGATTTGAAGCTTTTCAGTTTTCAAAGTTGCTATCAGGAGTTAAACGGACTGGCCGGCATTGACAGTTTGAACAACTTAGCATCGGCAGTATGACCGACTGCTATGGAGCGATTAGATCAGTCATATGGCCTTTTGGAGAATAAACACCAAACACTTATGTAGGTGTGCTTGAGGATATCTGTACGTTTGATGTCACTCAATTTGGAATTATAAGCTGAAACTATATAGAGACTAATCGAAATTTCAGAGAGTGTTTCCTAGATCTCTTAAGAGGTCAGACCGGCTTGTGGCCAACGGTTAGACCGGCGTTGGGTCAGTGGTTAGACCGGTCCTCTATTACCAGGGTTCGACTAGGGTTGATATTCTCACAAAATAGCTTGATTCTTCTCATTTTGCTCTTTTGAGAAGTGAGATGGGTGTTCTATATCCCATGAAATTATTTTAAGG
The DNA here is from genome assembly GCA_036346575.1 of Dendrocalamus sinicus. Classification (NCBI taxonomy): domain Eukaryota; kingdom Viridiplantae; phylum Streptophyta; class Magnoliopsida; order Poales; family Poaceae; genus Dendrocalamus; species Dendrocalamus sinicus. The sequence goes on along the minus strand of CM070646.1, from coordinate 23,019,068 downwards.
GGGGCTTGTTGTTTAAAAATGTTTTAGAAGCTTTTGTTTATTGTATTTATCAAATATTTCATCAAGTCCAAGCCATTGAATCAAAAGAGTTGTAGAGTTTTTTATCATATTTATTCATACAATGTGTAGTTTTTATCATGATTGGTTGCAATTAATTTGCTATACTTGAACTAAATATGATATTGCATAATACTCTGACTAGATTGATTATAAATAGTACTTTGCGGTGTTCATATAAAAAGATTAGCTTGATTGTAAGTCTTATTTTAGATCTTGACTATTAGACTTATATGTTTCATATTGCAATCTTTTTATGTTAACTCAATTTCGTATGTTATAAAAAATTATGAGACAGAGATAATTAAAAAGATGTATGCTCAACCATGACATATATAAAAAGGCACAAAAAGTGCACAAATAAAAAGAAGTATACTTCGAGCATGCCACCATTGAAAAAAAAGTATGTTACAAGCATGCCATTATTTAAAGAAACTATTATAAAAGTGTGAGTTGGTGGTTGGTCCATTCTTCCTCCTCTCTTCTCAGCCATCCGATTTGATCTGGACCATTCGTCTCTCTCCTCCTCTCTCTCTCTCTCTCAGGATACAACCGCCCAACCCCTCCACTTTCCCCATCTCCTCGCGCATTATGGCCACGCTTCTATCTCTGTCGCTTGTTCTCCAATGTTTGATGTGTGAAGTTGGCCAGACAGTAAGTTTCGTCTCACCATTTTTATGACTTCGTTGCAATGCATGAGTTTCTAACTAGTTTAAAGAAATATGCTACAAGCATGCACATACTTAAGACTTGAGTGTGCAGCAATAGGTTGATACATAAGATTGCTAGCTCGTCTAGATTTAAGGTTTGCTTCACTTTTAGGCTTTCACTTTCGTTGTGATATCTCATTGTGCTCTTTATAATTGGGTTGATCACTATTGAGATGCCTGCCATTGATAGAAATTACTTAATCATGTTGAAAAACTTAGTATGACATTGCTATATGATATATGAGATTTCCTAGAGCTAGAGCTCTGCCAAATGGGGCCTTAGAATGGTTTCGGATACCTTGGCTGTAGGAGTTGGTTTAGGTCTCGAAGTCATGATTCGTTCGGATTAGTACTCGAATTCATGATCTATTCAGTGAGGACTATTAAAGAGTCAGAGGATATAAATAGAGTCAGAGGGGCATAGCGGATGCACGACAGCTTTGGGAGAAGATTGAGGAAGTCTTAGTTTTGGTTAGACTTTTAGAAGTGGTTTTGAGGGCACTTTATAAATCCACAAAAATTCAGCAATACACATCGTTTTGAATCAATCTTGTTCTTGATTTGCTCGAAAGTGCTGGTGATTGCAGTTGGGTCAAAACTCCGTCAAGCTGACGAGCGCGCTGCGCAAGAAGGTCGGGTTCGCGCAGCTGGTGGAGGTTGGCGAAGCCAAGAAGGAGGAGAAGAAGCCGGAGGTCACCGTGATCGAGCCCCCATACCTGTGGCACTACCCCTACCCGCCGCCGGCCAACGTCGTCTTCGAGTACCCCGCCGCCGGGTACGGGTACAGCTACCTGTAATCGCAGCCGGGCATCTGCTCCATAATGTAGAGAGCTTGCATCATTGCATGCATACAGATTGTAGTGCAAAATGTAGAGCATGTAGAGATATTAGTACATTGTACACGGATTCTGGAAGACCGCGAGTGAAGATTATGGTCTATTTGTACGTTGTGAGACCACGTGAAGGTCACCCTATGTGTGAGAGAGCATTAAACTTAGATATGCAAGTTCTATCAAAGTTTAACTCTGATTTTGAAGCTTTTTAGTTTTCAAAGTTGCTGTCAGGAGTTAAACGGACTGGCCAGCATAACGACGGTTTGACCAACCTAGCATCGGCGGTATGACCGATCGCTATGGAGCGGTCAGATCGGTCATATGGCCTTTTGGAGAATAGACACCAAACACTTATGTAGATGTGTTTGAGGATATCTTTGCGTTTGATGTCACTCAATTTGGAATTATAAGCTGAAACTATATAGAGATTAATCGAAATTTCAGGGAGAGTGTTTCCTAGATCTCTTAAGAAGTCAGACTGGCTTGTGGCCAACGGTCAGACCGGCGTTGGGTCAGTGGTTAGACCGGTCCTCTATTATTGGAGTTCGACCAAGGTTGACTAGGGTGGTCTGATCGGTCGTCAGATCGGCCTGTGGCAAGTTGAGTGAGCTAAGTTTTGTCTCGGTTATGTTATTACTCTAGGAGCTTTTTGGGAGACCTTGCTAGGTGTTAGTCTTGGTTGGAGTTCATGCAATCGTTAGTCATGGCGTGACTCCATGGAAGTATTAATCATGATGAAGAGTGTCATATGGTGTTTGCTAATGAGAGTCAAGTGTACATCACTTGCACTTAGGATGATTGCTTATTCTTTGATGTACAAAATACTTGATGATTGTTGGTGGTCAACGGTATGACCGAGGCTAGGGGAGGAGCCTGAGGCTACAGAGGAGTCATGTAAGTCTGGGTGAGGCTACATCTCAAGTAGGAAAGCACGGGAGAAAAAACGAGGATCGTTATGAAACAAGTGCATGCATGTGTTACGCCACTGGACTTGGGCTGTTTTAAGTGCTAGATGATGGAGAGTTAGGGTTAGGTTTCCTTGTTATGGAAGTTTTGTGTGTGTACTCTTGTGAGAGCTATGCCTTCTAAGATGTCAAGTGGTTGTAATCCTTTATCCCTTCATGGTAATGGAAGATCAAACTTGTTTATCTGGTCCTTTTGTGTTCTTATTTAATTTCCTTGCCTTCTTGAGGTGCTTCGAGGAGTTCTTGGTTTCTCTCAGTTCCTCCCTCTTTCGTGCTATGATCTAGATCGCTATGACATATGAGAATATATTCATGGTCATCAAGATTATCAAGAACTCTCGAATAAGTACGGATCGTAGATTTTCTCTTTTGCCCAGGTTTGGTGTAATCTTCCTCATTTTGGGAAAATGTCATAACTTTGGCTATGATCTTCATGAGCAATGCTTGGAATATGTTCCTCGTATCCTAAGGAGGGTTTGTACCAAGTTTTATCTCATTTGGATAACTAGTTTAAGTCCTTTTCTTGGTCATGAGTAGTGTTGTTTTCTTGCTGATGTTCATAGAGTGGTTAGACCGCCTCTAGCATCCGGTCTGACCGGCCAAGTGTTCAGACCAGTGAGATTGAATGTCTCAGGTGACTTTGTGATCTTTGGCTCTTGGCTTTGGTGAAGCTTGTGGCTTTGTGTTTTCCGCTTCATTATGTTACTAATACCAGGGAGAAGATTTTAAAAAATCATTCACCCCTTTAAGTCACCATACTCGATCTTAAGGCCTTCACACTCTCGAATCCTAAAGCTTGCAACCTAGAAGCAGAGGCAGTAGTGGTACCCTCCCCCCCCCCCAAAAAAACAATTTTGATGTCCATGTATGTTGATCCATTGGTGAAAGGCCAATGGAGAAAGCCTTTTGCTCCGGCAAACAAGCTTGAATAGATGGTCGTGAAGCAATGATTGCCTGTGTACACTTCAGCTTGCAAAAGATGAATCATTTATTGTTTTTTCTTCTCTTTTGGTTAGGTAGCCATATGTGGCTTGTGTATACTTGAGCTAGGATTGGGAGGTGTCAAGAATACAAGTGTTAGATGGAGCTTTGAACAATGGTCATTGCACCACCAATGATCTAAAAATGGATGAATGGATTCCAGAAGAAAAGGCGAGTATAAGAATAATAAGGAGCAAATAATTTAACTTTTTGTAGTCACATAGGTTGCCTTTTTATAAAGGATTTGTATAGGTACATGTTGGACCATCAGATTAATTAATTTGAAATTCATGCCAATGCAAAATCCTTAACACCCTTTCCTCTCATCCATTTCCTCCCTGTTTATCCACAAACACCACCCCACCCCACCCAGCATGCCTTCTCCCACCGTTGTCACCCTTCAACCATAGTTGCTCCTGCTTCTTATATTGCAGCAGCTGATGCGCCTTTCAAGCGTCAGTGCCTACCCCCTCCTCCACCGCTATAGAGCCGCCGTTTTCCCCTTTTTCTCCATCTCTGGAAGTTCACCGTCCTCGATTTGTTCCCATCGCTGCTCTCCATGCCCATGGCTGGCAGTGCCACTGCCACCTCGTTGCATCGCCCTTGCCCCTAAAAATCTAAGGTTGGAGGCCTAGTGAACCCCATTATCCTAACCTCAATGGATCCCAACCCTAATCGATCGCGAAGCTCGCCAGAGAGGATGTTGCCATCTCCAGAGCACGAATATCAAGAACACTTCCGATGGCGCAAAGTGCACCTAGCAGGAGATAAGATTTCAGGGACTTGTGGCTTAAAAATTCCAAAAAAAATGAACACTCCTAGCCATCAAAGATTTAATAGTTGATCTTATAGAGTAAATACAGGGAGGTTATGATAGAGACTACACATAAGGGAATAGAGTGTTCTTATTGCTTTGAATCTATTACAAGGGTTCTCAATGATCGTTGATAATAATGAATGGATTTGTTACGATATGAACCTATCCTATACCACTATACAACAACCCTATATAGCGTTGAAGCGGCAATTGCAACTGATAGAGAGACGTATCGTCGATTCTAGAATTGGCTCACGTTGTCAATGGGCCATCTTCCAAGCGCGGTTGCAAGATTATTTCTGTTAGAGACACGAATGTGTTGGTTGCTGTGGATCTTCCGCGCGTGTAGATGTCACAACCTAGCTGTTTATTTCAAAATTATTAGTAAAAATTAAAATTAATTTAATTTAAAATAAAAACAAGTGTTATTTGGCTGCTAGAATTTTGAAATTTTACTTGCCTATTTTTTAGCTTTTAAAAAGGCTTTTCTTCTGAAAAGTAATTTAACTAAAAGCATGAAAATATTATTAAATAAAGGATAATTTTAATTTCTATAAAAAATACTATTTCAAATTAATTCTGTTAAAGCATTTAGTTTTTATCTAGATTTTTTATGATTTTTTTAGAATTTAAAAATCAACTTTAAAGATAAAAAGTATTTTTTGTAAAAATTTAAAGACTAACTTTAAGTTGAAAATATTTTTTCTAAGTCCAAAATATATTCAAGAATTTTTTATGATTTTTTTTAAAAAAATTTGGACTTTATTCATTTTTTTTCTAAGCATTTATTTTATTTTTGGGTGTTTTTTGAAAATCAAAACGTTTTAAAATCCTCCCTCACTCCTAAGCCGACACATGGATGGCCGGATCCTCATCCACACTATGTGTCACCTCTTCATGCTCGACTGGTACAGTCTCCATGATCCACACGACATGGCCCTCTAACAACTTATTAACTCCTTCGACTGCTATAGTTTTCTACGTCTGCTACAGCTTTTGCAACTGCTACAATCTTCTTCAACTACCGTTCATGACCATTGCTGCTCACGACCATTGCCGCTCACAACCAGCTCTCGGCAGTCACGACCAATTCTCGAAACTTGCCACGACGAGCTCTCGAGCGCCACCTCATAGACATCTCTTCCAAATATAAAAATAATTCCAAAAATCCTTGTTTTTCTTTTTCTTTAGTTTCAAACTTTCAGAAGCTCGTATTTCTTCATCTTGACTCCGATTGAACCCATTCAAGTTTCTAAATTCATCAAAAATTCCAATCTTTCAAGTTTCTAAATTCATCAAAAATTCCAATCTATCTATTTCCACTCCAACTTGCATATTCATGTTGTGAAAAATATATTAGTAGAGGCATAACCAAGTTGATGGTAGAAATGGATATATTGAAATTTTTTGATAAATTTAAAAATTTGAATGGGTTCAATCGAAATTAGGATGAAGAAATACGGGCTTCTAAAAATTTGAAACTAAAGGAAAAGAAAAACTAGAATTTTCTAGAATTATTTTTATATTTGGAAAAAATATCTCTGAGGTGGCGGCCGAGAGCTGGTCGTGCCAAGTTTCGAGAACTAGTAGTGACCGCCAAGTACAGGTTTCGACTTAAAGTACAGGTGCATCAAACGCTGTTTATGACGATAGTAATTGCGGACCGTTTAGCCCTCGTCACTAGCTACCCCACTATCCATTAACAAGTGAGAACTGGTTGGTTCGTGTCTGAAACCGTGCCGCGTCCCTCCTAGACCGTGTTGTGTGGTTCCGTAGTCAGTCGTCTCAGGTCAAGTCCTCTAAATAGATTATTTGGAGCCTGGCTAGAGTTTTTTTTTTTTAAAAAAAAGCGCATCACTCGTTTCCGCAGATGTCACATCTGGCAATTCCAAGCTTATCGTACGTTGACTTGAAGTCATTGTGCTCTCCGTTTTGTTAGTTATTCAGAGGAAAAGAAAACTATTGTACACCTGGTGCATCTGAATCTTCAAGTGAAGTGATGAAAATAATCAAACTGAAGAAGAGTAGTATACACGCACAAATGCATTGAATCGGTTCAAAATAGATTTTTCATGGTATATTATACTAGTAATAGAAAGATGGTAGTAGAAATAAAATATAACCGTTTATTTGTGAGGGTATTGTAGGCTTTCATTTTTCAACCTGATCTTTTTGGGAGAGTATTTGAGACTATCTCACGTGAACATATGTGTGTAAACCACAGTTGCATCTTAATTAAGGAGCTCCTCAACGAATCATTATCTGACAACACCAATGGTCTAATCGCTCGAGCTGACTACAAGTACGAGGCCCTTGTGAACAATAGATCCAGTGGCTAGCCAACGAGAACGAGCCGATCGCACTCATCTACATGTCGGGGTCGACATTGAGGCCTAAGGGCGTCATCTACAGCCACCGTGGGGCCTACCTCAACAGCCTCGCCTCCGTGTTCCTCGATAACAAGGTGGCCATGCCGTTATACCTGTGGATAGTGCCCATGTTCCACTGCATTGGCTGGTGCCTCATGTGGGCCGTGGTGGCTCAGGGCGGCACCAACATCTGCGTCCACAAGGTGAGCGTTGCGACCATCTTCAACAACATCTCGCAACACGGGGTGACCCACATGGCCGGTGCGCCAACGGTGCTAAGCATGACTGTGAACGCCATGGCGGAAGAGCATCGGCCACCTCCGGCCGAGAGGCGGGTTACCATGATTATCATTTACTTCAGTCTTCAGCCTGAACAAACTAGGCCAAACCGAGAGATCAATTAGTAGAAAAATGTGTGAGCCTATCAAGCTCATTGGTGCTTGCGGAAGTGCTTATGCCCACTGTGTCAGGGTCGCCCTGCGTCTAAAAGAAATGTTGTACAAGCTAATCCTAGAAGACCTAAGCAGCAAGAGTGAGCTGCTATTCAGGCACAACCTCATCCACAAGCTCATGCCCATGCTCCTCCACGGTGGCCGGTCCATTGCCTAGTTGCTCATCGTCGTCGAGTACGTCGACAAGGCCTTCGATGGGGGAGGTGATGTTCAAGGGGTAACACGGTGATGAGCAGGTACTACAAGGACGGCAAAGTGACAGTGGAGGCGTTGGTCGGCGGGTGGTTTCGGTCGAGGCATTTGGAGAATCTACTGTTTCGTTTACAATTTTATGCCACTTGTTTCATTTACAATTTTATCCTTTAGATAGTGTGGGTGATAGTATAATTAAATCTTAACTAATCTAAACTATTAGACCGCAAATATTAGGTGCCTTATATTTATTTTAAAGTACTGTAAAAAAAAGCTCTTCAAAATATATGTGGTGCCGCGTTAACCGAGTTGTTGCACATTTGCATTGCACCAGAAGTTTTTGTGTAAGGGATGTCTTGAGCAAGGCTGAACCAATGTAATACTAGCTACAAACTATACATTTTGCCAGCAACAATCTAGACGGCACAGGGCGCCAGAGGGAGAACACAGGAATATAAGCAACATGCATGGTACTTTTTACAGCTCAAACTGGTGTTCTGATTCCTGAACCATACGTATATATACCCGACAACTACGTCCAACTAAAATCTTTTTGTTTCGTGCCATCCATCTGGACGAGTGTGGCATGCTCCGAATCACTCGCTAGAGATTAATTAGCCTGTGCAGTGCGCTGTATTCTGTATTCTTGTGTCCAGACCCGACCGAGTCCATTTTCCAATCTGAACGTGTCGGCGTTCACAGGCAGAGAGCTCGACAGGTGCGAGATTCAACAGCAGCAGCAGGAGTCTTCTTCATGAATTATCCTTTTTGATGAAACGCTCGACGACTATCACATGATTAAGTGTATGGGATGCGTCGCCATCGAGACGAGATTAACGAAACTGCTTGAACGAATAATTGCTCTGCTCTGCAAATGGTTCCTTCAGTTCTCACTGGAAACCGCAAGCAGTATACTAGTATATTGGTCACACTTCACCCACAGTACGGGACCTGTACGACTTTACTTCAGGGGAGCAGCTTGTTCATTAACCCAATTCGTATCTTTCTGTGCCCATATACACGTACAAGTGTTCTACAAACAACAGTGCAGAGGAGTCATCCTGAGCGCGCACACCTGACTGTTTGAGCTAGCTGCTGAGGATACTTGGCCACCAACTTCAGAAAATCAGCAAATTGTTCAAGGCAAAGCCACTGGCAAAGGATAAAAAACCTTCTTCAGCAATATAGAGAGAGACGTGTCAATTTAAGAAACTTTACACTGTACACTCCCATTTTCCAAGCTTATTTACATCAGCACAGCAGCCATTGTCCCAGAACCTCGTATCAACGAGAATTTTCTACTTACCCAATAATGGAGCAACGAGGAAGGAGAGTGCTTGGTCGCCAAGTTGGACACAGACTCTTAAGCCTCTAGTCAAGCACATGCACCCTCGCCGCTGTCTAGTGTGTACTCGACACACGGTTTCATGCGCGTTAGCGACGATCAGTGAAGCGGCCTCCCCGAAAGCAGAGTCCTCTCTTCTGAATTCTGATGGCGACGATCCCCGAAAGCAGTAGTAGCACAGTGTACACCCCTCGCACTCCTGCTCCTATATATAGGAGGCCCGGGTTCTCTGCTCCCTCCACGGCAAGCTCCATAGCTCCCTGTTTCCACTTCCTCTTTCTTGCCCCATCCATATAATTCAAGCCAACCTTAGCCTCAAACTCTTCTTCATCTCAAAATTAAGCTCATCTTGAATTCCGATCTTACCCAGGCGTTGGAACACCGGACGACTCCATCAAGAAGGAAGAAATGAAGGTACGTAATTAAGTTCGTGGATCTTAATTTGCAGCTTATACTAAATCATTCTATCAGTGTAGTGTAGTGTAGTATCATCATCTTTATTCTCTCTGTTCTTTCGGTTGAAACATGGAGGTACTAATTTGCTTCGTTGGTTGCAGCAAAAGATCGTGATCAAGGTGCAGATGACGTGCGACAAGTGCCGGTCCAAGGCGATGGCCCTGGTGGCGGCGACGGGCGGGGTGGACTCGGTGGCGCTGGCCGGGGAGGGGAAGGAACAGGTGGTGGTGATCGGCGACGGCGTCGACTCCGTCAAGCTGACGAGCGCGCTCCGCAAGAAGGTCGGGCCCGCGCAGCTGGTGCAGGTCGGTGAAGCCAAGAAGGAGGAGGAGAAGAAGAAGCCGGACGCCGCGGTGGAGTACCCGTACCTGTGGCACTACCACAACCAGTACGCGCCGCAGCCGGTGCCTGTTGTCTACGAGCACCACGCCGGCGCGCACGCGTACCAGTACCACTCCCGGCCGGACACCTGCTCCATAATGTAGATCACAAGTGCAGGAGATTTCTTTGAGCTTTGTGTAAGAGTTGGTGTTAGTTTGGGCCGCGCTGGGTGTAGTAATTTTTTTACGAGGGGTTTAACTCGAGGAGGCTTTGCAAATGTACAACGTGCCTGTCTTGTGTTGATCGGTGTTGAAGCTTCGTGATCAATTAATGGATTCATTCGTAGTACGTGCAATCGAGTGCACTGTGTAGCAATTAGATAGGCTAATTAATGTTAATTAGCGAATTTATTTAAGTGCATTATTTATATGAATTTTTAGTATAATAAATGAGTTTAAAATTTTATTAATTTTTTTACGGAGCCTCCCGACATAACGTAGTTGATTGTATGATTTTACCCGTTGTGAATTTTACTCGAAAATCTGTTGAATTATGCTGTTTATAAGAATTATTACATGTTGCAAACGAGCTCAAAATTACAAATTTTTTTGTGGAAACTCCCGACACAGTGGACCTAATTGTATTTTTTTAGAATTTTATACGCTTCGAATCTGCCATGTTAATTCATATTAATTTAATCATAATTAGTAACATGCGGTACTCATTTAATTCATCTTTTAATTCGTAATACACACGGCCACTGTGCGATAGCCATATTTTATAGTGTCTAACCTCTCTCCTCCGCACATATGTCACATTGTCCATGCCATCCCTTTTGCCCGTGGCGGTGATGTGGACAACGACTCCAGAATTCCCAGCGGCAATGCAGTGGGTTCCCTTTTCGCTCGGCCATAAATACCGAGCTCTCGCAGTCGCTCATGTCAACTGCGTTGCTCAAGTCACTATTGGTGCTTCATTTGAGCTCTGACCTTATGCTTCAGATTTTGTTTTGTAGTTGATCTAAAGCCACCGTTGGTGCAAACATGTAATTGAGTAGAAGATTTTGTTTCGTAGCTCTCGACTTTATGCTTCAGTTTAACATAAAATGCATTGAAGTTTGCCTTGACCATGTGCTTCAGTTTAACCAGGTGGGAGGCTTCAATTTAAGCTCATTGATGTATTGTCAATGAGCTACACTTAAGAACATCAATTCATCTGATTGAAGGTTGCTTCAAGAGTTCGAATGTTGTTTTCAGATTTTCTGAACAGTGGCAAAACCTATGACTACCAGTTGAGGCTCCCCTTTCAAAAAAAAACTACCAGTTGAGGCTGATATAATAAACTCAAATATAGTATTGAATGTTATGTGTTCTAGTTATCACTTTTGAAGGTGCACTATATATGTTACGGTTCAGAGCTCAGATATAGTATTGAATGTTATGTGTTTTGGTTGTCACTTTGGTTTTGTTTACTTCTCTATCGAAACATCATATAACAGCTATTGCAAGGGTTAGTTAATACAATGGATTCCGAGGGGATTTCTCCTGTCCAGAAAATTACATGCAGATCTCAATTTCAAACGGAAAAAAATTACAAAGCTCCAAGCAGCCCGTAAGGTTACTTGAGAGTTGGTGCTTGCACGAGGTTTTGAGAGATTATGGAGCGATCTAACCACCTAGACCTAGGGGCTGCAGTTTAAAATGCAGGAAAGATGGAATGCAGATACAGGAATAGACCAAACATAGGGCCTGGTTCGCGTAGACAGTCAGGGCGGCCAGCCCAAAGGCCATTGGTGAAGGTAAGAACACAGGCACAACAGTGTGGGCTGGATTGGCACATAAAATTAGGTTAACTGTGTTAGAAGATTGTATATAAAATTTCGTAATTTTTAGACCTCGTTTGTTATATGTAACAACTCGTACAAATATCATAATTAAACGGAAGGTACATTATCATAATTACACAACTCCTACAAATATCATAATTATACAGCTCCTACAAATATCATAACAACTCCTATATGTAACAACTCATAATTTTTTGAGCAATAGTTAGAGTGGATAAAATTGTCAAAAAATTATACAATGAGGTGCATTGTATCTAAAGGCTGTGTATAAAATGTCATAATTTTTTGAGCTCATTTACTATATTTAAAAATTCAAATAAATATAACATATAAAATACTAATTTAGGCATGTAATTAAGCCATTTAATCTGCTAGCTTAATTACCTACCGTATAGTGGAGGGGTGGTAGGCGCCTACCGCATGGTGGCCGGGCTCCAATAGTCTACGTGTCAGCTGCAGAGTGCTACCACCCATTGACCGGGCAGCAGAATTGCCACTTTTGTCATTCTTGCGCGAATATAGCTATTTTTTTGCAAATACGGGTGCAAAACATGCTATATGTGCCAAAAACAAGACAAATGTCGCATGCTTCACCAGTCACCACCTAGGTTGTCAGGATCGTGACACGATCCTATGATCACATGGAGCCGAAATGACATGGATCGATATATGTGACAACCCAAAAAGTTCCAAAAAAATACATAAATATTTTTCGCAAAATCCCATAGAGACGAAATGACATGGATCAGAATTTCATAGAATCATGATCCTAAAGGTATGATCACATAGAATTGGTAGGATCTTTCTCAGGATCTAGTTGAACCATGATCATGATAACAAACTATATTAACATATAAAATTTGATATTATCTATTACTAATTTATAGTGCAATAGTTTAATTTTCTTTGTTTTTGTTGTTTACGCATTGTTCTAAGGAAAAAGTATTAAGTTTAGCATATTGGACATTTAGGTTATTAATTTATTAAAAAAAATAATTAAATAAGTTCCAAATATTAATCTTAATTAAATGTAACATGAATAAGGGTGCACAATTACAAAATTAAATTTTAAAACAATTCAAAAATTCTACTCTAGACTTGTATATTTAGAAATATAATTCATTTTTATATCAAATATGTGTGCTTTTAAAATAGATTCGTGATTCTACGATCTCAGGGGCGGATCTACAGTGGGTCAAGGGTGTTCAGCCGAACACCCAAAATTTTTGAAAAAAAAATCTAGTATATATAGGGTATATTACATATGTATATATATAATTGGGCCAGTTTATCTATTTCAACTCAAAATCTGAGCCCAGCCCGACCTCCCGTCGCTCCCGAGGGAATCCGCGTGCACGCGAGGGAAAGCTAGCCCAGCCGGCGCGGCTTGCGGCCCATTGCTGCGGCCTGCTCCGCTTGACGCCCGTCCCTCGGCCCCATTTCCCCCGGCTCCTGTTCCCCCCGAACCCCGGCCCCCGTTTCCCCCGACCCGACGCGGCGACGCAGAGGCGGAGAACCCTAATCGGCGAGACGGCGACTCGGCGCCGACCGCGCCTCGCCCGCCGCGCCGCGATCGATCCGGGCTCGCTCGGCGCTCAGCCCTCGCGCGCGCCGCTCGCTCCTGCGCTCCGCCCCTCGATCGCTCGGCTCCGCCGCTCCGCTCGGCTCCGCTCGGCGCTCGGCTCTCGCTCGCCAGCGCCGGCACCGCGAGGTCCGCCGTCGGCCGTCCACGACACCGCCAGGCGCCAAATCCCAGATCTGGCCGTCCGGACCTCCGCTCCGCCGGCACCTCGACGGCGGGCCCGACCGCGACACCGCGTCTTCACCTCTGCCCTCCGGCTAGATCTGAGCTCCGGGCCTCCGGCTCTCCCAGTCCCAGGCTCCCAGCGTCATGGTTTGTGCCCTCCTTGATTGCTGTTTGGTTCGATTGGGTTGTGATTTTTGGTGGGGGATTGGGGATCCGGGGTCTGATCTGATTGCGGGATGGGGATTTGCGCACAGGGAGGAAGCCGTGGTGGGGTGTCATTGTGTCAAGGTCATCGTGCTGCTGCTGCACGTGTTGTTCATCGCCGCCCAGGCGCCGTCTTCGATCTTCCTGCTTGATCCGAGTCCCTCCAGAGGCGAGGCCATTAGGCCAAGTGGTATTAACCCCCCTCAAATTTCTCTGAAATGTTTCCCTTTGTTCAATGTTCAGATTGTAGGTTTTGATAAATGATAACTGATAGGTTATACCATGGCAATATAGCGTGCGTTGATAACCCCACTGCGTTAGTGCATGCAAATTTTAGTAAGATGATTAAACTATTAAGAACAAGTTATATTCTGTAAGCCCAGTAGAAGGGCAGACACCATTTTACTAAGACCAATTTTCAATGTCAGATAAGATAAACTGAAATAGTGACATTATCAGTTCTTTGGTGTTGCTATGCTAGACTATAACAAATCCACTGCAGTCACTTCTGCATTGCCATGAAATAGGGTCACATTTACAGATGCAGTCGTATACTTGAAAAATATTTTTACAACTTCGAACACCCATTCTAAAATTCCTGCGTCCGCCACTGTACGATCTGATCGTGTCAAGCGAAACACAATCCTACCTGGAATCGCAATCCTAACAACTAGGGTCACCACCTGTCAGAAACTGCTTCAAACCTCAAAAGAGGCAAAAAAAAAAAACTGAGTGTAATTCAAAAATCGAATCGTGATTCTACAGTGTGATCCCATCAAAGTGAAAAACGATCCTGGAATCGTGATGCTAACAACCTGTCAGAAAATGCTTGAAACGTCAGAGGAAAAAAAAACTGAGTGTGGCCCATGCAGTCTCTCTCTATCCTGGGACCTTCGCGTTATTAGCAGGATGCTCTAACCGAACTAATAGGCCTGTTTGCTTTTATTGGATATTTGACATTTAAAAGCACTTTATTGTCGCTGAGCAAAAATGAGAATATACTCCCAACTTCAGAAAATTAACAAAATCTCCAAGACAAGGATAAAAGTACTTGTTCATCAAGCTAGCTGGAGCGCAGAGACCTCTCAATTCAATACTACACATCTCCGCTTTCTGAATCTCACATCAGCACAGCAGACGGGAGCGCAGTGCTTGTCCCGGTCAGAACCACATATTAGCGAGAATTCTATACTTAGCCAGTAATAATTTTCCAGAGGAAGGAGAATGCTTGGTTCGTTTCCATCCCTAGTCGCCAGGGTGGACACCCACTCCAAAAGCTAGCACACGCGCACTCGCCGCTGAGTAGTAGTAGGACAAGTCAGGACGACGGAGCAAACCGAAGTCCTAAAAAAAATGCTGAATGTTTTGCCTTGAAACCCTCCTTTCTCTAATCTCATCCTAACTACTCCCTGAAATGAAGTGCCTAGATCTTAATTGCAATTTACAATGTTTTAGTAGAGTAGTAGCAGAGCACGACCCCCTCATGCTCCTATATAAAGGAGCTCAGGGCAGGGGTCTCTCCTCCGTCCACAAGCAGCAGCTAGCTCCAGTTTCCACTTTCTACTTCGTCTTGCACTCTTGCTCCATATACAAAACCTACCAAAATCCTCAAAAACTTTTCCTCTCAAACTCGTCTCGTTGCTCCATATACACCACCAAGAAACACACTACAAGATCGACTTCAAAGCAGCGATGGCGGTACGTATCTTCCTGATGATCTTAATTTTTCATCGTCGCGTTAATTACTTTTTCATTTCTGTTCTTTCGGCTGAAACATGGAGGTGCTAATTTGCTTTGTTGGTTGCAGCAAAAGATCGTGATCAAGGTGCAGATGGCGAGCGAAAAGTGCCGGTCCAAGGTGATGGCGCTGGTGGCGGCGACGGGCGGGGTGGACTCGGTGAAGCTGGCCGGGGAGGGGAAGGACCAGGTGGAGGTGGTCGGCAACGTCGACTCCGTCAAGCTGACGAGCGCGCTGCGCAAGAAGGTCGGGTTCGCGCAGCTGGTGGAGGTCGGCGAAGCCAAGAAGGAGGAGAAGAAGCCGGAGGTCGCCGTGATCGAGCCCCCGTACCTGTGGCACTACCCCTACCCGTACCCGGAGGTCGTCTACGAGTACCCCACCACCGGGTACGGGTATGGCTACCTGTAATGTAGAGAGTTTGCATCATTGCATGCATACGATTGTAGTGCAAAATATAGAGCATGTAAAGAGATTAGTATATTGTACACGGATTCTGGAAGACCGCGAGTGAAGATTATGGTCTATTTGTACGTTGTGAGACCATGCTAAGGTCACCATATGTGTGAGAGTATTAAACTTGGATGTGCAAATTCTATGGAAGTTTAACTCTGATTTTGAAGCTTTTCAATTTTTAGAGTTGCCATCAGGAGTTAAACAGACTGACCGGCATAGTAATGACGGTTTGGCCAACCTAGCATCGGCGGTATGACTGACGGCTACGGAGCGGTCAGATCGGTCATGTGGCCCTTTAGAGAATAGACACCAAACATTTATGTAGGTGCGTTTGAGGATATCTTTACGTTGATGTCACTCAATTTGGAATTATAATCTGAAACTATATAGAGGTTAATCGAAATTTCAGAGAGTGTTTCCTAGATCTCTTAAGGGGTCAGACTAGCCTGTGGCCAATGGTCAGACTGGCATTGGGTCAGCGATTAGACTGGTCCTCTATTACCGAGGTTCGACCAAGGTTGACTGGGGTAGTCTAATCGGCCGTCAGACCGACCTGTGGAGAGTTGAGTGGGCTGAGTTTTGTCTCGGTTATGTTATTACTCTAGGAGCTTTTTTGGGAGACCTTGCGTTAGCCATGGCGTGACTCTATGCAAGTTTTTAAATTCATCAAAAATTCCAATCTATCCATTTCTACTCCAAATTGCAGATTCATGTTGTGATAAAATATTAGTAGAGGCATGACCAAGTTGATGGTAGAAATAGATAGATTGGAATTTTCGATAAGTTTAGAAATTTGAATAGGTTCAATCGGAATTGGGATAAAGAAATACGGGCTTCTGAAAATTTGAAACTAAAGAAAAAGAAAAACTGGATTTTCTGGATTTTTTATGTTTGGAAAAGATGTCTATGAGGTGGCGGCGGAGAGTTGGTCATGCCAAGTTTTGAGAACTGGTCGTGACCGCCGAGAGTGGTTGTAACCGCCGAGAGTGGTCATAAGCGGCAGTGGTCGTGAATGGAGTCGAAAAAGACTGTAGCAGTCTAGAAGCTGTAGCAGTTAAAAGAATATTATAGCTGTCGAAAGAAGATTGTAGTAGTCAACGAAGATTGTAGCAGTTCAAAAAGACTATAGCTATCGAAGAAGAGTATAGCAGTCAAAGAATACAATAACTGTCGAAGGAGTCAATAAGTTGTTAGAGGGCCGAGTCATGTGGATCACGGAGATTGTAATAGTCATAACTTGAAGTGGCAACGAACAGTGCGGAGGAGGATCCGATCATCCACGTGTCGGCTGGGGAGTAAGGGAGGATTTTCAAAACTTTTTGATTTTTAGAAAACGCCCAAAAATAAATTAAAAGCTTAGAAAATAGCGAATAAAGTCCAAAACATTCACAAAAAATCTCGACTATATTTTGGACTTAGAAAAAATATTTTTAACTTAAAGTTGGTCTTTAAATTTTTACAAAAAAAACTTTTTAGCTTTGAAATTGAATTTTAAATTCCAAACAAATCATAGAAAAGTCCAGATAAAAGCCAAATGCTTTAAAATAATTAATTTGAAATAGAACTTTTACAAAGATTAAAAATATCCTTTATTTAATAATCAAAGAAAAGCCTTTTAAAAGCTGAAAACAGGGAAATAAAATTTCAAATATTCATGCAATGAAATAACACTTGTTTTTGTTTTGAATTGAATTAAATTAATTTTTTTGTCACTAATAATTTTAAAATAAACAGTTAAGCTGTGACAGTAGATTTGTGGTGGACCTGTTCTTTTCTGATTCTAAAAGCTGCTTTTTAGCTTTTCTACAATAACTAACTTTTAAATAGAATGTCTTTTTAAGGCGGGGTCTATAAGTTAATTGTAGTACACACTGTAGTGATTTCATTTATATTGGCTAAAATCGTACGCGAGTTTTTGTTTTCCCGTACTCTCTCTTACGAATAACCCAAAAGCTATAAACTGCAAAAAAAACTATACGTCGAGGCCAAAAAGAACAAGCCCTAGGTGCGACAAATATGTATTGTTTGTGATACAATATTGGGTGGGTTCTTTTAGGCTTGTGGTTTGACTTTCTGCAATAACTAGCTTTCAAAGGAGATGTCTTTTCTAAGTCGATAGTAGTGCCGATTTTATCTATATCGGCTAAAATCACACATAAGTATCTCTCTCCGTACTTTCTCTTACGAACAGATAGAATTCAAAATTTTAAACTAAAATCATAAACTACTGTTCAAAAAACAAACCCAATTGTGGACCGTTTAGCCCTCGTCACTAGCTACCCCACTATCCATTAACAAGTGAGAACTGGTTGGTTCGTGTCTGAAACCGTGCCGCGTCCCTCCTAGACCGTGTTGTGTGGTTCCGTAGTCAGTCGTCTCAGGTCAAGTCCTCTAATAGATTATTTGGAGCCTGGCTAGACTTTTTTTTAAAAAAAAAAAGCGCATCACTCGTTTCCGCAGATGTCACATCTGGCAATTCCAAGCTTATCGTACGTTGACTTGAAGTCATTGTGCTCTCCGTTTTGTTAGTTATTCAGAGGAAAAGAAAACTATTGTACACCTGGTGCATCTGAATCTTCAAGTGATGTGATGAAAATTAACAAAGAAGAGTAGCATACACGCACACATGCATTGAATCGATTCAAAATGGATTTTTTTACGGTATATAATATTGGTAGTAGAAAGATGGTAGTAGAAATAAAATATGACCGTTGATTTATGAGGGTATTATAGACTTTTATTTTTCAATCTGGTCTTTTTGGGAGGGCATTTGAGACTATCTCATGTGAACATCTATGTGTAAACCGTAGTTGCATCTTAATCAAGGAGCTCCTCAAAGAATCATTATCGGATAACACCAATGAGGTCCTTGTGAGCAATAGATCCAATGGCCGGCCAACGA
This sequence comes from Dendrocalamus sinicus, assembly GCA_036346575.1. Classification (NCBI taxonomy): domain Eukaryota; kingdom Viridiplantae; phylum Streptophyta; class Magnoliopsida; order Poales; family Poaceae; genus Dendrocalamus; species Dendrocalamus sinicus. The sequence goes on along the minus strand of CM070646.1, from coordinate 23,000,680 downwards.
GAACGAGCCGATCGTGCTCAACTTACATGTCGGGGATGACATCGAGGCCTAAGGGCGTCATCTATAGCCACCGCGGGGCCTACCTCAACAGCCTCACCTCCATGTTCCTCAATGACATGGCGGCCATGCCGTTGTACCTGTGGACGGTGCCCATGTTCCACTGCAATGGCCGGTGCCTCGTGTGGGGCATGGCGGCTTAGGGCGGCACCAACGTCTGCGTCCACAAGGTGAGCGTCCGACCATCTTCGACAGCATCGCACAACACGGGGTGATCCACATGGGCGGTGCTCCAACGGTGCTAGGCATGATCGTGAACGCCACGGCGGAAGAGCAGAGACCGCCTTCAGCCGAGAGGCGGGTTACCATGATTACCACTTACTTCAGTCTTCAGCCTAAACAAACTAGGCCAAACCGAGAGATCAATTAGCAGAAAAATGTGTGAGCCTATCAAGCTCATCAGCGCTTGCAGCAGTGCTTATGCCCACCGTGTCGAGGTTGCCCTGCGTCTAAAAGAAATGTAGTACAAGCTAATCCTAGAAGGCCTGAGCAGCAAGAGTGAGCTGCTTCTCAGGTACAACCCCATCCACAAGCTCATGCCTGTGCTCCTGCACGGCGGCCGGTCCATCGCCGAGTTGCTCATCGTCGTTAAGTACATCGACAAGCCCTTCGATGGGGGAGGTGATGTTCAAGGGCAACATGGTGATGAGCAGGTACTACAAGAACGGCAAAGTGACAGCGGAGGAATTGGTCGGCGGGTGGTTTCGGTCAGGGGACCTAGAGATTCTACTATTTCATTTATAATTTTATGCCACTTGTTTTATTTATAATTTATTATTTTAGATATTCTACTACTAGTAGTAGTGTGGGTGATAGTATAATTAAATCTTAACTAATCTGAACTATTGGACCGTAAATATTAGATGCCTCATATTTATTTTAAAGTACTGTAAAAAGCTCTTCAAAATATATGTGGTGCCGCGTTAACCGAGTTGTTGCACATTTGCATTGCACCAGAAGTTTTTGTGTAAGGGATGTCTTGAGCAAGGCTGAACCAATGTAATACTAGCTACAAACTATACATTTTGCCAGCAACAATCTAGACGGCACAGGGCGCCAGAGGGAGAACACAGGAATATAAGCAACATGCATGGTACTTTTTACAGCTCAAACTGGTGTTCTGATTCCTGAACCATACGTATATAAACCCGACAACTACGTCCAACTAAAATCTTTTTGTTTCGTGCCATCCATCTGGACGAGTGTGGCATGCTCCGAATCACTCGCTAGAGATTAATTAGCCTGTGCAGTGCGCTGTATTCAGTATTCTGCACCATTAGAGCAACTCCAGCAGTAGCTCTCAAATCAGGCCCTACTTTTAATTTGAGGGCTCATCCTATTTTTGAGGGCCCAGTTTTTTTTTTTTTGCATCTACTCCAACATCACCCTTCAAATCTAAGCCCTCAAATCCATTCCACTATACACTGACACATGGGACCCACTCCTCAAATCCGGTCGGAGGCGAGCGGGGGATTTTGGCGGCGACGGCGACGGGCGAGGCGACGGCGACGGCGGCGGCGCGGCGAGGCGGAGGCGTCGGCGCGGCGGCAGCGGCAGGCGGAGGCGATGGCGCGGCGAGCGGCAGGCGAGGCGTCGGGCGTGGCGGCGGGCAAGCGGAGGCGGCGAGCGAGCCAAGGAGCCAGCGAGGCAGCGGGCGAATGGAGGAGTCGGGCGAGGCGGGGGCGAGCGAAAGCGTAGAGGCGGGGATTTTGGCGGCGCAAGGGGACACGGGTGGCGGCGGAGTCGGGCGAGTGGGGCGGCGGAAGCAGCGAGGCGGGTATTTTGGCGGCGCGTCTGGGACACGGGCGGCGGCGGAGGAGTCGGGCGAGGCGGGGGGCGAGCGGAAGCGGAGGAGTCGGGCGAGACAGGGGCGAGCAGAAGCGGCGGATTTTGGGGGGCGCGGGGGAAGTTTCACCGAGCGGGAAAAAAACCGAAGGATGAGAGCCAGGAGAGGGCTCCTAGGAATGAGGGCTTGGAGACCTCATTTGAGAGGCCTCCTATTTTTAAGAGCCAAGTAGGGGCCCAGTTGGAGCCGAGTTTTTTGCTCTGGCTCTCAAATTTGAGTTTGAGAGGTCAAATAGGGGTCCTGCTGGAGTTGCTCTTAGACGTCGATGTCCCATGTGTCCAGACCCGACCGAGTCCATTTTCCAATCTGAACGTGTCGGCGTTCTCAGGCAGAGAGCTCGACAGGTGCGAGATTCAACAGCAGCAGCAGGAGTCTTCTTCATGAATTATCCTTTTTGATGAAACGCTCGACGACTATCACATGATTAAGTGTATGGGATGCGTCGCCATCGAGACGAGATTAACGACACTGCTTGAACGAATAATCTCTCTGCTCTGCAGCTGTTTCCTTCAGTTCTCCCTGGAAACCGCAAGCAGTATACTTGTAATACATTGGTCACACTTCACCCACAGTACTTCAGGGGAGCAGCTTGTTCATTAAACCCAATTCGTATCTTTCTGTGCCCATATATACGTACAAGTGTTCTACAATCAACAGTGCAGAGGAGTCATCCTGAGCTAGCCACTGAGGATACTTGGCCACCAACTTCAGAAAATCAGCAAATTGTTCAAGGCAAAGCCACTGGCAAAGGATAAAAAACCTTCTTCAGCAATATAGAGAGAGACCTATCAATTCAAGAAACTTTACACTGTACACACCCATTTTCCAAGCTTATTACATCAGCCCAGCTGTGATTGTCCCAGAACCTCGTAGAAACGAAAATTTTCTACTTACCCAATAATGGAGCAACGAGGAAGGCCGAAGGGGAGTGCTTGGTCGCCAAGTTGGACACCTGCTCTAAGCCTCTAATCAAGCACATGCACCCTCGCCGCTGTCTAGTGTGTACTCGACACACGGTTTCTTGCGCGTTAGCGACGATCAGTGAAGCGGCCTCCCCGAAAGCAGAGTCCTCTCTTCTGAATTCTGATGGTCGGAGCAGAGCCATGTCATAAACAAATGCTGAATCTACTGCCATGAAACCTTTCCTTTTTCTAATTGCATACTAACGATTGCCATAGATCTCACAATGTGGCATACAGTAGTAGCACAGTGTACACCCCTCGCACTCCTGCTTAGGGTCGGAAACGAACCAAGCTCGAGCTCGAGCCAGGCTCGCTTGGAGCTACGGCTCGGTTCGTTTAGGAAACGAGCTAGAAGTCTAGCTCGGTTTGGCTTGTTTCTTGGCTCAAGCTGGCTCATGAGCTGCACGATAATATTCAGGAAGAAGCAGCAAGAACCGGAGCATTTTCTTTAAATGTCAATGCCATGATCTCAGCAGCATCCTGCCTTGATGAAATAAATGAAGCCAGCGTCCTATCACAGGCATCTTTTAACTTGTCACAACAAAATGTATTTGCAAACACCAAGATCTCCAACAAGATTTCCAAGGGCAAATCTTCTAAGTCATATGTACAACTAAACTCAGAAACAGCCCTTATGGCCTCCAACGAAATACCATTCTTTGACAAATCAACAAGCTCAAGCTGGGACTGAGTGAATGGTCCATTAAGCATGGAGGAAAATAGGATCGATAAAGAGGCAATCTTACACTTGTTGCATGTCATCCTCCCATCCTTTATTTGGAAGGTTATCATGGAAGAAGGTTATTGGGAGGATCTTGCTGCTGGGTGAGGCAAATACATATAGACAAGAATGTGGAGAAGAATGCAAAAGGACATAAACGGATGGGCATATATTATACACATGATTAACAATGCTAGCCAAAAGATCATATGGCTGTGAGTCCAGCCCTCAACACAGAACCGGCATTTGAATCTGAGCTACCATCAAGGCATCCAACAATCCAACCATCTGAAAACAAGTTTCTACACTAGACAAAAGCTTCAGAGATCACCACACAAAAGTATTGAGACACCTTCTCCAACAGCAACATCCATGTCCCCATAATCGTCATCATCTGTGCCTAATTTCTCACTCGATGACTACGAAGAAAGCAACAAGTTAAATTAGAATTCAGCTATTGTCCCTTTTATATATTACAACATAAGTACTAAAGAATACTGGAGGTGGATATCTTTGAAATTTGTCAGATATCAAGTCATGTTCTGACGGTGCTAAGTAAGATGGAGAAGATGGGGGTAGAGGACAGTGGCACAACTACATGATGCAGAGGACAGGTAGCTCATGATCCAAGTTTCCTAGAAAAGAGTGTAATTAAATTCATCGTATGATCCAAGGTAGCACATATCTTAACTCGCTATCAGCATTTCACCATCACATGAGGCTTAAATTTGACACTAAAATAGTTAAGACATGCATACTGAAGATACTCTCCAACCAAGCATGCTGGAGATACTCACTCTGAAGATACTTAATCTCTAACAAAGAGTTGTAACTTCTAATTCATAAATAGACTTAGAGAACTCACCTAGAAGTAGTACCACCTACTAGTTGCTCTCTACGACGCTTTTGAGGAAAAGGTATGGATTCGACATCATCATCATCATCTTCTTCTTGAAAAGATGCATGATATTTGAGGGGAGTATATCTAGTGCTAATGCACTATTCAGTGCTAACATGTTAATGCAAACGTTGGCCATCTGATCTAGAGTGAACAGTCATGACTCATGCTTGTGGAAGGTCGCTCCTCACTTATGCATTTTGCATTTACACCCCCGCCTGGTTGATTGCAATTGTGAAAATGTCCTTCGCTCTTTCCCTTCTTCCCCGTCGAAGGCATCGCCATGGGGGAGCTCCCTCCGACCCGCTGACCTCCCAGCCATTGGTGGCGCCCTCCTTCCTCCTCCTGGTCACTCAACTCCATCTCCTCGCATCTGTCCCTGGCACTGCCCTCCCCGACCTCCCGTGCCACCCTCCTCGTCCTTCCCCGGCGCCGCCCTATTGCCGCCCTTGTCCTCCCTCCACTACCGGTGCCGCTCCCCCGCCTCCCTCCACCCCCTTTGGCCTCCCTCGGCGTCTCCCCCCTCCCCCCTCCCCCCCGGCTTCCCCCGGCACTGCCTCCTCCTCCATTCGCGCCTTCCCTCCCTGACCACGCACTACTTCGACCATGGCGGCTTCACCACGGCAATTTCGATTACTGCGGATTCAACCACGGCGCTTGGTCGAAGCCATGGTCAAAACCACCGTGGTCGAAGCCGCTGTGGTCGGGGAGGAGGAGGGGAGGCGCCAGCCATAGGAGGGGAGGGGGAAGCGCTGATGGAGGAGGGGAAGGCGCTGGGGGAGGCTGGAGGGGGCAGCGCCAAGGAAGACCGGGGGGCGGTGCCAAGGGAGGCTGTAGGGAGCAGTGCCGAGGGTGGCCGGAGGGGGCGGTACCGGCGAAAGCCGGGGAGGCACCGGGGGAGGCCGAGGTCGGCGTTGGGGAGGTCTCGGGTAGGAGCGGCGCTTGGGGAGGGAGGAGCTAACTCTTGTAAGCTATGACTGAAGGTAAAGGAGTGGCGGGGGGTTTCTTGCAAATAAGCATAAGTTATCTGGTGGTTTCCACCCACCTGGATTGTGCCTGCCCGGTTGGGATTCGATGATCATGGGCGTTTGTTAGCATGTTAGCACCAAATAGGCATTAGCACTAGATATGCTCCCAAATAGGCATTACGGTTTTGTGCTCATAAAGCTGTTTAGAGAATCTGTTTCAAGAAGCTATCCCATTTCGCTATCTGGCTTTTGGACTTTTGGAGAAGCAAGAGCCAAAAGTAGAAGCTAAAAAACAAAAAGAGCACACCTTATATATATGGTGAAGCGGTGAACCCCAGTCATTTTCGTTCTGGTTCCACCCCTACAGCCGCTGCCATCCCAGCCACCGTGTCACCTCCTATTGTCTCACCAATGTTGTCTCCGGTGCTGGCGATATCCGACGGCTAGCTTCTCTCGCCCCGCCTCCTCCTCCCACCACTCTGCCCCATCATCCTCCGCCTAGTCTCCCACTTCCGCCGCCACCGTCGCCTCTCTTCTTCCTCTCCAGCGAGATCCCACTGCCACCGCCTCCCTTCCTTGTCTCCAGTGGCTACTACTGTCGGATCTGCCACCACCTCCCACTACCTCGTAACCACTCTGATCATCGCCACCCTCGTCGACCCCGCCCACCGCACTCCTCCTTTCCCCCATATGGTGGTGCCATTGCCGCCTCAACACGCCGCCGCCGCCACCCACTGTAAGGTCAAGGAGGAAGACTAGAGGAGGAGGGGTGAATAGAAACTTTTAAAATTCACTGTTTGGCTAAACCCAGTTTTATATGTAGAAGCATAAATTAAATTGGTTTTGCACAATTAAACCCTAAATCGTCTAGGTTCACCTAAGTACACCAACATCCTAAGTCTATGTCAAGATTTGTAATCATATGATAACAAGTAATCAATTCAATTTCTATTAATATAAGTTGCAAGTATGTAATTGATCTCTAGAAATCAAACCACAATTGACACACAAATTTTACTGTGGTGTTCAGAAACTTGCCAGTTTTCTCTAGTCCACGTTGAGGTAAGCCCAAAAAAATTGAACCGATTCTAAGAATTAAGCCAATGAACTCAATTCCACTAGTAATAGCACTTTTCCCCTCTGAGTAGGTAAACTCCAATCTTCACAACATACCAGACCTTCTCACAAATAGTTTCTAAATTTCAAATTCTATTTGATTAGTAATTAAAATTGTTTTAGATACAGAATTGATTTGTCATATTTGTATAATCTAATCCTGCACTAATTAATTAAAGTAGTATACTAGCAGTACTTTGGTTCCACTTGACCCACAGTACGGGACCTACACGACATTTTTACTTCAGGGGAGCAACTTTTTCATTAACCCAATTCGTATCTTTCGGTGCCCATATATACGTACTAGTGTTCTAGAGTCGAGACAAAATCAGATTTTGCACTGTTGCACACAATATTTACAAAACTAGTTCTATGTGCACTGTATTTACAAAAATGGCATTTCTGCCATCCGGTGGGCAAGCGAAAGTGCTGGCGAGGTGACACGTGGTGAGGCCACCGGTGGCAGGCGCCTATCGCCCCGCCAGCAGACGGTAGGTAGTCTGCCGCCCAGTCGGGGGATGGCAGGCAAACCTGCCGTCCGGTGAGAAACACCGTTGCCACTCATGGATGATGGGTGACGTGGCTTGCCCTTCGCCCTTCAAGCTGTGGGGGAGGGATCCGTGGGCACTAGATGAGCGCTACGTCCCAACCCTATGGGTCACAGGCTTGTTGCCCTTTGTGAGGCTGGTCTCCACCGGACACAAGTTCACTATCGACGGCAGCATGCTCACAGCACTGGTGTACAGGTGGAGGCCCCACACGCACAAATTCCACTTTCGGTGGGGTGTGATGATGGTCATTCTGAAGGACGTTCTTGACCGATCTCTCTCTTGGGAGTGACGCACTTGTTCTAGCCACTGCACCAACCGACTGGAAGGAGAGGCTGGCGGACCAGTTCGGCCGGCCTATCCTGGAGAGTGTACATGGCATCCCCCGTACTTGGCTAAACAATTTCAGTGTGTGCCCGCAGGATGCACTACCGAAGGGCGTCCGGAGGCACCTCGTCGCATTGCTTATTCGGCTCTTTGGTTGAAGCATATTTCCAGCCACATACGGCAATATTTGCAATGTTGAGTTCATTGGGCTCGCCGAGTCTTTGATGGATGCAGAGTTTGGGGCGATGCCTCGGTACAGCTGGGGATTAGTGGTTCTGTGTGCCACGTATTGAGGGTTATGTGATGCTTGCCAGCTCGCCACTGCTGGTACCCCAATCTAGCTATTTGCTACGTGCTCCTGCAGCTGTGGAGTTGGGAGCACTTCCCTATCAGATATCCAACCATCGTGACACCAGTGCACCTGTTCGACGAGTTAGTTACACTGAGTTCACGCACACGCATGTAAATCGTGACCTGGGGTCACACTGCTGCTATTTGAGAGAGAGTGTAGCCAGGGAGGGAAGGGAAAAAATAGAGATTTCCTACTGAGCAAGAGTGCAGGGAGGAATCAGTAGGAAACATGGCTATGATTTACCATCCTTTACAGTTCGAAGCAGCTGGTGATTACCTTCTGAAAAAGATATGCTTTGTTTGCATGCAAGCAACGCGCTTAATATATCATTAGCGTTTCATTAGCATAATTATGATTTTGTAATGTGGAATACGCTAGATAACCATATTTAATTGATGGATGTGTTTGTGTAAGTAGCCATGTTTATTTATTGTAAATAGCTACAGAAATGCGGATCGAAAAATAGATAAAATATTTTTAAGTTTGTCCACATGTATATATTTATCACTCTCGCGTGATTACAGAATGGCCATTATCTAAGGACATAGTCTTATTTTTCTAAACTAAAAAGTAAAAACTTCGTTATATCTTTAAACAGATTAGATGACATTAGGCCATAGAACTACTACACCCATTGAGAAGACGAATGCGAGTTTGCCGATATACTACACGTTACTAGCATTGTCTCATCTTCAGCAAACAGAAGACCCAGGAAGGAGACAGAGAGGTCTAGATGATAGAAGTCGTCCTATACACAAGAGAACCCGAGTACACCGCCGCACCTTCCAGACTTCCACACGGAGCACCTAAGGAGCACTTCCACCGATGCCCTTCAGGACATCGCCCGCTTGGCTTATGCTCACTTATGCGAGATCCCCAAGGCTGCCATGCTAACCTCTCCATTTTGCTACTATCCATCCCTCTTAGAAGGAGCACGCTACAGCGAGACGTTCATCCCCGACTCTGAGGATGACCCACTCCTGACCCCCCAAGTCCAGCTCACCTGAGCTATGGGAGCCACCTACACTGACGCTTTAGAGGCGATCTCAGACCCCAGCCAGCTCCTCACCACAAACTACAACCAGGTCGAGATGCCAAGTGCGATAAGGCCTTGGTTATAGTGGAGCGTGATAAACATGTCGTAGTCGTCGAGCTCGAGCGAACTGCAGTAGTAGCAGCGGTCCACACTTCAGCTCCCCCTAGACCCCCATCATTCCCACCAACCCTGTTCTAACTATGCCACTCACCGGAGGACTAAGCTTGAGGACCAGCATGCGTAAGAGTGTATGGCGTCCCAGCCCGCCGATGGTCCTCAACATTGGAGAAACCAGCCGAGGCCGCAGTCGCTTCAGCTTAGCCAGCTACAATCGCTCACGTTCTCGCTCCAATTCACCCATGTACTAAAACGTAGACGTGTAATATGTAATGTATTGTATTCACATGGTAGAGCACGGCCTAAGTACCATGTGCAACTTGACAAAAATGTTATAAATGTTATGTAGCCATCTTAGGCCTTGTGGTTTATTTTTTTGTTTTTTCTTATTCACCTGGTTCTTAGAATTATTTCTTGAGATATTAGCGAGTGGACAACACGCACCAGCTTCCCCAGTGATTTGACAATACCTACTAGCTTTTTGTAGCAAGTGGACAGCACGCACTGACTTTCTCAGTGATTTGATAATACGTACTAGCCTTCCGCAACGAGTAGACAGCACGCATTAGCTTTTCTAGTGATTTGACAATATATACTAGCTTTTTGTAGCCTGTGGACAGTACACACCTTCTTTTCCAATGATTTGACAACAAGTATTAGCTTTCTGTAGCCTATGAACAATATGCACTGGCTTCCCAGTAATTTTCAACATGTATCAGCTTGTCATACCTTGTGGATAGCATGTACCAACTTTCTCGATGATTTGACAACACATACCAGCTTTTCACAGTGAGTGGATAATGCGTACCAACTTTCCTAGTGATTTGACAATACGTACCAGCTTTTTACAGCAAGTGGACAGTAGACACCAGCTTTCTCAGTGATTTGACAATATGTGCTAACTTTTTGCAGCGAGTGGATAGCACACACCAGCTTTTCTAGTGATTTAACAGTACGTACCAGCTTTCCTTAGCGAAATGATAACACATTCAAACATTACTCACGAGTAGTGCCCATCAACCGCCTTTAAAATCTGGCCAGCCCCCATGACCAGACCCAAGACTCCGATCGAGTTGATCTCAAAATGAGGGGAACATGAGAGGGAGAAGAGAGAAGAGATACAGGATGTCATTGCGTCGTTGGTGGAGATGTCAAACTACAGATAGATGTTTTCGCAAGTAAAAGTGGGTGGCCAAGAAGAAGGGATCATACCCCAATAATTCTTGCAAGGATGCACTTGTGCCACCAAAGTCTCCGCGGCTATAGTGCGACTATGGTAAAAGTCTCCACGGCTATAGTGCGACTATGGTAATCCAGCACATATCATTTAGTACACACACCTAGCAAACATAGCTCGGGCACACTACACTTGCACCGAAGTTCTTGTAAGCATGTATTTGTTATTTCACATTGCATGTTCTATTTTGCATATCTCTAACCTACTCCATCTATGTCGGCAGACCACAGAGCGCTGCTACTTCTTTTAATGGATAGATGGCCTGGATATATATGACAAGGCATTCATCGAGAAAAAAATACATACTCAACTACCTTGTGGTGCTTGAGAGACTCATACACTAGAAACCTTACACTCCAGATGACAGCGGAAAGGGCAGTGGTAAGGCACCGGTAATCCCCGAGAACTCCAGTTTATCTCTGACTGAGACAAACCTGCATAAGTTGTAGAAGCCGAGTACTAGGCCTAGGTCACAAGAGTTAAAGCTCACGCGAGAGAGAAGGGAAAGGAATCAATGGATTCAAATATGTACGATGACTAACTAGAACCATGGCTTCCAAAAGGCGCATATATATCTTAACTATAGTTGGGGTTGATGATTTGCACATATTTCCACTTTATCGTATGAGTAGTTAGGCAAACATACGCATCTAACTAAACCCCATACACAATGTAATGTGCATATTCATTGCAAACTGCTTTGCAACAATGTATTTTTACTACTTAACACAGGGAGTTTGTGGTGGGCTGGTGGCAGTTTATCGACCTCTCTGAACCCTTGCACATTTCTAAAAATTTATATGCACATGCGAACAAACATAATATGATTTCTTAATGTGTATCAAAGCATGTGTTTTCAAGTAGTTTGCATGGGGAAGTATTTTTAGAAGCGAGCTAATGAGTCAAGCTAGAGCAAAATCCAAATTAACAAGTATAATTAAAGCAATTTTGAACTGAGTCAATGAGGTTTTTTTTTGCCACCCTCACCTGTTTTGCCACACTTCCCTGCCTGCTAGCCAAGCCACCTATCGAGCCAGGCTAGATCGACAGTAGCCTGCCACATAGGGGTGGCTCAGTAGGCTCCTGTCGAGCTACGCTGGCAGCGCCTATTAGCCTCACCACACCGCGCCGCGCCACACCTTTGCCCTGCCGCACGCCTCGCCTCTTGCCGAGCTACGGTGACGCGGTAGGTGACACGTGTTGTCTGTCGTGCCTTCTGAGCTTAGAAAGGGGAGCCATTTTGTAAAAATAGGTGCTAGGGACCCAAAATTAAAAAAGTTACAACAATGCTAGAAACGTGAACAATTTAGCGGTTTCCTAGCAAAAGTGAGTATGCAGATTTGGGACCAAAGGGTGATATGATGGGGAGCCACCGGGAAAGCTTGGTAAGGCTTGAGCCTCACCTCCTCCGATGGCAACTTTGTACATAGTAAAAATAAAGAGAGAGAAAAAGAGAGAGATTAATAAACCTAAAGAGAAATTAGCTCTCCTTGATGAGAATGTTAAAAACAAGCATGAAATTAAAGAGGACGACGACGAGGACAAGGAGAAGTGAAAACCATAAAATTAAAGAAGAGCTAATCAATCAAATAAAGAAAGAAAGTGAAATAATATATGTAAATCATAAAATTAAAGAGGAGGAGGAGGAGGAGTAGTGAAAATCATAAAATTAAAGAAGAGATAATCAATCAAAGAAAGACACAAGAAAGAAAGTGAAATATGTATGAACCTTCTTGAGTCCGGGGATAACGGTGGAAAGCTCGATGAACCTCTGATTGATCTTCTCCCTCCGGCGCTGCTCCGCGATGATGTGGTCCTGCACGTGCCCCGAAGGCACCGCCGCAGCAGGCGCCACACTGGCCCCTCTCTTCCTGGCCATCTAGCAATGCAACGCCCCTGCCACCACCGTCGCTCTCATCAGTTGGCTGCGACGACGCGGCGCTGAAGTTCCAGCTCATCGGCCAGTTATCGCTGCTGCCGCGGGTCCTGATGAGGGCGGTGTGGGGGAACTACTCATGGCGCTTTCTATTATCGAGGTATCTACTTTCTATTTCTCTATTTTTTATTGTTTGTCTCTATTTAATTTATAATTTCTATATGAATTTGAAATTTTATAAGAGTAAAAGACTAATTTTGTGTCAACTTAGTTTAGACCTATAAATAGTTCAACCTACCCTCAATTTCATTCCTGGCTTCACCACTGGACCAAAGGGTGATATGACAGTAAGACTCAACTCGGCTTCGGTTTCTGGCTTCTGGCTTATTTTTCACTATTCATAAGTTTCGTCTTTTTATGAACTTTTGACTTTTTGTTGAGCTTTTTTGCCGGTTCTTTTTTTCTCCGTATTTGTTTGTATTATACGTAATGGGCTAACATATTTTTTATTTTTAAATTTTTTTAAATTTAATTATGCTAAATAAGCCTCTGTCAGCTACAATGTTTTTTTCAGCCAGCTACAGTGTTTTCAGCCATAAGCCACGAGCTTTTCAGCCGAACCGATCACCACCTAAGGCTCCGTTCAAAAATGGCATGTGCTTTTGTCTCTCAGCTATGGATGTTGACTTTTAGTTAAAATTGGCACTATTATTGTTGTTAGCTTTTGATTGAGGCATAAAATAAAATTAAAAAATAAATTTATATCTCTATGGACAATGTAAAAAAACAAACTACATTACAAAGTCAACTTGTTCAAACGGTTTTAAACTAAACCGTTTTGAACGGACCTAACACATGGATGAGACGACAACCCGTATTTCAGAAGTGAAGTCGCCCGGGGAGTTGCATGGAAATTAACAAAGATGAGGAGGATAGCTTGGTTTTGGAACTGTTCGCATTATGATATTGTACCTACTTTTTAAAAAAGTTGGCTCTTAGACATCGTTTTTTATAAACCTAGTTTTTTTTTTACCAATCAAACTTGGCAGGTACTTAATGATCTAGGATAGCCCGACAGCAGGAGGTGGCGGCAGCAATAAATTGCTCATGATTCGTGTTAATTAAATACGATTAGTATTGATTAAATATAATTAGTACTAATTAAGCATATATATACTCACACACTAATTGTATACACCCGGTTGGTAATCTATCAAGTTCGGTAGGTACAAGGAGGAGATTAGATTTACAAAAATAGATACCTAAAAACTAAATTTGAAGGGAAAAAAAAGGTTGATACGGTGCCATGTGTGTGAATGTTTTCGAAGATCACTTTCGTCACGCATTTGTTGTCGCTCCTGTGCCGTGACGTGTCACGGGTCGCTTCTTTTCTTCTTCTTCTGGTGTGGAGCACAATCAGCCCACGTCGGATACTTCTGGGCCTTCTAGCCCATTAAGAGAACAGCCCACCAACTGGCGGTCTTAATCCTTTGTGAATGCCGTTGTTCCTTTGTGAAGCGTTGAAGAATCATATACTTTTCCCTAGAAAAAAAAAAGAATCACGGACTTTAATTTGAGGCCTTTCTCGCTCGGCCCCGCGCTCTGCTCCGCTTCAACAGATGAGAGCTTTCCACGAGTGGTGGGATTCGGACCTAATGCATATGGATGCTACTTCTTACCTGGATTAGCTCGGGCCCATCCAAACAAGGTCTTACCTGCTCCAAAATGGAATTGCGAAACCAAGAAGCCGTAAGCCAGCAGTAATAACATCAAAAGCTGCAAGTGCTGCTTGACGGAAGCAACCATCCGATGCAGAGGCACTCGGCATATTAAGAACTTTTCTCTGTTCTTACAAGTCAAGAGGGCCCATCCATGGCAAATGAAAGCTTATGGACACATCACTGACGTTTCATGAAGTTTGGTTTGAAAATATTGACAGATCTGCAACCACTTCTAACCTCCCGTGGAGTTTCTTTTAAGCTGATCATTTGTCATCACCCACTCTTTAACTAGCATCTCACTCAAACCAAATCCCAACCGCCAATCTCACCGACTCTCTGTGCTTAACGGCCGAGATAGCTCTGCATGATCACTCAATTAGGTGAAGTCTGCCTTTAAAGAAGAATTGGGTGAAGTCTTCCTCCTAGTCAACTATTATGTCGCAGTGTAAATAGCCGCACCGTGTTTGTCCATCATTGGGTGCTTCTTCGTTTGCAAAGAATCTTCCGACAAGGATATATACGGCGCGCGTAACTGCCATGAAATTAACTTGGCTGCAGTTGTCTTCCCCTACGGCATACTAAGAGTACTAATAAATCAACTCGCTATTGCTGAATTACTTGCTCGACCTGCTTACTCACCTGACGAGCGCGACGGCAACATGAGGGTATGTACACATACACATCTCCAAGGCCATGAAGGTCGCAGCAGCAATCGATGGTATGCAGCTCGATCAGTTTCTATGCTCTTAATTTACGAGTCTGAAATGCCACAAAATTTCAAAATTTTTAAAATTTTCTTGAATCTTTGCTTGAATTCCTAAACCTTCCTAATTTGGCAACTTCCCTTGAAAAGGCGCTTTCCTTTTTGGTCTACCCGCCTTCTCCTTTCCACTAGCGCTCCTGAGCGACACCGCCTCCCCACCGCCTCCCTGTAACGTATCCACACGCCATGTCGACGCCACCCGGAATTGCGGCCGCCGCTCCCGTGCGTTCACACTGGCTTTGCTCCGCAGCCCCACCCTCCAGTCACTCAGCTCTCGACCTCCTCCTCGCTTCGCATGCAGCTCAGCTCGCTCGCTCTCTCTCTCTCACACCACAGACTGCAGCTCCCAGCCGACGTGCACCCTATTCCGTACCTGTGGCATCAATTCTTCACCAGCTCCCACAGAGCTTCCAAAGCCACCTCACAGTGTCGTCGCTTCCATCGCAGAGCTTTGCCCTTCTCTCCTTATCCGCGTGCATGAGAGTTCCCGAACTGCCTTATTGTCGCCACCGCCTTGCATCGCTTTTAAAGCCATGCTGCCACTGCTAAGAGCTTCACTTCACTCATAAACACCCTCTAGAACCACCAATTCGAGCTTCAATTCACCGCATCGCCGCTGGCAATCTCCCCTGCACCCGGTGAGCTTCCACTCAACCTTCCCCATTCTTTGATTAAAACTCAAGTGCTTGTGCTAGTGGCATTCTTGTGGCACCTTGATCATGTTCGTAAGCTCGTCTTGGTCGAAGCATGTTCCTAGAGCTCCGGCACCGTGAGCCGCCGCCGGTCAGAACACCCTCTCCATGGACAGCCCAGCTTAGACCATCCTAGTAAAAACCACCACCGCCTCTGAGTTCGCCTTGTCCTATAGATGGGGAAAAACCCTAACATCTCACCGGAACTTCACCAAAGCACCTTGTGCTGTACTCTAGCCATAGCGCCTCCTCTCACCGATAGACAAAACCACCGCCTCTCGACCCCAGCCAACCTCAAAATCGAAATCCTTGTGGTCCCAAGAACCTACCCATAGTCGCCAATTGTTGTTTCGACCATGGATTCCCCAATCACCCCGTTGTCGAAGATCTCCAACCGCTCCCCTATTTTAGCTCTGACCACCCCGCCGCTTGATACCTTGTGGTCGAGAGAGATTTTGACCACTTCGATTTGAGTTCTGAGCTTGAACCACTCGAACGCCGTCCGATCTTTTAAGTCATTCGGACGCAACCCAAGCGCTGCAGCCACTCAGACGTCGTCCGATCTCCACAGTAACTCGTTCACCATCCGATCTCCTTCGACTTCGCATTCGAAGTCGAACCTCGACCACTCATCCGACTTCGTAGTTGTGCCTGAATTGCTAGGCTACCCAGGAGTCATTTCAACCATGGTGTGGTTTTCGACCACGTTGTGGCCTTCGACTACGGTGTGGTTTTTGACCACGCTATGGTTTTGGACCATGAAGCAATTTACAACTGCGTTGTATGTTACGACTTCACTGGGTGTTCAATCATCAAAGTCGTAACTCAGATACAACCACGTCCTCCAGCTTTGTCAGTGCCTCTGACCACCTGTGTACTCGTAAAGTTCTCTGAGTATGAGCATCAAAACCCACGATGAATAGTATCAAACCCGATACTGTTTATCCGAAACCCTAAAATCAAAAATACATTCTTTTTTATCATTTCAACGCCATGAATCCATTTTTGACCTCCATTCCACCAAATTGAGTTCCAAATAAATTCAAACCCCTCCATTTGAATTTTATTGCATTTTACTTCTTTTTAATTTAGTTTATTTTCCTAGCTTAATTAGATTCAAGTGTGGACTTATATTATTTTATATGTTTGCGCTAGTTTCTGACCTTTCCGAAGCAACGGTTCAAAGACCAGAACCAGGCAGTGAAGTCTACGAGCTAGTGGAAGTTTCATATCAGTAAGGCAAGTTACATGTTTTTGATCATTTTGAATCCCATGAAATTTGAATTACTTAATTACCTTATTTGCATTATTCCTAATTATGAAATGCTAATTGATTAAAATAAATGTTTAGAATGACATGCTAATTAGTTATGTCCTACCACTGAAATATGCCATGTTTAATTTGAGGTCATATTCACCTTGACAACCTTAGTAATAATTAAATTATTGTAGACCAGTTCACTCAAAATCTTGTACTCCTAAGTGACTCGGCTTTTGGCTGTTAGAATTTGTAAAACTAGTACTAGGGTAAGGGGGTTTAGTGGAAAGCCACAAGATGACCTTCGTCCACGACTTTACCCTAGGGTGGAGACTGGAATGGAAGGATAGTAGTGCCGTCGAGCACAGTGGGGAATATGGTTGGTGCCTCATGTGAAAATAAGGATGAGAACCTTATGATGAGTAAAAGACACAGTAATCGTTCAACCACAGGAGTTGACTTGTCAACCCTGGTTTAGTAGCTGCTCAAATCAATTGAATCTCTATAGGAGGTGGGAGTGTTGATTATGGGGAGTTAGGTATGCGAAACAGTAAACCATACCTAACAACGATCGAGGTCACTCAGAGCGAGTAGAAGAGTTTAGGGTTAGTGTGTGAACTGTGTCTGAATGATTCTATCATGTAGAGTCTATATAAAGAATTGAGTAGTGAAACGACCTGATTTTCTTAACTCTATCGTGGGAGTTAAGAAATCTTGTGGATAAAGCTAGGCAACTCTGCAGAGTGAAATTAATGGTATTCGAATACGCCGTGCTTCCAGTTAATGAAGCTGTGTTAATTGGGTGATTCCATCAACGAAGCATAAGTAGATTTCATAATGTTTTAATCTGTGCAATTGTATAATTAACTATTGAAAGAAAACCCCTTTAATCTTAAAGAGAACTTTTTTGGTTTTACCTGTTTGCAAATAAAACTGTATTCACTCAATTGAATAGAACCAGTATTATTCCCTCCCTTCGAATATCCTTGCAAGTAATTAAATTAGGGTTTACTCTTGTGACTTGCGGGGTACGGTTATACTCATTACTTGCTAAACAACAATAGAAGACCAGTGGAACCAAGAAGTCTAAGCTGAAGACGAAGTTCCGGAAGAGCCTTTCTTCTCCGAGGACGATTGGTTTTAGGTCTCAGCTGCACTCAAGTTGCCTGGGAGTTTTTGTGTTGTAAGATGGTTTTGGCTGCACTCAAGTTGCCTGGGAGTTTTTGTGTTATAAGATGGTTTTGGGCTTGCTCGCCTGCTGTGTAAAAAGAGGTTGTTAAATCTTATGTTTGTAATAAAAGTTTGGCTATTTTGCTGTAAGCATGTGTTGTTGGTACGCACTCATGTTCAGTACTTCACAACTGTTCAGTTTTAGATAGTTATGAGGATTACTAGCACCTCCAGAAATAAGAACGTTATAGAGTCTTTGCAGTTGCTCAGTGTGTTGTGTATTGAAATTTGAGACGACTAGGTGTTTGTAATGGATCGATCAGGAGTGGAGTTGGTGACGCTGGTGGGGGAGGGCAGGAAGAACAAAGCTTCCCTGTCCCCGCGCTCCCTGTCCCCCTGCGTATTCCCGCGATCTTGACCGTTCGTTGGTGATCCAACGGTTCACATTTTTCTGTATTTTATATTTTCACCATTTACCCATTTTCACCTGAAATTTAAAAATAAAAATAGATTAATCCATCATAAATAATTAAAAAATACAGAAATTTTTTTCTATATTTTTTTATTATTTATGATGGATTAATCTATTTTTATTTTTAAATTTCAGGTGAAAATGGGTAAATGGTGAAAATATAAAATACAGAAAAAAAAATGTGAACCGTTGGATCACCAACGAACAGTTGAGATCGCGGGAATACGCAGGGGACAGGGAACGCGGAGACAGGGAAGCTTTTTTCGGGCAGGAACCTGCTCCGGGTGGTCGGCGACGGCGTCGACTCCAGCCAGCTGACCAGCAGGCTGCGGCGGAAGGTGGGCCACGCCGACACCGTCGAGCTTCAGACCCTGCAGGACCGCGGCTACAAGACCGGCGCCGGAGATAGCTACTACTCGTCGCAGGCCGCCGCGCGCGACGCGGCCCACGGCCAGTACAACAACTATCCTGCGGCGGCCAGCTACTCCCCGGTGACTCCGTACTACCACCATCCGTACGACTACTACCCTGCACCGTACGCCACTACCGTCGTGCACCATGAGTACGCGACGACCAGTGACCCAAACAGCTGTTCCATCATGTAGCACGCACTGTAGTATTACGTAGTAGCAGTAGTACTTGCTCTTATAATTTGGTGATTCATTCTGTGAGGTGGAGGTTACTGTGTGCCTTTTGTTTTTGTGCCTCACTTCAGTTTGTTTTTCTCTGAATATTACTGTAACTGTACAGTATCTTGTGAAGTTTTGAATTGTGATCAACGGGGGCTTATTTTTTTCGACCTTCCTTTAATTTGTAATCCGATGCTGGCTGTGTGGATTGTGCAATGAGGTGTGAATTCTGAAATGCTGTGCTACTGCTAGCTTCATTGTATGGAATGGAATCCTGCATTCAATTTTTCACTTCAGCGTGCGGCAACAAGCCAGAATTGCAAAACCTCACTTAGAATTACATGTGAGTTTGATTCCACCTCTACAACTATTTTTATAGCACTTTTCCCTACTACTACACCCTAGTTTGAACATTCCCCACCCCCTAGCCCGGTCAGCCATTTCCATCTAATTTCTGATGATGTGGCCAACCTAGCTCACCAACGTGGCAAGGTGGTTTTCCAGTGTGACGAAATAGTTGAAACCAGGTCTTTTAGTTAATGCGATGAATTGGTTTGACCTGACATAATTAACTCGATCTTCTTCTCTAGCCCAATTAATTGGTTCGATGTGAAGAAGCAAGGAAGCGGCGAAGAGGCGACCTAGTGTCCGATGGTGTGCCTCCCGCCCCCTTCTGCGTCACTGTCCTCTCCACCTCATCCGCTCCAACTCCACTTTTGGCAAATCAAGCCCCTGACATCTAGGGTTTGATTTGCAGTCTCCCTTTTGTTGTGCCTAACATAAAACCCCTTATGCCATGCTGGAAGACCTCGCCATGCTGGAGAGCTCATACTGTTCATGGGTGGTGAGGGAGAGTTGAACTCTAGGAGATCGGAACTCCTTTGTTCCTTAGTAGCTCAGCGATAGAGTAATCGGCTGTTAATTGACTGGTCTTAGATTCGAATCCTACTTGAAAAGATTTGACGTATTCTTTAATGTGAGAAATAAAGAACTGAATAAAATGGCTTGCGGGCTTGATTTGAAAAAGAAAAGATTGTTGAATGATGCATAGCAAACCACACGGTACTCCCGTTACCACACCTACAACGGCAACGGCGACGGCAGCTTCGGTGAATCGATGCACGCATGCAGACGCAGCTTTCTTAACCGCCCCGTTGCGTCAGATGATGACGACCTTCTCGTGATGCGCGCGCCACTGCGCTCGCCTCGCCGACGACAAGTAGCTACGTGCCACCCAACGCCCACCAACAATTTGTCAGGTTCACACGGTCGGTGCACTTGCCGCCTATCCTTTTGCTCAGCTCTGTCCAACTCGGAAGCTATCACATGAATTGCCAGGAACTTCGTATGCTTCGTCCCTACTCTACCGTTTTGTACACAGCGCACGGAATCTTCAGGCAGCTAGTCTCAAATCAAGTGGCCACTAAACGGCACGCGCACTAGCGTGCGAATTTTTTTTAAAAAAAATTTAGGATTACAATGGAACACGCGCGTCCATACACACCATATTTATATTTATACCACACACCACACGTCCATATTGTTAGTGTCATTGTCATATGATCATATCTGATCGTGTACGTCATCCGTGAAATGCATACTGCTCAGAAGGGTGCCGACACTTGCATGTAGTTTATTGGCAGAAAGGGAAAGAGAGCATTATATATAAATTGGCACGTGCAATTTGTTTTCATGTACAACAAGATGAAATGAAAGATGAGATCTCCGAATAAAAGTTGCTAATTAAATATGAAATGAAATTCCCAAATTCAAATTTAGATTACGAAATATAAATTTTAAAATTTAGAATTGCGTAAAGTTATACTATACTACACCAAACCATGCAATTGCACTGACCAATCGGCTAGTTTATACAATATTAGAAATGCTTCAGCATCTTTAATTAGCAGATAACATTCTTGGTATATTCTGATCTTTAACTAATAACTAACAATTTGGAACTCAATGCATAGGTTAGTTGATTTAGCTCATTAGGGGTTCAACTTTGCCCATGATCATTGCAATTCTTTTGGTGTCCTCAGATGCATGCAAGGCTACCTAAAGATGCTGTAAGCCTGTAACCTTTCTATATGGTCCTTGTTAGTTTTCATTCATGTGAAAGCCAGCATTTTACCATTTGTTCGTTTTCCTTTCTTGAGATAATGAATTGATTCACGTGTGTCAATCCAACTAATAATGAACGTACAGGGGTGGAACCAGACCTGCAAGAAGTTTACACCGTTCGGCGGTGGAGCCAGGCTCTGCCCGGGATCAGAACTTGGCGAAGGGGAGGTTGCTTTCTTCCTCCCATCACCTTGTGCTCAGTTATAGGGCCTGTTCTTTTCGGTTTACGGTACAGATTACGGAGAGACAGATGCTCACTTGCGATTTTAGCTGGTACAGATGTTGGGCTTTTAACGTGTAGATCGTTTACCTTGTAGACCTCGTCTTGAGAAAATACTCCGTTTGAAAATTAGGTACTATAGCAAAAACTAAAAGCCGCCAGCTTGTGAGGTAAAGAAAGGACCCATAGACAGGTAAGAAAAGAACACATCGTATCCTTGTTTCTAGTTGGAGAGAAAAATGACAGGCTCAAGAGTTTGGCTATGGACTCCAGTTATAGAGGATGAGCCGTGGATGCCCGCTTATATTTCAAATGTAATATCAAATTTGACAAAAGTTACAATACTCGTCGGAAATCAATTCCTTTAACTAAGTGTTGAAAATCAATAAATCGAGACCTAATTTGTTGTTGTTTTGCAAAATTGTAGTGGAAACGCAAATGTGGAAAATCTAGTGCCGTGCATGTGCTGGCAAAGCAGATTAAAGTTTGACAAATTCTTATGTTGAGTGGCTCATCATTCCATATTTCCTCTAACGTATTTGTCGCTAACAAGTAACGACTATAGATAAAACTTTACTTTTATTTTGGAATGCAGCAATATCACAATCTGCAACGTGCTTAAAAAAGCAGAAACGCAACACCAAAATATTTGGAAGCGGTTTAACCAAATGAGACTATCATATTCCACCACAATACCAAAGAGAGTCTAATTCTTAAAAAATATTTCTGTTTTGCTTTAAAATAGATAGATATTGTTAGTTATACCAGAAAATGAAAGTGTTTTTCAAAAGCCGCCACAATGCCTAACAAAACCTGAGTTCACAAGCAAAATTCAATATTTTTAACATATTTTTCCTTTCGAAACTATGTGTTTTGTCAGATTCTAGGAAATGTAGACTGGCATTTTGAAACTGTAATATATATATATATATATATATATATATATATATATATATATATATATATATATATATATATATATATAGGAAAATTATGTAAGGCACCGTGGTGCCTAGGCACCCACATCCGATACACGTGTATGATTGATGATTTTTTTGAGTTTGGGTATGAAAATGTTTTATACCATTGATATATTTATGGTAAGTAAGTTTTGAACTCAGTTCAAACTAGTTTGAACTACTTTTGAATTCAATGCGACTACAGTGAGTATATACCATAAAAATAGTTCAAACTAATTAAACTGAAGTTGAATTTAATTTTTTTCGGAGTTTGACATCTCAAATATACTTTTTTATGGGTATATGAAGATACCCACATCAAACGTTGTGAATCTCAAAGCAAATCAACGGGTATTGATATCGGTGCCTAGGCACCAGGGTGCATGAAACACTCGTCCTATATATATATATATATATATATATATATATATATATATATATATATATATAGCCTCTTTTCTACTCCCAGATGTAATTACACCCTATGTCGTATCTCACAACATAAGTAGTAGTATCTCGCGTAACAGAGAGTATGTACGTGTAGTATACAAGTATTTAAGACCATATAGGTAGTATGAACAATTTTTCGGAGGTAGTATGCATATTTTTTTTTTGACATACTCCTTTTTATGTACGTATATAAAGGTATTTATAAAATACGCTAAAAATTATGGACTTCCTTACAATTTTTTCGTGTGATTCACATTGGAGTATCTTATAATTAGTATATGAGTATACCTAAAGTGATAAAGGAGTATTTCAAGTTTGTTTAGGTGGTATATTATAGGCGGATGTAATTACACCTGGGAGTAAAAGGTATTTTTCATATATGTATATATATATATATATATATATATATATATATAAAAGCTCATAACAGATGTTTTATGACTGCTAACAAAAACAGATAAATATGCTAAAAATTCTCACAAAAAAACATCTAGCCGTCAATCTGGTTGACCCTAAATAAAGCTTAACCACAACGACCATTGATGTTTTTTTAAAAAGAGAAAAATTCCAAAAGTTCGCAAAAAAAATGCAAAACATCTAGCCATCAATCTTGTGGTCCCTAATTAAATCTGACCATTGAATATTATTACTTATATATATACACTGATATATGTATATATTAATTACTTTCAAATTTAATACCATCAAACATGACCTCAAACTGTATAATGAACATAAAGATTCTCTTACGCGTATATTAAGTGAAATGTATATATACAAGCCAATACAGAAATTAAATCGAAACAAATGTCCACACTTAGTAGTTGATATTGTTTCTTGTCCAATATTAGTATAAACAAAATACATAAGACACCTGGGATGAAAAAACATCTCTATATAATTAAACAAAAGAAATTCCTATTGATTGTCTTTCTTTTCTCTAAATTGCTATTGTGTTGTAAGCATGATATTAAATTTCTATTCAAGTAGCAAACTCACTAGGCTTAAACATAGTCTCTACACGAAGTGTTCTATTTATCAAGCCAATGCTATAAAATATATTGCTCCTATTACGTTGTGGCCACTCAGAGTTGTTATTGATCACATAGTTAATTATTATGGGAGTACATAATTCCTTGTAGATCGAGGGCATACATATATAATTGGAGCGCAACGGTGCATGTATAATACATATTGCTTCGTTCGCTCAAAGAAGCAGCAAAGACAAGTGGAAGAGCGAAGTTTAGGAAGTACATAAACACTTACTATCAAGATGTTGCTACGCTTTACATGACTCCGTGCAGCAGTGCGAGCCTCTCCCTTGCATCGATAAGTGCCTCCTTGAGCTCCACCCACGCCGTCTCCAGTCACACCCGCCCCTTCTTTACGCTGCTGGTTGCGGCTCTCACTCTCTCAGCCTCCTCCTGATAGCGTCGACACGGTGCTCCCAGCACATCATGCCATTGTCATCATCTGCTAGTGGTTGCACGACGAAGGCTGGTGCCAGCACCCGCTGATGAGTGCGCCTACCACGGGACGCCGCGGCGATCTACTCCAGCAACTAAGCAGGGACTTGAGGTCATCCACGTGTGGCATCGCCTATACCATAACAAGCCGAAGCAACTCCTTCATCATGGAGCACGGCCCGGAGTTGGCATATGTGCGAGGAACCGCCCCCCATTATGGCTTGTGGAGAAACACGAAATGCGGCGACTCTTGGGCGGTGCTACTCGAAGAAGCAAGGCAATGGTGAACTGCCGGTGGAGGAGCTAGTGAAAAATAAAGGGGCGATCGAGTGGGAACCGGCCAAGAATGGGTGGGTGGGAATAACTTAACCAGTGGTTATGCATTGGCACACCGTGGGAAATCGAGAGTGGACTTGAACGATTGGTTATACAGAGGGGCGTGTAGCTACGTACGTGCGCATGGTTAATTGATTGTAGATTGATGTTGCATGCACGCTACCAGTTGGGATAGATTCATCGATTAGTCGTTTCTCTCTGTGCGCGCACTGTTTGAATCTTTGCCGCGAGCAGCTCGAGAGCGAGCAAGGCCACAGCGTCCGATTTACTATGCCTGTGGCCAAGATACCTTGCCTGGCAGGCAGCTACCAGCCAGGTCGTCATCCAAACAGCCAGTTCTGTGTATCCTGCACGGCATGCAGCCTTTGAAGCCGCCTACCACCATCGGGAGGAGGAGGAGAGGCATAAACGGACAAACACCCCTTTATATTATTAGAGAAAAGGAGAATATAGTGCTTACTTGTGTGCAACAAATATTTTACATCATGCAAGAGAAAAAACAACAAAGCCTACATGGTGCATTGTATGTACCACGCAAAGGGGCGGACAATTAGAAATTTTCTCATTAATCAGTCGAAACTAATGAAAGCTACAATAACCCTAAAAATTTTATAAATTCTCTCATCAGTCAATAGAAACAAAGAATATACATCACTTATTCGGTAGGGACAGATTATACTGATGTAGATTAATAAAAAAATATAGATACTACATCTGTTATAGTTGTACAACACATATATGTCTTCAATCTTATGTATTAAAGTGATACAATTATATAATACACATAACTATATTTTCAGTCATATGTATTGAAATCGTATAACAAATACAATCATATCTTCTGTTACAAATATAAATATTGTGATAGTTACTGATCGCACAATTGCACGGAGAACTCCGCTACGTTAAAAGAAAAAACGCCGCGTATAATAGTAGACCTGCAGATGGACTGTTTGATTAGACGACGGTTGTTGGAGGCTTGGGGGCCCAATAGTGAAATGTGCTCTGAAAAGAAGTTTGCCGTTCGAGATAGCCATACGATACGAACAGAGTCTTTTGGTCAAAGTCATCGCTTAAATATCTAATCTTCGGAAGGTTTATTTAATCGGTGACGCTTGCTTGGCTACCAAGTGGCACCAATTAAACAAGGCCTTGTCACATACGGCACGGCAGGTACATGATACGAGTGGTACATAACCTCTTCATCCTGTCAGTACTTCAGAAGGGGGGCAAAGCTCATTTCTTTCTTGTCTCAGCGTACAAACATCGCTTTTGCCTTCTTTGGAGCAACTTACAGAACACAGTAGCAAAGCAAAACCATGAGGGTAAACAGCTCTCCCTTTCTTGTGTGTTTCTTGTTCTACTCTTGTGTTTGAGATACTCTTATTTATCTTAACTTAATTATGCAAGCATCCTATTCATCCTAGTTTTGCACCAACTTATGGATTGTTGTTGCAACTGTAAAAAAAATTTCCAGAAGGAGATAATTATCCGGATGTATGTGAAATCCGAGAAATGCCAGGCGAAGGCCAT
Source organism: Dendrocalamus sinicus (assembly GCA_036346575.1). NCBI lineage: Eukaryota > Viridiplantae > Streptophyta > Magnoliopsida > Poales > Poaceae > Dendrocalamus > Dendrocalamus sinicus. Next base: position 22,974,826 of record CM070646.1, on the reverse strand, counting down.
GAAAGTGGCAGCTGCTGTTAGCGGTACGTGTATATGCTCGCTCATCTTGTTTGTAAAATTGTGTCTGGATTGAAGCTTTCTTTCTTCTCTGCAAAAGTTTTTCTTTAATTCAAGCTAGCGTCTGTGTGATGATTCGATCGAGCAGGTGTGGAGTCGGTGACGCTGGCCGGCGGCGACAAGAGCCTGCTGCTGGTGATCGGCGACGGCGTGGACTCGAACAAGCTGACGAAGAAGCTCAAGAAGAAGGTGGGCGCCGCGGAGATCGTGGAGCTGAGGACGCTCGACACGTTCGAGGCGGTGGTGGGGAGCAAGGAGATGGCGATGGTGGCGCGGTCGCCGGCGTACAGCCACTGGCAGTACACCACGGCCCCAAGCCCGTACGCCTACCACCACCACTACCACCCGTCGCCGATGGCCGCTGCGCGCGGCTACGGGAGCAGCTACTCCCGGGCGGTGTCGCTCAGCCACCCGGCCAACTACTCGCCGCTGGTCGAGAAGCACGACTACCACCCCATGGACCGCTCCTCCAGCACCAGCTACAAGGCGGTGCCGCGCCGCAAGAGCGACTCCAATGGCTGCTGCATACTCTAGTACGTACGCAGGCGATGCCATGATCGATGGTGTTGCTAATTTCAAAGCTGCAACGGATCAACTGCTTGATCTTCTCATAAAACCTATGCGTATATATGTGAAGTTTTTGCTGCCTTTGGTTTTCTTCAGTTCATTTTTACAGTTTTGAAGGTTGTAATTAGACTTGTAACTGTTGTTGTCGGATGGATTAAGGCAGCAGCCTTTCGTTCTATCAATCATGTACGTATATAGGATTGATCTGTAAAACTGTACTTGTACATAGATGTATACTAATATGTTTCTGTAATTCTGTTTCTACTACTACTTGAGTTTCTGCCGTAGTAGCACGATCAAACTGAACTTTGCTAGCTGCTAATCTGCTGTATCATGACGAAGGATGAAGAATCTGGCCAGTTAGTGGTACCCGTGAATATCATCAGTGCAATTACATGATGTTGCTAGGTAGTATCGTTTGTGTAAGTTTGCGAATTGTGGGAAGAAAGCAATGGAATTTTAAAACCACATATAATTCCTTGTAACAAGTCACCGTCTGTATACAACAGCTAAATACTGAAGAATCACAACAAGGTCACTCATCATCACTCACTCGACTCAATTAACTTACTAATGCATGATCGTCACCATTTTTCTGACTATTGATCCCCATAGCTGACGCCAGACGCCTAAAGGGATAATTAACTAGGCGTGCTTCTTGGCAGGACTTCAATTGCTGGCAACTCAGAACTAGCATTTTGAGTCCCGATCGATCCAAACTCCGCCATTAATTTGTTAGGATAGCTTTTAGGATCTCCTAGGTTAGATCTAGCGGGGTTTCTTTTACGGGTTCGGATTCTTGAGGTAATACCGAGAGAGAGAGAGAGCTAACCGTCCGACGTGGAGGAGGAGGGGTTGGCCATCGCGGGTACGCTCGGTGAAGTCTGCGCACGGGCAGCGACGGTCGGGAAAGAGGTGCGGGGCTCCTCGGCGGCGGCGTGTCCCGGGCGGCGGTGGTCTCCCTGGCGGCGGCGATCTGGCGGTGGTGCTCCCCGTCGCTGGAGCGCCCCCTCTTAGATCGGATCTAGGGTTTTGTCGGTGGGGTTTGTGGCGGCACGGTGAACCTCGTCGTGCGTGCCGCCCCGGCCCCCACCTCTGTTTTATATGGCGCTGGCGACAGGGGCCCACCAGCCTATTGGGCTGGGCGCCCCCGATCAGGGCGCGGTCAAGGGGTGAGGATCATTCTAACATTCTCCCCCTTGATCTCAATCTATACTTTATCTTTAATTACTTTTGCCTTTACACATTCCATCACATATTAGTGCATAGAACATGTCTCATCGTCACGGTCAATCGCCGATAGATTCAACAGCTACAATACACCTCTCTGTTCTGAAATAGTTACTTTAATCTTTTGGGCCATCTTTTAGTCCAGGAATCATAGGCTTTCCCTTAAACCCATGCCGGCTACATGTTCTCTGAACACGTTGGGTGGTAAGCCTTTAGTAAGCGGATCCGCTAACATCTTTGCGGTACTTATATGCTCAAGACTTATAATTTGATCCCGAACTTTGTCTTTCACAACATAGTACTTTATGTCAATGTGTTTGGCAGCACCACTTGACTTATTGTTGTGGGCATACATTACTGCGGGTTCATTATCGCAGTACAACTTAAGTGGTCTATTGATGTCGTCAACCACTTTTAAACCGGGTATGAACTTCTTTAGCAGTTCACCGCCCGTAGCCTCATAACATGCTACAAACTCGGCATACATTGTGGGCGATGTAGTGACGGTTTGCTTTGAGCTTTTCCACGATATAGCTCCTCCAATGAGAGTGAACACATATCCGGATGTTGACTTTCTATCATCTCCGCATAATCGAGTCAGATACCCCCACTATATGGAGTGAATCGATCTTACGTATGTCATCATGAGGCCTTCGTTCCTTGCAAATAACGCAAGACTTTCTTTATCAATTTCAATGTTCTATTCGAGATTGCTCGGAATCGCCAAGTAACCGGTAACAAACGCTAGGTCGTATGCGTAAACACTTGAGCATACCGCAAGCTTCCGACGGTGAAGCATATGGAACCGATTTCATTTGATCGAGCTCGTACTGGTTCTGGGGCATTGAAAATCCCCATATCTGTCGCCCTTGACTATAGGTGCAGGTGAAGGACTACTTTTATGCATACCAAATTTCTTTAAGACTTTCTCTATGTATGCCTTTTGTGACAGTCCCAATATCCCCTTGTTTCTATCCCGGTGAATTTCGATCCCTAGAACGAACGAAGCTTCACCAAGATCCTTCATATCAAAGTTTGAGGACAAAAACTTCTTTGTCTCCAGTAGCAGACTGACATCACTACTAGCCAGTAGAATATCATCCACATACAGGATTAGGAAGATAAACTTCCCATCTTTAAACTTTGCATAAACACAGTTGTCCTCTACATTCTCTTTAAACCCAAATTTTCTTATTGTACTGTCAAACTTCAAGTACCACTGTCTTGAAGCTTGCTTTAACCCATAAATCGATTTCTTTAGGCGGCATCCCATTCTTTCATTTCCGTCCACGACAAAACCTTTCGGTTGTGCCATGTAAACATTTTCCTCCAAATCCCCATTAAGAAATGTCGTCTTTACATCCATCTGATGTAACTCTAAATCATAATGTGCTACTAATGCCATTATGATTCGAAGAATCTTCACATGAGACGGAGAAAAGGTCTCGGTGTAATCAATCCCTTCTCTTTGCGTAAAGCCTTTTGCCACAAGTCGCGCTTTGTATCTTTCTACATTCCCTTGGGAGTCAAGCTTTGTCTTGTAGACCCATTTACTGACCCTCTTGTTTTGGCTCCTTTAGGAATAATTTCCAAGTCCCAGACTTTATTAGCCTTCATGGACCTCATTTCCTCTTCCATGGCCTCAAGCCATTTTGAAGAATTTTCGCTTCTCATGGCTTCTTCAAATGAGGTGGGATCATCCTCCATTTGAAATTCCTCTGTATGATAAATCTGATAATCATCAGAAATGGCTGATCTTCTTACTCTTTGAGACCTCCTCAGGGCCTCCTCATTTGGTACATCTTCTGTTTGAGGCTGTTGTTGCTCCCCCTCATATGTGGCAATGGGTTCTATAGGATCCTGAAGAACAGGTTCCTCATTCTCATTCATTGTTGACACAGGAGGAACAATAACAGGTGCTGGCACCACAGTGTCTTGCACCGTCGGTGCAGCGACAGCAGGTAGTGTGAAGAATGGCTCTTGAATCATCGGAGTGGGCGCATACGCCCGCTTCTCTTCAAGGTCAATCTCTCGTGCTACCATGCTTCCCCTCATCATTTCATCCTCTAAGAAGACAGCGTGTCTCGTTTCTACAAACTTTGTATATCATGCGGACGGAGAAAGCGAAAACCTTTTGACTTTTGGGGTAGCCAATGAAATGACAACTTCATGCTTTGGGATCAAGCTTCCCAAGGTTTGGGTTAAATACTTTAGCCTCAGTGAGACTCCCCACACACGTAAGTGGTTTAGTGAGGAACTCTTCCCATCCACAACAAATGCGGTGTTTTGGGCACCGACTTACTAGGCACTCTGTTGAGAATATGAATGGCGGTTTTCAACGCCTCCGTCCATAAACTCAATGGCAGTATGGAATAGCTCATCATGCTTCGGACCATATCAATCAGGGTACGGTTGCATCTTTCAGCTACTCCATTTTGCTAAGATTCGCCCGGTGTAGAATATTGGGCTACTATACCATTTTCCTGTAAAAACCTCGCAAAAGGTCCAGGAACTTGTCCATATGGGGTATGTCGGCCATTGTACTCCCCCCCGATCAGATCGGACTATCTTAATCTTTAAATCGTGTTGGTTTTCAATTTCAGCCTTAAATATCTTGAATTTATCCAAGGCTTCATTTCTTTCTTTGATTGGATAAATATATCCATAACGGGAGTAATCATCCGTGAATGTTATGAACGAGTCATATCCATCCACAATTTTCACAGGAAAAGGACCACAAATATCTGTGTGAATAGTTTGTAGAACTCCTGTGCTTCTTTTAGCGTCTGTTTTAATTTTCTTTACATATTTTCCTTTAATGCATTCTCTGCATTGTTCTAAGTCTGAGAACTCTAATGGAGGAAGAATATCATTCTTAACTAGTCTTTCTATTCTCCCTCTCGAAATATGGCCTAAACGACAGTGCCATAATTTCGACGACTCATCTAGAGTTCTCTTTCGTTTTCTGTTTACATTCGTAGACGAGGATTCAATCACTTTCTCCCACGCGACATTCCCATTATCGCATACGACATTCACATCATCATATAATGATAACAAATAAAGCTCATTCTTTAAGATGGCAAGACCAACACATTCTTTATTAAATATTATTTCACACTTGCCATTTCCAAAATTACAATCATAACCATCTTTGTCCAAATTTGAAACACTAATCAAATTCCTCTGTAAAGAGGGAACAAAAAGGACATCTCTAAGTAAGAGATTGGAGCCATTAGCTAACTCTAATGAAAGATCGCCAACGGCTTCAACTTCAGCTTAGACTCCATTTGCAATTTTAATGCATCTTTCGTTTCTTTGCGTAGTCCTCATCGAACGGAATCCCTGTAAGGAATTAGCAACATGAACAGTTGCTCCTGAGTCAATCCACCAAGTGGATTTCGAATATTGCACATACAGGCATTCATTTATAAAGGTAATAATGTTCTTACATTTCTTTGCCATTATCATCTTTAAGTAATCAGAACAGTTCTTCTTGTAGTGTCCCGTCTTCTTGCAGTGAAGACACTGATCTTTGTCTCTGACAAATTTATTCTGTTGAGGTGATGGATGAGGCTTTTCCTTGTTCTTTGAGAAGGAGGTACTGTTGAAGTTCTTTTTCTTGTTATCCTTCACATAGTTGATGGATCCACCATGTGAGGATTTAATTCTTTCCTCCTCTTGCACACACATAGCTATACACTTTTTCAAGTCTCATTTCTCGGGCTGCATATTGTAGTTGACAACAAATGTGTCAAACTCTTTGGGCAAGGAAGCAAAAACCAAATGAATAAGGAACTCATCCTTGAGAGCCAAATCCATTGGTTTAAGCTTGGATGCCAAGTTGCTCATCCTTAGTATGTGCTCTCTTATACCATGCCCTTTGCGAGTACCTTTCTGTCACAAGTCGCTTAATCATTTGTGTAGCATAAGTCTTTGAAGAGCCGGTGAACGACTCTTTATCTTATCAAGGTACTCGTGATGTGCCACACTCTGCAATTGAGCCCACAATTGCAGGCTCAATTGTGTTCTTTATCACAGCCATATATTTCTTGTTGGCTGTGGTCCATTTCTTATGATCAAGATCATAAGACATCTGTAAGGGAGCATGATCCCTTTGTCTTTTCTGCCAAGCAGTATCATCCTCATTTTGATCCCTCACTGGTGCCATAGGCTCAATGGAACGTGCTGTAGTGAGGACCCAGTCCACCTCAGCCAAGATAAACGCTAAGCCTATCTTGTTCTTCCACTCTCCATAATTATCTCCTTTAAGAGTGGGGATCTCTCTGATACAACTCATTAAGTTGTATCCGCCTGAAAAATATTTCAAATAAAGTGAGAACATAACAGAAAAATTATATGTCTTATTTCCAACGTTGGTAAAAAATACGACACACAATTAAATCATTTTTATCTATACATTAAATCTACATCACCGTTGGGCAGAAATAGAAATAATGCATAAAATCATCAATTAAAAAATTACAATACTGTTATTATCAACGTTGGTCAGAAAATAACAATATCATAATTAACTGGGATTTATATCTATTTTTCCAAAATTAAATTCTCCCGTTGGTTCGAATTTAATAATGAAAAATCAATCAACATTAACTTTTGCAGCGGAAACTGTAATTATTCAAAAAATAATTCAATATTCAGAAGCATCATACTGTACACATTTTAATCTCTGAAAAATTAACACGTTGGTGCAAAAAATTTACAGAGATTTTAATCAAATTTCATTGAAATTCACTCATAAATGCTTCTGGAAAAAAAATTAAATTCAATTTCTGGATTTCACTGTGCAACAGCATTTCGGCTGTTCGGCTCGCCCACGCCCACGGCTGCTGCCGCCGCGCGCCGAAGGCGCGCGCGCGCGCCGCCACGCCTGCCTGCCCAACCGGCGGCGCGCGCGCGCTCTCCCTTGGCCCATCTCGCGGCCGTGCGCGATCGGCCTCGCGCGCGCGCTCTCGGCTCACGCTCGCTCCGCGCCGTCGGCCGTCGGATTCGCATCCGACGGCTCTCGCTCTCGCGGCGCGCGCTCTCGCGCAACTGGGCTGGGCGTGATTTCTCGCCCGCTTGGGCGAAAGGCAGCCGACGCGCTCGGCGCCATCTGCACCGTCCGTCGCCATCCGACGGCTGCGCGTAATCGCCCGAACAAAACCGCCGCGACGGACGCCCCCGAAAAACCCTAGGTCATTTCTGCCTCTCCCCTCTCTCGCTCTCGGCGGCGAAGCGGCAGCGGCGCGCGGCGACATCGCCCACGCCGCGGAGAAGGAAGAAGACCGGCGCCGCCATGGGCCCTCTCACGGCGCGCGCGCTCCACGAGAGGAGCGCGCGCCGTCTAGCGGCTCCGTGTCGGCGCCCCTCCGAGCGCGCGCGCTCGGATCTGTCCCGCGCGTCGACGGTGGCCCGTACGAGGACGGCCAGGTGAGTGCTTTCTTTTCAGATCTAGGGTTTCCCCTTCTCTGTTCTTTCTTTCTTTCTTTTCCGCACGTCGGTCAACCGACGGCGGTCGTTGTTCTAGGGTTAGGGGGGTTCATCTCTTTTCTTTTCCCCATCTAAGATCTACGCCTAGGTGCTCTGATACCATTGTTAGGATAGCTTTTAGGATCTCCTAGGTTAGATCTAGCGGGGTTTCTTTTACGGGTTCGGGTTCTTGAGGTAATACCGAGAGAGAGAGAGCTAACCGTCCGACGTGGAGGAGGAGGGGTTGGCCATCGCGGGTACGCTCGGTGAAGTCTGCGCACGGGCAGCGACGGTCGGGGAAGAGGTGCGGGGCTCCTCGGCGGCGGCGTGTCCCGGGCGGCGGTGGTCTCCCTGGCAGCGGCGATCTGGCGGTGGTGCTTCCCGTCGCTGGAGCGCCCCCTCTTAGATCGGATCTAGGGTTTTGTCGGTGGGGTTTGTGGCGGCACGGTGAACCTCGTCGTGCGTGCGCCCGGCCCTACTACTTTTATATGGCGGCGGCGACGAGGGCCCACCTATTGGGTGGCGCCCCGATCGTAGCGCATGATCAAGGGGTGAGGGGGGCATTTGGCCGTTGGGCCAAATGCTCTGAGATCATTCTAACACAATTTTCTAATGGGGATTAGAAATTTAGACTATATAATTAGCAGTAGTGAGCTGATATACAACGCTAAACACAAACCATCCTAGTTAAACTATCCAGCGACGTGCATCATCTAAGTTCTGACATCAGTGTTTTTAGTGTGTTGCATGGTGACTTCAGGTTTTAGAATCTTAAACCCAGTGCATTTTTACTTTATCACGGGGTCAAGTCGTGGGGTTTTATCTGCTTGCTCGAAGTCAACTAAACTAGTATATTTATTCTAGCTAATTGAGGTCGATTTCATAAACCAAAATTCCCGGTTGTGAGATGGACCGGCAAGAAATTTGGGCGTTGGTTGACAAATGAGAGTGGTGCATCATGCATGTCCGTGTCACCTGTACGGTTTCCAAAGTGATATAGTTTTTAGCTGAAAAAAGAGGGAGGAGAAAAAATAAGAAAAAGAAGAAAAAAGTCACATCAAGAAACTAGTATATTCTAAATAACTTTAAACTTTTGAAAGCAAGAGCAATCGTTGTTCGGAACGGACCAAATGTCACTACATAACTAGTGAATTAATCACCACATGCTTGGATTAATCTCCTTGGCATATCATCATATATTATGAACGGGGAAGCGCCCCGGTGAGCACTACCACGTCAGCCATTTTGCGAATAGGTTTTTCGGATTTTGTGAAATCACGTCCAGGTTGTCAGTTCTTGCAAAAAGACCCCTGCCATATTTTTTCCCAGAAAAACCCCCTTCACTTCTCCAAAATTGTGTATAGGTTCTCGTATTTCCATGAAGGCCCTTCTTTTGCAGGATAGCACCTCGCAGTTTTCCAAAATTACGTATGGGTCCTCATTTAATTATGTACAAGTTCTCAACATTCTCATGGAGCCCCCTCTTTTTGCTGGATAACACCCCGTAGTTTTCCGAAATTACATACAGGTCCTCAGTTTCTTTTGAAAAAGGCCTTCGGTTTTCCTACAATTACGCATGTGTCCTTGATTTTTTAACAAAAACTTCCTTACGAATTACCGTCTTTTTTTACTTCAGTTCACGTGATAGCTAGACCAACATGTTACCACGCTTTCGCTGCTAGTTCTCTCGATCTGGCGTAAGATTGACAACATCGTTGCGTAGGAGTACTAGATAGAATCTTCAGGATGAATAAATGGGCCTCATGGGCCATCCTGCCCGTTGGGCTTCAGATGGACGGCCTATAAAGGGCGAAGGCCCAGTCTGCGAAACGGAGAAACGGAGCTCTTCTTGTGCTGCCGAGTTAAGGTCCTCTCCTCTTCCCACACTCGCTCCGATCATCTGCGGCGCCGGCGACCAGCGGCCATGCGGGTGGCTCCCAGGGTCCTCGTCCTCGTCCGCGACGCCGCAGGCTACGGCGCCGCCCTCGCAGACGCACTCCGCCCGACGCCGGGGCTCACGAGGTACCCTGGCCAGCCCAAAAACCTAACCTAACTCTCCAAAACCCCGCGCCTTCCGTTAATTAACACTTGATCGGTGGATGTTATTGCAGGGAGTCCGCACCATTCGAGCTCCCCCTTGCCAAGTACGACCTCGACGGCGAGAAGGCATCTGCCGAGCTCGTGAGCTTCTCCGATTCCAGTGGCTCTCCTCAGGTAAGCGGGGTTTTTTAGCGATCTGATAGATCCGATTCATGTTCTACAATTCACCATGTAGTGTATGAACCAAAGGGAAAGCCTTTTTTTGTTGGATAGATGAACTACGGTACCTGGAATAAACACAACTGTGAGGGAGAAAAAAGTTCATCAGGTATAAATGTACTCCACTGAGCTGGAAGATTAGTTTCTTGTGAGCTGTTTGCTAGCAGGAGATTGTACCATGCCTTCTAGTTTAGCATCATGGTTGTAGTTAGAAATTTTGGAGCAAGGTCAGGGTGGTTGAAAGATGTATGTGGAAACTCTCTGTCTCATCACAATTTGCTCAACTGAGAAACATAGCTTGATGCAAGTGTCATGTTCAGAAACTTAGGAAATGCTGTCTGGTGTTTGATAAGAGTGGGCCGATCAGCTAAACTAGTGAGTGTAATTTGGAGACTGAAAAGCTTAGTTGCTGCAAAAGAGAGAAAGTATGGTTTCACTATGAACATGATCTTGTATCTGTGTGTTTGGAATCGAGTGTCATCATGATTTAGTTCGAGCGAATGTTTCCTTATATATTGAGTCTTAGGTTGTGTTTGTCACTGTCCTGGTTGCCATGACCTTGCATTCTGACCTGATTTCTGTAAGCGTGGTGTTTGTGCATATTGAGCTTGTTTTTTTGTTCCTGACTATCTCTTAATCTCTTTACTTGCATGAGTCTACTTGATGCATCAATTCTAAAATATGGTTTAGCAATATAGCAGAGAGTTCTGTTTTCATGGATGAAACACTCTTAATTAGCTAGGAGATTTTCTATGCATCAGGTGTGTTTGGCCAGCATTGATGTGATACCTCATGGTAATTATGAAAAAACTTAAGGCGATCTACCGATGATGGAAAAGTACACTTTCCTTTCACACCATATTTTGTTGTGTTGCTTATTTTAGTGGACTAGAGGAACTGGCAATGTTTGGGGAATATTCAATATGTGTCCTATGTCTATTGGTTTCAACTTTCATGTTGCTTCTATTAACAGAGGATAATTCTATGTCACTATGGTCCTTTTCTAGACTGCTAGGTTAGGTTAGTCTTTTGTACTCTACCCTAATCAGCTGTAACAAGCTATCATGGCCTCCAAATTTCACAATTACAAGTGTTGTAAGCCATAGAAATATTGGCATGTGTTCTCTCTTCGAAGGCCAGTATTCATAATGCAGTATTATGTTACTTGTAAGTTTTAACATTACTTTGAAAATCTTTTTCTAGTGAAGGATTAAATGTGTTTTTATGGCAAGGAATATCAATTGTGCACCTGACTGCTAATATTGAACTGCATTTTTCTCTACTGTACTCCATATGGAAATAGGAAACCACATCCAGGTTGTATTCAAGTTCTGTTAATTTTTGCCAGGTGTCCTTTTTTGTTCTGCCGGACTATAAGCCTCCTGTTGCTGCATGTGCTATGAATGAGATTTTAGCACTGATTTCTTCTGAAGCTCCCTCCATTCAACCAGTTTTAATTGTCCCATTCATCACAAGGCCATTAAGCTATTATCATGGAATGGTTCATGCAACAAAGACAGGACAGTTACCTACACTTCATGGTGCTGAAATAGGGGCAACTACTGAGTTTACTCACATATTGGTTGATGGAACTACTAAACCTCCGCCATCTTTACAAATACGTAGTGAACCAATACTATGTTTGCTGGAAATGGTGCGCGTATTGAAGATACCCACAGTTCTTCTTGTCGCATCAGGTGGGCAGCACCAAGGCAAAAGCTCTTCAGATGCTGACATTGAGGTACAGCTTGACTATTTGCTAAATTCGAATTGAGTCTTGCTTTACAGTTCTTCAAGCTATTGACAATTCCTGTATTTTTGCTTTCCTTCTATCTTTTCTCACTGCTCTTCTTGCGAGTTCATGCTTGTTGGCTCACCCAATCTCTACCTGTTATACTTCCAGGTGCTGCAATGCGTAGGAGATCACTTGGCCAGGCACATCAACTTGGAGTTCTCCAAAGAAGCTGTTCTTGAGAGGGGGGTTGAAAAATCAGCAATCTTTCAGGAACCCTGGCGTGAACTGTACCGGTGACAAAATTCTGGGATGTCGGCGCTCGTAGCCTTTAGCTTTGTAGGCCTTTGCATGTTAGATTCGGATGAATTGTGTCGTGTTCAGGAACTGGAAGCACGGAAGATCTGATCTGTGCAAGGGTGTGTAGTATGACGCCCAGTTTATTTAATATAATTTTCAGCTTGGTATCAATTTATCAGCAAGATCTGGTGTTCTAAGAAATGTACACTCCGCGTGTGTCCATGCTCCGTGAGACCGAGATGTCGTGGATTTGGCTTTGGCCACCAAGATTTCAACGTGTGCAAGTGGCAGACTTGCACTGCGGGCATGTTGTGATGTGCGTGTCCATCATTGTGTAACAATAACCGTAGTCTGTTGTCCGATCGAACAAGAAATGAACCAAGGTTGGGATCTCTTGACAGGCAGTATTCTAGCTTCAATTTTTATTGATCCTACTGGGGAAGGCACGCCATCCCCTTGCAAGGCCTTCATCGTTTGAATAATCTTGTTACTTCATTCTTTGCAACCGGGTCACCTAAAGTCGTGATTCGATTTTACGATTTTAAGAAGAAATTATAAAAAGAAACAGTGCAATTTCCCCAAAAGTTCAGCAAAATCCTTCTTTCTAAAGACGGGTTAAAGTTGTCTGTCCGTTTTTTTCTTCTTAGAACGCCAGCGTTTTCGTGCAAATGTTGGTGCGTGTGTGTGTGGGGGACCGCTAGTCATCGTAACAACAGCAACGGCGCCGTGAGGAGTCGTCAGCTGCCAGTTTTTTCCATCCTGTGGACCGTTTTTTTACAGACATGGCATGAATAGATGCGTTTTGTGTAATTAGCCCTCCCTCGGTCGTGGAACCACTGGTGACCGATGCGTGGCAATTCCTCGGCCAAGGGGCGCGGAGCAATGGCTGGGGTGCACGAACTTTTGTCTTCCCTGGAGCACCCTTCGATCATGACTTTGACCACGATGTTTCAACCATGACCTTTCGATCACGTCACTTCGACTAAGACACTTTAACCACAATTTCGACTACAACGTTTCGATCACAACTTCGACCACTGCCTCTCTGAGGCCCTACTCGTTTCGGCTTCAAGTTCTAACTTTTGGTTTATTTTTCACTATTCATAAATTTTGTCTTTTTCTGAACTTTTAACTTTTTTGAGCTTTTTTACCGGTTCTTTTTTTCCCGTATTCGTTTGCGTTGTCCGTGATGAGCTAGCATTTTTTTCTATTTTTAATTTTTTAAAATTTAATTACGTCAAATAAACCACCTTCAGCTACAGTAAAATTTCAACCGTTACAGTGCAATTTTAGTAATAAGCTACAGCTTTTCAGGTCAATCGAACGGGGCCTCAATCATGTGGTTGACAATTTGACACCACCACCGCTGCCATCCATGCACCACTGTTTGGCGATGTGGACCTTGGTGCTGCTGCTTTGATTTGCTTTCTTTTTTTGTGAGGACTTTGATTTCCTTTGATGCATAGCGATTAAAGAATCAAGATTTGCTTCTTTGTTTGGACTCTCTGGAGGAGAGCATGGGCCAAGATCAAGGCCCAGGCCTTAATTTGGGTTTGGATTGGATCTAGGTTTTTGTAGTTTGGGCTGAACTAGATAGAACCGAAGAAACTAAATTTTAGGCTTAGGCTAGACTTGTGAGGGGCTTTGGCTCATTAGCAGCCCTATCCATGTCTAAGTAATCACGGTAGAGACTTGTACTTATGAACCTGATTGGTTGAGCTCGGCTTTAAGAGAAGCTAGAAAATCGAAATTTTAAATTTCTAGTTTATTTTGAGTTCTACTTCTCCTTAGCTTATCTGTGACCCAGTTTCGAAATTCACTTGTTTAGCCAGAAAAATAGATTCAAAACCCAAATATCTGAGCCGAAGCCGGGCCAGACGCTACCTAAGTATATATGAGGGGGACACGATCAAGTCCTGATCACCTACAGTAGATTTTATTCATCATATACCCTCCCTTTAGATGGAAATTCAGGATTTACCCTCCTGACCCACATATCAGTGACTTATGATGACCCCACATGTCATTAAGGTGGGAGGGTAAATCCTGAATTCCCAAAATAAAGGGAGAGTATATGATCAACTTTCCCCCTACAGTATACCCGCGGTTGAGATACCATCGTACGGTTTTGATGATACTGGAGTAAGAGCAAGTACAATAGTATAGCCAACTAGTGGTTATAACACTTGTCCACTTCATCTATAGCCTTCAAAAAATAGTTCATACAATAAGGTAGCTATTACAATAACTATTTGGCCCCACGTGTAAGAGAGTGAAATACATATTTTTACGTGCTATAGCTAGCTATAATTTAGTAGCCAGCTTCATTCTCTCTCTTCTTTTCTCTCTCTGCCACATAAAATTTTGTTGATATTATATTTACTATTGCCTGCTGACTAAGTCTTATTGTACCTGCTCTAATAAAAGAGTGACGCGGCCAAACCTCACGTGTACTAACAGCATGGCTAGGCCCCATTCGGGCATGCTCGTAGCATCTTTACAATTTACTATAAGCCTAAAATTCAAAGCAATCGGCCTGCTTGGCCTTGTTTTTTTAACTTCTTCAAAAATCAAAATAAATATAACAACTTCTTAAAGCGGACTATATAAACAGTTTTTGAGTCTAAAACTATATGTGCCTTTCTCTTTGGCGCCTTCGCCGTCTGCTACTATACCAAAAAAGCACAAACAAAAACTAATAGCCGCAACCAAAATCTATCATCCATAGTCTAAAAAAATATAACCTAGTCTCCCTCAAAGTTCATGTGGAGATCTTATATCCCAAGAGAGGCTATCAATCTTACAAATATGGCCCTATTCTTTTTAGGTTATGTCTTATGATTTATGGTTTATATTTTTTTGAACAAACGCATATGATGGTTTCTCTGCCATCGTTTCAGAGCAGCTTATTGTGATAGTTTTTTTAAAGCGGCTCATCAGTTTATCGATATTCTATTTATTCACGTAAACATTTATATTAGAACTAACACCGTTAACTATAATCATAAGCCATCCGTCACAATCACAAAGAACACACCCCCGACAGCCTGATCAAACAAAGTACACAGTGGCGATTCCGGTGGCTATGCGCATTTGCCAAGTCACAATCTGCAGATTTTGGAACGTAGCAGATGCCGTGTACCCACCTCCATTTAGCAAGACAGACCGGAGAGGCCCCGAGCAAAACACAAGAGACGACACGTTCTCTATGACGTCTGGGCCCAAGGATCTCCCGTCCCACGTGTCAGTGGTTCATCACAGTGCACGGGCCGCCTGCAGTGTAGCAGACTAGCAGCCCTGTCCACGTCATGTCTCCAGCTCAGATGCGCAGGGGCCAGAGGCAGCCGAGGCCTGGTCGTCGCCCCAAGCAGAACAAACAACGGTCACTGTCAACGTGGGCCCATACGGCCGGTCACAGTAAGCGCTCGGAGCTCCCAATCCGGAGGCAGCTGAGGTAAATCATCAATGCCCTTGATCCCCTCAAGGTTAATGAGTGCGCGCAAATTGACTGGTGAAATCTGGTAGCACTACGATTGCATCCAGATAATGGCCACTGGTCATTTGTTGGATCTTTTTAATTCTTTTTAGTTTTTAAAAGCTATTTTTCGATTTTTCTATAATAATTAGTTTTTAAACAAATTATTTTTTCAAGATAGTGTCTAGATGCAGTCGTAGTGCTACCAGATTTCACCAGTCAATTTGCGCGCCCTCATTAACCTTGAGGGGACCAAGTGTCTACTAGTTAGTTGTAGTACGTATTGTACTGACTTTGACAAAAATCGTACGTGAGTTTTTGTTACCTTGTAATCTCTCGCACGAACAGCCCAAAAGTTATAAGCCGCAACTAAAAGGCATAAACTTCAGTCAAAAAGAACATGCCCTCTATTCAATTCTGGATTTTACTTTATTAATACTTGAAGTAAATAGCCTTAGGCACAAATATGACATATTAAATCTAGGACGGTGCATGTTCTAAAAAAAATCTAGGATGGTGCATTTTGTGTCTTTTTCTCCAAAACAATTCTCATACCACATGAATATTTGTTTTTGGTAAGATAAAGATATGTACATCTATAATTCATGGGAGTATGGACGAAAAATTTGGAGGAGGTATTTGTCCCGTAGATTTTACACCAAACGACATGGAAATTACAAGATGACGTGACACTGTTGAGGCTTCTTTCACAGTCAGCTTTATAGAAGTTATATATGTGACTTGTAATTCATAAACCATTGAGGAGCGGTTAAGGCTCCGTTTCAAATGGTTTCAGTTTCTGATTTATTTTAGTTTTAGGTTTATTTAAACTAGAAGGCACTTGGAATGAGTCGCTTTCTAATTTTGGCTTTATTTTGACTTTTTTTATCTTTTCTTTTCCCCTTTATTCCTTTGCTTTATTCGTGATGATATAACATTTTATTTTTTCTTCTTAAAAACAATTAACGGCCGCTACAATACAATTTCAGCTATAAATTAAAACCCACAACTAAAAACTTAAACTATAAACTAGTTAGAGTGGAGGCTAATACCGAGTGGCAGTAGTAGTACTTTGTTGGAAACCTAAATCGAGGGTGCTATGGAGTCTTCCAGACTCAATTCTATACCTTGGAATCAATTCTATGTCACAAAAGTTTGTTATCACGTGAGGTACGTTCAAGTTGTCCGTATGGTTAGACTAACAAATATCAAGTATGTTTGTCCTATAGAAAATTTTTAAGGAGAGATTTGGTTCATAGCCATAACATGCCACACTGGAGTTAGCTAAGTTTGACTTTCGTAGGCCAGCGGTTGCACTTCTGACATGCCACACTTTTTTAACCCCAGATCCTACCTGCCATAGACACATCTCCTAATCAAATTTTGCCATACCTGTGGCTAAGAATTTCTTAGCCACAAAAACTATAGCATACCACACATTGCCACAAAAAACTTGATAAAGTAAGGCTTCCAACCAAACATACCCTAAATCACTTAAGGGCCTACTTAGGTTTTTTAGCTCTTAAATATGAAGTAATATCCAAAAAATCTAAAATTCTTCATATCCAAACACCCAATGATCATCCAAATTATACATAACTATTTCCTCCGTTTCAATATATAAACCTTATTTCACAGGCCACACATGCCAGGAAATGGCAAGATGAAGTAAAAAGAAGAAAACACATAGCTATTCTCAAAGTGAAAAAGAAGAACAAGTTCTTTTTACTTAATATTTTTTATTTTTTAAGCCTTTAAGATACAACTTTGATCACTATTTTTTATAACCTTATACTAAGATATACTAATAAAATTATAATATTATGAAAATATTTTTAATGATAAATATAATAATATGATTTTGTATAGCTAATTTAGATAGTTTTAAATTTATTGATGATTAAACTTTACAATTTTTAATGGTACAAATTTTAGGAATTTAAGTAAAAAAAGAATGGTTGGAGTATTCCCGAGTACTCATCTTCCATGTCTCCACTTCCGAAAAGGAAAAGGTGAAAGGTAAAAAAAAAAATAAAAGAACAAAGGGCAAAGATGAGCATAAGAAGAGGACAGGGGTAAAACCGATCCGTTTTGCCGATTCCCAGACACCTGTCTCACAACTCTATCGCCCCCCACTCCCACCCCCATCATCCAATCTCCTCTCCTCGTCACCACCGTGCGCCGGAGCAGCACGTCGGCCGGGGCTCGCCGTTGCTCGTCGCCGGCGCAGCAGCACCAGGAGGGCGCCACCCCCGTTGAATCCGAACAGCCTCACCCCGCCGGCTCCGGCGAACCCTGGGTCGCCGCACGATGTCTCCAAGCAGCCGGCGGCGGCGCCACCCGGCTCCCGCCTGCCTCCTACCATGGCAAGGTTGAGGCTTGGGGAGGAGGGACTCAACAGGTAGGCAATTTATTGGATTGGGCTGGGTGATTATACATCTTCCTGAAACATTTTGGTTTATAAATTGCCCTGCCTACCATGAATGCTCTACATCTTACTGAAGCTCTGATTCCCTGTCCTACATTGCTATGTGCTCATGTTTCCTGGATAAGGGAAAACCCCATATTTTCCTGCAAATTTGTCGAGGTGATAAACCTTACTTGATTCCCTTCCAAAAAGAAAACATTTAGGTGATTTCTTTGTGAGACTGGATCAGCTATCATGGTTGTTGATGTTGAGCAGTATACTGTATTGTTACTCCCTCCATCTCCTGTATACACCTTTGTAAAAAGCTAATTCCCTGCTATATTTTTAGCTTCCACAGTTCTCATTCAAAAGCTAAATTTCTCTGTGTTGTATCTGTTCATTCATTGACGTCATATGGTTTAGTTTCCATATTTTTAACAAAAGCTTTTTTTTGTTGTGAAATAAAGAACTTCTTGGATCCTTATGATGCATGTCTTGGTGGGTCAAAATGATATATATATATTATGTACCTATATGGAAGCTGCGATTCTGATTTCTGAACACATTGTCGTACATGTCTATCTAGGTCAAGCTACTATCTTTGTACACTTGGATGAAGAAATTGGTTGCCCTAAGGAGTTAGGATGAAGTCTAAGACTAACAGGAGCATACAGAAGGCAGGAAAAGTAGATCACGTCCATGGAGGAGGACCAAACTGGGTTCTTGTTGCAGGAGGAATTTTGCTGAGCACTCTTTCAGTCAGACTTGGATGCAAATTAAAGCAGATGTTTGATACAAAGCAGCAGAGTAGCTCTTCCAAAGGTCTAATGCTCCCATTTGCTGCCGTAACCTTTATCACTTTTCCATATTCCTTATATGCTCTCTGTTGACTATGCAAAACAGCCAAAAGGAGGTCTGGAACATGTGAATTGCACTCAAACCTCCACCGGTTTAGTGACCAAACTAGCTGCTACTATTGTATTTCAGGTGCTTCTTTGCCTATTTCTCACTCTTTGGTGAACCTCGATACGATGTTGAATTTTTTTTTCAGCTTGCCTTAACTATAGAGGTAGCGTACAAAATTGTTGTAGTGACTATCACAGGATTCTCAAAAATTGCATGTCTGCAAGTTTGCATTGTAGAATATCTGCATACTAGCAATGAGGCAAAATGTTAAAGCCCACACTGGCTAGTGTACCAGAAACGTAGGCATAATAATTGCTGCGATGTTCATGACATTGGATTGTTACTGGTTGCCACATATATAGATGTTTTGGATTTGGAAAGATATATGATACTATATCTTTACCAGTCGTTAGATCAATATTAAGTGTGCTAGACTTCTAGCTTAGTTGGTAATGATATGCATAGTTTCAACAAACAGATTCTCAAAGCACAAGAGAGGGAGTGAGGGTGGGTGGGTAGACACGTTTCCCCTTTTATGAACTTATATGGCCTTTAAATTTGGAGAGAGTGAGCACTGATCACCTTAGGTTGCTGATGCAGAGCGTACAGAAACCCACATTACCAGAAATGGTAGGAATAGTACTTTGGCCTTCCAGGGTTCAGGTTGCCACTGAGCATTGTCATTCTGCCGTACTAACCAGCCAAAAGGGTTGCTGCCTGGCTGGTGAAATCAATCAATCTAAGGATATATGGTTTACATTGAGAAGTACAACTTAGAGTGGGTCAGACAGAATTTAGGGCATTCTTGTGTCAAACGGGTGTGTTATTTGCATTGCCGTACATAGGTTTTTAGTATTAGCAGTGTTCAAGAAGGCGGCCTGGGCGTCCGCCTAGGCGCCGCGTAGGCACTGGGCGACGGGGTGCCGCCCGGCCTTGGCCCCTAGTCGGGTGGCTGGGCGGCGAGGCGGTCCAAGGCGGGAAGAAGGCGGTCCAAGGCGGGAGAGCGGCCTAGGCGCGGCGGTTGGGGCGCGCGAGAGGAGGCGAGGAGGAAAAGTGTTACCGCACACGAGCCGTCGCCGCCGCCGTCGACTCGCCGGATCCGGACTTCCGCGCGAGATCCCGCCGCTCCGTGGCGCCGCCGCCGGATCCGGACTTCCCGCACCAGATCCCTCCGCCGCCGGATCCGGACTCCCGCGCGATCCGGAGAGATGGGAGGCGGCGGCGGCGTCTGCGCGGGAGATGGGAGGCGGGCGGCGGGATCTGCGCGAGGCGGCGCGTCCGCGGGAGAGTGTGGGAGGCGGGCGGTGGAAACTGCAGAGAGGCGACGGCGATTTGCGGGAGAGGCGGGCGCGACCGAGGCGGCAGAGGAATTAGGGTTAGGGTTATGCGGGGAGGCACGACGGAGAATGTGCGGGGAGGCGCGACCGAGGCGGCGGACGATTTAGGGTTAGGGTTATGCGGGGAGGCGCGGTCCGCGCGGAAGGTTGATCTGGACCGTTGGATTTTGATCAAACGGTCTAAAGTCTGACTAATTGTTTTAAACATTAGTTATAAGATTTGGTGACTTGATATGAGACGTTAGATCTCATATATATAGCAAATATTTACTTATTATCTGCCTATTATCCTTATTTTTAATTTGGCCGCCTAGGCCCCGCCTAGGCCCCGTCTAGGCTCCCTAGGCGCTAGGCCCCACCTCGCCGCCCGCCTAGCGCCTAGCGCCTACTTGAACATTGAGTATTAGCAACATAAAGAAATGAGGAAAAAAATACAACTCAGTATTAGCAACATAAAGAAATGAGGAAAAAAATACAACTCACTGGGTTTTGCTGGTACCTGCCGAAACCAGCTGGATGCATGCTGAGTTCGGCATAACTAGTGCTGCTGTACTGGCCACTTGGTGGAATCTTAACCAAAAGTTATTGCAAACCTGCACTCTCCTTTGTTTGTCTTTCTTGCTCACATTGTCTTGTAAACAACACACCATTTAGTGGGGTTGGATAGTTGCATGCTAGCTTTTCATGATTTGTATGAGTAGAGTTATATTTATCATTATCACAAAGTTCAACCTCCCTTGTTAAGGCACTGGGATCTATAAAAATAGTTCTGATGATTAGATTATTGCATTTCTATCCTATTGGCAATTTTGGATGTGAGTTCAGCATTTAGAGACACAAAGATGACATCTTCTTGGTTCTTGGCGGTTCCTTTAACTATGCTGATTTAATTAAAATAAAAAAGTTACATTGTATCACTACAATTTAGAAATAAGTTTATTTTACCCCCTAAACTATGGTGTTGGTCTAAGTTTCAACTTCCAACTACGAAACTGGATATCCAACATCCCTTAACTATCAAAAATGTCTACTTTACTCCCTGGACCCAAAACATGGTTTTATCTGACGTGGCATCTACATGTCAAGTGGTTTTGACACGTAAGCATATTTTCGATGATATAGCAGCATCAGCAAATAAAACCAAAAAAATATTTATTGACCCACATGTAGCCTCTTAACTGTTTCTTCATCCTCTAACGTGTTTCCTCTTCCCATTAGCAGTGCGGCGTGAAGTACAATGGACCCCACATGTCAGCCTCTAACTGTTTCTTCTTCCCCATGTCTTCCTCTCTCTTCTTCTCTCATCGGGCGAAGGAAATTACACAGGACCGGTCCTTTGTGCATCAAGAAGGACCTCATCCATCGTAAATACATGTGTCCTAAGCAATCTCAAAGCAGCCATCTCTTCAAACATTCCAAACGGGAAGGAATCAATCAAGAAGAGATGGGGAAATATTGGGGATTCGAGTTGGCAGGACAGCATGGAAGCTGCAGCAAGAAGCTGAATGTGTGGTGCCCAAATTCATTAGTTTGTGTCGCTGGCGGTGGTCGCGCTGGAGCATGCAACCAATCAGGCAGCAAGAAGATCACGTCTTGGACATCTTCCACAACAAATCACACCCAAATCTCAGAATGAATTGCAATATCTCCAATCAGATCCAATGGATCGCTTGTCACAGCTAGCAAGTTTGGGCGGCAGGGCCTCAACATGCACCACAGCAGAGCCACCATCGGCAGCAGGGACTCGATTGCAATCGCCGGGAGCATCAGGTTGAAGTCAAACAGCACCGCCTTCTCCATCTGCTCCGCCAGCGCCGGGAGCAGCGCGGCTGCCACGGCTGCTGCTGCTGACGCGATGAGCCCCGGGAGCCACTTGAAGAACCTTGACCGCCTGGGTGGTGGTGCGGTGCTAGAGGAGGCCATGGGCCTAAGGAGTGGCACCCGGCCACGGGAAGCAGGAGGTGGTGGCCGCAGCTATCATAGCCATCGCCATGGCCGGGTGAGAGGAGGAGCTGCGGAGTGGGAGTTGCTTGAAGAACCTCGGCCGCCTGGGTGACGGCACGGCGTTGGAGGAGGCCACGGGCCAGAGTAGGAGCAGAGGCCGTCAAGGACTTGGAGAAGAGGGGGGAGAGGGAGAGATGGGAGGGAAGAGAGAGAGATGAGTGATAAGGGGATGAAGAAGAAAGTAGATGAGAGGATGGCACGTGGGTCCATAAATAGTTTTTTGGTTTTATTTGTTGAGTGGCTGCCATATCATCAAAAATGTGCTTACATGTCAAAACCATTTGATATGTAGACACCACGTCAGATGAAACCATCATGGTTTGGGTCCGGGGATAAAGTAGACGGTTTTGATAGTGAGAGATGTTGGATACCCGGTTTCGTAGTTGGAGGTTGAAACTTAGACCAACACTATATTTCAGAGGGGTAAAGTAGACTTATTCCTACAATATATGACACCTTAAATTGGGTTTGAAACTCAGCTCTTTTCTGTGTTTCTTTTTTTGAGTGGTGTAACAATTTTTTTCACAAAAGATGGAAAATACTAAATTCTGATTATCATGTGCATGGCTTTCAGACGGTGGAGTGGAGGTCAAGCAGGCACCTGCAAGTCCTGTATCAAAATCAGTTGAGCCCTCCCTTCCACTTGTGAAGATACCAGGGCCAGAATCAAGCAAAGAGAACAGTGGGGTCATGTGGACATCATCACCCGACCGGCTTGAAGATCCTCGTAAACCATTTCAGTACTCAAACAGTTCTGGCTCTCCATGTGTTTCAGAATCAGGATCTGACATTTATAGCAAGAGAGAGGTCATACAGAAGTTGAGGCACCACCTCAAGAGACGTGATGAGATGATCATGGAGATGCAAGCTCAGATAGCTGATCTTAAGAACTCTATTACAATCCAGGAGACACAGTCCTCCAATTTGCAGTCTCAGCTGGATGCTGCTAACCGAGATCTGTTTGAATCCGAGCGAGAGATTCAGCATCTGAGGAAGATCATTGCAGACCATTGTGTTGCAGAAGCACACTCTCATGATAAGCTTTTGCATGCTGGACATTGGCAATCACATGCCACCAATGGGCATGCTAATGGCTATGTCGATAGCAGTGTCGATGACCCTGAGCTGCATTTTGTTGGTATCGAGAAGAAGGGAGAGGTAGAGAGGGTGGAGATGCTCAAGAGGGAGGTCGGTGAGCTGAAGGAAGTTATCGGAGGGAAGGACTTCCTGCTTCAGAGCTACAAGGAGCAGAATGTGGAGCTGTGCTCTAAGATCAGGGAATTGCAGGAAAATCTCTCTTCACAAGTGCCGAGCATCTTGTAGGATCTACGCATAACATTTGGTAGCTACAAGGAGCAGAAGGTGGAGCTCTGCTCCAGGACCAGGGATTTGCAGGAAAAGCTGTGGCACTCATGCTGAACATCTTGCTAGGATATTTGCAGAATGTTAGGTTGATTGGCTTCGATCTTTTCCGTCATATTGTTAAGTTGATTTGCTTTCTTTCTCTTCAGTTTTCGCCCTTGGTTGCTTGGTATTAAAAAGGATTTCTTTTTTCAGTTGCTAGACCTAGGGTAGCCCAATTAATGGCAAACTGGATACTCCTACATTAAGGTGCTGTACAGGTTTTCGGTTTGCAGACACATTTGTGTAATGTGCCTCTTCTTTTAGCTCAGTATGGTTTAGAGAATTATCCTTTGGAATGTGTGAATGATGACAGCTCTATAATTAGCTTCGCTAGACCATGTGTGGCATTGCTTTTGTTTGGTACCTTCTGCATGCAGAAAGTTAACCACATGTATGGCATTTTTCAACGTTCGTATGATCATGATTGGGCTGTGGACAGTAACATCAGATATGATTGGGCTGCTGCTTTTCATGCACTAGTACACATTGCCCCTTCGTAATAAACGAAGAGTCCAAAGGCCAGATAGAATTCTTCCCTCCCTCAATGCATGCAAGAATTCTTGCATCTCTTACTTTAGCTTAGATACAAAGCCCAGATCATACTCATGTGAACATGCACTTGTAATTAATTTTGGTCAAATGGCTTTCTCACATGGCGAAGTCTTGCAAGAATCTTTTGTCCCATTTGAAAACGAAGGGTTGGTGCTGTTACGAAACTGACAAGGTTCATTTGATCATTTCTCAGCAAGTGCCACAACTTTTTATTCTAGAAAATTTATTTGTACGTATTGTCTTTTACTCCCTCAAGTCTCTTTAATCTACTTGTTTTGGACATTGACGTGTTCATCAATTCACATCTTTCACTGCTACTTTTTCTAACATATGTTAGAAAAGTTCTGAAAGATATATCCTATGAAAGTACTTGTGATAACAAATCTACTAACATTATTTTCACGTGATAAATATAAACATATCACAAATGAAAGAAATAGGCACCACCTTGTTTTATGTGATGGAGGCCAGAACGTCAAGTAATTTCGAATGGTGGGAGTATATGTTAGCAAAATTATTACAAATATAATCGTATGGAAGTACCTTTTCATGATAAATGTACTAATATTATTTTTATGTGATAAATCTAAATACTTTTATATATATTAGTGATAAAGTTTAAAAAGGTTAACACGTATTAGTATTTAGTAGGTGACGTAAAAGAGAACGAAGGGAGATTACGTTACAGAGATAGTTGCGGTGCTGTCAGATCTATGGAGGTAACAGAGCTCAATTGGCAATATATATGGTACTACTGCAGTTGCGGTACTGTCAGATCTATGGAAGTAGCAGAACTCCATTGGCAATATATAATATGGTACTAGCAATAGTATCTTATCTGAATGTCTAAAGGCCGGTGTCTCAAACTAAATCTAGTGAGCTCAACCCAGCTTTCTAGCTTGTCCCTTGCAACAATTTCTGTGCATATAATAAAACAAGGCAGATCATATGACCTGGCTGATTGAATAAATATATCCTGTTGCATGGACTTCATCTCTGTCAGTGCAGGCTAAACTGAAGTGGATATGCGATGTACCCTTCAGAAGAAAAAAAAATGGATTTACTGTGGTGCCCTTGCAAAGGGGAGAAATTCGAAGCATGGTGCTATAAAGTATTTCCATACTATTTCCCCCCTTTTGTCGTCCAAATATTTGACCTATTTGGATTCAGTTAGTTCAGCGGTCTATTCCAAAAAACTTAGACCCACATGAAATAGAATGATACCCACCCGTCCAGTGGAAACGAAAAGAGCAACTGAGCTAGTGTTGTGTGTGTGCCATCGAATCTTGCATGCACATTGAGATTTGAGGGGAAAATTGTTTTTAACAAGATCGCTTTTCATCCGTTCCAGTTGCTGGTAAGGATAAAAAAAAAAGTAGTAACCGGTCAGTTACCAGTTCCATGACCATTTCATGCTGATTTTAACAGTATCTTGATTTTGATGCTAATAGAAGACCAAACAAAGACAATACTTTAACAAAAAAATAAAAATAATTACCAAACCGAAACAGACCATAAACAAAGCAAAAACTGGTTGATTCCTGGCTATTGTCATAGCTTCGGTAAAATTAATTTTCCTGTTCTAGAAAAAGTAAAATTAATTTTCAAAATCCGGTCTTTGTTGGGAACTATGCATTCAAATCTGTTTTAAAATATAAGACCTTATAAAAAATGGAGGGAATATATATTGATGTAATATGTCAACTAGCGGCTTTTCGATGGGTATATATAGACAATTTGACAAAACATCATAGGAAAATGTTTTTTTGCAAAGTTATAGAAATGTATGAGACATAAGTTAGATAAGTTAAAAAAGAACCTGGATGCTGGATTTTATCTAGTTTTTCTCATGAACCGGGTGGTCTCTGGGTCCATCACTAAGGTCCTATTCCAAAGTGTTATGGTTTTTGGCTAAAATAGCTCTGTAGCGTCTGTTAGTTTTTTCTAATATATTCAATTAATGAAAAAAATAAAAATAGAGACAAAATAAAAAACATGGTTATATCTCCACGGATGATGCAAAGGAAAAAAGAGAAGAAAAAAAACCGTGTTAAAAAGCCAACGTGTTTCAAACAACTTTTGACTTTTCAAAAGCCATTGCTATTTGAAACGGAGCCTAAATATTATACAGAGTGGTGGTGTCTTAATATGCTGCGCACATAAACTTCCCATATTGAAACTTTCTATTTTTTTCCACTTCAAGGTTTGTTTGGAACATGATAACTTTTTCGATTTATGTAGGAGTTGAATTGTTTTTTATAAAATTATTGTAAAATTCGAGTGAAATTCCTACATTGCAAATAAGTTTAAATAAGGATTGCCTCTGACCAAGGTTTACGTAATTTGCAAATTACCTGCAGCCTAGTACTAGCTGCCCCAATACTGGTACATGTAGTTTTTCCAATAGGTAATATGCATTTAATATATGTACTTTTTTGCACTTATACTACATTGTACCGCTGAAGCAAAGCATATGGTACGTACATGTAGCACTGTATATTATTTTGCACGCTAACATCTTATCAAGTAAGATAGGCTTCTTGTTCATTTAGTAAGTTAGTACATCTGTAGGAGTTAATATTTTTCCCGGTATAATCATTTTTCTACTCCAACAAGCAAAACACTTCACATTAGTTTCTCTCACATAATATTTAAAAAGTTATTTTTTGGGGAACAAAAATGTCATTTGTCTGTGGAGGCTTTAGCAATATCTCAACTATATTTTGGTTCAAGCCCTTTTTTCTTATTTTGTTTTACTTCAAAAGATTTTTCTTCGAGAAAAGCTTCCTTAGTTCTTGTGTGTGTAATAAATTTTGGGTCCGTAGAGGTGGTTTGGAATTTAGAGTACTTAAATGCGGGAGAGCTGTCCTCTCCTGCCGGTTTGGTTTCGCCATTTGCCCCTCTATTTAATCGCTTCTCTCCTTGGACTTCTCTATCATTTCGCATTTATACCCTCCACATAATATGATATTGCGGCTAAGTATTTTCCAGATGATTACCGCTAGGTATTGGATAGTCCCTCGTTCTTCAAATCTTACGGCTTCATTTATTCAAAATGGAATATTCATTCTATCATACCCTTGAACGTACTGGAAATGCACCCCCTTCGGCCCCAAATAAGTGTTATGTAGGATACCGACAATCTCTACTATATAACTTTGACTATTAATCTCTTTCTAATGTATCCGCAAAATTTAATATAATTATAATATAATAAAAGTATTTACCAAGACAAATCTACTTATACTATTTTCGCATGATGATGTAAATATTCAATACACATAGCTTCTACTCTTTATTAAATGCTGCTCAATACTATCTCCCAACTATGAAAGGCACTAATAGATATGGAAGAAAAACATAATATTATACTTTTTATTCCATTAATAGACAGATCTAACTATTCTGAATAAATTGGACACATATGAATGCAATGAAATAATAGATATGGAAAAGACACAAAAAAAAAGGCACAATGAAACTCCCATTGATGACAAGTTAGTTAGAGCTTCTAAGAAAAAAAAAGAGAAATATGGTAGAAATTCTCACAAAAAAATAATAACTTGCACTTGATTTGGTGGAGCCTAATTTTAAGGGCTCTTTTATGGTACCTTCAAATCGATTTGAGCTATACAATGTTTTTGATCTAATGGATCATATTAGTTAGGAACTTAGGATTAAGTTATACGTCCCCTGATATACTAACAATACAAATCACGTGAGAGGTAAAATTATAATTGTCCAACTGAGTTTGAAAACATGCATGGACGAACTAGTGATAGGTTTAATGAAAAGTTCATAATACCCTCACAAAACATTAGAAAGAAAAGTATATTATGCCCTCAACAAATCAATAGCTATATTTAATTTCTACTGCCACCCCTTACTATTAGTAGACGGTATTGTAAAAATTCCCAATTTTAAAGGCTTGGATTTACTGGGTAGCCTAGAGATGTAAGAATTAGAAATAATTCTAAAAAGGAGAAAAACATCCGTCCCTTCATTTGGTGGACTCTAATGTTAAAAGCTTAGATTTAATTGTTGGCCTAGAAATATATTAATTTGAAAAACATCGGGGAGAGAGATGTCAAATTAAATTGTGCTAATTAAATACGAATCCAAATACACCAAATATATTTTGTTTGAGTAATAGGAATTTTGAAATTCACAAAGAAAATTTTATACGCTACGTTATATCATACTGTGCAATTTGTGTGGGCTAGCTGTCTAAGTTCTTATAACATTTCATCAAATTTGCTCAAACAAAAAAAATGCCATAGAGACAACAAAATTAGAGCATAAGGTTTTGATGCTTAAGCCCTCTCCTTTTAAAACTTTAAGGAATACGTCTACTTTATCCCCCTTATGAACTCTTGTGAAAGTCTGGAAATCAATTCTGAACTATAAAACTGTATATATGACACCCCTTAACTACCAATACCATTCACTTTACCCCCTAAGACCAAAACCACCCTAGCTACAGAAACCCTTCTATCTTCTCTCTCTCGAAATAGAGGAGCCAGCCATGACAGCTTGCCGAGCTCATCACCGATGAACCAGGCTACGATGGTGGTCAATGACCTCAAAAATGGGTTGCTAAACTCACGATGACCCTATACGTGGCAGCACGATGCGCGACAGCCTATGGGGGCGAGTCAAGGAGGGCTAGCAACAATGACCCGAGGCGATGCGATGAGGTTCAACGGTGGCAGCGAGCTGAGGAAGAAGGCATCTAAAATTAGTGGCAGGGAATGATTGAGTAACATGAGGAGATGGTCCAGAAGCAAGAAATTGAAGTAGAGCCCACCATGTGAGGAATGACAATGGTGGCGATAGTTTTAGCTAGAGTTGGGGAAGATAAGATCGACAGTGGATTCCTACAGTCAAAAATGAAATCGCATTAGGGGAGGAGGAGGTGGAGCTCAGGAACACACTTTGACGTGGTCACTGGTGGCGGGAGCCTACCCAAGTGGTTGGGACAGTGCAATCAGAGGTGGCGGGAGCTTACTCAAGTGGTTGGGGAAGTGCGGTCGGAGACGACGATTAGAGCAGAGGAGCTCATGCTTTGACTCCTTCCTTTCCACTTTTGCCTGGAGACCGAAGCGAGTGGCCAGATGCCAACAAAGGCAATCAGAGTGGACAAAGGAGGTGGCCCGATGACCAGGGCACACAGATCTGTGGGATCTGCACCTTGTCTTCTCCATGATGTGGGGGATTGAACTAGAGTAGTAGTAATAGCCTCAGCAGCGACGGATCTAGGCCATCTATGACGGAGCAAGCAGTAGTAATAGATGGCATTGGGGAGAGAAGTAGATCAATAGCAGTAGGTGGTTTTGGGGAGGGAAGCAGAGCAACAGCAGCCTCAGTGGTGACAGATCTAGGCCATTGGTGAGATAGCAGAGCAGCAACAATCGGTGGCGTTGGGGAGAGAAGCAGAGCTACATCAAACAATGTTGTAGGGGGAGAGCGATGGTGGAGCTCGGTGGCAGCAAGATGCATAGGCGATGGTGATGGGAGGGTGGCACGATGAGGATTAGGAGGTTGAGGCCTTCATGGTTACGCACTTGGTGCAAACGAAAACTGCCTAGAGTAGCAGATTGCATGAAGTGGCGAGGATGTAAAGATGTACACGGGAGGCAGGTAGGATAAAGAATCTAAACCCGTCATTATAAGTTAATAATATATTTTGATAATTAACGACAATCATATCATGAGACTAGTATTGTTTTTATGAGTTAGCTGAATAGGTTAAGTTTCATGATGATGAAGACTTTGGATTGTATCATGAGTTTATTGTTATCAAATCAAGGTTCAGGATGAAGGATGACATCATAAGTTGATAGTCATCAAGTCAAGATTTCGAAGAGAAGATAACCATGAGTTGATCATGAAATCAAAAGAAGAACATTATATATTGATGGAGGACAAGTGAAGGATACACCTTGGATTAATGCATATCAATACAAAAATCCAAATTTGAAATGAGTATGTCCGTCATCAAGTTTCAAGAGGACGCGCAAGACAAATGTATAACTATCATATGCTAAGAATGTGTTCCTAGTCTTTTACCGGTTTTGATGTTTGGATAAAGATCGGATTGTTAGTATAGATTGTTATACTATAAGAGGGGTTATGTCTAGTAGCTTCAATCTCATCATGTGTTGATAGCTCAATCTTATTTGCTCTACCTTTCCTTGTGGCATGATGCTAGTATTTGTGAATGTGTTTTGTAAATAATTGTAGCTCATGCATAATTCTTGTAGCATGTAACTAAAGTTTGCAAATGATTAAAGTCCAAGTATCTACTCCTTGTGGCATAATACTTAAGTTTGCGAATGTGTTTTACATATAGTTAAAACTCATGCATGATTCTTTTAATATGTGACTTAAGTTTGCGAATTTATTTTACAAATAGGTTAAGTCCATGTATCTAATCCTTATGTCATGATTATAAAATGTGCAAATGTGTTTTGTAACTTGTTATGAATCATGTTTTAATTCTTGTGCGTATGGTATAATAATTTGTGAATGTGTTTTGCAAATATGTTGAACTACATGCACTCTGTCTCTACTAGAAAATCTTAGGGCGATATGACCGGCCATGTCTTGGTGGTCCTATTGGCCTTGTGTTGGCGGTACGACTAGCTCATGACAAGCGATCAGACTAGCTGGCGGTACAATCCACTCTATGTGAGTGGTTGAATCGGCCGACGTGTTCTGACCGATGTTATGAGAGCGATTCGACCGGTGCTTGTGGTATGATCGGCCTTCATGGTGGTCTGACCGGCCGATGATCCGATTGGCATTATGCAAGCGATCCAACCGGTTTTGGTCGAGTGGTCAGATTGGCATGTGTGGCAGTCTGACCGACCGATGTGGTCTGACCGACTGAGGCTATAACGGCTAGTTTTCTAGCTGTTGCGAGGAGAGTGGTACGATCGGTAATTTGTCTGTGGTAGTACTGTATTTCCTATTTTTTTCATCCCAATAGCTAGTTTTTTGGTATGGGGTATAAATAATCCCCTGTTGCCGGTTGGGAAGAGGATTGCTGAATTTATTTCTATTCTCTTGAACTAGTATGAGACTCTCTAGTCAATTGTGCATGTGCTGCACCTTGTGAATAAGGAGAGTGGTCTCTAGTTGTATATGTTGCATCTAAAGGTGGATTACATGTCCACTTGAGTTTGTGCATTCGTTACACTTGGTGAGAGTCAAACAAGCAGTTTAACTTGTTACCTTTGGAGGTTGTTCACTCATGAATGACATTGGAGGTATCATGTCTGGTGATTTCTTCAAAGAAGCTTGCAAAGAGGCCCGACGTATTGTGAATGTTGAAACTCACCTACCTGGAGGGGGGAAGAGATACCACTAATAGAAGTGAGGTGATTGGCTTAATTCGTGGAGCTGATCTAATTCATTTATGCTTACCTCAACGTGGACTAGGGGAGACCAACAAGTTTCTGAACACTATGGTAAAAAGCGATTGTATCAATTATGGTTTGCCTTCTTGAGTTCAACCTACATATTTGCAATTTGTATTTATAGAAATTGAATTGATTGTTTGTCACCATAGGATTGCAAACTTGACATAGACTGAGCGTGTTGGTGCACTTAGATAAACCTAGTTGATTTAGATATTAATTGTGCAAAACTGATTTGGTTTACGCTTCAGTATTATAAACTCGGTTTTAACCAAAGAGATTTTAAAAATGCATGTTTACCCCCTCTAGTCATAGAACCTGACATGTGGAGCCTACCTTATATTTTTCCTCTGAAAACGCTGATTGTATGCCATGTCATTCTAAAATCAGGCCACATGTTAAAACTATTGCCACTTTGACACCACATTAGAGCAAATCCGGCTTTGCATGGTCTTAATGGGTAAAATAAACGGTATTGATACTTGAGAGGGTAAAATATTGGTTTTGTAGTTGAAGGTTGAAACTTAGATATCATAAAAGTTCAGAGGTAAAGCAGACTTATTTCGAGCTTTAAATATGGACACATACATTTAAAAGGGCTCTGAACTTTAGCAAAAAATCAACAATTACACATCACCAAACCAGAAAGTTGACAAACTTTAAAGAATTGTCCCAGCAACTTGTTCGCTGAACCTTGAGGGGGCGATTTGTAAATACAAATCCAGAGAGAGGGGAGAGGAGCACATCAAATTTATTGCACAGCTCTGCCTCTCATGCCTTTTTATTTATGAGTCCATCCTTCCCTTTGGATTTCCTTTTCCAATTCCCAATTGTCTTGTTCGTTGGGCTCCCCGTGATCCCTGGCTCATTCCATCCTCGTCGGGTTGTTGCAACCAGCCTCCCGGTGTTTCTTTTCGGTTTTGGAAGAGGAAAAGAAAAGAATTCCGCAGTAAACCCAACCAAAGGTGAGTTCTTGATCCTTCTGTCTGTTCCCCCCTCATTTATTTGCACTTTCTCGGTATTTTTCTTGATTTGTGTGATTGTATGGCTCGCTTCTATATGTGAGTTATTGGAGTTGTTGCTTTGGACGAACTTATTTTCTTCTGCTTTCTCATCATGCCCTGTTTCTTTTGTCGTGCTTTCATATTCACCTCTAAGAAAAATACTGATCTGAGCTTGGACAGAGTAGGAAGCAACATGGTTTGATATTTTCTTCCTGAGAAGCAGCAACTTTTTCTGTAAATTTTCTCCAGATTTTTTTTGCTATTTAATTTTCTTGTTGTTGAGTTCTTCTTTGCCTGCCTGTACTGTAGTTACTGCTGTAGGGCACTACCTAGCGACAGGCCACATCTGCTGCTTGTAGTTAAGTCCATTAAAGCTTCTTTTGTCCTGCCAGTTTCTTGAATCTGTTACGGAGGAATTGGCGCACAACTCCTGCTCGGTACACTTCTTGTTTCTGTGTTGTGTTGTGTAATGTGTTCTTGCCGTTCTGCACCAGCTTGAGGAGGAGGAGGCAGTACTGTCGCGTATGATTGCGACAAGTGCCCATTGATTTGGTGTATCTTCTTTTGATGCTTCTTCTCATGCTAATAATGTGACAAGAAGTTTAAATCTTTGAGTTTTAGGTTGTAGATTGTAGTACTGTGTCTTGGTGAGTTGCATACAGTATGTTAGGGAAAAATATAATATTTGGTGGGTGCTAATTGGGTCTGAATCTTGATGCTTATATTGTACGTTTCTTCAGTTTGTTTGGATAGTGTGCTTGTTGTGTGTGTTTTCAGCTAATGTTGCAGTTCGTACTAGCTCATGCAAAGAGTGTGAGGTGCATGGGTTTACCAATTACCAGGACAGTTTGCAAGACATTGTGTTAAGAACATGTAATTTACAAAAAAAAGTGCAGCATTTCTTTTTGCCAGCATACAATGGCTGATATAGTTCTTTATCTTGTGCCAATGTGCACTCGTTAGCGTTGCTGCTTAATCGGTCCTTTTCACTCTTTTACCTTCTTTTCAGGAAATACACAACTCTGTTCTCCAAAAATCAGCAGCTAAGCAATGGCTATGCCGAGCGTAGGCTGCAGATCGTGAAGCTAGGTAACTGATATTTCAGTTTCGTCTTTTACCTTATGTCTGATGCTTGTGCTTGTATAGAAATAGGCAGCTGTAAGAGCAACAAAACAACAATACTTTCATGTACGGGTGAATGTATGATTGGGGCATGGATGAAATTTAGGATGACTTTTACTCTCTAATTAACTCTTTGATTAATGAGGGGGAGAATACTTTTTGTTCTTGTTAGACTGGGTGTAGTCAACTACCATTTGAATGGTTAAATGTATAGGCTGCAAGTGGTTTCTCATTAGTTGCAAATGTTGATGATTCACTACCTAAAACCTAGTTTTATTAACTCCATAGGTTTAACATATTTACAAAACTGAGAGCCACAATGAGGTATATGCCGGATGCGCAACTCTATCTGAAGAATATAAAATGCCTGTTTCTTCAGCAACTTCTGGACATTGAAGGCGATATGTCCGCCATAGGTAGTGCTCAAAGTAACTTCTGCCTTTTGGCTGAAAATACACTGTAGCGGTTATTAGCTTTTTCTAAGTAGTTAAATTTTAAAAAAAGAAAAAATATATTATCACGGACAATACAAAAGAATAAGGCGAAAGGAAGAAAAGCAAAAAAGCCCCCCAAAAAAGCCTAAAAGCCAAAAAAAGACAAAATTAAGAAGCCGACATGTTTCAAAAGCCAGAAGCAGAAGTTGTTTAGAGTGTGGCCTTAATAGTCAGAAAAGGTGCCATTATGTATTGGGGTTGCAATCAGTCTCAATTGCAGGCTTGCTGCTCTACGTGTCCAAATTGACTTTTTTTCCCGATAATCTACGAGCTATGTGTCTTGATCATGCTAATAAGTGGGAAAGCTTGATTCTCACGGTGAAAAGTACTTGGACATATGCTCATATTGGTTCCATCAAGACTAACTACCACCAGCCTCTTCGTTCAAACTATAGAAAGAACCATCTCTATCAAGGTCGTCAACTCGTCATACATTTAGGACAAGAAGAAAATTTAATGCTTGTACTTGATTAAAGGGATGCAGCAACCACAATGAAAAAGAAGCAAAACTACAAAAGATCTCCATTAAGTTGAATTCACACTTCATCCTGTATGGATTGTCCAAAAGGATATTTTATCATGAATTCGTCATTAGTTGGTCATGGATGATGATAGCTTGACTGTTGATACAGACATCATGATAGTACCACAATACTAGCATGACATTTCTTGACAACATTGATTTTTTACCTTGTGAAAGTCCTGATGTTCTTGTAGGCACACGCAGATGATGAAGAACTTCACGATAATAATATTTCTCGTGAACATTTTTGTGGGACAACTGCATTTGGCGCTGTCTAAAACTACATAGTAGAACTAGATTTGGAAGCTTTTGACAGGGAAAATGGTAGAAGACACAAATCCATCACAAGATATGGTAGATATAACTGGACATTTAGTACTTGAGAGTGTTTCTTTTGACAAGGATGTTATGGAGATAAAATTGCCAAATACTGTTGTTTCTTCTAATTATGGTGGCAATTTTGTCAAGGATGTCTGCGTTGATGAAAGAGTAATTCCTCATCGGAAGATTTCAGAAGAAAAAATAGTAGATGAAAAGTCATATCCAAATTTTGATTGTCTAATGATAGATGCAAATAGTGATATAAGAAATGGGAGAAAAGATGACGCTAGAAAATCTATACAGGAACTGAAACTGGAAACAGTTATCCTACCTGTGGGCTTTGCTCCTGATGGTAACAACGAGAAGCAATATTCTTCTGGCAAAGAGTATGATACTGAAGGCAGGAGTACTGCTGCTTACTTTGCTGGTGATCTCAGTGAGAACAAAATAAGTCTGAAAGAGTTACTTAGACTCGAAAGCGCAGCAGAATCCCAGCATACAGGCACAATAAGCTCCGAGAGCAGCGAAAACCATATGCCTCCTCTTCATGGAGAGGCAGGTGGGCAGGTACCGCACTAGTCTAGAGTTACAGCTTACAAGTGCTTAAAATTGTTTTTCTCATTACCACTATCATCATGGCATAGATGTATTCTCATTTTCTTTTCATGACTCTAAATTCAGTGTTATTCTCGAAAAAGAATTCAGTGGTAAATTGCATGTATATAATTTATGATGTTAAATCTTTCTTAGATTGGTTTTAGACTGAGAAAACAATGTTTTGTTATCTTTACAGGTTTCCATAGATGACTGTCATGGAGTTGAAGCTGTTGCATCCAAAACCAGTGAGCTTGTTAATAGTGGTATATCAAGTCAGGACAGCGCCAGTGGTTGCTCAGCAGCAACTGAAGAACATGATGCAGCTGCATCATTAGATGTTGAGAAGACTGAGAGTTTTAGCGAACTAGTAAGTGGCTCTACAGGATTTAATGAAGTCGAAACAGCTGAACCCAGGTTTGATGCTTTGAATTCAAGTAGTTCAGACGTTCAATCATCTGAAAAGAGCCATGATTATAGTGAAAGTCTTGCTAGAAAGGCAATAACCGACGCAGCGGATGAAACTGCGGTGGCTACATCTTCGTCACCTAACAATGTAGATCCCAGTGATGCAAATGGGGAGAATCATAAAAAACGCGAGAATGATGGTATCGGTGATGTGCATGATTTCAACCACAGAGATGAAAAGAATTGCTTCGACACAATGAACGATGACACAGTTAGTAAGAGTTCTACGCATGCACAAAAGGATTATGTGGTCGAACAAGCTGTGCCTGAGGCTGATAGTGCAAAAGTAACAGCACGAATTGGAAATGGCTATCCCTTTGAACCGAGCTTGTTTGGACCTAGTATTATGTCGGGTCCAGTGTCAAACTCTGGTCATATAGCTTATTCTGGCAATATCTCTCTACGATCAGATAGTAGCACGACTAGCACCCGGTCCTTTGCATTTCCAGTGTAAGTTTACATACTTATCTACTGTCAGATTACAAGACCTTCTTTCTGTAATTTATACTGGTTAACCTTCATATATGTTCTAAAACAATTTTGTGAACTCTTACTAGTTGATCTTCAGTTGTGTTAAAAAACAATCTTAAATAAATGAGTCATGCAATATTTATCTGATCTGTTCTTAAACATTTCCCTCGAACTAAAGGATCAGAGAAATGCTATGTTGTCGTGGATGAACAGATTGCAGAGGGAGTGGATCAGCAGCCCAGTGAGGATGGCGAAAGCAGAACGGAGGCGTATCAGGCAGCGCCGTGGCTGGAGGAAGGGGCTTCTCTGTTGTAAATTCTGAGTGTGCTTGCCCTCAGCATCTTTTCCTGCAGAATTTAACTCCGTTAAGTCCTTATGCTGCGCGTGTGCCTGTGATCGTCATGCTTGATCAGTCTAAAATCTTACCGTTTTCTCCTCTTTCCCCCCGTCGTCATTTGTCCACCATATCCTGCATCTTTTTTTTTATCGATTTGTAGCAGGTTAATGGCTTGTCGGATTTGGCAGAGGCTTGTAATTTGTATTATGAGTGAGAAGAGAAATGAAGAGGTATATATATAGTTGTAGCTTAGTGATCATGTTTGGCAGTGGTGTTTCAGTAGATGCATATCCTCCGTGGATTATTGTGCTGTAAAAATCAGTTCTATTGGTCTTGTTGGTTTGAGCTTTATATATGTTCCCGTCCTTGCTTCAGATAGCGATATTTTCAGTAGCAGTAACTTTCAACGGAATCCCATGCTGATCCGAGCCGTCCGTGCGGCATCCAATGCGTGCCGTTTGTTCCCCATGGCAAAGGGGCTCGATACAAAATTACTAGTCCTCCGTATTAGTACCACACCGCTATCTGGAGAACGTAGAAGCTGGCATAAATAGGCCGTCCGCGCCGCGGAAGACGCCGAACCCGGCAGCGCGGGCCTGTAACTCCAGCTTGGGAGGGCAAAGGAGTTGTAACTCCTCGGCGGGCGGACTGGGTAGCGTTTATTTTTCACTATTTATAAATTTCGTTTTTTTTTTTGAATTTTTGGTTTTTTCACTATTTATAAATTTCGTCTTTTTTTTGAATTTTTGGTTTTTTTGAGTTTTTTGCCTGTTCTTTTTTTTCTATATTCATTCGTGTTGTCCGTAATGAGCTAACATATTTTTTTCTATTTTTAATTTTTTTAAATTTAATTACGCTAAATAAATCACCTTCAGCGACAGTAAAATTTCAGTCACCACCGTGCAATTTCAATCATAAGTCACAGCTTTTCAGCCCAACCGAGCGGGGCCTAAACCTATTTAAAATTACAAATGCCAAACCTGATTACTTTTTCTTAAACTTTCTTAGTTAAGTTTCCCCTTCTCTCAATTAAGCCACAAAGAGAAGTGAACTACAAAAAATAACCATTGGGCACAAATGCTCATAGGCGTAGATAGCGCTATAGCTGCATTAGGGCATCTCCAATGGTCTGAGTCAGCTAGCTATATGCATGTACACATCAGCATATATCCTATGTGGAGGAAAGAGAGTATGCAAAAAAAAAAACGAGCCAGCTCTTCCTTAAGCACTAGTCTATAACGCAAAACGAGGCAGCCTCTATAAATGATAGTCCTTTTCTGTGTGTGCATGTAAGCATCAAATAGCTATCCTTATAGATAGTTCTTTAGAATGCTAGCTTTAGTGTGTACTATATAAATGATGTGGAAGTTTTATAGTTAGTTGCTAACTATAACCATTGGAGATGCCCTTATAGAAGGCTGTGGGGTGGTCTTGCTGGAGTTTGGGGCAGCGCGTGTTAACTGATCCCCCATCGGGAGATGAAGCTGCAGACGCAAAAGTGTCTGCTAAGTGAATTGTCTTATCTGAATTGTCTGCTAGGTGCTCACCTTTGCCCACTAACGAGTACCAAGTATCATAAGGGCATCCGTCAACTCACCGACGCCGCCTCTTTCCCGTCATCTCAAAAACTTTCCAATGAGAACTGAGGCTTGCTCAGTTGGCAGGAGGCGCGTGGCCGCTCCACTGCCCGTCTGTGTTCGAGCTTTGCTCGCCAAGCACGGTCGCCTTGGGGTACTGTTTTAATGAACAGTGTCATCTAGAGTGGATACGCATACATGTGCGTGTGTTGTGAGTGGGTGTGCGTTGGTTGTGTGGGTCTTAGCTTGACCTTTCAAAAAAAAAACTTTCAAATGATTAAAAAACATTTTCCCATCATCCAAATTTTTTCAAATGATTAAAAACATTTGATTTAAAATTTTTCAACTGATTCAAGAAGCTTCCGATTCGAAAACTTTCAAATGTTTGTTGTGTACGTTTGGCTTGTACCCCTAAAAAACTTTCAAATGATTAAAAGACATTTTTCCTGTCATCTAAAATATTTTCAAATGATTGAAAAACATTCGATTAAAAAAATTTCAATTGATTCAAGAAACTTCCGATTCAAAAACTTTCAACTAGTTCAAAAAACTTTCAAATGATTCAAAAATTTTCAACCAATTCAGGAAACTTTCCATTGATTAAAAAATCAATACGGAATTTTTCACTACTTTCACCACGAATTGATCTGGGCAGCGGAGGCGATGGATCTGGCACACACGGCGCCGACGAGTCCAGCTGGTGGCGGCGCGCGGTAGTGAAAGAGGGGGAAGGGAGCGCACAGTGGCGCGGGGCGTCAAAGCCCGTGACAGCTTGTCGATGGCGTGTCAGATCCTAGGTAAGTAATCTGTCCGAAATGGATGGAATTCATGGACTACGGCAATTTGGGGACAATTCAGAGTGTCGGAAATAAGGGAAAGGAGACGGGGAAAGTAAACTAGGATTCTACGCTACCGGAGAGGCGAGTATTTCTTCCTTCCTTTCCATTCCAACTCGGGTTATAACCCTCCCCCCTCGCCCCACACACACTTCAGTCTATTACAAAGTTACAACAGTAAATGAGATGTAAAGTTCAGATTTGGCAAATGTTTAGAAAAAGTATTTGCCATGTATTGTGGGCTACATGACATAACAGTAAATACGAAAACCACTAGGGCAGCCCGATTTCATTTTTATGCAGTCCCAGATGCAATCCACGTCGTTGTAGCTGTTTAAACATATTTGCTAGATCATTATCTTTCTTGCTGACTTCTATTATTCAAATGACAGAGAGCAATGTCTTTAGCTCTATTATTTCGCTGGCTCTGACAATACCCGCGCTTGAAACCTTCCTTGTTCTTAAGGATGGAAGTCTGGAAAGGTACCTTGGATGAAAGTAGCATCTTCCGGTCCCAAATTGAGCCATTGAACCAGCCATTGGACTACATGTTCATTTCTCCTTGGAACTACCCTCCTCTCCGGAACAGCTACTGGTTCAGTCTTGATCTTCCCATTTGCTCCCACTAAGGGTAAGCTTGGTATCGGTTCAGCTTTAGATCTAACACTACTACAAAACAATCTATACTGGACACCTCACCACAGACGGTTCATGTGAAGCCATCTATACTTTAATTATTACAGACGTTTCATGGCTAAAATCGTCTCTAAAACTATCATAGACGATTAGGTTTAAAAGTTGTCTGTAATATATGCATTATCACAGACGGTTTCTATGAAACTACCACAAATGGTTTTTATTTACAACCATCTGTGTTTTGTCCTTTGTCGTATGAACTACAAAAGTTACTGAACTGGAACAGATAAGTGTGCCAATGTGACTAGTCACTTTTACAAAAGGCAAATTTATTACAAAAGTCTAAAAAAAAAAAAGAGATTCCTAGATTTTAGTCTTCTGGGCTTCATTTGTTTCTTCTTCGACTTTTGGAGTTGGAGGATCAGTCGTTGAATTCTCGAATACCGTGAAGATTATTCTTGCCCTCTTCACTTCCTCCTCTAGCCTGGGCAAATCATTATCATGGCCCATAATCTCAAAGAGGATACCATGATAAGCTTCCTCATAATCGGTCACTTTTCCTTGATCGGCAATGTTATCCATGTGTCTCTCCATTGCTGCAAGAGCTTCTTCCGCTTTGTGCACATTGCAGAGAAGAACGAGGCTAAGAGTAGTTTTCCTTTCTTGAGTGGCAACGAGACACCTCCGTCAACGGCGGATGATGAGATTCAGCTGATGGATGGAAGTGAGTCGAGGAAGGAGAGTAGGGCATGAGTGGAGGAGTTGCTCTAGACGTAAATTGTTGGCCGCCTGTGTAAGGTTGCGGCCGAACAACTCATGATGGATAGATGAGAGGAAGGAGATCAAAGAATATTAGATGCCATTATTGAGAAATCTGGTGAAGAAGATGAGGGAGAGGACAGTTTAGAAGAGTTGGATTAGAGAGTGCATATTTAAGCGTTATCACAGATGGTTCATATACCAAACCGTCTCTGATATTAATATCATAGACGGTTCGTATAACAAACCATCTATGATATGTGACTTATCATAGATGATTCGTATAACAAACCATCTCTGATATGTGCATTATCAAGATGGTTCGTATAACAAACCATCTATGATAATGACACGTCACCGATCTGTGGCGTATCCCCCAGGATTTCGATTTCACCCATCCATTCTCTCCACATCGAATGGCAGGCACCAGTTCCTCCCACCGCTCGGCCCTTATTAATTACTCCCCCTCTCCCTTTTCACTAGCAGTCACACATGAGTTTATCCACTAGCTTCCTGCATCCTCCCTCGACGACACCGACTACCACCATGAGCTAGCTCCTCCGCCTCCTGTTATGACACCACGGTGCACTGCTGCTCCTAGCTAGTTCATCCACTCCTAGCTTGTTCCTCGAGGACGCCGACTACCGCCGTGAGCTAGCGCCTCCATTGTGACACCGCAGTTGACTGCACAACACACTCTTGTCATAAGTGTCGTAAGAGTGTCTTGTGCAGTCTCACCGTCGTGACACAAAGGTGACGCTACCGCCGCCTCTCCATTGCTAGACGTTCCGGCCGATGCCATCGCTGGGCTTGGTGGCGCAGGCTTGTAACTTCAGCTTGGGAGGGCAAAAGAGTTGGTAAGCGCAGAGGAGAGTTCGTCAGCCTGCCTGCCTTAGACCACCCGGCTTTCTGAAGCAACTTTTCCACTCCTGTCATTTTCGTCTCACTCCAAAGAAAACGTAGGGGGCTCCCACTCCTTTCATTTCTGTCTCCTTCTTGCTCTGAGGATAAGGTAGGAGTCACGGACGCATCACACACTTCTCTTCTCGCTCCCGTCTTGTGCACACATCTCTCTCTTACTTTCTGTACCACTCATCTACTCCTTCTAAAAGCCACTTCTTTTAACCACTACTATTTGTTTTTAGCCAAAACCATTAGCCACAATCAATGTTCAACCAAAACCATTAGCCACAGTTAATATGAATATACCGTGAAATAGCATGAGATAATCACACGTTGATGCATGTTGACAAAATTGGGTCGTGCCTAGCGTTAGAAGAGAGAGAGAGAGTATGTATGTGTGAGAGAGAGTCACATGTAAATTGGTTCGAGACGAGTTTGGTGGGCGGCCATGTGTCAAATTGGCACGAGCCAAGGTGGTCGCGAATAAGGGAGCGTTTGTATTGATTTTTGTTAATGTATTTTGGCTGTGACTTATGGTTAACTGAAAATAAATAGTTATAGTTGAAGGAAGTGGCTTTTAGAAAGAAAGAGCAAGTAGTGAAAAAAGTGAGGGAGAGATCCTTACGTGTGACGAGAGAGCGAGGAGTGGGGTACGTGATACACCTATGATCTCCTGTCTTATCCCTCGAGTAAGACAATTTGAGAAGAGTGGAGAAGCTACTTTGAGAAGTCAGGTGTTCGTATTGTCTTTTGATTTTTTCTAAGCAGAAGTTAGAAATAAAAACTAATATAAACAGAACTTGAGTGGAGATCGGGGAATGCAGGAGGGAAGAGAGAGAAGCCCTGGACCCTGGTGTGAAGGGCAGGAGGAGAGAGGATGAATTGAGGAATGGAAAGGCAGGCTGAGTGAAATAAGACACGATTTGAGGAAAAGGCCATACGAGGCGGCCGCTGGCTTGTAGCCCTGAATGTCAGCCGTTGGTCAGTCTGACCGGGTTTCCACAGGGGAAGACCTTGCCCTTATGGTGCATGGGCTCGCGCCCTAACGCCTCTTACCAACTCTTTTGTTATTTTGAGCTCAGTCACTTTTTTTTTTTTGGGTTATGACTTGCAAAGTTATGCAAACGCCAATCTCTAAACTTAGGTTTGAGCTCCATGATATGGTTTGACCAATCTCAAGTTATGCAGCACTCTGGCATTTCTGTTACAGTGTTCGGATTACATATGGTTGGACCAAGCTTTTTAATTGTGATTAAATTGATTTCCTTCTAGTTCACTGACAGCTTGAGTTTCTATATGAATAAACTGGTGCATGGAATTTCACATCTTATCTAATTAACGCATGTAACAGAAACTTAAGATCTTGGTCAACATCAATTTGTGAAGATACCAGCATCCAAACATGAAGGGGTACGATCGAAGTTATGAAGCGGAAATGATGGAACAACTTTAGATGATTTGGTTGGTGCATATGTAAGTGACTGAGCTCAATATATATAAACATCCAAATAAGAGCATTCAAACGTGCTACTATTCAATACGGAGCATACTATATATATATCGGAACATTGTATTTAATTTCTCAACAACAGGCAGCTAGTACACTATGCTCTATGGAGTTTGATCCCTCTCCTCTCGTATTTTGACCTAGACATAGAGAGAGAAAATAAAACAAAAACTACTCTAAATCAAATAGATACAGATAGATCAACCTAAAAGCTTGCTAGCCAATATATCTATACTTAGTTGTGCTTTGGAGGGTGAGGCTTGGGTCCAGAGTGATCAACCACTACTACCTTAGCAAACTTAGCACTGAGGCTCCCTCCATGGCCAAGGTTCCATCCAAACGAGTGGTGTGCACCTTTTCCCCTTGGTGCCTTAGTCACTTCCACGTTTTCAGTGCTCTTGGTCTTCCCCACATCGAGCTTCCTGGTCCCTTCTAGCCCTTTCTTCATAGACGAAGAACCGCCGGTCGATGTGGACGAGTCCTTCACTGCAAGAGTAGGCAACACATGAGACCAAGACCAAATACATGGTCAAATCAACAATAGTTTTGCAACTCATGGTGAACGCATGCTACAAACTTCAAATAATGGTGAGTGTGGGTGAGGGAGGGAGGAGGTAACTGAACACATGGTACAAACTTCAAACGTAGCACTGATTAAAAATGCA
This sequence comes from Dendrocalamus sinicus, assembly GCA_036346575.1. Classification (NCBI taxonomy): domain Eukaryota; kingdom Viridiplantae; phylum Streptophyta; class Magnoliopsida; order Poales; family Poaceae; genus Dendrocalamus; species Dendrocalamus sinicus. Next base: position 22,931,486 of record CM070646.1, on the reverse strand, counting down.
AAGATGAACAGAACTCACCATGGCGAGCATGAGCAAGGGGATGGTCAAGTGCAAGCAAGGAGATGACCAAGACTACAACTGTAAGAAAAGTTGAAGCCCTAGTCCTTTTGCAACTCATGGTGAACTTTTAGTGCACTTCTCTACGCTCTTAATCAGCTGGTGACGAGAGTCGAGACAATGAAGAGAGGAGGAAGGGGTGAGTGTAGCTATTGGATTTTTATAGAAAGGAAACGCTTCTTGGTAGGAACTAGTCAGGTGGAGATCGATGGCTAACTAGGTGGTCAAAGCTCAGCTCAGATTTCTTACAAACTGGTATATACAAGTATAAAACATCTGCTCCGTCCGTACTCCTGTTCCGGCGTTCTTTAACAAACCCTAGGAGTTTTATTTACAGGTTGGTCCTAGTTGTACCAGTAGGCACAAGGCCACGCACCGTGCATGCACTGATGCATCACGTGCAGACTCTGTACGTATGCGTACCAAGCCTTGTGCCAACTAGTGGCTGCCTTTTGGGAGTTGAGCTTCATGTTGGACGCCGGCCTAGCCAAGAATTTTTTACACTTTTAATACATTTTAAATCTGTATTTATAAAAATAATTATAATCACGTAAAAATAACAAAAATGATACTTCTGACACCCGGTCACTAGACGGCAGCAGTGTAGAGCTGACACGTGGGCCTGCCGCCCGGCCACCGTGCGGCTCCCTACCTACCGCCCTGCCACCAGACAGCAAGTAATTAAGCCAGCTTAATTACTTGCTTTAATTAGTCGATGGCTGAAGTGGTGAGTAGCCATGGTCAGACATGGTCGATGGCTGAAATGGTCGAATAGCCGTGGTTGGACGGCTGGAGTTAGAGATGGCAATGGGTACCCGATACCCAAATACCCGACGGGTTTTACCCGATAAAGAGACGGGTATGGAAAATTTTATGTACCCATGGGTACGTTATTGGGCGAAATCCTCTACCCGCCGGGTAGGCGGGTGCGGGTGTTGGTATATACTACCCATACCCGCCTACCCGCGGGTAATGAATACCCGCATTAGCAACTAGACATCCCACTCAAATGTTAATTTTATTATCTACTTGTTGTTGATTGTTTATTTGTTTGTCATATGTTGATATGGTCATATCAAGTATGTTTATGTGATGTACTAATTTTGATCATTAGATGCTTTTGTGCTTGACATGTATGATTAATGAATGTCTAAATTGATGATATTCTTATGTGTTGAACCGGGTATGCTTGCGGGTACGGGTTACCCGTCGGGTAGTAATACCCGCGCGGGTACGGGTATGGGTAAATTTTCCTACCCGCGTGCGGATACGGGTAACCCGACGGGTAAATTTACACCTAGCGGGTACGGGTATGGAATGGCAATACCCGATGGGTATTTACCCGTTGCCATCTCTAGCTGGAGTGGTCGAATGGTCAAGGTGGTCGAATGGATGCGGTCGGACGGCTGAAGTGGTCAAATGGCTGTGGTCCGACGGCTGAAGTGGTTGAATGGCCTAGGTGGTCGAATGGCCGTGGTCGGACGGTTGAAATGGTCGAATGGACGAGACGGTCGAATCTATAATAGTCGGAGATATAGCAGCTGGTCGATAGGCTTTAAGTGGTCGAAAGCTACAGAGTGCAAAGAGTAGTCAGCACTCAAGAGTGATCGGGAGCGGTCGGAGTAGCTGTGGTCGTAAACGATCGTGGTCGAATACGGCAGTGGTCGAGATAACGTGGTCGAAGGTTAGAAAAATAGTTGCGACCGGAACTACTAATTAAGGCAGGCTTAATTACCTATCATCTGATGGTAAGACGACAGGCAGGGAACCATACAGTGGCCAGGCGGCAGGCCCACCTGTCAGCTCCACGCTGCTATCGTCCAGTGACCGAGCGGTAGAAATGTTATTTTGCTATTTTTGTGTAGCTATATATATTTTTGTAAATATAAATTTAAATCGTGATAAAAAGTGCTAAAAACTCCCAAGCCAAAGGCGCGCGGTCGAGACGGTACCGTGTGCGCAGTGTGAGACTGTGTGTACCACGCAACACATGCACGGCCGTGCTTACGCCAGTCCGCGCGCCTTCCCACGTGCAGTACCTGCACGGCGCCAGGGTTGAAAAGTTAAAACCCGTTTCACATCGCTTCTGCTGGGCTGCTGATACCGTTAAGGACCAAGATCCCAAGTTCCGAACTCGCACCCCAAAATTTTTTTAAAAAAAATTCAAGTTCAGGAATCAGACAGAAGTCACGCAAGCCGGTTGATCGGCAGTCGGCCGGTTTCCGAATTCCAACAAAACCAAGAAAAACGGCAATTTAATAACAACTGTGTTAGCGCAAAGGATTGTGTTGAATCATTTTGAATACATGGAAGAACAACACAAAGCTTTCTTTTTTAATAAAAAAGGACAATCAAGTACGTTCACTTTATTTTTTAAAAATTATTTTTCTACAGTAAATAGTTTTTTTACGGTACCAACCTTTCAAGTAGGGCACCTTTTTACGGCGGAATATACTAGTCGATTGTAGAATATCTTTCAAATAGATATTGTAGTAAATTTATTTATATCAGCTAAAATCACACACGAGTATCTCTCTACAATCCATTATTATTTATAAATCAAAGCCAAAAGTCATTAACAAAAACTAATATGAACCCTATGCAACTCGCTTATCACTTTGACTAACCAGATGATCTCTAGTTATCCACACCATCACAACAACTAGATAGGATTCACTCACCACGTCGCGTGCGGCCAGTACTTCTACGTAGAAGTATTTCCTCTTTAACAGGAAAGATGACGATGAAGTGTTCGTATCAATGGCAATAGACCGTAGGGATTTGGCCTTTTCAATTAGCTCCTGCATATATTGATGTTCGTCGGATAATTCAATAATCTCTTAAGGCAAGACACATCAATTTCAGTAGTCAACAAAGACAATCTAACGCAAAGAATCATAGAAACAACCATGGCTGCAATGAATGCCCCTCTAGCTGAACACAAGATCCAAAAACCGCATTCCTCATCACTATTTAGTAGCATAGCATTGGAACAAGCAAAGACTCTATCCCCATAACACTAAAAGATTATTTAGGCCCTGTTTGGATCAATTTCAAATTCTTAAAAACCAGCTATTACTTCTAGTTTTTAAAAGCTGGTTTCTAAGCAAAAATTGATGGGGTGTTTGGATCCCCTAGTTTTGAAAAGATAGTTTCATTTATGATTGGTGCTAATAGACTATTATACCCTTACATTTATGATTGGAAGCGTCTGCGCGTGGTCTTTAATGAGGGTAAATGGGTATTTGTGCCAAAAAAACTGGCAAAAGCTGGGTATCAACAGCTTCTTGGTTTTTAAGAATCAGGTAGGTAGATTTTAAATCGCTTCAAAGCTGGTCTGTTTGGATCCCACCCAGTTTCCAAAAGCCAAATTCTTAAAATCTGGGTGGATCCAAACAGACCCTTAGGTAGAATTCTCAGATAGAAAGCCCTGAACTACATTGGCACATCATCTTTGAGAGTAATCACCATAAAGTCAACATTTACTTGGCTCAGGTCCTTCAGGCACATTAGATTAGTGGGCTGACAATGAAGCTGACTCCATGATAGAAGCTAGTGGGAGTTGTTACGGCAATGCGATCTATGAAGTCTTTCTAGCAGAGGGCTACTGTAGGCCACATCCAGATTCCACCTAGGAAGAGTGAGAGTATTTCATTAGGTATTTGCTTCCTAGGCAAGTTTTTTTTGTAATGCACAAGCTAAATACTCACTCTGTTTCGAATCATGGCAGTAGCATTGTGACAGTAACTGACACACAAGGATCCAACAACATACAATATGAGTTTCTATCTATACAAAGCAGTATGTAAATACATAATCTATTAGCCACATGGTAAATGTTCATGAGACGCTAGCAATAGGAATAATTGATCTTTGGTTTGTTTTGGAATTTGTGTTTGTGAAAGACTTGTTCGTTTGCTCCGTTATGAGTGACTACAGTCTTCAGACACTCTTACGACCACGGCAGACCACAGCACTTCAGACAATCTTACGACCATGGCATGAAAATGACTACGATTATGGCTGGTTTCGACCACAGTAACGTTCAGCCACATCACTTCGAACATGACTACGACTACGGCTGGCTTTGACCACGGTAGTCTTCGACCACGTCTGCCTTACGACCATGGCAGCCTTCGACCACATTTGGCCTCGACCACGGCAGTACGACTTCAACCTTTTGACCACAGCAGTATGACTTCGGTTTTACGACCACGGTAAGTAATCATAGCTACAATACTCTTTCATGGTCGTAGCTAAAGTAGTCAATAGTCGTAGACTTTACTGGGTGTACTCTATAAGGTTTCACTGGTCGTTAGTCGAGGGCTTTGCGGTCGATAGTTGTAGGTTTTGCAGACTGGCTCCATGGTCGTAGGTTTTACAAACTGGCTCCATGGTTGTAGGTTTTGCAAACTACGTCCATGGTCATAGTTTTTGCAGACTGCATCCATGGTCGTAGGTTTTGTAGTCTACTTTCATGGTCGTAGCTACAATACTCGATGATCGTGGCTTTGGCAGTCTTGTCGATACTCGTAGACTTCACAGTCTGCTGTTCTGCCTTCGGTAGTTGGAGGCTTCACGATCGGTTGCTGTAGACTTCACGGTCGGTACTTATAGGCTTTCATGGTCGATACGAGTGCTTCACTCATGTGATCGTCAAGTACTTGTGTTGGGCCAGTGGTTGACTGGTCAGTAAGTGGTGGTCATTGATGGATGGTCGTTGCTTGAGGTACTCATAGTCGGAGGTTTGCCTATACTCGTAGGCTTCGAGTACGTGCTGCGGCTGGCGATACTCGGTAGTTGGTACTTGATAGTCGTAAATAGTAGTGCGAGTGGTTTTCAAGTACTTGTGGGTTACGAGTACTCTGTGTTAGCGGTCTTATTGAGTGATCATAGGTCTTGTTCCAGTTAGTGATGGTCGTAAGCGTTCTGAGGTGTGGTCGTAAACGACCTGGGAGATGGTCGTAGGTGGTTTGGATCTTGTTTGGGGATAGACAAGGTTGTGTTTTGCTAATGCGTGTTGCCAAGAGAAGGTTCTTTGGTCTTTGCATGTGCAGGTGGGCATGGAGGCGGCCATGGTCGGTGACGAGGAGGACCAGGACTAGGAGGGGGTAATCTGAGGTCCAGGCAGTCAGAATGTCACGCGAGGTGATCGAGCTCATGCTGGAGCACATGGAGGTCAAAGATGGATGCTACGTGGAGGCATGGAGACAATTATGGTCTAGGCGGTCAGGTGGTCATGCGAGGTGATTGGGCTCACGCGAGAGCACATAGTGATGGTGCACGATGGAGATACAGGAGGGGATATCCTAGAGGCTTTGTGGTGTGTGTCGTATAGAGTTGTGGATGGAGTCCATAACCTGTACGAGTTGGTTAAACCCGTGTTAGGAAGGGTTTCAGGTCCCTTGATTTGAGGAAGAGATAGATTTCATGTCCAGGTAGTTAGGGACAAGGTTTGAGGTGTTTGGGTTGAATACATTTTGTGCACTGGCCTATAAAAGCAGGGGATGCTTGTAGGTTAGTGACATAGGGTTTTAAGGCTTTTATGGAGAAGGTTTTTAGGGGTGTCGTGAGGCGCTTTGTAGCCAAGATCTTGATGATAAAATAATATATCAGTTTCCTTCATCTCCGACCACTTCCAGAGCATCAATCCTTCCTCTATTCTCTGTGCTCTGTTTTGTCTTCGGCTTGTACTCGTTCGGGTGATGGTCGAACGACTGAAGACGTCAGGCGGAAGGGGGTCATGACTATATGCATTGTGGTCGTGCAGAGCAATCGGATTAAGCAGGCGATCGATCTGAGATCAAGCTGCAATCGGAATGATCAGACGGTCGATTCGAGATCGTGCCGAGCTATCGGAGTGAGTCGACAATCGTGCCAAGCTATCGGAGCAAGTCGACAATCGATCCGAGCACCAGTAAACAAGCGGTCGTAAGTGAGCAGTCGTAAGCGAGCGGACGGAGCATGGATCGGAAGCGTGCGGTCGTAAGCCAGTGGTCGAAGCTATCGTTTGAGATGAGTAGTCGTAACGAGCAGTCGGGCGACAGCATGTCTGGTCCTAACGAGCAGTACGACCAGAGCGACAAAGGCTTACGACCACGTCCGTTCAAGCAGCAGCGGTCGTTCTCTGTTCGATAATCCAGATTGCTTCTCCTTTGTTTCTCTATGTCGGGTTTTGATTTCGGTGATAAAAAGCGGAGATAATTATTCACCCCTCTCTGATTATGCCATATGATTCAACAATTTCACACCTCGAAAGAGCGCATTGCACAAACTCCAGCACCAAGGAAAGTTAACCGAGGGGCGCGACAGGGTAATTAACAATTCCTATTCATCCTATGGGCTCATGAGTCAAGACTCGTGAGAAATAGAAGGCATCAAATGCAGCAAGGCCGTAGAGCAAAAGCTGATTTCCACAAGTGGGCAGATTGATTGGCTGGGGCCTGGGCACATTGTACTTCATAACACACGATAAACTGTTGGCTGTGTTTCCCTATTGGCAGCCCCAGCTCAGTTACTTGCTCATAGGAAATAGTACTGCAAACAAGGAGGTGACCACAGGGTGCAAGATGCAGCTCCCACGAACAACCGAATTCAGTCCCCACTAACCACCAGCATGAGCACATGTGCACATAACCCATAAAAAAACTGATCGTTCAGTCTGTCAAACTGCAAGGATAGATCAAAATTTTCCCCAACTCTGATAACAACTCAACATGGATCTGTCATTTTGTAATCTGCCGATGCTATGACGTTATATCTGCATTCTCGCTATGACGGTATGTTTGGTGTAGCTTTAGCACAATATTCAAGTAGACGCTAGGTGCTAAATGGGCAGCAAGCAGAGTCTTAGCGCCTAGGCGGCCGACTTTGGCATAGTGTGCTGTAGGCGATGTCAAGACATATGTGATGTTTGGAGAAAGAATATTGTTACCTAGACTAACTTATAATGTTTTAAATTTAATAGATTATGATGAACACTTCATCACTTGATGTAAATTCTTGATGTAAATGCTTCATGTAAACCTACCCATTAAGAATTAAGCAATGCATGAGACTCTTGATATGTGAACAATAGGATCCAACTATTGTTCTTCAGGCTTCTATGTAAAGTATGAAAGAACAAAAGAAATAACTGCAAGGCAATAAGACAGTCACATAGATCAAATAAAGGTATAAAATAAGTTCACAACCACATGTAGACGTAGTTTATAACTTCTCACAACAAAAGTTCTCAACCACACATAACAAATTTCTCACAAGTGATAAGTCACAAACAAGATAGCAAAATAGTTCTTAAAGAAACTTCAACAAGGTAGTAAGCATAGATCAATTTTCGTCCTCTTGCCGTAATCCTTTGTCAGAATCACTTCATCTTAATCAGATTTGAACTCAATATTCTTAAGTTCCTTGTTCACCTCCTCTTCCTCTTCGCTTTCGGATTCGAAATCATCCTCATGAAGTTCTCTCACTCTTGTGCTCCTACGATTCTGCGACTTCATTAGCCCCACTTGCTTCTTCAATAAGTTTCCATAAAAGACATGTCTCGGAGTCAACCTCCTCATCTCCACCTTCAATTACCCATCCTTAAGCATAAGAAGTGTGTGAAGCTAGAAGGACATCTATATTCTTTGATTTGTTCTTCTCTTTTTTGTTTAATAGTCTTGCATGGAATTGAACATACACAAGGTTGTTGAGGCAATGAGTATCTAGCTTATTTCTCTTCTTTGTATGTATTTATGAGTTGCAAAGTGAAGGTTGTTAGATGCATGTTATCACCTGTGTATTTTTTCTATTGTATAAGAGGTTTTTTTTGCATATATGTCATACCTGTAATTGTATGTATATTGGTCCTTTAGCCTCATGATAAATACAAGTGCTATTCATAACATGTTATCAGAGTAAACCTAGAGTTTTTCGTCAAGCCACCGTCGTCACTAGTTTATCTTCTCCAGCTAGCACCGCCTCCTGGCTTTGCTTCCATTGCACTTGTCGTCGCTGCTGCCTTCTCCGCCTTCAGGGACCCCATCCCCTAGCTCATCACGCTCATCTTCTCATCTTCTTCTTTGCCTGCGAGTTCATCAAGACGGGCTCGGGAGCTACGTCGCTTCGAGCTCATCGCTTGTCTTTGCGGCCGCCCGGACTCCGTCACCGTCAAACCCGAGGTTGCCCAGATCTGCTCACCCAAATCGAATTTGACCTAAGCCCCATCGAAGCCCGGGTCATCGCCAAGCCCTAGACATCGTCACCCAAGCTGCGCCTAGAGCACGAGCCGCTACTCGGTTGCCTGGACGCCACCGCCGTCAAGCCAAAGACCACCAGGAATCAATTGCCCAAGCCCACAACCGCAAGTTGGGGACGCCGTCGCCTGTTGCCGGCTTCGCCGTCACCACCGGTCGTCGCCCTTGGGAGTCTTCCCTCCGACTCCGACTCGTATAGTTTAGAAGTTATACGGTTTCTATAGAAACCGATAGTTTCTATACAAACCAGTAAAAGAAAAAAGGACAAAAAATGTTGTCCTCTTCGAGCACCATTTTTGTTTCTTGTTGCCCAATGATCTTCGATGGTCTTAATTATTGGGACTGACTTCAGCATATACGTCTCCACATGCATGGTCAGCGTCTTTGGGAGTTTCTCACCGATGAGCTGCCTTGCCCACCTTGTCCTATTCCACCTGTTGCAGATGTACTCTCGAAGGATGCTTCCGAAGATACTCGTAAGGAGGCATCTGATGCTTTTGAGGATGCTATGAAGACTTTTCAAACTCAGTATACTGCCTACAAGATATGGATCGATGAGGATGCCCGTGCCTCTACTATTTTGGTTACTAATATGGAGGTGCATTTCACTGGAGATGTGGTTGGCTTAGCTTTAGCATAGGTGATGTGGGCGCATCTGCGCAATTGCTACGAGCCGTCTGGTGATTCTTTGTATCTTGCTGTTGTGCGTCAGAAGCAGTCATTGCAGCAGGGAGATGCCACTATAGATGAGTTCTATACTCAGTTGTCCGTGGTGTGGCATCAAATTGACTCTTTGGGATCATCAAATTGACTCTTTGGGATCGGATGTTTGCCACACTTATCAGTGTTGTCAGTATCAGCAACCTCACATGGAGTTTCGTCGCATCTATGACTTTAGCAACCTCACGTGGAGTTTCGTCGCATCTATGACTTCTTGACACGTCTCCGAGCTGAATATGAGCAAACTCATGCTTAGTTGCCGGCTTGCCACCCTCATGTGACTTTGTTGGAGGCCCTTGCGGCTGTTCATACTGAGGAAATTCACCTTCGTGGTGCGGGTCTGCTGCCGTTACCATCATTTCCTTCGGTTCTGATAGCTCCTCCAGCTTTTACACCCGCTATGCCTACAGCTACTCCTTCACCAGTGGCGCCTTCACCTGACTCAGAGTAAATGTATGAGACACAGAGTCATCCCAAACCATGGTTGACGATAACATGGAATAGGCACCAAACTCATTCAACTAGACATGTAAATTCAATTTTGCTGAGCATCACGAATGCTACAAGATCAAATATCTACGTGATGCCTACAAATAATAACCAAGAAACAATTCTGTAAATGGTATCTATATAACTTGTCTGCCGAAAGGAAATATGCAGAAAAATTATTCAATTGTTTTTACACTTTCTGGCTTTCCTCAACTGAGTTGATTTCCACTTTTAATCCTTTGTATTTGCATTGCTTTGCATGTCATAATACTCATTGAAATTGAGGTGCAAAATTACAGGACAAGAAAAATTTTGCAAGTTGTGTAATGGGATTGCTGGGCGGCTTTAAATCTTTAATACTCAGTCAAACATTACAATCACCACCGTGCTGAGCCAACCAAGTCACTGAGTCAAGCTCCTTAAGCAGAACACTTTGTAACCTATTGGGCACAGTTGGTCATATAGCATCGTGTTCCTTTGGTAAATTGTTTATTTAGATATTTCAGTATTTTACATAAAATAAGCTCAACAGGTAACGGCTATATGTCAATTTTGCAGATGCAATTGCACTAGTCCTGCATGTCAGAATAGTACTACTTGAACAAGGAATCATCTTGCACTAACAGCGTACTTTTGAGGACCATTAAAACTTAAAAGGCCAAAATGAAAACTTCGGTGTTTTGGGCTTTGTGTCAATGTGAGCTATCAATATCAAGAAATATTACAAAAGTCACACAGATACTACCACAGAATTCGTGTGTAGTATTTTCCCTTGCTGAATTCAAAATGGCTTCTACACCAAGCGTGCATATCGCACCAAGCTGATCAAAACTCTACTAGCTAGAGTGAACGCCATATGAGGCCAATGGGCCGGTATATATACACAAAGTACATGTGGGAAATATGCAAAGAACCCCTTATAACAATGGGGAATAACAAACTATACATATATCTCTAACACCCCCCCTCAAACTCATGGTGGATCAACAACACTGAGTTTGGAGAGGTAGAAGCTATGCTGTGCTCGAGTCTGGGCCTTTGTGAAGAAATCCGCTATCTGAAGCTCTGAAGGCACATACTGAAGAGTAATCACCTGATCATGCACACAAGACCTCATGAAAGAAGCATCCACACCAATATGCTTGGTGAGCTCATGCTTCACAGGATCACGAGCAATACTGATAGCACCTGTACTGTCTAACAAGAGAGGGGTCGGTGTAGTGACAGAAACACCAAAATCCTCAAGTAACCACCGTAGCTAAGTAATCTCTGCTGTCAAGAGAGCCATAGCTCGCAACTCAGCCTCTGCACTCGAACGGGACACTGCAGTCTGTTTCTTCGTCTTCCAGGCAATAAGAGAACCACCAAGAAAAACACAGTAAGCAGACATAGACCGGCGGTCAGAGGGATCGCTGGCCCAAGTAGCATCCGAATAGGCCTGGAGCTGTAACGAACTGGAACGTGGAAAGAAGAGACGGCGAGAGATAGTCCCACGAAGGTATCGCAGAACTCAAGAAGGTGGTGTAGTGAACTCGAGTGGGAGCTGAAACAAACCGACTCGAATATGAACTGGATAAGTGATATCCGGACGAGTAATGACAAGATAGACAAGACTCCCAACAAGATGACGATAGCGAGTCGGATCGTAAAGAGGCTCGCCATCGAGAGTCGGAGGTGAATATTGAGCTCCATGGGAGTCTCAACGATACTGATCGATGAGAGAGCGCGATCAAGAAGGTCTGAATATATTTCTCTTGGGACATAAAGAAACCATCCGGAGTGGAAGTAACCTCAATCCCAAGGAAGTAACTAAGAGGACCAAGATCCGACATAAGAAATCGCTCACTAAGACGAGCCTTGACAAAGGCAATGTACTCAGAATCATCTCCGTAATGATCATATCATCAACATACGGGAGAAGAAGAGTCCGACCACGAGGCGAAGTGTGGACAAAGAGCGCAGGATCATGATCACTAGCTGAAAAACCAGCAGCAGTGACCACAGAGGAGAAGCGCTCAAACCAAGCACGAGGGGCTTGTTTAAGGCCATAGAGAGAGCGGCGAAGGCGACAAACCATGCCCTCAGGAACAGAATACCCAGGTGGCGGATGCATGTAGACCTCCTCACGCAACTCGCCATTAAGAAAGGCATTCTTGACATCAAGCCGAGAAAGCACCGATGGCGGCGACGCCACCGAAAGAAGAGTGCGAACAGTGGTCATGTGGGCCACAGGAGCAAAAGTCTCATCGTAGTCAACACCATGCTCCTGCTGGAAGCCACGAGCAACAAGACGCGCCTTATAGCGCTCAAGAGAGCCATCAGAGCGAGTCTTAATCTTATAGACCCACTTACATGTGATGGGATGAGAATGAGATGGCAAAGGAACAAGATCCCAAGTACCAATGCGCTCGAGGCAGCAATCTCTCGGCCATGGCAAGCTGCCACTCAAGGTGAGTAATGACATCCGGTAGGAGACGAGGCTCACGAGTAGCTGCGCCAACAAAGGAAAAACAGGCGGAGGCCGAATCGATCGCGATCGCGAGAGCGTAGCGAGGAGAAGATGACCCATCAGGGGACGATGGAGCATCAGAAGAAGATGGAACATCAGAAGAAGAATGCTCATCTGGAAGGTCCGCAATACGAGGTCGACGAGTGTAGACGATAAGGGGAGAAGGAACCGTAGTGGGAGGAACTGCGGAGTCGAGGAGACGACACAGCGGCGACAACGGTGAAGAGGCCATAGGGGAATATGTGGAGACTCGGTGGAGCAGTGGACGAGGCAAAACAGATATAGGTGTATCCGGAAAGGTCAAGAAAGACAGAGGCTCCACAGAGGAAGCCAAGGAGAGGCGGGACGTGGGTAGAATGGGCGAGACTCGTCGAAAGTCACATCCCGAGAAACCCGCATCCGTCGACCAACAGGATCCCAAGACCGATAGCCCTTGTGCTCGGCACTATATCCCGAAAAACACACTCAACAGATCGAGCGGTCGGTTTGAGTGCGTTCTCGAGGGCAAGGAGAACGAGCAAACACAACCAAGCAGCGAAGGGCGAGTAGTCGGAAGAAGACCACAGAGACGCTCAACAGGATCGCACCCTTAAGAGCGTAAGAGGCAGTATGTTGACGAGATAGGTGGCGATGGAAACGACCTCGGCCCAAAAGTGAGGTGGAATAGAGGCGGCGATCATCGAGCACGAGCTGTCTCAAGGAGGTGACGATGCTTGCGCCAGCGACACCATTCGAGCATGAGCACCGGGACAAGAGAATCGAGCGAGAGTGCCTGCTCAAAGCAAGGAAGGCTGCGCAGTGACGAGAGAGGTACTCGCCACAGAATCACTCTAAAGATACGAATAGGAGTGGAGAACGTGTGTGTATCATAGTGGCAAATTGTTTATAGATAGGTAAGACCTCACTACGAGAAGACATGAAATATATCCAAGTGTGGCGAGAGAAATCATCTATAAAAATAATATAATAACGATGACCCCCTTTCAAACGAAGGAGCCGGACCCCAAACATCCGAATGAACAAGATCAAAGGACGCCGAGACACGTCTCACTATGAGGATAAGGAAGCTGAATCATTTACCTAACTTGCACACGACAATCTAAAGACACGTCTCACGAGGCGGACCCGAAGACCACGACGAACTAAGGACGACAGACGGGATCCACACAGATGGCCAAGACGGTGATGCCACTGCTGGAAAGAGCCGATAGACGAAGTGGCAGAAGCGGAGAGACTGGCACCGATGGTGGCAGCGGAAGGAAGATGAAGCCAGTCAAGCTCCCAGAGACGCTGTGAGTCACGGCGCCGAGGGCCAGAACCAACCAGAGCTCCCGTGTGGCAGTCCTGAACACAACAAGAGTCAGAGTCGAGAATAACCCGATAACCAAGGTCAGTAATCTGCCTCGCAGAAAGAAGCTGCAAGGTAAGGCGAGGAACATGAGCAACAGAAGGAACATGAAAAGAGGAGTTGCTAAGAGATCCTCGACCAGAGACAGAAAGAGATGTACCATCGCAGTAAGAACACCGGCGGGAGAATCAAGAGGTGTAATAGAAGACAGAGTGGAAGGATCAGGAGTCATGTGAAAGGATGCTCCAGAATCAAGAATCCACGGGGAGGTACCTGACTGTGTAGGAGGTGGTCTCTTAGTGCCCGAAAAGTCGATGTGAGAACCTGCAGAACTCGTTGAGGAGAACACAGGCGGCAAGTAGGCGTCGAAGTCCGGCTATCTCCGCTCGGTGAGAGAAGCTGCTGAAGAAGTCGAGGCGATGTCGTCGAGAAGCACTAGTGCCGATGAGAAGAACGGCGTGAAAGATGCCGCTTCTTCTTGTAGCAGCCGGGACTCGGTGTGGCCATCCTTGTCGCAGAGGAGCAGTGAGGACGGCCACCTCCAGACGGAGGACGGCCACCACCACCGTGGTAGCTTGGAGGAGGCGAAGTAGCGCGGACGGCGGCGAGCACGAGGGAGTGGCATCGCACCAGCACCACTCGCACGAGTCTCCTCCGCGCGTATCTCTGTAAGGGCCTCCAGGAGAGTGACACGAGGGTGGCGTGCAAGGAGCTGAGCACGCCTTTGCTCGAACTCGGGACGAAGGCGAGTAAGAAACTCGTAAACCCGCTGAAACTCTAGATCAAGACGGATATCCAGCAAAGACGGACAGTACGACGGCGGCGGCGGTGCGAAGTGAGTCCAATCGACGCCGCATGCAGAACTCGAGCGCGAAAGCGTCAACAGTAGCATCACCCTGCTTAAGAGAGTGCTCCTGGCGGACCACGGACAGGTACAGGGCATCACCAGAGGGCTCGTAGCGCTGACGAAGATGAGTCCACATCCGAAAGCCGAAGAGAGTCCCACAACCTCGTAAGAGAAGCGAGGCCGACATCGGCGATGAGGACAAAGAAGCGGCCGGCGTCCGCCATCGTACTCACCGAGTGTAGACGGTCGACGATCCTTGTAGGAATCGAGCCTCTGGTAGGCGAGGCGGCTTTATCATCGGCGATTTCAGCGGCCTTTATCGGTGTCGGGGCAATGCAACAGCTCGTCGGAGGAATAGGGCAAGCGGGCGGTGACATCGCTGAGAGGACGCCCGAGACGAAGACCACGCATGTGAATGCGCATGTGAGACACAAAGTCGGTGTAATTAGCACCATCAAAAATCACTGGACAGCGAGGGAAGGAAACGGTGCCCATTGGTAGGCGGCGCCGGGCGGCGCGGCGACAAGGTAACGAAGTCTAACAGCGGGCGGACGGCGCGCGTTAGATCGACCTTTTTTTTTGCTTTTTTTTTTTTTGCTTTTTTTTTCCTAAACCCTAAAACTTAACGGGCCTTCAGCCCGTTAGAAAACGCAGAGGCGGCGGCCAGCCATCGGCGCGCGGCGCGGCGGCGACTGGCGGCGCGGCGCGCGAGCGCGAGCGGGCGGCGCGAGCGAGCGCGGCGAGCGGCGGCGGGCGGCGCGAGCGGCCGCGCGAGAGCGGCCGGCGGCGCGGATCCTGCGCAGAGAGCGGCGTCAGTGAAAGCGCGGCGCGCTGGGACCGAAAGGCAGCGCAGCTGGGCGGCGCGCGCTGGCGGGGGCGGAAGGCGCGCGCACTGGCGGCGCGCGCTCGGGGCCGGGCGCGCGCGCGCTCGGGAAAAGCGGCGGCGTCGGGGCGGAGGCGCGCGCGGCGGGAGACGGCAGCCGAGCGGGGCGATTGATGGAGAGCGGAGGCGGAGGAGCGGCGGCGTCGGCGCGGCGGGGAGGAGGGAGCCGGCGGCGTCGGGCTGCGGAGGCCGCGTCGGCGACCAGGGAGACGAGGCGGGAAGTCGCGCCGGCGGCCAATGGGAGGCCGGAGGCGGCACGCGGGCGCGGAACCCTAGGTAATCCAAAACCCTAGTTTTGGCTCTGATACCATATTATGAATAGCGCTTATATTCATATGAGGCCAATGGGCCGGTATATATACACAAAGTACATGTGGGAAATATGCAAAGAACCCCTTATAACAATGGGGAATAACAAACTATACATATATCTCTAACAATTACCTCAGGAATAAAGAAGTAGAATGAACCAGTTTTCTCCTCTATTGACAATAATTCCTTGTGATACTTCATGCCTACTGATCCATAAGATCTTATCAAGCGTGAATCAAATGATAGAATTCTGCAGGGACTAATCCGTCCATGTCTTGCTGGTTTCCCCAGCTCGATTTGCGTTAAAATCCAACTAATCCGACAACCTATGCTAACTTGGTGAGTTATGCAAAAGGCACTATTTTTAGTGATTTAATCATTGCTTGTTGGGCTAACTTGGCGTGCCGCTAGCGTTTCCTGGAGTGATTGTTTCTTATGTGAGGGAGGTCGAACGCTTAGATTCTTTGGAATGATCTAAGTCATAGCATTGTTGTCTTGGGGTCTTCTTATCTTTAATAATTGTCTGGTTCTGAAGTCTAATTTTTGCCCGAGTGGCCACTGAAATATGTGTTGTACTTCTAAGTCAGAAAGTAATGGTTTAACGGCTTAAGGTTTGTTCCTTGGTGACTGGCGGTCTCTGAATCCATATTTTCAGCAGTGCTAATGGTGTGCAGCTTCAGATAGAAGGTAATGGAATTTAGATTGGGGTATAGAAAGATGTCTGCTTTTTTTAACATTTGTTCTTGATTAGGAGGGGCAGCATGGTTGAATGATTTTCTTTGCTGACTTCCGGTAGAAGTTTAGTTAATAGGTCAGTAATTTGGCTGCTGTTGTTGGTTTTGTTTCGAGGTATTTAAGCCTGGAAGTGAAGATGATCTTTGCGTGCAATTGGTGGCACGACCTGCAGATATGATTTATTGGGCTAGTTTTTCTTTCAATAAGGTAAAATATATCTTGTATCAGGTGTTATTTTTCAAAACCAAGTGCAGTTGCTTGGTTGACTCATGACCATTTGGGTTTATGTAGAAGGTTCTTATACTGAACGGTAGTTTTTGGCATAACAGAGAGCAAGGTTTGTTTATCGGGTGAGGATCTTGAGCTACATTAATGGAATATACATCACTCGAAACACTACAAATCTCTGGGGGGTTATGAAAACTTGCGACTACCAGGCATGGGGTGTTACAGCAGTACGCCTTTCCACTGGACTATTCTCGTGACTTGTGGGACTGTCTGTGATGCACGCTTTCTTGAAATGTCTATTTGCTTTATATGTAAGGTTTGAATATTGATCGACAATCAGTGTGATATTTGACTTTATGTTGTGCTAGCTTTATGTGATCTAAAAAGTACTTCTAACCACTACCAGTCATCAGGATTCAGGACAGTGAATTAAGCACGAACATGCTTTCACTTCTAGTTTGGAACGTGAAGAACTATAACGCAACAAACGATGCCTTTATTTTATAAAGATTACTGATTGAAGGCTAGGTCAGAGTGTAATTGCTAAGTTGACTAGGAAAATTTTGAAATAGTTTTGTTGACAAGCAAAAAACTAGTATAGACAGATTCATGGCTGCAATATACAAATATTGGGACAAGGAAATTCTGGCACTTGGCCTGGAGGTTACATTTTACTGTGTTTAAACTCGAGGCATGTTTATTTGCCTGCTGAGATCATTTGCTTCATTATTGAGAAAATTTAGCCAGATGTTATGGATCTGTAGCAAATTTTGGTTCTGAAATACATGGTTGGGAAAAAGGTTGAGTACAACAGCTACTTTCATGCTTCTATAGTTCTAATTATCTCTGAGATTCACCATTTTTACTTGCTTGACATTTCTTTTACCATTGATATAATTATCAAAGGATTGGTATTGACAATGTAAGTTGATTGTTTTTCTTTTGTGCTTGTTTCAGAGGGTTGCAAGGAAACTTATATTTAAGAAGGGACAGGAGAAAGCTGATCGTGAAATATTAGAAACAAGAAAGAAGATAAGAAAACTTAAGGAATCGGCTTGGAAGTGCATTTATTTCCTATCTGGAGAGCTTTTTATCTTTGTCAGTTACACATAATGAGCCTTGGTTCACTAAAACTAAATATTTTTGGATAGGACCTGGAGAACAGGTTTGGCCTGATCAAAAGATAAAGTAATGTGCATTCTTCCACTGTGCTTTCGTATACAAATTCCTTCTGGTTCTCAGGCTGGTCTAAATCTAATGGTTGTGCCCTTATCCACAGATTAAAACTTAAGGCTGTCTATATGTATATATGCTGCTGGATTCTACACATATTCCATATTTACACTTATGTTCTGGGAAACAAGGCGTTCAGATTTTGGCGTGTCAATGTCACATCATGTTGCAACTGTTGTGACGATCATTTTATCTTATGCGTTCAGGTCTGTTCCTATCTGGATAATCATTAGCTGTGTTGTTTCATGAGTTTGTTTTTTTTACGTTGAATTGCAACATTATTCTATTAGCAGCTTAGGCCTTCTTAGTCATCATCACAGACAGGGTCGTTTCTGTCATCTTGGAGGCCCTAGGGCATATGTTGGACCGAAATGGCGACAGAGGGGGGATGAATGTCGCTCTCTAAAAATCATCCCCCAAGTATTCACACAATTTCTTCTCTGATAGCCCAAAAGCTATAAAGCAAGAAAATAGAGATCAGACAACAAGCTGAAAGCGCAGACTGAAAGCACAGACCAAAAACTGAAAACTTCAGTAACTAAAAAGGAGAAGGAGCTGCCAACAAGGACTCCAAATTAGCAAGGAAATGAAGAGCAATTAAAAATGGAGCCAGCCAAAGAAACTAGTACAGAGGACTAACAGGAGAACTACTGTACTGCCGAATCAAAGTAAACCAGGAAATGCCATTTCGGCAGCAAGGAAAGAAGAGACACAATGGACTGCAGCTCGAGTACTATCGGTCTTCAGAGAAAAGAACAGTCTCACCTACCGAAAGAAAAGAGGCAGCAAAAGAAGTATTCGGCTCCAATCTTCAGACCAAAAGCAAACAGGAGACAAAACTAGTACTACTCAGTTTGCAAGAACCTGGCCGAACACACTTGAAAGAGCATGCACTTCACAGGTGGCACATGCATTCGGCAGGATCAAAAAGAGCACAGGAAATAACTGAAGAAATGGAAATCCGGACCGCATGCAACACAGTTAAAATCAGTCTAGATCAGTAAGTAGACAGCAAAAATTTCAGCCAAAATCGAGGTCATCTGGACTACATGCAGCAGGGTCAAAAACAGCACAAAATGAAGAAAAACATGATTTCTTCTTACTTGTGCCATTCGGCCAAAAAGAAGTGAACCCCCCCAAAAAAAAAAAGGACTGAGCAATAAAGACCCTGGATGCCAACCACTTGAAAGCTAACAATGAATCAACTGAAGACTAAAAGAGACCAAAGGCCAACCGAGATTTTTACTGCTAGAAACCAACAAACTGCAGATCAATAGCAAACCAAAAAGACCAACAGGGAGCTAGTACTACTTCTTGGCCAAAAGATCAAAGAAGCATAAGATTGCAAGCCGAGAGCAGAAACTCAGGAGCAAAGAAACTGAGGCAAGGACAAAATAAATACAAGAAATAAAGACTAACTTAAAGAATTCTCAAAAGAGACAAAGAGACATGAATGATTAAATATGTGTTCTTACATCACTCTTATTTTCATCCTCTCATTTCATGCTTATTTTATTGCATGGAGAGATCCAAATAAAACCTTAACTCTTACACCCACTCTCTCAATTTTCTCCACTTGAGAGCATCCTCTATTTATAGCCTCCACTAATGGGTTTACAACACACTTTACCCATTAGCTCTCAACAACTCATGGCGCTTTATCCAAACCCGCTTCCTTTTGTGCAGCTCTGCGTATTCACCAAAATGCCCCTCGCGCACCTTCCAGAAAGCTTCCTCCTTTTTTGCCTTGCAAGCCTCGCAGCAACCTCGAGCTCTCGTCGTCTTCGACACCTCCCGACCGTTCTAACCTCAGCGCCACCTGCGCCTAGTCCGGTCCACCGTGTCTCGCCACGACTCCGCCTCGATGTCCTGCAGCCAACACAGACAAGAAACACATCACATAGCACCGCTCGACATATTGTAACCATACAATAGCATCAGACGAAATACTCAAAACTCAAATCGATCAAACCGAAAAATAAACGACTTAAGCATGTTCGACCTAGTTCGACAAGGTCCGACCGAAACGATTGCACCGTGTAATGACATGGTCCGAACCACATAAACCAAACTCGACTATCCTAAAAATAATGTCAATTACTCATCACCAACATGGGGTCACGACCACATGGTCTCTCAGCATGATAAAAGTGCAACCCTTCATTCTAATATAAATATGTAATAATATATTTTATATCAGTTGTAAAAGGTAAAATTCAATACAGTAACTATTAGATAGTATGTCACAAAATACAAAGTACTTATTGGCAACATTAGACTTAGTACATTACAAAATGCAAAGTACTCATTATCGATAATCCACTAGCACATTAATATTATTAATAAGTCTTAGAAAACTATAATATATTACTAAGAATAAAGCAATTTAGGAGAGACCATTCAACCTTTCATGTGACATTGATGACTTCAAATAGTTTTCCAATCTCTCTTAGATCTAATGGACATCTATATATAAAAAACTAATGTTACAAGAAAATCAAATATTTTTGTTCTAGATAGTGTAGATATTGCGTTGGATACTTGGACTAGTATTTACCAGATAATCAAAGAACAAAAATTCATAAAAATGTACCATATATGCAACAGCTATATGGGGAGATTTCGAGTAAAACAGTTACAAAATGAAAAAATTGAAGGCGAATTGGTTGAAAATCAATAAAATCGGGCTCTCCTCTATTAATGACGGCACTTATTTTGGGAGAAGAGAAGACCGAAAGAGGAGTGGAGAGGTAAGGGGTGCAGGTGGTGTGCGTGGTTGATTGGATCTAGTGGATGACTTACTTGATATGTTCTCTCTATAAATGTTCATGCTTGGATATTTAGGGAGAGTTCAGTGCTCGATGCACAATATAGACTAAATGAGCCATTACTTGACTTTGGTAGTTAACCCAATTAATCATTAATCAATTATATCCAATATTCAATACATAGGCTATATCATGCATGTATACATACTAACATACATGGGCTAGGGGCCTCAGGTTTTCGTGGTCCCTAGGCGGTCGCCCCTGCTGCCTAGGCCAGGGCCGGCCCTGATCACGGATTTCTTTAGTTTTTTTCTCTCACTTCGTCGATAACTAATGATTAATTCATTTAGTTTCCAACTTATTTCTTCATCAACCAGGTTCACTAGAGTTGGTTGTTGACAAGCAAAAAACTAGTATAGACAGATGCATGGCTGCAATATACAAATATTGGGTCAAGGAAATTCTGGCACCACGGCTACCGGCGGCGGCGCGGCGCCGGGCGCCCACACCCAATCGCCGACACGACGTCGACGGCGAAGAAGTCCCCACGGCCAGGTGGCCCATGCGGCAGCGGCAGCTCCTCCCCTATTCCAACTTCAACGGCGGCGGCGCTCCCGACGGCCATGCGGCCCCTACACACAAGGTTGGTATTCTACAATGTGCAGCAGTATGTGTATCAAAATTCTCTATCTTATATATATACTCTGTAGATTCTTAACTTCGTACCCCCATTCCAAAAATCCTGGGTCCGCCACTGCTCCTCCTCCTCCCAAGCAGGAGTAGCAAGGAAAAGCAGAGGGAAAATGCGTCCGTTCTGAGCTAAGATTTGGACGTGTCGTCGTCGTCGTCATGGACGACTGATCGGCGAAGGGATCAAGAAGGCGCGTACTGCCTTGGCTTTTGACGCTTCTTTCTGGGCTCTATGCATCACGACATCGAACTGCCCGCGGGCCGGAAAGCCACCACGACGCGTCGCTCTCACTTTCCGGTTCACTTTGCTGCTGCGCCTGTGCTGTGCGATGCCTTGGAGATGTGTCTGCAGGGCTAGCTGCAGCTTTGGAGGAAACCATGCCCTCCAATGGCCACTGCCTGCTGCTGCTGCCGCTTTATTCGCTAGGGCTTGGCAGTTGCCACGTACGTACCGCCTCTTGCCTTCCTCGGTTCGCACGAAATAACACAGTAGATCTGTCTTGGATTAATCACAAACCAAGACGAGATGCTGCGGGTGTCGAAATGTGTAATTCGGGCGGTAATAGCATGCACTGGAACACAAGGATGCATGTCGGGTATTCAAATTAAAAGCTGTTTACTTTTGGTGGAAGCGGATTACGAAGAGAGCACAGAGAAATTGTATACTACTCCTAGTAGAATGTCTCTGATAAATTAATTGTCTGATAAAATTAAAATGTATAAGAGTAACAACGAAGAACAAAAGGATAGCCTCTGCTTACTGTTGTACTTTTAAATTAAGAAAAACAGCATCCTCTTCGTTGACTCGTTCAGTTGTTCACTCGTTCTTCTCTTGACATGGCAATTGCTAAGATTGTAGTGATTAATTAATGTATAGTCGGATCTTGTGGTTGCTCTTCATTTCTCTGAAACAGGCTATAGAGATGAAGTTTGCGGAGATTTTTATGCATGTAATTCGTTTGTTTACTGAATGCTTGCCACTAATAGTTGTGAAGTGGCCGGAGTAGCTAGGAAGCGCTTAATTTAGAGATTTAGCTAGACATGGAACATCTCAAAAAGATCAGTATCATGAGTTCCAGCTAGCAAGCACATGAACTAAAGAAGATGTTTCAAGAGAGCGTTGCAAATAGTTAAACACAGCTACGTACAAAAAAGAGGAATTAATAATGCTTACGTCTCATCGTAATTAGGAAAAGTTGAAACACGGTATTGAAAAAAAATACCCAGCCTTTTCTTTTTTGACTAGGACTGTTTAGGGGATTCGGCTGCTTGGTCTCGCAGATATGAAAGTCCTCCCAGATATACATTGATCGAGCACGCACAAAGAAATATATACCAGGTCTTGGAAGGCAGAATGTTAATCAAACCGTAGGACGGTATGACACAATTAGAGGAGGTGAATAATTGTCTCCAATATTTGAAACCTGAAACCAAAACTAAAAGCAGAAAAAATAATCTAAATTATCGGATGTAGATTACGATCGCAAGACGTGGTTCGCTCGTCCGTACTCGATGAACGCTTCGATAGTCCGACCGTTCCCTTCAATCGCTCGCTACGACCATCAACGTACGTAGTTGTAATCTCGCTCCGCTCAAAGTCTTCAGCCGCTCGAACGATTCGATCGCTCAAACAAGTACACGCCAAAGATAGAAGAAAAACGATGCTCAGAAAACACATCGCCGATACCAGCAAACTTTTTTTAGAATAGATCTGATCTACTATTTCTGTATCATAGATGTGGTTACAAAGTGCGCTCACAACAACCCTAAAAGCTCTCTCGATGAAAGCCCTCTAAAAACCCATACAAGCTTTCTCCCTAAAAGCCCTACCAAAAACAACACAAGCTTTCTCTCCGAAAGCTCTCTAAAAATCACACGTTAGCCTTTAGCCTCTCCCTGTTTTTATAGACTAATGTCCAAGCTGTGTCCGCCTCAAACATGAACACACAACTGAATGTCTTACTCAAATCAAGGGACCTAAAACACTTTCGAACACGGGTTTTACCTTCCTGTTACGGGCTCCTTCCATAACGTCTCCAACTCACCACGTGACGAAGCCTCCAGAACGCACCTCCTGTATCTCCATCACGCATCACCAACTCCCATGTCTCTAGCATAAGCCCGATCACCTCGCATGACATCTCGACTGCCTGGACCTCAGATTACTCCATCCTAATCCCGGTCCTCCTCATCACCAACCGTAATCGTCTCTACGCCTCCACGCATCATCCACCTTCAATCTCCATATGCTCCAGCATGAGCCTGACCACCTCGCATGACATCCCGACCGCCTGGACCTTAGATTACCCCCTCCTAGTCCTGGTCTTCCTCGTCACTGACCATGATTGTCTCCACGCTCACCTGCACATGCAAAGACCAAAGAAACATTCTCTCGGCATAAGTTCTCCACAACTTGACCAACATGAGCACACACACGCAAACCACACCCTTGTCCATCCATAGACAGGAACAAAACCATCCATGAACATCAACTAGGTCGTCCATGACAACACATTCCATCGCTTTCCAAAAATATGCCTCAGTTCACTTATTACGACCGCTAGCTCATGCAGTACTCGAAAACCACAAGTACTCGGGAAATATTACCGCTCCGCTCAAAACACTCAGAAATAACAAGCATCGCCATCAACCAGAGTCATCGAGTACCGACTACCGAGTACCGATCACATACTACAAGTCTCTGACAACCGATCGCAACACCTACGATAATCGATCACTGACCATCGAGTGCTGAGTCCTTCCAACTACCGAGTACCACGACCACCTGACCACTAAGCACCAGCCAGTCATCCCATTGGTCTAACATGAGTACTCAAAGTACTCGAATATCACAAGAAGTGAAGCATTCGTACCGATAATAAAGTCTACGAGTACCAAACGCGAAGTCTACAGCAACCAATCGCAAAGCCTTCGACTAAACCCGAAGACAATGACAGCAGTCCGCAAAGTCTACGACTACGATGACATGACTGTGAAGACTGCGACTATGACAGCATGATTACGAAGTCTACTACCATCGACCGCAAAGCCTTCGACTATTGACTTGAAAAATCTTCGACTACTGAGTACTGTAGCTACAACAATGGAAAAGCACTGTAGCTACGACCATGAAAAAGTACTATATGTATATGTATATATGTATATATATGTATGTGTGTATATATGTATGTATGTATGTGTGTATATACTCGCCAGATCTGAACTCTTATTGGGTTGCTGCCACCTTTGGGAAGCCGCCACCTTCCCGGATCTGGCTCTCCCCGATGGATCCAGACGCCGCGCTCACCGTCGCTAACTCCTCGAGGCCCCGCCTTCTACGGCAACCAATCTTGGGTTGACGCTACCCTCCCGGGGCGCCACTGTCGGCCGTCGCCTCCTCTACATGGACGCGACTCGGTGTTGAGAACGGCGGAGCTGTCCTCCGGTGAAGCAGCCGCGCGCGATTTGGGGAAAGAGGCGAGACCGGGGGAAATGCGCGATTTGGGGAAAGAGACGTGACCGAGTGACGGAGATTCCTAATTTGCTTAAGCAACGGGCCTAGCATCTCCCAACCCGTTAATCAACTTTTCTCCGGCTGACTGTGCGTGCGCGATCGGACGGCTCACAATTGAGGAGTCCGAGCACCTAATAGCACTCAATATTTTTAATATATATATATATATATATATATATATATATATATATATATATATATATATATATATATATATATGTATGTATGTGTGTGTGTGTATATATATATATATATATGTATGTGTATATATATATATATATATGTATGTGTATATATATATATATGTATGTGTATATATATATATATGTATATGTATATATATATATATGTATATATATATGTATATGTATATGTATATGTATATGTATATGTATATGTATATATATGTATATGTGTATATATATGTATATGTGTGTGTGTATATGATCTCTGTAGTATTCATTGTTCAAGAAATGAAGAAAAAGATACATGCATGCATGGTCATATAGTATTCAGGAACCCAACACTATGGTATAATTAATAAAAGAAATCAGAAGAGAATTCCCAAGCACGTTAAAAATTAAGCCCGTTCTTTTGTGTATATTTCATGTTGTTTCAGCTCGTAATCAACCTCTTGAAAAGATTATTAGCAAGAAAAAATATCATAAAATGGACAGTTAAAACCTTGATGAGTTACTGTTGTATCATTGATCAGGATTTATGAAAAGACTATCTAATCAGATTTTTTTCAATTGTCAATACATATATTAAAGTGCTAGAAAGATGGTATACTTATTCTGAAAAAATGAAAATGAAAGCAACAAGCAGTACGCGTCGTCAGATCTTGACATAGCTCTTTTACATATGCAAGCGGATCTTAATTAATTACAGTTGATTAAACGCACGCACGGACTATATGTATATGCTAACAATCAAGGAAATCAAATTAATAGGACTGTTATGAATACTAGCGGAGCCAGGATTTAGTTATGCCCCGGGTTCAGTCATAGAATAATCTAGACTATCTAGACTGGACCATAAAAATGTTACCCAGGCTGAACTAAATTTACCCGGGCTATACACTAGATATTTTTCCATACCCCGGGTTGAAGCCTACCCTACCCGGGGTGTGGATCCGCCCCTGGTTATGAATGTAAAAAGGGTTGGAAAAAAGTTCGAAGCTTGTGAGCCACTCGGGCTCGAAATAAGCTAGGCTTGGCTTGGGCTCGGACTCGAGACATACACAAGTGAGTCAAGCCTCCATCTTAGCTCGCTTCATTAACGAGTCAAGCCAAAGCTGCTAGGTAGTTCATTAGGCTTGACCAAGACCCACCAAAGGCCCCCTAGGCGCCTCAACCCCCACCCCAAATCCTAACCCTCCCTCTTTGGTCTTTGCACTGCTCCTTTCTCTCCACCCACCACCCCCTCCCCCCTTCTCCTTGCTCATAGCCACCGCCCCCCTTCCCGGCTAGGGTTAGGATTGGGCATCGCCATCGCCACCCTCCACACCGGTCGGCCTCCACGTTGCCACCGCCTTCTGGCCTTGGCCCTCGGCCCTGGAAGAGGGTGTGGCTTGTGGATACATTTGGGGATAAGGTTTTGTGGGTAGCACTTCTTAAATTTTGGTCTTCCTGCTTATAGGTCCTGCCTCTCGCTAATTTTTTCACCTTCCCGCGCTCACACCGTTCAAGTTTTCCCTTCCCACGTGCAGCGATTCCCCAGCAGATATATTGACTTAGTTGACCATTTCCAGGGCACATAATTTATGGTAATACAAAAACATAGCTGGCAGATAGGTTACCCTAGACATTTTTTTTATTTTTGGCAGATAGTAGGACCCGTAAACTCTAAAATACTGCCGGCACATGATTTGTCTCTCATCCAATTTTTCCCCGGCAGATTGTTGCCCTTAATACTATGTCGTGGTGTAGTAGACCTAGAGTACGACGCGTATAAGACGGATGCTCTGTATGGTGGTTGAGATGAGTAGGCAGCAACCAAAAACCCGTTGCGTAATCCTGAGTATAGTAGCTGCGCACTATCTTCAAGTCTCCGTATTTGTATAATTATTAGTTGGAAACACCTCTGTTTTTCATGTGTTGTAGTATTCGGGCATAACTTGTTAAGCTCTATTAAAGATTGTAGCCCTGCATGGCAATGGTATTGTAATAATATTGTACCGTCTCTAACTATTGTTTTTCCGCAACACTCTAATATTGCTTATTATTCAATAAATTAAAATTTTATTCATTTTATCGGGTAATAACTACAGACTAGTGTCATTACCTAAAGTAGTAATGGCACGGGTTGTCACAGGTGGCCATTGCTCAAGACTTTTTGCTTCTATCTTTAGTTTGAATAGAAATTATAACTTATATTTGCATCTTTAAGTTTTACTGTTAGCATGAACTATTAAACATGAACCATTAAATTATCTTGGCCGTGTGGCTTACTATGGTTAAGTCATTGCCTATTATCGTCTTTTTGATTGCTTATATATAAACTTTTAATGTCACGAGCCATTTGTGATAATCTGTTAGTGAAGAATGGGTTTTCCTAATGTTTCATTGGTTTTTTGTCAACTTTATACGGGAAAATTTGATAACATTTGTTATTATTTGATGGATAGATTGTATATTGGATTGTGGTAGCTTAACAGTGTACTTAATACATTTTTGGATATATTATATGTCCATTAGCTATTAGTTTGTTATGCAAGCACAAGCATAAAGCCAAATAACCATGCACAGCTCGCGAGCCACACGAGCCAGCTCAAGCCTCGATTCAAGCCCAGCCGAGTTGGGTTTGTGACTCGTTTCCTTAATGAACCTAGCCGAATCTATCATTGTTTTGATCAAGCTTGGACGAACCTGGCTCAAACCAGTTTGGCTCGACTGGTTTAATTTCTAGTCCTATATGTAACACATAGAAAAGGACTGAAATAGTAATCAAACAGTAGTCGGCATGATAATGCACCATACATTCACTATTTCTTGGGTGACAGCAAATATATATGTGACATACATCCATCCCGGCCTCTACCTCCACTGGCTCCACACACACACTGACACACAGAGACTAACACATATAGAGATCTAGATAGATATCTGCCCAGCATTTATTCATCCTCTAAATTAACACAACATAGAAGCAACACGGTAGCAGAGATGAAACTAATCAACATACATATAACATATACGAAAAATTAAGAGTCTACATGTGGTACATATGCATGGTTGATAGTTGCATGGGTGCCGGCCGGCCGGACCACTGCACCCGCGCCGCCGCTGCCGTCGTACGTGCACTCCTCCGCGCGCAGCTCCATATATCCGTGTAGATATCCATGCCATGCCATGCCGTGGTATGTACTAGACGGCGGCCTTCCTCTGGTGGAAGTTGTTGATGAAGTCGGAGGCCTTGCGGTCGACGTCGCGCTCGCCGACCCACCAGCCGTAGTCCTCGTCGCTCGACCGTACCTTGCTCACGTACCTCGGCCGGCTGTCCCAGTCGCTCATGTCGTCGTCGTACCTCCTCGACTTGCACAGGAAGCTGAAGATCGGGCAGAAGAACGACTTCCCTCCCATGCTAGCTGCTCGCGCTACGTAGGTCGTCTTCTTCTAGCTCGCTCAGTGACGCCGGACGGCCGGACAAGCAAACTAAGCAAGTTTACCTTGCTGTTTTGTGTGAGAAACTTAACTAGAGAATGTGTTTGCTCTTAGGCTTAAGGAGGAGGAGAAGAGAGCAAATCTCAATTTATAGGAGGGGAGTGCCCGATCGTAACTTGGGAGGTGGTGAATGCAAGCTAGCTAGCTAGGGTTCTAATTAAAGGCGTACGTGCCCCGCCCCCACCCCCACCCCATGCTGCGCAGTGCGCAGTAGAGCTTGATGATCATTGCTCGCCGATCGCCGTCTCTCACAAGATATGTCATGGCGTGTGGTTCTACCGTTCTCGCTTGTTGTCACGCAATAGTTTGTCATCTTGACTGTGTTAGGCTCTCTTCGTGTTGATTTCTAGAAGCTATTTTTTCTACAATAATTAATTTTTAAATAGAGTATTTTTTAAGATAATATTTACTAGTTGATTATAGTATACACTGTACTAACTTTATTTATATTAGTCAAAATCGCACGTGAGTCTCTCTCTATAAGCTTCTGTATAAGTTGTTACTATTCATAAATCAAAACCAAAACTAAAAACTAATATGAATGGACCTTAATTGCAACTTGCAATTACCATGAAGTATATAGCAACAGACCGTACAATCTTTCGCCTACTACATCTAAGTTCTCTCTCTGCAGTTTGAGTAACATTAGGCATGCAAAAAAGCTAATTTGGCATACATACATACACATATATATAAGACGTTGAAATGGGGCACTATGGTGTCTAGGGACCAAACCTCCCTGCCTTTGAATTGCTTTTAGATGCGTGCTATGTATCAGTGGCTACATGTAGAATAAGCACGCACTCCTTAATTGACCCAACCAGCCAACCGTTCCACCATCCCACTCTATACTCAGTTACTAGCGTTTGTTAATTACGATAAAATCACTATCGTATATACATCAAATTATCATTTGTAATGCATGTATGAGTAAAGTTATTGCCAACATACATGCA
Organism: Dendrocalamus sinicus; assembly: GCA_036346575.1. Lineage (NCBI taxonomy): Eukaryota > Viridiplantae > Streptophyta > Magnoliopsida > Poales > Poaceae > Dendrocalamus > Dendrocalamus sinicus. Next base: position 22,902,292 of record CM070646.1, on the reverse strand, counting down.
TTGAGAGGAGAGAACCATGCATGTCGATAGCAAATAACTCGTACGGGAAAGTTACTGCTATGTGTGAGTGAAGTTACTGTCAAACACATATAGAGTTACTGTCCGTTTGTAAAACTATAAAACTGGCAATAACTCTATATGCATTTGACAGTAACTTCACTCATACATGATAATAACTTTATATGACATGATTTTCAGCGTCAAAATATATTCAACATAGATCTTATTTTGTGAAGCTCATAATTTCAAACACAATGATAAAAACAGATCGCAGATTGGATTTTTGGTGAAAGAGTTAAAAGTTACTTGCAGTTTTCACGTCATAATTTTCACATTGCAATGTTACAGAAAGTTACTATCTCCTGAACATAAAGTTATCATCGGTAATATATTCATTAAGTCACTTATATTTACAAAGGTACTATCTCATGCATCAACTGAGCTATGCACAAGCGCACTAGGAATCTAGCTAGCGACCCGTGCTTATTAGCGTAGCCGTGTGTGTATATATATGCTCCGAACGAAAAGTGGAAAGCTTTCCCTTACGGCATGAGGTTAATTTATCTAGCTAGCTAGGTTGGAAAGGCCACGTGGTCAAAATTCAAAATTAACAATCTGCTTTACCTAGCTAATTAGGTCAGACTTTGAATCTGTACCCTTGCATGCAGCTATCTGCTAGCACTTGTTTAAGGTTTACTGCAAGCTGTTCTCCTTTGGCTGCCTGCCTTGAACAATCTTACAATATCCAATACTATATTTGCTGCATACTTCGTCCTACATTCTGAGCCGTGGTTCGGTTGCCACTAATGCGTAGGGGAGATCAAGTTGGGGTAGGCAATTCCATTACCACTTCCCGTTCTCAATTTGTTTAGACAAATGCTAGTGTTATTAAACATTTTATGGGTGTCGTAACGTAGCGTAGCTCTAGCTTAACGTAGGAAAGAGAAGGGAGGAACTATGGAATCGCAATCATAAATGGACTGCCTTTTATGTTTTGGTCACCGACATCTTTTCGTTTTGCGGCGCCAAATTGGATTTCATTGATATCGATCGCTTCGATCGGTTGGGACGGCTACCATGCAATAAGGTTATTTCCTACATTCTCTTCTCTCTTTTTTTCCTGATAACAAGAGGAATGGTAATAATTTCGATCGATATACGCAATTTAACTCACGTACGAAAATCAGAATTTGGACAGAGATCGATTACTGCCGTCTACAATTTAAACTTACATATCGATCCGAATGTTAGATCTCCAGATCTCGATCAGGTCCATATCTATGCTGCCGCGTTAAGGCACGTTATTAATTCTTAATTGAACGAGAAGCTAGATCGATTAGTTTAGTGCAATTTGCTGATCTCCTTTTTTTTCTCAGGCTTTCTCTGCCGCGGTACGCGTACATGCATATATGAACAGTGAGTGGAGTAGTACTATTTTTTTTTTCTGCCTCCAAAGTAGCTGCCAAGCGGCGATCTGGAGCGAGTTGGGCGAAAAGAAACAAATCTCGCCACCTTTTGTTCGGCCACGAAGCACTAGGAAGAAGAACAAGCAATTAACTATGCAATCATTAATTCACAAATAATCATCGATCTTTTCTAATCTTTCTGCGGAACACATCTCACCCACTAGCTCGAAAATACATACATACATACATACATACATACATACATACATACATAGGAAAAATATCTTTTACTCCCAGGAGTAATTACACCCACCTCTAATATACCACATAAACAAACTTGAAATACTCCTTTATCACTTTAGGTATACTCATATACTAATTGTAAGATACTCCAATGTGAACCACACGAAAAAATTGCAAGGGTGTCCATAGTTTTTAGCGTATTTTATAAATACCTTCATATACGCACTTAAAAAGGAGTATGTCAAAAAAATTGTACATACCACCTCTGAAAAATTGTTTATACCACCTATATGGTCTTAAATACTTGTATACTATATGTGCATACCCTCCGTTATGCAAGATACTCCCTACGTTGTGAGATATGATATAGGGTATGGTTACACCTAGGAGTAGAAAAGAGGCTTCCTACATATATATATCTGAGAGCACACCATTCCTTTTTGTTCTGCAACTTTTCTTATAATTAGCTAGATGACATGTTAAATTCAGTGAGAGCCAGCTAGCTCAAAGGCAGCCAAATCAAAGGGTATAACACATTTGCACATGAATTAAAAACATTAATTCATGCATGTACACCATATACATCCTTAAGCTCTAAGCTCTAAGGCGTGCGTGCGCCTTGTATGTACTGGCAGAATGTGCTGTACCGCTGTTCTGTGCATATATACATGCATATGGGACCACATAAAGCAATCCGAAGCTAGCGTATCCTTGGGGCTTGGCTTAGGTGTATTGTCTTTGTCGTCTGCTGCATCCGAGAGCGCTGCCATTCGTTTCGGCCTAGATGAGGAGAAGCTTGTAACGCAATCAGAATTTGCATCTTATTATCTCGTCGGCAGCGTGACTATTATCCTTTCAAACTTTCGAAGGTTCCAAACCATGCGTCAAATCGGTCACCTCTGCATGCTCTAGGATGCCAGCATGTCGACACTATCGATCCTGTGATAAGACAGTACGTGTGATTATGTTGTGCAAACTTAATCTGAAAAAGGTTTTAAAAAATCCTGCATTCCATCAGAAAACACAGCAGCAATAACTAAGGTAAAGGAAATTATATTGTTGATCAGTTAGCACAAGCAGCCTGCAGCCCCCAAAAAATAAAGCCAATTCCGTTAAGTTGTTGCAACTTTGTGTGGAATGCAACTGGGCGTAGACAAAGCAAAAGCTGTAGAAGTAAGATGTATCATATATGCAATGCATTCATCGATCATCACACGAAAAGGTATTACGAGAAAACAATAATATGCCTAATCAAGAGTACTCTTGGAAGAAAACAGAAGACACACCTCGTTACGTACAATATTTTGGCCGGGCCGGCCAGGGATGGTCGACCAGTTTGTATTAAGATTAGGAGAAAAAGGAAATACAAGAGAACGACAACAAGGCTGTCATCAATGAACACAGCAGTTTCGCAATAAAACTACACAACACAACTGTTGTGGGGTGGCCCGTCCCTCCTGACCGTTAAGTTAGCTACGGAGCTTTGCAACAGGCCCAATAATATAGGAATATGTACATAAAAAAATATACTGATGTACCATCAACTGTTGTAATTATAAGAGATAGGATGAGAATTTCCCATCATATCCTATTCATATATGTAAACCTCCAAGAGAGTATGAGATGATCAAATCCACTCATTTTACGCTAGCTCTCTATCTGTTGATTGGCTTTAGCTCCCTTAGTTTCATATCCCTCAAGGGGAAAAGGGTTACCCTGCAGGGGCGGAGCTACAGGGTGGTCCCTGTGGGCCGCAGACCACCCTGTGCTCGGTCCAACAAAAGCCCATTGACTGCTGACGGTTTCGCTCCTTCTTGACTGCTGACGGTTTCGCTCCTTCGGCTCTTCGCCTCCCGCCTGCGTCTGCGTCTGCTACTCCTTTTGGCTTTTGCCCCACTTCTGGCAGTCTTAGCTTCATCACTTCTGGAATGCAAGTTTGAGTTCTTCAAAAATTTCATGTTATTGGCTTTTCAATAGCAGAGACTATACTTATGGTTACCAATTTTTATTTTCCTGTTATAGTGTGTTCTTCTCTGAGAACTTTGTACGTCTAAGATCTACACTTGCTGATGCATCTTATGGGAATGGATGCTTATTTTCTGGGGAAATCGGGGTTGTGATGCTGTCTGTCTTCTTGCTGCATTTTGGTGGTTTCTTGGTCGGGTGAGCACTAAAACGTTCACTGTACTTTTATATGTGAAACACTTCACAGATGTTGTATCAGAAGGAGAATTTTCTTATTAAAAAATATGTTAGGGCACAACTTGATCTGTACTGTACTCTCATCTTTCAGTTAATTCAACCTAAAGTTATGGACACTTGTGGGGTAGTATCCACACCCAGCTTTTAATTGTCACGGGGTTTTATCACAAATAGGTACATTGCAGCAGCTATAGGAGGTTTCAAAGAAAGACAAAGGGGGGCAATATCATGTATGGCAATACTTCACACCTTCCGATTCGAAGAATGAAACTGTTGCCATATCCGATGCATGACCTGCTCTCACTTTGTGTGCTTAATTTCCTCTGTCATAATCTTCTGTACAAAAACTGATTTAATTTCAATTATATGTTTTTTTGCAGTATTACTGTATTAGATTATTGGTTTGGTAAATTGAAACTTTATATAATTCTCTTGCAGATTTGTTAAAACATGAAGAGGAGTGGTGATATTGCCTCTCTTTTTCAGAAATATGCATCAAAGAAGAAGGCTTCTTCTCCATCTCCTTCCGTGGCTGCAGCTGTCCCAGAAGAGCAAATTGAAGAACAAGAAGGTGGATCGGATCAAGATAGAGTGATTGAAGAAAATGTGACTCCAACTCCAATGCCTCCAAGTCCACCTCCAGTTGCTGACAAAGAACCGGTTTATGATATCAGTCGGCTTCCACTTGATCCAGGGGAGAGGCAATCCATTGCAAATTATCCCGTCAATGATCAAGATGCAGTTCGACGATCATATATTATTAAAGGCCCATTCCAACCTTATGCACATGAATTTGAAAGTAGAAAAATCGGAAATAGGGATAGGCAATTCAATCCCATATGGTTTTATAAATATCCTTGGATTGAATATAGTATCAAGAAGGAAGCTGCATTTTGCTTTGTGTGCTACTTGTTTGCAAAGGAGAAAACTAAGAAATCTGCATTTGTTGAAGGTGGGCATGATGAAAGTGATGAGTCTAGCAACAGAGGGAACTTCATTGAACTTTTGAAGTGGCTTGCAGCAAATAATGAAGAGGTAGACAAGTTTGTTTTGAAGAATGCTCCAGGTAATTGCACATTGATTAGCCCAGACATACAAAAAGAAATTATTCAATGTTGTGCTATGGAGACTAGAGATCAAATCATTAAGGAAATTGGTGAAGATCACTATACAATTTTAGCTGATGAGTCTAGTGATGTCTCTCATAAAGAACAACTAGCCCTTTGTTTGCGTTATGTTGATAAATCAGGAAGGCAATGTGAGCGATTTCTTGAAATTGTTCATGTAGATGATACTACTTCTTCATCACTTAAGGAAGCAATTCAATCTTTACTAGTTAGTCATGGTTTGACTATAACTCAAATCCGTGGTCAAGGCTACGATGGGGCTAGTAACATGAAAGGAGAGATTAAAGGGCTGAAAACCTTGATCATGAAAGAATCACCTTCGCTTATTATGTACAATCGTTTTGCACATCAACTCCAATTGGTTCTTGTTCTTTGTTGCCAAAGGAAATAATGATTGTGTGTGGTTTTTTGATCAAGTATCCCTCTTGCTAAATATTGTTGGTGTTTCTTGTAAGCGTCATGGCATGCTTCGACATCACCAATATGACAATGTCATGAAAGCACTTGAGTGTGGTATACTAGAATCTGGAAGTGGGTTAAATCAAGAGATGGGGCTGCCTAGACCTGGTGAGACTCGGTGGGGCTCTCATTATAAAACTGTGGTCAACATAATTGCTATGTATCCCACAATTCGTGATGTACTCATAGCTCTTGGAGAAGATACATCACAAAGGGGTGAATGGCCAAAAATGCATACTATGGTTGGAGTGCTTGAGTCATTTGATTTTATTTTCAGTGCTCATTTGATGCTTGAGATTCTTGGACACACAAATGAATTGTCTGAGTGTTTGCAAAGAAGAGACCAAGATATTCTTAATGCAATGTCACTTGTCAGTTTGGCAAAGAGTAAAATGCAGCAAATGAGGTCTGAAGGGTGGGTTTCATTTCTTCAAAGGGTTACAATATTTTGCAACAAACATGGCATCCAAGTTCCTGCAATGCAACATAATTATGTGCCGTATGAAAGATCAGCACGTTTTGCTCAGAACCAAACAAATGGTGATCACTTCAAAAGAGAAGTATATATTGGAGTCATTGATAAAATTAGTCAAGAGCTTGACAGTCGGTTTGATGAGGTAAATATGGAGTTGCTTACTTGTATAGCTGCTTTGAATCCAGCGGATTCCTTCGCTTCTTTTGATGCAAACAAGGTACATAGACTTGCTGAATTTTACCCTAATGATTTTTCAAGCTCTGACTTGGTAAGACTCGACTTGCAACTTGAAACCTTTATTGATGACATGAGAAAAGATGAAATGTTCAAAGGCCTAAACAATTTTGTTGACCTCTCAGTAAAACTTATTGAAACAAAGAGGGATAAAGTTTATCATTGGGTCTATTTACTTATCAAATTAGTATTGCTTCTACCGGTGGCTACCGCAAGTGTTGAAAGAATATTTTCTGCAATGACCTTTATCAAGAATAAGTTGAGAAATAAGATGGGTGATAGCCTTCTGGATGATTGTCTAGTCACTTTTATTGAGCGGGATATCTTCTTACAATTGAGTGAAGAAGAGATCATCAACACTTTCATGGCTATTAGAAGGCGCAGGCCTGACAAGAAGAAGAAGTAGTGACGTACTGTTCTTCAACTATTATGGGTATATAATATTTCAATTCTATGTTAAGAAAGCTATATTCGTCTATTTTATGAAGTCCGTATGTCCTTTTTACCTTAATTGCATTTCGTAATTCATATACTTGTGTACCGACATGTTAAATTTATAGCGGTTAAATAAATTTTAGACAATGGACCACCATAGCTACAAATCCTGGCTATGCCACTGTTACCCTATACCCACTATTATGCTCATACCACAACAGTTGGTGCCGACCATGGGGAACGCCAAGAGCTGTGCGAGGAGGAATCGCCGCCATGAGGGAGATCCGTTGGATTTCATTCGCTGGAAGGAAGGCACTACAAAGGTAAGACGGTAGGAAATATTCAAATTGGCCGTGCAGCACACATACATAATATTTGGCACTTGTTGGCTTTAGCATTCCTCTCTGCCGCTATTCGATCGGATTTGTGCTCAAATCGCACGATAGCCTCATGCACCGGCATAGGCCTTGCGCCCTGGCATATTCTGCGGAGTATAAGCGCTGCGAACTTAGCTGTCTCGGGTAACTCTACGGAGTATAAAATAAATTGCACAGTGGCTTCGGCTCTAGCGTACTTTGCGGAGTATAAAGTGCTGGGAACCTACCGTCCTGAAAAACTCTATAGAGTATAAAATAAATCGCATGGCGACTTTGGCCCCGGCATATTCTGCGGAATGTAAAGCACCGGGAACCTCATGTCCCTAGCCACTATATGGAGTATAAATAAATCACGTGGTGCAAGGATGGTGTGTTCGTGGCTGTGTGCACGTCCCACCAAGGAATCCCCAGCATTAGTGATAACCCCAGTTAGCCTCGCACGCTTCGCGCATCCTACCAGGGAGTTTGCCACGCTAACAGCATCGAACGACAGTTCCGCCCCTGAGCGAGAACTACACTTGACAGCCCACGACCACGCCATGTTCAACATAGTCATGCGGCATTCTACGACCACCTCGTGGTCCCGACTTCGTCGACGCCCATGATCACGTCATGATCAATGTACTCGTGGGGCATTTTACAATGCCTGTCCGACCGTCTCATGGTCTCACGCACAAACATATTCTACAGAGTATAAATACTCGTGCGGAGTCCATAACCTCTGCACGAACTCTATGGAGTATAAATACCCACGCAGAGTGCACAGCCTCCACGTGAAGGGTGAGGAGATGTAACATCTAGATGAATTTTGATGCTGGCGTTTGCCAACTTATCTCCACCCTTTCACCGTGATCTTCACTGAAACTAACTGTCAACATCGCGTGTGTGAGCTCGTAAAAACGTGTAGCACGTTCCGTGGAATTCATCTCACACATGCATAACGCCACAACACTCGTACATACATGAGTGCACCCACTTGCACATATTCGAAAGGGACGGATTCATATCTCACAGAGCGCGGTACGCACTTTCTCACTAAGATACACTCATGTGTGTATTGGCATATTATACCACAGAACCTTTACTCGAACTCGTCCCACCACTATCCCGCTGGGGCAAAGGATCAAGGATGGCTTCGTAGAAGAAGGTAGCCTTGGTTGGTTGTTATGAACTGAGGAGGGGTGGAAGGGGGCAGGCTAGATGATGATTTAATAATTTTCCTCTTGCATGTTTTAGCATCTGTCTGGATCAAATTTCTCTTAGAAAGCCCACCTTTTCTAAACCCAAGAAGTCGGGAGCCAGGAGCGTAAATGTTTGTAAGCTTGCCAGTTTATCGACTGCTCAAGTACATGACTATACTAATGATCTGAAACGCAGCTATATTAGAAAGAAAACTGATAATGGTCGTAACGCAAAATGTATCCAACTCTTGTCTTGCGTATGGAAAAGGGAACAAGCAACTCTCTCTATATATATAAAAAGAGAGTAAACCTTCTAATGCAAAGATCATCTATAAACTACAGGAGCTGAGTTACAAAACTTGGGCGGCGAAAAATAAAAGCAGAGCCCAAAAGTTAGCTCTGAAAAAAATAAAAGTATTCTGGTGAATCTGTAAGAAATTTGGAGCAAGTTTACACCACTTTTCGTGAGTTTAGTTGCCGAGATGAGACCTCGATATCTTTTGTGTATACATTTGTGATGGCAAAAAGCAGCAATACAAAGACTACTTGGGCGCTCACGATTCCAAAATGGCTAATGCTGTTGCCAATCTCCATCCAACTCCCCGTATTTCGAACCTGCGGGTAAAATGAATAAGAATATTCAGCATAGTATTTGCTGTGGACGTACGAATTGCACTTCGAATAGATTTAAACCTAAGCCAAGGCCCCATTTAGAACCGGGATTTTTTTTTTTTGTTACTACATGTGAAATTTCTGCGAAATTCCTAGATGCCAAATGGACCCTAAACATAGCCATCAGCATTTTAAACAGCAACATATGTTGAGTTTGTCATCAGCAAAATGGAAAACAAAGAACATCTAGATTCTGGTGCATTCGTTTAAGAAATGAAGAATTTTGGCCTCAGGTATGTTACCAACAAGAATTTCCAAGGGTACATGAGGTCCTTGAACTCTAAATCTTGAGTCCAAAACAAGTCCATTACTTTTACAGACATAAAGACAACTTAACAAGCCAACTGTACACACCATTCATATATATCTTAGATGCAAAATATCTTGCAGAGGTTTTAACATGACAAACCAAACAACATTCAACTGTCAAAACAAAATTATAAAACTAAATGTGGTCAATGAAATAGAACATAGCTAAAACTACTAAAAGAATTTTCGAAGTACATAAGGGAAGATCACACATACCAGGAAAAAGAAATGAATTGTCATCACATCTGAAAGCAGTATCACAAGAAAATAACAACCGAGCCGTGGGATTCGTGCAATCTTGGTTATGGCACTAAATGTACATCTGCAACAAGTTACAACATACTGGATCAGCTTAATCACAAATAGCATCCAATTGAACATGAATAAAAGGGATATGTAAGTTTATCTAGGTGCCATATGTAAGGTCCGACGCCCCGTTGGGGGGGGGGGGGGATCCCATCTTTGTTTATGCATTTTTTTTTTAATTATGCTGGGGAACATAGACTAAACAGGAACTCCAAATTAGTCTTAAAACCACTGAAGTGATAACTAATTTAAAGATTACACATTTAATCTCAATAAATTGTCTAAATGAAGATTAAATTCTAAACATTTTATTACTAAGATAAGTGATGTTTCAGTAATTGTTGCTTGGATTAGGGAATAAAACAAATATACTCATTCTTATGTATCAATTGTTGTGGCTACGGGTCAAACAGTAGAAAAAGGGAAGGACCCCCAGGCTGTTACCCTCTGCAAGGGGGTAACTGTCCTAAGATCCTTGGTTAAGGGAAAACAGCACAGATCTGTGAATGAGGCTCAAGGATGCCGGATCTAGATGGAGACGCGGTCGGAGATGCCACCGCCTCCGAGCTAGTTGCCCTCCATGGCAGCCAAAGTGTTGGATCGATGAAGAGGAGGCAGATCTGGGGAGAAGTCGTCTAGATCCGTGAAGAGGATCCAGGGAGGAGTGTGATATATATATATATATATATATATATATATATATATATATATATATATATATATATATATATATATATATGAGGCACCATGGTGTCCAGACTCCATGATTGAGATTTTCCATCCATGATTGAGACTTTCTATCTATGATTAAAACTTTTCATCCTGATATATTATATATCATTGTAATTGCACGCATCTAAAAGCAATCCAAAGGTAAAGAAGCTTGGTGCTCAGACACTATGGTGCCCCATTTCAGTGTCATATATATATTAGGATTAGTTGAGCGCCATGGGCAGAGACAGAGAGTTAAACACTAATATATGTACAAGACTCTTATCACCTACGACATCAATTATCTTCAATCTCTAAAAGTCAAATTTTCATTCTTCCAATAATTTGTCTCTTTCATAGAACAACGCAACATAGATTAGGAATACAGATTTTTATTTTATCTTTAAATCGTAGAGCATCACTTATTTTTTAAAAAAGAACTTCCATTCAAACATCATATTTTGTAAAGAGGGTGTACACAACAACAAAATTATTGCTCAGTGAAACTTTGTTCAGCACATCGACATTAACTTATTTTATTAGTCATCACCAATTCACCATAAGATGGTCTGATACAATAATAGCAAAAGGCAGAGAAGACTTACATGACAAGCATAAATGGAATGAACAATTTGAAAATAAGAAGTGCCGCCATAAGAAATGGCTGCCGAGAAAAATGGAGAGAAATGATCAGTGACTGGAATAAAAAAAGTAAAAGATGATATTATAAAGAAAATGATATAACACAAACACTTACACTGAATATTGTAATGAATCGGTACACAGATGAGATCTCAAAGCTTGCAATACTTGCAAAATTACCAGTTCCAAAGAAGGCAACATTAAATAAGATCATCTGCAAGGAAGAAAGATACCAATACTTATGGAATAATGTTTTGAATTTAAATAATGTAAAGTAGTTCTTAGTCCTATGGACAAATAATGGGACATTTTTTTAAAAAAAAGATAAGGTGGAATAGATGCAACTATGAAGATAGCAAGATATCTTTGTACACAGAAAATATTTTAAGCACCATACCATGGATTTGGTTTACATCAGTGTAGATTTCAGGTATATCACTGATTAGCAGTTCCAGTTCGCACAATTTGGGCCATGATATACTTTGTTTAGCCTTATTCAGTGTTCTACAATCCAACTTATAGGGCACAGAGGTTAGAAGTCACAGTTTGGAAAATTACTATATCCTAAAATTCTACCATTTTGGGAATCCCCTTATAAGAGTTACTCCTGTAAAATGGTTTCTCATTAAACTGCAAAATGAACTCTCCTTTATTCAACCTGAGATTACCTGGATGAGAAGCAGGAATTTAAGATCACCCAAATAAGTTCTACGTATAGAATTGCAAAAAACACAAGCACAAGTAGCTGAGGACTTTGGAAGTTTGGGGCCAGCAAGGGATGGAAAAAGACCTCACATTGCATCTGGACAAGGTCATGGAGACAAGCGCATGACAGTAGGAGCACCACAACCTATATAAGGCAAACAAGGGATCTCAAGGTCCTTAACCCAAATTGAGTGTCCTGATTTCAGTCATCGAAACCCTACAAACCCTTGGCCTTAGGGTCCTTAGCCCAAATTGAGTGTGCTGATTTCAATGCATTGAAATCCTACAAATCTACAATTCTCAGCCTTCTGTTCCTGTCAATTCACTAATCCTATTCCAACAACACTGAGACTTCCTTGCTACCCATTGCCTGTCGTACAGCAATCCATTTCAAATAGCCTCCATTGACTATCCCTACTCCAAATACTTTAGCATCTTTGGCCGCATTTAATACATTTTAATCCTAGAGGATGACCTAAATGTCCATAAGATCTTAAGTATCTGTTGGTATATCAAGAACCTTGTATTGTGCCAAACAGTTTCCTCAGTTTAGTTATGTACCGCAAGGTCCGCAACTATAGAACTGAGATCATATTACACATACAGCATGCTGCAATCCATGAGAAAAAATGGAAAAGGATAATAGAATTACGCATAAAGCATGCTGCAATCCATGAGAAAAAATGGAAAAAGATCATAGACTTACAAATAACAGAGGGATTCGTAAATCAGATAGTTGTAAGCATCTTTCATCATAGCCAAAAATTGAGCCATCCACAATGCTACTACGACGTGCAGAACCACTTTCTTCTGAGCAAAATAGGTTGGCAGATTCCACAAAAATCCATCCCATGAGTACCATCGCAAAAGCACTATAGAAAACTGCTTCATAGCTGCAGAAATCAAATTGAAACATTGTATCCACATACATGCTATTCTTCAAATACAGCAACAAAAACTTTCATATATGAACACTGCAGCAGAAGTTAATTGCATACCCAATAGACAGCAGCAGAAATGGTGGAGCAAAACCCAAGAAGATAGATGTAAGACGAGATAGGACACTAGGCGGTGAAAAAAGCGGTAGCACCATAGCGACACCTGCCAAAAACATGATAACTTAAAATCAATACAACCAAAACTATTAGTAGTTTAGCAAGAGCAATTGACCAGGGCATAGCACTAACTAAGGTCCCGTTTGGCACAGCTCTAGCTCCGAGATCTATGCTGGATCTGTAATTTGTTGACTAAATTAAAGTGATTTAAATATGTTTATTTAATATATAATATAAATGAAATGAGTCATGTAAATGCACTTAACATGCCTGCAACTCTAGATCCAGGATTTCCTAGAGCTACAGATGACCAACTCTAAGAAATCTACAGATTTTCTAGAGCTAGAGCTCTGCCAAATGGAGCCTAAAAGGTGGCACGTATGGCTCAAAAATTTGATGCATGTTTAATGGAGTTCAGCCTACTAGATTTTTAGATGGAAGAAGCTCTGCTAATTGATGTGGATTTCTTAAAAGTTAGAATGTCTCCACCTGGGGTTACAGCTATTTCCCAGTGGCTGGGATAGATTTTTTTTTTTTTGGCTTCTTTTCCATGTACAGTTATTTCAACATACTCCGGTATGGCCCTCCCCTACTATTTCCCATAAAAAAATAACCAAAAAGCTGTTATTGAATACTAACCTGGGAAATTTCTCGATTCTGTGATATTATCATCCTAATTAAATAGACTATTGATTCGTGAATATTTTATATTCCTATCACAACAATGCCAGCTAACTGTGTGAGCGGTTGATAGTAACCAATGCTCTGACCAAATGGTATTCCAGCTTGCTGCATTTCGAATTTTAAAGGTGAAAGGATTCTAATACAAAAGTAAATGACATCAAAAGTCCCTACTACAATAATGAGAGCATGGATTGAGGCAAGTGTTATCATCCGTGCTGGAAAATTGACATACTAAAAGAAGAATCAAAGATTAGATGCTGAACAGCCATTTTGACAGTTAAAGATTAGATGCTGATCAGCCATTTTGAAAGTTCTTCATGTCAAAAGAAACACATACTAGTTCTTACGATGTTCAAACTTGTAAGTTGCTACTGCATAATTACAAGAAAGTAAGATGTAGCAACAAACATATATTGCCATGAAAAACTGAAAAAAGAGTGGAACCAGAGAAACATTGGAGAAATTATCAGCACAAATTGCAAGGTTATAGGATCATTGTTTATGGCTTTACCAGCTATGGACCAGTTGATCAACTGGTGCAATGAATGCAGCTCTTTGTTCTGAGACCGATGCGAGGTAGATAACCACACCATTATTGAAGATATTGCAACCAAAACAACCTAGAGCATGGTAACAGCTGTCAACATCGTCTCCAATTTAAACTTTCACAAACAAATACCAATATCAAGAAAGCATTGCTTGCATTTTGCACCTGAACAAAAAATAGCATAGAGAATTGAGGGCCCCGTTTATTTGCTCGAGTAAGATACAGCCAAAAGCTGGTATTATTTGTGGTCATCCATCTTGAAGCCATTGCGATTAGTATTATCAGTGCCCCACTAAAAATTCTGCATTTATAGGCTTCATCAGACCAAAAGTTGCAAGTAAACACCTGATAAATTAAACTGTGGTGACAATAAAATAGCTAGCAGCTTCTTTAATTCTCAAAAAATCATGAATTTCAAATAATAGAATCAATGATAACTCTTTGTTCTCAGCTAATATTAATAAAATGAAAGAAAAAATGAATTAATTATGTCAGCCAAAGAAGCATACACCAAGTTGTTGTTTTCTGGAATTTCAGCTGGCATCAATGTGAAGACAGACAAGAACCAGCTTGCGAGCCATACGTATATTGCAAGCGCAGGGCTAGCTTGAATAAACAACGCTACACAAGTTGAAGCAAGTATCCCAAGGACCAAAAAGCACCAAGTATAAAGCTTCCTATGAAAAAAGCTCATAACCTGTGCAGAAGTATCAACATGTGAAATCTCATGTACACAGAAGTATCAACATGTGAAATCTCATGTAGCCCTAAAATGCTTGGGGGTGTCAATAATAAGTGTGTACATACCAGAAACTCCAGTATGAACAATGCAACAACTGAAATGTTCAGGAGATTCACGATGTACTTGAATGGCATATTAGATAATTCTCTCCATACTGCTTTCAGGAATCCAACGTTTTGTACAATTCTTGTCCAAAGGAATATTGTCATAGATACATAAGCATGGTAAAGAAGTGGAGATTTCTCCAAAAGTAGTATAATGGATGAAAACCCCATAAACAAGCATCCACCTATGTATACCTGCAACCAGAAGAGATAAGATCGAAACAGTGTAACAAAAACACGTCAGCAGTCAACTAACAGAAAACACACTCCAATGAAGTTGTGCAGTTTTGATTTTCGAATAGCAACTCTGAACAACTCACAAGAATGAACAAGTATCAACCCGATATATTCTGAATGTAACTCTACCTGATGCTTATAGCTCTAAACATAAGCAAACCCCTAAAAATATGCTATGTAAAGTTTACAGCAACTATTCTGATTTTCATAAGGGAAAAAAAAGAGTTTCTGGGGGAAATGGAAACAAAAACACATAGAAAAGTTGAACAAAAATATATCGACCACAATACAGATTGAATAAGCTGGAAAAGATAGCAACAAAAGCATATGTTCATAACACATCAAACATTATAATTTATAGACATAAATTCATAAAGTGAAGACTAGATTAGATAGGCTGTCATACTTTCATGGAGGTATTCTTGGGATACACTTCAGTCCTCTTTAGAAGATTAGCAGGAAATATTGTATAAGACTGTAGCACATGTAGAATGAGGTTCACCATCCATCCAATATATCCAAGGGTAATTGTTGTCATTAACATGAACCAATCATATGTTTGAAAATAATGGAGACCAGCAAGAGCCATACTTCGGAGCTCTTCAGAATGCTTCATGGCAGTTTCATAGTCACTTGCAGATATAAGATCTTCAATTTGATCCAGGACTGAAGAATAGTTTGCCAATGGCTTAAAAGGCTTGAAATAGAGTGAACTAGATTGCTTCATCTCTGAGATGGATAAGGGAAGACATGTATAGAAGTAAGAATATGATCTAATGTATTCATCTCAGTGGTGATACATTTGCATAAAAATAGGAAAGTGATTGACATGATGAGATTCATAGCTATTAGCTAACGGTTTTGGATGAACAACTGTGAACTTCAATAGAAGGTCAATAATGAAATAGTCTCATCAACCATTCACACTTCCACACAGTCCATCAAGAACAGAATATCCTAGAAGCTTAGAAGTGTAGAGTAAGCAAAATTTAAATCTTGTTCTGAAAGGATACGTGACTTTTGGAGAAACTGATTAAGAATTTGCTTTGTGTTGGCCAGAACTGCCTCAACTTCATCAGCCTGTATAATAACAGAGAAATAATGGGGAAACAAACTTTTACAAGTAGTGCACAAGCCAAGCATAAATATATCTTTGCATAGTATTGTAGTGTTTATTGCCTGACCTTGCTTAGTTTTAAATAATGAGTAGGTAAGATTCCCACAGAATTCAATGGGCATGGCAAACCCACGAGTGTAGCCTGCAATTTTTATGAACAACTGAGAAAAGGTATTACTTTGTTTAAGAAAAGCAGATGATGCTGAAGAAGAAATCAAAATATGTTTGCATATGGAAATTTAGAAGCCACCATTAGAGGAGCTATATCAGCCTGGTTGACATCCACTCTTTCAAAGCCTTCAAGGGCCCAGTCTTGCGGTGTACGCATATCATGTTTATGGTCATCAACAAACCGAAAGCCATCATCAGGTTTGTCTGTATAGGCCAAGAACATTGGGCTTCTAATTCCAGCCCCCCATGCTACAAGAGGAGTATCAGTGTTTGAAGGGTGTCCATCTCCATGGCTTCCTATCAGTAGAATTGCCGAATTACATTGACATCATACAAAAGGCATAATATAGTGTAACAACCTAATAGTAATACCAAAAAAAAGTTAAACAACAAAACAGAAGCTTTTGCTATTAGTAACAGGTCAATGATACTCATCCTTATGATGCACCCAAGGCAATCTTGTGTAAAGTCAACCAAAATCAGTGCACTAGAAAATACTTAGATGCCATGCCATGAATTGTCAAACCCTGTAGGGCCAGAACTCATATAGAGACCTCTAGCTCTAAAAACCAAATGAAAAGAAGAGCAGGGAAATTAATTGGTGAAACTATTGTTAGTATAATGTACCTTTGTCACTCATTCCATGGTCTGCAGTAAAAACGTAAGTTGTCTGGTTGTCATTGAAGTAGCTTTCCATGAGATTGTACACACTTTCAGCTATTTGATCAACAACATTGACATTGTTCAGATAGATGTTTGAATAGGGTCGATGTGCATGGCCATTAGTATCACAACCCAATAAGTGCAGAAATATAACCAACTTATCCTGTAGGAGCAACTGCCTTAATTTAATGTCTTCCGAAGACCTGTTGAGAAGACCTTGAAACTGGTCAAATGACCAATGATCCAGAAATGATGCATCTGCAATCAAGGTATCTAACTGAGTAAACACATGATTCTGAAAGCAGAGCAAATTACAAAAGTAGAGGCTTGATGCTTTAGATTCTGCAATGTTTAGTAAAAATAGTTTTTTTTCTTTTTGAAGGGCAAATCACTCCTTTATTCAAGTAACAGGCAAACCTACACAATTAACTTTGGGCCCATCACTCACACGAAAGCATGTTAAATTCAACAACAATAGTTGTTGCTTGTGATTAAAAAAAATCTGATCAAAACGATGAAAAGAGCTTTAGAATCCTATTTACTATCTATTGTATCAACTATCAACCGCAAGCCTGCAAGATAAACTTTTAGGGTAATTGGAATATTCAGGACGGTGTGATTATGAGTAAGCAAAAAAGTTATCTAAATATGTTGAGAAAAAGCACAAGATCATTCTGACGGTCACAAAAATTGGAAGGCAATATAGTAATAGCTGAGGTTTCAGAATCTACATGTACTGGCAACAAATCTGACCTGTTGCAAAGTCTTCATATTCATGGGGATAGGTACCCCAGGTACTGTGAGGTAGGCTGCTGCAGAATATAGGAACAATATCTGGGCTTCCAAACGAGATAGTATGCCGGCTTTGATTAAATACAGAATCAAACTCAACTGGATTGGCCTTCCATCCTGCACAACACAATAAGCAAAGTTTGTGAACATCACCAGAGCATTTGCTATGTAATTCAAACATGTCATCAGTTTCTACATTATCTCTGACGTGCCGTCATGCCCCAAATTTCTAATAACATAAATAAGGTCCTTCTTAGTAAAGCTCAGCTAAAGGTAGCCCGCATCCATGGACAAGCTAACATAGGATATTACGGGATAGCACAACGCTTACTGTTTGTTAAACTATTATTGATCAAGTGCAGGTTGTCAGCCCTACTCCTCTAAACGATGCTCCCATGGTCACTGACACATAGCCCAGTACATGTGTTTTGGCCAGCATGTCAGGATTGTGGGAACAATTACGACCAATTCTAGTCAACAGGTAGCATTTAAAAAAAAAGAAAAAGAAGAAGAAGAAGAAATGCACCTTGATGCATACATATCACTCTCAGGTTCCGACAAATGGCAAGGAAGCCCTTGTTGGATTAAGCAAGACGTAAACCAAGCCCAGTAGACTAGAAAATTAAAATATTTTGAATGACTTGTTGTGAAAACATGTCCATATTAATCTCGTTTAATCCTTGGGGGTCAAACTCCAGGAATTGCAACAAGACATTATCTGTTCATGTCCCTGTCCACAAAAACCTACAGTTGCGCATAACTGCAACTCTATAACTGAATTTTTAGTCAGAAGACCCAGAAAACTAAAAGGCTAAGATAACTAGAGCAAATTTGCAACAAACTGCATCACACTAGTTAAACTACAACCAAATTGTAAACGATTCTGGTGGAAACATTGCTATGAACAAAGATACACTAAGTCAGAGCCAAATCAATCCAGCTTGTCTGAGCAACATTCAACAGCACAACTAGTCCCAGTGGAGTTGGCTCTTGCTAGCATTGAGGATAGCATCGCTAACGTTTTCCCCCCATGATTTTAGAGTTTGGACCATTAAAATCTATCCGTACCAATTATAATATGGAGTTGCTAGTAAGTAGTAACAACAATTAACACTAAGAAATCAGGTTGCTATAGAGCACTAACGACCAACATCTTAGCTGCATCAAACATGAAGAATAGCCAGTAGAGGTACACTAGAACAAGAGCTGAAATAGTGCACCTTTGGTGACGGCACTGGGGTCCTCGTAGAAGCCGGCGATGATGGCGACGTGGCCGGGCCTGGACTCGGTGGGCGGCCGCGCGTGGCTGACCCCCCACCGGCCTTTCTCCTGGATCACCCCGCGCAGGAAGGGCGCCCTGTACCTCCCTCGCTCGTCCGGCTCGAAGAACTTGTCCGCCCTAAGCCCATCCGCTGCACGCACGCACGCACGAAAACCCTCACCGCATCACACACACCCCAACAACTCGGTCGCATCCGAATCGAGTCAAAGCCTGAGCAGACAGATCAAAGAAGGAGGAGAGGCGACGAACCGACGAGGAGGACAAGGCGCTTGGCCGGAGGCGCGGAGAGGCGGGGCGGCACGGGTTGCATGCCGTGCACGATGGGGGACTTGAAGTAGATGTCAAATATGCTCAGCATGTACACGGCGTGGAGGGCGACGCCGAGGACGACCAGCCACCGCTCGCGCCGCCGCGTGGGGGCCGACGACGAGTGCGGCTGCGGGCGGGGGCGGCCGGCCATTGTGGATCTGGGAGGGAGCGGGAAGCCGGCCGGGAAGGTGGATCTGGGAGGGAGCGGGAAGGCGTTGTTGGACTGACACGACTGGACAAACAATGGTACTTGATAGTGCTTCCTCCTGTAAAGGCAAGGCAGTGATGTTTTAGCTTATGGTTTCCGACTTATTTTTTACTATTTATAAATTTCGTTTTTTTTTATTTTTTGTTTTTTGTTGAAATTTTTTGCCGGTTCTTTTTTCCCATATTTGTTTATATTATATATAATGGGCTAATATATTTTTAAATTTTTAAATTTAATTATGCTAAATAAGCATCTGTCAGCTACAGTGTTTTTTCAGCTAGCTACAGTGCTTTTCAGTCATAAGTCACCAAAAAAAGCCCAAATGATCACTACCTAATAAAGCACCGTCAAGGGATAGGTGGTAGCTTTGGTTCATCTTTGGTAGGTGATTTAATAATATTTTTTATTATTTATGCAATTAGTTCAGTGCCCATGTCAACATGTGTTGCTACCGATCACCAGTTACATTTAAATCACAAGCGAGACATGTGGATACCTTTAGATAACTTCGTCAATTTTAACCAATCTAGGAGAGTCTTTACATGGCTTTTGATTGCATCTAATAACTTTTGACAGTGTTTTTTTCGAGACGATAGTGGACGGTAGAGATATCAACACAGACGACATATATAATTGAGTGAAGAGGTGTTTTTAAAATTCCTTTGGGTAAAACCAAGTTTATAATGTGGAAATATAAATCAATACGGTTTAGCACAAATAAGACCTAAATCAACTATATTTACCTAAATACACCAATAACCTAAGTCTATATTAAAAGTTTACAATCCTAAGATGACAAGCAATCAATTTAATTCTATGAGTGTAAATTGCTTGGATGTAAATTGAGCACGAGAGAACAAACCATAATTGATACGATTTCTTTTAACCGTGGTGTTCAAAGACATGCCGGTCTCCTCTAATCCACGTTAAGGTAAGTCCAAACGAATTGGACCGACTCCACGAATTAAGCTAAACACCTTAAATCTACTAGTGGTAGTCTTTCCCACTCCAAATAGCTGAGCTCCAATCTTTACAGTTATGTCGGTCTTCTCACACCTTTCTTTGAGAAGATCACCTCGCATAACATCTACAACGCCATCTAGAAGTCAGCAACCTCTAAGAGTAACAAATCAAGTCCCTTACTTAACTCTCACCACATGCAACAAATGCACAAACTCAAGTGGATACAAAATCCACCTCTAGATGCAACACATGAAATCTATAATATTTCTCCTTACAAGGTGCAACACGTGCACAATTAAGATGAGAACCTCACATTGGCTCAAAGGAACGAAATGGAGTGCCAAAGGTCTGTCTTCAACTAGCCACAACGAGGTATTTATACCCCACATAACAAAACTAGCTGTTAGGAAAAAAAA
Source organism: Dendrocalamus sinicus (assembly GCA_036346575.1). NCBI lineage: Eukaryota > Viridiplantae > Streptophyta > Magnoliopsida > Poales > Poaceae > Dendrocalamus > Dendrocalamus sinicus. Next base: position 22,881,518 of record CM070646.1, on the reverse strand, counting down.
TCAGAAAAACTGATAGTACCACCGTTATCGGGCTGGTACTACCGCTCCCCTCGTAATGGTTATAAAACTAGTCGTTAGAGCCTGAAATCAGTACAACCGCCACATAGGGTCCAATACCGCTCCACGCATGTGGAACTACCGATTTTCTTGGGAGAGAAAACCTCCAAAAAAACGCACCTCTCTGGAAAAAATGTACCGGCAACTAATGCCTGGTAGTACCAAAACTCCAATCGTACCAGACCACACAAGCCGGTACTACCGCATGCTGGCTGGACCGTTCACACAGAGCTAATCTGACTGCCACGGTCCTACCGGTCTTCAACTACACTGGTATTCGACCACGTCGATCTTCAACCACATAGGTCTTCGATCACCGACACGGTAGTACCGTGCGTTACGAGTCGTTAGTTCCACCCAGCGGGGGTTTCGCAAGACTCACAGCAGTAACTCTGATTTTTCCGAAAAGTGTATATACTTCAACAAATTTTGTAAAACACGTTTACAAATTATAGTATCATATACACAATGATCAACCATAATTCTCAATAAGTTGTAAAACACATTTGCACACTTCCAGAATCATGACACAAGATGTAAATACAAGGACTCAACATATTTGCAAAACAAATTCGCAGACCTAAGTCTCATACTACAAGGAATATGTATGAGTTTTATCCATTTACAAAACATATTTGTAAATATAAGTCTCATACCATAAAAGTAGGAAGTATGGACTTCAAACGCTTGCAAAATATATCCGCAATGTATAGTCTCATGCCACAAGAATTTAGCACATGAGTCTCAACTATTTACAAAACACATTCGTAAATATAAGTATCATGCTATGGAGAGCTATAGCAAGCTGATTGAGCTATCAACACATGATGAGACTCAAGCTACTAGACATGACCCCTCTTAATATTACGACAATCCTATACTAGCAATCCAGTCTTCCAACCAATACCAAGACCGGTAAAAAACTAAGAATACATCCTTAGCCCTAGTTAGTCATACATTTGTCTTAAGCATCCTCTTGAAACTTGACGACGCACATCTTCACTTTAAATCTAGGTTATTGTCTTGATATGCATCAATGCATCAACCCATGATGCATCATTCACTTGAACTCCATCAATGCATGATGAGTCTTCACTTGATTTAATGATCAACACATAATTATCTCCTCTTTTGAAATCTTGATCAACTTCTCTTCGGGATGTTGATCAACTCATGATCATCTCCTCTTCTTGGTGCCCTTCAACTCATGAAGTCATCTTCCATCCCGAAACTTGACTTGATGATCTTCAACATATGAAGCCGTCCCAACTCCCAAGTCATCATCATTTGTGGAACCTAACCTATTCATCCAACTCACGAAAAATATTAGTCCACAAATCAATTGCCTTTAATTACCAAAACTTCAATAATAACTCATAATGGAGGAACTATATTCTACAATCATTCCTTTTTTGGTAATTCATGAAAATCTCAACAAATAATGAGATAATAAAATGATTTGCAAGTATACAATATGTACACAACAATTATATAATCTAACATAAGCTTCTTAAGCAATTAACTCGTTTGAATGTGAGTGTTTATCTTGGAGATTAATTGCTAGCAAAGTGCCATATGGCACAATCAGAGGGGGTGAATGATTGCCTCTGCTTTTTGATAACCTGAAACCAAAACTAAAAGTAGAAGAAAACAATCTAAATTATCGGATGTAGATTATGACTGCAAGATGTTGGTTCGCTCGCACACGCTCGTGAACGTTTTGTTCGTCCGATCGTTCCCTTCAATCGTTTGTTATGACCGCCAACGCACGTAGTCATAATCTCCCTCCGCTCGAAGACTTCAGTCGCTCGAATGCTTCGATTGCTCGAATGAGTACACGTCGGATACAGAAGAAAAACGATGCTTAGCAAACACGTCGCCAATGCCAACAAACTTTTCTTAGAATAGATCTGATCTCTTATTTCTGGATCATGTTCTTGGTTACAAAGCGTCCTCATGACACCCCTAAAAAGTTTCTCGATGAAAGCCCTAAAAACTGGTCAGGTTAGCCCTTAGCCTCTCCCTACTATTATAGGCTAACGTCCCAATCGTGCCCGACTCAAACACGAACATAACACTTAATCTTTTTCGAAAACTAAGGGACCCAAAATCCTTTCGAACACAGATTTTAACCAAACTCTATCTCTTCTAAGTTATGGACTCCATCCACAACTCCTAACTCAACACATGATGAAACCTCCAAACATCACATCCTGTATCTCCATCGCGCACTATTAACTTCTGTGTCGAAGTCTCTAAAACCACACCTCATGTAGTTTCTCCACGCATCATCACGTGCTCCAACGTGAGCCCGATCACCTCATGGCATCCTCGACCACCTGGACCTAAGATTTCCCCCTCCTAGTCCTGGTCCTTCTCGTCATCGACCGTAACCGTTTCCACCCCTCCACGCATCACCCACCTTCGATCTCCATGCACTCTAGCATGAACCCCACCACCTCGCGTGACATCCCGACCATCTGGACCATAGATTACCCCCTCCTAGTTCTGGTCCTCCTTGTCACTAACCATAATCCTCTCCACGCTCAACTGCACATGCAAATACCAAAGAAACTTTCTCCCGGTACAAGTTCTCCACAACTTAACCATCATCAGCACACACACACACACACACTCATACCACCCTTTCCATCCATAGACAAGAATAAAATTATCCACGGCCATCAACCAGGTCATCTACGACCACACATTCCATCGCTTTCTACAAATCAGCTCCAGACAACTCAATACCCGCGCTAGCTCAACGAGTACTCGAAAACCACAAGTACTCAGGAAATACTATCGCTCCGCACAAAACATTTGAGAATAACAAGCATCACTATTGAGTACTGAGAACCAAGTCCTTTCGACTACCGAGTACTCCTATCTTCTGAGTATCGAAACCTTCAAGTACTGCTCCTCCGAACACTGTTCACTGATCACCGAGTGCCTACCTGGTACTGTAGCACCGACCGCCAATCACTGCCCATCATGCACAGACCAGTTAACCACTAGCTCAACACGAGTACTCGAGGTACTCGAAAATCATAGGAATTGAAATATTCATACCGGCCATGAAGTCTATGAGTATTGACCGTGAAGCCTATGACAATTGATCAACAAAAGCCTTCAACTACCAGTCACGAGGTCTACAATAACTGACCAAAAAATCGAAAACGACGACAGCAGACCATAAAGTCTACGACTATGATGACAAAATTGCGAAGACTATGACTATATAAAAGTAGTACGCGAAGTCTACAACCATTGACCACAAAGTCTACGACTACGACCGCAAGACTGCGAAGTCTGTGACTATGACAATAGTCCGTAAAATCTATGACCATCAACCGCAAAAGTCTTCGACTATCGACCTAAAAAATCTCTGACTACCAAGTACTACCAGTAAAATCTATGACTATCGGGTAATTATTGTAGCTACGACCACAGACAAGGTACTGTAACTACGATCGTCAATAAGGTACTTAACTTACCATCTTCGACCAGGTATGATCGTTCTACCGTAGTCGATGTTCTGTGGTCAAAGTTAGACGTGGTCGAAGTAGAAAGTGGTCATAGTCGAACGTGGTTGTAAACGACTCTGAGTGCAAGAAAGCAACCCACTGTCTCGAGGTCTACCATTGAAGCTTACAAAGCCATTGCCAATGCAACAGCCGAATTGATTTCGTTGCAGTCTTATTGAAGGAACTAGAAATTTATCAGAATTGACCTCCTTTGCTCTGGTGTGAAAACTTTGGAGCAAAGTATCTCACTGCAAATCCAGTCTTTCATGCACGTACTAAGCATATAGAGGTGGATTTTCATTTTGTTAGAGAAAGAGTTGCAGCAGGAGCACTAGAGGTTCAACTCATGGCTTTTGAAGATCAATTGGCTGACATATTTACAAAGGCATTACTGGGAGAATCTTTTCATCGATTACAGTACAATCTCAAGCTAGTTCTTGGTTGAGAGTGAGGGGGTTTGTCAGAAGAATCAATCCTCTCGGCTTTCCTCGGGTCTCCTCTGGTTTTGATACAGACAGAGTTTCAGATAAGAACTCTGAATCTTGTTGTCAGGCGGCAATACTGTAGCCAATACAGCAACTATAGTTGATACGGCAATAGTTTAAACCTTTCTTATATTTTCCTAACCTTCCTTCTCTCTAAATTGTAAGTTGTATCAATCTATAACTCTTGTGGTATATAATGAGAAAGAACCCCAGAGGTTCATTGTGCGCTGCATTTCTAAGTTTTCTCAGGGAGTTGGTTCTATTCTCGGAGTGATTTATGTAGAACAGTTCTCAACACGTTACTTGCGTACTTGGCCTGGTTATTTGGGTATTTGGAGCCAGGATCATTGTCGGCATTCAAAGCTAGAGACTCAAATCCGAACAGTGAAGCCCAATGTTGAGCTCCACCGAAGAAGACGCGGTCGATCAATTCACTATGGTGTTTTGTGGCCTTCCCCAATTTCAGCGTAAGCGCCGCTGTGCTGCCTGTGCAAGTCCTGCCTGCCTTCAGGTCGCGTCGCGCGCATGCACCAACTGCGCAGTGCCATTCCCAGCTGCATCGCTCGATTCGTGCTAGAATTGGTAGTGTGACACACAGATGCGAGCAACTGGAGATTTAAGAGGCAACGGCAGAGGGCATGGCTGCCGGCGAGGCCGTGAGGAGCAGCAATATAGGGAGTTGGCGCGTGCGAGCATGAACAAAACGAGTAAACCACCAGCGGAGCACAGTCCAATCATATCATAAAACGATAACCATGTCGATGCATATGAAGTATCACACAGTCTCCGATCGTATCATAAACGATAACCATGTCGGTGCAGATGAAGTTGCTAAATTCACCGGGCGGCGCTGAGCCCGAGCAGCATCTGGCGGTTGTCGCCGGGCGGGATGTAGGAGACGTTGGGCGAACGCGCCAGCTCCCCGGCGATCTCCTTGGCGACCTCGATCCTCCTGAGCTCGATCAGGCCGCTGCCCGAGGCGGCGGTGGCCTCGGAGATGAGCCGCGCGGACTCGCTCTCCCCCTCGGCGCGGACGATGGCGGCGCGTCTCTCCTGCTCTGCGCGCGCGACGAGGAACCTGGAGCGCTCGGACTCCTGCTGCGCGACCTGCTTCTTCTCGACGGCCTGGGCGAACTCGGGCCCGTAGGCGAGGTGGGTGATGGCGACGTCGTCGAGGACGATGTTGAACTCGCGGGCGCGGCAGATGAGGGCGTCGCGGACGAGCGCGGAGACGTGGGGGCGGTCGGTTAGGAGCTGGTCGGCGTTGAACTGGGCGACGACGGCCTTCAGCACCTCGTTGCCGATGGAGGGGAGCACCTTCTCGTCGTACTCGAGACCCAGGGAGGTGAAGATGTCCGGGAGACGGCCGACGTCGGGGCGGGAGAGGACGCGGAGCGTGAGGCTGACCATCTGCAGGTCCTTGGTGCCGGAGGTGGAGGAGAAGCTGTGCGGGCGCGTGCGGATGTCGAAGATGAAGGGCTTCTGGAGCCAGGGGACGAGGAAGTGGGTGCCCTCCGAGACGGTCTCCGGGAGCACGCCGCGGAAGCGGTCGAAGATGACCGCTCGCTGCCCGCCGTCCACCGTGTAGAGGGACGTGGAGACGGCGGACGCCGCCACGCCCACCCCGGCCGCCGCCTTCACGACCTTCGTCAGGAACGACACCGCCGCCTGCCCGCCGCCGGCCATGGGTTACCTGCTTTTTGTTGGGGGATTGTCTTAAAGCCGTGCACGGGTCTCCGCGTTTCTTGGCAGAGAAGAAGCAGCAGCTTCCGGTGCGGCCATGCACGTGGATGGCGGATGGCAAGGCACTAGCTTCGAGATTCGTGTGTGGTCCTGCGTCGATCTGTGCTTCTCGTTGGATATGACATTCATGTGGGTCAGCACCACCTTCTTGGAGGCCCGCGCCAAGTATGTGATTGTTTGGTGGAGGTACGATTGTTTGTGAATTGTGATTGATTTTGATCTCTTATCTCTGTTTGGAAGAAAGAACTTCACATAAAAACGATTTAATTCTTAAAAAGAAATATTTGATTCGTATGAACATGAGCATAGCCCACTGGGGATAGCTTTCGGATATCTGGGACTGGGACAGGTCAGGTCATGCGTGGAACAAATGATTCACAAAAGAATTACGTGGTAAATACTATGATTCTCTCTCACACACACATACAAAGGATACAGTTCTGAGGTGACAATGCTACGCGGCAAGCTATAGTTGCATCGAGCATAAATGACCCCATGCTATATTTTGATGACCCCACCAAAAGTTCATTCAGTTCATACGGATATATTACAATGGGTCAAATACAGCTTCAACATCTCTCCTCTCTAATTGGTCACACAGCTTAACATCTCTCCTGTCTCTTAATTGGTTCATACGGATGCGTTAGGACAAACGGACGAGCGGATGGCACCGATACCTATCCGACGCCCTTTCCTCCGAAAGTTTCATTTGAAAGCCTCAAATCCCCTCCCATTTTTCAGTTGAAAATTTTCGATTCCTAATTGAAACTTTTCCAATTTAATTGAAAGTATGACTTGATTGACTAGGGAAGGGGTTATTAAACTTTCAAAGGGCTTGTTTGATTATTAAACTTTCAAGGGTAAATAAGTAAGATACTAAATTTCAATGTAAGTATAAAGCGAGTAAGGTAAGAATAAGGGCGAAAAGGGATAGGAGAAAACTTTGAAGGCAAAGAGAATACTGATAATAGATAAACAAATTAAGAGGTAATTAAACATAGATTTTTACATTATACAAGTGGTACACATACCAACTTAGGGTTCATAAACACATTGAAATTCAATATCTTACTTATCTACCCTTGAGAAAACACTGTAGGTTATATCCCCTTTGACAAGTCTTGTTTTTGGACACTTTTCTTTGATGACTTGAACTATATATTGGCATATCTTAGATTCTCCATTTTGAAAGGCAACGAGAGCCACGTTTGGCAGATATTGATCAATTGCTCAGTTTTTTAGAGGAAAAAAAAACCTGAGCAATTTTTTTTTTTTAGAGAGAGGAACCTGAGCTCAGGTGGAAGCTACATCGGCTTTCGGCCTGCACCGCCACAAGGCCCATTGAATCTGATCATTCGGTGAGATGGCATTCACTTGTCTGAACCGGCCGAGGACATGGGCTTTCGGCCCACTAATCTTTTACCACCGCATGACGTCCCACGTGGCACGGCCACGACACGCGCTGTCGAGAAGAGGTGGCAGAGCAGCCCCACCGATGGGCCCCACCAGCCAGTGTCGTCGCTGCGAGGTCCACCTGCTCCCTCCACACAGGCACAGGCACGAACGATGCTTCCCGCGTGAGTAGTCTCTGTCCCTGCAAGTGGGGTCCACAGCTTCGACGTGTGCCTCCTGCGTGGTGCTTATCTTGACTCGAGTCGAGCCAGCCAGCCGCGGTCAACTGGGCGGGGCCCAGCGCCAAGAAGCTGCCCTGATACTGGCCGTCCGATCCACGCTCATCCTGACACTCAGCCGTCGGATGGAGTAACCGGCCCTCGGGTAACCACCGCCGAGGCGGAAAAAGGGCGAGGGCCAGCGCGAGCCAACCGAAACGGCGAAAGCGCCAGCCCCAACAAACCCAGGGACGGAAAACGTTTTTTTTTCTCGGAGAGTGGACCTTGACTTTGCTTGGTATATTGCATGCTGTTCTGTTTCCTTTTTATTGCTTAAAAGATGAAATAGGGTGGGCTATATTCCTTAAAAGATGAAATAGGGTGAGCTAAGGTGGTGTTTCAACTATCTTCTGACTAACTTTTACTGAAATTATACTGTAATAGCTGTTAGCTTTTTTAAGGAAAAAAAATAAAAAATCATTGTATTTGTCACGGACAATGCATAGGACTAAAGAAAAAATAAAAACCAAAATTAAAGCCAATACGTTTTAAATAGCTACTAATTTAAATAAATCGAAAACCAAAAAGTCAGAAACTGAAGCCATTTGGAACGGGCCTATCCTGATCTCAGTTGGTATCTAGGCAACACAAAACTATTTTTTTCTCTAGATTTAAAACAGATTCCCATGAAGAGAATTAAAGAAATAGTGTTGAAAAAAGGCACAAAAAAAAGATCAAATGACTATTGATACACTAAATCTTTGACAAAGCAAAGCCTGAGTTCAAGATAATATTTTGTGTTCGTAAAGAAGTAGGGGTACTTAAATATAAATATCTCAAGGCTCAAAAGTTCAAAAAAATCATTTTGGGAGACTAGTGGTATTCATTGTAGATATTCACCGAAGGCTACATCTTATCACTATATCTTATATATATTTTCCAAATTTCATACACACAATACTTACTTTCAGTTACCACGATAAACCAGACCATCCCAGCACGGCACAAGTTTTGTGCGTGCTCTGGCTTCAGCTTCAGCGCGCTCTGGTAGACTAGTCCGCTTCAATTTCTTTACCTCTCCGTCATCCGGGGAACCTTAGGGTGTGTTTGGTTGCCTAAATCTCCTTCGTCCTGGCTGGGTGGATCCGTATAATATGAGAAAGAGCCTGTTTGGTTGCCTGTATGAGTGGATGCAGCCTGTATGAGCGGATGCAAAAATACGCCCTCATCCTGGATGGGTGGATACGCTCAAAATGAACTTCACTGGCCATCCTGGATGGGTTGATGCAGTGTATCTTATGCGGTCCCACGTATCAGCCTCTCAGGTTTAGTAGACTGCATCCGCTCATACAGGCAACCAAACAGCATCTTAGTTTTTTTTATATTCACTCATGCAACTTTACCAAATATCTTTTTTTTTTCTTCTGAAATACGATTTCACTCCGCTGCATCCACCAACCAAACACTAAGTTGGGCTTCCGCATCCGCTCCCCAAAACTCCCAAGGAGCGGAGAAACGGGAACCTGCCGCCCAACGGACGCCAGCAACCAGTAGTGAAACAGCGAGCGGGCGCGCAGCAGCGGCGCCGGCGGTCACCTCCGTTTCCCACTACACTCCATTCCCCCCTATTCCAACCGCCATCCCCGACACCACCACCAACAGCGACCCCTCCAGATTTTTTTCCTTTTCCGCCCAAAAAATGGCGGACTCGCAGGTGAAATTCCGCTCCCCAAACCGAAGCCTCCCGCTTCGGTACCGCCGCCGTAATCTGCTGTCGTGCTGATGGGGTGGTTTTGGGTGCGCAGGTGGAGGGGTTGCGGAGGGCGTACGCGGAGGTCATGCTGAACATGGCCAAGGAGTCGGCGGCGCGGGTGCTGGCGGCGGAGCAGAACGCGGCGGCGCTCGCGGGAGGGGTCGCGGCGGCTAAGGAGGACGGCGTCGCGGCGCTCGTCCGGCTCAAGGCCGTCATGGGCGCTAGGGTAAGGCCGCTCCCCCCGTTCGAACCGCTTGCTTTGGTTTGCCTTACTCGTTGGTTGGGTGCTTCCCGTTCCAGTTGAGTTGTTTTTGTTGGTGCGCGCGCGTACGGGCGGTGTCGATTTCGTGGGGGTGCGATTTTGCTGGCGCGATTTAGGGTAGGTTTTTGGGGTGGTTGTTTGGGTATCGTTCGAAATTCTGGTGCCTGCTCGCGAGATGTTGGTGGTGAGAATCCAGTTCAAGTTCCGCCTTTGAATGCCCGGGATTTGAAGTTCTAACGAGAGGGGTTTCGCCCTGCTCACGAATGCGGATTATGGAAGCTGGAGCTCGCGCGATTTCGTCCTTCTGCATTTTTGGTTTAGGCAGCAGTGTTGTTAGAATTTAGATAACCTTCTGTTGTTCAAAGGTTATGAAAAATGAGTTCGTGTTTCCGCCATTGTTTTCCCCACTTCTGCAGTTAGCTTTAGAAATTTTCCTCTTCTGGGAACCTACTGAAGATGGTGGCTGAGCAGCAGTTAAGGTGTAACTGATTAACAAGTTCACGATGCCCAAGTTAGTGTGTGCGCTTAACTTGATATGTTAGCTTTTGGCTTCTCAGTTCTGAAGGGCATACAGCTCATACTATTGATGTTGTTGGTGGTCCTAGTATCTGGAGTGTATTTAGGCTATTATAAGAAGTACATTTCTGAGGGAGAGCTACTGCTACGAATAGAATCATTATAATGAAATTGGAAGCACTAGCTTCAACATTAACAGGTTCATAATGTCACTGTGTTTCTTGACTGACAAGTTGTACTTCTCTTGAGCATACGTTTTTTTGTGGGTTATTTTTGCTGTGTTAGGAAGGTGCCATTTCTGTTCACTGCTGTATACCTTGATTTATAGTGTAGCATCTAGCTCGTAATGGTGATTTGGTGTGCAACCAAGGTTTTATGTCTTAAGAGTAATGAAAATACATGGTATGTTTTAAATTTATTTATATGCCAAATTACCAGGGGACATATTATGCAGCTGCATGAGAGTATTGGAAACACTAGTATACTGACATATCGGTTTATGCTTATTCAATCAAGGTTAATCGAACTTCATAAAGATATAATTGCATTTGCATGGACTGCAAATAATGATTGAAATTGAGTTAAGAGCAATTTGCTCAACTTTTGCTGAGCCCTTGATTGCAAATTATTATGTCAGCTTCTTTTTCTTGGGTTGATTTCCACAGTGCACCATTTTTTTTGGAAGATGGTACATTGTAGACTTGTAGTGTTTGCCTAATCTTATGGTTAACTTTACACTAGTTATAGCATTTGTGAATGTTGATCATTCACATTAGATCATTTATGCTATCATATGGTTGTGTCCTATGATCATTCCATTATCCTTCTAATGAGCCGATTGTGACATGAAATTCTTGATACTTTACTAGACTATTTGTAAAAGTACAGTATCTACTTTCTTTCCATGCAATGCATCAGATTGACAATGTTATGGACCAAGTCCGGGACAGGGCCTCCAGATGCTTTATGCTACCTTCAGTGCATTGGTGAAGTTCTGAACTTCTGATTGTGGAGGATAGTGGTAACAGTAGAATTTCTTCCATGTTGTGTAAAGTCCAAATTAGCTATATGGATTGTTATAATCCAGATAGCAATGGGAAAAGTCTCCACTTTACATTTTCTTGTTGAGATAACATTTATTCATTACGGTAGTTCTGAGAAATCATGCTTTACTGTTGTTATAAATGTTTGTGATCCGAGGCAAATTTGGCAATTTGTAAACTCAGAATTGCACTTCATATCTGCTTGCTATTTTCTTAGGATGGCGTATTGATGATATCCTCTGTAGATTACAATAATGCCATGTTCTGATTTAGCAGTCCTACCTATTTACATGGTAATTTTGTGATCTGTTCAGTTTTTCTGAACTGTTGTCCGCCTTGCCTTGTGTTCATCATTGTGGTGAAAGACAATTGATGAAGAAAGTAGTTTCTTCTAGCAATGTGCTTAATATGTTCGAACAGCTGAAGTGTTTTACAGGTGGTGGCGCTTGTATGCTTGCGATATAGCTCACCATAACCTGAAACTTTTGTGCCATTTTGTTCAGTCCACCTTTTTTCTAATGACCTTGCAATTTAATTTCCATTTTTTCCAATCCTTGCTTGGTACTTGGTTATATTAATCCAGAACCACATATTTTCTAAATGGTTATATTAATGCATCTTTGATCTTTTAATAAGAGAACAGACTGTTATGCAACTACATTTTGTCAAGAAAGCATACCAAGTTTTGCTGTAAGCACCCTATATATCTGGATCCATTCTCTGTAGGTGGTTTAATGCTATCAGTTTGTCCTGTTACAAGGGCCTGTCCAGAGAATTTGTCAGCTCTAGGGCAAAGTAGAAACAGGCCCCTTATATGAAGTTTTTTATACCAACTTTTTTCATAGTAATTAACTAATTATAGTAAGAACACCTTTTTACAAACACTATTAGTGTCAACATAATAGGATGGAACCCCCTCCAATTCTGAACCCATCCAAATGAAACTTAAGATTTAAGAGAGATCAGCTAGCATAAGATGAAGTAGAAAAAAAGGTGGAACCTATTTATTATGTAATGTTCGCACCTTAGCAATCGACCCACCCCGTAAAGTTTTGACTTGCAGATATAATCACAAAATGAAATGTTTATAGTAACAAATAAAATGAGAAGTTCACATACTTAACATTAAAAATTGGGAGTATTCACAAACATCATTCGAAAAAAAGTCAATTCCATATGCTAGAAATTGTCACAGTACTGTGCACGTATATGAGCAACAAGTCAGTCAACAAGCAGCCTCTACATTGATTAGCATACAAGTACTGAAAAGTTGTTCGATAAAATTTGGCGATGAGAATTATAATTTAGTAATTTACTCACTGTATCCTACCAAAAAAATTAAATTAATTTAGCTCTAGTGTAGTTATATTCCATTCCTATTCTATCATTAACTGCTCTTCTTTCAGCGTAGAATGAGTGAGAGAAGACTTTCATCTTGTTGCGCTATCTACCTTCAGCTGTCGAATAACCCTTGTCTATATTTTCCAGCATTCTGTATCAAATTAGCATTGGGGATTTGGCCCCTTCCGATGTGGTGGCCTAGGGTGAATTGCACAAGTTGGTTTGGTGCCATCAACTGTTGATGCTGAATTGATTTTTTTTTAAAAAATGTTTTTTTGGGTATAACTGCACTTGTCCAGTCATTTTACTTTTGAGCTTTCCTTGCTTTCCTTATAATGTATGGCATTGTTTATCATTTGCTCCAGTATGTTTATAATTATAACTAGCTGTATCCTTATTTGCTATATTATTTGTAAGTGATGCATGTCTGAAACTTGTTTGCACATGTGCAGATTAAACAGGTAGAATCGCAATCTTTGGCACATGCTAAAAAGATTAAGGAACTACAAGAGCAACTACATGGTGCTCAAAATACTGTAGCCTCCCTTCAAGTTGAGCTGCAGAGAACAAATACTGAATTGGACGAGACAAGGAAAACTTTAGCTGAGGAACGAATAAAGAGCCTTCCGACCTGTGATAAGATTAGTTCTAATAAAAACAGTAGCTCTAGTTTTAAGATACATCTCCAAGACAGAAATGTTTCATCGAAGAGTAAAAATAATACCACAGATGACACTTCCCGTGTTCCTACAAACGCAAAGGAGAATGGAGCTGTTGAAAACTTGGAGAACCTATATCATTGTGGTTCTGATGTGGCATCATTTATGGCAAGAAATAAGAAGCCTGAGTTGTATCGTAATGGATGTACACAGCGTATTCATGCACTTAAACAGCGGAGTCCGAGTACAGATACCTATGAACAAAACAGCAAGCAGACTAGTGCATTGAATAGCCGTTCAAACACTGGAAAAAATGATACGGCTAAAAACCCATCCTGCACAAGGTCCATCATGGAGCAGATACTTCAAACAAAATTTCTGGCCAACTGCAAGCGCAAGAGAGGCAGACGAAGCAGGCCTAGTTATAAGCATGATAATTCTGGTGAGCATGGAAAAACAGAATATAAATCATCTGATACATCTGATGGAAATGGGTGTTTGCTGCTACTTCAGGCACTTGAACAGGATCTTTCAACTTTAAAGGTGTCCACCAGTCATGGTGGTGAGGGGTTAACTTACCTGAAGGATGACTTGCTCAATGATGGGAAAGATGCTGATTTCAATCTTTGTACCGCCTCCCCTGGACCGCAAGGTGCACGTGCAGTTAGCAACATGCAAATGACAAAGAGAAAAAGATCTAAGACCATCAGGGTTTTTGAGGCTGTTCGTTCTGAGTCCAAAAGTGTTCCTGAATCTGGTAACACTCCGCTAAGATCAGCCAATGAGAATACCATGTTCAATGGTGAACGGAGCTCTGAATTGATAGATAATTGCTCTGATACACCTCCTAGAAACAATGGTCCCGTTTTGCAATGTACTACTGAAAACTCGATGCATTCGACTGATGCCAATACTGGTGAATTTAAGTCTGAGAACAGCTCCCCACTATCCCTTCAATCAACCAAGAGTGAAATTGGAGATGAAGGTACCTTTTAGAAACCTTTTATATTACAAGATATGTGCCCCTTTTTTAAAAAAGTGGATTGAACCCTAAACATATCATGATGCAGGTGACTTACAAGTGGACCACCCGGAGTGCAGAACAGCAGAGAATAATTCAGCAGGCTCGAAAGAAGTGAACGTTGATGAAAGTTGCAATTTAGCTCCAGAGAGATCTGATGCTTCAGTCGTCAGCTCCCTGGACAAAGAACAAAATGAAAATGCATCTTCTGGAGTTTCCATGCAAGCTGAAGGCGTCAGATGTATCAAATACACATTCAACCGCAGGAAACGCAAGAGTGTGTCTTTGGACAGCACTCAAGTTGCCGTCCCTGATAAGAGCAGCAGTCTGGTTAGTCTAGCTGACAAACAAGAGCCTCAGGCAAAGCCTGAAACACAAGATCTCTTGATAGAGTCACCTCGAGGCGACATCCACCTGGTCCATGTTGCCCAACAGGTATGTGCTTTCTTTACATTTGGCGCCACAGGTGCACTTATGACTTAACATTAGACCAGCAATTAGCATCTCAGTATTTGACAGATTGTTTTGTTTTGCAGCTCATTTTGTTGTCAGAGCGAAAGCGGTGAAAATTTTGTAATACATAAAGCTGATGGAAGGACTGTTCGGTGATATAATATTTAAGAGATGTCCTTCCTCAATAAGAGAATTTTGTAACATCCTACATGCATTTTGAGTTCTTCAACGGATAAGAAGAGACTTCTGGTGGTGGCAGCAAGAAAGCTAGCTCATAGTCTAGTATTCAACAAGGAGTGACTTTCCATATACATTATTATTTAGTTGAGTTGTTATTGTAGTAGAATGTATAAATTAGGCAATAAGTTCGGAATTGGTATTTAGTTGAGGATAAATTTGGAATTATTGTTTTAAGGAGGCGATAAATTGGGAATTATTATTATGTTACTGAGTCATCCGAATTCAAATGGGAAAAAATTGCTCCCTGAAGCAAAGAGGTGGTTTTTAGAAAATTTATTAATTTAAAGCAACCTCTCTATTATCGATCCTTTTGACCCCCCTGAAGTTCTCTTGTTCTTTAGAATTCCATTCTCATTATCATCATATCCTAATCATATTGTGTAATCGAAATCTAATTTTGTTTATGTATACCCATGTATCGAAATCTAATTTTGTTTATGTATACCCCTTACGCCGAGCAAATGACATATTAGCCGCTCAACCACAGGTATTGACTTGTCAACCCTGGTTTAATAGCTGTTCAACTTAAGTGAAGCCCTACATTAGGAGTTGGTGTAGATCGGTAGATCCGGACTAAGACAACGATAGGTCTTCACAACTTGGGCCTGACGTTCCGTGTCGGCCAACGGATGTCCGAGGGTGTGCGAGCTCCTAACCTATCGGGTAGAGTGTATATCAAGGGTTGAGCAGTGAAATGACCTAGTTCCTTAACTTAATTATGAGAGTTAAGTATGCTTGTGGGTAAAGTTGGGCAACCCTGCAGAGTCAATTAAATGGTATTCGAATACGCTGTGCTCCCGGTTAATGGAGCTGTGTCTATTGGGTGATTCCAGCTATGAAGCATAAGTAGTTTTTACAAGTGTTTTAATTGGATTAGTTGGTTAATTATCTTTTAATGAAAACCCCCTCAATTTTAAGGAGTAGTCATAGGCTTTTGGGTCTCTAAAAATGTTCGCAAATAAATATGCATCCACTCAAGTTAATACGACAAGTATACCCTATTCCTTTGTTAATCTGTGCAAGTTAGCTAAGCTAAGGGCCTGTTTGGATCCCCTGCTCTAAACTTTAGAGCTCTAAAAACTTTAGAGCACTTTAGTTCAGTTTTGAGATCTAAAGCTCTAATGTGAGGTGGGCTAAAGTTTAGAGCTAACTTTAGACAACCTGTTTGGAGACTTTAGCTCTAAAGTTTAGAGCTCTAAAGTTTAGAGCAGGGGATCCAAACAGGCCCTAAGTCTTCCTTTGTGACTTGCTGAGCTGGTTAACTCACGCCTTGCTAAACCCTTCAGAAGGTCAAGACGCCGGTGAAGGTCTCCCTGTTAAAGAAGCTCTAGAAGAGCCTTTCTACGACGAGAACTCTTGGTTTTAGGTTTCAACCGCGCTCGAGCTTCTTGGTAGTTTTTGTATTGTAATATACTTGGGCTTGCACGCCCTGCTGCAGTTAAACTAGGTTGTTAAACCATATGTTCTAATATAAGTTGGTGCTTTTATTGTAAGTATGTGCTATAATGATATTCTCTTGCTCGATGCTCCGTAACTGTCCAGACTTAGGTAGTTGTGGAATGTCGGGTCCGGCACTCCTAGAAATGGGGGCGTTACAAGAGGTCAAGGCACGTGGCGGCGGCGCTGGAAGGCGGATGCAACGACAGCGTGGTCAAGATGAGCGACGGCAGTGGCGAGGTTGATGTGACCGCATCAGTAACTAGATGACCGAGGCGGTGGCGGCGAGTTCGAGCGGCAACAACGGTGAGGCAAGCAGCGACAGCAAGCTGACGGCGACGTCATAGGCATCATCTCCTCCCATCTTCCTCGATCCAAGATTGAATTTTTCATTGCCTTTGTATCAACTCAATAGTAGCGTCCGATTCCAGAATTTATTTTGTTGGAATCAATGATCCAATGTGTCGAATCGATTCAAACGGCCCAAACAATGCTTTGAACCGGCTTATATGAAACATTCAAATGATCTTATGGACATGTACAAAGACGTAATGTCAGCGATCTCTTTATCATGCCGCGTAGAACTTTCTGTTGACCTAGAAGAGAGAGAGAGAGAGTCGCGGGCTTGGTTTTGCTCCTTGAGATCACGGTGGCGTGCAGGAGGCGGCTCGGTCAACTCAAATCAGCTGGGCCGCTTCTCTCCCTGTTGGGACGCCAGCCTCCAGGGAAAATCTCATGCCGGGCCCGCGCGGGGGGTTTAAACCGTGCGTCCGCACGAGCTCACTCTCGCGCGCTTGCGTTAGCCTCCAGGGAAATATTCGATCTTGCAGCAATTGATAATGATAAGCATTGCTTACCAGGTAAAGATTCTCGGCCGACAAGACAGGTAGGTGACTTGTTAAGTTTCAGGAGAGGCTTAAGAGTATTTCAGGCCTCTAGTCTACTCAATAAATATTGATGGCTTGGATTGATGAAATTAACGATGACGCTAGATTCCAGCAATCTTGACACGATCATTCTTTCCTGGGTCCCCGAGAGGCAGACTAGACTGAAAGCTCTACCCTACCTTGCATAACGTGGCATTAATCCAGTCTGGAGAATCGTATTAAATACGAGAAACATAGTACATAATGCTTGGGCCACAATTGGATTCAAGATCAGCAGCTAGGTGCCTTTATACAACACCCATGATCCAAGAGGATGCCACGGATTTTGGAAACTTGGAATATCTTGCAATGCGCCATATATTGTAGCCACTAGCTTTTTTAAGGGCATGTCCACCGTTTCACTCAAATAAACTGTAAAACAAAGGGCAACTGACCAAACAGAATGCTCAAATAGGACGTTAAACAGAAAGTTCCAACTGGCTAATAAGAAACAGGATATAACAAGCATGCCTAGGATGTAGTGGCAACTTTTCTGGCTTACAAACAGGGCTTCCCTCAGATCTGAAATGAGCTTGCAACGACGTGTATTTTTTGTCAAACAGCAGGCTTATCTCATAAGCCAGCCATAAAAAGAAAGGCCCTTGATGCCCTAAACTTAAGCTGAATCTCACTACACTACCAATTCAATCATAAGTATCAAATATAAAATACAGGAGAATGGTATATCGCATAGCCAGCCTACTACATGAGCGGAATTTTTACCATTTTTAATTAATAATCATTAGCAAATATAGCACATTAGAACACCACCCTCAATTGTAATTTATCAAATACTCATTGTAGTTGAATAAAATTACACCTGTCCTCGCAATTTGGAAATAACAAAGTACACAACTGATGAGTACAGCCTATGCAAGTATGGGATTTCGGTAACAAAATCCTGCATAGTGGAGTAATTTGAACATATGCATCTACAGCATTCTGTTGATTATGCAGAGCGCTTTTGGCTATCCTCAGTTTCTAGCAAAGATAATATATTAGCTGAACACAATTAATTGTGCATGAAATATGTTAAAGAAAGTACCTTTTCAATAAGGAGCTGTATTTTAGAGGTAAATTGTTTTTTTGGTTATATCAATCAATGGCTAATGAAATGAAAACCATCAACTCTTATCACATACTAATATCAAATCTAGGAATAATATATTGCCCACTGTGGTAAACAAAAGATTTTCTTTTAAATCCAGACCAACACAAGAGCTGAAGCTAACAAAAAGCATGCACCACATGAAGTATACCTACCTAGCAGACTAGCACCATTGCTACATCCCATCCCATTAACAGGGCGTTTCAATCAAAGCTTATCTGACAATAATCATTTTATGGATATGAACATACCGGGTTTGTGGTTACCTTACATGGTACTGTTATACAACGGAGTTTTTATGTTCTATAAAGTAAGAAATAAAAATCAGGAGAAAAAGAGCAAGTCACCGAACTCACTTCCCATAACAGAGATTCAGCTCCTTTGCTGTCAAGATATCTTGAAAAATCAAGATCAGGATAAATTACTGGTAAGCAACCTGAAACATTTGCTTGGTCACATCTCATAGAAAATAACAAGACAAAATACAAGTAAATATTGAGCATTTGAGGATTTAAATTCAATTAGTCAGTAAACAGATATATTTGTCCCTAGATATCATACTACCAGGCATTCAATTGGCTTGTGAAAAGTATACCTGTAAACAATGCCATGCAGAATTTATAACCGTAAAAAAGGATCAGAAACTCCCTACAGGGCACAGAAAATTCCAAGGGCGTAAGGGGTTTCACGAGTCAGTACTAATTAAACACTTACTGTTAGTAGATAAGATAGGAGAAGCAAAGCATAAGAATAGAAAATATAATAAGTAAAATAGCAAACACCATATATAGCTGTTATTTATGAACTCCCAAACCATAAACAAGAAAGGGTCCTTTCAGCAACATATGCATCACATACAACGCAAACTGATCCAAAAGGACACCAAATTTCTACAGAACATTCTGTTGATATTCAACACCTATGCCAATATTCACATTTCTTTATACAAAAAGGCAAACAACATAAGTAGCATACCAAACAGTACCATGCAGAGATAAGAACTATGACATTTAACTAGGTCATACCGTGCAACTGCAAGTCTAGTATCTTGGACCCATACTGCAAGAACGGGACAGACGCATCTGCACTAAATTTACCATCTCTTGTCCATTTCCAGCTTCTCCGCCACCTAAAGGCGCCGGGTTGTACAGCTTCCTGCACCCAGGGCAACGTCCATCTGCCTCGAGAATCCTCTTGTGACAAAATAGACAGATATGAAATCCACAGGGGCATGGGAGGAAGCTAGAATCCGTTGGATCGAGATCCTCATAGCATATTGGGCATGACACCGGCAGTGAGAGGATACCCTTTTGTGCAGCCCCTATCCCCATTCCAACCCAGCAGTTCCCCATGCTAGCTGGAAAGCTAGCCTGCTTGGAGAGGCTGGGCAAACTCTGTGGCCGGAATACATCATCTGGGCTCCAAGCTCTTGTCCGGCTCTTAATTGATTCTGGCCTTGCTGCTGCATGAGCAAGCTCTGGGCAAGCCGCAGGTGCAGCTGGTGGTGCTTCTGGACCCGAATCCTGGTGGTTGTGGTTGTTATCGACTGATAGTGCATCAGCAACCGCCTCCCAATCGTCCAAAACACCATCCTCCTCCTCAAGGCCACCACCAGTTTCCTCATATTCGGCATCACTCACACTCGGAGAGCTGGACCATGCACTGCTGCCACTGCTGAGGCTCTGGCTACCCCCATTGCCAGAGCAGTGCTTCTGCTGCATACAACGACCAGGGGAGTTGTAAGAACCAGGGCTGTGCATCGGGGAGTCGAGGTCACTGCTACCCACTTCTTGGCTAGCGCCACCAGCCTCCTCCTTGCCCTCCTCTGGCTCCCCTCCCCTCGTCCGTGTGTCTGCACGCCGGCGAGGGAGTGGAGGGTGTGGGGAGGCGAGGATAGGCGACCCGGAGTTGGCCCCTGCTGCTGCTGGGGAAGCCACAGCTTTAACCTCCTTCCCATCCTTCACTAGACCAATCCAAACAGCAGACGGATAGATTTTGGTCAAATGATCAGCAAATAATTGAACTTTCCCACCCAGATCCCCAAACTCAACTTAATACAACAAAGGGGACCAAAAGATTAAAACAAAATGTTGAACAAACCAGAAACAAACATTACAGCTTTTCTCACCCGACAACACAAAATTCATCAAAAAGCATCGCCTAAAAAAGGCAAAACAACTCTAAACCAATCCGTACGCAGAACACAAGAAAAAAAGGAGTAGGAGCAACGTAGAAAATTGAATTCGGAACCAACTCCAAACCAAGATCCCAACTTTTACACCCAGATCACCTGAATCGACCAAAACCCGATCAAATCAACAAGCAAAAAGATTGAACAATTGGGTGCGAGATCAGACCCTGAGACAGCCACTGCTCCCGGCGCACGTCGAGCTTGCTCTGTTTCAGCTTCGCCGACCGGTTCCCCTGCAGATAACCACCACCACCACCCAAACCCACGGATCAGCACGCCACTGCATCCAATCGAAAACACCCCAATCCAAATCGAACCAGAGATAGAGGCCCCCCCTTACTCGCTTTTTCTTCGCGTCGCGCACCGCCGCCGCCGCGAAGGCCGGGGAGGACACGTCGTTGGCCATGGCGTCGTATCCCATCTCTGATGCCCGCTCGCCGCGCCCGTGCAACACACCACCTCGCTCGATGAAGACCGCGCAACCTCGCCGGCGACGCCGCGGAACGAGAAATAGTAAACCCTAGAAGAGGCGACGGAGCGGATAATATGGTGCGGAAAAAAAATAAGTTAATGGAAATGAAATAAATGTTTTGTGCTGTTGTTTTATCGAGAGCTGGACGACGAAGGGGAGAGAGAGGAAATGACGGGGTTGCCCTCCCGCTCGGAGCGCGAGGAGGTGGGGAATACGCGTGGGTGGTTTTGCGAGAGGGGAGCGGATATGGGCCGTCGGATTGATACCATCGACGTCGTTCGTGTTCCCTTCTTTTCCGCTTTGGTTTTTGGCTTATTTAAGATAACTAATTTTTAATCAAAATATCTTTTTAAAATAAGATATATAAATTATTTATAGTAGATACTATAATGATCTTATCTAAATCGGCTAAAACGGTACGCGAGTATCTCTTATTCCATACTCTCTCACACGAACAATCAAAAGTCATTGATCGTAACCATAAGCTGCAGCAAAAAATGGGGCTCATGGTCAACGTGCCACGTCATTGGGGAGAAATATGGGAGTGATCGCGTACCAGACGTTGTAGCAAGTTTTTTTAATAAATAAACTAATCCTTAAACGTATTTTTTTTAGTTTAGCCTCTTTTATGATCGTGGGACCAGTGGCATATAACACGTATCATCTGTGGAGCTCCTCCATCATAGCAGGTGGTAGTACCTACGACAGCACATGTGAGCTCGGTAGGATTGGCCTGTCGCCCAACTGCCGAGGCTAGGGATGCGGCACCCACCTACAACCCGCGCAGGTCGATGACACCTGCCGTGCTTCGTCGATGCCAGGTGCACTAGAGTTTGCTATCACGGTTGCTATCACCTATCGTGATAGGGAGCTCAGGAGGTAATATGTGTCGCTGTTGCTGCTCTCGCAGTGGTGGAGGGTTAAATTTGAAAAAAAAAAGTTCATTTATTGACCAATTATTTTAAAAAAAATCTCACTATAGAATCTAATACGCGATCACTTCTAAAGAATGTTGCGTTTGTAGAGGGAAAGGACTCAAAAGAGGAGAAATGGTTCCTGCGCTGCGTGCGCACGTTGCCAGATTTTTTTTCCGCGTATTTTTTTAGCGCACTTCTAAAGATTTTTTTAGCTAAAATCGAGGCTGATGCGTAGCCGCTGCCATCCTCCACCAGACGGCCTACTGTTCCATAGCCGAACAGTAAACAGCCTATCGTCCCACCATCAAACGGCAGGGGGACTTCCGTCCCGTGACAAAGCGACAGGAGATTACACCAACTGATTAGCTGATTTAATTATCTGCCCTAATTTATTTTTTCTTACTATTTGTTAAAATTTTCAAATATAGTAAATGAGCTCAAAAAATTATAAAAATTTATGTGCAGTCACCTAACATAACGTACTTAGATGTGTAATTTTTTGGTAATTTTATCCACTGTGAATGTTGCTCAAAAATTCGTATAATTTGATATCTGTAGGAATTGTTACATATAGCAAATAAGCTCCAAAAAATTACAAAATTTTGTGGGAAGCCTCCCGACATAGTTATAGTAACTGCATAATTTTTAGAAATTTTATGTACTCTGAATTTATCATGTTAATTCATATTATTTTAATCGTGAAATTAACGATGCTTAGGCATCTTTTGCATTGTTTGACCTCTATCCTTCGCACATATGTTGGCTCGTTACTGCGATCTTTTCTTTTCCGTAGTGTCCTTTGTACAATTGTCACTCTATTCGTGTTATTCCCCCTCACGTGTTCCCTCGTTCGCACTAATATCGTTATGTCTGTATCGTCCCCCTCGCCCACTCCCTCGTCTGCATATTTGTCAATGTTACCATGTCGTCCCCCTCGCGCAAAGAGTTGCTCATCGATAAGAAGTCCTTAATTTACGGGATGAGCGCACCGAGTTCCCTTTTCACTCGATCATAAATACAAACCTCTCACAGATCGTTATTGCTCATCTCAATTACTCATCGCAGAAACTCATTCTCATGGTCATCACTCAAAATTAAGAGTGCGTAGCTCATTATTTTGAGAAGCCAGTGCATAACTTATTAAGAACATGGCAGGAGAACGCGACAGTGTTGATTACTTCTCCTGAAAGGTACGTAATTTTTTATCGCATGCTTTTGACGTTATTCCCGTACAGTAAAAATACTATTTTTATCAATATGTTAGACATACGACTATTTTTATAAATACAGTACTAAACAGTACTAAATATGCTAAAAAGTCCAGGGTTGACTTGCACCACATACGATGGATCGCTATTTGTAAATGTATACTCCGTTTGGGTCGTGAGACTTTTTTCTGTTTCACAAGTAAAACGAACTATTCCCTATAAAACTCCTATGCTCTAGACCGAGCCTTTAACATCTGCGTGTGCCTGGATCAACGCAGACAGCAGCAAACCTTCTTCAGCCTTGGCGCAGAACAGTGAGGTAGGTTCAATTACACAAAAACCTTGTAGACGTCCAAAGGGCAGGAAAACCACGGAGCAGTGCCGGCCCGGCACATAATGTCCCTCATTTCGGTTTGAATTTTTAGTTTCTAAATTATTTTTTTAATTTTTTAATTTCATTTTCCCCTAATTTTTTTAGCGTTTTTGAGCTTTTTTGCTGGTTCTTTTTCCCGTATTTGTTTGCATTATCCGTGATTGGCTAATCTGTTTTTTTCTATTTTAAATTTAATTACGTCAAATAAGTCACCATCAGTTACAGTGTAATTTCAATTAGTTACAATACAATTTTAGTCATAAACTACTTTTTTCAGCCGAAATGACCAAGCTGAAAACGTGCTTTCACATCAAGAGATTCTGTCAGAAAACTCAACTCGTTTGCACATCGAATCAACAGAAGGTTAAAAGGGAACTGCCCTGCAATTGACGAGCATGTAGAACACAAGTAGTTGCGTTCATTTTGGCTTATAACTTATGGCTTATGAATTATACTACAGTAACTAACTTTAAACAATATGTTTTTAAGACATTGTTAACAAAAAGATTGTAGTAAAAAATGTGCTGGGTTCAATTGTATCGGTCAAAATCACATGCGACTATTTTTTTTCTGTGTACTACCTCTCACGAATAGCCAAATTTTAAAATTTTAAGCAATGAACTATAATCCACGGTTCAAAAGAAACCACTTATTCCATCAACCTAGGTTAACCAGTACTCTTTTTTTTTTCTTTTTAAGAAAGAGATTTAACCTTGACTCATTCTACGTTTCGGCATAGTGGGCTTACCCTTGTCCTTGAAAAGGCCCAGAAAAGCCAGCCTGGCCCATAAAATCACATCGGGCCCGTTGATGTCTGTGTTGTGTTGTGTTGGGCTAGGTTGCTTGAAGTAGATCTAAACAGCTCAAAAGGCCCGAATCAACCGACTGTTTTTAGTCCTGTTATTTTAGTCTACCGGTCCAGTTGCAAAAAAAGTTAACCACAAATTTACTAATGCGCGTGTATCTAGAAAGAAGGTAAATGTACGTAGAATGTACTGCATAGTTCAGATACACTATCAACTTCGAGTGCAATAGCCTAGTGGCCAATAAGTGTTAGGAACACATGAATAAACAAATACAGGAATTGTATAAGAAATGCTAGTGCAATTCTACGTGAACACAATACAGAGGAATAGTTCAAAATTGGTGTTTAGATTCTAGTTTCATAGGAATTTAAGGACAGAGAGGGTATATGCAAGACACAAACAAAGGAATTTTCCTATGAGGTCTAACCTCCTCATGTTAGAAATAGTACTTTTCTGGCCTTTTATAGGAGACTGCAATAACAAGGTCTAGATATATATTTAATTTGAATATCTGATCATCTTTCTAATGCTGACACAATGTTGTCAATATTTTTCATATGTGCACAAGGGAATTAAAGATCATATTGCACAAGTGCATTTCATTTCCTCCCTAAGTCAAGTATTGCTTATGAGATGACGCACAGCATATCAACACAAATAAGTGACCGTATGTTTCAGTTCAATCTTTTTGTGCGTTGGAATCCAATGAGTAATGATATGTGAGCTGCAAAACTCTCTCTATTCAACAGAGGTTTTGCTAACCATTCTTCTGCCAGTTTTGCAGAATTAATTTGATCAACGGGTAGCTCCATAATTGACACAAATAAGCTAGATGCATGATATCACTGTAGGTTTGTTCTTGGTTTGGTACTTAATAGATCCCGGTGCCCGTGAGATTTCAAGCATGCAAAGGATCTTGTTTGACAGGGTGTTTCTCATAAAAGGCTACTCTTCCTCTATAACTTGGGCATGCATGCAATTTTCCCATCCTTTTCATGGAAGGGTCAAAACATTCTTTTTTGGCGAAATTAAAATTATTTTTTACGAAATGAGACAAAGCATTATTTCAAGTTGATTAAATTGAAAGTACATATATAGCTGGAGGTGTTAATCCATTCCTCTTTAGTTCCAATATTGTGCACCACTAGATCTAGATCTTTCAAGCTAGCCATACAACAAGATAGAGCAATCTATAGAAGATCAAATGGTGCTGATCAAAATTCAAGATCAGGGAAGATATTTAAGCTAATATTCAATAGTTTGTCATCTTCAAGATGCAACTCGATCGTAGCACAAGCCACAAGTAGCTACTGAACAGCATTGCATAGAGAACTCCATACTATGACACTACCGTACCCACACAGTTCCCATGGCCAGATAATTTACCAAGACAAGTACTAAATAACTACTTAAAGAAGAACGATAGATAGAAGGAATGCTTCTCTTGGATCTCAAACCAAAGTACCAAACAACAGTTCATCAAACAAAACTAGCTAAAAATTTTCATGGCGAAAAGAACCCCCTCAAGGGGCATATCTCCTTAAGAAACACAGACCAAACTCAGGGGGCAAAACAATTTAATGAATTAAGCAAAACATTCATGATAGTTGCGCAAGGCACAAGCAATAGAGATAGGCAAAAGATCAGCATACTCCAGTCTAGCTAGTAGCAGCTATCTTCTTGTTCGTCTTCCATAAGTAGATCCTAGAAAAGCAAAAGGACTTCGGACCAGGACGCTTGATTCCCCGTAGGCACGGCGGTAGTACAAAGAAGTGGTAGCAGCAAGAAAGAAGAAGAAGAAGAGTTGTTTGTGACAGCTTGATGATGGCCTCCTTGACTTGACTCACATGAGCACTACCACAAGTCTAGATCACCATCATCACCGCCATGCACAAGCACCACCTCTCACTTCATTTCTCTCCCCCTCTTCGCCTCCATGGACACCACACACAACACAACATGACAACATCCCTCTCCTCTAATTTCTCTCTCCCTTCAACTCTTGCGCTAGCTAAAGCTCCTCCTCCAGCCTCTTCCTGGACGGCGTGGACCGGAAGTTTGCAGCGGCATGATTGTTTCTTGGAAGGAGGAGAGAGGTTTCTTGCATCACATGCCGTGCCATCATGGAGGCCATGGCGCAGGCCATGCCATGTACACACCCAACTTTCTTGCTTCCTTGGGCATCTTAACCTTATCTCCCCTCATCTCTTCTGTCCAGGGGTCTGGCTTCTCTCTAGTAACGTGATGGTGATGTGAGTTGTTCAATGACATGATGGGTTAACTTATAATGGAGTTTGGCCGATCTCGGGGTTATTAAAGACAAAAATAAAAAATTAGGCAGGCAAAGTGGCTATCTATCAGCTGCTTTCGTATGAACTAGTTAACAAAAAACAAATTGCCGAGGTGTGTAAGGGGGTAGAGATGAAGGATGGGGGTGGGGTTTTGTTAGTTGGTGATGATTTGATGTTGTGATTTGGTTCGACGGCCAGGAATTCAGCGGTGAAGGAGTGCTTGATCTGTCATCAATAGTTGTCAATTCGTCACACCTGATAATGCAACAAGTTAGCTCTAGGCTTTTTTGCAGGCTAGCTAGCCCAATGCATGTCCACTCTGTATGGTCGGTATGTGATACGTACATATGCCTAGCGAGTAGAATGCCATGGTTTTGGAGCACTTTGGGATCCATTTTTGTGATCCCAAAAATTAAGTCAAACTAGCTAGCTAGCTAGCTGCAATGAACTTACCTAATCTTTTTAGACTTTTAAGTTTGGAATATTGCAAAAATCTATGTCACGTTCGTGTTTCTTTTTAATCGTTTGATCCCTTGAGAATATGGTTTGTTGTAGCAACTGACTTGTTTTTTCAATGTCGGAAGGGATTTACTGGAAGATTAAGGCCCTGTTTGGAACATGATTTGATTTATAGGAATTTCACATGAAAGGCAAAATCCGCTATGGAATTGATTTCTTTGTCCCCAACGGGACTAAAAATCTTTCAGGTAAATTCTTCTAGGCGACGCGCATACTGTCACTCTGTCCAAACGTTGTAGCAGTTTGTAGGGTCGGCAAACTAGTGGTGATGGCAGCTAACTTTCCTTCAGTATTTGGTCCCTGCTTACTCTTGTCCCCTAAAATCGAAACACCCAAGGACACCTGCTTATGGCCCGCTCACATGTGATTAGGATAGCTAGCCAAGTGTATTACTACATCCAATTCTAAATATAAGTCATTTTAGAATCTATATTAATCAAACATTTCTATATTTGATCATCAATATTTAAAAAATTACTAACATTGGCTACATTAAGTTGGTATAATTAGATCTATCATGAAATATACTTTTATAATATATAATTTTCTATTTGAAACAATGTATTGTTCATAGAAATTGAATATCAAAGCATCGCTTTGGACATCGTGCCAATATTCAAAACGAATTATATTTGGAATCGGAGAGAGTACTAGCTAGTTTCGTACTTTCATGTGATGTTCTGATGACACATTTTGGTTTTGGCCATGATGATGTTCCACGTCAAACAAATAGATTCCCTTCAAGAAAAAAATATAATTCAGAAGCAATTATCCATGGGCAGAGGAGCATCGGATGTTCAACAGTAGCGTGTTGCTAGTGGCACGTATCTGCTTTGTAGTTTTTATGAAAAGGTGGAAACCTACGCCAGTGCTTATTAAGTTGCATCTTCAGTCGTCTGAAAGAAACAACCCTAAATTGATTTCGAAAAAAAAAATCTATACAAGCGATACATCCATGCGTTCATAGAATAGGGAGAGAACATCTATGTAACAATACGTGTGTGTCTCGACACAACAAACGTAACTCTTGAGTGTGTAGGATCATATGTCGAAGTCAGAGGGGATGAATGATTTCTGTTATTTTTTTGGAGTCTCTTGATAGTCGATGACAATTTTTGATCGTTCGAACAATCATATCATTCGACTACTTCGATCACCCTTGCACATGGTTATACACTTTAGCCCAATTGCAATCACCAGCAATTTTCAACGAATCACGAACTAGATTCTCAAGATGATTTTTATTACTGGATTTTTATGAATTTACAAAGTACCCTCACAAGCACCCCTAAAAGCTTTCTCCTCGAAAACCCTCTCCAAAAACCTCTATCCTTTAACCCATAACCTCTCCTACTTTTATATGTTAACGCTACAAACAGTGTTTAACTCAAACACAGACTCAAAACCTTATCTCTACTGGAAAACAAGAAATCCGAAAGCCTTCCGAACACGGGTTTTATTCAAACTCTTCCTCTTCCAAAATACGGACTCTATCCGTAAACCTCCAATCTTATCACGCGACGAAACCTCTAGAATCACAACGTATCAAAGCCTCTGGAACGCACCTTCTGTAACTTTGCTACGTATCCACAATCTCTGTGTCCAAGTCTCCTAGACCGCACCACCCGTAGCTTCTTCATGAATCACCTTCTTGGATCTCCATGTGATTCAGCATGAGCCCGACCACCTCATACGACATTCTTGATTGCCTGGACCTCAGACTCCCCAGTCCTAGTCCATCCTCCTCGTCCCCAGTACCGAGTCCTTTCAACTACTGAGTACCATGACCACCTGACCATCCAGCATCAGCCAGTCATCCTACTAGTTTAACATGAGTACTCAAAGTACTCGAATATCACAAGAATTGAAGCACTCGTACTGACAAAGAAGTCTACAAGTACCGACCGCGAAGCCTACGGCAACTGATTGCATGGTCTACAACAACTAACTAGAAAACCAAAGACAATGACCGTAGACCATGAAGTCTATGAGTATGATAGCAATATGTGAAGTCTACGACTATTGACCGCAAAGTCTATGACTATCAATCAAAAAGTCTATGACTATTGAGTACAAAGTCTACGACTATTGAGTACGACCAATAAAATCTACGACCATGAAAAAATAATGTAGCTTCAATTACCTTCAGTGATCATTTCGTCGTGGTCGAAGTCGAACGTGGTCGAAACCGGACATGGTCGAAGTCGAACGTGGTCAAAACCGGACGTGGTCGAAGCCAGATGTGGTTGAAGTCAGCCGTGGTCAAAATGCCGTAGTTGAGATGCCGTGGTCGAAGCCAGGCGTAGTCGAAAACAGACGTGGTCATTCTTCCAAACTGAACCAGTTCTCCTTATCCCATGTCCCTATCATGATCGCATGAGTGATGACAACAAGGAAGAGAGAAGGATGAGAATCGTTGAAGAAGAACTTCAAGGATTCAGCATCTACTTCCCCACGGACGGTGCCGATGTTATGTAATAATATGAGAAAAATGACAAAAAAATCCTTGGGAGAGAATAGTGATTCTCTTTACTGCTATGAACTAGTTACAAGTGTGCCCTCAACTAGGTGAGAGACTAGACCTAATTACACTGAATTGAATAAGATTTTAATTCGTCCAGAAAAGAGACTTATTTTTGTGCTTTCATCATCCAACCTTAAATACCAATGAGGAAACGCTAATTATTCGCTGGGGAAGATGTCTTATGGAACCAGCGCGTCTGGTCAGAGAGGTAGTTATTGTCAGAGAGAGAACACCTGATTGTCGGTTGTTATCAGCGGGAGACAAATGTGAGCAACAATAGCATGTCAATTGTTATCAAACACTTAGGGCCAAAGCATCGTACTATTTGGAGTGGATAGGGCACGTGTTCCATCCATTGCACGGAATGAATATCCTGGAATCGGGTCCAGGAACCAGTTCATAGATTCTCCAAGCAACCATCTGGTCGAGCAACATGCATAGTGTCTCTTTGACCAGGGTACTCGGGGAGCAACCTCTGAAAGTTTACGACCATGGGGTCCCTTGGCCGTAATTATAAATTAAAGCTATATTTAGGGATTTATTCAATACTTGTCAGATGTTGTGTTCTTGCATGAAATGGCACAAGACTTTGGTGCTCTTTATATAATAACTTAGATGATGGTATGTCGGTATGCTATTTAGAACATATTGGTCTTCTTGAACTATTATTGTTATGACAGGGGGAAATTCGGCAAAGTTTTGCATATGGCAATATAGTAACAGATAATAAGAATTGTTGCAAAATAACTATCGCAAACGACATGTCAAGTAAATTAAACAACCATTCATTGCAAAAGCACTGGTTCATAACAAGTTAACAAGATAACTATTGCAATCATTCATGACAACAAGTTCCTAAAGTTAGCAGATTACATAACACATAATCAGTGGTTCATTACAACATCCAACAATTACTAAAATGGAATACCCTTTCACATCCTAGCGCAAATCTCACATAAGAAGTAGTTTTATAGCACAAAAGGAGTGGTATTTTCTGAAAGTGTTAAAAATGGAACATAAGTGTAAAAAGAACCATTTCCCATGGCCAAAAAGAGAGAGAAGGTTTTAATTCGTAATCAAATCGAGGTAATAGCATATCATAAATCTAAACATCTTTAGAGCGGTATGAGGGGTACTTCAAGTGTTTTATAAGCCAGATCTTATGGCTTATTTTGCATTGCAACTGTTGTTGTTTTATTGTACGTAATTAAATAAAAAATGAAAAAATTATATCAACATAAATAATGCAAAGAAATAAAAAAACAAAAAACTATAAGCTAGTAAATCAGAATCTAAAACCGTTTAAAACAGAACTGTAGTGGAAATAGCATTCTAAGCCACACCACTCTTTCAAGTACTGTATCATGAACTATCCTGTCATTGTATCCACCAGATCGACCAGCCGAAGTCATGTCCAGACAAGACACAAGTTGCAGCCAATGCAGCATGCGCGCACAATCGGATATTTTACAGTACACACGCGTTGATCCATAAATGGATATAAGTGCAGTGCAGCTAGCCCTACGTACGTCGTTGCGGCAACTGGCCCCCAAGACCCACGCCACGCACAGCTACTGAACTGAGCTAGCCCGGCCGACCTGGTCCGTCGGTGAGCCGCGCCAGGACGGAAGCCTTCTCATCTCACGTTCTCCGCGCGCTCCGGCCAACAATCCAGAAGCCGCTCCACCCTCCGACCGCGCGGACGGGCACAGGCGCACCGCGCACAGCACAGCTATCGATCATGGTCTCCATCTGCCGAGTGCAGGCGACGGTGCGCGCGGGTCGTGCGGCGCCGTGCTGGCTGACGAGCCCGGTGCGTACGTAGGTTGGACAGTCGTGGGCTACCTCTTGCGCCGAGTTGTGCGCCGTGAGCGGCCGTGCCCGTGCGGCGTGCGCTCGGCCGAACCGCCGAAGGTAGTTATGCAAAGGCCCAGCTTCAAATGCGCCGGCGAACATACCCACAGCTCGTCGATCGTCTGTGGCAACATGCCGGGGCTCTCAATTAGCCTGCGCGGCCACGCGCGCTTCCTCGTCGCAACCCGTAGCGTGCAACTACTTTGCTGGGCCGAGTCCATCTCAAGTTCCTAACGGCGGCATATATAAACAATTGTAGGATTCTCATCGCAATTCTTTGATGTTCCAGGAAACATTATATACAACCATCTCTACTCCATGGCTCCATGCAAGGCACATACATATACTAGGACAATTTCTATGCATACGGTGATAGAAAGAAAAAAAAATCATGAAGTTTTCTGGAAGCATAGACACAAATCCATCTGTTCACATGGCAATGGCATACAGGGATGGTCAAAGGTCAGTGTGTACA
Organism: Dendrocalamus sinicus; assembly: GCA_036346575.1. Taxonomy (NCBI): domain Eukaryota; kingdom Viridiplantae; phylum Streptophyta; class Magnoliopsida; order Poales; family Poaceae; genus Dendrocalamus; species Dendrocalamus sinicus. Next base: position 22,849,710 of record CM070646.1, on the reverse strand, counting down.
TGCAAGCCTGCGAGAAGATTGCCCTATACACAATTCATGCGTCAGCTAGCTAGCTGAACTGACACTCTTGGAGTTCAAGGACAGAAACTTGGCGACTTGCAGTTGCTGCAAAGAAAGAGACCACCAGCTCCGGTTAAAGCTTCCGAACCTCCCTGTTCTGCAGATTCAGCGCAAGCACCCCCGGCCACGCCGTGCATGATGAGTGCATCTGCAAGATCACCATGCCACTCTCTCCCCGAAACAATCGAGGTCGATTACCTGGCTCGTAAGTGGACGCAAGTTTGGGTCTACTGACCGCAGAATCATAGCCTTGTCGATCGAGCGGTACAGGCAATGCGCGACGCGACCAGGATGGAGAACTGAGAGACCGCGGCTGCAAGCGCTTGGCGCCGTTTGGGTTCAGTGTCTCGGTGACGGGGCCCCACTTGCCTCCTTGACGAGTAGGTCTGCGTCCGCGACGAGCAGCTAGAAGGAGTGGCACGAGTCGTCACTCGTCGTCGTACCGAGGGAAGCAAGACGTGCGACCACGGGGAGAGTCGTCGCCGTCCTCGCCGGTCGCCGCACGAGGGAGTAAGCCGCAAGCGATTGCCTCTCGTGGGGTAGCACATGCATATATAAGCCCCCAAGCGGCCGTGCCACTGCCGACTGCCGACGACTCTACCGCCGGCCGGTGGTACGGTACTACGGTTGCGGAGGACGACGAAGACAATTTTGCACGGAAGCAGATCTTCTGACTTGCAAGAGGCAAGTCACGGCGTGACTTTCCCCTCACATCCACCGTTCAACGCCATCTAACGGTACTTTTGTCATGGCCCACCACCCATCTATTCACAAATTCCCGTCGGACTCCCTTCTTCCTGAACGAGTGTCTTCTCGAACCGGCGGTTCTATTGGAAATAATCTTGTTGTTGAGAATGGTTGTAGCTGCACTCGATAGTCGCAGCTACTATTGAGTGTGGTCGTAGTTGAAGTACTCGGTGTGTTCGAGTATTGCGTGGCTGTAATCGTGTCTTAGTGTGTTGTGAATTGTACGATGGTCGTAGCCACAGTGGTCGTACTCAAATATACTCGTATGTCATGTACTGTACAGTGGTCGTAGCCAGTGGTAGGCACCATGGTCGAACCATGGTCAACGCTAGGGTCAAGGGAGTGATCGAGGCCACCGTGACTCGGTTGTGGTCGATAGTAGAAGTTACCGTGGTCATGGTCGGTAGTCATAACTGCCATGGTCGATGGTCGGTAGTCGTAGCTGCCGTGGTCGATGGTCGGTAGTCGTAGCTGCCGTGGTCGATGGTCGGTAGTCGTAGCTGCTGTGGTCGATGGTTGGTGGTCGGTTATGACCATATTGTGTACATGTGGTCATTACGACCATCTTGTGCGTGGTCGTAACGATCGGGTCGTTGTGTGGTAATGACCGGTGTGTGGTTGTAACTACCAGCGCTGTGGTCGTAAGCACCGCGGTCGTAGCTCCTGCGTGTCCATGGTCTTGGCGCCTGTGTCTACAGTGGTCGAAGTCAAGCTCAGATCGGAAAAGCGGTCGAGGAACAACTGAGGTTGAAGCCAGTGGCTGTGGTCATGCGGCCAGTCTCTGGAGTAGTTAGCGCAGTTGGTGGTAACTGTAGCAGGTGTCAGCACGGGTCATCGTGGATGACGTAGACCATACCTTGGTCGGTGAACTGCTCGGTATGGGCAGACGACTGGTCGCTATAGCAGTTGGCAGGCAACTGAGCAAAGCAACATGGGCAGGCGACTGAGCGGCGTGGGCAGGCGAACTACTCGATATGAGCAGGTAGTGGCCATCAGAAGTTGTAGCAGTAGTGAGTGCGTGTGGTGGTGTAACCATATGAGCATGAGACCTATTTAAAGGCATGTAAATCTGTAGAGCTTGTAAGAGTTTGAGAATACAGTGAATAGAAGAGGAAGCGTGTGTCGCCGGGAAAAAGAAAGAAAGTTCCCTCTCTTTGTTTCGCTCATTTTTTTCTCTACTCCCCCTACGCTTCTTCCCTAGGGCATGGGCCAATAGGTTCTTCCGCTTCTCGCGGTAACGATGTCTGCTGCGCCTCCATCCCCTCCACGGTTGCCACCACCACCGCTGCGACCCTGCCAGCCACTTGGTCTTCGCTACGCTCCGGCACCATCTCCAATCCGCTGACGAGACATGCTTACAATTTAAAACCAAATTAATTACTAAGATCCATGGATCGTTAACTAACATCTTTTTTGTTGCATGTAGAAGAGTAGCTAGCTAGGCTCTTCCATTGGCTAGGAGTTGCGGCGTACGACAGGCAGGCCTTCTTGGACTCTACAAAGTCAAGCTTGATGATGCTGTCGCCGCGGCCGTAGATCACATCTGGCACCAAGCCAACTGTGAGGTTCAGTTCTTCAGCAAGTTATTCAGAGGAAGGCTCCAAAGTTGAAGTTGGTAGCGAAGCCACTGCTTTGATGATTTCATTCAAAAGACCAGCGACGGCCAAGATTCAAGGAAAACGACTTGGAGGGCATCTAACGACAGGAAGTATTTTTAGTAGCTACTGTGTAGGCACCGTTGATGTCATCTTCTTGTCGTTACTCTATTCTACCTCTGAATTACTCAGCCAGCCAAGCTGTTACTTTTTAGTGCTGTAAACATTGAACTAATGGGGCTTTATAACCCAAGTACATATGAATGGAAAGCTATCCCGAACTCACAAATTATTCTCTTCTAGTTGGTAAAATAGCTTAGAACTCTAGCATTGTAGTTTTCCCCAAATTTATCCACCGATCAAGACCTATTTCGCATCTCATTTTGTCTCGCTCCTTCCTGGAGCTTGACAAAAGTATCAGAGCAAGCTCGATTCTTGGAGTGGAGATTTGACACGGTGAGGGTTGGGAGAAATCGAGCAATTTTTCCTGTAAAATACCTGAGCTTGTGCGGATCCGACACTTGGAGGCGGAAGTCTTTTCGATTTGGGTCTGGGTTGGTTGGAAACATCCATAAAATCCCTAGATCTGAGTAGGGAAGGACTAGGCAAAGGTGCAAATCTGGCAAGCGTGATTAGTTAGAGGTTGGGCAACTATAAAATCCCTCGAGTTGGTCTTGCCGGTCAGAGTTCATGGTGGTGACCACAAGATCTCAATCACAAGAATCCATGGTGGGAAAAGAAGAAGTGGTAGAACCTAGAAGTGAGATTCTATCTATGAAGGAGGATATCACGGAATTGAAGAGTCAACAACCTGAATTTACCGAAATGAAGATGATGATGACTCAAGTGTAGACCAAGATGACAGGAGAGGTTTCTGGGACTTCTGACAGACCCACAACACCAGGATTGTTACTATCCTTACACCAGGGCACTAATCAAGTGGGAGACGTTGGATGTTTTCCTATGGTCACCAAAGAAATTCAAGTAATTCCTCCTGCACAAGTGATGACTATGGTTGTGGATACTCATGCTGCTCCAAGGATGAGAAACCCTAAGGTTTAGTTTACCATTGAACCCAATGTTGTTAGACCTGAGTGTAGAGAGAATAGGAATAGCTCAAACACTGCACCGTCGAAGGAGGAGGGCCGCGCATTATATTAGCTAGGCAAGCCAGGATTAGGAAGGTACAAGATCCTCAATTAGAGGGGGTAATCAAGTCAGTTTACAACTATACACCAGCTATACATACATATCTCTAACACCCGCCCACAATCATATCAGGAGGATTTCAGATGCAAAGACTGGACCAAAACTCGAAGAACAGCTACACAGGTAGGCCCTTAGTCATGATGTCCACGAACTGATGTAAAGAGGGTATGTGAAGAACTTGAACATGACCAAGTGACACCTTCTCGCGGACAAAGTGAATGTCAATCTCGATGTGCTTCGTGCGCCGATGTTGGACTAGGATGATATGTAGATAGCGCTGACATTGTCACAGTACACAATGGTCGTGGAAGTAAGAGGAGGATGTAGTTCCTGAAGTTGGCGCAGCTAGCAGCACTCAGTGAAGGTGTGGGCTACGACACGGCACTCATCCTCCACACTTGATCAGGACACCATGATTTGATGCTTGGAGGACCAGGACACCAGGTTACTGCCGAGGTAGACGTAGTAACCGGAGGTAGAACGACTTGAATCAGGGCAACCGGCCTAATCCGCGTCGGAGCAGGCAGTGAGAAAAGTCACTAGGGAGGTCCCAATGTGCAGGCCGACGTCAAGGGTGCCTTTCGCATAGCGTTGAATGCGCTTGGTCAATGCGAGGTGAGGTTCCCGCAGATCGTGCATGATGAGGCATGTCTGCTAAACTGCATACGCTAAGTCGAGATGAGTTAGAGTCAAGTACTGGAGGGCGCCAGCAGGACTCTTGTACTCGGATGAACCAGCAAGTAGAGCACCGTCAAGGGTCGACAGCTTGGTGCGAGTGTCCACTGGTGTCGCGGTGCAGTGAGACTTGGCCATGCCAGTGCACTGAAGGAGCTCCATAGCGTACTAGTGTTGTGAGAGAAATAGCCCTGAAGTGGGGCGTTTGACGGAGGTGTCGAGGAAAAAAATAAAGGTTGCTGAGATCAGTCATCGAAAACTCCGTGTCATCAAAGTCGGCGTATCTGTATATCGATTTCATAACTTGCTCTAGAACTATAAGCTCAAACCCTGATTCTTAAAACCCCTAAATTGGCTGGATAAGAGAGATCCTGGTCCTAGAATGTATCTCAGTAGCCAGCTGGTTACTACAAGATGCTGCTATTCGGAATATTGGTTGCACATTAGGTTTCGTTTGCTAGCAACTTCTCTAATGTAGTTTTTCATTTGAAGATTGGCTAAACCAATTAAGTAGTGCTTCTTATTATTCTATTTGACTGAACTAATTATGATGAAATTTCTTAACCACTTTTTAATCTCCCTTTTCCATATTATTGATAGGTGAGTACTGTTTTCATTTGCTTGCAGGAATTCGATACGTCATATGGTCCTGCTTGGCACTGCATTGTTGGAGCGAGCTTTGGTTCCTATGTCACTCATTGGGAGGTTTCTTGTACTTCTCTGTCGACAAGGTCTACGTTCTTCTCTTCAGAACTGCTGTTGAGCCATTAGGCCATCCACGATGAGACCTATAATCAGTTTATTAGCGAGTATAGATGCTATGTAGTGTGCATTCGACATCTAACATGTAGAAGGTTAAGGAGAGTAGGATGATAAACGCCCTCCGTGTAAATATGTCGAACCAATCAGCTGTAACTTCCATGTACTACTCGCTCATCTACCATGTAAACCTTAGCATCCATTAGCTTTCAAAGCTGTTATGCTCTGTAACTTCTCTTCCTTGTGAATTAGTATGATGCCTGGTATTACTAGAAAACATAACTCTTCTAAATATGGACGCTTCCTATTTTGATCTTCTGCTTGACGACTTTCAGATTAGAATGTTTACATACATCACAAGTTGAGCGACATATGGAATCTGAAGAAGCATTAAAAAATTAGTTTTAAATCTAATCTGAATAAGCATGCATCGATCGTAGCAAGTGGCTGATGGAGAAAAAAAATCGAGTGTTCATGTTCATTTGGTCCAGTCAATAAGCAACAGGAAGTACATTTTTTTGGAACGCGCAAAAGCTTTGTGGGTCTTTGCATTAAGAAGACAGTGAAATAGTACTATCAAACACATTGTATTTCCTAGCACTAATAACTGAGAGGCTCTAACCAGAAATGTTAAAACCAAATACATTGTATACGATCAAGAGCAGGACAGATCGGCCTGCAGCTAGAAAGATTCTTTTCACGGCACGAGATCATCCAAAAAAGACTAAAATAGCGCAGCGATCGAGACGATTCCGCCCAAAAACACCGAGGCAATCACACGCCCGACGCTGCTCCTGCACCGGTCGCCGCTCGATGAATCGCCATCAGGGCGCGGCGGCGTAACGGCGGGCGGCGGCGGCGCTTCCACAACTGCATGCACACGAGCAGCAACTTCACGTATCAAATGCCACGCAAAGTTAGCCGACACGAATTCATATTGTATACATATCGATGCAGGCAGCGTGCGTGCGTGCGTGCATGCGGGCTGGTTGAGACGATCGACGACGGCCGACGCGTACGCGGGACTAACCTGGCTCTGGGCTGCCGGCGGCGCCGGCGCGGCAGCCGACAGGGAGGCCGCAGCGGGCGGGCAGCCTGAACATCTGCTCCCTGGTGACGTTGAACGTGCCGAGCATCTCCGGGTCGGCGAAGAGCCGGCACAGGCACGGCATCTCCGCGGCCGCGGCACGCTGCAGCGCCGCGCAGCACGTCTGCGGGGGGTGCCTGGTTGTCTTGAGGTACGCAGTGCACGGCAGCACCTCCTCCAGGCACGGCAGCAGCGGCTCCGAGGGGAAGCCCGGGGCGCCCGCGTCGGCGCGGATGGCCACCGCGGCGGCGAGGCGGGATCCGGAAAGGACTAGAAGGAAGAAGTGCACGGCGAGGTCCTCGACGGAGCAGCGCATCGTCGCGGGCTCAGATTCCGGAACGCACCGACGTTGTGACGATGCGAGGTTTGTGTGGGTTTCGCGCGTGTTTGACTCGATCGTAAAGCTCCTGCGCGCGCGGGGGCGCACTGTGCAGGGAGGTTATTTCGGGCGATGTAATGGTGACGAGTTGCCAAGTTAGCATGCGGGATCACATGGTGAGATGTGCATAGAGACCGTTACAAACGAGAGAAAGTGTTAAGGAATAATTAAGTGTTTTTTGGTTGAAAGCATTTAGAATTTAGGTATTGGATCTTCATCTAATAACGGATCTCCATATCTTTTTTTTTCAAAAAAAAAGGAATTTGAGATATTAGATCTCTATCTAACGGATCTCCTCATACCCCATTTCCTCTAAAAGAAATGTGAGTGCTCCAAATCTGAGATATTGGATCCATCCAATGTCCAAAAAATCTAAGTAATTCTAATTCTAAAAAACATTCGAGGGTTACCAACGAATTAACGGTTTTATTATGTCAAGCCGGACATGAGCAAAAGCGGACTGCCAATGGATTGGCAGGCGACCAAACCATCTACTTTCTCGCATTCTCTATCTATTCTTGCAATCTTGCGTTGCTTTGGTGCTGAAATATGTGTGCACTTTTGGGGTTCTTGGAGCAGTTTTGCAGGAATTAGCTTGTTAGATGTCTAGCAAAATTCGCCAAATCAATAACACCGTCGTCTCGGTATTCACGGCCTCAAGCACCTATCGCGTGCAACTGGCTTCCTTCGAGACGCCGGGCACGCACGCTCCGTCCAACCAAGCGCCTCCCTTTCGAGCCGGACGCCGGTCGCGCTCCGCCCCAACACGAAAACCCCAAAATTCCCAGGCTTTCGATTCGTCGCGACGCCCCAAACCAACACCCCCTTCCCCACCAAAGTTTTTTTTCCGCGACGTCTGCGTCACCTCACAGTTCGTTCGCGCAAAGTCGTCGTCGCCTCCTCGATGACCAAGAACGGTTACTGCCTCGCTGCTGGCGAGCTGTTGCCCACCCCCACTCCCCTCTCCCTATCCGCGTTGCTAATCGCTGGTGTACTTCTAATCCTACTCTGTAATCGACACTAATCCTTCCCTAATCTCCGATCGCCGCCATGTCCGACGAGAGCGGGAACCCTAGCCCCCCGCCGGCGGCTGCGGCAGCGGGGGTGGGGGCGGCTGCGGCGTGGCCGAGGCGGCGCTGCCGCGACGTGTTCTGGCTGCTGGTCTTCCTCCTCCATCTGCTCGTCTTCGGCGGGGCGCTCGCGCTCTTCGGCCTCAACCGTTTCGGCCAGGCCGACCGCTTCAAAATCGATCGCTTCACCAACCTCACCGCCGCCCCGGCGTTTGCCGCCTCGCCGGAGCCCGCGCCGCCGCCGCCCGTGGTCGAGGTGGCCGAGGACGTGACGCCGCCGTCCGAGCTGACGGAGACGTACTGGCCGTACTACGGCGCCGCGGGGGCGCTGGGGGCGGCGCTCGCGTGGGCGTGGTTGGCGGCGGCGGCCGGGAGGAGGGACGGGGGGAGGCTGCTCATGAGGGCCGCCGTGCACAGCCTCACGGCGTACCTCGCGGTGGTCAGCGTGCTCTGCTTCTGGGGGAAACACTTCTTCTGGGGCGTGGCGTTCGCTGTCGGCGCCGCACTGCACTTCCTCTACGTCATGTCAGTGCTTGATAGGTATAGCTCATCGCAACTGCATTTTCTGAATTGGTCCGTAAAATTTGGTAATTCCATACAGTTTGGAGTGAACTTGGACTGTAGTGGGTGCGGATGTGATGGTGACACCGACAAGAGAGGTGAAATTCTGACAATCACCTGCAAAATTGAAGAATTGTGCCAACGTTTATAAGAATTTGGCTAGGTGGTTGATGCATGTCTATTTCGATGCCCCTCTCCTATAGTTGTCCTCATATACTTGCGTTTCTGCAGTCAGGCACGCATGCCAACTGCCAATGCTTTCTTGACGATATATGCTTTGGAGTCAACTTGATTTGAATAGAAAGTGCACAATTTAAGCACGCATAAGTTCAGACTTTAGTCAGTATTGCCAATCAAATGCTGTATAGATGAACAAGAAACTATGGGTATATTTGGATCTTAGGCTAGATATTTTCCAGCCTAGCATTGCCAGGCTATGTATTTTCTTAGGCTAGAGATTTTCCAGCCTAGCATTGCCAGGCTATGTATTTTGAACTGGTAAAAAACCGTAGCTTTTAGGGGCAAAGTAGCCTTGGTGGGCTAGAATAAACTTGCCTAGTGAGGAGAGCTGATTCGGCTTGCTCTCGTCGGCAACAATCTTACGCGGCGAGAAAATGCTCCACAACTTCCCACCGAAACAAGTGGCCTGTTCTGTCAACAACTCAATCAACGAAACCAACAGATAGTTGCAGTATCTTTTGTCTAAAATTTAGGGTGTTCTTTTGCATCCGAACCAAACAACGTGCCTTCGAATGCAACATAACCAAGCATGGGGTCTGGGCAAGTGTAGCTTAGCTAAGATTAGCTATTTTGCCCATTTAAGCTATAGCTCAGCTCAGTTAAAAATCCAAATGTACCTTATGATTTCAGGAATCTTGTCATTATTTGGGTTTATGTATACATGTTCTATGCAAAGTGTGTACATATTGGGTTTACATATGTTTGAATGATTCAACTTCAATGTTGTTTGAAGATTAATTTGATTGTAGTTGCATGGAGGGAATGCCAGTCAAATAAGTGAAGAGTGGTAAGTATAGTATGACACAGAAGCTGTACAGCCGTTTATATTTTGGTACAGGTTTACATTAATTGCAATGGACAAGTGAGTTGAATTGCACTTTAGCTGGTTTAACTATTGCCACATTGTTATTCTTCAGAGTAATTGATGTTAGACATATGTGGCCCTGATGGTAGCGCATAAATCAAATAAATCCAATTATTGGCTGTAGGACAGAAATTGGTTCAGTAGGCATGTCGTTATACTTTCTGAATGCAGCTTTGCTCAGCAGAGCATGTTGGAAAATGCATTCTTTAGATGAAATATGCATGTTGGTTTAATCTGTTGTTGCTGTTGCTGCTGCTAGAGATACATTGCTTTAGGAGATGTAAAAACCGGTAGTTTCATGATTTAGTCACTTTGGAGGGAAATAAACACAGGTGTTGGGTGCACTGCACCACAAGAGGTGTAGGCCAATAGTACTTTACCAGTAGGCATGAATACTTGTGTAGTAACTATGTAGGCCAATGGTACCTTACTGGGTAGGCTGTAATATTTACATAGAAATGGTGCAAGATGCTATTGAGTTTACCTTTTCAGGGTGTAGTGCACTCTACACCAGAGTGAGATGAAGGCATGAAGCCCACTAAGGTGACACTGAATGCCTGAAAGACTTCTATACTTTGAAAATGTGACCAAATGAATGAATTTGCGCAGTCCTTAGATAGTGTGTAGCACGTTCAACACGGTTTTTTGCGTTCACCACAAACATGCTACAATGCATGGTGCAAATTTTAGTTTGAGAGCCTGGTGTCTAATAACTGGTTGTATCTATGGGAAATGATGTTATTGTTAGTAAAAACCAGAGACTGCCTATGCTCCTCAAACCAATATCAAACGGTCAGTGATCGCTAACTGTTCCCTGCTGATTAGTGATTATTGGTGTTTTCTCATGCCGTATCACCCTGCATTATATTAGCAGAAAGTTTTCTAGAAATAGTCAATTTTGTTTTAAAAATCTCCAATGTTTCTATCAAAGTTTAATATGAAAGTTGTATGGAAAGTTATTTGTAATTCATGACTGTCTGTGGAAGAAAGCTATAGTATCTAATTGCAAAACTTTAAAACCTGGTTCGGTTTTAAAAGAATGGAGAATTCTTGTGTGGATTTCCAGTTAAACCATGCATGCCATCCTTGGAGCAGAAAATTACTCTTTTTCCCTTTCCGTGTCTTGGTTAGTTTGTTGGCAGCTGTCAATTGATCTTGCTTTAGGAACAAAACATCGGCTCTTTATGTTTTAGATGACTGCTGTTCCAAAAGGTATGCTGGTCGGTAATCTTGCTGCCTGGATGCGATGATAAGTTGGGACCTTAGTTAGGTCATAAATACTAGATTTTAAAGAAATACATTATAAATCTTAATTTAGTCTCAGAATTTTTTGCTAGTGCTGCGTGATGTTCTGTCCATTAACAGAACTCCTACTTGAAATTGTAGTCTTGTTAATGGCCTATTGCTGCTCGAATTATGTGCCTAAATTTGAGAAATAGCCCCTTGTTATCCTCATGAGTAATATTTTTTTAGGGAATCATGAGCAGTATATTTGTTGCAAAACTGAATACTTCATTATTTTGTATGGTATTAACTGGGTCGATTTTTGCTAGATTTCCCTTCACAATGCTAGTACTGCAGAAGGCAGTAAGAATGGTCTGGGAACTTCCTGATGTTATGAGAGTAGCGTATGCATTTGTAATGGTCATGCTTTGTTGGATGGCATTATGGTCCTTTGGAGTTTCTGGTATCATTTCTTTTCACGTGCCTAATGGCGGGCAATGGTGGCTTCTTTTGGTGAGCGGGCAAGTTTTTGTCATTATTCAGTATAAAATTTCAATGTTTTTGCTGTTTTTTTGAGATGTTTTCGAATAACTTATTCTGTAATTTGCAGGTTTTCTCAGTCAGTTTGTTTTGGACTGGAGCTGTCCTTAGTAATACAGTCCATGTCATAGTATCAGGGATGGTTTTCCTTGTTCTCATTCATGGTGGCCAAGGTGCTGCATCGATGCCCCCAAAACCACTTCTAAAATCGCTTCAGTATGCTGTAACGACATCATTTGGAAGCATTTGCTATGGATCACTTTTTACAGCTGCCATTAGGACTTTACGTTGGGAGGTTTGTGCATTTACCTTCTAGAGTTGCCCACTACTAAATTTTTAATCATCAATTTCATTATATTATCATTACCTCTCATTATTTGTTCTTTTTTTGCCCTTGCCCATTCCATTCTATATTAAATTTCAGATTCGGGGAATTCGTTCTAAAATTGGCGGCAACGAGTGTTTGCTGTGCTGTGTTGATTTTTTGTTTCATATTGTGGAGACGCTTGTTCGCTTCTTCAACAAATATGCATATGTACAGGTCAGTGACAATGATGTTTTTATCTATGCGGAAGTTCTCAAGATGTATATCATATCAATGTGACTGTGCTCTGCATTTGCTGCTTTGCCATGTATATTTCTGTACAGACAATATTTTCCATGTTTCCTTGAACTATACTCCCTTCGTCCAAAATTCTATGGTGTATTTTTCGAATGGGTTTTGTCTATAAATATATAACGTATTTCATATTCGAATGCAAAATAAGTATGTCGTTCCCTACTCTACTAAAATTTTCAGCTTTACTTTGTATTCCCTATATGTATGCATTGAATGTAGTACTTAGAAATAATAATTAAGGGTAATCTAGTCATTTTCAGTGTCTTATTGGTCTATGTGTAAGATAAAATACGCCCTATATTTTTTGGCGTAGGGAGTAAAGTCTAATAATTTACTATGTCAATCAAAGTTCCTATGCATACCTGTATTCTTTTGTTACACAATTGCATGTGATTTGTGAAGCAAATCACTGCTTTTCTTTAATTGGTAAAACTTGATATACTAAAATATATTTGTATCCTCATACTATTGAGTACTGATATCAAGTTACCGATGGACTGCATTGCACACATGTATCACATAGTTTTCACTTTCAGATAGCTGTCAGTGGACAGAGTTTCAATAGCTCAGCTAGGGATGCTTGGGAGCTTTTCCAATCGACAGGCATCGAAGCACTTGTTGCTTATGACTGTTCGGGTGCTGTCCTTCTGATGAGCATCATTTTAGGTGGGTTAATTACAGGAACTTGTACGGGTGTTTGGGCATATTTCAAACAAAGTGATAAAGCTATTATGGTTGGCTCAACCTCTATGCTGATGGGCATGATACTGGTAAGTGTTTATATGTGTGTACGAATTTATTTGAAGCATCTTAGAAAAAGGAAACCCCATGTTCAAATGTTTTTTCTTATTGTATAAACTAGATATTGCTTGGAGCTGCACATTGGAACTTCTAAACTATAACCTTTGTTGGATCATTCCAGCTAAAAATGGTTTGCTGACTTTATTCAGGACTGAAAGCCGCTCTATTTTGCAGGTTGGGTTAACTGTTGTGGTTGTCGAAAGTGCAGTGACATCAATATACATATGCTATGCCGAGGATCCCCTTCTAATTCAGAGATGGGATCCTGAATTTTTTGAACAAATGTCAGAGGCACTACACCAGCGACTGCAGTACCGAAGCGCACGAGCCCGCCAAATACTGAACGGTCGGCTTGATCATTTGCCAGATACATCGAGTATTTGAACCGGACATGGGATGTTTCGGCATTTTTGTAAGTCCATTGAGAGCGCAGCAACCATTTCCAGGACAAAAAAAAGGGGGGTTTAGATCTTCCTGCCATTGAAATATAAATCAAGGAATCTCTTCTTAGCTATTGATATATAAAAGAATGAAGCGCCCCAGCAACCTTAGAGGCCTTAGAAAACATGATGTTCCCAATCACGCAGTCACATGTTCATACTTTGGTAGAACTGCAATGCCAGCTTTTCTTTGTTCCGTGTGTCTTTCAGCCTTCTAGGGGAAACAGAAAATTCTTAAATCCACCTCGTGACTTAGGTTTTGGTGCCGCTCCACTTCGTGACTTAGGTTTTGGTGCTGCTCCAAACAGGTTAAAAGCCCGGTTGGCTGTATTGTTGGCTTTTGGCTATAAGTGTATTATAGCAATTGTTAGTTTTTCTGAATCAAAAAATAAAAAAATGAGAAAAATTAAAAAAATTTAAAAAAACTGCTATATCTTTTGTGATAATGTAAAGCAATAAAAGAAAAATAAAAGAGATTAAAATTAAGAAGTTGATGTATTTTAAGTGGGCTTTTAAGCTGTTGGGAGAGGGCTAAGGTGTTGCCCTTCCTCATGAATGGAAAATTGAAGCCTGTTTGGCAGCGGTTTAGGGCTTTTGGCTGAAATTTTTGAATTTTGGTTGTTTACGGTACAGATTACGAAGAGAGATACTTATTTGCGATTTTGGTTGGTATAGATGTTAGACTTTTAACGTGTACATCGTTTAATTTGTAGATTTTATTTTAAGAAAATATTTTATTTAAAAGTTAGATACTATAGTAAAAACTAAAAACAGTTAGCTTCGGAGGAAAAGAAAAGTGCTTCGTATCCTATCACTGCCGCAAGGTGTTAGTATTAGGATGTGTATGTACGGCGGGTCTAAAAAAGGGATGTGTGTGTATGGAAGTTTATATAGCAAATGTGCGGGCGCTTCAAACGGTACACTATAAAGTGCTTCAATACGCATTCACATGTAACCGGTACAGCTTCATCATGGCCCCAACCAAACCATGGTTCTGCCGAAGTTTGGTGTACGGTGTACTATTGCCAATACATAGCGGTCTTGTAATCGGGTATATTTATCGTGTTTATTTATGGACAAGTTGCGAAGTGCTAGCTGTAGATGCTTCCAGGTGAGCGTTATCCGTATGCGGTGCGTGGCGGATGGCCCGTTGTCATATGGGATGTTTCGCACGCTACTTCGATCTGTGGGTGCTGCTGCATGCCGTGGCTCGAACATTTCACGGTGGATTGCTGCCTTTTATTCTGGGCAGTACGCCCACTGGTTGCTGATTGCGCGGTTCTGCGCTAAGACTAATGTTCGGGTGGTGAGGCTGCCGACGTGTGCAGCTTCTCGAACTCACGTCGTCTTATTTTTCTCTTGATATAGTTTATTTAAACACTGTCTTTCAGAATACACGTCCACGTAAGTTCTTTAAGCGATAAAGACATCATAACAGCCATATTCCCGGGGGAGTTCCGCGCAGCACGCGAGGCCACGTTGCCCCCAGCGCTCGGCCGGCCGGCGCGTGGCAAGGGAATTTGTGTACGACCGGCAGAGCCACTTTTCTCATATTTTCTGAAAATTACGTAAAGGTCATTTTTCCTCGCGAATAGGTCTCTGTAAGTTTTTTCTTAAAAAATTTTTTTAGATGGCACCCCACGGGTTTCCAAAATTACGTATAGGTCCTTATTTACTTACATACAGGTCCTTACAAGTCCTCAGTTTTTTTAAAAAACCTTTTGATTTTTCCGAAATTACGCATTTGTCCTTGATTTTTTTTATGAAACTCCCTGCGAATTATCGTCTCTTTTACTTCGGTCCACACGGTAGCTATCGCGGCGTGCGCCGCGCTTATGCAGCTAGTATACTCATGTTCCGAACACGGTCTTTGAGAATACACATCCACGTAAGTTCTATAAGTGATAAAGACATATACTCATGTTCCGAAAGACTTTAATTCTCCGCTCTATCTTAATATATGCATTGAACGTATCCATATAAATAAGTATATATGTGAAGTTTTATGTATGTATATGAATACATCCTTGCTGTACTCATGATTCAAAAAGACTAATGTCCACGATTACGGTAGTGGCTTTGGTGGATGTTAACAGATCAAATACGAATCGGATAGTCCAGATACGGATACCGGATAGAATGGATAATAAAGATATGATTAACACTTTTAAATCTTATTGTACCAAATATAAATTGAATAGTTTGGATATAGATACTGGATAATTTGGATCTGACTAATATGCATTTTGAGTTAAGTGATACTGACATCTTATTGCATTGAGATTTGAGAGGGATTTTTTCTTTTGAAATCAATTTGAGTAGTATTTTGGGAAGGGGCGTGAACCGTTATAGGCCTGGTGACTGCCGAGCACTGAACAGGCAGAGCTGAGGACCGGTGAGCTGTAGGGTCTGTTTTTTTCTGCTAAAGTTTATGACTTTTAGTTGTGCCTTGTGGTTTTTGAGCTATTTATGCGAGAGATTATAGAGTAATAGAAACTCACATGTAGTTTTGCCGATATAAATGAAGTCAGTACAATATGTACTCTAATTAATTAGCAGACCCTATTTTGAAAAGATACTCCGTTTAAAAGCTAGTTACTGTAGAAAAGCCGAAAAGCAGCTGTTAGAAGTTGAAAAGAACAGGCCCGTAGCATGCTAGCAGTCGTCCATCTCTGTAACTTATATGTAATCTGTACGCTGTACGGGTATAGGCGTACTTCAGTTCAGGTCCAGAGAATTTTTAGCATTTTGACACATTTTAAACCCGTATTTACAAAATAGTCATAGTCGCACGGAAATGACAAAAATGTCACTTCTGCCGTCCGGTCACCGGACGGTAGCGACATGGAGCTGGCATGTGGGCCTACCGCCCGGCCACCGTGCAGCTCCCTGGCTATCGCTCTGCCACCAGACGACAGGAAATTAAGCTGGCTTAATTACTTGCCTTAATTAGTCGCTGGCTGAAGTGGTCGAGTAGCTGTGGTCGGACGTGGTCAATGGTTGAAGTGGTCGAACAGCCGTGATTGGACGGCTGGAGTGGTTGAATGGTTAAGGTGGTCGAATGGTTGTGGTCGGACGGCTGAAGTGGTCGAATAACCGTGGTGGTTGAATGGTCGTGGTCAAGCAGTTGAAGTGGTCGAATAACCATGGTGGTTGAATGGCCGTGGTCGAAAGGCTAAAGTGGTCGATGAACGAGGTGGTCAAATCTACAGTAGTCAAAGATACAGTAGTTAGTTGATAGGCTTTAGATGGTCGAAAGCTACAGAGTGCAAAGAGTTGTCGGGACTCGAGAGTGATCGGGAGCGGTCGGAGTGGATGTGGTTGTGATAGACTGTGGTCGAATACGGCAGTGGTCAGAATAATGTGGTCGGTGGTCGAAGGTTGGGAAAGCGGCTACGACTTGAACTACTAATTAAGGCAGGTAATTAAGTCGGCTTAATTACCTACCATCTGGTGGCAGAGCGGCAGGCAGGGAGCCGCATGGTGGCCAGACGGTAGGTCCACATGTCAACTCCACGCCGTTGCTGTCCGGTGACCGGGTGGCAGAAGTGACATTTTTGTCATTTTCTGCGCGACTATGACTATTTTTGCAAATACGGGTTTAAAATGTGCCAAAGTGCCAAAACTCAGGTCTAGCACATCGTACTCGCCTACAGCCTGTGGCTTGTAGGGAGAAGAGGGCAAGGCACTTCGTTTGTTGCTGTGTGATGCTATATTTGAGTATTTGTATCAATTTTGGGCTGCTCAGTTTGGCTATTTTTTAATAAGCTGACTTATGGCTTATTTTGCTATGTAGCTGACTTATTTTGCACTATAACTTATGGTGGCTTATTTAGCGTAATTAAATTTAAAAAAAATTTAAAAATGGAAAAACATGTTAGCCCATCACGAACAATGTAAACGTATACGGAAAAAAAGAAAAGTAAAAAAACCCCAAAAAAGCCAAAAAGCTAGAAAAAGACGAAATCGAGGAATAGTGAACTAGAAGCCAGAAGCTCAAGCCGAAACAAGCGGAGCTTTGAATTCTTTTTTACATTAGATCTGAGTCCTCTTTTTTCAGAATATGGCTTTATTTGCACAAACAAATTTCTCTACTGCCTTTTCGAAGTTGATTATCTGGATAACTTTTACGAAATAACTTATTAGCATTCGGTTTGTTCGTACAAATGTTCACGCTAGGGTCAAGTCAAAAGCCATTAGTCGTAGTCATAAGGCATCAGTCGTAGCTAAAAAGAACCCGCCCCTAATCTAGACATTGGTGGGTTATTCTTGGCTGCAGCTAATGCCTTTTGGCTCTAGCGCGAGTGGTTGTACGAACGAATCGAATGTCAATAAATTGATAAGCTGTTTTTAAAAAATTATTTTGATAAACCACTTTAAAAAAATAGTAGAGAGGATATTACATTTGTTTTGTTTAGAAAAAGACATAAATTATAAGTAAACTAGTAAAGTGCCTGTGCGTTGCAACGGAAAACCAAATAAAAGTGATATATACTATCAAATATGATCTCAAACTAAATAATAAACATCAATTTTATCTTATATCATCATGTATCAAGCAAAACATACATGTTCATACTCGTAAATAAATCAAGCATCATATTAGTGAAACATGATAAAACAAGCACCACATACAACAATATATACAAAAATGATAGTAACAATATTTTTTCTTAGTATTCTTAATACATAAATAACTGTCAGACCGTCTTAGAGAATAACAAACCAATTGATAAAAAAGACATCATACCATAAACATTAACGGAAATTTTAAAATGAAACTGATGCATTATTCTTCTGGAAGACTTATCTTCATCTCTAGCTTATCAAGGAAAGAGAAAGCAAGCACACACTACAAAATTTTCTTTCTATATTTACTCAATTCATCTCATCTCACTTTGCCACCTGTAGATGCGCAACAAGGATGGGCTCAGCTCACTCAATACTTACTGTATGTACAAATGAATGCCACCACAGCTATGGACAATAATATCGTCATAACCTACTTGAGTCAGGAATTTTCACCTTCCTTGCTACGGCTCCAGAGCTAATCAAATGTAATACAACCACATATAACAAACATCTATGTGAATATATGATCACCAACTGATCACCTTGGTCCAGAGAGCTCCATGGCTTCCAGGCCATGCGAGGATTCGTCCGCAGCGAAATCCATGAATTTTGGAGGCAGAAGCTCTGACGAGACAGACTTTGGTGTGTCAACATTTTGTGATGCCTCCCATTTCTCTCTAGTAGCCTCAACATTGACAAGGAAGAAAGAATCTTGAGAGCATGCCTAAAGAGTAAATTAGATAAAACAAATCAAATTTATATGATTGTAGAGATTATTACCATCCGGAACACATTGACTGAAATTCCCATCCCAACACTCATCAGCCCAACCTGCTCAAAATTGAAATTTCTTTTAGTGTACCATTAGGAGAATATAAGATAATATCACCACGTATTTCATATGACTCAATACTACTGAAAATAGCACTTATGTTAAAAAAAATCCTAACAGAAAGAATGGAGCAGGTTGAACATTTAGGAAATTTTCTTGTGCATATTAAGAGGTTTTGAGAATGGTACTTTTTTGCTACCAATGTCAGCCATAAGGTCCACAGCAATAAATAAAGCTTTAAATGATCATACAAAAAAAAATTATATCTGACAGAAGGTCTTCTTACATTCACCATTTCTACTCTGCGCATTTCATTCCAGCATGCTGATTACCTCGGACATTCTGGGGCGGTGAGATGGGTAGTACTGTGTGCATAGCAGAGCCACCTGAACCATTTCCTCCAGCTCGACCTTGTCGTAGTTGCTACCTAGGTCTTTATCCACCATCATGCTCAGCTGCTTTTCTTGATGAAGTTTCTTTACCTGGAACCAGATTCAAGTATCAGAAAAGCTGTTCATGGTATTCTTTTCCCGAAAGAAGCCACGAGAATTTCTCTCTATTATTGTTCAATGCCTTTTTCTAACCATTAAAAAGAGACTCAAGGAAGTCATCACGATAGCATCTAACAATACAACCAAATACTCTTATTTTTAGTAAGATACAAAAAGCATCTACCTTTCTAATGAACAAAAAAACTGATTATAGCTAACAACCATAACTTCCAGATTTATTCATCGCAGGACAACATAAGCTTATTGCTTTACTCCACCCACTGATGATATAATTCTTCCTAACATGCAGTGAGTGAAGGAACATGAACAAAGGATAGAAACAACTCATGACACCCTATTCCTTGCCTACAAAAGCTGACTCAGCATGATCGATAGCCCGAGCTAGAGCTGCCGCCTTACTACACAAGCCAACTGAACAAACTGAACATTATACAAGCTGACGCACAAGGGATTTTGAACATTGTCAACTGAACATTCAACTAATCCTTAGATCCAAAATACAACAGAATAACTCAATGAACTCTAGCCTGGATGGTATATAATATTGCAGTTTAAAATACTGTCAGAGATGATCTAATAAAATGCATCAGCTGTTGGTAAGTAGACGGCACTCAGTGTTATGAGTTATGACAGCATACACCATCTATGATCCATCACCTACATCATACAAGAAAGGGTCATCTAAGATTAGTGTAGCAGTGATTTAGTTTGCAGTATGATAGGATTATACAATCATGCCTTGAAAATGGCTGCACAAAATTAACTTGGCATTTGATAAAGGGCCATTTGTATAGGGTTATACAGATGACGGACCATTGGTATAGAAGAATATGGTTGGATATTTGTGGCTATTCCCCACCTTCTGTTCAAAAATAAAACAAATAATAAAATGGCATCCAACTTACTTTCCATATGACAGAAAATTTAATACACCAGCAGAAATGGTTAGAGGCTTGCTTTCACAAATACGAGATGATTTAATACTAAGGCGCTTGATCTCATGGTTTTGGGATCCCTGATGGCATAAACTATTGAAAATTTTGTCCATGACTGCAGGATATATTAATACTTTGCAGCACAATATATTACATGGGAATGGAAAAATAATCACACAATGACATGATGGACAAATAAGCTTCTGCACAACCACACAATGACATGATGGACAGATAAGCTTCTGCACAACCACACAATGACATGATGGACAAATAAGCTTCTGCAATTAACATAGCAAAGTGAATACACTGAAACAGATTAGCAGTACCTCTTTGGAGACGATACAAAGGCGGCCATCAGCCATGCCCTGCTCGACGAATGTCCTCGCCGCGTACCTCGCCGCATTCCCTCCGCCTACGATCACATACCTGCAGTCGGGCGATCCATCAACCAGCTCATGAGCATTTCTTGGACATTAACATTACTCGCTCGCTCCAGACCCAACGTTGTAAACTTTGCACAACACAAGGACTCATATGACATTCCCTTCTACTTTCCTCTCCAAGAACCCAATCAAGAAACGAAACAAACAGTGAAACAGACTCGGATCAAGGAGGAGGAGGCGACAGCGGCGCGGGGTGGGGAGGAGGCGGCGGCAGCGCGGCGAAGGAGGAGGAGGAGGAGGAGGAGGCGCGCGCGGCGGAGGAGCGCGCGCGAGCGGCAGCAGAGGAGGGAGGGGAGGAGCGACGGAGAAATGATGCAAGGGCGGAGCGGCGGAGGACGAGGCGGAGCGAAGATGCGAGGGTGGGGCGGAGCAGTTTCTGCGGAAGACGCAGCGGGAGGCGGCGGCGGCGCGGGGTGGGGAGGAGGAGGCGTCGTCGGAGCGGAGGAGCGGGAGGCGGCGGCAGCAGCGGGTGGGGTGGGAGGAGGAGGCATCGGCTGCAGCGCGGGGTGGGGAGGAGGAGGCGTCGGCGGAGCGGGAGGTGGCGGCGGCAGCGCGGGGTGGGAAGGAGGAGGCGTCGGCGGAGCGGAGGAGCGGAGGGCGGCGCGCGCGGGGCGGGGTGAGGCGGCGTCGGAGGCGACGACTCTTTTGTCGGTGAGTCGTGTGGAGATCGGGGGTAGTGGGCGACGGTTTCTGCCCAGACTTCTGATGCGCAGATTTTTCGGTGGGGCAGGAGCGGAGGAGAACGTGATACGCGGGGAGAAGCGAGCGGCTGATCGGACGCCCAGACTAAAGGAGAACGGACGGACTGCCACTAACTCAAATTTTTAAGTAGTAGAGAAAAGAATACGGGCGTTATCTCTTCCTCTGTCCCCAATACAACCACCCACTCTCCCAGGGGCGGATTCGGTTCCATGGCTGATACGAAGGGATAGAAGATTCAACTCAAGAAAAACTGCCCCAGCCCGGGGCATATCGCTGGTTTCGCCCCCGGATTCCCCTTCACCAGAAGATTCAGCCGAAGAAAAACTGCCCCAGCCCGGGGCATGTCGCTGGTTCTGCCTCGGACTCCCCTTCTAACACTAACCAGTCCGTGTGCTTGTATAGGAAATACTATGTTTTTCCTCTGGCATGTATGTACGGGCACACGATTTTTTTTATTGGTCCTCATTTGTGAGCGGAGATGATCATTATCTATGGCAGCACCAGCACGGAAGGCTACACGGGTTACACCACATGCGTTGCGTTGCGTCGCAAACGTTTTGAATGCTGAAAAGTGACTACTGCCTAATCCGACCAGATCAGGGTGTCGGGTTCAGACCGAAACCCTGCCCCCGGCGGCGGGGCGACGACCGACGACTTGACCCCGCGGGCGCGGCCGGGGTCATCACGCCACGACGTGGACCCGCGTGCCTCCCCACCCCGACTTCTCTCCCCCCATCGTCAGTTCGTCACGTACGCGCCAAAAAAGTCTCGAGCCTATTTACATTGTAGCTGAAATTGTATTATATTTGGTTAAAATTACATTGTAACTAAATGTGTCTTATTTGGTGTAATTAAATTTAAAAATCTCATCATAGACAACGCAAACGAATACAGGAAAAAAAAACAGACAAAAAGCTATAAAAACCAAAAGTTTAAAAAAGATAAAATTTATTAATAGTAAAAAATAAGTCAGAAGTTTAAACCGAAATAAATAAGATTTAAACAAACTCCATCCCATTAGTCATTTCTCCCTCTCTATTTCCTAGGATGAAGAGGCTAGCTATTATTTTTAGCTCTCTATTTGAGTTAGCATTCCAATGGCCTAGCTATTTGAGAAGCGAGTGAGGAGGCGCTCGCCAAATCTAGCTAGCGGCCGGGAGAAAATAGCGACTCAATAAAAAATGAAGAGGAGGATAAAGAACCGGTTGGAGTCCATTTCTTGAGTCATCTCTACTCCTAAAAGGATGAGTTTAAGGTGATGGTCAACTCTACACATATAGCCCATCCCACCCGAAACCCGTTCGCGCCCCACCCCCATTCCGTGCGCGGTGCCTCCCCGCACACCTCGTTTCTTCCGCTCGAGGTCCTCCTCCCTCCTCCGCCGTCGCGCCGACCTCCCTCCCTCCTCCGCCGCGCCGCCCGCCTCCTCCGCCCACGCGCGCCGCGCCTCCTCCGCTCCTCCTCCGCGAGGAGTGACGGCGCCGGAATAGGAGAAAGGGGAAGGGTGGTGTGGCGGCGGGGTAGTGAGGCGGCGAGGTATGGGGAGGCGCTGGGAAATGGAGGAGGAGTAGAGGAGGCGCAGAGGAGGCGAGGAGGCGTCGGCGCGCCTCCTCTGTCGCGCGCCGCCTCGCCTCCGCCGCGCGCGCCCGCGCCTCCTCCGCTCCTCCTCGCCATCGCGCGCCGCCTCGCCTCCGCGAGGAGTGATGGCGCCGGAATAGGAGAAGAAGGGGGAAGGGTGGCCGTGGCCGGCGGGGTAGTGAGGCGGCGAGGTATGGGGAGGCGCTGGGAAATGGAGGAGGGAGTAGAGGAGGCGCAGTAGGAGGCGAGGAGAGGCGTCGGCGCCCCACCCTCTGTCGCCGCGCCGCCCTCGCCTCCTCCGCCACCGCGCCGCCCTCGCCTCCTCCGCTCCCTCCTCCACGAGGAGTGACGGCGCCGGAATAGGAGAAGAAGGGGGAAGGGTGGCCGTGGCCGGCGGGGTAGTGAGGCGGCGAGGTATGGGGAGGCGCTGGGAAATGGAGGAGGGAGTAGAGGAGGCGCAGTAGGAGGCGAGGAGAGGCGTCGGTGCGGGTGGAGAAGAGGGCGGCGCCGAGATGGGAGAGGGGCTAAGAGGGCAGCGGGCGCACCGGATGGAGGGAGGCGCGGAGAGGTAGGGGCGGAGAGGTAGGGGCGGCGGTAGAGAAAGAAGAGCGGCCGGAGAAGGGAGAGAGGCGGCCGAGTAGGAAGGATGCGGCGGCGGAGAGAGATGGAGAAGGAGATGGCGTAGGTGGGAGAGGCGGCGGAGAGAGTGGCTGCGCAAGGGATAGGCGGAGGCGGTAACAGGGGTGGCCGCCGGCGAGTTTGGGGCGGCCCTCGCCGGCGCCGGAGAAGAGAACGGGGGAGGAGAGCAATGGGGGAGGTGAGGAAAAGAAGAAGTGGCCGGCTCCAAGAAATCCAGGCGGCGGCGCAGGAGGTTTTGAGGAGATGGGGATTTTCCATTTTGCAAATTAGCCCTCAAAATTTCTAGGGTTTGCAAACAAGTCCCTTCTGAATGTAATTTCTTCTGTTTTGGCCCCTCCGGAGCTCCGTTTTCAGCGCGGTTTGATCCTACGCATTCGTGACAACGCGTACATCTGTACGGAGCAATCCAGATTTACGGTTTGTGCGCCTTGATCGCGCCGGCCTGCGGAAAAAGCACAAAAAATGTAAAATGATCCAAATTAAGCAATTAATTATAGAAAAATGTGTAAATGATGAGTGGTCGTCAGCGTCGGAGCAGAGGATAGGGGAGAAGAGCAAGAAGGCGGTGGCCGAACTGAGGAGAGGAGGGGCGGCGCTCGCCGGTGGTGACCGAAGAGTGGCGGCGCCGAGGTGGGGCACTGAGGAGAAGCGGCGGCGCTCTGTGGAGTGGAGGAGTAGCAGAGGAGGGAGTTAGCGGCGTGGAGCGGCGGATTTGGTGGAGGAGAGGAAGAGGAAGGCGGGGAAGTGAGGAGGTGGTGGCGCTTGGAGGGGACGGCCGGAGATGGAGAAAGATGTGAGAGAGGAGAGAAGAAGCAAAGGGGCACAGGGGAAGTGATGGAGGAGCGGCCGGGCTAATGGAGATGGGGGGATGGCGGACGCCGGTGGAGATGGTGGCGCGGTGGCGAGCCGGCCTGGCCTCGCCGCCGGTCGGAGCTAGAGAAAGGAGGGAAGCAAACGGGGTTGGGGAAGAAAGATGTGCTGTGCTCAATTTTGGATCCGGGTGGCGGCTAGGGTTTTGTGGGATTGGGGTTTTCGGCCTTTTGTGATTTGGCCCTCCAGATTTTCAGGAATTACAGTCGAGTCCTTCCCCAATGGAACTTCTTCTGTTCTAGCCCTCCGGGAATCCAATTTTAGCGCGGTTTGATCCTACGCATCCGTGACAACACGCACATCGATACGTAGACATATTCTTATTTCCCCAATGCCATTTTTATTGCCTGAAGTAGCCGGCGGGGGGGGGGGCAGATTTGGATCGAAAGGAATATGCTTTGCATACAAACATTTTTTCCAATGCCTTAGGAAGGATTGTCAAAACTGACATGGCCCCATGAATTGCCCATGATGGTTTATGGTTGGGCCTACTTGTCATGCATAGTTTGTAAGGACTTTGTAAATCAAATTGTCCACAACTCCACATGTATAGCTCTTTGGTTACAAATTCATGGTTGGCCATTTGCCATTTTTATTTTTGCTAATCGATGAACATCACATGTTTGCCAAGAACAACGATTGACACGATTCACTTCCTTGCAAACTCACAAATGCATAGATGATCAAACCAACACATCAAGTAGGTAACAATAGAACAATCGAACAAGATCTCGGCGCCTCTTTGTTCTTGTAACGAGCAAAACACGGAACCTAATTAGCTCGTTACTTATTGCACCATACTAGACATCATGCACACCGCACACAAATCTACTAACGATTAGCTTGCGGCCACTTCGTGAGTCCTGAAGAACCTCGTCACGGATGATGAACACCGGTAGGGTTGATGACCCGCGATTGCGCCGATCTCGCCTAACGCCCCCGATACTCGATGATCTCGCCCCATCTTGAGCATGGACTGACGAACTTTCTCTTCCACATCGCCTCATTGTGCACGAAGGAATCGACCAGCGCCTTCATCGCCGAGTTGGCCGGCAAGGCGTTGTCCGGTGAAATGACCCGAGTTGTTGTCGCCGACGTAGTACTTGTTGTCGAACCGTCGGCGTGATGATGTCCATGAACGTCGCCATGTTCGGGAAGGTCTGGTTGGTGATCGGCGCGCGGGCAGATTTTCGGAGCAAGAACGCATACGCCTTGCTCAATTTCGGATCAATCTGCTGGTTCATCACAAGACAGTTAAGAATTACACTTCCTTTCTCTCTCTCTCTCGAAAATAATTTATGCACCATTGCTTACTCCGTCGGTTGTGTTGGTGAAGTTGTAGAGCCGTTCGCGGCCGATGCGATGGGACATGCCGATAGTGTGTGCGCGGAGAGGACGACTATGTCCTCGACGGTGAGGTTCTTGGTCGAGAAGATGGTGACCGGTCCTCGGGTAAGGGGAAGTCGGCGCGGCGGAGTTGTCGCACTTCGGGCAATGGATATCCGCCATCCCGCGCCAGCAGCACTGGTAGCCGAGGCCGCCGCCGGCGCAACGCTGTCTCGCGCCGCGAATGCGAGGATATCGCGCAGAGACAACCCCGGCATGCGCCTCGACGGCCGCCTTGGCGGCGTCTATCACTTTGAAGAAGCGAGACTCGGGAAGTTGGGGCCGCGTCTTTCTGCGCCGTGTTGTTCGCCGTCGAGTCGATCAAGACCGAACCGTCGCACCTCGCATGCGAACATGTAGAGTGTCATGCGCAAGCGTGCAAGAACTCGTGTGTGATATACACCGCGCCATCGTACTCATACTTACTCGACGGCGATCATGGAAGTGCAGCGGATCGGCGGAGCGGCGCCGAGTTGTTATTGAATACGGCGCCACGATCTGCTGCACTGTGGTTTCCACGGCCGGGCACGTCCCGTCGAGAAGCCGACGCCCACGCAGCGCCACGTTGGCGACGAGAGAAGCGCGGTCGATGACGACGAGCGCCAAGGTGAAGCGTATGACCCTTCATGGCTACAGAGGTAACAGAGCTCATGCTACTGGAAGCATGTTGAGTGATTGGGAATGCCTAGAAACAATACTTTTTTATGAAGAATGTTGTTGGTAGAAATGCCATCTGTTATACTCTAGCTTAATATTTCTCCTGGGACCATGAGGGTATTCATTTTGTAATTTTTGGGAGGGTTTCCAATTGGTACTGAATTGTGGTGTCTTGTAAACCAGAATTGCAATATTGATGAAAATATGTGGAGTTGCTATCTAATTGAGCTGTGAACAACATCGAAGCTTTACTACTAAACTCAGTTCTATACTTTGAACTTTGATGCATCATATGACTACGAGGTGTGATCGATGGCTTCCGACTTACTTGACGGATTTAAAACCTTTTAGAACTAAAATTTTTTACCATCTGTAAGTTTTAAAACATGTAATGTGATAAATTTTAAAAATCTGTAGCAACGCACGGGCATTCAGGTAGTATTAGGTAAATATACAATGAAGAGTAGGATAAAAAATCGATTGGAGTTGCTCATAAGTGACTTCTTGGAGACGCTTCTTGTAAGACCAACTTCTCTCCCCCATCGTCACGAACGCGCCAAAAAAAGTCTCGAGCCTAGCCAACCCCCGTAAGTGGCTTCTTGTAGACGCTTTGCTTGATTGATTGCCACGACGGCCGCCACACCCCTCTCGCGCTGAAATACGGGTCCGGATCGAGACCACCCACCGCTCAGTCCCTCTCCACCCGTGGTGAGGTAGTTTCGTTTCTGCTCTTTCGTTTCCGCGGGCGGAGAGGTTTGCGTGCCGTGCCGGCCGGTGCCGCGCGCCATGTACCCGAAGCCGGAGGATGTCGCGACGGGCATCCCGATGAGCGGCGCGGGCGGCAACACGTACTACCAGGCGGCGGGCGCCACCGCCTTCGCCGTGCAGGCGCAGGCGCCGCTCGCCGCGTGGTCCACCGGCCTCTGCGACTGCTGCGACGACCGCGGAAACTGTAAGCGCGCGAGCAGCACGCACATCGATCGATCGGTAAAAGATCATTCGATTCACCGTATATTGCTGTGCGCTGAACCGTGCCGCGCCGGTGCGCGCGTATGTGTGTATTTTATTGTAGGCTGCGTGACGTGCCTGTGCCCGTGCATCACGTTCGGGCAGATCGCGGAGATCATCGACCGTGGCTCGACGTCGTGCGGGGCGAGCGGGGCGCTGTACGCGCTCATCACGCTGCTCACGTGCTGCAGCTGCGTCTACGCGTGCTTCTACCGCGCCAAGATGCGCGCGCAGTACGGCCTGCGGGAGAGCCCCTGCGCCGACTGCTGCGTCCACTGCTGCTGCGAGCTCTGCGCGCTCTGCCAGGAGTACCGCGAGCTCAAGAAGAGAGGATTCGACATGAACTTAGGTACGTACAGCTCCGACGTACCTCCTACCTAGAGGTGGGACTTGGGCCGGACTTTTTTGGGTCAGCCCGAAGCACGGCCGGCACGGCTCGGCCCGACACGTGGCGGGCCGTGCCGGCACGGCACGAACGGTGGGCCGGGCTGGGCTTCAAAATCCAGCACGGTGGGCGGCACGGCACGGCACGACACGGCAGATCGGGCCGTGCTCGGGCCGGCACGGCACGAAGAGCACGGTTGGCCAGAAACTATTTAAAATTGATTTCTTAACTATAGTAAATTATACTCATGACTCTTCTTGAGTTTTTCTATTTGACTAGTTGGGTAGGCCTATGCTAGATTATCGGGTGATGTCCACATACGCCATAGTCTAATTTGCACCAAGATATGCATTCCATTGGACTAGATAACCAAGTTCGAAGGTGAAATGGCATGAGACAATAGAATCGAATTTTAAGTAGGTTTTTAATAAGGCGGATACAAGAGAAAGGAAGATAGTGGCCACCGCTACCATTGTCGCTATCGCTTTTGTCGTGTATAGTTACTTTGGGCTGGGTTTGGGCTGGCACGGCACGAACACCGCACGACGGTGGGCTTTGGGCGTGCTTGGGCTGGCCGAAGACGAGAGGCGGGCAAGACGACACGAAGCGGCTCGAAGCACGGTGGGCACGGCGTCTTGCAAGACAAGCACGACCCAATTCCCACCTCTACTCCTACCTATCTAAGCCCAAATGGGTGTTTACGTTATTGGCTTTTAGTTTTTGATTTTTTTTAAAAGTTAAAATAAATAGGATGAATTCTTCAAACGGCATCTCGAATCTAAAATTATATGTACCATCTACACCGACGTCTCTGTCATCTCGAAAAATACAAATAAAACCATAAGGCACAGGTATAAACCATAAAGTTTTGACACAGAATAGATGCACATCATCACTACTTTGCTGGATTGGTCATGGGAAGCAGACATATCAAATGAGCTGCCAACACAGTATGTCACGGGTCTAGATAAGACACGTCCCGATTAGATCTAACACGACTGGTTTGAATAAGTTACTGTGTTGTGTCGTGTTAGCCCATGTGTCTGGCTTTCAATCTAGGCAAGGCATGGAGAGGAACGGGCCATGACAGGCTGGCCTTACATATATTTAGCCTAATGGGTCACCAATGGCCTGTTGAGTACAATTTGAAGTATTTTGCTGTTAGTTATAAGTAATCTTACTATCAAGTCATCCGTTCGTACTCAAAAGAGTGTAATAACATTCGCACAAGTAATTTTACTATCAACCGCAATCAATTTTACTACACTATTACAGAAAAATTACTGCACTGTTACTGAAGAATTACTGTATGTGCCATGTCAGGCTGGCCTACCGTGTCAAGATGTCATCCTAAGCACAGCACGCCTGATCAAACTGGACCTGAAATGATCTATTTACTGTTCATATTATGATTGAACTAAACTAATAGTACTATATCTTAGACCGGCACAGTCAGCCCGCCTATTTGGCCAGATCTAACGGGAAGCTATTGTTTTCTTGGTAACCATATATTCAAGTGCTATTATTTCGTCTTTCCGAGCAATCACATAAATGCGTTTCGGTGGTCGGACATTTACCAGTCAGCCAATCAGTCACCACTAGTGCGTTTGATGGTCAAGCTAGCGCTAGTCTACTGGGTCACCAATCTAGCCACGTGCATCGGTATTAGTATCGTGCAGTAGTATGCGCTAATGTTGCCGTTGTTTTTGCGCAGGATGGCATGCAAACATGGAGAGGCAGGGGCGCACTGCAGCTACCATGCCACCCTACATGCACCCAGGGATGACCCGTTGATCGATCGATCGTCTTCGTTAAATGGCAATATTATATTTCCCGCCGCGAAATAGATGCTCGCTAATTACGGACATGTAATTCCCCTACGAGTTTGTGTAAAACCAAGTGCGAACTACTGCTTTGTTTGCTCAGTCTTCTAGCTGAGTACGTAAACGGGAACTGATTCGAGAGTTCTGCTTGCTTTGGGCTCAAGTTGTTAACAATGATCACGCTTTGCCCCCTATATATCCAGATCAACCTTGTTATTCAACATTGTATTTTAACCTATATATGCACCATATGGTTCATTGCATACAAGCTTGTTTAATCGAGGTATCTGAAGTCTGAACATCATCTGAGGTTAATGCCCCCTGACGTCGAATGATCAACAGTCATGGAATGGAACTAACCACAAACGGCCTAACACAGCTTGGCCCAGGTTTGGCAAGGCTATCAGGCTATTAGGTGTTTGAGTTTTGTACTTTTGTCGGTTTGGTGCAGTGGAGCAGCTCTGAATCTGGCCCGAGAGCGACGCCACACTGGGCGCTGGCTGTGTGCTACCAAAAATGCTACTGCCAGCTGAGCTGAGCTGAGCATCCACGACATGCAGAAAAGCTTCCTGCGTCAGGCAGCGACGGGCTGTACTGACAGGAAAGAAGCGATGGCCTAGACAATTTGATTATTCACCGGACATCTGGTTGCCTCTGGAGGGCGCCGTTGTGCGGGTCGTGTTCGGATCCGGCAACCCGTTTCCACGCGGGGCACGTGTCGGCATACAGGAACATCCACCCCTCCGCCTCCCCCATCGGACGGACAGCGTCCGCGCGTTCCAAACCCAAGCGGGTTACCAGAAGCATTGGGCCGTGCAACCGCACGCGCACGTGCCAGCGCCCTGCCTGCCATCACATGGCAGCAGCAGCGACGCCATCTACGCGCGCAAGCAAACGATACGCGCAAGCGTCAGGAAGTTTTTCGACGGCGTCGAGCGCGTCGCCGAGCCGCACGGACGGGCGGAGGACGGATCGGGCCGGGGGCGTGCCCGGCCGCGGGTGTCAGCAGGGCGACGTGGCCCAAGGTGGAACACTCCTCCGCCGCGTATTTTAATGCCCGGAAAGCCTTAAGATATTTTTTGCTCCTCCTTCTCTATAAGAGCACCGGCCGCAGAGCCCCCCAGAACGCGACACATCCAGCTCGCTCCTCCCTTCGCTTCGGCTGCCAAGATCCAAATTCCAACTCAGATTTCGCTTTGCCTTCTTCTGTAGCCTCCTCGAAGCCCTCTTCCTTCCGATTCGGGCTCTCTTGGCGAGCCGTGTGAGCGACGTGTGTCTCGTTGCCTTGCTTGCCTTCGACGGCTGTCTGTTTGGCTGGACTCTTCTTCAAAGCCCCACCCTCTCTTCTTCAAAGCCCCACCCACCCAGTCTCGCAAATCGCAATGGCTCCTCCGCTTCGCCGTCGCTCGAGCGAGCGGCTGCGTCGCGCTCGCCGTGGTCTCAGGTGAGCGGCGAAACGTCTCTCCTTTTCCTTGCCGTGAGCTATTTAGTTTTCTACTCTTTATGCGCGTACATGGTGTTGTTATATCGCTTGCATTGGAGGCACCATGGGATTACGTTGGGCGTTTCCGCGTTTTAGGACGATGGGATAAGTTCAGGTTCCTGCAGTTTGGATTTTGTATGCCTGGATCTAGGAATTTTGCGCTTGTAAACCATTTGCGGTATAGGCTCTAGGGCTTAGGTCATATGTGGCCATGTTTTTGTATGCAGACATGGCAGAGAATTATGGGGGGATTTTGGTGACTGAGATTACAATGCCGGGAAATCGTAGGCGTGTAATCCTTTTGGCAAATGGTCAATTTCAACCTGTGCGGGGTTTGTAAATTCAGTTATTGCATTGGATTGTTTATGTTTACTGTCTGGTTTCATAATGCACATTTAGGGCGTGTTTGGGACTGCTCTATAAACTCTGCTCCACGAATTCTACTGTGGAGCAGCTCCACAAAAAAAACCTAGAGTTTGTAGAGCACCTTTTAGGTGCTCTCACAACTCTTATCTTTTTTCCTCGAATAGAGTGCGTGGAGCTGAACTTGTTTGGCTAAAAAACATAAAGTGGAGCTGAAAAACGTGGAGTGGAGCGGTCCCAAACAGACCCTTAGTACAGTAATAAGTATGGCGAAGCATGCGTCGTTAGTGTGTGAATAACAAAGATGGAATTCTGATAGTTTCACAAAAATCAGCTACACTTCTTGTACGATGTGTTTTAAGGCTTGTAGGTCCTTGGTTATGACTTATGAATTGTTGTATTTGTGGATAAGCAAGTCAGCCTGAAGTAGAATACACAAAATATTCTGTAAATGTTGAGGTGGTATGTAAATATACGAATGTAGATTAGAGAGTTGCCCCTTCAATCTCTTTTTGATATATAGTAAATTTATGGGCACATTTTACCATATGCAGTAGCATCGCATCTCTGGTAAATGTTAGTTTCTGCTGGAAAAAAAGACTATAGTACACCGTGCATGCATAATTCGAGTGTAAATAATGGCTAGAAACGAGGGCTTCTCTTACATAAGTTAATTTTGGTTGCTTTACCCGCTGCTAACTTTTGCAATGCTGGACATATCTTGTTTCATTATTTTGAATGGCCATGTTAAGTCTATGTCCTTATTTCAAAATGTAATGTACTTGAAGACTGCATTGATAACATTGGGAAAAAAAATAAGGGTCAACGGTGCATCTCGGTAGGACTGATAACGGAGAGCGCATGAACACCCTTTTCCTCTTTTTTGGCTTCTCTAAAACCAACCTCTTTGACTTTTTCAATCAATTAGCTATGAGAAACTAATAAGATCATATGTACAGTGGAAATAAACACAAAACAGAAACCATCAAACCAAGAGAGCAAAAGAAGTAACAAATTGGCCAAAACATTAACTGACCGGTCTGACTGGGTCTAGGCGGTTTGACTGCTCGGGTCACAGTGATTTGACTGCTTACCGTTCCAAAACAGAAAACAACCTACAGCCAAGAACTCAAAATGGTCTAACTTCTAATCTACTTAACCAAATGACTTGAAACTTGAAACGTAGCTTCCTCAAGGTCCTATGAGCCTATTTCATTAATAGATCCATAAGCTACTAAACAAAGTTTTGATCTTTGCCCAAAATAAGACAGACTACATAAAAACCGGGCAAATCGAGGCAAACACCAAGAATTTGCTATAGGGTTGCCTAGATGGATGATATCCAGCCTCTAGAAGGTTCTTCCATTGTACACACATCCTTAGGAACCAGCAAGATCAAGGAGAGAGGAAATCCAAATAAGAAAACAAGCAAATCAAAATTAAAGCACAAAGAGAAATATATGGCAAAATTCACTTGAACGAAATTTGAATCTTTATTTCACTTGGAGATGAATGTTTAAAACCACTCCATACTTGGAGGATAGAGCTTCCTCTCCATAGAGCGCGCACACAAAATTTCCCTCTTGGAAACCCTAATCCTAACTCTCACTAAAAGGCTTAGCCTAAGCCGACTCCTCTCGCTCCATATATACGGAAGCTCACACCATAAAACCCTAACTAGCACCTTTAGTTGGGTTTCATCTACTTACATGGGCTAATTCATTAGGCCAACATCATACCGGGTTTTATGCTTGTTGTGGGGGTGGCTCAGCCCCAAACGACTGTGGCTTGTAGCAGGCTCAAGAGTATAGGCCCAATAGCATAAAAAATGTACCAATGTACACATGCCTTTTGTAATTATTAAGAGGTAGGATGATAATTCCTCATCCTGCCCCATTCATATATATAAGCCCCCAAGAGGGGTATGAGGAGGCCAAGTCCACTCATTCTTACCACTAGCTCTCTCTAGTTCTTTTGGTACTATATCTCCTATGGAGAAGGGTACCCTATACCCATGCTACAACAATGCACATATGCACGCTTTTCAAAGTGGCTCATCTAAAGGGTTCTGATAGCCCGAAACACTAATCCAATCCATCAAAGCATCTTCGCATACTTTGACACGTAACCCGTAGTGCATAATGACTAGCTGTCATGTTTTCACTCATTCGGTCCCCTCGAACCGTCTCTATATGCATCGGCCTCGTTGCTTGGTACACCACATGCACCAACTTGCCTCATCGCGATCATCGTCTCTTCTGTGCTTCACGCTTGAGACACGTAACCTCATCCGGATTTACATGACCACACGTACCTCAGCTCCCTGTCTAGTCCTGGTCTTGCCATTGACCGCCACCGCTATCTAAGCAAGCTGCACATTCAAAGACAAAGCAATCCGATTCTGATCACAAGTCCTATGTACTTAACTCATATTAGCCAAATCATACATCATGCAACTCAACACACCCATCCAATGGCTCGTATGCTGTGCACATACTCAAATCAACTCACAACATGCTCTAAACCTAAAGGGCTGGTCTGACCGCCAGCCACAGACTGGGTAGACCGCCCATCACCTCTCAACTTCACCCTGGTAACAGGAGACCAGTTTAACCGCTGGCCAGAGGTGATAGTCGACCACAGGCCGGTTGCTCACATCATGCTTCCATATAGTGTTCCTAGTTGCCCTACATACATGGTGGAGTTATAGGGGATTTGGGGAACTGAGATCACAATGTCAGGAGTGTTAGAAATAATCTTGACTTCGAGTTCTAAACGTAGTAAAGTCGGTATCCGAGTATAACTCAAGTTGGAGTTGAATCCAACTTGAAGTCCGAATTGAAATACGAGGAGAGTATTATCCCTATATATTGGGGAGGCTTGTATCTAGTTTTAAAAGCAAGGGAAAAAGAAGAAAAGCAAAGAAAAAAGGGGAGAGCAAATAAGAGAATAAATAAATTCAGAAATTTCTTCCGTATTCTCTCAGTTTATTTGCGATGTATGCGTTTTCTCGTAGGATCAAAGTTGTAACAAGTGGTATCAGAGCACAGGAATTTAGAGCGCTGGAGATTCATGAGAAAAAAATCTTGGTGTTTTTTTCTTTGCTGAATCACGTCCCGCCGCATTTTGTTCTGAGCAACAATCCCGAGGCGCATCGTGTAATGTCTCCAGATCAGTGTCGACTTCGTCTCTCAGCAGCAGCAGCCGGAAGAAGCCAGAAAAGAAATCATGGGTGACAGAAGAATCGAGCGATTGCTCGGAAGGTCTCACCATCCGAAGAAAAGCAAGCGTCTCGTCAAAAGAAAAAAAGAGCCCAACACAAGAAAAGTCACTGCAGGCATGTGCACTAGGAAAAGTAAAAGCTAGCATAGGAGAGAGAAACAAGCAATCATGTTGCAATAGGAAAAGAGAGAGGCCAATTCATTGCTTTGTTCCCTCGGCCAGACTTCATGGTGACCGAGAATCAATAAAAGCATCACACTCCGAGACAAGAAAAATGGCAGCAGCGAATCGGTTTTCCGCCTTCGAGTCGGAGGCAAATAGCACCGCAATAAAAGCCGTCCCGAGCAAGCAACAGAGAGCAAGTCCAAGCAAGAAAAAAAGAAAAAATAGTGTAATTTTTTTCCTTCCGTTTCCTTGGTTCAAAAGCGGCTTCAAAGTAGCCCGATTTCTTGATCTGTGCTCAAGATCATGTCGTATTCTCCGAGAAGTAGTGTCACCGGTGACGAGACATCATCTGGTATGATGGCGAAGGAGAGTTTCGTTGTCTCGCTGTATTATCCGATGTTCATGACG
Source organism: Dendrocalamus sinicus (assembly GCA_036346575.1). Taxonomy (NCBI): domain Eukaryota; kingdom Viridiplantae; phylum Streptophyta; class Magnoliopsida; order Poales; family Poaceae; genus Dendrocalamus; species Dendrocalamus sinicus. Next base: position 22,814,853 of record CM070646.1, on the reverse strand, counting down.
AGCAATTTTGCAGCATGAGCAATCAAGATGAAGGTGTACATGAAGGCTTAAGGAGTGTTGGATGTTGAGAAGATGTGTTCGCCGTTCAAACTCAAGTAAGCAGAGTAGAGAACGGAACGTCAAAGAGATGTGTCACCTTTCTGTGTCAAGTATGAGTTTAGCGAGTTGTAGTTGAGTCCGACTATCTCAATATTTTAGAATCTTTGCATCTGGATGAACCCGTACCAGTTGAGTTGAGTTCCTACATGTAGATTGCATGTAGAACGCTTCATGTGGAGGCATGGCTGGTAGTTCATAATGCATTGAGACTAAAACTAGAGTATGTTAAGTCAAGATTAAGGGGGAAATTGTTAGAAATAATCTTGACTTTGAGTCCTAAACGTAGTAGAGTCCGTCTCCGAGTATAACTCAAGTTGAAGTTGAGTCCAACTTGAAATCCGAATCGGAATATAAGTAGGAGAGTATTATCCCTATATATTGGGGAGGGTTGTACCTAGTTTTAAAAGCAAGGGAAAAAGAAGAAAAACAAAGAAAAAGGGGAGAGCAAATAAGAGAATAAAGAAATTCAGAAATTTCTTCTGTGTTCTCTCAGTTTATTTGCGATGTGTGCGTTTTCTCCTGGGATCAAAATTGTAACAAGGAGATTGTAGAGACCCTTAGAATTTGGTGATCTGGAGTGGTGGAGGATGCGTGTTTATTGCAGACATTTGGAGGAATTGGATTTAAAGCATTTAATCCTTTTGGCAAAAGATTTTAGCTTGTTCTGGTTTTAGAAATTCCAGTTATTGTGTTGGATTAATTGTGTTCACTGTATGTTTTCAATTTTTCATAATGCACATGTGGTACACCTATCAGCATGCTGAGGCTTGCATTTTGACTGTGTTAATAAGAGAGATGAAATTCTGACGATTTCACAGATCAGCTTTACTTTGAGAAAATTTTGTATGGTATCAGTAGATGGTGTGAAGAAGTGTTCATATGCTGCTGTTCTCCGCTACAAGAGTTCCTTATTTCATCAAAGAGGCCCTTTAATTGTATGTGTAAAATTGGTGTTTGAATAACAAATGCATGGTTTACTGCTTTCCTATGTTGATTACGTTACATCAGTTGCAATAGCATGAAAGAAAAAACTGTTACCTTACTGCATGTAGAGAAGATTAGTCAGGTGGACGATGGATTTTCGATGGCTAAAGTAAAAAAAAAGTGTTATCCAATAATACATGCTCTGGCTGTTGCGCCTGGCTGTGATTGACCTGATCTATTTATTTTTAGTAGTGTAACAATTACTTCAGCTCACATCCAAATCATTGATCTAAATTCTACCTGTTGTTTCATGACAGATTGATGCAAGGGGTGGCTATAAGCTTGAGGCAGCAACTGCATATCTTGCAAAAAAATTGTAAGGCACTTCATAATTACTCACTATATATATCAGAAAATGACCATGAGTTGCAAAAATATCTAAAATTATTTGTGATTCGTATTAGATTTGTTTCAGAAATGTTAGTGATGTTCATCTAGATTTATCCTAGAATTGTGCCATGAAAGAGTAGTGGAAATGTTAGTGATGTTCATCTAGATTTATCCTAGAAATATTTTATACCCTTGATATATTTATAGTAAGCGAGCTTTAAACTCAGTTCAAACTAATTAAATGTACTTTTGAATTTAATGCGACCATAGTGATTATATATATTATGAAATTAGCTCAAACTAGTTAAACTGAAGATGAATCTAATTTTTTCGGAGTTGACATCTCAAATACATTTTTTTATGGGTATATGAAGATACCCACGTCGAATGTCACAAATATCAAAAGCACATCAACAAGTATTACTTTGGGTGCCTAGGCACCACGATACATGAAACACTTGTCCGTTATATATGCATATTCATCTAAGTTTGGGATGCTATCCATATCAATGCATCACCAACCGAGGATTTTGTTGAGTGCCATATAAATTTCATTATCTACATTACACAACACTTGATAAATAACTTTGGGGGTACTTTCTCGTAAGAAAAAGCGTATTAACTTGTTCGCAAGAACACTAAGGCCCTTTCCTGATGGCCTGGATTGAGGCCATTCCTATGGGATAATACTCTCGTGGAAAAGTATCTCTCATTTTAGAAACCAAAAACCCTTGCTTGGGCCCATTCTGGGGCGATTTTGGCCCGCCAAGGGCAGAGGCATCGTCTACAAACCCAGGCAGAAGCCCACACTACTTTCTTTCTTCGACCTGGGAGCCTTGGAAAAAAACTCGACCTGCGGGGGGGGGGGGGAATCCCCCCAGGCATTGCTTAAGAAGAAGGTCTTCTCACGCAGACCGAGAAAACCCCGAACCCCTGCTCCACCCTTACACAGCGGCACCATCGCCCGACCTTGTGAGACTACCGGCGGATCCTTTGGATCAACGCCTTGGCGGGGCCTTAGACCTGTGCTTTGGTGTGGTAGCAGGCGAGGGGATTTTTTCCCCAAGCCTGAAATTCGCTCCCACTGGGAGTCGAACTCAGGACCTGGGGGGTGCTACTCAAGCCTCTAACCATTGGGCTAGAGACCTTTTCGCTGGGAGCCTTGGACGCTTGGTTTCGTTGGGCTTTCTTGTCCCCAGATAGGTTTTAGGCAGGAATATTCCCTTAATTCTGAAGCTGGTAAGGATTTGGTTTCCATTAGGATTGCATTCCAAGAATCACCACAATCTTTGTTGTTTTCAGAGGTTCTCTTAATTGTTGATTCCCAAACAGGCCCGGAAGGTATAGGATCTGTGCTATTAATGTTATCAACTTATTGTGCCCTTGAACTCTCGATCTATTTTTCATCTTTATCATGTGTGAACATGATTTCGTGGCCCTCATCAGGGTTTTGGACCTTGGAAACTGGCCGTAAGTGGGACTGTGCAACCAATGATTTCGTGGTAGAAAGTTAATCTGGCGCCTAACTGCCTTGTCATGGTACATTTATCTCCTGTTAGCACACATGGTTAGATTAGTTCTATTGATATGAAGGCTCACATGGTTACATGTTAGAATCCAATTATAGGTTGCATCGCTGTTGACAAATTGCAAACTGACCAAGAACATTCCACGTTACAGCACTTCCTTCTCTTTTTGGCCATGTCTGAAGATGTCAGATATGCAGTCTGCATCTCTGATTTGCTTGCGATGTGGCAAGGTTTTACTGGTAGTGATGCCTGAATTTTGCCCATTATACATAATACATATGCATTTTTCCATTCCTGGTAAGTTTGTACACAAACTTGCACTTGTTTAATGTATGAAAGTCTCATGAAGACAAAAAAAAAAGAGTTTGAAAACAACCATTCCCTGGATTCCACCACTCAATTCCACTGTGGCACTTATTTGCAGTGCATTTACAAGTTCATTTCTCAATCACTCACGGCATAAATACTTTGTTCTGTCTTGCTCTGAGTATCAGCTCTTTACAGCAAATAGTATCCCTTCAGCATACAAGAATGGAACCGAACAATGTCACTCTGGTTCATGGATTTAACTGTAATCTGCATGTGTTTGATAACTCATTATACCAAAGTTAAGAATATGAATAGATTGAAAGTATGTAGATAATAAATGTTACCCTAGCTTAGGAGCAGTTGACTGCTCGGTGTCCTTCTGTTGTGGCAGTGTGCTGAGTCCAAGTTGCACATGAACATTCGTATCATCAACTACTGCAAAGTTGTATGGAGTTGGTGAATCCCGGTTGACTTCACTTGGTCCTTCAGTATTGTAGATCTGAGATCAAAATTAATTGCATGTTGAGTCAGTTATGTGGTTAGGCAGCTGCTTTGTGATATTCTCGTCTAACTTGTCAGCTACCTTCTTATATAACTCATCATTTTCTTGACGAATCAGGCTGATCTTCTTGTATAATTCCATGTTCTCTTGGTGAACTAGACTTCCCTGCAACCAATGATGTGGTACAGTCAATACAGTAAAATCAAATAAAATGTTTGACGACAAACTACAAAATTAAAATGTTGTAGAACCTTCCGATTCAGTTCGTGAATTTCATCAATCATGAGCTGATCCTGGAAACAGCAGCAGCAACAATAACAATCTTCAGTTAATCTTCTTGTAGGAATGAGTGAGTATAACGAGAAATGTGATTAGCGGTTTGACCTTCTTTGTGCGGATACCACGTAGGCTTATTTCCAGCTGATTCTCTAGGGACTGCAGTTCCTTAACATTCAGCCCAGCTAGATCTTCTCCCATCAGCTGCCTGTTGTAACAAATCAATATGTAATACCCTTTTATGTTGTGTTATATTCATTTAAGACTAGCAAGATCTTTCTCAGTTAGGAGGTTTAGCACTAGTATTTTCTCCAGTAAAATATTTGGAGCATCAGAATATGACTTGCTATATATATAGTTTATTAGTAACATCTTACACCTACAAAGATACTGGTAAATAAACATTGATATAGATTGACACACTAGAGATCGAGGCAAGTTTCCAAACATTATCAGTAACACACTAATTTGGCCACGCAGCGATTTCACATAAATATGTGATTCAATGAATGATTTTTTAACCAATCATAACGGATTTTAGAGCTATATTTGTAACTAAACACATTATGGGGTGTGGACAGTGCCATTTTAGATAACAAGATGGTTTTAAAGTAAACATGTTTTGGGAGAAATTAGTTTCTGCCAGCTAGATAAAGGCTTAGAACCAAAGCTTGGCTGAATGGTTTATCAGTACTTTCCAGTCGCTTCTGGGACCAATATGGGCCAACCAATGGAAATCAATGCTAATACCCAGTAATAGGACCATCGATCAAGTGTATATTCGAAAGATCTATCTTTTCTTTCTTAGAGCAAGGGAACTGAGTTCACAGCAGTCTGCAGTACTTAACTGTGAATAATCCTGATTTACTTTATTTATGTTGAATATATTTTCGATGTGCCCAGCGGCCCTAGCCCAACTCTATGTTGTATCAACTATTTTGGTTTCATTGGTAGGTGCTTTATTAATTTTTCACACACTAATTTTTACTTGGAGGGCATTGATTCTTGCTTATTGTCTCTATTACTTGCAACAGTCTAGCTGAATTCAGACAGTACATACTTGTGATTCTCTTTACGAACAAACAAGTTTCTAATGAAAATATGTTTGGAACTTTTGCAGGGTTTTCAGACCGTACCGATGATTTTCTTGCAGGTTATGCAGTTGTTGTCTCAAGCTTGCTGCCTCCCTTTGCCAAAACTATCAAGTGTAAAAGCAGAGTTATGCTTTTCTCAAAAAATAACAGAGTTATGCAATTTAAAGACACATTAGGCAAAAGTAAAGTAATAAACATGTCTCACCGAGAAACATGGTGGGTTTATTGACTGAACCCTTTGCGGCATGAAATAATATTTTAACGCATGATATTTACACAGTAGCTACAAAACTAAAGAGAGATGGCATTTATTGTCAAAAGATATATTTATCTGAATGGGTTTTTAATTTCTTTGTTTAACGAGCTGTATTTTAAGGTGGTGAGCTAGCAAACTGCAAACCATATGCATATTTCGGTAGACACTAGTGCCACCAGTCAATGGTAAACCAACTTCACAACATATGAAGTCCCCATAAGGTGAGTATGATATGGAAGTCGAACAGGTCAGTATGTATGCAAATGACCCCTAGTGCTTTTATAATGGTGAAGGGTGCACAGTACACTGATCGACTGTTTCAGTCCATCCTGATTCATCTATTGTTCTGCATTCAGAATACTTCATCTCTACATTGTGAATAGGGTCTGAGCCGTACTTTTTTGTTGTGTGTTGTGGTTCTCTGTTCGTATGCCAGTTTTATGGCTTTGTTCTGCTTTCTTTCCTGTGCAGGATCGAAGGCATGTGAACAAACTGGAGTTGTTTTGCACTTGAGCTATTCCGCTTAATATTTGTTGAGGGGAGTTTCTGTAGTCCAGAGGAATGTCCTGCGGGTGATCCTATAATTTTCGGAGCCGACGAATGTTCAGCGACAGAATTAGCCAATGACACTACAAACTACTCAGTAAGAGAGTAGAAAAAAAGACTAGTTTGGATTGCTAGCAATCAAAAGCAACATTTACGTACATGGCTGTTCTCTTGATTGAAGAATCCTAACTTTTGGGAAACTTATGCGAAGCTAATTTCAAGTGCTGACATGTTTCCCATTTGACTAGTAATTATCTAATGACTTCTTCTACGAAGCTTAATCAGCGTTTAAATCTGCTTATTCCAAAAGCCAAGGTGCTTTTTTAGACATGTAATTTTACTTTTACTACTTTTGATCCTCTGTACATGTTTTGTGTTTAGCCTTACAGAAACGAGATAAGATCAGGCCATTTATTGTAAAGCTGAACGTTTGGAGACTGCAAGAATTCTGTTATAATGCATCGACTATTGAGTGCTATACTGGTTCAATACATGAATTTACATTTGTCCTAACTTCAAATAGTATTTTCGTTAGAAGCTAGCGTACCCATTGTTTCGCATCTATTGTAATATTTCTTATTTAATTTTCTGGCACTAGTGGTCATGCAGCGGCAATTTGTCATTCGGAAGCTCTGAAGGCCTAGGATAAAAATAGTAGAATATCCCAACAACTACAGTAAATTCTCCATTATTTCATTTTGGCAGATATTTTCTTTTCATGAAGCCACATTTTTTGCATTGATGTAGACACACTACTACAAAAGAGATTATACTGACCGGCTACATCACAGATGGTTCATAGGGAACTCTATGTGCTTAAACTATTACAGACGGTTTATACTAACAACCGTCCGTGATATTTTTTACAGACGGTTATTAACACGAACCGTCTATGATAATTTAGACATCACAGACGGTTCGTGTTAATAACCGTATGTGAAAGTTGTGGACATCACAGACGGTTCGTATCAAAAAACCATTTGTGATATTACGGATATCATAGACGATTCTTATAACAAACCGTTTGTGATATTGCGGATATCACATTCGGTTTGTATGAATAACCGCCTATGAATTATCACAAACGGTTATTAATACGAATCATTTGTGATAGTGTTGTATCACAGACGGTTTGTGGTTAGAAGTATTGTATCACAGATAGTTTGTGATTGGAACCGTCTGGGATAATCTGTACGTGGTCTCGACACAGATCTGTCTTCATTGCGTTGCATCAGTGGAGCGAGGCAGCCGGCTTTGGAGAGCTTGGTGAAAACATATCGCTTGTAGATCTATATACGTCTTCTTGGTGGTCAGAGGTTAGTATTCAATTGCTTCTAATAACTTATATGCCTTGTAATAGAAAGAGATGGTAGCTAGGTTTTTGTTTAGATCTAGCTAGTTAGCTAGGTTTAGAAAAATAATTGTACTTTGTTCAATTTCAGAATGGGTAAGTACTCTTAGTTTACTTCCATATATTCTTGCTTAATATTATTATTTCATGAATACGTGGCTAGCTAGCTAGCTACCTAATATAGATGTGTGTAATTAAGTAGCTAGTCTGATTTACTATAGTAGTGCTAATAATCCAATTTGACATCCATTTGTTACATGTGTAGTGTAGATGGACCGAAACTGGATGTACATTGAGAACTGTGTGAGTGAACAGTACATTAATGGCGTGTCTGCTTTTAGAAGAGTGGCCAAGCTGGATATGTCAAAGAAGGGGATTGAATATATGTACTGTCCATGCATTGATTGTGATAATATAAAGATGTTTAGCAACTTAGCGCAGATCAAATCTCATTTGATTCGAAGGGGTTTCAGAAAGAGGTACAAATGTTGGACCAGTCACGGTGAAGAGAAGATTACACAAGAAGGTAGTTGTGACATCGTTGAGGGAAACAACGATATGCCGGTTGTGGACTATGCTTTCGATGAGAATAGGTCGTAGGATGACAATCTGGATCAGATGCTACGTGATGCAGAAGGAAACTATAGTGAGTGAGAGAGAGAGAGTTTGGTAAATTTGAGGGCTTGATGGAGGACTTAGAGAAACCTTTGTTGTTAGGCTGTAAGCCGCAATACACAAGGTTGTCATCAATTCTAGAACTGTTGAAATTGAAGGCAAGCAATGGTTAGTTCGATAAGAGTTTCACAGAATTGTTAGGTCTCCTAGCGGACATACTTCCAAAGGGAAATGAGTTTCAGATGGCATGGCTAGCATATCATAAGGCTAACAGAAAAAGAGCAATCAACATCGCTGTTGAAATAGCTATCACAGATGGTTTGGAACACCAAACCGTCTGTGATATGCATGATATCATAGACAGTTAATAACAAAAATCGTTTGTGATATCGTGCATATCACAAACGGTTAATACAAAAAATCGTCTGTGATAGTTGAATATCACAGACTATTTTTAGAAAAACTGTATGTGTTGTAAGTTATCACAGATGGTATGGGAACCGTCTGTGATAACCAGCTATTATCACTGACACAAACGCAGACGGTTCAGAAACTGTCTGTGATGGCAGTTTTGAACCGTCTGTGATAACACTGTCTGTAGTAGTGACAATATTATATATGCTAGGTCATTAGAGCATTTTGGGATTTTTATATGCTCTCTAATAAGGGTTCGAACAGTAGAGAGTATAGATTGTCGAGTATTTGGCTAAAATGGCAAATTTTGAAGCGTGATTAGCAAAAATGGGACATTCGTAGTTGCAATTACAAAAATGACGCTCTCATCCGCACGGTCAATATGCATTAGCCACGAGGTGACACGTGGTGGAACACCGCATGGTCACCGTGTGGTTTTAGCCACGGGGCGACATGTGGCGGTTCATGTAGGCTAAGCCGCATGGTTACGGTACCACGTGTAAGCCCATGGCTAAAACCGCATGGTGACGTGCGGTGTTCCGCCATGTGTCACCCCATGGCTAAAACCGCACAGTGACTGTGCGGACGAGAGCACCATTTTTTCAATTGCGGCTACGAGGGTGTCATTTTTACTAATCACACTTCAAAATTTGCCATTTCGGCAAAAAACTCGCCCTGAGTCCGGGATCTGGATTGCAAAGCATGCACATTGTTGCAATTCATGGTCATATATAGTGTGTCTGCTATGGCTCAACCTGTTGTAACATTGGTGGATACCTTGTCGTAAATGTAGTATCATTTATTACTTCCGCCATCATATGGATAGTATACGCCACAGTAAATATGTTAGTAAACTCTAATAACTAACTAGTAAAATTATTAGTATAGTATAAGTAGTTTCATCCGGCTGTAAAATGGTATGTATTTGGACGTAATTGTGGCTTTCCAATTTTACTGCTGCCGTCACATGGCCAGTATGCACCACGGGCAGGTGTTAAAAGTCTAACGACACGTCCAATAAATTTGTCAATATATTGTAAGAAGTATTATATGACCGTAAAATAGTATGTATCTGAACGTAAATGTGGTTTCCATTTTTAGACCTAACAACGTGTGGTTCATCTTGGCAATAAGTTGGTATGTATCTGGACATAAATATGATTTTCATTGTTGCTGCCACCATCACATGGCCAGTATGCGCCACGGCTAGGTGCATAGTAAACTCTAACGATACGTCTAGTAAATTCATCAATACAGTATAACGGTTTCATGTGACCGTAACATAGAATATATGTGGACGTAATTGTGGTTTTCATATTTATTGCCACCATTACACAGTGGTGGCATCGACACGGGAGACGGTGGAGGTGTGGTGGCGGCAAAACTGCATGAGATGGGCTACGGTGATAGATTACTGCCGATCGGTAGGCTCCGCGCTAGCATGGTGGACATTCTCTATTCATTTTACCGTCAATTCTGCACGGCGTTGCCATGCGGCACGGTGGAAGACATGGTGTAGGGGGACGACACGGTGGAAGACGGGGGTAGGGCAGCAATGGAAGATGGCATGCATGCGGTTTTATTGGCGGTTGCGCGGGATGCCTAGGATCACGTGTAGGTAGGTCGTGATTGGGCACGTGGGGTGTGATTAGATGTGGCTTCAGTTACGGCAGGAGTGTATGATAAATAAGTTATTCTACATTCAGACGCAAAATAGCGCTATATATGTTTATGTGTATATATATGTATATATATCACACACTATTTTGTGCATGAGCGTAGACTTAAGTTATTTTACACTCCACCACCTTCTATGGGTCAAAATCCACATCACAACGTACACTCCACCACCCTCTGTAGGTCAAAATCCACATTGTAACACCGTGATCAAATGCTGGTTAAAGAAAACCCACCACCTCCCCACCTTCGTCAACCCCTATGTCGCTCACAACCCACATTTTTTGTGCTTAGATGATGCAACAATTGACTGGCTTAGGTACTATAAATCCGAACTTTCGATGCACTAATCATTTTTTACAGAGTTAAAACATATTCATCATGGATATCATTTTGTTAAGCACATTTTCCAATACAACACTTCAAACGGATTGTAAATAGGATAAATGGCTTAGGATATATCGTCGTTCAATGTTTGCAATCAACCCACGTTTCTCTCTACACCCACTCCTCTACACTCAGCATGTTAGTAAATCTCCGATAAGGACGTAGTAAATACGTAAGGTGTTCAACAATACTAAACGTGATAGTACCTATCTTGCAAAGGTACAATAAACGAACAAGAAGATCATAGTAATTTTCTTAAAAAAGGCATAATGAAGATCGTCATAAATATCTTATAACGGTGCTGTAAATGCAAAGAGGTTGTAGTAAATATGCTATATAGGTTTGGTACATGCACAATGAGGTTGTAAAAATCTTTTGTAACAGTGTAGTAAACACATATGGAGGTCGTAGTAAATCTCTTTAGTGATGTAGTAAACATTAGGAGTTTGTAGTAAATATGCGATAGAGGTGCAATAAGCACAAACTAGATCACAGTAATTCTATTGCAATGACATAGGAAACATATAGAGAGGTTTTACTAGGTTTGAGATATGCTCAATGTCAGTCTTGTAAAGGTGCAGTAAACGAACAAGAATATCACAATATTTTTCTAAAAAAAGGCACATGAAGGTCATAGTAAAAATCTTGTAATGGTGCTATAAACGCAGAGGGAGGTTGCAGTAAATCTGTTGTACAAGTTCGATAAACGTATAATAAGGTCATAAAAATCTTCTGTAACGGTGCAATAAACACACATAGAGGTTACATTAAATCTATTTTAGTGATAGGTAAACATTAGGAGATTATAGTAAATATGCGATAGAGGTACAATAAGCACACATAGATATTATGATAATTCCGTTGCAATGACACAATAAACATATAGAGAGGTTTTACTACGTTTAGGATATGCCCAGTGATTTTATTGCATCCTTTTGTGGTTTTATTGTGCCGACCAATTTACTGAACACGTTGTTAGAGTTTACTGTTACACCTAGCCGTGGCACATGATGGCCATGTGATAGCGGCAGTAAAAATATATACCACATTTACGTCAAGATACATTCCAATTTATGGCCAGATGAAAAAATTAAACCGCTATGTGATGGCGGCAGTAAAAATGGATATCATATTTACATCTAGATACATTTCAATTTATGGTCAGATGAAAAAATAGAACCGCTATGTGATGGTGGCAGTGAAAATTGATATTATATTTACGTCCAAATACATTCCAATTTACGGCCAGATGAAAAAAGAACCACATAGTGCATATGCATTTATTATTAGCGAGACTTATATCGTTCTGTTCCTCTTGTTGTTAGCAACCTACAGGTGAAAACAGTTCATGAATCGGAGTTACTTGTCAAAAGTTATGGCTAAAATAAGAAAATAAATATTATAGTACTAATAAGAAATCCATATTTGTTGGTTGGTTTGTCCCGTACGAAGCGAGTGCATGGGGTTGGGTTGGACGCGCTCGTCTAGTCGACACGTAGAATAAGCTATTCTACGCTTGGGAGTATAATAGTGCTGCAGTGTATATATGTATGTATATATAGGAGAAATACCTATATATATATGTATATGTATGTGTATGTATGTATGCATGTGTGTATATATATGTATATGTATGTGTGTGTGTGAAAGTGATTCCACACTCTTAGGAGTACGTAATTCTATTTGTTATATACATCTTAAATGATATTTTTATATCTCTTTATCATTTTGAGTATACTTTAATAATGATTATTAAATAATCCAAAGTGAGTTCCATAAAAAATTTCATGAAAATCCACTTTTTATAGCATCATTTGTGTATATACTCCTTATATATGTAATGGTATATAGCAAAAATAAAGGGTTCCGATAAAATTTTTTCAACCATGTTGCATTAGAGTATCTTAAAATTAGTATTTAAGTATACCGAAAGTGATAAAGAGGTATAGCATATTTGTTTAAGTGGTATATTGGAAGGTAAGATTATATACTACCAGGAGTACAGAAAATACTTGTATGTATGTATGTATGTATGTATGTATGTATGTACGTACGTACGTACGTACGTACAAGAGTAGGGTTGTAAACGAGCTGAGTCCGAGCGAGCCTAGTCTCCCAAGCTCAAGATCGGTAGAAGCTCGAGCCGAGCTCGAGCGAGGCTGAGTTGAGGTTCGAGGCTGTACCTAGGCTCGAGCTCAGCTCGTCCAAAGCTCGAGATCAGTTCGAGCTCAGCTCGTCCAAAGCTTGAGATCAGTTCGAGCTTGGCTCAAATAAGCTTGATAACAATTAAAAATTTAACATGCACTAATTTTCAATAATAAGAAAAACTCGAGCTCGGATAGAGTAAACTCAATAATAGTAAAAACAATTTAACATGCACTGATTTTCAACAATAAAAAAAAGCTCGAGCTCGGCTTGAGTAAGCTTGATAAGAGTTAATATGCATCAATATTCAAACTCAAATCGATGCTTGATGAGCTATTCAAGCTCGGCTTGTTGAAGCTTATGAGCTCGGGATCAAACTTGAGCTTGGCTCATTTAGAGTTCAAGCCAAGTTTGAATTGAGCTTAGAGCGAATCGAGTTCTAGTAGCTAACGAGTCTCGAACTTTTTTTACAACCCTATATGAGAGAGAAGTTTCTTAGCCACTACAATCTACACGTCCTTTAATTTATCAATATAACGTATGATATCAATGAAAACACACCATTTAGTTTATCATGAGAAGGAGTCTTTCCACACCTTATCTCATTAGAGTTCGGTAGTGAATTATTTTATTTTCACATCATAAATTCAGTGGCGAAATATTTTCTCATCAGATTTCGTTGAGTTCGAATACTGAGATACTAGGATTGGATCTCTTTTTTTTTGAGGCACTATATAAAACTGGATCTTGATATTGCTATTGAAGCATTGTATAAAAACCACATTAAAAGATAACGAAAAGATAGCTCATTTGTTGAGAATGGTCATCTTATGCATGGTTGATGTTTGTTTTATTAATCTATATTATTAACTTTAGTAGCTTGTTTCATCAAAGCTCAGCCGTAAAAAAAAACAGACCTTTTAGGAACTACACACGCACACTTGATCAAGTTACCGTCTAGGATAAAGCAAGGATGAAAACACAGGCAAATCAACAGTATGTTCTAGATATACGTATGCTAATTTGAAAGGGACAAGTACTATAGAGTACCGGAATATCTTCTCTTTGATTTAGTTATTTGGTTTTACTAGACCAGTATTTTACCAAATAAAATGCGTGTCTATATACATACATACATGTATGTATATGTATAATAACAGGGGCACCAAGGTGTCCGGACTCTATGATTGAAACTTTACATCCATGATTAAGACTTTCCATTCATAATTGATTTAACATGCTAAATCAATAACTTTCTTTCTAAATTGATGCCTTTTTGACTTAATGAATGTTAACGGGTATCTGATATATTATATATTATTACATTTGCACGCATATAAAAGTAATTCAAAGACAAAGAGGCTTGGTGCCTAGACACCATAATATCTTATGTTAACAATCAAATATGGAATCATCTCTTGGTGGGGGTGTCGAGTAGGGTTCAAATTCCGATACTTACCTTAATACCTTTACACATATAAGTGTGTCTTAGTGAGACAACACGTGCCCACACTCTGTGAAGCAACGGATTTATCCTCGACATCTGCAATCTAGGCATGTGTTGTTGGGGGTGTATCGCATGCGCACGAGCATGTGGTGGTGTGTGCGCATGTGTGTCTACCTTGTAATCTTAAAAAAAAATAATCAAAGATCAAGCATTTCATGCCTGCTTTTTTGCTGACTCTGTTAGCATAATTAACATTACATATCAACAGCCTGTAAGTCTATACTTGAGACATAATACAAATAATGTTTGAACATGACATATGACATCAGGATGCAATTTATTTTTCCTGCCTTTTCTAGCTATTTCCAGTGGAGAGAGCTTTGAATATCGACTATAATACAATTTTCGTGGAGACATATATCTAAAACTAACATAGATAGTGAAATCAATTCTATCAAACTCTGATTTTTCTTTGATTTCAGTCTGCTAGATAGCATTTTCTCCAACATTAAAACCATAAAATACATGCATATCCCTTGAAATATTCGAAGAACATTGAGCTAATATATATCATATCACTCCTACAAGGAGTATATATTTGTTGCAAAGCAGCAGTGTAAATCTAATTACAGCAGTTTATTTTAAATGAAAAGAAAATAAACTATATGGCGTGCTATTCTTGGGAGTTGGAACATATATATGGTAAAATAAAACGTAATTAGTTAGTAGCAAAGCACCTTTGGCTTAAAAAGCACTTCTGTTTTAATTCAGTGCCAGATGTTGTCACGATCTCAATGGTTTTGAGGTAGATATAATCTCACTCACTTAAATATGTGAATAATTCAGAAAATATTAATTGTCTAGAGCAAACCTTAAGCTCCGAGTTGGGATTTGTGATGACCTGCTGCTCGTCGTCCTTGGTTTTGCCATATCGATCTATCACTGACTTCATGCTGCATAATGGTAAGTGACAAATATCAATATCTGATTTGCAATAACGGTTGATTATTCAAGAAATAAAAGCCCAAATAACACCTCTTAATTAATTAAGATAGATCCATGCAATCCGACTGGAAGAAATCCTGCAAACTGGACTACGTGTATGGGATGGAACTGGTAAAAAAGTACACACCACTCATGTATATATATATATATTATCACGAAACCCTAGATATTTCTCTCTGCAATGCATGATATTGATCACATGAAACTGTACGACCAATTAATATAGAAATTAACAGAAAGCAAAGAGATATTTAAATAGATCAATAAGCCTGGTTCAAAAACAAAAAAAAAAGGTCAATAAGGAAGGGGAAAAGACAGACGTTAAACCAAAGATTAGACAGGCACCTCCTTCAAAGAAAAAGATACCAGCATAATTATATTAGGCACTCTCGGTGAAGTGGGAATTCCAATATGTAAGCTGAGTAATTTTTTTTTGTTAATTCTATTCCATGGAAGATGTGTATGTGTATATACGATTTCCGACAAAGAAACGCTAGCTCCCTATCAAAAGGAAAAATCTAAGCAAGAAAAAACCCAGATCCTGTTCTTGAAGATCAAAATTAGCATGGAAACACATATGGACAGACCTGGTGCTAGAGTACTCGTAGAGGCGGCTGGTGCTGGAGAAGATCATGAGGCCGACCTCGGCGTCGCAGAGGATGGCGAGCTCCTTGGCCTTCTTGAAGATCCCGTTCCGCCGCTTCGAGAACGTCACCTGCCGGCTCGTCGAGTTGTCAATCCGGCGGATCACAATCTTCCCCCTCCCCATCTCTCCTTTTCCTCCTCCTCCTCCTCTCTCTCTCTCTCTCTCTCTCTCTCTCTCTCTCTCTCTCTCTCTCTCTCTCTCTCTCTCTCTCTCTCTCTCACACACACACAGAGGCCGGCAAAGAGCTAGCTAGGAAGCTGATGCGATCTCTGGCCGGAAGCAATCGCACTGAATGTGCCAAAGAAGGTAAGGAGGAGATCTAGGAGCCGGAAGAAGAAAGCTCAAAGGTTTCCTTAAGGGAGGAGAGGGGGATTATGTTTGTGCGTTTGTGGGAGAGGCTTTTCTTGGTGGTGGTAGCAACTCTTGCAAGTGGACTTTCCTCTATTTGCTACTTTCTTTATTTAGCAAGGAAATGCAAGAGGTGGAAGCTGAGAGGAGACAGCACACAATTGGCTACCTGATCTGAGTGGTTAGTTTATTGGTTGGTGTTAGTTAAATGGCAGGGTAATGAGAACCGATAGAAAATCGTTGCACGCACGAAAGCTCGTGGTATGTCTGTCTTCGTCCTCTGTAGATGACTGCATTGCTTTTGATTGGATGGTATGTACGCCTAATGCACTCGTTCTGGCCCTGTACCATGAAACGGAAGTCTTTAAAATGAAGTCGGTATAGTTTCCAATCAAATTGCAGCCAAACTAGCTAGGCTTCAATTAAAATGCGGCTACACGCACGTACCCTCTTATATCATCTCATATAAGATATGATATAATCGGTGCTAGGGCCAAATGCATACAGTGCATATCCTAACCCAACTTATTAGAAAATCTTGATCAAATTAATATCGGACGGATATTGCTGTTACCATATCCTAACCCATATTTTTTCTCCGGATTCGGTACCAATCGGATTCGGTACCAATCGGATTCGGTGTCGGATCGGTCGGGATTAACCCATTTCGTTTGCACCCCTACTTGTTTGTAAGGAATGCATACTGATGCAGATAAATGGAGTAGGACGCACTGACTTGATGTTACTATTTAATAGCTGATGTGAAAGATTTTATTTTACCATTGCAAAAGAAAATGAAACGTCAAATAGTAGCACTAACCTGAAATCAAACTTGAAGATGTATCGGATTCGGACGGATATTCGGATTCGGACGGATATTGCTGTTACCATATCCTAACCCATATTTTTTTCTCCGGATTCGGTACTAGTCGGATTCGGTACCAATCGGATTCAGTGCCGGATCGGTCGGGATTAACCTGACCGTTTTCACCCTCAGCCCTAAGAGAGAAAAGTAGCACAGGTGTCATCAAGATTGATCATGAGAAAAGAAAGATCGTGCAAGCTATCCGCCAGATTCTCGTTTTTTGTGTTTTTGTCAAATTTGCTAAGTGCACACTGGCAAAGGTACCAGTAGGTTTTTTTTATCTACTTTGCTTCGTGTACACGGTCAGTGTACCAGGGAAGTTGCCAACTTCAGCTAGGTACACACAAATTCGTTCTAGCAAATTTTGGATTTATTCTGCATGGCAACTTTAAAGTATGATCTTCCACTGTTGGATCGAGACACGATACTTTTTTTTATGGCAAATCAAGATACGAGTTGCTCTATCCCAATTAATTTGGATGACGCACTTTTGAGGATCGACAAGATGCCAACGACGTTTATCAAACGATCTTATCTTAGATTCATCTTCATTTATCAAACGATATTTTGTAGAAGATTTTGAAGGAGACATCCGCCGCCACATTATGGTTGAAGTTGGAGCAAGCAAATTTGCATGACCAAGATCTAACTAGCAAAATGCATATGAAGCAAAAACTTTATTCTTACAAGATGGCAGAGGGAGCCTCATTGTTGAACACCTGACAGGTTTCAAGGAAGTTGTTGCCGATTTTGAATCTATAGAGGTAAAATATGATGATGAAGATTTAAGTCTTATTATCCTATTTTCGTTGCCTAGTTTGTACTCTACTTTCAGAAAAATTATTCTTTATAGCCGAGATACTCTTATAGTACTTAGTGAAGTTTGTGAAGCATTGTATGCTAAGGAGAGTTTCTAGTGTAAGTTCAAGTACGCATGTAAAAGGTTTGCTTGTCCACGGCAGGCAGCATGAGAAGGGTTCAAACGACGATTCTAAAGGCAGAAACTCAAGCAGATACAAAGGCAAGAAGAACGGTCAGGACCTATCTGAGTGCTGGAAGTTGTAGAACAAAGAGAAAAGGAATAATAATTTTAAAAAGGATCAGTAAGAGGATGAAGCTAGAGCCACTATTGTTACCTAAAATAGTTTTGATAGAGATGTTCTCATTACCTTTGCCGGTGATTCAAAAACTGACGGTGAGTGGATTCTTGATTTAACCTGTACTTTCTATATGAGTTCGAACTGCGAGTGGTTCATTACATATGGAGCTATACTAAGTGGATCCGTGTTGAAGGGTGATAAAGATTGCATGTATTAATTCTATCTATATCAAGATGTTTGGTGGCACTGTCATAAATTTGCTAGATGTTTGGCATATTCTAAGAAATCTTATCTCATTGAGTACTCTTGATGCTAAAGGGTACAAGCATTTAGGTAGAGGTGGAGTTCTAAAGGTCTCAAAAGGTTTTGTTGTTGTAATGAAGGGTGATATGAAGGCTACCAACTTATATTATCTGCGAGGCACTACAATTTCAGGTAATGCTGTTGTAGTGTTGTTACCTTGACTAAGTCAGCTGATTCTAATGCTACTAATCTTTGGCATATATGTTTGGGGCATATAAGTGAAGCTGGAATGATGAAGTTATGCAAAGGAGGATTTCTTGATGGTCAAAACATCGACAAGTTGAAGTTTTATGAACATTGTGTCTTTGGAAAGCAAAAGATGGTGAAATTCAACACTACGACTCACTCTACAAAGGCATATTAATTCACTCTGATTTTTGGGAGAGTCCCATGTTTCATCTCGTGAAGGTGTAAGCACATGTTGACCATCATTGATGATTACTCAAGAAGAGTTTGGCCGTATTTTATGATGCATAAATTGGATGTGTTTAAGACATTCAAGGAGTGGAATATTATGATTGAGAAACAAACTGGTAAGCATGTCAAGATCAAAGTTACGTACTGACAATGGTTTGGAGTTTTGTTCTAAAGAATTTAAAGCTTTATGCAAATCAGAGGGCATTGTGAGTCCTTGGTCTAAGGTGTCCACCAGATCTATCTACGTAGCATTCTAGAGATGTACATTACCTGGATATCATCAATAGGTAAGTGGGCATTGTTATGTTCAGAAAGTTGCGCGGACGCGCAGGCGCAGCTACTCCAACGTTGAGGGGGACTGGGTACCGCAATAAAGGGGGTGGCTTGCGACTGGTTGCAGATTTTTCTCAGTTTTTCTCTCAATGCATCTATCTCACCTCGAAGTGGGGTAGCTATGTTCTCAAGTTTTACATCGAAGTCTCATTTCACACATTCCTCGCACTCAGCCTTGGATATCTTCCTACTCCTATATGCCTCGAAGTCGTTTGGGAATCCATCACCACTACAAAACAAGCACTGGACACCTCACCACAGACGGTTCATGTGGAGCCATCCGTGCTTTGATTTTTACAAATGGTTCATGGTGAAAACCCTATCTGAAAGTATCACAAACAGTTAGATTTAAATGCTGTCTATGATATACGCATTATCACAGACGATTTTTAATTAGATCTGTCTATAAAACTATCACATACGATTTTTATTTATAACTGTCTGTGTTTTGTCCTTTGTCATATGAACTTCAGAAGCTACTGAGACGAGAGACAAATTCATGGCAAATTTATTACAAAAGTCCCAAAAAAAGACATTCCCAGATCAGCCTTCTGGGCTTCATATGCTTTTTCTTTAACTTTTGGAGTTGGAGGATCAGTCGCTGAGTTCTCGAATGCCTTGAAGATTGTCCTTGCCCTCTCCACTTCCTCCTCTAGCTTAGGAAAATCATTAGCATGACCCATAATCTCAAAGAGGATGCCATGATAAGTTTCCTCAGAATCGGCCACTTCTGCTTGATCGGCAATGTTATCCATGTGTCTCTCCACTGCTGCAAGAACTTCTTCCGATTTGTGCACATTGCAGAGAAGAATGAGGCTGAGGGCGGTTTCCCTTTCTTGAGCGGCAACGAGACACCTCCGTCGATGGCGGATGATGAGGTCCAGTTGACGGATGGAAGTGAGTCGAGGAAGGAGAGCAGGGCGTGAGCGGAGGAATGTGTGAAACGAAACTTCAATGCAAAACTACATTCGAGGTGTCATTGCTCAAGGTGATATTGAAGTCAATAAGATAAGTGCTTTTACTACTAGAAAACCAAGAAACCATGATGACCAACAATTATCCTAACAGGTGTGCAAACGATCGTCGTGTTTTATAGTTTTTGTGACAGGAATGATAATTTCGTTAGCAAAATTCCAATTTTCCTGATGGTTCATAGAAAATCATTAACAAAATACTTTTTTGATAGTTACAACCATTAGGTTAATTATTGAAATAATTGTCTATTTACCATCCAAATATGACCTCTTTAGAAATATACCATAAAAAATTGGTTCACTTTAATACCATCTAATTTTTTTGAAGTTGTACAAAATACCATTTTGTCTAGTTCCGTTTACATCTCCATTCGCTCCGCCCCCTATCGTAGTTGAAGCGTCATGGTTGAAGATGTTGTCGAAGCGCCGTGGTTGAAGCCATGGTCGAAGCGCCATTGTCGAAGCGTTGTGGTCGAAGCAGTCGTTGGGGCCGGTCACCAAGGGCATTTTGTGTAATTTTGGGTTGCTCTAGTGGACATTTGGGTAATCTGAGCGCCATATGTAACGGAAGGTTGACAGAGTAGTATTTTCAAGAACTTTGTGATGTTTTGATGGTATTAAAGTAAATCTAGATTTTTCGATGGTATGTTTCAAAAGTGATGTTTTTTGGTGGTATATAACCGATGATCTCTTAATTATTTGGCTCTTTCCACATTTCAGCAGGGAGAAAAGTTGTGTTCACACAAAAAAAATTGCTGCCACGCCCAAAAAAATTGCCCTGCCACAATAACAAATTCATCTGCCACATGGAAAATTGAGCTACCGCATGTAGGAGGTAGTTTACCTGATATGTATACCACTCATCTCCCCCATTAGACCTTCCTCTCTAAATCCCTAGCTCCATCCCTACTCTGCCGCCTCCACACACCATCTCCGGCCGCGCCCTACCGCCTCCAACCCATTTATGGCCACGCTCCACCCAGAGCCCTTCCTCCCTCACCTGCAGCCACTCCCTCCTCAATCAGCAGCCGCTGCAATGGTGAGTTATGTCTACTGCAGGCTCCATATCCAACAAGATCCATGGTGTTTGTAGCTGCCTCGGTCATCCTTACTGTTTGTAGCTGCGGTGCTCGAGCTATCCTTACTGGATACCGCCACCCCCCACATCCACGGACGCCTCACCACCCACCAGCACCTACCTTAGCTCGTCTTCTCCTATATCTGTCGCCGGCGTCATCTGGCCACCACGAACCTAATAACTGCTGTGTTCCTACTGTTCTCAGACGTCGCTTCTTTCTGTACCACATCCGTCTCCCGGTAAGCACTGTCTCTCACACATCTGCCCCACCTCTCTTCTCTCTCTATCCATCTCTCTCTCCATCCTCTGTTTGTGCTACTAATATTAGTGATATCTTAATTAGTTGCCCAGATCTACTTTGTTGTTGTGCATGCTAGTCGAATTTTGAGAAGTAGTTTCTGTAACCAAGAATGGATTTCTCCCTTCCCCTCTCTGATCTAGCATACAAAGCTCTCTCCCTCAGATCTGGTGCCTCCTCACATTTGGTTCAGCTGGTCAACATTCAATCTTTATCAAGATGTGTAAGTAAGAAAATAAAGTTTTAGACTGTTGCATGATTTTGGGCTAGAAATCTTGTAGCTGCATTTTCATTTAATATAGGTTGTGACCATTGAAACAACAAAATTGTAAGTCATGGTGGTTTCTTTCTTTATCTTTCACCTTACAGCCAAGGGACTAGACTGGTTCCTCCCATGTGAGCTAACAACTAGATGACAACGCTGCCAACGATGACCGAGACAACTGGCGACATCGGTGGTGGCAACAACCATGCTGCCAATAACAACACCGACGGATGATGCAACTAATACAAAACCTTAGATGCCTTTTGGATGGATTGATATTGTTTCTGGAAGTGAGCCTTAGAGATTGATATGTGTGTGGTAGTGAACCTGATAATGCTTATATAGTGCTCATGGATGGTATTGGGTATGGATTGATGCCAATGAAAGTTAGAAGCTTTATCTTTGTTGATTGATGCATTGATGATATGTACTACGAATCTGATATTAATGTGATGTATATGTAGTCAACTAATTGATAATTTCTACAAGCATTGCTAAAATTTAGGTTGCTAGCATTCCTGATTGGTATAATTTTGCTGATGGGTAAAAACGGTCAGATTTAATTCGATTGACGAAGCCAAATTCTTTTATTGACAGGCAAAAAACCGTCAGGTTTAGTTTTGCCGACAGTACCGACACGTTAGCCAAATTGCTTTTATGGAAGGGAAAAAACTGTTAGCAAAACAACAAAAACCATCAGAAATAATTTTCTTAACGGTTAACCATTAAACAAATTCAATTTTCCCGACTAGCTAGACCTGAGGGGATTTGCCTGACAGTTGCCCGCCAAGAAAATTATTCCTATCGGTTTTGTTATTTTGTTGATGGTTTTCAATCGTGGGAAAATGTCTTTTTTCTGGTAGTGTCATGATAATCCGGTCGATATGTTGACAAAGTTAGTTTTTGCCTCTAAGTTTGAGTTTTACTCAAACTTATTAGTTGATATTACTCACAAGTCCTTTGGAGTTTTGGTGCTTAAGATGTTCATCCTGACTAATTGGAGGAGTTTATTGTATTCTTTGACTACTAGAGAGAATTCAGCTCAAGGTGGATATTGTTGAAGTCTGAGTACGACACTACATCATCTCATACCAGACGTGGCATGACCGGTGCTAGGGCCAAGCACAGGATGCACCAGATGTGGTGTCAACCCGCCGCAACCGACTCTGATTTAGTTTTCTTCTCCATTTATGACTCGTCTCCCTTGCCCTATATATGTACCCTTGCAATCCATAAGAAAAGTAAGAGCTTTATTGTAAACATATTTTTATATAGTGATTTGCCTTTGTACATCTATGATTTTTTTTCATACAGATTTTTCATATAAAAATCCGTGTTTCCCGTTTCAATTTTCTGTACATTATTTGCAACATGCAACGTATGGACGCACTACTTTAAATACCAATAGATACCATTTGGTTATTAGAGGTTTACCATCCTTCCTTAATTATTAGGACATGTAGTACCTACTCCGGCAATTCTTAGAAGTTGTTTGATGCTATTCTTTTAAAACCTTTTCTTGGTAAATTTATTTAAATACACACAGAATCTAGTGACTATTCAAGGCCGAGGAAACA
Organism: Dendrocalamus sinicus; assembly: GCA_036346575.1. Taxonomy (NCBI): domain Eukaryota; kingdom Viridiplantae; phylum Streptophyta; class Magnoliopsida; order Poales; family Poaceae; genus Dendrocalamus; species Dendrocalamus sinicus. The sequence goes on along the minus strand of CM070646.1, from coordinate 22,791,683 downwards.
CAAAGGGTTACGAAAAATACTTAAGAAAATTGGTTGGTTGCCATAACAACTTAACAAGGTAACTGGCGCACACGCTGTCTAGCCAAGAGATTAAAAAAAAGAAAGAAGAAATGGATATGCGCGCAGAAGATCACGGACGATTCGATTGGTTTAGCGTGCAAAACAAAGTTTATAAAAAGTAGTGTTAACTAATGGAAACGGGTGGTGAAGATAATATTGTTGGTGCCCTAGAGACGGGTGAGAGACTGATATGTGCTCGTGTGTGCCCGCCGCCTGCCGGACGGTTCACTGACGCGTGGAGGGACGCCGGTGAGGATTCGCGCATCATTTCACTCATTCACAAGCAAACTGGCCTGTTAGATGCTTGCATGCATGTACGTGTATATATGCAGTCTTGTTTATGCAAATATGTGTCTTTTGTAATTTGTATACCTCATCAAGAGGCCTGTTCAATGACTCAAATTAAAGCAAATTAGCACATGAAATTTCAGCGGGATCATCAAGTGATTGAGAACTGATGACTATATTAATGATGCATGCATCCTTCTAATTAACTTAGCCGTTCATATATTGCTCTACACATATATTACTTGGTCCAATCTTTTTGTTTTTTGTTTTTTGTGAGGAACTTGGTCCAATCTTTTGGTGCAAGAAAACCGTGTATCATAATCAAACCCGGCACACGCAGAGCTATTGACATGTTAACTTGACCAAATATCCAACTCAAAATTGGCATCTTAACTTTGACCAAAAATCCAACTCAAATAAACTTTCGTCATAGATGAAGACGGTTTTCTCCAATAATTAATTGGTCAATTTTGTAGTAGTTACGTTCAAAGGCAACATGACATATACCTTAACAATGTCAATCAAACTCCACATGATATACAATAGTTTCATTTGCCTGTTTTGGCCAATAACACATGCACTTACCTCATTGTCCATGCATTGATCCCCACCATAATTTTATTTCCTTTACCGGCCGGGAACCTTAACCTTTGACACTATGAAAGTTCAAAAGTAGTTTTGACACCATGACTAGTCTAAAAGTACGACCTAATTAGTTACGATTAGTCTGCATGGTTGAGATCGATCTTTTGTAATATATTTTGGCCTCAACTTTGAGAGAGATCGATCAATAGCTAAGCAATAATTCAGGGAGTCTCTATCCAATGAAGGTTCACTTGCTAGTTAACTAACTAGTGGGTCGAGGTTTATTTAAGATGGTAGTATTGATTAACATGCGGTCATGTTATCACATGAGAAATAACCCACCCAGCAACTTGGCCGCTGGTCACCATTAGGTCATGTTAATTTTGAAGCAAATATTTGCTAGCCAGCTTGATGATCTGAACTAAAAGATATATATGCATGCATGCTGCTCTAAGCAATTTAATACTCCTGAAGAAAAGGAACTGAGCTAGCAATTTCACTTCAGTACTTCTCGATCGACCCACCCATTTTTTTAAAAAAATTATATACTCAATTCCTTTTGCTATATATATTTGTCCATAACCCACCTACTTACAGACTAAGAAAATACTAAATCTAAGAAATACTTAATTAAAAATGACTCGTACACAGCAATATTAAATGACATACCACAATCATCTAGCCTCTTCCAAAGCATTTAAATAGGGTTAGAGATAAGAAAAATTGTAATCACTACACTCTAGATTTCCTAAATTGACAAATATATTGAAATAGATACTCTTGAGGCCATGAACAACTAGGTATGGCAATGGAGTCCATTCCCCATTCCCCGGCGGGGAATTCCTCTATTAGGGGGTGGGATGGGGTAATTTTGTTCTTCATGGGATACTTAGGGTGTGTTTGGTTCGTGGATGGAGGTTGCATCGTATATCCTGGCTGAGTGGATGCAGGCTGAGTGGAATCATATTTCAGAAAAAGAAGATGTTTGGTGAGGCTGCATGAGCGGATACAAAAAAACTAAGATGCTGTTTGGTTGCTGTATGAGCGGATGCGATCTACCAAACCCGAGAGGTCGACACGTGGGACCGCATAAGATACATCGCATCCACTCATCCGGGATGGCTAGTGAAGCTCATTTTGAGCGTATCCACCCATCCAGGATGAGGACGTATTTTTGCATCCGCTCATACAGGCTGTATCCGCTCATACAGGCAACCAAACATGCTCTTTCTCAGATTATACGGATCCACCCATCCAGGACGAATGAGATACAGGCAACCAAACACACCCTTAATGGCCAAACCCATTCCCCATCAGGGGAATCAGGCCGGGGCGTTCCCCGCTGCCCCATCCCCATTCCCTATCGTGTACCCAAAATAGTTCATGACATGTGGGCTTCCCTCAAACCTATCTCTAGCACCAATCCTCTCCCCTTCCTCGTGTTAAAAAAACTCCTACTTTCCCAATTCCAGTGATGTATCCTCAAACCGAAGTCTAGCAGTTGCTGCTGCCATTGATGCTCATCACCGCTGGCCATCTCCGGCTGCCTTGAAGCTTCCACTACTACAGAAAGCCTAATATTAGACGCCAAATCACATACGGTTTTGTGAAACCGTCTGTGATGTACACTACCACAGACGGTTTTAATTTGGAGGCCGTCTGTGGTGTTTGTGGCGGGAAAAAGGAGTATCACAGACGGTTCTTACCGCTGAACAGTCTGTGATACTAGAATAGCACAGACGGTTTTTATTATAAAACCGTCTATGATAATCTGGAATATCACAGATGGTTTTATAATAAAAACCGTCTGTGATATGTTTCCCGCCTTGCAATCTCTCAAAATTTCATATTTTCCCGCTTGAGTCCGAATATGGTTCAATTTTGACACCTTCAGTAAAATGGGCATAACTTTTGCATACGGTGTCCGTTTTCGACGTTCTTGTACTCGTTGGAAAGATAACGACGAGCCTGATCCAAAAAAAAATGACCCGCTTGCACTAGTTGACCTCCAAGATCCCGAAAATCGGCCATCTTTGGACCTAAATCTGCGTCGCAAGTTTTTTGTTTCTGTTTTTGCCCTTTTTCTTGGTCTTCCTTTTGGAATTTGGATTTTGCTTCAACTGAAAAGTTGTAGATCTCGTCGAAACCTTTCCAATAAGTATATATAAGTCATATAGAACTTTGGTATTTTATCTTTTCAGACTAGTTGTTTATATTGCATCGGTATATAAAATTGTGTGCTCTAATTCACAGACGGTTCTATATATAGAACCGTCTATGATATTCATTCATCACAGACGGTTCTATATGTATAACCGTCTATGATAATCTGACAGCTGGACCAGTCGATCCTGCTCAACCCAATCCTAGCCAATGGAAATCCACCAAGCCTCACCCCACGGATCCCCACACCAAAAAATTTCGAACTCCCGCCTCTCCCTCCCTTATAAATATAACCAAAACCCAGCCTCCTTGCTGTTCTCCTCCTCCTCCTTGTCGTCCTCCTCCTTGCTGTATGTTCTCCTCCTCCTTGCTGTACTCCTCCTTGCTGTATGTTCTTCTTGTTGTATGTTCTTCTCCTTCTTGCTGTCCTCCTCCTCCTTGCAGACGACGCATAAGTCTACGGGAGGCAAGACACCGCAGAAACAACTAACTCGTGCCAACCGTGCAGACGCTCAATCAACGCCGACGATGGTGGGCGTCAAAGACATCCAGCTCATGCGTTGCATCAGGGACGAGAAGGCATAGATATTTGCTCTTTTTTTCTGTTCTTGTTGTGTAACCTGCTCGTTGTTTGGGATATTGTAATGGTAGGCTCTAATCTTAATAAAAATAGATGTTTTATGTTTGTGAAATGAATTGAGATGTGAATTGAATGTATACATGTACATGTTGATCTGCTTGTTTCAGAGGGCATGGCTAGCATTTCCTGAAGCTAGCCAATAAGCGAAATAGGTTTAGGAATATCACGACGGTTTTTAACTAAAACCGTCTGTGATATTTGCAACACAGACGGTTCGAAAACCGTCTGTGATGACCTCGTATTATCACTGACCCATAAATTCAGACGGTTCACAAAACCGTCTGTGATGACGTTTTTGAACCTTATGTGATGACCTTTTCTGTAGTAGTGTTCATAGCTCCCACTAGTAGATCTAGTCCCAAATCGACTAGAGGAGCCACTGCCGCACGACCATCACACTAGTGCACAATAGATCATCACAGACAGTTTAAAAATGTCAACACAGATAGTTTCGTAAGCTGTCTGAGTTTATGGGTCACTAATAATACAAAGTTATCATAGTCAGCTTTTGAACCGTCTGTGATACAGACTATCACAGACAGCTACGAGTTAGTAACCGTCTATGATATTCTTTTCTGTTCTTAAATCTATTTCTGTTTGTTGTCTAATTTCAGGAAATGCTAGCCATACTCTCTGAAATAAGCATATCAACACAGTATATATACATCCAATTCACATACATTCATTTCAGAAACAAGAACATCCATTTCACAAATTAATTAACGGAAATGAAATACAAATACACACATGAACAATTAAGCTCAATCTTATCCTAGTGAAATTCATTCTACATTGCGGAACTCTCCATTTACTTTTATGACTTTAGACATCAAGAAGTACACATACTGTCCTCGAATATGTTTGAGGTTGGCCTGTTCTAACGGAGTTGTACTGATGGACGGAACTTGTCGATATGAAGATCAATGTCGTGCATACATATATAAATTAATAAGTATGAAATAATTATTGCAAGATTGACAAACCTCAGGATTGTTCTTCGTGGAACCGACGAGTGTTGCATGTTGTGGCAAACATAGAATTCACAGATGTTGTTGCCCAATGGCTACTGGTGGCACCACAAAAATAGAATTGTTAGTTCGAGAGACATTACTATGAAGTGTTGTATATGATTAATGTGTACTAGTGAATACCGAAAAATCTAGAACATGCTGCAGGGCGTCGATCCCTCGGATTTCCGTACCTTTGCAACGTACATGGTGAACGACCTATGTGATTCTAAAATGTTAGCCTTAGTTATTGGGAAGGAAGGAAAGACTATAATAGAGTTATCTATGGAGGAAATGTGTTTATTGTTGATTACTTGTTAGACAACTGTGTAGTCGGTTTTATTTTTTTTTAAAGAATCAAGGTATATTATCTTGTTCTATTTTAGTATAATTACAATTACAATCCAAGAGAACCTACATAGATATGTCATGATCATTAAAACTAAGTTTATATTGCTTATAAAGTATAAGTCAGCAAGTATAGCCACTAGTGCAGTACTTACCCCTGGTTGTAGGGCTATTAATTTCTTATCGCGGTGACCCTCCAATGCCTTCGTAATGTAATTCTCAATGAAGGATACATCCTCCTTGATGATATCCATGGTGACCAAGCGTGGGTCGAGAAAACTAACTGGTGATTTCGTTAATTTGGCTTCACTCACCATGTATCTATACACACACACACACACACAAAAACAATGAGTTATATATCATATTTATCGGTATTACATAAACGTAGACCGTGATTGTACACATTTACAGTATCCAGCATCGAATGAGTGAGGCATCGAGAGCGTCGAGTGTGAAGAGAAAGAATAAGTTTTCGAAGGTCACCATGATTGTACATGCTTTGGCCCCATTTGTACTTTGGCCCAATAGGTTAGCAACGACAGGATAATCGTTTATGCTATAGAACAATAAGAAGCCTAAAGTGAAGTTCTCTCATTTGTACGCATCCCATACCTATACCTCTTCGATCTACAGTATTTTTAGATATTCCACTAACCGTGCTAGGTACACATCAATATGGTTCCCAGGTTACTTCGGCCCATGCATAAGTATCAACCGCAAAATATACTTCCGCTTCATACACAACTAAGGAGGAAGGTTCTAGATGCAGAGAGTCATGGGCCAAGTGCTTTGTCGGCTACTCATATTACCGAAAGGATTCATTCCATCTATACTCAATTCGAACCTTATATTCCTCTGTTCTGCACTAAAGCCTACAAACATCCTATTGATGTTTCTCCACTAGAAGGAATCAGCGAGGTATCTTAGCATTCCATCCTTCTTACGCTCCTCTGAGTGCCAACGCAGCAGTTTTGCCTCCTTTGGATTCGCAAAAACCCACTTCAAATGGAAAATTACAGGAAGATACCATGCCACCTTAGCAGGAGGTCCTCTCTTCACCTCTATCCCTCGCCATCATCTGATTGATTATTATGCTTATATCGGGATGCGTTGCATACCGGACATACATGCATGTTTGCATACTCTTTGCGGTAGAAGATACAGTCGTTCGGATAAGCATGTATTCTTTCTATTTCCATTCCCAATGGACAAAGAACCTTCTTGGCTTTGTAGGTGGTTTTGGGCAGCTCGTTTCCCTCCAGAAGCATGTACACTAAAAGACCTAATAGTGATGTGAAGCTCTTGTTGGACCAACCATTAATTGCCTTCAATTTTAGCAGTTCAAGCACGGCTGACAACATTGTGTACTTTGACTTACAACACATGAACAAAGGTTTCTTCGAGTCTTCCATCAAGCTCCGGAATTTAACATACTTTCTCTCATCATAGTTCTCTTCTGCATCGTGAAGCATCTGATCTAGATTGTCATCATTCAGCCTATCCAAATCATAGCCACAATCGACATGATCATCCGATGGCATATAATTGATTTCATCGTGATGTCATTATTACTACCTTCCTTCACCATAACTGGTCCAACGTACATACCTCTTTTTGAAACCCCTTCGAATCAAGTGCTCTTCAATCTACACTCGGTTTTTAAACATCTTTAGATTCTCGCAGTCAATGCATGGATAGTACATATATCCCACCCCCTTATTCAACATATCCTGCTCGACAACTCTTGTAAAAGAAGAAACACCATTAATATACTCTTCACTTACATGGTTCCTAGCGTACATCCAGCCTCGGTACTACGTTATGCATACAACAATTTAGTATAACATATTCAATTAATTAATTACTATAATATATATGTACGATATAAATTAAGTAGCTATATGTTGCAATAATAATTAATTAAATTAAGTACAAATATACTATGAATTGACTAAACCCTAAACCTTAAACCATGCTAAATGTAAAATAATCTTCTCTCTATATCAAGCTAGTTAGATCAACCAACTTCAATTCTCCTTTCACTAAAAGTTATAAATCTAAATTATAAAGGAATTAGGAACAAATTATTAACCATAGGTTGTCAAAAACTTAGTGGATCTACAATTACTCTTGCCAAATAGTATCCTTTCACCAAATAGCTTCAAAGCCTTATCTCCAGCTCAAAGCAATAGCATAGATCTGCAATTTAAGGCAGAGGGTCGACAGGTCTACGCGCAATTAATATAGTGGAATTATCATAGGTAGTTTAGTATACAAACCGTCTGTGATAACTTAATTATTACAAACGGTTAAAATAAAAAACTGTCTGTGATATTTAGTAATATCATAGACCGTTCTTGTTAAGAACCGTTTGTGATACTTCACAGGCAGTTTTCACCATGAATCGTCTTTGATATTTCCTCTTCACAAACTTTTTTTAGGGCTGGCAGCAATACAGACGGTCTCTAAACTAAAACCGTCGATGATTGTATTTAATATAGACAATTTTGGAAAACTGTGATGTGGCATCTAATATTAGACTTTTTATAGTAGTGTCAGAAGGTTGCCGTCACCATCAATAGACTGGCACTTATCGTCAGGGAAAAACTTATTGGTTTGTATGTTTTATCGAAGGGTAGTGATAGAATTGGCAACTGGCGGTTACCGAATATTGTGGATTTTTCGGACGAAAATTTTGAATTGAAGTAAAAAGTAAAAGGTTGAAAATTTACAATTTTCCTTTATATTTAATGAAAATTGAATAAATCCAAAAATTTTTATCTTGTTTAAATTTTTGTCAGACCCACCGATAACCGGTAGTTTTCGGCGATATGTTTTTCCCTGCTTGCCGTTGCCTGAAGCCTACAACCAATGCCAAGTCTGCAGCTCATGGTCTCGTGAGGCTAGAAGCCCAAACCTTAGTTCCTTGTGAGTTTCCATGTGTTTGTGTTCTTGTTCAGGGATAGGATTGCATTGATTCGTGTGCATGAGTTACGAATCATACCCCTTAGGTGTTTAATTGTTGTATTGCCTTCCGTACATGTAATTTTCCCCCCTCATATTTGCTGATTTTCTCCTTATAGGTTGGTTAATTTCTCCTTAGGCCTTATCGGGTAATGGTCCCTGTGGCCCGATGGGGACGGGGAACGGGATGGATCGGCTCCCCCGAGCCGGATATCGGGCCGGGGAATAGGGGAATCTCCCAGGGACAGGGATAGAGACGTTCCATCACTCTGTTGGGGAATGCCCCTCTCCTCATGGACAACTACAGCCAAACGGATGGCGTAGTATACTACCTCCGTTTTAAAATATAAGCTTATTTAATTTAAGTGGGTACAAGAAGAAAGTTGTAAAATCAAAGGACAAGGTAAAATGACCATGGTATCCTTACTTAATTACCTTAGAAAGAGGAAAGAGAGTAATCAGTGGGAGTGTTTGTTACAAATGCAAGAGAGAGGGGAGATATGATAAATAAGAGCAAAACATACATAAATTCATATGTATGTCTTATATTATGAAACAAAATAAAGAAAGCTATATGCCTTATAAAAATGGAGGGAGTGCTGTTTGTCTCCACATCATGGATACCCTGCCAATTAAGAAAGTGGCCAGTGGAAAAGTAGATTAAGACAGTTTGGCACGATCATGATGCTTGAAACTAAGGGTACCCGGCCTGAAAGGTGAAACTAATTAATTACTACTACCACTCTTACTAAAAAACCTTTTATGTCTAAAAGAGTTGCAACTAATTATAGTCGCATATATGCTGCTAAGGAAATGTATAATTGTATAGATAACTTCTATTTATAATATCTTTCATATCATCTATAGACGATATTAAAGATAGCTCCTATAATAGATTATCTTATTACACGGTTTTGTTTCTCGTGTTACAGTCAACTGTTGTATGAGAGATGATCTAATTCTCTATGTTCTCTCTATCATCTAAATCATCTCATGTCCTACATTAAAAGGCTTATAGATAGTTGACGTCATATCATTATACATGCTCTAAGTGCATCTCTTGTAAATGGAGATGTGCGCATGCACATGGATCTCGCAGAATTGTCAAATAACTATTTGCAGTAATAATTAGCATATATACTACGATGATCATAATGTATTAGTATTATATGATGCACCACCTGCCAGTAGGGGCACATATTCATGGACAAGAGTTAGCACACTAATTTAAGTGGCGCGCCCCTCACGGTGGTTTGGAAGGTGCCGGCGAACGTTATAGTGCGTCACTCAACAACTATCCAAAACTACAGTAAAGATGAACAATTCCAAAGGTAGCACTGGTACGATTTTCAGTCTATTCCTAAATGGAAAAAACGACAAATTATATACGTGCATACACACACACACATTCTGTCACTGCCAGTGCCCGAACGCAGGTCGTAGGAGTGTTGGCAGAAAGGAGAAAGCGCAGGGAGGAGGGCTTGCGTAGGAGCAGATGGGATACAGGAGGACAAGCTAGGTAATTCTCAGCCTGATTCATTTGCAAATATTTCCTGTCCTTTAAATAGACACCACCCCTAACAATAGTATCAACTCAATCTCTTATTGCCTAATATAACTCTTACATCCACTACTACAGAAAAGGTCATCACAGACGGTTCGAAAACGTCATCACAGACGGTTTTGTGAACCGTCTGTATTTATGGGTCAGTGATAATCGAAAGTCATCACAGCGGTTTTGAACAATGCGTGATAATCACTATCACGAGCGGTTTTGAGTAAAACCGTCGTGATAGCTGATAATCACGATGGTTTTAGTTAAAAGCATCGTGATATCGATCATCCTGACGATTTTTACTCAAAAACCGTCTGTGATATTCCCTTCGACCCCTACATATATTTATGTTTATTGGCTAGCCTCAGGAAATGCTAGCCATGCCCTCTGAAACAAGCAGATCAACATGTACATGTATACATCCAATTCACATCTCAATTCATTTCACAAACATAAAACATCAATTTTTATTAAGATTAGAGTATACCATTACAATATCTCAAAACAACGAGCATGTTACACAACAAGAACAACGAGCAGATTACACAACAAAAATAATGAGCAAGTTATACAACAAGAACAACAAGAACAACGAGCAGGTTACACAACAAGCAAAGATCCTCTATGCCTTCTCGCCCCTGATGCAACGCATGAGCTGAATGTCTTTGACGACCACCATCGTCGGTGTTGATTGAGCGTCTGCCCGGTTGGCACGAGCTAAATGCTTCTGCGTCGTCTGCAAGGAGGAGGACAGCAAGGAGGAGGAGAACAACAAGGAGGAGGACAGCAAGGAGGAGGAGAACAACAAGGAAGAGGACAACAAGGAGGAGGACAGCAAGGAAGAGGAGACCAGCAAAGAGGCTGGATTTTGGTTATATTTATAGGGGAGGGAGAGGGAGGGAGAGGCGGGAATTCGAAATTTTTGGCGCGGGAACGGAAAGGCGGCTACGATTCGTAATGAGGATCGACGGGCCCATGGTCGATTATCACGACGGTTCTATATATAGAACCGTCTATGATGAATGAATATCACAGACGGTTCTATATATAGAACCGTCTGTGAATTGGAGCACAAATTTTATATACCGATGCAATATAAACAACTAGTCTGAAAAGATAAAATAGCAAAGGTTTATATAGTTTATATATACTCATTTGAAAGGTTTTGACGAGATCTACAACTTGCAGTTGAAGAAAAATCCAAATTCCGAAAATAAAACCAAGAAAAAGGGCAAAAACAGAAACCAAAAACTTGCAATGCAGGTTTAGGTCCAAATATGGCTGATTTTCGGGGTCTTGGAGGGTGACTAGCGCAAGCTGGTCATTTTTTTAGATCGGGCTCGTCGTTAGCTTTCCAACGAGTACAAGAACGTCGAAAACGGACACCGTATGCAAAAGTTATGCCCGTTTTACTGAAGGTGTCTCAAAACTGAACCATACTCGGACTTAAGCAGGAAAATATGAAATTTTGAGGGATTACAAGGCGGGAAACGTATCACAGACGGTTCAGCGGTAAGAATCGTCTGTGATACTTCTTTGTCCCGCCACAAATACCACAGACGGCCTCCAAATTAAAACCGTCTGTAATAGTGTAAATCACAGACGGTTTCACAAAACTGTCTGTGATTTGGCGTCTACTATTAGGCTTTCTGTAGTAGTGATCCTAATTGAACTTAAACTCATCTCCCTAAATAGTACTAAGGATCAGCAACTGCTAGTTTTCCTTGTGGTGGCCTACACCTTGTATAGAATTTACCCCACCTGACACATACATACACACACAGGGGCGGATTGGACCCCCGGCAAGGTAGGCTCTAGCCCGGGGCATGAGAAAATATACAGAATATAGCCCAGGTATTTTCAGCCCAGCTCGGGATATTATTAGTACTATTCAGCCTAGGTAGCCTATACATATTTCAGAACTGAGATGCCCTATGCCAAGGCCCACCACTCTTTGCGTGGCCCGCTCACGTGCTCGGCCCACTTCACATCGCGCGCTCGCCGCTCAGCGCCTCAGCTTCTCGTGTCGCGCGCTCGTCGCTCGCTCAGAAACCTAGCCCAGCAGGCAGCAGCCGCAGAAGGGAGAAGCCGGGCGGCGAAAGGCTACGCCGCACCGCAACAGCTCGTCGCCAGCGCCACCTCGTCGCCTCCGCCTCGTCTCAGATCTCTGCCGCCTCGTCGCCTCCACCTCATCTCAAATCTCCGCCGCCTCGTCGCCTCCGCCTCGTCTCAGATCTCCGCCGCCTCGTCGCCTCCACCTCGTCTCAGATCTCCACTGCCTCATCGCCTCCGCCTCGCCTCGAGATCTCGCCCGCCCGCCTCCGCGCGCGCCGCCTCCCGACCCGCCACGGCTCGCGCGCGCCACCTCCCGGCCAGCGGCGGCGGCTGGCGTCGCCCCCTCCCACGGTGCCTCCGGCTGCCCTCACCGAGAAGCCGAAGTGGAACCTATGAGGCATGTCTCTAAACTCCCGTTTCAGCCAGCCACCGCGTTGTTTTGTTTGGGGTCGGATGAAAAATTCTCTGTGCCCTGCAGATCCTGCGTAGATGTGGGCGATCAAGGAGGCATTGCACGTGGCCACGGTGCCGTCGTGCAGGCTGGTTTGCTGGGATGAAGAACAAAGGCGTGTGCTCGAGTTTTGCAAGGTGTGCGTTGAGCATGAGAGGGTAGGGAGCCTGTATGTTTGCAGGTGCCCAGGTACAGGAAAGAGGCGGTGTTAAATGTTCTTGCGTATAATCTTATAGATAGTGGTAGTGGAAGTAACCTTCAGAACAAAGAGCACGTCTTCTTATCTACTTGCACTTGATTTAGCACTAAGGGGTTTGTTAGGATCCGGAACTATTCTAGGAAGACTGGGATAGGAAATCAAAGGAAGCGCTTTCGGTGTGAGTTGTTAGTTCTCATGACATAATCATATTAGATTTTGATGCCAGTCTAGAAGTAGGAAGCTATTTGTGTAGTATAGAAATGGTTGGAGACTAGAATTGTATCAAATTTAGGATTGTTAGCTTGATATATGTTTCAATGTGTTCCAGATCTGGTGTGAAATCAGTCTGTTTGTGAAATAGAAGGATGTGTCATTCACATTTTTAGGAGTATATGCTGAAGTAGCTTTTGAAGTTATATGTTGAAGTAGTAGTTTACTTGCAAACTAATTTGCTGTCTATAATTCTTGATTTATGTCAAGCTATGAAAGTATATAATAGCTTATTTCTTATTGTATGTTGGATGTTGTTGTTGGTTTCGTAATGGTTATTGATGTCTTACCTTAAATTATTCTCTGTAGGAGTTATTAATGAATACAAAATGAAGCAGACTAAGACTTCTGTATTTATATATGTAAACAACTATCTCGTACTAGTGGTAAGTTAGCTTCTTATAATTGTAAAATTCTTGTTCTTATAATTATTCATACACCTGTTTGATTTACTCTCATATATTTGTTTGTAGGTTTTGGTTCATGTCCAACTATCAATAAAGAAATGGCGGGATAGGATATAAAGAAAATCTTTGTTATTTAGGTAATTAAATTTTATCTCTACTATGCTACATTGTTTATGTTTTACTTATTATGTTTTATGTTTTAGCGTTGAACTCAAGTTTCATATCAATGATGCATTTATAATGCATTTTTGTTATGACGTAGTGTGGGTATAAATTGGCATTAGTTTTATGTGGTTAGAGTTTAGCCCGGGGCGTAGCCAAATCCTGGTTCCGCCACTGTACACACACATACATATATGTATGTATACATATATTTGTATATGTATGTGTATATGTATATGTATATACATATACATATACATATGCATGTATATATACATATACAAGTATATAATATATATACACACACACAGAGAGAGAATGATTCTATACTCCTGTGAGTACGTACTCTCACTTATTATATACCGCTTAAATGATGTTGTTATACCTTTTTATCCTTTTGAGTATACTCTAATAATGATTATAAGACACTCCAAAGTAAACTTTATGAAAAATTTTATCAAAGTCCACTTTTTATAGCATAATTTGTGTATATACTCCTTTTATATATGGAAAAGGGCATATATCAAAAATAAATGACTCCAATGAATTTTTTTAACCAAATCACATTGGAGTATATGTATGTATGTATATGTATATATATATGTATATATACATGCATGTATATATGTATGTATATATACATGTATATGTGTATGTATGTAGACCTTTTGCAATATATAGTGCCTTTTCAACGTGTATTTACAGAAATAGCCGTATGTGAGCGGTATTAACAAAAATAGCGCTTCTGCCATTCGGTCACCAAATGGCAGCGCCCAACAGTCGACACATGGCGCCTGTCATCCAGCCAACATACGGCAGGCGTCTGCCTCCTAGCCAGTAGATGGCAGGTGGTCTGCTATATACCCACAAAATAGCAGGTGATTAACTTGGCTAATTAGCTAGCTTAATTACCTACCCAAATTCGTAATTTTATGTTATAATTTTTTGAATTTGTAAATATAGCAAATGAGCTCAAAAAATTACAACATTTTTGGTGGAGCTTCCCGAGGCATCACGGTATGTTGTGTAATTTTTCAAGATATTTGCTACCTGTAAAAATTCTTGGAACGGTGAATAATTAACTAGAATATTAAGCATTTATGCATAACTCCAAGAATTTTTGGAGATAGCAACTAATCATAAAAAATTATGAAATTTTTTATAGAGCTTCATTATGTAGTGTGCTACGTTGTGTAATTTTATATAATTTTTTGTACTACTTTCCTACCTCTAAAAATTATTTAAGTAGTGCATAACTACATAGGCGATTAAGAACTAATGGTCGGGGCCTAATGGCCTACTATCTAGCCACTGTGTGGCAGGCTTGGTGCCCCATAGTGGCCAGACAGTAGGCCATTAGCCCTTGGCCATTAGTGCTTAATCACCCATTTAATTATGTGCCACTCAAATAATTTTTAGAGATAGCATAGTGGTGCGAACAACTACGTAAAATTATACAATGTAGCACACTACATTAGGAAGCTTTACAAAAAAATTTCTAATTTTTCACAACCATTTGCTACCTCTAAAAAGTCTTAGAGCGACGCATAACTGCTTAATTGTCTAGTTAATTATGTATCATCCTAAGAATTTTTAGAGATACCAAATGGCCTCAAAACATTTGCACAAAATTACAAAACATACCACAATGCCTTGGGAAACTTCACCAAAAATTTTGTAATTTTTTTAGCTCATTTGCTATATTTACAAATTCAAAAAAGTATAACATAAAATTACAAATTTAGGCAGGTAATTAAGCCATCTATTGGCCAGCTTAATCACCTGTCGTTTTATGAGCATTGTCGTCTGCTGGCCGGACAGCAGGTGCCACGTGTTGACTATTAGGCGCTGCCATCTGGTGACCGGACGATACCGCTCGTATACGGTTATTTCTGCAAATACGCATTGAAAAGGCGCTATATATGGCCAAAACTCTATCTATCTATGTATGTGTGTGTGTATGTATGTATGTATGTATGTATGTATGTATGTATGTATGTATGTATGTATGTATGTATGTATGTATGTATGTATGTATGTATGTATGTATGTATGTATGTATGTATGTATGTATGTATGTATGTATAAAAATGATTCTATACTCCTAAGAGTACATACTTTCCCTTGTTATATACCATTAAATGATATTGTTATACCTCTTTATCCTTTTGAGTATACTTTAGTAATGATTATAAGATAGTCCAAAGTAAGTTCTAAAAAACATCAAAATCCATTTTTATAGCATAGTTTATATATATACTCCTTTTAATTTGGAAAAGGATATATAGCAAAAATAAAGAACTCCGATGAAATGTTTTCAACCAAATTGCATTAGAGCATCTTAGAATTAATATTTTAAGTATACCAAAAGTGATAAAGAGGTATAATATGTTCGTTTAAGTGGTATATTGAAAGTAGAAGTATGTACTATATACCCTTCAAATTGTATCTCCAATATGTTACATTTTTTTATATTTTACCATGTTTTTCTTATTACGTTTTGTGTTGAAGCATTGAGCTAAATTTATATTTACGACATACCTCTATTATGCCGTGGTATGGGTTCTAAATTCACATTCATTCTTAGAATATTAGCATGTTACAATTTAGCCTGAGACGCGATAAACAGGGGCGGATCCAGCGGTGGGGCCGGGGGGGGCTCGAGCCCCCCTATCACTACCGGACCCTTGGAGCCCCCCCTAAATTTTTAGCCATAGATGTATAATGTAGAAGGGGCTGAGGTCGAGCTGAAGGTACTTCAGCCCCTCCAAAAAATTTTCCTGGATCCGCCACTGACGATAAAATCCTATATCCACTATTGCCACCGTACACACACGTAGGTAGGTGTTAATTGGTCTGTCTGGTTACAATTATGAAGGGCTCGTGTTTTTTACAAATGACTTCTGCATTCGTAGTTACACACCAGTTGAACACAGTGCTTCACACGATCTGCTGGATGGATCTTCAAATCTTTATATATGTACACAACTACACATGCACGGTCGGTCTAATAGCAAGATGACATAAACTAATATATGACCTGCTAAGGCTGCTATTCGATAATTTAATTATACGACCAACGCGTCCGGTCATAAAATAAATCATTTTTCATCACCTCTAGCTGAAAAAAGCAGGGAGAATTAATATATATACATGGCGCCAATATGTTTACAAAGGAGAAACTAGGTAGAAGAAACAGAAAATGATATGTACCTTGTGGCAGCACAAGTATCTGGCTCCAACATAACGACGACGATGATGTGTGTACACACAAATTAATGCAGCAAGCAGCGTGCAACAAGCACAGTACAGAAAAGTTCACGCGAGTAAGTATAGAGTAACTAAGGTGCATGGCTTTGCCACTCTAATTTA
The DNA here is from genome assembly GCA_036346575.1 of Dendrocalamus sinicus. NCBI lineage: Eukaryota > Viridiplantae > Streptophyta > Magnoliopsida > Poales > Poaceae > Dendrocalamus > Dendrocalamus sinicus. The sequence goes on along the minus strand of CM070646.1, from coordinate 22,775,154 downwards.
CTCGTGGCTTAAGTTTCTAACTATAACTTTTAGTTTATAATTGAAATTGTACTTAACTTTTTCTAAGAAAAAAATAGAAAAATAGAGAAAACTTGTTATATTGTCACAAACAATGCAAAGAAATAAAGAGAAAGAAAATAAAAATAAAAAACAAAATTAAAAGTCGATACATTGTAAGTAGTTTCCGATGTAAATAAGTCAAAAGTTAAAATAATTTAAAAGCAAAAGCCTTTTGTATTGGGACCTATACCTAATTAATTTGTCCTCTTGATGTGACGATGTACTAGTGCTAGCTTGTATAAAGGCTATATGAAGGAGAAGCATAATCTTTTGGCGTTAAAAGTTGTGGTCGATATTGATTGTGTTACTTTGTTAGTAGCAATTGAGGTACAGTGCATCAGACATTCACGTGAAGTCCACGTTTTCCTTCTAACAGCAACTTGAAGGTTTACTTGAGCGATGTGCTTGGTGTGGTTTACCCGCCTGAATCCGCCCATGGGATCAAGTTTCAAGATATGTACGGAACGAAAGGTAAGTTGGGTTCGGATCTTCTACGCGAGTACGTGCAATACACGAGCGGTAGCTTCACTTGGGTTCTAACGATCCGGCTGTAAAGACACGTACGGGCACAACTGCAAAAGCTATGCAAGAAGCATTTATATGTTGTTACACATTAATTTGACAAAAAATGATTTTAAGATATTAATCTCTTTTTTATATCTTGTTCTACTAGTAGGTCATAGTAACCATGAGTAATATATTTTTTCATTGCATGTGTACCTTGTTTTATATATTTTTTTCGGTTTTGTTTTTGTTAACCCTACACCAAAATTTTCCCATATTTCTTCCTTCGCCTACTCTACACCAACCTAATCATGTGGTTTTGTATTGATCTACCTATTCCTTTTATCAGACACCAATGACAACCTGTCGGCTATATATATTAAGAATGTTACCCGCACCTTTTTTTTACCAACAACAACATATCCCTTAAAACATCAAACATGATTCTTTGCTCCGACATGATATTGCCACGTAATCATTAGGCTTTCTTTAATGGAGACAAAATGGTTCTCCCCGCAAACTTCTTATAACCAACGTCATACTTCAATGAGATGTGCATTGTTTGGACATTATTCATATTTATGCGGATATACCGCATTCGATATACGATACCACTGTGGCTAGCTGCACTGTTTTTGAACTTAGTGGTTAACAACGTACATCGACCAATGGGAAAGGTTGGGATGATGTGACGGCCATACTGTCCTGCTGCTGTACTGGCCAGTGAGACACGGAGTTTGGGCAGGCTTTCCCGATGCAAGAGCATGCACCACCTGATCAAGTACGCCATGCACTTTGTGAAAGTGCTGCAACTTCTGATCGCTAAGGTTGTGTCAATCATGTGGACATGCGGAGATATTTTGTCGAGCTAAATTACCTACCACACCGATCGGTCCAGTTGGAGACTTCTTTTTGCTTTCTAATAATGTTAGGACATTTTCATTGCTTTGATTTTGCGTTGATCTATAAGATTACAATGAGATCTTGTAGAGCAATTGTAGTATTAAAATTCAAGAGCAGCAAGCTAGAGATGTTATACATTGATTATGTTCTTTTTTTTGCTTTTTGATTTCTTTAAAAGTCAAAAAGCCAAATGTCAAAATAGGATGGACGCTTGAAGCGAATTCTCCAAACGGCTCCCAAGCTTAAAATCATGTGCGTCATCCGTGTCGGCGTCTCCACTGTCCGCTGTCATGTCAAAAAGTATAGATAAAAGCCAGGAGCTATAGCCCAAAAAACACTTCTATTAATGTGTGCCTCGTTGATATGACCTTGCGTACATGAGTTTCAAAGCCGATATGAAGGTTTAAACATTTGGTGCAATATTCACTATTTAACCATGCCATTTTTACAACATAGGCACGCTAATTTGAACAACAATCATGGATCTCTTAAAGTGTTTACTCTTTTATCTAATTGTAGCACCCAATGTCCAAACTTCCCTAAAGGCTAATACTGGCGAAGAGGGTTAGTCCAGAGTAATTACGTTCGGGGTGTGTGTGTGTGGAGCGTATCTAGTGCAAATAGACTATTCAGTGCTAACATGCAAACACAGCCGTGAGCCGTCGGATCTCACCGGGACAGCCTGGATGCACGTGGGCAGGATGCCCCTCACACGTATGCTAGTTTTCAGAAAACCCCCCGCCTATGGCCCTCACTTTTTCGTCAACCCCCTCTCTTTTTTCTGGCCACCTCAGTCTCCAGGCTCAATCCGGCAGCTCACCTCCCCCTCCCCTCCCCAATGCCGCCCTCCCCCCCGGTGCCGCCCCCTCGAGCTGATGCGGGGTGTCCGATCTTCGCAATGTAGGATCGATAATGATAACTTGGATCTGTGCAACCTGACAAACCGATGACGCCAACCACGTCAGAACAGCAACCTACGACAAAAGAGTTCGCCCAACCATACATTCGTGATCCCGTCTACCCGACCATAAAATAGACGTGTTGCAGCTCCTGAGAAACACAAGGAATCACAAGAATAACGATGTAGAGAAACGCCCAATTCCCCTCTAGATTGCAATCAGATGGCAAATTCTAGGAAGAACAAGTGTATAGCTCTCTCTTGAAAATAATAGATTCAATCATGGTCTGTCAAAAATTTATGTATTACAAGGCTTATATAACCCTTAGGGGGCCACAAGGTCTCCTACTCAACTCCTAAGTGTTTTAGACTTGGACTCTCACAAAAAGGAAATAAAATCAAAAATCCAAAATGCTTTTGAAGATAAATCCTACTCAATTACGTAGCTCTTGAAATAAGTTTTCCAACGAATTCAAGATCACCTCAATCGGACCATGTATGTGAAAGTTATTGTCTTTATACACCAGGTATACGATCAGAGATATGGTCATACTGTTTCGAACACCTCCAAGTCAATCGAATGGCTACAAGCGTCTCCAGCCAATCCAACAGTGGGATTGTTTAGCCTGGTCTAAACGTTACAATAAATATTGACCGTCCAAAGTTGATCAAACGACGCAGAAGGGCAAACGTTTGGAGTGATCCAAACGTCATCATTGCTATCGATCATCCAAAACCGATCGAATGCCATAGAATGAATGAATGTTCAGAGTGATCCGATCGTCTCCAAGGCAATCAAGTGGTCTATTGAAGATCGAACGGTACGACTCATTTGGAGTGGGCCGAATGTTTCCAAGGCGAGCAGGCAGTTCGTGGAAGATCAGATAGCGTGATCGTTTAGAGCGGTCCAAACATCTCCGAAGCATCTGAGCGTCCAATAGTGATCGGATCGTTCCGACAATCAAAACTATTTGGATTGGTCCAAACGTTCCGAAGGTCTTATGAGCGCCCGATGTGGATCAAACGATCATGAACATATCTAAGGTCAATCAAACTGATCCGAAGGTAGTTTATTTTATACCAGTTGAAAACGTTTGAAAGTCCGGAGCATCTTTGTGAATTCGATTATTCTCGTGGTGAATTCGACATGGCAATGAAGACTTGAACGTGTCCTCGCTTGCTTGACTCCAAGTATTTCTTCTCCATTAGCTTCTCCTCCGTGGCTCTAATTTCAAAAGCTTCACATTGTTTAAACTAAGAACGCATAGCACATTGGAATGAGGTAGCATCCAATTCTCACGTAAATTATAACCAAATTCAATTAGGAGTGAATTCACCTATTGATTAATTTGTTTAGCTCATGCTAGTGTAATCACTCCAATTGGTGTCTTCAGGATGTTCTCATCACCGGCCTCCCTCGGCGCCGCCCCTCCAGCCTCCCTCGGCACCACCCCCTCAAACTCCCCCAGCACTGGCGATGTAATGGCCTGAGCTCCTCCCTCTTCCCCGGACCCCTCTGAGCCAGATCTGGCCTCCCCGCTGCCTTTGACCATGACCGCCTTCAACCATAGCCACCACGACCATGGCCGCCATGACCACAACCGCCTTCAACCACGACCACGGCCGCCTTCAACCATGGCCTTTACAACTACAGCCGCCTTCGACCAGGGCTGCTATGACCACAGTCACCTTTGAACACGACCACAGCCGCCTCGCCTTCAACCTTGACCACAGTGTGGAGCGGCAGCCAAGGAGCCCAAGTGGCGCAAGGGGGATGGTGGTGTTAGGCGCCGGGTCGAGGCTGGCGGTGGTGCTACAAGGAAGGGGTGGTGCCAAAGAGTCCAGGTGGCGCCAAGGGGGTGGTGGTGTCGGGCGCTGGGTCGGAGCCTGGTGACGGCGCTGCAGGGAAGGGAGGCGGCGTCGGGGGGTGGCGCCGAGGTGCCCGAGGGCGGCGGACTATGAGGCAAGTGGGTGACGGATGGAAAGACTCGAGGGGACAGAGGTGGCGGATGGAAAAGGGCATAGAAGGCAGATGGAAAAGGGATTAAGGCGAATGGAAAAGCACAGGCGGGGCAGGGGGTTATGTGTAAAAGGGTGTTAAGTTTTGAGGGATTTCACCCGCACAGATCTGAGGCGTAGAAGGTGGATCCGTCGGCCCTGATTCGTGTTTATATATTCACATTGAAAATGCCATTTGCACTAGATATGCTCCCACATATATTATACACACACACATACATATACATATACATATACATATACATATACATATACATATACATATACATATACATATACATATACATATACATATAGATAGATTTACTAATCAGCACCTATGTGCAGAATAAGCGCGCGCCCTTAACTGACCCAACCAGCCAACCGCTCCACCATCCTACCCCATGCTCAGTTAATAGCGTTTGTTAATTATGGTAAAGTTACTATCGTATGTACATGAAGTTATCATCCGTAATTCATGAAGTTACTGCCATGTTATGAAGTTATTATCATCCCCATGTGAACTTTTGGTTATGTATAAAGTTATCATCTATATAGGATGAAGTTATCATCACCATGTGAAGTTATCGTTCCCATGGTGAAGTTACTATCGTATGCACATCAAGTTATCACATGTACTTCATGAAGTTACTGTCAGGTCTCTCGCACATTAGAAGTTATGATCGTACAGACATCAAGTTATCACCTGTAATGCATGAAGTTACTGCCAGGTCTCTCGCATAACATGTGGTAAAGTTACTATCATATACACATCAAGTTATCACTTGTAATGCATGAAGTTACTACTAGGTCTCTCACGCAGCAGGAGAGAAAAGCAAATATGCAACAGTACAGTTGACATGGAGATTTTTTTTATCTTGTTTACAAGCTAAAAAATACAATAACTCTTTTATGAAAAGTCCGATCTATGATTCGTTTGTGTTCAAAATTATGAGCTTAATAAAACAAGATCCATGTTGAACATGTTTCGATGCTGCGGAATTCATGTTTTTATACCAGTTGTAACAAAGTAATCAATGATAATTTCATGTGTAATAGACCATAATTTTCTATTATAAGAGTGATAACTTTTGGCCTAACAGGTGACAATAACTTCACGTGTAATAGACTATATCTAGTTGGGATAGTAACTGATATTTGGCCTAACTGATGACAATAACTTCATGTATGTCTGATGGTAACTTTCACATTGCAATACTACATTAAGTTACTGCTGAATCATCACTCATGCACCAGAAAACCAGACGGTAGGACCTACTGTAGCGTGCGCGCAGGCACTAAATAACGCTACCGTGTGTGTAGGAAATTGGTTATATGCTACCAGGAGTACATACTCGCGGTTCCATCTACTCTACTCCCCTCGATCGAGCGGCAACGCGGGCACGCTACCGGGTTGTGAAGACTAGACCCATTTTGCGTAAGCTCTAAGTATTAGTTGACCTCATCCGATTTGACTACTCTCGACACTGTCTACATCAAGTTCTCCAGTGACGCTGCTCTTAGGATTCTGGATCGCTTGGCGTTAACCTTGCTTCTCTGGTTGCACGTCTCTCAGGATTCCAGATCACTCGACGCTGTCCACATTGGATTCTCTGAGGCACAGCTCGCAGGATTTCGGCGGCGCAAGAACACACATCCAGATTTCGGCAGGGCAGCACGAGAACCCCATCAAGATTCTGTAATCCCAACAGCAGCGGTCGGCTGATTGGAAACCTCAATGTCAACCAATCTGTGTGTATCATTTATTTTCATCCATGTTTATGGCAAATTATGTAATTTATAGCATTGCTTTTCGAATTTGATATCCAATCCTCTTATTGTGGAAGACATCCCAATCTATGATATGCTTTGAGGATGGAATAATCCCTAATTTCATGCAGATTTGCAAATTGGAACCGACAAAGTTTTCCCATTATTGTTACATTTCCTAGTGTATTTCAGTTATGCTCCTTCTTTGCAATATACTTATTGTTTCCCAACCTAACGTTGGTTTAACATCTTTTGTGCCATCTTAAAGTTTGCATAGCTAAGGCCCCGTTTGGCACAGCTCTAGCTCCGAGATCTATGCTGGATCTGTAGTTTGTTGACTAAATTAAAGTGATTTAAATATTTTTATTTAATATATAATATAAATGAAATGAGTCATGTAAATGCATTTAACATGCCTGGAACTCTAGATCCAGGATTTCCTAGAGTTACAGATGACCAGCTCTAGGAAATCTACAGATTTCCTAGAGTTAGAGCTCTGCCAAACGGGACCTTAATATTGGTTAACATCTAGTACCTCTGTAATTGGGTTATACTCTTGAGTTGCCTTGGCATTTGTATTTCAGCAGTAATTTAGAGGAATCAAAGAACATATGCTGCAGCAGTAATTTAGATCACAAAGTTTGAGGCTGACTGTAGATGAAATATATCATTGGTTTCTATGGCTTTAATCAGCATGTTCACTTTTTCTGTACTTGCTTTTGATGTCCAGTATACTCTTCAAGTTTTCATCATTGTGTTATTGTTCTGTTGGATTGGTTAGGTCTTTCAAACTTTCTAGAATGGATCTTCCATCTAGTTCGCTAGCAGTACCTATGAGGGATATAAGTCATTTATGTCAGACCAGCTCACTTGAAATTTATTCAATATCTTCCTTGTATATACCACGGTTGATTCCTTAATGGTTTCTTTTACTATGTTTTGCCAATTCATGGTGTATACCTGGTTCAGTCAATATATATTTTTACTCTTTTTCTAGTACATTTAGTTGGGCTATTAGTTGACTGAACAATCATTGACTGATTCTACTTCTTAATTTTTCTATTAGTTTACTGACAAAGTTACCTTGTTCAACCATTCCATTTTCAAGTAGAATGAGTCTAATAGGAACACTAGATTTTCAACTGCTATCACTAATTTCCAATGAAATTTAGCCACAAAAGGTCATCTTTTGTGTCGTCTTAAAGTTTGCATAGCTAATGTTGGTTTAACATCTAGTACCTCTGTAATTGGGTTATACTCTTGAGTTGCCTTAGCATTTGTATTGGATAGTCGCCCTGTGAACCATTATTTGTTGAGGGTTATAGTACTCCTACAAAATGTTGGCATGCTTTGGAAAATATGCAGCCAGAAATAGCAATTTGTGCATGACATCTGTTCTGTCAAAAGCCAAACCTAGCAGGACGTTGATGGTTGCAAGAAGTATTATCAAATTAGGAAGGAATGGACTGTGTATTGCTAGTTGTAGTAGCGTCCTTCTATTAGATGTCTTGTTTCTAGGCTGCTTCTTAGCATAAGGATGCCATATAAAGCAAGTTTATGTCGATCTATTTCCATAATATCTCAGTTATACCTATTACACTGTGTGTACCATGTACAAAATCATTGTCACTTAATTTATGTTTCAAAGGCATTATCAGTGAGAGATACTTCTTTTATTTGATGGTGATATTCCTCTTCAGTTTTTGCACTTAAGTATGTTGATGTAGCAATGAGATATACTTCCTTTTTTGTATGGTACATACTTCTATAAATTCTCATGTATATACCCAAAATTTGTGAATACATACAGCAGGTATTTTTATTTGAGCAAAATGTCATTATTAAGTCTAAACTACATATTACAATGTCATGAACAGATTTTTACCCCAAGTTTTGATACATTACCTGTTTTATATATTCCATACTATACCGAGATTAGTATATACTTCTTTCTGAAGGAAAACTATTGAGAAATTCTGCAATATATATACTAGTTGATAAACAACATTATACTCATTTGGTTCATTAGCAGTATTATACTCCCATATACTTCTTTCTAAAGGCATTATCAGTACGTGCGAGATACTTCTTTTGATGGTGATATTCCTCTTCAGTTTTTGCACTTAAGTATGTTGATGTAGCAATGAGATATACTTTCTTTTTTGTATGGTACATACTTCTATAAATTCTCATGCATATACCCAAAATTTGTGAATAAATACAGGGGTATTTTTCTTTGAACAAAAGATCATTATAAAGTCTAAACTACATATTCCAATGTCATGAACAGATTTTTACCCCAAATTTTGATACAATACCTTTTTATATATTCCATACTGCCAAGATACTCCTTTTTGGATTACTATATACTTCTTTCGGAAGGAAAATTATTAAGAAATTCAGCAGTATATATACTTGTTGATAAACAATATTATACTCCTTTGATTCATAAGCAGTATTATACTCCATATACTCTTTTTCCTGTCGTCCAGATGGATTTCAAATACTTACTTTTCGTGGTATACTACCAATTTTAATTTTTCAATAATCGATCAAAGTCACATCAGCATGCACCGTATCCATGATATTTGGGATGCTGTTTCCGCATGCAACGTAACTAACAATTTACCATCGCAAAAAAGTAATTGATGAATTGCTTAATTATTAGATTTTACTGGTGAGATAGTTAATGGAGGTATCTAACAATCAGCAACCCGTTTAGTGGGTTCTTATCTCAAAAGTTGATTAACAGCATGGAGGCATGGGAGTACATACTCACAGGAGTACAGAACATGCTTCCTATATATGTGTGTATATATACATATATATATATATACATATGTATGTATGTATGTATATGTATGTGTGTGTATATTACTATTTAGTAGCTACGCATAGAATTGAATAAGCACGCGACCCACCAACCCACCAATCAGCAAATCATGCACAAAAAATTATCATCTATAATTCATGAAGTTACTTATAATTCGTAAAGATATCATTTAGTGGGGTTGTTAGTTATAGAAAAAGTTACTATCTCTTGAATATAAAGCTATCATCTATAATTCATCAAATTACGTACATTTGGCAAAGTTATTATATCATGCACAAAAAGTTATTACATGTAATTCATAAACTTACAGTTCATGAAGTTATCATTTAGTGGAGTTGTTAGTTATAGTAAAATTACTATCGCCTGCACATAAAGTTGTCATCTATAATTCATGAAGTTATTTACATTTGGCAAAGTTACTATATCATGGACAAAAGTTACCATTTATAATTCATGAAGTTACTCATAGTTCTAGTGACATAAATTTCGTAGCATCGAAACATGTTCAACACAGATCTTGTTTTGTTAAGTGTGTAATTTCAAACACAATTGTGCAAATAAATCGCAGATCGGATTTTTTATGAAAGAGATATTTTATTTTTTACGTTGTAAATAAGATAAAACAATCACAAGTCAAGTGCACTTATTCTCCTCTATCCTGTTGCATGCATGCATGCGTCAGACTGTAACTACTCAGCGCAAGAGACCATGCATTCATGAAGCGATCATTTAGTGGGATTGTTGGTTATGGTAAAGTTACTATCTCCTGCACATAAGGTTATCATCTGTAATTCATCAAGTTACTTATATTTGCAAAGTTACTATCTCGTATCCAAAAAGTTATCATCTATATTTCATGAAGTTACTTACCAACCGAGTTAGCACAAACCCCCACCAGCTGGCCAGCGACCCGCGCGTAGCATGCGCGCATGCGTTCGTTAGCATAGTTGTAGACACACATGGCTGCACTAATAAGAGCGTGCACGCACGCTACGCGTGGGTCGCTAGCTAAGTGCACAAGCATCCTGGTACGGTTCATGTTTGATGATAACTTTATGTGCATGAGATAGTAACTTTAACATCTGTAAGTTAATTAATGATAACTTTATGTTCAGGAGATAGTAATTTGATGAATATGTTTTGACGTTGTGAAATTCGTGTCATATGAAGTTACTATCATGTATGAGTAAAGTTACTGTCAAATACATATAGAGTTACTACCAGTTTTATAGTGTTAAACAGACAGTAACTCTACATGTCTTTAGCAGTAACTTCACTCACACACAGCAGTAACTTTCTCTACGAGTTATTTGCTATTGACATACATGTTTCTCTCTCGTCTTAATGCATGGATGTTGGCAGTATCTTCACTCACACATGACAATAACTTCATGACTTATGGATGATAACTATAGATAACTTCATGAATTACAGATGATAACTTGATGTACATACGATAGTAGCTCTACCATAATTAACAATTGATTGCTCGTAACTGTCTATGGGGTGAGATGGTGGAGTGGTTGGTAGTTATATATATATATATATATATATATATATATATATATATATATATATATATATATATATATATATATATATATATATATATATATATATATATATATATATATATGAGGGCACCTAGGTGTCTGGACACCTAGTCTCCTACCTTTGGATTGCTTTTAGATGCGTGCTAGTGTGATTGAGACTTTCCATCCATGATTAAGACTTTCCTTCCATGATTGATTTAGCATGCCTAATATATTACATACCATACATACCATTGCTCTAGCACGTATCTAAAAGCAATCTAACGGCAGGGAGCCTAGGTGTCTGGGCACCTAGGTGTCCCATTTCAGCGTCCTATATATATATATATATATATATATATATATATACACACACACACACACACACACATACATACATACATACATACATACATAGGACGCTGAAATAGGGCACCATGGTGTCTGAGTACCAAACCTCTCTGCATTTGGATTGTTTTTAGATGCATGCAGGTGCAATAAATATATAATATATCAGACAAACCCGTTAACATTCGTTAGTTCGAAAAGGCATCAATTTGGAAAGGAGTTCATTAATTTAGCACGCTGAATCAATCTTGAATGGAAAGTCTCTCTCTCTCTATATATATATATATACACACACATACATACCGCATTAAAAAAGTATACATACCATTTATATGGTCTTATATACTCATGTATTATACATACATACCCTCCATTGCGTTAGATACTCAAAAATACCACTTAAATGAATGTGTTATACTTATTTACTACTTTTGGTATACTTAATGAGAGACCATGTGGAGGTCACCTCATGGTTGTGATGAGTAATTGACTCTTGTTCTTGGAAGAGTGAGTTTGGTTTTTGAGGTTTGAGCTGCCTCTGCAAAGTCGTAAGCCTTGAGAATGGCTCTTTCTGTTGGGTAGGCTTGAGACCCTGTGGTAAAAAGGGGTTTTACGACTTGGTAGTCGTAGTCGAGCTTACATCTTTGTGTTCAGCAGAGTGTCAAGCTTTATCAAGTGGTTATAGATTGCCTACGACCTCGGTGTGTTGTCTCTGTGAGGTCGCAAGTTCCTTCGGTGGTCGCGAATGTTTACGACCATCTTGTGACTATTGAGTGGTCGCGAGACCGGTTTGCCATGGTCGGAAGTCACCGGGAGGCGACGACCGATTTTAGGCGTGGTCGAAGGCCATCCGCAAGTTTACGACCACTTGTTGGAAGTCGAAGGCCACCGAAAGTTTACGCCACCGTTGAGTAGGTTCGTGCGATCGTAGCATCTAGGAGAGGTCGGAATCCTTTTATCGACTTTGTTGTTCTGGTCGAACTCGTAAACTTGTTGATCGAGTGGTCGAAAGGCTTTACGAGCACGTTGGTCGTGGTCGGAAGTGTGCGCCTCGTTTACGACCACGTTGTCATGAGTGGCGGTGGAAGTCGTAAGTCGAAGCTACGACCATGTTGTAGCAGTCGCGGTCGAGTCGGCGCTCAAGTTTCTGGCTGCGACCACGTTGCGAGGCGATCGAATGTGGTCGTAGCTCGATCGTTTGCGGTCGTAAGTGGTCGGAAGGGCTTCGACAACGATAATATTCGGGTATGTGGTGCGAATGGGTTTCGACCACGATGGAACCTCTGGTTTTGGTCGTAGCCTCTTGGAATCGATCGTGTGGATGTTGGCGCGGTCGGTTTAGTGTAATCGATCGTATGATCTTTTGGGCTAGTCGTATTTATCCGAGATGTGGTCGTAGGACTTAAGCAAGTCTTGATCTATGGTTTCGACCGATCGTAAGTTGGTACGACTTGGTTGGGCAAGTTGGAGCTGAAACTTGCGATGGTCGAATGAGTGTGTGTGGTCGTGGGCCACCGAATGAGGTCGTAGGTGCGGAAGACTCGATGGGCTCGAGTGCCTCTTATTGTGTCTAGACTTTGAGCGATAAAGTCGTAGCAATGTTGTGTGCGATCGTAGGCTCGGTGACGACTTGGTGATCGCCTTACGACTTGGTAGTTGTCGCGATCCGTGCGAAGTCGAAGCCTATGTGATCGGTGATCTGGCGATCGATTGGTGGTCGATCGAGGCCGTTCGACTTGGTGGATCGGCTTGGTAGTCGTGGGATCGACTTGGTGGTCGGTGAGCTTTACGACTTGGTGGTCGTAAAGGCTCGCGACAGTGTCCGCTCTACGACTTGTTAATCGTAGGAGTTGATTCGACTTTGTGATTATAGCGACCGTCTTGGTAGTCGGTGAGTCGTAGCGCTGTGTGGTAATCGTTGCAAGCTTGCGATGGTAGTAGCTTGTGCCTTGGCGGTCGTGCGACCTAAAGAGTGGTCGCAGTCTTGGCACTTCATGTGTTGTGCATTGGATTGGTCGTAGGGGTTTACAACTAGGTGTTGCCTTTGGAAAACTTGTTGGTTGTACCGATCGATGGTTTGATTGTTTTGTGCGGTGCTATGTGATGGTTTGCTTGTGCGTGATGGTTGCGAGGACTTGAGCTATTTCATGGTGAGGCGTGGGAGGACCGGGACTAGGCACGGGAGGTGTTGAGGTCCGGACGGTCGGAGACGCCAAGATGATCGAGGCCGGTGAAGTGGTTGCAAGCCGGGAGACGAGGAACCGGAGCAGAGCTGCGAGGTGGACACGACGGGCAATGGTGAGGTGAACCAGGACTAGGCTCGGGAAGGAGCCGAGGTCCAAGCGGTCGGACGCCTAGTCGTGGCGGTCGGATGCGGCAGATCTTGGAGACAAGTCTTGGTGAGGCTGGAGTGGTCGGGACGAGACACAGGTGGTGTCGGGTCCGAACGACCGAGGAAGCCGAAGAAGACTTGGGACTCAAGGTGGTTGCGTGCGCGGACCGGGACTAGGCTCGAGGAGTCGGAGGTCCGATCGGTTGGAGGTAGGTTCGGTCGTGCGTGATCGGCAAGGAAGCGGAAGCTTCAGGAAGGTGCGTGAGGGCAATTTGGAGAATTGACTCGGGCACGCAAAGGAAGCGGTTTCTGTAAAAGCACTGAAATCTGTCGTTGTCACCAGATAGCAGGTTGCAGCGTGTGCGCGGTGTGTAAACCCGGTGTTAGGAGGGGTTTCTGGGTTAGCCCGGTATGGACTAATGGATGGATCCATTAGGGTTAGTCTCGGTGTGAGGCTATAAAAGGGAGAGGGAGGCGCGAGTGTGAGTGGGTTGGCTTTGGGCCTTGGAGGCGACCGCCTCTCCTCCCATGGGAGTCTGTAAGTGTGTTCTTGGGATTGTGTGAGAGAGAGAGAGGATGAGTGGAGAATCCATGTATGAATAATCGAGAAAGAGAGAAAGAGAAGAGGTGTGAGCTCCTCTCTATGCTCTCCGGGCGTATCGGGATTCCTTGTACTCCTTGATGGTTGGAATGGAAACTCTGAGTTGTGGTCTCTGTCTTGTGTTTGAATGATTTGTTTGCGCTCTCTTTGTTCCTTCGTATATCTGTGTTCTTGGCTTTCTGAAATCGCAGTGACATGTGGGTTTTACTCCAAGCCATCTTGGCTATTCTAGTCCCACGAGCGGTTCTATTCATCAACTCTGGTACTTCTTGCTTTGAGTTGTGTTCTTGGTTTGAGTAGGCCTAGTTTTGATTTGCTCGAGCAGGAATCTGTCTCAAGGCTATTTGGCGATTCATTCCGAGAGCAAGAGTCGAATCGGAGAAGTGTTTGCGTCTCGTGATCGTGCGCCGAGTACATGCTCTGCATTCGCTACGACCACGTTGAGACTTTTGTGCATGAGTCGACCGAATTCTCTGTTTCGATTTCGACCACGCCGTTTGTCGGATCTCAAAGAAAGAAGTTTTTCAACGCCTTGGTTTTTCTCTCAAAGGGCGTGAGCAAACGTTGTCTAAAGTCTCATACCCGATTGCTTTGTGAATTGCAAGATATTTGGAAATCAAAGCAAGTGGTCATGAGCTCGCTTGTCTAGTTGGTCGTGCGCGCCTTCTCTGTTTTCGGTCATTCGCATGCGTCTCTTTTGTCGGTCAGATCTCGGGTTTTCAGTGGATCGTCTGTCTTACCGAGTGACTCGATCGACCACGAGTTAGCGTTCGATCTCTCTGAAACAGATGGTCTATCTCTTTGTCAGAGTGATCACGATAGATCCTTTCGATCGCCTTGTTTTGTCCTCGCCGTGGCGATTCTAGTTCGGTGTCGATCGATCTTACGTTCTCCAGTGAACATTCGATCTTCCTCTTCATAGCTTTGTAGCTATTGGAGAAGAAGATTGTGTGAATACTTGGAGAGATTTTAAGGCACCATTCACCCCCCCTCTGTTGCCTTTTCGGTCCTACACTTAAATACTAATTCTAAGATATTCCAATACGATTTGATTGCCAAAATTTTATCAGAGTCTTTTATTTTTGCTATATACCCTTTCCCTTATATAAACGGAGTCTATACACAAATCATGCTATAAAACGTGGAATTTGATGAAATTTTTCATGGAACCCACTCTGGAGTATCTTATAATCATTATTAGAGTATACTCAAAAGGATAAAGAGCTATAGCAATATCATTTGAGCAATATATAAGAACTGGGATTACGTATTCACAGGAGTATGGAAACATTTTCATGTATATACATACATACATACATACATACATACATACATACATACATACATACATACATACATACATACATACATACATACATACATACATACATACATACATACATACATACATACATACACTTTCATATGTGTGTATGTATGTATGTATGTATGTATGTATGTATGTATGTATGTATGTATGTATGTATGTATGTATGTATGTATGTATGTATGTATGTATGTATGTATGTATGTATGTATGTATGTATGAAAGTGGTTCCACACTCCTGGGAGTACATACTTACACCTCTTATATATCGCTTAAATGATGTTGTTATACATCTTTATCCTTTTAAGTATATTATAATAATAATTGTAAGATACTCCAAAGTGAGTTCCATAAAGATTTCATCAAAGTGTACTTGTTATAACATAATTTATGTATATACTCCTTTCATATAAGGAAAAGAGATATATAGTAAAAATAAAGAACTCTGATGAAATTTTTTCAATCAAATCACATTAGAATATCTTAGAATTAATTAGTATTTAACTATACCAAAATTGATAAATAAGTATAACGTGTTCATTTAACTGGTATATTGAAAGTGAGAGTATGTACTCTCAGGAGTACGAAAAAGGCCATATAATATATGTGTGTGTATGTGTGTGTGTGTGTATATACATACATATATACATACATACACACTTTAAGATATATGTGTTTGGCTTAGACGTGAGAATTAATGGGTAAACCGTTATCTATTACTGATATAGAAAGAGAAAACACTTGCCTTTCTTTTGCCAGACAGTTTAGGCGCACAGAGTAATGATTGTATCCTGTAATTTGTAAATTAACGCAATAAGGAAAGGCTTGGTCTGATCGGATCAGATCTATTAATTGATCCATCATGAACGAGAATGGTTTCGTTCTCCACGCTAGATGAGCTGGGAAATGAAAATTGGTTCTATGTATACATAAACTTTTTTGTCACGAACCAATAAATTTCTGAGTATATACCTTTAAAATTTTGTGAGTATATACCTTATTTAAGATAGTTCAATTGAGTTGAATATAAAAATTATTATTTTCTTATATACATGAACTTTTTGTCACGAACCAATTAATTTAGGTCTTTTCGCATGCACAATATACGTTGCATTTTACAATTTCTGAGTATGCACCTTTAAAAAAATTTGTGAGTATATACCTTATTTAGGCCTTCAACAATTTTTGTTGCGTGGTACAGAAAAGACTCTAGCGCGAATTTGTATGGCATGTAAGCGACGAATTAATTTTAAAAGGAATGCCGTTGGAATTAATCTTTAAGAGGGTATATACTCACAAATTATCTAAAAAAAGGTATATACTCAAAAATGAATTTAATTTACCTGTTAACAAAAAAAATCAAAAGAAAATCCCAACATACCATCATAAAAAGAAAACAAATTGCCTAGTTCAAATAATTGCCAAATGAATTCATTGTCAACCGTATGAATGATTTATGGAAGCAATCTCACTTACCAAATCAAAATTCTCTAACGGATTGGATCTCAAGTTATCTCTAGAAATATCCATGATGATTTGCACGAATTTCAAAGCGATCAGATGGTTCTTAGGAGTGGTGCCTGGGCACCATGGAGCCCTCATTATATATATATATATATATATATATATATATATATATATATATATATATATATATATATATATATATATATATATATATATATAGAAAATTACGTAAGGCACCATGGTGCCTAGGCACCCACATCCGATACACGTGTATTATTGATATTTTTTTTGAGTTTGGGTATGAAAATATTTTATACCCTTGATATATTTATGGTAAGTAAGTTTTGAACTCAGTTCAAACTAGTTTGAACTACTTTTGAGTTCAATGCGACTACAGTGAGTACATACCATAAAAATAGTTCAAACTAATTAAACTGAAGTTGAATTTAATTTTTTTCAGAGTTTGACATCTCAAATATACTTTTTTATGGGTATATGAAGATACCCACATCAAACGTTGCGAATCTCAAAGCAAATCAACGGGTATTGATATTGGTGCCTAGGCACCATGGTGCATGAAACACTCGTCCTATATATATATATATATATATATATATATATATATATATATATATATATATATATATAGTAGCAGATGCATCATGGTGCCCAGGCTCCATGATTGAGACTTTCCATCCATGATTGATTCAGTATGCTAAATCAATAATTTTCTTTCCAAATTGATGCCTTTTT
The DNA here is from genome assembly GCA_036346575.1 of Dendrocalamus sinicus. Classification (NCBI taxonomy): domain Eukaryota; kingdom Viridiplantae; phylum Streptophyta; class Magnoliopsida; order Poales; family Poaceae; genus Dendrocalamus; species Dendrocalamus sinicus. The sequence continues at coordinate 22,757,828 of CM070646.1, read as the reverse complement.
GAATTTATATATATTTATATGTGTGTGTATATTCAAGACCATAAAATTGTCAAACAGAAAAAAAAAACAAGGGATTTCTGTTTGACAATTTTACGGTCTTCGAGATGATACTTTAACCGTTATGTTTATAACTTTAATAAAATATAGTAATAAAATTATAAATTATATATGAACGTATCTCTTAGGACCTAGTTGCTTCACTACTTACACATGGGTCACACGGACAACTAATTGGGCCAGGGTGTTAAATAGCAACCCAAATTATATGTCAGTATATCGCACTTTGACTGGAGATTCGTTTAACCGAAATAATCATTACATAAAATATAGTTTAGTTGATAAAGTCGACTAAGATAGCCTAGGGTTCGAGTAGCATGCGGGTCCACCAATGCTATATTTCTTTTGTCGCACGCCAACAAAGTCATATAGAAATTATAATGTGGCCGCCCAATAGCTGGAGTGACGACACGAATGCACATTAGCACTCTCTATCAATCAATCAACAACCAATGGCTATAATACAAGTATATCTGACGCATTTTAAAACTTTTTAGGGAGTCCCCAAATGGTTCAAAGAGATGATGTTTCAGTTGCATAATATTTTATGAATTTTATTTGTTATAGTAGTACTCGAGAGAGGGCCATAGTCAAGGCTGATAATTTATTCAAACACAAAAACCTGACAAACTTTATCCAATGATTTAAGTTTAATATCTCCACTTCTATTTAGTTAATCATCACAAAGATAATCTTCAAATTAAATAACATATATATAGAGTTCCATGAGATTATCTTGTTTTTGGAATTGTTCGTGGTAATGATAAAAAAAAGATTAAATACCAATATAAGGATGGAAGTTTCTTAAAGATAAATTTTTGTAAAAAAAAATTGTTTTTTACCAGATCGAAAAACCCGTATGGGAGACCCTACGGAGTAAATAATATATTGAATAAATAGAAAGAGAGGTTTATGTACAGGAAACAAATTCTTTTTCCTGCTTGTATAGCAGACGATAGACACATCCTACACCACTATAGCCAATCACACTCAAATGACAAGATTGCCGATTTTTAATTAATTAACCACCATATACTTCAAAAGAAGGCTAGCTATTGAGTTCAGAAGCACCAATGAGAGGGTATAATACTATCTAACAATTTAAAACCAGGTATGTCATGAACACCAAGGTAACAGGTAGGGTGACATATCCAATATACAAGCCAATGGGAATTTTTTTTTCACGCTCACTTGTTGATTTGTTCAACATCCAAATGGACACGACCAACATATCATTTCTTGAATGGTCAAATTGCACTCTCAGTCGCTATTCGCTAGCCTGGTCCAAATACAAGCCCGGCCTAAGTTTCTCTATTTAGAGCGATATTGCTTGGTACCAATTCAATTAAAGATGATCGCTAAGTTAAAAAAACACGATCCATGATGTCATTGACATGTGGTACCTAGCCCCACATTTGATCCTCATATTAGATGATATTTTTCAGTTTACACCTCTTTACATAAGCATATAAATCGATATTACAAACTATTTATCGTTGCATTTATAATTGGGCTGCGCCAATCTGGGCACGTTATGCCATATTTTTGAAGCTCGAGCTGGCCCGTGCAGCCCAAGAAAATGGACTTGGCTCACTCAAATCGAACTAAATTCAACATAGTACTACTCCTGAATGTTTTTTAAAGAACGAAAGCATTCAACTAAAGTGTTAGCTAGCCCCTCTAAAAAACTTGAGCATTAACCCTAAAAATATCTAAGAAACCACTGACTGCTTTTAAAGTATAATTCGTTGCTTGCATAATTACACTGAGTATTAATATCATGTGCCATACTATTCATATATAAAAACTTCAGAAATATTTTTCTGAGAAGAAGAACTTCAGAAATATTGTTAAGGATTTTTGCTACCCAGGCCTTCTATTTCTATGTTTTTTCCCATTAGATTATTGATGAACTTTCAAAATTTTGTTTTAGCCCCTATTAACATTATAGAGAAAAAGTAGCTATACTTATCAGAGTTTGGCTTGTGGTGTTCTCGACATTACTAGTTTTTTTCAAAAGAGAAGGAAGAGGTCCATCAGACAAATGATGCTCATTCGTCATATCTTGTAGTTGATTCAGGTAATTTCCAATAATATCACGTATATACAATTTAGCATACTACTAACAATAGCATGATGTCCCAATCTTCTCTTGATGAAAATGGGACGATTGGCATCTATTTATCCACCAATGCTGGACACTGAGGATCTTGGATGGAAAAATCATCTGGCTGAATCTCCAAGCCATCTTTTTTTCCCTTCAGATTAAGAGAATTACTGAGAGAGAATTACTGAGAGATATATCATCTCCACACCCTTTTTCAACCACCATACATGGGGACTTGAACAAAACAAAGTTCTTGGTTAGTGGCGGAGCCCATGTGAGGAAGGATATAATGTCCTAGACCAATCACCAGACGAGGATATGACTCAGCACCTCCTAAAAATAAGAGATCAACAGAGCTTCGATCCTTTACTTTTGCTTGATAATCTAATGGTACTAATCACAAGTGTCAATCATCAAAGAGCAGAAAAGCCGAAAAGGGCAAGATTCTGGAGATTCGGGTTGTGCAAAGCTACATTACCAAATGAAGCAGTTTCCTGTTTCACGTTTTCGTACGTAAGTGCGTACTACTTACAGACCATTGACGACTTTTTTTAAGGAAGTTGCAGCGTTGCACGCCTCTTCTGTTGTCAGTTTACCTTTGGGAGGCCGGAAGAGACCAGTAGCGTGTAACTGGAGCAAATTTCGATGTGTACCTTTTCTTTTGGAGAAAGAGAAATGAAATAAAATATTTTGCGTAGCTCAAGAGACTTGCCCTGTTAAAAATAGCTTTTTTGAGTGGTTTGTGGGTGAAAACACTATAGCTAACTGAAAAAACACTGTAACTGACGGAGGCTTATTTAGCATAATTAAATTTTAAAAATTAAAAAATATAAAAAATATGTTAGCCCATCACGTATAATGCAAACAAATACGAGAATAAAAGAACCGGCAAAAAAGCTAAAAAAAGCCAAAAGTATAGAAAAAGACGAAATTTATGAATAGTGCAAAATAAGCTAGAATAGTGCAAAATAAGCTAGAAGCCAGAAGCTCAAGCCGAAACGAGCGGAGCTATATATTTGTATTTAATATATTGTCAAAACCACGCTAAAACGAGCTCCTATGTTTCACTCAAAGAAATTAGAAATTATTATGTTAATCGAATAAAGACAAAAAAGATAATCGCTGCTTTATTTTGGTAGATCTGGATTATAATATTACATATTAAATATAACTATACTACAGTTGTTATAGTTGTATAAGAACAACTATATTTTCAATCATAAACATTAGAATTGCACAATAAATATAACTCTATTTTTAAATATAAATTGTAAAATATGTATTATCATTCTTTTGCGAGGCAAAACATGTGTACTATTATATATACCTAGCCACATAAATGTGTATTTCAATGTAATACCCGGGTCCGTTAGTGCTGGCGGCTCATATGGTCCATGTGAAATTGTGGTGGGATTGGTCTCACACTGCTTGTCTAAAATGAGTTGTAGTAGCAAATAATGCTTGTAGGGTTCAAATGTAACATCTCTGTGTTAACCATTTTACACGAAACGAGAACAAAATTATAAGCGGTGTGCTATGCATGCATGGGCCCGCCCCATAGTGGGCAGGGCATTGAGCAGATTTTGCGACAGGGTGTTATATAATATAAATATAAGAATAAGAAAATTGTGTGATATGAAATCCAACGGGAAGAAAGGATGATGTGAAGGTTACTATTTCATCACTAGATTAAACATGAGTGGTTTATATCCCATTTAGACCGTGGGATTTTTTATAATTCCTATGTAAACTGAATTGTTTTAAACTAGGCCTCAGTTAAGTAGCACCGACTACATTTTTTACTAGGGGCATTTTCTTATTTGCCATCAAAACTTCACCAATCTCTTATGTACCACTCATTATGTCATTGATATATTGGTCCAGACCCCACGCGTCAATGATATGATCAAGAATTTTGAAAATTTCAAATGAAATATAAGGAATTAGCCGTTACTAAGTAAACTATAGTTCTGTAGGGCTAAAGATGACAACAGAGTGAGAATGAATGGTGCCTTAAAATTTTCCTCAAGTATTCGCCAATTCTTCACTTCAATAGTTATAAAGCTAAGAAGATTAAAATAGAAAGCTAACACACAATCAATAAATCAAGAAGCAAAAAATCCGAGGAATAAACAATAATTTTGTTAGTATCTCTGCAGTACTACAGTAGTACGGTTTGCTACAGTAACTCGGTGCTACCTTTACAGTACCCGGTAGTGCCGTTGCTACAGTAAAATTAGCGCGGGAATAGTAAAATCAATGCAATTTCAAAACTAAAATTGATAAAACTTTTGATCTGTAAATCCAAATGACATAAAAATTTGCAGGATCTTCTCTAGGATATCATGAACTTAATCCAACAAACGATCGTGAAAATCATTTTCAAAGATGAGATCTTTTTTAGTTTGAAGACAAATTGCACCAAAACCGATCAAAAACCAAAATCGATGATTAAGACTTGCTCGTGGGTAGAGGATAACTAAGATGGCTTTAGATATATTCCCACATGTCACAGTAAGCAAGAACACCGAAGAAATCACTCTAAAATCCCTCAGATAAAGAAATCACTTAGAAGAGCAAAAACGTTTTTTTGATGAACTTGGTACCAAAGTGCATAGTTGGGTAGAGAATAATTTTTAGAGGTTAAATCCATCTCCTATACGTCGTTAGCATAGGAAGATCAAGAAAAGATGAGAGAAGAAAACCAACTAAATCAAGAACAAATCAATCCAGATAAAAGATAACCATGAAGATAATCAAAAATTGATTTTATTGTTGCTTGAGGAGGAAATTTTTATAACTACTACACCTTAGAGGACAGATAGCACACCAAGCGCTCAACTCTCAAACTCTAACCCTAAAACAAGATAGCACAAGAAAGATATGTTGGATAGTTAACCACAAATCTCCATCATAATCCCTTAAATAGATGGGCTAGCCAGCCACATCTAACTATTAGTGAATACTATCTACTTAGCACAATGGGAGAAATCCGATAACCCCACACACACGAGTTTTAACTCACACATCACACTTATGCACGCTTTTCAAAGTGCATAAACCCAAATATGCTAGGCCCTAAACTTTGATCCAACTTGATCATATCAACTTCTCTATGACCTAAACCGTCTTTCCAAGCACCGCTCGCGCGCCGCGGTTTTCTTCAAAGTTGTTTCCAGTATTTTGGTCAAACTACTAAAATATTATTTCTTGATCTGATCATCTTTTTCCATTACAAGCAATCACCATGCTTACCACGTATAGGTACACCACTGGCTTTATCACATGTTGATAAGTCTCTCCTATTTCAGTTCCACCAGACCATGGCTCGCTTGTACCGACCAAGCCCATAGTGCAAACCCACTGTTCGAACTTCTCTTCAAAATATTTTTCGTATTTCTTGTGCCATGCTTGAGCTCACTATTTTACCCGGTATCTTTGATCATTCTGGCCCTCTGTTCCTCCGTGAGTATAGCCCTGATCTTCGCCGTTGATTATGGTTGACTCCAAACGACCCCTGCATATGCAAAGACAAAGAAATCATTTTCGGGTATAAGTTTTTCACAACTTAACCCACATTAGTCCAAATATTCTTCATACAACATCAATGTACTAACATAGCTCAACCCAACTCAATCTATGAATCAATTTCCTAAAATCCTCAAATTTCTACCTCAGCTAGTACTACCGTACCTCACAACTGGACCTCTCTGAAAAATAGCTACCGCCAAGTAAAAATCAGAACTACCGCTTAGCGGTATGACCGACACTACTCTGCGATACTACCCCACAGCTATATTGCCGTTTTTCTAGAAAAACTCAAAATACACTCGAGACAAAAATGCAATCTTTGCAAAATCAAACCACTCCACAAAATTTGCAATGGTTCATTAGAATATTGGGTGAGCTCTTTTGGACTGAGGCTTATGGCTGTAGTTTTTGAATTCTTGCCTGTTCGTGAAAGGTAGTATGCAAAATAAAATAATCGCATATGATTTTAACCGATATAAATAAACTTGATACAGTTTATACTATAACTCATTTTAAAAAATACACCATTTATCGATAAGTTACTATAAAAATAGGAAGTAAGCCATTATTTTAGACCCTCTTTGAGGTCTTTCAAGTTCGGTGAAATTGATAAGACTAAACAAAGCTGTCACGTCAAAGTTATAGTACCGTCCACGTGCGGAGTTCCCGTCGCACCACCAAATATATAGTGCCCAGACCTCTTTTTGTTTTTTCCTAATCTAAAACGTATATCATATCCAGGCATGTGCAGCTGTCAAGAGAGCTTGTTATTTTGGCAACCAGCTCAGCATCATCTTCACCAGCCAGGAAAGCAGGAAGAACTTTAATAATTTGCCTTCACTGCCCGGTTAACGTCTCCCCCATCTGGGCATTAGCCAAGACGAGAGTCGGCCTAATTGGGGAGACTTAAATCCGATTACGAAACTTTCCAGTATACCAGTGAGCCGGCGATTTCCCAGTCGGTATGGGGCAAGTGGAGAACAACCGGGCCGCGCGCGGAAGCCTCTCCCGCGTTTCCAGTTGTGTGTCTGTGCGTTGCAACGAAAAATCAAATACTAATATACTATACACATTTTCTTTTATTTACATAAGAATTTATTGTAGAAAAATTTCAGGCCAACATTGATGATAAATCAGATAGCATATCTCTAATGTTGCTAATTTAATCATCGGCAAACTCAGTAATAATGTGACACTACAGAAAACCATGGTGAGATGTGCAATCGATTTAAGAAGAAAATAGTGTTACTTATGCATTTATCATTTCGAAGACAATCATTTGATATTTCTTTTTTTTCATAACAAACTTATACAATCATTTGCAGTATTGTCAGCTACCTTTTCTTGTATAGTAATCGACTATTTCATCAATGTCAAAAATAGATGGTTCCCTAAACAAAAGGAACAAACCAATTTCAGCTCTCCGCAATATGCAAGTTTTAAAATATTCCTAAACTTGTGTTTAATCTAGAAAAACATATGTAATTTGCAAAATACATGTTGGAAGGTTGTTTCTACTATGCCAATGCCTATGCTCAAGCCATTTGTAGGAAACCAAGTTTTACTCAACTCTAGTCATGTTATACTATTAACATCAAATGGTATCTTAAAATTCAAGATCACTTCCACTTTTTTAGAACACCTATATATTATCATCTTGTACAAGGGACTGCAGACACACTGTTTTAAGCCTCAAAGTGAATAGAGATTTCATAGATTGTGGTGTAACATACTTCTACTGCAAACATATTCATCTAATAATGGGCTCTAATATCTATCTAAATACACAATCATGCTATACCTTGCCACCAGTCACCATGAGAATCTGTGGCCGGATCCTTATTGTCCACCTTATACTGAAATGAATAAAAAAAAGAATGCTCAAAGCCTTTCTGAGGTATCGAGCATTTTATGCCGATCTAAAAAGATCAAATTAATTATGAATTGCAAATGTGAGTTGCATTTTTTGTTTTAGCAATTTCTTACATCATTGGTAAGAAATTGCTAAAACAAAAATATACAACTCACATTCCTAGCCTACCCCAACTTATTTGGGACAAAAGGATTTGTTGTTGTTGTTGTTGTTTGTTGTTGTTACATCATTGGATTCTGTGGTTTGCTTGGGCGTAGAGCTGCCATAAAAAATAATCTCGACCACCATAGAGCATAGAAGAACCAAAGCAAGACGTATCAACCGATTCATATGGATGAGAGTGCTTATTATCCTTGGTGTAAGTGCAACTTTTAGCAAGACTCCACTGGGATTTACCATCTGGAAGACATATTAATCCTTTTGCAGTTAATTTGCTATTGTGTCATACCTCAGTGCTCCAAAACGAGTAACATCAGACCCAGATGATAAACATTCCATGACAAATTGATAATGCCTAAAAAAGACAAGAGTTTGAAACAGAAAGTAATTTCGAGTTGGTTGACACTGAAGATAACCAATATATGCACACTGTACCTAAACTTGTGAAACTCTTGACATTTATGCAAATGGTAACTACAAGTGAAAAACAAGCTCCTAACTTTCAAGATTTGTCTGGAATTGAAATTCTTTCCGTGCTTCAAACTCGTTGATACAGAGCTGTGATATACTGTTCCGTTTCATTTCCACAATAGCGCCCTAATGGCATATGCGAATAAGAGCATCTCCAACAATCCCCCTAAATCTCTCCCTAAATCAAATTATTGAGAAATTATGTTAAAAGTATTCTCCAACAACTCCCCTAAACACCCCCCCTATTTTTATTCCCCCCCCCCCAAAACTCTCCCAAAACCCAGGTAGAAACCGGGAACTTTCAGGGGTCCCGTATCCTAGCTCCCTCCGTCACGCGCGCTGGGGAAAATAATTCGCGCCACATTTTTCTGATACACCTCGACGCCGCCGCCTTTTTCCTAGCCACTTTTCCCCGCCCGCCGCCCCAATCGTGCCAAACCGGCGCCCCCCACCTGGCGGCGCGTATCCCCGGCGCCCCCCACCCGGCGCCCGTGTCCCGCTTCCGCGGCCTTGACGCCGCCGCGCGCCGGCGCCCGCGGCCTCCAGACGCCACCCGCCGTTGCTCGACGCCCGGCGCCCGCGGCCTCCAGACGCCGCCGCCGCCGCACGCGGCCTCCGAGCGCGCGGCGCCTCGCGCGCGACTCCCGACGCCGATGCCCGGCACCTGCGGGTCGACCCACCCCGACGCCTCCCGACACTCCGACGCCCCGACGCCTGAGGCCCCGACGCCCTGCGGCCTCCCGACGTGGTAACCATCTCGTATCTGTACTCCATGTTTTGAGATACTTGATGCCTGTGGATCTATACTAGGGTTTCTGTGGATCTCCGCCATGGGTCCGAACTGAAATCTTTCTCTTATCTTGATTTACCATAGTGTCACCGGAGGCACCGGCAGTGGAGGAGAGCCTAACTGCTGAAGGACATAAGGTGAAATGATTTTTGTTCTTTGTTGTCACTTAATTTTGCTTGGTGTGGACAAATGATTGTTGTCCTGTTAACTATATCATGACATGGATTGATGATTGCTGCTATTGGGATGACTTTGCGATAGGGAAATTGATTTTTCGTAGTAGTAAATATGAATACAATAATGCGATGGTATTACTACTCTAGAGGATTGTGCTATAGTATTGCTGCATTAGCGAGAAAGATTGTACCCAAGAACTGAGAGTCTAGATGTGCTATACTGCTATGTAATGGAAAACAAGACCAGAAAAGCGACAGTCAGTGCACACCTAGAAAATCCAAAGCGGTTCATAGCTGGGTAAAGTGACAAACTAATGCTTGATGGTTATTGGAGGTGATTTAAATTTTTTAAGATGAGCTGAATTATGCTGAAGGGCCCTAAAATATCCACAAAGTCATCTTCAGTTGCTACTTAATTTTTGACAGCTCTAATCTATGTCACAGTTCAACCACACTGTGGGTATTCAATCTCCACAATCCTAATCATTCAGTCTTTGCATTTTCTTGGCAACCGACGCATGATGGATGGAGCTCAAAGCACTGTTCTGTGATTATTTTCAGGAATCACATGCTTAGCATGCCTGGTCATCTTATTCCTTTCTCATGGCTGCAGTGCCATCCAGAGATACCGAATGAGTTTAAAGGTGCTATCATGTGGATTCTTTGGGTTGTTATATAGCACAGGGAATCATTTATAAATAATTTCATGGGATCAAGGCTGACTGCATTAGTGATTTAAACTACTCTTGTATACAAGTTGCTTTCGTTTTCATTTTTAAGTAGGTCCATGTTCAGTTTGTTTCTTGCTTGAAATGCTCTCTGATATGAATTTACAACTTCTGATAGCACAAGTGCATAAATTTTGTGAAAGATCATCTTTTCTCTTGACTGTGCATTACTGATTTAAACTACTCTTTTATACAAGTTGCTTTCATGTTGATAAGTAATCTCAGTATGTGAGTTTAAAGGTGCTATCAAGGAGTAATAGATTGTAGATGTTGATTTCACATATGATTGTTAAGCACATATCATATGATTGTTAGGCATTTTCTGCAATGGAGGGACAGGGCTATTTCATGGGTTTGATGAACCAGAGTCCAGGAAATGCCGGAATGGAATGGGATGGCACAGGAAGCCCTCCGGAAGAGCAACCTGAACCAACTCCCTCAACAAAAGGGAGCACAAAAAGTAGGAACAAGAACTTCAGCGAAAATGAAGATATACTACTCGTGAAAGCTTGGTTGAACACCAGTACAGATCCAATTCCAGGAACAAATCAAAAGCGTGGGGCATATTGGACAAGGGTACATGAAGCCTTCATTTGTGAAAAGGATGTCGTATTAGATCGTACTCCAAATTCTCTATCACATCGGTGGACAGTGATTCAAGAGTGTGTAAAACTCCGAAGGCTCGCTCGACATCCTTTCTGACTGCCTCCTGTGCTTTGGCAAAATATTTTTGCTTATTGCCCTGTGGTTGAGAAATGGTCTTCACGAATGTTGCCCATGATGGGTAAATTCCATCGGCAAGATAGTACCCCATTGTATAATCATGACCATTGACTGTATAATTGACTTCAGGTGATTGACCTTCAGCTAATTTTGCAAAGAGTGGAGAGCGTTGAAGAACATTGATGTCGTTGTGAGATCCCGGTAAACCAAAAAAGCGTGCAAATCCACGTGTCTTTAGAAGCAACGACTTCTAATATTATAGTTGGCACTCTGACATGTCCAGAATACATACCGTGCCATGCTGTAGGACAATTCTTCCATTTCCAATGCATACAATCTATGGATCCTAACATTCCTGGAAACCCTCTTTCTTCTCCTATTGCCAGTAAGCGGGCCGTATCCTTCTGATTTGGCTCATCTTCAAATATTTGAACAACTGCAATGACAAGCCGTCTCATACTCTCAATAGCGGTACTCTCTCCAATACAAATGTACTCATCTGTGGAATCAGCTGATACCCCATAAGTTAGCATACCGAAGTCTTCCTTGTTACCTTCTGTAAACAACTTAATCCAAGTACATTAGCTGCATTTCTTTTTTGCACAAAATACTCATCATGATCCTGTACCGCATTCATTATACGCAAGAAAAGAGTTCGGCTCATTCTAAACCTGCAAATAAATACAAAATTATTACAATCGATAATAACTAAAATATTTAAATTAAACACTAAACATGACACAATACGAACCTACGTCTGAAGAATTCTGGTCCATATGTAGGATCATCGGAGAAATAATCTTCATATAATTTTTGGTGTCCTTCTTGTCTCTTACGACGAACAATTTTATGCCCAGGAACAGAACCACCCTGTTTAGGTGCACTCATGGATGTATAATACGTATGAAATATATGTGCGGACTGGATAAAGAAATCATCATCATCATCCGATGAGGACGAGTCCAGTACTTGTTGCAACAAAGACTTGCGTCCGCTCATAGTTCCACGTATCTACAAGGACGCACCAAACTGGAAGATCAAAATCGGACGCGGGCGCCGGGCGACGTCATTGCGGCTGATGGCGATGCGATGGAAATTAAAAACTCCATGACATGTACAAAGTAAGAATTCTCATCTCAATCTCCATATCCTATTCGGCGGCCGTGTTCGCGTACGCACACGCACGGATATTTATACGGCGACGCGATGGTTTGATATTTATACGGCGATGCGATGTATAAACATACGCGATGGTTTAGACATGGCGATGCGATGGTTTGATATTTAAACGGCGGCCGTGTTCGCGTACGCACACGCATGGATACGGATTGCTTCAATCTCCATATCCTATTCGGTTGGATCTTCCGACTTGATCACTAATTAAAATTGGAATCGAGCAAAGTACGGACCAACTTGATCACTAATAAAAATAGGTATCGAGCAAAGTAAAAAATAGGCCGGTTGTTAATGTTGGGCCAGATTCAAAATACTATTAGGATATATTTAGGGGAGCTGTTGGAGGAGGGGACTAAAATAGGTTAACAAATTTTTTGGGCTGCCCCTAAAAGGTGTCTTTTGGAGTGGGTTTTTAGGGGGATTGTTGGAGATGTTCTAAGATGAGAAGGGGGATCCCACAACTACCTGTAATGCCAGCTTGTGCACTTCAAATTGCAATCTGGCAGTTTCCCACCAACATCCACCTCCCCTGGCTGAGCTCCTTCTACAAGGTCACCACCACCATCTACGCTAGTAGACTGAACTACTGAATCTTCGCCATCACCTGGTCCAGGGCTTTCATGATCTGAACTCCCCTGCTCACTAATACCAACATTCTGCACATTACAGCCATCACCGTCCTCCTGTACAGGCACAACATCGGCATTCTCCACTACGCTGGACACTGCATGCAGTACCAGGCCCTTGGCCATTGCATTGCTCCACCTGCGACCTCGGTGCTTCCTACATTGACAAATGAGTATTACACACAGCAATAATTCGCTCAAACCCCCATATCACAGAAACACAATCTTTACCTCAAATGGCATGCCACGGTTGCTGCCGCTCTCCCCGGCAAGCAATGTCAATCCAACAGGAGGCTTTGGTTCCGGCATGGCCTCCTCCCCGTCGGCCCCCTCCTTCACTGCCCCTCCTCGGCCTCTGCGTCCGCATCGGCTTCGACCTTCCTCTCAGGACCCCTCTTTTCCTTCTTCTTCCTGAATTGTTGCAGCTGCATGCAAATGGCACGAAACACTCGATCAAAAAATCAAAAAAAAAAAGTCTCACAAAAATCGCAAAAATAAAATATATATGAATTTGAGGGATTCAGTACCTTCTTGCGCCCGGCAGCGAGGAGATCGGTGCGGCTCCTGTTCTCGCCATCGCCGCCCCTGTGATCCATATGGAGATCTCCCGGGAGTGGTCATGCGAGGCGGGAAGGCATCAATTCCGCCAAACCCTAGCCGCAGCAGCCAGCGCAACCGAATCGAATCGAATTGGCCTGCACAGGGACCCTAAAACCGTTCCCTCGATCGCGCGGATAGGTTATCTGCATCGCCGGCGGGGAGCTGGGCGGCGGTGGGGTGAGAATAGGAGATGGAGATTGGCGGGCCAGGTCGGAAGATGTCGAGGACGTCGAGTATGGCGGCGTTGCGAGTGGGCAGCGGCCGCGGCGGCGAGGAGCTCGCGAGCGCAGTGCGGCGAAGGTGTGGCGCGACGGGATGAAGGGCGTGCCTTGGCCCGCTCCATGCAGACGCAGCAGCACCCGCCGCCCCTTTACCCGCCTCGGCTCGCCGTCTTCCACCCCAATGCGGCGCTGCCACCAACTCCTGCTCGCGCCTTTGTGGCGCCGCGCGGTGCTCCATCGCCTCTCCGTCGCTCCAGCGGCGCCATCGAGACACCCTCTCCCTTGTTCCTCCTCGTGGGCACAGCCGCCGGAAGCGACTTCGCGGCGCCTCGGAGGAGGCGCGGCCTCGGTGGCGGTCAACGCGGCGGGAGGTTGCTTGTGGCGCTGGTAGGGAGGGTACGCACCGCCACGCCCGGCGGCGGCCGGGCGACCTAGCGGCGGCGAGGCCCGCCCTCTGCTGCCACGGGGACGCAGGGTGACCGCCGCCCGCGCCCGGCGGCGAGGTCGTCCTCGTTGCGCAGCTTGAGCAGGTCGCGGAGGTTGCACGGCCCGCGGCAGGCCCCACCGCAGCGAGCTGGTCGGCCAGCGTGACGCTGCGCCGCAGCACCCTCCCCTCCATTCGCCACTAGCCCACCACCACCACCTCCTCGGGCGCGGCGTTTGGATCCCCCCGGTCGTGCCGAGCGGTGGGATTTGGAGGCGTCGGCGGCGGCGGCGCGTGGGTGGAGAACTTGAAGGGCGTCGGGGGCGTGTGCGTGGGCGCGGGGTGGGGTTCTGGGTTCAATGATGTGCATGATCCGAATGATTTTGGCCTTAGGATCTTCAATGAGTAAGAGAAGAAAGTTTGAGGAGAGATCCAGGCCATTCATTTGTATGAAGTTGGATTACTTTGGTACACAAATCTGGGTGGACTTAGATTAGGCATGACTGTGGGGGTGGTTGAGGGGGTGGATTTAGTAAAGAAAATTTTGGTGTATTATAGAGGGGTAGAGATTTGGCCATGCTTCGTTAATTTAAAAAGTAGCCACATATTATGAAAAGAGAAGTTCCAGAAAAAGCTCGCTAGTTGGAAAGGAAAATTACTTTCGGTCGGAGGGAGACTTGTTTTGATTAACTCAGTGCTAACAAGTTTGGCTATGTTTATGCTATCTTTTTTTGAAGTCCCTAGAGGAGTCCTTCAAAAATTAGATTACTATCGCTCGCGGTTTTTCTAGCAATGCGATGAGTACAAGAAGAAATATAGGCTTGCTAGGTGGAGTGTACTATGTACACCCAAAGACTTAGGAGGCCTCGGCATACAAAACCTAGACATCCAAAATAGGTGTTTGTTGAGCAAATGGTTGTTTAAGCTCATTAATGAGGACGGGGTTTGGCAAAATCTTCTAAGAAAGAAATATTTGTTTAACAAAACCCTGACACAAGTGCAATACAAGCAAGGAGACTCTCATTTTTGGAATGGCCTTTTGAAGGTCAAGGATGATTTTCTAGTCGGTGGAAATTTCAAAGTTCAAAATGGGGAACAAACAAGATTTTGGGAGGATGCTTGGTTAAGGGACAGGCCTTTCAAGGAGGTTTATCCCAACCTCTATAGAATAGTAAGGAGGAAAGATGATACGGTGGCAAATGTCCTACGGACTGTACCACTTAATGTGTCATTTAGGAGAGGTTTGGTAAACGAAAATTTGGTGTCCTGGTATGATCTAGTTTCAAAAGTGGTCTCGGTTAACCTCACAAATTTGAGGGATGTGTTTATTTGGAATCATAGCAAAAAAGGCCTGTTCTCAGTCCGGTCCATGTATAGGTCCATGATTCGTCAAGGAATTATACCTGTAAAAAATCCTTTTTGGAAATTAAAAATACCATTGAAAATTAAGGTTTTCCTTTGGTACTTACAAAAGGGAGTCACTCTTACTAAAGACAACTTGGCTAAAAGAGGATGGCAAGGAAGTGTCAAATGTTGTTTTTGTAGTTCTTTAGAGACTATTCAACATTTATTTTTTGATTGTCATTTTGCGAGATTTGTTTGGAACATTGTGCTTGTTGCGTTTGGAATTCAACCACCGACTAATGTTTCTAATATGTTTGGTTCTTGGCTAGACGGACTGTGTCTTCAGCTTAGAAACCAAATTTTATTAGGTGCGGCCGCGCTATGTTGGGCTTTATGGTTGAATAGAAATGACATGGTTTTTAACAAGGCTAAGTCTCCTACTTATATTCAGGTAATCTTCAGGGCGACGTACTGGATCCGACAGTGGTCTCTTTTGCATAAGGAAGGGGAGAGACCGGCGTTCAATCGCGGATGCAGAAACCTGGAGACTTTGATTATGGCGGTCTTCAATAAGTTTGGGTGGAGCTTTTGGAATCGAATTGGAGCCTAGTTCTACTTCTTTTCTATTTTAGTAGTTGTTCGTCCTGGTTGGGCTGAACCTTGTTGCTTTTATTTTCTCGTTCTTGGATGTAAGAGTGGGAGTCTTATGGCTTTGGTTTGTACTTAACTCTCAGCTGTGTACCATCCTCGGATGGTAGAGCCTGGAACTTAGTTCCATTATCTAAAAAAATTATGAAATTATAAATGTAATCCTCTTCTAAGTGTGAAGGAACGTAGCCCCTACCACGCCATCCGACCATGGCAAAATGCGGTCACCGTGGCACCGGCGGCGAGCGTGGCATGAGCCGACGCTTCCGCGCCACCCGGCAGCGGTAGGGAGATTTGGCGTTAGGGGGCCGCGGCATGCTGAGAAAAATAAGATGTAGTTGACCTAACACAAATAGAATTCCAGCACGCAGGCATCGATCAGCTAAAGTGCCAATGCGTGACATGTGTACATGCATGCGTTTTATACTCCTCAGGGAAGCTCCAAGTTTTGATTTAAGTACCGAGAAACTACCTCAGCACCTGAGCCTAATGCAAAAAGGCCAGTGACACATGGTCAGTATGAAACTAAGCAAGCGCACCTTGATTATCTTGTAGTAATGCTAAAAGAAGAAAAAAACAACTCCATACAGTACGAGAGGTTTGGAGTCCTTTGTCCATGATGTTTCAGTGACGGGCCGTTTTCTTTCTTTCTTTTTTGGACAAAAATATTAGCATTAGCTCTTTAGACTGACTGAAATCCCGTCACATAGATATATGCACGTGCAGCTGGTGCTACTGCTAGCTGAAGCTGAGCATGCATATATGCTTCTTTTTTTTCCCTTTGGACTGCCACATGACATGACCATGCAGATGCAGTACACCCATTATATATTGTGCAAAGGGGCAAACTAGGCTGAAGGCAGCGCGGTTAACCAGGTCAATTGGGCGGAGCCAGCGTATAACCATTGAGGTCCAGTGGTCTTAATGAAATTTAGTAAATTCTATAGAAAATTACTATTTATTACTGTTCATCAGTGGAGGAACACCATCGTGCAATGGAGGTGACCTCAATGCTCCTGTCATCTGACTACGCCCCTGCCGGGTCAGGTGGCGAGATGTGCGCCTTCAAGGCGCTTGTTCGGCTCAGAGATGGAAGATTGGGTGGCCTGTCGCGTCTTCGGCCCGTGCGGGGCGTCAAGTGGATCCCGCCGGGCTGCTTGCACACGCGGTGGTCGTCCGCCGGCCTGCGAATTGGTGGAATGGTGGGTGCGGCGAGGTGAACACCTCGTTAGACGCATGAACACTTGAAAGCCGAAAATTTTGCAGACGCATGAACACTTGAAAGCCGAAAATTTTGCAAGCCTTACTACCTTAATGCCCCATAAATTCTCGTTGTCTTCTACGATTTTGATGTGCAAGCCGACTTGCTCTCTGCTTGTCTAGTGAGCTCGGAGTCAGCTTCCAGTCCGCGCCTGCTACATGCTTCTTCAAGGATCTGAAAAGTGAAAACGGAACTTTTCATGTTGGAATAGCGGCTAATTACATTTTAGAAAGATACTGTGGCATTTTTTTTGTACCGTAGCAATCGATCTGATCTGCTGTATTTTGAATCGGGTGGGTGGCTCCGTTTGGTTTAATACTTTGATGGCACAACATGTTGAGTCAAGTCTTGCATGTAGTTAGTTGCAGTTTGTCGTATTTTCAGGGTAGTAGTCAGTTAGTTTCAGAGTCATGCGCATCATCCTCATTTTACTGCATTTCTGTAGAGGGCGTTAGACCCACGTTTTGTATGGAAACTCTTTATATTCAGTGATCAATGTATGGAGAAAAGTTGCGCTGTTTACGCAACACAAAACCTGCTGTTTTTTCCTCTCTCGCGTGAGTTCATCAGGGTTTCTCCAACACAACACCTCTGCATCTCTGCAATGATATGCAGCCTAGCACGAGGTGGCTGGCTACCTTGCGCCGCGCGGATAGCGATTCGATTCAGCTATTTGTCCTTGCTTTTGTGATTCAGCTATTTCTATTGGGGAATATTTGACCGGCAACTGGCCGGTAACCGGAACCCTAGCTGGAAGCACAAAAATTCAAGGTGTTATGTGATAGTTCAACGATTGACACTACTGTTTGTTGATGAAGCTACATCAGAGAACACGCGCAAACAAAACAAAATCAGTACATGATTATTGCACACAGATTAAGCCAAAACACCCTTACATTAACCTAACAGCATCCTTAACAAATTAACATTAGCACTAGTTCATTGCCACGACAGCCACAAACTCTTCAACGCGTGAGTGCAAGCATGCGGGTTAGCCGTTTTTCAGCATTCAGAACTCTGCCGCCGCCGCCGCCGCCGGCACGAACATCACGGGATCCGTCACAACCTTGGAGGTCAACGACGACGAAGGCGACGACATGGACGAGCTGACCATGTTCAGTATGCTGCTCCAGTAGTTCTTGTCCTCCTCCGCCTCGTGCTCGCCGACGCCGGCCTCTGCCCTCGCCGCGAACCTCTGGTCCGTGCCGGCAACAGAACAGTCAGGAAGGACACTGGCAAACGGCCCGGCTCCGACAAATCCCGGCTCGGCGCCGCCACCGAAGTGGTGCTCTTCGCACGCTTCCCCGTATGACTGCATGGGCAGAACGGGGGCGCGCTCTGCGCCGGGCATGTCGTGGGGCGCGCCGGCGAACAATGCGCTCTCCGAGAAGCTCAGCGTGGACGTCGGCGACTCGAGCCCGCTGGCGGCGGGTGCTGGCGCGGGAGGCGGCGAGGAGAGGGCGCGCAGCTTGGCCTCGCGAGCCAGGCGCGCCTCGGCCTCGAGGCGCGCGCTCTCCCACTGCGCCGTGTGGCTGAGGTGCGCCGCGGCCCTGGAGCTCGCGGCCGAGAGCCCGGAGCTCGCGGCGGCGGCGTCTGAGGCGTCCGCGTCGGCGCGAGGCTTGTGCGTGACCGGGTCGATGCCCATCTTGGCGAGGCGCTTCTTGAGGTGCGTGTTCCAGTAGTTCTTGATCTCATTGTCCGTGCGCTTCGGCAGGTGCGTCGCGATCGCCGACCACCTGGGGAGGAGACATACGTACGTACGTATGTACGTCAGTCATTTTTCCGGTCTTTTTACATGAACCTGGACTCAGAAGTGGAGATGTAAACTATATGCGTGTAAATGATTAGAGGTGCGTGTGGTGCGAAGGGAATTGAAGGCGTGCACAGAGTACGGATAGGGATGGGACTTGGGAGGAATGACGGGGGAGTGGCAAGTCAAAATGGCAGGACGACAAGCAAGCGGTGACAATGGTCCAAGGCCCTGACATGGATGGCGAGGCACAGCGAAGCTAGGGGCTATGCAGCTTTAATGACAAACGTGACTACCCAACCCTGGGTAAACCTTAGGAAATTTGGCAAGGAAAAAAAACATTTTTCCCAGAACTTTTTTACCCTTGTGATTTCTGTGATAGTACTAGTACTATCTTGTATGGTTGTCAGGGGAAAAAAGGTGTGCAAAGCGGCATGAGTTAGCAAAACCAACTGATCATGTGGTTTCTTGCAAAGTTGCTCGATTTGTCGCAAAAATTCAGAGGGCAACGTGTGCACGCATCACATTCCTGCGTAACTGCACATATCTGCACGAGTTGTTGCAAGCAGATCGAGTAGACGATCCATGATCGATGATGGATCACCTGTTTCCGAGGAGCGCGTGGAGCTGGATGATGGTCTGCTCCTCCTGGAGGGTGAACTTGCCCCGCTTGATGTCCGGCCGCAGGTAGTTGGTCCACCGGAGCCGGCAGCTCTTGCCGCACCGCCGCAAACCTGAAGATTACAAACAACATCAGTGAACCTGCCGCTCGATCTCTCTGCCGGAGCTGCAGAACGAAAAGAGAACATTCCGCCGGTTCGCTCACCGGCCTTGGTGGGCAGCGAGCGCCAGCAACCGTGGCCGCGCTGCTCGATGTAGGCCAGCAGCTTCTGGTCCTCCTCCGGCGTCCACGGCCCCTTCTTCAGCCCGGCCGCCTCCTCGCAGCACGGCGATCGCCCCATCCGATCGATGATCAACCACACACAAATTACTCGGAGAAGTGCAAGAGGAGAGCGCCTCGCTTGGCCCTAGTGAGGACTGAGTGGTGGCCAAGTCCAGTGCTACTAGCGACATAAATAGGGCGGAAGTGCGTGGTGTACCGGTGTACTACCGACGAACCCAGTGCTGGATGAGAATCTTCTTGGGTTTCTGCGAGACCGCGACCCTGCCACGCCCAAGATGGCCCCGCCTGTCAGCGAGCCGTGTGATCCCCAGGACGCGAGGGCAGGATCGGGATTCCCGGCCGTATCCCACTGTCGCAGGACGATCGATCTCCCACCCTCTGCCGGGCACCGATCACGTACGTCCGCCTCGGCCGGCCGATGGAGACAGCGTTTGGTGCGAGGTTTTGTCGCCGTGGCTGCGGCGACGGTGCCGCCTCCCGCGGCGCTCGCCAAAGGCGTACTGCCGTACTGGTAACAGGTATGGCGCGTATTCATGCGCTCAAATTGTTTGTTTCCGCGCTCTTTGTTTGTTTCATAGGATGATATGATACTGTGCCGTAAACTAGTCAGATGCATGATTACCTTTTTCCTAGGCGTGACGACTTGAAGTTTTTGCGTTCCAAACGGACTACGCTGGGGAACAAACCATGGTGGTCATGGTTTGACTGATTTTGGCGCAAGCTCACGTTGGCAACGCAGCACTAGCTGATAGGGTCAGGCAACGATCTCGTCGGAGCTTCCACATTTGAGGGTGTTGCTTGTTAGAACTCAACCTAGGAATTATATTCGATATATCCATAAATGTATACTACACGGGAAAGATAATAAACAGTAGAGTAATTTTTCACCGCGAACTCAAGTTGCGTCGTTTTGCACTTTTCTCTATTATTCACCGCTTTTTTCAACAGATTGATTACAAGAATATAAATAGACACTCCATGATCCGATTTCATCGGACATCACTGCACGACTTGCGCACACTACGCACCACGACTTTACAACTTGCACACATCGCGCACTACCCGAAAGACTCGGTCAACTCATTGACTCAGCCGTTACTCAGATGCCTAGTTTTGACCACGACTTCTTGACTACACCTATGACTACGAGTCCTCCTAGGACTTACAACTACTTCCTGCTACAGTACTCTTACGAGTACGACTCGAACACACGACTTTGACTGTGACTTCGACCATGAATCAGGCCTACGACCATTAACAAAATGACTCCTACGACCACTTACACTTGATTACGGTCACAACTGCTATTTCGACCACATCTTCGACTACAGTTTTCACCATGCCTTCGACTGTAGTTTCGATCACGTTCAACATAATTAGCATAAGTCAAAATTAGTTCCAATATTAGTGGCTTTGCTGTGCCAAGTAGTGTGTGTTTGTGTTTGGGGCTCTGCTCCTGCGCACTGACGTGTGAATGTGTGATATGCCCTGTTCTGGCAAGGGAAGGACTCGCGCTCCGTCCGATGGTCAATTGACTTGTTCGACATTTTCAGCTGCTTGTTTTATTCATCGGTTGGGAGCTACTGATCCATTAAATCCATGTCAGTTTCAGTATTTCCAGAGTTTCAATGTGTACTCAAACTAGAATTACGCTTTCTTTGTTTTAAAACAGGCGGAAATTCTACCTTCAGACTTAGAGAGAGCCCACCGTAAATTCTGTTCACTCACAGTTGCATCAACTGGAATTGCTTTTGCCATTAATTTCACTGGTTGCATGGCCATTTGTTGCAGGACCACCGTGTAAAACACAGCCCCATGTGCATGTCCTCGAGGAATTATCTCAGTTGGCCTTCAACTTGAACTTTCAAACATGAAGGACGTGAGTTGTTTTGCCCTTTACTTTTGAATTCTACCAAAGATATGAAATTTTGGTTATTTTGCTATGCCTGAAGCTAGAGCATTTCACTTTCTATGCCTCTAGCCCGATCAAGTTGGCTCACTGGAGATTATGTCCTACAATGAGCATTGAGCGCATTGCGTATAACGTCACCATTCAGGTTCTGTACTTTTGTTCATGACTTCATCTATGATCAACATTGCTTCCAAGAGCATGTTCTAACCGTTTCTAGTTACTTCCCTATTTGGTTACATAGCATGTCAAGGTAGTATATCGGCAAATTTTATTTCAGTCTCTGATGCTTAAATTCTAAAGCAGCTGAATTTGCATGAATGCTTAACGCTTTAGCAAATCCATTGTATCTACATAGCACCTGAGGAAACTTCTAGGGAACTAGGCAAGAACCCCAACTGCCTACTCGAAGCAGCCATGACTCACGATCATAAATAGATTGACACCTAACCACGGATGGAAATGAACCTGACGAAAGTCTCCACCGCATTGTGCCGTTTAGGAAAACGATGTGACTTGCCACCCGATTAGAAGACGACGTTCCTCGGATACTCGTAGTAGTACTCTAGTAGTAACACTATTCTACAGCCATACCCCTGGAAAATTTAATATTAATGTGTCCGCATGTGAAAGATAAACTAAAAAATTTGAAGGACCATGTGAGAAGATCTAGAGTTATGTTGTAATGAATTATTGCCATTTTAGTGGAGTATAGATTTGGTTTTTGAAATTTTACCGCTTTTCTGGAAGTTCTCCAGTCCTGACGGTCAGACTGTCCATCCCTAGCGGTCTGACCAGCCATCTCTACTAGTTAGACCGGCCGGCCCTAACAGTCTGATAGGCCACCGTCAGCGGTCACACCGGTGGGGGCTGGCAATCTAACTATCTGTGCTGTGATGCTTTCGATTGGTTTTTGAATTATGGGAATTTTGGTCGTGGGATAAGTTGGTTTGACTTAGGTCAGTACACTGATGTTGCATGAATACGTAGATACCGCATTGCATCGCTCTCTGGTCGCAGCTACCGGCAATGGCGGATCCAGGATTTTTAAGATGGGTATTCGAATTTTGGAGCTAAGTTGCTCGAATACGTAGATACCGCATCGCATCGTCCCCCAAAACACCGATACAACGATACGTGTATGTAGATATAATAAAAAATACATAAATTAATGATTTCTTATAAGGAAATGCGTGATGTAAGGCGAGCATAATTATATGAATTAAACAACAAATTATAGAGATAAATAAGAGTTGTATATCTTGTTGATCTTGCCCTTTTTTACTATTTCTACATCAATAAGACCGTCAATCTAAAAGGAAATTGTATGTTCCTTCTATGAAGCAAAATAGACTAAGAAAAAAAATAAGTGAAGTGGGGTGGAGCACACCTAGATCTGAAGAGAGGACGATGACAATAAGTTGGAGGTGCTGCTCACTTCCCAATGCCACGCTCCCTCCCGGCTACCGCGCTGCTCCCTTCCTGTCACCCGCTCCCTACCTCTGTGTTCGTTGTGCCACTGCCCGCTTGCCCGCGACACCTCTCTGCTCGCTCGTGCTGCCACACGCTCACTTTGCACCACACGCCGCCTCACGCATGATTGTTGTCACATCACGGCACCATGTTCGCGTTCGCTGGTCGTCACTTGCCTCTAGCCTGCACCTCCATCCGCTTGCCATTCGAAGGACGAAGCCGCCTCCTACACAGACAACCACAAGATGAGAAATGGAATAAATGTTATGATTTTATTTACATCTTTACCTCTTTGGACGTGAGAAGGGCTGAGGTGGGAAAAAAATGGGTCTAACTATTACATGGGCTGCGCGCGAGATACAGGGAGTGTAGGCTAAATTTATTTGCAGGCATAAAAATATAGTTTTAACACAACTAATAATATACACATCTAATATATCTATTATATACCTGATATTTTATAAATTTTTTTGGATGTTCAGCTACCCATGAACAATTGTAGGTCCGCCCATGGCTACCGGTTTTACCGCTTTCCCCATGACGGTCGGACCTCCAGCCACTAGCTGGTTTGACCGCTTAAGAGCACAAAAAATATTTTTTTTGGAATTTCGGTTAAACTCTATCTAGATTCAGCTCCAGTTTTCAATTCCAATGACACTAAATGCAAACTCATCCCCAAACAAATTTACACAAATGTTTGGTGTTCCCGGTCTGACCGCTTGCCCCACAGCTTTCAGACCACCTTCTCTAGGTCCAACCAAACAATAACTCCACGACAGGTCTGAAACTTTGAAATCCAGTAAACTCATTTTGCAAAATCGGGATTCAACTCCACAGATAAGCCAATTATTCATCACCAATGATTTATGGATATTCTCACTTGGTCCTTCGTTTCCTAGATACAGTGATGTTCTGTTTCACGCATCAAGAATGATCAGCCTAACAGTGTGGCCGAGTTTACTCTGAAACAGCGCTGTAAACTGAGGTAAGACTGAAGAAGGAATTCAACTGATTACCCAACTGACACGGTCGATGCTGTCATATTTTTAGCATGGACCGACAAACCTACATTTATAATTATAGCAGTAGGAATCGCGATGATATACATAAAAGAAGCATTTCTTTCTCTGTTTTGGAAAAAAAACTAGATTTGTGCTGTGTGATGCACATGCAGACAGCACAACCATGTAGTAGTCCAGTAACTACTTAAATGGGATTGAATGATCTTGATTTATTACGCAAAACAGCGGTCCAAGGATTACTACTTTTCAGGACTCCCTTCTGTTCTTGCCCTCCTCTTGAAGACATCTGAACATGGCTTGCACAGTTTATGGAGTAGTATCTTCCTTGTAGGTCTCAATGTTCTGCAAAATTACTCCAGTATTCTGAGCCCATATAGCCATACTTTTTTTAAGACGTATCCATCCTTCTCTTTTCATACCTCAAATGGCAATTGATACGGTAAAAACAGACTTTCAAGCAATCTTACATGCAAAGAAGAAGAAGAAGAAGAAGAAGTTTTCTGCCATTTCTTACTGTACTCATTCAGTTTTCAGACATTCCACATGTTCTTGGTGGAGTGGGTACTAGTGTGAGAACCAGTAGCAAACGGAGTGTCAAATTACGCAGCTACGGAGTGGTGAAAAAAAGAACCGAAACTCTGAAAGTACAGTCAGCCAGTCCCAGTTACTCTTAAGTCCACGCCATTCAGGTCCGCGCACCAGAGAATCCAAGAAAGGCACGCTCATCCGTCCGTCCAATTTTTAGACTGACTGACTGGCCGCGTGCGAGGGCTAGCTGCCCCTGCGTTTCGTACGCGCGACGCGGGATGGAGTCACCCATCGAGCTCGAGCGGATCGATCGAAGGGATGGCGCAACCACCGGGCCTCCGCTAGGCGAGAAATTTCGGCTCCGCTCATTTTTCACTATTTTTAAATTTTATCTTTTTTTAAAAGTTTTTTGATTTTTTTGAGTTTTTTTACCAGTTTTTTTTCTTATATTTGTTTATATTTTCCGTGATGGAGTAACCTGCTTTTTCTATTTTTAAATTTAGTTATGTTAAATAAGACATCATCAGTTATAGTGTAATTTTAACTATAAATCTGTTTATTTTAGACTAACCGAGCAGCTTCTATCCGTCCTTGGTTTCGCCGTGCAGAGGGACGCAGGAAAAGACAATCCATGGCATGTGGGGCACCGTGGGCAGCTGCTTCTAAGCGACTTTTGTCTTTTAAACGGTTTTTAATTATTATTTATTAAACTAATAAGTAAGTTATAAACTTTAAATGGCAGCTAAAACCGTGTAGCCAAAAGAATAGCCCAACGGTTCGCTCGCGTCCGCGGAGATAGGCGACTTTCCTCTCGCGTTGCTTTTCCGCGTTTAAGGCACCGCACGCTAAGCTACTCTACGCCCGTACGGTACGGTATAGCATGCACGTGCTTGTGTCAACCAAAGTATTAGGGACCGGCTTAGCTTAAACTTCTGGTATTGGCGAATGGTTTAAATTGTACTGTAATGAGAATTAATTTTTTCTGAATTATTCAATTAAAAATATAAAAAAAGTGTTATGTCGTCACACACAATGCAAAAGAATAAAAAAGCTAAAAACCAAAATAAACTGAAATTAGAAATTAATATGTTACAAGTAACTTACTAGAGGCTAAAACCTATTAAAATGGACTTAGATATTATGGTTGGCACTGTATGATAAATTGATAATCATAATTAATTAATTATACGGTTAATTACCACGTACAAGATGTATGCTGTGATGTACAAGAACACGTGTTTTTATAAATAAATAAATAAATAAGATAGTTTCTCTATCACTGTTTGAAATGGTTTATCAGCATAAACTTTTCAAATTGACTTATTAGTATTCAATTTATTTATACAAATAGTTGTGTTAAACTAAAAACTATACGCTGTAACCAAAAAAAATACCCAAATCAACACGAAGGGCTATCCATCCATGGCTTTCGGAAAAAAGAAAAGCAACAACTGAAAACAAGAATGGTACGGCGATTGCTAATAGCGATAACTCTTACGCCTGGCAGAATCTTACAGCGTTCGAATCCCATAAGTTTTGATCACTTAGATGAGAGGCTCACCCATAGCACCGCCGGATCCGTGGCGCAATGGTAGCGCGTCTGACTCCAGATCAGAAGGTTGCGTGTTCGATTCACGTCGGGTTCAAATCCCCGATCCCTACCCGGATTCTTCTTTTTGGTATAGCCCCGGCATCGATCGTGGGCCTCTGCCCAACTGGTCGGTACCTTATGGTTCTCCTGTTTTTGTGGCCCAACTTGTCGTACCTTCTTTCTTGTACACCGTCTTAATTCTTTTGTCCCCGATCCCACCCGGATTCCTCTTTTTCAGTAGCCCCCGCATCTATCGTGGGCCTCTGCCCAACTGGACGTACCTTATGGGTCCTTCTGTTTTTGTGGCCCAGCTTGTCGTATCTTCTTGTACACCGTCTCCTTTATAGTTCACATTCTGTTGGGTTTGCTACAAATCTAGATTGATTTTATAGAGACTTTCATATGTACCCGCTGTTTTCTCTATCTTCTTCATGGTGTCGTTCATAATTATATATAAGACTAAAGGCTAGGGATCTATTTTTCTTTTCCAACCCATGAAATTTTAGCCATCCAATTTGCAAAATCTAAACAATTCAGAAAAAAATGCATTTGCTTGCTATTGCGAGAATAAGTGATACTTGAATCTGTAGGCTTTAGATGGAGAAAATAAATTTTCTAACTCTATCTGCACGCACAAGCCGAGCTGTGGTGGCCAGTGGGAATCAACTTGCTTTCGTACGAAGGAAATGTACGTGCGGCCACTCACCCAGGTTAGGGGCGCTCAATTTGGTGATGATTTATAACTTTTTTAATTATAGCTGACTTATTTTTCACTATAATTATTGGTTGCTTATTTGGTGTAATTAAATTTAAAAATAGAAAAAAAATAGGTTAGCCCCTCCAGACAATGCGAAGGAATATGGGGAAAAAAGAAAAGGAAAAAAAAACCCCAAAAAGAGCCAGAAAAACTAGAAAGAGATAAATTAAATGAATAGTGAATTAACATCCAGAAGTCAGAAGTTAAAACTGAAACAAGCGGGCCGTTACAATCCGCCGCGACGCGTGGTCAACAATACGCCTGCTATATTCTTTCCGCACAACAATCAAGGAGAAAAATCAGCGGCACCACAGTTCCGCATGTTTTCCTAACGTTTGTTAGGTTTTCTATAAATTCTAGATTAATTTTGTGGAGATTTTCAGATCCATCCTCTATTTATGTTTTTTCCGTGGTGCCGTCCATAATTGCATTTGAGGCTAGAGGGTATGGACATATTTATAGATTTCATTTCCAAATGTTACAAAGCAATCCACCTACATCCAATACACCATGAGGCTCCTGAGCCACGTCATCAATCATGATCAGACATACTAGTTTTATAAGTCCAAAATATATTAATTGATCTTGTCAGTACCCGAAGAATCTTTTAGTTCTAGTTTATTTCAGTCTTTAACCACCTATCGAGTATCAAATAAGCAAAGACTAACGAAGCCATCGGATACATATTTCCATGCCATGTGACCATGCCACACCGATTCCATTCTTTTTATGTCAATTATCCCCAGAATTCCCCTTTTTCACAATTTTATCAGAGTACGTATCTCCTACTTCTGTCTGAAGCAACATCGGTTAGATCTGGAGGCGTCTCCTGCTGGCGGCGATATGCGAGCTCTGTGCGACACATCTCGACTTGGTTCATTGCATGCCAATAGATTTTCATGTAGCCGTCTGCCAAAATTGTCAAGATCTAGCACTGCTAGAACAAGCGGTATAAAAGACTTTGCTTGCAAATAGTTTTGTGGCACTTGTGTCGCCAGAAGCGCACAAAAACATTGAGGGAATGAAGTGCTTCTTATCGAGTCTGAGGTTGATGGCTTGATTAGTCCCATGAGGCCATGACACACACACCAAAAGTAGGATATCTGTTTGGAATGCTAGCTTTTCCCCCCAACTCGTGGTTTATTTTGTTACTGAAGAAACTTGGGGTTCATTTCTAAATGAACTATAATTTGTGGGAATGATCCCCACGTATTCCCAAGTGCTAGACCACATCAGCTTCAGCTCTCAATCATGGCTAGGTAATAAGAACGCGAATGAAATCGATCTACTTGTACAATCTGCATACACGTAGAGTAGTACTGGATATACACAATATTATAAACCTAAAAACTCTTAAATAAGCCACTCCTGCGTCTTTATTTAAAGCTACAATCGTCAATCGACAGGTGGGAATAGAATTCTGGAGGCCCTGAAGAATGAAGATGTCCAAAGGTACGAGACACACTAAAGAAAGAGATTAGATATGTTAAGATATTGGCCCTGCCCTGCAACAGAAGATCTAGAAGCAACGCACCTGTCCTTGCATAATTTGCTCATGGGTGCAGGACATTTGTTTTTTGAGTAGGTGAACCATCTGCAGGCCCTTCTTGATAGAATATAGTACTGCATGCCCATCTATGTTGGATTTAAATTTTAAAACAACATGAACTTTTGTGGATGGATAATGGATTGATGGCACCTTCAATGCATGCCATGGACAAATCAGATGACATGGAGCTGTATCTCCATGGGCTCCATACCTGCATAGCGACAAGCCATGGGAACCAAGCGGTGACATGCTATGTGTTGGGTGCTTCCATGGCGACCAGCACTGCTACAGTGATCTTATAATATACAATTTAGAACAGGTTCTGATTGATCTCCCTGGATATAACTATACAGGAGATAAGAAGTCATGTGAGAAAAGATGGCAAAGCCACCAAAAGATGATGGAACCTGCCATGATTTTGTTGCATATGCTAGAAAGATAGGTATGCTAGTCTCAGGTGTTGTGAAGTAGCACAATAAAAGAGTAATCATCTATTAGAGAGAGGTTGGACGGCGACGACAAATTAGAACGGTGCTAGGTGAAGAGGGCACCGATTGAGGGAGGAATAAATCTAGAATAACTAGTCAAGGGAATGACTACAGCTGAACTTTAGGAACTAGCGACTTGTTTATTCATCTTTGTTTGCTTCATAATGGATACATGCTATCTCTTTTATAAGGATGACCCGACTTGACTCTCAAGAAATAATTTATAAGAAAATTTATCTCAAACAATCCAATCTAGTAATAACTTGCCTAACTAATGGGTAATACCAAACACATAATAGATAGATTCCTAAATAACAAATCATGCCTAACACACGCGGCGCTACAGTACCCTCGTGTGAACAGTGTGCATGCTACAGTAACCGGATGTGGTGCACAGCTGTGAACAGTGCTGCGTGCTACAGTATACGTGTGCAGTACTTTTCCTGAATATTAGACCATAACATTACACCCCTCACGGTGAGGTAGCTCGTCCTTAAGTTGCAGTGGTAGTCACCGTTGAAAATACTTGCTTTTTGCTGTTAGCCTTCAACTTCTCCAAGAGAGGTGATGCGGCATCAGAAACCATAGTAAGTGGCTCTGATACCAAATGTTGTGAACTAACACAACAAAAGAGTAATCATCCGTCGGAGAAAGGTCAGACGGTGACAACTTGAAGTAGAACGGCGCGCAGTAAAGATGGCATCAATAGAGGGAGGAATAGATCTAGAATAGCCAGTCAATAGAATGACCACAACTAGACTTTACAGATTAGGGACCTGTTTATTCATCTTTACTTGCTTCATAATGGATACATGCTATCCCTTTTATATGAACGACCCGACTTGACTCCCAATAAATAATATATAAGAAAACTTACATCTAACAATCTAATATAATAATAACTTGCCTAACTAATAGATAATACCAAACACCTAATAGATAGATTCTTAAATAACAAACCATGCCTAATACATGTGGCACTACAGTACCCTCGCATGATCAGTATGCACGCTACAGTAACCGATGCTACATTGCACTGTGGTGTACAGTGTCTCGTGCTACAGTGCACGCGCTACAATACTTTTCCTAAATATTAGACCATAACATGGGACAGGGGTATACATATCTTTTTCTTTGCATGCACTATATGGGCCTGCCTTTTGGCTACATACATGTTTGGGCCTACGTATGGTGGGCCGGTTGGGCCAAGGTGCGGTGCCACTCCCTTAACAGTAGTCTCTTATAGGTAAGAGCTTCGCAACTGACAAGCAAAAACCATGTTCTCTGTGCTTTGCCCCCCAGTCCCTTCAGCCCGTCGTTGCGATCCGTCATATGTGTATAGTCTGGTTAGTACCCTCTGTCTATGGAGCCTACTGGCTGGCTCCATCCCTAGCTGCTGGGTTGGGCAGAGCCTTTGCCCTGCATGTGCCGAGTCAACGCGTGGGCTTTGCTCTTGAGCCTTGGTCAGTGCACATGCCTATTAGGTGGACTGGTGGGTCTTTGAGGCGAGGGACGAGTGTTGTAGCTCGGAAGATCAATGTTTCTCATCATCCTTGTCCTAAGAGCCCTCGAACCTATCCACAGAGGTCCTACCCATGCTGCTGCTTGTGGCCCTGTATGTTGTCGCTTAGGATATGTGCCAGCCTTGTTTGCTGAACCGAGTAGTGGTGGTCTTGATTAAGCATCGTTGATATCAGACATGGGACCACGATCTACTGGTAAGGATGTGGGCTATTTCACTGGGTATGGAGGCATGCACGTCTCTAAAAAGGCATGTCTGTCCCGCCAATATGAAGGTGTACAGGTGGCCCGTATTCTTGCAGTGCCTCCAACCATACCATCTTCTCCATTTCTAGTCATACTTTCTTCACTCACTGTCATGCATTTGGTCTTGCCTTGTGCTTTTGCCGGTGGCCTTATTCTCCTATGATCCAGCTCGTCTGTGTGTCACTCGCCCGCACACCGACTAAGCATGACTGCCATGTTGTCATGATCCGAGGGGGCAGCACACGCCTCGTGTAAACCACAGTAGGGCAGATGTGGCTATCAATGTGCATGATGGTAGTTCCCCCGAGGACACGCATTTTGAAGTGCCCACTGGGAAGCACTGGAGAGGTGCCAAGCATGTTGGCTCATTTGTAAACATGCTTGGTCACTCATTGGTGATAGATGAGTTCTTGGATGCGCTTGTTCGAGATGACAATGTCTCCAATTGACAGCTGGTTCACTGCCCGAATACAGACGAGGTGGTCCCCGACCGAAGGGTGGTGAACTTTTGTCTTCTCCACGTACTTCAACGCCAACCTTTGCATTCTGTGCACTTGGTTCATGTCCGATGTGCTTCGGTTATACAACCTAGAGCTGGCACAGCTGACCACGAACATCGTCGCATGGCTCACGGTGTTCTCATGGTTGCGCGGTCAGAGACTACCGTGACGAGCATGATGCTATTCACGTCTTTGCATGATGGCTGGTGTCAACCAAAGTGACTAGGTGACGGGAAATTCTCCAACCTTGCAAGCGTCAATTTCCTGGTTTGGTCAGGTTGTTTAAAGGACTTCCCCTCCAACTCTACACGCACAAAGTGGGAGTCCTATTGGGTGCAGCGGTGCTTTAACCATAATATCGAACCTAGCAGCCGCCTTCACTGGATTAGAGAAAGCATGGACTTCATTTCGTCATCGCACGTCAAGCTTGACCAAGACGACGAGGCCCACACAAAGAGGCTTCACGCACTGGCAAGGCAGATGAATATGCGGGACCTTATCGAGGAGTCCACACGACACAGGAGCAGACTTTGTGCCGCCAAGCCTTGTGCAGCCCGAGGGTGACCAAACCCCAGTTCATGTGCCCAATATCACTGTTGTAGGTTTGAGTTCTTCCTTCAATTCCTAAGACTTTGTACGGCTATCTCCACTGTGTTCGCTAACGTTATTGCTCTCGACAACCACTGCACCCTCTTCGGTAATGATCACACCCTCTTCATATCCACCTCTGGCGGATGTCTCGGGAGCCGATGCTAGTTAGCTCATTCTAGTTGACTTCATTTCCCAACCGGGCACCCTTCGTGCCATGCGGTCTGTCGTGCACTATGTGGACGCATCGCTGGATTGAGGGTGCTATGGTCTTGTGGGGCTGACCTAGTCCTTAACATGCTTAAGGCCTATGAGGCAAAGGTTCGTCCTTCACTGACCCTAGTGTTTGTTATGTTTTGGTGAGTTAGTTTGTTGCCTTCCTCCTCAGGCGGTAGCCTTGTTGTGTACATTGCAGATGACCATCAATTGTGTGGCCACAAATGCCCAGGAACACCTCGAGGCTGCCCACAAAATCGAGGTGGATGCCTTGCTGCTCGCCACTAAGTGGGCGGAGTGGATTTGCTTTCTGGAGATGGAGGGAGGAAGCTACTGTGGATACATAAGCTATTGTGGATGCATAAGCCCCGGCAACTAGGGGTGGAGGGCTCGTCGTTTCCCTCTTTGATGCTGAACACGTACTTGTCTTGGGGCCCTTTTAGTTGTTTACGGGTTGCAACCTCCCTCTAGGCTGAGGGGGCGGCCCTAACATCCACACTGACCACCATGGCATCGACCTCACACCTCACCACATCCTCCGAACCCCTCATGTACTCTTCTATTTTGTCAAAGAGCTTAGTCACTGTCTTTATGGGCTTCTGAGCATTGTACTCCATGAGAGTCCCCTTCCGGTGGCCTTGGATGGTGGTGTTGATGATTGTCATCTTGTTAACGTCTTTGACCTAGCATCTGACTTTTGTGAAGCGCCTGAAGTACTCTCATAGTTTTTCTCTAGGGGATTGCTTTATCGTGAAGAGCTAGTCGGCGCTGACCTGCTCCGTGTAGTTACCTTGGAAGTTTTTGTGCATAAGATCGTGGATTTGCTCCCACATGTAGATGGAGCCAGGGGCGATCGTGAAGAACCAGGATAGCACGACCCCTGTAGGGCGAGCGACAGTCCCTTGGCCTTCGTTGAGTCATCTCCTCCTGCGACTTCAATGCTGCCTTGTAGACGCGTAGGAATTCATGGGGTTGGTGTTGCCCTTATAGGCCTCCGTCGTGGGCCTTTTGAAGCCCTCCAGCCAAGCACACCCTTGCAAGCCTACGTTGTTGGGGGGACAAAGAGTCCACCCTCCTAGGGACGTTGTGAGCATCGGCGGTGGCACCCAGGCTTTTTGTCCCTTCTGCGGCTACCTCCGCCACAGCTATGGCAGGGGTCTATTAGCTCCGCGTCTCTTGTAGCTCCCACATGGCCCTCCGCAAGTCCACCATCCATTCTGCCATTGCTGCACCCAGCATCGACACCAGGGCACCCTTGGCTTGTTGTGTGGTGGTAGCAAAGGCGGGGTCACTAGAGGTCGCCTTAGCAACGGTGGGGGTGCTGGAACTACTGGGGCTACCGAGGTAGGGTCCTCTGCTTGCAATGTCGTTAGCTTCGTGATCTACATCGCTGCTGGAGGGCCATCTTCATTGCCTACCGTGATGTTGGATGCGACCACCTCGATGCGTTGCTACCACGAGGGTGGGGGACCCTCGACCACCAGCTTTGTCACCCTGCAACCGTGGTGCCCTTCCTTCTCTTCGATGCCATCAGGCCCAGGCAGTTTGGCTTTGATTGTGGCTTCTATGCCTCTCCCATAGATGGCTCCAGCTGTTATGGTTATACGCCAAACAGTAGATACCGGAGCTTTGGGAGGCCTAAGAAGGGCACCCGAAGCCTCAACTTAAGAGAGGAGAGAGGTGTAGAGTGGATGCACTACACTGTACTTAATCTTCACTAGAAAAATCCCCCGGTGGCGCCTTATAGGTCATATTTATATCTATAAGGAGGATGTTTACATAAATACCCCCTCAAGGCTTTTACTAACAGGGGTATACATGTCTTTTTGTGCATACGGTCCCTACATGAGTTTGCCTTTTAGCTACTACATTTCTAAGCCTGCGTATGATGGGCCGGTTGGGCCACATTAGCAAATGGGATCGATAGCTCAGGCACCACCAAAACGAAACCAAAGTTTTTAACGCTAGATTAGCCTTTCACAACGACAAGTCAAGCTTTCAGGTTTGAGGTGAGATCACTTCTCTCACTCGGAGAGAATAGCTAACCAAAAGGCAAAACATAGCCAGGAAATTTTTTCTAGCAAACAGTGCAATTTTCGCAGGATTGCTGTAGAAAGTATAATCCTAGTGTTCCAAACAGGACATTCGTACTGGCAAACAACACTAATAGTATCCAATTACCACAATACATCTCGGATTATCAAATCTACAGCATACAAACTATGCTCATGTTTTTTTTCTCTGTGTAACAGTCTTCAATAATGCAATAAAATTATCTTTTCCAATCCAGTGACTAATACGAATGCAACTTCATTGATCCAGATCTCAATAGCCCCAAAGGGACGCCTCGTGATCCACGTGTTGCCGCGATGAGCAGATCTCGGCGGGGTTCACCTCCGAGGTGAGGCCTGTGTCCTGCGAGGCGCCGCTCAGCCTCTCCCTCTCGCCCTTGCAGTACCAGCCGCCCTCCAGGAGCTCGTGCACCATGCCCCCCGCGCCGACGTCCTGCGCGTACTGCATCTGCATGCTCGCCAAGAACGGGGAGGCGGAGGCCATGGTAGGGTGATCCACCGCGACGGCGGCGCCCTGTGCCGTGGTCGTCGTCGGAGCAGAGGGGAGGAGGAACGGTGGGTTCAGGAACTGGTCCTCCAGCGCGTTGGAGAAGCAGGTCACGTGTACCGGTGGCGGCGGCGCGAAGGATGCCGCCGTCGCCGCCGCCGCGGAGTGTGAGGTGGTGCCGCCGCCGGACACGTCCATCAGCGGAGGGAGCGCGCGGTACGAGGCGAGGTCGACGTCCGCCATGGTCATGGAGGGTCCTGCGCCCGCCATCCCCGTGCACGCGCCTCTCTTGCCGGCCACTGACGACGGTTCGGAGCTCTTCTTGAACACTCTGCACAGCACCCACTCGTCCTGCCAACAAGCGAGGTCGACATGGTTCAGAACCCGTGCAATTTCCTTTCCGAAAGCGAGTAGAAAAGCGCTTTAATTGATTTACAAGAGCAATAGTTTACCTTGGACGTGGCAGCCATGGGGAGGCCGTAGGCTGCGCGGTGCTTGCCCTCGAGGCGGTACTCATGCATGACCCAGCCAGTCTTGCCGCCCCGGGGAGCCCTCCCCGTGTAGAAGACGAGCGTCTTCTTCATACCGACAAGGGCCTTGCCCCTGAAGATCTCCCTGTCCTTGCCCGTCGCCTTCCAGTACCCGGACTCTGTGGCCCTGTTCGTCCTCAGCCCCGTCGGGTACTTGCGGTCCCTCACGCAGAAGAAGTACCACTCCTTCTCCCCCATCGTCGCCCTCGCTGCACACACGACGACGAAACATATACACATGTATATATGTGTAAAAATGACAAGTAGCTAGCTCATGTGAGTGACAAGTGGATGCATGATCGATCGGAAAGGCTTACATGGCAGGTCCCATGGCTCGCACTGGTTGAGGTCGGCCTCGCCGACGGCGCGGGCAGCGAACCGGGGATCGGCGGCCTTCCGGGTGAGGTAGTGCGTGATAAGCTCCTCGTCGGTCGGGTGGAACCGGAAGCCTGGCGGCAGGTCCATGGGCTGCTGCTGCTGGTGGTGGTGCACGTCATGCTCCATCCCCAGCCGCCTGGCTGCTAGCTAAGGGTTGCTGGTGATCTTAACTTGCTTTTGTGATCACTTACAAATCACTTACAACTAACCTGAGATATAAATATACACATATACAGTACTACTCATCAGCATAAACTAGGATAAGATTGAGGCAAGATGGTGAGGCAAAAAAATTAATGCGGAGCAAGCTTGCTCCATGAACCAACTAAACAAGCAACAAGATGTAGTACAAGAAAATGGATATTGTAGTACTTGGCAAAGCACATAAAGAACAGGACTTGTGGTACGATTATAATCAGAGCATCAAGAGGGGAGAGAAATCCTTAAGAAAAAAAAAAGGAGGGGAGAGCTAGAGATTAGAGAAAGGGTGCTAACCTTTTTGGTATTCTGGTCTTGAGGGAATTGAAGTGGTTAAGAGAATAAAAGTTGGGAAGGAGATGGTGGGCTTAAATACTGGCAAAGGGTACGGGGCCCTTTTGTTTTACATGGAAAGAGACGTGGTGGTGAAGAGGCAGCAAGGTGGTGCACGGCAGCCAGCATCACTGTTGATCGCCTAATTAACCTTTTGACTTCCACGATCACACGGAGTAGTTACTTTCACCTAGCCCATGAGCATTCAATTCAAAGGACTATCCCATCATTTTTTTACTTATTATTTTTTTATTTTTACGATATTCAAAATACGACTTTGGTCATTACTTTTTATCACTTTACGTTAAAATATACTAATAAGGTTATAATACTGTAAAAGTATTTTTAAAAATAAATTTAATGATATAAGGTTCGTATAGCTAATCTAGATAGTTTTGAATCTATTAGCTGCACGGATTCTAAGAAGTCAAATGAAAAAACGGAGAGAGTAATTAACTAATCTGGTCAAAATTTAAAACTGGTCCTTTTTCCTTGCATTATAATTTCTTTTCTTAGGACTTTCTTTGTGAGACTCTTTTTAGAACTTGTTATAACTTTAATTTTGTAAGTTCAGTTACTCGCAATTTCAGACTTGTACCACAAACAGTTATTCCTTGCAAAAGGAGAACTGTTCTTGTATATCTCAAAATGCACAGCTGAACGCTTGCGAAATTCCTCACAAAAAAATATTGTTAATTGTATATATGAGCAATGATTACTAAAAGCCCTTCTTTATGCCACTCGGAGTCTCACGACATGTAAGTTCAAACCCACCATGTTAATGACAGGGTTTGATTTTTGAAGGAATTACACAAAACATCGTACCTTTTTTTGGACTAAAATCCACCGCATGTAAACAGGCTCTAGTGTTTGGTCCTTTTTCTTTTGAGATGAGAAGTAACAATCTTGCTGTTCCACTAGATGCCCAACGGCCAATCTGATTTAGAAAGGCTTATTGGTTCATTTGTGAATTATTATGGAGCCTAACAGAACAAGAAGAACATAACTGTGGGACACTGGAACTAGCCTAGAGATATGGAATAGTGGGACCCATCATATTCCACTTCTAGGTCATGGAAATTACGTGTCAATTCCATTTTTATATGATACCACTACTACAAAAAAAAAGACTATACTGGACACATCATCTCAGATGATTCTGCAAAACCGTCTATGTTAAGGTTAACACAGACGGTTTTACAGGTGCATCGCTAGACGGTTATTCTTAAGAATCGTCTATGAATTATCACAGACGGTTCGGATTAAAAAATTATCTGTGATATCATCAATTATCACAAATGGTTATTACTAAGAACTGTCTATGATGCCTGCATATTATAGACGGTTTTTAATCCGAATCGTCTGCGATAATGCCCTGCCACATCATCGATCCGTTGTATCTCCCCAGGATCCCGATCCCACCCGCCTATTCTCTCCGCATCGAATGACAGGCACCGGGTCTCCTTCCACCTCTCGCCCCTTATTAATCCCCTACTCTTTCTCTATTCACTCCAAGAACTAATACAACAAGTACGTACCTGATCTTCCACTATGGTCGCGGAGTCCCCAACGAGCGTAGCCTCATCGTCTCCTCTCTGGTATGAATCCAGTGCGTGCCTAATTGATATATAGAAGATAAGCAAGCCCTAATTGACTTATTATTATTGGATCGAAGGGGAAACCCCTGGTTTATATAAAAATCAAATATTTTTTTTTGGTCGGATTTGAATCTTGACCTCCAAGCAAGAACATCAAGTATCTTACCAATTAGCCTATCGTTGTATAACCTAACGTGCGGCATATTATCTCTCCGTCTAATGATTAGACTTCGATTCCCACCAACTACAATGGATTATTTATATGAATTTTTCATTTTGATTGTCTAGGATTTGAACTCGTGGCCTGTGGATTGAGATAGGATTTGAACTCGTGACTTGTGGATTAGGACTTAAGATGACTATACTAGCTAATCATTGCCGTCCTCTAAAAGAAGTGTCTTACCAATTAGACTACAGCTTGGTTGGATAATCGCGAACTCGCTTAAATTTGTTTCATAACATTTTCTAGAAAAGACTTCTTGTTGTTTGTGCTCTCGTAAAAAAAAATTGCCTGCTTTATAACAGTTTTTCCCTCAATTTATTAATCATGTACTTACATATTTACTAGGATTTCTCTCATTTTCTTGTAAAGTTTCATTTCCTCCTAATTAAATACTTTTGGTATCCTCCTAATTACATCGCGAGCAGGCTTACACAAGTGGATCACAGCGCGCCACTGCGTCTGCGTGCATACGTCCAAAGGAATGGAATTCACGTCCTCGTCAAATTATCGAAGTCCCTGCAGAGCCATCGATCTGGCTGGCGTATACTTTTGGACTACGTACGTACGTACGTACTGGAGTATGTAGATCAGGAATCCTGGTCATCGATCGATCTCTCGTGGCAGCATGTCAAAGAAATGCACGTTTCTACGTCAGATAGGATCAGAAGTTTTAGCTGTCAAGATGCAGACACACAGTTCGTCGGTGCCAAAATGGAGCCAAACATCTCTACATGCATGAGCTAGCTTGAAATATATATCGATAAGTGTATCAAAGAAATGCACATTTCTATGTGTATGACGAGCTGACAGTCCAAGTAGCTAAGTTACTCACCACGCAAGCTCACGTACGGTACCGTCTCGGCATTGCATGCATAGAAAATCAAGGGGCGTCCACATCGGAAGCCATGGGAGATTGGCAGGATTCGATCTTTCCAGTCGAGTCGTGTAGGCCTCTTCAGTTCAGATGAGATGAGAATGAGATGGACATGCTTTACCTGAATCGATGCTCACGAGTTATCCTCTCTGACCGCGTCTCCTTTTTGTGTTTCTTTCCAACCTTTGCAGAGTACGTGGTGTGCTCTGGCAACCTGTTGCCATTAAATTTCGATCTGAATTCGACCCGCGCAAACTCGATATTACCGGCCAGTACGTACGCAGCTTAATTAATTGCTCTTTTTTTTTAAAAAAAAAACAGTTGACATGGGCTTGCTAGCTGGAGGTTAATTAGTTCGTCGTAAATAATGTTAAGCTAGCTTCCTTTCGCATTCAGTGTGTACAATGTGCGCATGCCGCCGGAGCAATCGGGACTGATTTGATTGTTTTTAGTGGGAACGTACGTGGCTGTCTAATCATTGCTGATTAATCAAAAGAAATTAATGTGAACGGTGCAACTAGTGATTCCAGAAGGCATATATTCCCGTTTAGAGACTGCTTAGCTTTAAAAATCTTGAATGATCATCGCTCTTAAGGACTCCTACAATTTCCGTCTCTTAAAACATCTTGTGCATGCATGAACTTCAGGCTTATTACTCCAGCTAGCTAGCTAGAACGTAACTAGTTAGCTAGAATGCACCACGTGCCAGTTGCAAACTAGCAAGGCAGTCATTTTCTAACGTATAGTACTACCACTTGTACGTACGTACAGGTGTACATAGTAGGCATTGATACGTATATTGTACTGTTCCCTTGTACGCTATCTGTACGTATGCATGGACACATGCGTACGTACGTACGTATCAGCTCATGCGTATACGGCACAGATGGAGATCATTTTTGGTGGTGGTAGGTCCGGCTGGTGGGCCCATGGGCACGGAGATGTAGACACGAGCTGATCGAGCGCACAGGGATCGCTGTGCTGTAGTATACCTCTCTTCCCTCCATCGATCTACAGTGCACACGAACGTCCCTTTCTCTCTTCGACTCTTCTCCCCAGCTAGCTTAACTATTCAACGACCCATCGAGCTGGCAATGGACAGGACAGCGACGGGCAGATATATGGCCTGCCGGCCACGCGTATATATGTACGTAGAAACATCCGCTTTTAGTTACGAAGCGCGAGCCAGCTCAGTTCATGCACGTTTTTTTTCTTCTTCGATGCATACAACTAACACGTACGTACGTACGCACGCACGTACCCACTCCTATCTAGCATGATGAGAACTGAAGCAGGATGCATGGGAAAAAGGAGAAATTATATGCGTGCGTGCTGGGTGGGTGGGAGGTGCATGCATGCTAGGCCTTTCGTTGTTCTTCGTCCCGGCTACACCGGTGCACGCATTGCTGTAAAGCGGCGAAAGGTTGGCTCCACTCACGCGATTACGCGGGTCAAGCTGCACGGGGAGGCGGCCAGCGCGCGGGCGCCGTCTCACACGGCTCTCCACCGACGGCGTGCGCGCGCGGCTGCGGACGGCGATGTGTGCCGTACGACCGAACGCGCGGGGAGTCGCCCGGCCATATGCTCGATCGCGCGCGCACGCGACGCAGCGAAGCTACATGAGCGCACATCGATCTCACGCTGCCGCGTTGATGACGTACGTACCCCCGGCGCGCAATCCATCGACACCAAATCTACATGAGCTCTAGGGGGTGTTCTTTATAGCTACGGTTTATGATGTTTAGCTGTAACTTGTAGTTTTTAACTGTTCGTGTGAGAAATTATAGAGTAACTGAAATTCACGTGCGGCTTTTGCCTATATAAATGAAATCGGTACAGTATGTATTACAATTAACTAG
This sequence comes from Dendrocalamus sinicus, assembly GCA_036346575.1. Taxonomy (NCBI): domain Eukaryota; kingdom Viridiplantae; phylum Streptophyta; class Magnoliopsida; order Poales; family Poaceae; genus Dendrocalamus; species Dendrocalamus sinicus. The sequence goes on along the minus strand of CM070646.1, from coordinate 22,717,319 downwards.
TAGACCACATTTTAAAAAAACACTTTATTTAAAAGCTATTTACTATAAAAAAAAAACCAAAAACTAAAGCCAAAAACCACAAAAGAATAGACCCGGTCAGCATTTCTTCGGTGTCTGGTGGATATATACACAACATAATATAGAGCATCTGCATTAGTAATCGTGAATAAGCATAAAGTAAAGGCAAGCGCACAAGTCCCATATGACTTTTGTAGCACATTTGACTCTTTTTTTTATATCTATTTACAGTAATAGCGCTAGTTGCACGGCAATATCAAAAGTAATATTTTTGACATTCGGAAACTGTGCGTCGGAGCCAGAGGTGGCGATGCGTTAGAAGACCGCATGGTGGCCGTGCGTCCAGGGTCTATCGCATGGCCACCGTGCGATCGAGCCCACTACCACACAGCCAGGGCATCGTGCTGCTGGTGATTAGCCTCCATCATTAATTAGTTTAATAGATGTGATTAATTTGGCATATCTCAGCAGGAGCACATCGATACTTACCAGACCCACGCTGCTCTAACTCAGCCTACTGGTGCACCGCCAGCCACTCAACAAAGTGAATGGTCTCCGTATTTCCTCTGATCCGACATGTACACTCCGAACCGGCTGTTCTATCCCACAGGATATGCTCAATGAAAGACAAGGCTACACCCACAGACGCAGACGTGGCGAGGAGACAGTAGCGGCTCATATTAGTGAGCCATATCACATCTTGTGTCAGGGCACTTTTTGTACTGCTATATATGTATAATTTTTTATAATACAAAATTCTACAAAAAATTACACAATCAAGTTCACTGCATTAGGACCTTCAAAAAAATCATAATTTTTTGCTCATTTGTTAAATTAAAAAATTCCAACAAATAGTTTATTAAATGATTTTTAAGTAAAATTCAGAAAAGGTAAAATTACAAATAAATTATGCTACATCGGGATGCGTCACAAAAAATTTCATAAGTTTTTTTAACTCATTTACTATATATAAAAATTTCAACATACAGCATGGGTAAATAAATTCCTTAATTGTGCTATTAAACTAATTAATGACAGAGACTAATCACCTATCGCGCGGTGGCCGTGCGGCACCGAGTTTTGCTTCACGATAGCTGTGTGGTAGACCCTAGACGCACAACTATCGTGCAGTCCTCTGACATGTTGCCACCTCTGGCTCAACCGCACAGTGATCAGACAGCAAAAATACCACTTTTAGCATTGCTGCACAACTAACGCTATTACTGTAAATAGACCCCGAAAAAGAGCTAGAAGTGCGAAAAAGTCGCATATATGCATGTAGCCTTGTACGTTTACTAGTGTCAAGTTTGCTAGCTCGGCTAACTTGACGAGGTCCTCGAGCTTTAATCAATCAATTGGCTCGAATTCAGCTATTGTATATATGTGTGTATGTACGGACTGAATCCGACAGGTTCTAGTTAATAAAGCACACTATTATACTGGGGTGTTACGATCTTGCTCGATTAAAGAATGTTTTCTACTTTCATTATTGCCCGTTGCTTTCTTCTCTTGATATTGTAATGACGGGAGGCAACTAAATTAAGCTTCCTTGCCACGTATACGTGCTCGATCGATCTCGAGTACCCTGTGGAGCGTGGGCTCTTAATCACGACGATTAGGACTCATTTCATTCTCAACGCGATCGTGCATCACACTAGTTCGTAATTACAGCCCTCTCTGGACTTGCGCCCTAATTCTTGTCGTGTTTGGTTCGTGATCAATTTGCTTTTATCTCGAACCACGTACCGTTCGATTACACGTTGCCATTGTCACCATTGGCTGCACGTATACATGTTTCGCTGTTGCCACAGTCAGGATTCTCATGGCTCAAAGCTAGGTAGGCTGTCTCGCGACGAGTTCTTGAGAGCATACTTACTACTAGCTACTATCCAGACAGATATAGATAGGCCTTTTTCAAAGATTATTAGGTGTTCGTGGCTTGCATTTTTGACTCGATTCTTTGCTTGGCTTCTCATCACGTCTCTCTGTTTGTCTCGCGCGCGCGTGATGCCGCCAACACGGCAGTGCAAAAGCAGAAGCCATCGCGCGAGTTCGGCCGGCCGGTCCAAGTCGACATTTCTGACTCATCCATCTGCTTATGAGCTAAGAATCCTATCCGTTTGGCGCGGCAGCTTCTTTTCGTGCCACATTTGTAGCTTTTCCTGCAAGTATTTGTGCGCTGTGCCCTGCATTCCAACAGATATATACATGTAAAACCACTGGCACGTTTGATAAATTCAGAGCTGTGCAGGCTAGAAGGAAGCATTTGGCTGCCATGGCCAATCTTACACTTCTAAGTGACTTGAGTAGCTTAAAACTGTAAGGAAGTGCATATTTCAAACCCAATAAATTTTCAATTCTTGGTAGGCAGCAACATGCATCCATGTTGATGTTTTCAGAATGGTATGATACCTAGCTATATTTTGTTGGTGTTTGTTGTTTAGATCAGAATCTACAAGAGAAATAAGCGGCATTGCGCAATCAAAATATATTATGAACCAAATGTCGATCAAATCACCAAATTAAATCTACATGAATTGTTGTGGATGTTACCACTAGGGACAATAATTGACATGAATCTGCAGGCACGACATTTCGTGTGTGCTGACTCTCTGCTTTCTCCTTACCTGAGCAACCATTTCTGACTTCCGAGTGGTTGCAAGGAGGCTATAAGCAATTGACTTCTTCAGATGCCATCGTCAGATAACAAGAATAGACAGCTTCATAACAAAATAGTAGTCAAATGCAAATAAAAAAAAAAAGAGTTCAAACAACTTGTTCTGTACTGTCGGTTTGCGTCTTCACTGATTCCGTACTCTGAATTGCAGTACAGGCCAAAACGAAGAGTATAGGTCCTGAATGTCATCAAATATGTCAGCTCAATATACAAAAATGCAGCTGAACTGCTGCACATAAGACTGAATCTTCAATGCAGGTAGTCTGTGACAGTCACAAAGTTATTAGATGACTAAGAAAGATCTCAACCACTCCAGATCTGCAGTGCTCATCATGCCCCGGACACTTGGACCCTGTGGTTCTATTCCGTCTAAAATAAGCTTATTTCTGCTCACGAGGCTGTGGAATTATAATTGAAATGCTGCTCATATCAGCAGAAAGTAATGCTAGCATCAGTGAAAATGATATTGTAACAGCAATATAAAGTAATATTTTATAAAATCTGGTCAAGCAGTTATAAACAAATCTGGTCAAATAACCTTGTCAAATCTTATTTACACACAGTATTTGGTTGGGCACTTGCTGTGTTCTGTATTAGCTCATGTCTTACCTCCAGCATGTTGGGCCAATTAGCCTAAACTGTTATGTTTTCCCCCCAAATAAGCCCTATCTTTTGCATATCATGATTAATAAATGTCATATGCATTGTAGCTCTCATCAGTAAATAACTGAAAGTGAAACAATATGGCCCAAAATAATTTCTGTGCATGTGATCCAAAAGGTAGTATCATGATATCTGAAGGACCTTGTGAGAAGATTCATAATATTATTGTAATAAATCATTGTAATATTTGTGAAGTAATCAATTGGTATTATAAAGATTGCATTTGATTTGGGTTGTTTTTTGGAACTGTCAGAAAAATCGGAAGTACTGCAGATGTTTGTGCGGTAGTGCCGTTGAGCGGTAGTTTCATACTTTGATTATGATTTTCATACTTGTTTATTGGAATATGTTCCTGACATCACAGAGTAGATTCCTGCAAATTTTTATATCATTGGATCTACGGATAAAAAAATCTCTCAATTTTGGATTTTGAAACAGTTCTAAAAACACTGTTCATCCCGATTTTACTGTAGCAGTAGAAGTACCACATTACTGTAGCGATAATACCATAGGTACTGTAGCAAACGATAGTACCGCAAATTTAACGGAAGTATAGTTCTTTTTTCGCTGATTTTTCTTAGGCTTCCAATGTTTTTAATCGCTAGTTTTTGTGGTGGTCTTCCATTATAATCTTCATAGCTCTGTAGCTATTGAAGTGAATGATTTGTAAATATTTAAGGGAAACTTTTGAGACACCATTCACTTCTCTGTTGCTATCTTCGGTCCTACAATTTCAGTCATTGTCTCACCTCCAGCTTGTTCAGCCGTACACTAACAAACCGTTCCCTTGATTCGCTGACATCACAACATTATTTCCCACTCAAAATGGCCAGTTTTCATCATCGTCAGGACGAGTAAATTTTGTTTCCTTGTATCATCTGAAAAGCACACCCAAAACATTAGAAAGCAACAGAAAAGCATGGCGCATACTGACCACCTAAAGAAAGGGAACGATATCTGCAGTTGCGTAATTTAGATTCATGGGCCAATTCGTATATATTTTTTTGTGACAGTAAGGTACTGTCCAAGATCAAGCTGATGAGATTATGCAAGGCTTGTTTGGATCAAAGGAAAAGTGGGGGAATGGAAATCCAAAGGAACTTTGGAAAGTTGCATCTTCTTATGGTTTTGGAGAAAAGTGGAGAAAAAATTCCTTTAAAAGCTCCAATGCAATCTCACTCTTCCTCTCTCTCTCACACACACATGAATGGTTTTTTAAAAGTTTCATGAGTTCTTTCCTTCAATGCATTCTATATTACTCGTACTTTTGATTCCTGTATTCTAAACATCTCTTCCTATATTTTTTCTGAGCTTTTCAATCATCTGTTTTGTCACTGCATTCATATGCATTTCCAGTGTTTATCCGTTCGTGTGTCCCAAACAGGCCCTAAGTAAGGTGTGATGTAATGCATGCTTTGTTCTTTTGTAGTACAGTTTGGTTTATGCTGATCGAAACCAGAATAGACTTTCTTCCGCTGTAGCAGTCATTGTCTCACTCTCTGCATGCTTGGTAAACTAATGGAGTAGAGTATCTTAGTGAAGAAAAAACATCAGGTCACTTTCCATGTCTCGAAGGTCAAGTTAATTTCTTTCTGAAGTTTAGAACGCTCGACAGACAGGGTTCAGTTGATCCTTCACCGTCTGAAATTAGGAGGAGGGTTCAGTTGCACGCACGGTAGACTGGGCCGAGCTTTAGCCAGAGCCTGCACGGACATGAGGCCACCGAGTGTGCACGGACAGCCTGACATAGCAGATTGGTAGCGCCGGCCCTCGGAAATGGGATTAGCTCAGGCGGACGCAGGCAAGGGACCTGGACTCACCACCGCCGTGGGTATTTGCACTTCGCAGGGGCGGACATGGTCCGTTTATGAACTCCGGTTCTTGCAAAGACAATCACACTGGTGCAGGTACAAAACCGGAAAATTCTCATAATCTCATAAATAAGTGTACTGATGAATTATTCTCCAACTCAGTTTATCTTCAGTAACAAATACATAGCAGCCCTCCCCCCTGTCTTCCGGTCCCCAAACCTTTACTACTCCCTCTCCCTTTTAATTAATATAAGACAACCCTCTTGCCCGTTTTCAAAACTTATACACAGCAGCGAACAGAGTGTATCTCATCACATACAACACAAATAGCATCACGAATCATTCCTAGCCAAGTTACACGTTAGATAGTTTCATCCAATCAAGTGACGTGGGTCCATGACTGTGCAGACTATTGGAATACAGGTATAGACTACACTACCACAGATTAAAATTTTTACCTTATAAACTAGAAAACTATATGAATAAGAGATCATTACCACTAGATGTACAGTGCAACAGAAGTAGAGTTAAAAGCAATCAATTCAACGTAGCGCGCATCAGTGTAGTGGAAGTAGTCAATCGTTCTCTAGCTAGCCGTCTCCTCCTTGCGATCGTCCCAATCAATACCGCAGTCACAACAGCGTCTCTACTGATGTCCACGCGTCCAGGAATGGAACATCATGCGTCGATATGCTAGCACCAGCGCGTAGGGCAAGGGTTTTGAGAGATAGCAGTTAGGGTTTGAATATGTGTGTTTCGGGATGCTCTCCTTAACCCAATGTCTCTCTTAATATATAACCTTCAATTGGATCCTTATCAACACGAGTAAAGATCGTATCCCACTCGAAGAGTTGCCGACCAAATCCTTATCTAATACAAATAGAGCTTGCATCCTACTCAAAAAGTATAATCCGAACATTCATTGTTCCAACTTGTGTGTGATCCTGTAAGTTTATGTATATCCAATCATAGCCCAAAAACTCATTTCCTGTCCACAAGTCAGTAGCGGTCCCTAGTATCGACTCCTAAACATACATAAAAATCATATTAAGCGAACCTATATAGCGTTTATGTACCGATCCCTTTACCTCATAATACCATATCAAATTCAAGGCAAGAAACATGTTATTTTATGATAACTCGATTCTTCACTCGAACCTGTAGTGGATCACTCAATTATAATTGACTCATCAACCACATTTGGTATAGTCATAAACTTCCTTAATCCAGGCACATCGAGGGATACAGAAATATCTCTTCTGTTATATAGGAGAGGTAAATACCATTTTAATCGCTTACATTTCTCCGTATGTTTCACAGTAAATCCGAAAGCTATCTTTATGACCACCCAATTACAAAGTAATGTTTGGTAACCCTTAAATAAATTATTACACATGTAAAAAACTATGCTGATTTCAGGTCTAAGGATGTTACATGCACTACGGATGAAATCAACTGATGACACTTAAGAATATGATAATTCCACAGTGTCTCATGGTAAATTAATTTAACATCATATTCTCTGACATGTGTCCACGTTATTGATTTGATAACATCATATTCATAATCCGTAAAATATGATCATCCATTAATATATGTGGTAATCTATAAATCATAATTGTTTCACATAATGATATAAAATCAAGAATAATTTAGAATAACATCAAAACAAGAATAAAAAGTTCCATAAACAAGATACATACTTATTGATTAATATGAAAAATATTTATTCAATGGACAATAATATATTATTTAAAAAGATCATAAACATTAAAGCGATACAATTATCTCCATGATCGCCTCTAGAATATATCACTATCACAGACCCCTACAGTTTGGGAGTCGTCAATCGCATCTCAGGACGATTTCTTTGCTTTCTTATCCTGCCATTCCTTGCGGGCAGCGACAATCAACTTGCCTACATTGGCGTGAAAGCCAGGATATGGTTCGTACCCAGCAAACTTCTGAAGAACCTGAAGCAAACAAGAACGTGTCATGACTCGTGAGGTAATTTTGTTGCCATCCATCAGGGGAGGCAACAGAGCAGTCCTAAAACTACAGCGATGCTGAAGTTTACCTCTAAAAGCACAAAGAATGGGGCCATCAATAAAGCCTGGACAAGATTGTCAAGGAGAGCAGGTGCTCGCTTCTACAATGAGAACAAGAGTTACGTGTACTCCGTGGTTGAGATTATTATATGATTATTTGCCTAATTTAATAGCATGATATAGACTTGCCTCGAAAACTCCATGTCCAATGAATTGCATAGTCCAACAGACCAGCTGAGCTACCAACACCACCTGTAACAAAAAACTATGAATTAATGTTTGAACCATAAACAAAAGGGTTAAGATTGCATCTTGAAACAGCTTCAGTTCACACTAAGCTAATATTACATGGAGAAAACAGGGAGTCTTTTTTTTTTTGGTTTATCAGCTCTAAGCACCTTGCAACAAGGAAATAATGAACCCTTTCATTTTTAAAGCAAACCAATGTCAGATCCTAAATTCTAATGTTAAGAAAGAAAGAAGAAGAGAATGGAACCCTAGGTAAGCACATGCACAGACTAACTACTGAAATTTGAAATCAGTGACCTAGGCCCACTGAAGTTGGTTCAAAAGAACTAACAACTTATGTGCAGCAGAATTAGTTCATGGGCACAAACACCATGTAGCATAAAACATGCTAAAATGCCTTTTTGCTGTTACAAGTAACCATATGCAGAGAATTAGTTTATCAAAATCATGAGCGGTGATCTGATGGTGAGTGCGGCAATTAGCAGTGGATAACACAAACATGTCGTATGTCTTCTTGCAGTTACAGGCAGCTCAATGCAAGGAATTCATGCATCAATAAGTGATCTGATGACCCAGCGGATAGCTCTGGATAAAGCAAGTGCTGTTACAAGAGCTCCCCCAATCCGTGCACTATAGAGTAACAGGACGGATCCATCCTGGAGTTTCTATGACAGTAATTTGTATGGATGCAGGAGTGGAGCCAGAATTGGCCCATGCCCGGGCAGCCGGGCTGGGCCCTTTGTACCTTCTAAATTCTTACAATTTCTCTATGGAGCTTTGTGGGCTTTTGGTCCTAGGAGATCCGCCCCTTGATGGATGATCTCCTGTCTGAACCAAATCTTTTTGTGTTACAACATATAAGCCATTTTCTGCTACAAGATATGATCATTAAAGTGTATAATGACCAACAGTCTCATCTTATGCCAAGAATTTCATGAAGGGAAACAATGACTAGCCTATTTTGAAGTGAATGTGTGTTATAAGATTTAGACATTAACACATCAGTAAATAAGTGTCAAGCTAGCAACATTATGTTAGCATGCTTCTGCTTCAGCTACTCTATATCCCCTATTCCGCCAACGAATTAGCTAGGATGCACTTTATACTAGCTGGCCTTCAGCAAACCACCTGCACAATCTTAAAATATCCTTCCCCACTAAGAAAAACCAGAACACAAATCCCGATCAACTCAATTGAGATTTGAGCATTGATTCATTCTCTTCATAGCCTATCACCAATACACCAAACCAGCGAACCGGATCAAATTTTGTCATGATATCACCCAATAAAGTAATACAAATATTTCACCCTTAATCCAACTGAAAGCATCAAAACTAATATATCACACTAGCAAAAGTTTCCCACGACATCATCGCGTAAACAAAACAATTCGGGAAACTATCACCATGTTAATCGAATAGTTTCTATGGCCTAAACAGAGCACCAATCAAACTAAGAAATCAGCACACCTAATCTGGACCACCTAAGCACCAGTTACTACTCACTAACCACCACGAGCACAACCTAAACCGGACCCCCAAAAAATCCGTACGCTAACAATTACAGAGACAGAACACTCTCACCGATCACGAAGGCAAGCCACAAAATAGAACTCGATCCAAGCAAGCTACACAAGACAAATCATCACGACACGCTCAATGGAACAAAAGATGCAAAAGGGGGCGGGGGTTCTGCGAGTGACCTTGCATCCGGTGGAGAAGCCGAGGCGGGCGGCGAGGGCGGCGCTGGCGGACCAGCAGAGGAAGCAGAGGAGGGCGGCGAGGGCGCCCGCGCGGCGGTCGAGTAGGAGGTAGAAGGCCCCGTAGAGCGCGGCGCCGGCCGCGGCGGCGTGCGGGAACGGCGCGGTGAGGTGGAGGAGCAGGACGGCGGTGAGGAAGATGGGCCAGACGAAGAGCGAGTGGATGGCCACGTTGACCGGGTTGCTGTGGTACGCGCCGTAGAAGGCGAAGTGCCGCTCCAGGTTGAGGAGGCCGCAGCCGCGAGGCTTCGCCATGGCCTGGCTGGACTGCTTGGGTTTCTTTCGATGAGGACGAGGTGACTCGTCAATTTGGGCACGGCCGAACAGATGCTGTGATGCGCACTAGAAGCCACATGGCCCGCTCGCCACACAGGTGCTGTGACTCTACCTCGCCAAATTCGCCAACGGGCACAGCAGACACGAGCCCTATTAGGCTCGAGATGGTTTGTCCAAATAAATTACAACATCATATTATGTCGACACATTGTATATATTCTATGGCCTAGACATGGTACAAAGAGATCGGGCCGTACCAAGATAGTCCAAGCACGCTTAGTGTGATGGACCACCGATAGCCCGTTAAACACGGTGACCTGATCTGGCACTGCCTTAGTGTTGCCCAACACGTTGCCGCCTGCAGCCCTGTGCCACCCACAGCCGTCGCGCTGCCATTGCCGCACGTACGAGAGGAGAAAGCTAAGGAGGTGTTCGTATTGGCTGCAGCTGATAGATTTTAGCTGAAAATGAGTAGTGCTGATTGGAAGAAAATGGCTTTTAGAAGGAGCAGGTGAGTGGTGGGAAAAGTGATGGAGAGATACGAGCGCGAGATAGGAGCGAGAGGAGGTTTGTGATGCGCGTGTAACTCTTTGCCTTATCTTCGGAACACAACGGGAGCGAGAGAAGTGAAGAAATCGCTTCGAGAAGTCAGGTGTTCATATTGGTTTATAGCTTTTCCAAGCAAAAACCAATACGAACACCCCTAAAGGCGGTGATTGCTGCCAAGAGTAATTACTTCAGCGGTTTTGCCATGGTGCATATATGCTTTTACTGTTGTTTATGTAACGAATTATTTTCCACAATATACAGAAAGGAACTAACAATATCTAATCTGACGAACTGCGTGCCTGCGTGGACTAAGGTTCTCCATAATGTTGGAGAGCGGCTTGACAACGTTGAGCGCATGGAAAAGCATGTAGAATAGTAACTGTCTTGTTGTATACGTTGCCCTTCTCTTGCATACAAAAGAAATAAATCATAACAAAAAATTACTATATATTACGATACAATTTACTACATGTCAAAAACAAAAATATTGCTTACCAGTTCTATGGTAATTTGGATCTTCTGTCCTTCACCGTCATAAAATTCCAGGAACTTCAAGCGAAGAAGGCAAATTCGTTCAGGAGAACCTGTTTTTAGCTAATAGCGACCTCCTCTAGTTTACAAACATTGAAAACTTCCCACAGGTCGTGACATGGAAGGCATCATTCAAATGTGAAACTACCCTACTACCGACTACACGATGATAGTCATCAAAGTTGGTGCATTTTTTAATGTAGTCATTCGAGTCTAGCACGTTGATACGCCTATGCACAATGTTTATACAGTACACCGACTAGTATGAGTTGTGAAGCACACAAGACTCCGGAGTACTGTAGCAATCGTAGTTGTGAGTTGAGAAGCATAGTGTATCAATCGTAGCTACAACGAACTGGTCGTAGGTATAGTGAATTGGTCGTGGCAGTCGCAGTCGTGAGTCAAGCTGCTCAATACAAGATTACACAATACTCAAATACACAAATACTCAATATAAGATTACACATCACTATCAACAATAAGATTAGTTTTAACAATTAATCTTTAATTTTATTGTACATGTCGACTCATGATTTTTCAGAGCAGGCAATCTGGACGGCCGGCTCAGAGCAAGTATAATAAGAGGTCATTAGTAGGTCAGATCTTTGAGGTGGAGGAGAGAGAGAGAGAGAGAGAGAGGTGGGGTGTAAGTTTCTGTACCACCAAGCACAAGAACCAAGAAACTTTGTGAGAGAAAGAGGTGGGTCATACAGTCTTCAGCTGGCTGTAAACTACTATATAAATAAACTAATAAGTAGATTGTAAGTGTTTATACAGCCAGCTGAAGGCTGTATTATTAGCCTTGCTCTCACGGCTCATACAACACTGCTCTGACGAGCAGCAGAGAGTACTGCAGTGGATAACGCACCCGGCCTCCGTCCCCTCCTCTCCCAAAACCCAAACTCCGCCACCGCGATGCTCGCCCACACGCGCCTCCCGCCTCCGCTTCCCACCCCAACCCATTCCGCCCGCCGCGCCACCGGCGGTGGCGGCGTGGAGTTCCGCCGCAAGCTCCACTTCATCTCGGCCGAGCTCCACCTCGACCCATTCCCGCTCCTCGCCGCCCACCCCGCGCTCCGCTCCGCGCCGACGCCGCTCCTCCACTCCTCCCTCCGCCTCCTCCTCTCCCACGGCCTCTCCTCCCACGACGCCGCCCGCGTCTTCTCGGCCTTCCCATCCCTCCTCACCTCCCCTCCCGACGAGCCCCTCCGCTTCCTCTCCGCCGCGCCGCTCCCGCCCCCGCTCCTCCGCGCCGCCGTCGTCCGGTCCCCGCGCCTCCTCGCGGCCTCCGTTCCCGACACCCTCCACCCCGCGCTGCACTTCCTCCGCCGCCGCATCTACCTCCGCCGGAGACCCCTCCCTCTCGCCGCCGCCCTGCTCCTCGCCTTCTCCGTCGACCGCACCCTCCTCCCCAAGCTCCTATTCCTCCGCGACGCCACCGGGCTCCCTGACCCTGCCGTCTGCGCCGTCCTTCGCCGCGCCCCCGCCATCCTCTCCTACGGGATCGAGACCAACCTCACGCCCAAGCTGCAGTTCCTCGTCGACCGCATGGGGAGGGACCCCGCCGCTGAGCTCGCCGAGTTCCCGCACTTCTTTGCCTTCAGCTTGGAGGGGAGGATAAGGCCGAGGCACGAGGCGTTGAGGGAGATCGGCGTTGAGATGTCGCTTAAGGGCATGCTCACGAGCAGCGACTACGAGTTCAGGGAGCGGCTGCTCGATGCGGCGATCTCGGCCGCTAAAGGAGTGGATGCAAGCTTGCTCTCAGAAGCAGATGTAGCCTGATGAGATCCCTTGATGGATGATCATATTATATCTCATAGGCATCATTGCGGGGAGTCGAGAAGAAAAAAAGAGAGAGTTTACAATGGCATGAAAAATGCTGCTGCTGCTAACTTCATGATGGGGCGGAGGCATATGCTGTTGGAGTAGAGGGAAGTTTGGCATTTATGCGGAGCCGTGGGGTGTCTGTAAGGTAGGTGCGTGGTAATTCAACCAGGAGAGTTTAGTGATGCATTTTGCATTGCTTTTTTATGTGCAAATGCTTTATGGAGTGGCATGAATTTTCGCAGTTAATATAGATAGAACAACTTGATTTTGCTGTTGTTTGTGATAACGAAGGGTTTTCCATGGGATCGTGTGGATGGAATTGTTGCTTGATTCACTTTTGGCGTTGTACAGTAGGAAAATCTGAACGTGGAATACTTGATTATGTTTATCAAACATGTCCTTTTCGGAGTAAGCCACATTTGGATGTCAGTTGTTACATTTGAATGTCAGTTGTTAGGGTTCATATTTACCTTGTGCCCTTGTCTCTCTGATTTGTCACTTGTCAGAGGACTACCATGCTGGAGATTATCAATGTAGTTTGGTCGGAACATGTGCCCTTGGACTGTTTCTGATGATCGGATTCAACATCTTCTCTTCAAGACCAAATCACCTAAGGGTGTGTTTAGTTGGTAGAATCCTCCAAGGATTGTCAGGAATGCTTCAATAATTCTATGAAATTATCTTGTTTGGTAAAACAATCAGAAATCTAAACCAGGAATCCAAGATTACCTTCGAAACCAGATTATCATGAATTCTAGGAATCACTTTCCCGTAGAAAAGGGTGTCTATTTTGGATTACCAAGGGAAAGGAATCTTTGCTATTGCATTTTTATCATTTGCTTTAATTTCTCATGGTAAAAAATTTAACATTTTGAATTCAAAATCCAAATTACAAAATATTTTTTCAAATCATGAATTTCAAAACCAAAACATCGAACTTTGAATCCTAAATGAAAATCTTAAATTTAGGCAATTTAAATTTCAAATTTTCAAGTTTGGCTATTGAAATTTCATTTTTTAAAAACTAAATCTGAAATTTCAAATTCTGGATTTCAAAATTTCAAGTTCCAAAATTTTAACTTTTATAAATTCGAATATTTTAAAGTTCTAAACTCAAATTCTCAAATTAAAATTTTCAAAAATCCAAAATTTGAACTTTTTAATCATAAGAATTGAATATTTTAATGTTGTGATTTTAAATTGAGAGAATTTAAATTGTAAAATTCAAATTTTAGTTTTCGATCTTAAATTTATAAATGTTAACCTTCAAGGTTTGAAATTTCAAATCATGTAATTTAAATTTGTGGACTTGTTGGTTTGAATTATAAAATATTTGAACTATTATAAAGACCATTTTGTAGTTTCTTTCAAACCAACCAAATATTAGAATCTTAAATTACTGGTAATCACATTGAGGGGAACATTAGATTACAAGGGAATGTGAAATTACACATACCGAATGCACCCTAAGTATGCTAGTAGTTCATACACCTCGAATGTACCCCCACGAAGTTACAAGTAACAAAATGTGTCAATGATTTTCTTCCAATTTGTTAGCATAAAAAAGGTTGCCCTAATATTGAAAACAAGCTGAGATGAGAGAATGAATTGTGTTAATGTAAATTTGTTCATATTAACAATAGTATGGGACACTACCTATATCTTTCATGTTAAGGCTTGCTTTCAGAAAAAAAAGAAGAAGATGGTCAGAATTCTTGGTCAGTAATGGCAAGTTGGCAACAGATAGCATCACAAAATTCAGGCTAACAAGTTGCTCATTGCAACATCAATGACTGGCCTAGTAAGCAAAAAAAAAAAAAACCCCCTCAAGGCACGAAAATTCCTTCTTCATTAGTTAGTTGCAGCATGTTGCTTGATTTGTCCTTAGGAGCTTCTCCCACATGCATAGCATATGCCTTGGTTCTTGGTAGTGAGCTACAATGTACCCATCCTTGCAGCCATCAGTGTGAATTCTTTCATCTGTTTCATATTTGACAGGTAATCCACCCTTCTTCATTTCATTAACCCATATGCCCATTGCTACATCTTCTAGTTTGAACATCTGCAAAAACGAAAGGGTGTAGAACTGTAGATAACATCCTTTTTAGTTCTCCTAATCTGGCCTCTGGTAGCAGAGAAGATCAGGTAATAAGAAGCCAGAGTGCTAGACACTTAGGTAGAGTAGAAATCATTTGCTATGGGTTTGTGGGGCTGCAGGCTGGACTAAATCAGCACTTGCTGCGATTTTTTAGCAGAGTATTTAGTTAAACAGCAAACTGAAATGTGGGTAGGTTTACTGCACTTTTCTTGGAATACTTTTGAATTACTTGGTTGTAGCTTATGTGCTCTTAAGCAAGCTTTTTGTTAGTAGGGATAGCACAATTATTTTTGCTACCTAAACAAATATACCTCCAGATGACTTGTTTGTTTGTGGTTTGAGGGATATTTTCTAAGCTAGTTTTCATTTAGCATGTATAGCAGAGATCCACAGATTATGTTTGCACCGATATAGAAATACCTTTAAACGACTTGTTTTATACCAAGTGTTGATTGCCTTTGCAATGTCTTGTGATACCACATATCCTGGTCCATTAGCCCATGGTGGGTATTTTTCTTCAGGCCATTCCTGCAGAACACATCAGAAATCTTAGCACTACTGTTTCTCAACCACCTAAAAAGTAACTCATATATGCCCCCTTAGCACTGTGATAGGTTGCAAATTAACCTGCATAAATGCCTTTGGACAAATTATAGCTTATTTTGTTGACTTTGGTATTCAGATCAAAAAGGTTTGCAATAATTGATGTTTTACTTTTTGACTTTTTCATGCAGGGGTTTAGGACTTTGATGGTAGCGAACACTTTCTTGTGGAGACATTACCTCTGGGCTTATGTACCATTTGCTTTCAGGGTTTCTGTGAGGACTTGAGTCAGAATTGATGCAACCATAAAGTAACCCATGACTGACATTCAGTTGTTTTACTGAGGAGTGGATTTCGTCTACACGGACAAAAGCATCATCATCTGTTTTCATCAGATACTTGGCTGATACAGCACTGGTCTGTCCAAATAAATCACAGTTAAGCACAGAAAAACACAATAATCTGAAAGTGGAGAGGCATGAATTACTGGTGGTACTTAAACATCATTGTTTACCCCATAGATGCATATTGCCAGTGTCTTCCATGTTATCAAGCTGTAGTAATCAACAAAGGGCAACACCTGAATGTCACAGTATGTGCGTGCCTCATTCCAGAGTTCCTTATTTACCACCAGGTTTGTATGCTTTTAAAGAAAAAACAACTTTAGTGTTGGAAGTCTGGTAGGCAGCTGTCATAATATGTGAATTTTGCAAAACAGAAGCAGTAAAAAGCAATTTTAAATCCTTGTCAATTAATTATATTACTTATTTTCTTAGTTTGTTTACCAGGCCAACGAAAAACCGGACTGCTACTGCTCCTTTCCGCACAGCATCATATTGCATCCATGTCCTTCGAATCACCATCCTACGCTTGAAGTTGTTTGCTGTTGAAAAGATGCCAATCAGAAGGTCGACATCTTTGCCGTCTGGAATAGGTGATGACTTCAACATATCAAGATCAAAGCTGTTCTCCAAGTCTTCTGACGTGGGCAAGCCACTTGCAATTGCACTTACTAGCTTGAAATGACCGGAAATCCTTACTTCAGTAACAAACCAAGGTTCCAAGCCCTAAGAACAGAAGAATCAACTGTAAGGATTTGAGGTACACCAGATTTTTTTCATAGTCCACATGGAAGAAGGTTACCGCTCTATATGCAAATGAAGTAATATGTTTTCCATCAACTGTCATGTGGATCCCCTCCAGTCCTATCCGGAGAGTTGCGATAGCAAGGTATCCCTGCTTAAATGGAAAGTATGTGCTTGGTTGGCCAACTTTCTTTGCACTCGGATGGCGTTTTGAGTCCATTATGCTCTTCTCTTCTCTACCCACCATGGAATTACATCGTTCCAAATCATCCACTGAAAGATAACAGATAAGTATTGTGATGAGGCACCACAATAATAAGCAATAACGAAGCAAGTTTGAAGTACCTTCAGTTGAATTGTTAGAGTTACTGCTGGGACAGCGATCCTCATAACCCCAGCCATTACTTGCAGTGAAGGCATTCTGCACTATGACCGGACCTTCAGTAAGTTTATCACCAGTTAGACGGACATTGTAGTGCAGTACAATGGGTTTTTGAGATTCCCCTGGGAGTGCCGTCCCGACAAGATCAATCCAGAAGTTACCAGATAGGCTACCAGGAGTGCCTATGATAGTTACTGAAGAACCTGCAATCAGTCCACAAGGTATGTCGATGGTAAAAGCACCACTCTCTGACTTGGAAGCGTTCATTCTGCGAATTGAGTATGGACAGAGCCTCTCTTTCTCTCTCTGTGGAGAACTGGTATTTTGAACTGATATTGTCAGGTTTTCCCATGCAAGTCTTGCATCTTTGATCGCCTCATTCGCATGAGGGAGGCCATTGGAGATGTTGGCCAACTGCTTCATATGATTCCATGTGTCTAGCCACTGAAGTCCTTCAAGAGAGGAATTTCCGGAATCTGAGCTGTTTGAAGTTGAAGCATCTGCTTGTACTGCTACTACCTGAGTATTTTCTGGATTTTGAACTACTGGTGCGTACACTTGGTTGCTCAACCATGCAAGGGGATTGGCGTGGAGGATTTGATACCGAGATAGCCCAGACGCTGGGCTGTTCACTATCAGATGTCGCACTATCAGCAGAGAGAACAGGGTGATGAGAACCGTGATGCCTTGTCGCTTTGTCGTCCACATCTGTTATCTACTTTCCTGTGTGTCGTGGCAGTACCTGACTTCAACGAAAAACCAGCCCTTTAGTCTACCCTCGCTTCTGGTCAAGGTCCGGCATAGCACCTGTCAATGCAATTGATGTCACCTCTTTCTACAATGTAAAATTCCTGTTCAAATAGAATTTAAATACGGGAGTGTCTAGACATCACTCGGATGTTTTCTTCCTAATTATCATCTAAATTTGTGACATTTGGATTAGAGATCAAGGGGCTCCTTATTTTTGAAGCGGGGAGATTTTTTCAAAGAGGAAGGGGTAGAATTAAGGGGGAGGGGGAGAATTTATGGCCATTGGATCTCTAATCTAATGGTTCTAAATCTGGATGATAGTTAGGAAAAAAACATCCAGATGATGTTTAATAAAACCCTTTAAATACTAGTATTAAGTTGGTGATATCCCACAGCATGCCAAGTACAGAAAACACAAAGGAAATGAAGTGAGCCTGGCTGTATTTTGTTCTTCATTGTACTAGAAACTGAAAACTCAAACTTTAATTCTAAC
The DNA here is from genome assembly GCA_036346575.1 of Dendrocalamus sinicus. NCBI lineage: Eukaryota > Viridiplantae > Streptophyta > Magnoliopsida > Poales > Poaceae > Dendrocalamus > Dendrocalamus sinicus. The sequence goes on along the minus strand of CM070646.1, from coordinate 22,699,560 downwards.
TTTTTTGGGTAAAGATGCTACTCCGGAACATCTCTTTTTTTTTTTTCAATTAAAATCTGAGACGCGACTGGGGACAGTATTCGACTGAAAGAAGTTGCAGGCTGTTTCTATGCATGACCATGTCAAATCCAATGGCCTTGTGCCCAATGTTCAGGGTAGTTATCAAAGATACAGAATGCAGCACCAGGAACTGCCAAGTATACCACCGTAGCAGACCAGGCGCCCGCAGTCAAGTCCTGCATTTGCGGTCGTTTCACGCAGTCTTTGAACGCGTAGACGGCGATCCTGACTTTCTCTTTTTGGTTTGCATTTTTCTAATAAACGGGATGGTTATTCTCAAGTGGTGATCTTTGATTTGTTCTTCATCGCCAGAACCTGACTTCTGGTTTCTTGAGCAAAGTTATGAACCCCTAGCCTCCAAGATTTGCTTCTAGCAAACTTAAACCCAGAAAGGGGTAATCTAAGAGTTCGCCGTTGGCCACCACCAAAATTATATCACTCTAAATGATGATGATAAATGGAATGAATACCATGCATGCTGAATCAACTATCAGGCAACTGCATCATTTTCCTGTTTCGAAAAAAGGGACACAACTGCTACGTTAAGCCAACGATCGATCAAGCATCTGAAAATCGACAAACAAGCCAAGAAGTACTCGGATCATGTCCATGGAGGTTAACAAGCTTCCTTTCGCAACTAGCAAAGCACTAGAGAGAGAGAGGATGCTTACCTTGTAGTACTTCAATCTCAACTATGGGGAGATGCATGTGATCGTCCAGGAGAGGAGGAGAGAAGACGAGGAGGAGGAGGATAGCATATGCCTCTGAACGTGGAGTGGTAACGGGCGAGAAAAACGAGAGGGAAGAAGTGGTGCAACCGGGGCAGGCGGGGCGGGGCAGACAAGTTCTTGTTTATAGCATTTTCTTATCCTTCTTGGACAAAAGAACGATTATACACCCGGCAAATGCCGTGGAGGCCCACGACTTAGCCCTTGACTTTCCCAGATATACGAGCACGAGCTTGCTTGCTTGCTTACTCAGTGAGTTACTTGTCGGTTTATTCGTGCTGCCATCTCATTGTCATTTGGGATGGAATGGAAGTCTACGCCGCAGGATTAGGCCGTTACAAAACGCGCTTCTGACATTAGGACGGCATCAGAACGATCCATGTGGAGCTAGCAGGCAGGGTTGGAAGTCTACGCCGCAGGATTAGGCCGACACGGATCGTGCTTCTGACATTAGCACGGCATCAGAACGATCCTATTAAAGTATACAATCATATCTGTTGTTCCTTTTCTTGCCTTTAAGATGTATAGTTGGCACATATCGATTCTTTCTTGATTTGTTTTGTACTTTGCTGATTCACTCGGATTGTAATCCCGACTTGCCGGTTGTACTGTTGCCAATACGGCAAATATAAGCACACGATCCGATACTGTGTTTGGTGTGTTGTGTGCTCCTGAGTCTCGTATCCCTCATTTTCTTGGTATCCGATTAGTTCCTCCCTATAACCTACACCTCCTGCTTCCGCCCTTATCCACCGCTACCATGAGCGGTACTTCGAGCTCCCCTACCGACAACAGCTCCACAATCAGCACTTTCTCTTCTGATGGCACGGCATCCTCCTCTTCCTCTACCGTCGCTCTGGCCACACACTTCATCAACGCTGCGAGCATCAAGACTCACATCCTGGTGACTCTTGATGTTAAGGCCTCAAACTACACCAAGTGGCAGACCTTCTTCCTCGCCATGGTCAACAAGTTTGGCCTACAGCACCATGTCCACGGCACCCCGACCAACCCTATGAACTATGGACTTCACCATTCTAACATGGCTCTATGGCTCCATATCTGAGGAAATCCTCGGTATCATCATGGAGCCGACGCAAACGGCCTATGAACTATGGACTGGCGCCAAGGATAGCTTCCGTGACAACAAGGACGAGTGCGCCATCTTCCTTGACATCAAGTTCTCTAACTTGTTGTATGGAGAGCTCTCCGTTTCCACCTATTGTCAGTGCCTTAAGACCCTAGTTGACGCTTTTTGTGATGTTGGCCAACCCATGTCCAACATTCGCCTTGTCCTCAACACCATCCGCAACCTCAATGAGAAGTTCTCCAACATGGCCACCATTATCTCCATGACGGTTCCTTTGCCTTTGTTCACCAGTGCCCACTCCTCCCTCATCTTGCAGGAACTGTGCAACCAGAATGAGGCCAAGGCCGCCACGACTTCAGTTCTTCTCACCGACACCGCTTCCCCCTAGTCAGGTTGCATCGCACCCTCTTACTGAGCCAAGCGCAGTGACCACGCTGACTCATCCTTTGGCTGTTCCAATGGGCGCAACAAGAACCTCAAGGGCAAGAACGACAACAAGTCTAGCGATTGCGAGTTCAACACCAACAGATTTGCTTCAATCCCTGGTCCACCTCGGGTCAACCCGTGGCCGGTTCATGCCATTCTTCTATCGGCGCCAGCAAGGTTGTTAAAATTGCGATTCTAGTCGTATAATCGTATGATTCTATGATCACACGAAGCCAATCCGACTCAAATCTCATCTTGAGTTGTACTTAGTAGAATCGAGGTAGAATTGCGATCCTAGTTGTAGAATCATATAGAATTATAGTAGAATCATGGTAAAATCGTGTAGAATCATGTATTATACAAGATTATGAAAGACTTATGCATTTGGTAATGTCCTATCTCTCAGTTCAAGTTGTAAGTTAAATACTAAATAGTTAATAGCTTAGACATTAAGGGTGTGTTTGGTTCCAGGGACAATAGGAGATGGGACGAGGCGATCCCAGATTTGGACCTGTTTGGATTGGAGTCAGTAGGGACAGAGTCCATCCCCTTTAGGGAATATCCCGGGAATATTCCCCTAAATTGAGGATGCCCCCATCCCTCAAAAATGAGGGGATGGGCTTGTCCCTCTTCCTCGCTACTTGCCTCCAATAGTGTGTTTGGTTCCAGGGACAATAGGGGATGGAGACGATTCCATCCTTAAAAACAGGGATGAATTCATTCCATCCTTACCTGACTCCAAACCAAACACACCTTAAGATTCAGAGGTTTATCTTGGAGACAACTTAGTTTCCTAGTCGTCCAAACGGCAGTCTACAGTTTCTTGGTCTAATACAGAGGTCGAATACCGAGCCATCGCCCATATCGTGGCAGAGTGCTATTGGTCATTTGGTCGCACCAACTTCTTCTCGAGTTGCATCAACCGCTTGAATACAGCACAACATCACCGCACCAAGCACATTGAGATTGACATACACTTCGTTCACGAAAAAGTATCCCTCGGCCAAGTGTGTGCTTTCATATGGCATCCTCTCTTCAATTTGCGGATGTGATGACTAAGGGTTTTCTGACTCAGCTAATTTCTGGGCCAATCTCTGCATTGAGGAGCCATACGATTCAACTGAGGAAGATATTAAAGTATATAATCATATCTGTTATTCCTTTCTTATCATTAAGGTATATAGTTGGCAGACATTGATTCTTGATTTGTTTTGTACCCTGCCGGTTTACTCGGACTGTAATTCCGACTTGCCGGCACGACCAGCTACTGCGTCTGGTGTGCTGTGTGCTCCTAAGTTTCGCATCCTCGTTTTCAGATCCATGTAGCCAACTTGAGCTAGCAGGGATGGAAGTCTACGCGGAAGGATTAGGCCGCTGCAAAACGTGCTTTCTGACATTAGGACGGCATCAGAACGATCCATGTGGCCAACTAGAGCTAGCAGGGCTGCGACTCGATGAGTGGCTGGCTCGTTAATTTCATTTCCGTTGAGTACCAAGTGGAAGCGGCTGCTAAATTCTGAGAATAGCACTGCGTCATGCATGCGAATACGTAACTTAGAGAAAACTGCCAGTGTGACACGTGGTGACTACTAAAAAGGGCAGACCTAGAATGAAAACCGGGTGGAGGCATAAATGGTTTTGGGTTTCTGTTTTTTTTTTTTTGACTAATGCTATTCTCAATGGAAGTATTTTAGTTGGGCCAATAGGGACACAAATGATAGAATTTTAAATGTGAACTAAAAATTAAGTAGAGTCCGGCCTTTATTGGGTCTGCCCCTAACTCCCACACTAGCTACCCAAAAAAACCATGGAGTGATGAAGAACAAACCAAAACATTTCAGCTAGCAGAGCATGCATGCCAGAGCATAACATCGTTTGTCCGATCTGAGCTTCGCGTCGAACTTCGGTTTTAGGAGTAGTTGCATGGTACTGTACTATTGTCTGTATGCACGGAAACCGCAAGATCACACTGGTTTTTATATGCTGGCTAAAAGAGAACTCACGGAAACGGGGCACGGCGTACGTAGCCGGCCGGGCGTCGTGCGCGCTGGCTTCCTCGCTCGTTCCACGCCGCGGAGACGCGTCGGCCTTCGGCAAAGAGGCGCGGCCGCGCGGCAGCGGCGGCAAAGCCGGCGCGGGACGGCAGGACGTGGACGCGCGGGCGTCGCGATGCTGCGCGTGCGTGTAGCGGTTAGACCCTGCGGCCCTGGGGCCTGGGCTCGTACTATACGGATGCACCTTGCTTGGGCCCTTGCATTTGCACGGGCCGCTCGCTGCTTGATGGGCCTCAGTGTCAGCAAGGCCGCGGCCTTTCCTACTGGTAAGCTGCCGTCTACTAAGGGCCTGTTTTGATAGACTAGGACTAGTTGTTAGCTAAGACTAGTTGTTAGCTGACTAAAGATTAGTCCAGTCCTGTTTGGATCCAAGGACTAATAAGTACTACTATCTCAGTACAAAGTCTGTTACACCCCTATGCATGGCGGTCTGGGAGGGTTGGCGTGGGTATCAGCGTCTTTTTTTCATCCTGCTGGTCCTTTAGCCCTCATTAGCTGGGTTTGGCCAACTAGTTGGCTAACAACTAGTTGGGGCTTTGGCTAAACTTTAGCCTACTCATTAGCCCTCCTATTTGGATCCACAAAGACTAAAAATTAGCAACTAGTTGTTAGCCCATGGGATCCAAACATACCCTTAAAAAAAAAGTTGACTTCAACGAACAAAAATGTTGTATCGCGCACCGGAACCTGCTTTCGTTCCGTGGGGCCCCATGCGCGGCTAACGGCCGTTAATAACGCCGATTGGCGAACAGGTCTCACGGAGTACTGGAGTGGTCTTCGTGCAAAAGCTTTGTGTTATCATGAGGCATCTATCGTCTGATTGGCCTTCTCTTTTTCTTTCGATTCTTACAAACAAGAAGTGCACGCACACATATAATATAAACCACATATATACAAGCCTTTTCCTTTAGCACTTTCATGGAAAGACGGAAACTAAAAATAAATCTTTAATTACTACTAAAAATATGCTCATGTGTATGTAAAGATAGACACTAGGATTTAAATCCTAGTGAGTATAGTTGTACAATCACAACTCCACCGCTGCACCAAAAAGAAAAGTGATTCCCTTCTGATTGTCCTTTTCAATTGATTAAATTAAAACTACTTAGTCTAAATTATGCATGGTCTCGTATTAGACTTTATAGGATGTGCCTAATTAATTTAGGTTGGTTCACGTAAGATGCCGAGGGTGTTGTTACTTTATGGTACGAGCAAATTAACTACGAAAAGATCTACCTTGCATTGTATGTTTGAGAGCACTTTAGGCTTCACACCTTATGCCATGTTTGCCATAGCGAATGCATGAACTATCAACCACAATAGACAAGACTTGGCTCAAGCATTATAACAAACATCAACCTAGCAACCAATTTAACATGGTAATATTCATACCCGCTTTTGCTAAAAAGTGTAAGTATTTGTGCTGTTGAAGAGAATTTACCCACAATATACAAATAAGCAAAATTAATGAAAATAGCCGGCATGACTTGCAAAGCAAAAGTGGCAATTATTATTAATAAAAATTGCGACAATGACATGTAGATCAGACATTGTAGAGCATGTGTTTTTCTTTACATTAACGAGTTCTATCATACATGAATTAATTAATTATTTAGGGACAATTACACTTGATATAAGCTTTTTCACGACTTACATAAAAAAAATTCTTTGTTTAAGTAAAAGTTTTAGGGCAAATTTGTAACCCTGCAAATTGGGGTCAAGTATAATTTTCTCTACTATTTACTTTTTAAACACCGCAAGGAAGCTTTTTATGATAACATTCTTGATGAGGATATAATAATTCTCTAATCATTAGTCGTCAGTCTTACTGCGACTACTTTTTGGTCATAAGTCTCTATACGATTACATAGTCGTAAGTTTTACTATGACTACTTCTTGGTCGTATATCTCTCTATGACCACATAGTTGTAAGTCTTACTGCGACTATTTCTTGGTTGTATATCTCTCTACGACCACATAGTCGTAAGTCTTACTGCGACTACTTCTTGGTCGTATGTCTCTCTACGACCACATAGTTGTAGGTCTTACTGCGACTACTGCTTGATCGTATATTTCTCTATGATCACATAGTCGTAGGTTTTACTGCGACTACCGCTTGGTCGTATGTCTCTATACGACCTCATAGTCATACGTCTTACTACGATTACTCCTTAGTCGTAAGTCTCTCTACGACCATATAGTCGTAGCTCTTACTGCGACTACTCCTTGGTTGTAAGTCTCTCTACAATCACATAGTCGTGAGTTTTACTACGATCACATAGTCGTGAGCCTTACTGTGACTACTTCTTGGTCGTATGTCTCTCTACGACCACATAATCGTAAGTTTTACTACGACTACTTCTTGGTCGTAAGTCTTTCTACGGCCATGTACTCATAAGATGTTCTATGACCTGGTCGTAGACTTTCCTACGAATAGCCTATCTAGTGCCTCGTAAAGTCATCGGACAAGACGGTTAGAACGTGTATTTATCTTTAATAACTGCACACAGTTTCTTACTGACAACAACCATTGTATGGCGAACCACCCTCATATCTCTCTGACAATAGCTTTCAATGGATGGTTATGATCTGAACCATTGGAACGTCTTTTGGTGCAAGACAACAGCCACTGTTTTTATCCACTATATAAAGGTTGATGTCAGAAAGAGGTAGGGAAGAGGCGGATCCAACCAAGAGATAGTGCAAGGCATTTCTTATTACACACTTTGTAATTTTCCTCTCTAAGCAATAGCGACACAAGACATATGGTTATTATTCTCCCAGGAGGAGGTCCAAATATGTATAAAAATTCCCGTCTTTTCCTTCTACATTATCAGATCTTAGTGATAAGAGTTTTCCCCAATCCGAACAAATCATGTGTAAGATCGATATTACAATACCGACAATTCTTATGTTATATGATCTTAAACGTCTACGAAAAATATTCTGTCGCTTAATTAGCTAAGTAATTATTCAGTTTTGGATGATCTGTACAAAGAAATGCATTCGAGACCCATTGCCCACTAAACATTAGAAAAACCTTGTCTACCAAGCTTAGAGGACACTCTTCCACATTTGTGCAAATGGTAAATGATAAGTAAATATAGGCATAATTCGTAATACCATGCTCTAAATTTTTAATCATCTAAATAACTAACCTCATTAGTCTAATTCAGCCTTGTCTAATTCAGGTTACTTTGACTAAAAGTGTTCATTACATGACAGTAGACACCAAGCTTAGAACCATCTGACCAATGGACACCACGATACATCGCAAACAGGGGACATTTAGGGTGTGTTTGGTTGCTTTTGGGTAGTGGAATCGTATATCCTGGATGAGGGGAATCTGGATGAGGAGAGCCGTATTTTGAAAAAGAAGAGTGTTTGGTTCGATGTATCTGTGGATACAGACTGAATGAGTCTGTGATTGGTAGGCTGTATATGAGGCTGTATGAGCGGATACCGTAGGCTGAGAATGTGTTTGGTTGGCTGTATAATGGGGTATAGTGACCCCCCGAATGTGAGAGGTGGTGTGATTACCTCCTTCACATGTTTTTTCATTTTTTTTTGCACAAACTAAGTTATTCCTAATATTAATTTCTTTACCCAATGACATATTACTTTTTTTAACTTCTGAAAAGAACGTATTTGACAATATGATGATGTATATCAAGGAAAAAATGTGACATGCAATTATTTGGTATGAACACATGTTTTGACTAAATATTTACAACTTTACTCTAAATCAAAAGACATTAATAAAATGAACACTCCAAAGACAGAGTACATAAAGATTTATATTTCTCATAAGCATAGTCATATATCTTAGCTTACACTTCAAGCAAGTAGCCCCTACATAATTACAAAAGGTGTGCCTTGTAGACACCATCAGCACATCATCGCACAATATATAGTTTTGGGGTCTCATAACTAGTCCACATGCAGTAATTAAGCCCTACATAATTACAAAAGGTATGCACCATCCACACATCACATAACAGATGTCTATAGTTTCATCTTACATAAATAGTTAGGGCCTGTAGGGGGCAGGATTCTCCATCTACCACCAACTAATTAGGCAAAAGGTTAGTGGTCAGTGAGAAATAGCCTACTCATTGAAGTAGTGCTTCGCAATCCAACGATGGGTGGTGTACGACCAGCACGCCTATACACAAATAAGGTGTATGCACACATGGTAGCAACTAGTCCAGCTGCATTACTAATGATTTTACGGCGCTTGACAGAAAAATCATCCATCTAAAAATGCACACAAACAGTAAATTGCATTACTAATTATTTTACTAGAACGTAGGTTTTGGTTAATCACAATATTATACTTGGCAAAGTAATGGAGGATGGGTAGGATTTACCGTTTCCGAAGCAAAGATCGAGGGCTTGTGTGGTTCTTGCAGGCAGTAGATCAAATCTCTGCAATGGGAGAAATATGTTCAAGCTACATCACATTGCACATAAGGAAAAAATGCAATTGACAAAAAATGCAATTAACATTCGGCCAAATCCCAGCGAGAGAGGGCGTCGGCGTGGCCCGCGAGGGAAAAATCCCCTGACGGATCCTCCACCTCGCTCTCTTTTTCTTGCCGCCTTGGCCGGCCGCTTCATCTCCTTCCCCGTCTCCTTTTCTCGCGCCTCCCACCGGTCCGGCTCTCCAACGCGCGACTCCCGGCGCCTCCTCGGTGTTGCTCCCGACCGACTTCCCACGCGCCACCGGTTCCAGTGGCGATGCGCCGCGCGCTGGGCCATCTTCGCGCGCCAGTCGCAGCGCCGCCCGCCTTGCTCGCTCGCTCAAGACGGTGAACCACGGCCGGATCCGTGGCCTAGGGCCCGGATCCGGCCGAGGAACCCCGCGTGGCGCCCACGCCGCGCGCCGCCGCCTCGCGACCTCGCCGCGTCGCGCGCTGCGCCGCGCGCTGGGCCATCTTCGCCGCGCCAGCCGCCGCGCCCGCCGCCTTTTTGCTCGCTCGCCACGGTGAACCACGGCCGATCCGTGGCCTAGGCCCGGATCCGGCCGGTGGGGCTTCCGCGTGGCGCCCCACGAGCCGCGCCGCCGCCCCGGCGACCTCGCCGCGTCGCCGCTGCGCCGCCGCCTCCCGAAGGACTTCGCCGGATTCGGAGGAGGGAGAGGGAGATCACCTGCTGCCGGATCCTTTGACGCGGAGGACGCGTAGAAGAGCAGATATCGCGAGGGGAGCGCTGAGAGGTAACCCTAGCCCGCCTTGCCCGACTCCTCCGCCCCGAATCGGCGGCCGGTGGAAATGAGCTTCACTCCCGGTCCTGGATCCGAACCGTATGCGGGATGGGCGGATCCAGGCTTGCACAGTACATCCATTCAACCAAACATCTGAATTTTACGCACAATACGGTGGAACTGGGATCTAGCCGTCCATATTCAGGCAACCAAACACACCCTTACGGTGTCGCTAGCAACATCGCTTGGAATGCGGGGTAGGTGCGCGCGCCATGCGCATGCTGGCGCGCCACGCTACCGCTACCGTGTTAGGGGGCCGAAGAAGAAAATGAGCCATGCAGCTTTTGCTAGTTATTATAAACTTTTTTTGATAGTTATTATATTTTCTAGCAACAACTGTTGTTTATATGTATATATCATTACTTCAACTCTTAAATAGTGACTTTCAGTTCGCGGGTAAAACGGATATACCCACAGACGACAGGTACCTGCTGGCGATGAGTATGAACGAGGTTTTTCACCCGTCGTTCTTCGCAAGTATATCTGTAGATATAAATCAGAGTCGTAAATACGGATATGAGCAAGTACTATCTCTACCCGACCCGCTGCGTCTAATTGCCATCCCAAACGCAGACGGACAATTCGTGCGCCACGGGGGGCCAAGACTCGTGCTTGGTGGCACAGGTAAAAAAAAAGGCCTCAGGTGCTACATGTTTTGTCCGTCCCCCGTAGAATTTTCTTCCGATAAAAACACCGCGCGTCTCCTCGCGAAGAGAAGCTGGAGATATTTCGAAGTGGACTGCCTCGCAGCTCATTCGTCGAGGTAAAATCCCCCTGCTTTCCACTCCATTTCCTTCCCAATCGCTGGTATTCTGCTCGATGCTTCCGTTTCGTCGGATTTCCCGGGGCGAAAGCTTCGATTTGACCCAAGAATCGCCCGAGTCCGCTTGGATTTGGCCCCGGTTCAGCCCCCACCCGAAATTTCTAGGGTTTTAGCCCTCAGTTCTTCCTCCAATCCGTTTGATTTGCGGTAAATTCGGCTCCTGACGATTTTTAGGGGTTTTTTTTGGATTGCAGGGCACGAAATCCTGCAAAAAGTTTGGCCGTGAAATCTTGGGTGATTTGCTCGAATGGGGGATCATGTTGCGGTGGATGTTGGGGGGCTCGTGGCGTCCCCGACAGAGTCCGCCGAGGAGGAAGCGGCGACGCTGATTGGGATGGTGGAGTGCCGCATTTGCCAGGAGGAGGACTTGGCCAAGAACCTCGAGAGCCCATGCGCTTGCAGCGGCAGCCTCAAGGTACGTGCTTTCTTCTGCCCCAAACAAGCCGTACGGGTTCCAATCCATATTAATAATATTGTTTGCCTCCATTTCATGCTATTAATGTTGATAGATAATGGATTTTAAGGTGTTAAACAATGCGAAAGTCGAGAAACAAGAACAACACATGTGTATAGTACATATGTGCAATGTGCTACGTGCACAAGACATGCATTGGGACTTAAATCCTGAAGCTTTGTTAGGACAATTAGCTTAGCAGTTGGACTACAAGCTGATTGGAACCCCATGTAGCATGAATGAGTTAGTGTTACTCCATATGATGTGACTTTTAGACGCATCTATTGATAGATGGCTCTTGAGTGTGTGTGGTATAATCTTGTTTGGTGCAGTGGCTCTTGATATTTTCAGGGAAAAGTTGTTCCATAAAGTGATGCTAGTATGAGTGAATAGTTGCAAGCTGGGTAATCATCGTTATTGCTTAAAGAGTGGGGCATCTTTTTTGCATGCTGGTAGCTACTTGCAACAAGCTTATGGATGAAGTCATAAGTGTTTGGTATCTTGTTTGGATTGCCTTCAACTGAAGGCACTAAAGTCATTGTCATTGTTTACAAGGGGTCTAACTGCTTGCCAAAAGTTACTTGATATTAGCATTTTATATGATAGAAGTAGTTAGTGTTTACAAGTATTATTCTGTTGCCATATTGCTTTTAATCACATGTGTATTCTGTTGCCATATTGCTTTTAATCACATGTGTTTGCTAAATGTTGTTCTACAACATTTTATTGCACAGTATGCTCACAGGGAATGTGTGCAACGGTGGTGCAACGAGAAAGGAGACATAATCTGTGAAATCTGCCATGAGGTAAGCAGTTGTTTTTTATTTAATTTCACTTGTGGCATAATGACACTAGTCCATGTCCTGTTTTGTCATTACTTGTATTAAGACTCAGTTTTTTGGCCTTTCTTTTCTTTTTTTTAAAAGGTTTTAGCAGACTGGATAAGTGTGTTGCATTTCTATTTATTAACCTTTTCTTTTTCTGTGTCTAGTGTCTATGCACCATGTTCCTAGGTTTCATTTTTCAGCTATTATTTAAACATCTGACTTTCTCAGGAAGTACTAGAGCATACTAAAGTAAAAGAAGATCATGCATCTGTATCATAACTCAATCTAAACATTTTTGGCTTAGAAGAATTTGGATAGTCCCATGATTTCTGATGCATTAGGTTGTCACCTTTTGCTGAAATATGCTCCCTCTGCAGTAGTATTCATGTTAACTTGTGGATTTAACTGTAAACTTTGTTTTTGTAAATCAGATTATGAATTTTTATTCTCTGTTGTTCAGTCGTACAAGCCTGGTTACACTGCCCCTCCCCAGGTACATCATGATGAGACTACCATAGAGATAAGGTTAGTTATCGCCCCTCCCCAGGTACATCATGATGAGACTACCATAGAGATAAGGTTAGTTATCTTTGTGCATGAAACTAAATATTCTATTCTATTCTGGTGTTTATGTGAATAATATTTATGAGTGATTAGCAAAAATATTATTTATTTCTAAAGCATTAAGTTCTTTTTATTGCTCATGTGTGCATTTCTGCGTTTTCTCTAGTAGTGGAGATTGGTCCATCTCTGGCAATCGTTTGGATTTACATGATCCTAGAATATTCCCTATGGCTGCTGCTCAACACCGTTTACTTGAAGATGAGTACGATGAATATACTGCGACAAACAACAATGCTGCTGCCTTTTGCCGCTCCATATTTCTGATTGTAAGTTTTGTAGTTTATATTGTAGAGAGGTGCCCTCTTTTATCTTGTATTATTCTTAATTCGTAATCACAGAGAGATCAAATCTCATCTGTGCAATTGTGTCCTTGCACCTGACCAACTCAGAAAACTATTGTTCTTTTTTATCATAAGTTCAATTTGTCTTTTTCCCCCTTTTAATGTTGCCATTGCCAGTTTGCCACCATGTATTATTGGATGATAGTTGGTGTGTCCTTGATTTTTCTATCCAGCTAATGGCTCTTCTGCTCTTGAGGCACACATTGACCATTACTAGTAGTGATGATGAAGATGATGCTCCCGCTATTTTTTCGGTAATTAAGATTTTTTAATGCACTGTTATATATTTGTTTGCTCCTTCACCATACAGTTCAGTACTTGTTGATCTTTGGCAGCTATTTCTTTTGAGGGCAGCTGGATTTCTGCTGCCATGCTACATCATGGCTTGGGCTATTAGTATCATGCAGCGTCAAAGACACAGACAGGTTAGTGAGTAGTGACGAATAGACATACTTTCGTTCCTTTATTTAATATAATCTTCTCAGGTTGGCAAAATATTCCGCAAAATTATTTAGATGTTATCCTTTTTGCTTTTCAAGAATATAGCATGGAACCTGGTATCAAACAGCCTTTCTGCAAGGTTAAGCAACCAAAGATTCAAATTTTATAAATATATAATTGGAAAATCATGTGGGCAAGTAATTACTATTGTTCCAACCTGCGAACATGCCCTACAGCCCCAGTTTGGACTTGTAACTTGGGACGGCTACGGTTTATCCTTACTGGGCAAACATTATGTTGCTATGTCAGAAAATTCAGTACCTAGGCTGGTTTGTTTTCCAGTAGCTCAATACCCATCAATTTTGTAGGGGAATTGCCCCCCCCCTCCCCCGCCCCCAACACACACACACATTCCAATTGTAAAAACAGTTATTTGCAAACAGAATTTTCATGTTTATTTAAGCATTCTGTATCATAGTGTTTTACCCCTTCGTTTCGGCTAGTTATTAACGGTTACACTTTGATGAATTAGGAAGAAGCAATGCTATTACCGACAGAAGTGGCAATAATTTTCCACCGAAATGGAAGGACAATGCAATTCGCGGTAGCACCAGAATCTCCTACCTCACCTCATCCGGAACCACACCAATAGAATTTATCAGCAACAGGCCCATCTCGTCAGGGCATACTAGATACCTTGAGCCTTCAGCATCTGTGCATCTGCGGTTAAACTCCGAGTGCATTGTGCAAACTGTTGCCTAGGCCACGTTGCAGTAAAAAGTTGTGTGCCTTTCTTTGGATTGTATAAACTTTGTAGCTGAGTACCTCTCCAAAAAAAAAAGCAGCAGCTGAGCTTCGATGTTTCTGTGACGGGCTTTCAGCATCCTCTGTACATAAAGAGATTTCTTTCGATAAATGAGTATAAGCTGAATTAAGAGAAAGTATTGAGATGCCCTAAGGGGTGTACGGATTCGCTCATGCTGTGTTCCGATTTCCTTAAAGCTACTCTTCTAAACAAATCTGGACCCTGCGGTGTCCCAAGTTTTGCATGTCTGTCGCTCTGTCCATTAACAACTCCTCTCTTTTTTTGGCGTCTGTGTTTATTAACTAGTCTATTCCATGCTTCCAATGGATTTAGGGCACTGTTAGGCGAAGATTCTCTATTTTTTAAGACAAAATAAAGTGCAGCCCTTGATGCTTGTCATTGGTACGGCTGATTTTGTCGTGGACGGAAGCAGGCTAGATGGCCAGAGCATGGCTGTGCATCTAGCCTCTCGCGTTCAAGTTTTAGACCTGCGCTAGTATGTATCGATTTTAGAAGTATACAAAGCATATACAGAGAACGTGTACACATATTTGTATGTGTGACATGTGACGTGTGTCCGTCTGGTACAGAACACATGAGCTCGGCATGATCTATAGTTCTGTGCTTGGCGTTGAGATGTCATGTTTTCTGACGGTTACAGAGATACAAGTGTTTGGAGCAATCGCAATTCGCACAAGTCAAGATGGCCGAGTTGGTCTAAGGCGCCAGTTTCAGGTACTGGTCCGAAAGGGCATGGGTTCGAATCCCATTCTTGACAGGTTATACATTTTGTTATATTTTTTTATTGAAGAAATACGATAGTATGGTACTGTAATTGACACAAGCGATGCAACTCGTTTGTTTCACTAGTAGTGTGCCCGTGCTAACGCTACGATAAAATACAAAACAAGATAAAATTTGTAAAAAAATAAAACGAACAATCAGATTCATTAAGATTCACGTCTCATATATTGTATAATCAAATATTTTTATCATATAATAAATGTCACATAAATATGTGACCGGTCGGAACCACCCAACACACAATGCTCAAAAGCCTACGACCGATTCCCAGGTCTTGCGACCGCTTCGCGAGACCATACGACCGGTTAACAGAAGCTACGACCGTTTATCGCGTGATTTAAACACCTTCCCGACATACAATTCAATTCATTCTATGGGCATCGATGCTATTGACTTCACCAACAATTTGTATTATGCGCCTTACAACATGGTTCACATGAATCTACCAAATATTTGAAGATGGAAGCTAAATAGTACAGAAGCAAAACAACTCAATTGCTCAGAAAATGGATCAACAGATCTGGAAACAAATACTCACAGCATTAGCAATGGTTAGCCAATGAAAGCACCGTGGGAGGGGATCCTCTGCTGATGGCATGGTATCATGATTCCAGTATGTTATGTTCTGGAATTCTGCATGGGATACAAAATTGCTAACCTCCCCATCCAAGCTCTGCATATCCTTTCCTCCACTCTTCTTCTCCAACACATAACCTACAGAGAATTTTGAAACCACCACAAACTCGATCAAAATACACAAAGATTGTATCCAACTCACAATTTCTAATGAAAAATCTGGAAAGGACAGACCGTGACCACCACTCACATCATATCATCACTATAGTCTAGATATACATTGCTATTATGCTATAGCTGCAAACTTGTGTTCCCATAAAATTTTACATTTCTACCAGGAAGACATATCTCAGATAACAAAAGAGTAAAAGATCATGTCATCATTCAATGAACATTTCGTAGTAAAGAAAACCAACTTCATGTTCCTCTGAAGGGCTTCTATTCTATTATAAGCACTACCCTGTTGAAATGAATTACACCTATCTAACAATATGCACACCGTAGGATCAAATTAAGTATACTTTCACAAATTATAACACACTAATTCAACTATAAAAAGATTCAGATTTCCACAGAAGCTTCAACTTGGAGCAGTACCGCACATTACAATTCCTCAAATCTACCAAAAAGAGTGCAATTTGGATAGAGGGAGGTGTGCAATTGCAAAGTTTTTGGTACCCCTCATACCATCAGGCGATAATTCGATGCACATTGCTATGAATCAATCGAAATTTCATATTTTCCACCCAAAGCTTCCATATAGATTATAATGTTACCGTCTCCACCAAACAATACCAGGCTTTGGGAACACAAGAAGCCCACCGTGTAGACCAATCTGCAACTGGAACAATCGAAGTCCTACATAAGAACACGAATTAGAGAAAATCCAAGTTAATTGCCAATCAAAATCCATAAAATTTCATGCTCAAATGTAAAAATGGAATTCGAGTGAACCTACTTGAGAAAAATTTAGTAGTGTTTGTCATGCTTCATGCAGAACCAATTTTAGCTCTCTTCTCTCTACTATTTATGCTTCTTCCTCACCATCAAGCTGTGATATGGAGAAACAAATTCACTGTTTACCCTAACCATGTACTCAGGACTTACTTTCAAAGAGGTAAACAACCCTTGGTGGAATTAAATCATCAGATGAGAAAAACATAGAAGGGATGATCAATACCAGGCCACAAACAAATCAGATACCTTGTCCTCTCACCATCAGATGGATGTCGGTGAGAGAGGCGGCGGCAAGAAGGGCTTGTGTGAGTGCCTGACCTCGGTGGGATTGCCCTGTGTGGTGAATGAGCAACAGCAGAAATGTTAACAAAGTAATCATCAATCGCGTTAAATAGCATATGCTTGCTCCTTTTTAGTTGGAACATAAAATCTTTCTGTTAGCAATTCCTATGCTGATCAAACAACCCCAAAAGACAAAAGGAAAGAAGCCTACTCAAATAGTGCAGTGGTGCTTGGCCCTCTCGATCCAGATCCGAACAATACATGTAATTTCTTTTCACTATGCAAGAAAAAAACAGAATACGGAACCGACTTAGAGATGGGTTCGTTTTACTTCACTTTTAGCACGGAATGAGGAGTCGTCGGAATGGCGAGGAGGTGGCAACACTGTCAAGCCTCCATTGATTACCAAATCATCGTCATCCTGAAGTCTGACAACCTCTTTAATTGAGAGAGTTACCTTAGCGTCATAACAGCTTATGATCACTGCCACAACCTGGGTTCAAGAATGAATTCAGAAATTAATCAGATCACCGGATTGAGATGCTACTTGAACTGAAAACACCTTTGCCAACAATTTGTTCATGAATTTTTGTTTCTAACCCACTTTCAATTTTCATTAGTGTGCTATTTTTCTCTACTAAGTAGGTTAGACCTACTATTTTAATTCACGACCTTTGGTTATATCTCCTCTGTTCAACAATCCTATTTCTAGTACATAAGAAATCCATATATTTGTATTCAAAGATGATTGCACCAATTGTATACCATACAAACAAGAAAATGAATATTCACAGAGAGTATCCATCATCGTGAATAAAAATTAGTCTGAACATTTTCTCTAACACAATATAAAAGCAATAAGGACTTACTTCATCGAGTTCCATTGAAATATGTGAGTGATCACCCATGTATTGGACCTAATTAGAAGTGGTGAAAGAGTCGATTAGGGTAAAGATTAAATTTTCCCAACTTAATCACTATCTTGCTCTAATAATAGTACTTGCGGGGAAGAATTGGTAATGCTGAAGCAACCATGAAAGTTTTCCTTTCCTTTTGTAATTTGCTCAAAAAGTTCAATATTATGGCACAAAATAGAATGACATCATATCAGCACAATGCAAGAAAGATGCATAAATTCTTCCCTTGCAAGTGAAAGATGAATACAGAGCCTCAATATAATAATATATGATATATTCGTCCCTTGCAAGTGAAAGATGAATATAGAGCCTCAATATAATGATATATGATTATCTGTTAGAAACCTTAAAGGTTGTATCAAATATCTGTTAGAAACCTTAAAGGTTGTACCAATATAGTCAACGTAAAAAAGTTCAGATTTATGAAGCACATGAAATTGTGTCATAGATGGAAATAGTAGTTTGTTCATTTGTTCTGAACCATTCCTGGTCTAACAAAATTGTGAAATAAGCCCTTAAATGGCTGGCACCACATAAGACTCCCTTATCCTTATCATCAGAGCAATTTACAATGAATACAGTGAATGCAAATTGTTGCATGTTACGTCAATAACCTGGCTGTTGAGAAAGTCGACAAGCATTAGACAACCCAGGACCCGCAAATCATCATTTGATTTCTGATCAAGAAGAGTGCGAACAAGGCTCAATGTGCTTGTGGCCAGCAATGGTCTGAATAAAGAACAATATGATCGTATAGTAACTAAGATTGGTTGTGGATGCATCATCGCGTAACAGAACCTTTACACTTACATATGCTCCTTGCATGAACACAGAAGTTTCCTATAGATGCATGGCACAACTTTGGCCAATGTGAAATTCTCATGTCTCAGTTCCTTATAGCATCTTTGCTCAAGATACTCCGTGATCTGCCCAAAAAATAGCAAATGTAAATGTAGAGCAACTAAATCAAGCGTTACCTATGAAATGTTTGAACACTCACTCGTGCAACAATCAATTGACTGCGGTTAGCAAACAGAATGTGGCATACACGAACGGGGAATGAGATGGGCTGACCTGCTGTGCCGTAGGGTTTGGAAGGGATGAGGAAGCGGGCACGCGGGGAGGACGGCCACTTCCATCAGCTCGTCCACGGGAGGCACCGTGGGGTGCTCCGGCCGCGGCAGCACCGGAGCCGGCGATCTGGCCTTGCGCGACCCACTGCTTCCCCCTGAGCATTGGCGGCATATCCAGCATCTTCGCAGAGCGCTTCCAATGCTCACGACGCGCCGGGCCTCATACGCCATGCCTCTCGTGCATAGCGAGAGGGTGGGGAGGAGAAGGCGGCGGTGGAGCGGAGGAGCGGCGGAGATATCAGAGGGGAGGAGGCGCACGGATTCGGTGGTGGGAGGCAGGAGGAGGAGGAGGCGGCGGAGCAGAGGAGTGGGGGTAGGAGGAGGCGGAGCGCGGAGTGGGGAGGAGGAGGCCGTATGCGTAGTAGGGGTTCGTCATCGCGCCCGCTCCGGATGACGCTAGGGTTCCGGATGAGGAGGAGGCGACGGAGCGCGGGGGGAGGAGGAGGCGGCGGCGCGGGGGGTGGGGAGGAGGAGGAGGAGGCGGAGGCGGAGGGGGGGAGGAGGCGGCGCGGGGTGGTGTGGGGAGGAGAAGACGGCGGCGCGGGGTGGGGTGGGGAGGAGGAGGAGGAGGCGGCGGCGAGCGGGAGGAGGCGGAGGGGGAGCGGGGGAGGCGGCCGTGGAGGAGGAGCGAGGGCGGAGCGGGAGGAGTGAGAGAGATGGGACCGGCGCGGGGGGCAGGGGGCGGGGGGAAGCAGCTCTCGGCCGGAAATTTCGCGAGGTGGGGGTATCAGAGAGGGAGGAGAGGTTCAACGATGTGCATGATCCAAATGGTTTTGGCCTTAGGATCTTCAATGAGTAAGAGAAGAAGGTTTGAGGAGCGATCCAGACTATTCATTTGTATAAAATTGGATTACTTGGTACACAAATCTGGGTGGACTTAGATTAGGCATGACTGTAGGGATGGTTGAGCGGGGTGGATTTAGTAAAGAAAATTTTGGTGTATTATAGAGTAGGGTAGATTTGTTTTGTTGGGAAGGAAGGCAAGGACGCATGGCTATTGGAATTGGAGGCAACGTTTTGTGGCGGATGACACCAAAAGACGCCAGCACAGCCACGAAGAGAAACCTACGAACCACCCCACCGGTATAGCATTCAACTCTTGCAACATTTTATTTCCCAAGCACCAAATCTTATACCAGATCAAACAATGTATTCGTCAGGATATCGAAAACTCATATATAACCAAGTACCGAACCAGAAAATCAGTATTGAGGAGAGGGGCATGATGTCCAGATACCCCCAAAACAAAAACACTGGTGAAAATGGGATGGAAATCTCTCACATAATGCAACAACTGCCACCTTGACGAGAATAACAAGTATGTTTGGCTAACGCTCACCACCACCCTTGAAAACTTTTATATACAGAACATCAACCATTCACTTTGATGGTTGCTTGTCCTTGACGAGAATAACAAGTATGTTTGGCTGACGCTCACCACCACCCTCGAAAACTTTTATATACAGAACATCATCCATTCACTTTTAATGTGGCACCATGATGTCTGAGCACCAAGCTGCCCTGCATTTGAATTGCTTTGAATTACTCGTCCTAGCCTCCATACAGGGCATCTGTCTCGTACGCGTCGTACTCCGGATCCACTGCATTCCATTCAACATAATAATTGTCCTCCCGTAGACTTCACTAGAACCTAGTAAATCCTCAGAATGACTTACCTCTAAAGAAGTAAAGTTAATAACAAAGATGAGTACAAAAGTACTCACCAAACATTAATAGCAACATGTAATTCCCATGCCAACCATTCATCAGCTCAACAATCATATCTCATCTATCATCGTTTTGAAATTAAGTTTTTATGTGGTAAAAGTTCCAATTGAAGTTTATAAATCTACTAATAACTCATATTCAAATATAAAGTCACTGATAGACTCTTGTAGCCTTCAGTCTAGGAGATAGGCGTAAATCATATTTTAAACCCTGCGTAGGTTATTACTTTAGCCATACCTACTTCAACTTTAATTGCAATAAGTTTCTTTACATTTCCTTAGATGTGATGCTCAAATCAGAGTATGGAGTTGTTTCCCTATTTCCATACCTCCACCCAACTAGTATATCTCTAGTCATTGTGCCAGGCCGATCTTGCCTTCATTTGACACTCCACGTGCTACTTATAGGTGCATGGATTTTGCCCTCCTTGACCTTACCTAACCTCATAATCATATGCCCCTTACCCACATGTAGTGTATAGTAACTTGACAAGGCAATTGAGCCATGTCTGTCTTCGACGAGACTATGGCCGATACGATAAATATGGCTTGTTAAACGAGTGAGAGTTGGTTTATCCTTATATAATATTCATATATAGAGGATCCTATACCTGCCACTATCTTTTCTTTCCAGTCTACCCATCTCTTATTTATCTGTAGGACAGTTACTCCATCAACTACCTACCCTTCCATATTCATCATTATTCACATCAATCATATGATTTATTACAAAACTCATTTTATGCAGAGGACGATATTAGTTAGTACAAAATAATTTTTACACAAATTTACTCTAATCAAAATGATAAAAGGCATGCTTGCTTGAGATTTCGTAGTAAGTCCCAGTCTCAGGTGCTTTGGGTGAAATCCTTCCTCCGTACTCGATCCGTCTCCCACATTAAGTATGCATTCTATGCCACAGAACATGCAAATCTTTGGAACATTCTACACTATCAAAGCCCGATGGTTGGCCCACGAGCGAATGCAAACGTGATATATTAACATTGGCTAACTTGTAATTATTTCTTGACGTAGATGAATTTTTACATATGCACTTTATTTTTCTCTTTTCTTTCCTCTTCTTTCTCTTTTCTTTCCTTTTCCCTTTTCTTTTCCTTTCTCCTACCCTTTCCCCTGGTCGACCGAGCGGGCCTCAACCCATTAAGAGGCCCCGTATGCCTTCCGTGCCTTCTTGGACATGTTGGCCCACGGGGATGATGCCGTCCACCTGACGGCTCTCCTGCAGGCTTGTGAGCTTTCCAAGGACAAGAGGTTGGGGGTGGATCGGTTTTGTTTGGAGTTTGGGTTGGAGCGACGGCCCTGGCCGGAGTCAAGCGGAAGAAGGGGAGGGCTGAAATGGACAATTCAAGTCCAAACGCAAATCCTAGATAAATAGATGGACATGGTGGCATACAATCAATCACAACGGGAATAGTGACAAATCGTAGATGGTCAAACTAAGGCCCCTTCATATGGCCTTTTGGCTTTAGCTTTTAGTTTATAAATAGTAAAGCTTGTAGAGAGAGAAGGTTACTTGTATGTGATTATAGTCGATATAAATGAAGTCGCTGCAGTGTGTACTATAATTGATTAGTAGACCCCCGCCTTGAAAAGATACCCTCTTTAAAAGCTAGATACTGTAGAAAAGTCATTTACTATAGAAAAACAATTGTTAGAAACCAATATGAACATACCTAAGCAAATAAGCAGTGGCATATGATCAATTTTTTCTTTAGAAAACAGGAATTTGTTTAGATTCATGTGAGAACTAAACCTTTTCTTTTGAAATTCTTGTGGAATTCATATAAAATTATTGTATTCTGCACGGGCCTAAGTTTTATGGTTTAGTTCAATTTTGTAGTTAAGTGGAGTGCCTGAGTTTTTATGGATCTAATGTTTTTTTAATCCATTCCAAATCAAAGGTTTCTTTTTTTTTATGACAAATCAACTATTTCTCATGCAGACAAGAAGTCTTAGGGGACGTGGAAAGCCAGAACATCTTTTTCATGGAGAATCTCTCATCCCAGTGTATGATAACAAGCACATGCGTCAAACATGAAAAGGACGAAAGGTTCATATCAACAGGAAAAGAAACATCAATCAAGAGTTTGATGTTTCCTTTATCATGAAATTCCTTTGTTCCAAATGGGGACTTAATTCATGTCAATGAGTTCCACTATTTTCTTTGCATTTTCCTGCTCCTGTGTAACTATAGTTCCTGATGACAAGAAAATAAACTTGCTCACTATGCTCAGCACTCACCAAGATTTGATCTGAACCATTAACCATAACAATGAAAACTCTAACAAAACAACAAATGAGCAATGTGTTTAACATACATGAAAACTCACTTTCGTGTCAACAGCATGAAGGGTCTACTGCTGTCTGGTCCTGATGAACTCTATGCTAGCTGCGTATACACCCTATAGTTGATAACTGTCACACATCTTGGAGAACCAGAAGGGCATTTCTTCATTGCAGCTTTTCATTTCTTCGCATTAATACAAAACCTTTTTTTATTTGATTTACATCGCGATGTATAGATATAAGGATGTATAGATATAAGATATTGCGTCAACTTGCCATAAACATTGCACACCCTTTCCCTTCCTTGACTGTACAAGTATTCCTGTAGGAAATCTTTTGAATTCTGAACATTTCATGGAACAACTCAGACCCAGAAAAGAAAAACTGAAAGAACCCAAAACACCAAAAGAATTTAACCTCCTGCTATCTGAAGATCATGGAACTTAACATTTGTTGTGGATCGGATCAGATCCTCTTCGGACACGCCGCTTGCTCATTCTGTCGGGATCAAACACCGTCGAAGGGGAAGAACCGGTGGCCGCTGTGTGCTTCTCGGACATATCAGATCTTGCAGCAGCAGCAGCATTGCCCTCTGCAAGCTCTCGTGGTTGCTCTGCTGGCAAGACATTTGCACCGTTTGTTCGGGCAAAACCGCCCAGGCTTCGAATGGCAAGAACCTCTGATGTAGAAGCCAAAATAACAAGCACAACGAGAATGGCTTGTCGATGGCAGTGAATCCCCATTCTCATCTCTCTCTCCCTCTTCGAACTTGCAGTCTAGTGGTAGAAGAAAGTAGTATTTTGTGTCTACGTGATGTTGTGCCTATCTGAACTCGAGACAAAAATATGCAGAGTGGAAGCTAAGGAACATCGTGGTACTATGTGCTATTTGTGTCTGTAGATATAGGGCCTCTTAGACTGCATGCATCATAGTGACGGTAAGATCTTGGTCCAAAAGAGTAAAGCTCAAAGTGATCGACCCCAAGCGATCACTTTATACCAACAAGGCCACTGAGAGAAACAACAAGGAGTTATCTTCCGAAGTGAAAGAAATTGCACCCTGCAAACTCAAGAACGATTACGAAGATTCTGGTGGAGTTCTTATATAAAAAAAAGTATGAAACTGGTCTCCAGGCCAAACTAGCATAATGCTTTATGCTCCATCGGCAGGGTGTCGTCTTTGCGTTTTTTTTACTTCAGAAGCTTCTCTTTGAAGCAAGGAAACACGCTTCTCCATGCAAAACAGCACAAGGAAACACATCTTGGTGTGCCTTCTTTACGAGTAGTTTCTTGTGCTGGAGCTTGTCGCTTTATGCTCTTTTGCTCTTTCATCATTCTTGGCTTGTTCTGGGCTCTGCCCTTTTGCCGTGGATTTAGTGGGTCCCAAAGCAGCCCCATTCAAAGATCCAAAGAGCAGCCACATTCCAAAGGGATCCTACTAATCCAAGCAACCTCAGGGTTCTTAGAGCATCTCCAACAATGTCCTCTAAATCTCATCCCCTAAATCATTTTTTAGAGAACACAATCTAGAATATAGAAGACTAAAAATATGTAACCTCCAACAAGTCCTCTAAATATAGTCTCCTAAATTAAAATCTGGGTCCACAAAAACTACCAACCAAAGAATTTAGGGGATTGGATGGCGCAGGAGCGTTGGGGCCGATTTAGGAGATGGTGTGCGTCCTCCATATATGGGGGACGAAAAATTAGGGATGTAGTCCTCTATATTTTTGGGTACCACTTAGGGGATCTGTTGGAGCATTTTTTTTACCTTTTCTTCTATAATATAGGGGATATGAGCACTTTAGAAGATTTGTTGGAGATGCTCATTATAACGGGTCGAAGACTAGCCTATTTTCAGTTTTATTGGCTTAACCGGCGCCCCCATTAAAATGGGCCACCGGGCAAAAAAATTCAGCCCGGTTTGAATTGCAGTCTGCCCGCCTGGCCCAACACGCGGCGCCGAGCTTGCCCAAATGAGCAACGACGCCTTCTCCAGCCCTCCCCTCTCCAGCCCTCCCCTCTGGCGGCGTGGCTCAATTCCTAAGTTCAAGGCCATTTGCCTCCTCTTCCTTAGTTCCTCACCTCCTCCCCATCTTGCGATGCGGCTCGCTCGATCTCTTCCTCAGTGCATCCCTCCAGTCCCCGCTTCCTTCCTCTCAAATCCCCATTGAATGGAGGGAGCTGAAGGCGGTGAAGGGGGAAGCCTGGATGGCGGTGGAGACCGAGGTAGCGGGGGCAGAGGTGAGGAGGGCGGTGGCTAGTAGGGGTGCAAACGGAACGGATAATTTCTGTCCGTCCGACCGACCGAAAGTATACGGAACGGATACGGAATGGGTAGATGGGTATCCGGCACTATCCGTATCCGACTCTGAGGAAAAAATATGGAATAGGATACGGGATAAGTGATATCCGTCTGTATATATCCGTATGTCAAATGATATGAGAAAGTCTATTATGACTTCACCTAGGAACAAAATAACATATAGGCAGATTGTCATATCTAAACAAGCAGGAGTACTAAGGCCCTGTTTGGATGCCATGGTCTAAAGTTTAGTTGTCTAAAGTTTTGGACTAAACTTTAGTTGCCTAAACTTTAGCCACTAAACTTTAGTCGAAGGTCCTGTTTGGATCCTGTACTAATGGATAGGACTAAAGTTTTAAAAAGACCATACTACCTCTCCTCGTTTCGTGCGTCAGCCATTAAATGGGAGGTGAGAGACCAACATGCATGGGTAAACACGTCTTTGTGCCTAAAACCCAAAACTTTAGACCACTTTAGTTCACTTTGGTGGACTAATGGTCTAAAGTGTTTTTTAGGGGTGGTCTAAAGTTTAGATCTAACTTTAGACCACCTGTTTGGAGACTTTAGACCTAAACTTTAGTAACTAAACTTTAGATGGAGGGATCCAAACAGGGTCTAAGTGTTCTTTCTTCAACATCTCAGTAATTAGTCTCTCCATGTTCGCTCTAATCATACCATACTGTCCAATGCCCTGTGCAAAGAAACGGATAATTTACGTCCGACCGACTGTCCGAAAGATTACGGATACGGATACGGATTCTGACTCTAAGGGAAAAAATGTGGAATAGGATACAGGATAAATGATATCCGTCCATATCCGCTTCGATTGCACCCCTAGTGGCTAGGAAGGCGGTGGCGGTCGGGGCGGAGGCCATGTCAGTTGCAGGGCGGCGGTGGTACACATATGGGAGGATCGACTGTAACGGTAACTATAGATATGGAACTATGGAGTTGTCGCATGATTTTGGCTTCTTAGCAAATGAAAGCTTTGGCTTCTAAAAAAGCTAGTATTAAGCTGCACAACTGTAACCTATGCAGAATTCATCCAAGAACCCCAAATATCTGCGCCAATCAAAGGTAAGCGACCCAACCGGGGAGGGGAAAAAAAATCTAATATCGGCAGGGAATTCCAAAGATTGTAGCCACGAGTGGACTCAACTTGTTGCGTCGACTCCAAGCGAGTGGAAAAATCGCGCGGCCCACCTGTCAGCGCGGTTGCCGTCGTTGCCGCCGCGCTACGGATGGAGGTTGTCGCCGGAGGTCGCACTCGGCGTCGAGGTCGCTGCTGCCAGGGCCTTGCCTCCTCCAAGGTCGGCACGGGCACGGGAGCCGCCGCAGCTTTGGATCTGGTCGTCGAGCGCCTCGCCCCCGCCGACCGCCGCGGTCGAGTGCTGCGCCGCCAAAGAGGAGAGAGTTAAGAGGTAGAGGAGACTTGAGTAGTGAGACCTCAAGAGTTCGTACGGAACTCTCGTGTGACTCGATCCGGGACGTGAATGTTCGATCGAACGGGTCTAAGAACCCGAGCATGCGCATCGCCGAATCTGCCTGTGATCCCCATTGCCGCCGCCGCCGCCGCCCGCTGCGTCGCCTGGATGCCGAGGGCTGCTGCGGGTGCCTCCTCTTCCTCTGCGACGGCTGCGAGGGCGGTATAGCCATTGGCCAGTGTTGCTTCCATGCTGCTGCTGCTCGAGTTTCAGGCTGCAAAAGATGGATGCTTTACGCGTGGGCGAGGAATGATACAATAAGGAATTTTGATTGCCAATTCGCCGTGGTTATTGCTTGTAAGGTGGTGTTCGAGTTGGTTAATGTGAGTTACAGAGATGGCTGCGGCATGGTGCATGCTTCTCAGGATCAAGAAAAAGAACTTTGATCAGTATTATGGTGTCGTACATTGATCAGGATTCGAAGTCCCTTCATTCAGCTATAGGGAACAAGAGTCCCGGCATGTTACCATGTTTTGTTGAATTTTGGCCGAGAACCCTAGCATCCACCGAAGGACGATGCCACCTCTTTGCCAACTAGCCACGAGCCGGTTCCTACAATACCATGTTCGAAATGCAGAAGTAATGTGGTGAATTGAACAGTCCGATGTTTTAATTTATCTTAATGCTAAATGCATGCTTCGTACTAAAGGCATATTGTGTGTATGGTTGCTTGTACCAAGTGGTACATGTATAGGATGATCCTAGAGAAAAGGCTATCCATGTGTTTTGTTGCTTGACATGAACCATCCTATCATTGGGTGAGATACAAATTTGATGAATTTTCCCTCTGTACGAGTTGAGCCATCTCATTCACTAAAAACAACTGAACCACATGATATAGGACCACCATATTCCATTCAACCTCATCCCATCAACAAAATACACCCTTAATTAAGATTATTCTAATTCAATTCATCACTCAGCTAAACAGATTGCTGCATTTGGAATCATGCATCTAGGATGATAAATACTTTATACATGGCCTTCGTATCTTCTCTCAACCGGATTCTTAGAAAATGCTATAGATCAAATAGTGTTGCTGCATGATATTTCAGTGCTGATTTTTCCAGAGAAAACCGCCAAATTTTTTTATCTGTTAGAACTCACTGGTAATGCACCAGCTCAGTTGGGCTGAAAAGCTATGGCTTATGACTAAAATTACACTGTAGCGGCTAAAATTTTATTGTAGCTAAAAGTGGCTTATTTAGTGTAATTAAATTTAAAAATAGAAAAAAAATATGTTAGCTTATTACGGACAACGCAAACGAATATGAAAAAAAGAACCGGTAAAAAAATTTAAAAAAACTAAAAATTTAGAAGAAAAAAAAGATGAAATTTATGAATAGTGAAAAATAAGTCAGAAATCAGAAGCTAAAATAAGCGGGGCCATATCTCTTAAAAAAAAAAACCGCAGGATCGAAATGACCTATATGCTCTTTCATGGGTTAGGCACTTCCTGCTTTTTTGCCATCACCGCCGATTTATGTGAATGGGATGAGCCCCTTCCGCGAGTGGACAGTGGTGTCAACATGCTGAGCTCGAGCATGATACTGACTTGACGCTATCAAAGTCTGAGTCTAACATTGAGCTCGAGGGAGCTATCTTTGCCACTAGCAAGCTCTCTCTTAGTGGGAAGGAAGAGACAACGGGTGGATTCTTTTCGACTACGACTTATATTTTTTTTATCTTAACATGAATACTTATGTGAACGAATCGAATGCTGATAAGTCGTTTTGATAAACCCATTCAAAAAATCTATGAAGAAATTATCCTATTTATTTATTCGAAGTAAATTATAAGCAAAAAAGAATTGGACCAATACCATTAGCCTGGGGAAGCTTTGATGGAATGATGGACCTCATGGTAGCGTCCTCACAAGCTGGCGGCTTTTGGCTTTTGCTACAGTACTTAACTTTCAAACGGAGTATTTTCTCAAGACAAGGTCTACAAGTTAAACGATCTACACATTAAAAGCCCAACATCTGTACCAGCCAAAATTACAAGTGAGTATCTGTCTCTTCGTAATCTGTACCGTAAACAGTCAAAATTCAAAAATTTTAGCCAAAAGTCATAAGCCGCAGCCGAAAAGAACAGGCCCTAAAGCATGAAGGGTGTTTAAGTAATTTCTCATTCTCTCTAAGATTTTAACTTGTGAGTTTTTTACTCAACATCATATAGAAAACTATACATGTCAAAAATGGCATGTAGGAAAGCCAGATAGTTTTGGGTGTCAACAGGCAAACACCGGACTTTCATGACGTCGTATAATTAATCCCCCCTTTCCCATTTTAATGACCAGTGGCGGAACCAGGATTTGGCTACGCCCCAGGCTGAACTCTAACAACTTAAAACTAACGCCAATTTATATCCATACCACGATATAACAAAAGTATATCATAATTAGCTAATTGCACAAGTATATAAATGGTCACAAATTGAATAATTTAATTGTCCATAAAAGTACTTCCATAATTTTTAGAAATATATAATGATAACCCAATGGTCAAGGTTGCATTTCAGAGACACAACAGTAAACATAATGTCAAGAGTTTGACAAATGGGAGTACTTCCATAGATCAACTAACATTAAGAGCAACATTAAGGACTTTCACTGCATAAATGCACATGTTCACCATTAGTTCGACTAAATACAGAATACATTTATTCATTGCTAGAAAAAACACAATAACAGGCTGCTAAAACCTTAGGCATGATCAGAAGTTCACTAAAAGTACAGTTGCATAAAGTACAGAGATCACAGAGCATACCTTCGCGTTGAAATCTGAGTCAAGAAGTATATTGGATGATTTTATATCTCTGTGAATAATCAATGGATTGCAGTGCAGCCAGTGCTCATGAAGGTGTTCCAAACCTCTGTGGTTACAAAATTGACCTGGATTAGTGTTCTTTATCCTTATTGTAACTTGGAAAAATACAGAAATACAAGAGTTTAGAATTTGAACCTTGCTGCATCAAGAGCAATTTTCAAGCAAATGTGCCAACTTAAAGATGATCCACGAGAACATCCTCTGAGTAAGGAAAAAGCAGTCAAATATTTTCCTCACCGTCGGGAGGATGGAGGGGCGCCGGTGGCGCTGGCCGTCGGAGGCGGAGGGGGCGGGCTGGGAGGCCGAGGCCGGGCGCTGGCCGGGAGGCGCCGAGAGAGGGCAGCCGAGCCGACCGTGGCTGGGCCGGGAGGAGCGAGGCGGCGGCGCGGGGGGAAGCGGCCGGAGCCAAACGGCGCTGCCGGAGGCGGAGGCGTGGCGCCGTGGCGGCGCTGCCCGAGGCAGGCAGGCGCGAGAGAGGCGGCCGGGAGGTGGGCGCGTCGAGGAGGCGGGCGGGAGGGGGCGGAGCAGCGATGCAGTGCGGCGAGGCCGGTGCGGGGCGGCGGCGGTCGGGCGATCGCGCAGATGAGACGGAGGAGGCGGAGGCGAGGCGGATTGCGGGCGCTGGATCGCGCGATCGCGCAGATGAGACGGCGGAGGAGACGAGGCGGAGGCCGATTGCGGGGCGACGCTGGATCGGTGCGGACTGCGGTGCGGTGCAGCGGCGCTAGATCGGTGCGGCGGAGGCGGAGGCCGGTTTCTGCCTTGTGCTGCTGCTGTGCTGGCGACGAAGCGTTTAGCTAGGGTTTTCTTTGAGCGACCGACGTCGCAGGCAGCGCGTGAAATCGTGAAGACTTGGGCGTGCGGAGCAGTGGTGGGCCGCGTGAAGACTGTGGGCTGCTGGCTTAGTGCTAAATTGTGAAATATATATGGGCTACCAGGGCTGAATATTAGGAATAATACCTTGGGCTGACCTGAGCTATATACTACAAATTTTCTCACGCCCCGGGCTAGAGCCCACCTTGCCAGGGGCCCAATTCCGCCCCTGTTAATGACCATGGAACAGTAACTCAAATTAAAAACCCAATATATCAAGTATGCGTTGTTTTTTCTTAAGAAAACACATATTAGTTTCTTATTAGGAACTAGACGACACATGGTGTTCGTATTATCTTCTACTTCTAATTTCTATTTGGAGAAGTTAGAAACCAATATGAATACCTGAATTCTCAAAGTGGCTTCTCTACTTCTCTCGCTCCTGTCTTACTCCGAGGATAAGGCAGAGAGTCACATACGCATCGCGCACCTCATTCCTCTCGCTCTAATCTCGCACACGCACCTCACTCCTCTCGCTCTAATCTCGCACACACACCTCACTCCTCTCGCTCCAGTCTCGTACACGCACCTCTATCACTTTTCCCACCATTCGCCCGCTACTTTTAAAAGCCACTTTTTTCACCAACTACTATTCATTTTTAGCAAAAAGCTGTCAATCGTAGCCCAAAAACCCTCATCTGCAGCCAATACGAACACCCTTGTAACTCTCTTCAACCGTGGTACATGCAACAATATCATCATGTAATTTTTTTTTCTGTTAGTATCTATGAGATGTGAACTAAACCCAATAAAATTAAGATGATAAGATGATAAAATCTACTAAAAATTCAACTGTCATTCCCTAAACATCTCCGAAGTTACAAGGCAGAACCCTGAGTCCAATCGGCCCAAAAACCTACAGCAGCACATAGGTGACAAAGCCTAGAGGACAGGACGGCCGAACACGGCAAGTCATTAGGGTTAGGGTTTTAGAAAACCCCAGCGTACGGAAATACCCACGCGGATCCAACGGCCCAACCCACCCCCAAATCGGCGCAAAGCCTTAGCCGGCGCGAATCTCAGCGCAGCCCGCTATAAAGGTCCCGCAGCTCCCCACCGTTTTCCGCCGCGCCTCCCTCCTGACGCACTGCTAACGCTCTCCCCTCCTCGTGCTCGCGCGGCGCAATAAGAGGAGGCTAAAACCCTAGAGAGCGAGTCGGCGAGCCAGCCGGTGGTCTTTCGCGATGACGGCGCCGGCTGACAAGGGGAAGAAGGCCAAGACCGACGCCGACGGCGGCGAGGAGAGCGAGCAGATCGACGGCGCCCTCGTCCTCTCCATCGAGAAGCTCCAGGAGATCCAGGACGAGCTCGAGAAGGTGAGCCGCGCCTCTGCTTCTCCCTCGAGTTTAGGGACTATTTTTGGTGCGTTGTGATGGGTGGGGCGGTAGGTCCGGCTGATTTGGCAGCGGGTTTATGGTTTGGACCTGGGGGTTGTGTTGAATTTGGGAGGGATTCCGAGATTGTGGTTTGGTGGAATTCTTCCCGCCTTGTGGTTGCGGTGTTGCGGATTACCCTGTGGCGCAGAACATTCTAGTTGTCCCAAAGGTTTGGTTTTGGCGAATTCCGTTAGGAAATTATTGGGATTAGGGGATGGAATTTAAGTGGTAGGTAGCGTTAGAACGTGAGGTTTGTGCTACTGCTACAGACTGGTGCGTGACTGAGCTTGTTGCAACTATCTGTTACTGACTTTAGTTATATCGAGCAGCATGTAAATTCGGTAAAATTCAAATTTTAGGATATAATAGTATTGCTGTATTGGAAGGAATCTAACGATGCTCCAAAAGGCAGTTGGCGGATACAGCGTTTAGGCGGTCTCTGTGTGGTTGCCAGATAATGGTTTATGTTGGACTTGTTCCTGTGAGACAAATTATTAACCTTTTTGGTTGAAAAACACAAAACATGTAATGTATCATTAAAATTCAAAACTTTGCGTACCATGTCCTATATGTCGCCATGTCCTGTGTGTTGGGCACCTCCACCGCATCACCTGCCGGCTGCTATGACAGATATGTTGGCTGTTATACCCAACTTGTCTGCCAATTTGTTCAAAAACTGAAATTTTGGACAACTCAAATAGCTTAGCGGTTTCTAGTCAGTACAATTTGCAATCAAAGTTTCCCTATGGAAATAATTATGAAAATATCTGAAGTTGTTTACCCATGTAGTTGACTCCAGTTTTACCGTTGAAATGAAAAAGGCATTCTTAGCCTTGATCCCTGTCTTATCATAGGTATTGTATTACCTCCCAAACTGACTTCCCTTTATACCTTTCACATAATATGGCGCTTCACTGTATTTGGAAGATAAGTTGATCTATATTATATTTTTAATTTTTAACTGATCCACATTTCTTTTTCTTCTTTTCAAGAGTTGTCCTGTGCCACCTTGTGCTGGCAGTGGGAATAACCATATAGACTGTCAGAACAAAATAAGAATTATCTGTCATGCTTATGTTTGTTTTATTCATTGTTGACAGGTCAATGAGGAAGCAAGTGATAAGGTTTTGGAGGTCGAACAGAAATACAGCGAGATTCGCAGACCTGTCTATCTTCGAAGGAGTGACATTATCAAAACAATCCCAGACTTCTGGCTGACAGCGGTTCGTAGACTACTATATTCTACAATAACTAGCTTCCATGTTTTATTTAAGTGTTGATCAACATGGTTAGATTCTTACCTCATATCTTATGTGCTGTTTACAGTTTTTGAGTCATCCTCTACTCAGCGAGCTTTTGACTGAAGAGGATCAAAAGGTACAATTGTTCTCTACTATAAAATTGATTCCAGTATTACCTGAAAATTTTTATGAGCATACCCAGGGAAATAAGAAAGGAAAGCTTCACATATCTGGAACAGTTTTGTGGAATTTTTTGATAGATCTATGTAACATGAGGTTCTTCTTTTGAGTTGTTATAGATATTCAAGTACTTGGAATCTGTTGATGTGGATGATTCTAAAGATGTCAAGTCGGGCTACTCCATTACTCTTGTAAGTATCATTTCCACATGCGAATTATGATGTCTTCATTGCTTCACTTGTGCTTACTTGTTTGTTTTTGAACTGGCAGAACTTCTCTGAGAATCCATACTTTGAAGAAAGAAAGCTTATGAAGACATATTCCTTTGCTGATGATGGAACAACCACAATAAATGCTACTTCCATTAAGTGGAAGGAAGGAATGGTATTGTGCTATTTTAAACGCTATATCTCAGCACTGGTTTAGATGGAGAAAATCTAATGGCTTTCTAATAATACACAGGGAATTGCAAATGGAAATGTTATTAAGAAAAAAGGGAACAAGCGGCCATTGGTTGAGGAAAGGTTAGCTGCATCTCTTGTCTTCGGTAGGATTGTGGCAAATTGTTCTGCAATCCATGAATACCTTGTTAGCGTGTTTTATTGTTTAATATTTTCCAACTTTGCGCTGATGTTGAATTATTTGTTGCATTCTTTCATATTTATAGTCATTTCCTTTTGACTCTATTTTATTAGATGTTCATGCCATGGTTTAAATAATCGTAAATGCGTGAATGATTAGTATTTTGTTACTTCTATCATGGCCCAATATTCAGTTATTCCTGCGATGATCATGTACAGTTCTATTCTGTATATCCTATAGTAATTTGTGAAATGCCAGTGGAACTTTGAAAAATATGTTAAAATAGCTTCTCTTCTGTTTTTCTTGCAGTTTCTTTACTTGGTTTACTGATACAGAGCACAAGAGTCTTGCTGATGGGGTGCAAGATGAGGTAACAAACTTCTGTGGCTCATCTGTCTTTTGTTTTTACAGAACTTCTAGTGATTTGATTTACCTCGATCACCTGGCAACCTGGGTTACGAGTTCCCTGGTAGACCAGAAGTTTGAAGTTTTCGTTCTGGCATTTTGTTCCTTGTGGGAATGTTTTCTGAAATTTTAACTGTGCAGGTGGCAGAGATCATCAAAGAAGACTTATGGCCCAATCCGTTGAAATATTTCAATAATGTTAGTTTTCTGTTTTGATGAGTTATTTTATTTTATATATCCTTATATCTGGCCATTAAGATCTCTCATTGCAGGAGGTTGAAGACTATGGGGAGGATGAAGACGAAGAGGTAAGCTCTAATCTTGTTTGTGTTGTGGTTTATCTTGGCATTCGTCTGATTCTAAGGACAGTTTTTGGCAAATTTCGCTATACATGTTATAGATCTGTGACCTCAAATCTAAACACTAGCACTCTAGCAGTACATCATATACGTGAATAATGGCCAGTCAAGACCATTTTTATAGTTTAGTTGAAAGCAACTGCTGTCTGAGTTTTGCTGACCAGTTTTTTTATCTTTGATGGTACCTTATTTCTTCTTTTTTGTTTGCAGGGATCTGATGGTGAGGAGGGTGAAGAGGATGAGGATGAGGATGAGGAGAACTGAGCCCTTTATGCTGGATTTCAATGGTCCTGATCAACTGTCGTCTCCAGTTGGTGGATGCTGTGGCTCTGAAAGGCAAAATTATGTGACCCTTTTGCGAGATTGCTTCTTTTTCCTGTTTAACTTAGCTGGAACTTACCCTTAGGAACCGTTGAATGCCTTATGAAGTACGTTGTATTCTTGACTTAAAGGAGACCTCTATATCGTAATCTGGGTATATCTATTAAGGCAATTTAACCTGCTGATGTTGGCGGTTGATGTTTGTGTCGCAATCTTCTGTAGCGTGGTAGTGGCTAGGTCTGTTGCTATTTGATGCGTGTGCTTTGTGTGCCCTTTGTGCTCGCTCGTTGTTGCTGTATAGAAAATTTTGCTTGCCGCGTGTTCATGCCTTCTCCATAACATGAGGTTGTCAGTATTAGTGATGCTCTTTGCTTGTGACTTGTGAGTTCAATATGGTGTGCTGGTAATGGGTGAAAGAGCTGTTTGGTTCGTTGTCACGATGTGCCACAATATACTTGGGCATTTTTTAGTCTGGTTCGTTGTCACGATGTGCCACAATAGTTTGGTGTTTGATTTGATACCACTTTTGTATGCCACGAAAAATTAGCCTAGTGCCTCACTTGTTATAGACATAATTCTTTGCTATATTGTGTGTCAGTTATGGTCAACGATTTTTGAGTCACGGAACCTGTAGCATGTCACACTTTGGCATAAAAAATTTGATACACTGTGGCTAGCAACTAAGCGTGTCAGGTCTGCTCATTTCAGCCTCTGATTTCTGGTTTATTTTTCACTATTTATAAATTTCGTATTTTTTTGAACTTTAGGCTTTTTTTTTTAACTTTTTTCTGGTTTTTTTTCCCTGTATTCGTTCGCGTTGTCCGTAATGAGCTAACATATTTTTTCTATTTTAAAATTTTTTAAATTTAATTATACTAAATAAACCATATTCAGCTACAATAAAATTTCAGCTGTTACAGTGTAATTTCAGTCATAAGTCACAGCTTTTTAGCCTAACTACAGCAGTGGTGTACGGCTTGATTTCAAAAAATAAAAAAGGACACTGCGGCTTTCCTAGCACTGCCATGGTGCAGAGGCATTAGGCGATGTGTTTGGGCTCAACGGTGCGGGTCTCAGCTTGTTGCACCGCGTGCCTGGTCCTCGCGACTCACTGAAGTGTACATGTACAATTTAAGCATGAATGGTCAGCTAACTGTTAGTTCTAGGTTTCTTTTAGGATCTCTAGGGTAGATCTAGCGGGGTCTATCTTTTCTCTAGGTTCTTGTTCTTGAGGTATACCGAGAGGGAGTGGAGTACCAACCTTCAGACGTAGAGGAAGAGGTGGCCATCTCGGCGGCGGTCGGAGAAGAGCGAAGACGGCGGCGGCGGTGGCGGCGGCGCAGATTCGGAGAAGACGCAGAGGAGCCGGTGGAGCTTCCCGTCGCTACAGCGCTTCCCTCTAGATCGGCTAGGGTTTGTCGGTGGGGTGGCGGCGGCACGATCAACCTTGGGATACGTGCCGCCCGGCCCCCACCTCTGTTTTTATAGCGGCGGCGAGGGCCCACCACCAACGGCCGGGCGCCCGATCGTATGCGGTCAAGAGATGGGCTTTGGCCGTTGGGCCAAAGCCCCGAGATCACTCTAACATTCTCCCTTGATCTCAAACTATACTTTATCTTTTAATTACTTTTGACTTTACACATTCCATCACAGTTAGTGTATAGAACATGTCTCATCGTCACGGTCAATCGCCGATAGATTCAATGACTACAATACACCTCTGCTCAAATAGTTACTTTAATCTTTTGGGCCATCTTTTAGTCCAGAATCATAGGCTTTCCCTTAAACCCATGCCGCTACATGTTCTCTGAACACGTTGGGTGGTAAGCCTTTTGTAAGCGGATCCGCTAACATCTTTGCGTGTACTTATATGCTCTAGACTTATAATTTGATCCCGAACTTTATCTTTCACAACATAGTACTTTATGTCAATGTGTTTGGCAGCACCACTTGACTTATTGTTGTGGGCATACGTTATCGGGTTCATTATCGCGATACAACTTAAGTGGTCTATTGATGTCGTCAACCACTTTTAAACCGGGTAGGAACTTCTTTAGCCGATTCACCGCCCGTAGCCTCATAACATGCTACAAACTCGGCATACATTGTGGACGATGTAGTGACGGTTTGCTTTGAGCTTTTCCACGATATAGCTCCTCCAATGAGAGTGAATGCATATCCGGATGTAGACTTTCTATCATCTCCGCAAAATCGAATCAGTATACCCCACTATATGGAGTAAATCGATCTTACGTATGTCATCATGAGGCCTTTTGTTCCTTGCAAATAACGCAAGACTTTCTTTATCAATTTCAATGTTCTATTCGAGATTGCTCTGGAATCGCCAAGTAACCCAGTAACAAATGCTAAGTCGGCGTGTGCACACTTGAGCATATCTGTAAGCTTCCGACAATGAAGCATATGGAACCGCTTTCATTTGATCGATCTCATATGGTTCTGGGGCATTGAAAATCCCCATATCTGTCGCCCTTGACTATAGGTGCAGTGAAGGACTACATTTATGCATACCAAATTTCTTTAAGACTTTCTCTATGTATGCCTTTTGTGACAGTCCCAATATCCCCTTGTTTCTATCCCTGAATTTCGATCCCTAGAACGAACGAAGCTTCACCAAGATCTTTCATATCAAAGTTTGAGGACAAAACTTCTTTGTCTCCGATGTGATCGACATCACTACTAGCTAGTAGGATATCATCCACATACGAGATTAGGAAGATAAACTTCCCATCTTTAAACTTTGCATAAACACGTTGTCCTCAACATTCTCTTTAAACCCAAATTTTCTTATTGTACTGTCAAACTTCAAGTACCACTGTCTTGAAGCTTGCTTTAACCCATAAATCGATTTCTTTAGGCGGCATCTCATTCTTTCATTTCCTTCCACGACAAAACCTTTCGGTTGTGCCATGTAAACATTTTCCTCCAAATCCCCATTAAGAAATACCGTCTTTACATCCATCTGATGTAACTCTAAATCATAATGTGCTACTAATGTCATTATGATTCTGAAAGAATCTTTACATGAGACTGGAGAAAAGGTCTCATTGTAATCAATCCCTTCTCTTTGCGTAAATCCTTTTGCCACAAGTCGCGCTTTGTATCTTTCTACATTCCCTTGGGAGTCATGCTTTGTCTTGTAGACCCATTTACAGCCTACTGTTTTGGCTCCTTTAGGAATAATTTCCAAGTCCCAGACTTTATTAGTCTTCATGGACCTCATCTCCTCTTCCATGGCCTCAAGCCATTTGGAGGAATTTTCACTTCTCGTGGCTTCTTCAAATGAGGTGGGATCATCCTCCATTTGAAATTCCTCTGTATGATAAATCTGATAATCATCAGAAATAGCTGATCTTCTTACTCTTTGAGACCTCCTCGGGGCCTCCTCATTTGGTACATCTCTTGTTTGAGGTCTGCTGTTGCTCCCCTCATCTCGTGGCAATAGGTTCTATATGATCTCAAGAAGCAGATTCTTCATTCTCATTCATTGTTGCCACGGGAGGAACAATAACAGGTGCTGGCACCACAATGTCTTGCACCGTCGGTGCAGCGACAACAGGTAGTGTGAAGAATGGCTCTTGAATCATCGGAGTGGGTGCATACACCCGCTTCTCTTCAAGGTCAATCTCTCGAGCTATCATGCTCCCCTTCATCATTTCATCCTCTAAGAAGACAGCATGTCTCGTTTCTACAAACTTTGTGTATCTGTCTGGACAGTAGAAACGATAACCTTTTGACTTTTCAGGGTAGCCAATGAAATGGCAACTTACTGTTTTGGGATCAAGTTTCCCAAGATTTGGGTTAAATACTTTAGCCTCAGCAGGACTCCCCCACGCACGTAAGTGGTTTAGTGAGGGAACTCTTCCTGTCCACAACTCGTATGGTGTTTTGGGCACCGATTTACTAGGCACTCTGTTGAGAATATGAATGGCGGTGGTTTTCAACGCCTCCATCCATAAACTCAATGGCAGTGTGGAATAGCTCATCATACTTCGCACCATATCCATCAGGGTACGGTTGCGTCTTTCAGCTACTCCATTTTGCTGAGGTTCGCCCGGTGTAGAATACTGGGCCACTATTCCATTTTCCTGTAAAAACCTTGCAAAAAAAATCCAGGAACTTGTCCATATGGGGTATGTCGACCGTAGTACTCCCCCCCACGATCAGATCGGACTATCTTAATCTTTAAATCGTGTTGGTTTTCAATTTCAGCCTTAAATATCTTGAATTTATCCAAGCTTCATTCCTTTCTTTGATTGGATAAATATATCCATAACGGGAGTAATCATCTGTGAATGTTATGAACGAGTCATATTCATCCACACTTTTCACAGGAAAAGGACCACAAATATCTGTGTGAATAATTTGTAGAACTCCTATGCTTCTTTTAGCGTATTTCTTAATTTTCTTTACATATTTTCCTTTGATGCATTCTCTGCATTGTTCTAAGTCTGAGAACTCTAATAGAGAAAGAATTTTATTCTTAACTAGTCTTTCTATTCTCCCCCTCGAAATATGGCCTAAACGACAGTGCCATAATTTCGACGATTCATTATGAGTTCTCTTTCGTTTTCTGTTTTCATTTGAGACGAGGATTCAATCACTTTCTCGCACGCGACGTTCTCATTATCGCATACGACATTCACATCAATGTTCTCACCTTTCTTTGCCATTATCATCTTTAAGTAATCAGGACAGTTCTTCTTGTAGTGTCCCGTCTTTTAACAGTGAATACACTGATCTTTGTTTACTGCAAACTTATTCTGTTGAGGCTGATAAAAAGGGGCTTTTCCCTTGTTCTTTGAGAAGGAATTACTGTTGAAGTTCTTTTCTTGTTGTCCTTCACATAGTTGATAGAAACCACCATGTGAGGATTTAATTCTTTCCTCCTCTTGCACACACATAGCTATGCACTTTTCTATGTCCCATTTTTCGGGCTATCAATGTTGTAGTTGACAACAAATGTGTCAAACTCTTTCGGCAAGGAAGCAAAAAATCAAATGAATAAGGAACTCATCCTTGAGAGCCAAATCCATTGGTTTAAGCTTGGATGCCAAGTTGCTCATCCTTAGTATGTGCTCTCTTATGCCACTACCACCACCAGAGTACCTTTTCACACAAGTCGCTTAATCGGTGTGTAGTATAAGTCTTTGAAGAGCCGATGAACCGATTCTTTATTTTCTCAAGATACTGTGTGTGATGATGTCACACTCTGCGATTGAGCCCACAATTGCGAGCTCAATCGTGTTCTTTATCACATCAAACATTTCTTGTTGGCAGTGACCCACTTTTTATGATCAAGATCATATGACATTTTTATGGGAGCATAGTCCCTCTGTCTGTTCTGCCAAACAGCATCAGCCTCATTTTTATCCCTCACCGGTGCCACAGTCTCTGTGGGACACGGTGTGGTGACACAATTCATATACAATGAGAACAATTAAACATAATAACAACAACTACATGCATTGGTTTCAACGTTGGTTAAAATTAAAACATACAGTTGTTTACACATTAAATCTACATCACCGTTGGGCAGAAATAGAAATAATGCATAAAAACATCAATTGAAACTATAATACTGTTAACAGCAAAATTATATGCCTTATTTCCAACATTGGTCAAAATACGACATACAATTTAAATCAATTTTATCTATACATTAAATCTACATCACCGTTGGGCAGAAATAGAAATAATGCATAAAAAATCATCAATTAAAAATTATAATATTGTTATTATCAACGTTGGTCAGAAAATAGCAATATCATAATTATCTGGGATTTATCTCTATTTTTCCAAAATTAAATTCTCCCGTTGGTTCGAATTTAATAATGAAAAATCAATCAATAATATCTTTTGCAGCGGAAACTGTAATTATTCTAAAAATAATTCAATATTCAGAAGCATCATAACTATACTCTTTTAATCTCTGGAAATTTAACACGTTGGTGCAAAAATTTACAGAGATTTGATTCAATTTCCATTCAATAAATGCTTCTGAAAACAATTAAAATCCATTTAAAAAAAATACTCTTCAAACGGCCATTTAGGCCCATTCTTTCGGCCTGGCCACGGCCCACGGCGTGCCGGCCTCTTTTTCCCCGCGCGGCCCAAAACGGCCTGCTCATTCTGTAATATGGCAATACCAACACATTCTTTATTAAACATTATTTCGCACTTGCCATGTCCAAAATTGCAATCATAACCATCTTTGTCCAAATTTGACACACTAATCAAATTCCTCTGTAAAGAGGGTACAAAAAGGACATATCTAAGTAAAAGAGTAGAGCCATTAGCTAATTCTAATGAAAGATCGCCAACGGCTTCAACTTCAGCTTCGACTCCATTTGCGACTTTAACGCATCTTTCTTTTCTTTGCGTAGTCCTCGTCGAACGGAATCCCTGTAATGAATTAGCAACATGAACAGTTGCTCCTGAGTCAATCCACCAAGTGGATTTCGAATATTTCACATACAGGCATTCATTCAAGTCGGTGGCGAATCCACACTTGAGTGGCAAAGATGACCACGCCGAAGATGAATGGCACGATTAACAAGCTGAAAATGAACAGGTAACCTTCCAACTAAAATTGCATGTTTCCCCCTTGATCTCATGAGACGACTCACGGGTGACCACAAAAAAGTTGGCTAGGACGTGTCCCCACACACACATAGGGTGTGGCCATGAATATAATGGAGGAGAATAGGAGATCATGCAGGTTGTTCCAATGATCACATCCACGTATGCGCTGTAAGCACAATTCCCATCTCTTGCTCTTCTGTAAAAAAATATACCGGACGTCTTTTTCTGCAAAAAAAAATGCAGGACGTCTTTTTCTGCAAAAAAATATACAGGACGTCTTTCTTTTTTTTTTGGGTGAAAAGGACAGGTTTGTTTTCATGAGTTTAGAAAAGTTATTTCGAGTTTAGTTTCATATCATGTTTGTATTGATCTCAACACTCAAGGAACCCTTCCGACATTTTTTTTCAAAAAAAAACATCTATTCTAATTAGGATGGTTAAGAAACAGTTGGATCCAAAGCTAGTCGTGATGAGCTCAGATTGCTTAGAGTCTGTAATACTACATTGGAAAATCAGGACATGTTCTTTTCTACCCTACTCTATAATACACCAAAATTATCTTTACTAAATCCACCCTCTCAACCACCCCTACAGTCATGCCTAATCTAAGTTCACCCAGATTTGTATATCAAAAGGTTCCAACTTCATTCAAATGGATGGTCTAGATCTCTCTTCAAGCCTTATTCTCTTACTCATTGAAGATCCTAAAGTCAAAATTATTTGGTTCAAGCATCATCATTGAACCGGTACCCACCCCGCGCCCCCGCACACGCCCCCGACGCTGCCTCCACACGTCTCTCCCCCGCAAGCAAAGCTCCGCCTCCTCCCTCGCGCGCCCGCCGCCTCTCCCCATCCCCTCGCCCGCCTCCTCCGCCCCAAACCCTCGCGCGCCCGCCTCCTCCACAAATCTGCATTTTGATAGCCACGGCCCAGCGAGATCTGTGGTGCTCTCCCCCTCACGCCCCGTCCCGAACTCTCAATCCACCCCGCGACCGCGGCCTCCGGCTCCTCGGCGATGGTCGTCTGCAAATGCCGCAAGGTACTCCCTGGTTTCTCCACCGATCCGGCGATCCCTGCCTTGGATCCCGCGGTTCTTTCGGTTGGGTGTTGGCGGATACGGGATCTGGGGTGGCGGATTCGGTGGCGGCGTCGCCTGGATCCGACCGGGTGCCGCCAATGGCACGAGTTCGGGATTTTGGTTTGGGGTGGTGCGCGGATTCTTGGATTTGTTCGCCGTTGGTAAAGGCTGATTCGACGCGTGAGCATTTCGTCTAATACCTTCTGAGCTTGCTTGCACAGGAGTCTAGGGCTTGTTCAATTTGATGCGCTGCGGGGAGCTGTTCTGTTTACCGAGTTGCGTTTTGAGATTTGGGGTGGGTTGATGTTGTTAGTGCTAGCTGAATTTTGTTCTGATTGCGGTGTGTACTTGCTTATTTTGGTGTTTCAGGCGACGAGGGTTTATTGCTTCGTCCACCAGGTTCCGGTCTGCGGCGAATGCATCTGCTTCCCGGAGCATCAGTTATGCGTGGTGAGCTTCTTGGCTTGTCGCTGGTCCTGATTGGATTCAGACAAAGTGCATCTAGACTAAAAATTGTTAAACTGAGAATAGTGGTTAAACTATTATGAGACCAAGTGTTTTGTATATCCTGTTTCATGGATGTGGTCTTTGGCAATTTTAGCTGTCCTGTTGGCTTAATTGGAT
Source organism: Dendrocalamus sinicus (assembly GCA_036346575.1). Lineage (NCBI taxonomy): Eukaryota > Viridiplantae > Streptophyta > Magnoliopsida > Poales > Poaceae > Dendrocalamus > Dendrocalamus sinicus. The sequence continues at coordinate 22,656,661 of CM070646.1, read as the reverse complement.
ATTGCAATGTTGAGCGATATTGGGTAAAATGTTCAACGTTGATTTGCCGAGGTCATAGCGTGATGGGCTAGATTATACGTTTTAAAATACCACTATAGCAGAGGAAGATGCTGGCATAATTCCTGTTTATAGATGGCCATCATATTGGTACTATTTGAGGACAGGTCTCATGTTTCTCCTGGAAGCTCGGATGATCTTTTGCTAGGTGGAGGTCTCACAAATCTTGAGTATGGATATTTGTGCGAGATTATGGGCCGTTCAGTTTGGGCTCCACAAATATTTAACTGCGGTGCACCTGATACGGGTAATATGGAGGTAAGACAAAATTATCTATGTTATTTTAAAAGGGAAGATTTTCAAAGGCAGTCACTATCTTGTTCCATTAGTCAAGCATATTGTGAGAAACAACTATTTTCTGAAAATCTCCGTGTATATGTAACTTGAGAATTCTTAATGGTTCTTAAACCATGACACTAGCAATTATCCTCTTGATCCTGCAGTTTTTTGTATAAACAAAATCAGACTACAAGTTTTTCTTATTCTATTTTCTAGCTGTATGTAGCAACAAGAGATGGCGTTTTTATGTTATTCCTTGGAAACAAGCCATGCTATTTTTAGTATGCTAATCATTTGTAGAAGGGTCTTAGAACATGTCTCAACCTTGAATGCTTGATTACGGTTGGTGTGAATAATTTGGTGTTTGGCAATTTATGATACAAAAATCTCATTATAGGTCCTGCTGAGATATGGGACTAAGGAGCAACAGAAGCAATGGCTTGTTCCCTTATTGGCAGGGGAAATTCGTTCGGGATTTGCAATGACAGAACCACAAGTGGTTACTACCTCTCCTCTCGCTCTTTAATTTCAAGCTATTCTCTCGTCAAGGGCTATTATGTAGTTGAGAAATGATATGTTTAGCAATTCCTACTGCAACAGGGCCTTAAGTAGGACCGCATTTGGAAAGAGGATTGCACAGCATGGTTCCTTTTTATCAGACCTTGCAAAGGTATGGCCTCTTCAACGGCAGAGGAAGGGGAGGTAGCGGCACTAGCGGAGGAGGAGGAACGGGAATCTATTTCGTCGGTGAGAAGAAAATGGTATACCACTGTTTAGTTTTTCTTAAGACGATAATGGAGGCTGACTGATCTCATTTCTGGCTTTCAGAAGAAAAAAAGTATGCTTTTGCATTTTCGCTTACTCCCTTTCGTCAAACAGGTCTCATGAACACCTGATTTCGTACCCATGGATGTAGGGCAGATAAAAATTAAGTAGAAACTGTATGTTCCTGTGTACGCTGGCGCAGGGAAGTTATCGTGTACGCAGAACGGCGACAAATGAGTAAGTTACCAGCTGTGCTTCACTGAAGGACAATGCGGGTACGCAGGACCGGCATCGTTAATACGATACGCGTCGGCGCCGCGAGGGAAACGTCGATGGGGGCAGAGCAGAGTGCAGTGCAGCTGTTATGGGCGCGTGCGCGAGTTGACTGATGGATCGAGTTCGGGTTCAGATGGGGAACGGCTGGCGGAGGAGATCGAGCGTGGAGAGGTGGCGGCAAGCAATGCGCTGCGCGGCGTTCTCCGTCTAGCTTCTTGCCATGTCGTGCTCGTCTTGACTTGACTCACGCCCTCTCGTGTTTATACATGCGGCGTACTTGGTTTTTTCTTTAGACTCAATGACAAAGAAATCATGGTTCAGGTCAGTTTGTTGAGCAATATTGCTGGTACAACTCTTCCTCTGTCCAAGACTATAAAAGTATTGGAGAACGAAGGCCTTCACCTGATCAGTTCATCGACTTTTTCCACCTTTGAGAACAGAACATTCTATTGCCTCCATCTTCAGGTACATGCATGACTTTTCTGTTGCTACAGTCATCGATGTTTATTTGATCTTGATAAATACTCAGCAGTTCTTATAGTATTTTTTTTTAAAAAAGCAATCACATATACTTCTTAGCAGCTGTAAGAAAATCACAAATTACCCCAAAGCTACGTTCATTCGGTTATATATAAGCTACATTCAATTGGATCATGCGTGTAAGGCCCTACGCTCAATCATCTATTATTTACTAAAAATTATGTTTATAGGAGCAGCCACGTTCACTTTGGGAGGCAAAAGAATTATCGTATTAATCAGAAGTAAAAGAGAAAGATCTATACTGTTTATTTGATAGATCAAGATTATAATGGTGTCAATTAATTATTTACAAGAGCTAGAGTTCGATATTACAATTTTATAACAAATACAACTTTATTTTAGATATAAAGCAATTTGAAAGAAGATAAGTGCGTAGTGCTTTTGTTGTTTCTAAAACTGGATGTAATACCAACAATGCTACGTTAGAACCCATGCAAATTAGAGTCACTATTGTGTTCTTTGATCTAGAAATTTCGTATTAATAAGCTGGGTACAAACCAGAAGACGTATCACTTGATGTTATAATGGAGATGAACAATTAGAGTCACCATCTGCAGTTCCCAATATATCGCACTTCTTATTTTTCAGATTTTTCTTTTTTCCTTCAGCACTTTTTTTTTTGCTACTATGTTTTCTTCTATACTCTTATCTGCTGTGGAAGTGTTCTCATTTTGCCACTTGTACTTCCTTGTCACATGTGCAGGCTGAGGAGGAACTGGAGCGTGCCAGGGTAGCTATATCAGATAGTGACGTGGCTGCATTTCTCCCAAGCAACAGAAGTGGTCGGAACCAGTCGTAATTGATTGGAACCGGTCGTAAAAAAGTCCTGGAAGGTCGTAAGGCCTTTACAACACGCTCGTCGTCGTCAAATATTATATATTGCAGATCAACAAATTTTATCTTGTTTTGTATTTTACCGTAGCGTTAGCACGGGCACACTACTAGTTTTGGTCTAAAAGGGCAATGTTCCTTTTTTTTTATTTAAAACACTATGTTTCTTTTTTATTATTAAAAGGAAAATGCTATTTTTTAGTACGAGTTTAGGGGAAAAAAATCTTCCTGGTGCAGTTTCTTACCATGTTTGTATTGGTCTCAAGGAATCCCCATGACATTTTCTTTTAAACATACAAATTAATTTCTAATTCATGTTGTCAAGAAAACCAATAGATCCAAGGCAAGTGTTGTTAAACGCATATTGCTTAGGTGGTGGTATTTGGATTAGGGGTATTTCATTGGAAAGTTTTAGGATCTAATTCAAATTGGAACGAAATCCCAAAACCTCCCAATGAATTACTCATCTAAACAGGGCCTTAGAGCTGGTAAAACTACCCACTCAATTGTATGTGGAAAATCGGCTAGATGGTCAAGAGTTAAACAAAGGTGTTTATATTGACTTTTCCTGATAGTTTCTGGCTTTAGCTTACGAATAGCAATAGCTTGTAGAGAAGTCGTAGGACAGATAAACTCGTGTGCGATTTTGGTCTATATAAATGAAGTCACTACAATGCCTACTACAATCGACTAGTAGACCCCGTCCTACAAAGACATTTCGTTTGAAAGGCAGATATTGTAGAAAAGCTATTTATTGTAAAAACAGTTTTTAGAAGCAATATAAACAGAGCCCGTCCATACTATATATAAACCTGAGGCATCAGTGGCGGACCCAGGATTTTATCAAAGGGTATGCCGCACCAAAATTTTCATATGTAATTCGGTAAAATCATTTGCCAATTCGGTAAATAATTATAAAATTTGCACTGTAATTCAGTATACATGCACTAAATAATAATAATAAGTCTTAAATTCAAGGATTAAATTGGAAATTTGCACAAATTATAATATAAATAGTTTAAATATCATATTAATAGTCTCAAATATACATAAAAGATTGTCAAGACTGTGGGTAGTCCATGACTGTCATGTCAGACAATATATCTGAAATCCGGCTCCTCTTGTCCCCAGACCAGAAATTGGAGACCTCGATGCATCCGGAAAGTAGTCCTGCAGCTGCGCAACAATGCCACTCAAGTAATCCCTGTACTCATCCTCACCGATGACATCGGTCGAGAAGCGGCAGTCGAACACTGAAAATGCATGTTCATAGAAATTAGCAAAAACTCAAAACACTTTCCATCGTTGATCTAGTACAAAAAAAAAAAGATGGAGAACGCATCTAGTGCTAGCAGGGTAGCAGCATCCTAATTCCCACACAGCAAATGTACTAAAATTCATATTTCCAGATCAATTTAACTATTTAGTTCACGGGATTTCAATAGATAAGTAGCCATTATAACTAACTAAACTAGAAGCAAGCAACAGTTGACGCTGAGATCATAATGCAGGCAGGAAATGAGAGTTGCCGATTTAAGCCAAATGCAGTTAAATCCGAAGCTTCCTAAAGATGAGAACAGCTCTATTTTTGCTGTACAGTCCAGATCACAAAAAAAATCGCCCTCCCGCCGGCCTCTCTTCTCAGGCACAAACATCACTGGGCAAAAATCACATCAAAACATCCATTGGCAATAGAACGCCACCAGGTCCACTCACGCTTGCATTTTTGGGTACTCCAAAGCCCACCAAAACCTCGCCTTCCAGACCCCAAATCTACCACCATATCCCCGGCCGGGGAATCACCGATCATCATACAATCACCAAAGGACTAACAGAGCATCGCTCTCAGATCGGACGGAGATGGCACGAAACATCACGAACAGCGGCGCGGAAGCCTCAGCTACCGGAAGAAGCGTTTCACGATACCGAATCTAGCGACGCGACGAGCGCCAGCGCGCACACGTGCGGAGGTTGAGGGGAAGCGGCGGTGGTGCTTCAGGGGATGGCACCTTGAGGTCGATGTTGGAGCGGGAGGAGAGGACGGGGCTGAACTCGGGGTCCTTCTGGAATCTGGATGGTGCGCCACTTGCCGGCGCCGTGCTTGAGCACGCCGCGCCGCAGCGCCTCCTCCTCCTCCGACGTCCACTTCTGATTCGGCGCGCCCATCTCCCGTGCGGCTGTGCGACTCCTCGCCTCCCGTCCCGTGCTCTCCGCCGTAGCCTAGTTCGGCTGGGCCCCAGGGGCATACCCTGTGGGTCCGCCCCTGTGAGGCATACACACACCACTCGGTGTGAAAATAAATTTGAAGATAAGATGGATCCACACATTTACAGCCGGTATGGAAGCAAGAACAGATGCAGCAGATACTATCCGCTTGGTCTCGCAGTATCTCCCCGTGCGACAAACAAATTAACGACAGGATTGGCCTGATCGTTGGGAGCCAACCTTCCCAAACAGATTGCCGGCCATGTGTCTCTGCCCGTGGGCCACCCGTAATTAACTCCCCCGCACGGGGCTAAGGGCTCTCCTTTCCCGCGGCCTCCCCTCCCCCGTCTTTAAAAACGGTTTTGCTACTGCACAATGACTAAATTTTTTTTTCTCTCAGTCACTTGAAGTTACACTCTTAGTCATCTAAAATTACAGTGTATTAATTCACCACTTTTAAAATTATACTCTCAATCACCTACCTAAAATTACAGTATAAAAAAACTGAAAATAAAGAGAAAAAATAGTTATATATACAATAGTCACTCTCAAAACCCCACAGCCACCTTTCTCCCCCATCCTTTCCCTGATCATTGAGGCGCCCATCTCTCTCTCCCTCTCTCCTCCTCGTGATAGGTGCAAAGCCGCACGCGTGTGTGTGTCTCTTTCTCCTCGCGCTGGGGACATGGAGGAAGGCCGGAGCGATCTCAAGGAGGCCAGCAGGCTCGAGAGGGCCTTGTCCGCGGAGAGCGGCGGCGGCGGCGGCGACAATAGCAGCGACAGCGGCCGGAAGAAGTTCATGAGACTCCTCCGGCTGTTCTTCGCCTGCATGGTCTCCGGCGGCATCCAGTACGGCTGGGCGCTGCAGCTGTCCCTTCTCTCGCCCTACTCCCAGGTGTCTGTCGCTTCTGTCTGTTCTTTCCAATTTTCCTTTATCCATTGGAGCTTCCATGTATCTAATCATGCCGTGTTCTTGCTGTAATTTTCTCTCTGATATTGCTTGGTCTTTTCGGTGCTAGACTCTTGGGATTTCGCACACATATGTTTCCCTGACTTGGATCTGCGGGCCGATCTCTGGATTTGTGGTGACTGTTTTCATACGCTTTCATCATCATCATCATCATCATTTTTTTAAAAAGAAGACATCGTCAAAAAAATTCCTTTTTTTTTGAGGATCTTGCTGTAAAATCTAATTTCCTGTAGAAAAGAAATAAATTGTTCGAAGAGTCATTTCATATCTTCATTTATCCGCAAGTCTGTAATAAATGTGTATTCCAAAAAGAAAAGATGTATGGGTACGTTTAAGGTGCACATTGCTTTGCCAGGTACAACCCATCGTGGGTTACTACAGCGACCGATGCACCATGAGGATAGGACGGAGGAGGCCCTTCATCCTTGCCGGCTGCCTCGTCATCTGCATTTCTGTGAGAAGAACCAAGCGGTTAACTCACAGCAATTCCTTCCCTTTTAGCTACTAAATTTCTAATTTTTCACCATGATGGCTAACTTGGTCCAACAGGTCATGCTCATCGGCTTCTCGGCGGACATCGGGCGGCGCCTCGGCGACACCAAGGAGCACTGCAGGTCTGCATCTCCGACCAGAGAGTTTCCCTTTCTGTAATGCATGATGCAGTTGCCTTGTTTCTTTTTGTAACACAAAAATGTGCGTGTGTGTGTTTTGCTGCAGCACGTACACCGGCCCTCGCTGGTCCGCTGCCATCGTCTACATCGCTGGCTTCTGGTTCCTCGATTTCGCCAACAACACTGTCCAGGTAGCTCATTTTGATCCAACCTGCATACAAACCTTTCTGCATCTTGTGCACATGATGTACGAGCTGGCTTACCGCTTTGGTGATTTCTCTCTTCTAGGGGCCGGCTCGCGCTATGATGGCCGATATAGCCGGTGAGCAGTTCATTCATGTTCTGATACTCAAGCTTGATTACATAGAGCCACAAGAAAATAATAAAAAAAAGAGTGATCCGCCGATTGCGTTGCAGCGGGACACCATGGACCCAGCGTCGGCCAGGCGATCTTCTCCCTGTGGATGGCCATCGGCAGCATCCTCGGCTACTTGGCCGGCGCCAATGCAAAATGGCACGAGTACGTCGTCTGGGTCCTCTCTCCATCTCTTCAAAACCGTACTTTTCTTTCTTCTTCTCAGGCATCTATGGTGACTGACTGGTGTTCATGTGGTTCATTATAGGTGGTTCCCTTCTCTGAAAACTGCGGCGTGCTGCGACGCTTGCGCAAATCTTAAGGGCGCCTTCTTTACCGCTGTGGTGAGTACTGGATACTCTGATGCAGAGTCTGATTGATTCCGTGGTTTCTTTCAGTTTCACCAATACTTAATCTAGCTATTTCTCGTGTGTTGTTTGGTCAGGCCCTCATTGTCATCAGCATGACTGTGACCATGCTCCTCGCCGACGAGAAGCCGCTCTACAAGGTCGACGTCGACACCTCTTCCGGCGGTGGATGGTCCGCGTTCGGGGACCTCTTCAAGAGCTTCAAGAACCTTTCTCCCGCCATGTTCAAAGTGCTCGCCGTGACGGCCATCACCTGGGTACGTTCACAAGTACATCGAGTCATTCATATATACGCTCATCAAAGACAGGCAGTAAACTAACCTGACATCGTTCGCGATCAATTGGCTTTCAGCTCTCGTGGTTCCCCTTCTTCCAGTACAACACCGACTGGATGGGCCGGGAGATCTACCATGGCGACCCGCATGGGAAGGGCGTCAAGGCGGACAGTTACAACGCCGGCGTCCGCGAGGGCGCCGTTGGCCTTCTCCTCTGCTCCATCTCCCTCGGTGTCACCTCCTTCCTGATCCCGAAGCTGTGCCGCAAGCTGACGTCCAAGGTCGTCTGGTCCATCAGCAACTTCTTGGTGTTCATCATCATGACTGTAATGGTTGTCGTCGGCATGGTCTCCATGAAGGGATACAGGCCGTCTTTGAGCGCCACTCTCACCGGGTCCGATCCCACCCTCAAGGCCATCGCGCTCACCATCTTTGCGCTCATCGGCGTTCCGCAGGCTGTGAGTCCATACATACTCTGATTGCTGATCAATTCTATGGATAAGTACTGTTTGATCTGTTTACTTACTGTTCTTGTCAAATTGTTGAATGCTTTCAGGTGCTGTTCAGTGTTCCATGGGTCGTTGCGTCTGAGGTTGCCGCTGAGGAGGGTGGCGGCCAAGGTTTGTTTGTTGTTAATTGATTTGTATCGCATTTTGGCCGTCTTATTTAAAGAACTAATCCGAGTTCTTTGAATTGATCAGGTCTCACCGTTGGCGTCCTCAACATTGCAATTGTCGTGCCGCAGGTAAAATGTGTGTATAAGGTATCATCCGGATGTTTTATTCTTAACAATCATCCAAATTTTGAACCGTTGGATTAGAAATCCAACTGCCCCTTTTTTCTGGGGGGAAGATTTTTTTTTGAGGGGGGAGATTTTTTTTTGGAGGGGTGGGGAGAATTCGTAACCGTTAGATCTCTAATCCAATAGTCATAAATCTGGATGATAGTTAGAAAGAAAATATCCGGATGATGTTTATCGATACCCAAATAAAAAAGTTTCTACTGATAAGCTGGTCAAGCAGTTTATGCATGCCTTTGTCTTGCAATAACTCTTGTTTCCTTGTTGCTTTTTGACAGCTGATAATCGCGCTCACCGCCGGCCCAATCGACGGTGCCTTCAACAAGGGCAACACACCGGCCTTTGGCATCGGCGGCGCCTTCGCCTTCATCTGCGCGGTCCTCGCGCTCTTCTTGCTTCCGAAGACAAGAGGCATATCCCATACCGCTGTTGTAGCCAGTGGGCACTGAAATCCCCTGAAGACTTTACACCACCGCGGCTTGTTCAGAGTCGGAAATTCGATTCTAACTCATGCCTAGTTCGTTCGTATGTGAGGTTGTGTTGTATTTTTTTCGCGTTTCTTTATGAGTTGAGATTGCAGCAGCAGAGGACAGGATGGATTTTCCTGGTCGCAATGTTCAACCACATCAGGAAATCTCGAAGCATTTTAAGATGAAAAATAGTTCTGTCCGCTTTAACTGGTAGCAGCTTATGAATGAATGGAATGCATTTGCATGACATGAGGAACTTCTAGGTGTTTTTCTGGCTCAAAAGAAGCAAACGCCCAGCGCAATGCTCTGTTCCCAATCCTTCTTGTCCATGAGGACCGACTCTTTCTTGCTCCACAGACTTCAGCGGCTACCAGCTACATAGCCTTCACGCCCTGAATGAGAAGCCCCTGTCGCCCTCCTGAATTTTGGCCCAAAAGTTAATCCGAAGACATGCTATATAAATTAGATACACAGGTTCTGCAGGCCATTTTTTTCTTCTTCTGAAAACACGCTAAATCACCTGCTTCCAGATGCTCCATAGAACGGCTGCCAAACCAACAATCACTAGCTTCTGTCTTCCCAACAAACCTATTCAGTCAATCACCAAATATTTGTTGAATGTTTGATGGAGAACAAGGCAAACCAAAGGTACAACTTACAAAAATCCAAATAAATCTCGCAAAGGGGACAAAGGAAAAAAAAAAGAAATGACTTATAGTTTCATTAGCACCAAAGAAAATACAAGCTTTGTCCCCTTTCCAAACCCTGTGAATAAGGTTATCCTCTCTTGCGCAGCTTCTTGTACGGTCCCCACAGACGGCACCAACTGTTGTAGCATAAGCACAACAATGGGTACAGGATATCCCTTTCTCCATAGGAGGAGGTAGAGCTAGAGAGAGCTAACGACAGGAGAGAGAGATAGTTTGTGTGTAAAATAGGTGAATCTGGCCTCCTCATACCCCTCTTGGGGGCTTATATACATGAGTGGAGTAGGATAAAAAATTTTCATTCTACTCCTTAATAATTACAAAAGGTAGAAGTACATTGGTATATTCCTTTATACTATTAGGCCTGCTGCAAGGTCCAGTCATTTGGGACTGAGCCATCCCCACAACAGTCAGGAAAAGCAAGTTATGATACAGTGTTAGTCAATTTAAATTGACCATCAAAAGCAAAACTAACACATATTAGGAACCATATTAGATAAATATGAAAGCAGTTATTAAATACTGTTATCATCGGGCAAATTAATTTGGTCAAGAATTTGAAGAGGTCAAAAGACATACTAATACATTTTAAGAAGCATGTTCTATAAATATGAAAAACAAATCTCAATCTGCTGAGAAGCAAAATCAAATTGGATAGAAATAGGAGGTACTTATCCCTCATGCCATTAAGCATGTAAATCATCAAGAACAGTTTGCAACTCGTCATTCAAATCGGTAGGAGGTGCAGTTAGGTCCATATGTTTCATCTGCAAGTAACAAATAAGAGGGCGTTTTTTTTTCTTTTAATCATCATGTGTCGTCAAGCATCTTAGTTAATTCGAGGAAACAACTTGATTTTAAACAAATAACAAAATGGTAGTTTACTAGGTGGTTTAAATTGGTAAACTAGAGCACAACTAATAGCAACAATAGGAAAATTATTTTTTGTTCAAGAATTGAACAAGTTACAATTGCTCTGGGTATTGCTACATTCATAGGCAAATCAATCTGGTCCACAAGAGCAAAATTGATACAGAGTAGAGAGCAAGTTACATTTATATGAAAGCAAATCACAATGCATCAAAAAAAAAGCAAGTTATGTTAGTATAATAGCAAAGCACTATTGCTTTTCACCATTTTTTTTATGCAAAACCTTTTCCCCTGATGACTTGTAATTTTTTTTCAAAAAGCAAACTACATTACATTTTGACAAGCAAGTCAGGGCTATTAGTTTCCAAGTAATGCTTTCATGCTTTCTACTTTAACAAAAATGTCACTAATCTCAAAGCACATAAAGGGGTAAGTAATCACTATTCACAATTCAATTCTACTTTAAAAGTTGTGCAAATCACTTTGAGGAAAGTATGAAAGCACCTCTCATTGTTTCCTTAGAATATCTCTTCTTAAACTTTTTTCCAAGGCATTAGTTTCTGAATGCAGCATGATTTTTTTCCCTTTTCTCTGTGTTTAGGTTACACTGGGGCTGCAGAACAAGCTTGGGAGGTGTGGTATACAAATTCATGGAGCAAAAAAAGAAATTCAGATATGGATAATTGTCTGTCATATTTTAAGATATGCACATTCTTATGTTTGATTGGAACAAGACCAGGATCTTTTATTTTGGTCTAGTTTGGCAGAATCATGGAGCAAACACAAAGGCTAAAACCTTCATACTGCATTGAAAACTATTTTTCCAAGAGCAAATAGATCTTTTTTGTTTCTTTACTGCTTATATTATCCTATATTTTTCTTGCATCATATTAGCAGAAGCAATGTCATCTTATTCACCTCCTAAATGTTTTTATGTGCTGCTTTTCTTTTACAACATAAATGATTGTTGTCTGCTAAGATGAATTGCTAAAAGAGACAAATAGGGATTTTGTGGCCATAACTTGTGTTTTTCCTTTATAGATGTTGGGATCTCTTTACATTATTGTTGATTAATCTCCACTGAAAGAAAGAAAAGCATCGTACATTTTTTAAGAAGCAAATTTTAAAGAAGAGGGGTGGCGAATTCACAGGTGAGCCTTGGTGGGCTAAAAACCATGCGACACAGGCATGTGCTCCGCGTGGCAAGAAACACATTTTTTTTTGTGCGTGAGGGTCGTTGGACAGAAAAGGAAACGGCGAGAGCGTATATTTTGTCCCTTAGCCATATTCAGGTGTGGGCATGGAGAACTCCTTAGACGTACGGCCAGATAGTAGTCGCGTCCTTTTTGTTTTCCATGTTAGGTGATTTTCCATTTTTCTTTTGAAAAATGCATGAGTTATGCTGCTTTCTTTTTTTAAAAAAAAAGGATGGGGAACACTCTGTGCCGTGCCTCGCTGCTAATCCTTGGCCTTTTGGGAAGGAAGATGGTGTAAGGGCATCTGTAGTGTATATAACCCAAGGGGTCTTAAGGTGGGTCCCATTTAAACCTTAAGGTTGACTCCATAGTGTTTATAACCCAAGGGACCTTAAGACGGTCCCACTTGGCAGATAAAGAAAAATTGTATTTTAATGCTTGTGGCCAGGTCTTTAGCTTGAGGACCAGCCTTAAGCCTATTTTGCTTATAACCTGCTTAAGGTCACCTCTGTAATGTATAAGGTTGACCTTAAAGTGGCTTAAGACCCTCTATTTTCATACACTACAGATGCCCTAATGACACAGGAGCCAGGCGCAGGCGGTAACCGTTGTGGCTGCATTGAGTGGCAGCGCGTACGTGTGGCACCCCTCCTACTGCACTTCACGGCTCGTCTTACTTCCCGGCTCACACACATGTACTCACGCGCGCACCGTCCTGTGGCAATTGGCAACGAAGGCTGCAGGGATTTACAGCTGCCGCCTTGGATGACCCATGCGCCGGACACGTGGGGTCCCCCCATCTTGGGTCCCCCAACTCGGACGCTTACAAAAGGGGCCCGCTCCTCCGCTACGCCTTCGTGTGCCTGCAGTTCGTTTATACTTGTGCCTCTGTGCCGATCTAGCTAATCAAGCCCGTTTTCACGGGAAAACCTTCGGCTTTCACAGGGAAATGGCGTCTTTTGGTAGGCCGGGCTCGTCCACCGACGACGTCCTCGTGCCGTTTACCGACGTCGACGACGACATCGTGGAGCCGCGCACTCTCAGCTCGGCGGAGATACAGCTCCTTAGGGTACGTACCGTACATATATATATATGGACACACTCGTTGTTCTAGCTAGCTAGTACCAAGTTGCAATTTTTATATGTGCTTAGTCGTGTCCATGTTTGCCTATACTGGAGTCTTTTGTACGTTAGATTTGTTTGTGTTAATTGATTCCCCACTTGTTTATTAACTGAAAAGCAATTTAATTAATAGTATAGCATGTTTGGAACACGTGAATTTCATAGAAATTTCGCGGAAATCTCAGGGAATCAATACAATTCCTTCTAGGATTGCTAGCAAATTCTCGCGCTGCAAACTAACAGTTGTGTAGTGTGTGTGTGTGTGTGTGTGTGACGCACCAAGTTAGCTGTATTTTTAAGCAACGGATCTATTGTAATAGCGCATAGGTTGGTCGTGTAGGAAAAAAGAAGTGAGAAAAGAATAATGGATTTACTTATATTTCACTTCTTGATTATCAAATTATATACGTATTTTCTTTGGTGTGGGTGCTTATATATGATGTAATTAAAAAACGCCATGAAGCATAGGCAAAGCATGTTCGTATTAGTACTTCTTTTGAGACCATGCTTATGAATAGATATAGTACAGATCAATCTCTTAGTTGTATGTTCGCAACTGCTTATGAATACTTGTGTATTTGATATCATAGCTGTTTCTATACAACATTTGTTGGTTATCTATGTAAAAAAAATTATTTAACCAAGCATGCACAGAAAAGATCTACATGTTAGGGTTTCAACATGGATGAGGCGTTGATCATTCAGATTAATACTTTTTCACCATACAGATCATTTGCGAGATTTAACTCTGACTCGATCACTGCAGGAGGAATATTTGAGGCTGCATGGCCGCAACGGTGCTCCCAACAGCGTTCGCCACGAGGTAGTCGCAGCGCACGCAAATCCTTCCAAATGAACTTCATTTCGTTTTTGTCGTGGTCATGTACCTTTCTGTTCCTCTAGAGGTAACGCACGTTGGATCGAACTGCATGCACTCTTTCGACATGCATGGTTCACACTGCATGCATCTCGATCGTTAGACGACGTACTCAACTGACTGGAACCATTTGATGACTGACTGACTAGTTCTTAATTGTCTTTAAAAGATCAAAGCTGCCTCGACAAAAGAAAACAAGCTAGTAGCACCATATGTATGTAGTACTTCTGTTCATTTTTAGTTTATTGGCTTCACCCTTTGGCAAGCTTGCTTGCGTGGGATTATATATATATATATACACCTTTTACACCCGGGTGTAATTACACCTACCTCTAATATACCACGTAAACAAACTTGAAATACTCCTTTATCACTTTAGGTATATTTGTATACTAATTATAAGATACTCCAATGTGAATCACACGAAAAACTTGTAAAGAAGTTCATAGTTTTTAGCGTATTTTGTAAATACCCTCATATACGCGCATAAAAAGGAGTATGTCGAAAAAATGTACATACCACCTTTGAAAAATTGTTCATACCACCTAGATGGTCTTAAATACTCATATACTACATTTACATACCCTCCATTACGCGAGATACTCCCTATATTGCGAGATATGATATAGGGTGTAATTAACCTGGGTGTAGAAAAGAGGCTTCTAATATATATATGCAGAATTTATGGTTAAGACTTTTCATTCTGATATATCATATATTATTGCACTTGCACGTATCTAAAAGCAATCCAAGGCAGGGAGGCTTGAAATTTTTGAGATATCAAGTTTAACTAGCTTACTAACTAGTTCAAATAAGTTTGAACTGCAGTTGCCTTTTTTATTGATAGTTTGATTATAGGTATATGCGCTGATTATATATAAATTAGTAAAGCATGTGATCTAAATTCGTTCAAAATTTTGAATTCGAGTATATTTTTCTAAAGTATATATAGGCTGATGCCTTGCACTTGTTTGTATATATTAGGGTACCGCGAATCCTGGAGCTGACGTCCCTGGAGGATCGAACCCGGAGACGACTGCGAACAAGCCAGCTGAAAATGGCGGCGTGAAGGAGGCGGCGAAGACCACCGCGCCAGCTGCACCGACGAAGTGAGCTCCATGCGTCGGTCCGGCCGGCATGCAAGCCTTCATGTAGGGCGCGTCTGAGCGTCTCTTCTAGCTATATATTCAATAAATCGAGCACCGGTAGAACCCTTTGTGTGTGTGGTGGACTTGATATCGGTAGCATCCGTGTGATGCTTGCATGCGTGGTGTGGTACTTAATGGCAGAGTATATATATGTGCCAGACTCTGATTTCAGTCATGTGTGTGTTGCATGACAGAGTATATATATATCTGCCGGACCGTGCTATCTTAATATATTTCAGTCATGTTTGTGGTGAGCTTTGTTGGCATGTTTAATTAGTTAATTGCATCGCATGGTACATTGATATGAAGCTTTATTTCCCAATGCAATATTTACCTCAAGGTGATTTGTGGGAAATTTAACTATTTGCCACCCTTAAGAATGCCACCTATTCAAATATCATCTTCTCCGTTGCAATTAACAATTTGCCACTCTTAAGATGTGGTTGACTAATTTTTTTCCACTTTCGAGTCCACGAGACGCCAAATCATGCCATGTCAGCGCCTCCCCGCCCGCTCGCGCCGCGCCTCCGTCCGCGCCGCCGCCACGCCTCGCCGCCCGCGCCTCGTCCCGCGCGCGCCGCGCCTCACGGACCCGCACAAACTGCCGTCCTTCGACGGCGCCTTCGACCTCGTGCTCTCCGACGACCCGGAGGCGCTCACCGGTGCGCCTTCCCGTCCCAATTCGCGGCCAAGATCGAGCGCACCTGAGCTTGTCGTCGACCGGCGCGTCGACCTCGCCATGGTCGCCCCCCCTCCTCAAAAACTCACGCGTCCTGGAGGTGAGAAATGCTACCTTGGATGGCTCCGTGGCGAGCGTCGTAATATTGAGCGGGCAGCGGCGCGGGGACGGAGGCGCAGGCGCAGGCGCGGGCCAGCGGGGCAGGGAGGCGCTGACATGGCATGATTTGGTGCCTCGTGGGCTCGAAAGTGGCAAAAAATTAGTCAACCACATCTTAAGAGTGGCAAATTGTTAATTGCAACGAAGAAGATGACATTTGAATATATGGCATTCTTAAAGGTGGCAAATAGTTAAATTTCCCACATATATAGGGAGGGAATGGCTGCAGGTACATGCATGCCACTGCATTGACAATCGATGGTCCGGAAAAATTCTATCCCCACATTTATTTTTTATCTCCACAGTGGAGAAAAAAAAAAGTAAAGGTAATGTTTGTTTTGATTGGTTGTTTATCGTAACGGTTTTGCTATTCCTTAGGCGCCTGAAAATTTGTTATCTTTCAGTCGATTTTGCTTCATCCGATATGCATTATGATCCGGGCGTTGATTGATCTGATTATCGGGCTCGTGTAAATCATATCACAGACAATTCGAAACTAGAACTATCTGTGAAATACTATCACAGACAGTTCTAACAACAAGTCATCTGTAATGAAGACATATTACAGACGGTTCAGAATAAGAACCGTATGTGACAGTTCTTTCTATACCTAAAAAAACTAGCTAGCATACCTAAAAATTTTATTATTTTTTGGCTAGCCTCAGAAAATGATAGCCATGCCATCTAAAAGCAAAATGACATATTTGAATTTGAATTCCAAATCTTAATTACATATAGCACTACATACATAAGAAGACAGTTACAATTTTACAAATATAAGCTTCACGCTTACAAATTCAAAAATATGCTTACACTACAAAAAAAACTTCAGGCTAATGTAAGCTAGACTTACGTATCCTTCATTAAACTACAATCTAAAACAAGTGACGTGGAAAAATTTTCAAGTAGTAGAAATAAAAATGCATAGAACACTATTTTCAAGTTCTATGCCAAAATCAACACATAACACCATACTTTTAGGATATAACAAGTAGAAGCCCCTGCCAATGTCGGCGACTTAGAATAGTGTAGATCTGCCATTGCTTTCTTCCTTTCCATCTTGCTTCAAGTGAAATTTCAGCCGCCCTTGCTGAACCTCTTCCCACCTTTGCCGCGCACAAACGAGTTGGAGTAGTACTGGTGGTGTTGGTTCTTCGAGTAGGGAGAGGGGGTTAATAAGGGGCGAGAGGTGGAGAGGAGACCAGTGCCTACTATTCGATGCGTAGAGAATGGACGGGTGAGATCGAGATTCTGGGGGAGACGCCGTGGATCAGTGACGTGGCGGGATATCACAGTAGGTTCATATTACAAACCGTCTATGATACAAATATCATAAACGATTCTTAACAAAAATCATCTATAATAACAAAAGATATTATAGACGGTTCTTATTAAAAACTGTTTGTGATAATAGCCAGACAATAGATCACAAAAACAATACATCGGTGCAATGTAAATAGCTAATCTCAAAAGATAAAATATCAAAATTTTATATTGCTTATATATGCTCGTTTGAAAGGTTTCGACGATATCTGCAACTTTGCAGTTGAGGCGAAACCCAAATTCTGAAGGGAAAACCAAGAAAAAGGGTAAAAATATAAACCGAAAACTTGCGACGCAAATTGAAAAGGCCAAAAATGGCCAATTTTGGAGGTCTTAAAAGGCGATTAGCGCAACAAACACCATTTGGCAATATCACGATGTTCACCATAAACCGTCTGTGATATTATCTTTTCACAGACGGTTTTTAACGCTGACAGCAACACAGATGGTTTCTAAATCTAAACCGTCTGTGATTGCACTTAACACTAACAATTTTGATGAACCATCTATAATAAGACATATAAGTCTTTTTTATAGTAGCGTGAACATAATGCACATGACGGTACAAGAGACGATCGAGCTGCATGCGCGCATGCACCGTTGGATGGGCCAACCTAGCTAGAACAACTCCTAGAATGAGAACTTGAACACCATATCATGCTTGTACGCCTGCCCCGGCCTGACGATCTGCGACGGGAAGTTGGGGTGGTTCACGGCGTCGGGGAACCCCTGCGTCTCCAGGCACAGCGCGCCGTACCGCCCGTACACCTTGCCGCCTTTGCCCCTCACCCCGCTGAGCCCGTTGCTCGTGTAGAACTGCACCCCGGGTTGGTCGGCCCACAACTCCATCGCTCGGCCGGACAGGCCGTCCCGGACGGCCGCCACCCGCCGCAGCCGCTGCCCGCCACGCTCCGCCGAGCCGGCGCCTTCCACTGCGTAGTTGGTGTCGTACCCTGGGACGCCGCGGAGCAGGAGCCGGCCGATTCGCGCGCCCACGGCCGTCGGGGAGCGGAAGTCGTAGGGCGTGCCGGCCACGGGCACGATCCGCCCGGTCGGGATGAGCGCGGCGTCCACGGGCGTGTACCGGGAGGCGAAGAGCTGCACCGCCTCGCCGAGGATGCTGCCGCTGCCGTGGCCGCCGAGGTTCCAGTAGGCGTGGTGCGCGAGGTTCACGGGGGTAGCCTTGCTCAGCGCCGTCGCGTTCATGCGCACGCTCAGCACGTACGGGCTCGATATCTGGTACGTCACGTACACGTCCAGGTCACCGGGAAACCCTGTTTAAGATTAACAACGTCGGTTAACTTCATCTATATTAACAGCAAATTCAGTAGCAATAACACTAGGAAAAACGAAAGGGTAAAAATAACAGGAGTTGCATGTTCCAGGATTCACAATCTCAGCAAAATTTTATTTTTTTTGTTCAATTCACCACCCTATGAAATAAAGGCAATTTGATCAAATAATTCATAGGCATTTGAATTTAGGGCCGGCTATCCAATAGCCAAACTCTTCCTAGTTCCCAATGGCTTCAGCGCACGCCTTAGCCCACTGCCCCCTTCAGCCTTCCCCAAACGCGTCTTAGGTTTTCCCCTTCCGCAATCCTATCCGAATCCCTAATTCCCCTTCCCCATCCCAATTCCGAACAACCGGCGCGCCGTCAGGAACCAGCCGCTTCGGAGCTTCCCCGATCGATTCGACAACGACGCAATTCCCGTCTCCTCGCCAACTCCCCCAATTCTCCATCAGCAAGCAGCGGCGATGCATTAGGTGATGGCGCAGCAGTCCTACGTGGTGGATGACACCGGCGTGCTGAGACGCATGACAAAGTCCGATGTCAAGTGGCTCATCCACGACCTCGAGGCCTACGAGAACATCCATATCAACTTTAAGTTCACAGTATGTCCACAGTCCACCGACATCAAGCTGCTCTATTGCTGGCACATCGCCGCGCGTTGTGTTCTTCCCCGCTAACATTGATGCCGTGCTGTCCAACGCCCTATCGCTCAAGACATTCCTGGCTGTGTCGGCGGGGATGCGGTGGGATGGGGTCGAGGCGTTCCTGGTGGCGCCACCGGCGTCGTGGGCAGTGCTGAGAGTGTGGAATTGCACAGACACTTTCTGCCTCGAGGTGCACTGAGCGTGTTGGCTTTTGTCCTCGTTCAAATTTTGTTTAAATTTGGTTAAATTTTGTCAAAATTTAAATGATGTTTGAAAATTTCGTCCGAGATTTTGAACGAAATTCCAAAATTCCGTTCATTTCGTCCGTTTCATTGCATAACGAAATTTTTTTGAATCCGAAAGATTTTTCGCTGGCATGTTCTGTGTGCAGTGCAGTGTTATGCAGCTTTTGTGCTGAGATATACCTTCTTTTCCTCTTTCCTTTTCTCCTTTTCTTTTCTTTCATTTAGCGTTTTGAAATGCTTGCAAATGATAGCATTGTACGCTCGCTAAGTGTCCATACTAGTATGGTGCGTGCGCGTGCAGCTATCCTCACTACCGCTGCAGCCGCATGGTGCGCTTTACCTAGCTTTTCCATGATGAAAAAGAGGAGGAAAAGGCGAATGCATATGCAGGAAAAATTCTTTTCCCCAATGCGATAGCACTGGACCACAGGATGCCGTGGACAGTACTGCCAAGTGCCAATGTTCTTTCCGGCACACATCAAATTGCTCGAGTGTTCATTACAGAAAGAAATAAAAAAAAAAAGGCGATCCTGTTCGTATCAGAAATGGCACTATCGTTCGATCGTAAGGCTACCTCAAAAGCTATCCCTGCGTTCACGAATAGTTGTAGCTATCTTGCTAAAATTCTTAGCTACAGATGTGCTCACCTTGCTCTCCGTCGAAACTATGGTAGTACAGAGTGACGTACGGGGAGCCGCCACCGCCGACGTGCTCCTTCACCGTCCATATCACCTTGCTGAATCCCCGGTGACCACCTAGACAATAACAACAAGAAGAAAATCGAACGATCATAGCTCATAGAAGAGTCTCTTGCACAAGGGGGAAATCTTCTGAAGCTTACCGTGGAGCGTGTTCTTGCCATCGTTGGGGAACAACCGGTAGGCTTTCCCGTCCAGCGTGAACCTGGCGTTGGCGATCCTGTTGGCTACGCGACCGATCAGCCCTCCGAAGTAGGCAGTGCCGTTCTGTATATACATGCCGAGATGCAGGCAGAAACCAACTTGAGATTAAAAAAAAAAAGAAAGAAAGAAAGAAGAAACATAAAGATCTCTGATCTTACAACATATTCAGCAACAGTATCATAACCGAGGACTACATCCGCCAACTTTCCTACAAGGGGAAAACAGATTTGAGATGTGTTGAAGTCCCCAACACACATAGAAACAAGTACTCAACCACAAGACTTGATGCACCATGCATGAAGTGCTGCAAGGAAGAAGAACCATGCCTTTGGAGTCCGGAAGAAACACAGACATGAGAGTAGCTCCCCAGTTAGTGACCTTGATGGAGAAGTCTCCCTTCTTGAGCACATAGACACCAACCATCTTCCTCTCAGCCGCTGCATTGGCGCCACGGGACAAGCCAACGGCCACAAGGCACAAGGCTAGAACAAGCAGTGGGTGCAGAGCTCTTGCCATTTGACAAGCCTAGCTACACAATGTCGTCACCTTACAAGAGCTCGAGGGAAGGAGTTCGCTAGTACTTATGCAGATGTAAAGGCAACAGATGTCTAAGACTGGGCAAGATTAAGTGATCTCCTCCTTGGTTTGTGACCCCCCTACTCTCAAGAACTTTATCAGAAGTTACTGTGGTCCAGCTCCTGCCTACTCGTGTTGCGCATTTTCGCTCTCTGGTGCCTACCCTGCATACAGCACTACCTTGATGGCACCAACGGTGTGGCTCTCTGGTTTGCATGATCTACTTTGGATACCTGTTGTGCAGTCGTAATTTTCTTTTCCGTGAAGATCTCGGAGGCAGTCAAAACCTGTTGCATGTAGCGGCATTGCTGGTAGCAGTGAGCGTTCTTGAGGCTACCTTGCTTTTACTGTTAGTGATATACCTAAAGGTAATTATAAAGATAATTATATCAATTTTATATTTATCAACATTTGAATAATACATTATTTTGTCTCTTAAATAAACTATCATTTATATTGATTAGCAAGTATATGACTTATTCGTGAAACTCTCTATTTGTGTTTATGATATTATTCTTCACATCCTAGTCTTATATCATTATATAGGATACTTATGATTTATAGATCAGCGCATGTATTAATTGATAATAATATTCCACGGATCATAGATATGATATATTAAATCAATAATGTGGACATATGTTAGAGAATATAATATTGGATTAACCCACCTTAAGATACTGCGGGAATTGTTATATTTTTAAGTGTCATTAGTTAGTCTTATATATAGTGTATATGAAATACTTAGACCTAAGATCATTATAGTTTTTTTACATATATAATAATTTATTTAGGGGTTGCAAAACGACACTCCGTAAATAGGTAGTCATAAATATAAAGTTCAGATTTACTATGAAATATATGAAGAAATATGAGTGATCAAAATAGAATTTGTCCATTCTTTTTAACTGGTCTGGGCCCCTTGATGTGGTTAGATTAGGCAAATGCATGACCATACCAATTTTGATTGAGGAGTTAATTACAACTAAGTAATTCATTACAAGATCATGTAAAGGACCGAGTTATCATATGATGACACACATCTCGTCTTAAGTTCGATCTAGTATTATGAGGCAAAGAGATAAGCACATGAGCACTATTTAGGTTTGTCCGATATGATCTTTATGTGTTCTGCTAAGGACTGCTACCAACTTGTGGATTGAAAAGAGGTTTCTAAATCGTGGTTAAGTACACATAAATCTAAATGCTCACATACTTAATGGGTTAGAATAAATCAGTTCATATATGATCCATTCATATGGACTTGCACCTTAATAGACCCCCTAGCCTAGGGATTCACTAAATTGGCTCTTTATAAGGAGAGATATGGGGATTTTAGTAGTAGATAGTATCACCCACCAAAACCCTAGCTGTCTCCTTCTGAAGGCCTTACCGTGCGTACTGGTGCTAGTACACCAGTGCACGGCGTCCCACCATTGGATGTGTGGATACTGTAGTGGCGCTATTGCGGTCACTATTGCACTGATCAAGGACAATCCGCAATATACGTGAGGAACGTGAGGGGCTACTGGAGGAGATAATTGGCGGCTAAGAACGTTGGATGATTGACTACTTCCACTGCATTGATGAGCACGACGTTGGATGGAGCTGTTCCAACTCTTCTTCTGATGTACTGTGCGTTTAGTAGTAACAATCTATAATTTTTTATTTGCATGACTTCCTGATTTATATAATAGAAATTTTTATCGTATGCTAGTGCAGCCTACCCGTATTCTTGCGTTTAGGTGATCAGAACTGGACAAGGCAAACACACTGTTCCATCCACGGCATTGTGCACAAATCTATTATTGATCAGGCGTAGCAGATGTGTGATCACATAAACTGTGGTTATACGAACTGCATACTGAGGAGTGGTCACGCCACGGCGGCTATCACATGTACAGCCAAATGAAACAAGCAGATGAGCTTTCTATAGCCTGAACTCTGAACCCTGTCTGGCAATTCCGTTTCTGATCATGCAGATTGCAGAGTATAGTACTGAGAGACATGATTCTTTCACAAGAAAGACGACTACAGGAGTCCCTGAGGTTCTGAAAACTGCAAATTTACAAGTTCCTATTTCTTCATAATCTTGTTAGTACTTGGTACTAGAAATATCAGGTCCCTAAGCATATCCAGATGGACAGACACAGTTCTTAAGGAAAGTTATTTGGAGATCGCAAAGCTTATGCAATGCGGAGAAGGCACTGTAACAGAACTAGATTTGATGGTAAGAAATTGAACAAATGAAGAACACCAATCAACATCATACATTTGGAACTCAGATCAACCGCCACAACCACACAAGTACAAAAGCCTATCATCACCCACCTCATATTTATCTTCGACAGAGTTAGTGAGAATCATCAGCTATATGATCCAGCAGATTGCAGCAGAAGTGGTCTGATTATTACATAAGTATTTTATTCACAAGAACTACAGACTAAAAGCTTTCCCATTCCCAAAAGCTTCCGGACCTGCCACGAATTCAAAACATATGAAATCCCCTGACGAATTTATGTCTCGAATCCAGACTCTTGGCATAATTACACTAAAAACAATCTATAAAGCACCATACCAGTTCAGTACGCAGACGAAGATCCTCCCTTATAGACAGCTACAAATTTTTTTTTTGTTTTTTTTTAAGAACAGCTATATGGTAGAAACTGAAATTTAAGCCTCGAGAGCTCTGCTGCTTCAGAGCTTGTCGACGTCAACGTTCCTGAAGCTCCCGCCGAGCAACGACAGAAGGCCACCGCCGTGCACCCTCCCCTCGGGAACAGCGAACCCTCCTCCCTCTGTGCCCCTATCCGACGACGGCACGGACGACGAGGAGGACTTCATAGAGAGGGGAACCAACACCTGAGGAGGTATCAGATCCTGCCTCCTCGCCGTGGCCACGGGCGAGCCGTCGCAGTCCGACACCGTGCTGACGCCCGACGACGAGTAGTCGTTGTTCACGGCGCTGGCAGTGGCGGCTGCGGCCGATGACGTCACGATGCCGTGGAAGAGCCCCGGTCCGATCATGCTCCCGCCGCCGTTCTTTCCTGCCCCGCCGTGGCGTTGCTGCTGCTGCGAGGCCACCAGCGTCCCGTGCGCGGCGCAGAGGCCGCTCCTCCCGCGGGCGAACTTCTCGCAGCCCATGCCCCACGTGCACCGCTTGCCGCCGCCGTGGGCCTTGCAGAACTCGGTGCTCCCCTGCGCGCTCTTTCCGCAGCCGTCGACCCTGCACCGCTTGCCGCCGCCGTGCTTCACGCAGCAGTCCGTGCGCCCGCGCGCGCTCTTGGTGCACCCGGGCACCGCGCAGCGCTTCCCTCCGCCGTGCGCCACGCAGAAGCTGGTGCCCCCGTGGACGCTCTTGGGGCACACGCCGCCGCCTTCGAACATGCAGCGCTTCCCGCCGCCGTGCGCCTTGCACAGCGGTGTGCTGCCTTCCGCGCCCTTGGGGCAGCCCTCGAACACGCACCTCTTGCCGCCGCCGTGCGCCTTGCAGTACAGCGTGCTGCCCTGCGCCCCCTTGCGGCAGTCCGGGTACTGGCACCGGCGGCCGCCGCCGTGGGAGATGCAGAGCCCGACCCTCCCCTCGGCGCTCCGGATGCAGCCCTCGACCGCGCACCTCTTCCCTCCTCCGTGCTTAATGCATCGCCCGGACTTGCCCCGCGCGGCTTTTGGGCAGCCATGGTGCCTGCACCGGCGGCCTCCGCCGTGGGCGATGCAGTAATCCGTTTTTCCCTCGGCGCTCTTGGTGCAGCCGAGCTGCTGGCACCGCCGACCTCCTCCATGGGCCTTGCAGTAGGCCGTGCGGCTCTCGGCGCCATTGTGGCACCCGGGCTTCTGGCACCTCTGCCCGCCTCCATGAGCAATGCACAGGCCTGATGCGCCTCTCGCACCTTTAGAGCACCCTTTGAACCTGCACTTCTTCGGATGCCGGCGATGAGCCAGCTGCCCAGGATTGGTTACGGCCGTGACAATATCAGAGCTCACACCAAACGAAGTCTCCGTCATGGTCGCTGAAGGTTCAGGGCTGAACTGAAGGCGGCGCTGAGCATGATGAGTACTATCATTGGTTTTGTCCGTGTGATCTTGCAGGTCATGTGCCTCTAGTTGAGCCTCTTCAGAAAAACAAAGATTTGGCCGAGGCGCCAGGAGAAGGGGCGGCATGTAGCCACCGGAGCTCCTCCTGGCGGACGTCGAACCCTCATCGACAACGGAGAAGGAGATGATGTTTCCAGTAGGCACTTCCGAATGTTGAACAATTGCCTCAGCATTATCCCCCTGATGAAGCCCAAGGCTCAGCATCCCAGGATCAGTGAATGAGAAACTCTGGCCAAACAAAGTCACCGGTGCTTTCGACTTGCGTGCACCCCCGGTAGGCTGGTGACCAGCGGAGTTCAGGTCCGGCGACCCCAATCCAAGGACCAAACTGCATTCATCGTCTTGTGCAGAGACATGATTCGACCTCCGCCAACCCCGGTTGCCATGACTGCAGTTGTCCATTGCTGAACCCCGGAAGTCCAGGGAAAATGAGGTCTGACCATGGCTGACGACTGTTGTGTAGCCCGGCACTGAGTGCCCCATTAGCACTGCAGAGCTATCCATCGGAGGCTGGTTTCCACGGTGAAGGATATCCGCGAAACCGTTATTCATCTAGGCTAAGTACTTTTATACAGTGAAGTGGTGGAAGAAACAACAACAAGAACAGTATCTCTGGACAGCAGCAGATCAGGTGCTTCCTGATCTTTTTATATGTGCATCGTAGAGTAGACGAAGTGAAAGAATATCAGCAGCAGTGAAGTACCAATGAGTCCACCACTAACAAAACCCGATGTGTCCGCCCGGTCCATTACCGTCTGGCTTCAGAAATATTATGATCCAGAAGGCACTTGACCTCTGACAGGCTAAACCATCTGATATAATAATGTTCTCTGGAAGTTGCGCATCAAGTAGAAGCAGAGGAGAGCTCAAATGCTATGTGCCAGTAAAAATCTTCAGAATAGAATTTTACTGCAACAGAATGGAAGTGGTAAGTCAGCTAATGTTCATGCTCCAAAAGACAGAGCTTAAAAGAACTTTAGATTAGTATAGTATCAAATGCATATAGGCGTAAAATTAACCAGCGAAATAAACAAGTAATGAGGCCCAGCAGAGAACTGAAAGAACAAATCTGTAGAAGGATCAGTCTAGCCATATTTGCACACAAATCAATAAAAAGAATAAATCATTGACTCTTGGGAATGACTTTGAATCGCTGCCTGAAACTGAAGACCATTAGGGGCTACTAAATGCAGCTTTTCTTTTTTCTTATGTGGGACCGGGATTTTCCAGCGCTCTGACTAACTATCTGGTTCCAGTGAAATTTGGATTATTATTATCCACTTCATGTGTTCGACATCTGTTCTAGAAAAAAATCTTAGGGGTTTCAGGAGTTTTAAGACTATTATTTATCGACCACACCAACCACAAAATATGATGGAATGTTTGACAATCATCAAAAGAAGGACCAAACTAGTAGGAAAACAAAGGTTTGTGGTACAGACTACAGAGAAAATTGGTGAGATTCAATTTAACCAGAGAAGTAAGGAGCATCAATATTACTGGAATTGAAAAGGTGGCTCACTATAAGGAGATCAGCAAACATAGGAATAAGTCAACATATGACGAAGAACTTTAACCGGGACATTATTAAACAATTGGGCCTCTATCTTGTTGGCAAACCACAAATATTATGTTATGTATTGAGGGGTAGATGGTGATGTTAAACAGAATGGACATACAGAATTGAATTGAAACCCAAACTTCAACCTAATAAGTAATCTAAACATGTTTGGTGGATGGAAATTTGTTATTAGCTCATCTTTAACTATGCCTTCATAATATGATGAAATAAAAAAGCATGTCAAGCACGCAATAACATAAGTCAAAGCTTCCCTTGCGTAGGAGCCACATATCAATAGAGGCCCTCATCATTTAGTACTTCACAAAATGAGTTTGCGGTTTACACAACAGGTGTCTTAACAACTTGTCTAAAATTTTGAGCATCTCTAACTACGAATCCCCAATAAATCATGCTCAATATATTGAGCAGATAAATTGAATCACATAAAATTTTTTGATGCATAATAATTGATGAATCGGTGAAACACCATCACTTCCTCACCATCTTGTAGAACTAATCAATTTAGAATTTGTTCAAATCGTACCTAATGTCTACAATTGTACAAGAAGATCCCTCTGCAGTACAAACAGCTGGGTCAACATTCATTCATAACTATGAGCAGATTTTCTAGGACAACAGGAAGCGCCCATTCAGTTGACTATACGATCTAACATTACAGTACCCGAGGCCGCGGAAATGAACACCAGAGGTATGGGGATGCTACCTCTCTGACTTGGTTGAATTCAGCCAAAGCTTCATGTAACAGCAACCATGCCAACAAGCAGCCGTGACCACAAACATGAGCATCACTTGAGCCTTGGCTTACATGAGATAGATTGCAGTCATCCCCCAAGAAATTAGTATTCTAGTGGGACTCGTACCTCTAGAAATCATTGGGGAAGTGGAAAAATCCTGAAACACCAGTAATCCAAACATATCCTATTGGACAGAGTACCTATATGTAATACTTGTCCTGGACAGAAGTTTAATGAAGAGAGCATGTAATCTCCCTAGGGTGTGGCAATTTGTTTAAGGACTATCTTTTCAGACATGGAACAAAGCAAAGTTGTTTTTAGTTTTGAGACCAAAAATTGACTAAGGAACAGTTTTAAACTTTTTTTGATGCAGTAAGCATCAAAACGGGGAAAAAATGCTTCACATGTAAACCATCCTACAACAAGGAACTCAAAAACTGATATCGAACCTGTGTCTAACAGATGACAAATGAAATATTTAACCTGTGGCTAGGCCATATCTGGCTCAAATTGCAAACAGTACGTATCTGAAGTTTTGAATGACAATACCAAAACCTAATAAAAATCCTCAGGAGTCCAAAATATACAGGACTCCGCCCCTACAGCATAAGCCACAGAAGCCCAACAAAAATCTTGTGAATTTCCAAGAACCAAACAAACAAGAACGGGGCACACGGCAGATCTAATAAACCGTACACGAATTCCCTAATCAAAGACATCCAGGACAGAATCCTCTAGACCTCGAATCAGTACTCGGAATCAAGAACTCACTCTCAAAAGCTAACACAAAACAGAGCCCTAGCCAAATGTTCTTAGGACTCTGTACTCCCTTATATATCAACAAACAAATAAGGAAAAAAGAAAACAGGACAGAACAGAGCAACATAGAACCAGTCCTGAAGCGGAGACGGAGGAGAGAGAAACCAGGGAATCACCTAGCTTAGCATCTCAATGGAGGAAACTCCAGTGGCTCTGTGCCTCTGTGTACAGAAAGAGATATTTAGAGGGGAGAGAGCGTATCGATGGCCACAGGATGATGGTGTATTGCGGGAGGCTGCTCGTAGGTGCGCGACGTCAGATGACGGGGGCGTTTGCGGCAGACGGCGATTTCCCACGCGCGCACGCACCTGGCTCCAGTCGGCTCGGCGCGGCTCTCAGCCCAGCCGAGATGACATAAATAGCTGATGGCTCTCTCACACCGTCTTCTCTCTCCTCTCTCTGGTGTATATTTGTTTGGGCTACGTTTGAGGAACTCGGCTCGAAAACGTCGCTATAGCTACTTGTTTTAATTTAGCTCTTAAATATCTATTTTATAAATCTAGTTTCTGTCGTGAATCTACCATGCACAGCAACACTGTCATGGACCTTTTGCGTGCAGCAGCAGACCTGCCAAGCAGTGGCGGATCCAGGAAAAATTTTTGGAGACTCTACCTCAGCTCCTCTACATTATACATCCATGGCTAAAAATGTAAGGAGGGGCTCCAGGGGGCTCCAAAGGTCCGGTAGCGGTGGGGGGCTCGAGCCCCCCGCCCCACCGCTGCTGCCAAGCCACAATAGCTCGATAGGGATATAGGTACAATGCTGCTGAGCTACTATAGCTCGTTAGGTAGGTCGGCTACCGTGCTGCCGCACGGTAGATCCGCGAAAGAAGACTAGATTTATAAAAACGAATATTCAGTGGCTAAATTTGAAAAAAAGTTAGAGTAATATTTTGTGGTGAATTTTTTTCTCCAGTCTTGCGGTGCCGAATTGCGACAGCACGTTGCTAGGTTTGAAGGGGAATTTTGATCATGGTATTTTTAGCATCTCATTATTCTGGCTAAGAACGTTTTTTTGGCCTGTTGGTATTCTTTGCTTTGCGTGAAAAATAGCATATATAACAACCAAAGATTCAAAAACTGATAACAAAAAATTTACTGGCCAAATATTCAAAAACCGATAACAGAAAAATTACTGGCCCTGCCCGGTACCGATTACCATCCGGTAAATGGCTTTCTACCAGACGATTTTCATTATCAAATTTAAACTTAAAATTTAAATCTGCCTAGTAGTTACTGTTCAAAGCTACTATTCATCAATTCAAATTTAAATTTTTCTCTCAATTTCTTTTGAGGTTTCTTGAATTAACACCAAACAACATACATGATGGGTGTTAGCTAAGTCAATCAAAAATAGGTCAAAACAACATATCAAGTGGGTTTTTTCAGCTGTGGCGGATAATTTTTGGTTCTAACATGAGCATTTGTGCAAACAAATCGAATACCGGTAAGCCACTTAGAAAAGGTTGTACCGATAAACCACTTCAAAAAAGACGATGAAAAAGCTATCCCATTTATTTGTTTGAAAAAACCATAAATCATGAACCAAAAAGACTCACCCATCTATATGGTAGCTACAGTGCTAACAGTACACACCGGCCGGTATATGGCTGACCCATAAAAACCGCATGAACTCGGAACAACATAACTGTAACTCGGTATATGCTTGAAGCTTTGGAGCTAACATATGGAGAGAGAATCAATTTCTTCTTGCTTCGTTAGTAGAGAAATTGCTCTCGATTTCTCTTCTATGGATTATAAAGAATCATTGTTTGCTTTAATCTGCTCACCAACCGCACATTCTTGAATAAATAAATCCAGATCTTACGCATAAAAAAAGATCAAACAGTACAATAGACCCCTGACAAGTGAATGGGAAATATGGGATCTGGACCAGTTAGCTAGCTCCCCGTCCCTTTAAACAAAAAGTTGAGGCTGTGAGGTATCATAGGAAAAGGCCTCTGCAGCGACACGATGATGCGATTGGCCGGAGCATTACGTTTTGGATCTTTTGGACGAATCACCAAGGGCTTCAATTGGCCGCTTGGTAGCCATATTATTGTGGAGTGGACCATGCATGCCTATTGTTGTTGCCCGGCCGGTGTCCACTTGCACACTTATCACCCGGTACTGATGTTTAATTTGTATGGTAAGGATCGAGTATATTGGTGCTACTTATATGACTGATAATAGTAACAGAGAGAAGGATGAATGCTGCCTTATAAATTTTTTAATAACTATTTGTAAATTCTTCATTCTAATAGCTATAAAGCTATGAAAAGCAAAATTAAAAGCCTAGAATAAAGCAACAATTTCAAAAACCAAAGAGAAACAGTTTTCAGCATCTTATCGGTCTGATAGACATGCGCTAGGCTTTCGGTGGCCGGTCTGACCAGCTTGATCATGGCGATATGACCGATGGCCGGTTTGACCAGACTTACGGATGATATAACCACTCTCCTGTTTTCATAACAGAAAATCAGCTCAAGCCAAGACTAAGAATGGCGTAACTCCCAAAATCCACAACCAAAAGAGATAAACTTTGCACATATCTTGCTTACAGTCTATTTCATCCGAAGAATGCATAGATTCTTATCGAAGTTTCAACCTTTCCTAAGGAAAAGCAAGATTGCACCAAAACCTAGGCAAACTCCAAAATCTTAGGATATGACTTGTTTGTGAGTAGAGTATAGTCAAGATAGCTCTAGATGAGTTTCCACATATCACAGTAAACTATCTCTTCCAAAGATTCGAAGCCGTGGGATCAAGAAACCTCAAGATGGAGTCAAATCTAAGCAAAACTGGACAACTTCAAAATTTTTGCAAGACTTGGTGCTTAACTGAATGGGATTTGATCTCTATGAGTCATCACTATTATTTATACGTCCTTAGCACACAACAAAATCAAGAACAGGAGAGAAGAGATCAAAATCAACAAGAACAAGAGTAAATCAATCAAACAAGAAGACACCATGAGTGATGAACAAAATTGATCTATTGTTACTTGAAAATAAATATTTTATAACCACTCCATATGGGGGACAATAGAGCACACCTCAATACTCGCTCTTTTCTAATCCTAACCATAGAACTCAAGGTTAAGATGATTGGAATGATTGGCTTACAAGTTTTCATCTCCAACCCATTAAATAGATGAGGCAACCAGCCCACATCTAACCTAATGGATACTATCCATAGCACATTTAGAAAAAAAAAACCTATTAATCCTATACAACACGGGTTTTATTCACGCACTTAACTCACACAAGCTTTTCAAAGCATATAAGCTTGAATCCACGAAGTCAAGCGCCTTTTGATCCACTTGATCTCCTTAGCACTTCCTTGACATAAATCGCTCTCCCAAACATTGCGGTTTTGATTCATATGGTTTCCGCCATTTGACCTCCTTACCAAAATATCTTTTCTTGACCTAGTCACTTCCTTAGCTTGCAAGCAATTATCATGTTTGCCATATGTAAGTGTACCAATAGTTTGCCACACATTGATAAGTCTCTCCCATTTTGGTTCACCAGACCACGGCTCACTTGGATAGACGAAGCCACTTGGTGCGACCCATTGCTCGAACCTTCTCTTTAACATTTCATGTCTTCTTTATGCCATGCTTGAGTCCAACCATGTCACCTGGCATTCTTAACCGTTCTAGACCCTGGCTCCATAAGCGTAGGCCTAATCTTTGCTGTTGACCATGGTTGACTCGAAGATTCCCTACACATATCCAAAGATTAAAAAATCATTTTCAGACACAAATTTTTAAAAACTTAACCTACGTTAGACAAAATATGCTTCATGCAATATAAATGTGCAAAACACCCATTTCTAGAAAAATACAACTACCACTAAAACCCTGGTCATACCGCCCGATGGTTTGACTGATCTGGTCATATCACTCGACAGTCTGATCGACCGAGCCTAGCAATCAGATAGGTTTCCCTGACAAAAAAAAAACTCTGACGAATGTAAAATATAAATGTCAACTCCACAAACTTGACAATAATTCATTACATAATATTCTGGATCTTCTCACATGGTCCCTCGTTACCTTTGTGTCATTCCAAGTATGCACTGGTTGGAAATTGTTGTTGACCTGAATATAGTTATATATGATTTAAATGGCTGGAAATAACACAAAAAAAATCCATGCTCTACTTGACAAAGCAAAAACAAAAACTGATTGGACTTGAGGTGGTACTTGTAACTTGTCACAGAACCGACAAGAGCTCCCGGCTCGTCTCGCCCTCGGCTTGAGTGACGGGCCAGTCTCGCCGTCCCCGCACGCGATCCGCCGTAACCGCCACGCGTCGAGATCCTACCGGCCGGCTCCTCTGTTACGTGCCGTTCACGCGCCCCCATTAAAAAACAACTCCCCACCCTCCGGAGCCCCACGCCCACCTCGGAATCGCATCCACATGTCAGTGACTGTCGCGGGATCTCCCCGGTAGGATTCCTGGTAGCTCTCGGTGGGCACGCGTCCCCGCGCGCGTCTCCACCACCACCGGGCGCTGCGCGCGGACGGCGACGAAGTAGGCAGCGGGCCTCTCGCCGCCCGCCACGTGGGGCGCCGCCATCCGCGTGCCTGCAACCCGCCTCCGCTTGGCGATTCGATGGATCGATCCCGGCAGTCCGTGCGGCGGGGCAGGCCGGCGAGGCGAGACGAACGGTGAGGCCGGGGAGGTGGGGTTGGTGGTGGTGACGTCAGTGGTGGGAGGGAATCGTCGGCGGGTGGGATGGGACGGAAGGCGACGACGCGGCCGCCAGTCGCTTTCGGCGAGTTTGGTAAGTTTCAGGCTCGCAGAGAGGCTACTGGTTTTGGGAAGGAGGCTTTTGCAGCTATTTCAGTGCCGTTTTTTCTATTTTAATTTTTCAAAATTTAATTATGTCAAATAAGTCACATTTAGTATAGTATAATTTTAATCAAATATGGTACAGTTTTAACCATAAAACATTATTTTTCAGCCTAAATGAGTGACACCTATATCGATCGGGCTAATGGTTGGTGCCTTTTGTCATGCAGCTAGGGTTGGTCATAATGGAGTTGCTTATAGCTTGGAAAATGAAGGTCTAAACATGCCTATAGGAAATCTTTTCACGTGCTTTATGATTTATTATTACCAAACCGTCCTTCAATTCCAGCGTTCACAAGAAAGAGTTGTGTTGATTTAGCCAAATGCCATGATAATGATGTGTAGGAGGAGTGTTGACAAGAGCTGCTGCCTGATTGGAGAAGAAACTAAATATTCTAAGCAGCGGATTGCTCTTGCAGAAGCAACTTAATTTGGACCGAGCTAGGTACACAGTAACTGTAGATTGCTGGTGGTAGCCACAAGTCTAATCGCTGATTCTAGTCGGTTTTATCAGGTAGGCCGAGCCACCTTTGCTTCAATTCAAGTGATAGCTGAGTCATGCATGGCTTACCAATAAAAACCTGTAAACTGACGTACTACGTACCACCATCCTAAATTCCTAATGGCACTAAAGTCTAAACCACATGATGCAAGGACTATAACATCTCATGTCTTGTTCTAGACCTCCATCAGAGACCCTCCATTCATAACTAGTTTTGGCTTTGTGTAACTAGTTTGCGACTTGACTTCCACACCAAAAAGAAAGAAAGAAATTGTTGGTGCAAATAAAACACTAGATTCAGTGGTCTGGGTATTATCTACCGCTGCTTGCTCTGCTTGTTTGGAGTTACATGGAGCCAAGCTCTGCAAATAATACCCTATTTGCCTTCTTTATATGCTTTGGGTGCATGCAACTTGAGTTACCAATAAGTCAGAACATGGATTTTTCCACTTGTCTGCAATAAGAACACACCAAGTTGGGCAAAATCTACTATGATTTGCTCCACCTTTTCTATAGAAGAAATGCTTAGCATCAAACACTGAATCAGAACTACATTTTATCAGTATTGTTGCTGTTTCAGATCCTATGGCACCCATTAGAAGCAGGCAACCCAACTAATGTTAGCATGTCGTACTGCTTTTGAGACGAACTGACGGGCTAATGTTACTGCTACGTACATGAAGTCAATGACATGCTAGCTAGTACTAGATCGGTTTAAGGCCACATCATGCAGTTTGTTAGTACTCTCATTAAACAATTGGTTGCACTCTCATGAGCTTTGGACTGCGCCAATTGGGAGGATGGATTCTTCCATATTCAAAAGGACAAGATTGCCTCTGAAGAAATGCCTTAAATAAACTGGAAGCAACAAAATAACCCTACTTGCGAGTGTGACGCAAGGCGCAGCCACTGGACGGGCACAAAGGTTCACTGAATATATAAGCTGTTGCTCAATTATCAATGCAACAACTTGGTGTTGAATCGGCCTATGAACTGAGACTCGTTTTTTTAGAAATTTCAAAGCATACATAATTTAATACTGTGTTATTTAGCTAAGTAGAGGAAGATAATTTATAAAGTAAAGTTCTTGTCACTTCTTAAAATATGTAAGCATGCACACACATGTATTCACATATTTTTATATGAGAAACCGCGTGACTTGTGACTTATGACTGCGTTGTGTTGTGGCGCGTTCCTGACATATTAAATCTATCTTTTATTTTGCTAAATCATGCATTATCTCTCTTAATTCTATTTAAACATGATTTCAAATGGTTAGATTAATTCGGTTTAATTTGTGATTAGTCACATCAGTTACTAGAGAGTAATTACCATGCGTCTTTAAAAGGACCGGGAAATGTCTAGGTTCAAATTTGAATTTCTCCAGTCCTCTTCTACATCTCCTTCCTTCTCTGGTGAGCTGTGTTGGTGTGTTTAGCAACCGAACCATGCCAGCCTTTCTCTTTGGTGTGCACCGGGAAGGAGGATGGGCGGTATCACCAAGCCATTGCTGTAGAAAACACCTACATGGGGTGGCAATAAGATTTCTAGGTGGCACACATCTGCGCATCCGCTTGCTTCGATGCTTTATCTATGTTCTGCACTACATCGAGTCCGTACTGCTTTCTTTTCTTTATCAAGCCTAACTGTAAATCGTTCGTATGACCGATCGACTCTGTTATATAATATTCTTGAGTATAGTTCAAAGTGCAATGTGTTGTCTGCTGTTAGTATTGATTTATACATCATTAGTTATTTATAATATTTACCTCTTAGTAAAATTTAGAATTAAAATATTACATATATAATAAACAACACTAGGTGGTTTTATAATCAAGGAAACACTTCACGTACGGAAAGAGAATCCTTCAAAGTTCAATTCATACGAACTCTCCTAGGCTTCACTGACATATTAGACCTCCTAGATTCCACCCATCTGTAAGACCTATCTTTCAGTGAGTGCAGAAAATTTATATGCATAGCACATCTCTGCTATAAAACAAAAGGCTGAGATGCTTGCAACTGGTGGGTGTTACGCCATTACACACATGGCTTGCATGGGCATGTTACCCTGCAGGATAATTCGATGGTTTTGGACCTTTTGGTAGTGATGGGAGGACTAAAAAATTGTGAATAATGGAGTGACGTAGGGTGGGTAAATATGATTAATAGCCGGTTTTATAAACAATTGCAGTCCACGTAACCGAGCACGGCTGAAGAAGAAAACGGGAGATCGATGAATGAGGCTCCAGCTAGATTGTACGTAATGAGGTATTTAGTTGGCGATTAAAAATCAATAAAGTGTGGCAGTAACCTAACGTTCATCACGTCAAACTACGGTTTTTGTACGTTGAGGGTGGCGGAAAGGCGCCGCGAGCATCGAAGTTTTGCCTTTTGTGATGGGCAAAAGGGTAGAGCTCTGCGTAGAAGAACTTGTTTGGATTTCATTTCTTTTTGGGAGGAGTGGCTTATCAAACTGCCTATGAGACAAGACGTTAGATTGCGTAGTCGATTAAGCGTCTGTTCTTTTTTTTGCTGCAGCTTGTGATTTTGACTGTGATTTGTGGTTTTTAGACTGTTTATACGAAAGATTATAGAGTAACAGAAACTCACGTGCAATTTTTGCCAATATAAATTAAGTCAGTAAAATATATACTACAATTAACTAGTAGACTCTATATTAAAAAAATACTCTGTTTAAGAGTTAGTTACTGTAGAAAAACCGAAAGACAGTTTTTAGAAACTAAAAGAACAAGGCCTAAATCAGGTCATCAGATGTCACAGTGACTTCCAATGATAGAGCTTTAGGATATTGGCGTGCTTAGCTTTTGTAAACTCTAATTTGCAAGTTTGCGATGACAAATTTCTCCCGTGGCCATCACTTGATAAGGTGAGTTATTGTTATCTACGAGCAAAATAACCTTTCACATTTCGAAGAGTACTTTTGGCGTTGTATTTTTTTATTGCGGAGAGTCGGGTCGAGCATTCCGTAGTATGTACTTAGATGCATAGAGTAGTGTATTTTATGCACAAAAGGATCATTCTAGAAATGAGTTCGGTTTCTGTTTTGTCTATTGTTGAACCTCGTCGTAAAGAAAAACAACAGAAGCATTTAAAAAAACTCACCTTCTGAAGCTCAGACCTACTGTTCAACAAGCCGATCGAGCTCAAGAGAAAGCTGAGTCTTTGGCTCGAGCTGGATCCTTCAAAGTTCGTATTGGCTTCTGGCTGTTTAGATAAGTCACAAGCCAATATAAATACTTCACTTTTTTAAACAGTTTTCTCTTTTTTTCGCTTTTTTCTTTCACCTTATGCACATATCTTTCTCACACTTTCCCTGTCACTCGTGCCTTTATTCTAAAAGTCGTTTTTTTATTACTACTATTTATTTTTAACTAAAAATTATCGGCCTCAATCAAAAAGCATCAGCCGTAGCTAGAATGAACCGCCAGCTCGAGCGAAGCATTTTCCAAAGCCCAGAGCCATGCCATGTGTGATCTCCTATTATTAAGACCACGGCCAACAAATAAACTAGACCAATCTGAAAATATTAGGCCCTTTTTATTTCATAGTTATGTATTTTTTTTAGAGGATTTTTATCGTGGTCTGTTCTTTTCAACTTATTTTAGTTTATAATTTATAGCTTATGACATCTCTCCAACAAATAAATAGGATGACTTTTTCGTCATTGTTTCGAAGCGGCTTATCAGCTTTCGGTTCGTTTAGACGAACACTCACATTAGAGCGAAAAGTCATAAGTCACAGTTATAACTCACAGTCCAAAAGAACATATATATACTCAACAAGCAACAACAAAAAAATTGCTGCAATAAGTTGTTAATTTATAGAAAAACGACTTTACTCCGATATGCTCCTACAAGAGCGAAGCTAAGAACTTACAGAAGATGATCATGCGTACTACCTGAGGTGCAATTTCTAGATCAGAAATTAGTGAGGTTTGCTTGTGCCAGACAATCCTTCTATGTTATAATTCTGAATCAGTGTGTCCGATCCAAATCCCACGTCGATTTCGCCTTTGTTTGCTGCAACACGTCCAAGATGAGCGGTACGCCACCAAGAATTAATTAATGGAAGTACCCCAATAATAGTGAACACTGGGTCAAATTTAGTTTAGTATAGAGCAGGAGATTCCAGCTCCCCCGTCGACTAGAATCCAGCTTCTAATAATTATTGATGCAACTTAACTCTTTTTTTGAAAAAAGCATCGACATCGTAACCTCAGAACATATATGCAGCTAGCGAGCATTTTCAGGTCGAGGCATGTGTTCAAGAGAGTTAAACTTTTTTTCCAACCTTCGATTTGGCCTAGGAGGTACTTATTTGGAATTATAAATTTAGGTTTCTAATTTTTTTACACTGTAACGGATGAAAATATACTGTACCTACTGTTAGCTTTTCTAGCGTAATTAATTTTTTTAAAAAAATAAAATTCAAAATATTATATCATCATGAACAATAAAAAAATAAGAAAGAAGAAAAGATAAAAAAAACCTATAAAATAAAAGGCCAGAAACACAAGTCCTTCGTTGTAGCAGGACCTTAAACCGATAGTATTTCGGCTTCGGTTTAGCTGTCGTCACGATCTCATTGCCAAGTAATACACAAAATCAGTGGTCGCCATGCGGTTGTACTTTGGGAAAATTGCTCACATGCCACAAAGTTAAATGACATCCTCTCATTTGCCACAAAGTTAAGTGGTTTTGTTATTATGCCATAAAGTTGGGTGTTTTATCCTTTGTTTTGCCATTTTCTCCATTTTAATTTTATTTTGCATTTTCAGGGATTTCAAAAGACCCTTTTGCCCTCGTCCCGCTCCCGCTCGGGCGCGGCGCTGCGCGCCGCCGCCTCGTCGGCCGCCTCGCTTCGCGGCGCTCTCCACGCCACCGTCGCGCCCGGCCGCGCCGTTTGGCTTCGCCGCCGTATGAGCTCGCGCCGCCCGTCGGTGCTTCCGCGGGCTTGTTGTCGTCGGCGGCGCGAGACCTCCGGATCGGAGGCGAGAGGCGAGCACGGCGCTACGGCGACGCGGCGGAAGCGCCGACGCGGCGCGAGCTCATACGGCGGCCGGGGCGGCGACGGGTGGCGTGGAGAGCGCGGCGAAGCGCGGGAGGCCGACGAGGCGCGGAGCGGCAGCGCCGGAGTGGGAGTGGGGACGAGGGCAAAAGGGTCTTTTGAAATCCCTGAAAATGCAAAATAAAATTAAAATGGAGAAAATGGCAAAACAAAGGATAAAACACCCAACTTTGTGGCATAATAACAAAACCACTTAACTTTATGGCAAATGAGAGGATGTCATTTAACTTTGTGGCATGTGAGCAATTTTCCCTTGTACTTTTTCCTGAAGGAATGTTTCAGAGCTCTGTGCCAGATGACCAGATGCAATCAGGCAGTGCAATCCAGAACATGCCCAAGCCCGTCAACCATCCCGGTATAAATCTGGCCCTCCAATGGACCGCGCAGCCCATCGCGCGTCAACCACAACCAATTTGCTCGCTCGGCTACGAATAGCCAGGCAACCACCTCCGGAGAGCCCAACAGCGCGACGCTTCTCAGTATTGGCACAACCAGTGGCGGATCCAGGAAAATTTTTTAAAGGGGCTGAAGTACCTTTAGCTCGACCTCAGCCCCTTCTACATTATACATCCATGGCTAAAAATTTAGGAGGAGCTCCAAGGGTCCGGTAGCGATAGGGGGGCTCGAGCCCCCCGCCCCCCGCTGGATCCGCCCCTGGGCACAACCGAAAGCATCGGTTGAGAACTGCGCCGTGCTCAGTTGGCTCGAGCGCACAGCCTTTCCACTGCCCGTCCGTATTCGAGCCTTACTCCACACGCGTGGAGCAGTGTGTGTCCGTGCTTCAAAGGCTGCTGAGTCTTTGATTAGATCTTAATGTATGTGGAGGACACGTACATGTGTATGTGTATGAGTGGATTGTGTGCGTCTGACTACCAAAAATTACATAAGCATCGGCTTGCCGCATGAAATGAGCGCGTTATAGGAGAATCGAAGTGGTGCAAAGCCGTGCACGGTTCCATACCAAAACCAAAAAGGCGTGGTGTTTGGGCGACCACACGGTTGATCTGGCGGGGCCTGGCCAGTGCGCGGGCGTGTACGCTGCCGGGGCAGGTTCGTGGGCCTCGGCCCACACGACCATGCGCACGTAGAACGCACTGGGCGCGCACGGGGGGGCTGTCTGCTCCGCTCTCTATAGGCCAAAACCATGCAACGCGCCGGGCTGCCGCTGCACTCGCCGTGCACCGTGCAAGCCTGCCGGGTAACAGTCGATAGGGCGCTTACGCGTGCACCATGCAAGTATGTCTCCACTTTACTAGTGATGGATCCAGGATTTTGCCAATGCCGTAAGTGCATCATTAACATAAAACTTTGGATCAATACTTCAACATACAAGATAATAAGAAAAGAATGGCAAAAACAAGAGTACGATGATACCACGATACGATATTTTGTAAAAACAAGGATACGGCGATACGGCAATTATATATGTATTTAAAAAATAAAAAATGTAGACAGGCTATACGAGAGCGAGAAACTAAGATTACTTTGATAAATGCTATATATTCTATTATTCCTTACCTCCTCCAATCGTCATGGACCAAGATAGACACGTCATTTGGTTTCAGCTTGCAAACTTGAACTGATGTTTCAGTGCTAAGAGCTAGCCTCTTTAATGCAGTAAGGGGACCAATTTACCGAAATAAGGGGTCTATGTTGTACTCTGGTTTCTTCAAGTAAATATCACCAATGGATCTCAACACCTGACAGTACAACAATAAAATATTAGCTCCTGTTACTTCTCTTTGCTCCGCTTCTAGGAAACTTCATAATAAGCATCATAAGTTCTGCTAAGATTACTGATGCATGAACCAAAAGACAAAATCATAAGCTAATAAGTAATGATCAAACAATTTCCATAGCTCTCAAAAGATAAATCGAGTAGTCATAGGTTGTAATCCCAGGAATCAATGTACTATGCAAAGTAACTATAAGAATGAATGCAGAAGAATCATTGCAACTTGAGAAATAAAAAGGCTAAAATTTGTCATTTCATTATTCACTCTAAAATAATGGAGGAAAAAAATCTTAAGTATGGTTAGTTTCCATTTTTGGCATAGTGACATCTTTAACCTCTTATGCATCATCAACTGCATAACAATCTCACTAAAATGAAGGTAGTAGAACAATCAACAAAAGGGTGCAATTTCCTTCGGTTGCTACTTGGACATCCACTGAAGAAGTGAAGATCAAGGATCACGGACAAAAGTTAATTTTCAAGTTTGAACCTCTGATGCAATTTCATTACAAGTAGTCAAGTACTTCTATATCATATTTGAATGTGCAAACAAACTACCCAAAATTCTAAAGCAAACAGTTGGCATAACAATCACATAAGCATCACGGAGTAAGCACATTCATCCATGAGGATCTACTAACCCAAAATTTCCTACTATATAGCACAAAAATATTGATTGTCTGAATTCATTCAAGGCCTGTCACAAGGCTATAGTTTTTTTATCACAACAGAGGGCATAGATAAAATACGAGAGAGAGAGAGAGAGAGAGAGACTTGAGCGGGGAACCTCACCGGAGCTAGGACATAGTTGCGGGGCTAGTGGGAGTCCAGGCGATCTAGA
The DNA here is from genome assembly GCA_036346575.1 of Dendrocalamus sinicus. Classification (NCBI taxonomy): domain Eukaryota; kingdom Viridiplantae; phylum Streptophyta; class Magnoliopsida; order Poales; family Poaceae; genus Dendrocalamus; species Dendrocalamus sinicus. The sequence continues at coordinate 22,615,858 of CM070646.1, read as the reverse complement.
TCTATGGTGCAGTAGCTCGGCATCGATGTCCAAATCGATGCGGTGTGGGGAGGAAGCCAGGTAGGAGCGAGCCAAGTCGCGACCAGGCGAGGAGACGACAAGTGGTGCAGGGAGGGGCCGTCGGGTTGGGAGGGAGGCAGCGTGTCATGGAAGGGGCGGCAGATGTAGGGAGGGGGGTCAGGACTGGAGGGGAGTGCTGGAGTGGGCCAGGTCGTTGGGAGCCCGGGAGGGGGGCGGCAGTGTTGGGCGGGAAGGCCACGGCGCGCAGGGAGGGGAGCACCGGGACATACTGGAGTTGAGAGGGGAGGTTGCGAGAGACTCACACGAGGTAGGCACGAGCCCAGGAGCAGGACTATAGGAGCCAAGAGATAGGGTTTGCCTTCGCTATTTGTGAATCGGGACGAGAGGCAAGTGAGCCGGCGTGCTGCGTGCGGCCTTCTTTCCGCGAATGGGCCAAGAGTTCAAATGGACCAACTATGGCCAGGAGTAGGCTCCATGGCCACATGCGCTACCTAGGCTAGACTCGACAATTGTACGCTAGGCTAAAAGTATCTGTGTTATACGCTAAGGCTCCGTTTGGCACGGCTCCACTTCACAAGTGGAGCTGTTTTTTTTACTTCACAAATGGAGCCGGGAGAACCTACTTTTTTCAGCTCCTTGGATAGAGCTACTTTTGTCTCAGCAGATTTTAAAGAACTCCTTAGGTGGAGCTATTTTGCTTTACCCCGTTTGGCACAAAACAGCTCCAAAGAGCTGGTGGTGGAGCTGTGTCAAACGGGGCCTAAATATTTTTCATGCTCTGAATTAAAAGTCTATCTTGTCATAGGCCTAAATCCACCCCTGCACTTCACCCTTAATGGCTAACATACATGAGGACCAGGCAGCATTTTGGTACGGAAATCAAATCAACCTGTCAACCTGCAGGCAAATGGGGTTGTTTTTACCAGCCCCCCCCCCCCCCCCCACCATATTTCATTAATGAAACTGAAAGTACCAAAGTCTACACGATGCGTGACAGAAAATAGAACTCCAACCTCCTGCTAATGACGCCCATGGTCCATAGAATTTCCTAACCTCTCCCATATCCTCTCGTCAAACTGCTACTGCTACCACTACTGGGAGTTTTACAACAACTACTTTCTTTATTACAAGTTTCTTTGGAATAAGTTGCCCCATCAGGCCATCGCCATCTTAGAAAGAGCATCTAGTTCACAACTGCTTCGGTAGAAAATACCTATTTTACCAAAGATAGTTTCGTCTTAACTAAACGTGACTGAATAATTAATCTTCCTAAATATTAACCAATGCAGCAATTTTATCAGAACACCCCGTTTTTTTATCCCTTCTTCACAAACAAATTAAAGTAACTTAGTAAATACAAGTGTTAGGTCCTCACGGCCAAACTGCCGACTAGCAAGGAAGTGCATGTACACTGACTTGTACGACTTCTCGTACGTGTTCGGAAATGTCAAAGAAAATGAGCTCGTCGCTGATAATTCTGTTAGGTCCATATGATTGGCACTTCTTTTGTCGAAATGGGATGAACATAGTGATGGACATCCGTCCTAACCTTGTTGGGGGACTTGTCACTACCACATCACATCAACGTGCCATTAAGCTCAAGTTTAGAGAAGATTTTGCAAATTGCGACAACACGCTTGTCATTTTCGGAGAAGGCATGAGCGTTGACTGCGCTATTACAGTCTTTCTTGGGCAGGAATTTTGTTACAGTACCATGGAAAAAAAATCTACGGTTATCACTACGATTCAGAGGTGCCAACCGTTTGATAGCTCAGCCTATGTGATACCTAGTTTGTTTCTTTTGGCTAGGTTAGAGTTCAATTCTACCAGCTAAGTCACTATTCGTTTGGGCTTTTACAGTGGCTTTTGGCTTCAAGCGGTTTCTCAAAGTCATTTTTCCAAACAGCTTTCCGAGCTTGTCGGCACCTGTGCCATCCACGTGAACATTTTCGTCATCCACCACCATATTGAAAATCATAACAAAAAACCATAAACCAAAAGAACATTATCTAAATATCGATAAACTTATTTGTATACTTTTCTTCTCTATGATCGAACAAATAAAAATGTTTTCCTTATGTGATTGGACAATTTATAAAATTGTAAATCACGCGTTTGTACCATTCATGTGCTCGAAGGAGTTTTTGGCAGAAATGGTCGTTTTCATGCGATATTAGCAAAAATAGCATCCTCAAAGTGATATTTGTAAAAATGGCACTTCTGCCGCACGGTGATCGTGCGGCGCTCTGCCTCGGACCAACACGTGGCAATGTTGCATGGTCACCGTGCGGTATTAGCCACGGCCCGACACGTGGTAGGCTAATGCCGTATGGTGGCCATGCAGCATTGGCACTGTCGGCCCGAGGGCAGAGTGCCGCACAGTCATCGTGTGGCAAAAAGTGCTATTTTTGCTACCACTCTAAGAGTGATATTTTTGCTAATGCCGTATGAAAACCAGCCATTTGTACCAATGCTTCCTTAAAGAAGTGCATAGCAAAAGAAAATGCATGCAGGACAGATAAAGATGCTAATTTTGTGCCATCAATACTGGAGCAGGCATGGATGCTTATGCATATACTTGCTCCGTCTTGTAATATAAGTCCTCAGTTTTTAGAAATGCCGTCTCATAATAAAAGTCCATTGCAGTGACCTAAGTTTATAAAACATATTTCCTTTTGGCACATAGAATAAGAAATATTGAAAATAACTAAACTATATCTAATTATTATCTTTAAGTATTATATTTAATATATGCATGTAGAGAATATAAAAGTTAAGCTGAATATTTATTAGACATATAGAGAAAATCTTACATTAATTTTGTATTAAAATATATAATACATTTTATATTTATTGATAGAATTATTTAAAAATATATCATATAGAGTTGGATGGAGAAATTATTATACAAGTCTTATGAAAGCCATGCTAGCTATCTATCGAGTGCATTGCAGTCAATTCAACATTTCAACCATTAGCCCATCGTTACCACTAGCGACCATCCAGAGTGCGTAGACCGGCGCAGTCAAACATTTTGACCAGGCCCGGCGTGCAGCCGCGGGGCCCACCTGCGTCGAATGGGACGGGAGCACACGCGGACACATCGCACGTTCGTGCCGAACGCGGCGCACCCATCCGTCCCCCCCCCCCCCAATCCTGCGTGGCGGCCTCCCATTGGCTGGGAGCCCTGGAGCGGCTTGGGACAAGTGGGCCCCGTAACAGCGCTGGCCTCCTACACCGCCGGGGTAGACTCGGCCCACGGGTTCGTGTCACGGGGGCAGGCTTTTGACTATTCTGAGCTGGCCTTACGCCGGGGTGGGGCCCAGGGCGCAGTTGTGGAGAACCGCTCCCTGGACTTGCCGTACTGCGCCGTGCGCCCCCAGAATATCTTCGTATCTCTCGGCTCGGGTTCCAGCCTAACGAACCTTGCAGCCGAGAAAACGTACCGTACTGTACCACGGCACACAAGTCGGCACGAGCTATTGGGGTGAGAACCGAGGCCACCTCCAGCAAGGTGACGTATGTCCTCCGTTGGCTGTGCCACTTCAGACGAGTGAGCCACGATGAGCGCCTCGTGCGAACCGAGGAGCCAGGAGACACACCACACGAGCTTTGGAGGGTGCTCGTCCCGTCGCGAAGAACTCAATGGAACTTATCTCCTGCCGAACCAATGAAACTCAAGAAAACAAATTGTGCTACATGCCTTAAGGGGTTGTTTGGTTCATAACTTAAATGTGCCAAGCCAAAATCTAGGGAAAACTAAATATTAGCAAAAAAGAATGTTATAGCGTTACCAAAATTTAGTGAGTGATTTTCTCACCTTTGGATTGTCCACGTGTAACATTAAATTTCATCGGCACTACCAAATTTTTCATAGACGTTACTAAATTTTAGTAGCAAATCAAACAATAACTAATTTTCATTAGCATTACCAATATTTAGTTTGGTTTGTAAGGGCAGCAAACCAAACAACCCCTATGTAAGAGTATCCTAACAGCTTATCTCGAAGGCATGAATTGCAATGACAACCATTCAATTCCTGTCGGAATTGAGAACGTACTCGGCTAACCATGGGTTTTCCTAAACTAGTACTCTGCACCATTGATCAAAAATAGGCTTAGTTTACTTGGGAATTTCGATCTTCCAAAGTCCAAAGACTCCAAACGTGGAAACGTTGTAAGAATCTTTACATGAATCACATACGAAACAGATCGAATCATTCTAGGATTGTTTAGCATCCTACGTTCTTAGTAGGGACTAAATTAATAGAAAGTGAGCGTTGCCAAGAGGTGCACGCTCGGGCTACCCAGTACCCAGTATGTTAGGCAGTTTCACATGCTTGATCCCTAGCTATGTAATAGGCTCATGTAAAATTATGTGCTTTTCAAGGGCATGCCACTTTTTTATGCACAACGCGCTTGTTTTTATGAGAATACATGAAAGTAAAGCTTGCTCAATTCTCCCAACATCATAAAGTCATGTATGATAGTATAGACAACTGTTATCTATAATATTCTTCATATCATCTATAGACGATACTAAAACAATTCTTATAATATGTTATCTTTTTTACATATCTCTATAGACAGTTTCTCTATTACACAATATATCTTGTTTCTTATATCACAGTCGACTACTGCATGAGAAACGGTTTAATTCTATATGCTCCTTCTCCCTCTCTCTTCCACATCATCTCATGTTCTACGTGATAAAACTTACAAACAGCTGATGCCACACTATTATATATATGCTCTAAGGCCTGTACAAGAACAAGCCATGCTTATTCAATCTGGCTCGTATTGTGCTCCTTTCCTTGAATTCAAAACCGGACAAACTCTCAATTAGGTCAGCTACTGAGTTTAGGCTAACAAAAGAGAAGATATAAAACGTGTGGCTACTCAAATGATAGAGTAGTATTACTTCCTCTAGTCACTAAAGGAAGTTGTGTCTTTAAATATAACTTTGACCACTCGTTTCTACTATAATATATTTATAAAATTTATCAAAATTATAATATTATGAAAGTATTTTTCGAGACAAAACATATATTATCTTTATTTGTCTATTTTAAATATGAAAAAATATTGATAGTCAATAGCAAAAAATTTGTAATATTCGACTACTTAGTCCAAAACTACGGAGTAAGGCCACATTTATTTTGGTTTTTTCTGACGGCTTTTGGCTTCTAGTTGTTGGTTAAAATCGCACTGTAGTGGTCGTTAGCCTTTTCTAAGTCATTTAATTAAAAGAATTAAAAACAAAAAATACCAACAATACAAAGAAAAAAGATAATATCAAAAAGCAAAAAAGAAAAAAAATCTAAATTAAAAGGTCAATATGTTTATTTGGACTTCTATTGAAAGCTAAAATGTAACGAGTGACAAGACCGGCGTACGAGGACCGCGTCCACGAGATCCCCGGCGCCCCCACGCCGTCACGTCAGCAGATGCCGCCGCGACCCCTCCTGCTCCTCCCCGTATTCCTCCCACTAACCCCATCAAGTCACCCACCCCGTCTCGAACAGCTCCTCAATCTCTCCGCACCGACACCCAATCACTTCCATGTGGGCCCACCGTTTACTTGGCCCACATGTCAGTCACGTCTCAGAACACCACGCGGTAGCTTTGCTCCTCCATGCATAGGCGATAGTCCCGTCGCACAGTAGAACAATTTAGGTCGGAACATACACACATACACACGCTCTTCAAACTTAAAAGCTACAGAAATTTATCGCACCCATTCCTCTCCTATTTTTCCACAAAAAAAAAATCTCGCTTCCATTTGGGGGAGAGAGAGAGAGAGAGAGAGAGAGAGGAAGCGGCCGAGTTCTCGACGGGGAGGCGGCGGCGCAGCAGATCGAGCCGGGCCGTACAGCTTGGGTGAGGGACGGTTGCGCCCGCCCATGTGTCTGTGAGGTGGTGTCCACTTGGCGCTTGAGTAGGAATGTCGGCGGCGGCGGCGCTGGCGTGGAGGTGGTGGGTGGTGGTGCTGGTGGTGGTGGTGGGGGTCGGACGGGTCGTCGCCAACACCGAGGGTAAGTTGGGCTGATCTGGTATATTGCCGTTCTGCTGTTCTATTTCGTTTGCTTTGATGTGGCGATGGTGGTTGCTTGGTTGGTGAGTGGTTAGTGGCTTCCTATTGTTTTTGTTAGCGAGTTTGAGTAGAGGGATTTGAGGTTTGAACTCTGTAGAGGAGATGGAATAATTGAACTCATGATTTTTTTTGTTTAATTTGATTGTTATATTTTGCAAGTGCTTTATATATGCTGCTTAGTATCTCTCCGTGTATCTGTTGTGCGTGTGTGTGTGTTTACTTTTTTTTTTATAAGTTTCAATTATAATAGTGGGAAATGGAACGATGTAGCTGTGTTTAGTGGCTTTGAGTGGACAGATAGTGGAATTGGTATGAAGGAAATTTTGTGTTCGGTATAACTGATTTTCTATGTTATATACTTGCTACTTTCTATTGTTTGGGCGTTCAGTTCATCATGGAGCCCCTTTTCACTAATTTTGTAGTAAAGCGCCACACGTTTGTATCGTTTGTTTGATTAAAGATAGAAAATTAGTTCCTTTTGAAATTCAAATCAAAAGAAATGCGTTTTATGAGGACTTGCTATTTTAGTTTTTTGAATTTGAGGTGAGATAATTGATCTGTTCTGTGTTTGTGTCAGAAGCTTGTAATGACTAGTGATAAGAAATGGTTTGTTGCATCCTATAATTGAACAGTATAGGTTGTGTCCCCTTGCTCTACCATAAATAGAAGAACAGCTAGCAGATCCTAACCATTGATGAGCCGCTTGCGATTGCTAATATTTTTGGTGTTTAGGAAACTTCAATTACACAGTTTTTTTGCCCAGGATACCTGTTTCTTTGTAAAACTTTTGCCTACAGTCATTGCTAATAAGTATGTATTCATGGTAAATTTCTATATGACTGCCGATGCTAATGTTACCTTTTGTCCATAGGTGATGCTTTGTATAGCCTGCGACAAAGCTTGAAGGATACTAACAATGTTTTGCAGAGTTGGGATCCCACTCTTGTTAATCCTTGTACATGGTTCCATGTTACATGTAACAATGATAACAGTGTAATTAGAGTGTAAGTTGATGAAAAAGCTCTCATAGATGCATTCAAAAGGGTTAAAGATGTTCTCATTTTGATTATACATTCTTTTGATCTTTTTCAGTGATCTTGGAAATGCACAATTATCTGGTGTATTGGTGCCACAGCTTGGGCAGCTGAAAAATCTCCAATATTTGTAAGTTCTGGATGCACTAGTTTTTGCTAATTGTTTCAAGCTGTACGCTAGCAGTTATTGGTACATCTTACACGCAACTTCAGTATAAGGGTATATCCATCCCGTCATCTAGAAATATGCTGAAGGCTAGACCACACCATATAACATCTATATCTTTTTATTTACTCTAACCCTTAACGTCTATTTTACTCTGAGGAACTCACCCCTATATAAACTAACTTGCCCTTTTGATTTGATCTACTGACATGTGGGCCTGTTCACCTTCTTTTTCCTTTGCACGAGTCGCAAGCGGTAGTTACTCGCGCTCAGGCCTTCCAGATTATGCCCCTCCCTCCATCGCTAAGCGCCCCTCTCCACCTGCATTGCACCCCCACGAGCCTCTCGGTTGGAGGTGGCCTGTGACATGTTTCCTAAACGTATCGGATGGAGTTGCTATCTTGCCGCACAGATATGATGCTTGTGCACAGCAGAAATGAACTTAACCTTGAAATGAACCTTCATTTGTTTTTGTTTGATGTCCAGAAACTGTGCATCATATATGCTCAATGTTTCTGGATTTGAGAAATGAACTTAACCTTGAAATGAACCTTCATTTGCTTGTGTTTGATGTCCAGAAACTCTGCATCATATATGCTCAATGTTGCTGGATTTGATGCCACATTTGCAGTGACTACGATAAATGCTCGATTTTTTTACATTCATACACCTAGGTGCATGACAGTTCAAAGATGTCATATCCTGTGTTTCAAAAAACGATGTCATATCCAGCAACCATGCCACATTTTGCTTTATATATTGTGCCTGCTTCTGTTTGTTAGTTATATAGATTTCCTCATTTTGTGATGTGTTTCTTTACATCTGCGAACTGATTTGTATTCTCTTTGTAGGGAGCTTTACAGCAACAACATAAGTGGGACAATACCCCCTGAACTGGGCAACCTAACTAATCTGGTCAGTTTGGATCTATATCTGAATACCTTCACTGGCATTATTCCTGACAGCTTGGGGAATCTTTTGAAGCTTCGCTTCCTGTAAGAATACTCCTTTTGTCCACTACCACATCTGTTGTTGCACATTAGGTGGTGCTACTTTGACGTTGTTTAGATTCTTTTTGGTTGATCTGTACCTGTGACTCTTGTTTTAGGCTTGTGATCTTTCTCATTTTTTGGAGAATGAGGCTTGGATTCTCTTTGTCAAGAATGGAAAGAGATATTCTCATAGAAAAACATAAGATGTACATGCCATGGTGCATGCATTGATTGTGTGAAACTTGTTTTTATTTTTATTTTTTTGTTGCTTTCTTTTCTCATAGAAGTATTTTTGGTGGTTGTTACTCTTTTCTTTCCTTTATTTTTTGTTTATATTTTTGACTACCTTATTCTTGATTGAATGGCAGTCATACCATTCAGTTTTTCTGTTTTTTGTTGCATCATTTATCCCTTATACATTTACACTGTCACTAACATTTCTTTGTTTCGATGCCTACTTGGAAGGATAGCCGTCTTAACAACAACAGCCTGTCAGGTCAAATCCCTAAATCCTTGACCAATATCACTACTCTCCAAGTACTGTAAGTTGCATGTTGTACTCATTCGTAGTTCTCCTTGAAGATTTCGTTATGTGTTGGGATGAATATATAACACTTTCCATAATGAAGGGATCTCTCAAACAACAACCTCTCAGGAGCAGTTCCATCGACTGGCTCCTTTTCACTCTTCACCCCTATAAGGTCTTGTACCTGCATAAAATTTAATGATGTTTAGCGTAACTGCATCTTCAATTTGGATGATGTTGATGAATCCTACTTTATTGTCACAGTTTTGCGAACAATCCACTTCTCTGTGGTCCTGGTACTACAAAGCCCTGCCCTGGGGAACCTCCTTTTGCCCCACCTCCTCCATTCAATCCTCCGACGCCACCATCTCAATCAGCAGGTAATTTTCTGAATCTACTTGAATTTGATGTCTCATCAGTACAGTAGACAAATCTAGCATTCTGGGTGACATGTGTTTGCTGGATTTTCTCTCTTCCATTAGGTGCCTCTAGCACTGGAGCTATTGCTGGTGGTGTTGCTGCTGGTGCTGCATTGGTGTTTGCTGTTCCTGCAATTGCATTTGCATTGTACCGCCGTCGTAAACCTGAAGAGCATTTCTTCGACGTGCCTGGTCTATTTCATATACTAATAGTGTGTTTTCATATTATCCATGCTACCCGTTTTGCTCATATGTCACCCCATTTTTCTTCAGCTGAGGAGGATCCAGAAGTTCATCTTGGTCAGCTTAAGAAGTTCTCATTGCGGGAGCTTCAAGTTGCAACCGACAACTTTAGCAATAAAAACATTTTAGGAAGAGGTGGTTTTGGAAAAGTGTACAAGGGAAGGCTTGCAGATGGCTCATTGGTAGCAGTGAAAAGGCTAAAAGAGGAGCGTACACCTGGTGGGGAGCTTCAATTTCAAACAGAGGTTGAGATGATTAGCATGGCGGTGCACAGGAACCTTCTCCGCCTTCGTGGTTTCTGCATGACACCTACTGAACGATTACTAGTCTATCCATACATGGCTAACGGGAGTGTCGCATCACGCTTGCGAGGTACTTTGTTCTTTCTTATAATCAATGCATTCCAAATATTGTTGCCACAGCCAATGAAACAATGTAAATATTACCTTTTCTGCTGTGAGGATATGCTGAGGTGTTCCTGTTTTCATTGATGGTGCTAGAGCGCCAGCCATCTGAACCACCGCTTGATTGGGATACAAGAAGACGGGTTGCACTTGGATCTGCAAGGGGACTCTCTTACTTGCACGATCACTGTGATCCCAAGATCATCCATCGTGATGTCAAAGCTGCAAATATTCTTTTGGACGAGGACTTCGAGGCAGTTGTGGGTGATTTTGGACTTGCCAAACTTATGGATTACAAGGACACCCATGTCACAACCGCTGTTCGTGGAACAATTGGACACATTGCTCCTGAGTATCTTTCCACTGGAAAGTCCTCTGAGAAGACTGATGTTTTTGGTTACGGGATCATGCTTCTGGAGCTTATTACCGGACAGAGGGCATTTGATCTTGCTCGCCTTGCAAATGATGACGATGTTATGCTGCTTGACTGGGTAAATACTTTTTCTTCTCAAGAGTGAGCATAACTTATCATCACACTACAGCTAATGCTTTTCTTATGATCATACTGCCTTGCTGTCTATGGGTTCTATTTTAAGAGTACAATTTTTTTAATGATTGGCACCAAAACCCCTGTAATCATGAACTATCCTTAGCCCCATTCACTTGTTATATAGAGGGCTTACATTGGTAAGTGACAAGCTGGCAGTTCACCCTTCCAGGTGACATCAATTATGTATAGAATATGCTAATGTGCTAGAGAACCATTTCTGTCATATGCCTTATGCATTATAAAAAAATGTCAAATTATCAGAACAACGAAATAAACCGACACTGCTCAATGCACAAAACAACTGGCTAAATGAATAACTCAACTGCCTATTCGATAGGTGAAAGGATTGCTGAAGGAGAAAAAGGTGGAGATGCTGGTGGACCCGGACCTGCAGAGCAACTACGAAGAGACCGAGGTGGAGTCGCTGATCCAGGTGGCGCTGCTCTGCACGCAGGGCTCCCCGATGGACCGTCCCAAGATGTCTGAGGTGGTGAGGATGCTCGAAGGTGACGGCCTGGCAGAGAGATGGGAGGAATGGCAGAAGGTGGAGGTGGTAAGGCAGGAGGCCGAGTCGGCTCCTCTTCGCAACGACTGGATTGTCGACTCCACGTACAACCTTCGCGCGGTGGAACTGTCCGGCCCAAGGTGACAGGAATCATTCTACGGCTTAGACGGAATCCAACATTTGATCGGCCTATTCAGCCTAATTGCTGCTTGTGTATATGAAAGGTAGCTGGTCTTGTTAGTGACAATTTTAAGGGATGACAAAATTTCCCCCGTTTCCTTGCTAGCCTCAGAAATTGGGGTAGGCTGCAGTTGTTTGTCAAGGCGAAAGGTATACATTTGAGATGAATTTGTGAGACATTGTTGTAGTTGTCTGGTGTATGTTGTAGGGGTGTGCCATCGTACGTTCAGTGTACAAGCACTTTGTTGTAGTAAGGGCATTTTTTTGCATCTTGAGAAGCTGTTCCCAGTTAGCACACGGGCATAGCCAGCCCGAGGCTCAGCCTATTGGAAATAAAGATTGTAAGGTCTGCATTGTTGCTAGATACAGTAAAATACTAAGGATTTTCTCATCCGGTCCTCGGGGCCCAGCTCCGTCTCTGTTAGCACATGTATAATAGTATAATGTTAGCTGTCTCTAATGTTGTCATATAGGATTTTTGACCATGTGAAGGTGAGAGGAGAATAGAGAATAGAGCTAACTCTCATGCAATTGATGGCCTGGGCATAAGAACAATTAAAAATCCTATTTTGAAGAATGTCTCTTGACACATATTTTGGTGAGAGGAATGTGGAAGGAGATAGGATAAAAATTAGATAAAAAAAAGGTGACGTGGAGTGTATAGGGTTAGTGCCAAAGGACAAGCTAGAGAGAAGCATCGTAGAGATTATTACTTGTGCTGTCTCTGGATGATATGAATAGATTTTATAGACAGCAATTGCTTCTACTATTGAAAAAGAGGTACAGGGATAAAATTATCCTTTTTAGTTGGTCACGTTATATTGTATATAAATTAGTAAATTACAAAGAACTTGCTGGATCATACCCAACACATTGTAGGATCGTTTCCTGACATCAAAGAGGATGAGTTATGGCAACCACGACCATGTTAGTAGGTAGCCATATGACGTCAGCTATCACTCAGCTTAGCCACATTGTATTTTAGTGAGGTGGAGGAGAGAGAAATAAAGAGACAACCTAAGTTGAGACAACCTTGGCATAAGAACCGACACATCATAGTGTATGTACATGTGATATAAGTGGTGTTATGCGAAAAATATTTACTCAACAGAAAAAGTCCATTCGTGGTCCCTCAACTGTTTATGTCGTCTAATTTTCATCCCCCATGTACAATACTATTTAGAACCTATCCTCTAACCAGCAAAACCTTATAAATCACATCCCTAAATGGGTATCATAGGTTGCGTTGGCTACCACATTGACCGCTCGGGGGAAGAGAATACTAAAGAAAAGAATGGAATGGGGAAGAAGGAAAGGAGAAAAGAAGTAGAAATAGATGAGGAAGAGGAGGTAGGGATAACAAGTGGGGTCAAGGTGATGATGTGGCAACCAACATGGCAAAAATCGCCCATGATTCCTATCTAGGGACGTGATTTGCATGATTTTCACACCTGAGGGATGGATTCTAAATGGTATTGGGATAAGGGATGAAAATTAGATTCCAAGAAGAGTTGGGACCACATATGAGCTTTTTCCTTACTCAAAACATAGTGTTTCATGAAATTCAAGATGATTTAAATATCTCAAACTAAGGTCCATTTAACATATATTTTTTTATATTTTTTTTACCGAAATTGAACTGTTTCTTATGAAATTCCTACCCTGAAAATGTTCAACATGAAGGACATTCTAAAATAAAAGTAGCAAGCAGTTAATGTGCCCGGCCTACACTGTCTAGGACCGTGATGGGTCGCATCTCATCGTCATGCAATATAATATTTTTGTGGCTACTAGAGCTGAAAAATTCCAATCTAATCCAAGTCTAACCTAAAAAATGCATCCAGTTATGTAAAAAAGAGAATAAAATACATTGTTAAGGAATCTAGACCCATCATTATGAGTTAATGATATATTTTGGTAATTAATGACAATCATATTATGGGACTAATATTTTTCATGAATTGAATATATAGGTTATGTCTCATAATGATGATGACTTTGAAAGGTATCATGAGTCGATCAGCATTAAGTCAACATTCAGGATAAAGGATGACATCATTTGCTGATGAGTATCAAGTCAAGATTCTAAAGAGGTGATGACTATAAGTTGATCATCAAGTCAAAAGAAGTCCTATCATGTATTGATAGAGAGCAAATAAAAGATACATCATGAGTTGATGCACATCAAGATAAGGATCCAGACTTGAAGTGAGGATGTTCGTCATCAACATTCAAGAGAATGCTCAAGGCAAAGATATAACTATTATAGGCTAATGATGTATTTTTAATCTTTTACCGATATTAGTATTTGGTTGGAGAACTAGATTGCTAGTATAGGCTATCGTACTATTAAAAGAGTCTTATCTAGTAGTTTGAGTCTTATCATATATTGATAGCTCAATCTCGATTGCTCTAATTATCTATGGTATGATATTAGTATTTGCTAATATATTTTGTAAATAGTTATAGTTTATGCAAAATCCTTCTAGCATGGGACTAGAGTTTGCTAATGGTTAAAATCTATGTTTCCTACTCCTTATATTATGATGCTTAGATTTACGAATATGTTTTGTAAATAGTTAAAGTCATGAACAATCTTTATAGCATGTGATTTAGGTTTACGGATGCATTTTGCAAACGAGTTGAGTCCATGTACCTAATCCTTGTGACACGATTCTAAAGTGTGCAAATATGTTTTACAACTTGTTGCAAATCATGCTTTGACTTTTGTTTGCATGGTACTATATTTTACGAATGTGTTTTGCAAAAGTGTTGAAGTACATGCAATCTAGCTCTGCTGAAAATTTCAAAGCGGTATGACCGGCTCTGTGTGAGCGATTAGATTGGCCTGCGGTATGACCATCCTATGTGTGGTGGTATAACCAGGGCGATCTAATTGGCCATATGTTGGTGGTCCAACCGGCCTTGACATGATGGTACAGACGGCTCATTCGCGCGATCAGACTGGTTGGCGATCTGATCAACCTTCGTGGTAGTCTGACTAGCTGGTGGTCTGATCAGCCATGCGGTACTACCAGGCATTAGTTGCCGGTAGTTATTTTCCAGATGGGCACTTTTTCTGGAAATTGGCTGAGCTGTCAGACCGACCTTGGTGATGGTCAGACTGGGGTGAGCAGTTAGACCGGACCCTATGTGGGTAGTCTGACTAGCAACACCTATAATAGCTAGTTTTCTAGCCATTGCGAATGGCGCGGTAGTACCGGCCATTAGTTGGGTGTACTACCAATCTTAGGCTGATTTTTACTGATTCTTGCTCCAACGGCTAGTTTTTTTGTAAAGTATAAATACCCCCTTGTGACTAGTTGGGGAAGTGCTGCTTGTTCCCATTTCATCACTCTTGAGCAAGTGTGTGACTCATCTTAATTGTGTATGTATTGTATCTTGTGAGTAAGGAAAGAGGTCTCTAGTTACAAGTGCTACGTTTAGAGGTGGATTTTGTATCTACTTGAGTTTGTGCATTCGTTGCACTTAGTGAGAGTCAAGCAAGCAGTTTGACTTGTTACTCTTGAAGGTTGCCGATTCTTAAACAGTGTTGCAGGCGTGGTGTCCAGTGATTTTTTTTCAAAGAAGATTGTGAAGAAATCCAGTATATTGTGAAAGTTGGAGCTAACATACCCGAAGAGGGAAAGAGCTACCACTAATGAAAAGTGAGGTGATTGGCTTAACTCGTGGAGCCAGTCCAGTTCATTTAGGCTTGCCTCAATGTATACTAAGAGAAACTGACGAGAATACCACAGTAAAACATCGTGTTTTTGTGGTTTATTTTCTTAAGCTCGGTTTATATACTTGTAATTTATATTCATTGTAATTAAATTGATTGCTTATCATCTTAAAATTGCAAATATTGACATAGACTTAGGAATTGGTGCACTTAGGTGATTTAGGCTTTATTTGTACAAAACCGATTTAATTTACGCTTGCACTCATAAACTCAGTTTTAGACAAAAAGTGAATTTTAAAAATATTTATGCACCCTCTTTAGTTGACTTACTTGATCTTATGTAGGTCTCTCAACTTACCCTAAGCGGTTAAGTAGGCCCTTAAACTATCAAACAGCTTATCTAAGTCCCTTAACTTGTTTAAGTGAGTTACTTAGGTTCCAAACACGTTAGACGGGACTGGAGTGCTGACATAGCAAGTTGACCATGTCCAACATGGCAAGCTTAATTACCCATCGAGTGCAAACCATCATGGTTAGGACCTACATTACCCTATATTTGTAATAATTAGCACTAGCCAAACGCAAAAATACACCGATTGTGAGTTTTAGCAACACCCTATTCCAACCCAAAAACCTTAAACCATAGTTTCAAGCAGTGGCGGAGCGCTCGATAGGGCAAGCCCTGGCTTGGACCAGGGCTTGATTTTTACAAAGAACCCCATATACCCCTCGTCTCCTCCACCTCCGCTCCACCCGCCGCCTCCCCTCGCCTCTCGCGCCTCCGGCTCTTCGACTCCGCCACCGCCTCGACTTCCTCGCCTCCCTCCTCCGCTCCACCCGCCGCCTCCCCTCGCCCCTCGCGCCTCGGCTCCTTCGACTCGCGCCGCCTCGACTTCCCCTCGCCTCCTCCACCTCGCTCCACCCGCCGCCCCTCGCCCCTCTCGCGCCTCAGACTCCTTCGACTCGCCGCCGCCCTCGACCGCCACCCGGCTGCGCGCGAGAGATCGATCCACCGAGCCGGACAGCAGGAAGAGGAGGACGAGGAGTACACGCTGGCAAGGCGCTCCTGGGCTGGCGCAAAGGCAGCCACCGGCCTAGGCATAGCCGCGGCAAGGGCGCAAGTGGGCGGCGGCGACCACCAGCCTTGCAGCTGCTGCTGGGCAAGCGGTTCCGCGGTGGGTGATTGGCGCAAAGGGGCAGCCACGGCTGGCGTAGCCGTGGCGGCGGCGGCCACCACCGCGCAGTATAGCTTTCGATCCGCCCCACCTCATTTTTTCCCGTCCTCCGCCACTGGTTTCAAGAACCACAAATCCCAATAAATTATACTAGCTACCTGAAACATTAGGCACTATATGGTCAACCACGGCCATGGGTGCCACTGTTGACCTCAAGATCCAAGCCACCCTCGTTCGCTCCTATCTCCATCTTTGGGCACAACCAGCGTCACCGCTATCGCTCCTCCGATTGCCCTCACAAATCGTAACTTCGGGTGTGGGTGAATAATGCGAATTGGAGAAAGAAACAGGGGTGTGATTGCGCGGGCCATTGCAAGCCCATGGAGCGACCGACGCCAAACCCTAGCACACTCGGCTTGGAACAGAGAGGGGGACACGCGGCATCCCGAGGGCTAGCACGGGCCAGCGCAGAGTCCATGCGCCAGCTGGAGCTTTCCCGAAGCTTCTGTCAAGAACTCTCCGGAAGTCTTCCATTTCCCTGGCAAATGATTTCAGCCCAGACTTGGAAGACTTGCACTCTAGGAACTCGGACTCTACACAATTTTTGGAATTCCACATGGATTTTGGACATCAAACAGACCTGAACTAAACTGGACCCACCTACAGGAATGTTTCAGGAGCGTCGACCTTGAGAGTCCTAGCACTGGCCGACGCCGAACTCTGCGTGGGTCGTGAAACACCCCAAAATTTGAGCCTTTTTAAAATTTTTGGAAATTTAAACTGGAAATGGAAAACTTACCCAATTTGGCAAAGAGTAGCAAAAGCCGCTTTCCATTTTTGCCCTCCCGCCTTCGCTTTGGGCCGGCGCCACCTGCGCGCTCGCCGCTCCGCCCCCTCCTTCCCGAAGCCGCCGACGGCCACGTCGCCGCTTCTCCCCGCCAGCGCGACAGAGAAGACCGCCCTCCGGCTCAAGCCCGCGGAGAGCCGACCCACGCGCCGAGACGCCGCCTCGCCCTCCTCCCGCGCGCGCAGCTCCCGGCAGCCATTGTCCTCGCCGGCGCGGCCGCACGCCCCTCTCGTTGCTTCTCTTCCTTCGAGTACAGGAGAACACTTGAGTGCTGCAGAACCCAGCGCCACCTCGCCTCCTCCCGCCAGCGACCCACCACCCCTTCTCTTCCTCGTGCGGGAAAGGCCGCGAGCCCTCACCGTCGCGCCGGTGTACATGCGGTATAAAGGGTCGCCGCCATCAGATCGCCTTGAGCCATCCCCTTCCTCCTCACGTCGCCGATTCGGCCTCGCCACCTCCACCGCCGCCAATCTCCACCTCGCGCGGTGAGCCTAAATCCCAATCGAGAAGCTCACTGATCTAGACCAATCCGTGCGCCCACACATCCACATCTAACCCCTAAAGATGGTGGAAGCCTCGCCGGCCCGAGCATTAGCCCGATGGTCGGGCCACGGCTCGCCGCCGACCCCAAGGCCGTCGCCGTGCTGGACCGATCCAGCCCTCCCGAGCTACACCGCGCGCCAACAAGTTCCTAAGGTCCCTAGATGGTGAAACTACGGCCAAACGAGTCGCAGAGCCACGGACCTCCCAACGCCACCGCGCAAGCCGCCGCCTTCTCCACGCCCGCGACCTCTCCGTCCACCCAAACTCCTCCAAAGAACCCACCAATGGATGCGGCTCCGTAGACGCCTCTTTGGCTACGGCCATTCTCGAGCGCCACCGCCGTCTCCCGCACCGGAGCCACGCTCGCTTTCCGCCCGAGTCGGGGCGGCGAGGAAGACGACGACGCGCGGCCGCCGATCGGATTCCATCCAACCGTCGGCCATTTGAATCTCCGCCGTTCGCCCGCTCCCGCGCCATCCAATCGCCGACGCCCGCCTCGCCTCCATCCGCACTGCCGACGCCGACCACGCGCCGCCATCGCAGAGAGCGCGCGCGCCGCTGGCTCGCTCGCCCGCTGGCGTGTGAGGCCGGCGCTCAGGCGCCGAAAGCCGAGCCGGACCGATGGGCCAACGCGGCCGCGAGAGCGCCGGCGCCGCCGCACTATGCACGCGGGCTGGGCTGCACTGTTCATCGGCCGAGCCCATTACTGTTCAAAATCCCGAAAAATCCAGAAAATGCCCCAAAAAATCATAGAAAATTCTAGAAAATTCCCAAAAATACAAAAATACACCATCTTGACCAGAAAATTTCACTGAGTCCAAATCTGGTCTCTATTCCTCCAAATTCAAATTTGCTAAATTTGAATTTTCCTCTTTTGCTAAATTCAAATATCCCAAATACAAATTTCATCAATTTAAAAATGCCAGTTCTAGAAAAATATCCATCCTCACGCCTTTAAAATACTTGGCTAAGATTTTACGCTAAATGGCTCTTTCTGAGTTAATTACTTTGATTTGGACTCATTTTGAGTTGGAACTTATGTTATGATTTTATGTGTTTACGCTAGCCTCCGACGTAGCTGAAGTCCCAGTTCCGGAGCCGGAGCCGACTGCTCAGATCTACGACATAGTAGAGATTACGGACCAGCAAGGCAAGTCACATGTTTTTGATCATATTGAAGTCCCATAATGTTTACAATACTTAAATATTGTATTTTGCATTATGAATAATTGTGAAATGTATGTGCTTAAATAAAATGTTTAGAATGACATGCTACTTAGATAGTCCTACCACTGATAAAAAGCCCCATTTAATTTGATGGCCATATTCACCTTGACAACCTTAGTCAGAAATAATGTATGATATTAAAGTAATCATGATCGTCGCATACAACAACTTTGGACTACTAAGGTGTTGGCCGCAAGCCGGTAGGATTTCAAAGCTGATACTAAGGTAAAGATGTGCTGTGGGAAATCACGTGGTGATCTACGCCCACGACTTTACCTTAGAGGAATTAAGACCGGAAGGTGTGTGTGGGAAATCACGCGGTGATCTACGCCTACGACCTTGCCCGAGTGAGAGGCCGGTATGGATGGGTGGTGGTAGTGCCGGTGGGCACGAGAGGGGATGTGGTTGGATGCCTCGGTGAAAATGTAAGGACAAGAACCTTGTGCTAAGTAAAAGACATAGTCAACGCTCAGCCACAGAGTTGACTTGTCAACATCGGTCTAGTAGCCGCTCCGTTCAATTGAAACTCTACAGTGTGATGACAGTAGACGGGAGTTAGGTATGTCATGGTACCTAACAACGATAGTATTTACTCACAAAGCGGCTAGAGAAGAGTATGTGCGCAATTGTAGCCGTGGATCGAGTGATGCTATCGGGTAGAGTCTATATAAAGAATGGAGCGATGAACCGACCGGCTTTCTTAACTCGTCGCGGGAGTTAAGAGATCGTGTGGGTAAAGTTGAGCAACTCTGCAGAGTGTAACAAATGGTATTCGAATACGCCGTGCTTAGGTTAATGAAGCTGTGTTAATTGGGTGATTCCAATAACAAGGCATAAGCGAGGATTGGAGATGATTTAATGTGATAATTGATGAACCGATTCGTTAATCAAAACCCCGATCTTAAGGAACAAACATCTTCAAGTTTTGCTTGCTTACAAATAAAGCGCATCCACCCACTATAATATAACCAATATACTCCCATCCTTGAAATACCATGCATATAGTAAACTGTGGTTTACCCTCGTGACTTCTTTGGGTGCAGTGGTACTCATGATTTGCTAAACATAATCAACGAAGGCCAATCTCGGCAAGATGACGTGATGGAAGAAGACGCTCCTGAAGAACCAGTCTACCTTGAAGAAGATTGGGCTTAGGATTTAGCCACGCTCAGGCCGTCGATCCTTTTGTGTGTATGTGGTAGTGTATGGGCTTATGCGCCCGCTGTGTACATTAACAACAATATAATAATGTAATAAAGTTGGTACGTTTGCGTAAGCTGGTGCTGTTGTGATGATCACATGTAACATTAGAACGTCATAACTGTACATTCCGTACGGTTGCGATGTTCCGTACCGTCTCCAGAAATGGGGGCGTTACAGAGTGGTATCAGAGCAGACTTGCTTGACTGTAGGTTGGACCCTAAGGGATAACAGGAGAGTCTCGTTTCGACAAAACTTAGTTGGGAGAAGAGTAAAAGTATTTTACATAAAATGTAAGAGATGTTATAGTTATATGAATTCTTAAATGCTATTTTCCTTGTTTAAAGTAATTTACAGTTTAAGTTAGTAATTGTAAATGTTTCGCGCCTTCTAATATTTAAAAATGTGTGTTTCCGCAGATGGTCCATTTCATCCACTCGGACCCCGCTAGGTTGGAGGATGGCCCATCGATTGTGGGCCATGCAATGTTCCTAAGCGGACGATCGGCATAAGCCAGTTTTCCACTCTGTGTCGCGCCATGCTCCAGACGACAGCGTTGCCTGGAAGGCATGGGTAGACCTCGTTCCTTTACCTGTCCGTCCGGACAGGGAGAGGAGGTTTTACGGTCGGAGGATCGAGGAGTGGGATGCGATCCAGGACGCGGCTAGGAATGCCGTGCTCCACTTGAGGCACTACTACGACTTCGAGTTCGACGAGAGTGTCTACGACTTGGTGCCTCAGCGTGTTCCCCGGGGTGGTCCCTACTTGACCCCAGATCCCAGGGAGACGGATGATGCTCGTCTTCACGTCGCTGCGCGACACATTGTCCATCAGGAGACAATGTACTCGTGAGCGATCCAGGAGTCGTTCACACTGAGACGACAGCTACGCCACGTTCAGAGAGAGCTGTATGAGATACAACAGGAGCTCTACCGGAGGAATCTGGTAGAGGAGGGGGAGTTATCAGCTTGTGATGAGTCCCCTGATGTCCCCGCAGCACTGGTCCCTCTCCAGCCGATTGTGGCTCCAGTAGTTCCTGTGTACCCGGTGATTCCCGCTGGCATGGATGTGCCAGGTCCATCCCGCCCATGTGGGGATCCCGACGTACCCGGTCCTTCACAGCCTCGACGCCGCATGACCGCTCCGGAGTATCGCTCCTTGTTCCAGCCTGCGCGCGCTCCAGCGCCACCAGCTGGGGATGAGGAGGACCCCGAGGAGGTCGTGCGCTACACTGTCAGCAGGCCACCGACCGAGGGTTGGTGAGCGTTAGGAGGACTCAGGACGTAGCTAGGCTTTGGTGGTAGGTGGTTGACTTTTGGTTGTACAGTGAGGTGGTTTAGCTAGAATAAAAGTAGTGAAGTACCCTACTTAACTCAGTAGTAGACCGTGGTATTGTAATGGTGTTATGTTTGTATATGTGCAGCATGTAATGTATGTTTGCTACCTTGACTCTGTTGGTTGTTAATATTATATTTGGTTGTTAGCTTTAAAGGAATGTCTTTGCGACATATATTAATTTGGCTTTAGTTGTTTTAGACTTGTCTCCAAACTCTATCTTCTGCTTATCTTCCTACACGCGATGGAAAGCAGCGGTGAAGTAATTCAGCTTATCTAATGCAGAAGCAAGATGTCAGGCACTGAACCAAATCAAGGTAACCCGCCAGCAGGGCCCAATAACACTGCAACTGGTACAGATGCCATTGCCAATATCTTAGCCGTGATGGAGCAAAACCGCCACCAAGCCGAGATGAATCAAACCAAACTTATAGAACAGCATTCCAAAATGCTAGAACAAATTATGACGAGAACCTCATACTCAAGTGGTTCACCAGGGATGAGTTCAGCAGGAGCACCACCTGCCATGAAGTGGGCAGACTTCCAGAAGACTAGACCACCAGTCTTTTCCACTTCGGCGGACCCCATGGCAGCCGATGATTGGATTAAAGACATTGAGCGAAAACTAAAAATCATTCATTGTGAAGATAGTGAAAAGGTACTTTATGCAACTCATCAGCTTCAAGGACAAGCCTCCTCTTGGTGGATTAATTACCAGACTATGCATAACAATAAAGAATTCACCTGGGAGGAGTTCGAGGAAGTTTTTCGAAAAGCACATATTCCTGATGGAGTGATTCAGGCTAAGCGCAGGGAATTCCTGGCGCTAAGGCGAGGTAGAAGGAATGTCATGGAGTATGTACACCGCTTTAATGAGCTATCCGGATATGCGAAGATGATGTAACATCAAGATAAGAAGATGGAGAGATTCGGGCAGGTCTACAAGACTCATTGAAGTATCATATATCTGCGATGCGCTTGAGGATCTATCCGATATGGTAGATCGCTTAATCAATTCGAAGAGGCTAGAGGACGGATGGAGGATAATAGAAAGAGAAAGGCGATGCAAACCCCATTTACATCGTCTTCCAACGCCTAAAAGCCAAGAACCGGACACCACCTCAAAACCGCAGTTCATCGGTCGTCAAGTGATGTTAGTACCTGACGCCCACCAATACTCCACAACAAGGCAATAGGTTTCAGAAAACACTCAAGTGCTTCAAATGTGGCGGAAACCACATGCAACAAAACGCGCCTCAAGTGAATAATAATTGTTTTCATGTGGACAACCAGACACTTCCGCAACAATCGCCCTAAGAAACATCGCCATCCGAGCGGCAAGAATTCAAGCCGGGCCTCCCACCGGCTGTGAAGAAACAATAATCAGCAGAACAGGCACCAAATCGATCAGGGAATGCGATAGTTGTACCGGCCGGGTCATCGTTGAATAATCAGTTGGGAAGAAGCAAGGGAACAGGCAACCTCATTCTCCAAGCAAGAGTCAATCATATATCAGCAGAAGATGCTGCAGGATCAAATGACGTTATTGTAGGTATGTTTCTTGTCAATTCCATACCTGCACTAGTTTTGTTTGATCCTGGTGCTACGCATTCTTACATATCCATGGAGTTTGTGACAAAGAATCAAATGACTGTTATGCCTTTGCCAAAACTTTATGCCATTCAAACACCTGGCATAAAAATGGAATCCCGATTTGGGTGTGGTGATCTCACCCTAAAAATCCAAGGATTAAAATTTAAGGCAAACTTGCTAATATTGGATATGAAGGGGTTAGAAATTATATTGGGAATGAATTGGCTAACCAAAAATAAAGCTGTAGTAAGGTGTGAATATAAGACAGTGACCTTGACTGGGGGTGATGGCCAAGAGATAGTGGTTCACACAGATCATGAGCTACTTCAGAAAATGAAAAGTGGTATACACAGTGTCGTAGCAAGTGAAGGAGCAGGAGTACCAATAGTAGAAGAATATCCCGATGTGTTCCCAGAGGAACTACCTGGTAAACCACCGGATAGACCAATAGAATTGGCAATAGAATTAGCCCTGGAACACAACCAATTACAAAGCACCCCTACAGAATGTCAGCAATGGAGCTGAAGGAACTGAAGAAACAGTTAGATGAATTGCAAGCAAAAGAGTTCATACGCCCAAGTATTTCTCCATGGGCGGCCCCAGTGCTATTTGTGAAGAAGAAAGATGGAAGTCAGCGGATGTGCGTTGACTATCGAGGTTTGAATGCAGTGACTATCAAAAATAAATACCCACTACCAAGGATAGATGATCTGTTTGATCAGCTCCGAGGAGCCAAAGTATTCTCAAAGATTGATCTACGCTCAGGATATCATCAGTTGAAAATCCGAGAGCGAGGATAGGAGAAAATCGCATTTACAACTAGGTACGGACTTTATGAGTTCACAATGTACCTTTTGGGTTAACAATGCCCCACCATATTTCATGAACCTTATGAATATGGTGTATATGGAACAGCTGGACAAATTTGTGATAGTGTTTATAGATGATATACTCATCTATTCTAAGAATGAAGAGGAACACAAGGAACATTTACATGTTGCTCTGTCTAAGCTCAGGGAACACCAGCTGTATGCAAAATTCAGCAAATGTGACTTCTGGATGAAAGAAGTTTCATTCTTGGGTCATATCATCTCAGAAGATGGAGTCAAAGTTGACCCAGAAAAGATTAAGTCAGTAATGGAATGGCAGCCACCCACAAATGTAACTGAAGTGAGAAGCTTTCTAGGATTGGCTGGTTATTATCGCCGATTCATAGAAGGATTCTCGAAAATTTCCCGACCACTCACTCAATTGCTCAAGAAAGAGATACCTTTTGAGTGGACGAAGAAGTGTGAAGAAAGTTTTCAAGAATTAAAGACCAAATTGACAATCGCACAGTCCTAACCTCCTGCATCCAGAGAAAGATTTTCGATTTCTCGTGACGCCCCAAGCAAGGATTAGGATGTGTCCGATGCAAGATAGAAAAGTGGTAGCATATGCTTCACGCACGCTTAAGGCCACATGAAGAGAACTACCCTACCCATGACTTGGAGCTAGCGGCGTGATCCATTCGTTGAAAACGGAGACATTATCTCATTGGTAACCATTGTGAAATATTTTCAGATCATAAAAGTCTGAAATATATCTTCACTCAACCAGATCTCAATTTGAGACAACGAAGATGGCTAGAGCGGATCAAGGATTTTGATATCGATTTGCAATATCACCCAGGTAAGGCAAATGTAGTAGCAGATGCCTTAAGCAGAAGAGTGTATCACAAAGATGGTGGTGAGATTGACCAACCTCTACACTTAGTAACAGAGATGCGAAGCTCAATTTAGCAGTGGTTGAACAAGGAATGTTAGCAGCCCTTGATATTCAGCCATTGCTAACAGATAAAATCAAAACAGCTCAGGATAACGATGAAGAAACACAAGAATTGAAAAAGAGCAGCCAAGAGAAGAAATCAACTGAGTTTATTAAAGACAAACAAGGAATTCTGACTTTTAAAGGGCGATATTGCATACCAAATAAACAAGAACTGAAGGATTTAATATTATCAGAAGCTCACTCCTCACAGTTCTCAATACATCCTGGCGGAACCAAAATGTATAAAGATTTAAAAAGAAGATTTTGGTGGAATAACATGAAGAAAGAGATAGCGGAATATGTAGCCAAATGTGATGTCCGCCAAAAGTAAAAGTTGATCACCGAAGCTGCAGTTCATCGCAACCATTACCAATACCCGAATGGAAATGGGACAAGATTGGGATGGACTTTATCACAGCTTACCCAAGACAAAGGAAGGGTATGATGCTATTTGGGTCATCGTGGATCGATCGACTAAAGTAGCACATTTCCTTCCTATCAAGCAAACCTATGGGAAGGATAAGTTGGCGAGTTATATCGACCAAGATTGTGGTGTATCATGGAGTTCCAAACAGATTGTGTCCGATCGAGGAGCTCAATTTACCTCTATGTTCGGGAGAAACGCATGAAGCAATGGGCACAGATTTATCTTTCAAGATCGCCTATCATCCACAAACCGATGGGATGATGAAAGGACCAATCAGATCCTAGAAGATATGTTGCGAGCACGTGCTATAGTCTACGGGCAGCATGGAACACTTGTTTACCGCTTGCACAATTCTCCTACAATAATAGCTATCAAGCTAGTATTCGGATGGCCCCATTTGAAGCGTTGTATGGCAGAGAGTGCAGAACTCCACTAAACTGGACAGAAACAGGAGAACGGCAATATATTGGACCCCAGATAGTCCAAGACGCAGAAGCTCATGTGAGAATCATTAGAGAGAAGATAAAGGTAGCTCAAGACCGTCAGAAAAGCTATGCCGATGCTAGAAGAAAAGACTTGAGTTTCGAAGTTGGCAATTACGTATACCTCAAGGTCACACCGTTCAAAATAGTCAAGAGATTTCAGGTCAGAGGAAAGTTAGCACCCAGATATGTTGGACCGTTCCCAATTACAAAAAGAGTGGGAGAAGTAGCCTACGAAGTGCAATTACCGTCCAACATGACCAGAGTACACAACGTATTCCATGTGTCCCAACTCCGAAAGTGTCTGAGGCAACCTACAGAAGAAGTCTCATTGGGAGAAATTGAACTTTCCGAAGATTTGACATACCCAGAGGAGCCTCTACAGATACTTGAAACAACTGAACGACAGCTCAGAAACAAGAATGTTAAGTTTTGTCGAGTACAATGGAAGAATCATACACCAACAGAGTCCACATGGGAAAAGGAGTCAGAACTACAGAAAGACTTCCCCAACTTGTTTACAAGGCCAGCTGAATCTCGAGGACACAGACCTTGCCCGAGTGAGAGGCTGGTATGGATGGGTGGTGGTAGTGCCAGTGGGCACAGAGGGGGATGTGGTTGGATGCCTCAGGTGAAAAATGTAAGGACAAGAACCTTGTGCTAAGTAAAAGACATAGTCAACGCTCAGGCCACAGGAGTTGACTTGTCAACACTGGTCTAGTAGCTGCTCCGTTCAATTGAAACTCTACAGTGTGATGACAGTAGACGGGAGTTAGGTATGTCATGGTACCTAACAACGATAGTATTTACTCACAAAGGCTAGAGAAGAGTATGTGCGCAATTGTAGCCGTGACTGAGTGATGCTATCGGGTAGAGTCTATATAAAGAATGGAGCAGTGAACCGACCTGGCTTTCTTAACTCTGTCGCGGGAGTTAAGAGATCGTGTGGGTAAAGTTGAGCAACTCTGCAGAGTGTAACAAATGGTATTCGAATACGCCGTGCTTTAGGTTAATGAAGTCGTGTTAATTGGGTGATTCCAATAACAAGGCATAAGTAGGATTGGAGATGATTTAATGTGATAATTGATGAACTGATTCTGTTAATCAAAACCCCTGATCTTAAGGAACAAACATCTTCAAGTTTTGCTTGCTTACAAATAAAACTGCATCCACCCACTATAATATAACCAATATACTCCCATCCTTGAAATACCATGCATATAGTAAACCAGGGTTTACCCCTGTGACTTGCTGGGTACAGTGGTACTCATGATTTGCTAAACATAATCAACAGAAGGCCAATACTGGCAAGATGACGTGATGGAAGAAGACGCTCCTGAAGAACCAGTCTACCTTGAAGAAGATTGGGCTTAGGATTTAGCCACGCTCAGGCCGTCGATCCTTTTGTGTGTATGTGGTAGTGTATGGGCTTATGCGCCCGCTGTGTACATTAACAACAATATAATAATGTAATAAAGTTGGTACGTTTGCGTAAGCTCGTGCTGTTGTGATGATCACATGTAACATTAGAACGTCATAACTGTACATTCCGTACGGTTGCGATGTTCCGTACCGTCTCCAGAAATGGGGGCGTTACAGGTCGGCTCCGAAGCCGAATTTTTTTACTGTTCTGGCTCTCTGGTTTCTCTTTTTTTTTTGCAGGTTGACCTTCTGCACGGTTATTTTACATTTCTAGTCTTGTCCGGAGCACGGATTTTTTGGTGGCCGATATGTGACCATTTCAGTGGCTATGAAGCGCGGAACGTTTGCATAGACGCCGAGGCTGCAGAAAGTTCTTACAATACTCTTACGAGTATAACTTATGACCATGACTTTTTGATCACGGCACTTCGATCGTAGTGCCTCGATCATGGCACTTTGACCACAGACCCTCAACTACGGTACTTCGACCATGGCACCTCAACCACGACGAGTACTTGACACATGACTACATAGTACTCGAACACACAAGTCATACACAGCCTCGATGCTCGCGTAAGCGTTTTGCGCTTCACGGCCGCTGCAATGGCCACGTGCCGGCCACCAAAGAATTCACTTTTTGGAGGGGGGCCTGACACGTGGCTAGACCGGGCGGCAAAAGTGATATTTTTGTCATTCTCGTGCGTATACTAATATTTTTATAAATATAGGTTCAAAATATGATAGATGTGCCAACAATTCAGAAGTAGGTTACAATATGAGTGCGCATGACGGCAAATAGGCACACTAGTTTGAAGGCTAATTTACTGGTCAGTGTTTGCGATCGTGAATAGATGGATTAAAAAAGTGCTTAGCCCCGCTTGTTTTAGTTTCAGCTTCTGGCTTTTGACTTCTAGTTTACTATTTCTTAATTTTATCTTTTTCTAGATTTTTGGCTCTTTTTGCTTTTTCTTTTTTCTCGTATTCGTTTGCATTGTCTGTAATGGGCTAACCCTTTTTTCTATTTTAAAATTTTTTAAATTTAATTACACCGAAAAAGTTACTAGCAACTACAGTGCAAAATAAGCCAATTATAGTATAAAAAACTATAAGCCGGCTTATATAAGCCTAACTGAGGGTCTGTTCTTTTTGGATGGAGCTTATGGCTTTTGTCTGTGGCTTGTGACTTTTGGGCTGTTCGTGCGAGAGATTATAGAGTAACAGAAACTCACGTGTGATTTTTACCGATATAAATGAAGTCGATACAGTATGTATTACAATTAACTAGTAGACCTATCTTGAAAAGATATTTCATTTAAAAGCTAGTTACTGTAGAAATACCAAAAACAGTTTTTAGAAGCTAAAAAGAACACGCGTGAGTGCTGCTTTGAATCGATATGTAAAATTCCAAAAAAAAAACATAGATAGGGTAGAATACAATTTATCATTCCACAAAAATTCAAAATCGAAACGCGTTCTACAAATTCATAAACAAAAAAAGACAATTTTCGAATAATAGCTTTATCTTTTTCCTTCTGTATTTCTGATTTTCTTTTCAGAAGAATTTTTGTTTCTCAATGTGCAAATCTAATTTGGATTTGATATTTTGTGGGATGATGGACTGTATCATACTCTTATCTATGTGAATTTTACATAACTATTTGAACCGTTTTTCGAGCAACGGAAGCACCGGTAACACCAAAAACGTTGGGAGCACTAGAAATGTTCTTGGGAAAACATCTCTTGCTCGGGACATCCAATTAAACTACCTAAAACTATCATTCATGCTGACTTAGCATGCATGACAAGAAAAATATTGTTTCCAGTACACCAGGGAGGGAATTGCAATGTAAACAATGTCTATTGTACATTATGTACATCTTTATCTATTACACCGCATCTACATACAGTTATCATACAGCAATAGCTATGCTACATCACGTCGGGGGGCAAAATTGCACACAATAAAAAAAGGGACGATAACCGCAATGGAGGACACCGAAAAATGTTGGGTCAGCTCTCATCGATTGATGATGAACTCAGGCAGTGCCGGTTATCAATCTCTCCTGTTGGTCCAGCTTCCTCACCTTGATCAGACCGACTAGGACTTGTAGCCCGAAGAACGCACAGAGAGAGTATGCAATGGTTGCTGGCATCTGCAATGGATGATTGAAGGTGTGGTGAAACTATTATGCGCGAGTAGATTGATGAAAGTTGAATGCTGTTTTTTTGGAAACTTACCCGGATCGAATTGAGGTACAGAACAGTAGCGAGGTTTACCAAACTACCCGCAGCAACTCCCTGGGTGACACGCAGCAGCATTTCAGGACAGAGTGACATGATGATCGTACAGAACACAAAATAGGAACGCATATGTGCATTATTGAAAGAATTAAAATGGTTTTCGTCAAAAAAACACAGCCACTCTACGGTAAGATTGATTAAAATTTCTAAAGAGATTCCAAGGCAAGCTAGTGAATTTGGATGAACTCACTATCATCTCCATAGGCAACCTTGCATTTTTCATGGTTTAGCATCAAGTAACACAACATAAAACTAAAATGATTGAACTCACATATCCAATTGTTTTCTGTACAGCAGCAACTCTTTGAAATGCTCTTTCTGATTCCAATGCTCTGACACGAAGCTTGAGATCACCTTGCTCCTGTTATATAAAAAAAGTAGACCATTGAGTTCAATGTTACGCACATTCTTAAAAAGTTATATGCCTAAATGGCACCAATAAACCACAGAAAATAATAGAGCAAAGAAGCGTTGTAGGTACCAAACGCTCAATGATTTGTGCAAGCTTTTCAACTCTGTCAGGTTGGCGAAACAAATTGTAGAATGCACGGGACTGCCTTTCCCATCTCTTCTTCGCATCCTGAGGTATAATAAAATCAAGAGCACCTAAAAACTCTCAATGTCCATACTCACATTAACAGATGTTCCATCAAGTAGATAGGTTGAAATTATGGCCCAAAGGTTAAAACTTGCCTTAACAAGTACTTCAACACCAGCTTCGTTAAATCTTAACAATTCCATAGCATATCTAGCAATTTCAATGGATGTATCAAGTCAGACCCAGAATAGGCCAAGTTGAAAATTAGAGTCAATTTATAACATGAAATGCTACTAGTGGAGAAAGTACTCACGGCTTAGCAATCTCTGTAATATCAAACCTAGGATCTAGGCCTTTCCCAATACCATCTAGTACTGCACAGAATGGGGAAAGCATGAGGAACCATGACAGTATGTTACAACCATGTTTCTCCACATGTAAAGTTATCAGACCTGAGAATGCTCTGACCACAAATGTAAAGGTGGCAGGAAACCGAAATGGTTGATCGGCAGCAATTGCCAAAAGATCCTCTCCTGCAAAATTTTGATTCAAGTTAACTAAAAGCAAACCAGTATAATTACATACACTTTGACATGTTTCCTTCTATCATGTTTTTCGAGATAGAAAAACCAGTTAATTGTTTTTTAAATCCCAGTTATCTGATAGGTCGCAGAAATCATTGATCCATTACCAATAGCTGCAAGTCTCTGCTTCTTTTTTTCAAGCTTCTCCTCCCTAGTTAATTGCTTTTTAAATCCCAGTTCTGCGGTTGCCATCTCTCTCTCTTTCGTTTGTGCGGCTAGACGCTCTTCAAAGCTATAAAATAGATAAACAGAACAAAGTGAAGTTAAGCATAAAAAAAGAAACAAATACTACATGTAAGTAAATACGTAGGAGCACCTCTCAGGAAAAAAGTGACTACCTATTAAGGAAAAATTGAGCTGTTCTTCTGACAGCCGTCATATCTCCAGTAGGAACAAGGACACCCATTTGAATCATTGCTTGAAGCACCTGCAGGAATACACACTTAGATGTTTTGCAAAACTTCACAGGGTCAAAATTAGTGTTTGCGGTATGCCCAGAGAAACTTACTTTATCAGGATCCTTTTCATAAATTCCATAAAATGTTTCAAGCAATCCTTCCCGGATATTTGGGCTAATACTGCAGGTAAGAATAACGAAGATTAGAATAACCATGCTGTAACTACATAAATGGAAGTTTACGGGAAACAAAGAGATTGTATGCAACCTTCCCATCATTCCAAAGTCGTAGAAGATAAGCCTCCCACCATTGACATCATCAACAGCAATGTTCCCTGGATGCTGTAAAGAAAATCACCATTAGCTTTTTAATCAGCGCATCGCTGCTACATTTAATTGAGATACTAAAAAGGAGCAAAAGACAATACAAATGATTCAATGTCATGAAATTTATTATGTCAGAGACAATGCTGTATTGAACTTTATGTCTATGGCGGACACACAAAGAGCTGCAGCTAGTAACGTTTCCAAGGTTAGAGAGTTTTCAACAAGTTGGCATGCACAGGCTAGCACTTTGCCAAAGAGGCTGTGACAGCATAGACCTCAGAACTATACTGATATAGTTTTTCTTATTGCAAAATCATCTTTGTTATTCATCTGAAATTCTAAATACATGCTAATGCAATAATAGAAATGATGTACAAGTGAGAAATAACCATAATGGGATAAACAACTACAGCATTATTCGTGGATAATGTATAGTACAACTAACCGGGTCAGCATGGAAAAACCCATGAGATAAGATCTGCTCAAGGTAGGACTCAACAGCATACCGGCCTAACCTGAAAGAGATTAAAGTTGGCAACAGAAGCAACCAATGTCAGTTGGCATAACAAATCAAACCCATGGCTGTCCAGTATTCAACAATCAGCACATACTTTTTCCGATCAACTCCTAACTTATCTAGCTGCTTTATCCTATTTATTTTGATTCCTGGGACGTATTCCATCGTTAAAACCTGCAAATGAGAAAAAAGAAACTTAGTCTTATTTTCTGTTCTATGTTGCTTGAGAATTATATAAAAGTTTCTGTGTAGAAGGAACCTGAGGTGTAGTATACTCCCAGTAAATTTCTGGAACCTTCACATAATCCATTTTTTTGAAATTTTCAGAAAATTTTTCGGCATTAAATGCTTCCTTTGTATAGTCTATTTCCTGAAAACAACCATGAGCTGATTAGATAATTTGGTTTGATGCTAAATACTTTCTTTACCAGAAGTCAAATGGCTGACTTAAACAATTTTTCTAGGAAATATGTTGGCATGAAGAGCCAGGGAGAGCACAATGAAATGGATTAATAGTACAGAATTATGCCAACTTCAAGATGCAAGCCTCTCAAGTCACGCGTGAGCCTCACACTAATATGTAAGCATTGGCAGCAATACACGGTTTTGTAGTACCTAGAGAACTGTACCTATTCATGAAATGATGTCAGTACTTTCATGGAGGTAAGATGTCGATGTAAATTGGTAAATTTGCTAAGATGTGCTATTATAGAACAGGTTACGTTTCAAAAACCTAAGCTTTGAAAAGCATGAGATAACAACAGAACATTGGTTGTGGAACACAAGACAATAGCACCCAAGTGGCTAAGTCATAAAGTTACCTGATATAACACAGATGCACACTCATCATAGATAGCAACCCAGTCTCTCTTGGCGCCATCTGACTTCGGATCCACTTTCTGAAGGTATTCTGCTATTACCTAGAATAGAATCAGTTCATCCATCAGCAAATGGTTTCAAAAGAATTCATATTTAAGTAGGCAACAGACATAATATTCCCAGTTTTGGCTATAATAAATAATAATAAAGAAACACAATATGTTAAGGAATATACACATTTAAGTGACTTACCCTTAAATTCTTCAGATCAATATCAAACAGATCTTTCAGACCAGGTCTTTGCACTTTGATGACAACTTCTTGGCCATTCAGGCATGCCCGATGAACCTGGCCTGCCAAAAAGGGATAGATTATTATAGTGTCAAGTTGCTAACTCAAATGGCTTAGTTTTAGTCCATTTTCACAAGTATATCTCCAGAGTTTGCAAGCTTTTTACCGAGGCTAGCAGCAGCTATTGGTTCAAAGTCAAATCGATCAAATATCTCACTCACAGATGCCCCCAGCTCTTCTTCAATAATTGACACAGCTGTCTCTGAAGGAAATGGAGGAACTTGATCCTGCAAAAGAGCGAAGGGTTCCATGATAACAATAGTATAAACATAGGACTGTTAATTACCAAAAAATCTAGAAAGCACAAGAGAAATTTTAGCTACCACACAAGACATAACAGAAATTTTCTTCCTTTTCATTAGACATTGGTAACTGCTAATCTGCTAGAGCGAAATATGGTGGACAAACTGAGACTGACAATTTTGGTTATCTACTAGGCTGATGTAATGATCAACTGAACTGAAGTTTGATACATATTTAAGCGTAAATTTGATAGAGAGTGCCAACAGAAGACCCAGTTAAACACTTTTGTAATAGGAAAGTACACATCTCCTATACCAATCAAAGACTGAGATGCAGATTTGCAACTAACCAAGCCACCACAGCGTCAAAGCGTATCTACAAGCACAACAGGGTTCAACATACAAACCTGCAATTCAGATAACTGATCCACATATTCTTGTGGAAGAATATCCACTCTGGTGGAGAATTGCTGCCCTACTTTGATAAATGTGGGGCCTAATCTCAAAACACTCTCCTTCAGCCACTTGGCGAGAGTTTTCCTCCTCATTACCATTTTCTCTTCTGTCATTCCCCCTGCAGAAGTTGTTATAGATGTTTAATGAAGATACACAATTTTGTAGTAAACTCTAGGTAATTTCTCGACATCAAGGAATGTCTTATGCACGCAAATACACAACTTTACACAGAATGTATAGGAAATTTCAGGACATCAACAAACATCATTGAGTGAGATATATATGTCTAGTGCGTAAATAATATGTAATATACACTGTTTATAGGATGAAGGATTTTATTGAGCTACATTATGTCTGCAAGTTTTTATAAACTTCTTCTGCTATGAATGATTAGATAGTAAGTAAGGTAGTTTTTTTAGAACACATAACTAAAGTGTGTGATTACACTACATCACAAAAACCATGGACTAGCATGTTATTTTCCCTAGTACAAAAAACAAATTCTAAATCTGCCTCTCCCCTTCAGTCGCTTTGCTAACACATACAATAACACTAAGAAACATGTAAGGTCACACCTGGTTGCTGAATAAAAATTAACATGTAAGGTCACACCTGGTTGCTGAATAAAAATTAATTGTGAAAAAAAAATGACAACTCCTAAAAAGATGATCATGAGTTACAGTTATGGTAGCTAGCTCAAAAGGGTGTAAAAGAATAGGATTGACATTTAGTGGAGTAGGTAAGACAAAGAAATCCAGGCACCTAAGCTTGGTTGAATCTAACCTTAGATACAAGAGTATCGTTTTTTTTGGGTGTGATAAGTTACTAACCTCGATAAGTGAACTTCTGGTTGTTCAGCCAAGCCTTGAATATAAATGTTAAAACAAAGCCCCATATTTCCAATGTTCTTTGAATTGTCGAATAGGTTTTAAACCGATTCCAGCGACCACCAGGAGCAACAGACACCTGTAAGATTTAGATGTTCAACCCCAAAAGGAAAAGCAACAATAATGGCACAAAGTAACAGTTTTTTTGCTTCAGCTGATTGCAAATGAACAACAATATTAACAGAAATTGTTCAAACTAAAATGTGCATTGTGGGAAATCATGTCGCCAACCTTAGATAACCTGACAATCCCAAACCAATGCAGTTCCACATATATTCAACCTGACACGATAATTTAACTGATTCACTTATTGCTTTTGCTACCAGCCTCCCACTACCCATTGACTGAGCCCCAGCCCCAGCACCTATCGCTGTGCTCATTTCTGACGAAATACCATGCCCTTAGTTTGCTCGGACCTCTATATAACTGTGCTTATTTCTGTACTACTCACATCACATTGTTGTTACCATAGCCAAGCTGAGCCCTTATGTAGTCAAAGCAACGTCACACTCCAGCTTAATTCAGGAGCTACTTAAGCATTTGCACATCTATCTTAAAATTTCACCTCAGGCATGGCCTTCCCGCCGCTCTGCTTGAACCAGGCGTCCTCCTTGCCGATCTCCTCCACCCTCTCCTTCCTCCTCCTCTCATCCTCCCCCCGCGCGGAGGCGGTCACCAAGGCAGCGCTACTCTCGGAAGCCGCGGGCTTCACCGCCGCGCCGTTCCCGCTCCGGCTTCCGCTCCCGTTGCCGTTGGAGCCAAGGTACGCCTCCACCGCGGCATCGTCGTACCCGAGCCCGCTCGCGCTCCCGTTGAGCCCGTACTCCCTCGAGCCTTCCTCGGCTGGCGCGGAGGAGGGTTGGTCCTCGAGCACGGCGAGGACGAGGCGGAGGCGGTCCCGCGATCGCCGGCGGAAGCGCAGCGGCGGTGGGGGGCGGGGGTGGAGGCGGAAGCGGAAGCGGCGGAGGCGGAGGTGGTCGGGGACGGAGAGCGAGGTGGAGACGACGAGAGAAACCGCGGCGGCCGCGACAGACATGGCGGGGGCTAGGGTTTGGGCGTGTGGCTGTGTGGGTGGGGGTGGGAATGGGAGAGGAGGCGGAGGCGGAGGCGGAGGGAGTGGTGAGGAGGAGGCGAGGCGAGGCGAGAAGCGGGAGGGGGAGAGTGGTGGTGGGTGTGGAGCCACGCGGGACGCACGGAGGATGAGGCGATCTTACGTGGAGGGGGACGATTGGGTGGCGATGTGGCGGTGGGCCCGGATGGATTGAAGCTATTACACTTTTGGCCCCGACTTTTTTTTCCTCTCCCTCGCCTCGTGCGACGTTGCACTTTTATGTGATTGGTTTGGAGTTTGGTAAGGATGGAATGAATTCATCTCTGTTTTTAAGAATGGAATCGTCTCTATCCTTTATTGTCTCTGGAATCAAATATACTATTGAAGGCAGGTAGCGAGAAAGAGGGACAAGCTCATCCCTTATTTTTTAGGGATGGGGGCATCCTCAATTTAGGGGAATATTTCCAGGATATTCCCCAAAGGGGATGGACTCTGTCCCTACTGACTCCAATTCAAACAGGTCCAAATCTGGGAACACCTCATCCCGTTCCTTATTATCCCTGGAACCAAACACACCCTGCCTCGGATCGATAACCACAGTAGCAACAGCTAATTCTATCGCGATGTGGTACCGTAGGAGATGATGATGTGCTCGTGCACCGCTACAGAATCTGCTGTGGTAGAGGCAACCTGTTGCGATCGGATAGTACGTCGCCTGTCGTTGCTGCTGTGCGAGAAGAGAGCCACAAGTGTAATTATATGTGCGAGAAGGATATATTTGGAACAAAAAATTGATACTGGACCAAAACAGTGAAGAGTTCGGATGGATGCAGTGGAAAGCTTTGAGGCCTCTAGTTTTTCTTTTCTTTTTTTCGTTTTGGTGTTTTCTCTTCGTTGCCTTTTTGTGACCTTTTGGTTAGCATTTGTCGTTCTGATGCGGATGCTCTGTTTGTATCTGCCAAGTGCCAAGTGAGGCTTCATGCTGTAGCAATCCAACAAGTCTGTATTGTACATGTGTGCGGCAAGTATGCGAGTGATTTGTGTGTAGTGTGTGCAGACTACAAGTCTGCTAGTAAGATACAACACCTGATGCCGAACCCTTGATTAAATCAAAATGCCAACGAGCTGGCATGTTTAATGTGCTCCGAATCGAGATAAGGCTATCGCATCGAGAAGTCATACATAATGTTCTCCGTTGTAGCACCGCCGGATCCGTGGCGCAATGGTAGCGCCTGACTCCAGATCAGAAGGTTGCGTGTTCGATTCACGTCGGGTTCAAACCCCCGATCCAATCCGGACCTTTTTTTTTTCAATTTATACTCTCAAAGAATTGCACAGTCGAGTTGTATTTTGATAGCCTTTACTTGTTTTGTCAAGGGAGGGGAATTGTATTTTAATATTGCGGAGATTATACCCAAGAAAATAGGGATCATACTTCATGGCAGCGCGAGGGAGCACTGGCGGTTGTTACTCCTCCCGTCCTCCGTGGTGACGACAAGAGGACACCAATGCACGCCCATTCCGGGTCCTTGCCACTTGCATACTTGCATGTGCAAGTGCGACCCGTATTCGACCCCTTCCGCATAGAACAGGATTCGTGGCCGTGGCCGTGGCCTTCTGGGCGCCGATGGTGTTGACATAGGCGCGTGAGCCCACGGAGACGAAGAACGCTGCCGCTAATGTGACTGTGAGGGATGGTGCGAGAAGGTTCGAGATGTTTTGTGTAAATTGTTGTCGAAGTATGTAGGGTTGAATTTCAAATTTAATAAAGATTCAAATTTTCTGTTAGGTTTCAGTTCTGATGAGCAGACCAGATGGCGAAACCAGTCAGACCGTCTGAGGAAATCGGTCAGACCGATCGCCCTCTGATTTCAGCATTCGGCAATGAGCTTTGAAATTTAGGAATTTGATCACTGATTGGGTAATTTGGATCTAGGTATGTATATTCATGTTGCATAAAGCATGTTTAAACTAACATGAGTCAAATTGTGAAGAACTTATGCCTGCGTTTGACATGAGAAATCGCTCTAAGATTTCTTGCCAATGGTATAAGGTGCGGGCGTGCCAGTGTACTAAAATACACAAAAATATATAAATACAATAAAATGTAGAAAAACATGTATTTTATTCATTTTTTATAATAACAAAATTGCAGATTTCCTTTATGAGTGCGCTCTATAACCTACTTTGCATAGCAGATCTGACATAGATAACGTGGTCTCCTGATTCCTAAGGCCTCGGAAGACTCCCAGTTAATTACATCCGCGAGTTAAACCCACAGAACACCTCCGATTAAGCTACACATTTATCGTCGTCTTTAGTTTTCGCTTCATGTTCTCCATGCATATGATGAATGGTTAATATAGATGTGGAGGCATAATCCATAGTCTCATAGGTCTATAGGGTCGTTGATAGCGTAGCATTTACATTTGGCCATGCTCGACCACGTTGGTATCGAACGGCGCGTAGAATTAAGGTGATTAGAAGTTCACACCCAACAAGACTGATCTGACGATATAGTAGTAGAATCATGGTAGTAGATATAATTCGGGCAATGCGGTTAGCAGAGAAGAACACTAGGGTCGGGTGTCAATGTGGTCGAAGGTGAACGACGGGAAGGACTTCACCGCAGTGCAGACGCACCCAGCCGAACTTAGGTGTTGTAAAGGCAAACCATCCTTACTTTGACACAGATGTCATAGAAGACAACCGAGGCAACTCTAATGTATTGGAGATACATGGTGCCAAAAGCCATCGGTAGTCAGAAACCGAAAGCCATCAGTAATCAAAAGTAGACAGTAGTCAGAAACCGGAAGCTATTAGCAATTGGTAGTGGTCGGTAGTCGGAAGCCGGAAGCCATCGACAAACGAAAGTAGTCGATAGTCGGAAACCATTGAAAATCAGAAGTAGTCGATAGTCAGAAACCGAAAGCCATCGGCAATCAAAAAGTACTCAATAGTTAGAAGCCAAAAACCATCGGCAATAGAAAGTAGTCGACAGCTGAAAGCTGGAAGCCATCGCCAATCGGTAGTGATCGGTAGTCAGAAGTTGGAAGCCATCGGCAATTGGGAGTGATGGATAGTCGGAAGCCAAAATCCTAAAACCAAAAGCCATTGGTAATCGATATTGATCGGTAGTCAAAAATCAAAAGCTGGAAGTCAGAAGCTAGAAGCCATCGGCAATCGGGAGAGCCAGAAGCCATCGGGAATCGAAAGTAGTCAGTGTCGAAAGCTGAAAACCATCGGCAATTAAAAGTAGTCAGTAGACGGAAACCATCATAAATCGAAAGTAGTCAGAAGCCGGAAGCCATCGGCAATCGAAAGTAGTTGGTAGTCAAAAGCCAGAAGCCATCTACAATCGGACATAGTCGGTAGTCGAAAGTTGGAAGCCATCGGCAAACAGAAGTAGTCGGTAGTCGAAAACCATGGGACCACTCGACCGGTTACTGTAGCACGATAGGTTACTGTAGTCACGGTCATAAGCGTCGGAGTCCAGTGAGTGGCCGTAAGCATCTGAGTATAGCGAGCGATCGAAGGAGTCCGAGTACAGTGGGCGATCGAAGGAGTCCGAGTACAGTGAGCGGTCGAATGCATCCAAGTACTGAAGGATGTCGGAGGTGGTTGGAAGCGTGCGAGTATAGGAGCCGATCGTAAGCGATCGATTATCAAAGGTAGTCGGCAACATCCGAGTACATCAGACGGTCGTAAACGACCGAGTATCAAAGGCGATCGGCAACGTCCGAGCACAGTGGGTGATCGTAAGCTTCTGAGTATTTTTTCTGAGCCGTTCAATTAAAAAATAAAAATGGTATATCGTCACGAAAAATGTAAAGACATAAGGGAGAAAAGAAAATTAAAAAAAAATCAAAATAAGCTAAAATTATAAGTCAACATATTTTAAATAGTTTTTAACTTAAAGAAATTAAAAGTTAAAAAACTCATAAGCTGAAGTCATTTGAAAATAAACCTTTTTGTTCCCTTGTGGCTGCATACATACACGTGCCTATTAACCGACCCAGGCCACAGGCAACTGAAGAGTTCAGAATCAAAGAACACATGCATGTTTGACCACACGTTTATGAATTAGGATTTACAGAAACAATTTCAACACGAGGATATAGGAGTGTGCGTCTTCCTGCGCCCTTCCCTCTTCCACAGTTCCACGCACCGCCAAGCGATCCATCGAACCAACGGGCCCACTACTCCAACCGTAGAGAAACGCACAGCCACATATTCCATTAATGAATTCTGCTTTTTTGCCGAAAATGAATAGTAGTAACTGAATAACAGAGTTTTTATAAGGCCCTGTTTGGCATAGCTTCATCAACAGCTTCATGAGCTGTTATGAGCTGTTTTTTGCCAAACACCTTTTTTTGCAAACAGCTTCATGATGAAGCTCCTTAAATCATGCTATCACAAGGGAATGGGGTGGGGTGAAGCTGAAAATAGTAGCTTTTCACAGCTCTCTCCTCAGCTCATGATTCTAGGAACCCACCGCCCTTGTAGTTGTGAAATTACAGACTTTGCCACTGGGTCCCCACGCCTGTTTCCTCTCCTCCGTTCGCACTTCTCTACCGTTCGCACTTCTCTAATGATTCTAATTTTTTAATTTTTTAATTCATACTCATTCAAATATATTATTTTTTAATTCATATGACCATATACAAATATACAAACATATGACCATATACAGACAGGGGCATCTTGGACAATTGCCCTCTTTCACCATGCATGAAGTTGTTGGTGAAAATTTTTTGCAAACAGCTTTTCCAAACAGTTTTAGCTTCACCGGTGAAGCTCGTGAAGTGAAACAAAAACAAACTTCACTAGTGAAGTGAATTGTACAAACGGGCCTAAGAAAGACGTGAGCAGTGAAAAGTAATAGCATACGCGAGATGGAAACAATGAGTGAGGTGATACGTCTGTGACCCTGTCTTATCTCTAGAGGAGATGGAAGCAAGAGAAATAGGTAAACTATTTTAAAAAGTTTGGTATTTATATTAATGAAGGCAGAAGCCAATGAAACAGATCTGGTCTCCTACGTCACGCGTGACACATGCGACTAGGTAGCGCAGGCTGCGCAAGCGAAGCAGCTCGTTCCCACTACGCCTTCCGTGCTCGCCAAGTTGCCTCGATCCTTCTCCAGTTTCTTTCCTTCCTCTGCTCGACTGCCCTGCTTTTGTCAGTTTCCTCGCTTCAGCTTGCGTGCCAAGTCTAAGCCCCTAGAGTAGACTCCTGCCGCGCCTATATATACGGAGGGCACGCACCTCCAGTAAGCCCACAACCCAGCTCACCGAGCGTCGTGTATAACCGCACAAGCAATCTGCGACCTAGCTTACTTAAGCAGAGGAGAAAGAGTAGCAAGGGAAGAGATTTGAGATGGCGTCCATGATGGGAGGAGACTTCGTGGAGGCCTACGTGCTCAGGAACGCCTACAAGGAGAAGATGCGGCGCATGGATGAGGCGGCGGCCGCCGGGGGGAGGAAGAACAAGGAGGAGGGCGCTGCTGCGGGCTCTGGAGAGAAGAAGGCTGCGAGCAGCAGAGGAGGATTCTTTGGGATCGTGAAGAAGAAGGTGCACCCCAAAGTGGCGGCGGCGGCGGCGGCCATGGAAATCGATGGAGCTCCTCCTCCTTGATTCAGCGCTCTCTCTGTATATACATGCGAACCAAGCTTATTGCCGATATATTGGCGATACCATGAGGAAGGAATTGGGGCAGACAAGCCTGCAAGTATATACGCGCGCGAGCATGGATGCAGCTACGTACTAGCTGGTTAGTTACGGGATTGTTACATATGTAGATGCCACGAGATCAAAGGCTGCAGCTTGCTGGGTTCAGTCCTGGCTAATTGTTTGGCTGCAGCTTTCTGCTAGCATTTCGTAACCTTGTTCTTTCGGATTATTATTTTTTTGAACGCGTGTGTAATTCACTCGATGTAATGTTGGTTCATTTGTTACTTTCGTTATTTAAAATGACAAAAAGAAGTACAAAAAACTCTTTACTGAATCGAGGTGTTGTCCATTTTTAGTTTTCCGCGCAATCAATCTCAAGGTTTTCAGTGCTGACTTGTGGATGTTTGGTTTCTTGTTCCTTTGGGCCAAGCCTCGGTTCACTTCAGCTAGGCTGTTTGCTATGGTTGTGTGGAAAAGTACACTTGCACGCCTGCACGGTGATTAAGCTTGTTGGAACAAGGCCAGACCAGAACGCATTGGAATGGCTTCAGTCTTTCTGCTCTGCTACTAAACTAGTTAGTACTCTGTTAGACCGTTTACAGAGGAGGCAGCTAACATTATACTCCCTCACCCCCATCTTTCCATTCTTTTTTCTTACTAACACCCAGTTTTATCAA
Organism: Dendrocalamus sinicus; assembly: GCA_036346575.1. Taxonomy (NCBI): domain Eukaryota; kingdom Viridiplantae; phylum Streptophyta; class Magnoliopsida; order Poales; family Poaceae; genus Dendrocalamus; species Dendrocalamus sinicus. Next base: position 22,574,163 of record CM070646.1, on the reverse strand, counting down.
GCAAAACCCGAAAACAACACGTCTAGTTCTCAATTTGCATCAGCAGGTCTTAATTTTACCGTGGTGACAACGACGTCAACAGCAAGCAACATATACTAGTTGCAATTCGTTATTATCGGATCAAGTAAAAAAATCGTTATTATCGGTTAAGTTTTTAAAAAATGATGCGCTGTTGTATCGTTGTCTGAATACGGCAGTTCTAGAGAATTCGCAGTTCTAGTTATGCAAGCATGCACACGCTTCCAAGTTGGGCAAGAGAGTGATCTTTTCCTTTCATTAAACCGAAGCCATTTCTCTCACGCATTCCATCTCGAACAATCGTCACGCATGACATTTGATACTGAAGTACTTCAAAAAAATAAGAACGCGATCGAGACATATGTTTCATGCCACAGTGTCAGCAATAAGGAATTATTTCCTCTTCTGCTGACATGCGTTTAGGCTTGCAGCACATCCACCAACGATGAAGCGTACTTGTGTCCTTCGATGAGCAAGCAACAGTTAACGCTTACTTGTTCAGATTTGACACTATTCTCTTTTTTTTTCTAGAGAGAAAAGCAGGTGCACCATGCCTGCCTACTTCCTTGACTTTCCTGAACATCGGCATCATACGTTCACATCCATAGCATTAGGTAGTTGCAGCCAAAAGCATAGTCAGGAGGATGTTTAAGCTGCGGATAGGATAGATCGAAAGTTGCCTTACTTGGGGGGTGCCTTTCAAAAATGGGAAAATGAGAGCTGTTCCCTATCATCTTTTCCGAAAGTTCAGGATCAAAAAACTGAAAAATGAAACTGATCTGTGTTGGTTTCCAAATTCCATGTATGGGAGATTGTGTGCATCAGAACTCTGTAGAGAAGATCAAAAGGGTTACACCAGCTTTATTTATGATACGCAATACGAGTGATAGTAGCAAGGCAGGGCAGGGCTAAGATTTCACAAGCTTCAGACTGTGTACAGTACAACTCACTATACAGTAATCATGTAGACTGTATGCGATTGAATTCAATTATACAAATCTAAATACCTGTAATCTATATCTCTTTTTGTCAACTTATAAGACTCAACGGTAAAAAGGATAGCTACTATTATGAAGTAGCAACAACAATAACTCAGCAACTCTCATTTTAAACATCAAGAACCTGACAGCTGACAAGCTCAGCAGCCCCAAAATTCTTAGAAGCCACTATGTTCCATAAGATGTTTTCTTCAGATGCATTGCTCTCCATGTTATTCTGCAATACAGCTTGCATAACTTGAAGATTGTTGTTTGCGTCTTTTGTAATAACATGGAGCCTTCCATGAAGGCCAGCGAGCAAATAAGGTGACTCTGCATCGGTGAAATCATGAACCGGAACCTGTGGTACAATAGTTCTCCAGGTGTCTTCTTTAGAATCATATATTTTTATCTGGCCACTGTCCAAAGTGCCAGAAGGCTCCAATGTATAAAGTTCATCATTGACCACAATACCTAATTTTGTGCCAGCTTGCCTTGCTGGCCATCCATCACCGAGACCATCTGGCATTGCTGACCAAGAATTCAGTTCCGGGTCATAGATTTCGCCTCCAATATCGAAAAAGAATGGCCATGAGTATAGGCTCTGAGGAATATATAGCTTTCCCTTGTAGGATGCCATTCCAGTGGCAATAGGCTTCAGCACATCAGCCAAGAAAGCCGTGGGAAGTACCTGTGCTTTCATGAAAGGCATTTCCGGCAACTCACTCCACAGACCAGTTTTGGGATCAAACACTTCACCCGACCGTAGAGGAAGCAAGCCATGCTGACCCCTGCTAACTCCACCAACCACATATAACTTACTCTTCAAAAATGCCGCCTTAGAGAAAGCCCGACCAGAGATCATCGGGCTTACTTCCTGCCACAAATTGAGACAAGGGTCATATCTCCATACGCAATTCAAGGCAACAGCTTTGGAAAATCCCCCTAAGACATACAAGCAACCATCAGCAACTCCGACAGAGCAACCACAAAATGGCATCTGGTCAAAGCCACACCGGCGCCAAAACCATCCCCTCACAAAATCAGCAATCCTAATGCTTGAGCCCACAACATTCCACATTCGGAACCCAGAAGATCGTGTCCTCCCAGGGGATTCCTCCTCATTGATGAAAGAAGGCATGGGTGGCAACCTTTGCCATTTCTGGAACAATGGATCGAGGGCATAACAGTCAAGCTTATTTGCCTCAACTTTGGTCAGTACATACAACCATTCTTCAGTTAACCCAAGCTCTCTTCTCAGCTGGGAAAGTTCTGAGCTGGTGATTGCCGCCTTCCAAGTTCGGCTAACCATCTTCAACTTTAGGTAATAAATTCGTGGTAACCTCGCTAGAATTTGAAATGAAAGCTCATCGGGAAGAGTTGGAATTATCCTCGAATATGACCCATACTCATACGTGGAGATCCTGACCCTCTTATTAGAAACTGATCCAGATTTCTCATGCCGATCTACAGATCGAACATTACTACTAGCAGCACTTAGATAGGAACCCATCTAATCCAGCTTATCTTCAAATTCAACAAATTGTTGTAGCCTCACATCTCCAATACATCGGCTGTCACCAAATCTGGTTTCAAAAAACAGAAGCTATATGAGCTTCTTCTTTGACCTGAAACAATAGTACTAGTAATAGTGCAAAAATCTCCAATGTAATTAACATGTCATTTAGATTTTGCATAACTAATTGAACAGTACCAGGCTCCAACTAAGCGAGCAAACGCTTAAAAAGAACATTTTTCTACAAATATAAATCAAATGTGTTTATACAGTAGTCATCTCAAACATAATCGAAAGCAAGCATGAGATAGTAGCCCTACGAAATCTCAGCTTGGGCAGCATTGGAAGGGATTGAGTAAGCAAGCATAGGTAGTCAATGAGCAATTCAGCAAAGTGTCTAACTCTACCGCTGTGCAGCGACTTACAAACCCAGAAACCTCTACTGTATACGACCATCAATTTAATCCCAGAAACCTCTACTGTATACGAGCCTAGGACCACCAATCTAATCCCAGAAACCTCATGTACGACCCAAATTCCTCTGAAATTTCTAGTATCCAATAGCAGAAGGGCGCGAATTCGACAACACGCGCCTTGCCCCACAACCAATTCCACACTACAGGCCTCCGAAATCCAAACAGACCAAACCTAACTACGACGGCTAATTCATCGATCTATATCCAGAAGATCCCCAACTGGTACAACAAACCAAGCGAGCCGGACGCCCTTGGGACCCTATCCTACGGGGTCGCGGGGCGCGGAACTGCTGGTATTAGTACCGAGCGAATCGCGCGGAATCAGAACGAACGATTGCTCACGAATCAGGCGGGCAATTGGGATCAATCGAGGCATACGGCTTACCACAAGACGCCGGCCCCGGATCTACCTCCGGTGGTAAGGCACGAGTTGCTGTGTGAGGAGCTCGCCGTGCCCGGTTGCTCCGGGCGAGCCCGGGCTGTGTCGGTAGGTGGCGTGGCGTGGCGGGCGAGCGCGCTTCGGTGGAGGGGAGGGGTGCGGGTCCCGGGGTGCGGTGGGGTGGGTCGAGGCGGGCGGATGGGAATACTTACGGCGGCTACGGGAGGAACAGAGGCATCCTGTGCCTTGCCGTCCTTGGGATCCGTCCGGAATCTAACGGCTCTCTGGCCCCGCGTCCAATTTGGACTTGGTGGCACAGTATGGCACGGTGTGATCCTCTCGCCGCGGGGCGCGGGCGTCGTGTAGACCGCGCCACTGCCCTGTCCCAGGTAGGGCCGTAAGGTATGCTCGACGCTCTCGCCTGTTATTCAAGATTGACTCGTTTTAACTCGGTGTAAGCTCGATTTAAGCTCTAAATAGGCTTAATATCAGTCTCGTGATCTTTTTTATCAAACTGAACTCGACAGGGCTCAGCCTAAGTGTAATTCAATCTAAAATCTCCCCCTTCGACCTAGATTATCCATAACCCACAGACCAAGTCTCCATTCCCTTCAACCACTCCTCACGCAAGGTTGAGACCCGCACTTCTACTCCCCGTCGACCGCAACCCGCACTCCCACTCCTCAGGATTTGGACCTACTTTGTCGTGTGACATCCGCATCTGAACCTCCTTCTTTCAGATAAGGACCGAGCCTTAGCGACGACAATGGGTAGACGGTAGCGGCTATAAAGGTAATGGCAGCGGTGCTAACAACGGCCACAGCAACAGTAGAGTTAGCATGATCCTCTTTTTTCTCATCCATCTCCCTTCTCTCCTTTCTGACCACCTCTCCTCCTATCTCGTTGCCCCAGTGCCCACTACAGTTGCTCCTGCTCTATATTGATCGTCGCCTCTTGTATTACCGAATCTTAGCGAGTGGAGCTCGAACCTGATTCAAAGACTCATGTTCACTTGATCTCGTTTACAACCTTAACCCAGGCATACATGCTTCGCGTCCGCCCGTCCCGACCCGCGGGTCAGTGGCTGAACCGCACAGACGTTGGCGGACGCGCGGCGCAAGCGTGCGGTGCGGGCGCCCAACGGGTATTGCCATTCCATACCTGTACCCGCTAGGTGTAAATTTACCCGTCGGGTTACCCGTATCCGCACGCGGGTAGGAAAATTTACCCATACCCGTACCCGCGCGGGTATTACTACCCGACGGGTAACCCGTACCCGCAAGCATACCTGGTTCAATACATAAGAATATCATCAATTTAGACATTCATTAATCATACATGCCAAACACAAAAGCGTCTATGATCAAAATTAGTACATCACATAAACATATTTAACATGACCATATCAACATATGACAAACAAATAAACAATCAACAACAAGTAGATAATAAAATTAACATTTGAGTGGGATGTCTAGTTGTCTTATGCGGGTATTCATTACCCGCGGGTAGGCGGGTATGGGTAGTATATACCCACACCCGCACCCGCCTACTCGGCGGGTAAAGGATTTCGCCCAATAACGTATCCATGGGTACATAAAATTTTTCATACCCGTCTCTTTATCGGGTAAAACCTGTCGGATATTCGGGTATCGGGTACCTATTGCCATCTCTGACGATGGGCGATCGCTGCCGATTGTGAGCGTCTGGTTTTGGTGGGCTATGTTCCGCGTGGTTGCCGTAGTTAGCTCGAGGCTGCGATTCTGATCTGTGACCACAGCCAGACGTACGAGAACCGATTCGGGCAAAATTTTGTGGAACGCGGCTAGATAACGCCCTAACAATCGTATCTAGTTTGCCTAAGATGGCGAGCTATGTATCAACAAGCAATTTTCTCAAGCCCCATAGGTCAACTCCATGACAGGGTATGCATCCATCAGTCTCTGTTCTTTGCTTTTCGCTACACAAACAATCGCCGTCGTGACGTGTCTGTCTATCTGCACTACGAACCGGCTGTCTGTCTGCATTGATACCTCATCAACGCTCAAACGGAGTAATGTCATAACAATTTTATCCCTTATTGTGCTCCCGCGACGCGCTTCTTTTTGAGAGACAATTTTTTTTCTTCTAAATCTGAAATCAAATCATGCTGCAACCAGCCTCTTTCTTCGCCACTCTGTCCTTCATCATCTTCCTATCCTAGCCTCGGCTACACTATCCCACCTCTTCCCCCAAGCGTACAGGTGCGACAGCAGCACATACGGTGAGCTCGTGGTCGGTCCAAGCGCCAACAATCACCTAGCAACCCTCTCGCCGACATCCATGTCTCCATGGACTCAGCTAGCAAAGTACCGAGGGTTAGCGCTGGTGGTTGGGGGAGTCGGACGAGTAGCGGGAGGAGACGACGGCAGAAGGTCAAGCCAGCTGGAGACGTGGGGAGGCTAGCATACCAAAGTAGGGCTGGAGGGGCGGCGTCCTGGGGTCAAGCCGAACCACAGAAGGGTGGCACAGAGAAGCCATAGCCGGAGCTCGGAGGAGCCATGACCGAGTTGTAGCTTGCAGGGGGTGAGCCGGCCATGGATCTGGCCGGATCCAAGTAAGGGGAGTTGGAGGGGAGGGCAAGACAGGGGCATCGCGACCGAACTAGGGTGGTGCACAGGAGGCTAGGAAGCGTGGCGGGCGAGATGGAGCTGGAGGCGGCGTAGGGGTTATCCAGACGACACATAGAGTAGGGGCGGCGTAGAGGAGATGTAGCTAGAGGAGTTGGGTAGCAACCAAGGCGGAGTCGTGCGGGGGCGCCGAGCGAGCGACGCTGAAAGGCTGGTGGTCGGGCCGAGGAGGCAAGGGGGCTGACGCTAGGGGTGAAAACGGATCGGATAGTTTCCGTCGGATCCGGACGGATACGGATTGTGTCGGATCGGATTTTTTTCGGATAGTTCTCGGATCGGATACAGATACAGATTTTTTTTATCGGATACGGATACGAATACAGTAAGCCTAGTATCCGTCGAATACGGATACGGATACTGATTATCCGGATAATACGAAAACGGATATCCGAGGGGAGGGGAGGGACTTTAATTTTTATTTTTAATTTTTGGATTTCAGAAAAGCCTGGGAAATTCATTTAAGCTCAGAAAAATATGAAATAAACTCCAAATATTCCAGGAAAATTCACAGAAGTTTTTGGTGATATTTTGGACTTAATAAAAATATTTTCAACTAATGTTGGTATGTAATTTTCATACTTAAAATACTTTTTAATTTCAAAAGTAGACCTTTAAACTCTAGAAAATCCAGGAAACCAAATAAAAGCCAAATAACTCTAAATAATTAATTTAAAGTATGATTTTTATAGAAAATCAAAATATCATTTTATTTAATTTCTATTTTTGGTTTTCACTTAATTTATTTTTCAAATCAGGCTTTTTCAAAAACAGAAAATCCAGGGCAAAACCCAAAAATAAAATTTAGGCAACAAAAATACTTATTTGAATTTGAATTTTATTTTAATTAATTTTTATTTATTTATTTTTATTTTAATAAAAACTTAGGCTGTTACAACTTGATGGATGAAATTGAGGAATGAAATGTTCTTATGTGTTGTTCAAATTGCTATCATGTCATCATGTGTATTCCATGAATTGCACGTTGTTGTTATTTATGTAGTTATATTATGATCGACTATTGGGTATATTTTCATTGTGGATGAAAAGACTATGCTTGTTTAGATTTCATGAATGTTTTGACAAGATGAACTATTTACGTATTTTCGTTAATTTTGGATGTATAGTTTAAGAGGTTTTCATGTTCCGATAAATATTCGTAACCGTATTCGTTTCGATTCGTATTCGATCCGTATCTGTATTCGATATTATTCGTATTTGTATTCGTATTCAAGTTATCCATATTCGTATCCGTATCCAAAAAAATATGAAAACAAATATGGTAAAGACATTATCCGTCCGTATCCGATCCGTTTTCACCCCTAGCTGACGCCGGCAAGAAGTGGGGACTAGGGATTCAACATTTCGGTTGGTGAAGCAGAGAACAGGAGAAGGAAAAAGTGAAATGGGAAAGGAAGAAGAAAAGAAGAGATAAGGAGAGAGAGAGAGAGAGCGAGAGACGAGATGGGCAGATGGGGGAGTCCTATGTTGGGGGCCATGGCTCGTGGGTTGTAAAAAAAACCTTGAGACTCACGAGCTATTCGAGTTCAACTCGTTGAAGCTCGCAACTTTGGGATCAAGTTCGAGTTCGGCTCGTTTGGGGCTCGAGTCGGGCTCGAATCAAGCCTAGAGTGAACCAAGCTCGAGCGGCTTGTGAGCCTCAAAAGTGGCATGTGAGGGGAGACTGTGAGAATGGTTAGAATGTTGTGCGGTATACTACTAGAGGCAGATCAACATATCCAGATATAACTACAAAATGAAAACATATGTGCGTACGGTGAGACTATTTTGATAGTGCAAGCTAATTTTGTTGTACTACTATAAATAACATTAGGTCTGTATTTTAGACTATGACTTATTAGTCTAATAAATAGTAATTACTAATAAAAATACAAGATAAAAGCTGTTTAAAAGCGGAAAAAGAACGGGGCACTAAGAGAGAGCGACTGTAACAGAGACACAGTTTTTTACGGTGCGCAACACATTCCATTCCATCCCGTGCACTGCACTGTTGCACGTAAAACCTCTTCCATAGATGTTGTGAAGCCAGCCCCGACAGGAACAGGTCAACGCCAAGATATTGTCCACGTGTCATCCAGCCAGGCGGCCAAATCGGATGCCAATCGCCCCCACTGGTCCGCGATCTATCCGCCCCAGTCCCCGCCAGATTTCCGCGCCAAAATCTTGTGGCTCACTGGCCCAGTAAACACCACACTATATCAAAGTGCATCATCCAAAACACCGCCGATACTCGCAGCATCCACACAACATTACCAGGAGATATTTATGGTTATGGCCATGGCCACCGCCGTCCTGAAGTCGCCGTTCCTCGGCACGAGCCGCGCGCTCGTCAATGCCGCCGCCGCTGGCAAGCCGGCGGCCACGGTCGCAGCCTCCCGCCGAATGGCCGTGGTGGCCGCGGCTGCCGCCGCCAAGAAGTCGTGGGTCCCCGCCGTCAAGAGCGACGCCGAGTTCATCAACCCGCCGTGGCTCGATGGCTCGTGAGTTCCTCGTCGATCTCTCTCAACTAAAAAAAAGTTTTGACCCGGCGTTCCTCGTCGATGAAAAAAGTTTTCTAAAAAAAAACATATTGAATCTTGCTGGACGCGCAGGCTTCCCGGCGACTACGGGTTCGACCCGCTGGGCCTGGGCAAGGACCCGGCGTTCCTCAAGTGGTACCGCGAGGCGGAGCTGATCCACGGGAGGTGGGCGATGGCGGCGGTGCTGGGCATCTTCGTCGGGCAGGCGTGGAGCGGCGTGCCGTGGTTCGAGGCCGGCGCGCAGCCGGGTGCGGCGGCGCCCTTCTCGTTCGGCACTCTGCTGGGCACGCAGCTGCTGCTCATGGGGTGGGTGGAGTCCAAACGGTGGGTGGACTTCTTCAGCCCGGACTCGCAGTCGGTGGAGTGGGCCACGCCGTGGTCGCGCACCGCCGAGAACTTTGCCAACGCCACCGGTGAGCAGGGGTACCCGGGGGGCAAGTTCTTCGACCCGCTCGGCCTCGGCGGCACCATCCAGGACGGCGTCTACATCCCCGACGCCGACAAGTTGGAGCGGCTCAAGCTGGCCGAGATCAAGCACGCGCGCGTCGCCATGCTCGCCATGCTCATCTTCTACTTCGAGGCCGGGCAGGGCAAGACGCCGCTCGGCGCCCTCGGCCTGTGAGCGAGGCCAAATCGACATCACCATGCCTGCATTGCACGGCTTAATTTGCAGGGCATTGAGATATTGAGTAATATTGATCAGAGAGGAAATGAAGAAAGTGGGCGAGACTGTATGGCAGCTAGATAGCTGTTCGTGCAAAGGTTCAAGTTTGCATCTTTTTTCTTTTCCCTCCTTTTGTTTATACTTTGTATGTATGTAGTACTAGAACGTAGTAATACTTTAGTCATATGTATATTTCTGGATTTAATCTATCAAAAATATGTGGAATCGAGGTAGGATGGGTGAGCCGGTAAAGGAGACGGTCTCAATGTATGGAAGGACCTCAATCGAATGCAAGGGAAAGCTCTCTTTTGATTGTTCTTGCAAGCGACCAACAATTCATTGAGAAAGCATGTGTGGTTTCTTTATTGATTCTTCAAGATATGATTGCCCTGTGCTGTTGGAATAATGGACCTTGGCCCATTCGTTTATCAAGAATTCTAAGAAAAATTTCAAAGGCGCATCTATGCATGGTGACGTGGGATATATTTGTACCACATTGCTAGTTAAGATGAAGAGACATCACCTTATAGGGTAGAGTATATCTAATCTTGATGAAGAAAGATAAAAAAGGACTACACATGTGTGCGTGCTTGCCACACCTCCAAGCCAAGCATCACGACTAGGGATGGCAATCAGGCGCGGTGGGTACGGGTAGTGCTTACCCATATCCGTACCCGCGACCCTGATTTACGCCCACGGGCATACCACGGGTAAAAAACCTCGCACATATCCGTCACCCGCGGGCATACCCGTTTACCCGCAAGCAAGCCTCAATGAAACTGCAGAACGGAAGCGCTTATATCCTATCTCCAGGATCAAAATAGATCTGATTCGTACACAAATATCTCAATGAAACTACGTTGCTTCCACTAAACATGGGATATTAGTCTAACGAGTAATTGCTTGCCAACTAAACCTAAAAAAAATGGCTATAACAATACACTAATCTCATGACAGATCCTCTTATGTTAAGAGTATCTCCATCGAAGCTTCATATATAGTTTCAACACATATAAACGAACCTAAAATAAGACCATTGTAACATAAGATAAACTAGAGCACCAAGTTTCATATGCTCACAGACTCACAGTGATGATCTAATTATCTAACATTCAAATATTGAAGATATTGTTGTCTATCATCCACTCAATTTCCAAATTATCTGTAACAGGAAGGTACCTCTTCCTCAAGTTGCTTTTTACGCCTTTCTTCCTCTTTCTTCTGTTTCTCAAGAGCAGCTTCTCTTGCAGCAGTTTCTTCTAGGCAACGGAGCTCAGCTACTTGTAGGGCCTTCAGCTCCTTTTCTTGATCAGCTTGGAGTGACGCAAGGTACTCATCATCCTGTAAATCAAACTTACTAACAGTCAACAACTAACCATACAATATTTGTTGCATTTACCAACAAATGTAAAAAGCTTAAAAGTCCAAACCTGCTGCTCACGTAATAACCGTTGTTCAGTTAATCCTGGTGATGGAGAACACACTACTTGGGGATAATGACTCAGCTTCTATGAGATGGAATGGAGAACGAATATGTTGCTGAGCGTCTCGGCGATGAGGAAGAAAGGAGGGAGGACCGGAGGAGGCTAACCTGAGTTTTGCTGACGGCGGAGAGGGATGGCAGTCGCGGCGGAGAGGGGCGACAGGCGATGAGGCGGCCGGATCTGGATGACAGGCGACCGGATCTGGTCGGTGGAGAAAGAGGCGGTCGGATCTGGTCGGTGGAGAAATGGCGAGGAGCGGCGATTGGAGGGAGTCGGGAGCGGCGAACGCGATTGGAGCGGCGGAACGAGGGGCGGCGATTGGAGCGGCGGAACGAGGAGCGGCGGAAGGAGGGGCAGCGATTGGAGCGGTGGAAGGAGGAGCGGCGAGGAACGAGGGGCGGCGGATTGCGGGGAGGAACGAGGGGCGGCGAGGAGATTTGGAGTCTCTCGGTCTTTTGGAGAGGCGGCGACTGGGAGGTTTTGGTGGAGGCCCGACCGCCCGAGATTTGGATTTTGGAAGCTGAGTCAGTGAGTAGTGGATGTTAGGGTTTACTGGAGGGCCCACTTATCAGTCTATTTCATGGGTAAATGGGCGAGACGGGTACCGGTAGAGCTAACCCATACCCGTACCCGTTTACCCGATGGGCAGAGATTTCCCCCCGTTTTCTTACCCGTGGGTAAAGAATCCATCCCATACCCGACTCCATTAGGGTATTTACCCACGGGTACACCAGTAAACGGGCACAATTGCCATCCCTAATCACGACCGTGCAACGTGCACGTGTCCAGACGCAGCTTGGCTATTTCAGGTTTTGGAGCTGAGTGAGTTCCTTTGCCTCTACACTGTTACCGGCTACTCCATCCCTTCATCGGCGTGCACCAGTCATGGTAGACTCCGTCATCGGCGTATGACTACCTCGTGGTCTTAGACTCTGTCCGACCACATCGCGGTCGTAGGCTCCATTCGACCACATCGTGGTCATAGATGTAGTTGTTGGGACTTCGTTCAACCACTCGTGCTCAGGAATTCTTCAACACTCCGTCCGACTGCTTTGGGGCCGCAACATCGTCGATACCTACGACCACCATGTGGTCGAACCTTTGGTGACCATGTCATGAGCGACATAGTCGTCAGGCCTTCTCCGACTACGTCAGAGGCACCAACCCGACGGGGCACCCAGACTTTCAGAGTGGGACTTCGCCGCCCGCATCCATAAGCCGCCCAAGGCTGGGGTACGGCCTACGCGCAATGGCTCGGCCTCTACCTTTCGGACTAGTCGTCGATGAAGTCTTGGTCTTGTCCTCTCTGGCCATGTGAATTTGCTGGTAAACAGAGTATGCGTCTAGGAAGTGCATCAACTCACACCCAGCTGTAGCGTCCACCAGCTGGTCGATCCACAAAAGAGGGTAGTTATCTTCGAGCATGCATTGTTGAGATTCATGAAGTCAACACACATGCGCCATGCACCGCTAGCCTTCTTGACCAGCACGGGGTTGGTGAGCCATTCCAAGTGGCGCACTTTGTGGATGATGCTGGCCTCGAGCAGCTTGGCAACCTCCGTTTTGGTAGCCTGCTAGCGCTTGAGGGACATGCGTCATAGTTTTTGTTTAACTGGCTTGGCGTCAGGGTGCATCGCCAGGTGGTGCTCAATAATGGAGCGGTCTACCCCCGTGATGTCGGATGGCAACCCCACGAAGACGTCCGTGTTGGCAAGAATGATGCAAAGGAGTTTCTGGTCGGTCTCAGAAGGGAGATCCCCACCAATGGAAACTTGTCACGAAACGTCTGCATCATGCAGGGGGCCCTTTTGAAGTTGCCGTCGGGCTTGGGCTTGGGTGTCTACCTTGGAGCTGATGGTGACAATGGTGTGGGTGTGGCGGGGTCTCGCTAATAGCGTGCACCTTGCGGAGGGGACCTTGCGAACCTAGCTCTATCCGACGGGTGAGATCCTGGTCTCTGCACATGGTGATTATGCCATGTGGACCTAGTTGCTTCATGCATAGGAGATTGTGGTATGGCCCTTGGTGCTCCGAAGGTGCTGAGTGTGGCCCTTCCCAGCATGGCATTGCACGAGTAGGAGAGATCCACAATGTTGAAGGTTATATCCTCGCTTCTCACTTGGTCGTGTTGGCCGAAAGACACCTGGAGTTACACCTAGCCAAGGGCCCGCAGTGGTTGGCCCCCGAAACCTTGGAGTGGGATAGCTGACGGTTGGAGCCTGCTCTGAGGATGCTCATCTAGTCGAAGGCGCTGGCGAACAAGATGTCCATGGAGCTGCCCTCATCAACCAGGACGCGCTTGACGGCGCACCCTGCAATACTGGCTTGGACCACCAAGGGGTCCTGGTGAGGGAAGTCAATGCCCGCCGCATCGGCCATCGTGAATGTGATGTCAATTTGTGCCCAGTTGGGGGGCTTTTGGGCAGGATATGCGGCGACGTGGTGTAGTCGATGGGCGTAGGCCTTCTTCTACCGTTCGGACAGGAATTCTAACGACGAACCGCCCGTGATGGCGTTGATGACCCAGCGTGGTCCGCCATCGGGGGCCTGTATGCACAACGCAGCAGAATTGGTTTGAACCAGTTAGCCTCGTGGGGCTGGTGGACATGTGCTACCACTGACGCTCTGGCCTTGAGCTCTCTGTTCCTAATGACACTCTCCCGGAGCTTTGCGATGGTCGTGCAGTGCCGGGTGAGGTGGTCTCCACGACCGTGCACCTCGCACCATAGCCCCCACTGTTGCCCATCCTCACGCCCATGTTCGCTGTTGCCGTCCCGACCTCGGCCCCTGCGGTCGGCCCCATCCGCTCGAGGTGTTGTCATTGTCGCCCCTATGCTCAATGTCGAAGACATATTTGTGCCATTGGTTCTTCCGTTCTTTGCAGCTGGAGCCATCCCCGGCAGGGTCAGGTGTGTGCTTTGACTCGGAGGCATCACCCCAATACTGATGTGCGTCCTCTTCCACTCTTGCATACTGCTCCATCTTATCAAAGAGTTTGTCAACTGTCTTTACAGGCTTGCACGCGTTGTATTCAGCCAGTGCCCCGAGCAAAGGCCTTGCATCTTTGCGTTGGTGATAGTGGTCTTGTTTACATCCTTGACCTGGCAGCGGACCTTAGCGAAGTGCTATAAATACTCTCTAAGCTTCTTAGAAGGTTTCTGCTTGATGGCGAAAAGTTGATCGGCATCCGCCCATTCGATGTAATTTCTTTGAAAATTGTTGTATACGCGGTCCCGGATATGCTCTCACGTATATATGGAGTTTGATGCAAGTGTGAAGAACCAGGAGAGTGCTACCCCTTGAAGGGCAAGTGACAATCCCTTCGCTTTGGTAGAGTCATCACCCCCGGCCACTTCGATGGCTGTTTCATAGAAGCGTACGAACTCCTGAGGTCCGTATCACCCTTGAACGGCTCGACGGTGGGCACAACCTTCGCCGCTGTTGCTGTGGGCGTTTGTTGACTCCGAGCCTCTTGCATGTCCTGTATGGCACTCTAGAGGTTTGCTAGCTCTCGCTGTAGCATTCCGAGAGTCGCTACTAGTGTGCCCTCTGCCGCTCGTGCAGCGGGGTCTACCAGCGTGGAGGCACTCGCCACGAGGTTGTTAGCAAAGACAGCTGGGACGCCGGAGTCAGTAGGTATGTTGATGCAGTAGGCGCGGTAGTTGGTAGCGGCGTCGACATGAGCACCTAGGTCGATGGCCGTGGCATGGGTGTCGTGGTCGATGGCCGTCATGCGGGCATTGTGGTTGACGGTCGCGCTGGCACTAGCATTGGAAACGGCCTCCCATGTCAGTGCGAACCGTTTGTCGGCCGCGGCGACGGCGTGTCACTGCCATGGGGCCGACAGGCCTTCAACCACCGGCCTTTGCACGCTGGCCTCAGTAGTCACTACCGCCATACTCCTCTTTCACTTGGTTGTCGACGATGCTTTCTTTGGCGCTATCGCTTATCTCAAGCCCGCAACTTATTCGTCGCTCCCCACGGTTGGCGCTAACTGTTGTGGCTACAGACCAAACAGTAGAAAAGAGGACCAGTATAGTGCGTATGAGAAGTGAGTTAGCCTGGCCCTTTGGCTTACCCAGACTATCTATGTATATATGGCTTTAAGGCCCGATTACAATTATACCCCATAAAGTGCAGCACTATGGCAGGGCTATACACATCTTTTTACATGTCTTGTTAGGCCTTTAGGTCCAGCAGGCCGAATAGATCTAGGTGGGGCCACCTCTACTACACTGGCCATTGGATTAGCATTAAGATATGGGTGTTTGACCCTGTTTTTGATCCAACGGTTCAAAATGTAAGCACTCCTCGAGAAATAATCAGTCATATAAGAATTATTAGACAGCCCTTATATTTGAGATGTTGCTAGGCAGTAAGTTGATTTCTTCTAGTTCTTAAAGTAACTTAAACAGGCTATGACTAGTTCGAAGACGGTAATTAGTGATCTCGGCGTGGGGAATGTCATCTTTGAGACGGGTTGTCTAGTTCTTAAAACACTGGTTCGGAGTATGACTTTGCGTCTTTTTCGAGTTCTGGTGAGAGAAGCAAAAAGTCACTTGATTTTGGGGTTTCACTTTGCTCTGTTGGATTATTGCCCGCATTCTTGTAATTCAGTAGCACATTTGTTGGCTGCTAAGGGTGCTGTTTGGCTGGACTGAATCCCCGACTACGTAACAAGTGCAGTAGCCGGCAATTTGTCCGTGCGTTCTAGTTAATGGAATGCTAGATGTTCCATCTCAAAAAAAAAAGGAAAAAAATTTGCGGGATCACTATTTGTAAGTCTTCTAATTTTTTTGTTAACTGTAAGTTGATTTCTTTACCTTGGGATTAGCTCTGAGATGCGTGTGTATCTGGTTCGGTGGTGATCATTTGGGCTTATTTTGAGTGGCTTATGGCTGAAAAGCACTGTAGCTGGCTGAAAAAAACACCGTAGCTGACAGAGGCTTATTTAGCATAATTAAATTTAAAAAAATTGAAAAAAATGTAAAAATTTTTGTTAGCCCATTACGTATAATACAAACAAATACGGGAAAAAAGAACCGGCAAAAAAGCTCAACAAAAAGCCAAAAGTTCAGAAAAAGACGAAATTTATGAATAGTGAAAAATAAGCCGAAAGCTAGAGGCTAAAGCCCAAATGATCACCACCTTAATTGATTCAACGGTTCAGCTATAGAAATAGACATCCCCGTAATATTGTGACGCTACTAGATATAGCAATAAGGGAAAACAATACAGGTTTAGAAAAATTTTCGGATCTCGCTGAGAAATCTGAAATTTTAAATTTTTTCGATTTTTGAAAAATCTTGGCCGAAAAATTTAAATATGTAATTCGAATTTAAGAAATACGATGATATAAAAATGGCTAAATCTTAGCAAAATCTTGGAAATCTCAAAAAACATTAAAACGGGCCGAATTTTTTGGTCGTAGTGGGCTATTCTCTGAGAGGGCCAAGGTAATCGAAATCCGTCAGATTTCATGAAATTTCTTCCAAAATTATTTTCCTTGCTAGCAATCACCAGATAACTCGAATCAAGATCGAGCGTGCTTTGAAAGTTTATCTACGAGTTGAGTTGCTCCGCTTTGTTGGAGATCTCATTTGAACCCGTTATTATCTATAGCTGGTCTTGATTTATTAACACGATATCTTGAAAAGAAAGATAGGAGAGATTTCCCAAGTATCCCAGATATTTAAATCACCGGAATCCTTTCCTTCTATCGAGAAGCAGGGTAATTTTATACGCTGGCACCGTTTATATTTGTTGGGATTCCTCAATTAAGTCGTATTCCTTCATCTGCATCGCAACACACGGTTGCCATGTCCGGCGGCAACCAATCTCCCACGGCCAACGGCAACGGCGACCCGGACAGGTCTGCTTCTGGCATTGGCTACGCCTACCCCGCCTGGAACTTGAGCAGCTGTGGCGGCAGCAGCGGAAGCGTAGACCCGCCTAACCTTCACTATGCCCAAGCCGATTGGTACATGAGCATCGGCAGCGGCGGCGGCGGCAGTGGAAGAGGAAACCAGCGTAGACTTGGCAATCGCTACGCGAATTTGCACGGGAGCGGCGGCGGCGGAAGCAGCAGTAGAAGTGGATACCCGCGTAGCCTTGGCAATGGCTACGCCAAATTGCACGAGAGCGGCGGCGGCGGAAGCAGCAGTGGAAGTGGATACTCGCGTAGCCTTGGTGATGGATACGCCGATTTGCACGGGATCAACGGTGGCAGCGGCTACAGTGGAAGCGCGGAGCCGTACAATCTTCTCTATGGCCATCCCAATTGGTGCGGGATCGGCGGCAGTAGCAGCGGAAGCGTAGACCCGCCTAACCTTCACTATGACCAATCCGATTGGTACATGAGCATCGGCAGCGGCGGTGGCAGCAGTGGAAACGAAGACCCGCGTAGCCTTGACAATCGCTACGCCAATTTGCATGGGAGCGGCGGCGGCGGCGGAAGCAGCAGTGGAAGCGGAGACCCGCGTAGCCTTGGCAATGGCTACACCAATTTGCACGAGAGCGGCGGCTGCGGAAGCAGCAGTGGAAGCGGATACCCGCGTAGCCTTGGCAATGGCTACGCCAATTTGCACGAGAGCGGTGGCGGCGGAAGCAGCAGTGGAAGCGGATACCCGCGTAGCCTTGGCGATGGCTACGCTCATTCGCACGGGATCAACGGTGGCAGCGGTTACAGTGGAAGCGCGGAGCCGTACAATCTTTTCTATGGCCATCCCAACTGGTCCGGGATCGGCGGCGGCGGCGGCGGCAGTGCCGTAGCCCGGCGTACTCCTGGCTATGGCTACTACGCCTGGTACAAGAACGTCTGCGGCGGCGCAACCGTGTCCCCGCCAAGCTTCACCGGCATGTACGCTCCCCATCAAGCAACCATGGAGTACTACCCGTATTATTCTGCCGACGCCGTTCCACCGTTTGTCCCCAACGGCGGGCAGCCACGCCCGCCGCTGCAGTCGGGCTTGCAGGAGGTCAATGTTGAGGACCGCATCAGCCGCCAGGTGGGCTCCCTCACCATCGGCAGCCGACGTAACGTCAACCTCGAGCGCGGCCGCCTCTTGCTGGCTGAGAATCGGAACCGACGGCAACAAGAAGGGCGCATCGCCCGGGGGATAAGCAACAACAATTTACCTGCCGGCGCCGGCCGTGTGAACGCCAACCCGTACAGGTCGATGAGGCTGGAGGACGTGAGAGGCAGCATGAGCCGCGTCGCCAGTTCCTGCGCCGGATGGTGGAGGAGCGCGGGGCGGCCGCCGTGCGCGACGTGTTCTACGAGGTCGCCGGCGACGTGGTCAGGCTCATGGGCGACCCCGTCGGTGCCGCCCTCGTGGAAGACATGGCGAGGCTCTGGACGGACGAGCAGGTCGCGCGCGTGCTCCGGAGCCTCGACGCGTCGTCCCCCCGCGAGGTCATGGAGGCTGCCACGAACCATGCAGGGTAAGCGCCATATCCATACAGATGCATGTGCTTCGATGTAATTTCCTTTAGGATACAAAAGCATATATACAACCTACCTACTTGTTTCTTTCCAATCTCTTTGCATTTGCATTTGTTTTGATCGATCAGGGCGAACGTCCTTCAGAAGCTGATAGGCAGAGTCCATGGGCATCGCGAACAGACCGAGTCTTTCACACGATGCCTCGCCGGCGTCGGAGAAGCCGGCGTGCTCGCGCTCATAAAGGACCAGGCCGGCAGCCACGTGATCCAGAAATGCCTCGAAACGTTCTCGCCCGAGCACAACCTGGTACGCGTGCACGCATGCGTCTTTGCATGGCCCAGCAGTTAAGTAGCAGCAAGAACTCGATCGACTGAGAAACCAACCTGCATACGCACGCAGTTCATCGCCGGCGTTGTCGCGGACCACCCTTACGACGTCTCCTCCGACCGGCACGGCTGCCACACGATGAAGCGGTGCATCGACAACGCCAGTGACGCCGAGACGAGGGACCTGCTCGTCGGCGCGGTGTGCGAGGACGGGTTGGCGCTCGCCCAAGACGATTTCGGGTAAGTACGTACGCCAAGCTGTTTCCTCGTGATGGTTTGATTCCCCGAGACGACGCTGTCCTGATGGCAAGCAGGAACTACGTGGTGCAACACGTGATCGGGGCCGTGCCGGAGGCGCCGTGGGCGAAGGACAGCCTGCACGCGGATTTCCGGGGCTGGTACGTGAGCCTGTCGAGGCACAAGGCCAGCAGCAACGTGGTGCAGGGGTGCCTGGCGGCTTTCCCGCACGTTTACAGGGATGAGATCGTCTGCGAGCTGCTGGCTGACCCGAGGTTCCACGACCTGATCCACGACCCCTACGCCAACTACGTCCTGCACTCCGCCATCTCTACGACAGGGGTACGGTACTGCTGCCTCCGATTGATTCGTCTACTACGATGTATCAGTCACCACTTGGATATACCCTCTCTCTCCGTTTCTTAAGTATTGGTCGCCCTAGTATCCATGGGATAAACCTTTGAAACTTTAGCCACTTATGTCTGTAAAAGTATATGGTCAAATCAAAGTAGAAAAATCGTCAGAAAAAATGTTAAAGTACAATCTGAGGAGTGATGTCGTATTCAAAACGTTAAAAACCGCAGAGCGTAGTCATTCGGCCTAATAGCAGATAGCTCGTTTGACCCTGACATTTAATTTTATTATTTTCACTAGCATATTATGATAAAAAAACAGTACTCAAATTAATTAAGGCTCTCAGTTGAGACTGAGAAAAGTAAAGAAAAACTACTTATATTTATTATTAACAGGGGCAATTTCGGTGCAGAAAAAATCAGACTCCCTCGAGAAATTCAAATTTCAGAAATTTTGGATTTTTTTTGAAAAACTTCGGTTGAAATATTCAAACATGCAATTCAAAGTCAAGAAATACAAATTACAGTTATATTAAAATTACAAAATCTCAGAAAAATTTTAAAATGTGCTAATTTTTTGGTCGAATTTAGCTTTTCTGGGGGACCAAATTTTGGAAAATTTTGGTTGAAATTGTTTTCCCTGAACTTTGGGGTTATAAATTAAAATGTGACTGCATTGATGACCCCGTTTGGCGATTGGATGGCTTATGTGAGGGTTCACATCATATCACTTTTAAAGAACCGGGCAAACTTATTCTCGCGTGATACGTCTAGGGTGATGCGTTACTAGTTGGGAGAATTAGAGCATCTCCAACAATATAAGTTAGTTACTAACTCTAAAACAACTTCTCCAATAGTACTAACTTTTAGCATATAGCTCATAACATAAATAGCCTCACATAACACTCTCACATAATCTTGGAATGTGTGTATGAGACTAGCTCTTGATCAAGAGATAACTTTTCTCTCTCTTCTATTAAAATATAAAATAATATACTTAGAACTAGCTCATAAGTCACTATTGGAGATGCTCTAAGGATTTCATGAGCGTATGGACAGTTTCCCACGTTAATAAATTTGTACATTTGCAGTTTTCCACAAAAAAACCATCAGAGAAATCATGGAAGGAGTACTTAGTATTTTATGTTCACCTGAAAAATTGGGATGCAGATTTATCTACAAATGGGACTATTCACATGTGCTTTGTCATTTTTTTTGTTTTTCTGTAGCACGGATGAATTTCACATTGACATTTGTAGATATGTAGTACATGCATGCAAAATAGTACAAATACAATTTTTTTGATATTTTTGGAACAATGGATCATACAACTTTTTTTTGTTTGGCAAAGGTGGGGACTGGGAGCCCCCATATGCCCAGCTGAGCATTTCCCTTGTTGGGAACCTCCTTTTTTTTTCTTCCAAATTTCGATGGTTTCAAAAGCTATTTAGTAAAACAGGAACCTCATAAGAGTGCTTACTACAAATTTACGTACATTGCAGGGTCCAGTGCGGGAGCTACTTGTAGATGCTATTCGTCCGTATAGGGACATACTCCGTCACAACATGCACTCCAAGCGGATTATGAAGATGCTTTTCCCCCCTTCCAAGAGGCCATTTTTCTGATAGGTAGATAGATGCAGGCAATGTTGTGCACACTTCCATCTTCTTGTGCGCTGAATTTTGATGGTGAGGTAGATATTTTTGGTCGAATATATTCATGTCGGTGTGCTCAGAGTTGGTTAGTACAGTTGTTGCAAGCGTGCGAGCGAGAACTGAAGCGTACGTGCACGACAGGTCACTTGAGGAGATTTAGAAATTAAGTCAGTGTTTCGTTGTTCTTATATGGTAGTTGTTGTCGGGCTTGATCTAGTTTTGAGGCAAGATCATGCTATATGAATAGAGTTTTTTTTTAAGGTATGTTAAAGTTGATATGAATCAAGTTGTTTGGAATTATGTAGCCAACTCCATTATGTTTTCCCCCTTCTGGTACAATGCCACGGGCGGTCCTATGGTTTTGACTTATGTCATGTTGCTTTGTGTTCAAGTAATTGTTTTGACTTATGTCATGTTGCTTTGTGTTGAAGTACCTTCTTTGCACACTAGCTTGTATTTGCATGTTTATGTCTTGACACTCTCTTCTTAAATGTTTCTGGGTGTTGACCTCTTTTGTTTTGTGTTTACATGATGGGATGATCAACGCTTCAACTGGTATGGCACCTCCATCCCCATCTATTGCTTGTGAGTTTTAGAAGTTATTATGATTTCTTATAAAAAACAAAATATCACTTTGGCTCCATGCCTTCATGGTAAACCTTATGAAGGAACCTTATGGAGGATGTATCTTGAGTGCTTACAAAGGTTGGAACTACCGGATTTCCTATCTTTAGTTCTTTCTTTCTATGATATGTAAATCAGCCATGCTGGTGAACCATTGATTGGTCTTGCGATGAATGTGGAGACGTCTCCTCTTGTGTGAGGGGATGAGAGCAAAAAACTCAGTAGTTAGTACCTGTTGGTGTTGTAGTGCAGAGGCAAGTGAGGCATTGGCACAATAGACTAGAGGAGATCCTTGTTCCAGACTGGGTGCACATCTTCATGAAGTTGACAATTAGAGGGTTTCTCGTTGTTGGATTTACTTTAGTTTGATCGGTATGTTTTTTATGTAACGTTGCCCTTTTGATTTGTCGAGTTGGATTAAGGATCGATTTATTGGAGCATCAGGTTGGAGAGGGGTTTTGTTGGAGTGAGGTTGGTTTAGTGGAATATCAGATTTTGAGAGGGGATTTGTTTGCTTGTATTGTAGCGGTCGTATTAGAAGTAGTTGAATGCGTATGTTCATATTAAAAATAATTATATGCATATCTTCAATGTAAAATAGAGATGCATATCTTTATATCCAACCACCGATCAGGACACTTGAGATCCTGATCAATTCGGCTTCGGCTTCTGGTTTATTTTTCACTATTCATAAGTTTCGTCTTTTTCTGAACTTTTGGTTTTTCGTTGAGCTTTTCTGCCCGTTCTTTTTTTTCCGTATTTGTTTGTATTATACGTAATAGGCTAACATATTTTTTATTTTTAAATTTTTTTAAATTTAATTATACTAAATAAGCCTCTATCAGCTACAGTACTTTTTTCAACCAGCTATAATATTTTTAATCATAAACCATGAGCTTTTAAACCGAACCGATCAGGACACTTGAGTCCCAGCTCACAGCGCGGGATGGCCGGATGGGCGCGACCGCGCGCCTGCAGGTGGTGCTCCACTTTTCTGCGGGCCTTGCACTGACCGAGGCTGCCACACACAGTAGCCTGCCTGTTCAGCACCGCACCGGCCAGCGCCGACGCTAGCTCTCTGGCGCGCCCATCCAAAACCTGCCCACCAGCCAAGCCCGCTCACATCACGCTTGAGTACCCGATCCCCCTTCTCCCACTGAAACACCGGGCGTGCCACTTGATGTGATATCTTGCTGGTCTCTCCCTCTCTCTAGCTAGCCCTCATCTTCTTCTTCTGGCAATCGTCTCCGGAGAGAGACAGCACAGCACAGGTGAGTGGATATGTGCTAGCTAGCCTCGTTTCCGTCGTCTCCTCCTCGCGTTCTGCTCCTCTTCACTTCTTGTTCTACTAAAAAGACGCGGCTGTGCGTGTGGTTGACGGGTACTCGTACTCTCTTGTTTCGTGTTTGCCTGCCCATTCAGTTCGCCGGTCGCTAGCTGCCTCCTCCAATTTCGAGTGCCATTCGCGCCAGCTCGCGGGCGCGGTCGCCGTCCAGAAGAGAGGCTCGCCGCCGGCGTTACGAGTCGCCGTCCGTCCGCCCGTGGGGCCCACCGTTAAAGGGAGGAGCCTAGGAAGACAAGTGTGGGTGCTTCGCCGCAGTCGCAGTTGCCTCTGGAAACACTCCCAAACAGGTTAGAAATTGTTCTGATCCCTATCTTCTGCTTTCCTCGCCTAATTTATGCTACGACAAAAAAGGTTAGGTCCGTGACGTGATGATTCAAATGCAAGTAGTATTTACTCTTTACACTACCAACAGTCTAGAAGGAAATGGGGGTGTCGTCATGAATGAATTCCCTCGTCAAGTGGTCATTTTTTTTCAGGAAAATTTCGGTTTTAAAATAAATGAACCCCGTACAACTCAACAAATATTTCGTGTGTTTGAACAATTTAATTTGTATGAACAATTTCATCTGTATGAACTTTTGTACTCCTAGAACGAACAAGTGCATGTGCTAAGGGCCTGTATGAACAACAGCTGAGCGCACTGCAGCGTTATTTTAATCCAAAAACTCGTACTGAATAGCAACTCAGCGCACGGCGGCGCGGGAAACACCAGCGTCGGAAACAGACAACAAGTCAAGGGTATAACAGTCTTTGTATTGAAATAGTACTACTTATTAGCCGGTGAATCCAAACTGAGTTGGACTAATCACTAGTCAGCTAATCACTAGTCCTAGTCCATCCAAACAGGGCCTTAGTTTCCTTCTTTGAAAGCTAATGGGTGTTACTCTCTGCTCCTCGTCTCACGCAGTGGATATTACACATTTTATTTACTCGCACCGTTTTCGCCTCGCGTGCCAACTGAATTGAAGCGTGTCCTTCGTGCCAAACGGCAGCGCGCTAAGTGAGTCGCTTGCATATGTCACTAGCTATATGGACACGTAGCTGCCGCTAGTATCTTCGTGGAGTACTATAAACCGTAAGATATACACGACTGCATCGATCTATTGCTTTCGTGAACGCAAGCTCATCCTCCAAATCCTTTGGAGAAGACTTGTTTTCCTTTTATTTTTTGGAAAAAAAATGGTCACATAAGTAAGAATAAAAGATCGAAGTGTTTGGAATCTCGAAACGTGTGGTTCTTGTTGCTCTGCCTCGGTGGCAAGGAGACAACGCATTGTCCTCCTCGATGCAGCTCGACCTCTAGCTTTGGGGAGAGTCACGTGCGACTACTGTTGGTAGGACCCACAATGTTCAACAGTGTCTTAACATGCAGCGAACATTCAACTGAATCAGTTTCTATCTTGCACCGATCCTTTGTATATCATGCATGTAACGTCCTCTTCCAGCCTTTTGATTTTAGTGGAATTCCAAACTAAAAAAAGACTTCCTGAGGTTCATGGTGTTCGTTTATTTCCAGTTTATTGATCTAATCTCTATCTCGCGCCAATACCAAGATGTTTGTTGTTGTAGGGGTGGCCCTCGCCTACAGGCCTGCTAGGCCAAGAGGTCCAATAAAATATGTAAAAAGACACATATACCCCTAGCATAGTAGACCATGGTGGGATGCGAGCTAATGAACTTCCTGGACGCATACTCCGGCTACCACCAAATTCATATGGCCACGGAGGACGAGGCCAAGACAAGTTTCATAATCTCGGGATGCATCTATTGCTTCATCAAAATGCCCTTTGGCCTAAAAAACGCGAGAGCCATATTCACCCGACTAGTGGCCCTCGTCCTCGCCGCCTAGCTTAGAAGGAACGTCAAAGCCCACGGCGAAGACCTCCAAGAAACCTTCGATAACCTCCGGCGAGTGGGCATCAAGCTAAATCCGGACAAATGCGTCTTCGAAGTGCAAGCAGGGAAGTTGCTTGGGTTTTTGGTGTTGGGACGAGGAATACAGGCCAACATGGAAAAAGTTGATGCAATCCTCTCCATGGAGCCACCTAAGATGACAAGAAAGGTCCATAGGCTAACAGGGTGCTTGGCTACTTGCTGTATAGAGCGGCCGAGCGAGGTCTCCCATTATTCAAAACCCTCCATGGCTGTGATGGGTTCCATTGGAATGACGAGTGCGTGTTGGCCTTCGACGAGCTAAAAAAGCACCTCGCCAAACTCCCAACTCTGGTGTCCCTAGCACCAGAGGCTCCACTGTTGCTCTACTTGGCGGCTGCATCAGCAGCAGTTAGTGTAGTCCTCGTCTTGGAGGAGGGGTCCATCCAGCGACCGGTCTACTTTGTCTCAGAGGCCCTTTAGGGAGCCAAGACACGATACACCTAATTGGAGAAACTGGCCTACGCGCTCCTCATGGCCACACAAAAGCTCTGGCACTACTTCCTAGCGCACCACACCACCGTGCCCTCGTCGTTCCCCTTGGCTGAAATGCTGCAGAACAGGGAGTCTACAGGCCGCATCAGCAAGTGGGCAGCCGAGCTGGCGCTTTTCTCCCTGATGTACGCCTCCCGCACGGCGATCAAATAGCAAGTCCTCGTAGACTTCATTGTGAAGTGGACCCCATCAGCCCAACCGCACACTCAGCCACCTCTCGAGCCAATGTGGAGTCTCCATACCGATGGAGCTTACGGCACCCCCGGAGCAGGTGTCAGAGCGGTCATCACAACACCCAAAGGGCGTCACCTGCACTACTCTGCGCGGCTTGATTTCCCAGCGACAAACAACATAGCCGAATACGAGGCCCTCCTTTTCGGACTCAGCAAGCTCAAGGCCCTCGGCACGGGGAGAGTGTTGGTGCATACTGTCTCATGTCTGCTCGTGGGGCACGTTGACAAGTCCTACCAGGCCAAGGACCTTAACCTCGCTAAGTATCTGGCCGTCATCAGAGCAAGAGAGCGTCACTTCTTGGGCATCACGGTCAAGGCTGTCTCACAGGCTGACAATGAGGCAGATGCCCTTGCCAAGGCTGCGAGTCAGTGGCTCCAGCTGCCAACAGGGGCATTTGTTGAGACCCTCACCATCGTAGCCATCCCACAGGACCAACGCAACCCCACCCTCGTCCATGAAATTGCCAACAAAGGCGACTGGAGGGAGCCTATCCTTGTGTTCCTGAAGGGAACGGCTAAACCAGACGACCCCCATGAGATGTGGCGGCTGCAGCAGCTCACGGGGACCTTCGACGTGCTTGGTGGCATACTTTACAAGCCTCAGGAACTTAGCCGTCCTAGGCAACACTGCAGAGTATAAATAATAGCACGGAGTTCATAGCCTCTGCGCAGACTCTACGGAGTATAAAGCGTCGGGAACTTAGCCATCCTGGGAAACTTTATGGAGTATAAATAATAGCGCATAGTCCATGGCCTCCGCACAAACTTTGCGGAGTATAAAGCATCGAGAACTTAGCCGTCCTGGGCAACCCTACGGAGTATAAATAATAGCGCGGAGTCCACGGCAAGCGTCGGGAACTTAGCTGTCCCAGGGAACCCTACGGAGTATAAATAATGACGCGGAGTCCACGGCCCCCGTGTGAACTCTGCAAAGTATAAAGCGCCGAGAACTTAGCCGTCCCGGACAACCCTACGGAGTATAAATAACAGCATGGAGTCCACAGCCCCCGCACGAACTCTGCGAAGTATAAAGCGTCGAGAATTTAGCCGTCCCGGGCAACCCTACAGAGTATAAATAACAGCGCGAAGTCCACGGCCCCCACGCGAACTCTGCGGAGTATAAAGCGCCAGGAACTTAGTTGTCCCGGGCAACTCTACATAGTATAAATAACGGCGCGGAGTCCAGTAGCTCCGGCCCATAAGAAGAAAGCACGCGCTAATCCAAAGTAGCATCCGCGCAGTCCGCAGGTCCTTGGAACAGCCTTAGTGCCTCTGGGCAAGGGATGAAGTCCACCATGGGGAGTTGCCAGGACTCTGAACCGGAAGCTTCAGAGATGATCGGGCTTGAAGACACGTGCATGACGGCAGCACCAGCCAAGCCGCGCCCAACTTCGTCGCTAGAACCCTATGCACATCCTGGATATCAAGGACCCACTGACATTAGTGACAGTGAGGGAGCAGACCAGAGAGAGCCTCGCGAAGTCGCAAGAGGAGAACGAGTTATTCGTACCTATAGCTCGACTCGGAGAGGCCGACCGTGACGCAGCATCATCTGTCGGACCCATGGTCGGATTTGCAAGAGCAGCGCCGCCAGCAATCGCGGTGGACCCCGCCCTTGGAAGGGGACGTCAGAATTAGAGCCGTAGTCCTTGATGCGTGCTGTCATAGCCAGTCGGAAGCCTGTGCTCACAATCTCCAGGGGAGAAGATGCTTAGGCACACTTCGATGCTCAGGCCGCCGAAGATGCCTAGCGGAACGATGAGGATAGAAGCACACCCTCGGGGGCGACCACAACCTCATTTTCCGAAGTGATCTTGAGTCCTCTGGCCTCGACCGCCCTGTCACCCAGGGCCTCCATGGGGCTCACGCCGTTGGGGGCACCAGTGCTACTCACCTGACGGTCCTTCTCAGGTTCAAGGTCAGTGTTCACATAATCTGCGGACTCCGACTCGCTGGCAGTGACTATCTCGTCCTACCCACCCAACCCCTCTGGCAGAGGGGGCACCAATCACAATGGCTGGGCCACGATCGGAGACTGACCACCTCGACGCGAGGGGGACGCCTCCGCTCCTTCTCCCTTGTGTGCGCACGGCCGACTACTGCTGGGCACAAGACGGTCCGACAAGGGGATGCCGAGAGCTTTGCACACTCGGTTCAGCCGGCTGAGGTTGGATGTCACTGATGCTCATAGGCTATGCTCCTTCATGATGTTGGGCCAAGGAAGACGGCCGCGACGCGCTCCGTGTCCTTGAGAGAGAGCACTCCCACGAGTGACCATCGGGGTCACCGACAAACTACCACATAACACCAACCATAACAGTTGTACCATTCAACGCAAAAGTCTTACCCGGTTCGATCGGCTTCGGCAGCAACACAACGTTGAGGAGAAGGCGGTCATTGCGGGCAGGGCCAGGTTGAACGTGCCACAACCAGGACAACGGGGACACGCCAAGCATGCAATACTCTTCCGTGAGATCCCGCATGTTGAATTAGATGGCGACCCCAAACAGCCTCCGTGCACGCTACTCATCCTCATGGTCAAGGATCGTAGACGGAGACATGTTAAAGTCCATCAGACGGCCCGTCCACTGAAGATTCCTGGCAACCTCCGTTCGGTGGTAGAACCACCTTCACATCCAATTCGATTCCCATTTTGTCCTGTCGAATTTGTCAAGAATAGCTTTGTACATCTAGACCAGAGCACGAAGTTGACGCTTCCTAGGTTGGAATACTCGCCCTCGACGAGCTTCTTTGGCTACCACCATGCATCATGGAGGAAGATGAACAGCGTCGGGCTCGGCCACACCGTCTCCGCTCATGAGGCCCAGCTATAGAAGGCCAACCAGACGACAGCATTGGGGGTCAGTTGCGCAAGCTCCAGCCATACAGTCAAAGGACTTCATTGAAAAAGGCTGCGGTAGGGATTCGGAGCCCGGCGTCGAAGTACACGATGAGGATGATGGTCTCCGACTCCGTCAGTCGGGGCTCCGTCTTGCCGATGGGAGGCAGACGAACCGCTTCCCGCCCTAATATCTTCTCGTCACGCACCAGTGAGCGAATCAACTCTTCGGTCGCCATAGTCAGCCCCAGCGTGTTCGTGCAGACACCGTTCACCCTCTTCGCCGCACGCCAACTCTTGTTCGTCATTAACGCGTCGTGCTCCACCAGCTTGTGGTCGACCTTCGTGGCCGACGAGCTCCCATGGCCGGATGAGCCTCAACCACTAGAAGAAGCGCTCGTGGCACTGCGACGAGAGCGTTGGTCGCGACTACGAACCATCCTCGCAGCGGGAAGGAGGTGGAGCGGTGGTGGCAGGCGCACTTAGAGGCGGTGCAGATGCGGCACAGGATAGAGCGCAACAGCGGTTAAGGTGGCAGCTAGACGGAGCAATACAATTGATGGCAACAGGCGGCATGGAGAAGAAGAACATGCAATGGCGGGCTGTCTTGAGAAGGACGTCGACCTTTAAGGCGCACACCTTTTTGAGCATGTCTCAGGAACCAATGACGCACAAGTCAACAGTGCACGACGCGCTAATCGCCCTCGGGCATGTGCCCCGCACTACAGCAGTACCAGCTGACCACAATTATCATGATGCAACCCATGGGCCAACTACTCAATAGGCCGAAGGGACAGAGGGGACCAAAAGGCTTGGTGACATGATTTCAGCCTGTAGGAGATGAAACCCTTTAACATGAGAGACTACTGTTATTGTAGGGGTGGCCCCTACCTACATCCATTTGATTTACTGGGCCAAGAGGCCCAATAAAGCATGTAAAAAGATATCTATATCCCTGACATAGTAAGCCGCTATGGGGTATTTTTGTTATCAGTCTTACGACACACACACACACACACACACACACACACACACACACACACACATATATATATATATATATATATATATATATATATATATATATATATATATATATATATATATATATATATATATATATATATATATATATATATATATATGTGTGTGTGTGTGTGTGTGTGGTTCCTCTATTTTTGTTTGGTTTGTAGTCATAATATTTATAATTCATCACAGAGAACCCAGTTCCAGAAATAGTTTAATGAGGGCATCCATAGTGTATATAACCCAAGAGGACTTAAGGTGGGTCCCATCTAAACCTTAAGACCGACTCCATAGTGTATATAACCCAAGGGGCCTTAAGATGGTCCCACTCGGCAGATAAAGAAAAATTGTATTTTAATGCTTGTGGCCAGGTCTTTAGCTTGAGGACCAGCCTTAAGCCTTTTTTGTTTATAGCCTGCTTAAGGTTACCTCTGTAATGTATAAGGTTGACCTTAAGGTGGCTTAAAACCCTTTATTTTCATACGCTACAGATGCCCTGAGTAATTTCCGTAGGACAGCAGGTAGTGGTTCCGAACAGAGACTATCATGTCAAGTTAAAACAGTTAAATTTCAAGACTTCATATAAGGCCAATATATGTTATTCTTCTGAATTTTTATGCAATTTTTTCGTTATGGCAGACCTAACAGTTCATTGGGAATACAAGGAGCCAGGTAGGTTTGCTTGAGATGCAGTCATATGTGGTGGCCTTCTTCCCGAACATTGACGCGGCAAAGCAGGAGATACATTCTTTGTTCAGAAATTACGCACCTATGTTTGACATGTCATCAGACAATACTGGCGTGGGCTGCGATGTCACCCGCAAAATAGGGCGTCTGCCAGTCTTGTTGATAGATCGTCATGTTTTCCTTACTGGAAGCCTGATTTGGACTATTGCGATCCACTATAGAGCTCTAATTGACAGATGGTTACTGCGAAAATCTGCTGTCATCCAGGTTAGTAGTTAAATATTGCTCAAGAGCTCCTCAATTCACATGTATTACAACCTTGTCAGTACCTCAGCATTGCAGACAAATAGTCAGTACCTTATTTCACATCTGTTACATGCAGCATGCATATTCCTTTTCTTGAAATGGACATAACTTTCTTTCTGTTCATCCTAACTAAACACGTTTCTAACTGGACAATGTGGCAGGGCGCACCAGTTTACTGTGCCATGATATTGCGATCGTGTTGGCGGCGTAGCTCCTTGCCTTTCTTTGTTGGCATTGGTGTTCTGACTGCCAGGCTCTATAACTGCATTATGATTCGCAACCACATCTATGGTCGGCAACTCATCCTCGGCCTTGATGCTAATCTTCAGGGTGATTTGGCCATTGAGAATAATGAATTATGCAATAAGCAATTCTTCCTTCCAAGTTTGTTTGGCAGCAAGCTCGATTATGCCCGTTTACTGCTACAGTGTATTTGTAGCACTGCCAATTTAAAGGTCCATACAACGCCAAAGGTGATCAGCTTCGACAGGAGGTGCATACAAAAGAATCATGAGAGCAGTGCTTTTTGGAGAATCATGTCAAGAAACGACCAGTGTCTGACATATATTGGGGCGTTGGTGACGCTACACTTATTTTTACAACTAGCCAGCGTGAACATTACCACTTCGCTGCTGCCAATGCTGTTTCAAACAACAAGTTCCAGGGGCAAAGCTGCAGTTGTCAGTAATGTCGTGCTAGTTTTGGTGAACTCCTGCGGCATCCTTGGATCTGCCTTCACAACAAAACAACACGGCAGGGAGGTGACGTTAACCGTCAGCGCCGTTCTGATGGTGTTTTGCCAGGTAACTGATAAGTAACTAAAAGATCCGAACTTTGCAGGTTCAGTTATATGTTTCTGTGCGAACTGCTGACATTATTCATGACTGTTATTCTTGTTGCAAGATCACAATTCCAATGATATTAGAAGTTCAGATTCGCGTAGGGGGTGGAACTCGAATGCCGACGGGTTACACCACCGCGATGTTCGTGCTCACATGCGTCGTTTCCTGTGGCCTCAGCTGGTCGTGGGGCTCTTTGTTCTGGACCGTTCTTGGCAAGAAGATTCAGTCAGCTGGGCAGGTTGTGGGCATGACTCTCAACTTCGTCCTCTGCTTCGCGCAAATGCAGTACTTCCTGCTGATGCTGTGCCGGCTGAAGAACGCCATCCTTGCATACTATGCAATGTGGATTTGGTCATGATTAAAGTTCAGATCAGAAAGCATGGCTGTATTAGTGTGTGTTTACTGAGGTTAACTGCTTGAGTAGTTTGGTGGATGTAAATATGCTCTTTTCCCTTTTTCTTTTCTTTTCTTAGTCTTTTTTTTTTGGTATAGTTTTCCTGTAGGGTTTGTTAGTATCACTGTCAATTTCATTATCCTATTATAAGATTTTCGAAGTCGGCATTACTCTTTTTTTTTGGGATCTACCTGACTTTGGAGGTCCAAAGTTGCTGTGCATCTGTCGCATTCAGGCACAGGGCATATCGAAATCAAGAGTTCCTTGGCGGCACAAGCAACACCACATCACAAAAATACGTTCTCTGTTTAATTGACTAATCCTGGAGATTATGCTGGGTTTGCTCATTTGATTCGGCTTAGGATCCAGATGGTCATCAGCATTGAAAGGCCTAGTCATGGGGAGTTGGGTCATCCCTACAACCGGACTCCCTCGATAACATGCGCGGAGTCCTATTATAGAGGTGGCCCAATCCCTCGTGACTGAGCCTTGCAACTGACCTAATATGTAATAGTCTCAATAGTATAGAGAAATGTACCCATGCACCCCTATCTTTTGTAATTATTAAGGGGTAGGATGCTAATTTCACATTCTACCCCACTCATATATATAAATCTCCAAGAGGGGCATGAGGGGTCAGATACACTCATTTTATCATCAGCTCTCTCTCCGTAGTTCTCTTGGCTATGTTTTCTATAGAGGAGGATACCTTATACCCACTGTTGTAGTCTTGTATGTTTCAAGTGGTGATAGTTCTTAGAGCAGATGTATGATCTTAGTGGCAAGCATTGGGCATCGTGTACTATGGTGTGATATTTTTTTTTGAACTCTACTATGGTGTGATATTGGTGTGCCATGAGACTTAGGTATTTTAAGTGATGACGACCTCAGTGCATGCATACAATTTTGGCAATAAGTCATAGGCATCGCATCTTTGTGAAGACCGGTGGATGGCAATTTGGAAAATTATCCAATACCAGGTGGAGTGGCGGTTTGTAAAACCATAGTACTGGCCTAAGTGATTTATGTCACGTTTTTGTAGATGGAATGTCTCATTGGGCTATTAGAGTCTTTGGAAAGTCATATTTTGAAAAGCATGAAAGTGTGCGTAATGGAAAACATATTTGTGTGTGGATTACCGGGTTTCCCCATATGTATATGGTGTAATCCACTAAGAAGTGGCTTGTTGTTAGGGTTAAGTAAGATGTGAGGAGCTTCTACTGTATAATGTGTTGAGTTGAATCATGTGAGATTCCAAAATTAGGATTAGGGTTTTCTTGTGTTGAAGCCTTGTGTGTGTGCTCTAGGCTAAGAACTCTGCTATCTTGAGGGATTAATTGTAAAATATTTCTCTCTAAGTGATATGTATATCCAAAGTTTGCCCAACTGAGTTGTGCCATAGATCCTCTTTTGTGCTTTTGATGTGCTTGCCTTTCTTGTTCGAATCAACAGCTAGTTGGCACATGAACATCAGGAAACGATCTACTAGCATTCAAGATTGAAGAAGCTAATCTACATCAAGGATTCAGGTACATAGAAGAGTTGGGCAGTAAAAAATAAGACACAATAAGTCAGGAGCGTAGGGGACCTGGCAAGGCGGGTGTAGAAGAACTGCTTGGAGGGCTCGTAGCACTTCTCGATTGTGGGTGGGTCGATGACATACTGCTTGTTCCTCTCCATGAGCGTCTTGTGGTATATGCAATCGTGTTTGGCCGCCAACCTCGTCACCTTGCATGCCTTGGATTGCAGCTACGCCACCTTCGACGCCAACGCTATCATGGATCTGACATCGTTTCATGGTTAAGCTAGAGCAATGCAAATGAGAAAAATTAAAATAATATATATACGGATTGGGAAGCACGGGATCGAGACTAGGCTCGACAACTTCTTTGGTTTACCTTTGTCTCTCTAGTGCCTAGTGTTCGTTGGCAGCGGCAGGGGCTCCAGCCTCCGGGGAGCACAGCAGCGATGATGAGCTGCGTATGAGCAGAGTCGCGTGCCTGAGCTCGAGTTCGGATGCTGCACTAGAGCAGAAGCTTGAAGGATTTGGTCGATTGGGAATCTCCGGTGGGGGGTGGCCATCAATTGAGGAAGTGAGGATGGCGTATGCACTTAGATTAATAGCTTTGACTTGTTGTCTGTTGGGTCTAATGGGTTGCCAGAAATATATTAGTATTTGTAGTGTATATTTTATGTATTAAAGAGGTACATATCATATTTTAACGCAAAGTTTTGAGATGCAACTATACTACCGTGCATTACTGTGGCTCCGTCTTTGTATCATCCCTCTATACAAAGCCGGAAGGATTCCTGCCTCCTCGCGTGGTCCACGTCGCCCCCAGCGCTCCCTCGGCCGGCGTGTGGCCGCGGGTTTTGCGTACGGTCGGTGGAGCCATTTTGCGAAAAAACCCCTGTATTTTCCCAAAATTACGTAGAGGTCCTCGGTTATCGCGAAAAGGTCCCTGCCAGTTTTTTTTAGCCCCTCCACTTTGCAGGATAGCGCCCCGCGTTTTCCTAAATTACGCACGGGTCCTCGTTTGTTTACGTACAGGTCCTCGGTTTTTTACGAAAAGGACCTTTAGCTTTTTCGGAAATACGCATGCGCCCTCGATTTTTTTTAGAAAACTCCTCACGTATTATCGCCTCTTTTGCTTTGGTACACACGGTGCCTGGCGCGGCGTCGCGCCGCGCCTATGAGGCTAGTTGAATAAAAGACCGTATAGATCCATGTTCCTACGTTTCAAGCCGTACAATTATATATGCTCGCCTGGATATTCTAAATCCTATATTTACATCCTCCTTTGAAAAGAGCACGCACATCGAATAGGCGCTAGTACGTACACGGTACATCCTGATATGAATTACGTCAATAAAACTATCGTAAATAAGTAACCTTTGATGGACAATTCCACTGCTTTTTTTTTTTGGAACTAGACTACTTTTTTTTTTGAGAGAGAGGAACTAGATTACTAGAGGCATATTTGCAGTGCCACACACCATCGGCGGAAACAAACCGGCCCACACGACCCATGTCACCGCTCACGGAGTTACCCGCCTCGGTGTGAGCCCAATACTACGTAGCACCGCCGCGCCAAAACTCAATACTTCAAGCCGGCCCATCGGCCCTCTTGGCCGGCGGCACCGCCGGTGCCGGCTTGACGAAGCGCTTCCAGTACCAGTGGCGCGCCCAGACCGCGCCGAGGGACTCGATGGGCACGCCCTTGGTCTCCGGAAGGAACGCGGCGATGAAGGCCGTCATGACGACGACCCAGCCGGCGTTGTAGGCGAAGGCGCCGTACTTGAAGCTGCAGAGCATCTCCAGGAAGGACTGCGTCTGCACGAAGGAGAGCGTGAGCGAGATGGACTCGCTCATGCTCTGCCCCGCCGACCTCACCTCCAGCGGGAAGATCTCGCTCGGGATGATCCACTTGAGCGGGCCCCACGACACGCCGAACCCCGCCGTGAACACGCACACCAGCGCCACCACCGCCACCGCGTAGCCCCGCTGCACCGCCTTCCCGCCGTTGGTCCCCAGCTCCGCGCCGAAGATCCACGCCATGCCCACCAGGCACACGAGCAGGATGCCGCCGCCCAGGAAGAAGAGGGAGCGGCGCCCGTAGCGGTCGACGGCGAAAGCGGCCACGGCGATGGAGGCCAGGCTGACGACGTCGGTGATGATGGAGCCCAGGATGGCCTTCTGGCTCGTGAACCCGACGGTGTAGAAGAGGAGCGGCGTGAAGATGGTCACCACGATCAATCCCGTCAGCTCGAAGAACAACGGGATGGTGATCGCCATGACGAGGTGGGGACGGTACTCGCGCCGCAGGATGCGCCGGAACGCTCCGGACTCGTACCGGCGGTCCTCCTCCGCGGCGTGCATGATGTCCTTGAGCTCGACGCCGACGTCTGCGGCCGGCCCGCGGATGCGCCGCAGCGAGGCGCGGGCCTCGTCGAGCTTCCCGCGCAGAACCAGGCTGTTTGGCGTGTCCGGGATGAACGCCGCGCCGACTAGGATGATGGCGGCCGGGACGATGCCGACGCCGAGGGAAAGGCGCCAGCCCCACCTCGGGATGGTGTTGGCGCGGTAGTTGACTAGGTCGGCCATGAACATGCCCACGTTGAGGAAGAAGTGGAAGATGCTCGTGAACGCCCCGCGCCACCGCGCTGGCGCTATCTCCGCCAAGTACACCGGCGCAGACTGCAACAATGCACACACAGCTATTACAATGCACGTCCCAAACTTACGCTACAGCATGGGCATATGAGAGCGTTTCCGTTGGCAATTGTCTGATCGCCTCACCTGGTTGGTGAAGCCGACGGCGAAGCCTAGGAGGATGCGGCCGATGACGAGCATGTAGATGTTGACGGCGGTGCAGTTGAGGATGGCGCCGACGAAGAAGAGCGAGGCGCCGATGAGCATGGAGTTCCTCCGGCCCACCCTCCTCGTGACGTGGCCGGCGACCAGGCAGGCGAACACGCCGGCGAGGTAGAGCGAGGAGACGAAGGTGGTGAGCACCTGGCTGTCGAAGATGCAGTACGAGTCCTGCTGCGCGTTGTTCATCTTCTGAACGATCTCCGGGAAGAAGGCCTGGAGGAACGACTCCATCTGCGTCAGGCCACCTGAAATTTAATCACAAGAAAATTAATTGAACCAGTTGATCATCAAGTGACTGAATAGTTTCATCTCGATCAATGTTTATATTGATTATACATCAGATCGTATCACATGGATCAGACATGCATATGTATCTCCGGAGTGGCTCAAATTGCATGCTAAAGTTGTACTTATGAATTATGAACAAAACTTTGTCGATCCGTACGTCTAGCTCTACAATCTTAATTAAGAATCCTGATGGAGCCATGAAGGCGCTTTATTTCATGGTATGGTGAATCTTGAACTTTGTTCAAGGCAGGCACACGTGTGGCTGTGTCCTTCAGAAATTTGCGGTTGCAGTAGAGAAAAAGAAAGTGTAGGGGAGTTTTGCTTCAGCAACGAAAGATGACCGCAGTGAGAGATTATGACTCGTGAGAAAGGAATGTTTAGCGTGAGATCATGACAGTTGCGTATACCAAACCCTGCTAGAGTCTATTTCTAAGACGAATGTATGATTTTTTAGGTTATAATTGATGACTTTTGATTATAGTTGATGATTTTTTACTGTGCTTTTTGATATGACAACGGACGGTGGAGTCACCGACGTAAACGGCACACACGGTTTTGGCCTCAGAAAAACGTTTGGAGAATCCGCTTTGAGAAACTAACCTGTTTATTTTAACTTTCGGATAAACCAAAAGAAAAAAAAGCCAAAAGCTCAAAAAAAACATGGTTATTGAATAACTGGTTTGGAAATGTCAAAAAAAAAACAATAGCTAGTGGATACTCCCAAGTGTGCACAAAATGTCTTCGCTTGTCCCTGACATAAATCATGGCATCTCTGGATTGTGTGTGTGTTTTTCGTTTAAGAGTTGAGCGCACCTGGGGTGATGGAAAATGACAACTCGACCTTTAAGCCATGTATGCTTTTCAACTCGAGCATTGAAGCACTTCTCGATTTTTTTTTCATTACGCACAATTAGCCAATAGTAACATTCATACATACCCTAAGCAAGTACATCTCTGTAAAAGAACAAATGACTATCAATTAATTCAGACATTCACAGGACGAAATGTCGTGTTCTGGTGTACTAAAACAACGTCATATAATTCGTTTTATCTACTAAGATGACAAGCGTTGCCTCCATCAAGTAGAAAGGTCCAAGTAACCACGAGACAAGGCACAGAATAGTGTACTTCCATACCCATCCACCGTGATTTCCGAATCTGACTTTCAAACAAGTACCCAAGTAGGCCCTCGATTGGATCTCTCATAAAACAACCAAGGAAACTAAGTCTCATGATTTGCTTTAATTAGTTGATCGATTGGCCTAATTTCTTTTTAACTTGTGTTTGGTCCATATTTACAGGAGTTGGCTCTGAGAAAGCATCTTATTCCCTATACTTATCAGTATTTAACATATGAACGCTGCTTCTAAACCATGAGCATCCTGGCTAGACGAGAAAAAGGAGAAATAGAGCACACGATCCCAGCATATTCAAGCATGCCACATAACTGACCTGTGATACTGATGTCGTAGCCGAAAATGAGCCCGCCGGATGCCGCCATGAGGCAGCTCATCACAACCGTGAATGTTATCTCGCTGCTGTAGCCGGAGACGGTGCCGGCGCCGGCGCCGTCCACCGCTAGTGCTCCCCCTCCATGCATCTTCGTCGCGCAGGGAGAGAGCTCGACTTAGAGAGCTATTGTTCTCCAAGGGCGGGCACAGCTCAACACCAGTGTACTTTGGATGACAAGCACGTACACTATATGATACTTACTTGGTCCATCGGGAGAAGTCGAGCAATTATTTTTCTCCTTTACATTTGATCCAGCAGCCGACTGTGCCCATATATAGTCGACAAGGAAAGCGAGAGGTAACGGGATCATATATCAGTAGGAAAACATAGAAACTCTGCTCGAAAGATATTTATATGATTGGTGAGACTTTTAAAACTAGATAAAATAATACTAAACTCGCTGATTCAACTCTCTGTATCTCTCTCCACACTTGTTTCCCACGGCAAGTTCAACGTTTACTCTACTTGATTGAGCAAGTTGTTGTTCTGCTATCCTGTTGTTTTGCCGGAAGAAAGACTCTGTGATTATTGATTGTCCAGCACGAAAAAAAAAAGATCAGAAGTCAGCAAATGGTACATTAATATTTGGTTAACAGAACAAGTCACAGCCAACATGTGCTACATTAATTATTGTAGGTGTGAGATTTTTTTCTTGAATATAAGACGGGATACGTCCATGTTCCAACATTGCATGGTCAGGTCGAACAATTCTTCTTTCTTGAATATTCTGAGATTTGCATCAGCCATTCAAAAGAGCTTGCACATTGAATAAGCGTTCATGGGGTGCACTCTGATGTGGACTACGATGACATTGTCACCGAAGTTTTGATAAATAAATTTGATCGAGAAATTCTGATATGACCACCTGTGTAATATGCTATTTCCAGTACCTATAAGCGGTACCATATGCAAATCTTATCTAACTTAAGCAGACCACATGCATTCTTCTCCTTAAGAAGAGGGACTTGGTAAACTCAACACATGACTGACGACTGACTTAGGCTTAAGAATGACAAGAAGACAAAACCGTGCAGTGAACTTCAATTGCTGAGCACATAGAGGTTTGAGATCTCAACATCTCTAGGTAGTTTAATTCAAAAGGCCAATACCTTATGAGGTGATTGTTCTTGGAATGTATTTGGACATATAATATCCCAATGATAGTCAACTTGAACAGAAAGAAAATAAAATGTGGACTAACGGCCAACTGGTAACATCCACGTCAAGTGAACAAGAAATAGTTTGCTAGTTCTATGCTGAGTCGTGTTGTGAGAATTTATTTGGTAAAACTATTGCAAATTAACGTTTTGTTTGATAATTTTTTATGAGAACAGTAGGGGATTTCCCTACTGAAAATATATTACTAACTAGCTGAATGCCCGTGCAATACTACGGATTTTTAAAAGAAACTTACAGGTGGTAAAAATTTTTAGAATATGCATATAAACATATTCTAAAAGTTTTTAAATCCATAACAACACACGGGCATTCAGCTAGTGCAGGTCAGTTGTCAAAAGACGAGGAATCAGGGGCATAATTCAAATGATGATGAGTTAATTTTCATTAGTTTTTAATCATATAAATTTCGCATATTTGTATCATCAAGAAAGATATGACATATAAAAAATTATACAGTCCAAGTAGAAGGGGAGAGAGGCGAGAGAGGCCGGGTAGAAGAGGAGGTGGGAGATGGTAACTGTTGGTGGAAGTAGAGAAGAGGAGTAGTTAGATATGAGAGAGAGGGAGAGAGATGTTAGATAGATGGTCAAGATTTCAGTATTCAGATCGGACGGTTGAGAAGGGAGTAAGGACAATGCACCAACCACCAACTCAAACTTATTAAATAGTAAAGATAAAGTCTATATATTACAAATACAAGAGATATAAAGGACCATAGATCCTAGAAAATAAAAAAAGCTTAGTAGGAATACATAAAACAAAATTGGACATAATAGACACGAAATCAGCAACTCAAGCATTCTGTAACCAATCATTTAGCTAGGGCATGCTGCATGGTGGGAGGCACTCTGACTTTGAGAAGCTCCAATTCAGCAAGCAACATATTTTTCTATCTAGTTTTGCTCTTAGAAATCTGGTCAAATATGCATTTGTTTCTTTGAATCCAAATAAGCCAACATCCCATGGTAATTAGTTCCTTGAAAAAAAGATATCAATGTGCATATTTTGACTTCTAGCTAGATCAAGCATATCCAGAATTTCCAAAGAAGAATCCCAAGATAGACTGATTGAGCTCCAGCACTCTTTCTTGAATTGGTATTCAAAAAAATAAGTGTTTCCACTCTTCTCTGATCTGTGCATTACATAGCACACAAGAAACATCATCAACATGTAAATTTTTTTCTTTGCATTAGTCCTCTTGTATTAATCCTGCCATAGAGCAGAAGCCATAGGAAAATTCTATGTTTCAACATACATTTTTTTCCCCATGTCCACCGATATATTGGGGAAGTTTTTGAAAGTCCAGATAAAACTTGATAAGTCTTTTGTGGAAAATTTGTCTGAACCCCAAATAAATGATCAAGAATCAGGTTGACCAGAGAATGTAACCAGAGACAATATGATTTGAAGCTCCCGTAATTGCTCAATAGTTATTTAAAACATAGGATGATGAAATATTTCCAAAAAATTATCACAAGCTAAACTGTCAGAGACCAACAAGTTGCTCTTTTTCACATGTGAGTATAATTGTGAGTAAATAATTGAAGTTTTGACTGATAAATTAATTGAAGCTCCATCAAAATAGTTCAATTTTTCACGGTGTTACTATTTTCATATTCACATAACCATCACAAATTTTAATATACTCTACAAAATTTTAGATGACTAACAGTTAGCAGCTAATCTAGTCAGGCATCTGGGTAAAATCTAGGTAAGGAAATTACTATCCTGGTATTTCCTAATAATTAGCATGTAAATCACTACTGTGCTCTCAAGTCTCAACAGAACTATAAGTATAGGCCTTTCTCAACTACCAAATGCAGTAAACTGAATCTCAAAAAAAAAATGAAGTCAACTGAATTGCTATTACCTACCCATGTTTTCCCCATCTCTCTTTTGAGCTTTTCCGCCTGATATTTTGAGATACACAGGAATTACAGAATAAGAATAAAAAAAGTATGAAATGCGTAGTGTAAAAAGTGTTATGAATATTGTGTGTATTGATATGAGACTCAAAGGGTCATATATATAGGAGAGTACAAGAGGATATGCCATATAGAGATAAGGCATATATGGAATAGAATACAAACTCTATATCCTAATACAACTCTAGCTCCAATACCCTTAACACCCCCCACAAATGCAAGGCGTATGCAATAGCGTTGCATTTGAAAAAGGGTTAATACTAAAACAAGAAAAATCCGAAGTCTGAGTCTTGATGATGTCGTCGTTGCGTGCGGCCTTTGAATAAACTGTCAAATCAAGCCGAAGAGGAATATATAAAAGCATGACGGCGCAGATCGAAGCCCGAGATGGCGGCGGCGCAATGCACAAGAAGCGCAACGGAGGCGCAGTGCAAAAGAAGCACGGCGGCTTTAGAAACTCGGGGCGGCGGCTTAAAGAGAAGCGGCGGCATCATAAAGACTTCTACGATCTGCAGCGGCTCAAGGAAAAGAGCAACGGCTGCTGCCATGCAAAAGAAAAATTCCTATACTTCTATGACTGACAATAAATTTGTGGACTCGCACGGTTGGACAAACTAAAAATTAGAGACTACGGACTTGGATGAACGCAGCGGAAAACTCACGAGAAAAATGACTGGAACGCTGACGCACGAAAAAAATAAAAGATTGACTAAATCAGACACTAATGGAAAAAAAACCCCTAAAAATCCCCCCGCCCTCTCTCTCCTCAGGCAGCGACCTTGTTCGGGAGCCCATTCGCGCAGTGCGTCCGCATCACGCTGGCCGAGAAAGGCCACGCCTACGAGTGTGCCGAGTAGGACATCGCCGCCAAGAGCGACCTCCTCCGCTCCAACCCCGCACACAGCAAGGTCCCTGTGCTCCTCCACGCCGACCAATCCGAACCGGATCCAGTAGAGCCGGTGGCGAAGAGGCACGACCGGCGACTGGGATCTTGGATCCGGGCGAAGACGAGCCGGATCTGGAGCGAGGAGTCGTCGGTGACCGCCCAAAGAGGCGCAGCAGTCGAGTGGCCGAAAGTCGGTGGAGCGGGCGCGGGGAGACGCGGCGACGGCGCGGAGAGCGCTGAATCCGGCGGCGAGACGCGGCGACGGCGCGGAGACACTGGCCAGGCCGAGACGACCGACGGCTGGCTCTAGACGGAGGAGCCTCCAGGCGACGGCAAGCCGGATCTGGCGCGGAGGAGGCCTGATCTGGGTGGTCCGAGACCGGTGATGATGAAAGCTCCACGCGGGGAGAGCGATGGATCCAGCCAGATGCGGCGGAGAGGGCCGGCGCCGTTGATGGCTCGGCGGCCTCGGGCGGTGGCGCGCCGGAGAAGGCCGGATCCGGGCGGTCCATCCAGATCCGATCTGGATGGAGTGAGATCACGAGGAGGGTGGCGGCGACCAGAGATGAAGCGGCGGGTCAGCGTAGCCCAACAAGGTGGCCGCCCCCGGGAGCGGAGATCGATCCTCCCGGGGGCAGCAACAGCGGAAGTAGAACAGTTAGGGTTTCAACCTAAGCTCTGATACCATGTTATGAATATTGTGTGTATTGATATGAGACCCAAAGGGTCATATATATATATATATATATATAGGAGAGTACAAGAGGATATGCCATATAGAGATAAGGCATATATAGAATAGAATACAAACTCTATATCCTAATACAACTCTATCTCCAATACCCTTAACAGACTACTGAAAGTCAGAAGTACATCTTTTCTTCTTTCAGAATTGACGATTTCTAGCATTCCAAGTTCAGATTTCTTACAAATATTATTGATTGCTTGCAAGTATCATTTATAAATTACTATTCTTCACATAAAGAAAGCTCCGCTAATGCTGATTGCTGACTGCATGCTGCCTAAAGATCTTCATCTCCCGATACCATCATTGGGATTGCGGACTGCATGCTGCCTCTAGTGCTGATCGTTTTAGCTTTGAGCTCTTGATCCGTGAATGTGCCGTAAATGGGGAGCCAAGACAATAGACATATACCAATCGAGAGTTTCTTCAACCATGGCTTTCACGCTCGTACTCATGTTTGATGGGAGAATCTGTATCACAAGCGAAGTACGGCTACATTACAACTTTGTTCGCATACAGGAGTACGCTGTACTGAAAGGTGGAAATACGTACGTGCAACAACGACTCGAATGAAACCTGAATATGTCACGTCCGAATGAACAGTAATTCTAGAAGCATATCACATGCGACATTTCCAAGTGGAGGATCCACTTGCGAGCTTCCATCAAAAACCAACCCCCGATGGACGCTGTGTGACCCCCCGACCTTGACGGTCTACCACACTACGTCATGCTTCCATCACGACATTGCCTCACCGTCCTTCGCTTTTTTTTCCCCGACCCATCGCTCTGCCGCTCAAAAACCTAACCCGACTTTAGGGACCGTCGCTCACGATCCTTTGGTTTGGTTTTTTGGTTCGCTGACTATTCTGTGGCTAGTGGCGCTAAGACTAATATCATATGAAATAGACAAGAAATCTTTTTTGAAATCCTACATGCATGTTGAACCGTTTCAATATTATCAATATATAATTTGGCTTAATTCAATTAACTTTTTAGTTCTATCTCTATAGATCTTTATACCTAAAATATATGTTGTCTCCTAAGTCTTTCATAAAAAAAACTATTTCTTAATTAAAAACTTGACAGATTCAAGTATAAAAATATCATTTTCTGATCCATAATAT
This sequence comes from Dendrocalamus sinicus, assembly GCA_036346575.1. Classification (NCBI taxonomy): domain Eukaryota; kingdom Viridiplantae; phylum Streptophyta; class Magnoliopsida; order Poales; family Poaceae; genus Dendrocalamus; species Dendrocalamus sinicus. The sequence goes on along the minus strand of CM070646.1, from coordinate 22,530,669 downwards.
ATCATCCATATATAGGACCAGAAAAATAAGTGTATTCCCATTAGCCTTTTTGTAAATACAAGGATTTTCTTCATTCTTGATGAAGCCAAACCTTCTGACTATCTCATCAAAACGAATGTTCCAACTCCGAGAAGATTGATCTAGTCCATAGATAGATTTCTGAAACTTGCATATCTTTCTAGTATTTTAGGGATAGACAAAACCCTCAGGATGTATCATGTACACATCTTCATTTAGATTTCTATTTAAGAAAGTCATTTTGACATCCATCTGTCATATATCATAATATAAATATGCAACAATAGCTAGAATGATCCGAACAGACTTAAGCATAGCGATGGACGAGAAAGTTTCATCATAGTCAACACCTTGAATTTTGTTTAAAACCCTTCGCCACTAATCATGCCTTATGAATATGAACATTTTCAACCACGTCTATCTTTTTCTAAAAAATCCACTTGCACTCAATGATTTTTTACACTATCAGGTGAATAAACCAAATTCCAACTTGATTGTTATATATGGATTGTATTTTAGATAACATGTTTCCAAGCCATTTCTCAGAATTCGGACCCATCATTACTTTCTTATAAGTTTTAGACTCATCATTGTCTAATAATAAAATATTATACCGATACCTTATCAGCAATTAACGTGGCCTTGCAAACCTACATGGGGTTGGTGCCCCTTCCATAGATTGTTCAACATCTTGTACATTCTATGGAGATTCAGTAGGAGTTGAAATATTTTCTAATGGTTCTCGAATTTCTTCGAGTCACGCCATACTCCCACTAATTCATTTTGAGAGAAATTCTTTTTTTTTCCAAAAAAAAACATTGTTTCAGACAACAAACACTTTGTTCTTATTTCTTTTATAAAAGTAATATCGTTTAGTTTCCTTATGATAATCCCACAAAGAAGTATTTATCAGATTTAGGTGTGAGTTTGTCAGACAAAATGTTTTACATGTACCTTACATTCCCATATTTTGAGAAAAAACAATATGGACACTTCCTTGTATATATCTCACATTGTATTTTCTCTACGACTTTTGATGGAACCCTATTTATTGTGAACATAGCTATTTTTAGAGCATATCTACAAAGATAATGATAGATCAGCTTAACTCATCGTGGACCGAGCTATGTCTAACAAAGTCTGGTTCTGTCGTTCAGACACTCCATTCCATTGAGGCATTCCTAGCAGAGTTTGCTGTGGAATAATTTCACATTGATTTAGATGATCATCAAACTCATGGCTCAAATATTCACTTCCACGATGTGATTGTAGAGCTTTAATTATCTTGCCAAGTTGATTCTATACTTCATTGTAAAATTTCTTAAATTTTTCAAAGGATTCAAACTTATACCTCATTAAGTAGATGTAATCACATTTGCTAAAGTCAATGGTAAATATTATGAAGTAATAAAAACCACATGTGATTGTTAAGCTCATTGGTTTACATATATTCGAATGTACTAGGCCAACAAGTTATTTGCCCTCTCACCTAGACCAGTGAAATATGATTTAGTTATTCTGAAAAGATATAAATTATAAGTTATAAGTTGTAACTAAAAAAAGAAGTCAGAGTTAAATTTAAGAGTGTTTTTATGTTTTTTAATAGTAATTTATATATATTTTTAAAGTACGTTAAATAATTGGCAAATGATTATGTACTACACATTTATAGATAGACACTGGTAACATCGGCGACTACTTCGCTCCCTCCTTTTCACTGTCTCCGACCAAAACCTTGGGTTTCGCTTCGGCCTGCCTCCGCCTACTCCTGCTCCGCCGCCGCGGCGCGCGTGCGGGGGCACCCGAACCCTAGGATGGCGAAACCGGCGCGATCGCCCACGGCGGAGGCCCCGCCGGCTTCGGAGAGATCCCGCTCCGCGGTTGGGTCGGGGCTCCGGTCCCTCGCCAGGGCAGCCTCAGGTTTTTGGGACCGGTGTTCGGTCATGGCAATCCCCCCTAACTCCATTGATGTGATCGGGCGGTGCTATTAGCTACATGCTCTGTGGCAATCTGCTCAGTGTCCGTGTTGATAACATTTGAATTCCGTAAAATTTTGATTAGGTGGATGCTTCTGAAGCCGTTGGGGGGTGGTATTGGTTGTCTGCGGTAGGCATCAGAATTTGTTGTTCTTTGCTTGGTGCAGTTAAAGGGACTATCCTGTGAATTTGAGATTGTGTGGGTGTGCATAGGGGACATGGGCATTGAGCCATTGATAGTAGATATGGTTGGGTAATTGGGTTTCTCCGGTGATGTGATGGTGTATATCATGATAAGTTGACGAGTAACATGTGCTGTGGGTATTTGGCATTGAGATTTCATGATTGCTATTTGGCATTGAGATAAGTTAGTCTTGAATTTCATGTTTGTGTCAGTTGATATTTGCCTCAATAGCCGCTTACGATCCTCAATTCACTCGCAAATGTATTATTCGTTTTTTTACTTTCTCTGGTTCTTTAATAGTAGCTTTCGACCCATAGTAGCCTGGGTAGGGAAAATCAGCTCACTAGCACTACATGGATAATAGATTTATAAATTGGAAAATAGCATCTAATATGAAGCTTATAAAGTGGTTCCTGGGGCAAATTGTCAGTGGGTTGTGCTTACTTTCTAACTTGCATGATTTTTGTAGTGTGTTGAACAATTTGTTCCCTGTTGAGTCCAAAAAAAAACTGTTTACAGCACAAACTTATCTTATTATAATATATAAGATAAAATTTAAGCATTTTGATTCTTCCCGGTAGTGTGTGAAACAAAGTGCTTGATGTGTGAGACTTCACCGCAAAGGATGAAACATTTTTTGATTTGAGCATTGACATTGAACAGAATACTTCACTCACAAGCTGCCTGAAGAATTTCTTTTCCACTGAGACTTTAAATGCTGAGGACAAGTTCTTCTGTGACAAATGTTGCAGGTAACAACGCTGTATGTCATTTTGATCCCTAATGTCTCGTCTGTTTGTCGGGCAACAATAGAGGCCTTGTCAACCTTGGTCTTGGGTAGATGGAAGAAATGCATTGAGAACTACCATGTGGGAAATAACAACTTCGCTTTGCTTGGTTTCCTTATAACGACTACTGAAATCAAAATCTTGGTCTACTGTTCATTTTGCAAGAAGCACAAAAGAGAATGAAGATAAAAATGGCGCTGAACATATTGGTGATCCACTTAAAGTGCTTCCAAGTTCGTTGAGCAGCTTAGTCGGCACAAGAAACTGTCGTACCGAGTGGTATGCCCCATGGAACTGAAGCTGAGCAGCATCTCTGATGATGTAAACTGCGAGTACTCACTCTTTGCTGTCGTAGTCCACCTTGGAAGCGGCCCCAACCAGGGACACTACGTAAGCCAAATTAAAAGACGTGACGAGTTTTTGGCACTTTTAGTATGTTTTAAATACATATTTATAAGAATAGCCATAGTCGTACGATAATTATAAAAATATCACTTTTGCTGTACGATAACTGGGCGGCAGCGTCATAGACGTAACACCTAGCCGAAGGAGCCCTGTGGCCGTGTGGCAGGCGTTTGCTGCCTGGCCACTGTGCGGCCATGGCGGTGTCGTGTGGTCAGGGCCGTCTTAGGGGGGGGGGCAGGAAGTGCGACGGCCGGGGCCCATGCCACGGGGGGGCCCACCGGCCCATGAGTATGTATATCAGTATATGTATGTATGTATGTATGCCATGGGCGTCGCTTCCTATCCGATCGTTTCGGCGTTTCGTCTCCCTATTGCCCCGCTGCTGCTTCAGTGCTTCTTCGCCCGGGCGCCATAATTCCGATCGGCGATCGACCGGCCCTCGCAGGCAGCAGCAACGGTGATTGGCCCTTCTCAGTTCTCCCTCGGTGATTGGCGTGCCATCAAGAGGTAACTGGTAACGGTAGCAACATAGTATGACTCGCAAATTTCAGTACTAATACTCAAATATGATGATGCTCACTAAGTCTCTGAATTTCAGCACTGAAGCATTATTGTTTTATTTGAGGTAATCATAATAGTTATTTTACCGTTCTTTTAGTTTCTTTATTGTACTATCGTTATCTTTAATGAACTAAACATATGCTGCAAGTTAACTCTTATTAGTAGTACTATATACTTTAATCGTCATATTAAAAAATTAGATTGCTGGGCTCTTGCTGTCTTGCTTGCCCAAGGGCCCTTGAAATTGTTGAGACGGCCCTGCGTGTGGTCCAAGCGCCGTGGTCGAAGTAGTGCGTAGTTGGGGAGGGGGAGCCGCTCCATGGCCGTACGACATTGCCTTGGCCGCACGGTGGCCGGGCGGTAGGCGCCTGCTGTATGGCCATGGAGCTTCTTCAGCCAGGTATTACTTCTATGACACCGGTCACTATGCAGCACAAGTTATATTTTTGTAATTATTATATGACTACGGCTATTCTTGTAAATACGGATTCAAAATATATCAAAAGTACCAAAAACTCAGCCGTGACCACTGGTTGTCTTTCGACGATGACAATGGTTGTGATCAAAATGGCTGAAAAGCCCGTGGCTTATGGCTGAAAACATCTTGAGTTGGTGAAAAAGCATCAGATGGTGATGAGGCTTATTTACCATAATTAAATTTAAAAAAAATTTAAAAATAGAAAAAACATATTAGCCCATTACGTATAATGTAAACAAATACGAGGAAAAAAAGAACCGGTAAAAAAACTCAAAAAAAGCCAAAAGTTCAGAAAAAGACGAAATTTATGAATAGTGCAAAAATAAGCTGAAGCCAAAAGCTCAAGCCATATTGATCACACCCATTAATGTTGAGAAGATTGAGTACACCCTGCAAACGTTCTACGGTTCCTCTCTCACGAATATTCTGGCAACACAGATAATGGCTACATCTTCTCTGAGATGAGTGCCTTGGTGGGAAGAGCTAGGAATGTTCTTTGCTTTTCCTGACCGTGTTTGTTCCCCTTGGAGCTTGTGAGATTTCTGTTGCGTTTGCACAAAACATTTCCTTACCTCCAGGGGCAAGGTACCTCGCTTGTAGTGATGACTGATGATTAATGAAATAAGGTTTTAAGTGCATAGGACGGTAGCTTGATACTTTTTGGTTTAAGCAAAAAAAAATTTCAGAAAAACTAATACACGGTATAATGTGCAAACCCAAACTAACTGGACAAGAATCCACAATCCTTACCTCTATATGTCAAAAATTAAGTCGGTAGATCATGCCTCTGCTTTTACGCACGCACACATTGCTCCTCAAAGCGAAGACTCAACGACATGACGCTCCTCTGCACATCTCTCTCTCTCTCTCCTAGTCTCTTTCTTGCCAATTGTAGTACATGGGTGGCCACATCAACGGCGACAGGCAGTCGTGAGCTCGCCGTGCAACCGCAAGCAACGACCAGCCTCTGAGCTTGGCGACGGTGTCGAGTGACCATAGGCTCATGCGGCGGGAGCAATCACAAGCGCGCCCGAGTGTATCAGGTCCCACATCTCCTCCAACTCTGGCGAGAGCAGTGCGGCAGAGCAGTTGTAGGCTCATGCGGTGGGGGAATTAACTATTTGTCACTCTTAAGAATGTCACCTATCCAAATGCCACCCTCTTCGTTGCAATTAATATTTTACCACTCTCGAGCCTACGTGGCGCCTAGTCACCGCCATGTCAGCGCCCGCGCCTCCCCGCGCCACCGCCCAGCCCCCCGCGCCCGCCGCGCGCGCGCCCGCCTCCCGCGCCCACGCCGCGCCTCCCGCGCGCCCCGGCCTCGCGCCACGCTGCGCGCGCCAGCCTCCCGCGCCACGCTGCGCCTCCATCCCGCTTCGCGCGCGCCGCCGCGCTGCGCCGCCGCGCCTCCCGCTCACCTACCGCAAGATTTGGCGGCGCGCGCGCGAGCGGGAGTCGCGGCGGCGGCGCGGCGAAGCGAGGAGAGCGGCGCGGCGAAGCGGCGGAGCGAGGCGCAGCGCGGCGCGGCGGTGGAGGGGAGGCGGGCGGACGGAGGCGCGGCGCGGAGGCCGGCGGCGCGGGCGCTGACATGGCGGTGACTAGGCGCCACGTAGGCTCGAGAGTGGCAAAATAGTAATTGCAATGAAGAGGGTGGCATTTGGATAGGTGGCATTCTTAAGAGTGGCAAATAGTTAAATTTCCCTGCGGTGGGGTGGCAACGGGTTCATGCCAACACAACAGCCCCTCCGTCTCCTCATTTGACTCTGACGCGGCTCTCCCCTTCCTTCACCTCCAACTCCAGATTTGGCACAGGCGTGACACGGTGCTTTACCTCCGGCTTCGAATCTAGTGATGGGAGGCAATGGCGCAGCTCAGGACATACGGATCAGACGGCGGTTGGATGCGAAGCTTAGGTCTGAGTCGGGGAAGAGTTTAGAGGGTGCATTGGCAATAGGCGGTGTCAGGCATCCCTCGGTGACGTGGTAGTACTATCGTAGGCAAGTGAGCTCACTGAAACTAGCTGAAATTCCTTGAAACTTATTTGAAATCTGTTAAAATTTACTAAAACTTCTTGAAACTTTTAGTTACAATTTGCTGAAACTTATTGATTGAAACTTGGTAAAACTTGAGCTTCATTGATCTGACATTTTTTTTCAAACTTTTGGTTGAAATTTGCTGAAACTTATTGAAACTCATTAATAGAAACTTGGTAAAACTTGAGTTCTAAAATGCGAAACTAGTTGAAACTTTGGCTTGGAATCTTCTAAAAACTTCTAGAGATGCGCGGAACTTATTGAAACATGAAACTTTTCAAACGTTCTCTTGAAAGTTGCTGAAACTATATAAAACTTGTTACTATACCGTTGCAATGGTATGCCGTTGTCTAGTCGCTCCCATTTTTCTGGTATTCTGGGTTTATTATGTTAGAAATATGCACAATATTTTAATTCTTGATTTTACTAGGAGGCAAGTATCACAAATAACTAGTATGCATAAATCAGTACTAACAGCAGGCAACACATTGTACTTTGAAATATATGTAGAAACCAAATCAAGCAGAGTTGATCGGTCACATAAACAACTTACAGTTAGGCCTGATGAAGAACAGAAAGCAGCGCAGGCTCAATGCAGGGCATAACGTAGATGAAGCAGCTAAGCAAGTGGTTGTGCAGATGTGCCTTGCCCAGAAGCCTTATTGTTGCACCCATGCAAATCTTCATGGCAGTAATGGCTCAGAGATACCATTCCTCTTTTTCACGATGCACGTCGAGAAAAAAATCAACGAGGTTCAAACGACGCAATATAACAACACATGTTTACAGAACGAAGGAAAAGAAATGGAGGAGGCAGTGATTCGGGACACTCTACTCTAGATGTCTCTAGGCATATATATATATATATATATAGATGCATACTATTAACTGACATGATTAACCAGTCATTTACCCATTGGTAACTAGCATAATTAATCACCCATTTATCCACTAGTAACTACCTATCATCAATACCCAATGAAGCCTAAAATTCAAACAATAAAACCTCATTCAAATAGAGAGAGATGTACTGTTCAACAAAAAAAAGTGGACTTCGCCTGTCAAGTGGCGTGCCACTTCACAGCATCACAAGTCACACGATTTAACACGCGAAAAAAATGTGAATACGCGCATGCGCATGAGCGCGCTTGTGTTTAGCGAAAGCCCTCTCATACCATGTGTCTTAAGGTTGTAGGAAATGGCAAGAATCACACATCATAAAATTGGTCTCGTCCACCTTAACTTAGCAATATTGTTGTAAACCATCTTAGCTTTATAATTAGAAAAAATGAGCATCACACTCATATGTGCCTAATTTTCTAACATATTAAGTGTACATCTCGTCACCTCCAAAATAGATTAGATTTAGGGTGAGTTCGAATCCATTTATGGCTTATGCATATATAGCATTACAGTAACTCGCTTTTAAATGATGCATTTTTTCGAGGCAAGGTTTACTAGTCGATTATAGGGCATGTTCTTTTCGGCTGCGGCTTATGGCTTTTGGCTGAAATTTTTGAATTTTGACTGTTTACGGTACAGATTACAGAGAGACAGATACCCACTTGCGATTTTGGCTGGTACAGATGTTGGATTTTTAACGTGTAGATCGTTTAACTTGTAGACCCCGTTTTGAGAAAATACTCCGTTTGAAAGTTAGGTACTGTAGCAAAAGCCAAAAGCCGCTAGCTTGTGAGGTAAAGAACAGGCCCATAGTACATATTGTACCGACTTCAGCTTCACCGGCTAAAATCACATGTGACTGTCTTCCTTTTCGTAATCTCTCTCGCGAATAGACAGAATTTAAAATCTATAAACCAAAAATCATAAAGAACAGTCTAAAAGAACACACCCTTATTTTGACAAATAAAACTAGTTTTTAAAGAGAAACCAAAAGTGTACTTAGGATTGAACACCCCCCCTCTCTTGTTTAGTTTTCAGGATTAAATGAAGAAATTAACCATATTATAATTGTGGGTTTAAGAGGTCTCCATGAACACCAGGTTGCATTTCTCCCATTTCTCCACCAAACCGCAAGAAGGGAATGAAATCAATCATAAACGTGCAAGCTAAGGTTTGGCAGGGAAAAGTACTGAAACGAAACAAAAGGCACGGGCCCAATTTCCACACGGAAATTGGAATCCCAAATAAAATACTCTCCACTTGAGCACGCAAGGATCTCCCGATCGGCAGCTTCTGGTTCCCACAACGTGGGAGCAACTTCGCATCGCAGCCGTGCGTGCCCCTCTCTTCTCTATTTAGCAGTAACGAAAGCAGAGGAGGGAAGGCCTAACGAAAGAGGCGCGCAACAGGAGGAGGAGAAGAGTTAAACAAAAATTCTGGAACGGCGCCAGCGGCCTGCCGAATTCTGGTGGCTCCGATCGGAAGCGGGCGCGGCGAGGCCAAATGGCCGGGCCGGCGGCGGGAGCGCCGAGCCGGCGCAAGGTGGCGCTCTACCTCGCGCTCCTCACCCTGCAGCACGGCGCCCAGCCCCTCATCTCCAAGCGCTTCGTCAGGTATCGCAGGCGGCCCCGTGTTTGCACCCCTTCGTTGGCGCCAGTCAAATTCAAATTTTAGGAAACCACCGACCGAGGAGAAAACCGGTTCCCACCAGTAAATGGCCAGGAACTGGTACTGGCCATGGTCTGATTTTTGAAATAACCAGTTTTCGAGTCCTTGCTCTCAATCATTACGATGCCTGAAATGATGTTCTTAGCAATTGATGAATCAGATGTACACATGCTTTGTTAACAATTTGATACTCATGTAGAACTGTACCAGTTAACAGCCAATTAACAATTCCTTGGATGTTAGGTTTTATGTACTTTCATGAACTTGGATTTCCTTCCACTGCTATTCCTACAGTGAAATAATTTAATTAAGTACTATTTGAATGTTCTGACCCATCTTGTTGCTTGTATTGCTGCAGGCGAGAAGTTATAGTGACTTCATTGGTTCTTGCAATTGAAGTAGCAAAGGTCTGATCATAGAGTTTATTTTGTCTAAATATTCTTCACCTGGCCGTATCTGATTGTTTATACATGTGTATAGGTTATATGTATAGTCATTTTATTGGTGGCAGAGGGTAATCTGAAGAAGCTATTCAGTAATTGGAGTCTTGCTGGATCACTGACTGCATCAGGACTTCCTGCTGCCATTTATGCACTGCAGAATAGCCTGTTGCAGATATCATACAAGAATTTGGATTCCTTGACCTTTTCAATCCTTAGCCAGACCAAGTTGTTATTCACAGCATTCTTCACATATCTTATTTTGGGGTATGTCTTTGTGATACCACCTATTTGAATCACAATGTCTTGACAATACTTTTTTCCCCCGAAAACGCAGGAGCTTTGCGTTTCATTCATTAAGAAGAAGGAAGTTACAAGGTTGACCTGAAAGCCGAGCTAGGAGAAACAAAACGATACAAACGAAGAAACAATACAAAGAGTCCACGACTAAAAATGAAAAGACCCTAAGGCAGGAAAGAGCCTTGCGTAGTGCTAACTCGCCTGGCAAGATCCTTTAGCTTAGAGTTGACAGAAGACGACCATAAGAGGAACTCCTGTTTAACATGGAGGACACACTCATCAATGATGAACCTTCCTTGGTCCTGCCGAAGCTTGTTCCTCTCTTTCCAAATCATCCAGACTATGAGAACGATTAGAGAGTCCACCGCTTTATGCTTGGGCTTGGGCGTGATACTTCTGACCGCTAAGAGCAAGTCCAATAATAGAGCCAAATATTTGGCTATAAGTCAAGTTATAAGAGCCAAGTTATACAATAATCTGTCTTCTATTTGTCTACAAAAGATTTTTTTATTATTATGTGGTACCATATCTCACATTCTCTTTCCTACTCCTCCTCACATATATTTATTATCTGGACCCACCACTGTATAGGCTCCCGTGTGCAGCTTGTTGCTTGCATGAGAGCCAAGCTCTCCTCTCTCTCCTCTCTTCTCTCCTCCACATCAGCAAAAATGCTGACTAGTTTGGCTATAAGACCATTGTTGTACTTGCTCTAACCAGCAATCCTGCAGGCTATGGTCTAGGAATTGGTAGGAAGAACAAAGCGAAAGCCAAGAAAAGATACGGTGCCAAATCTCTTTAGCCACCGGATAGCCAATGAGAAGGTGATTGATTGTTTCGGTTTGCTGGTCACAGAAGAGGCATGCTGAAGGCGCTAGAATGTTAAGTTTTCGAAGTCTTGCGAATGTCCAGACCCTCTGCTTGAGGGCTAGCCAGGTGAATAATTTGGCCTTAAGGGGTGCTGAACTCTTCCATAGTTGCTTGGCACATGGTAGGAATATCGTACCATGACAGAGGGCATTGTAAGTCGATTTGGATGAGTATTTGCCATTGGGTGTCCAACGCCAAAGAAACTCATTGCGGCCCCAACTTGCAGATGAACTTGGCTTATAACTGAGCATAAGCTGAGCACCTTGCAGATGGCTTGCAAGGAGAAGGGGCCTTGCAATTGTGACATCCAGCTGCGGTCATGCAATGCAGCCTTCACCAGGGTTTGTTTTTTGTGATGCGTTTTAACCATTGCCCAAATGGCTGGGGCACGATCACGAATGCTCTGACCCTGAAGCCATCTGTCGGTCCAGAAACAAGTAAGTGTAAGGTCTGTTATTCCGAGGCCTCCATGCTCATAAGGACGGCATGTTTGGCGCTAGCTGACTAAACATTTCCCTGGTTTGGAAAAGCTATCCCCGGTCCACAAGAAAGCTCGGCATTTCTTGTCTATTTCTTTGACTGCCCAATCCTGAAATACTGTTGCTTTTCATATCTTGTCTATTGCTTTGACTGCCCAATCATGAAATACTGTTGCTTTTCGGATCTTGTCTAACAGCAATAAAGCTAGTGTTTATTATGCACCAGTTACTACAAGAAAAATGGACCTTTGGTTGTGTTCATTTAAATGGCTCCCTTTTATTTTTAAAAAACAAAAAGTGTCTTTTATGCTCCACATCTCACATGCTGGTTCACTCTGTGAATAGGCAACTATCTGGAGTATGATTTTTTTTGGATCATCTTGCAGGCATAAGCAATCACCCAAACAAATTTTAGCATTAACCCTCTTAATCATTGCTGCTGTCCTTTTAAGCGTTGGGGAGAGTAGCAGCAAAGTTTCTAGTGGTGGTAGCTCTGACTATGTCTTGCTCTATGGAATCATTCCTGTTACGGTCGCATCTGTGCTGTCTGGTTTGGCCTCTTCTTTGTGTCAGCGGGCATCTCAGGTTGGACTTGTCATGTTACTTTCCAGGAAGCGCTTCGTTGCCACTGTTAACATTTTCAATAATAGTGCAGGTTAAAAAGCATACCTCCTACATGATGACTATCGAGATGTCATTTATTGGGAGTATGTGCTTGCTAGCAAGTACCTTTCAGTCACCAGATGGGGAAGCCATCAGAAAATATGGTTTTTTCCATGAATGGACTTTGTGGACAGTGGTGAGTACTCCTTGATATTTTGTTATGCTTTGTTTCATGTCACTGTTAGGTTAAGTTTGGACAAAATCAAGCTGTCTGCTTCCAACAATCATAAAGATAGGTATGTCTGTAGTTGCCCAAATCTAGTTTCAGAAAATAAAACGGTATTGAGATGGCTAAAGTGTAACAGAACCTGACAACCTGACAATATGACATCCTTACTAGTTCCTGCTTCAGTTCTTGATGAAGGAATGAAGCAGAACTTTAATGTAAATCCTTAAAATTCTGACTTTTGAACACTATGCCACTCCTGAATTGCTTTTGAAAATAATCTGTTATAGGAATGGCTGAGTACCGAAAACCTCACTTATAATTTATTTCCACTTTGCACCTAAGAGGATTCCAATCCTCTGCCATTATTTATAATGGCACTGTGCCATCGCTACTCAGCTGTAGAATTGAAACCTGATGTTCAAGATCCATCGGGCACTTCAGCACATACTGCAGCAAGCAGCTGTAGAAACCTTTTTTGGCACTTAGCGATGGTATCTAGACCTTTGATATTTTTTATTGGATTGATGGCTGAAAACAGGACGCTTTTCCATCTTTATGTTGTAACTTTTGTTGAGCTCAAGCTCTTTTAGTGTTTAGAAGTGGGTCAATGTTGATCCGCAAGGACCAAACTATGTGTATTGCTCCCCTTTGTGGTACAGTTTCATGCTAATCTTTTAAGGTAACTAAGAAAATCTTTGCATTGATTTAGAAGTACATCTGTAACATATCAAGCATACATGGTTTGATTTCAAATGGTGATCCATGGATAGTAAGAAAGAGTTGTATACTTAGTTTAGGTCTGTAAACTTCAACAAGTTTGATCATGAATCATCACTGATTTGTGGGCCTCTAATCTTCACTCTTTTCTTCAGGTACCAGTGTTAATGAATGCTGTGGGTGGAATTCTTGTTGGTCTTGTCACGACTTATGCAGGAGGTATTAGCAAGGCAAGTGCCCAAGCTACCACTAAATGGAATATCCCTTTCCTTTCATTTACATCCAAGAACTGAACTGTTCTGTTTTGCTTATCAGAGTTTTGTGATAGTCTCAGCTCTCCTTGTAACTGCACTACTATCATCTATATTTGATGGGAAGCCGCCATCACTCTACTGCCTGATGGCATCACCACTTGTCATGACAAGCATATTCATTTACCAGAAGTATCCACATGTTGATATAGAGAAGAAAGACTGATGAGCATACTCATCAGAGAAGGCAATTATTTAGCATCAGCTCAACATAATACTAACCTCATTTTTATCCCACGAAAATTGGGGTTTGCACCATGAATGGGACCATGTATGGCCTTGAAGTGTTGTCTGTTCATGGAGCTTTGTATCAACCATCCCTATATCAATTGAATTACCAGCTTCACGAAGCATTGGCCTTGAAATAATTCCAGCAGTCAATTTGATATTAGTTGTGTTCACTTTGCTTTTTGAGTCATTTTTACAATAATCAAGTGTTTATGACTACAGCTATCTATATGTTTGAACAATATGAAGAACTGACTGTATCTTCCATAGTTCTATAGTTCGTACATAATGGCATTAATAAGATCTCCAAAAGGATCTACATCTCTATCTTCATTTCTAGTCTCATATTCTTGCAATCGTAGCCTTAGATTCTAGTGGATATATACAAACTTATGCAATTTTTTGTACTAAGATGGTTCCTCAATTGGGTATGCACCAAAGCAAATGTGCTCTAATTACATTTACATCCATTAGAGAAAACACGTTGTGAGACAATTCGTAAGGCATATTTTTGTAGTGTTGGTGTCTCCGCTCCAAACGTCATCCACCATGTAACTGCAAGTAACATGAAAATTATATTGAATTCGTGGCGATGGTTAATTTTGTATGTAGGTGTAAGTTGATAACAACATACCTACATTTATATGATTAGCACCAAAACAAGCCTCATTTGAAGCAAATTGGCCTCGTCTATTACGATAATATTCTATCTCAGCTAGAGCCTGCACTGCTATTCTTTGAATTGCTTTTGCAGGGAAATGACAAGGCCTACATTCTTCTCCAAATCACATAGATTGTGGCTCTGCGGGTTTAGCAACGATGTTGTCCAAATACATATAGTATGTTAGACAAAATATAACAAATATAATATTTTACGTTTACTTGCCTGGAATCATATAGGTGCGGTTCTACATCATTGTAATTCTTCTATTAACTAGTTCTATAACATAAGCATAGGCAGCCTTATCTTTTTTTCAATTAGTCTTTAAATTCAAATTGAAGTTCATGTGTTTTTGCAATCATTCTTGCCATTGTTGCGGGTTTCTGCTGGTATATAAATCTTATTAGTTAATAAATTGGTTCTACTACTTTAACAACCTAATCCATACTAGACCATCATTGTTTACTTGTGAGACAGGAATACATGCATTCTCCTTCTTTGGTAATGAACAAATGGTTGGAGCTTTACACATTTGATACCATCCACTTCATGAACTTGTCTTTTCTATCTCAAAAACTCTTCAAGAAAACAAATATCACTCCAAACTTTATGGTGTTTAGACGAACTATCTCTCCTCCAATTTGTTCTCACATTTTATTATGGAGGCGATTGTGGTTGTATAGAAACCAACAAATCCTCTTGGTCACCTTGACAACTGTAGCAACCTCTTCAAACTGTCAAATATCCTTTAACATGAGGTTGACGGTATGTGCTGCATACGGTTGCCAGACTAAAGTTGGATATTGCTCAATTACCAGTTCACATGCTCTCTTGTAGTTTGCATTATTGTCCGTCACAATCTGCATAATATGTTGAACTCTAATTTCTTCTACAATTTTGAGGATCTCATGATACAAAAAATCCGTATTTTGTACATCATCGATTGCATTCACTGGCTTATGAAAAAACATTCTTTCATTGCAGTACAATATGAACTTAATTATACTCATCTATGTAGGGTTTGTCCATGAATCACATATGACGGAGACTCCATATATGCACCAGTCCTTTTTGAACTGTCGTACATACTCCTTTATTTCTAGTTCATTACCATCAAGATATGACCCATTGATTTCGTGGCCTCTAGGTGACAGAATGCCTTGACTAAGTTCTCGTGTAATATTGATGGTAGCACGAAAATAAAGATACTATATCTTTTTTCTAGCAATGTCATTACTATGTAACCATTTAGACCAAATTTTTTCAAGTTTTGACTTTGCTTCTCTATTAAGTGTTGTGTCAATGTGGGGTTGGAGGGGTGCCCGACTGTGAAAAATATCATAATCAACTCTCACGGACTACGACCTGCCAAACATCCTAGAAAAGGCACTGTTTCCTATACCCCTTCCTCTGCCACTTCCACTTCCACTGTCACCACCATAATCAAACGTCATTCCCCTGGCTTTTGCCCTTTGCTGAAGCTGGTGTAACTCCAACGACTCTCGGTGAGCCCATTCCATCTGTTTTTCCTTGTCATCATCGAAGACATCTTGAAATGATAGACCACGAGCTACTGCTCTTTTCTCCCCTACCGTGCTGCTGCTCTTTTCTCCCTTGGCTGCTACGGCTAATGCTGCTCTTTTCTTTCGTGCTCAACTGCTGCAAAACAGTCCAAGTCTAAGCATCTAATGTGCTTTCCAGGACATGCAGCCCAAGTTCTTTTCCAATATTCAAACTAGCATGCACTAGCTAGGATATATTGCCTACAATATGTGGGGATATGGTACGATAATAATTCATATATTTTTAGTTCATACAATAGTTACTCTACTACAACAAAATATCTAAACTAATCTAGAAAATGCATTATGCAATCATAAATTTATATTTATATTTAAAAAATTTCGGCCAATATTTTTCCTACTAATACTGACCGATTTTTCCGGTTACCGAACTAGCTAATGATAAGATAGTGGGGCCGTGATTTGTTCACTTGATTTGATTACTCGTGCACCTATGCTGTCTCGAGAACATATCTTGCAGCAATTTTTAGTTTCTCGTCCCATGGTAAGTCCACTAGAAGAAAGTATGGTCGTGCTCTAATGTCCACGTTATTCGGTTACTTCATCATCTATGTTGTCTCTGGTAAATCTCTTGCAGTTTTCATTTAACTTACTTTTGACTTGTTCTTTCAGACTATCTGATTATTTCTACGATGATGTACTGCCAAAGGTATGTCTTGAAGTCCACCTTAACATACCAGGTATGTACACTACTGAACTGAGACCGACAGCTCTGTGATGACTATTCCATTACCAAAGATGGCAAAAACCAAAGGAATGTACAATTATAGACATAATGCTAGAAAACCTCTTAACTGATAAATAGTACAGATCCATTTTACAACTAACAACCTATACCACAAAAGTAATATAAGACTTACATAATCATTATTGCATCCAGGAAGCTGCATCACTTGATTCGTGCACACCAAGGCTATAGATGAACAAAAGTCGATAATTTACATATGTATTCTTCTCACTGTCGAACTCCTAACCAATTAAATTTGAACGCACGGCATCAATTTTCCACTTCCCAGCCTGTTGTCCTACATTCAGATTCATAAAAAATCGGAGCATCAGCAGCAAGCATATAGAACGGTCTCTTTAGATAATGTGCTTGAACCAAATTCTAGTTTGTTAAAACTTAAAAAAAAGGTCTCATATTTTACTGCCATTTTAACGAGGAGTTGGCAGAAGTGTTGTGTAGAGATAAGCTGCGAATTTCCAATGTAATACTAATGCAGTATGATGGGAACAATGAGTTACCGTGCATCTGAACTCACAATGACTGCGAGAGCTGACTCCAGTTCATCAACCTATGCGACTGCGGATGCCTGTCCAAATAACTCCTACTGGAAATGTCAGCTTCGTCGGCGGCGTAAGGATCTGAATGGCCTGACACCACCGGAGGCGACCAGTCCGGTACCACCCCGCCTTCTCTCCCAGTCCAGCTGACGGCGCTATGCCCCGCACACGGTGTAGGGTATTCTGAAGGTTATGCTGCTGGTGAACGCCGTTGCTTCTGGCAGCATTGCCGCCGCCGTCGACAGTTTCTTCCCTGATCTCCATCCGAGTCTGGAAGTGCACCTGCGACGGCACCTCGGCCCTGCTCTCCTCGCTGTTGTTCCCAAAATCCGCTGAAAGTTCTGTTTCAGCTCTGACCAATGAGGAGGTCATGCTAGGCACCATCTGATCCTGTCGTCTCCGACCGGCCGTCGGTGGTGTGTGGATAGTAAGCCGGACCGGTTCTCGGTCCACTTCCATCTGCAATTCTTGGGGGAAGTCGATCGGCGGCACCTCCGAGGAGTCTCCAAGGCCTTCTTCCATTCCGTTCTCCATCGCGGCACGGGACGCCGCCTCGAGTTCCCACATCTCCGACAGGGCATCCTGCAACCTGGACTTGGCTGTATCTAGCTCAACAATGGGGAGAGGGTAGTTGGAGCCTAGCTCAACTCCTGCAGCCTGCAGCACGGACTCGGGTGCATCCCAGGGGTGGTGTATCCATTCCGTCGGCAGCCTCGCCAGCTCCGGCAGCCATCGCCGGACGTACTCCCCGTGTGGGTCGAACTTGTAGCCTTCAAGCTGACAAATGCAATACAATGCATCAGTGTGCCATTTTGCTCATTACAAGATGGCATCACATGAAGGAACTTATGTCTATATATGTACCTGAGGGTTGTCGATGCGGTCGAGCTCACGGCCATCAGGGAGAGACCCGGAAATGTACTGCCAGCCCAACGCATCGCTCTCGAGGTCGGCGTCCAGCAAGGTGTCCCAGAAGTACTTCATCCCCCAGCGCCATGGCAGCTGGAGCACCTTGACGAAGAAGCTCGAGACGACGACGCGTATCCGGTCGTGCAGCCACCCGGTGGCCCAAAGCTCCCTCATGCCGGCGTCGACAAGAGGGTAGCCGGTCCTCCCCTGCCTCCAGACCTTGAAGTACACCTCATCGACCACCCAGGGGAAGAACCTGAGGTGCGCCAGGAGCGGCCTCTCGAGGCTGCACGGGTGGTTGAAGGTGAGGTACCTCGAGTACTCTCGCAGGCCGATGGACCGGAGGAAGAAGCTGCAGCTCTCCTCGCCGGCGCGGTTGCCCTCGTTGCTCCACATCAGTTGCTTCATCCGGACCTGGTGGAACACCTTGCGGACGCTCAGCTCGCCGAAGTGCAGGTGCGGGGAGAGCAGGGACGTGCTCGCGCTGTCGGCCTTCGTGCGGTTCACCGAGTAGTCGATCAGCGGGCCGTTGAGGAAGGCCGCCAGCGCCTTGTCGGCGTTCTGCCACCCCGGCGACCACGCCCGGGCGAGCAGCGCATTGCTCCCCCGCTCCGACTCGTCCTCGAAGGTCAGCTCGTCCGACGGACACCTCGACAAGTCACCTGTGGAGTGCGTCACACGGAGCAGAACACACACCATTTTCATGTCAGTGATCCACCGAGAACTACTACCACATCAGTACCCATCATGCCATTAGATCGTCGCAGTTGATGCTTTTCAATACCTGAATTGATCCTCTTGGGTGGCAGCAGCGGCGCGGGAGGGTCCGGCATGCAGAGGAACCTGTTCCAGAACGGCGCGAACATGGTGAACGGGCAGCCGTCGTCGTCGAGGACCTCCCACGGCTCGTAGAGCAGGTCGGCGTTGAAGGACTGCACGGCGATGCCCTCGGCCGTCAGCAGCTCCTTCACCCGGTGGTCCCGGACCAGCGACAGCGGGTCTGCACGGTGGGCAGGAGAGCGATCGGTGAGCAGAACCAGGCCATTCGTGTCAGCTCAGACGATAAGGTGCTAACCATTGTTCCTGAAAGAGTAATTAGAGGGCACGCGCACACACCTAGTGACCAATAGCTAAATTTGTGAGAGTTCTTGGGGACAGTTCAAACTGGTAGAGGAGTAGCAGTAGGTTGGTGGCTGCAAGAACCTTTATGGGAGACGGTGACCAAGTGTCGAGGCAGTGTTTGATGCGAAAGTCTAAGGCTATGCTATACTTGGAGTTGTTTGACGTGTGGAGTAATTGTGTTAAGGTATGAAATATCCATAATTGGCACACAATGTACTGTTCATGGAAAGTTTATTTTTCCCCTCTTCCTTTTTTATTTGGATCATGGTCGAGGGGATCTTGTTCAGCCAGAGCAGAGCAAGACCACCAAGATTCGGGGGGAAACCCAGTGAAAAAATTAAACAACTTTAGAAGAGAAAGTCTTTTGCAAGAACAGCAACAATGGCTGTGTATATCCTTCGTGATATAAAGGTCAGATTTTATATTCTTTATCTAAAAAAAAGAACAGCAACAAAGAACTGGCCAAGAGTAACGATCGCAGTAAGATATAGGAATCGAACCGTAGAGGTGGTTGAAGTAGAGGTGGGTGGCGCCGGTGCTGCGGACGAGCTCGAGCAGCGCGGCGACGGCGTCGGCCGACCGCCGGGTGACGAGCCGGCTGGCGCCGAGCCGGCGGAGCGAGGCGTCCAGGTGCTTGAGGCTCTGGCTGAGCCACCACCGGGACACCCGGCCGGGGTAGTACGGCCCGTCCTCCTCCGGCGCCCACACGTACGCCGGTACCACCTCCCCCGCCGTCCGCGCCGCCGCCGCCAGCGCCGGGTTGTCCTCCACGCGCAGGTCCCGCCTGAACCACACCACGCTCCGCACCCCGGCCCCCCCGGCGCCGCTCATCGACGACGACGACACTGACATGGCACCCACACCAAACAACTCGCCAAGAACTCTCGCCAAGAACTCTCAAGACAACAAGCTACTACTCTCTCTGCGATGATGATGAGCAGAAGCTCAAGAAGCTGTTAAGAAGCCAAGAATCAAGCTCTTGGCGCTCTGGGATGATGAGCAGCTCAAAGAAGAGGTCAAAAATTTCTTAGACTGACGATTTCCAGAAACTGTGGAATGGGCTGGATTGGATTGGTCTCCTCAGAGTGAGTGCATGGGCAGTGCGTGCAGTAATCTGACTACTCTCTCCCCTCTTCTCGATAAACAAATTTTGGAGTATTTTTTTTGTTGGGGGATTTGATGGTGCTCTTGCAGAGAGTTGCAGGGGTTTCTGTCTTGGTTGGGGGAGAGCCGTGGTCCAATGGAGAGGGTGGTCTCTGGATATTGGGATTGGTTGGTTTGGATTTGTTCTCAACTTTTCCTCTTGTCCATTTATCTCCTGCTCCCACTCTCTCTCCTCTTGGCCTCTCTCTCCTCCCATAATATTCCCTCCATTTTGTTTTCCTCTATGTGAAAAAGAAACTGGGGTTGATAGATTCCGATGTTCTTACTTGGTCACTGACAAGTGGGTTTTCGTGTTGGTGCGCAGAAATTTTCACTTGATACACCTATATGTAGGTGGTGTTTGGTTCGACTCTGATAACGTCAATGGAATGGGGATGGGTTTACAAGGGGGAGATTTTTTTTTGAGGGGGTAGAGAGAGAATTCATGGCCATTGGATCTCTAATTCAATAGTAATAAGTTTGGATTATAGTTAGGAAGAAAACATCCGAGTGATGTTTATCAATACCGATTTCTTAATTTGCTTGGTTGTGGTGGGGAATGGTTTTAATCCCTTTACACTGTTTGGTTGAGACAGTCGTATCAGAATGAGCATTTTTCTGTAGATAAGGATCCCGCACATTGTGTACACGTTTGCTAGACGAAGCGAACCGACCTTTCATGTGCGTTTGAAGCAATCAGCGATGTACATCCCTGTGTAGTGTACCCCGAGGACATGCATGGGTAAAATAAACCAAAAACCTAGGAATCTGCCATCCAAAAAGATAATAAGAGAGGGAAAATAAGATTATCATCAGAACCTATCTGATTTAAAATATTGAACTGTAGCACTTATTTTACCTAGGTAAAGTAGCCTCCTCTCTCTCCTCGTACAGCGGAGATGTAAGGAGAGTGCGAATAAGACTGAGCAAGTGAGAGGAGAGAAAACCATGTGCCACATTCTGCATACCCAAAGCACCGGAGCAAGGAGAGGGGATGAACTCATCTTGCCTCCAACTCCCATTCCACCTCACTCCAACTCCCATTCCATCACCAAAGTAACTATATTCCTACAAATATGAAATCTCAACCGAGAATTTAACACAATAATACAACACAACTCTCTCTCTTATCAGTTTCCTAAGATCATAAATGCGCTGCGTAGTACCAAACTGTGGCAAGAAAAGGAAACTAAACAAGTCACGCTTGAGACCGAGAATTCTACACGTACCAAGATAAACTTTATTAATCACTCGAGTAGTTGTGTTACTTAAGAAAACTAATTTCTTTACAATATCTATTATCACCCATTGCATTAAAACGTGTTTTCAAAGAAATGATGGATAGATGAAGAAGGAAAAGAAATTAGAGAAAGACAATTCCAACTGAAGGAGTAGTTGGACTGGAAGCTCTGTATAGTTAGAGAATAGAGGATGCCCTAGTCAGAAAGAGAAATAGCAGGTTTTAGGACTATCTACATATGATTATAATATAAGGGCTAAACAATTTTCATTTGGGCATGGCTATATTTCTAGTGCTAATCATATTCTTGTTTTGATGAACAGTACATAGAAGACGATTAGACGAACATACGTATACGTGCGTATAACGTGAGTGCGAGTGTGTTGTATGTACGCGTCTATTCTTGTACTTTCTAGAAAAGCCAAATTAATTTTTCACACGCCAGCAATTTCTCGATCTACCGCAATATTCGCTGTAACGTTTTCTCACGGCATCCGCATCAGCACGACACGAGCGACACTTCCAAAGCCCCGAAGTGCACAGTCGAGCCCCTATTGGAAGAAGGTGACGTGTTTTCAGCTAAGACCGTGACGTGTACCGAAAAGGTGTTCTCCCGAAGCCGTGAACCCTTCTCCACGGGGCCCTGTATCCTGTTTCCCTGGCCGAGTGAATGATCCCGAGGAATAGATTGCTCCTCTCGTCTCCTCTCCCCTCTTCGCCTTGAATGACCTGACCGGAAACCTAGATAATTTCAGCATCTATGATCATTGTACTGCCCATGTTTTGTCGCTTAGGACAATCTTGAGCTGATATCTATAACTTTAATTAGACTATCATATAAACAAAAATCTAATATAGAAACATATTTAAAGGGAGGGAAGTGAGAGCAATATCTCATACAAGATATTACTTTTTTTTAGAGAATCAAGATAGGTGAACACTAAAAAAATCCCAATGGAATGAATTGGATGTTCATAGCACACGTTTTGTGGGCCCAACTGGATTTATGCACCCGTTTGGATCTTCAATCTAGCTTTTTATGAAGCTGGTAAACTGACTACAAAATTAAAAGATAGAGTAGATCATAATACATACAATAATAATAATATTGGAATAAAACACATAGACACTATCTATTGGGATAACTGTATCTACACATTCATTTAATACATACTCTCCCCTTATAGACATTGCTATGAAAACTACGCATTGGAAATGCTCTTACGAATTAGAAGCAATTGTTTTGGAACAAGGCGAATTGGCGCTGCTCAACTTGGCTTTTTTTGTGGCTTATATCTTTTTTATTGTAGCTGGCTTATTTTGTAATGTAACTGCTGATAATTTTTTGGTGTAATTAAAATTAAAAAAAATTAAAAATACAAAACAAATTAGCCCATGATGGACAATGCAAAGAAATACGAAAAAAAGATAAAAAAGATTTAAAAAACAGAAAATTATGAAATTAAAAATAAAAAGCTAAAATCGAAAACAGCGCTAAGGGCCATCGCCCCTACTCAGATTCTGCATTCTAGCTGTTCCTGCAATTAATCGCAACAGTTGAATGGAATGGGCACAATAAATCTTGCAACTACATCGTACGTAATTGATTTCTTTATGCACCTGGGTGGGCCAGATCAATCTCGGAGTGCATAACCTAGCTAGTCTAAGCACAGTTAGCTTCGGTACAAACGGCTTTAACTTCTAATTTTTTCAGTTTTCAATTTATTTAAATAAGAAACCATTTAGAACACATTGATTTCTAATTTTAGTTTATGTGACGACCCATATTTTTACCGTGAATTATTTGTTTTAGCCGATAGAATATCGCTCTAACGAATAATAAGCCCATCAGAGTGTTGCAGCAGAACAATAATTAAAGACAACATGATATTACAAGAATATTGGCTCGAATATCACAATCTTTAGAAAGGAAAAATATTCTAACTACTTTCTAATCCAAAAATAAAGACAATAGAACTATACCCAATAGTACTCGATTTCACCAAAGACATTTTCTAACTGTTGCCTACTTCACCCAACCTCTACACGGGGTGTCCGCCTTGTACTCATTGTTTCCGAGTCCACTGGATTCGATCCAGGTAGATTTCGCTTGATCCTAGCTGTTCTCTGAACTGACATACTCCTAAATAAGGGAAGATAATAGTAAGGGTAAGTACAGAAGTACTCAGTGAGTGTTATTAGAAAATATATGGAATGCTTATCTTCTACACTTTTAGGAATATCTATTCCTATCCCCTATCTCTTGCTCATTCTTATCCTCTTTTGATTCCTCATTTTCTTTCCCATGATTTATAGAAAATAAGGTTTGGTTGCTAGGTTTTGAAAGAATTCCAGATTATTAATTTAGAAAATTATTGGACATTCGTATGAACAGCAAAAACCCCTATAAATTTCCGTAATTCTCATTTCCCGAAGACAGGCATGAATTCATAAGTTGTATAGCATTGCGCAAGCTTGTATTACTTTACCCATCACCACTCTAATCCTGGTGGCTTCTAGATCTCTGCATTTCCTTAGATGAGGTGCCCAGATCAGAGTATAATACTTTTACATCTATCGTAGTATATTATATCTCCACCCAGTTACTCATAAGCGGCAGCCTAGGGCGGTATACCACCCTCACTCAGACCCACTGAAAGCAACATAACTGTTGGCTGGGGTAGCTTCTGACCCTCACCCAACACCCAACTGCGTAATATATCGCCTTTGCGTACCTCGCTTCTAGTATCTGACCAGTACTAGGTTCTTGCGATCTGCGTCCCCCACTTCTGGCCTACTTACCAGTTATGGGTTCCTGCGGCTGTGGATCCCTCACTCCGGTGCTGGTACGGCTCTTGTGGGTTTCTCTCCTTATTAATACTTACCCATGTGGAGAATATAATACTTTGATAGAGTTACTAGTCTGTCCGTCCTCGAACGGGATGTTGGTTGATACGTTTTGGTATGATCTGTTCACACGGATGAAGTTTGTGACTTCTTATATTCTATTTTTATACAGAGGTCCCAAACCTGCCCCTTTATCACCTGCCAAGGCAACCTTTGCCCACCTTCTTAATTAACTTAGGTAGCCAACTGCTCCATCAGTTGTCATCTATCTCTTATCTCTCATAGCCATTGCTCGATTTAAATATTATTTATTTCTTTCATGCAGGATGATACTAGATTAATTCAAAAATATTTGTTTTACGAAATATACTCTGAAGATTTGTTCAAAGGAATGCTTACCTGAACTTTAACCATATATTCGAATTCAAGTAGGATCAGGTGAAGCCGTCCTCGTAGCTTGGATTGTCGTCTGCAATTAAGATACGTTGGCGGCGACTTAATTTTCGAAAATATAATAAACTATGAGGCGTCAATGTGCTTGTGCTCCTAAGGTAAGACTTCGCTCAATTTAACCCGACCGCGGTAGTCGAGATTAATTTAGATACACTACTCGTCGTTTGATATCATTGTACTAGCGTTATGAGATATGGTTTATCTAGTAGTATGGCTGGCGTTTTGTTGATTCCTAGCAATTTTTTGATTACACGGAATTAACTTAGATGCACATACAAATGTAACAACGAACATCAATCATTCCTAGCCGATCTCGCGTATGTAATTAGGCCTATTTAATTTCTCACAGGTACATATGTATTTACCTAATTTTTTAATTACGGATTATTCAAATAAATTTTTCCTTCTTGGTATCGGTGCTTTTCTCGTATTTAGTACGCATGTGACGAGTTAAATTATAAATCCAAAAGAAAATGGTTTTTAATTAATTACTTACTTAATTCCTTAATTAAACTATACTTAGGCGTCCTTATGGGATTCATAAATTTTACTTTAGTCACTTGTATATTTTACAACTTAACTGCTATTTAAATCGTCACTAATATTTTTAATCACTACGCATAATCTTAAATCGATGTGTACTATTTTAAATCGTCAGACCACAATTAATTTGTTCTAATGATCCGGAGTAATCAGGGGTGGATTTCTATAATTTAAATGCTACTAACCAAATTGCCTGAATAATTAAATATGCCATGAAGCGGTTTAAACAACAATACACGAATTTTAATATACACGCGGACCAGTTGTAATCCATTAACGTGCTTGGTTATTTATAACGATCATGAATATTTATTAGTAAAGTTTCACCAGTTTATGCTACCAACAAGGTTAAGTAGGTATTTAATTAGGAAATCAAATGATTTGAACGGCAAAGTACCAATTCAATCGATACGCACCAATTTTTAATCTACTGACAACCCTTAATTAAGTTTCAATAGTCGTAGATGTTTGTAGGCACCCAGATTTTTCAATCCGGATTCCTCTGTGATTACTGCACTATTCCCTGGATCAGTAGATAGTGCTCACAGTTACAGTAATGAATATCAAAATACATATCATGCGGAAAGCGTAAATTTAATAGTAGACTTACTCATGGGCCGATTAGGCCGAAATCATTAAGTTGCAGCAGCGGAAGAACGAAGCACACCGGTGGGACCTTCAGGACATGCCCACAGGCAGCCAACTGGAGGTTCGCGACCTAGCCCTTGACATCTTCATCTTCTCGGCCAGCTTGTCCAATCCTGTTGCTGAGGCGAGGTGATTTGATTCCTGATTCTGAATTTAGTCGCAAAAGCGAGAGTGAGCACTTCAACCCCGTGCTCCGCGAGCCAATACACAGAATGCAAATAAATAATATGCATGGCTTAACAAAGGAGAGGCTCGGGTTATTTTATTTGCCAAAAATCACTTTTAGCAGCATTATTATTATTTAGTCATAGTATTATTGTTGCTACCTAGACTCTACACAATGATTGTCAAAATTGACTTGATCCACCGAAAACACACTATCTTTATTGACTGCTGTTTAAGACTCCAAACAGCGAATATCATCAATTATACAATCCACCAATAACTTTTGTATTCCACATTCCTATCAACCCATTCCTTTTTGCTATTGATCCACAATCACAATTTGCTCTTCTAATAATCAACCTGATTTCCCATTATTTATCTCTAACTAATTCACTATTATACCTCCACCAAACATATCATCAAATCTACAATTCACTAGTATTCATCCACCAAAAATATCATTAATCAAGTCTACGATTCATTAGTATTCATCCACCAAAAATATCATGGATCAAATTTATACTCCAAGAATTGTTATCATACTTCCAAATATCACTTATCTAATATCATTTTAATTGATCCACCAATAATATCATTGGTCTATTTTATAATCCAATAATTGTATTATTCCTCCAATATTTCCAGAAATTCAATTCATCCATCCAGTAATTGATCAAATCATATTAATCCCAATATTGTCAACATCTCCCAAAAATTAATATTAGTATCAGTGTCGTAATCCAACAATTACCTTTGCACTCCTTAATTCTCCAAAAATCATTTAAGTCATCTATCTAGTATATATATTCATTTAGTCTCTACCAATTTATTTTCTCCAAGAATCCACTCTATCGTTTCCTATTTATGATCGACCTGAATCCACCATTACCTTTATGTGCATACTAAAAACATCCATCTCTTTTACTCACATCCCTTTTTATTCCACCCATATTTTAGTTTGTAAGATTAGTAATGCCACTATTTGAAATACAATACATAAAATTTCCTGAGACCTAGCAGCTTGGAACAAAACATAATGTTCAAAGAATATTAACATGATTTTCCATACATATGGCATCACACCATATGCCTAATATCACCATAATTTCTCCATACCTACGGCATCACACCGTATAACATTTTTCAGCGTCATAGCCGCTTAACTTACCACTGGGACGACACCCAGGACAACTCAAATCGTGGCTTTCATCGCCTCCACTTTTCCATTCCCATTTTCCAAACATTTTTAAATAGAACTATATCTAGTTAAGTTCCCATGTCCGCCCTTGACCGTGGGCATGGCTATTCGAATAGTTTTGACTCTGCAGAGTTTATACACTTTCACCACAAGAGACAATCAACTCGTTGCCCCACACGATTCCTTAGACGTGTGGTTGAGCAGACCATCACAGTGACTTTTCAAAGTACCTAGTCCCTTCTGTCATCTCACCTTATGGGAAACTGCCCATTTGCGGTGGGTCTCATCTATGCGCGGGATGTTCCCCACAGCCACTAATGCAGCCGGGCTCCACTTCCCGCAACGTTAGGACAGCTGGGAAACTTCACCCTACACCGGTGTCCCTTAGGGCCCCCTTGCCCGTGCTTATCCACTTCTATCCACTACCAGTGAGATGAGTCCGGGGTTTCGATAAATTTACTTAGCCAAGTTGTACTTTACAGACTTGTGGTTGTACTGTTTTACACAGGAGGTCATGACAAGATTCGGTCCTTAGCGGTATCTGGGCGGTCTACCACTAACCCACTTTGTGCTTCCACTGCACCACACTCACACCCTCATACCAATCCGCCCAGATATTTAAGCAAGTTGGGGATTTTGGAAGCATAAAATAATCATATCAAATTATACCAGTCATTCCCACCATGACTGCCCAAACCAGTTCTTCAGGATTTAGAATGACAATGACGTTTTGGGCATTTCAGCGCCCCCAAGTAACTATGCAGTACTAAGCATGGCGTATAATTATGGACTTATTTTTGAAAGGTTAACATTATAATTTTGCTAAGGCGACAAGGTTCACATATTCAAGTATTTCAAAGGAGGTGTAACGTTTTTCAAGGCAAACAATAGGCATATAACTAGAGTCTTAAATTAAACATGGATTTGCATATAAAATAACAGCATGCAATTTGATAATTTAAATCAAAGTAATTTGCAGAAAATGTAGGTTCAACATGATCAAAGTATTGACTCGCCTTGCGCGGTTTACCGCGGTTTTGAGCTCACTCAAAGGTATCCCATTTGTCGATCTTGAGGTTCGGGTCTTTATCTTTACTTCGATCTCGGCCTCGCTTGCTCCTTGATTCTTCCGGACTCCAATTTCTATTTACGTGCTAAACAACTGAATTCAAATAAAAAACAAATAACTCAAAAGATCCAAATAAAGCCAATTGAACTTGATTAATTTTTATTATGATTAAATAGGTGATTTGAGACAAGGTTAATTGGACGCGGAGTATTGTCGGAGCAGAACTAGTGATGATTGGCGGCAGGTATTCAATGAAGGAGGGTTTATGACACAGAAATATTAATGAGATTACCTTGCTTTAGATTTGGGGAGGACTAGGTGGAGCCGGCCATTGAATACTATGGCTTACTCTATTTTATTTAATGTTTGTCGTGAAAGTATTTTCATGACCTTTTTAAGGATATGATAACGATCGTCATACTTTAGATGGCTAATCGTGCATCACTTAATTATATACTGCTTTTGTTGCGCAAATAGTTTATACAATATATTCTACGGTCATTTTATGTGAGACACTAACCTTTGCACCAACTGTCATTATTAACTATATTTAAGCGTTTGAGACTTATTTAAGGGCGATGTGCTAATGGTGGGGGTTTATAAATCATGACTTTCTAAAATATCTCATTTTAAATGGCTTTGGCATATCATTTAATTATAAATAAGGTTAATCTTTTAATTTAAAGTCTCGCTTCTGGTAGTTTACGCACTATTGCATTTATTTTCTTGATTTTAATCTTGAATGTATTTTTAATCGGGATCTTCATTAAATTTGGTCATATAATATTACATGTCTCTTTGAGCTGTTTACTGTTGAGATTATTTCAATGCCCGAGGATCTTGGGTTACTATACTTTCGGTACCTATGTTATGATATGACCCTTTTAATTTGAAGACGCTCTGAGAATTAACTGATATTGATATGTTATTTCTTAGCATCTGTCATAATTTAATCCTAACTCATTTATGACTAATTGCCTGCTACATATGATTATATTTCCTCATCGTTACTACGTGAACTTCATGATCGGTAGTATGTTAATGATGGTGTCTCCTATGGATGTATTTTTAATTAAAATTTTTATTAATTTTGAACTAAACACTAAACCACATTTTTTTAATGCCTTTAATTGTTAACTATACCTCAAATAAATACTTAAGCTATATGAGTTGTTCACATAATAAATAAACAATCAAGTGTTAAACCTTAAGTGACCTTATTTTATATACTAATTAAATTTATTAATTTCTATGGATTATATCTTAGTTTAACCCTTCCTTGTTTTCTTTATTAATCTTGTTTTGCATAGACAACCATTGTATATGTATATGCCATTCCATTCTAGTTTTTAAATTTCCTTAACTAGCTAACAAAGGTTGTTCTTAGTTACCTTGAGTGCCCTTGGGCCCACATGGCATTGAGGGGAGAGAGACAATTGGGGAGGAGGAGGCTGCCTTGCTCTCGGCCACACAGGAGAAGAAGGGAAGGAACAGAGGAGAGAGGCAGAGCACGGGAGACGGCAGTGCTGGCCGGGGTGAGCCGCCGTTGGCAAGTAGGACCGAAGAGCCGATGTCTCGGAGTGAAATGGAGGAAGTAAGGAGAGGGGGAGCCAATTGAGGTGGCAGACTCGGCCGAGGCGGCGGCAAAAGCGGCCGGGGTTGGAGGCCGAACGCGGCGCCGGCGCCGGCGCCGGAGTGAAATGGGGAGGGAAAAGGTAGCAGCACAAGCTAAAGACGGATCAAGAGATGCTTACCAAGCCATTTTTCCGGGCCGGAGGGGGTCTAGGGCGCGCTGGCGGTGCGGACCGGCGGCGGCGCGGGGAGGCTCGCGTGGAGAGGGGAGCTCCGGCGAGGGGAGGCTTGACCGGCGGTTGGGGAAGGTTCCTGGGAGCGTGGAGATGCTCCCAAGGTGTGGAATCGGCCGGAGGCCTACCGGGGAGGTGTTGGCGGCGGTAATGGCGGCGGCGGCCGTAATTGGGGAGAAAACCGAATTGAGGAGGGAAGAGTGAGGGGAATGGCGCCGTGGCTATGGAGGGGAGGGCCGGGGCATCTTATGGCCGCTGAGGGGCAGGGAAGGCGCGAAGGACCGGGCGGCGGGGTGGATCCTCCGGGCAAAGCCGGCGCGGGGCTCGACGCGCTGAGGCACATGGTGATGGCGACTGCTCATGCGCGGCGCATGGCAGAGAGCGGCGATGGGACGAGGCGTGCACGGGCGATGATGGCGGGGCGGCGCTGAGCAGAGAAAAAGGGAGAGGCGACGTGGGGGCTGCTCAGCCATGGAAGAACGGAGGAGGAGGAGAAAAGAAAGGGAGAAGGGGCGCGCCTGTGCGGGGAGAGAGAAGAGGCAGGCGTGGGAAGGGCCCACGGCACCGCGACCGCAGAGAGGGGAGGCGCGGTGGAGGCGGGGCCCGCGGCGCAGGGGAATTAGGGGAGAGGGGGTTGGGCCGTGCCATTTGGCCAGCCTGGCTCCCTCCGATTCTTTTTTTTATTTTTATTGTTGATGTATTGTAGGTGTATATGCTGGTATATATACACATTTATATATTTTTGTTTATTTCAATTTTTGTGTAGGTATATATATTTATTTCATTTATATATGTTTACACATACACCTACATATACATCCTTATTTATTTGCCCATTCATTTTATATACATGTATATATATACATATTTCCTTCATTGCATACACATACATGTATATTTACATATATATTTTCTTTATTTCTATCCATGTACAGATTTATTTTTATATTTTTGCTCACCAGGCTAGGTCTTTTATACACATGTTTGTATGTATTTTATTTATTTATTTATATTACCCTCTTATAATACTATTTTCCATATTAAATTTTATACTTCAATTTGAATCTCGCCCTCCTTATGTTGGATTATAATTTCAGCCTTTGAATTCAAGATTATAGATTTCTTTTACTTCCACATTTTCTTTTATGGCATTTTTTTTATTCTAGTCTTACTATTACTATCATTAGTATTATTATTATTTTTGAAACCTTCTTCAAAATTTAAGAAGCACCTTAAAAATCCAAATTTCAAGAAAATACTTTGCACAAATAATTCAAAACTTTCATTTTCAAAATTTAAAATTTTGGGATGTTACAATGTTGATTAGTGATATTTTGTAATTTAATATGATTAGCAAATGCTATCAAGTAGTTTAATCTGCAATGGACTACTTAGAGTTAAATATTTACAAAGACACATTTTTATTATGCGCGCGCTTCTTCTCTCTCCCCTCTCTCTCTCTCCTCTCTCTCTTTTCTCTTTTCCCTTTTGCTTTTTTCTTTTTCTTCCTCCCTCTTTTCTTTTCTCACTTGGCCGATCCCCTTTCCTCTCCTCTTTTCTTTTTCTTTCCCCTGGCTCTTCTCGCCTTATGCCCGATCTAGATCGGATCTCGACGCTGCATCTCTGGCTCTCCGGTGCCGCGCCTCCTTGGCCTCTCCCAGTCTCCCTGGCTCCAGTGCCTCCACCACCGACTCCTCCGCGCGCCTCCTCCCCTCGGCTCAGCTGTGCCGTGGCTACGCCACCCCGCGTCGTCTCATGACGCCCATACCACCGGCGCCTCGCCTCGGCCGTCCTTCCGCCTAGTGTTGCGGTTTCCCCTCTACTACTCCTCCTCCGGCCCCTCGCCGACTCTGGCTCCTCGCCGCCCGAGCTCCTCGCGTTATTACCGGTAACCCTAGATCGATCCTAGGTTGGGGGCTATTGCCCGTCGGCTCCGATTCGCTCTTCTTTCCCCTTGACTCACCTCTTCTACTCCCTCCCCTTCTCAATTTATTTAATTTGATACTAGATTTTGATTTGCAACTTTTGATTTTTGGATCTACCCAAGGGTGGTCGTTCGGTGGCTCCGGCGGGGCTCGAGGTCATGCCATGCGCCGGAGGAGCATGCATTGGCCGTCGGGTGCACGGTGCCCTTCCTACACCACGGTGGCTCACCTCCTCAGTACTCTTTGCTCCCTCTGCTCTCTTCCTCTATTTTTGGTTGGTGCTCTATGTGAATGTTCCATGGTGCCCTATTGGTGGTAGGTGACAAATAAATGGTGGCTTATTGTCTATGGTTATGCAAAGTTTAATATTGAGAAATTGACGCTATTGTTATAGGTAATTGGTGAGCTATCTTTACCGGTTGATCGGATTGCTATTGTGATGTTGCGTACTTCTTCTAGGTTCTCAGAATCTCACCAGGTTGCTTGCCTTTGTGAAGCTTGTCGCGAGAGAGAAGGTATCCCCCAAACGACAAAAGCCATCACTGGATCGCGAGAGTACTGCAGAGCATGACAGCATCGCCACCGCGAAGAGTACCGAGACCAGCAGCCCAGGAAAAATGACGGCGCTGGCCTGTAACAAGTAAAAATTGGCATGTGGCGCGGTTAGTAGAATCTATGGATTCGGCATTATCAGGTTACGTTCTTTTTTTGGTTTTTCAGCGGTTTTAGATTTTTATCTTCTTCCAGTAATAACTATTTATCATACTAATAAATCATAGAAAAAAGTCGTAAGCCCTAAATCAAAATAACAAACCTTTACACTGATGCACGAGCTGACAAAACCAGCCCTCGTGATGACGCGGAAACGGATGGAAAGTTTCGCGAGGTGAGTCATGCATGAGTGAGGCGCCACAATAATGGACACACATTGCCCGGAGAGCACGTACGCGCGTAATCCACTGCAAAAGCGAAGGCGATCTAGCTCGGTAATGTTGTCAGCGGTTCAAGCAGCAGCAAGGGAAGGAAGGAACCAGGTTTGTTGCATTTCATGGATCATATACTACCTTCTTCTGTTTTGCTAGCTTGGATCTCTTGATAGTCGTATTGACGTGCGAATATCAGACACGTCGTACTTTTCTTACGTCAATCCAGTGGTCCAATTAACCAACGGTTGGCATCGATCTCACGCAGTGGCGGACCCGCCCTTCAGGCGAGGTCAGGCGGCCGCCCAAGCTCTGTCGCCGGCCGGAACCCCACCTCCTCCAGAGCCGGCACCGGCAGGGCCACCATGGTTGGCGTCTCCGCGTCTGGTGACCTGGCGAGTGGCGTTCGCCCTGGAGACCTGGAGTGCGTCCTGGCGAAGTGGCGAGTTTTGACCGATGCGGTGCGGCCCAGGAGCCAGGAGTTGCGAGGCGTCCGGTCCACTGGCCGGCTGGCCCCCAAGTCGACGAATCGATGAAGCAGCCAAGCCTGAAGCCCCCAAAGTCCCGAGCAGCCGAGTGATCCGATCGAGAACACTAACCCTAGCCTATCAAGGCGGCGCGACGGACGGCGGGCGCAGCAGCCAGCGGGAGCGGCGCGGTGTTCGGACTTTCGGATGCTGGTGGCTAGGCCTAGGCAGTATTTTCAGACTTTGCTTGCAGTTCTAGTAGTTTGGGTAAAGTAGGGGAGAAGAAGAGAACTTCAGGTTCAGATGGACAGGTTGCCCATGCATGTTTTAGAGATTCCAGTGAGAGATGCATGCACTAGCTATTGCTGTAGTCTGTGAAGATGTACTTAGGAGTTAAGATCCAATGATCCATGATCAGATTGTGATTGAAATTTCATCGTGTTCGATGATTTGGTTGGTTCCTGATCAATGAACTACCCAGCAGGCAGCAATTACTGAAGCAGTGATCAGGTGAGATGAATACTTGGTTCGGGGAACAAAAACCAAGTATGCTGCGTGTCATTTTGCTAGGCTGGAGAGTGGTTGGGACTAGTCAGATTTTGTTTTCTTCGGTTTCTTGCATTATTGGTAAGGTGTCATCACCTGTAAAGACAAGAGTGTGACTAGTTATATTTCCATTTAATGATTGCTAGATGTTCAATTGCCATAGGTCTTCTTCTGATATTTAGATAGTTAACGTGAGTTGGTAACAAAATTACGAATTTGCAGGTAGTGCTAGCTGCAAATTCATTGCCTGCTTTGAATGATGTTACGGGCTTACGGCTAATGTACTTCCAGAAATTGTAGCTGAAGCTGCAAAGGTACAAGTGAATGGAAATTTGTGCTTCTTGACCCATCTTTTATTGTACTATTTTGCAGTCCAAACAAGAACAACCAAGTTGAGTAGAATTTAACCATTAGGCCAAGCCCTAGTTCCATTTTCCGTGGGGATCCAATGGTAGTGAAGTCTTTTAGGAGCTCCAAATCCAAAACGGATAGAATGAGGAAAAGCTCAAAATCCAACAATAAATATCCAATAAGTGATAAATCGTTGGACTTTACTCTTTTATTTGCGAGTTGTGAAAATCAAATGGAGACAAAGTATTGAAAATCAGAAATGTATCGTGATATTGCTATTGCTTGTTTGATTTGGTAGAAATGAATTTCAAGAAATATTTTACCAAAGTTTAAAGCAGAAGCTTTATTTGCAATGTATTTTTTCTATATTTTACTTTCATATTCACATGTTCGAATGCGGACTGTGGTTGTTGATTCCATTTAGTGCCATGTACTCTTATTAATACCATTATATTATAATTTACGTATGGAACACTTTGCTTTTGGATGATCTCCGTCCTGCCTAAATTGTTTTTTCCTGGCCGCCACTGATCTCATGAGTAACGAATACCCACAGAATAATCAATCATCAACGTACATATTCTGGCTAGTGCATGGAGTCGTTGCCTGCATGCAGACTAATATACCCACACGCACGACGCGAGGGCGAGAGAAGCGCAGCGCGCAATGCCGCCTGTGGTAGGGGTGGCCCTCACTTAAGTCCATTAAACCTGTTAGAAGGATGTAAGATCCGAAATAGGATATATATATAATGACACAAGTGCCCCTGAAGGGAGTACTCACGTGTAAAGGTATAACTGTACAAGCACCCACCATTTGGATATATATATATATATGTGGCATAGGCCACGGGGAGAACCCCGGAAGCCATTCATTTACTCAACTCTCTACTACCACACACTCTCTGTTTGGTCTGTAACCACAACAGTTGGCGCCGTCCGTGGGGTAGACAAGAACAAGCCTCCAGGTCTGAAGGAGGATGGCACCAAGGAAATCTTCACCGTCGGCGGCGAAGAAGAAGGCGGAAGCGGCGAAGTCTCGCGTCAGCACTAGGGCTTCGGCTTTAGCAGCCGCAGGTACGAGCGGTGGTGCAGGTGCGACCGTGAACCCCGCCACCGACGCAACGCCCGACCCCGCCACCAACGCGACGACCAACTCCACCACCGACGCGACGACCGACCCCACCAGCACCACCCCGACGACCAACCCCGGCGATGGCAACGCAGGCGCATCCGTTTTCCCACTCGGCGCAGAGGCGGTGGATGGTCCCAGCGGCGATGCGGGCCTCGTCACCGGCTCCAGGGTCCTCCACGACAACGCGGCGGGCAGCCTGGGCGCGCAGGCCGTGGTCACCACCGTACCGGCAGCACCGCCAAGCGCACCGATGGCCCCAGCCACGCCTGCGGTGGAGGCCGCCCTTAGCGCGTTTCAGCGGGAGCTAACAGACCTCCGCGGAGCTGTGCGGGACATGAAAGAGGCTCGGAGCCAACACCCCCCTAGCGGCAGCATCCGAACCCCCTACGTCTAGTCGCGTCCCATCGCGGCGAATAGATCCGGAGTCCCCGCTCTCCGCGAGCCTACAGCAGGCGGCTTGGCCCGAAGGTTTCAAGTTCCCGAGCGTCATCGAGGCCTACAAGGGCGACTTCGACCCGCGAGCCTTCGTGCGCGTGTACGAGACCGCTATCGAAACCGCTGGCGGAGACGACACCACGAAGGCAAGAGGACTCCCTCTCGCGTTACAAGGCGTGGCGTTGTCCTGGTTCTTCACCATTGAACCACAGTCCATCTACGCGTGGGAACAGATCCGCAACCAACTCTGCAACAACTTCCAGGGAAACTACGTCGAGCGTGTCGACGCGGACCAGCTCTTCGCAGTCAAGCAAAAACCTGATAAAAGGCTCCGGGATTACTTCAAGCGCTTCGCGAAACTGCGCTGCCAGATCAAGGACGTCAACGAAACAACCGTCATCAACGCAGCAATACAAGGTCTCCACCTGGGACCACTCGCTGCATATAACGCGCGGAAGCCACTCAAGTCGGAGGCAGAGCTCTTCGACAAAGTGGAAGCATACGCCCGAGCCGAAGAGGACGCGCGGAGGCGCAGCGGCAACGGCTCCGACGCCGGGCAAGCGGAGGACTCGTCGTAGAGAAGCAGCGCAAGAGACAACCCGAGGACGAAACACAATCAAGTGTCCGCAGGCGACACTCGTGAGCCCGTCGACGATGGGTGCACCAAACCTCACCAGGCGACAGGCGTAAGCCCCGGCGTAACCGGCGGAGACCCCAAAAGGCCCGCCATATCCTCGCCGCGTAAGGCGTTCCCCGGAAGGCCGCGTCAACCTCACGCGTTGGAGGGGGACGCGAAGGAGGCGGCGATGCGAAGACACATGCGGAGCAGAAAATCCTAGAATACGGTAGATGGTGCGAGGTACACGCTGTACAAGCAACCACCATTTGGATATATATATGTGGCATAAGCCACAAGGAGAACCCCGGAAGCTATTTATTTACTCAACTCTTTACTACCATACACTTTTTCTGCTTGATCTGTAACCACCACACCGCCCATGCCGCCCGCGCATCGTTTCGATCGGCTCCGGGAAAACGCTCGCGTCGCAATAAAACATGGCCGCGCGGGCAGCCGGCGCGGCAATGGCAGCGTGGGCGGCCGCGCCCAGGCCCGAGCCGCGATATGACGTGACGCGTGGGCTTTCTTTCGGCGGCTACTGCCGCAAGGGTGCTGCGCGACCGTGCTTGTGGCGGCGCGTGGCCGCGCCGGAACGTGTGACGGGAATCCCGCTGCCCCGGCCGAATGGATGGCGTGGCGTTCTCTTCTTTCCGCCTGTCACGCCCGCCCCCGTGGGCTTTCGCGTGGGTGCCGGCATAAAAGTCCCCTGCCGCGACAGCGACGCCCTTGTCCTACTGGCTTCGCTCGCTCCATCGCCCATGCCAAGTGTCTGTACGTGTACGTTCCGGTGCTATATATATATAGGCAAAATAACAGGTGCACCATGATGCCTAAGCTCTAATTAAAACTTTCTATCCATGATTAATACTTTCCATCCATGATTGATTTCTTTCCAAATTGATACCTTTTCGAATTAATGAATCTTAATAGGTTACCTAATATATTGCACCTGCACGCATCTAAAAGCAATCTAACAACAGAAAGGCTTGGTGCCCGGGCACCTTGGTGTCCTATTTCAGCGTCCTCTATATATATATACATGGGGTATGAACAATTTTTCAGAGGTGATATGTACATTTTTTTTCAACATACTCTTTTTTATGTACGTGTATAAAGGTATTTACAAAATACGCTAAAAACTATAGACTCCCTTGCAATTTTTATGTGGTTCACATTAGAATATCTTATAATTAGTATACGAGTATACCTAAAGTGATAAAGGAGTATTTCAAGTTTGTTTAGGTGGTATATTAGAGGTGAGTATAATTACACCGGGAGTAAAAGTATTTTTCATATATATATATATATATATATATATATATATATATATATATATATATATATATATATATATATATATATATATATATATATATATATATGATGGGTACACGTGAGTTAATAGCTCAGCATTTGGGGAACATATCTAGTGCAAATGACTATTTATGTGCTAACATACAAACACTGCTGAGCAGCGTTGGATCTGCCTCGGACGGCCATGATCCAGGCGGGTGGATTCCCTCGGCTCACTTATGTATTTTTCCGAAAACCTCCTGTCGTCAACATTTTGTTCGCAAGAACACCCCCGCGTCTTCCTCGCTCTCCAATCTCCCTCTCAATCGCCTCCTGTGTGCCGCCGCCTGCCCCCTTCTCGCCCGCTGCAGCTCCCTTTGTTCCCAACCGTCGTGTGCCTCCATCTTCTCCATACCGCCCTACTCCCCTGCCTCGGCCGCCGCCATACTCTCCCTTAGCGCCACCGTCCTCCCCCACTGTAGGTAACCTCTCCTCTCCACCACATGCTAGGGTTCAGACCCAGGCAACGACGCCATCGCCTACCTCAACTCCACCCCCCTCCCCCCACACCCACCCCAGAAGCGCCGTCACCTCCCTGAACCCAAAGCCCAGCGCCACCCTCAACTCCGATGCCGCTGGTGAGCCCAGCTCTAATGAGGCCTATCCAGATCTGTCGGTCTCATCACTGGGCAGCGGCGATCGAGTAGTCTTCTTCGTTGCCGGTCTTCTCCATCAGTGGGAAGCCGGATCCATCAGCCTCGATGCCAGGGTGGCCGTGGTGGTTGGTCCGGTGTTCTTCTTCGGCGTTCCCAATGTTTTCTCATTTTTTCTTGTACCATAATTTCTTGTATTTTTTAAATAAGAAGCAAAATAAAAATGTAAAATTTGTGGATTGCGAATTGTATGAAATTCGCGCAGATTGTGGCCTTGGATTGTGAAATAAATGCATTTTTTTAGTTATAATAAGTGAAACAGGCCTAGCTTCACATTAAGAGAAATTTCTGAATGCTATTGCATACAATGTGATGATTCCCAGGTGATGGTTGAGTGAATAATTGTGCTTGGAATGTGGGTTGTAACCTGAAAAAATTCAGATTGTCAATTGTAAGCTGAGTGTTGTTGAGGCATAGATTGTCAATTTCAGATTTATCAAAATAGCAACAGAAATGTAAAGAAAGTACTAATTTCTGCCTTAAAATACAAGTCCTGGGAATTGAAGCATATGATTATTCAAATGACATTCATGAGAGCCTCAATTGTAGTGTAAGTGCCTTCAATATCATATGTTGATTTTCGAGATCTGAAATTTGAGTGAATGCAAATGTATATTGTCAGATTGTAGAATGGTTGGTGTATATTGTCAGATTGTGAAATGGAAATGTATATTGTCGCATTGTGGAATGGTTGGTGTATATTGTCAGATTGTGGAATGCAAATGTATATTGTTAGGCTGTCAAATTGTGCTACTTGAAGAAATAGAGCCTGTACAAAGAAATAGATTCCCACAAGTTATACAATCTGTATTCCCACAATATGTAATTGCATTCTCACAAGTTACAAGTTACAGAATCTGCATTCCAATGAACCAGTGCATTCGAATGAACAAGTAACAGAATCTGCATTTCAATGAACCATGAATTAGTCGAATGCATATCACTGCCAAACTGATACATATCATTGTCGTTCTCAGTTACATCCATTGAAAACAAAAAAAATTGGGAAAATGATCTGAGGCATACTTCCGTTCCCAGTTACATACAATCATACATCCATTCTCAGTTACACAAAAGAATGCATTCACAGTTACTCTGGACAACTTGATAATGATAATTTTGTGCGCTTGCTTCCAATCTGTGATTATCTTCTACATTGCCCTGTTAAAAGTTCTTTCCAATAGGGGGTTAAGTTGCACTGGAGGATCTTTGTCCTAGTATGCTGTATAAGGGTAGTCATATGTTTCATTGGTTCCAGAATTATGAGCAAAATTACACAATCAGGGGCACTGCAGTTTTATGCTTATCAAAGTCTTTTGTCTCTAAAGGAGGCAATGGCACATCCTTACTTGACATCTTCATATGTGCTACATACTCAACACCAGTTGCAGGGTTACTGGAATTCATTTTGTGGATTCTTCCAGGGGCATTACTTTTATTCTTCACCGATCTGTTGCCTTCATAGTAGTATTCACTGTAAGAACTTAATTTACTACTCGCTGAGTTCCAAATATCTATTGTGCTTGGTTGCCAAATTGTCAACTTCAAAATACTCATCCTATGGATACAAGAAACAACAGAGCAATCAGAACACTGACTATCAGCCTACCATTCTCAAAGTGTTTAATGAG
The DNA here is from genome assembly GCA_036346575.1 of Dendrocalamus sinicus. NCBI lineage: Eukaryota > Viridiplantae > Streptophyta > Magnoliopsida > Poales > Poaceae > Dendrocalamus > Dendrocalamus sinicus. Next base: position 22,490,771 of record CM070646.1, on the reverse strand, counting down.
ACAAAATACTTAGAGCTTGCTCTCTAACAAGGCTACATACATGCAGCAAGAAAAATCAAAGTTAGCAGTTTAACCACAAACCTAGTTGATCTATCACGTGATAAAAAAACAAAAGTAAGGCTGATTTAATCCAATGAATGTGTAAGTGCCCTCCACGGTCTATGGGAATGATAAGGGTGTTAGATACATACATGAACATCTTTGACATACTGCCAAGCAAATATAGGAAATATATGACCTCAAGGAACAACAAGTGTTAATTGAAGAAAGTAAAAAATAACCACTCGCTGCTCATTGCTCCACTGGAGATGAAAATCGCCTAAATGAAAGCAACTATTAATGTCATCTTTTTGGATTCCTAGCAGATACAAAACATTAAACCATACATAAATAAAATGATGTATGCTGCTAATGGCTTACCGCATGGAAGGATTGGAAACTTCCATCTATGCTTAGGAACTGATATAACATACGCAGCAACCTGAAAAGAAACAAATCATGTCGGGCATAACTTCAATACTAAAGCTCACCAGAGCCAGTGGCGGCAGCGCTCCCTGCTGCGTCGTGATGGCAGGGGAGGGATGCCATTCAGTGGGGGAGGGAGGCGGCAGCACTGCGGACGGAGGAAGGAGCGAAGGGTTGCGTCGTGGTGGAAGATGACGGCGCCGTCGGCCAAAACCCTAGCCAAGGAGGGCAGCGATGGTGCTGGGATGAGGGTGGCAGCACCATCAGCCAAAACCCTAGCCGAGGAGTTGCGAGGATGGAGGCGATGGCTCAGTGGTGGAGGGCGACCCTGCCGTCGGGGGCCAGGGAGGGTGGCACCGTCATCAGCCTTCTACAACGCGAGAGGAAAGCGAGAGAGAGACTAGGAGAGCGAGTGACGGAGCGAGGAAGAGGCGGGGTTACGAACAAAATGTCAACGACGGGGTTTTCAGAAAAATGCATAAGTGAGCCGAGGGAATCCACTCGCCTGGATCGTGATCATCCGAGGCAAATCCAACACTCCTCAGCGGTGTTTGCATGTTAGCACTCAAATAGTTATTTGCACTAGATATATAAATAACAGAGGCACCATGGTGCTCAGGCTCCATAATTGAAACTTTCTATCCATAATTGATTCAGCATACTAAATCAATAACTTCCTTTCTAAATTGATGCCTTTTTGAATTAATAGATGTTAACGAATTTGATTGATATATTATATATCATTACACTTACACGCATCTAAACGCAATCCAAAGGCAGAGATACTTGGTACCTAGACTTCATGGTGCTCCATTTTAGCGTCATACACACACATATAAAGAAGTTATCTTATTCCTCTCCCTCTACTCTGTGTCTTCCTACCCTAAATTTTGAACCGTGCGATAAGGCAGCCGCCACAGCACCCCACCACCAGAATTTCCATTCAAGGTCTACTGTGCTCCACAATTACAACCTCCGAAGTCTACGCCATAACATTCTCTCGCCAACATTTACGTATAAATCATAATGGTACATCAAATTCAAAATGTTTACTTCCTTTGCCACAATGCAGTATAAACACAAAAGAACAGACCGCTGAAACAAATCAGTCAAGTGAATTGGCAAGAGCAGCAAGATTAAAGTGAAAATAGCAGCTTGCACTAAAAAGGATCAAATGCAATTTGGAGATAGATGAAAATAAGACCACTGTGCAAAGAGAATATGCAAAGAAGATGAAAGGTACTACTATACTCAACATTTTAATTTCATTAAACAAATACCCTTAATAAAATCAGATCATTAACCTATCATTTTTTGCAGGGAAAAACTGAAGAAAATCCAAGAAAAGAAACACACTCAGAAGAAATGAGAAAAGCAGCACAACACAAGAGAAAAGAACATCTTCAACTCACGAGAAGTACGAAACACACTTAAGCAAATGCATCCAAGAATGTCACCAGATACATGATCTCAAAAAAAGTAGTATGTATCAAACAGGGAAAAATAGATGCAAAACCATGAAGAACAAAGCATCAGTACATACGACTAGTGAGATATGGAATTTTGGAAGGCCAACATGCAGCTGCCCACATTGCAATGCAACGATGTGGCATGAACAAATAATAAGATCAAAGGGTAAGAAAACACCTTCTTTTGGAATGTGCTGCAAGAAAGGGAAGGTTAGCTTACTACCAGAAAAAGATCCCCCCATACCTTATGAGTTTGTTGACAAACGATGGAGTGAAGGAATCTTCAAACTACCAATCAAACATCAAAGCTTACAACTTCATGTTTGCATTCACATCAATGGGAGGAAAAGTAGATAAAGAAATAAACAACGGTGGTGGACCATATGTCTTTTGACTGAATGGCTAGAACTACCATCGTATAGGAACTCTGCTCCCTGATGCAGGTGACAAACCATGCGCAACTTTACATCTACGACACAGAGAATGAAATCACAAACAAGATAAGAGCATTAACGTCCAAGGAACGGAACAATTCACTAGACAGAAACATAGCCAGTGGTCTGCTAAACATGCTTGATAAATACAATATACTTACAAAAACATTCTGAATGGCAAGAGGCAGATTCCAAGAAGGTGATTACCATGATGTCAGCTACAACTAATCAACGATAGGGACAAAGACAAAAGGCATCACGGCTTACCAACAACATAAAAAATGGCTGCATTGGTCGTCAAAGATCCAACAAAAAAAAGCTATGGACGTGACATTGTTGTCGAGTACACAGATATGAGACCCAAGAGGATACTTAAAGAAATTTTGTGTGTTTTTTCAACCTGCTTATATACACTACATTGTATGAGGAATGTGCTAGCTAGAGTGATAAAATTATCCAAAAAATTAATACTAATAGTTTTGCCATATAATGACTTACCAACTCTCTCAGTTTTCAATCCAATTAGCAGGTTCATGTTCATCGACCAAGTTCTTCAACTAACTAGATATCTTTTATGGCAGGGGCGGATCCAGCGGTGGGGCGGGGGCTCGAGCCCCTACCGCTACCGAACCCTTGGAGCCCCCTTAGAGTCCCCCCTATAAATTTTTAGCTATGGATGTATGGTGTAGGAGGGGCATAGTGGAGTTATGTCGCTGTATCGCTTTTGTTCAGCCCCTCCTAAAATTTTTCCTGGATCCGCCACTGTTTTATGGAGACAATGAAAAAATCAGTATGATAGCCGCCAACTTGTCTAATTACAAAAGAATTCCAACCTTCATAATTCCCAAGCTATGGGCCTATTCTTTACCTCACAAGCCAGCGGCTTTTGGCTTTTGCTACAGTACCTAACTTTCAAACGGAGTATTTTCTTAAGACGGGGTCTACAAGTTAAACGATCTACACGTTAAAAGCTCAACATCTGTACCAACCAAAATCGCAAGTGAGTATTTGCCTCTCCGTAATCTGTACCGTAAACAGCTAAAATTCAAAAATTTCAGCCAAAAGTCATAAGCCGCAGCCGAAAAGAACAGGCCCTATGTAGCACGGACACGTCTCAAAACCGCCGTATCCGTGTCCGACACCGTGTCGGACACGGATACGACACAGACACGTCTTAGACACGTGTCAGCGACGTATCGGCCGATTTCAGAATTAATTTTAATTATTAAAATTCTCGACACGTGTTGGACACACTAAATATACGAGTCAGACACGGCCTAGGCACAGCCGGCCCAGGAATGGCACAGGACACGGTTGGCCCAGGCCAGCCCATAACGCACGCACAGGTGTTGCCCTAACCCTAACCTCCCGCCCCGAATACTGAGCGCTTCATTCCCATCGTGCTCGCACGCTCGCGCTTCTCCGCATCATCCGCTTTTGCCGTCGACTCCCACACTTTGCCGCCGCCCGCTCCCGCCGGCTCCTGCACCTCGTCGCCGCCCACTCCCGCCCGCTCTCGCACCTCGCTGCCGCTCGCTCCCGCCGGCTCCCGCACCTTGTCGCCGCCCGTCGGCTTTCTCCCGCCGGCTCTCGTACCAGGCCGTCGCCCGCTGGCTCCTGCACCTCATCGCCGTCCGTTGGCTTTCTCCCACACACCACCACCCGTCAGCTTTCTCCCGCGCACTGCCGACTTTCTCCCGCACGCTGCCAGCATCCCCGCGCCACCGAGGTATCATCTCTCCGCTTCTCTGTTTTAGCATTTAGGGTTGAGATGCAGACTGCAGTAAGCCAGCAAACTTGTGCTTGATTGCTTGATTCATCATTCTAGAAAAATGGAAGCCGCTAATTCTAGTGCTAGAGAGGAAATTACACTTTACAAATTACAAGTTTATAATTTACATTATTTCAGTTTAATAAGCATGTGGAAATATAGAAAATAATACATATATATATATATATATATATAATTTATTATTTAAATATATATATAACCGTGTCGCCGTATCGGTATTTTTGGGAAAACGACGAATTCCGTGTCGGTGTCGTGTCGATGTATCCGTGTCCGTGCATCATAGTTCCCAAGTAAATGCCATGGTTTGACTATTCATTCATGTACTTTTCATTAGCTAAGTTCTTTGACTGTGAATTGTGATTCATCAACTAGTATACAACCTTAGATTATTCATCACATCTATATGTTATTTTGAAATCAAGACTTAGATGGTACCATGGTTAAACTATTCCACCAAGTATCAATCCTGCTTCAACTTAGTGATATGATGGTAAATTAAAAGATCACCTATGAAAGTAAACAAATGCAGATTTCCAATTCTGATCTCCAACTATGCGCCTATAGCAACTAAAAAACACAATTTTCTCTCAGACAAAGATAATATTCACCTCAATCATAGGGTGGAGTCCGCACAACAGATTAGTAATGTGCCTCCAACTCCTTGATATTCGTTGCTGCCTCCTGCCCAATCCTCTCCAGCATTCTCTCTGTCCCCTTTGCCTACTCATCCTCCTATCCACATTCTCATTCAACGAAGCAAGCCCAAAAAAGATGGTTAGCCATATAATGACTTACCAACTCTCTCAGTTTCCAATCCAATTAGCATGTTCATTGCAGAACTTCGATGGGATAAAAATTCACCAAATCATACTGAACTGCAGATCTACGAGCTTCCCTGCTCCTCTATGGACGAGCATCACCCCTAACTTACTCCGCGGCTGCAGATACCGATGAGCAGCACTGGCAGCCTCGCCATCAATGAGCAGGAGGATGACCCCTCCGCTACCCTCTGGAGCCGCCACCTCCCAAAATAAAGGGAGGGTATATGATCAACTTTCCCCTCTCAAAACTATTACTAAATCTTGGTTATTAGATGTGAGTTGAAACCGGAGTCACCAGGCTACATCGCTGGAGAAGAACATGGAGAGGGATAAGAACGACTAGACGAGAGGAACTTGGAGGGGATAAAAACGTGAAGAGGGATAAGAACAAGTGGACTACAGCAACTTGGAGAGGATACGATGCTCAGTGCTACATAACTTATGGACCAAATGTCTGAACTTTCGTGCCTTACTTCTTTACTATTTAAAAGAAGGAATTAATAGTGATGGCTCATCACTACTCCTGATAATAGTTCATTTGTCTCTTCACCTCCTCTTATATTGATTTTGTGCTGACAGATGGGCCTGCCACTCCACGCACATGCGAGCGCCTCCCCTATCACCCATCTCTCGCATCCTCTCTCTCATTGCCCATCTCTTGCAACCTCTTTTCTTTATCCGGATGGCCATGGTGGCCACTATTCTTGCCCTGTCCCCTCCCCCTAACCATATTGTGGAGATGAAGGCATCCTCTCCTCGTAGTTCCCAAAGGAAAACTCGCCCGCTCTTCGCCTAAGGACTCCTGCTTCTCCTCCCCGAGTCCCACCCCTTCCTCGCAAATCTTGTTCCATTGCTTGGTGGGGGTGAGAAGGAGCCGCACCCATTTGGCCAAGACTAGCAGCAACTTTTCTCTGCTCATCCTCCTCCGCAACCACGATGATGCGGTTGCACCACCATGCCATGACCTCGTCGTCCCCTCTCGGTCCGGCAACCGACCGCCGCAATCACACGATCTACCATAGCCACCATCACATGTCCCTGCACTGCCCCACCATCTGCGGTGGCCTCTTCACCCACCTCCACGCCACCTACCCCAAATCCCACCCCACCCTCCACTACTGCCATCCCCTTCCGCCTCCCCGACTGGGACCCCTCCTCCCCATCGCTCTCCCGTGCTCGCTGCTGTCTTCTTCAAGCTTCGCACCCTCCCGTCGCCTCTCCCTGCTCGTGTAGTTCCTCCTTGACGCTCTTCGCCGCCACCAACGTTGGGGTCTGCCTGTCATCACAGATTTCTCCAAGCTTCATCGTGTTCCACCCACGCTCATTGTAGAGGTCCTCAGCGCCCGCCCGCCCCCTCCTCTACCACTTGCCCTCCCCTTCTTCCTCTGAGCTGGTCGCCAGAAGGGCTTCAGACACTGCTTCCCAGTGTTCCATGCCCTCGCTCCACTTCTCTCTACTATAGGCCTTCTCGCCGCCACCGACCAGCTCCTTAACCTCATGCGCACCCACGGGAAGCCCATCTCCCACCCCCAGCTCACCCTCATTGTCCGGCTCCATACTGTCACTCGCTCCACATGCTCCACGACCCCTATTGCTTCCGCCACGAGTTCTCCATCTAGCCCCAGGTCCACACTTGCAACCACATCTTGGGTGCGTTGGTAGCAACAAGGTATGTTGACGACATGCTCTAGCTGTTCGATGAAATGTCAGAGGGTGGTGTGAGGCCTATGCTGGTGACAAAATGTGATCATGGTGTATGCTCAGGTGCGGGCATGGATAATGAAGAGGCTCTTAGAGATGATTGGGAGGATGAGGAATGAGGTTTGCCGGCCAGACATGCTTGTGTACACCACGCTTGTCAAGACAATGGTGCGCGGGGAACATATGGACTGTTGCATCAGGGTGATGGAGAGAGGGATGAAGGACTAAGGTAAACACGTCTACACTTCTAAAATAGAAAATAGATCAAAAAACTTAAGTAAACTACGCCATACCTATTCTAGATTGCTTCCGTCTCATATGAAATACAATGATGATATAATGATAGATGTTTGTTGAGTAATGGCCTTGAGCATGTCAAGTTTGCACACTAAAAAATAAAATTAAAAGATCACATGTTGACTCATTCAATTGCATATAAAAGCTAATTCCTATAGAAAATGGCAATTGTCGTTCACACCTTAATGATTTGAAAGAAGATAAATTCATGAAGTATAGCACATAAGTTCTGAAAAATGATTAAGCATGTTAAATTCACAACAACGTGCTGGCACTCAGCTAGTGAAAGAAAAATTATTACTAATTTAATTTGAGTATATGGGATTACTGTTCACTTTGAAAAAAAGTAATAGTGGCCGAGTAAGCTGATGGATTGCTGATGAAAGCATCCCGACTTAGACCCCAATGACTCATGGCAATGCTGAAATCCGCACTGATAAACCAACCTGCAACACGGAGCCATTGACCTCCACCGTCACTGCGACAGCCGCAGCGACGGAGCATTCATTCGGTACTCCATCAACCATACTTCCATTATATTTGTTGTGCTAGAAGAATTTCTATGGCACATTAGTAGTTCAAGTAAAAATCTTATGTGAAATTTTTAGCTCATTTAGACAACAAATGCTCGCTTGTATGGTTGGTGGAGATGAACAGCGTAGGAAAAAATATGTGTGTTGACTTCTATTATTTTTTTGTGCAGTACGTATCGAATTCCAGTAGCAAATTTCTATGGCACATTAGCGGTGTGAGTGGGATTACAATGCGGAATTATTAGCTTATTTAGATAACAATTGCTCGCTTGTATAGATTGAAATAGCTAGACGGTGTAGGCGAAAGTGCATATCCTGCCTTCCATGATTTTTGTTACACAGTACAGAATGAATTCCAGTGGCAAATTTCTATGGCATGTTAGCTGTTCAAGTGAAAGTTTTATGAAAATTTTTTAGCTCATTCAGACAATAAATACTCACTTGTATGATTGGCAAAGATGAATGACGTAGGGAAAAGCCGTGTGTTGACTTCCAGTATCTTTGCATGCCCTGCGCCACCATTATCGCCTCCACCGAGCAACAAAAATAAAATGCTATTAATTAGCACTAACTGATTACTATTAATACTAATTAATTACGATTAGCACTAATCAATTGCGCATAGTGCTAATTAAAGCAGCAATTAATGAGTGAACGATGCACTACAATGTGAACTGTGCCTCCGTGGCATGGCTCCTCGGCAGGAGCCGGCTGCCGCACCCGCTGACCTGCTGCCATGCTAGCTAATCTAGCCGCACGTCTAGCCTTCTGCCGAGCTAGGGCAGTATAGTAGCTGATATATGTTGTCTGTTGCGATTTTTGTGTTCAGAGAGATGTCCATTTTTTTAAAAAAAAAGTGCTAGAGGGGTAAACTTGAAAAAAAATCATTACTAGGTCTGCTCTTTTCAGCTTCTAAAAGCTTATTTTCGGTTTTTCTATAGTAACTAGCTTTTAAACGGAATATCTTTTAATATAGGGTCTACTAGTTAATTGTAATACATACTGTACCGACTTCATTGATATTGGCAAAAACCGCACGTGAGTTTCTGTTACTATATAATCTTTTACACGAACAGTTTAAAAGCTAAAAGCCACATCCAAAAACTATAAACTTTAGCCAAAAAGAAAATACCCTAAATGGCCATCCGTGTGAACAGTTCAAGGATCTGATGCTCAGTGCTACATGTGGAACAAATGTCGATTCGGTGGCTTGCGGCTTATGAATGAAACATTAGTGCTAATTTAATTTGAGTATATGGGATTACTATTTAATTAAAAAAATGCATGTGGTTTTACAATTCTTATATTCCAAACAACAATTTATATGAAACTTCTATATTTCCAATACTCTGTTTTGCCACTGCAGTCCTACACCTTTCCTTTGTTTTAGATCGTTCCTATATTTTCAATTCCCACATTCCAAAAAAACGCCTAAAGGAATAGAGGAGAAAGTAGAGGAACCAAACGGGGAAGGGGAAGTACATGATGTTTTTCTTTTCGTAGTGTGCCAATCGCATCAATCTAGCCAATAGAATAAAAATCTTCTTATTGCACATTACACCTTGATAATCCATTACAAATAAAACTAATTTAAATGGACTCAAAATTCCTTGTAAAAAATTATTATTAATAAATAACAAATAAATTTACACATGCAAAACACATAAAATCGTTAAATAAATGTGTAACTATATTAATTACTAAAATATACTTTTAAAAATAAAATGATAAAAATTTATATAAAAAACAAAACAAAGTTTTACGTGCTACGAGCTCAAGGGTACATATCTCGCTATGGATAATCACACCCACCAATCCATCATAAGTGATCCAAATCAGGGTAAGGCCCACGTAGGGCCATTAATTTAGCCAGCGTGAGGACTGGAAATAATTTTCCTTTGGCATCTCGTTGACGGTTTCTACCTCCACTGGAAATATTTCGAGCGTGTCTTGTGCTGTTGACTTCTCTCTTCATACGGACGAGACGACGAGCATGAGATAATCACTTCTTGAATTAAGAGTGTTGACAGATCTTTCGACTCTTGGATTGCAACGACAATGTGATTATACATCTCAGGCAAAACGTTTTTCAGTTTTACCACGTTGGCCTTGTCAAAAGGCTTCCCAAGCATACACAGCCTTGCAAAATGTAAGAGCAACGTGCATATAGAATGGATAAATTAATTTCAGTATGGAAGGTTTGTACATTTGATACAGAAAGGAGAAATATGCATTCGGTATTATCCATATCCGACTCTGACTCCAAAAAATTATAAAATGGGATATATGACTAGCGATATTCGTCCATATCTATCCTGGTCGCATCCACTACAAGTAATATCTCGTGTAGCGGTATTTTTCTTGAGACACTTTCCAATTTGTCTAAAAAATTAAGAGTTCTATGGTTTAAAGGTGCAAATAGAATAGATAATTTCCACCGCTTGATCAATCGAAGACTTATGGAGCAAATACAAAATAAATAAATGGATATTTGTACTGTCTATGTTCAACTCTGACTTCAAAAAGTATAAAATAGGATACAATATAAACGGTATCTATCTATATCTGTTTCGATTGCACCCTATGAGTAACCAACCTAGATGCCTTGCGTAATCCATTTAAATGCTACTTCTACTTGCATTTGTTTTCTTTTTTATGTTATTGTCGTAAAACTAATAGTAACAATTCAAACATCCTCTAAAAAATAACAATTCAAATATAATAACAACACATGAGGGAAAAAATGACTTCCTCGTCTTCTCTCGCGCTATAGCAATGCTCAAAAGGGCTTATAAGCCTAGACTTCTGGCTTTTTTGCACTATTACGGATAAAAATATACTATAGTTGTTTTTAGCTTTTTCTGCATAATTAAATTTAAAAAAACAAAAAGGTATATAATCCTGGACAATGCAAAATAATAAGAGAAAAAATAAAAATAAAAAAAGCCCCCAAAAAAGATAAAATTAAGAAGTTAGAAGCCAGAAGTAGAAGCTCGTTGGAGCATGGGCATAAGTAGAGATGCAATCGGAGCGGATATGGACGGATATCACTCATCCTGGAGTCAACATCGAACACGAATAATAGCAGATACCCATTTCTCCATTTCACATTCATTCTATAAGCCTTCGAACGATCGATTGGAAGAAAATTATCCAATTGTTTACATATTATATTGGACAGTAGGGTGCAATCAGAGCGAACACAGAGAAATTAATCGTTGAGATACCGAATGAAGGGCACTTAGTATTCCCCCTGTTTAGATGTGACAATCCGCCTATATGTTATCTTGTTCTTAAGTGAAGTTACAATAGACTTCTTCATATCACTTGGCATACAGATATATACGGATGGATATCACTTATCCTGTATCCTATTCTGTATTTTTTCTCAGAGTCGAATACAGATAATGTCGAATATCCATTTACCTCTTCCGTATTCGCTATGCAATCCTTCGGTTGGTCAAACAGAAATCATATGCTCTGTTTGCATCTCTAGCCATAACATTAGTGTGGAAACCTAGGTGTCACCTCCAAAGCACCTTTTTGTTCAGGGTAATTCTATAGCCCAGACGTCCGACTCCGAACGCTTGGCTGCAATATTTTTCGATCATATTTGCAATATATTTTCACCATGTTTGCAACAAAACAACAAAGAACAATGTGAGTATTCCCATCTGCAACATTTCTCTTCCATGTCTGCAATATTTTTCAGTTATGTATGCAACAAAAAAGAGAAAGAACAATGTGAGTATTCGTATCGTACACTCCGATGCAACATTCTTAGATAATAATGTGCAATAATTTTAATCACCATATAAAATAAAAATATACGATACAAAAGTCGATATTACATACATGAAATAAAAAATATTTAAAAACACATAGACAAAAATAATTATAAATATAAAAAATTATAAATATAGCTAAAAAAATATTACAGCTAAGTGTCCGAAGTTAGCGTCCAAATTGAAAGTTCGGAAGCTAACATTTCCTTTTATTTAGGCTCCGTTTGTATGACTCGACTTCACTAGTGAAGTTGTTTTTTTGTTTCAGCTTCACGAGCAGCTTCACCGGTGAAACTAAAACTGTTTTGGAAAACTGTTTGACAAAACAGCTTCACCAACAGCTTCATGCATGGCTGAAAGAGGGCAATTGTCCAAGATGCCCATATCTACCTGACTTGTTCTAACATTTGGAGTTGTATATTTGTATATGGTCATATGAATTAAAAAATAATATATTTGAATGAGTATGAACTAAAAAATTAAAATCATTAGAGAAGTGCGAACGGGAGGAGAGGAAACAGGCGTGGGGACCCAGTGGTAAAGTGCTGTAATTTCTGTCAACTACAAGGGTAGTGGGTTCCTAGAACTGCGAGCCTGAGGGAGAGAGCTGTTAAAAGCTACTATTTTCAGCTTCACCCCACCCCATTCCCTTGTGAGAGCATGATTTAAGGAGCTTCATTCATGAAGCTGTTTGCAAAAAAAGTGTTTGGCAAAAAACAACTCACAACAACTCATGAAGTTGTTGATGGAGCTGTGCCAAATAAGGCCTTAACATTGATGACGAAATCGATGGAAGCTGTGCCTATGAACCAGGTCTACGTGCGTGTGGGCCAGACCCGGCTGCTGCCTTGTTGACCATGGCAAACTTTTTCCGTAGACTTCTTTTCCGACGCGCAAATGCGAAGAAAAAACAGTAGAGCCCCAAATAAACGGGTTCTTCACTCTGATCGCTTGAAACTTCATTTCTCTGTTTGAATCTTTCGGTTTTGCTACATCGATCGATTGGTAAGCCGTCTGTTCGAACAAAGTTATTTTTTCTTTAAATTTTTAGTTGATGCTAGTTGTTTGTCTTTCCTGTTTTGCTGTTGGATCTGTACTTCTGCAGTGAACTAGTGATATGATTTTCTTGGTTTTCTAAGTTCAGGGTGCCTATTTCCATTAAAAAGGCTCGATTTTGGGAGCGTCATCGTGATCAAAATCGAAGTTTGTGCCTCTGGAGAGGGGATCTGGTGGGGATTGAGGGCCTTTGATTTTCTCTTCACTTACCTGCTGGGTTTTTGGATTGGGTTTGAGAGGTATTTAGAAGAGATGGCAAGATATTGTTGCTTCCATGGTGGATGCACTGAGGTAAGTGTGGTTTTGATCATCTTGTTCTGGGTACTTGGTTCGCTATTATGCAGCATGCATCTGGACTTGTTGGTACTTAATGATGCAGTAGGATAAGGTATAGAGCATACGTTGTATGTTTTCTGCTTAGACAGGTTTTAATTTTGTTGTCTTAACACTGCTTCACGATGATTGAAATACTGCAAAATTGTACTTTAAGTAGATATTTCATGAGTGATAATTTCATAATCGAAAGAGACGCCTAAATTATTTTATGTTTCGTAGTTATAATTGTGAATGTAAGATGGATTTTTCGTCGGAAGGCTGGAATTAGTCCACTGCATCTTAAGACCGACATCAACTGTTGTATGACTAATGTCAATTAGAAATGTTTTACCCCCTCAAAAAAAAAGAGGAAATGTTTTGAACCCCAAGTAACAGCACTTTAGAATTTACCCTAGCAATTTTTCTTTGAAGAAAACGTAGCAGAATTGATATGCACATTCTATCATTCATGAGGTTTCTCGGTAAAACTATGGGGGGGGGGGGGGGGAGAATTCAGTAGAGCATATTTAATTGCCTTTAGTTCCCAGGTTAAATTTATTTCTTTGCTGATTCTTCTGGTTAAATATAGTTAACGAGGCATTCATCATCCACCTCTGGTAAAGGAAAAGGCTGTCAGGGGCAAATCAAAGTTAGCTATGGGTTTAGCCTCATAAGAGGGAGAACAAATCATTCTATGGAGGATTATCATATTGCTGAGCTTGTCCAAGCAAAAGGGCATGAGCTTGGTCTTTTTGCTATTTTTGATGGTCATTCAGGAGACACCGTTCCCGCATACTTACAGAAGCATCTGTTTTCAGCAATCTTGAGTGAGGTGAGTTTTTAGCTTTCCTTCAGAAAAACTAATGTTTCACCAACAGGCATATGTAATGATCAGTTTTGTTCTTTCACACTAGGAAGAATTTTGCACACATCCTGATAGAGCAATCACTAAAGCTTACGAGAAGACTGACCAGGCAATTCTATCGCATCGTCCAGATCTGGGGCAAGGTGGATCGACTGCTGTAACAGCAATTCTTGTCGATGGCAGAAAGCTGTGGGTTGCTAATGTTGGGGATTCACGAGCTGTCCTTTTAAAAGGTGGAGAAGTCATACAAATGTCTACTGATCATGATCCAAATCTGGAGCGAGGGACTATTGAAAGCAAAGGTGGTTTTGTTTCAAATATGCCAGGTGCGTCTGCATTTCTTCCAACTGGGTAGCTAGGTTGAAGCATTGAAGCTTTTGCTACGTATGTGTAGAGTCCAGAAAAATGATGTTATGATTTATGCCATACAAACTGTGTATCATCTTTTGTTTTTCTTAATTTAATCACATTATTGCATGCCAGTCTGACCACCTCAAAACTTTGGTCATATCAAAAACTATCTGTGGAAAAAGTTTGAGAAAATAAACTTACTATATTTATATTTTTGGTTCTTTGTGATTGTCATATAATTGAAACACCATCCCTATGACTATAAGTATCAAATACCCATTGACAAGATAGAATATGAGGCAGTCTGAGTCAATATTTTTGTGGGTTCATGACTTGTTTTTTTAAGTATTTAGTAGTTAGTACAGCTTTGGTTTTATCATGCCGTTGGACAATGCATTTTTCTTCAAGTTAATTGAATGAAACCCACCTTGTGAAAGCCAGTGGCTTGGATGACTTCGCCCATAATAAGTGAATGTAACTTTCAATGATCTGTGTTAACACACTCATTTTCTATATCGATCCATTCTGGTCTAGTAGTTGTTGCACAATCTGATCTGCTCCACATGAACAGCTATAAGCATCATATATGCTGGTTGGTACATCTCCCATGGTTTCTAATGGAATTACACGAAACTAGATGCAGAGTATGCTTGTTGAAAGTTTGAAACAGTGGATATTTTAGGTCATGGCTACTGCAGGACCTATTTTTGGATATCCATAGTGTTGTTGCAAGTTTTCACATGTGGCCTTTAACATGACTATTCTTTCACCCCTTCACAGTTCACACTTCTGTTGTTTTCTCAACAAAAGACCTGTCCTTATTGTGCAGTGTTACCTTATCTGGAATTTATTCCACTACTTTCACTCAGTAATCTGTACCTTCACTTATATTCTCTAATTGCTGAAGGGTGCTCTCCAGCAACTTGTCAAATTTCACTTCTATAACAAAATTAATGCCCCTTGTTGTGGCTACTGACCAAACAATAAAGTAGGAAAGTAGTGGAGTGGTGGCATGTATATATTTCCTCATAAAGCATAATTATAATTTTGCCCTTACAGACACGTCTCCCCTAAGGGTATACAGGCCATTACATATATCCTGTTGGGCCTTACAATTCCCTAACAGGCCGGATAGGCTCAGATGGGGACCACCCCCTACTACAGGAGTCTCTCATGGTAAAGGGCTTCTCACGGGCTAAAACCATGCCGCCGAGCCCTTTGGCCCCCTCCGTCCCTGTGGCCTGTGATGCCTTCGGTGATGGGCTGTGCGGGCCGAAGTAATTTCGCTACCCGCTTGAAGTCGTAACGCCCCTCCGCTTGAAGCCGTAACGTGCTTCGGCCGTAGTGGGATACGCGGTGGAATTCTACTTGTGCGTGTGCGTTGCCAGGCGGAGTTTGACCACGGTCGTGCGGCCATGCGAAGCGTCGTGGGACACGTGTGGGCGCTCGGTTGGCGTGTCGTGCGGTGTCAGGCGAAGTTTGACCGCGGTTGTGCGGTCGTGCGAAGCGTTGTGGGACACGTGTGGGCCCTTGGTTGGCGGGTCGTGCGGTGTCAGTTTCCGCCAGTTGGGCTTCCCGATGTGGGTTAGGCGGTTAGCCGAACGGGCTTTAAAACTGCAGTCGCCGTCGCGTTGCTGTCCTTCACGCTTTACCAGAACGCTGCTTTTCACCCACTGCTCTCGTGCGCACCGTTGCCGTACACACTGCTTTTCACCGCCATTCGCCGTCGCATTCCTTCCTCTCACCGTGCTCATTTGACCGCCAGTGCCGTGAGAGGCCGACCCGGGAGCCCGTCGTCGCGTGCCGCACGCCATCGTCTGGAAGACTAGCTGAAATGGCGCGTGCTGACGATCGCTCTCGCCAGCCGAGCGGTGTCGCGTCATCGAGCCGCGGCGGCTCCTCTAGCTGGCGCAGCTTGTCGACGACAGAGATGGAATACGAGCTGGTGGAGTGTGACCCATCAATGGCAAACAAGCACTGGAGCGTGGCGAAAAAGCTCAGCGGCGTCTGCTCTCTGGGGCAGAGCCTGGTGACCGAAGAGACTGTTCGGTCTCTTCTACGTGAAGGGAAGCTTTCGGACCGCAGTGCGGTTCACGTACCCTCCGTCGACGAGACGGAGCCGCATCCCACAATGTCGGAGGTGGTCGTCTTCGTTGCGTATCTGGAAGCCGGGCTCCGCTTCCCTTCCGCCATGTTCGTTGGTGAGGTGCTGCAGGTCTACGGCTTGGAGCTGGTGCACTTGACCCCGAATGCCCTGGTGCGCCTGGCAGTTTATTGCTGGTCGTCGCGAACGGAGACGACGTGGCCTAGCGCCCCCCTGTCCGCGTTCCTCCACGACACGTGATGCCAGCCGAAGAAGCTAGACAAAGGGGAGTACTCAAACTTCGGGAGCATCAACTTTGTTCTGCGTTCATCCTGCACGGAGCTGTTCCCCGCGAAATCGACTCGGACCAAATGGGAGTCAAACTGGATGCGGCGGTGGTTCTACCACCGTGTGGCAAGCGGGAGCAGCCTGAAGTGGACGGGTCGCCCAATGGAGTTCAACACCTCCCCTTCGGTGACCCTCGACCGCAACGACGAGCAACGGGCGCAGAGACTGGTGGGGGTCGCCCTCCGGTTCAATATGCGAGACCTCACGGAGTACTTGATGTAGGCGTGGCCCCGCTTGCTTGGCAATGGCATATCCAACCTAGCCCCGTTCGCGTCGATGGCATTCGTCCGACAATGGCTTCGCTGCCGAGGCCCGCCGATCCAAGTGAGTCTTCGATCACATCTATTGCGCACGAAGTGATCACTGTAGATTGTCGTTTTAACCCCCTTTTATTGGCAGAACTCCTCCTCGAGGACACGGAACGCGCCGCGATAGTGTTCCTTGGGCCGTATGTGGCCAAGGAGCACAATCTCCGGGAGGCGGTGACGGCGAACGTAGGGTGGGTCAATCGCGTATGTGAAGCCCTCGACATCCCCGTGCCGGAGCGTGCCGTGCCAACCATTGGCCGGGGTCGCGGTCGGGATGGCAACGACAAGAGGGAGGCCTTTCCTCGCCGAAGGGCCTGGTCACCTACTGCCCGACCAAGCTTGGTGGCCACCCTTCCTGAAGGACCCGTGGGGGCTGAGGCCATGACGGTCATTGGCTCTGACCTGGAGGCGGAGGCAGAGTGCGGCGCGACCGGCAATAAGGGGCCCACGAGCGAGGCAGGTGACGAGGGCGCTGGGCACCACAAACTCGAGCTGACGTCGTCAAATGCAAAGCCTCGTCGCCTACACCAGCTGCGGGGACCGACGAGGCGCTTTCAGAAGCACCAAGCGAGCACGCTTCGCCTGCGGGGAGGAGTGGACAATTCCAAGTGGCGATGGCAGCGCTCTCGGAGTCGGACTCCGAGGCGGAAGCCGCGGGACCCAAAGTGGAGTTCGCCGCGCGGGATGCTGGCGATGCCCCCACTGTTGCTCCTACAGACACTGGCATGGCTTCGCGATAATCTTCGCCGCTTGGCAACGTAGGTAAAAACAACTCTTCTTGCGACTTCGCGAGACTTTCTCCGATCTACTCGTTGACACCATCGTCGGCATCAGCGGGCACGATCTCTGGGACGCGCACAAGGCTCTAGCGACGGAAGCGGCCGTCGTGGGGGCATACCTGCTCTGGATGTGTCTTCGATGTCCGCCCCTGCGGAGGCCGTGGGTGTAGAGGGCCGACGCCTGACTATCGCAGACTTTGTCCCTCGACCAGAGGTGCTACGAGCTTTGCAAGGGGCCGCAGACTACATGGACGCTGGTTTAGATCGGTGAACGCTATCATCATGCGGACCGGAGCTCTTGGAGAGCGCGCTGGAAGCCGTGGAGATGAAGGTGCGTGCAGCGACTGTTCGATTACATTTGCTTTTATAGGGATGTCGCTAACTGCCGTGTTGTACAGGCCCTTGCCCTTGCCTGTGCTCTGCAGGCGGCCCAGGTTCGTGAACGAGGTGGCTTGGAGGATCGACTCCGCGCCGCAGAGTCGGAGGTCGCCACTACTCGGCAATCCGCCGAAGACGCCCAAGTAGCCTGCGCCTCGAAGGACGAACGCGTTCGCTTCCTCGAGACCGAGGGCACGAAGGCTATCACCGATGCACAGGCATTGGCGGAGCGGACTCAGCGCCTTGTCTCCGAAGAACGCAAAGGCCTGCTACAGTGGCAGCATGGAGCTCAATGGAGGCTTTGGAGAGTGCGCTCTCCGACCTTGCCGTCGTGGTGCCACCTCGCACCTTCGAGCCCGAGGACTTGTCAAGCACCCTTCGGTGGATCGGAGAGGCTTCGGCGCTCGCATTAAGCGCTGCGCGCTCCTTCGGCAACCACTGTTCGCTAGTGACGACCCGGATCATTGGCCTTCACCACCGGGGTGCTTGCACGTTGGCTGATGAATAAGTCCCTGTACTGTGGTCTTTGTGGGGTGGGCACATGGTTCTTGTACAGCAGCTTTAGATTAGCATCTTGAGCTTTAGGACAGCTTTAGACTAGCATCTTAGACTAGCTTTAGGACAGCTTTAGACTAGCATCTTAGACTAGCTTTAGGACAGCTTTTGACTAGCATCTTAGCATATGCTTGGTGGTTAGCGACCTATAAATTTGTATCCCCAACCCTCAAAGTTGGCATGGCATTGTGTGAGAAATAAGCAAGAAAATTGCCCCATCCCCAAGTGTCATCCTCTCGATGAGAATAAGGATCTTGCTATCACCAACAAAGAAGACTCAATGAGTAACAAGTGGTATCGAGCTATACTATCCTCGTAGCCCGAGCATCTCTTGCTCATCTCCTTCTTCGCCTCGCAGCAGCCCCAACCGCAGAGCGGCAGCGCCTCCGCCCCCGCCACTCTCTCCGAGACGGCGAGCGGCTCGTCGGCGCCTCTCTCCACGCGCGGCCCCGCAGCGCGCCATGTCCGCAGGCGATCTCGGCCTTCGGTTGCCTCGAGCACGCGGCGTCGCAGACGGCCGAGCTTCGCCGCAGAGCAGCAGCGAGCGAAGCGGCGCAGAGACGGCCGCGGCGGCGGAAAGGGCGTCAAGGCGGCGGGGCGGAGAGCGGGCAGCGAACAGAGCGAGGCGGAAGCGGCGGCGGCAGATGCAGCGCGCGGCGGCAGCAGCGGAGGTCAAGGTTCGCGCGGCAAAGAATAGCGGCTCCATCTCGCGATGGCAGCGACGCGGATCTTGAGCGGGAGGAGAGGAAGGCGCGAGCGAAGCGGCGCGATGGGCGGCCGCGACGCCACGAGCGCGGCGGCGGCAGCTCGACAGCGCGACGCGCGGTGACGCTCTGGAGGAGGCGCGCGACGGTGGCGGCGTGCGGGTCGCGGAGAGCGCGGCCTTCACAGCGACGCGGCTCTCTCCCGGTTCGCATCGTGGTCACCACGAGTACGGTATCGTCGAGGACGTCGGCCCCCCGGCGAGTGGCCTACCTCACCAAGACCAACTACGCCGAGTGGGCTGCGGTAATGAGGGTAAAGCTCCAGCGCGGCATATGTGAGATGCGATCCGTGATGCGGCGACGTCGACCACGACCATGATCGACGGCGCTGGATGCTCTCGCATTGCGCCCCGCCCGAGATGCGATTCTCGCTACCAACAAGCGGATCGCCAAAGAGGCTTGGGACGCCATCGCCGCAAAGACGCATCGGCGCCGGCGCGCCCGCAAGTCTACATTACAGGCACTACGCAAGGAGTGGGAGAACCTGGCCTTCAAGCTAGGTGAGGACGTCGATGACTTTGCTCTCCGTCTCAACACTCTGTTGCAGAAGTTGGTGCAGTTCGGTGACGACACCTACGGCGAGGAGAGAGCGTGGAGAAGCTCTTCGTGCGTCCCCGAGAAGTACAAGCAGATGGCTCGCTCGATCGAGTCTCTGCTGGACCTCTCCACGATGACGATCGAGGTGGCGTTGTGTCGCCTCAAGGTCGTTGACAGCGATGAGCCCCAGCGCCTCTCGGGACCCGTCACCATTGGCGGAAGCTCCTCTCACTCGGGAGCGGTGGTCGCCGCCAAGGTGACAGGAAGAAGGGAGCCTTCTTCCACGACAGCGGCAAGCGCGGCAAGCGCGCAAAGACGCCAGCAGGCGCGAGGACGTGCCGAGGTGATGGCCGTGAGGCGCCAGGCGGCGCGGCCGGCAAGCAAAGCCAAGACGAGGCGACTCTTGCCACAATGCGGCAAGCTTGGTCATTGGGCCAAGGATTGTCGGCGACCACGACGCAGCGGCCCACGCCAGCGTCGCGCGCGGAGGAGGAGCGGCCGGCTCTGTTCATTGCTCATGCGCGAGCATCGAACTACCTCGGCCGCACCGCCGCGGCGACTCTCCTCCACCTTGACGAGCCAAAAGCACACACCTCCTCGGCGGCGATTCCGCAACGACAAGACCGACGGGTGGTGCTCGACACCGGCGCCACCCATCACATGGCCGGTCGACGGAGCTCTTCGCCGAGTTTGACTCTAGCGTCCGAGGCTCGTCAAGTTTGGGGCGCCCGCGTGGAAATCAAGGGCGTCGGCTCTGTCATCTTCACCACCGTGTCCGCGAGCACAGCCGCTCACCGGCGTCTACTACATCCCCGACTGCGGAACTCCATCATCGCCTTGGGCGGTGGATGAGAACGGCTCGCGTGTCGAGATCGAGCACGGTGCCGCGGATTTGGGATCTTCGCGCGCCTTCTTGCCAAGGTAACCAGAGGCGCAAATCGACTCTACATTCTTCACGTGCGGTGGCACAACCCCTCTGTCTCGCCGCTCGTCGGACGACGAGGCGTGGCGATGGCACGAGCGCTTTGGGCACCTTTCACCGAGGCCCCGGCGGCTCGGTGCCACGAAATGGTGCGAGGCCTGTCGTGCCTTGACCATGTGGAGCATTTCGCGACGTCTGCGTGTTGACGGCGCAGGCGACTCCTTTCCCCGGGGCGAAGTTTCCGAGCCAAGGAGAGGCTCGAGCTCGCACGGACTTGTGTGGCCGTGACACCGCCACACCGAGACGACGCTATTTCTGTTGCTCGCCGACGACCTCTCCCGCTACATGTGGGTGATGGTCCTCGGCGGCAAGGAGAGGTCATGGCGCCATCAGCGCGACGCAAGCCGCCTGCGGAGGCGAGCGCGGCCGCAAGTCGCTGCGCGTCTTTGCGCCAGACAACGGCGGCGACCACGGCGGTGGTCGCGTCATCTTTGCGATGAGGCATTGGCGCCACTACTCGCTACCGCATCTGCCCGCAGCAGAACGGCGTCGCCGAGCAGCGCAACGAGGCGGTTGTAGGGATGGCTCGGGCTCTCCTCAGCGAGAGGATGCTGCGGTGTCTTACGGGAGAGGCGGTGACGGCCGTCTACATCCTCAACCGCCGCTTACCAAGGCGCTCGACGGCGGGACGCCGCACGAGGCTTGGCACGGGCGCAAGCCGGCGGTCTCCCACTTGCGGGTCTTGGCTCCTTGCGCTCGCCAAGGAGCTTGGCCACATCGGTAAGCTCGACGGCGAGAGCACTCGGGAGTGTTCATCGGCCACGCGGAAGGCTCGAGGCCTCACGCATCCTCGACCTGTCACACGGCGCGCCCGCATCTCGCGTGACGTTGTGTTCGACGCGGCGCAGGGCGACGGGACAAGGCGGTGGGCAGCGGTTCGACCGACTTCGACTCGTGGACTTTGTTGTCGACTCACGCCCACTTCGAGAGAGCGGGAGCTAGCGGCTCGTCTTCACCGAGCTCGCCCACCTCAACACCTTGCTCGCCACGGCTCCGCGAGTGCTCCACCACCTCGCACGGCCACGCCCCACTCTTCACCACCGCCACTCCACGCTCTCCCACACCGGCCACCACTCTCGCACCGACGGCCACACCACCGGATCGCCCCGATAGCCGGCCCACGACGAGCGGCGCATGGTGGAGTTCGCTACTCATTGCTCTCACGACGAGGACCGCGTCGACGCTACCACGATGACGAACCTCTGCGCTTATCGCACCATGGACAACATCCTCGGCGAGCCGCCGTCGCCCTCGGATCGGGCGCAACACGACCGAGGGGCTGCGCTTGGCGTGCGACGACGGCGAGCCCCGCCTTCGCCGAGGCGGAGGAGACGCGGCGTGGCGTGTCGCGATGAAGCAAGAGATGGACGCCGCCGTGCGGAACCGACGTGGGAGCGGCGGATCTTCCGCCGGCCACGCGCGATCACCCTTAAGTGGGTGTTCGCTAAAGCGGGGAAGCCGGCGCCATCGTCAAGCACAAGGCTCGCTTGGTGGCACGAGGCTTCGTGCGCAGAGGGTCGACTTCGATGACGCCGCACTGCCGCACGCATGGAGTCCGTTCGTCTTCTCCTCGCACTTGCAGCCCAGAGGATTGGCGCGCCCATCACATGGACGCCAAGTCCGCCTTCCTCAACGGCGACTTGAAGGAGGAGGCCCACGTCCGTCAACCGCCGGATTCGTCATCCCGGCAAGGAGGGCAGGTTCTCGCTGCGCGCAAGGCCCTACGGCTTGCGGCAGCACCACGAGCCCGAACGCTAAGCTGGACTCCACCTCAAGCAAATGGGGTTCCAGCAGAGCGCACACGAGGCCGCGGTCTACCGGCGGGCAAAGACGGCAACACCTGGCCGCGTGGCGTCACGCCGACGACACGGTGATCACCCGCCCAGGAGGCCGAGGTCGAGGCGTTCAAGGCGAGATGAAGACCGCCTTCCGGATGAGCGACTGGGGGGCTCTCTCCTTCTACCGGGATCGAGGTCCACCAGCGGCTCGATCTCCCTTCATCGCATCGCCACGCCAAGCGCACCATCGAAGTGGCGGGCTCACCGATCGCAACCCACCCCACACTCCTATGGAGGAGAGGTCGGCCGAGTCGTGAGAGCACGGCGGAGGAGGCGGACGCGACGCAAGATCTGGCGCATTGTGGGCGCCTTCGCTACCTCGCCCACACGCGCCCGTCATTTGGCGTTCGCCGTCGGCTCGTCGGTCGGTTCATGCGGCGGCCGACGACGAGCATCGGCGAGCCGTGAAGAGGATGCTCCGCCACGTTGCGGGCACCTCCGACCACGGCTTGCACTACCCGAGGTGTCCCGACGCGCGCGACTTCATCCGGCACAACGACGGCGACCACGCAGCGACATCGACACCAAAGCAAGAGCACAAGCGGATTCTCTTCTTCCTCGGCAAGTGCCTCGTTAGGTGGCGATCGGTCAAGTAGCAGTGGTGGCCCCGTCCACCGTGAGGCCGAGTACATAGCGGCTTCCACCGCTCGACTCAGCGCCTGCTCGCTCGATCGCTGGTGATCTCTCGGCAGAGACATCGGCGGTGGCGCGCGGGGTGGATAGCAAGTCCACTGGCTCGCAAAGAACCTCGTTTTCCACGAACGAGCAAGTACATCCGGGTGAAGTACCACTTCATCCGAGGTCGTTGGATGAAGGCAAGATCAAGGCGAGCTACATCAACACCACGGATCAGCTTGCGGACCGCTCATCAAGCCTCTTGGGAGGGTCAAATTCCTCGAGCTCGCTCTAGGATCGGGATGGTTCAACTTTCCCACAAGACGACGCACAAGACTTAGGGGGAGAATGATGAATAAGTCCCTGATCGTGGTCTTTGTGGGGTGGGCACATGGTTCTTGTACAGCAGCTTTAGACTAGCATCTTGAGCTTTAGGACAGCTTTAGACTAGCATCTTAGACTAGCTTTAGGACAGCTTTAGACTAGCATCTTAGACTAGCTTTAGGACAGCTTTTGACTAGCATCTAGGACTAGCATCTTAGCATATGCTTGGCCGGTTAGCGACTATAAATTTGTATCCCCAACCCCTCAAAGTTGGCATGGCATTGTGTGAGAAATAAGCAAGAAAATTGCCCCATCCCCAAGTGTCATCCTCTCGATGAGAGTAAGGATCTTGCTATCACCAACAAAGAAGACTCAATGAGTAACATTGGCGAAGCCGCCACCCCGCACTGGAGCCGCCGCCGAAGCGGGGTTATGTCCGAGCGGTGCATGCGCCCGCGCTCAGACGGGCCTTCAATGAGCGCCCGTCCCTAACCCTTCCAAGTGGCGGCAGCGGAGCTAGCGGATAGACGACGTAGACGTGCGAGCGTTTCGTCCCTAACCCTTCCAAGTGGCGGCAGAGGAGCTTGCGGCTAGACGATGTAGACGCTTACCCACATGCTGTTGTTTACTCCGAAGAGCGCACACTGAGGCTTCCCTCGACATGTCTTATTTTATATTCTGAAGAGTGAGCGCGGAGGTCTCGCCTCAGCGCGATTTTTTTATATACATATACTCCGTATAGTTGCCCGGGACGACTAAGTTCCTAGCGCTTTATATTTCGCAGAGTACGCCGAGGCGCGAGGTCATCGTGCGATTTTTTATACACCGTAGAGTTGCCTGAGATGGCTAAGTTCCCGACGCTTTATACTCTGCAGAGTACGTCGAGGCACGGGGCTGTCGTGCGATTTTTTTATACTCCGTAGAGTGCACGCAAAGGCTTGCCTCCATGTGTCTTATTTATACTCCGAAGAGTGCACGTGGAGGCTCGCCTCCACGTCTTATTTATACTCCGAAGAGTGCACGCGGAGAGGAGCCTCCGCGTGTTTTATTTATACTCGGATGCTTGCCTCCGCGTGTCTTCTTTATAATCCGAAGAGTGCCCACGGAGGCTCGCCTCCGCGTTTCTTATTTATACTCCGAAGAGTGCCTGCGAAGGCTCGTCTCCACGTGTCTTATTTATACTCCGAAGAGTGCCCGCGGAGGCTCGCCTCCGCGTGTCTTATTTATACTCCGAAGAGTGCCCACGGACGCTCGCCTCCGCATGTCTTATTTATACTCCGAAGAGTGCACGCGGAGGCTCGTCTCCGCGTCTTATTTATACTCCGAAGAGTGTATACGGAATGGGACAATGTCTTTATGAACGGTGCGCTTTATTAATTTCCCATTTGCGGATTTGCTCCCACGCGTAGATAGAGTTCGGCTATATGATAAAGAACCAAGAGAACACTACTCCCTACAGAGCGAGCGGCAGCCCCTTCGCCTTGTTAGAGTCATCACCGCCAGCAGCCTCGATGGCGGTTTTGTACACACGAACGAATTCCCTGGGGTCCGTTTTGCTGTTGTACAGCTCAATGGTGGGGAACTTGAAGTCCTCTGGCCATGCCGACTGCTGTAGGCCGGCGGAGAGTGGAGACTCCAGGTCTACACGTCGAAGCACAGCGCGATCGGAGATGGGGGTTCTCGCAGCTGTCCGCCCGGTCGGGTGTGGCTTCTGCCGCCACTGCCGGCGGCGTTTGCTGGCTCCGACCTCTTGTATTTCCCGCACGGTGCCTTGGAGATCTACCAGTTCCCGCTGCAGCGCACCGAGGGCTGCCAGCAAGGTATTCTCTACCGTTGGGGCAGTTGCATCGGCCTGAGCGGTGGTGCGGGCTGCTAGGTTGCTAGTGACCACGGCTTGCTCAGCAAGGCTGTTCAGCGCGCCAGTGCGACGGGCCCCAAGGTCGGCGACGAGATCGGTGCCGCCGTCGGGGCCACGCTCCGCCCCGCGTTGGACGGAGGGTCACTGGGCATGCCAACGCGAGCATCGACGTCGCTGCTCCTGCTGACCCAAGCGCCGCCGACGAGGCCAGATGTCGCGCCGTCGGCGAGGCTAGCTGTTGTGGCACGCGTGTCGACGTCGACGTTCGCCACACCAGTGTCACCTTCAGCATCGGTCTCCGATGTCGACGCAGGTGGCCCGCCGACCGAGGCCACCGTGCTCCGCTTCCTCGTCGTCGTTGATGAAGCTTTCTTAGGTGCCATCCTTTCTCACAATCTACGGCTTGCTCTCCGTCGTCCCTACGGACAGTGCCAACTGTTGTGACTACTGATCAAACAATAAAGTAAGAGAGTAGTGGGGTGGTTGAGATGGGTGAACAATGTTTGCCCCCTCTCCATGCGCAGGCCTTATATATATATATATATATATATATATATATATCCTCATAAAGCATAATTATAACTTTGCACTTACAGACACACGTCTCTCCCAAAGGTATATAGGTCATTACATATATCATGTTGGGCTTTATAATTCTCTAACAGGCCAGATCGGCTCAGGTGGGGGCCACCCCTACTACATCCCTAATTCTTATATTTTGTTCAGCCTAATAGTGTGTAATGTATTGTTGAAAAATATTTACTAATCAATTGCCTTTAGTTCTTTACAAATAAAAAAACAATGAAGCTATTCATTTATCCCTCCTCTCCTATTGACACCTGCTATTTGCCCACATGTGGCATGGTAATGTAATACTTATTTTTCTTGTAACAAGAGAAGAAAATTATGAATTGTGGAAGCATCCCCTTTCTTTAGTTTCTATTTTTAATTACGATAGGAAATAGCAACTACCTACCATCCATTACAGTTTCATTTTCATCACTTGATCAAAACTATAGTTGTTCTATCAAGTGGGAACTCCTAGTTGCATTACTCCCTAGTCTCACTTATAGAGGCCGAGAGATGGAATTTGATGAAGTCATCTTCCTTTCTTTTCTGGTTCATCAATTCTCTCCTGCATGATAATGTTGTAAAATTACAGGAGATGTTCCCCGAGTATGTGGTCAGCTGGCTGTTTCCCGGGCCTTTGGAGACCGGAATCTAAAATCGATGTTGAGAGTAGAGCCCGACATAAGAGTTGAAGAGATAGACCATACAGCTCAGCTACTTATCCTTGCTAGCGACGGTGTTTGGAAGGTACCTTCTGATTCCTGTGTTTTATTTCAAAAACATTTAAAATAAATATATCAAAAACTGTACCTCACTGTTGTATTTTTCCTCTCTTTTTTTTGGTTGAACTAGGTAATGAAGAACCAAGAAGCAGCTGATTTGGCTAAAAGGTTCAAAGATCCACAAGCAGCGGCGAAGAAATTAACTGCCGAAGCACTTAGAAGAGACAGCAAAGATGATATATCATGCGTCGTTGTTCGGTTTAAGGTAGAATAAGTGGATCTCAGGTGGCTTGTGCAGCACCGTCATGTCTCGTGTGGCGTCACTGAGTTTGAGAATGGAGCGAGTTTCAATAGTAAAATGCACAGTTTGATAAGATGTATTTTCTGCGACGTTGCTGTTTGTAAATGATGCGTTCACTCGATTGTAGGGTAGTAATAATAGCACAGACATGTACATTGTTTGTCCATCCAAAAGGTACATTCGTGGGGATCATAAGAGCCATCTGAATAGCTGTTGTGTAAACGATGGTTTGAGTTAGCTCCATTGTGAGTGGTTATTGTTTTACTAGCACAGTTCCCTTAGTGGCGATTGTATTAGTTTTTGCTGGTGGTGTTTGACTGTGTCTTATGACTTTTAGTTGATAATAATAATGTCTGAAAGAAGTGGCTTTTATTAAAGGGATTTTTACAGTACATTTTACTGGTAATAGAAAGATGGTAGTAGAAATAAAATCTGATTATTGATTTGTGAGAGTTTTATAGGTTTTTATTTTTCAACCTAGTTTTTTCGGGGGAGTATTTTGGATTAGTTTAGCTCACGGGCGTCGCTAGCTCTGTTGGACCGATGACAACCGGTGAGGATTTGGTGCCGGTCGCCTTGCTGCTAGACCAGTGGATGTTTAGGGGCTTCAACCCGGGCTTTGACCATGTCTTCCGAACAATTTCAGTACATATGGCGCAAGACGATTCCACATATATATCGAGGTCAGAATGGGATCGGGTGTTTTCACGTCTCACCGTAGTACCCGGTTTGTCTTGATTGGTGATTGATAAACAAGAAGGAAAATGGAAAAGTCGAAAATCTACATAAGCTTCCGTTGAGGTCCTTAGTTTAGTCAAGTAGGCGAGGGTATTTTCATCGCGAAGGATTCAATCCAGCCACAGGTTACCCTACTGTACGAGTACTGCACTTCTACTAGTAGCTATAATTCGAGTACGTAGGACATAGCAATATGTGTAGTAGATAACTATACTATGCGTGTGTGCCCTTAATTTGTTGCAACCAAGCAATCGATCAGTGATCAGGCGGTGGTACGTGGAGCGCGACATTGGCCGGCGCGCGTCAGAGTTCATCGACAGGGTCCGCTGTGGCATGCTCGCCGCCGCCGGGCAGCAGGATGATGGGCCGTCGTCGTACGCATCATCATAGGCCGCGTCCAGTGCGAGCGCGTGCACCCGCATACGTACAAAGTACATGTGACTGAGCCAGCTGGCCGCCAAGACGTCTGGTTTGTTTTAGCGATGTATGTCAATTTGAATCATACAAATAAATTTATACGAGGACAGTACATCACATAGCGCGTTATGTCACTTGTTTCGTTTATAATTTTATCTTTTTAGAGATTTTATTCCTAAAGTATGGATGATACTATAATTAAATCCTAACTAATCTGAACTATTAGATCATAAAGATTAGACAACTCATATTCATTTTAAGGGGCGAGCAATTGAAAAAATAAGGGACAGATCCGTGCACGTGATAGGAGCGAGAGGAATGGAGTGCGTGGTACACCCGTGACCCCCTGTCTTATCCCTAGAGGAAGACGGTTTCGAGAGGAGTGGAGAAACCGCGTCGAGAAGCCAGGTGTTCATATTGGCTTTTAGCTTTTCTAAGCAGAAGTCAATACAAATAAGGCCTTATTGAGAAGCATTGAAGTAGAGGTGGCCAAATGGGTGGTGACCTAGGCACAGCCAGCGAGCTGACAGGTCGGCATGCGCCCATTTAGTCCGACGAGCCAAGGCAGGCACGGCTTGCCTGTTTTAGCCCGGCTAGCCCATTTAAGCCCAAAAATGTAAAAATTCCGAAAAAAATGTAGAATCTGAAAAAAGACAAAATAATTTTTAGAAATGTAATAATGAGCTTTATTAATGTTTAAATGGTCGCCTCGTTAAAGCTATGCCAAGTAAAAACTCAACTTGAGAAAAACTTGGTAAATAAAAAAGAACTCAACTTGAAAAAAAACTTAGCAAAGAAAAAAGAGTATAGCATATAGATTGGCAAAGAAAAAAGAGTATAGCATATAAGTCTACAGTACATGTAAAAAATTAAAAAATATACATCGATGCTCTAAGAAACGCCAGCTGTGTCATCGTTTAGATAGAGATTGTTGAATGTGTTTTTCAACTCTATATTCTCTATCGAGTGTTGAGGTCGCTCATCATCTTGTTCCGTCCTTCACTGTGAGAAGTACTTCCACCATATCACTCATGAGACTTCCTCTTCTTTCCTCCAATATTCTTCCAGAAAGATTAAAAGCAAACTCAAAAGAAATCGTTGAGACAGGAACAATTAACATATCCCGTGCTAATATAGATAGCAC
Source organism: Dendrocalamus sinicus (assembly GCA_036346575.1). Classification (NCBI taxonomy): domain Eukaryota; kingdom Viridiplantae; phylum Streptophyta; class Magnoliopsida; order Poales; family Poaceae; genus Dendrocalamus; species Dendrocalamus sinicus. The sequence continues at coordinate 22,461,626 of CM070646.1, read as the reverse complement.
TAGATATGTTAGTTTGTGCTCGTGCCACCATCCCAAAATGTTGAAGTCCTCAGCACTGTGATTTACGAAATCGCTATCCAGAAAGACTGGTAGTTGCCCATTGGTATGGATTGCTCCAGCACTTGATGTTGTGGAACTTGATCCTTCAGAGGATCTTGGTACACCAAAGATTTTGCCCACATATTTGTCTTCTTACTTGTGGTGTGTGTTGTGGAGGTCGTTGCAAATGAACTCTCTGAAACTTTTATATGTACTTTTGATAAAATTCAAGCAATTTTGTATGAACAACTAAAAAATAGTTAGAATAATTTATTCCTGCAGTTTCACGCAAAAGTGAAAGAACATTAGTAATCCTTCAATTTCAGCTTTTGGATCTAAAATAAATGCAAATACGTATAAAGGGGGACAGAGGGCAGTGACGGAGGAAGGGGCGTGAGCCAGGGCAGCTTAGGAAATGGGGAGGGACGGTGGTGGAGGAAGGGGAAAGAGACGGTGGTGGTGAAGGATGGGAGAGGGATGATGGCGACGGAGGAAGGGGAGGGGCAGTGGAGGAGGAAGGGGAGGGATGCCAGCAGCAGAGGAATGGGAAGGGAGGCCGACGTCGAAGGAAAGGGAAGGGAGTTCGGCGCTAGAGAAAGCATGAAGGGATTTAGCAGAGCAAAGGGGAGGGAGGGAGGTGACGAGAAGCGAGGATGGAAAGGACAGTGAAGCAGGGATCACGCAATTTCATCCACAAGGCCTAGAGGATTCATGCGGGTGTATCAAAACGCGTGGAATGGACATCTAATCACCCCAACGCAATGTCAAGCTATCTCTACATCTCCTGGTCTTTTCAAAAGAGCTATGTCTCGCATGAGACATTGCTCTCTTCTCTTCATTTATTCTCCTTCCACATCAGTTTTCTGCTGAATTAGCCTCCTATAGAAACTGCTGAGGTAAACCTATTGGGAGTGCCCTAAGAAGCAAGGAGGTCACAAATATAAGAAATAGTTAATTGCATTAGACAACACACATATATATCTACTAAATGACATGCTATATATATTCAACCTCTTTTACAGCATTATATGGATAGACGCAACACAATATGGATAGATGGTAGAACATTGCAATAACTTCACTCTTAATTCCTCAGTATACATCAATTGTGACAAGACGTATATAAGAAAATGGATTATGATTAATAAACATCAGGAGCAACAAGAGATAGTATCACTATAGCAATACATCACTATCCCCGCATCATGAATCCTCTACAGATTTGTGAATTATTGGAGGGTGGCCCAACTCCAAACCAACCGCGCCTCGGAAAGCCGGCCACGGGGTAGGCCCGCCCATCCCCACCGCTCCACTTCGCGACGTACGGGGCCACGCGGGACCTGTTACTCTGACGAGTGGGGCCTTTCGCTCCATGCTGTTGTGTCAGTGGGAGAGGACACGGTGCGGCAGCGTGAGAAGAGTTGGAATGTGACTTGGATTACGACCGCCTCGCTTCCGCACTCCACCGCCCGCGTCGTACTCTTCCAGTCTTCCTCCTACCGATCCGATCTGCCTGGCCCTTTTTCACTCTCACTTCTCACCCTGCGCTTCGTGCTTTGTTCTTTATCTAGCGAGAGCCCGCCGTAACATACACAATTGCAGCTAGGGGTGAAAACGAATCAGATAGTTTTCGATTGATCTGGATAAAAACGAATACGGATTATATTAAATCAGATTTTCAACAGATAATTCTTGGATCGAAAACAAATACGAATTTTTTTTGTCGAAAACGAATATAAATACAGTAAACCTGATATCCGGCGAATACAGATACAAATACGGATTAACCGAATAATACAGATCCAGATATCCGAGATTTCAGCCCAATATTGTCCAACCCAAGCCAGCCTCTCTCATCTCCCCTGCCACCAGCCCACTAGCAAATATTTGTGTTTATTAAAAATAAATTTAGTATTGTCGATAGATTAAAATTTATACCGATTAAATTGATGTATTGTCGTTTAAATCATTTTGATGTAAATTTAAATTCTTAATTTATTTATTAGTCACATGTAAATGGTAGAAATTCATTAAGAATTATTTAGGACTTTTGAAAAAAAAATAACTGCCATTTGAAGATTTAAAATCTATACAATGGTATGACTATTGTGGATAAAAATATTTATGCTTGTTTAGATTTCATTAATGTTTTGATAAGATAAATTATTTATGTGTTTTCATTTATTTTAATGTATAGTTTAAGGGGTTTTCATGTTTCGATAAATATTTGTTTCGATTCGTATTCGCTCCGTATCTGTATTCGATATTATTCATATTTGTATTCGTATCCGAATTATCCGTATTCGTATCCGCATCCGAGAAAAAAAAAATGAAAACAAATATGATAGAAACATTATTCATTCGTATTCAATCCGTTTGCATCTCTAATTGTAGCCTACCCTGCCCCCGCCACATGATGTGAAACGAGCCTTTTCTTCTTCTCCACCCTCGATAGAGAAAATAGTACGGGGACTAAAAGTAGTGACTCTTCAGATTGGCACAGAAGTCAAAAGGATAGAAATGAGAAAGCGCCTTCTTTCTTCATATGTAGGTTCTGTTTACGTAGGCTTTTGATTTTAGTTTATAAATAGTAACAATTTATAAAGAAACTTATAGAGGTAGATATTTACGTGCGATTTTGACTAATATAAATGAAGTCACTATAGTGAATACTATAATCAACTAGTAGATTCCATCTTAAAACACTTTATTTAAAAGTTAGATACTATATAAAAGCATTCTCTACTATTAGTGATAATATGTTCTCTATTTTCCCTCTCTCAGAAAAACGATTTCGGGCACCCCCTAACCTTCTTGCACCGGCAGGCGTGCCAGCACCTTCCCTCTCTTCTCGCTCGCTCGCCCAACTCAACAGATCCTGCACCGCTGCCTCCTCCTCCTCTTCCCATGCCCCGCCGGCTCTCCTCTGCCGCTAGGGCTGTGCATTTTTCAACCGAACCGAACCGGTCAACTCGGTTTGACCGATTTTTGGTATTCGGTTCGGTTTTCAAATTTTGAGTTTCTTGGTATTCGGTTTTTTCGAGAAAAACCGGTTAAAAACCGAAAATACCGATCATACCGAAAATACATTTGCTCTACGTCAGTCGTCAGTTCTTGCGGCTCTGCTGTTCTTTGGTGTTATGGTGTTAGCAGGCTGCCTTACGGCCAACAGCCCATGAGTGCAATCGTCTGGGCCGCCCATGAGTGCAAGATATGTGCTGCGGCGGGTTGTCAAAATGTCAAAGAAATAAAGGCCCATCCAACGCTAGCTAACACAGTAACACTGCTCAAAGCTAGCGATGCCCAATTGCCCATGAGGCATGAGTGCAATCGCCTGATGCTTCTTTCTTTCTTGTTTTTTTTTGCTTTCTTTCTTTAGCAGTTGCGCTTCGGATTTGGTGCTTCGTCTCGCTAGTCGCTATATCGTTTACAATTCGCGTCAACTTTGGTAAATATGGTATTTACCGATACCGCACCGAAATAAATTAGGATTTACCGATACCGAACCGTATTCTAAAAATACCGTATATTACCGAACTACAAACACCGTATTTACCATATATACCGAACCGATTAAACCGAAAAAACCGATTGCACAGTCCTATCTGCCGCCATTCTTTGACTCCTCGTCGTTGGCAACCACGATCTCGTTGGTGCTCGGTGACGATGACCTCCTCTGCAAGATCTTGCTCTGCCTTGCCCCCTCCCTTCCCAACAAATCCCGTACCGCCTCCTCCTCCCCTCCCCACGAGCCGCCAGCCCTCCCTTGCCGTCGTTCTTCGGTTCCCCCGCCGTCGGTGGCTATGATCTTGTCGATGCTCGGCAACGATGACCTCCTCCACAAGATCCTGCTCCACCTTTGTAATGCCCGCATTTCTGGGGTCGTTAGACTACCCTTGCAACTGTCCAGGATTGTTCAGCTGCGAGAACTGTAGATGAGTGTACACTATTTCCATCATAAGCTTAAGCATAAAAATCAAACTTTATTACAAAATTAATGCTTCGCAGCCAAAATTTACATAACGGGGCGTTCAATCCAAAGTTATATTACAATACAAAAAGAAACTCTACAAGCATGCCTGAGTACAAAATAAACCCTAACACTAGGCGTCGTCTACATCGTAGTACTCCTCAACGTCATCTTCGTAGATTTCTTTATTTTCTTAGTAAGCATCTTCTATTTATGATTTTAGCAAGCATGAGTACAATCAACCGTACTCAACAAGTCACATGGGAAAATTCTATATAACTACTTGCCAAAGTTTTCAAAAGATGGGGATATAGTGGTTTTATTAAAGTATTGGATACAATTTTATTTGTAAACATTTTTGAATACAGAAAAATAATTACTTCTTAAGGAATTGGGGTTTCAATAGCTTGCTTACAAACCTTCAACATTTTCAAATCATTTCCAAGTCTACTTATGCTTCGCTGTCGGATTCACCCACAACGTATTTGAATACCATTTATAAATGACTCTACAGAGCTGCCCAGCTTTACCGACAAGATTTCTTAACTCTCACGTCCGGGTTCAAGAAAACAAAGCTTTTCACTATTCATCTCTTTATATAGCCTCTACCCGGTAGGGACTAGGCAACATAGGCAGTCGGCATTCCACTGGCCAACGCGGAAAGCGTGCAATCTGACTCTCATGTAATCTTACTGTTGTTAATTATGGTTTTACCGTTTTCATACCACCTTTTATACACGCGGACTATTCCCTTTTCGGAACCCCAATAATCTGTAGATTAACTATAAGCGATGAATCGAGTCAAGGGGAAGGACTTCACCTAAATATATCAGTAACTTGCAACTGCTACTGAACCTAGGCAAGTATGCCTTTGATTATTGAATTAGAGTAAGTTTGCTTTAAACATATTTTTATGCTAGATTAATACCATTCCTTGCATAAAATGAACTTTTAAAAGAAATCATGTGCTTAATGATTATATTCTTGAGATTAATAATGATGATGAATATGAAAAGATTAGGCAGTTAAAGAAGTCATTGTCGTACCGATAAATAAAAGGTGGGTGGAGGGTGCCCTAGAAAGGAATGATAATGGCAGGTGTGGGGCCATCTGCATATGAATATTATATAAGGATAAACCAACTTTCACTCAGTAACGGGCCGTATTTAATGTATCAGCCATGATCTCGTCAAAGACAGGCAAAACTCAATTACCTTATCAAGTTACTATACACTCCACATGGGTAAGGAGTATATGATTATGAGGATGGGGTAAGGCCATAGAGGGCAAAACCCAATGCGCATATATTAGCGCGGTGGAGTGTTGGGTGAATACAAGTTCGGCCCGATCAACGACTAGCTCATTATCGGGTAGGTGTCAGATGAGGGTGAGAAACTACTCATAGCTAACGACTATGACTAGCTGAGTGAAGGTATAGTATATGGTAATAAATGAAATAGCTCTGTATTCTGATTTGAGCATCGTATATAAGGAAATACAAGGAAACCAATGGTAATTAAAGTCAAAGTAGTTATAGGTAAAACGATACCAACCTGTGCAGAGTTTAAATTGTGATTCACACCTGTCGCCTGAACGGGAGGCTACATGAGCCTATCAGTGGCATTTTCTCTGAATACAAGTGATTAATAGATTTATAAACTATAATTGGACATTTTTTTACCACATAAAACCTTATTTTTAAATGATGATGAATGAAATAGAATTGTTGAGACGAGGAATTATTGGCATGAAATTGCATGTTGCTTTGAATGCTTACTGAGTATTTTTGTACTCAACTTTGCTATCATTTTCCATTGTTTAGAAGTAGGTCAATCCAAAGATTTACTTGGTTCAGGCGAAATATATGTGGAGTTTAACTACTGCTCTAAATGGAGTGCAAAGAACCTGGAGTACGACGCGTACGGGACGGACACCTCGTATGGATGTTGGGATAGGTAAGCGAAGGATGGGAGTAGTTTCTGTGAACTCGAGTATATTAGTGTGTAACTATTTACTCATCTTCGTCCTTGTATAATTATTAATTAGAACCATTTCTTTTTGCAGTATTGTAATATTCGTACAGAACTTTTTAAGCCCTCTTTCGGATTGTAGGCCTACATGGTAATAATATTGTAATAATGTTGTACCGTCTCTAGTTATTATTCTACTGCAACACTTTGGTGTCACTATTATTCAATAAAATAGGAATTTATCCTATTTTGTTAGGTAATAATCACATATATGTACCGTTAGCTATATATGTACCATTAGCTAAGGAAGCGATGGCACGGTTGTCACACAACATCGTTATCATGTGCTTCAATGCAGCAGGGGGAGGGATCCTCTGGCGGCTCCAAGTCTGGTAACCATTGATGCAAGCTGCCGCGATGATGGGCTCATAGTGGTGGCATGGACAAAAGCAGGGAATGGCCAAGATCTGGTGGCAGACGCAACTTCTCAAAGTACAAGTGCTGCAACTACGGCAAAATGGGTCATTAGGCCAAGGATTGCCGCAGTCGACAGAAGTGGGCCGAGGCTCATCTAACGCAAGACGATGACGATAAGGCCACACTCCTGATGGCCAAGGCTGAGTCCTCGACACGGCAAGCCACCGTTCTATGACCACTCACAATGGCATCGACCATGGCTTCGACCACTGCTTCGAATGTTCTTTCGACCATGACTTCGACCACTCCTTCGACCATGGGTTCGACCACTCATCCCCATCACCGTGAAGCAGACCCCTCCGATAGGTCAAGGCAAAGGTCTTTGCGCAGCTAGATCGGGAGGAGGCACACGACGACAAGCTTAGGTACCTCGATACCAGAGTGACAAACCACATGACCAGCTCTCGCGAGGTACTCTCCAAGCTGAGCTCTGAGGTGATAGGCACAGTGAAGTTCAGTGACGGCTCTATCATCAACATCAAGGGCGTGGGACGATCCTCTTCACATGCAAATTCAGATAACATCGCACCCTTATGGGGGTGTACTATATTCCCTGGCTCACCACCAACCTCATCAGCATCGGGCAGCTTGATGAGACGAGCTACCGAGTGCCGATTGATGGTGGGATTATAAGGATACGCGATGAGCGGCAGCGTCTACTGGTGAAAGTCAGGTGCTCACCCAGCCGACTATATCCACTCGAACTTAAGGTCGTGCAAACGGTGTGCCTGTTGGCAAGGAGCTCGATGGAGACGTGGCAGTGGCACGCAAGGTATGGTCATCTGAATTTCTAGGCTTTACGCAAGCTCGCACAATGTAACATAGTATGAAGGCTACCGCGGATTGATCAAGTGGATCAAGTTTGGGATGGCTGCCTCGTCAGTAAACAGTGGTGGGCTCCTTTCCTGGAGCAGGGAAAGGACTGCGCGCGGGATGTTCTCAACCTCGTCCACGGCAATCTCTGCTGGCCAATTACACCAACGACGTCGAGTAACAACAACTACTTCTTGCTGCTTATGGGCGACCTGAGCTGCTACATGTGGCTCAGTCTCCTTGCGAGCAAGGATGAAGCTCCAGCATCGATTGAGCACTCTCAGGGCATGGTGGAGATGGAGACAGGGTGCAAGTTCAAGGTGCTCTGAACCGACCACGATAGGGAATTCATGTTGGTGGAATTCGACAAGTACTGCACCGAGCATGATGTGCAGCGGCAGCTCACGGCCCCTTATTCCCTACAGCAAAACGGGGTCGTTGAGCGCCGCAACCAAACGGTGGTTGCCATAGCGCGCAGCATGATGAAGGCGAAGGGGCTCCCCAGGAGGTTATGGGGTGAAGCCGTCTCCAATACTATCTTCATCCTCAACCGTGTGCTGACACGCGTCGACGCCATATGAGGCTTGGCATGGCAAGCGCTCGGCAGTGCACTTCCTTCACACCTTCGGCTGTGTAGCGTATGTCAAAAACACGAAGCTGCACCTGAGGAAGCTGGATGACCGGAGCTTGCCATATTTATAACAATTTCAATATTTATAATATATTAAAATCCTAAATAGGCTACAAGATATATAAACATATTTTTAAACATTTAAGTTATATCATTTTATACTAACAACTTTGAAATAAATCTAGTTATATAAATGTGCGGACCGTTTTCCTATTTTAAGCAGGAAAACTGGTGAAGCACCGGCCGTCCCAGCAAGAGCGCGGACGTTTATACGGCGCAAGTTTTCAGGTTCGTCATCAGGGATCCGCCTTAGTTGCTCGATCGCCGTGGATGAAGCTGGGATCTTCTTCTTCCTCCTCTCTGTCTGGTGATTCCTGTAGGATTTGGGCCAGGGCCGAGGAGGGACTGAATCCTAATTATTTGTGGGCCCATTGCACCACTGCCTACATTGGATAGTAGAAAGGATCTACCGTTGCTTGCTTGCTTTCTATCTCACAGAAGTTGTTTCTATACGTCTGTAACTCTGCTATTGATTTTCAACCAGACATTGGCACGCGCGACGACTTGATCACTTGATTTGGAATTTGAAGTCTGCATTCTGCATAAGGAACTATTTAGAACCAGAAGTTCCTTTTTTTCTGCAGCTGGTCAAGTTTGATGACCTAATGGCCAATTGAACAGGCACTGCTGGCATTGTCGATTGTGAACATGATGCAAGTGTCGCACTCAAAGAAGGAAATGAAAAATATAGCCACCCGGTTAAGACTTTCTACTTCTACAATGCTACACTGCTACCTGACGATACCGGTCATTGCACGGACCTATTTATATTTGTTTCTATAAATCGTTTCGGTTTCTAAAAATTAAAACCAATACAAAAGTCCCAACTTTTATAAACCGCTTCTTTCAATCGCTACTATTCATTTTTCATATATTGAACATACTTTATGTTTTATTATATCATAATTTCGTAAGTCGTATAGCGGTCCAAATGTTGTAGTACCTTTTGTTATACTATTTTTTTTACATAACACACTACTATTTATCAGCTACTTCTATTTAGTTACTTTTATCAACCGCTACTATTCATCAGCCACAGCAAAAACTATCAAACCAATATAAACAGACCCATATATTAGTTCAAGGCCCATATATTAAGGAGCCAGTCGAAGAAGGCATACAACAAGCTAGCTGGCTATCTCTGTAAACTAGCTGCAAAGGCTCCGTTCGTTGCAAACTTCCTGTCACAGAGGGATATACCAATGGGCGAGACTCTGGCCGCCGGTGAGAAGCCGCACGCGGTGTGCGTGCCGTTCCCGGCGCAGGGGCACGTCACGCCGATGATGAAGCTGGCCAAGATCCTCTACTGCAGGGGCTTCCAAATCACCTTCGTCAACACCGAGTACAACCACCGCCGTCTGACCCGCTCGCGCGGTGCAGACGCCGTCGCGGGCCTCCCGGGTTTCCGCTTCGCCACCATCCCCGATGGCCTCCCGCCGTCCGACGACAACGCCACGCAGGACCCGGCGTCCATATGCTACTCCACCATGACCACCTGCCTCCCCCACTTCAGGAACTTGCTTGCGGACCTCAACCACCGTTCGTCTGGTGTGCCGCCGGTCACGTGCGTCGTGGCGGACAACATCATGAGTTTCAGCGTGGACGCCGCAAAGGAGATCGGCGTGGCGTGCGCGCTGTTCTGGACGGCCAGCGCCTGCGGCTACATGGGCTACCGCCACTACCGCCTACTCATCGAGAAGGGCATTTTCCCTCTCGAAGGTACGTACGCTAGCTCTTGGTGCCATATATATCAGACGGTAATGTGCACGTCACCTGAATCAAATATTCATTCTTTGTAACAAGTGGTTGCATATATACTTGCGTGCATGTGATCGAGCAGATGAGGAGCAACTGACGAACGGGTTCTTGGACACGCCGGTGGACTGGGCGCGCGGCATGAGCAAGCACATGAGGATCGGTGACTTCCCCAGCTTCGTCCGTACGACGGACCGCGGCGACATATTGTTCAACTTCCTCTTGCGCGAGACGGAGCGCGCGTCGGCCGCGTCGGCCGTCATCCTCAACACTTTCGACGAGCTCGAGCAGCCGGCCATCGACGCCATGCGCGCAATCCTCCCACCCGTATACACCGTCGGCCCTCTCAACTTCCTCACCAAGCGGCTTGTCCCCGACGGTCCGGTCGACACGCTGGACTCTAACCTCTGGAAGGAAGAACACGCCTGCCTCGACTGGCTCGACGGCAGGAAGCCCAGGTCCGTAGTGTACGTGAACTACGGGAGCGTAACCGTCATGACCAACCATGAGTTGGTGGAGTTTGCATGGGGCCTGGCCAGTAGTGGCTACGAGTTCTTGTGGATCATTAGGCCCGACCTGGTGAGAAGTGACACCGCCGTGCTGCCTCCCGAGTTCCTGGAGGCGACCAAGGACCGAGGCCTCCTCGCAAGCTGGTGCTCGCAGGAGGCGGTGCTGCGGCACGAGGCGGTCGGGGTGTTCTTGACTCACGGCGGGTGGAACTCGACGGTGGAGAGCCTTTGCGGCGGTGTGCCGATGTTGTGCTGGCCGTTCTTCGCTGAGCAACAGACGAACTGCCGGTACATGTCCGTGGAATGGGGCGTGGGGATGGAGATCAACCATGATGTGCGGCGGGAGGCGGTGGAGGAGAGGATAAGGGAGGCGATGGGAGGGGAGAAGGGGAGGGAGATGAGGAGGAGGGCAGTAGAGTGGAAGGAGACTGCTGTTCGGGCAACGCAGCCTGGGGGCCGGTCAATTGCCAACCTTGAGAAGCTAGTCAGGGATGTGTTACTCTCTAGTGAGAGTTGCTAGGATGCATTTCTGATGCAGAACTACAGATGCTGTGAACTGAACGATACAGCATAGTGTTTGTGTTTAATTCTCTCCATCTGCGTAAAATAAGACGGTTGTTTCAGTGTTTCGCAAGGGAGGATGGTTAGCCGTAAGTACGTAGTGCAAGCTCAGCGGGTAGCTAGTCCCACCTGACCTGAGGTATTGGATCAGAAGGCGTATATGCCTGGGAGGTCGCTAGTGATGCTAGCTGATTTGAAGTAAGTTTTCCTTTCATCAACGTCGTGTTTTTTTGGCTTTCCATCGGTAACTCTCCGTCTAGCTAGTGAAGTCATGCCAATGGTGATTGTCTAGTGAGCTCATGCACGAACCAACACCTAACTTGCAAAGGCTCATTTGATACGACATAAATACAGTTCTCTCCAGCCAAGTGCGGTGCAGAGAGAGAGAGAGAGAGAGAGAGACCGCGAGGCAGCCAAAATAGCGCGTGACCGAACGTTTCGAGGGCGGCAGGCGTTTCGGCCCCAGAAGCACGGTGCAGCGGTCGGTTTCGGCGAGGCCTGAGCGGGGCAAAAAATTTTAGTTTTGCAAAAAGAATCGGAGGGTAATAGAAGGGATGAAATTTCGTCCTTTCGGTAAAACAAAATTCAGTCAAAATGTTCAAACGTCATATGAATTTTTAACAAAGTTTAACTAAAATTTGACCGAAATTCAAATAAAAACAAATTCAACTAGAATTTGACCGAATCATTTTTCTTACAGACAAAAGGAACGAAATTACGCCGAGATTGTGAACCCTAGGCCAGAGTCGGCCGGGTCACCTTGATACGGAGTGATCGATCTTGATATGGCACTGATATGAAAGCATTTTGATTTGAGGGTGTCGACGGCGCGATTGCCGTATCCGCGCAAGATCGATGCATATACGTGCTGAGTGGTCAGCACTCAGCAGCAAGTCCGTATCGCGTCAATTTCTCGATGGTGATCTTGACTCTTGAGCATTCACTTTTTTTTTACCAGATGGCTCAGTCAAATGGTATAACCGCTCTCTAAGCGCCTATGACCATGATTGTATATATGAAGCTGTTCATTTAAGTGTCCACATGGGGAAAATGACGTTTTAGGCACGGCCACTGATTGCAAACCATCGATGGGGGAGGTGACACGCCACACGGTGACTGCCTGATATTCGTCCATCAAGTGGTGGATGATACGTCACAACAATTCAGATTAGCACAACAAAAGGATCTGGATTTTTATCAATTAGGGTGACATCCCCTAGTGCATCAACCTGTCCACTCCATCTTTGGGGTATGTCTAGTATTCCTCGATGGAATTTGTTAGATGGCACTTGAGTGTTTTTAATCTGTGAGCATTTAATTTTTATTAATTAGACATTGTTTTATTTGTGCTTTATAATTTTTTACTTTGTGATTTTTTTGTGACAATAATATAATAAAGGAGTAATCAATTTGTTTAGTATCGTTGGGAGCCACAACATAAATGGTCAAGTAGGGTTTTTGTACAGTTTTTTGTTGTGCTCTTTATAGTTTGTTTTGTTCCTCTTTTTTACAATTGTCACATCATTTTTACATAATTTAATTACATAAAACTAGTATATAAATGATGTAAGAAAGCCATAAATAAAAGAATAATATGTATTAGAGCATTTCTCGATGTATCGAATCACATGCTAATAACTAATGAGCAAACTAGTGAATAGAGGTAGATATACATCCAACATCTAAAAAATTAAGTACTCCTTAACAAAGTAGTACTCAAATAGAAGGAGAAAAGCAAAGTGATTTTACCCATTAAATCTAGATCTAAAGACTCGAAATTTAAATACTATTTAACAAAAAAACAGTCAAGTTCTCTCTAGACACCACCTTTCTCAATAGTGGTGGAACCATGAAATAAAAATAACACGGACCAAATAAATCATACAATACAACAATATTTTATAAGAGTGACCAAATATTATTATTATCATCAAATTTTGTTGACATCTTAAGAGTTAAAATGTAAACTTTAGCATCACGAGGGGACCAACCCCACTAGCACTCCCCTCCCTCCGCCATTGTTTCTTACATTCTTTCAACACGAGGCTTATATTTTCGGATTTTTGGTTGATTTTTAGCTACTATATGTTTCATTAATCATTAGAGTATTGCTATACAACATTCGACTGTTTTTGATGACAAAAACAGTCAGATTGATCTAGGGCGTTAGATCTCCATCCAAAGAATCCACCTATACAAGCTCCTCTCCAAAAAAAATGATCTAGGACGTTGGATCTCCATCTAACGGCTTAAAATCTAACTATTTTTATTCTCAAAAATAGATAAATATTATATAGACACTCCCTAATCATTATTCACCTAAAAAGCAGGCCCTTATAGGCCCCCTTTTCCTCCATCTATCCTGTCAGACGTGACCAACATGCAACCACGATGGCGTGTGGGTATGTCTGTGTGAATCGAAGCCCACCTGCAACGAGGATGAAGACGATTTTGGTTCTTATCCATTATGTGTGTCCATCGTAGTCTCTCTATTAAATATAGGCACCCATCGCACCTCTCTCTATTAAACACCCATAGCACCTCTCTCTATTTATTATTGGCTCCACATGTTCCAACCCTAGAATTTTTCGACACCGGTTGAGTAAAAAGCTAGGCCTACCTGTAGGACAGGTGGACGGCGGAACATATCGGACGGGTTCGAAATGCCTTTCAGTCGACTTTGTCTGCGGCATATTTAAATGATATATTTTTTAAAATAAAATTAATAGAAGGATTATAATAAAAAAATATACTAAATTCAGCAGTATTGACCAAAATCACATATAACTATTTTTCTCTACGTATAGCCTCTTACGAATAGCTAAAATTCTAAAATTTAAGCTATAAGCTATAACCAAAGAACACATTCTTCCCCCTCTCTGTCCCTCACTCTTTTTCTCTCTCTTCTCTCTTTTTCCTTTTTCCCCCTTAATCAGAGAAATAATTCCCTAAGCATTGTGTTACGCTTGTGTGTGCAGAAGTTTGTATTCCTCGAAAAATCTGTCCCAAATAATGTTCCAAAATAATCCCAAAACAATTCCTCACAAAAAAAACCTGGTCCAAAAAATGTTCCAGAATGTGTGGTGTTGTTTCGAAATTTTCTGAAGAGGAACATTTCGAGTTGGTGAAAACATTTGGAGCTAGTGCGAGAACATTTTCAGGTGGACACTGACCTAATTATCTGATCAGATGTCTTAGAAAAAAGATCATTTAAAATTTGACCTACTGGCAAGATTTACCTTCCAAAAAATTCTTAAAAAAACCTTGTAAATGACCACCTTTAAAATGAAGAGTATTGCTATACAACATTCGACTGTTTTTTAGGACAAAAACAGTCAGATTGATCTGGGACGTTAGATCTCTATCCAACGGATCCACCTATACAAGTCCCCTAAAAAAATGACCCCCTTCAAAAAAAATGATTTAGGGTGTTGGATCTCCATCTAACGACTCAAAATCTAACTGTTTTTGTCCTTAAAAACAGTCAAATGTTGTATAGACACTCCCTAAAATGAATATTGCTCAATGAATAGCGCTACACTAAATGGATATTGCTCAATGCCCACCAATGGCTCGTATCTAATCTAGCGCACCGTGTAATCTTCTAGGACTAATCATTTTGCAAGACCTCTCACCGGTGCATTTTTCAAACTAAGCACTCTCGCCACGAATGTCTTTGGGCATAATGGACACACGCTTGACATGGAGGTACACAGGTTGGTGCCCTCAAAGAGGCCAAGGAGGTAAGCCTCTGCTGCCTCCTGTAGAGCAAGAACATCATGGCTTGGGAAACGCAAATCAGCCTGCAAAGCGACATGACGAAAAGGAACAGTAAGAACAACCGTTATTGACTTGTTGCTTTTTTACATGAACAGTAAGAATAACCGTTATCTTGTTTCTTTTTTACATGAGATTAATTAAAATAAGCACTAAGTGACAAATCTAGCATACTGTAAAGAAATTTTCAAATGAGCAGCCTTATCAGTTATTACCAAGCTTGATGGCTTGTAAATGTTTACGAAACGCACAATCATAGCGTGCACATGATCAATAGGAGCCGCACCTTATAAGTTTCGGGCTATCTCCGGAACAAACCTCTGGAGCGGCGATTTCCTTATGAGCAGATCGGTGCTCTTCTGATACTTGCGAACTTCACTGCGAACAAAAGAGGATGGATTCAATGGCTGAGTTCGACACGGCTTTGGCTTTTCATTTTTTATTATAGTAACTAACTTTTAAATTATATGTCTTTTTGAGATAGGATCTATTAGTCGATAGTAATACACACTGTATCGACTTCAGATATACCGGTCAAAATCGCATGTAACTATCTCCCTCTTTGTAATCTCTCGTGTACAACCACATGACAAAAAAATCCACCTATTAGACCGTTAGTGCAGAACAAATAGACGACAGCATGCATAATAGTAACAAAAAGAGTCAAATAACCTGAATCAACTACTAATAACTTGCACATACCGAACAGCAACTGTTCCGGGGTGGTAACGGTAAGGCTTCTTGTCTCCACAAGTTAAACGATCAACCGCACGAGCTTCCTATCAGCAAACACGTGGATACTTGTCAAGCAAACAGTCGTAGAAAACAGGAATTGCTGCGCACACATCACAGCCAGTAATGACAAACTCGAGCTATTACATACATGCCCTGTATTCATGCTTTTGTTTAGGGGCCTTTTGAGACTTTGGATGGATTATTTTAGGTTTAAAGTTGATTTATGTTTATACTATCTACAGTAACTAGCTTTTAAATAGTATATTTTTCAAGATGATGTCAACAGAAAATTTATAGTAAAAAATTTACTGAATTCAGTTGTACCGGCCAAAATCGTATGCGACTATTTCTCTCTGTGTATTGCCTCTCACAAACAGGTAGAATTCAAATATTTAAGCCATAAGCCATTAATCCAAAAGAACTCAATGTTTGATCCAGTACTGGGATATCCCTTTGCATGCCTGTGAACCCATTCTCCAGGAGATTTATAAGGAGTCTGTTTAGTACGAGCCATCTAGCAAAATTTTGAAACGAAACAAACGTGAGTGAATGGTTAACATTTGAAATTTGAACGAATCTATCTGCTACAAAGGAAGTGCTGGCTGTTTTCATTTCACATTGAGTGATTGAAATATAACTTCGAGGCCCTACTAATTTGGAACGCAGGAGCCAATAAAATTCCTCCATTCAAAACTTTTGAAGCTTTTGATGGCACGTGGGTAAAACATAAGTTCGAATTACAGGAACATGTTAGAAAGTAAAAACCAATGAAAGTTTTTAATTGAACGTGAGGAACTATCAACTATGTGGATGAAGTATGAACGGACTGTTGCTGCCAAAAAAAATCTAACACATACCAATAGGTGCGAACTGGGAACAACTGAACGATAGAATTCATATTTCCCCGTAAAAATGTTTTCACCTACTCGGCCGTTCCGCAAACAGCCGACGTTCACAAGGATTTGATGATTTGATCGCATCCAGTGATCCAGACCAATTCCCCAAACCCTAATTAATCGCCTTCAACGTGTTCATAAGAAAGCGATCGAGAAAACGAGAAGATAATTGATGAGTGATGACCAAATAGAGCGTCTACCTTTAGGCAAACCAGAATGACGCAACAGAGGAGAGAGGGATCTCCACTTTCCAATCAAAGGATTCTTACAATGCAACAATGTAAGATTAGTTGATTGCATGTATTCACTCGTGCCATTTTCAATTTTTTTGCAGTCTCTGTCGTAACGCATTGCCACTGCCTCTGTATCATTGATGAATTTGCTTTAGGAACTACTCTGCAATATTCTTTTTATGCATTAAGCATTGAGAAAGAGTTTCATGACAGTGCATTGCGTAAGCATGAAGCCCAAACACTCTTTTCTGCCATCATGTAATTTTAGCATATTATATATATTTTAAAGCACTCATGTTAGAAATGGAATCTGTGAAACATGATAGCATTTTTCAAGGTAAGTGGCTGCCAAGGGCTTGATGTGTACTTTTTGGTGAAAGATTATTGTTCCAACACCACCTACTAGTAAAGTTCGAAGGAGGATATTACTTCAAATCATATGAAGGTAAAGTGTTACTTTTTTTTTCATTTTAATAATATTGTTGTTCGAATGAACACATGTTATGAGGTTCTTTCTACTAGTCATGTTTGAATAAAAAAATTCAGTCATATAGCAAACATAAATTAGTTCATGCTTCTATGGATCATGAAATAAGGTTTTTTTTGTCCTTGAAATGAAGATTTTAGGATGTCCAAAAGCATTAGTTTGTCCTTGGAATGAAGATTTTAGGATGTGTTAGCATGCCATTTAACCAAAATTGCCTTTTAGCTTAAAATGTGTACTCCAATATGGGAGATTGCTTCTAGAGAAGGTGTATTTTCCATTTGGGATTTATTGTTTCTATGACTATTGACAAAATCTATTATTGCAGATCGTGCATTTGGATTGAGAGGTTTTCTTGAGAAGGTAAAAGAAAACACAGTTTGCTATTATTTATGCTATTTTTTCTTTATTATCATTGTTCAAACTTTGATATCTACTTTTACATACAGGTGTGTGTAATTCGGCTAGTTTCTTCGTGTTCTATGTAGATTCTTTCTTTTGCTCCGAATGAAAGGATGGTAGTTCGTCCAAATAATTTTCTGTGAAAACCGATCTAAAATACTTAACTATCGTTACATGTACCATTAGAGAATCGCTAGTAAATGACCTGAGATTATTGGTAATAAGTCTAAACTGTAATTTTGCCTCTGATCAACATGTCATGTAAAACCACACTTACATTTAAACAATGAATAAAATATCTGATCCAAAGGTCACAAATCACCACATGAAAACAAATCAAACAGCCAAATCAATTAAAGAAAAACACATGATATATTTTAGAACAGTCCCATACCTAACCATTGCATTTCAGTCCAACATTTTTACAATTCAACTCTTAGTTCACAGTGCACGTATCTCGTACAAGTGGAGGGGTAGGTGGCAAGCTGCCCTCCTTGGCTTGCATGCATGCTTGCCACCTATACCACTGCCAGCTGCTTTACTACTCAAATCCCACATATTTTCACCCCCTATAGAATGCTCTCTCATTCTTCCTATTCACTCTTACAAAAAAGCAGGCAAAAATGAGGAGAAGCAAAGAGACCATGAGTCCATTGCAAACCGTAAAAAGGAACATCTCATGATTCTGAAATAATGCCCAGAGGTGATGATTCAAATACAATACCATGATTATATGTCATATTAAATTTATCTCAATAGTAGCAATTCAAGGAATACATGCATCCTGATTGGATAACTCAATTTAAATCAAGAACATGTAAAAACAAAGTCACGACGGTCCCACTTTCCACAAATCTGGTCACCCAGTCCAGAAACATGGGTAACATCAACACCACACTAAAATTGAAAGCTTGACATCTAGATCAGTTTACGAGTATTTAACAGCACCGACACCCCCACTGTCTCAGCATGAATACACAATTTCAGGTACGTATGTATGTATATGTATATATGTACATATATGCGTACAGTGCGTGCCAGAAAATTACTGTGGTATGTGAGTGAAGTTACTGTCAAATATATAGAGTTACTAGCAGCGTCAAGTATTACAGCTGACAGTAACTCTATATGCGTTGACAGTAATTGTACTTACAAACAGTATTAACTTTTCGGCGCGCATTTTACACCTGTGCGTAGAAGAGTCTCTCTATATATATAGACACACACCACTTACTGCCAACACTCACAATATAGAATTTCATACACAAAACTAGCATCACCATGAACACCAAAACACGTTAAAATTCCATGATGGATTGGTTTATTACTGTAAGCTTAATCTGAGGTAGAATCATTAACACTAGAAGGGAGGAAAGTAGAAGTAGCGCTTAATCTGTGCCCGGCGCGGGCGTAGAGAGAGGGCTTGCGGTGGCCAGCTTAGGGAGGGTGGCATCGGCGCGGCCCTGGTCGTCGTCGTCGCCGAAGGATGGCGTCGGCCGGCACAGCCGTGATGCTGGCATTGGAGTAGGCGGCGCCGGTGCGGTCACGAAGTCTCGGGGGCACCACCGACTCCATGCAAGGGCCGCAGTGACCAAGGGAATGGTCGAGAAAGGGGAGAGAGCCGAGGGCGGGGCAGAGAATCGGCGGCAGCGCCGGGATGATGGAGGAGTGGAAGAGGGCGGGAGTGGAACGGTAGGCGGCCTGGTGGGGAAGGAATGGAGTTAAGGAGAGGGGCCTAAAGGATAGGGCCGGGTTTTAAATTGGACCAGCCGTAGGTTGGGCCGGTTGGGCTGGCCAACTGGACCAAAACAGCTCTTTCCTTCTTTTCTTTTTCGTCCTTAATCTCGTATGTTTATACTCAATTATTAATTATATGCTACAATTCACTCTAAATAAAATAAACACAAAAATAAATAAATAGCTTAGACAAAAAGGGAAGATTATTTTTTAATACAAATTAGGAAGAATTGTACGAACATGCATAGTGATGTTTACATCGTACTTAGAAAATGATTTATTATTAAATTTAGAAATTATCGCTAGGAATCGATTCTGAGGACATATCAGGACACGTAGGGCTTATTTTTTATTTTTGATGAGTCGACGGGAGCAAGAGCACATTCAGGCAAGTCACCGTTTTAATCATGTATTCTAAATTGGTTTTGTGGGGTGTGGACTGATTTAAAATAATGCATAAATATCAACTTCAAATTAAATTCTAAAAACAAATAAAACTGGTCAGGTGGATCCGGTAGATCCACTAGGTGATGATGGGACTAGACCGGGGAGGTCCAGCAATATTGCTATAACTCGGAGAGGGTTATGGATTATTTTGAGACTAGACTAGGGAGGTCCAGCAATGTTGCTATAGTCTGAGGAGGGTTATGCAATATTTGGTGGGTAGAGGAACTCAGGAAAGTTAACATAAAAACAACCCAAGTAGGGATGTATTTTGGAAGTTAGGATTACTTTGCATAGGGATAACACTTAAGAACATAATCAACTAGGCATGTGCATCAAAAGCGGTGCAAACCATACTAACCATAGACCTGGTATGGGACGAACTGAACTGAGTAACCAACAAAGTAGCTGCCTCTGCATGGGTGAAAAGGTGGTTGTTACCAAGTAAGAGCAACAACCCTAGGGAGAGATTACCAGGTAGGTATCTCCACCTGGTGCCTTTTGTGGGGTAGGGTGGACAACAAAGGTTAAAGTACAGACTAGCTAAAGGTTCTATTTCCCTTGGCTTAGTCATGTGTCAAGGGTAACGCATGAGACAAATTAAGCCAAGTGATGCTATGGGTAAAGCAGTACACCTTCGATCAGAGTAAAATATGATACCACTCCTAGCTTCTGGGTTTGGAAATGCGACGTGCGGGTTCCTAACACAGGATGTAAAATCCAAGTCGTTCTATTGCCAGTAGAGTTTTAAATTCAAACATAGCTTTTTCCAACAAATGGGTAAAGGTATTATTTTGTATATCAATTAATTTTGGAAGAATGACATGGAGCTGGCGTCGAAGAAATCGGTGGGGCCACGGCCTCTACGAAACCGCGGACCAGGCTCGAAGAGGTCACAATAACCAATGCTACGGTTGTCCCAACGATTGGATGAGGAGTGCTAGACTCAGAGCTGCAGTCCTGGTAGCGCACCGTCATGGCCAACCGGAAGCCCGCTCTGAGGAGATACTGGGGCGCACTTCGTGGGCTGATCAAGTGGGGACACTTTCGTGGACCTCTAGCTAAGGGTCATCTGCCACCACGCTAGGACCATCTTGGCCCCTCGGCGCATCACCAGGGCTGGTCACGTCATGGAAGCTAGCCTCGATCAACCTCGTCGGGCTCACGTTAGCAAAGAGAACTCCACCACTCAACCACTGCTCATCTTCAGAGGGGAGATACGAGTTTCCATAGTCCGCGGAGTTTGACTCCTCCACGAAAAGTTCATCATCAGGAGCCCCCGAATCGTCAGGAATAGGGGGCGCTGACCATAGGGGTCAGGCAACGATTGGAGAGTATGAACCACGCTGTGGTGGACTAGGGTCCTCACTGCCACCATCACCATATGCGCATGTGCGACCACCACTCCTGAAGGGCATGACACATAGAGCACAGGTATACCGAGAGCCTCGCACACTCGGTTAACCTGCACATGATTCCAAGTCACCAAAGCCCAAATGGTGTGCTCCTTCAGGATGTACGGTCCAAGGAAGACGGCTACAGCTTGCTCTGACTCGGCAAGGGAAAGAACTGCGCAAAGGTGAAGTGAAAATCACTGGTAACTATATGAGTGCCGACAGCAAATGAAACCAAAGCACAAAAAGCACGAGGCTTACTCGGTCTGGTGGGCTTCGGCAATGACACAATCGATGGATAGAGACCATCAGTGCGCAGGGCCAGGCTGGATGTGCCATGCTCGTGCTAGTAGCAACAAGCGGAGCATGCAGTATTCCTCTGCAAGGTCACGCATGTTGAACTTGAGGGTGATGAGGACATCCTTTCCATGCATACAACCATGCCGACTCCATATCAAACTGAAACTATGATACAAGGACCAATGACTAGAGCGCGAGCACGTCAACTTAACCATCAGGTGAATGCGTTCCTAAGTTTGCATACAAATGTTTCAAAGAATGAATTACTACTTAATTCTTGTGATGATTTAATTGTCCTTAGAAACCATGGGGAAGAACCACATGAGCTCAAGTATAGAAGTGGAACCGTCAAGCGCAAACCAAGTCCTGTTCACGAGTTTGACTCGGATTCGGCCTTGTTGACAGCGCCTACTTCAAACGGCCGTAACTTTTGATCCAGAAGGTTTCTGGGGGCCCGTGAGTACTCGTTGGAAAGCTCTTGAAGTCTACTTTCAGATGGATCCGGCCTCACCTCCAAATTCCATCCGAGTCGACCAGAAACTGCAAAACAATTCACGTCACTTTTCCAGTCCGAGTCAAAGTGGGCCTTGGGCCTTGTAATTCGAGTCCTATTTGGCTTCCTTGTGTTTTGGCCGGCCCTCCACCTTCCGTGACCCTTAAATAGGCAGCCGCACCCTCTTCTAGGGTTTGGGTTTTGTTTAGACTAAGTTAGCTTTTGCTACTTTGCATTGTACTCGCGTGTGTCGGCTAGACCGCCCGAATACTTGTCTTCGGAACCCCACGGTTTTCTGTTTTCGATTGAAACTTACATCGTTATTTGCAAATTGAGTTGCTGTTCATCTTGTTCTTGCTTGTTCTTCGATTGCTTGCAGGAACAAGAACCCTCGTGGTTAGGTTAATCGTGCGCCGACAAGGTCACGAACAATCTCTGGAGTTGGTGTATCGATCGCTAAGGCGCAACGCCCTGGATGGTTGTAGTCGAGTCGTCAACGCCATCTCCTTCCCAATCGAATCTACCACTCTCATCGAAAGATCGGGACCCTAGTCCTATCGGTTGGTATCGAGCTCAAGGTTGATCGGTGAGAGATCTTATCTAGTCTTTGCATTTTTTTACCTACACCCGAAAACCAAAAAAATAGTAGATCTATTCCCAAAATCCAAACAATTTGAGCATTTATCTATTCTGCATAGTCTTTGTTTGTTGAGTCTTGGTTGCATCGTCGTGTCCTTTGCTGGTCTTAGTGTCTAGTTCCTTTAGAGTTTCGAGTTCTGTTCACGCCTTGGTATCACCGTTGCGATTAGATCCGAACTCGGTTTCTAGGAGGCTTTGCCTAGTTGGTCTCTGAGTAGGACACAAAGTCGATTCAGCCAGCGCGTGTGTGTAAAAAAAGAAAGAAAAAAAAGAGAGAGAAAAGAAGGAACAGCAGCCGCATTTAGAAAGAGCTGCGGCATAAAAAAAGAGAAAAAGAAAAAAACAGAGAGAGAGAAACAATTAACTTTTGCATACGACTCCGATTGAGGCGATTCTTGATCCGTTGGAAAGGAAATCGGAAGATAGAGTGAAAAAGAAGGCTGGAAAACGGAGATTTCAGATCCGCGTAAGCCACCAGGCACATACTGCGGCTTCGACCCCAAAAACGTCGTTTAGGCCCTCAAACGGGCCCGCAAACCGAGAAAATCCAAGTTTCTCGAATTCGCTCAAAATTGGCAGAGCCCTTCTACAAGTGATTCTAAGGTTCCCGTGCGACGACATCCTTTTCGAGCTCCGAACTCCGTGTGCAAGTGTCATCTAGTTGTCTTTCTGCGTGGTGTACTCGCTTGTGTTCTAGGCTCGCATCTCTAGTACGGTCTAGCCTAGGGCCAGCACGGTGCCGTCGTTGAGCGATTATTCAACTTGCTTTGACTAATGTGGTTCTAGTTATCCTTTGTTCACTCTCACCCACCTATAGCTCCACAGATTTGGCTACCACATCACGGGGACTAGCGACCGAGGCAAATGATACACCCAATTTCCGGAGATATTGTCTTGACTTGTCGGCTGCCATCACCTCCCGCTCGCTGTGGTAAGAACTTGTAAGAGCTTGTGAACAGGTTGAGAGTGTGCGACTTGATTTAACCACATCCGGTAGTTGTGAGGGCATAACTCGCTGCTTTATTATTCTCTTCTTGGTTTGTTTCTTGTGTTCTTCTAACAATGTCGGAGAACCAGAGGATCTCATGGCAGCGCCACATTCCCCTCGGACTAGGGGCATCATACAACACTTTGAGCGCCAAATGAAGCTGCACACCGAGGACTTGATGAGGATATACGGGTCACCAACGAACGCCTTGGCCAATTGGAGGCGCGCAGATCGACACCAACACTACGCTTGCAACATTGGAGGCTTCCGTTGGCACCGCCAATGCTTCACTTGCTGAGATTTTGAGACGCCTTGATGAGAGGGCGTGCATCTCCCGCTGCACCAACTCAGCGACTCGTGCCAACATCGTGTCTTGGGCGCAGGTGGGACGAAAATGGTGGAGACCAATATGCGGTGACATCGAGATTGATGATGATGAGGACGCCACCGTCATCGCCAACCACGCCGGAATGAGGTACGTGAGAATGATGAATCGCTTGGTAAGATTAAGTTCACTATGCCACCTTTTGATGGAAAATATAACCCGGATGCTTATATCACTTGGGAATTGGTCGTTGATCGAAATTTGCTTGTCATGCATTCCCGAAAACAAAAGGGTTAGGGCTGCTACTAGTGAGTTTCTCGACTTTGCGTCTGCTTGGTGGAGTGAATATTGTAAGAAAATCCTTTCACCATACCACAAACTTGGGATGCATTAAAAGAATCATGCGAGCTAGATTTGTTCCTCATATTATGCACGTGATTTGTTACATAAGTTGCAACAATTGAGGCAAGGTAGTAAAAGCGAGAGGAATATTTTCAAGAATTGCAAACAGCATGCTGCGTTGTGACTTAGAGGAAATCGAGGAAGCCGCTATGGCTAGGTTTATGGGTGGTTTGAATCGGAAATTCAGGACATCTTAGCTTACAAGGAATATAATTCTATCACTCGTTTATTTCATCTTGCTTGTAAAGCTGAAAGAGAAGTACAGGGACGACACGCGAGCACTAGGACTAACGTTTCGCAGTTGTGGAAACATTTGGTCTCCACGTGCATCTACCGCACCATCAAGCCAACCCCCTGCACCTTCCTCCTCCAACAGCAAGCCACGGTTCTCATCATCAAATTCGGCATCTCGGGCATCCGAAGCAACAAAGGGGACAGCCCAAGCACATGCAAAGAGCTCTTCGTCCGTTGCATCTACAGGACTAACGAGGATATCCAATGTCATCAATGCAAGGGGTATGGCCATGTGAGGAGTGAGTGCCCAACCAAGCGTGTTCGATTGTGAGAGATGATGGTGAGTATTCTTCGCTAGTGATTTGGATGAGGATACATATGCTATGCTTGCGGTGACCATGCAGTAGTGGGAAGGAGCAAGAAGAAGAGCACATTGGTGCTGAAGATGCGAGCGTTATGAGAGCCTCATTGTGCAGCGTGTGTTGAGTGCACAAATGGAGAGGCGGAGCAAAATCAGCGGCACATTCTTTTCCAAACAAAGTGCGTCGTGAAGGAACGCTCATGCCGAGTGATAATTGATGGAAGGAGCTGCAACAACTTGGTGAGCTCCGATATGGTGGAGAAGCTTGCGTTGAACACCAAACCTCACCCACAACCTTACTACATTCAATGGTTCAATAACAGCGGCAAGGTGAAGGTAACACGAATGGTGAGAGTAAATTTTGCTATTGGTTCTTATCATGATGTTGTAGAATGCGATGTTGTTCCTATGCAAGCATGCTCTATGCTATTAGGTAGACCGTGGCAATATGATAAAGATTCACTACATCATGGTAAGACAAACCAATATTCTTTTGTGCATCATGACAAGAAAATTGTGTTACATCCTATGTCTCCTGAAGCTATTTTCAAAGATGAGATTGCTAGAGCTAATAGAGAGAAAAATCAGGAGCATAATAGGAGTGAAAATCATATTGTTGCAAACGAACTTGAGCAACATAAGAAGAAAAACTCTAAATCTATTCATGAGACGAAAAATGAGATTAAATTGAAGGGTACATGTTTTCTTGCTACTAAGTCCGATATGAATGAACTGGATGATACTACATTTGCTATGCCTTAGTTTGCAAACAAACCTTATTTTCATTCGAGGAGGTACCTTCTTCGTGCCTCTGCTGTCACTAATCTTTTGCAGGAGTACATGGATGTCTTTCCAAAGGACGTGCCACTGTGGCTACCACCGGTCACGAGGATTGAGCACTGATTGATTTGCTTCCGGGCATCTTTGCCTAATCGTGCGCCATACAGACCAATCCGGAAGAAACTAAGGAGATTCAGCGTCAAGTTCAAGAATTGCTTGATAAAGGTTATGTGCGTGAGTCTCTTAGTCCATGTCTTTGTTCGGTAATTTTAGTGCCTAAGAAAGATGGATCATGGCGTATGTGTGTGGATGTAGAGCGATCAATAACATTACCATTAGATATCGTCACCCTATTCCTAAGTTAGATGATATGCTTGATGAATTAAGTGGCTCTATTGTTTCTCTAAAGTTGATTTGCGAGTGGGTACCACCAAATTCGCATGAAATTGGGAGATGAATGGAAAACGACATTTAAAACTAAGTTCGGTTTGTATGAGTGGTTAGTGATGCCATTTGGTTTAACTAATGCACCTAGCACATTCGTGAGATTAATGAACGAGGTTTTGCGTGCTTTCATTGGAAAATTTGTAGTGGTCTATTTTGATGATATATTGATATATAGCAGATCACTAGAGGAACACCTTTGCCATTTACGTGTTGTTTTTGATGCTTTACGTAATGCACGCTTATTTGGTAACGCTGAGAAGTGCACATTTTGCACGGATCGAGTCTCTTTTCTTGGCTATGTTGTTACTCCACGGGGCATTGAAGTTGATCAAGCCAAGGTTGAGGCAATCCGAGTTGGCCGACTCCTAAAACGGTCACGCAGTGCGAAGTTTTCTAGGACTTGCTTTGGATTCTATCGTCGCTTTGTGAAGGATTTCAGCACCATCGCTGCACCATTGAATGAACTCACTAAAAGGGGTGCCGTTTACTTGGGGAATGCACAGGAAGACGCCTTCAACACATTGAAAGATAAGTTAACACATGCACCATTACTCCAACTTCCAGATTTTAGTAAGACTTTTGAGCTAGAATGTGATGCTAGTGGAATTGGATTGGGTGGTGTCTTTGTTGCAAGAAGGTAAACTGTGGCATACTTTAGTGAAAAATTGAGTGGGCCTAGTTTGAACTATTCTACTTATGATAAAGAATTATATGCACTAGTTCGAACTTTAGAGACATGGCAACATTATTTATGGCCCAAAGAATTTGTCATTCATTCGATCATGAGTCATTAAAGCATATTAGAAGTCAAGCAAAATTGAACCGTAGGCATGCAAAGTGGGTTGAATTCATAGAGTCTTTTCCTTATGTCATAAAACACAAAAAGGGAAAGGAAAATGTTATTCTTGATGCATTGTCTAGGAGATATACCATGCTCTCACAACTTGACTTCAAAATTTTTGGATTGGAAACAATTAAGGAGCATTATGTTCATGATGATGATTTTAAAGACGTGTTGCTGAATTGCAAAGAGGGAAAACGTGGAATAAATTTGTTCTAAATGATGGATTTTTGTTTAGAGCTAACAAACTATGCATTCCAGCTAGCTCCGTTCGTTTGTTGTTGTTACAGAAGCGCATGGAGGTGGGGTGATGGGGCATTTTGGAGCGAAGAAGACGGAAGACATACTTGCTAGTCATTTCTTTTGGCCAAAGTTGAGACGTGATGTGGAACGCTTTGTTGCTCATTGCACAACGTGTCAAAAGGCTAAGTCACGACTTAATCCTCACGATTTGTATATGCCTCTACTGCTCCTAGTATGCCTTGGGAAGATATTTCTATGGATTTTGTTTTAGGACCGCTAGGACCAAGAAGGGAGGGATAGCATATTTGTTGTTGTGGATAGATTTTCTAAGATGGCACACTTCATACCATGTCATAAAAGTGATGATGCTACCAATATTGCTGATTTGTTCTTTCGTGAAGTTGTTCGTTAGCATGGTGTGCCAAATACAATAGTTTCCGATCGTGACACTAAATTCCTTAGCCATTTTTGGAGAACTTTATGGGCTAAATTGGGGACTAAGTGTTATTTTCGACTACGTATCATCCCCAAACCGATGGGCAAACTGAAGTTGTGAATAGAACTTTATCTACCATGCTTAGGGCTGTTTTGAAAAAGAACATTAAAATGTGGGAAGAATGCTTGCCTCATATTGAATTTGCTTATAATCGTCACTGCATTCTACTACAAAGTTGTGCCCTTTTGAGATTGTCTATGGCTTTGTGCCTCGTGCTCCTATTGATTTGCTACCACTTCCATCTTCTGAGAAGTTAAATTTTGATGCTAAACAGCGTCTTGACTTGATGTTGAAATTGCATGAGACAACCAAAGAAAATATTGAACGCATGAATGCTAAATATAAACTTGCTGGTAGTAAAGGAAGGAGGCATTTAACTTTTCAACCGGTGATTTAGTTTGGTTGCATTTGAGAAAAGAAAGATTTCTGAATTGAGGAGGTCTAAGTTGATGCCTAGAGCTGATGGTCCTTTCAAAGTGTTGGAAAAGATTAATGACAATGCATATAAACCGGAGTTGCTCGCAGATTTTGGGGTTAGTCACACCTTTAACATTGCAGATTTGAAGCCATACTTGGGAGAAGAAGATGCGCTTGAGTCATGGGACGACTCAAATGCAAGAAGGGAGGATGATGAGGACATCCTTTCCATGCATACAACCATGCCGACTCCATATCAAACTGAAACTATGATACAAGGACCAATGACTAGAGCGCGAGCACGTCAACTTAACCATCAGGTGATGCGTTCCTAAGTTTGCATACAAATATTTCAAAGAATGAATTACTACTTAATTCTTGTGATGATTTAATTGTCCTTAGGAACCATGGGGAAGAACCACATGAGCTCAAGTATAGAAGTGGAACCGTCAAGCGCAAACCAAGTCCTGTTCACGAGTTTGACTCGGATTCGGCCTTGTTGACAGCGCCTACTTCAAACGGCCGTAACTTTTGATCCAGAAGGTTTCTGGGGGCCCGTGAGTACTCGTTGGAAAGCTCTTGAAGTCTACTTTCAGATGGATCTGGCCTCACCTCCAAATTCCATCCGAGTCGACCAGAAACTGGAAAACAATTAACGTCACTTTTCCAGTCCGAGTCAAAGTGGGCCTTGGGCCTTGTAATTCGAGTCCTATTTGGCTTCCTTGTGTTTTGGCCGACCCTCCACCTTCCGTGACCCTTAAATAGGCAGCCGCACCCTCTTCTAGGGTTTGGGTTTTGTTTAGACTAAGTTAGCTTTTGCTGCTTTGCCTTGTACTCGCGTGTGTCGGCTAGACTGCCCGAATACTTGTCTTCGGAACCCCACGGTTTTCTGTTTTCGATTGAAACTTACATCGTTATTTGCAAATTGAGTTGCTGTTCATCTTGTTCTTGCTTGTTCTTCGATTGCTTGCAGGAACAAGAACCCTCGTGGTTAGGTTGATCGTGCGCCGACAAGGTCACGAACAATCTCTGGAGTTGGTGTATCGATCGCTAAGGCGCAACGTCCTTGGATGGTTGTAGTCGGGTCGTCAACATCATCTCCTTCCCCAATCGAATCTACCACTCTCATCGAAAGATCGGGACCCCTAGTCCTATCAGAGGGTGACACCAACCAGCCTCCAGGCGTGTTGCTCGTCCTCACAGATGAGGGTCACAGACGACGACATGTTGAAATCGATCAGACAGCCCGTTTACTGAAGGTTGTTGTCTGGCTCCATCCGGTGGTAAAACCACTTCCACATCCAATTCAAGTCCTACTTCATCTTCATAGAAGTCGCTGAGAACAGCTTCGTGCACCTAGAGCGGAGTACGAAGTTGACGCTGCCCTGTTTTGGGTACTGCACTTTGCCCAGTCGCTTAGGCTGACACTAGGCGTCATGCAGAGAGACAAAGAGCATCGCTCTCAGCATCACTGCCTCCACATGCGAAGCCCATCTGTACACATCAAGCCGCGAGATGGCGTTCGGCGTTAGCTGCGTGAACTCCAGCCCGTACAGCCGAAGCACTTCGCCAACAAAGGCTACGGCAGGAACATGCAGCCCAATGTTGAAAGATGCGACGAAGATGAGGGTCTCCGTTTCACCGACATCGAGAAGCCAAACCATCTCACAGCCTAATATCTTCCCATCGCGCACTAGCAAGTGAACCAGCTCCTCCATCACCATGGTTGGCCCTAGGATGTTCACGCTGGCGCCGTTCACCTTCTCTGCCACATTGCAATGTTTGTTGGCCGTTGACTCGCTGCACTCAACCAAACCAACGCCGCTCGCTGAAGCAGATGAACCGCTGCAGTCGAATGAGCTACCAGTGGCACTACAATGAGAGCGTCTGTCGACACCATGAACCATCCTTCCCGAACTGCAAACCCGACGACGCGTGAGAATGGCAAGAATAACAGTAAGCCAAAGAGCACCAGTGTAAGAGAGGAAGGTGGTGAGCTAATCGGCAGTACGGTGAGATAGCCGGCTCAGCCCGCTTTAAGAAACCCAGCATTTAATGTGCATGCTATTTTGGGTAGTGCTCGGGGCCCAAGAATGCGCATAAACCAACGGTGCACGACGCACTACCTACACACCAACGCGATGTCTCAGTGCACAAACAAGGGCACACGGGGCAACACGTGTAAATCACTATTGGGCAGACATCTGGCTTATGCCGATGAGAAAGAAACAGGCCCACGGGCCGGACATCTTATAGGCAAAAGGGACGAAGGGAGCCAAAAGGTCAAGCAACATAATTGTGGCCTGCAAGTGGTGGAGTCCTTTACCATAAGAGGCTACTATTGGGGAGAGATCCCCACCTTCAACTAGAGATGGCAATAGGTACCCGATACCCGAATACCCGACGGGTTTTACCCGATAAAGAGACGGGTATGGAAAATTTTATATACCCATGGGTACGTTATTGGGCGAAATCCTCTACCCGCCGGTAGGCGGGTGCGGGTGTGGGTATATACTACCCATACCCGCCTACCCGCGGGTAATGAATACCCGCATTAGACAACTAGACATCCCACTCAAATGTTAATTTTATTATCTACTTGTTGTTGATTGTTTATTTGTTTGTCATATGTTGATATGGTCATGTCAAGTATGTTTATGTGATGTACTAATTTTGATCATTAGACGCTTTTGTGCTTGGCATGTATGATTAATGAATGTCTAAATTGATGATATTCTTATGTGTTGAACCGGGTATGCTTGCGGGTACGGGTATGGGTAAATTTTCCTACCCACGTACGGATACGGGTAACCCGACGGGTAAATTTACACCTAACGGGTACGGTATGAAATGGCAATATCCGATGGGTATTTACCCGTTGCCATCTCCACCTTCAACCATTTGACCTGCTAGGCCCAAAAAGGCCGATTGACCATGTGGCATGACGTGGGTACCCCAAGTGTAATAAAGCCCTAGCAAGGTCATTCTTGTTATCCGGTCTCAGGATCATGTATAATAACTCCATGTAAGGAGTAAGGGGCAGAGGCCATTATTTTCCACTAGCCACCCTGCTTGTAGTGTAGATAAGGGCTCTGGGTAGACTTTAGCGATCTCCCTGAGCTCCTTGTTTACTATTTGGTTCGTAGCCACAACATTGCTAATATTGCAAACGTGAATTTGTAAGGATGGGATTCAAGTTTTATATTTCATCACTTACGGTATGGCTCTATTTTCTCTATGTTGCCATGAATGAATCGAACGAGGATAAAGAAAAGTGACATGCTTCTACTTTGCATCCACATCCTATCTGCCTACTTCCGTGATGAAAACTAAACTGCATATCTTATCTCTAGCATTAAACCTTTCAACATTAATAGCAACATTACTGTTGTGCAATCTTGAGTTAGACTGCCCTCCGATTATATGTGTTTGAATCCTAGTTGATAACTGATAAGGACGTGAAAACTGTATTATCATCGTTAGTCACACCTAGTTCTCTAGGGCACACATCCATGTGTGTAACCAATAGGCCGGCTTGTACATTTTCATTATCTAATGGAAATGAATTTCGATCTAAAGATGATAACATATGCTGCACATTGGTTGTTCCACTAGCCCAGTCATTGCAAAACTGACATATACTTTCACCATCCCAGAGATATGCGGGCCAGAAAATATAAGGTGATGACAACTTAGACTCAAGACATGTACAACTCTTTCTGTAATCTAACTACTCATATAACTTATAAACTAGCGCTATACTATAAATTAATCAGCTATAGATAATCTGCCTTCTATAGTATACCTAACTTTATCGCTTATCTAATTTATGTTAGTATTTATATACATCATAGTTATTAGTTCTCTTGCTTCTCTCGGTGCGCCAAAGCGCACACAGGCCACTAGTATTTGTAGGCCATATTCCAAACAATTTGATTATTTTTAGCTTTTAGAAGCTGGTTTTTGAACGAAGTAACTTCTTAAGATAGTTTCTATAAACCGGTTGTAGTAGTGCTTGCATGAGCCGATTTGAACGGAATGACTTGTCAACACGAGTATCTCTTACTCAATTTTTCTTGTAATCAGCCAAAAACAAAAAATCATAGATAAAAATTAAAAGCCGCATCAATTTTGAAGAGAGCCATAGATAGGAGGTTGTGGCCAGGCTCGTCTGAAGCAATGGGCATGATCGGGCCCACGTCTGGCCGGCCTGCTGGAGCCCGACCGCTGGATCGAAGTTGCACAGTGCACATTTACGCTGCGAGCGAAGGGGACCGCGCGGCGACGTTGGCACGGGCGAACTCCGGCCGATCGATGCCGAGCGGCGTAGGGGAAGTGCAGCTGGAGTCCGTGACGGAGCAGCACGAGAAGGTGCTACTCGAACGCGGAAGCTTCCGAGTCGCGGGCTAGCCGTGCGTCGCGGAGACGAGATTGGCAAGCCGCGGGATGCGCCGGTGCAACCTTCTGCACGTGGGCAGAGGCCAACGCAAAGATGCTGCCGTCCGCTCGTAGCAGATAGATGAACGGTCCCTGCGCACAGCGTGCTGCAAGAGCACGAGCAAGGAGGCCAGTGAAGCCGCAGCGCTAGGACGCTCTGATGATCTGAAACGCCACACCTTGCAGCTTGCAGAACCCTACCCACAAAGATGAGCATGTGATGAAATGATCATCATATTGAGAGCACAGTAAATTAGCCAACCAGACGAGTAATAAACCCCATTAACACGGTTCACATCAAATCCATAGCAAGTTAAGACCCAGGTACAATACATAAACTAGTGGATGTGATACCACTTCGGACGCACAGAATGACTGTTCAACATGCGAACGACCAATAGCAGACATGCTATGCTACTACAACTGAGTTAAACCGATCGGTAAGAGTATTTCGACACGTAAGCCGCGGCCTGCGACGGATCACAACGAACGCACAAAGCTTTTCCCATTGGCAAGGCTTAAGCCCTCTCACCACGGATCCTCCTTGCCAGCTGAATGTCCTTGGGCATGATGGTCACGCGCTTAGCGTGGATGGCACACAGATTGGTGTCTTCAAAGAGACCAACCAGATAGGCCTCTGCTGCCTCCTGAAGAGCAAGCACGGCATGGCTCTGGAAACGCAGATCAGTCTGCACAACAATTCACGAAAGAAAAGTTAGAGCACACTTAAAACAAACTCAATACATGCAAGATGATTGGATGGTACAAATAACATGCGTAGGAATAGCTCTTTCACCTTGAAATCCTGAGCAATCTCCCTAACAAGCCTTTGGAATGGCAGCTTCCTTATGAGCAACTCAGTGCTCTTCTGATACTTGCGGATCTCACTGCCAAAGTAGGGGGAGATGGATGAGATCGTCGATCACATAATAGCTTTGAAGCCAAACAACACATAATGCCAATAAACAAGAGTGACATTGCACGTACCGAAGAGCAACAGTCCCTGGGCGGTACCGGTGAGGCTTCTTGACTCCTCCAGTTGTAGGAGCAGACTTCCGGGCTGCCTGTCACAACAAAACCAGAAGATACCTTATCAAACAAGGGAGTTCTACAAGGCAAGGTATATCATGTAGCACAGGTAGTACCAACAAAAAAGGAGCTGCAAACTATTGAAATTTACAATTACAAACCTTGGTGGCAAGTTGCTTCCTAGGCGCTTTTCCTCCAGTGGACTTGCGAGCAGTCTGCTTAGTACGCGCCATCTAGCAAACGATATCCTACATGTAAGACCGTGTAATGAGAAACTCCATATAAAAGCAGCATAAAAAGGGCTGCTACAATGAAGCCACTGCAACAGCAACGTCTTTAAATTCAACCAAAAAAGGTACAAGTGTAATCACAAAACAGTTACAACAGAAGCTTGCATTGCTATATATACACAGCATGTTACATGACTGATATAGCACACACAATGTTACATGATTTCAAACACTATCAAATCATATTTTTCTAGTTCTGCGTTGAATTGCACAGAAAACAGTAAGATAAAGCATACCCCACGTAAAAACTAGGACATAGTGCCATCACAGTAGCAGTAACTCAGTGAAGACCAAAAAAAGATAATTTAAGCAAATAAGGGCATTTTTCTTATTCCTTTTCAAAAAAAGCTACAAAACACATATATTACATATGAATAGAACTACTGCTTTCTTGAAAAAAAACACTTAGTAAAATTGAATACGGTAGGCTCAAAGTAAAATTGAATATGGTAAGCTCAAGCATTTTCCAAATAAAAACAGGGAAAAGGCTAATCAATGAAACATTTTCCTAACAAAATACTTGCAAACCAATTTATTTGGCTGTGCTCTTGAAGTCAAGGAAACGGGGAACACACACACACACACACACACACACACACACACACACGTGTGTGTGTGTGCGCAGTACTGCTAAGCAATACAATTATGCTATGTTACCAACAGCAACAATAATTCTGTAGTGTTAAACTAATTAAGATTTTACACACATCAACAGAAACACCAAACAACTCAATGCTGTGATTGACTTGGTTTTTTCTTCACAAAATTCCTGCTTGAGGAGCCAATTAAGATAGTTGAAAACAATGCCGGTCTAAAGTTCTAAAATTTGTGCAACAATCTATTAAGAAATTTAAATATATGAATAATATCCGGTTACCAAAAATATTAAAAAAAAAATCTTCACATCTGTTACCATGAGTACTTAGCAACTGCAACCATAAGCACATAACAGCAATTTCAACTAGTAAATATGAAGCACACCAAAAAAAATATTGGTTATATATAGGCCCCGTTCAATTCGGCTGCCTTTCAGCTAAGATGGCACCGTAGAGGCCTTTAGCTTTTTGGTTAAGACATTCAATTAAACGAAAAAGAAGAAAAAATGGGGAAAGAAAAGTTATATATCTCCACGGGCAATGCAAATGAAAAAGAAAAAAAAACGGTTAAAAAGCCAAAGCGTTCAAAACGCCTTCCGGAAGCCGAGAGCTGTTTGAAAAGGGGCCTAAACATTTAAGCGCTTACCATCATCTAATTCAAGATTATTGCAAATATAGCCCTGAACCTACGATGCCAACTATTCACCAAACTGTAAGCTACTTCTAACCAAACATCCAAGCTACTTTCCGACCAAACATCCAAATTCTTTCACCAAGGATCACCTCGACAAACCTCAACTTTTATTTATGGCATGATAGCTTTTGACTGATGATTAAGGACTACACCAGCAACTAATCCTTCATCACATCAAGATTGCATATACAAACTTATACACATTTTCCGCAAGTCGCAGAGAAAACGTGGCTTCATATCCAAATTGCTCGCAGAACAATCATACAAGCCAATTAAAGCACATATGCAACAGTAGCAACCAATAATCCTAAACTATGTTGGAACGATTCGCAACAAGGAGCTACTGCCAGTGCTACGTCTAAACGGACAACTAGCCCCCACAATACACAGGTGCTAGCCCCCACCAAATGGCTCGAGCTAAACGACGACACACCACAATGTTACGAACCCGATAATGGCAGGAACTACCGGTTAATCAGAAGTTAAACCTAGACTGAGAACTTTACTGCCATGAGGGAACGTGGAGATTAGCAGCCGCAACTAGCTACAGCGCAACAAACACGTAAATCCCCGACCCAATCATGGCGATAAAATCCAACTCGGAAAACCACCACCGAAATACGTCCACACGGGGTGGGGAAGAAATCATTAACTTGGTAGTTGAAACAACCAATTAGACGGCGAATCACAAACATCTGAACAAAAATTGCACGATAACGCGGAAATTAGCAACTATCTATACGCGTGGCCAAACAAACGCAAGCCACAACACGCGCCGAAGCCTCGGCCCCTCCTCCATCGGACGAAACCCTAATCCCCAACAGGAGCGGCAGCTAAACGAGATCACCGCCACGAATTCGAAGCTCGAACACCGGAAAGGCTAGAAAAAAATACCAGAAAGGGCAGGCGAGACGGCGACTCACCTCTCGTCACGCTTGGCTTCGCTCGATTCCCAGATCTGCAGCGGCAAGCCGGAAGAGGAATTTCGCTTTGGCCAAAGAGCTCAAATGGGTAACCGCGGAGGCGCATTTATAGCGGGCGACGGCCGCGGTCTGCCCTAGTGGACGGCCGGGATGGGATGCATCTGTGTTTGTCTCGGACGATCGGACGGTCAGGGCCGCGCACGCGGGAGCGGCACGGATCGAGGCGCGCGCATGGTGCGCTGCGATTGGCTCAGGGACGGAGGACGCGGATCGCCGAGGGCACCAACACAGCGCTCCTATTTTGAGAGGGGACAAAGCACACGGGCTCACGCAACTTATACCCCCGCTCACAGAAAGTCCTATAATAGAGTTAAGTATTTGACTATAAATTAAATTATAAGAGTTAAGTTATACAATAATTTGTCTACAAAAGGTTTTTTATTATTATGTGATACTATATTTCACATTCTCTTTCATATTCCTTCTCACATACATTTATTATTTAGGGCACACCACTGCATAGGCTCCCGTACCCAGCTTGTTGCTTGCATGAGAGACAAGCTCTCATCTCTCTCCTCTCTTCTCTCCTCCACATCAGCAAAAATGCTGACTAGTTTGGCTATAAGACCATTATTGTACTTGCTCTTAGAGCATGTCCAATGCAGGCGCTTAAAGAGATGCTTAATAATAAAAAACTGATTTTTCTTGCCACATAGGATAGATAAGGTGCTTATTTTGAAGCATCGATGCTTAAATAAGCACCGGTGCTTAGTAGGTGCTTATGTGTATAACTATATCTATTAATAGATAATATAGAATCTAAGCACCTATGGAAGAGATGCTTGCATTGGAGGAAATAATTTTTGTATGGATGCTTGATGATGTGGCTATATTCTCTCTCTTTAAGCACTCAAATATAAGCATCTTGCATTGTACATGCTCTTAGGGGCTGTTTGGTTGCTAGCCATACTTTGTCAACAAAAATTGCCACACTTAGGGGCTGTTTGGTTGCCAGCCACAGTTTATCACACCTAAGGTTAGGCAAGTTTGATAGACTTTGGGAGCTGTTTGGTTGCAGCCACAGTTGTGGCAAGATTCCCTTCCAGCAAACTAGATCCCACGCGTCAATGACTCAAAAAAGTGTGGCAAGATTCCCTTAGGCTTGCTAAGGTGTGGCAAAGAATTTGGCAACCTCAACTTAGCCAAGTGTGGCAATTTTTGTTGGCAAAGTGTGGCTAGCAACCAAACAGCCCCTTACCTAAGTTGAGGTGCTCAAATTCTTTGCCACACCTTAGCAAGCCTAAGGGAATCTTGCCACACTTTTTCGAGTAATTGACGTGTGGGACCTAGTTTGCTGGAAGGGAATCTTGTCACAACTGTGACTGCAACCAAACAGCTCCTTGAGTTGGTCAAACTTGCCTAACCTTAGGCGTGGTAAACTGTGGCTGGCAACCAAGCACCTCCTTATATTCAGGGATTTTGGGTGTGTTTGGTTCGTGGATGGAGGTTGTATCGTATATCCTGACTGAGTGGATGCAGGCTGAGTGGAAATCGTATTTCATAAAAAGAAGATGTTTGGTGAGGTTGCATGAGCGGATGCAAAAACGGATATCTTTGTTTGGTTGCTGTATGAGCGGATGCGATCTACCAAACCCGAGAGGTCGACACGTGGGACCGCATAAGATACATCTGCATCAACCCATCCAGGATGGCCGGTGAAGCTCA
Organism: Dendrocalamus sinicus; assembly: GCA_036346575.1. NCBI lineage: Eukaryota > Viridiplantae > Streptophyta > Magnoliopsida > Poales > Poaceae > Dendrocalamus > Dendrocalamus sinicus. The sequence goes on along the minus strand of CM070646.1, from coordinate 22,424,079 downwards.
TTTTGAGCGTATCCACCCATCCAGGATGAGGGCGTATTTTTGTATCCGCTCATGCAGGCTGCATCCACTCATACAGGCAACCAAATAGGCTCTTTCTCATATTATACGGATCCACCCAGCCAGGACGAAGGAGATTCAGGCAACCAAACGCACCCTTTGAGAATACATAGGTTCAGTCCGAACGGTTCCGGTGTCTGACTTCTGCAGCTATTTAGAATAGTGCAAGAAATTTCATAAAAAATTTTATAAGGATGACTGAGATAGCAATAATTGATAAGTATGAAGGTAAGTGATATTGAGCACGTGAAGAATTGAACGCAAAAAAGACAGCGAGTTTTGATGTTTGCGAATTAAAATAGACTTTATAATAAATCTAGGAATAACACGACGTACAAGGTTTAGTTACGTGCATAAGAAACAGCATTCACAATGCAACAAATTAAAATACTCCTACGATACATATGCACATTTTTGGCATGGAAATAAATTTAACATTCGGGGGTAGCTCGTTGCCAGCTACGTTGTCACTGCACATATGATTGCCAAGGTCTCAGTAGGCGTTCGCCATCGATTGCCTCGCCGACGACAACCTCAACAACATCGCCTCCTCTGTGAGCATAGGAAGGCACTCTAGCAACATTACGCTGTACTTAGGTTAGGTTAATGATACTAATTAATTTAGATTAATGACTCAATGACATGTGGGCCAAGATCATTAGGGGATCTATTTAAAGCTGATTTTAAACCTTGAGTCACTGATATGTGAGTCTTTCACTGTAGCCCTTGACCACCTATCATTCATACATGTTTTTTCTTTAAATAAAATAATTAAAAAATAAAAAATCCTCAAGGCCCAACCTATCCGTCACTGATATCATTCTCTTAAGAAAAATAATTCAAAAAGGAAAGTAAAACCGTAGTGGCCCCACCTGTCAGCCTCTGGCAAATTTTGTAATAGAAAATAAATCAAAAAAGAAATTAAAATCGTGGGCCCTAGATGTTAGTGAGACACTCTTTATTATCTGTTTATTTTAGGGATTTTTCAAGATTTAAACTTTGGAAGATTCGTTCTTACTTGTTTTAAATCCAAATAGAATGAAACTTATTTCTAAATTTATATAAATTCAAGATCTTTCTAACAAGAGTAAAATAATGAATTTCCAAGTTTACTTGAATTTTATTCAGATTTACTTGCATTCTCATGTATTTACTCGAATTTCAATGCGATCATTCGATTAGATTCTGAAGACCTGGAAGAGCAACAGTTCGAGCCTGACTAGACCATCAAGGCAGTGAGTAAGGTGAGTAAATAATTTGTTCATTTTGTACCTACTTTTGAATGCAAATTATATTATCTTAAATTATTAAATTGCATGCTTACTTTTATGCAAGTTATATTTATACTGGCTAATAGCTAATACCTTACTAGTAAATTGTGATACATATCCCTCCTTGGTTTTGGACATAACCCTTTGTCACCGTAGAATTAATGGTATACATACTAGTTAATAAATCTGTATCTAAGTGCCATGCTTAGTCTTGCTTATATACATGTGGGCATTAATTTGCCTTGGAATCATTTCAAAAATGAAAACTTAGATTTGGGTAGCCATTGGATGGAAATGGTTGGTATGTTAAACTAGAAAGAAAATTTTAGAATCTAAAACTCTAAACTTGCTTTATATCTAGGCGGATGGTAAGTGGAGCTAGTGTGGATAGAGCATGAGAGTGTGATATGTGGTAGAACCACCCAAGTAACTTTAAGTACTAAATCTTGTGATGACCTCTCAAGGTAAAACAGTGAACCACAAGTTTATAATGGGTACAACTTAGCCAACTATTTTGCATCAACCCAGTGCTGGATGCGCCATCCAATTTAACACAGGTAAGAGTGTTGGACAAAAGCCTATTAATGTACGGTGGTTGGTGCAATAGGTGGCTTTTGGAGCAAGTGGATAGAACCCCACGGCGGTGAAAACCTTAGTGAGTGTAGCAACATCGAGAATGTGCATTGTAAAAGCCTTGTGGTGACCATCTGAACCTCATGCCAAAGGTAACGTGGCGGGAAAATAATTTGGGCATCTCTTGTGAGTAAAGTGTGTGACCTCTACAGAGTGAAAACTGTTCAAACAGTTGTGCCCATGGTCATGAACGGGCATGTAAACTTACTTGAGTTAGTGCCTATTTTACAAAAGAATCTTTATGCGTAAAAACATGAAGGGTGGATAGAACCCTGAGTTGATTTCTCCTAGGTGGATAGAACCCAATGAATATAATGGGTGGATAGAACCCTAGTAACAAAAATAGCATATGGTAGATGGAACCATGTAACAGGTGGATGGAACATACACCTCAATTATTATTGTATGCTCTTACAATACTTAGAAACATGGTTTAGATAAAAATGCTAAGTCATAGAATTTCTACTTACTGTAATTCGACTATGTCATTTTGCAAATAAATGAACCCAAGCCTTTCTTGTTAAGCCTTGCATTTTATAATATTATATTATATGTGTTGGCTCGTGGAGTATGGTTGATTTGTGCTCACCCTTGCTCACTAAAATAACTTAAAGCCTTTGGATCAAGACCCCTATGCCTACTACGCCACATCTGGAGTCTGGACTAGACGGAGAAGAAGATTGAGGAGTCTAGGCCGTTCTCACAGTTTCTCGTTCTTATCTTTGCTTGGGTAGATTTTGATGGTGATTGTGTGCCCATCTACTATCCAGATCTTGGATAGCAACTAGTCATCTTTACCCCCAAGTTGCTTGTCTGTGGCACAGAGTGGCCTCGCTTATTTGCTTTCGCTTCCTCTTTTAGTTATTTGTAATATAACATTTATCCTATTCGGCTCATTATGTAAAACTCTACCTGATACGGGTTATTTTAACTTTGATATGTAATATTTAATGTCTAGTATGGTTCATGCTATGTATGTGAATGTCTCAACAATGTATCTGTGTGCACTAACTATTGATCCGGAGAATAATATGATGGAAACATAGAAGATCCCAAACTGTAAATTCAAGGTCTGCATGAGTGCTCTAGCCCATGTGTTCCTATGAATATGGGTTTGGAAGGTAGGCAGGCTCTATCGGCTAAACTGATAGAATTTGAGATGTATTGAACTAGTTAAAGATCTGATCAATGTGTTACGGAAATAATAGATCAGTTTTATCGAATATATGAAAATTTAATAGAGATTGAAGTGATAATTAATGGAAAGTTTGCTCATAATATGATGGAAGTCGATGAGGAGTCTAAAGGGAAAGGTACATGTAGACACAATCCATTGTCATCTATAATTACAAACCTTTGCATCGACTTGTTGGCCGATCAATCCTTCTCTTTGTCAATTTGCTCAAAACTCAACTGGCACACTTCAGTGTCGATGAGGCGTATACTTATTAGGGATACAATGTAGTTAATTGATGAATTTTCCATCGGCAACTCAAATCTTACCATCACCCCTTTTTACAAGTGAGAATGGGGATTTATGGTACTTCATGAGCAATTGCTCGCAAACTTTGTCAGTCAATTGATAATCTACCGTATAACTTAGGCATTGTTGCAGCATCTGTTACCATAGTGGGTACGGGTACCGCTCTCCATGGAGGATACAGATTAGCTAGAGAGAGGGCTGGTTGGTAGCCCAAAATGTGTGGGTCTGGCCATCTCGTACCCCTCTTGAGGGTTTATATACATGAATGAGATATGATAGAAAATTCCCATCATACCCCTTAATAATTACAAAAGGTGAGGGTAAATCAGTACATTCCCTTTTATACACAATAATATACTATTGGGCTTGTTCCAAGGCCCAGTAGCTAAACCTAATAGGGGTAGGGGCTGGGCACCCCCACAACAGTACTCCCTTGATAGTACGCATGGAGGTCCTAACAGGTGAGCTGATGTGACTAACTGCTCGCTCCAGCCCCCCGTCCCACAACAGCAAGCACAAAGGTCCCGATGTGCAAGCCGAAGCAACTACTTGCTCAAGCCCAGGGGTTTGAATGCTCTAAATGTCCTGGAACCGAGTTCTCTTTTCACTGGTGAAGCCGTAATCGTTCTCGTAGAGGTAGCCCTTCTAAGGTAGACGGCACGTGGAGGCGAAGTCGGGGGTGTGGCCGCCCTCTGAGGTGATGTCTACGAGAAGGGCAGCGAAGTCCCCTGATGGAGCTGGAGCCGCCACGTCGAGGTCGAGCCAATGATGTGGGCTGCGCGTAGCCTGGGGCGGGGCCGCCCCTCCAAGGCCATGCCTACAAAGAGGGCGACGAAGTCCCCTGACAGAGCAGGAGCCGCCTCATCGAGGTTGAGCCTATGATACGGGTAGCGAGCATGGAGGCAAAGCTGGGGGCGGGGCCGCCTCTCTAAGGCGACGCCTACAAGGAAGGTGGTGAAGTCCCCCGTAGAGCCAGGGCCGGGATATTACTAGCACGGGGGGACTCCCTGGTGCGTCACGCGGAGTGCACGGTATATACCGAGGATGCCACCGGAGTGAGGGACTCCTTGGCTCGACTCACTGAGTGCTCGATATACAGCAAGGGGGAGGGACACCCTCGTTTATTTTACACTCCGTTGAGTGACCTAGGACGCATGAGGTTCCCGGCATTTTATACTCTGTAGAGTACACCGGGGCATGAGGTCACCATGTGGTTTATTTATACTCTGTAGAATATGTCAGGGTGCGAGGCCACCATGCGATTTATTTGTACTCCGTAGAGTATACCAGGGGCGAGGCTGCACCGCGTGTTTTTTATACTCCGTGGAGTGGCCTAGGACACATGAGCTTCCTGGCGCTTTATACTCCGCAAAGTACGCCAGGGCGCGAGACCACTCTATGATTTATTTATACTCCGTAGAGTATGCTGGGGCTGAGGCTGCACTGCGTATTTTTTTATACTCTGTAGAGTGGCCGATGACACGTGAGGTTCCTAGCACTTTATACTCCGCAGAGTACACCGGGCGCGCGAGGCCACTATGCAATTTATTTATACTCCGTAGATTACGCCAGGGCTGGGGCAGCACCACATGTTTTTTGTACTTCGTGGAGTGGCCCGAGACACATGAGGTTCCCGACGCTTTATACTCCTCAAAGTAACCAGGGCGTGAGGCCACCGTGCGATTTATTTATACTTTGTAGATTGGCTTGGGATACACAAGGTTCTCGGTGCTTTATACTATACAGAGTACGTCGGGGCACGAGGTCACTGTGCGATTTATTTATACTCTGTAGACGTAGAGTATATTGGGACACGAGGCCACACCAGGCGATTTTTTATATACATTTGAATGGAGGATACGGATTAGCTAGAGAGATAGAGCTTGTGGGTAACCCAAAATGAGTGGGTTTGGCCATCTCGTACCGCTCTTGGGGTTTATATATATATATAACTAATGTAGGATGAGAATTTTTCATCATACCTTTAATAATTATAAAAGGTAAGAGTAAATTAGTATATTTCCTTATATATAATAATATGTTATTAGACTTATTTAAAGACCCAGTAGCTAATCATAATGAACGGAAAGACTGGGCACCGCCACAACAAAGATCATCTATTAGATTGGGTTTATCACATGCATGAATCCTTAAATGTACGACTAGATAAGGCCAGGTGCGAATCCATTTGCTAAAATAAAATGCAAACTCATACTACCCCTATTATTAGCGGGGGGAACGCTACGCCCCCGCTCGGCCACGTCACCCCGCGCCCGCGCTCCGGCCGGCGCGTGGCGCGGGGATTTTGGTACGGCCGGGGTGAAAGCATCTAGGCCCCTAAAAATATTGGTTTTGGTAATTAATGAAATTATGTGAATATGGGACTAATGTGTGCATTAAGTGTTTGAAAGGATAAGTTCAAATGGCAAAGAAAGAGGCTCACAAAATATCCCATGAAGATTCAAAGATCTCTAGGGCGACAAGGTAAATAGTTTAGGTATCTATTTTATTTTACCGGTCTTGGAGTTAGGTTGAAAGACCGGATTATAGGATAGACGCCGTACTATTAAGAGGGATCATGGTGATTGCTTGATCATGTTCAAATGTGCCCTTTGGATCAATTTAGGATCATGCATGCACTTAGAAATTAAAATCAAATCAAATCTGTGCATTGTCAGAAAATCCGGTAGTTCCGGTGTTAATTGGGCGGAACTACCGCAGGTCCGGTAGTACTGGGTGCCCGGGCGGAACGTTTTTTCCAGAGAGCGCCCGGACTCAGACTTAGTCTCTCGGAAAACGGAAGTACCGCGGGTTGAACTGCGGAACTACCGGATGGCCGGTAGTACCGGGCACCCGAGCGGAACTTTATTTCCAGAGAGCGCTCGGAGTTTAACTTAGCCTCTCGGAAAACGGAAGTACCGCGGATCGACCTGCGGAACTTTATTTCCAGAGAGTGCCGGGAATAAAGCTTAAACTCGCTGAGATCGGAAGTACCGGGTCTTGGAGCGGAACTTTCGGAAGTACCGTGATTTCAACGGCGGTAGTACCGCACTCATTGACCAACGGTTACTTCTGACTCACTGACATAGCCGTTCTGACCGGTCAGCGAGAGTCCGGAAGTACCGCGGTTTTGCCTGCGGTAGTTCCGGATTTCCTGAATTTTCAGAATTATTTTTTGTAACGGCTAATTGAGGTTGGTGAGGGTATAAATACATCCCCACCAGAACTTGTAGTTGTGGTTGAACCTCCATTGAATACATTTGAGACTAGTGCAACCTCTCACACCTCATTCACTCACTTGTGCATTCAAATTGAGGTAGTTGACCCAAAATTCAAGTGCATTGCATTCTAGTTGATCCATTAGGCATTTGAGTGAGATCAAGCCGCTGTGATCTTTTCTCTTGGTGCTTGCCGGCACCTAGACGGCTTGGCGGAGGTCCGGTGATCTTCTCAAGAAGATTGTGAGAAGGTCCGGAAGATTGTGAAGGCTCGGAGCTCGCCTACCCGGAGAGGGAAAGGGCTACCAATAGTGATCGAGGTGTTTAGGCTCATTCGTGGAGCCGGTCCGATTTGTTCGGGCTTACCTCAACGTGGACTAGGGGAGACCGGCAAGTCTCCGATCACCATGGTAAAAAGTAATCGTGTCAATTGTGGTTTGCTCTCTTGTGATCATTTTCATTCAAGCAACGCTCTTCATTCATATTACTTGATTGCTTGCTTAGTTAGAGTAGCAATTGTTGTTCTCTACTATTTGATATTGCTCTTCGTCGATTACTTGAGCTAGTGATTGTTTGAACCTCACTAGGTTGATTAGTGGTGTTATTGTTATCCTGCTCTAGTATATCCATCAAGTTTAAAATTGCTAATTAGAATTAGGCGAAAATTTTAAAACCTCCTATTCACCCCCCTCTAGTCGGCCTCCTCGATCTTACACGGGGAGGGAAATCCCTTCTGTTTTCTGAAAATTACGTACAGGTCCTTTTTTCTCGCAAAGATGTCCTTTTTCCTCGCGAAAATGTCCCTGGCGGTTTTTTTACGCTTTTTTTCCTGAAAACACCCCTCCAGTTTACAGGATGGCGCCCTGCGGTTTTCTAAATTACGTACGGGTCATCGTTTAGTTACGTACAGGCCCTTGGATTTTTGCGAAAAAAACCTCTAGCTTTTTCGAAAATACACATATGCCCTGGATTTTTTTAAAAAAACTCCTCACGAATTATCGCCCCTTTTACTTCGGTACACACGGTGGCTGGCGCGGCGTGTCGCCGCGCCTATGAGGCTAGTATCCATATTCTCCAGCCCTCCACAAGTCCAGTAACAAGAGAGAGAAACGAAAGCCAAATTAAAAATATATTTATATTGACTTATATTTTTAGATTTTGTTTGAAGAAGCTCGAATGTAATATAAATGCTAACTTTTTGAACCGATTTTTTACTCTTCTTACTTCTATTTTGCTCTAATGATTGAGAGGTTATAGACATATCATATATCTTTCTCTTCTCACTTTCACTTTATATACGTATTTCCCACTCATTTTCTCAACTGTTATCACTTTCCTTAAAAAAAACCACTTGTTTCTACTATTAGCGGATCCCGGCGCGATTAGCCACCCAACTCACCCAAAGTCCATCCATCCGGACACCAGGCACGGGACGTGCCGCTGCTACGAACGAACCTGCCGTGCTGGTGGCCGCACGCTATAAGTTACGCGCCCTGCCTCTCGTCTCTTTTTCCACCCACACCAAGCCCATCCCTATTCACCCAGCGAACCACAACCAAAACCCATACAGCCAAGGAGGCATCAAAGCTCTCTCTCTCCCCTCCTCTTCATTTGTTCGCCGCCGCCGCCGGGGACTTCGACGGAGGAGCGTCGACGGTAAGCCATTCTCGCTGCCACCCATTCCTTTCAACGTGTCGGAGGCATCTAGGCTCTAGATCGAAGCGCGACGAATCGCTGTCTGCCCCGGTTTGGCCTGGTCCAGATCTTATGCTTCGACGCGGCTTTGCTTTCTTTCTGCTTTCGGATGGGGATTCGAGTCACTTGATTACAGATGCTGACGTATAGCTGCTAAATTTGGTGCTCCCTGATGTTGATTGCAGGTTGGTTGTTGTCTTGGTGGGGAGCATCGGGATGGCTTCGAATTCGATGGCTCCGCCGTCTTCGTCTGTCGCCGCCCTCTGCCGCCACCCGTAAGCTCTTCGCCTGCGCCGCCCCCCTCTCTCCGCGCGCTCGTGCTTGCCCGCGCGTTTTTGCGCTGATTAAACTTCTTGATTGCTGCGTTGGCGCTGTGCGCATCGGAATCGACGCGCAAGGCCACGGTGTTGCGCGTTTCATAGATACGGTGAATGGTGTACTGATTTCTTCGTTTCTATTTGCTCCTGTTTGTGCAAATGCAGGGTGCAGTTCTTGAAAGGGTGTGCTGTCTCCAAGGAGGCAAAGGGATCAGTTTCCTATCCTTGCCTCTCAAATTCAAATAATGCCAATGTGAAATCTGCAGGCTTGAGGTTAGCAGCATCCTTGAAGAGGGATGGTGGTTTTCCAGTTGATGGTTACTCGGGGAGTGATGACAAGCTGTTGCCAAAGAGCACGTCTGTTCGTGCCCAGGACCATCCAACTGCCGACCCTGTTCTCCCAGCAGATTCCATTGTTGCGCCAGAAATCATTTCTGCTGAACTGCCACATGTTGCGTACCAGTTCTCAGACGATGACAATGACACCGAACTTGATTTGGATAGCCCGACAGAGGGCTTCTCGTCTATTCCGGAGGCCATTCGGGACATTCGACAAGGAAAAGTCAGTATGCCTTAACCATTGGCTTGTTTGATGATTTATCTGTTACTGTCATATGTTGTTCTCCTGACATTGGGTTACTCATGTAGCTCGTGATTGTCGTTGATGATGAATCAAGAGAAAATGAGGGGGATCTTATAATGGCTGCCTCTTTGGTTACCCCAGAGGCTATGGCTTTTATAGTAAGGTATGGCACAGGAATTGTGTGTGTCAGCATGAAAGAAGAAGACCTTGAAAGATTGAACCTTCCTTTGATGGTTACAACAAAGGAAAACGAGGAGAAGCTATGTACTGCATTCACTGTTACAGTGGTATGCTTCTATTTCCATTCTTTTGCTAGCACTAGAATAGGAACTTTTGGCGTTGATATGGGGCACAATTTCTCTGTTGCTTGTCAAAAGTATGCATATGCATGCTTGTTCTCTCTACCATTTCTTTCCTCTGCAAAAATTAACTCATACGTACATTTTTTTACATGTGAGTTTTAAATATTCTTGATGTTAGCACTTGAGATGAGAAATTCCTTTGCACATAGCCTTCCCGAAGAACATAAGGGTAAAAATCAGGTTCTGTTACCTAGTGATCTGATCACACTAGAATGCACTTGTTTTCCATCCTCTTCTTAAAATTATACTAGTAAATTGCATAGTAGTAAGTAATAATTTGAAATTTGCCTGTAGTCTGAAAAAAGTAGCAAGTAATCACTCCAAGCACTCAATATGGGGGCTTCTGGAATAACTGCCAATCAATTCAGTGAACTTGGTGTTTGTCTGCTACTTAGGTGTTTTATCACCTGGTTTTTGTAAAACTTGGCCTTCTCTTTTATATTTCTCCTTATAGCTTTACAGAACATACACTGATCATGTTTTTCAATATTTTGTGCGATCTTTAACCTAAGCCAATTTTGTATTCTTAGTTTCTTACAAAGTTGCTAAGCTTACTTATTTTGTTGTGTCATCGTGGCAAATAAGTGTTAAATTGCCTTATGTATGAGTATGTCTCTTACAGACTTCTCTGATGATTTTTATGTGCTACTGATATACAATTTGTCTGCTTTGGTTTGTAGGATGCTAAAGAGGGAACAACAACTGGGGTATCTGCAAAGGATAGGGCAAAGACAGTCATGACTCTTGCATCCCCTGACTCGAATCCTGAAGACTTCAATCGGCCTGGTCATATTTTTCCTCTGAAGTACAGAGAGGGTGGTGTTCTGAAACGAGCTGGACACACTGAAGCATCTGTTGATCTTGCCATGCTGGCTGGGTTACCTCCTGTTGGAGTCCTCTGTGAGATTGTGGATGAGGATGGCTCTATGGCTCGCTTACCGAAGCTACGTGTGTTTGCTAAAAGGGAGAATCTGAAGATTGTATCAATTGCTGACTTGATTAGGTGAGTTGTAGTACACAAACCTGAGCTCCTGATACTTCACGTGTTGTCACTAGGACATATATCAACAGCTTTAGCATTCAGTCAGTTAATATATATGCTTTGACATTCTTGATATGATGTAAATACTATTTACTTTTGCTCAAAGTTCCCCTGGTGTAAAAAGAATTCTAGAAATGTTTTTCAGCTTAAACATGAATTTACTACCATATGACCTGTTCTCCTAGTAGCTGTCACGTGTGAACCATCAGAATTTAGAAATGAAAGCCTTTGCTCTAGTTTTGACTTGTGAGAATCATACTGGCCCCTATGGTTGCAACTGTGCATTGCCCCGTTCTTTGATGTTCCTCTATGCTCTTGTTATGATTGTAGAGAAACTGGTTGTTATGCTGACAAAAGTTTTTTTACAGATATAGGAGAAAAAGAGACAGGTTGGTTGAACGTGCATCCGTTGCACGCTTACCTTTGAGATGGGGTAATGTCCGCGCTTACTGCTACAGATCTGTTATTGATGGGATGGAGCATATCGCGATGGTGAAAGTAAGTCACTGGGGTATTAAAGTACTTCTGTAGGACTTAGTTGTTGGATTAGGTAGTGCCAATTGTTATGAATATTGTGTGTATTGATATGAGACCCAAAAGGCTATATATATAGGAGAGTACAAGAGGATATACCACATAGAGATAAGGCATATATGGAATAGAATACAAACTCTATATCCTAATACAACTCTATCTCCTTAACACCCCCCTCAAATGTAAGGCGTATGCAATAGCATTGCATTTGAAAAAGAAGTTAACACTAAAACAAGAAAAATCCGAAGTCCAAGTCTTGATGATGTCGTCGTTGCGTGCAGCATTTGAATAAACTGTCAAATCAAGCCGAAGAGGAATAGATAGAAGCATGACGGCGCAGATCGAAGCCCGAGACGCCGGCGGCGTAGTGCACAAAAAGCGCAACGGAGACGCGGTGCAAAAGAAGCGCGACGGCTTAAGAAACTCGGGGCGGCGGCTCAAAGAGAAGAGGCGGCATCATAGACGACTTCTACGATCTACACGCGGCTCAGAGAATAGAGCGGCGGCTGCTGCCATGCAAAAGAAAATCCCTACACTTCTATGACCGACAATAAATTTGTGGACTCGTACGGTTTGGACGAACGAAAGATTAGAGACTACGGACTTGGATAGACGCGACGGAAGGCTCACGAAATAAAAAAAGGAACTCGAGCAGCCATCAAAAGATCCCCTCCTCTCTCTCTTCACGCCCCCTCCTCACTCCCGTCTCCTCACTCCCGTCGCCCGCTCTCTTTTTACTCTCTCCCACCGTCCCTCCCGCACTCCCGTCTCTCTCTGCGCCTCCCTCTTTCTCTCCTCAGGGCGGCGGCCTGAGAAGAGCGGCGGCGGGGCGGCGGCACCGAGGCGACGAAGAGGAGCGGGGAGCAGAGGCTGGCGCGGGTGTAGGCACAAGCACAGGCGGGTGAGCGCCAAGCGGCAGCGGTGGCGCCCGGCCCGACGCCGCGGAAGGTCGGAGGCGGCGCGCGCGGCGTGAAGGCGGGAACGGCGCCGAGGCGAGGTCGGCGATGGCTGAACGCGGCGAGGCGCGGCGCGTTCGACGCGAATCCGGCGGCGAGAGCGAGACGGCCGGCGGCCGGAGATGGCCGCCGAGGCGACGCGGGCGCGACACGGACACGGATCCGCCTGAGTTCGCGAGCGGCCGAGAAGGCCCGAGAAAGCCGGACTGGGCGGCGGCGGTCGGTGCGGCCGGCAGGGCGGCGCGGCCGGATCGCGCGACGTGACCTTCGGCGGCCTCGGGCGGACCGCGAGCAACCAGAGAAGGCACGGAGAAGGCCGGATTCGAGCGGTGCCAGACCGGCGGCGGCCCAAGGAGAGCCCGGCGGCGGCCAGATCTGAGGCGCGACGGTCGCCGGCGGCCGAATCCAAGACGGCCAGGGCCGGATCTGGTTGGAGGCGGGCGGATCCGGCGCAGAGGAGGCCGCCCAACGAGATGGCCACCCCCGGGAGAGGAGATCGATTCTCCCGGGGGCAGCAGCAGCGGAAGTAGATTGGAAGTAGATCGAGATTAGGGTTTCAACCTAAGCTCTGATACCATGTTATGAATATTGTGTGTATTGATATGAGACCCAAAGGGCCATATATATAGGAGAGTACAAGAGGATATGCCACATAGAGATAAGACATATATGGAATAGAATACAAACTCTATATCCTAATACAACTCTATCTCCTTAACACCAATAACAGAGAATTTACCCATAAGTCACATATTCAATGACTAACAGGGTGAGATTGGAGATGGCCAGGATATTTTGGTGAGGGTGCATTCTGAGTGCCTCACGGGAGACATTTTTGGATCAGCAAGATGTGATTGTGGTGACCAGCTTGCCATGTCAATGGAGATGATTGAGAAGGCTGGAAGGGGTGTTCTAGTTTATCTTCGTGGACATGAAGGGAGGGGTATTGGTCTGGGTCACAAACTACGTGCTTATAACCTGCAAGATGACGGCCATGACACTGTGGAAGCTAATGAGGAACTAGGACTGCCTGTGGACTCACGGGAATATGGGATTGGTGCACAGGTAAGAAAATATGATCCTCAGGTGTATCGTACGGCATTTCTATAGAGAAATTTTGTTATATCCTGTTTATAGGACAGTTGGTGCCTTGGTAGCATATTTCATATATATTTAATCATTGCTCGTATTTCAAGTTGTTTCAAAGGACATGCTGAACATTTTTTCATGCGTGTTGCGGTTCAGAAACTAATGCATGTAAGATAAGACACCTGTAGTTAGAATAAAATTATTTTCGATTGTACTACAATTATGTTTCACATTTGGTTGTCCACCTTGCTTACCCGTTCTCTTCATGATTTGCTCATGCTAACCTTTTCTGGCAGATCATCGCTATTATAGAATTAACATGGCATTCCCTTCATGTATTCAAGAGATTACTGACTCGTACTGCTGCTCTGTAGATATTACGTGATCTAGGAGTTCGCTCGATGAAGTTGATGACCAATAACCCTGCAAAGTATGGTGGTCTCAAGGGTTACGGATTGAGCATTGTGGGCAGGGTACCCTTGATAACTCCGATAACCACTGAGAATCGGAAATACCTAGATACCAAAAGGACGAAGATGGGGCATGTACATGGACTGGTACATGGCCAGGTTAACCATCCGACCGAAAGCAATAGCACAGAAGGGAAGCATTAGGCCAATTGGACTTGCTTCCATTCGCATTCTAGATGATGATATTCTTCCAAGGTGGTTTGTCAAATCATTGCACTCCACATATTCCACGTGAATAATCGCAAAGAAAAAAAACCAGGTGAATCATTTTTTTAGTTGACAGTAGGTTGAGAGATGGCTAATAATAAAACTGCCCCTTCATTTTCTTGTAATTCTCAGCTATCACGAAATTATTATTGTAAATATATAAAGAGCTCCCTGTGTAGACTGTTCATATTAGTTTTTAAAAGCTGTTTTTATATAGTTTCTAGCTTTCAAACGAAGTGTCTTTTCAAGACGGAGTTTACTAGTTGATTATAGTACACACTGCAGTGATTTTATTTATATCGTCTAAAATCATACGAGAGTATCTTTTTGAAGTTTTTTTTACAAGCTGTTACTATTTATAATATAAAGTCAAAGTTAAAACCCAAAGCCTATATTAACATGCTCGGCACAGATCATACCTGGAATCCCAAGGCCATAATTTTGATTGAAATCGAATGCAACATGAAGCAAGCCCAAGGTTTTAATTCTTGGAGGCCTTTGTACTACACACCTACTGCATCTCTGTCGTTTTGATTTGTCTACTGCTGACTCTGTTCATCAGCGCACTGCAGCTTCTGCCTGGTTTACACAAACAAAGCGGCTGTTGAATTGATCAGTGTTTTCTTTCTGGGATAGTGGGATGAGCTTTGCGCGATGTAAATGCGCGGGAAGTCGGAAACTGCCGTACTTTCCTGAAGTGATTCATCAATCGCAGAAAGAAGCAGTACTAGTAGTAGCGGTGTTTTTTTTTGGTTTTATAGCATAGGTCCTATTAGTGCTATGGTTTTTTATGATTTTTGACTTTTAGTTGACCACGAGAGAAATTGAGAGAGTAAGAGATAATCGTGTTGAAAAGCCACTCCATTTAAAATGGTTTCTGCCGTGACTTCTATAAACTATTTATAGAAACCACTCTGTTCGAAGCCAGCTTCTAAAACCTAAAAGTTGTTTGGAATAGGGTCTAATAGCTCATGGCTTCCTCTTATAAACCAATAGAATGGTTTCTCTATCGCTGTCTTAAAGCGACTTATTGAAACCATCTTTTGAAGTGGCTTATTAGCTTATTGGTATTCGATTTGTTTCTACAAGCGCTCACGCTAGAACCAAAAGTTATCAGTCGTAGCTATTAGCCGTAGCCAAAAAGAATGGATCAGCTGGTAAATAAGGAAGTGTTTGGTTACTTGGATAGGTGATAGAAGGGATGGTCTCATCTAGCCTTTTGGGTTGTACTCGTGTTTGGTTGGTGGGTTTGGATGGAGCCATCCCGAATGACCTGAGCCAACACAAGTGAATTTTAAGGTAAAAGCCAGATGGAGTGGTGTGGTGGAAATGTTCGGATGAGGCCATCTACGGATCACGTGAAGTTCTAATCACCTCCGAATAGATCTGAGATCCACTCCTCTCGTTCACCCCCTTCCGCTCCCGTACCCTTCTCTTGTTCTGCTCGCGTGCATCTGGCGGCGACATTCGCGAGTGGAGCCGGAGCATCAACCAACGCGGCTGGTGGCTGGTCGAGGGCGATCACGACTAGAGGCTGGGTGCCGGCGATGGCGACTGGAGGCCGGGTGGTGACGACTGCGACTGGATCCAAAGCGGCAATGAACATGACTGGAGCCGGAGCGATGCAGACCGTGAGTTGAGCCCGACTGACGGTGGGGAAGGACATTGGCTTGTCAATTTCAGTGACCGGGTGACCAGATTTTGGTGACTACCTCCCGCACTCCTCTCCGATCTCTCCCCCTCCCCTACCGTTTGTCTTCCTCCCAAACTGAAGGTATGGAACCACAATCCTGTGAAATGGCTTACTACAATGTTGTTGTATCTGAAATCTAGATAGCACTTATAATTTCCATGTTGTACCCCTATGGTTCAAGAACTCTAGATAGCACTTATAATTTCCATGTTGTACCCCTATGGTTCAAGAACTTTAGTTCTTCACGAAGAATTGAGACATAATCAATTGAAGAGTGTTCATTGGATCATATCTTTGTGTTTAACTATGTTTGAACACTACTGTGCCAGTAATTTATTGATGTGGTTCAACTCTAGTTTGCCAATTATCTTCAAATTTTTTTTGTGAAACTTCATAAATTTGGATATATAGCATACATAAAATTGCAAGGACTCACTGGTCAGGACACATCAATTGTGGGCTAAAACTAGTATGAATGCATGCGCGCCGACAGACGCTTACTAACAACAGAACAATACGACAGCTGTTACACTTCTATTTCCATGTTGTGGTTTGTTATGGTTTGATCTGTTCATGCTATTGTTGTATAACTAGATCATACAAAATGGGATACATGCTATTCATGGTTTAAGTTAGTACTAATTATCTTAGATGGACTAGACGATGGTTAAGAGGCGAAAGATGATGATTCTTAGGGTTGCTATATTTGTGGCTGCTTCTATGGTGGCTTTGTATGTCCAATCTAGATTAAAGAGGAGTGCACATATCACCTATGGCCCAATTGAGGAAAGGACATGAAAAGAATTGATTATCTAAATAGAAAAATATACCAGAATGATGCAACCTATGTGAAAATGCTTAGGCTTGAAGAGCTCCTTTCTTTTGGTTGTCAAGTTTTTAGGGAGCGCGGCTTACTTCGAGACACCATATATATGTGTGTTGAAGATCAAGTGGCGATGTTCTTGAACACTGTTGGACATAACATTAGGAATAGATTAGTTGGCACTAATTTTAATAGGTCCAATGAAATAGTTAGTCGTTATTTCAGACTAGTCCTCCATGCCATAGGTGAGCTATGAAATGATCTAATTAAGCCACCTTCATTGGAGACCCCAACCAAAATTACAGGACCCCACGATAGGATCCGTACTTTAAGGTATGAAATTGAGGCTCATTTGCTTACTCAGCTAGGGTTTTAATTGTATGGTTTCTAATTTTTGGGGTTATACCAAATAGGATTGTATTGGAGCTATTGATAGAACGCACATATGAGCCTCGGTTCCTAAGGCTATGGAGCCTGCCTTTCGTGGTAGAAAGTCCTTTACTACTCAAAATGTTATGGCGATAATAGCTTTTGATCTTCGATTCATGTACGTGTTGGTCGGTTGGGAGGGGTCATCACATGATGTTGTGGTCTTAGCAAATACTTTAGAGTGTGAGAACGGCCTACGTGCCCCAAAAGTAATAGATTAATTCTACTGTTACATTTGTCCATCCTAATTTTTGTACAAAGCAATTTTACCCACTTGTGCCTCACATATTAGGTAAATACTACCTAGTTGAAGATGGATATTGAGCAAAACCTGGGTTTTTGCCACTTTTCCATGGTGTGAGATACCACTTGAATGAGTGGGGTAACAATCCTGTGCAAGACGAGGAGGAACTATTCAACCTTAGGCACTTCTCTCTACGAGTGGGCGCAGAGCATACCTTTGGGTCACTCAAGAGGAGGTTCAAAATTCTTGACGATGCCACTCCATTCTTCCCATTCGCTACTCAAGTTGATATTGTTGTAGCCTATTGCATCTTTCACAATTGGGTTATAGATAATGGAGAGGATCTATTCATTCCACCATAGATCAATTGGCCATCTAATCCTAACCCCGCTAGTTCATTAAGGGGGCAAGGAAGTGACCATAGGTACATGGTTGAGTTTAGGCAGGGAATTGCCGATGCAATATGGGTAGACTGGCAGAACTACTATGATAATTAATGTGTACTACTAGTATTGTTTTACCATGCTTATTACATTGTACTGCCAAAAATATTGAACTATGGTTGAACTATGATAGCAGCTGTCTACTTAGCTCTGGAATAATGTTGTACTATTATGTGTGTGCATTCTGAAATGTTCTGGCACAATTTGTATGTGTTCTAAAATTATCTGGTACAAGTTTGGAATGATGCAACATTTCATTTAATTTGTCATAGTTATATCTGCAAGGGGGCATAAATTGCTGACTCGAGTACAAAACATCAAAAAGGCACTTCCATCTCTTGAAAAAGCTGGGAAGGATCACACAATTCTCATACGATTTGCTTATGTGCCTGGTAGTTACTTCATTATAGAAGTGGTTTATGGTTTGATTTCAATGTCATACTACTCCAGTGCCTCTTTGATGACAAAAGGGCCATCTCTCATACTAAGAATGTCGAGATCCACCACGACTTTACCTTCTAGATAAGTAAGGATTTGACTGTTTTTATTTATTCAGAGGTGGTTGTGGTTATCTAAACTTCATGCCTTTCTGATTCGATAACACTGGCGCTGGAGCTTGTTTGAAGAGGTACTTTGACCCCTCCTACTTCAAGATAGCATGGAATATGATGGAAATTAGACTGGAAATTTTCAAGGAGCATTTTTTTTCTACAATAGAGATTAATGATTGTTCTGGAGCAATATGTTGGGTTACATGGAAGTAAAAAGTATTATTCTTATTAGCCATTTCTCACACCTTATGATTTTACTCAGATTTGAGTAAGTACAACATAATATGGTCACTGCATTTTGCGTCCAGTTTTCTTTTACTATAACTATCCTGTTCACAAGTTAGAGTTCTTAATCTATGCTTGTGCTTGAATATATTTGTGCTATGATTGTTCTGTGATAATTGTATATATTTCATTGCTTCTGTTGTCACAGTTCTGCACCCAGAACGACAGTTCAGGAGATATAGCACTACTATTACTTTTGAAATGTTCCATGCCAGAAGGCCTAATATAGCTGTTAACTTGTACAGAAGAAAGGATCACGACTTGCAGTACCTACTTCTGGGCTTAGGAGTGATGAATTGCAGCAGCTGCCTAATATAGTGGAGTATTCTCACTAGGGGTTACACTAATTCTTCTCATCCACCTAACCAAACATAAAATCGACTTATCCTATCCACTCTCATCCCACCAACTAAACAATAACATGTACCATCCCATTCATCTAACCAAATAAACTCTTAAATTGTTGGAATTAATCTTGATAATTTGTACGTAGTCGTCAGTGCTATGGTCGAAGCCACACGCGAGAAGGCTTGGTTGGTGCCGTGGTCGAAGCCACGGTCGAAGGACCGGCCAGCAGTCCACGGTCGATGCTCAGGTGTGGTCGAAGCAGTCCCAGAACCCGTGGTCGAAGCATCGAGATGATGCACCGTAGTCAAAGCTTCGAGTCGTTGTGTGTGTGGTCAAAGCCACTGCGCATGAAGGTGGGCAAATCCATCGACGACTTTGCTGGAAGCTGAGCGGGATGGCGAGCAAGTACAGTGCACTTGGCACAACTGTGGAGGACCTAGTGTTTGTGAAGAAGCTCCTCAATTCAGCGCCAGATGAGTTCCTCCCGATGGTTGCCTCAATCGAGCAGTACTTTGATTTGGAGACGATGCCTTTTGAGGAGGCCATAGGGCGGCTGAAGGTTTATGAGGAGAGGATTCGTCATCGTGCTGACAACAACAACACTGATGGACAGCTCCTCCTCACCCACGCCGAGTGGTCGAAGCGGCAGAAAAGCGGCGGCATGAAGTCGTCGACAAGAAAGGGCTCTTCCGGCGGCAATAGCAGTGGCAATGGTCGAAAGAAGTTCGACAAAACCAAGGTGATGTACTATAATTGCTAAGAACTTGGACATTTTGCATATGAGTGTCCTAAGAAAGGAAAGGAGGAGAAGGCGTTACTCTCTGACGTACAAAGTAATGATGAGCTTGTGAAGCTTCGAGGAGTACGACGGTGGTGTGAAGCCATCGTCGATGGAGGTCAGTGTGAAGCCGACAACAGAGGTCGGTGTGAAACCGACAACAGAAAAGTCGGTGCGAAGCCGACGACCATGCCTCGGTGTGATGCCGAGCATTAGCGGTGCGATGCCACTGCAAAAGGAGAAGTCAGTGTGAGACCGACAACGCTGACAGCAGTTCGAATCGATCGAAGGCACACTGTCCACCTCAACTTAGTTCTTTCAGTCCTCTGATTTTCTCCACGGTAGTCATAGGAACCGATTGAAGGCACACTGTTCACCGTTCGACTACAATGCACTCGTTCAAGTTTAAGCGTACAGATCTGATGTCGGATTCCCAACATAAATTATCCCATTCTATCATTATCGTCCCTCCAACCAAAGACGCCCCTAAACCTCGAATGACCGTCCTATGGAGTGCGTACCAACCGGCCGGCCGCCCACGCCCACCAGCTCTCCGGCCGAACCTACGTGCGTTACCGTAGCGCGGGCCTTCCAGCCCAGACGAGTGGACGAGACGTCCGAAAACGCCTGGCACCCGCCCCAAGACGCCACCGCGGGCGAGTTTTTCCACGCGCACGGCGACGCTTGACCTCACCGGCTACCCACTCCCTTCTTCTAGTTCATGGCCGGGCCGTCGTTTTCTTTGCTCTACCAAACCACAGGCGGCCAAACGTTACAAGGGAAGGGAGCTACAGCAAACCTAGCGGAGCTCCCTCCTCCCCTCCCGTTCTCCGCCTCGCCGAGTATGCCACCCCCCCTGAAACCCGACCTACCCCCCCCACTGTGGCGACAAGGTCGAGTGCCCCTCCGATGGCCGCAGGCGCCTGGTGATCGCCCTCGTCGTCGCCGTGTCCGTGCTAGTCTCCCTCTCCGTCGTCTCGCTCTCCATCTATTGCTTCATCCGCCGCAGGCGCCGGCAGCGGCGGGAAGCCCTTCTTGCGGCCGCCCCTGCTGTCGCTGTACCGGCGGCCAACCTCAACGTCGACGACGGGGGCGGCCCTGAGGGCGAGCAGGGCGGCGGGGAGGTAGTCGTGCACCACGCGTGGCACATCCGGACCGTCGGCCTCGACGAGGCGGCGATCCAGTCTATCGCCCTCACGCGGTACCGCGCCGGCGCAGGCATGCTCGGCGCCACCTACTGCTCCGTCTGCCTAGGCCAGTTCCGGGACGGCGAGCTCCTCCGGCTGCTCCCCAACTGCGGCCACGCGTTCCACGTCCCCTGCATCGACACCTGGCTCCGCACCCACGTCAACTGTCCGCTTTGCCGCGCCGACGTCCTGGACCCCGCAGCCGCCAGCGACTCCGACCCACCTGCCGGTGCCAACGCCGGCACCGTCGCCGAACAAGCTTCCAACAACATTAAAACCTCGGAGCACGAACAGCCCGGTCCGGGTCAACAGCAGAACGAGCAGCAAGAGCTGCGTCTAGAAATCGATCAGCGCGATCAGTCGAGCTCGCCGGAGCCACCGCACCGGCACCCCGTCTCACGGGAGCAGAATTTTCGGCTGCGCAGTTTCCATGGACTCATCGCTAGTGCCAGCTCGGGCGGCTCCTGAAGACGAGCAGAACAGTAAAGAGAAGCAGCAGGGGCGTTCGTACCACATGAAACGGCCTCTGTCCGGCGGCGGCCGGTGGTCTTTCGCCTCGCGGCATTGCCGCACGCGCAGCTCGATGCTGCCGTTGTGACCGCGCGGAGAGATCTTTACGTGCTATAGAAAGATGGAATTCTGCCTGTAATTGATCATACTAGTATGCCTGTTCTTGAGTAGTGCTAGTTATGCCCTGTAGAGTTGCAAGCTTGAAACAGAGTAAATCTTACGTGAGTAAATTTTAGAAAACACCAGGTTTTAAGATATTTGTAAGTAAAAACACTATGTTTTAAAATATTTTTCATAAAATCATACAATTTCAGTCAAGCACCATACATAACCTTACTTTTTATGCTTTTCCGTTTGACACCGTTCCACCGTCTGTTCTGTGTGGTTGTACAACACTAGTGTAGTCGAAGTAAGACTAATGTGGTGCTTGTTCGACTACATTGATCATGTACGATCACACTGGTTTTATTTCGACCTCATTGACCTTGTACGATCACACTGGTTTTACTTCGATCACACTGGTCTTACTTTGACCACACAGAGTAGGCGGTGTAACGATGTCGAACGAGAAAACATAAAAAAATGAGGTTATATGTGGTGCTTAACTGAAAGTATATGGTTTTATGAAAAATATCTTAAAATATGGTGTTTTCATATACAAATGCTCCAAAATGTGGTGGTTTGTGAAATTTACTCGTCTTACGTGGTTACATGTCAGATATAGGAAAGGATCTTCTCCTTGGTGAATTCTGTATGATTTTACATAGACACTCCTACTTGGCTACTTCATTTTGTGTCGTTCGTTACAATTGCAATGTCGTTTTGTCTCAATCTTGCAGGAGAATGTACACATAATTCCGGGATGGTGGAGTGCAGGAGCGCATGAAGGTTACTGCCTGAGGTTTTTGTTCTCAGATGACTGCTGCCTGTTGAGTTGCATACACTAATCAGTTCATTAAAAACCTTAACCTGTTAGAGAAAGAGAGTATTCAACACACGCAGCCAAGGAGGAATTGGGCCAAGAACGGAACGTATAGCTGTAGCTACTGGGCATTGGCCCAGTTTTGTAGAAAAGTGTATGTGAAGTACCATGCCTACCTGTCATTTTCCCCTGAACTTTCCGGTTTTTCTTGTTTCTTTTTCTTCACTGATTGCCGTCATCAATAGTTTGCGTATAAGTCACGGACTCAGCGCTAGTCTTCACCGATTTTAAAACTGTACACATTTATACGTCTGCAATAGAAAAGCATGTATCTGCGTTTTGTGAGGTTTAGCCGTTTAGGGTATTTCCGATAAATTCTTAGCGTGTGTAGGACTCATGAGTTGAGTAATGTGAGTGCGGTGTGTGCACTTTGTTTTGTACTCTTAAAAAAAAATAGTTTGCACACAAGTGCTTTCCGGGGAAAAAAAGGTTTGCATACAAGTGCATTTAAATCCTTCCTGTGAAAAATGACCGCAGATTCTCAATTAAAAGCATCCCATCCTGTCCTGGGCTTGAATTCTGATCTCGCGCTCGATCGATCTTGGTACGTTTCGTATTAATTTGCCAATCTTCATACGGAAATTGTGGAAGGTTCAAAGCGCCTTCGAAATTTAGCAACTCTTGGCCAGTAGTGCACGAGTGACATATGATCCGAACAGACTGCCTGCCATCTTTGCGTCCAAATCGCACGGCGGCACAAAGCGCTCTAATCTCTAAGAGCAACTCCAGCAGGACTCCTACTTGAGCCCTTAAAACTCAAATTTGAGAATCAGAGCAAAAAACCCAACTCCAACAGGGCCCCTACTTGACTCTCAAAAATAGGAGGCCTCTCAAATGAGACCTCCAAGCCCCCATTCCCAGGGGCCCTCCCCTGCCTCTCATTTTCCTGTTTTTTTCCCGCACCGTGAAATTTCTCCCGCTCTCGGCCAAAATCCCCCGCCGCTGCTTCTCTGCCCCCCATCTCCACAAGTCGAACCGCCACGCACCAAACCCCCCGAGCGCCGCCCCCCACCCGCGCCGCCCCTCTCCTCCGCCCCCCACCCGCGCTTCCTCACCGACGCCATCCGAGCCGGCCTCCTCCCCGAGCTTCTTCTCCGAGCGCCGCCGCCCTCCGAGCACCACCCCTCCCCGAGCGCTGCGCCACCCCGAGCGCCGCCCCTCCCCGAGCGCCGCGCCACCCCAATCCTCCTACCGCCTTCGTGCTCACCGCCGCGTCGCACTCCTTCTCCCCGCCCCTCCCGCCGCCGCCTCCTTCGCGCCGCCACCGTTGTGCGCCCAGCGGCCGCCTCGTCCAGGTATTCAATCAAAACCCCAACCCTGTGCCTATATGTGTAGTTTGTTTGGTGTAGTTGATTTGGATGCGGAAAATGAAGTGAGCAAGCACATCGATGATGGAATCGCTTGGCGTTTTATGACATCGAACATGGAAAAAATCTGATATTTTTATTTGGAATTGGTGTAGAATCTGATATCTAGATGTCTGTATTTGCCAGAGCTACAGAATCCCAAAAATGTTCATTTGCAGTTGCTTCTCTGTCGTGTAAGACACCGATGCCAAGCTGCTTCTTTGTATTATGATCGCTCGCCATGTTTCTGGAGTTGATTGCTCTCTGGTAAAGTGGGAATGTCCTTCCTACTCATGCTGGTGGCAGTGAAATGTATAATGGTAGGCAGTAGCTAGCCAGTTATTGTTCCTGCTAAATGTGGATTAAATGCATAGCCTGCCATGCTGCTTCTAGCACACATACATCATTACACAAGGGCACAATGCAGATGCGCCATGGTTCTGTCGAGGATCATATTTTGACTTACTGTAGTGTCAGGGAATACAATATAGAAGAGTTGTGACAATGGGATTCTTTACTTGTTTGTGAGCTGAGTTGTAGTTTTCTGCAGTGATTTTTTATAAGGTGACAATATTGTGATACATTTCATGCAGGGAAATCAGAAATGTCAAACCTAGAATATACAGATAATGAATGAAACAGGTCTAAGTCTATATACTCATGAAATGTCAAACCTAGAATATACAGATAATGAATGAAACTGGTCTAAGTCTATATACTCAGGAAATCAGAAATGTCAAACCTAGAATATACACCATTTCTCTTCTGTCTAAGTCTATATAGTCTACCATTTTGCTCTATATAGTCTAGTCTTGGTGTGTGAGTGAATCTGTAGGTCATATAATACTAGATGTCAATTGATTGTGGTTTCTACAGTTTGAGATATGTCGCAAGGAGGTCAGTGGTCAAGGATGATGTTTGAGGAGGCTGAGATTGATAATATTGATAGTTCACCAATTGGCACTCAACCAATTGTGTCTCAACCAATTGCTAGTGAACGTAGTGCATCCAAAAAGAAGCCAATCTGTGCTGCCAACTACTCTCAGCTAGAGGATCTCCAGCTATGTGAGTCATGGGAGAACATTAGCATGGATCCTATTACTGCAAATGAGCAACCTGGTTCAGCATATTGGAAGCGAATTCATAATAACTACCATGCCAACAAGAAATTTGAATCTAGCAGGACTGCCAACTCTCTTGAGCATCGGTGGGGCATAATTTACAAGGAGTTGCAGAAGTTTCAGAGCTATTTTGAAGAAGTTGAGCGTCGCCATCCTAGTGGTGTGCCTTTCCAGGATCATGTAAGAAATCCTTTCATATTGAACATTAGCATTAATCAATTCATTAATATACCAAAAATGCTGACTCACACATGTCTTTGCTTTCAGGTGTTGGAAGCACAAACTATATATGCAGACAAGGAGCCAAACAAGAAGGGTTTCCCTTTCTATAACTGTTGGTTGAAGGTTAGGCATTGCCCTAAGTTCACGGCTCTTGTGCCCTCCAAAAGGCCTAGGACAAGCAACTCAACACCAATTGATGTTCCTGATCAAGAAGAAGATGATAGTGGTAAGAGCCAAACTCCTAACTCATCTATGCCTAGTGCAAAAAGGCCTATGGGGAGGAAGCAAGCAAAGGAGAAGGTGAAAAGGGGAAGGGAAGAATCTAAGTATGTAGGGATGCTTGAGAAATTGCTTATGGAAAAAGAAAAAATTAGAGAAGATAGATGGCAGGAGACCAAGACGATGCAAGAGCGCAAGGCATTGATTGAGGAGCGCAAGGTTGCAAATGAGGAGAGAAAGTTGATGTGGGAGCAAGAACAGAAGATTATGTTTTGTGATCTCAACACATTGGACCCCGATGTAAAGGCATATGTGATAGCAATGAGGGCTCAGCTTGCAGCACAAAGGATGGCGGCCTTAAACAGTGGTTTGGGTGGTAGCAACGATGGCAGTGGCTTTGCTGGCAGTGGAGGGTCTGGTGGTGGAGAAGAGATTTGAGACATCGATGTTTGTTTTGGTTTATTATTATGCATGCTCTATGGATGTTTATGTTGATTTCTATGTATGGTTGATGACTAGTTAATTTAGTTGATGGGAGTGGACTATGTATGGTTGATGACTATGTTTTGATGAACTATGTTGGTGCTTATTATTCATGATAACTATGGTTGAATTTGTTCCCCTCTCTATGTTGGTCATTTAATCATGATAATTATGTATGTGTTCTTTTTTTAACTATTATGATAACTATGTAATGTACTGCAGATGGTATTTACCGATGATGATGATGATTTTCTTGAGCAATGGTGGGAGGAAAATGAATCAGATGATGATGATTTGGCTGCGGTTGTGCTCATTCTTGCTGATGCTGAAGAAAGGGAACACAAGAAGGCTAGGCGTGGTTCGGTGCCTGGTCGTCAAGTGGTACCACGAGACATGCATGCTGGGAACCTGCGCATTGTGGCATATTATTTTGCAGACCCCCCAGTTTACAATGACAAGTTCTTCCGGAGATGATTTAGAATGTCAAAAGCATTGTTTTTGAGAATTGTTGAAGGGGTGGAGACACATGATGATTATTTCAGGCAAAGGACAAATGCAGTAGGATTGCTTGGAGCCACTGCCCTTCAGAAGGTGGTTGGATCTTTTAGGATGCTAGCATATGATGTTCCTGCAGATTCCATGGATGAGGTTGTCAGAATTGCAGAGAGCACTATGATTGAGGCCTTCCATCACTTTGTAAAAGCTGTGGTTGAGGTTTTTGGTGAACAATACTTGAGGCCACCCACTACTGAGGATACTGCAAGATTGATGGAGATAAATAACAAGACGGGTTGGCCAGGTATGCTTGGATGCATTGACTGTATGCATTGGAGGTGGAAGAATTGCCCAACTGCATGGAAAGGGATGTACTCGGGACATGTGGATGGACCAACCATAATACTAGAAGCTGTTGCATAAGAGGATTTGTGGATTTGGCATTCATTTTTTGGATTGCCTGGATCACTTAATGATATCAATGTTCTGAAGAGGTCCCCTCTATTTCAGCGGCTAACTTCAGGAACTTCACCTGCTATTGAGTATACGGTGAATGGCAACAAGTACACCATGGGTTATTATTTGGCAGATGAGATCTATCCATCATGGGCTATATTTGTGAAGAGCTACAGAAACCCACAAGGTAACAAGAAATGTCATTTCACAAAAGCTCAAGAAGCGGTAAGGAAGGATGTTGAGAGAGCATTTGGTGTGTTGCAATCACGATTTGCCATGATTAGAGGTCCTGCAAGATTTTGAAATAAGGAGACACTATGGTATATAATGACAGCGTGTGTGATCATGCATAATATGATAATTGATAATGAGCGAGATGCAGATGATGTTGGGGGCTATGACTATGATCAAGATGGGGGTGAGGAGCTGAGGGAGGAGGAATACCAACGCCGCAATCCACTTGTGTTGTCGGAGTTTCTCAAGATACACAGGGAGATTGAAGATAGACAGGGACATGAGAAACTCCGCGATGATCTTGTGGAACATTTGTGGGCGATACATAGCGCTAGCTAGTTGTTTAATAATTTTCGTAGTCTTCATTTTACATGTTATGATGGATTATATCAGTTTATTTGATGTTATGTGATGAACTTTGTGCTTTCAATTTAAATTCGGAACAAACTTGAATTTAAATTTCAATATTCGTATTTGAATTCATAAATTTAAATATTGTCCCTCATTGTGAAATCATAAATATTTTATTGTGCATTGTCCTTTTTTCTCATACATATGCATATAGTGTGTGAGGAAATAGAGGGAATTGAGAAGTAGAGGCCCTGTTTTGAGGGCTCCTGCTGGAGTGCAGCCCAGAAAATAGGACCCTCAAAAATAGGGGAGCTCTCAAATGAAAAGTAGGGGCTCTATTTTGAGGGATACTGCTGGAATTGCCCTAGAACCAATTCTCATATGGTATCTCTCTGACGCACTAGTCTGACCTCTCAAACTCATCGAGAAGACTCTGAAACACTACGCCGCCAGCCGCTCTGCTCTCAAACCCTAGCCGCGGCGGCGCGATGGCCGCCTCCCGCCCCCGTTCCTTCGCCGCCGTCGTTTTCATGGCGATCGCTTCCGGTGCCGCGGCGCATTCACGGGGGACAGGCAACTCCTTCAGTTTCGCCGACGTGGTGAGCATCTCCTTATTCATGGCCGTCTTCTTCCCCGTGTTCATCATCCTCCTCGCCTTCGCCTGCCTCCGCCTGTTCCGGCCACCCGACGACCCCCCCGTCGTGGCCACCTCCTCGTCTCAGTGGTCGCACCGGAGCCACAAAGAGGGCCTCGACGCTGCGGCGATCGCGGCGCTGCCGCTGGTGTTCTACCGGGACGTCAAGCAGCACCGGATCAGCGACGGGCGGACCGACGCGCTGGAGTGCGCCGTGTGCCTCCTCGAGTTCGACGACGACGACGCCCTCCGACTCCTCCTGACGTGCCCGCACGCGTTCCACCCGGAGTGCATCGGCCTCTGGCTCGAGAAGCACGTCACGTGCCCGCTCTGCCGCGCCAGCGTCCTCGACGCGCCTCCGGTGCCGCAGCTGCAGCTGCAGCCACCGCCGCCGCCACCGCAGGAAACGGCGTCGCCACAAGAATCGCCTCCCGTCCACGAGACGGTGGAGTTGATCGGCGACGCCAGCGACAGCGAGGAGGACGAGAGGACCAGGATCCAGTACCTCGCGAGGATGCGGCGCGCGGCCGGGCGGCAGGCGCTGCCGAGGTCCAACTCGACGGGGCACGAGCGCCCCGGCGGGATGGAGCGGTTCGCGCTGAGGTTGCCGGAGCACGTGCGCCTCGAGATCCTCATGTCGCACAGGCTGAGGCACGTGACGAGCGCGGTGGCGTCCGTGCGCGTCAGGGAGGGGAGCGCCCACGACGTCGGGGTGGGCAGCAACGCCCGGAGCGCCGTGGCGAGGCTGCTGTCGCTCTTCGTGCCGGGGGCCGGGTGGAAGGGCGACGACGAGGACAAGTCCGGCAAGGCTGACGGGTCGTCTCGACGGCGGCGCGACGACTCGGCGCGGGGAGGTGTAGGAGAAGAGAAGAGGAGCGATTAATCAGCAGTAAGAGAGAGAAACCGTAAGCAAGCGCGGAGACTAGCAGCTAGTCGATCGTATTACTTGGGTTCTGAAGATAATTCAATAAGTCTTTCGTTGGAGTTTTAATAGAGAGCGTGCGTGATTTGCAATTTATTTCAGTAGTGATGGTTGTTCCAGGATTGAAACGTCAGTCAAGAGTGTAGATCGATGATCTAATGTTGCAGATTTTGTTAACTTTTTTCACTTATTTTTGTGAGATTGTGAGTGTACGATCACGGAAAAAAAAGGAGAAACAAGTCAAGAAAGGTCAAAAAAGAAAAAAGAGAGTATTCCTTGTGAGCTTGATTTTGGTTGAGTAGTTCACAACACCAAATTTAGGTCAAAAATGTGAGATGAACAGGATATTTGTGTTAGTGGTTTTGCTAATGGTAACAAAGTATATACAATTTTCTTGAATTTATTTTATCTTTCAAGCATTCCTGGCGGACGTCCTCCACCTAGCAAATTCGAATTAGGATTGTCATCTGTACAATCATTATACCCCAGCTACATTATCATCTGTACAATCATTATACCCCAGTTACATTATTCCCAATTTAGTTTCCTTATCATATAAGGGCGTCCGCAATGGTAATAGCTAGCACTAGCTATATAGTCAGCTGACGTGGAGGTGAGAGACAAAAGCAAAGATTATTTTATACTGTTGGACCCACATGCTCCTCTCTCATGTTCTTGGACTACGTGAAATAGATCAGCTATTTGCTCGTCGCTAGTGACTACTCTCTCTCCTACTTTTTCCTTGCCACATCAGATCTAGCTAACTAAATAGCCAGCTGTTGGAGACGCCCTAAGCGTTGCATAATGCAGAAATGATTATGGAATTGCTAGCAACCTTACGTATGATAGCATTGAATGCTGGCTCTAATTAAGGCCCATGTCCTTATGTGAGTTGTTTGCACGGTCCACCTACCCGTTGATGCTTATCTACGTCGCCCCATCCCGAGCAATCCATTCCACCTCCCCATAACCGCTTTGTCCTCTTGCACTCCCTACACTCTCTCTCTCTCTCTCTCTCTCTCTCTCTCTCTCGCGTTGAGCTCCCTCATCCCCTTGCCCAGTACACGACACGGCTGGAGTTCACTACATTTGTTGCATCCTTATCCGAAGCTCGCTGGATCTGGTGGGGTTAAGACCGGAGGAGGCGGGGGCTATGGAAGTGCGGATGGCTGCTGCTAGCCAGGAGACATTTATCCCTTCATTGCCCAAGCTCCATTGCTTGTCGTCGGTTCGAGGTTGCCACCGCCCGTTGTGATCGGAGCTCGATGGATATGGCCAATATATGGATATGGTCGAGGCGACGAGGTGGTGGCGTTGGCCGGCGGCCTCCTCTTACATGTACTCCTTTGAGCTCGTCTAAAAAACTATTGCCACCAGTAGGTCGAGTTGTTGTCTTAATTGTTTTTGAATGTTACAAATCTCCATTCAAGTTGATTTGTTACAACAAGGTTTCTTTTTTATTGGATGAGGGTCCTTTATTTATTGCAGTAATACTTCTCATTTGTTGCAATTTTTTGTTCATGTTGATTTTTCCCATCGTTGCAACAAGATATTTTTGTTTTATCAGTTCCCTATTTTTATTGTGGAAATAATTCTAATTTGTTGCATAGTTTTTGTTGTGTAGTTATGTTCATTCTTTGCATAAGAGTTCTTTATGTGTTGCAGTAGTTATTATTGCTTGTTCTAAAGTGTTGCTGCAAAGAGGAGTTTTCTATTGCAGCAGTTTTGTTTGACTGTTGCATTAGAGTTTTTTTTGTTATAGAAGAGTTGTTAATTTGTTACACTATTTTTTTGCAATTGTTTCTTTGTTATCGAAACAATGTTTAATTTTTGTTACCCTAATAGGTCAAATTTATTCACATTTTTTTGATTTTGTGTTTGCTATATCTGGAGTAAAAATTTGTTGCAAGGATAGTGAGTAATTCTTGCGCTTTTGGGGTTTTTTGTTGCACCGGACTGAATTAGTTGTCTTACCCTCATCCATTCACCCACCAAGCCTATGTGATGCAGATTGAACCACGGGATGATATTAAATCCAAGGATTGCCTGATCTTTCATGGTGGTAATTCTCAAATAGATATATGAAACATGAACTACAATATATAATCCACACTAGATAGATAAAACCCTCAACCTACGTACACCACAACACGTGAATGAGAAGATATGATCAATTTATCTAGTAGATGAAAATCGACACCATAGCCAAACCCACACACCCAAATAAGAACCCTCAATGAATTCCTCAAGAACACACTCACGATACATGGATACACATAACAACCGAAAGGACAACACACACAATGTTTTTAATTCATAATCTAAATTATTTCTCTAATTTAATAGCAAAAATTGTTACAATTTTAGTGGTTCAATCTGCATCATCCTCCCCTCCTTGAAACAAAACCGTCCTTGGCTTTGAGGTATTCTTAGGAGCTTTCTTCTTAACTTATCTGAACACCTCCACTTTGATAGTACTTTCTAACTTTGGTTGTAGCACATGCTTCTTTCCCCCATGTACAAAGTGTATATGTTGGACTGGTCCTCATGTGTGGCATTATGATCATATTGACATGGCGTTCCCAACAGTAACTCACATGCATCCATTGGAACTACGTTGTAATCTACCTTGTCAACATAGTCGCTAATAACAAATAACACAAACCTTATGAGTTATTTTTAGTCTCTTGCAGTTATGTAGTCACTCCATATGGTGTGGCTGGAGATGCCTACACGTGAACAACCCCAAAGTGTATATCAAATCCTTGTTAATCACATAGGTGAAGCTCCCACCATCTACGATCAACTTGTTTGCTTCATCTTTGATCTTGCACTCCATTTGGAAGACACCCTTAGCTTTAGTTTCCTCGATTTGCACCTTCCAGGTCAAAAGATTAACACCACTCAAAGGAGGATCACAAATAATAAGACTGTCATCCTTGTGCTCATTGTCGGACTTCTCGCTGTCGGATTCGCTACTTGTAGAATTGGTTGTAGCATACCCATCATGAGTACTAAGCATCTTCTGCTGATTTGGGCAATCCTTCATAATATGTCCTCTCCCCTTGCACTTGAAGTGCTCGATGTTATTAGTACACGCAGTGGAGAATGCACTAGAATCAGTCTTTGACGCCCCCTTTGGAATAACTCCATTTGAGCAGTGTGATGTCGTCACCTTAAAGTAGGTGCCTACATTATCTCCTTATTATTGTGGATGCCTCCATGTGGTAGTTTGACTGATGCAACCATTCCTTACTTGTGTTCGCTTCCCTTACTGTTCAACATGTTCGGCTTGATACACCAAGTCTTGGATGTTATAGTAATAGACTCCACCCTATCTTGTACATCTTTATTCAACCCATTGAAGAAACGTGCTATAGTAGCCTTATCATGCTCCTCCGTCCCTATACGGATCATCAACATATCTATCTCTTTATAATACTCATCAATACTGGAATTACCTTGGCATAGTTATTGTAGCTCAGTGTATATGGCCCTAGTGTAGTGTGCTGGAACAAATCGACGCCTCAACATATCCTTCACATGCACCCATGTATGTGGACGAGCTTCTGCATGACACAGTTGATTCCACCAAACTAAAGTGTATCCAGTGAACTCAATTGTTGTCAAACGATTCTCAGCGTAATGCTAGTTGTCAAAACATTGTTCGACATGCATCTCTTATTCCAAGTACTCATTCATTTCAGCTTTACCAATGAACGATGATATAGAAATTTTAACCTACCCGATGCTATCATCCACGGCAACACACTGAGCAAAATCAACACTATCACGCACACCTCCATCATGGAAAGTACCTCTGCCCAAGGAAATTTCTATTGTTGAAATTTCACCAATAATCGGTAGTTCCCAATCTTATCAGCGGGTACCGATAAAATTTTACACTATGCAAAAAATTTTGTATTCATCAAAATTCATCTAAAAATTCAAAAAATCAAAAATTTCAAAAAAATAAAGTAAAATTTTGATTAAAAATTTTTGGCCAAAAAATTCTGAAATTTCTAGTAACCGGTCATATCGCTGCCCTCAGATAAATTTTTTGGACTGATACAATTTTCCCTGCCTTTGCTATGAACACCTCCACCACAGTCAATGCCGCTATCACACACGCCTCCACCATGGTCATCTCCATGGTTGTCTTGAGCACAGCACAATTGTGGAACAATGCCCGCTGCACCATCAAAGTCCTACTTTTGTTCATTGTCTTCATATTGTGCATATCGTTCAAGATGTTGAGGAAGCTCTATTGCACCAAAACTTGGCTAAAACCTAAAATTAAGCTAACTCTCAAATCAAACTACCAAATTACTTGAAATTTGATATGCACCTTATCTAGGATGTTAGGAATCTATTCTAATTAATGATCAAGAAAATCATTACCAAAATTCTGACATTTTTTGTTTGAAGGAAGGTTGCACCAAAATCAATAAAAAAACAAAAAACAGTGAATATGACTTGCTTGTGGGTGAATGATGGTAAAGATGGCTTTATATGCATTTTCACATATCACAGCAAACTAGAATACCAAAGAGATTAAGGTAGAAATAGCTAAATCAAAAAAATCACTCAGAGAGGCTAAAAAGAGCAAAACCGAGTTTCTTCATGAACTTGCTAACCAAGTGCCTAAATGGATGGGGATTGTTTTTTTAGATGTCATCTCCATCTCTTATACATGCTTGGCATAGCAAGATCTAGAAGGGGAGAGAGAAGAGCACAAAGCAACTAAATTAAGAGCAAATCAATTAACAGAAGATGAATCCATGGAAGATGAACAAGGATTGATATATTGGTACTTGAGGTTGAAGGTTTAACAGCCACTCTATCTAGAGTACAAGAGGGTATACTACAACACTCAACTTCTCTCAAACCCTAATCCTATAACTCATGGACTCAATGAGAAGATAGTTGGATGGTTAATTAGCATGTCTCCATCCTAACCTATTAAATAGATAGGCTAACTAGTTCCATCTAACGCTTAGTAGATATTATCTACTTAGCATATATGGGGGAATCCGATAACGCCACACACATAGGTTTTAACTCACATACTATACTTAGGTCGTGTTTGGTAGAGCTTCTGCTCCCTGCTTCCTATTCGAATCTAGTGGAGCTGTGCCAAACACCCAACTTCTCAAAACTACTAGATTCTGATTCTCATGAGGAGCAGGAAGAAAAATGAACTAGTTAGGAGATATGGGTCTGAGGTGGATTCTCGTGGGGAGCCAGCAAACCCAAAGCAAAATTAGCCTTGGAAATGTGCTGAAATTACCCGCCTTTTGCCACTCGTACCGCTTTGCCCCCCTTCCGTTTTTTCCCACTCGGGTGAATATATCACTTGCACGTCCGAGCGAGGACACCCAGAGCAGGCTACCTCGGTGAGATCAGGCAACATCGGCACCCTCGGCAACCTCAGTGAGAGCGAGTGAACTCGGTGTCCTTGGCACCTCGGCAAGAGTTGGTACTAGTGGCGTCGGTGACCTCGGCGAGTGTAGGCACCAGCGGTGTCGGCGACTACCATGGCGTCCTCCCCTTCGTCCGTTGCTCCCGATGAGGTGAGATCTCACCCTCCTAACCCTAATATTCATCCTCAATCCTAACCCTAGATCTCGTTGTCTGCTGATGGTTTATTTAGTGAAAGTGGTCCTAATTTCTCCCCCCCTCTCTCTCGTCAAGGTGGTCCTAATTTTTCTGCTAATGATCTTATTTTCTCTACTGTTCATAGTAGAATTAGAAATGATAGGATGATGTGGCCACATTTCAAAGACTGCATTGGAGCTCTCGACGGTACACACATCCTTGCAACAGTTCCACAAGAAGATCATATTAGATATATTGGTAGATCAAAAGATGATTATTGCAGCTACTATGGGACTTCACAACTTCATACGGAATCATGGATCACTAGACAAGCATTTCATTGGTTTGAGTAGAATCCTAATTATGTGCCCACAATACCAACGAGATATGCATAATATGTTATTTCTCAAGATGCATCGGATGTGTCAATATCACAATCAAGTGATAGAGCTATGGATAGGTTTTGTGATGACCTTGCAAAGGCAATTGATGAAAGTTGGTAAAATCCGCCATGTTAGTTGTAATTATACAAAAATCAAATGGAAATTGTTTCAAGTACAACAATACATAAAGAATTATCTATTTTCATAGTTATGCCGATATAACACTGTGGTTTCATTGACATGAATGGATAGAAGCATGTTCTACGATAATGTTTGGCCACCTTGTACTCAATTGCTGGCTGACACATTCGGATTTATGGTATAATACTCTTCAAGTTTTGGTGCGGTTTTCATTTGATACACTTGTGGAAATAGGTAAATCAGTCGTACCTGTACCAGTTAAGTATCTTGTTCGTACCATCTAGTTCGAAATGGGTGCCAAAATGCATTTTGTAGGTAGGGTTCAACAAACGTCAGAGTAGCAAACATGGCATACATATGAAATTTTATTACAAGGTGCATACAAACAACGACGAATATGATAGTATTATCTGTGTTGCATTCCATGCCTTCCTTTATTTATCCATACATGGTACATGTAGGCTACTAATTCCCTCAGAGAGTTAAGCAAGAGCACATACAAATGAACATACACACTAGTAAAGTAGTAGTTACTTGTCATATACTCTCCATTATATAGGGGTCGCTAGCTCATATATTTTTGTGGATATGCAGGAGAAGTGCCGCCATATAAGTAGAAAAATGGTAATGTCCATCGCTATGAGGAATACAACAGTTACTATTGGCGCCAAATACTAGGGGTAGCATGGTCTATTTGCCTCTAATCCACCTCTTTATGTTTCTGGAGCTAACTTGCTTGCCAAACGCTTTTCAGAAACAGTTTTAGATTCTCAGAGAATCTAGAGCAAAAGTTGAAAAATGAGAATCTGGAGCTGTACCAAACAAGCTCTTATACATGCTTTTTCAAGCGCATAAGGCTAAATTCGCTAAGTTCTTAGCTTTGAACCAAGTTGATCTTCTCTGCTTCTCCTTGATCCAAAACGCTCTCCCAAGCGCTACTCAAGTGCCGCAGTTTTCTTCCAAGGTAGTTTACGGTATTTTGGTCAAAATACCATTTCTTGTTCTGGTCTTCATCTTCCATGCAAGCAATCGCTATGCTTGCCATATGTAGGTACACCACTGGTTTGCCACACGTCGGCAATTCTATCCTATTTTGATTCCACCAGACTACACCTCACTTGGACTGATAAGCCACATGGCGCAACCCACCATTCGAACTTCCATTCAATATTTTCCATCTTTCTCGTGCCGTACTTGAGCTCAACCATCTTACCCGGTATTCTCGATTGTTCTGGCCCTTGATTCCTCTATAAGTGTAGATTTGATTCTCATCGTTGGTCATGGTTGACTTCAAGCGACTCTGCATATCTAAAAACAAAGAAATCATTTTCGGGCATAAGTTTTTCACAACTTGACCCATGTTAGCTATAACATGCCTCATACAACATATATCCACCAACCTAGGTCAACCCAAATCAATTCATGGCTCAATTTTTTAAAACCACAAAATTCGGATAAAGAAAAAAAATTAAATTTACAAATTCTAACTTTCACCTCTCCAAAATAACAATGATTTATGACAATAAAACCCTAAACCTCATTCAATAAACAAACAACACTTGCGATCAATCACCAACACAGAGGGAAGCTAAACGGACCGTGATCCTGTTCATGACTAAGGTCCTGTTTGTTTCCACTTAAGATTATTATAATCCAGCTTATAATTATAAGTGGAAACAAACAGCCTAGATTATAAGGTAACTTATTATAATCTAATAGCCCAGATTATTGTAATCTAATAAGCTGAAAAAAGGAGCTTATTTCAGCTTATAGATCCACCTTTTATCTTAATGACCATAAAACTTTAGAAATATTACCCACCTTTGCCATTCATATATATCCCCAACGCTGATAATCTAGGCTGCCAAACACCTGACAGCTTATTTCCCACCAGCTTATTATAATCTAGTTTATATAATCCCCTACCTATAAGCTGGATTATAATAATCTTAAGTGGAAACAAACAGGGCCTAATGCGAACTGTCGATTGCTCGATCAAACGGTCCAAATGCACGTGGCATTACTCATGGCGATAATAGCGGTTGCAACGCGAAGGAGACAGGGAGTCCTGCATGAGGGGGAGATCGTACACGTTGCTAGTACACGCCTTGCGTCGAAGAAATTGGCCTCCGGGAGGGAAACAAAGAGAGGGTCTATTTTTTAGCTACGGTCGATAGATTATATATATAATGCATGATTTTTACTTTTAGAAGAATGAACTGAATATTAATAAATTATTTTAAAAAGACTATTCTAATAAGTAGCTTTAAAAGGATAATGAATAAATTATTATGTTTAATTGCTGGAGGCATAAGGTGAAAAGAATAGGGCCAGAGCATATCGGAGGGTAGAGGTGGGCTGCCTTGTATGTAAAACGTAAGGACGAGAGAGGCTGGCCAGCGAGCCCATGTAGCTAGCTCGCTCCAAACAAACACCCCGTGTTGTCTCTTTCCTTGATGACTCCCCCCCTAACCTCATCGATCAGGACCAATAGACATTATTCTTTCCTATCCCTTGCAGCCTAGCTACTAGCTTAAGCTAAGCTAACCCAGCTTCACTTCACATCACTCTATTCACTCAATAACAGCATCCTCTTGCTTGTTCTTTCCCTGGCTAACTAGGCGAGGCCAGCTGCAACAACAGCAAGAGTAGGAGCTAGCTTGTTGCTGCATCTCTTCGGCCGTGAAGTCTGTACGTACATGCATTTTAATTTCCATCTGTTCGTGTATTTATGTGTTGTCTGTTGTGTGCATGTTGTTTCATGGCGCTCTTAATTAGTTTGCGTGCTCTGTAGAGAAGGCGTGGAAGATCGAGGATGTGGGAGTCGGAGAGCGAGAGCCACGTCGGCGAGCGGGGGCTCGTCCCCGTCGGCGGCGGCTCCGACCGGCACGAGGGGCTCAAGAACGTTGGCCTCGTTCGCAGTGATCAGTCTTGGTATGTGTCGTCGATCGACTCCCTTTTTTTTTGCTTGATTTTGTTTCGCGGGCTGGACCATGGAGGTTTTCCTTCTGCACGCAACGCTCAGTTCTTGCTGTCACGCCGTAGTTTGAGCAGGTATGTGAACAGCGATATTCCCAGCGATTTGCTTGTCAAAGTGGGGGATGTGAGCTTCCATCTTCACAAGGTATATTCTTCTATTCTCCTTACACAGAGAGAGAGAGAGAACAGCTCAAGCATTATTTGACATTCCACTTGTGCCAGTGCCACAAATAGAAGTTTCATAGTGGTTTTGTTAAATATTATTCTGATGTTTTCTTCTTAACTATCATCCAAATTTAGAATTGTTTGATTAGAAATCCAATGGTCATGAATTCTTTCCCTCCCCTTGAATTTTACCCCTTGAAAAAATCTCCCCCTTAAAAAATAAGGGGTCCTTTGATAATCCAGAGGTCATAAATTTAGATGATAGTTAGGAAGAAAACATCCGATTGATGCATAGACACTCGCTAATTAATTTGCTCTTTTGTCAACAATTATGGCTATAGTTGGCCAACCGGCCGCCACGCAGCACGCAAGATCGCACGCACGCCAGCACGGCTTACATACCGTCGCGTGCGTTAGTGCCGCCGTGCCAATCTGAGCCCGTGCACGGCACTAAAACCCTTTGCGTGCGCGCGCCGTACATCGGGCACGACGGCACTAACAGCACGCAGACGGCCATCGGGCACGGCCAGCGCGAAGTCACGATCGGTTCAGAAATTTTTCACAAATTATATAAATTTCAATATCACGAAGAAGTTCAAAGATCACATAAGTTCAATATCGTGCGCTTCACGTAAAGCAGTTCACATATCGTGCGGTTCACGGATCAATGCGTTCACGAATGGTCACAAATCACACAAATCACGAATGGTCACAGATCAATGCAAGATCGGGAGCTTTAGTGCAATGGTCGCCTCATTAAAAACCCGTCTAGGTAAAACTCACCCTTGTGAGAAACCCTAGACAGAAAAAGAGTACTGACCCACTCCATAGAAGTTCTAAGTCCTTTGTCCATTCACAATATTACAGTCCATGTCCATTACATAAATGATGATCAAGTAGATAAACCAAGATCCTCAAATGCTTCTTCCAGCTCCTTGTCCTCCACCATGTGTTGCATCCTTGCTTCGCAGCCTCCCGTCTTTGATGCAAGTAAGCATCTCCACCATTTCAGCCTCGGCCTCCTCCGCCGCTCCTCGATGATCCCGCCACCATACTAAAAGTAGATTCGAAGATATGGTAGAAACAGGACAGTCAAAATATCTTTAGCCATGATGGACAAAGATCGATAAGTGAGTTTGTGCTGATGCCACCGATTAAGGATGTTAAAATCATCATCTAACCGGTTCACAAAGTGTCACATCCAAGTAAGAAATAAGTTCGAAGCATTAGAAGTGAAGAAGTTGCACTGCAGCAGGCGATTGCAGAGGTATCTCTAGACATACTCAAAGTAGCAACTAGAGGATGCATACCACTGCAGAGCTACCAAAGCACCACCACCATCATCATAAATTTCATCCCAGTGAGACCTTTTCTTACCAGATAGGTTAGAGAGGCAGTCCTCCTCAACCTAACACCGCCATATTTGTCCTCATACTTGTTATAAACATCGAGAAGTCTAGCTCTAGTGCCAAGTCGGTAGGTAGTATAATCTGTACAGTCGTGGAACCCAACCTCCTAAGCACTCTATTGAAACCTTTCATTTTAGCTCTAGGGTCCAGGATGAATGCAAAAGAATAAAGCAAAGGTATGTCCCTCCAAAGATTTATTGTATTTGTCTATCATAGGTTGAACCACGTGTCTTATGTGATGATCATTAGCATAGTTCTTTAGGTGTATAGCTATCTTAACCAGATAATGAATCATAAGTGGAGATGTAGGATAGTACACACTGCACAAAGCAATCAGTAGCATCATAAAACAGTTCAAGAAACTTAAACACTTTTTCACCCATAACCCAATGTTCATCGATTAACAACAATTGACCACCTTCGGTTCTAGGATACCGAG
This sequence comes from Dendrocalamus sinicus, assembly GCA_036346575.1. Lineage (NCBI taxonomy): Eukaryota > Viridiplantae > Streptophyta > Magnoliopsida > Poales > Poaceae > Dendrocalamus > Dendrocalamus sinicus. The sequence continues at coordinate 22,384,292 of CM070646.1, read as the reverse complement.
CATGGATGAAAGTAGTGAATGGAACCTTGTGAGGAAACAAGTGCTTAAGCATTAAATATGTAGAATTCCACCTAACTTCCATGTCAAGTCGAAAGCATCTATTCTTAATACCGGTGGCAATGCAATAGCTTTTATATGCAGCAATTCTCCGGTTAGATGAGTTCAAGAAAGATATTGCAATTCTAAACGTTTCAATCAAAGGCTTGAGAGAAGTTAAGGCCTCCTTAACTATCGATTAATGATATGACATGCACACCTCTCGATGCAAGAACATAGAATTAGTCGCCTAGATGGTTCATCGCTTGTTTCATCATTATCATTATCTTCAATACCAAGATATTTAGACAGACAGGTCTAAGTCTTCTCATAGCGAAACATTAGATGATGCATTGTCTAAAGTAGTAAAGAAAAACTTTTGAGACAAACCATAATCTTCAAGCACAGATGCAATACGGTCAAGAATATTTTGGCCATTGTGGGACACATCAATGAGCCTAAGACCAAGCACTCTTTTCTCTAGTTGCCACTCGGTGTTTATGTAGTGGGCAACCACACTAAGGTAATCTGTTTTGCATTACTGCACCAAATATCGATGTCAAACACACACAATTAACAAAGCAGCAGAACTAGCAATCTCAACAAGCTTAGCCTTGCACTCGGTGAAATATTTCTCAATGTCTCTAGTGGTAGTTTGCCTAGAAACAGAACAAATTTAGGGTTATGAGCAGTTCTAATGTACTCTTCAAAGGCATCAGATTCACCCACAGAAATAGACACATCAAGCCTAGCAAGCAATCGAACAAGTTGAGTACGAGCAACCATAGGACAGTACTCCCAATTACGCATACTACCATCAGGATTAAAAGAGATCTGAGACTGAGACATGCGAGTTTTGTCACGCCTCCTAGGGCATTTATCCCTATGGCGGATGAGATGACCAGTGCCACGGATGAGAGGCCAGAGTACTGCTTGGAGCAATGGATGCACTTAGTGCCATACCTGACTTTCTTACCATTCACCGTTTTGAAGAGCTTCTTGAAATCCAGCCACACTGCTGAGGTAGAGGGACGAGAGCGCTTGGCGCTATTCTCGTCCTCTTCCTCTTCGCTTCTTCGCCCGCCTTCTTGAACCCCGCGAGGTCGATGGGAGCACGAGTGCTACGGCCGAACAGCTCCTCGGCGTCTCGCGCGAGTCCTCCTCATCGTCATCTCCGGCCACCGCATAGCCGCTCTCTTCGTTGCCGTCGACCTCAGCGGTTTCGTCTCGGAGCGGCATCGCCCTCGCCGGCGTCCCGGTTCCTCGACGGCTACACAAGAACACGGCGGGAAACAGTCAGATCTAGGGTTAGGGACTTAGGTTAGCAAGTTAGGGTTAGGGTTAGGGTTAGGGTTACCTTTACCTTGGCAGCCGGAGCACCAGAATCGCCGGCGACGTCGACGACCCTGGTACCTCAACGGATTCGAATCCGAGCACCGAATCGCCAGATCCCAGATCGCGAGGTCGACGGAGAAGACGACGAGGATGACAGAGAGAGGACAAGGCTACATCGAGGATGCGGGATCAAGAAGAGGGGTGCTCTATGCCGTGCCGTGTGCCGGAAGGGGAGAAGAAGGAGCGGAGACAAGATCACAAGAGAGACGAGAGGGAGAGGCGGAGAGCCAGAGATGAGAGAGCCAGAGACGAGCGCGGCGGGGGAGAGAAATGAATTAGGTTAGGGATTGGGAGAGCGGCGGCGCGCGCGCGCTTTATATCAGCCCCAACGGCAAAATTAACGGCCTCGATGGAGGAGGGGCATCCAACGGTCGGGAGGATCGTGCGCCACGCGGCGGGCATTGTTTATCCGTGCGTGCGGGCCGGCGATCGTGGGCGAAATGGCGGCCCAGCACGGCACTATGGCCGGGCCGTGCCAGGCCCGGGCACGGCGCGCTGCGGGCCGGGCCGTTCCTGGGCCGTGCTTTCACGGGCCGTGCTTGGGCCGGCCCATAGTGCTTGGGCCAAAAGAAAAACTATAATTATGGCGTGCTTGTAATTGCACTTGTTAATACGATGTGCATGAGGCTTTGCAAGTTGCAACCTACGTTTCACCAAACTAAACTACTGCAAATCTGCAATTACCTGGTTGCACGTACGGTACGGGTACCAACAACAAGTAGTACCCCATGATCTCCCGGAGCGGCCGGATGAGCCGCGTCATCTACGAGACCGCGGCGGCGGCGGTCCACCCGGACACGGCCGTGGTGGACCTCGACGACCTCCCCGGCAGCGCGGACTCCTTCGAGCTGGCGGCCAGGTTCTGCTACGGCATGGCGGTGGACCTGACGGCGGCGAACATCTCCGGGCTGCGCTGCGCCGCCGAGTACCTGGAGATGACGGAGGACCTGGAGGAGGGCAACCTCATCTTCAAGACGGAGGCGTTCCTCAGCTACGTGGTGCTCTCCGCGTGGCGTGATTCCATCGTCGTGCTCAAGAGCTGCGAGGGCCTCTCGCCGTGGGCCGAGAACCTGCAGATCGTGCGCCGCTGCAGCGAGTCCATCGCGTGGAAGGCCTGCGCCAACCCCAGGGGAGTCCGGTGGGCGTACACCGGCAGCGGCGGTAGGCCTCCCAGGGGCGCCGGCGGCACAGCGAGCCCCCGGTGGAACGTCGGCGGAGGCGGCGGCGGTGACTCGAAGGAGTCAAGCCCCAGCCGGCAGGCCGTGCCGCCGGCGGACTGGTGGTTCGAGGACGTGTCCGTGCTCAGGATCGACCACTTCGTGCGCGTCGTCACCGCCATCAAGGTCAAAGGTAACAGTGCTTACATACACTATCGTTACTAGCCCGCCATTCTGCAATCTTGCATGGTTGGCGTGTAGTTTTGATGCGCGTACTATGACAACATGACTATATGTATGTTTGTTACTCTACAATGATTCACCTGTAGTGAAAATCACCTTTTCTATATATGAGAAGAGCAAAATCTTATGGCCAAGTGTTCCTAAATAGTGAGGCGTTTAAGCGATGACACACACTGTCATAGTGAAGGGATTCTATAAGGGCATCTGTAGTGTATATAACCCAAGAGGTCTTAAAGTGAGTCCTATCTAAACTTTAAGGCTGACTCTATAGTGTATATATATAACCCAAGAGGTCTTAAGACGGTCCCACTTGGCAGATAAAGAAAAATTGTATTTTAATACTTATGACCAGGTCTTTAGCTTGAGGACCAGCCTTAAGCCTTTTTTGCTTATAGCCTGCTTAAGGTCACCCCTGTAATGTATAAGGTTGATCTTAAGGTGGCAGGTGGCTTAAGATTCTCTATTTTCATACATTACAGATGTCCAAAGCCCTTAATTTTGATCTGATTTTTATTCCTAGAAGCGTTCTCGTTTTCCCATACTACTGCATGCATGCCTAGTGGGCCCTAGACATGTACGTACACTTTGAAATTGTTCCCTGAGAGTTTCTTTGGACGCCAGAACGAGGTTCTGCTCAGATAGTCTTAAGACTCGGATCTGTTTGGTTCATAGTTTAAGGATGTCTAAGTTTATAGAAGAAGCCGAACTTGCCAAGGTTGTGACGAAGAAAATTGGGTCGCATCGTCGCTAAGGGAATCTCGCTACAGCCCCTTCTGCCTATGACATATATAGGATCTAGCGGAGAAAAAGTTTGGCTCTTGCCTAATCGGTAAGTAGAGCCAAACACTATCCTAACTTGATCAAACTTATCCAAGTGAGTTGTGGCAAACTGTGACAAGCTGTGGCTTCAAACCAAGCACCCTCTTAGGGCGTCCGCAATGGTAATAGATAGTACTAGCTATATAGTCAGCTGACGTGGAGGTGAGAGACAAAAGCAAAGATTATTTTATACTGTTGGACCCACATGCTCCTCTCTCATGTTCTTGGACTACGTGAAATAGATCAGCTATTTGCTCGTCGCTAATGACTACTCTCTCTCCTACTTTTTCCTTGCCACATCAGATCTAGCTAACTAAATAGTCAGCTGTTGGAGACGCCCTTAGTAGTACAACCGGTAAGTCACATTGTCCGTGTAGACTTTTTTTTTTTTGCAAAGCAGTCTAATTCTTACTAAAAAGTTGTAGGATATCTAGCGGTGGCCAAATGGGTCATACTAACCGGACCGGCTTGAAACACAATACTATTGATCCGATCTAGGCACGGTAATACTCATCACCCAAACAGGTCATGCTGCCTTGGCCTAATAACCTAGGCCATGCTTGGGTCAAGACCTTAATTAGTCCAACAGGCCGACTCGGCATGACGTGAATAGTACTAGGTCTAGGTATGATCCATTTTTATTTTAATATATATTTGTAGTTTTTAATTTTTATATAGTACATTTTATAAGTATATATAATTTTATTTTGTATTTGTAATTTTATATATTTTTAGGATTTTTATTATATTTTTAAAATTCATACCAAATAGGCTAAATAGGCTGACATCAACTCGATAAGCTAACCATGTCCGGCCGGTCCGACACGACTTGTGAGGCTGTTGGCCGTGTTTGGGTTGGTGCCCCTCAGTCCATAGGTCAGTACAATACGACTTGTTTAAATAACGGATCAAATAGGCCTGTGCTTAAATGGATCGTGCCTACATGGGCTCATGCCAGGGCCGGGGCGGGCTGCCCATTTGGCCACCCTGGATATTCATCAGAGTTTACAGGATTGACTCCACACACTTATAATTCTATATTGGATCGCTCAAACTATAAGTTTCTGGATGCGCAACTGCACATTGCTTCTCTAGAGAAGATCCTTAATTCTACGAAAAATTAATACCAAGAACTAGTTAGATTTAACTTGTATTAACCTGCCACAACGCATGAGCACTGAGCAGAAACAATGCTCTAAACTAGGAGAATGTTTCTGAGCCATTTCTTGTACTACTTATTGTTCATAGGCATGCGGTTCGACCTCATCGGCGCGGCGATCGCCCACTACGCGTCCAAATGGCTCCCGGGGCTCACCAAGGACGTCCCCCACGGCGGCAGCATCGACGAGCCGTCGGCACAGGCATCCGCCGGAGGCGGTCTTCACATGATCATCGCCGAAGCGGGCGGCAAGGACGACCTCGCCACCGGCGCGCCGGCGCGCCAGCAGCGCATGGTAGTGGAGAGCCTCATCAGCATCATCCCCCCACAGCGGGACAGCGTCTCCTGTGGCTTCCTACTCCGCCTGCTCCGCCTCGCCATCATGCTCAAGGCCGCCCCGGCGCTCGTCACGGAGCTCGAGAAACGTGTCGGTATGCAGCTCGAGCAGGCTGCTCTGGCCGACCTCTTCATCCCCTCCTACGCCCGCGCCGACACCACCTACGACGTCGACCTCGTTCAGCGGCTCGTCGATCACTTCCTGGTACAGGAACAGACGGAGGTGGCGTCCAGCCCGGGGAGCGGGGGGGCGCAGCAGTCCGAGTACTACAGCACCGCTAGGATGCCGTCGTCCGCCGCGGCGTCGACGTCGTCGGGGCTGAACGCCAAGGCGCGCGTCGCACGGTTGCTCGACAGCTACCTCTCCGAGGTCTCCCGCGACGGCAACCTCTCCCTGACCAAGTTCCAGGTCTTGGCCGAGTCGCTCCCGGAGTCAGCTCGCACCTGCGACGACGGCCTGTACCGCGCCGTCGACTCGTACCTCAAGGTACATGTACATGTATACAGTGTAGTCGAGATTAATCACCAGTGATTCTTGCGAGGTGATCGGAGTCGTTAATGGTGACTGGGTGTTTGGTTTGGTCAGGCGCACCCGACACTGACGGAGCACGAGCGGATGCGGCTGTGCCGGGTGATGGACTGCCAGAAGCTGTCGTTCGACGCGTGCATGCACGCGGCGCAGAACGAGCGGCTGCCGCTGCGGGTGGTGATGCAGGTGCTCTTCTCGGAGCATGTCAAGATCAGCAACGCGCTCGCGAGCTCCTCCGCGCTCAAGGCGGCGCCGAACGGGGGGGCGCTGGCCGCCGTGCCGGCGATGCCGACGCGGCGGCAGCTGCTGGACGGCACGCCGCAGTCGTTCCAGGAGGGGTGGGCGGCGGCCAAGAAGGACATTAACACGCTCAAGTTCGAGCTGGAGAGAGTGAAGGCCAAGTACTTGGAGCTGCAGCACGAGATGGCCGCGCTTCAGAAGCAGATGGAGCGGGCCGCGCCGTCGACGGCTGCTGGCCCCGGCGCCAAGGTCGCCGGCGGCAAGCATCGGGGCCCCTCCGCGTGGAGCAGCGGGTGGAAGAAGCTGGGGAGGCTGGCCAAGATGACGGGCGCCGAGGCGCCGGGGCCAGGCGGGCACGTGGGGGCGCCCGGCGAGGCGGCGAGGAAGGGGCCGAGGAGGTGGAGGAACTCTATCTCATGATCGAGCTTCCTTCCTAGTGATCACGAGTAAATGGCTAGATGCTGCATGGTCCTCTAAGCATGCATGATCCATGCTGCATGGATCATGCATGCTTAGAGCAGTGTAAGTTAAACCAGAGTGGTGTTGATGGAGTTTTTGAGTGTCCATTTGTGCAGACTACTCTGAGATGATGATCACCTGTTTTCAATGTGCTTCATATGTCATAACTCGAGAAATTGTGCTGGGAGATCGGCTGTGTTAGTCCTGAAGATTTTCTCGCTTGCGTTTGTAGTCCCTATTCGGAAGGCAGGAATGCTGCAGGATTTTTTATACGAAACAGTTCAATTCTCGTGGGAATCGACAATAATTCTCGTGTTTCAAAACGGGGACATAGTATTTGATTTGTTTGAATTTAAAACAGGAGGGGTATCCGGCTCAAACCAACATCCATGTTATATACCATGCAAACTGTTCTCTCAAGATCAACATCATCATTTGATAGTGTCCCACTATCAAACGAATGATTCTTACTCCACGGTGATCCAATGGCAAATGAAGAGAGGAATCTGCATTATAGAACACAGATAAAGGTTTGCACTAGATACACCCCATTTGAAATAAATAACCACCACTAGTCCACCGCATCTTCAAAATGTAAGTTCTATTGTCAAGGTGGTTGCACTGTCATACGAATCCTGATCATTCGGTTTCCTCTCTCTTTCCAAGGATGGGGCATGTGTCTAGGGCAGCTATTGTGATCTATACGTGCTCAGTCACATGATGATAACGATCTGATAGCTCCAAGAAGTTACGGAGGTCTGGAGGCCAGTGCAATGTCCCTGTCCGGTCGAAAGCTCGAAGACCTACCTGCGTGCGTGCGTGCGTGCCCCCACATGCCATGTCCATCAACTCCTGTGATTGCCCTTATCTGCCCACGGCGCCACATTAGCACCAGTGCAGTACAAGCGCACAGCCGTGGTTCACTCCCCCTTTGGCATCTCTCCGTCTCACCGTACAGCACAAGTGACGGCGATTCTCATTCATCGCTACTGTGAAAAAACTGAACGCTCACATACTTGTGCACACACGAGTGATGGCGAGATCAGCTTGTTTTGGTGACTCCTCTGGCGTCTACAAGCCATGTAGCTTCTGTCCACTTGTGTTGGATCGAAGATAGCAACAGAAAAATAAATAATGCTTAAAATATTCTATCAATTATTTACTTAATCTTTTACATCAATAACTATAAAGGTATTAAAATCATGATGAAAAACCAACACAAATCTCAGCAAATTAAGAAACTAAAATTTTGAGAAATGAACAGCAAAATGAACAGCAAAATCGATATTATTGTTATAATACTGCCGCTACAGTAGTGGTAGTACCGTTACTACAGCCAAATCAACACGATTCCAAAACTAAGAATCCACGTAACTTTTGATTCGGGAGTCCAAATCACTTGAAATTTGGCATGCATCTTTTCTAGAATGTTGGGACCTATTCCAATCAATGATAAAGAGAATCGCTGCCAAAGTTCCGATATTTTTGCGTTTAAAGCAAGTGTGCACCAAAATCAGGTAAAAATAAAAAGGGTGAATATGACTTGAGAGTGAATGATGAATAAGATGGTTTTAGATGTATGCCCACATATCACAGCACACTAGAATATCGAAGAAATCAAGCCAAAAACCTTCGAATCGCAAAATCACTCATTGATGCTAAAATTAAGCAAACCCGAATTTTTCATGAACTTGCTATCAAAATGTCTAAATGAGTGGAGATTGATTTCTAAAGGTTATCTTCATCTCTTATACGTCCTTGTCACAACAAAATTAAGAAGGGGAGAGAGGAGATAAAAACCAACCAAATCAAGAGCAAATCAACCAAAACATGAAAGATCTATTGAGATGAACAAAAATTGATGTATTACTACTTGAGAAGGAAAGTTTTACAGCCATTCCACCTCGAAAAACAAAGAGCACACTACAAGCATTCTTCTCTTAAACCCTAATCCAAACATATAAACACTTGAGAGAAATATTGGATGGTTCACCACAAGTCTCCATCTTAACCCTTAAATAGATGGATTAGCCAATCACATCTAACTCTTACTGGATACTATCTACTTAGCACAATAGGGAAAACCTGATAACTCCTATGGGTTTTAGTCACACATATTCATTTTTGCACGCTTTTTAAAGCATATAAGTCCAAACCCACTAAGTCCTTAGCCTTAATTCATCTTGATCAAAACAACTTCTCTTTGATCTAAATCGCACTCCCAAGTGCCACAGTTTTGATCCAAGATAATTTTCGGTATTTTGGCTAAACTACCAAAATAACCTTTTTTGATCCAGTCTTCATCTTCCATTGCAAGCAATGGTCATGCTTGCCACGTGTAGGTGTACCACTGGCTCATGCGTCGTCAAGTCTCTCCCATTTCGGTTTCATCGGACTGCGCCTCATTTAGACCCACCAAGCCACATGGTGCAACCCGCCATTTGAACCTCCCTTCTACATTTTTCACTTTTCTTATGCTATGCTTGAGCTCACCACCTCACTTGGTATCTTTGATAGTTCTGGACATCGGCTCTTCTATGAGCATACACCCGATCCTTGTTGTTGACCGTGGTTGACTCCAAACTACTCAACATATTCAAAGACAAAGAAATCATTTTTGGACACAAGTTCTTCACAATTTAAACTACATTAGTCAAAACATGCTTCATACAACATTAATGCACCGACTTAGATCAATCCAACTCAATCCATGACTAAATTTTCCAAAATCCCCGAATTTCTACCTTGACCGGTACTACTGTAGCTCATAACTAGACCTATTTGAAGAATAGCTACCGCCAAATAAAAATCAGAACTACCACTCAACGGTATGACTAACACCATACCGTGGTACTACCACACAGAGGTATGACCGGCACCATGCTACGGCACTATCGCACAATGGTATGACCGACACCACGCTGGCGGTCATACCATTTGCCCAGAAAAACTCAGAAAACGGTACAGACAAAATACAATCTTGCAAAATCAAACAATCACTTCACAAAACTTAACAATGTTTCATTATAACATTATCCCAATCCTTCTACCATGGTCCTTCAACTTGTCTGACAAGTCACTTGTGGTTCGTTCTCTCTGCCGTCTTCTTTGCAGGTGCGGTCAAACATCTAGGGCTGCCGGTAATACGTCGGAGGTGCAGCGAACCTCCGTGTCCCGACCCCACGCGCACAATGCAAAGCCTCTAATTTGGGCCCGAACCATGGCGAATACCTATGGCACTATGGCAGCCGGCACAAGCTTCTTTTCCCTTCCGCTGTTCGCCGACCGCACCAGGGGTGAGGGAAAGGTCGCGTAAGAATTATTACCACAGATCTTCAGCACCGCACAGACTTGCGATCTTGGCTACGGCATTCCTTGTAATTTTCACCCTTCCTTTCGCCCCAACGTTAAGCCGGATTCCTCCCTTCTGATAGTTCGTATTCACACCGCCCTGCAAGAAATGACGAGCTGAAAGAGCCACAGCTTGGTAAGAACACAAGCAGCCAGAAGCTTTCACATCGTGATCCAAACAGCTGTCTCTAACGTGGACAGAACATGGCTGCAACTGCTCCCAAGTTGGAGATCTAGCGCGTACTGGAGAGTTTCGATTGGCTACAGGTAAGAAGTTCAATCGTGGGGTCCTTGAGTACCAATACCGTCTCTGCATCAGAAGTTCAGCTGTGGCAACCGCAAAGGGAGATGTATCACCAAAGCATTACATTTGCAGACCAACAGGGCAAGACATCGAAAATCAAATAGACAATGTTTGGAGGAGCTTGAGCATAATGCCACTAGAAGAAGAGGCCCTATTTAGAGGAGCTATAGCTTTTGCTATAAGCTGCTTTTTGTCTTTTTAGTTGAAAAGCAGTTGTAATTGATGGCAATAACTTTTTTTGATATGCCGTTTGGCAGTCTAGCTTTATGTTAAGCTGACTGGCTGCTTCAGCCAAGGATGAAGACTGAAATGTCTGAAATGGCCTTGAGAGTACTGAAAGCATGATATGTGCTGAGTTAGTATAAATATAGTTGTTTTTTTTAATTCTTTTTATAGAAATATTGATGAGATGACTTAATTGTACTAAGTTATGAATAATTGAGCAACATTTTGTAACATCCAAAATCATATGTAGAATGTGTTAGACCATGTGGATGATTGTGAATAAAGTGATAATAATTGATATTTGGATTGCTTTGGATTTTGCGTTTGTGAAAGTTTTGGTCGATCGCAGTGGAAGGTTTCGCAGTCAAGTAGTTTCAATTGGCTCCGAGTGGTTTTGATTGCTTCGAGTTGTTTTGGTCTTCTCCAAGTGGTTTTGGTCTGCTCCAACTGGTTTCCGTCTGCTATGAGTATTTTTGGACCAGTCCGATCGGGTTCAAATGGCATTGGATGGCTTTTGAGTTACAGCGGAGTATCGGACGGTGTCCGAGTAGCTTTGGCACATCAGACGGTGTTCGAGTGGCACAGGTGTTATGACCACGGTGTTTCGACTACGACCATAGCCAACTTCGACCATGGTAAGTTGACCATGGCTCGACTTCGGCCACGGTTCGACTTCGACCACGTCCGATTTTGACCACATTTGGCTATGACCATGGTAGGTAATTGATGGCTTCGATCTTCTACATATAATACTTTTCTTTGGTCGTAGCTACAGTACTCGATAGTCATAGACTTTCCAGTCGGTGCTCGAAAGTCGTATTCTTTGCGGCTAATAGTTGAAGGCTTTGCGGTCGATGGTCGTAGATGTTGCGGACTGTTGTCATAGTCATAGACTTCACAATCTTGTCATTATAGTTGTAGACTTTACAGTTTGCTATTGTTGTCTTCGATAGTCAAAGGCTTTGTGATCAGTTGCCGTAAGTTTCAAGGTCGATATTCGTAGACTTCATGGTTGGTACGAGTACTTCAATTCTTATGATCTTTGAGTACCTTGAGGATTCGTGTCGAGCTAGTGGTTGACTGGTCTGTGCGTGGTGGTCGGTGCTTTGTGGTTGTTGATACAATACCAGGTAAGAGCATCTCCAAGAGATGCCCAATAAATTCACACCCTAAATCTCTTTTTACATATCCTAACCACGATATAAGGTCCCAAAATAATCATTCCCTCCAACAGATACCCTAAACCAGAAAAACAGTATTGGGAGTCTAGATCATCCTCTATAAGTAGAGAGCGAGAACCCATTTTTTGGGTGTGTTCTATTTTTGGGAGTCTATTTGGGAATTTGTTGGAGCTACTTCTTACCCTTCAACTCTAAAATTTAAATATTAAGAGCCATATAGAGTATCTCTTGGAGATGCTCTAAGTACTCAGTGGTCGGTGCTACAAGTCTTGATGATGATAGTCGGTGTTGCAGTGGCTATTGCATGGTGGTCAGTGATCGATGAACAGTACTCGAAGGTTTCGGTACTCAGATGATGGAGGTGGTCAGAAGGACTTGGTACTCAGGAGTCGAAAGGACTTGGTACTCAGGAGTCGGAAAGGCTTGGTACTTGATGGGTCTGTAGTTGGTAGCGATGGTATTCTTGAGTGTTCTAAGTGATGGTAATTCCCAAATGCTTATGGTTTTCGAGTACTTGATGAGCTGGTGTCGTAATGAGCGGTTTGAGGATGAGTTCTGGGAAGCAATAGAATATGTGGTCGTGGACGACCTGGTTGATGGTCGTGGCTAGATTGGTTCTTATCTATGGATAGACAAGAGTGGTGTGAGTGTGTGTGCTGATGATGGTCAAGTTATGGAGAACTTGTGCTAGGAGAAAGTTTCTTTGATTTTTGCATATGTAGGTGAGCTTGGAGACAATCATGATTGGTGACGAGGAGGACCGGGAGTAGGAAGGGGTAATCTGAGGTCCATGCAGTTGGGCTGTCACGCGAGGTGGTCAGGCTCATGCTGGAGCATGTGGATATCGAAGGTGGATGATGCGTGGAGGCGTGGAGATGGTTACGGTCGGTGACGAGAAAGACCAGGACTAGGAGGGGTAATTTGAGGTTCAGGCGGTCGAGATGTCACACGAGGTGATCGGGCTCACGCTAGAGCACGTGATGATAAGTGGAGAAGCTATAGGAGGTGCAGAAATGGAGTCTTCTATATGGGAATTGATGAGGTGTGATGGAGATACAGGAAGTGCGTCTTGGAGACTTCGTCACGTGTTAAGTTAGGAGTTGTGGATGGAGCCCATAACTTGGAGGAGGTAGAGTTTATTTAAAATCCGTGTTAGGAAGGGTTTCAGGTCCCTTAGTTTTCAGAAGAGATTAAGTGTTGTGTTCATGTTTGAGTCGAACATGGTCTGAACGTTAGTCTATAAAAGCAGAGAGAGGCTAAGGGCTAACGTGTGGTTTTGGAGTGGCTTTTTTAGGGCTTTCGTTGAGAAAGTTTTAGGGGTGCCGTGAGAGCGCTTTGTAAACAAATATGATACACAAATAATATATCAGATCGATTCTAAGAAAAGTTCATCGGCGACGTATTTTCCTGAGCATTGCTTTTGTGTTCTCGGTGGCGTGCTAACGCACTATGATTTGGCATGCTGCAAGCATGGTGTTGTCTTCAGCTTGTACTCGTTCAAGTGGTCAAGACATTCAAGCGACGAAGTGTTCAAGCGGTCGAATCTTTTTAGCCACCGGGCTATACTTTGACTCCTCGTCCGCGGGACGAGTTCGTCCTCCGCCTCGACTCCGTGTTCGCGGGACGAGTCCGGCATGTACTTCGACTCAGTGTCCGCGGCACGAGTCCGGCGTCCACCTCAATTTCGTGTCTGCGGAATGACTCCGGCATGTACTTCGACTTCGTGTCCGCGGCATGAAGCCGGCCTACACCGGCACAATCACTTCCGCCCAAAATCACAAAAGATCACAGGCCGTAGGGACGGAGGGGGCCAAATGGCTCGGTGACATGGCCTCGGCCCGTGAAGTCCTTCACCATGAGAGGCTCCGGTTGTAGGGGTGGCCCCACCTAGGCTCATCCGGCCTGTTAAAGAGTTGTAAAGCCCGAAATGGGATGTGTGTAATGACATAAATATCCCTATGGAAGGCACATGAGTGTAAAAATAGGATTGTAAAATACACTTCATGGAAATATATATACAGGCCCTGGACATATGGAAGGGGCAAGTATTGTTTATCCATCGACTGCTGGCTTCGACCACTGTGGCTACGACCACAGCACAGTACTCGACACACGAGTATAGTTGGCTATGGCCACTGTGTAGTACTCGACACACGAGTATAGTTGGCTATAACCACTGTACAGTACTCAACACACGACGACACGATAACGACCACACAGTACTCGAATACACCGAGTACTTCAACTACTGACCAACACTGAATAGTAGCTACGACCATAGTACAGGTACAACCACTCAACACCAACAAGATTATTTCCACTACCCCGTGGAGGAGTTCTTCCAGGTGGACTGCGTGACGGAGTTCAAGATGGAGGAGTTCCTTCGCATCTTGGAGCGGGCGAAGGCGACGAGCGCGCTGGTGGTGGTGGGCTTCTACCGGCTGTCATCCTCCTCAAGCGCAACGTCCGTACCCTGCCACACGCCATTGCCGCGTCCATACATCTTCTTGATTAGTACTAGCCTCATAGGCGCGGCGGCACGCCGCGCCAGCCACCGTGTGTACCGAAGTAAAAGAGGCGATAATTCGTGAGGAATTTTTTTAAAAAAAATCGAGAGCACATGTGTATTTTCAAAAGTCGAAGGTCTTTTTCGTAAAAAATCAAGGACCTGTACGTAACTAAACGAGGACCCGTACGTAATTTAGAAAACCGCGGGGCGCTATCCTGCAAAGTATAAAAAATTTCGGTGAAGTGGAGGGGTGTTTTAAAAAAAGGGGTTTAAAAAACTGACAGGGACTTTTTTGCGAGAATTAAGGACCTTTACGTAATTTCGGGAAAACGCAGGGACTTTTTCGCAAAAATGGTCTCCCGACCGTACCGAAATTCCTGCGCCACGCGCTGGCCGGAGCGCGCGTAGGGGCGACATGGGAGGTCTCTCCTGCGGGGAATCCCCGGGCATAATAGGGGAAGTATTACTGACCAGACAGTGTCCAAGCAGCAATGATATCCATTAATTCGTGGATAAAAAACTGTACAGGTTATCGATGAGTACTACGAGCAGTCGGAGGCGGCAGACAGGCTCCGCATCAAGGTACGCGCATCTGCTGTAGGTTATCGATGTCGTGTTCTTGAATCACTCCCTACTCGTAGCCGTAGATAACCAAAGTAATTAGAAGGTGTTCTTTTTAGCTGCGGCTTATAATTTATGACTGAAATTTTTGAATTTTAGCTGTTTATGGTACAGATTACGGAGAGATCGATACCCACTTGCGATTTTGGCTGGTACAGATGTTGGACTTTTAACGTATACTACGTTTAACTTGTAGACGCTGTCTTAAGAAAATACTCTGTTTAAAAGTTAAGTACTGTAGCGGCTACGAAAAACCAGTCGACTTGTGGTCAGCCGAACAGGCCCTTAATTTGGCGTCTCATTTGTTACCTAATTAAGCGAGCTGTTTGTTGCGTGCATGGATCCGTCTTGCGCTTGCAGGTGGTGCCGCTGTTCCATTTTCTACAAGGATGGGTCTTGCTGGAGGCGTTCCCGACGAGGGACAAGGAGAGCATCATCGTCGCCATTCGGAAGTACACCTCACCAGATCAGTAAATTATTATGCAAATGAATCTATTACTTTGGAGCTGCATGCTCAAATGATAAATTCTAATTATCCTGCCTAATGAATTTGTTCTGTTGGTTTATGCAAATATATCTCGTATTGTACAGCTCGCTTAGCCTTCAATAGAGCCCATAAACTAACTAAACAAGATCTCCTTAATTTGCCTATATGCTTAGTCACAAACAATGAAAAAGATGGAGTGGTTCTGCGCTCCTCTGAACTAGAAACTGCACATATTCTAGAGCAAATTAATATATCGGTCGTTCATCTTTCAGTGCGGATCCAGTAAAAGCCCAGTGGAGGCACACCCCCAGGCCCCCACGAAATTTTTAGCCCACATCTATATCAATTAAAATTTCATCATTTGTGCCCTCTCCACAAAAATGCTCTTATTGGGTCCAGAGTTAGTCAAAAAATACATCTAAGGCCAAAATCATTTGTAGTCAAAAAATACATCTAAGCCCAAAGTCATTTGTACGCTCACTCAATTTTCATTAGGGGTGCAATCGGATCGGATTCGGACGGATATTGCTCATATTGTATCCTAACACATATTTTTTTTCTTGGATTCGGGGTCGGATACGGTAAAACCGGATACGAATTCGGAATATTCGAAATTTCGAATACGGTGCCGCCGGAACGGATACTTGACGGTTTCAGATCGAAAACGGATAATGTAGACGGATAGTGCGTACATACGGAAAGGAACATATGTTAAACCATACCACAATCACTTCAAGCCTTAAACTATTAGACAGTACATAATAGTGATTATAATTCATTAGCCGAAGATAGTGTGACGTTTCCCCCAAAATTGCCCATTGAGGTGTGGCGTTTCAAGATGAATCTTGATTCTTGACGGACATCATTTTCTTTTTCTAGGCTAAAGAAATTTTACTAAATTAAGGTAGAGACATTAGACAATTAGGGATAATAGACTTTTGAGAAATTTACCTGTTCATTTACTAAAGCATGCCAAAGTTCATCGTTTAATAATACTCTGATTACATGCTTTTCATTCCATTACCTAGGAAGAGTGATCTTTATAAGCAAATTTAGGATTCCAATTGCACAAGCAGCAGAATTAGAAATAAAAAAAACTATTTTAGTATTGTATATTTATAGTTGCTACAACTGAATGTCATATTCCTTTTAGAGAATTTAAACTTGCACAATTCAGAAAAACTTTCTATACACTGCACACCTCAACCAACCAACATGACAAAAAAAACAAATACTAGCAAAATAAAAGGTGAATTCTTAGCTCTTACCAGATATCCTACCGAATATCCGACCGGATATCCGACCGAATATCCGGCCGGATATCCGACCGAATATCTGACCAGATATCCGACCAAATATCTGACTGGATAATTATCCGGTATCCGAATACCGATACTATTCGGACGGATAACAACTCTCCCGAATCCGAATCCGACATGTATTATCCGAATCCGACTGAATACCAAATTCCCTTCCCGAATCCGGTACCGACCAGATTCGGTACCGGATCGGTCGGGATTAACCCAACCTATTTGCACCCCTAATTTTCATCATGGTCAGAGTTTTTATCACCCTATCAGGCCTGTAACCACTGGCGAGAAATCAGCTGGAAGTGCAGATTTGGAGTGGAGCTAGCTAGAACTATCTTGATGTTTGTCTTCATGGCTGCCCATTTGTGAAGAAGAAAGAATGGTCTCTGCCTCTGCAAGAGCTGTATGTACGTGTATGATCAGGGGCAAAACTGGGATTGTAAACTGATTTATCATTAAATTGTTCTGTACAAAGAGACGAAGAATAGTTAAACACTACATCCTTTGTGTTACACGAGTACACCGTGGTGTACATCTTTAATAAAATCTGACGGATTTTCACACGTTGCAACGCAAATTTGGTCCTTACCGTGTATTATCCCGAGCTCTGATTTGTTTAATCACGCATGAAGGCGTAGACGTCCCTTTACGTCATTGCGCATGGTAAAGCGCCCGTTTAAGGCCCATATAAAAATGGGCCTTGCTAGGCTGAAAACCTTCGCTAGAAACCAAGCTCAAATCCTTTTGTCGGGAGAGGTGTTGAGACGAAAGCAGAGGGAGGGAGAGATGCGGAGAGTCGGAGGCTCGCTGCTCACCATCGGCGATCTCCTCAGCGACCTCGCCATCGACAATGGTAGCAGTGACAATCAGCTCACCGATGGAGGAGAAGCATCCGTCCCCTCCTCCCCCTAAGCGACGCAACAGGTGGAGGAAGCCGATCCGTCCGACCTCCACCGCCTCGTCGGGGTGAGTTCTCCCTTATTCCTTCTCCCCGTTCTTGATTTCGTCGGCACCCATTGAATCATCCGTCCATCACGTTCGTCTGTATCTTGCTCCTTCAAATCCAGTTTCCGAATCTCGCGTCCGGCAATTGATTCATTTCCGTCAGTTGCCCGTGAGCTACTCAATTGTTCTAGGTGAAGGATCTCGCTGCCATAGATTGATGGGATAGACAATCTATAACTTTAGAAGAGCTCGACTTAATTGAGATAGGTGCTGGCTTAATTAAGGTGGTCTCATGTAACTTAGGTTCAGGTTTGATATCTTGTGCTTGGCTACTTCGCCATTTGTGTCCAGCAGAGTAGATGGTTGCAGCAAAGATGGTTGAGTTGCTGCAATTTTATTCAGATGTGCTTGCCATTGCTTGTGTTTGTTGTTTGCTTAATCCTCAAATTAAGTACTTAGTACCAATGAAAAGAGTCCGGTGTGGTTCCTTCCTTCCCTTTGATTTTCCATGCGCGGTACACTGTAGACTGTAGTTGCCTAACCTAATTCAATGGCTTCATGCAAAGTTGCAAACTAACAATTTTTTCTCCTCTCTCCCTCCCTCAATCTCTGGCTGTGGACGGCGTTGAAGACTGCAGCTAAGCTGGTGAGCGGCGTGAATACAAATGTTGAACAGCTGTTGGAGAAGGGAGAGGTGCTGGAGCACGTCCTGGCGAGAAGCCGTTTAGAATTTTTTTTCTTCTTTTTTAAATATTATTTATAGAGATATAATGATGTTTTTTTATTTTCTTATTATTTATTTATTTATTTTTAATTAAATATTTCAGAAAAAAATTAACAGTCGCTGGATGGTGCAGTGGCAGCGATTGTAGAGGGTCTCCAAAGCTCGCGCCTCACCGAGGATCATGGGGTTAGTGGTGTCTGGTTTTGGATTTTTTTTTAGGGTTCTTTGCTTCGTTCGCCGCGTTCATGTTCAACTGCGTGAACCGGGAGGACATCAACTACAATTACTACTCGCCTTACGACGACTCCGAGTGGAGGTGAGGGGAAAATTTTCGATCTTTTCTTCCTCTTTTTATGGGTTTATAGTGATGATCGGTTCGGCTGAAAAGCTCATGGCTTATGGCTGAAAACATCAGAATCGATCAAAAACAACAGAATGATGAAGCTTATTTAACATAATTAAATTTAAAAAAATTTAAAAATATAAAAAATATGTTAGCCCATTACGTATAATACAAACAAATACGGGAAAAAAAGAACCGACAAAAAAGCTCAATAAAAAGCCAAAAGTTCAGAAAAAGACGAAACTTATGAATAGTGAAAAATAAGCCAGAAGCCAGAAGCTGAAACCGAGTTGATCAGGGCCCTGGTTTGGTTTGCGGGGTTCCTGCCTGTGGTTTTATGCGAAAGTTGCATCATTTGCATGGTTTTTTCTGTTGAGTTTAACTTCAATGGCGATTTATTGAGTTCCGGCATAGCAGTGCCACCGCTGATTGAATTGTTTAGTAGTTTAGCTGTAATACCACTAAATTCCAAAAGATAGAATTAAGGGAAGAGAGGGCTGGTTTTTGCCGTCAGATCCATCAGCTTTTGGAACGCCGAATAAGTAACGCTCGCAGAGGTTCCCAGACCACCCAGGGACGGTCGGCACCGCCTAGAAAGCGACAAAAAGTAGCGCTCTCAGGGGTTCCCACCGTCCGAGGCTCGGCTCGGCAAATCTCGCGTTGTGGGTTTTCGTCATTCGGCAGAAACTCTATTCTTACTGTTACCAATTTACTGCCAGAGCGTAAGAGCACCCAACAGTATAGGGCTACCGCTGGACCAAAAAGCCCTTAGGGCTATAGCCAGCTAAGGCAAAAAGGGAGGGGTAGAAACGACATTTCGCAGTGAAAGGGATGGCCATGCCTCTTAAGTAGACAAGACAACACAGCCACCTTTTCCTGCTCCACTCCCTGCCTCAACCACAA
Source organism: Dendrocalamus sinicus (assembly GCA_036346575.1). NCBI lineage: Eukaryota > Viridiplantae > Streptophyta > Magnoliopsida > Poales > Poaceae > Dendrocalamus > Dendrocalamus sinicus. The sequence continues at coordinate 22,365,016 of CM070646.1, read as the reverse complement.
ATCCAAGCAACATCATTTCACTCCCCCCAGCTGAGAGACAGAGAGGGAAGGCAAGGAGGGCAAGAAGAGAGGAGGCCCGAAGGGACCTAGAAGGGCAGGCGCGAGAGGACGGCATCGACGACAGCAAAGGACGCCGACGACCGCCGAACTCACACCAAGCTAACCCTAGAGTACGTCCACCATCCCCTCCACAACCCTTAAGAGCAGCACCGAGCACCCGCGCACACAAGTAGTAGCTAAAACAAGTTAGAGTAGAAAGGAGAGGAGGGAGACTTCCCTGGTAGGAGTGGCCGGCCGGCGAAGGAGTCGTGGCCGGCAAGCTCGAATCATCTGGGACCGAGGCCGAGCGTCGACCTGCACTCACGCAAGGGTTGGCGGCCCGGGGCTGGTGAGCTGAAGCCAGGGGGCGACGTTGTCGGTGGTGGGTGGTGGCGCAGGCGACCGAGGGCGGCGGCATTGGCCGTGTCAACTGGGCGGCGGCACCTAGCGCCCCACCGCTGCGCGCACGCCAGGGGAGGCGGATTCGGTCCCGACCGGCCGGATCCGAGGCGGAGCAAGGGAGGCATGCAGACGGCGGCGGCGAGCCCAAGGACCGACGGCGGAAGGTGGCCGGATCCATCCACGGCTGACCGGAACCGAGTGGGGAGGAGGGGAGTAGGCGGCGGCCGGCAGAATAGTGGCGGTGGATCCGCCCTTGCTCGGCTGGATCTGCCCACGGCCGGCCGGTTTTGGGAGGCGGAGGGTGGCGGGAACGGCCGGGCCGGGCTGTGGCCGGCCGGACCTGAGGGAGGAGCGGCGCCAGAGGGGGAGGCCTTCGGCCGGGAGGAGGAAGAGAGGAGGAGGCGAGCGGCTTCGGCCAGGAAGGAGGAAGGGAGAGGAAGAGCCAGAAAAGAAAAGAAGGGGTGCGGCTGAATGGGGAAAAGAAGGGAGGAAAAAAAAGAAAGAAGAGGAAGGGCCGACCGAGTAAGAAAAAGGAGAGGAAAAAAAGAGAAGAAAAGGAAAGAAAAGAGGAGGGAAAAAGGAGAAAAAGAAAGGGGAAAAAAGAGAAAGGGTTTCGGTGGCATGCGCAGTGGATCCCATAGTCTTGAGTGGCCTGTCATGAGTCTCGAGTCGCGTGCGTAGTGCCGACATCGTCCGTACGCATGCGCATATTATTACAACGATTTGAGTCGAGTTAATTGCCTGTTCAGGTGAAGGTCCAGGATCGACGCCGCCCGCACGACGCTCCACTTCGTTTGGTTAACAGGCAAGTACATGGTAGAGCGGTAGACCAAGGTTTATGAATATGCGATGTTTCCCTGTTATGATAATATTTATGTGAAAATGCGTTGATTACATGATATCTATGTGGAAATGTGATGTTTACATGGCATAAGGTTGCATGGTAAATGATGGCAATGAAGATGGAGTGAGGTAGGCAATGATGCTTATCTGCTAATAATGTTAATGATGAGCGTGATTATGATCATGGGTATATGCATTTGCATGAGGAGCACTCAAGAGTGAGGGCGGTGAGAAAGTCCCTAGCTATGAGTAAAGCTAGCAGACTAATCCGGAGTGCTCTTGAGTAAGACCTACTTCAGTAGGCCTCCACGGGAGTGGAGGGGTCCCGTGCCCATGAGGGCGGGCCCACGATGGGTGAACATCGACGGGTGTTCACTCGGCAGTACCGGTACTTGCAATGTGAAGAGCAAAAGAGCATGTAGAGTAATGATGCATTGCATTGATGGCATGGCAATGTTTGGCTAAGAGGATGATGATACGAACGTGATGGTATATGTGGATTATGTTTTACTTATGTTGGTAGTGTCTATTGCTCTATTCTGTACTTGTTGAGTCTTCGGACTCACCCTTGCTTCGTTGATATTTTTAGGTGACCGCTGAGGACGACATGCACGGGCGGAAGTAGCACATGAACAATATGCACGAACCAGCAGCACTCCTTGAATTACCCTTTTGTCACCTTATTTTTAGTCTCAAATAGGATGCTAGAGTGAGGACTAAACGAAACTAAACCTATGTTGTATGTGCTCGCTGCTACCTTACTAAATTAGTGTTGGCTTAAATTTTTAAGTACTCGCTAAAAATGCAACGATGTATTTGAACGCTGCGATATAAGTAATTCTAGTATTGGCTTCAATTCTTCTGGTGTTGATAATTTGGTTTGAGTATGCAGTAGTGGTAGCATTCTGGTCCAGAGGGTGGGCGGGGTGTTACATTAGCTGTTTAATTTGGCAAATTTAGTGCTTAATTTGACTAGTTATTAGGGTGTCATTACTTGCCGCTCACATGTACTTCTCTAGTTCTGTGTAGCGTAGCAAAGTTGCTTGGTGTATCTTAGAACTTGAGAAGATACAAAATTAGAGGTTGCGTGGTTTGATGGACAGAGCAAATTGTTTTAGTTGAGACTTGTCATTCACAGGGTGGTTCTTTTGGACTTAGCCTTATAACTTTTGGTTTATAGTTTTTGAATTCTAGTTCTTCGTATGAGAGAATATGAAGAGAGATAGTTGTATACGATTTTAGTCGGTGTAACTGAAGTCAGTATAGTGTCTACTATAATTGATTTATAGATCATATTTTAAAAACATACTATTAAAAGTTAGTTACTGAACAAAAACCAAAAGGCATAATCAGTAAGCTTGAAAAACCCAGCTATAAACGGCTATTGCAAGTCACGATGTTCTCATAAAAGGTTTCTGATCTGCTGTATCTTTATTACGCCCTTGTAGTTCTTTTATAAATCTCTATTGTTTTGGACTGTCATTCATAAACCCACTGTATGCCAATGAAATGCATTGAACTGCAGGTTGAAACTCTGCCTTTTTGTTTCATATGTGGTGTCTTTTGTTTCCTTGGCTGGGGCGGTTGGTTTTTTGGTCCAAGACGCTCTTGCAGATACAGGCCCATCTGCAAGGACTGGCATTACTGGTGTCCTACAGTCAGTTTTTGTGCTAGTAATAAGGTATTTACTCTTTCCTTATGTGAGTTTGTTATTAGTCTATCCCTCACACCCTTTTCTGTTTCTTACGATGTTGGTGATATACTTTGCAGTGGGTTGATCTATTGGACTTGTCATTCTGAAGATTGACTTAACAAGTATGCCCAAGAAAGATGAGGATTGTGAAGGCGAATCGGTTATAAAGCTTGTTGGCGGAACATTTGTGAAGGTGAAGATTGACCAGCATCGTCGTTGTTGAAGAGTACACCGCTGCCATGATTCATCGCCCTTCGACTTGGCAAGGAGTATTGATGTATGCCTCCACTGCCATGGCTCACAGTCATCGTCGCTGTCGCCATGTGCTGCTCCACCGTCGTCACCATCATGTACACATCCACCATAGATGCCATGTACCCCTCCACCGCCATCTTCCTCCTCCCCATCATCGCTCCGTTTTCTTCCACCCTGTTGTCGTCCAACTCGGCAGTGTACAAATATACTCTTTCGCATTATAACTTGGTTTAAGCCAAAGAAAATTTAAAAATACCTATTTATCCCGTCTAATTTGCCTCTCAACCTTACAGGTGTGACAAGTTCTTATGTCGCGTCATGTGTTTGTGTCCAACCCGATTGCTAGCCTAGCCAGGATGCTGCTCTTGAGTCTTGGGGAAAAAGAAAAGAAAATCTAGGTGGTCGTACAGATAAATAGATGCATTTCCTACCTAAATGACGGCAGAAACCTTTTATAGGAGCTGATAATTTGGCCCCCTTCCTTTCAGCTCATAGCTTGCTCCGAGCAAACAAACATGAGGTTTCTCCGCCACTTTTTGTAAGCGGCTTACTGATATTTGATTTATTTATTTATACAAACACTCGCTTTAGAACTAAAAAGCATCAGTCATAGTCATAAGCCATCAATAGTAACAAAAAAGAACCCACCTTTATTTACAAATTTTCTTTACACAAGTGCATTCCAGTGCTTATAGAAAACCTTTTGACTTGTGAAGCTATGCTTCTTGACTAGTAGGCCACTAACAAAGAGTTTTGTGAAGTAGGAGAATTTTCTTTGCCCCGCCTTACACGCCCGGGGAACAGAGAATAATCCTGTTTAATGTTATGTTCAAGACACGGGAGTTTTTCAGAATTTCGTTTCCCATAAAATTCTTATGTTTTTTATAAATTTTTTGTGTTCCACACAAGACCGCTCTAAACGGTCAGCTTTTTGGCTTCTAAAATTTGGTTTTTTTTTGTTTTTGTCTTTATTTTGTTTTTTCTTCTTATTCTTTGTATTGTTTTAAAAATTTTAGTGGTGTTTTCAAATTTTCTAATTTTTTCTACTATTTCTTTATTTTTTGATTCATAAAAACTAACTGTGGTTACAATAAAATAGCCTTAAAAAAAAGCCAAAGCCAGGGCTTGAAGCCCTTTGGAAGTATATTCGTTGCTCCGTTTTGCAGTCCACGAACATTAATTAGCAAGTCGTCTTCCGGACAGGTTCCTTTCTGAGGCTGGTCTTGCAGAGTCGTTGCCAAGACAGGTTCCTTTCTAAGGCTTCACTTGACCAAAACCTCTGGTGCAGAAGAAAAGGACCAGAGGCCAATCTTGGAAGTTTCTAGGCTATCTGCGCGTCAATTTCCAGGCAAAGTTAGTGTCTCATGCCACTCCTGTGATTATCAGTTATCAGTCATTCTCACACGGCATTTGACTATTGACCAGTACTTAATTTTTTTAGAAGACTAGTACTTAATTAAATACATAGGCAAGAAAGAGAGGAAAAGCGTCTGCTTTTTCCCTTCACAAAATTTCAGCTCTTTTGATGAATTAAGGGCTGTTTGGTTGGTACCTAACTTTGCCATACCTAAACTTAGGCAATGTGTGGCTGCCACAGAAAGTGTGGCTAACAAAATCGAAGCCACACTTGTGGCAAAGTTTGGCAAGAAACTGAGTCTATGACGTGTGGGGCCGGGTGCTAAGAAAGTGTGGCATGTCACAGTTGCGTCAGTGAACCAAACAGCTACCTAAAAACTATGGCACGCCTAACTTGTGGCTAGGCAACTTCTGATCATGAACCAAACAGGCCCTAAATCATGGAGGTGAAGTATACTAGTGGCATCTTTCTCCTCTTGGGTTAAATTTTACAACAGCTGTGTGCCGTATATCCTTCTTTAACTTGAAGACTAAGAAATAGGAAAAATGCGAATAAAAGAGAAGGAAACGTGCACTTCAATGAAGAATGAAGTGATGGAACTACTTATGTAATGCTCATTTGGGCTTTTTTTTTGGCTTATAGCTGAAAAGCACGGTAGATAACTGAAAAAATACTGTAGCTAACAGAGGCTTATTTAGCATAATTAAATTTAAAAAAATTAAAAAATATGTTAGCCTATTATATATAATACAAACAAATACGAAAAAAGAACCGGCAAAAAAACTCAACAAAAAGTCAAAAGTTCAGAAAAAAAACGAAATTTATGAATAGTAAAAAAATAAACCGAAAGCTAAAAGCTGAAGCCAAAACAATCACAGTCCTAAAGTCCGTGTCTTTTTCTGGCACTTGCAAGTTACTCTACCTGTAAATATATTGACACGTACGTGCAAGTATATTAGCAGTTTTGGGTATCAAAGCAACGCCAAAAGTGAGAGACCCTAGTATGCGATCTCAACAACCTGACGACCTCAGATGTCACATGCCATAGCCCGTTTACTTCGAAAATTAAGTATAGTTTAGTTTTGTAAGTTGCTAGTTACCAAACGTTTTGTGTTTTTAGATCGAATGTTTCTACCTAACTTGATCGATCTTTTCCATATCTGTTTTTTAAACTACAGCTAATTAGTCTAATAAATAATAATTACTAAAAAACAAAAAACAAAAATACTAAAAAACAAAAAGAACAGAGCTATATTTGTATGAGCCCGGTGTGGTCCACGCAGAATCTTGAAAAGGAGCTGGGAGGTATATGATATTGATAGGATGGCTTTCGTGGTAAATAACTTATTCCAAACGATTTCAGCTTCTGTGTTCTAATATTTTAATTTCATCTTTTTAGTTTTTTAGGGTTTTTTAGTTTTTTATTTTCTCTCTTATTTCTTTACATTGTTTGTAATGATATAACTTTTTTATTTTTTAAGTTTAATTATATAGAAAAAACTAACAATAGTTATATTATATTTTCGGCTGTTACAGTAAAAAAATTTAGAAACCTAGGCTTACAAACCGTTAGAGCACTACAATCTAGTCATGGGGATTGGGGCCAGGCTCGAGCTATAGCTCCTGGCTTTGTGAAATAATTGTTAGGCTTACAAATGAGCTACCACTGGCTACCAGCCTACCACTACAAGATAATTGTCCACCAATTAACGAAGGGACAATTTCGCTTGCTAGAGTGAGTTGGATCTTAATTTGCATAAAGCATATGCTATATCGGTTCGCATTTAGATGTTCACATAGAGAAATTTCTCTCTCTATACACAGCAGCGCGCGCGCTCTCTCTCTCTCTCTCTGTCTCCAGAAAGGGTGCAGCTGGTCAATAATCGAAACGTTACGAGTTGAAATCCCAAAGATCCACAAATAAACCCACCTTTACCTGAGTTGGTAAAAAGTTAAACAATGTTTTTTATTCACACAACACAAATACCACACTGGCTAAACTAACCATTGGTAACTGGTCATCGACTGGATGGCTATTCTATTTGTGCGTCCACATCATGAAGCAGGATGAAGAGTTTTTTATAGGGGTCTTATCTTATGTTCCTTCTGTATTCACCATTGATCTGACGAGTATTATGTTAGGTTTCTTTCTATCTACCGTTGATCCGATAAATTTTATAGCAGGTCAACTATGGATGAAGAGGGCCTCTCGCAAAGGGACCCCCGCACACTGGATTTTCTTCTTGTACGAGGTGCTAAACGCCCTAAACACAACATGGCACGTTGGCGTTGTCGCACGCACGTAGCGAGCTGGTGGTTGGACCGTGGTGCCTCCTGCCAAACAGCTGACATGCCTTGCTCATCCTCTTACTCATGCCGCCTAATCAAACAATTAAAGTACTCCATCCTATTACGCGTAGTTTATAGTACTTGCTGATTCGCATGTTTCTCGACGAATCTCCTTCTGATTGTGCTAAAAGCTTTTGTTAGTTCTGAAGATAGCCAGTAAATCAAATTTTTTACTAGTCTCAAGAACCCTTTTGTCATCTTCTCTTGGACAGTTACTGCGTTACTTGTGTGTGTTGCGCTTGGCTCATTTCTTTTATTTTTTGCGTGCCAAATAATTTTTTTTTGAGGTTTCTTCTTAATGTGCTTTTTAACGTGTGGAGACCCAAATTTACTTCACCTATTACGTCCATGGGCGCTATACGTGCCCTAACTCAGCGCAATGGCCCAAGTAATCCAACTAAGCACAAGCCCCTTGCCAGGCTAATCAAAACTGCCAAATGGATCGTCCCAACCGTTAAGAGACACCACGGACATGAACATGGAAGTATATTTGTATCGACTCCAATAAACATTCGTTTAGTGGAACTCATATTTATTACAATATTTAATTTGTATTAAAATATATTTAGGTTTAGATTCATATTTATACACATAATAAAAATATAAATATAATAAATATATTATTAGATTCGTATTCGAACCATTTTCACCGGTAACTGATCTGGTCTTAAAATTCCTACCATTCTTCGTTTGAGAACTACCACCCAAGGTGTACACATACAAAGATGTGTACATTGCAAACTAGATTTTCCGTGGAAACCTGTAGATAAATTTATAAAATTTCTTTAAAATTTACTACATTTGGTCTATAACTCTATAAAATTTCATGATACATGAGGTCTCAGTTCGGTAACTTCTCATCATTAACACTGCAGTAGGAATTTCATAGAAGACACGTCGCAATCCAATAAACCATTAGTAAGAAAGTAAAGGCTGAGCTTCAAATAGCTGTCCAGAAAAATCTTTACTATTATAAAAGTGTGAGTTGATGGTTGGTCTATTCTCTCTCTCTTTTCAGCCATTCGATTTGATCTGGATCATTCGTTTCTCTCCTCCTCTCTCTCAGGATACAACCGCCCACCCTCTCCACTTTTCTTATCTCCTCGTGCATTCTGGTCACCCTTCTATCTCTGTCGCTTGCTCTCCAATATTTGATGTGTAAAATTGGCCAGACAGTAAGTTTTATCTTACTATTTTTATGATTTCGTTATAACGTACAAGTCTCTAACTAGTAGGGAAAAATAAGAGAGCAGCAAACGGAAAGAAAAGAAAAGCCGTTGTTTCAAAAAAGAGGCCTTCACGGATGGGCCAGTGGAACTAGTGGTAGACGTGTGTGTGTTTCATCTGCTCGGATTTGATCAAAGGATTAACACAACTAGCCACGTAGGCGTGGCGCCACGCCACGCCAGCCACCGTGTGGATCGAAGCAAAAGAGACGACAATTCGCAGGGAGTTTCATAAAAAAATCGAGAACCCGTGTGTAATTTCAAAAAAACAAAAGGACTTTTTTGGAAAAAAAATTGAGGACCTGCAAAGACCTGTACGTAAGTAAATAAGGACCTATACGTAATTTTAGAAACCCGCGGGTCGCCATCCAAATTTTTTTAAAAAAAAAACTGGGCGCAGGGACCTTTTCGCGAGGAAAAAGGACCTTTACGTAATTTCGGAAAAACTGGAGGGATTTGCCTCCCCCGACCGTACGCCAAAACCGGAGCCACGCGGCGGGCGGACGGAGCGCAGGGGCGACGTGGCTACGCTGGCTGCCCCGGAACCCTTCCTCTAATACTTCGGTGACGATATGTTGTATTTATTTAGAATATATATATATATATATATAGTATTTATTTAGAATATATATATATATGTGTGTGTGTAGTAAAAAAAATTATGTGACCATGCTTCGTTGGGCTAAGAGGCTTCATAAAAATTCCTAACATGTGTTGTAAACGCGTGCATGTATGTATGTATGTATATATCTATCTATATATATACTTATATGACGTAAATAGTAATGTGCTTTGACGTTATTACTATTCTTTTTTGAAATGGAAGCATACCACCGCTGCTCATCGGAGACTCAGACAAAAACTCAAACCAGCTAGCTTCCTCCTCCTCCGGACCTCCCCACTAGACCGGTCGGCTCACCGCCCCGGGGACCGCCGCAATCTTTGACGCCTTTCTCCTCCCCCAAATCTCCACACAAAGTTGGCCTGGTTCCACACAAAGCTCGAATCTTTTCTTTGCTGAATCCGTCTTGGTTGAGGGAGCTCTACTTGGGTCAGGTTTGCTTCCTCGTTCCGAGGCCAAGATTCAGCCGGAGCTGAGGCGCAAGGAGGAGCCGATGAAGGGGAAGGGCGGGGCGCTGGAGAGGAGGTCCTCCGCGAGGTGGAGGGTGCTGCTGCTCTGCGCATTCTGCTTCGGCCTCGGCATGCTCTTCACGGATCGGTGGGTCTCCCTCCCTTCCCCTCTCTCTCCGCAGGAGGCCTTGGATCTCTCCGTGCGCTTCTTCGTGCTTCGGGGTTTTGGGGGGCTTTCTTGCGCTAATGGCGGCTTGGGTGGGGGTGAAAAGATGGGTCGTTGAGGTGAACGGTAGGTTTTTCCATGGTTTTTGACCCGCTTGAGATTTGCAGTTTAAAAGATTTTTTTATCCTAGCCAATGGCAAGCTGGGTGGTTTGAGAATCTTGGCGTCCTGAGACTTGTTTGGAGGGAGACTGGATTTTAATCTGTTTTTTCTTTGGTCTTTTCTTTTCTGAGCTCATGGCGATCTGGTTGGTGGAAAGATCGCACTTGTTTTTTTTACAACGGGAGGTCGCGTTTTGATGTGGACTGGTGTAGGTGCTTTCTTTGATTTTCCTCTATCTGCTCGTGCGTGTGTGGTTAGGGGATGGATGCCTAGCTCATTACTGTATTTCTATTTCTGCGAAGAATTTGCTGCATGCAGCACAGCAGAATCTGTAAATCGAAGAAACACTGGATTTTGCCATGTTTGCTGAGCTTGCTTTCACGAAATGCCCGTCTGAGATCTATGAAAATCTTGCATTTTGAGGTGAATGTTGATTTGGATCGATAAATACGAGTGCTTTTCGCAATGAAGTGATGTGCTTGTTGGGTGGATTCCTACTTGTTAATGAAGTGTGGATTTATTTTCATTTATTAAAGCTTGGATTTTTTATAAGTACACCTATTTGTTCGTGAGCACTGTGGTTGGATTTAATGTTGCTTCTCAATCTTACAAAGGATTTCAAGTTATACTTTACTTGGAATAGAAGTTGTGTTGGGCAAATTTTATTTGGACAGAAACTTGAGCTAAGGGCTTATTTGGATTTAATATCAAAGTTCATTGGTTCAGTTGCTCTTTTGAAAAGTTGAGTGGCTGAAATGAATCAAATAACGAAGTGCAAGGATTATTATGGTTCTTGAACCCAAAATATCTTTGCAATTATGCATTTTGAATGTGACGTTTGGGTGGTTTTACAGCTTCTGGACAGCACCGGATACCAGTAACCACATCATGTCTCAACGCAGGAGGCAGGATCAGGAGTTGCAACTCGTATCAGAGGATTGTAATACAAAGAGGGTGGGTTCCAAATTCAATAAATTTGCTTGATTTTTGCCATCAATTTGTATACTGTTTTTGGCTGAAACATTTGAATCTTCAATTGGATTGCAGAAGCATGGAGCAGACAAGGATATAATGGGAGAGGTAACGAGGACCCATGAAGCCATACAGTGAGCTCATTAGACCCCATGTGGAGTTCAATTTAAGAATACAACTGTGCTTGGATTATTTGTGTCTGAAAGTGCTTTTTCATGGGATTTGTTTGTGGTGTTAGATCGTTGGATAAGTCAATCTCAACGCTGCAGATGGAGCTTGCAGCGAAGCGAAGCACATTGGAACTGCTACGCTCTGGTGGCTCACCAGTAACTTCAGAAACTAGCCAGCCAAGGAAAAAGGCACTCGTAGTTATTGGAGTTAACACGGCATTCAGCAGCCGCAAGCGCCGTGATTCAGTCCGGGAAACATGGATGCCTCAAGGTTGGTAATTCTTTTGTTGCTAATTTGAATGGATAATAGCTTTTGAGTGTTTATAAAATTTGGATGTTGATTAATTGATAGTTTTTTGTGGTACTGTTTGATACTACAAGTCATTTGTTTGCAGTTATCAGCACCGAGGCTCTTTATCTTGTCCTTTTGATTCCTATTGGCACAGCGGTTGTTATTACTGTGTCATGATCGAATAAATTTCTTGAACAACGTTTTTCGTCACACACACCTGATGAAGCACATGGCGCTGATAAAGTGATAATCATAAAGAACTAAACTAGGTTGGAAGGGCAAGCTTTCTTTGGACTTACACTTTTGTGCACAACTTCCATAGAGAAGTAGAAGCTGGTGGCCAGTGGTGGTAGCTTATGGAGTTTATAATTTTTGTAGAGGCTCATAAGCTATGTTTGCTCAAAAAGCTTTTAGGAGTTAGTACTTACCTAATAAAGCTGGCTTATTAAGCTTGGAGGCTATAATCCCTATAACCTTCTTTGTGAGATAAGCCTAAGCTTGGCTAAACAAGCTCTAAATTGCTGGCATTCTAAGTGTACATTCTATATGCTATTATTCCTTATGCATTTTTTCATACCAAAACCTTTATAAATAACCATCACTGTGTTATTTTTAGCCCTTCTGACGTTGTTGAGTTCCAAACGTTATCAGTCAACAATTTTCTTTTTACTAAAGCTCTCTTCCTGCTCTTAGGTGAAAGGCTGCAGCAGTTAGAAGAACAAAAGGGAATAGTTATCCGCTTCACTATAGGGCATAGGTAAACAAATGTTTCTTGTTACTCCAAGTCCATATCTACAGTTTAATAACTGGTGGCATTGCATTTTCTCAGCCCAGAGCTTGTAATCATATCATTTGGATGTATTTTTCTCTTCTATCTTAAAATGAATCAACTTCTGCTACTTTTTTTACTGTCAGAGATACAGATATGTGTGTTCTGGACACTTCTGCGAGTCGGCCTTGCTGACATATTGAACAGCATAACAGTATTACTGCAGGAATCCGTAAACATGTAGCTCTAAACAACGATTTCATCAAATTTTGCACTTACACATGCAAGAAATCTCTTTCTAAGAGCTGTTTTGGGCATTTGTCTGCAGAACACCTCATGTCCCTGAGTTTTGCCGATGATTTATTGTCGGATTGCTTTATTAATCCATCCCAAGTCTCATTTTTTCTTCCCCCGTTTTGAAAAAAAAAATCTCAATTCTTGCCCGAAGAGGATTGGTTGTGCAATGGTTGATTCAATGATGCAGCCTGATTTAATTCACTGCCTTTCTATTAAGCACACGGATGTTCGTTTTCGTGTTGTTCCAAGTTTTCATTCTTGTCTGCTTCAAAATTTTATACTGGTTCCTTATAAAATTTTGAACTGTTTTTTTGGTTGCACAGTGCTACATCCAATAGTATATTGGACAAAGCTATAGATACAGAGGATGCACAGCATCATGACTTCCTTAGACTGGTATGGATGTATCCTTGAATGCTGTTGTGATGAACCATACTTTCTGGCACTAGCACTAACCATTTTGCCCCTCATCATTCATTTATTCATCCAGGACCATGTTGAAGGGTACCATGAACTATCAGCAAAGACAAAAATCTTCTTCTCTACAGCTGTTGGCATTTGGGATGCTGACTTCTATGTCAAGGTCGATGATGATGTGCATGTGAACTTAGGTGAATATACTTTTTGTTTGATAGTATAGTTTTCTGTTGAAAATTTTCAGCTCAGTTCTGTCTATTGGTGTACTGCATGTGACAAAAACAGGAATGCTTGCCACTACCCTTATCCGGCATAAATCAAAACCAAGAACTTACATCGGCTGCATGAAGTCAGGCCCAGTTCTTGCTGACAAGTAATGTTAACTACACTGTCTTGAAATTTGAATTTAAATGCTAGCTTGAAGTACTAATAAGTGCCTGCTTGAACCTGCTCCTTTCGTATAGGAATGTGAAGTACCATGAACCTGAGTATTGGAAATTTGGGGAGGAAGGGAACAAATACTTCCGTCATGCTACCGGACAGATATACGCCATTTCAAAAGATCTTGCCACCTATATCTCAATCAATCAGTATGTTTCACCGATTGTCATGTCATAAAGTAAGTTCTCCGACCCCAAAATTTATTTTCCCCTAATGATGCCAATGATCTTTGTCAGGCCCATCTTACACAAGTATGCAAATGAAGATGTATCTCTTGGGTCCTGGTTTATTGGTTTAGAGGTTAATCATATCGATGAAAGGAGCATGTGCTGTGGAACTCCACCAGGTCTGCTTCCTCACCTTAAACGACACTTCTTACACGCTCTTCTTCTATTCTCTCCTGATTGTGAATGACCAACTCCACAGATTGCGAGTGGAAAGGGCAGGCCGGCAATGTTTGCGTCGCGTCTTTTGATTGGAGCTGCAGCGGCATATGCAAGTCTGTCGAGAGGATCAAGGATGTACATGCTCGATGCGGTGAAGGAGATTCGGCTGTTTGGAGCGCTCCGATCTAGTGAATACCCTCGTGGCCCGTAAAATATGCAGCATACTCGGTACGCTCTACCCATGGCGGACATCTACACAGGCGACTGCTCAAGTAACCTTGACAAGACTGGCGGTCGTGCCCCGACGACCTTATCTGGAAATGAGGAGAAGGGGCCTAGCTAATGGACTCTATTTCTGGTAGTTCGGCTTGAAGACGGTCCGGCAACACATGTAGCGTAGAGGATACTTGTCGAGAGATTTCAGTAGATGTGACTTGCTTTGTGTCACCGTTGGTGACGTCGGCTGTGTTAGATCCGCCTGGATTTTCTGACGTAAGTCAGGTGACGTTGGGTTACTGACGCGTGAGCCCCACGAGCTGTGGGCCCACACGTCAGTGACCCAACGTCACCTGATGTTACGTTAACATCAGAGGATCTGCGCCCGTGTAAGATGGGGAGACCAAAGTGGGTTGGGGTTGGGGCGTTGCAACTTGCATCTTACATGTAGGAGAATTTCCCAGCTGCTGTGTAACAGAGTAGAGATCATGTGCTGTAGATAACACCATTTTATGCAAATTTTGATCAATTCTTTTTGCAAGTTTCTTTGCTTGCTTTTTTAGTGAAAGCATTATACTCACTGTTCGACGCATGCTTGCTCCAACCAAGTAATGCCGGTCAGTGTAGAATAGTGTTTTGCTTTTATGCGAATGTATACGACGCGCTTTGAGTCTCCCCGGGCTACATAAAACTTACGGATTATCAACACACGAATGTTGTATATGTGGGGGGAGTGATCCACCTTAGCCTAGTCTGTCTATCGCGTTAGTAGGTCAGCCTCGTAGGTACTTATGTCACAAGAAAAATACTATATTTATCTCTACACGTATAGATCTAGATAGACCTATTTATGTAACTCTAAATTAAAAAATAATATATTTACCGCTGTAAGTATAGATTTAGATAAGGGTATTTATATCATATATTAGATCAATGCAAAAATCATAAAAAGTCTAAAGAGCCACTACTATGGTCTAAGTCCAAGGAAATAGTAACAAACAATCTTAAACCATACTAAGAGATAATATATGGCCACCAATTATGTGCAAAACACATTTGTAAACTTAAATCATATAATAATGAGTAGGTCACGCCAGGGCAGAGAAAGACATTTGCAAGATGGAGGAGTATGCCAGGGCAGAGAAAGACGCGATGCAATGTGAGGCGGAGGTCACGCCACCCACCCTCGAAGCCAAGCCTGTCCTGGTGGCAACAAAGGATGACCCGAACCGTGAGCGCCCTCGAAGTAAATATGTCTTTGGCATCGAAGCCAAGCCTGCCCTGGTGGCAACAAAGGAGGACCCGAACTGCGAGCGCCCTCGCTCCAAATATGTCTTTGGCATCGAAGGAACTGAGGAAGGCAACACCCTCGTGAGTCGTGACCATGGTCGGAGGGGCCGTGGGCGCAGGAAGGGGCGGGGCCATGACGACAGGCATTAACAAGTAGGGGTGAAAAACGGTAACAGATAATTTATTTTATCCGATATTCGTATGCGAGAAAACACGAATGTGGTAAAAAAATCTATATTCGAAAGTGTTCGTATTCGAGAATATTCGTATCCGTATTTGAGAATATCCGTATTCGCATTCGTATTCGAGAATATTCGTATCTGTATTAGTATTCGAGACTATTCGATTCGTATTCGATCCGTTTCAAGAACCCATGAAAAATTCTATGAATTTTTTGATTCAAAATTTGAATTTAGGCAGTTTAAAACTGGTAACTGGTGAAAAATTGGCAAAACCGCTAGGAATCCGTTTTATCCGATATTCGTATCCGAGAAAATCCGTATTAAAAAATATATGTATTCGTATTCGAGAATATTCGTATCCGTATTTGAGAATATTTGAATTCGTATTCATTTTAAAAATATGGATTCATATTCGTATTTAAGACTATTCGACCGTATCCGATCCGTTTCCACCCCTATTAACAAGGGATCTGGCGTGAAGTACATGGCCGTGAAGGCCACCTTACCCATAATTGCTCTTCCATTGTGGCCCTCCGTGAGAGCGTAGCCAGGGAGCGTACCCACGACGTCAGTGCATCGATGATAGCGCATGTACTGCAATGTCTGGAGGCACCCTCAGCCCAACCCCCCAACCGTGCTACGAATCCAAGGCCCAAAGCCAACCCTTGTCGAGTGGTCAACTCCATCAAGGGTAGACCGTCCCTTGATTGCCCTTTCGAGAGGTAACAAAGAGCTTACGCTTGACGGATCCACCACGTCGTCGCGTACCTGGCACAGGTGGTACCGAAATGGGCTCGGGCAGACATCATCTTTAGAGCAAAGGATGCCTTGGGGTGGACTTCCCCCACTAGGACCCCCTAGTAATCATAGCTAGCATCATGAGCTGCGATGTGCGGTGAGTCTTGATCGACAGAGCCAGGTCCGTGGATATCCTGTTCCCAAAAATCTTCAATCAGATGGGCCTCCCACGAAGCAGACTAGAGCCACTAGGCATACCCTTGTAGAGCTTTGGTGAGCGGCTAGTCAATGCATTGGGACAGATAGCGAGCTTCGATGAGCGGCTAGTCAACGCATTAGGATAGATAGCATTAGAGGTTGTCTTCGCACAAGGGGAGCACAATAGACACGAAGTCATCACCTTTGACGTAGTTGACCTACGATACCCCTACAATGCTATCCTAGGAAGGATCACCCTCAACGCATGTGGCATGATCCCGCACCATAATTACATGTGCATGAAGCTCCCGAGCCCTGAAGGAGTTATCATGATGTTGGGCAACCAAGACCTCGTGTGACAAATCGAAGTAGGCGCACGAAGCCCACATCAAAAGGTGCACGCCGTGAGCAAGGGACCCACCTCCACCCTCTGCCTCAAGATGGATGCCCAAGCCAAAGCCCGGGGGTGACATAAAGATGGTGCTGCTCCGATCAGAGGACCCAACAAATTAGGTATCGATCAGAGTAGACCTTACTAGGGGTGGAAAACGGTAACAGATAATCTGTTTTATCTAATATTCGTATCCAAGAAAATACAAATATGGTAAGCAAAATCTATATTTGAAAATGTTCATATTCGTATTTGAGAATGTTCATATCCATATGTAAGTATTCGTATTTGCATTCATATTCGAGAATATTCATATTCATATTCGATACTATTCGATCTGTTTTCTATGCCTACCGTCGGTAGCCGATCAAAAACCAGTGAATAACCGGTAAAACCGCTAGGAATTTGTGCTACTGAGATTTGTTAAAAAAAGTTGTAAGAGGGTATTCGTATTCGAACGAATTAAGTACATATTCGATTTGAATTCGTATCTATTATGACATTCGATTCATATTCATATTCGAGAATATTCGAATTCATATTCATTTTAAAATTATGGATTCGTATTCATATTTCAGACTTTGATCATATCCGATCCATTCCATCCCTAGGCCTTACCCTTGAGGCAGAGAAAAAGCTCATACCGTGCTTCACAAAAATGCGGACGTCTTCGCATGGTCACCTGATGACATGGCGGGGGTAGACCTCTCCATCATTGAGCACAAATTAGTGGTACACCCCGATGCAAAGCCGGTCAGACAATAAATGAGGTGGGTGTCCCTCAATAGACAAGAGGCTGCTAAGACGAAGGTGACCAAGCTAAAAGCCTCCAGCATAATCAGAGTAGTCCACCCCGATTGGCTCGCCAACCTTATACTGGTAAAAAGGCCAATGAAACCTGGTGCATGTGCGTGGATTTCACTAACCTCAACAAGACGTGCCCTAAGGACATAGCATGCCCTAAGGACAACTACCCGTTGCCGCATATCAATCAGCTGGTCAATGCGACAGCAGAATGCAAGATGATGAGATTCCTCAATGCGTACTCTAGGTACCACTAGGTACAGATGGTGAAGGACGATGAGGCAAAGAGGAGCTTCATAGTTCTTGGCGGGACGTACTGCTTTGTCAGGATGTCCATCGGGCTAAAAACATCGACACCACCTTCACCAAGCTCATCGCACTCGTCCTCGCATCGCAGCTGGGTTGGAATGGTGACGCCTACGTCAACGACATCATAGTCAAGAGCCTCTAGGCGATGTCCCACAACGTGGATCTCCAAGAAACATTTGATAATCTCTGATGGGCTGGGCTCAGGCTGAACTCGCAGAAATGTGTCTTCGGGGTTCAAGCGGGCAAGCTCCTCGGTTTCCTAGTCTCCAGACGAGGAATCGTAACCAACCCTGACAAGATCGATGCCATACTCTCCATGGAAGTATCAAAGACCACTCGGGAGGTCCAGAGGCTCATGGGCCGCCTAGCCACCCTCAGTCAATGGAGCTGGCATTACCCTTTTTTAAAACGCTACGCGGTTCAGGCAACTTTCAATGGACGGACTAGTGTGCACAAGCTTTTCAAGATTTGAAGGATTACCGCGCCAAGCTCTCCAGGTTCACGTGCCCGGCACCAGAGGCTCCACTTTTATTATGCCTCACCACAATGCTCAGGCAATCTGCGCGCTACTTGTGATGGAGGGCTCCGCACAGCAACCTGTCTACAACGTGTCTAAAGCCCTCCAAGGAGTGAAGACGCGGTACATCGAGCTTGAGAAGTTCACTTACACTCTGTTCATGGCTTTGCGTAAGTTGCGATATTACTTCATGGCGCACAGCATCATCGTACCCTCAGCCTTCCCCTAGGGTAAATGTTGCGAAAAAAGGATTCCATGGGCCACATTGGCAAATGGGCGTTGGAGCTGGCCCCCTTCTCCATCACCTATGTCGTGCGCACCACAATAAAGTCACAATACTAGCAGACTTCATCACTAAATGGACCCCTGGGGGTCAGCAAGCCTACAAACAACCTTCAGAATCAGTATGGGCACTACACATGGACAGAGCACACAGAATTGGTTCTTCCGCAAAAATACATGGAGGTCAACTGGCTGACGACAGTGGTGGACGCAAAAGAATTGGTTCGGTGATGCCAAGGATGCTAGTGGATGGGGAGGTTATCCCATGCTCCTCCCAGTCCTATCTAGCCAATCCCACCGGTATGGCTACTAGCTCATTGGGAGATTGACATCATCGGCCCATTACCCCTGCCCCCGGGGATCACCGATTCATCGTCGTCACCTATGACTACTTCTCTAAGTGGGTTGAGGCGTACCCCTTGCAAAAATCACCTCCGCGATGGCGTAGAAGTTTCTGTGGTAAAACATTATATGCCGCTTTGGAGTTCCCAAAGAGGTCACAGTAGATAACGGCCTACAATTCGACGCGGAGGCATTTCAGGAGTTCTGTGAGCGCATGGGCATCAAACTGCGCTATGCCTCTGTAAGGCACCCGCAATCCAATGGCGTCGTCGAGCGCACGAATGGCACAATCTCTAATGGCATCAAGAAGCAGTTGGTTGGCCTACCTAAGGGGAAGTGGCCAGAGGAATTGCCAAAGGTCCTCTGGTCCATTCAAACTATAGCCTCTCGCCCAACGGGCTTCACCCCATTCAAACTACTCTTCGGGGACAAGGCCATGACGCTTGAGGAGCTCAAGGCAAAGTCCCATCGAGTGGTAGCCTCTCTGGCACTGAATGAATGCAACGTCTCACTCAACCTTGTCAACGAAGACCGGATGCAGGCGATGCTCAACATCGCAAAGTACCTCCACATGACAACAGCCTCCTATAACAAGATGGTCAAGTTGTGGAGCCTGGCGGTGCGGGACCTTGTCCTCAAGAAATTGTTCCACGCCGCCACAGCGAGCAAGCTGGAGTCCAAGTGGGAGGGACCATACATAATCACGGCCTCATTTAGGGCATGGTTGTACCACCTCTTGACCCTCGACGGAGTCGATCTTAAGCACACATGGAACGAAGACCATCTTCATCATTACTATTTGTAACCATCATCGAGAGGGATGGCCCTGTACGCAGCACATGTGCATGAATTGTAACCAGAAAGCGTACCCTCTTAAATGGGATGCAATAAAGCATCTTTTTGACCTAAGATTGCTGAGACTCAGAGGCTATGCTCCTTAGGAATATACGGCCCCAGAAACACGCACGCAGCGCGCTCTGCCTCCGCCAGCGACAACATTGCGAACACCCGTGGTTAGCCGCAGGAAGGACAATGCATATCAATGACGTTGCTAAGGACACATAAGAATTACCAAGACCTGTAGGCTTTGCCAATGCTATTAGCGAGGGGCGGACGCTGTCCATCCGAGTAGCGCCCATCCGTACCTCCCATTGACGAGCTAGTGGGGACATGCGGAGCATGCAGAACTCTTCGGCACAATCCCACATGTTCAGTTGAAGGACGATCGCGAGGAGCCTCCAGAGTCACGTATTGTCATCCCGGTTGAGCACCACGCGAGGCAACGGGACAAAATCCATGATATAGCCACTAAAGAGGAGACTGTCGTCATGTTTGATCTTGTGGTAAACCACCACTCCATCTAATAAGACTCACACTTTGTCCGCGCTGAGTTTGACGGGAAGCCCTTCAATGTAGTACCGTAGAGCTGCAGACTAATGCTACAAAGGTTGGAGTACTGACTGTTCCCAAGATGCTTTGGTTGGTCGCGCGTGTCATGAAGGAACACGAAGACTGTCGCACTGGGGATGGTACCCTCCGAACGGGCCGCCCAAGTGTAAATGGTGAGGCGCGCGATGGCGTTTGGCGTCAACTGATGGAGCTGTAGTTCGTATAGCCGCAGGAGGTCATCGACGAAGCGTGCAGCAGGAATATGAAGCTCGGTGCCGAAATAGGCGTCAAACACCAGGGTCTTGCCCTCTTGTGGGTGTGGATCTCCTTGCTAGCAGGGAGGTGCACAGCCTCGCAAGACACAATCTTGCCATCCCCAGCAAGGGACTCTAGTAGCTCTTCCGTCACAATCGACGGGCCCAGTGTGTTTACAAACACACCATTGGACTTCCCCGACGCACGCCATCGCTTGTCGACGGCCACCTCTGAGTGGTCACCCCCACCGGCCTGGCTGCTCAACGGAGCTGATGCCCTGCTGTGGCCACTAAGGTCACTTGCGTGGACCATCCCGGCAAGCGAGCGCGCAACGACAAAAGGGCGAACAGCAGGGAGACCGGTCAGAAACGAACGACAACGATTGACGAAATCGTGAGTAACAAAAGGAGCGCGGAAGTAAAGTGCGAAGCAAATAGCCGAAAATGGCGTCGGCCTCATGCTTAAGAAGACATGACAGCATCATTTAATGCCTGGGCTGCAGACGCAAGATTCTAAGGGACGTGTAGCGCACTAGGACAAGCATGATGACTCATCTTGTGCAATCAAGAAACCAACCACCATCGCGTGGGGCCCGACAACCATCGCCACGTTCAACCAGGTCTCGGGGTTGACATGCGCCGAAGCAGTCAGCATCATTTTCAATGGGAATTCGAAGCAGCAACTTTTTAGTGGGCCAAAGGGGGCCAAGGAACACCAAGCGTGATATCAGCCCACAGAAAGAAAGACCATTTAACCATGAGAGACTACTGTTGGGGAGTAACTCTCACCTTGGTCCAGTCGGCCCATTGCATCAGTAGGCCATCCGACCAACCTAGCAGGGACTGCAGGTCAGGGAAAATGCCATATTTAACCCCACACGTGTAAACCCAGATAGAGGTATTCATGTAACACTAAGAGCATCTCCAAGAGATACTCTATATGGCTCTTAATATTTAAATTTTAGAGTTGAAGGGTAAGAAGTAGCTCCAACAGATTCCCAAATAGACTCCCAAAAATAGAACACACCCAAAAAATAGGCTCTCGCTCTCTACTTATAGAGGATGATCTAGGCTCCTAATACTGTTTTTCTGGTTTAGGGTATCTGTTGGAGGGAAAGATTATTTTGGGACCTTATATCGTGGTTAGGATCTGTAAAAAGAGATTTAAGGTGTGAATTTATTGGGCATCTCTTGGAGATGCTCTAAGTTAGAAATAACATGTTTACTCCTATAAGTAGACTCACAGAGAGATATTTATATAATAAACCCTCTAGTGCTATAAATATTTTCCTTAAAGCGATAGGGAAAAGCTCTCTTTTTTAGACAAATCTAAATAGTACTAACTTCTATCACTCTCTCTGTAGTTTTTAAGGCTTCGAACAGCCCCTTCATTTATCGTACTTAGAGCGATAGGGAAGAGCTCTCTTTTTTTTAGACAAATCTAAATAGCACTAACTTCTATCACTCTCTCTGCAGTTTTTAAGGCTTCGAACAGCCCCTTCATTTATCCTACTCAAAAGAGCTAAATAGGTGGCAAAAGAATAACAAATCAGCATGACATGGAAAGGAATATCGAGACAAATAAAATGGAGTCAAAAGAAACTTCTGAGACCAGTATAACCATATTCACCTTTTCATGTTAAAAACCCCATCTTATCTTTTTCCAAAACAAAGATAAGCCCTGCGAAGGGGGGAAAAAGCAACATATTCTTTCAAAGGGCAGCACAGCCATGCGCCGCCAAGACCGGACACACATTTGGTACTCCTGGGAAAAAGATGACGAATCCTAAACTCCTTTCCAACATGCAAAAAATTATCAGAACTATTTGCGAACCACCTCCCCAAATTGCTGGACAAGCGTCAATAGAAAAAATCTCAAGACTTGTTAATCTAGACAAAACTCATGCCAAGACTCGTTGCTATCTGTTCTCAGCATCAAAACATAACCAGCGCCATCGCCCAATGATCTGACTAGCCACTGCATTTTTGCAAACAGCTCCTGTGGCCTCTCATAGTCCCTCCCTACTACCTGCGTTTTAAAGCATCTGCTACAGATTCCATTATCTTTAGCCCCGGTATGGCTTCTGCAGTTTCTCATTCTAGCTCTGCCTTAAAAGATAAAGGAGAACGATCTTGATGTTGGCATTGGCTTCCATAGACAAAAGCCTCTGCTCCAGCCCCTTGCTGCGCCTTACCTACAGAAAAATGGAATTGGTGTCACAAATAAAAATGCTGGCAAACGTTTTTAAATAAAAATAAATAAAGATTGCTGTCAAGCTCAAACATTATCGGATTCCAATTTTGGTGAAATGGACATACTGAACACATAATCACTAGAAAGCGAAAACATTTGACCAATGAGAAATTAAGGATGCAAAGAAAGACTTACACACTCTGCAATCTCTTCCAACCCCAAAGGTTGAACTTTTTCATCTTTACTCCAGCCAAGCGATATCAAGAAAGCCAATTCCTTTGCATTAAATATAACTTCAGCTGGAAACTCCTCATCTCCTGGTTCAGTAGCCTCTGATGATGAACTAGTTTCCTCATTGGCAGACTCGGATATCTTGTAGTTGTACCCATCATCTGAACCTGCAGGTGCTGACGACGAACTGCCTTCTGCATTGTCTGAGAGGGACACCTGAAATCCTTCATCTCCTGTGTCAGCGAATTCAGATGATGAGTGCTGAGATCGCCCATCTGCAATGTCAGCAGGTTCCGAGGATGAATTGTTCTCCTCATTGTCAGACAAGTGTCTCTGAACTCCCTCAGAACAATTTGCTTCTTCACAGAAACACTTTCCATTCCCCATAACAACTACACTGGATGGTTCACAGCCTGACTCAATGACAGAGCTTGACCCATTCGAAGACTTGGTCCGCAACGACTCAAAAAATCTATGCTTATCTCTTGCATTTAATTTTCTATCGCCATATGCACCTTGCAATAGAGACAGAGGAAGATCATGGGTGGCAGCCTTAAACTTTTGGCTGACAAATGGCCTTTTATGTGGTTCCACTGAAGCCACAGGAGCTGGAGGAGGGCTCGCAGGGTTGCCTGGACAGTCTTTCACCGTGTGTGCAGTACCATTTTGCTCTCGGCTGAGGATTTTAAAGCTTCCTGATAGAGAAAGCTTTGAAAGATCGGTTTTGACTGGAGCTCGAGCAGAGCCATTGGTGGGCAGTATTGATGATTGTTCTGTAGCCTTACTAGGACCAGTAGGATATCCATTTCTTGTACCTTTAGTTTTTGAATAACCTGTTACCTGGATAACGTAGCATATACATTAATTGGGTACTGCAGCAGAACTTCACTTACTTAAAAAAGGTGACACGAAACATAACCAGAGCAAGCAAATGCAGAGCTGCTTAAGTCCATATTCAAGATGCATGGAAAACCTAAGATTATATTCTTGAGTCATTTAAGAACACACATTCACATGTTACATTATCATTATTATTATAAAAGAACGAGTTGGTGGTCGTATGTCCCTTCTTCTCCAACCGCCTCATTCTCAACTTCTTATCACTCTACAGTTTTCAACTGATTAGAGTATCCCTCTTCCATAGCATGATTCTCTATATATCTAATAAATTTCGTTGCAACGCACGAGCAGGTGACCCACAATAAACTGCAGAATGCAATTTAGAGCAACCTTTAGCCTTCCCCAAAAGAACCCAGGTTTGTGGACTGGTCCACCAATTAATTGACATGCGAAGCAAAACCTTGAATAACTTTGACCATCAATTTACGAGTCATCTACTTCCCATCATGTAACAAGTGCCCCCTAAACTCACCCAGAAAAAATCACAACTATGGCAATTCAGCAGTTGTTATAATAAGCCTAAATGCCTAATGCATAATATTTAGGATTTAGTTTGATTGGCAATAATGCATATATGTCCATGCCTCAACATAGACAATACTGAAGGTGTTTCTGTCAATGCAGCACAGCCATATTCCACCTCCAAAACATAATTAGATCACCATATAGCTACTAGCAAGCTACAACATAACAATAAGGCATCTACTCGAAGTATTATAAAGTTGTGTTATGTTCAGGTAATAGCCAAATATGCAACCATACTAGAGGAAAGAATGTCATGTTACATTTTGCATATACCAAGAGGCAAATGAAATGTCCCAGATTATAATTTATACCATTTTATTTTTAACTTAGATAAATAATGCCATAACATGTCAGATAACATGTTCAATGTTTTTGTTGGTGAAAATGAAACATCTGCTCAGATCATGAACAATGTTGTTTGTGTAACAACTGTGGTAGGAGATAGAAAATGTCAAGTTCAGCAACAAGAATTCTTCATAAATCCAAATGTTGCTAAAGTATTTGATTACTACAAGTGCCAACAAATATGGAAAATGATTATGCTCTTGCCAAAGGCCAAAAGGTAAAACACAAATATGATGATAGGCAATAGATACCTACTAAATGCGAAACATTCTTCTGGTGCAAAGGCAAAATATAACTTACAGAAGATTTGCTTGCTGGAGATGTCATAGGTCTTAGAGTGTTATGTCTCAAAGTTATTTCTTCAATCTTCTGGGCCTCAATTGATATCTGGAAGGAAAAGAGTATGCATATGAATCCAGAGAACCAAAATTTGAATGGCCAAGATCTATCAAAGAGCACATTATAAGCATCATGTCATGGTTCTACCTGAGGTCCAAAGGAAATTCTCTGAGGAGCTTGCATCACAGTCTCCGCCATGCTTAATGCAGTCCCACTCTTTGGCGCTGCTTCCAGCTGTTTACTTGGAGCAGCTTGTGATAAAGAAGACGCAAGAGGGTTTTTCTTTGGCTCACTTGATACAGGAACATCTGCTAGCACAGAATTCCAGCCATCCGACACAGTAAATGGAGGTAGGCTCTGAATTGGGGTTGTGATACCAGGAGATGGGACTCTGCTTATGTCTTGCCTTCCATTCTTGTCCTCAGAAATAAGCTGTGGGAATTCTCGCTCAAAGGTGATGCCAACAGTATTGCTTCTAGAGGTACTACCATTATTTAGACTAACTACTCCCTTATTCCATGTGTCTGCCTTCGAGTGAGAATGATTCAACCTATCCCTTTCAGGTCTACATGAGCTAAATGACTCAAAACCATCACTATCTGCTGTAACAGACCTACTCTCTCTATCACAGGAATCAAAATACTTCTCCCGCTCCCTTTCCCTGTTCCTTCCAAAATTTGCATAGCCCCTTGACTTCACCATGCCATCCCGGTCAAGTCGCCGGGACCCATTTGAGCCTGAAGTCCTCCGTGACACAGACTGCCGTGAACTCTGGTCACGATTGTGCCCAGATGAACGGTTTCTTGGTGAACCACCCATACCTTGATAATCTAAAGCACCCAAGAAAAGACTTGTTAGTAGAATATATGACAGCTTTGCAACACAGAAAATAATGTCACTTATAGTTGATACAGGTGTATGAAACTACAATGGCTCAGCCCACTCGAGTCGAGAGCCATTCTTCATAGTGACAATTTTGCAGACAAACAGTTTGTTCATAAGAGCACGCAGAAAATCATGCTAATTGCAAAAAACTAGTAGTCTCATAACTTCATTAGAAAAATAGTAGTCCTGAAAACCCATAAACACTTGGGTGATGCCTGTACAAGAACCATCTGAACAAGCACTACTTATCAACATAACCTAAGCACTTGCATTAATTGGTTAAACAGTGCAACGCTCTTCCATATAACCCCCAAAAAAACTACTTCTCAGTACAATACTGTGTATTGTCCAATTTAAAATGTCATGTCGTTTTAGCAAGGTGGTTTTGGTTTGCAAATATTTGTCATATTAGTTTTTCCTAGGAAACTTTCCAGCAAATACACCAATTAAATGTTAATTGGTAGCGGTATTAGACAAGTGTATAAAACATATGCCATAAATTAAGCATCAACTCCTTGTTTGATGCACATATAGCAAAAATAACATCTAGTTTGGACCAGAAGATGTATAAATGTGATGAGCTTTCCAACAATGTTACTATGCTTACAAATTGTCCAAATACTAGTAAAACATCGGAATCTCAAGCTCCATAACATTCCAATTACATCAATGGATCACATGTATAGAATCCAAGCAATAATTTGTTACTAGTTGCACCTTATACCACCTAGATCACCAGAGCATCATTTCACACTACAGGATTCATTAATACTAGGAAAGAACATGCGAATTCATCAGCAATTACAATAATTGCTCCATCTCAATCATCTAGCCAGAACCACATGCCAATTCAACAATCTCTACCTTCAGAGCGAAATCACAGTAGTAAGTTAAAAACTACACAAAAAGAATATTAAAAAAGCATTGGTTCCATGATCATCACTCTATACAAATACCACAAACCCTAATATCATCTGAAGCAATTTCCCCAATATAAGCATCACATTAAATAGGAGTGCCTAGCTCCAGCACGAATCAAAAAGCATCGGTTCCGCAACCGATACCCAATGCCGCAATACAATCTCACACACAGCAATTCCGACAAGGCGTTACATTACATTTATAGCACCGCCAATCCGACAGAGACAAACACAAAATTAGCAAGGCCAGCGAGTTCACCTGCGCGGGAAGAAGCTGCACCCCAGAGGCTCACGGTGCCAGTGGCCGTGACCGGGCCCTGCATCAGCCATTGCGGCTTGAACGCGGGTAAGTCCTGCTCCATGGCGGCGGCGCCCCTCACCATCTACCCACCGGTGGCGGTGGAGAGGCGCGGTCCTTCTCCACCGATCCAACCTGCGTCCACCAGTCCAATCCACGTCCGCAATGCGACACTACCGCCGTCGCCACCAACCCCTCCCTCTACCTCCTCCTACACCTCCTCCCTCGCGGGGGCACCGATAGCTCCCAAACCCTAGCGAGGTAGCGCCTCACCTCGCCACCCAACCCAAACCCTAGCTAGGGCTCTCGCGAGAGGCAACCCCTAAAAATTACCCAGAAATCACGGGGAAAAAATCGGGCCGCCGCCTCCGATTGCCCTCGTATCGTATCACACGGCACCTCCTCTCCGATTGAACCTCAAATTCTCTGGGAATCAGGCCGCGAGGTGGGCAGCGGGGTCGGGTCGTATCGGCGGTTCTTTCGCTGGCTCGGCGAGTTGCCCTCGGCGAATTCACGCGGCCGGCGGCTGCGGGGCGAAGGGGGGCAGGGGAAGCGAACAAAAAGCAATTTGCAGAGGACTGGGATGTATTTTTGGGGGGTTTTTATAGGATTTGGCTTGCCGCGGCTCTTGTTGGACTCGGACACGATCTGGATACCTACGGGAGAAACCCTTGCGTAATTTTTTTTTATCCATTGGTGATTATTAGGTGGATAAGTAGGTCAATGTAAAGAAAATGCTAGTAAGGATTGTGGGTGTATTTAAGGGGTTTAGTATAATTATGCATAAAGGATTTGATGTTGCATGTTTGATTCTTGGATAAATTATACGCAATATGTTTTTTCTTTCTGCCTGATGCAGCGAGAGTAATCTCTTCTATATTATCCGGATAAACTGATCAAGTGGTCAACAAAGAAATCATTATTATGCTAGTGAACATTATAACTTGACGCTGGAGAAACTTTGTACCGAGAATGTGTTAGGAATTGAGTAAATTTTGTCAACTTTTAGAGGACTAAGGGCGTGTTTGGTTCATTACCCAACAGCGCCAAAGCCTGCCACACCTCCGACGCCGCACTTTTATCCAGCGTTTGATTCGTTCCCAGAGTTATGGCGCCGCCGCAACTTATCAACACCACGCAAGTCATTTCTGACGCCAAAACTCGCCAAATCTCTGGCGGACAATTTGATCGCCGAACTTTCGGCGCGGCCGCAGTCTGGGCGTGGCGTCCCTAGGCGCCGTCCAAACAGGCCCTAAATATTTAAGAGCGAAAATTATCTAGAAATTATAATTCGTCACATGGGAGGTTAGCTGACAATCCAATCCTATTTGTCAGACACATAGTCTAACTTTGTCACGTTACGAATGTGACGGATTGTATTTCCTTGGCCATTTTTGCTCTAAAAATGTGTTGTTTTTTTACGGTAATGGAAAATGATCTTTGCTATTAACTTCGTTTAATTTTCGATAACCAATACACTTATTGCATCCTATTATTGTTCTTGTTGGGATATTTCATGTCTTATTCGGAACTACAGTAAAACCTCTTTTTTTTAGTAACACAGATGCACTAGACGTACTAGTTTATTGTATGAGATATGATATATTATACCTACTTCCTTGAGTTTAGCACTTTTTAGGGCATCTTCAATGCTTAATATGGCATTAAGTTGGGTTCATGTTGCTTGTTGCGATTGTTGGCCTCATGTTTTAATTAAAAAAAACACAAACTCAACCATCCCTTTCCCTCACCTTCATCTCTCTCCCTTCTTACCTAGACTTTCTCTCGCCACCAACCCTTTTCCCCTCACCTACCTCCCTCTCACCACTACCCCTTCCTCTCCCGCCACCTTCCCTCCCTCTCGCTATGCTAGCACTCCTCTCCATCGCAGGTCACTCCTCTCTCTTTCTCTCCCCACCCAAGTCCTCGTCGGATCTAAAGATGGTGGGCCTTCCCAAGCCTCCCGAAGCTCCAGGTGCCCAAATCCAATGGTGTCTTCATCGAGCTCTCGCGGTGCTCGGGTTGTCACCGCCAGCATCATCTCAGTCGAGTTTCGTCCGATGGCAGAAACAGCAATGACTAGTGGTGCAACTACCCCATTGCATTTTTTATTTCTTGTGGCCGGGTCGGAAGCTTGAGGTCACCATTAAGCTTTTTCATCAAAATGCCAACCCCCACAAATGCTTGAGGTCGACCTCAAGGATTCCATGTAAGCCTTATGGCCTAATTTTTCTGAAACATTTGTGGGTGCCCTTAC
Source organism: Dendrocalamus sinicus (assembly GCA_036346575.1). Lineage (NCBI taxonomy): Eukaryota > Viridiplantae > Streptophyta > Magnoliopsida > Poales > Poaceae > Dendrocalamus > Dendrocalamus sinicus. The sequence goes on along the minus strand of CM070646.1, from coordinate 22,335,904 downwards.
CACCTCCTTTAGCTAAGGATTTAATGTTCTTGATATTCCACGATTGGTATTGCATTGTCTTCCATATGCTTTGAAGGGTCAATTCCTTTAATGGGTGGATTCTTTTGGACTGTGGTTTATAACTTTTGGCTTTTATAGCTTTGATTCTGGCTGTTTATGAGAGGAAGTACGAAGAGAGAGACAACCGTATACGATTTTTGCCGGTATAGCTGAAGTTAGTACGGTGTGTACTACAATTGACTAGTAAACCCCGTCTTGAAAAAATTTACTGTTTAGAAGTGATTTATTGTAGCTCCGTACAAAAGCCAATAAGATATAGCCCTTTCGAACTTGCCTAATATCATCAAGAGTGCAACCAATAACTAGTTGATAAGCACTTAGAATTTCCAATAATTTCTCTTCTTCTTTTAGCTAAAAATTGATTACTAATAATAACGGGGCAAGTAGTTTTTTATCAAGAAATCCATACCTTCATTTGTTCGAAAGGGGTTTTGATGAGCATTAAGGTATTTCTAATATACTGACATGTTGACCTCACCCAATGCAACTATCGAGGCCCTCAGCTCACTCACAATGTGACAAATTGGTTTGTTACCAATGGGTCTTCATATGTGATAAATTATAGAGCAACTAGACCTTCTATAATAATTAGAGTAAATTTGGATGTAACCATCTAGGCCCTTAATTTATTGTTTATGTGGTTTTGGTGATTAATGACTCCTAAATTATTAAGACTAACTTTGGTTTCAGTGCAATGAAGATAAGTTAGGTCTTGATAATGGATATGTGTTGTTCTTGAACTTTCATAGATTCCCCTGTATGCAAATGATGCCAAAGCATGTTTTTCATGAAGATTTAAGGGCCTTATGGCTAGAAATGATCTAATGAGTCGAGTGTCGATCATTTTAGTTCATAGGATTTTGCTTTTGCTTTAGTCGTACTATTAAAAGGGTTCAAGGCTAGTAGCTTGAGTGGTTAGGTTGGTAACTAGTTGTGGTGCACACTAGGTCTTTCTAGCTCAGTTCTAATCAGAGAGTGTCAACGATCAAGTTTTGGTTATGAGGATTTCAAAGTTTGGATCAAAAATCAACTAAATCAGATAATTCAATGGAGGGGGATTATTCGGGTTAGACGTACCATCGAGGCATATCATTTGTCCAAAGTGGGTGTTTTCTGTGTTTCTGAAAATTTACACAGAGATAGATAAATCGGGTCAACCCGTATTATTGGGCGTACTATTATTCTAGAGAGCAAAAATTACCAAGGAACTACAATCTATCACATCTATAAAATGGGTCAAAGTTAGGCTATCTGGCTCAAGAGAGGATCGGGTTGTTAGCTAGTTTCACATGTGACAAATTGTAGTTCTTAGGTATTTTTTGCTCTTAAATGTGTAGTTCTCGAAAATAGAAAGCTAAATGTGTGGTTTTTCTGGTAGTTTTGTCATAAATTTGTAGTTTTGCAAAATTTACTCTTAGGGATTTACAGAGCACACCTCGGGTTAAATAAGTTTAGTTTTTGGGAACAGAAACCCTGTGCAATCTATGTTCCATTTTGCTTGAGGTTTGGAAGATCAATTTTATCTTAATAAGGTTGGTAAAAAGAGAAAATGCTATTTGTGTACAAAAGATTAAGGCTTCTTTTGGCATTTGCAATGGATTATAACAACCTTGTTTGGTTAAGCCGCTTTAGATACTTGGGTGTTTGGCTACCTTTTTTTGTTCTTCATCAAGTTGCAAATAGATATATTATTGTGTTCCAGGAATATATTAAAACAAAATGTAAGAGGACAACCATTGGATAACCGAATTTATCTAACTTTAATCTAAATCATCAAGCAAAGTAGTAGACTTTTTACAAAAAACGTTTTTTCACAGCAACTTTAAAAATAAGCATAATATATCATAGCACAACAAATCACAAACTGAGCCTAAAACTAGAGGCCGAAGTAACTTTTTTTGTACATGATATGCCTCCTTTATTTGAAAACATCATTGGCAAGTATTTATACCAATGAGTTTTATTGGGCATCTATGCAATAGACATACGTAACAGAAGGATATTTATTTATAAAATGGTGTGTTTTTCTATTAGATGGTGTGCATATCGTAGCAAAAAAATTACTTGTTGCATCTACAAGCATTTGTAATTCCACCTCGCACAATACATATATCAAACAAACAATATTCAATTTACGTGAAATTTACTGTTGAAAATCTTAAAAATTCTATTACATGCTCAAAATAGCATTCAAGTTAACCACAATCAACCTGTTTACTTTGTAATTTTCGATAGAGCTACCCACACTAGGGCCGTAAAAAAAGAAAAGAAAACTCAAAACTCAATAGTCAACAAGCTGCTCGAGCCGGCTCGAGTGCAAGCCAACTATGAACCGTATATATGGCTTAAAATACTATTCTTCTTCTTGTTTAATGTTTATATATGAAAATTCATTATTGTCCCTAAAAAATACCATTCTTGTCTGTAAGCTTAAATAAATAAATAAATAAATCAGGCACCTCCGTTATAGTGGACTTTACCGTATCTTTTCAACTGCGATTAATAACTTTCGATTCTAATATAAATACTTATATAAATAAATCAAATTCAAAACGGTATTTATTCAAGAGAATGGATAAACATAAGACGGAAAATAGGCCATCCATCCACCTCTACCGGCCTCCTGGTGCCTCTAGCACACTGTGCCACAGGTCACCCCGTCGAACCGAGCCTGGCACGAATCGAGCCTGGCCGAAGCCGCCGAACCCTCCACCTTCTCCGCCAGCACCGCCGAACACGCTTCCTCCTTCCACCGAAGCCCGCCACCTCCCCCTCTCACCTACTGGATTGGCGCCGGGGTGGAGAGGAGATCCATCCGGATTGATTTCTTCTGTTGGTAAGCTAGCCCTAACTTGCTTGGATTCATCTCCTTTGATCTAGTTTGTTCTGGTCTTTGCTGCGAGCGATCAAAGTCCAAATCTTTCTGGGTTTACTCCAACCGGTTAGTGCAAATGCGCCCGTTTTTTATTGGAATGCTCACTCCAGCTGCGGATTCGTTTGACGGTGCTCCACTTAGTAATCCGTCCATGCTCATGGTTCGGTTCTTGTTCTTCAGGGCGCGCAAGATCTCAGTGCGCTCCTGTGCTCTGACGCCATGGGAGGCAGGGTGAATCCACGGTCCGCCCACTAGAAATGGGATGATGTGTTGATCTGTTCTGGGGGAGGGAGCGCCATTTGATATAGTTGTTTGCACTGTTATTATGTACTAGCAATTTATGTGGGACTTTACTATGATTGGTTAGAGGGTTGCCTAACCGTCTGATAAGCTGTTCAACCTAGCCTGAAAGACTGAATCATTTAGCAAGGAGTAATATGGAACGAGTGGAACAACGAGTGTTAGTCAATCCGTCCAACAATACGTGGTCTTTTTTTTCACTCTCTGTGCCATATACCTGTATACCTCCAGGAGAAAATGTTTTTTTATTCTTGAAGCTATGTGTCATATTCGTTTGTTAGGACCAGTATTAATAACATTGAGCATTACAGTCAGGGTTGGGTGTCATGCTCAAGAAACTCACTGCGGCTACTAGTGAAATGCAGCCTTTTTTTGGGGGTACCTTGTTACTGAGTCTCGGGAGTTGGATCCACTTGTACAACGGTTGGTGTTTTCCTGTTTTCTTTGTCAAAAGATTCTGAAATGAGAGTTAATTGTGGATTAGTGATTGATTGTTTTGACTGCTAGTATGATGAATGATGTATGCAGTTTATTCCCTTTATGGTTTAATACTTTAATTTGACAAAACCAACCACCTTTTGTACCTCTCTGGTGTTACAATATTGCACTACTGAAAAATACGCCGTGTGTTAGTTTCTGTTTGATGTATGTGAACATGTCCCTGTTATTCTATTTTTTTCACCCTTCTAGTGGTGCTTCATACATATATTACAGAACTGCAAACATATACCTATTTTTCCATATACATGGCTGTGATAATCAATTTTATGTGGCTGTTTTGTTTGTACTTTATTCCCATCTTTTATTGATCATTTGGTAATTCAGATCCGAATATGCTTGCACATCTCAAGTGCTTGATGGTATGCAAGTGTGAAATGTGAAGTATTGAAGTTCACTAGAGGGCGAAATTAAATTTCGTTCATCATGTCATATTGTCTGCATTTTATCAAAAAGGCTTGTAGAGTGTAAACTGCGAAGATCGCAAAGCATGTTGTTTTGCTAAAATATACTCTTGGATACATTTCTAGTCAACATAAACAATTCTTTTAAAAAATCCACTTTTTGTAACTTCAGATCACAGCAGATCAAATTGCTTCTAGCTTTAGCTTCATTTGTTATTCACTGTGATTGCAATTTTTTTTACCAATTTGTGCATTTCTGTAAGTGATTTTGAGGTTATGTGATATGTGCTATTAAAAGATAAGCAGCAATTGTAGTGGTGAGAGCTAACTGGGTGGCTGCCCTTCGAGCTGGATGCTCCTTGCCCTGCCTGGAATACTAGCTTCTAAACTTAATATTTTTGCAAATCCTTTTCCATTTGGATAAAAACATTAACTTAGCTCTAGAATTCCACTGTATATAACGTTGATGTTCTGCCAAAATGTGGCAGAGCGGGTGAAAGGCAAGCCTACCCAGGGTGTTAACTTGCTATCCCCAACAAATATGCTAGCAGCCCATTCAAGTTCTGCTTGGAAACCCCCCCCCCCCCCCCCACCACCACCACCACACACACAGCAAGGTAAGCTCATTTTCTGAAGAATGACCCAATTCCTTCGCTTCCATGCATTAGTCATATCCGGGGGGATGTGGGAATATGAAGGGAAGGGAATTTGGGGAGATATTACTTTATTTCTTGCCTATCGAAATGAATCTCCAACTCTCCTATGTATAGGAGCCTAAAAATAATTTAACTTGTCCTAACAATATCTAAATAGACGATCATATCCCTAACCAAATCTGTTGCTAAAAAAATGTGTAAATTTCCTAACTATTTAATCTGCTACTAACGGAATATCTAAAGTTTCTATTTAAATGCTGGCCATAATTGTATAGCCCAAGCATGCTTCCATAACATTACAGTAGTGTGCGAATGTTGCAATTAAAATTTATTGCCTAACTTATAATTTATTTTTCTTGCCATTCTTGCAGTTCCCTTGCACTTTCAGTTTTTTCAAGAGATGGCGAGATCTCCAAGAGCCCGAAACCTCCCAGCTTGTCGTCGTAGGTCATCTTCGTGTGATGTACCTTCCTGCTGCTGGAAGACAAAAAGAACAGGCAAACATAATGATTTGTCATTGGTCTCTGAGAAAAAAGAATGGAAAGGTGCCACTTGCCCAGTTTGCTTGGAGCACCCACATGATGCCGTCCTCCTCCTTTGTACTTCTCACCACAAGGGTTGCCGACCATATATGTGTGGTACCAACTACCATCACTCTAACTGCCTTGAACACTTTAAAGAAGCTTATGCGAAGGAGAAATTGGCCCTTGGTGTTTCGACTGAGTCTGCACCTAGCCTTTCATTATCCACAAACACACAGCCAGCCAGCGAGCAGCCATGTGCAATGGAACTTGCATGCCCTCTGTGCCGTGGGGAGGTTAAAGGATGGACTGTGGTTGAACCAGCTCGTCAGTATCTCAACCGCAAGAAGAGAACCTGCATGCATGATGGCTGCTCATTCATTGGTTCATATAAAGAACTTTGCAAGCATGTGAACTCCAAGCACCCTTCAGCAAAACCTCGTGAAGTTGATCCTGCACTTGCAGATGAGTGGAAAAAGTTTGAATGTGAAAGAGAGCGGCAGGATGCAATCAGCACTATCAGGGCCATGAACCCAGGATCTGTGATTATGGGGGATTATGTCCTTGAGTTGAATGGTGGCATCAACAACAATTTGTTCTCCGATGGAGATGACTTTGACGTCGAGGAGAGGCTCAACTTCCTCACATCCTTAGATCACACTCTGAATGAGAGAATTGGTTTCTATGAGTCATCTGATGGTAGTTTGGATGAGAGCATCAACTTCTTGGCATCCTTGTTTGGTCGTGGGAGGAGAATCACAAGCAGATATTCTTACAGCAGGGCTAATAGAAGGCGCAGGGAGAGGCCTAGGCGTAATTACTCAACTAGCTCAGTTGGTGTTTCTGATATTCAGAATGATTCAAGTAACACTGGAAGGGGACAGTGAATTGGTGCTGTTTGGACCATAGGGAGAACTCGGTGGCGGCACCATCCTATGGTGGCTCATGCAAGGTCAACATGGCAGCTGAGATTTGAAATCACTGTGGGGTTTCTTCATTCTATCCATGTGCGAGGGAGGCAAAATAACATGCTGTAGCAACGGATGCCTGGTTATCAGAGGTTCATCAGGTTTTTCCTTTTGTTTTTGTTTCATTGCTGAGACAGCTACAGAGGATACAGCTTGTATGGAGATCTCTGTTCGGCGATGCTCATGCCTATATGATATGCTCTGCGTACAATATAGGGCCAAAGCAGTGCTGTTTTTCCGGTGCTGCCTTGCATGGATTTTGTGAATGCCCTTACCTGAGCTTGTCTTGCATGGATTTCGTGAATGCCCTTACCTGAGCTTGCCTTGCATGGATTTCGTGAATGCCCTTGCCTGAGCTATCTTTTCCTTCCTTTGCTGATCAAAGTAAACTGTGAACAAGTTATTGTTTTGACAGCGATTGCTGTTCCAAAGTTTAGACACCAGTATCATGAAAACAAAATCCAGAATATAATGTTTGGTATTTATGTCATTTTGTATCGATGTGTTATTGTGGATCACATGGTTGATCTGATTTGTGCAAGTTTTAGCTTATTAGCCATGAGCATCCTTGTGGTTCTCATGTATCAAGCTGCTGCAGGCTTTGTACCAAGTTACCTGGGATTCGGCAGTAAACTTACATCCTGCGGCTGTACCAGTTATTATGTAATTGGTTTGTTATGTTTTTCTTTGCTTTGACAAAAAGAGATGTTTTCTGCACCCGGATGGTTTGATTATTTACAATGTCATTATCATGCGCTTTGCAAGACACGGCTGTTCAGTTCAAGATTTATCTTCAACAAAACTAGTAGTACTTAATCAGATCAACCTGAACAGCTAATACTCCCTCACCACATTAGATCAACCTGCACAGCTGATACTAATTATTTTTCATCGAATCAATCTGGATAGCTAATAATCTCGTTATGTTTATCAAATCAATCTGCACAACTAATAATGCTCCGTCGGGACCTCTCTCAAAAAAGAACAACAAAAGAATAAAAAAAACTAGCGCTTCTTCAGAACACTAACAATGTTTTATATGGGATGAAGTACTGAACCGTCCAGTTCAAAAAAAAAAGTACTGAACCGTCTTTACTCAATTTGTACATCCGGGAAGTGAAGCACTGCATCAGAATTCAGAAATCAGCACAGCAGCAAAGAGAGCTGGAGACCAGTGGACAGGTAGGTCGCCCTTCAGGATATACCAACCGTCTTCCCCAGCAGCCACATCACGAGCGAGAACTCGATCATGAACAGCGCGTGGAGCCAAGTCCGGTCGACGACGAAGCCGTACACCGTGATGCCGGCCCGGTTGTTCTCCAGATACGTCACTGCAAAAACACCAGCCATGAGCCATCAGGACCAGCAAGAAGTGTCCATGCGAGCAATGGAGTGTGCTACTGTGCTGTCCTTACCCAGTGCCTGTCTCTTCTGGAAGCAGATGTTGTGGGCCTGGAACGCTATGAACTTGGAGTCGTCGAGGGAGTCCTCGCTCCGGGCGTCGTCGTAGTCCGACTCCTCGCCGGAGGCCACCCGGTAGGCGTTCGCAGGCGCCAGGTAGCCGGTGGCCGGCAGTTCGGGGTTGGGGTTCTCCTGGTCGTTGTCGAAGGCGTGGATCGTGGCGTCGGCGTGCCACGCCGCCGCGACGCTCGTGATCGCCTGCGTCTTGTGCGTGATCTTGGCCGCGCTGTGGAGGCAGACCAGCAGCCCGGCGACAAGGCTGAGCGAGCAGAGCTACAGAGGATGCGCATCGGAAACGGACGTCATGGACTCGAGGTTAGTGCGGTCATAAAGTGAAATTTTAAGATAAATGCCACGTTTTGCTTTTGGGTTAACTGTTGAGGCAAACGTATCGAATTCACGAGTAGTGCTTCACCTTCCCAATACAATAATCATCATCCATTCTTTTTTCATGCTTTAATAACTTTTAAATAGTGATGCATAGAAGCACCTCCCTAAGCTGATGGAGAGGTATCAAATTATACGCTGCCCACCGTTGCCAACCCCAAACATTTACCCTCATGATCATATTCAAAGGAACAGATGACAACCGCGAAAATAGGCCTCACTGAGTCACTAAAAATGAAACTCTAATTAAATAGATATTCCAACATTCCATTTACCAACTTTTGCTGTCTTTAGAAGTGAAAACTGAAAATTCAACATTTCACTTCAGAATCCTCGCAAAAAAAGAAAAACATTTCCCTTCAGAAACTGTATTTGTTCAAACAATCTATAATCATAAATTTGGGTGTATTTCAGAACAAATCTAGCTGTATAGCCTTGTGAGACAGACAACTAGAGATGCCGATGCGGATCGTCTGCTGTGGTGTGGACAATGTGGTCTGGGAGATGATGTGGCGGTGGAGGATGATCCACTATTTCTTTCATAGTTATCTGAACATTTGTTTTTCCATTTAGGGTACCCCTATCTTCTCTAGAAGGCACATCTACAGAATAACCTGTCCATCTAAATAATTGCATTGTTCTTATGTCCAACTCGAATTCTTGGTATCTTAATACACAAAGCAATCGCCTTTTTTTATCATAAATCTAAGTGTACTTTATCTCTGCTTAAAAAAACCCTACAATTATGTAACTTCAAGAAACAGAGGACTCACCGCGAGCTCGCCGGCGGTGGCGAGATTGATCTGCGCGTGTGGCCTGGTGGTGGCGAGCAGCGCGGCGAACTGGCTGGCGGTGACGAGCACGAGGCAGCAGAGTATGAAACGGCGGTACCAGTGGCTGATCCGCCGGAGCTGGTCCCTGATCCGGCGGTGGTGCTCGAGCACGGCGGCGACGTCGGCGAACCTGCCGAACCCTCGCGCGAATCCCACCATCCGCAGAATCTGCAGGTAGCAGATGATCCGGAACAGCACGCAGACCATGAAGAAGACGGCGGTGCGGTACACCCAGGAGGCGACCTCGAGGGCGCACGCGGCGGCGGACCACCAGGGCGAGCGGAAGGGCGCAGCGGCGCAGTACCAGTAAACCTTGTAGGCGGCGTCGGCGAGGGAGCAGGGCACGACGAAGCAGGCGAGGAGGCGGAAGGAGCGGGCGAGCTGCGCGGCGTACCCCGCGCGCACGTCCTCGGAGTCGTGGCGGAGGCGGTCGAGGTAGAGGAGTCGGCGGAGCCCGCCGCGGAGGAGCGCGCAGAGGGAGAGGTAGGCTAGGGAGGCGGCCAGGGTGAGGGAGACCTGGACCTGCCCGTCGAAGGGCCGCGGCGCGGAGTCCGGGGTCGCGAGGCGGACCCCCGAGGGCGCCGCGACGGCGAGGAGGAGGAAGACAGCCCACGACCCCGCCGAGCGCGCCGCGTCGGAGTGGTCGACGCACATCCAGCGGAGGCAGGCGCGGAAGCTGCGGAGCTCGTCCCCCGCGTGCGACGCGCACCGCGTGTACTGCGCCGCCGTCGCCTTCCGCGGCAGCAGCGGCGCCGATGCCGACGACGTGTCCGCCATGGCTGCGCTCGTCCTCGGATTGGCTTTCTTGGCTGGCCTTCAGTGTAGGGAGCGGGAGGAGAGGAGGCAGCGGAGTGAGAGGAGATGGCTCAGTCTGGCTCTTGCTGACAGAAAGAGTGACAGCCATGCCGTTAATCAAGCGGATCCTCCTTGATAGATGGATCGCGATCAATCTTTAGCCTATTTCAGGCATCAATTATTAGAGCTCCGCGATACGTGGGCGTCGTGTGTCGCCTAATTTAATTTGTCTGCTTCGTTGGCCATCCACTTTGCTTGCTTCGGACGAATACGAGCTGTCCACTTAGGCTGTGTTTGATTCGCGGATGGAGGTTGTATCGTATATTCTGACTGAGTGGATACAGGTTAAATGGAATCGTATTTCAGAAAAAGAAGATATTTGGTGAGGTTGTATAAGCGGATGCAAAAAAACTGAGATGCTGTTTGGTTGCCTGTATGAGCGGATGTAGTCTACCAAACCTGAGAGGCTGACACGTGGGACCGTATAAGATACACTGCATCAACCCATCCAGGATGGCCAGTGAAGCTCATTTTGAGCGTATCCACTCATCCAGGATGAGGGCGTATTTTTGCATCCGCTCATGCAGACTGCATCTACTCATACAGGCAACCAAACAGACTCTTTCTTAGATTATATGGATCTACCCAACCAAGACGAAGGAGATTCAGGCAACCAAACACACCCTTAATTTCTCCGTGCGTGAGCCCATGGAAGCCCAGTAAATCGCTAGCTGGCCTTTCATCGGCTAGGAAAACGAAAACCCGAAGTCCCGTTGGTTTCTCCTGTTCACGCATCATTAGGGGGTTGTTGCCTTGTTGGTGTTCGTTTCTGAGAAGCCAGAAACGGGTTTTCACTAGGGGTACTGGTAGGCTGAAATCAAGTCTAAATTTAAATAAAATTAAGAAAGATTTAATCCAAATTTAGTCTAAATTATGTAAATCCAGTGGCGGACTCAGGAAAATATTATAGCTAGGGCGAAGTCACACTGGCAGGCTCAGGAAAAAAACTAGGTTGGCTAAAGTCGGAAGCGTGAAATAAACAGTAGTACCCAAAAATAAAACAATCAATGATCAAACTATGTTGCAAACACACTAATAAAAGTATGTGATACGAAATAGAAACAACAACTACAATTCGCATGTTAACATATGCGGATAACAGAAGGACAATGAAAAATACCTCACTAATGAAGCTTAATCCACAATTGTAGATGAGTTGTAAAAGAAATAATCTGTCAATTGTGAAAAATAGATAAATCAGTAGTGTCATAATTCGATAATAGAATATAAAAGATGCAATAAAAAGAAGACAAAAATATACGATGAAATAACTAAGTGCGTCTAGGAGAACGAGGCATTTTCATTCTTGAGTTTTCATGTCCGTTCCACTTTCCTTAGTATACGCTTGAAAATTTGCTAAAATAGCTTTTCAAATCCTTTCTATCCATTTTGAATTTGAACAAGCCTCGGTCATTGTTTCGGAGAGGTAAAAATATAAGTACCCTTATTTTGACAAGCTAGTTTACATATTCTACAATCTACATAAATTTTACAAGCTATTAAAACTAATACTCAAATCCACAAACTGAAATCTAGAATAAATAGAATTTATTGTACATTTATAAAATAGAAACTATAGAAATACATATGCTTAAATAGTTAAATCACCTCCTCACTTAAATAGAAATCTTGAAATGCAGAGCCAGCGCCCAACCCAAGCCGAGTGCCTTCTCAAATCCCCGGCGGCCACGCTTCCTCAAATCCCCGAGCCACGCCCGCTCGGCCGCTCTCAAATCTCCGGCGTGGGCGGGCGGCCGGCCTCCGATCTGCGCTCGCGCCTCCCGCCTCGCGCCTCGGCTCCGCCTCCCGGCCGGCTCCCGCCTCCGCCTCCGGCCGGCCGGCCTCGCCTCCGCCTCCGGCCGGCCTCCCGCCTCCGCGCTCCGAGTCCCGGACCCGGCCACCGCCTCCGGCTCCCGGCCTCCCTAGCCGCTGGCTGGCGCGGCGCGCGCGCGCCGTCCGAGACTCAGGTGGTCGCGACTCCTCGCCTCCTCACTTTGGCCGCCGCGCGCGTCCTCTACAACTCCGCTGGCGCCGCGCCGCTCTGCTGCGCTCGCCGCTCGCCGCTCGGAATCTAGGGTTAGTGCCTCTTGGTGTTGGCCCGTCACCCGTGTGTCTAGCTATACCTCTTCTGTTGCTTTGTTGGGCTTGGGCCGTGTGTGGTATTTGGGACTAATGGATATGACTTGGGCCTTGTCTTAGGCAAGAAGTGCACGACCAGGGAGGGGTGTGCTTCGCCGCCGCCGCCTTGTGGGGTCCGGCCGGCGAGGAGCTCGGTCGGCCGCCGCCTCGCCGAAGAAGGCGAGTCCGCCAATGTAAATCTAAGTCCGATCTAGACCTAAAAATAGGTCTAGACCTTAACTTGAATCGAATACCTCTACTTTCTTAGTTGTCTAATTAGGATTAGTCCTCATGTACATTTAGTAATTAGTATAAAAATATAAGGCCCAAGGTCTGGTCCAATCCAACCCAAGTCTGGTCCAATAAAGAAGGATCCAAATTTGATATAATCCATTTACAATTTTAGACCAGCCTGGCCCAAAAGCCCAAATAGGTCCAAGCCCATTAGCAACCCTAGTTTTCACTCCTCTCGCTTCAAAAATAAGGCAAAGGGTCAGGCACAATTACGTATCTCATTTCTCTCGCTTCTGTCTCGCATACGCATTTCTTCCTTACTTTTTTTGCTGCTCATCTCCTTCTAAAAATTACTTCTTTCAATCATTATTAATTATTTTTAGTCAAAAGCCATCAGCTATAAGCCGTAGCCAATATAAATATCCCCTGCAGCCTCAGTTATCTCAGGTTCGATCATTACAGTTTCTAATTAAAAAAGATCATTAGTTCATTACAGTTTGCATTAAGCTGCGGGATCACGTGGTCTTGCAAGATTCACCGGATAAGTTGGTCTGGTTGGTTGGGTGGCAATAAGGGGGTTTTCTCAGTAAAATCCATGTATACTCACTCTGATGAAAATCCAGAATAGTAACTTCCCCCAAAAATTCTTTTCGACAGTTAAACTTTCCATCAAAATCAAAGTGTTCATTTGGCTTGTGCTTAAGAACTGCACATTGACCAAGGACAACCTGAAAAAAGAGGGTGGAAGGACAGTGATCAGTGTCAGTTTTGTGGAATAGCTTGTTCTCTTGGTTTTTCGTTGTTACCGGAAAATGTTGGTCAATTCTTGAATGATTCGTTTGGACGCAATTATGTGTTGATTGGAGGTGTTGCGATTTGTTGGACCTTGTGGAAAGTGAGAAACTCTCCTTGCTTTCAACACAAGAGCCCAAGAGACCCTGCTGATGTGGTCTTCCGGTCGTGCCATCTAATCGATAGTTGGGCTATATTGCAGAAGAGTGTGGATAAATTTTATCCAGATATTTTTTTTCTAATTATTATTTAGATTTGTGACCATTGGATTAGAGATCCAACAGCTACGAATTTTTCCCTCCTTCAAAAAAATATCCTCCCTCTTAAAAAGGGGCATTGGATATCTAATCCAATAGTCCCGAATTTGGATAATTGTTAAAAAAAAATCAGAAGAAGCATATTGCGTGAAGGCGCGAGGAGGATTCGACAAGTGGTGCAGGAGATCGCCAACAAAACGCATGGCTTGTCTCTGTTGGCGCGTCTGGAATGGCAGCTAGGATTAGAGCTGAGAGTTGGACCATGCCGTGCGCAAACGCACTCAGTGCCGTGCCGTGCCGTGCGTGTCGGCTCGGTCGATTATCTTACCGTGTGCGATGCAGTCCGCCTCGCCTCGGCGGACCAAGCACGGCCCAAAGACTGTTGTGGCAGCGTTCATGCTGTGTGAGCCCAAGCCCAGCCCGAAGTAATTATACACGACGAAGACGATGGTGGCGGTGGTCATCTTCCTTTCTCTCATACCCGCCTTGTTTAAAAACTAGTTGAAATTAAATTAATTGCATAAAAATATAGGCACACAATGACATAAATATTTTGAAAAAAAGTGAAATTTTTTTATATTTTAAAAATACAATGTTACTGTATCGTTCAAAACCTTACACCTAGAGTGGGGTTCTCCGAGTAAGGAAAAGAGTACAATAACAATATATATACATACTAACTATAACAACATACGTACATAATATCTACTCATCAATGTCTAGGTCGTTCATGCGTTCAGGTCATCATATGTTTGCACGATTTCAGAATCCTCCAGTTGATACTGTTGTCGCTCTTTGGCTAATTCCTAGTCTTTAGCGTATGTGATTACCTCCACCATCCTCAGCGTAATAGATGATCTCCTTTCTTCAATTATTCTCCCTACCATGCTGAACATCGCGTCTGAAAAAACAGTGGACACTGATACCATAAGAACATTCTGTACGAAATGTATGTATGTGTGTGTGTATCTATCCATAGTTTCAAAAAACACAAGTAAACCTTGGATCAATCATGTGCCCGAAACACTCCCAGAAGCGTATCTTATGAAAACGTAACCTGGTCCCCGGAACCAAAAGATTCTGTTTGCATCACATGATAAATGATAATCGGTCCAAACACAGCCAATCTTCGAAAGTTGTCGTAGCACAGAAACATGCGTACACACGAGTCACCTTTGTAAAACAGTAGTCTTTTGGAAACTTAGAATGCAGTGTACGGGGGGTGACATGTATTTAAGGCCTAGATGTCCATCGGCGCGGCGTCCGAGCCCTTGTCCTCCTCCTGCATCGAGCTCGACTCGGCTGGCGCCTCTTCGGCAGCTTCCATGGAGTCGATTATTTCTTGGATTCTCTTCGCGTCAATGATCTCAAATGGCTCGACGGTGCCATCGTCCTTTCTGCCAACAATAGCGACGGTGCAGTTGGAGCTGGTTAATTTCTCACCTTGCAGAGTTTCCTTTATGGCGGAGAGGGCATCTTTGATCAGCTGGTCTGGGGTGTAGTCATTGTAGCCCTTAAATCTGCGCTCAAGGAAGGTCTTTGCAGCTTGAGAGCGAGAGCCTATAGCAAATGCCTGGTACTCAAAATAGTTCCCACTTGGGCAGTTATAGTAGAGATGGGCTCCAGACTCATCCAATCCAGCAACAAGGAGGCCAACACCATAAGGCCTCTTCCATGAACGCTGTGTGCAAACCTGCATCAACATTTACGAGAAAAAAAAAAGTAAATACAATGTCCACCGACCACCTTAAAATGGAGGAAATATGTGCTGAGTATGAAAACACATCGATCTTTAGGGAACAATGTCCTTCCATACAAGTTGAACTAGCAAGTAAACTATAAGGCAACCAAGATGCTCGGTTGAAAGTAAATATTTCAGTACGCCTACAAAAGTAGGATAAAAAACCAAATTAACCGCAACTGCATGATGCTGGGAAAAACAGGTGCAGCTCATCTGATGATCTGCTCCCCAAAACAGAAGCACACACCATGCTCTGGAAACCAAGATATGTCTGCATAACTATGAACAAAATGGAGGATGCACAATAGCACGAGCAATAGATATGCCCACACCATGCTCTAGAAATCAAGATGTGTCTAAACTCTAATGTACGATCACAATCAGGGTGGTGGATAAACAATAGCACAAGGCACAAGCAATAGCTCAATTAATGGACTGACATTAATAGTTTGTTATTAAGTGTAGATATGTTACTGGGCACAACTTGACCTTCCAGCAGTCAAAACAGAGATGCCTTAAGTACTGGAGTAGTACCCAGCTCCACATCAATTCAATGCTATGTTGATGTACTAAGCATTAGTGTTAATTCCACATCGTATGGAGAAAATAGGAACATGGAGGCAGAAGTGTTTTTCAAAGAAAACATGAGAATGAAATTGCTAGTAGCTCGTCTAGATTGCAGATAGCAATAGCCAGGCAAGAAATCACCCTTCACAGGTAGGCTTTGGCAAAACTCTAACAAGTCACAAACCCTTTGAGGTCGTTTATAAGCTGAAACAATTTCTTAAAAAGCAATGAGATCATCATGGAACAGAGATCCTAGTCACAGATGACACTAAATCTAATAAGCAGTTCCCGCCCAAATGGCTTGATTTTCGTATTAAAAGCATACATGATACAACCACACATTGTTTTTTTACTGATGGGCAATGAACTATAAGTGTGACCATATGCAACAGGGAAATATAAGCAAGATAAACATGTCATAAAAATCAGTGTAGCCTACCATTTGTGCATATGGTCACTAAGGGACACTAAGGGAAAAGGCAAGCAAACATATGAAAAATAAAACATGGTGATACATGGCTACCAAATTGCCAATTATGAGATAAAAATTGGGGCTTGTTATTAAAAAATGCTATGGCAAAGACATTAATGGCATTATTACACATATCATATATGTAGTGTAGCAAAACCTTTTGTCAAGCCATGCCACACATAATTTAGGATTTAGGAATTAGCAGCAGCACTCAATACATAACTCAAATTGTAAAGAACCTCAACAAAACTTCACTTTTTGAATTTACCAGGCAAGTTTCTAGCTATGTAGTGACAATGGAGAACGGAACCACAAGACAAAAAATGTCTCTCTTCCTTGTACCCATGAACCAGAAATAACCCACTCAAGATCCTACTGGATGAGCTCTAAAGGGCAATATGTCTAAACTGTACAATAATACATTCTTTTCTTACTTTCCGAATCATCTTTCGGTAACCATATCTAGCTTCTTGTGTGATTTTTCTTTATTGAATTATGAAACTATGTATGTCTGTTGCAAGATAGCTCAACTTTTGTGTTGACGTGAACTCAACTTTGCTGACTCCAGACTAAACTGGATCAGCATAGTATAATCAGAAAGAATAACACAAAAGGTAGCAAAAGAAAGTTTTACTCCAGTTGGTCTTCAATCATATCTTATCAGAATACGCATATCAGGTTTCTTCTCAGCCTACCTAAATGTTCCCTATTCACAAATGGACCAGTAACTCCAATGGATTATGGAATGAAAGAAATTCAACACATCTCAGTTGCAAAGCCTAATACTACACACTTTAGACATAGAAAATTACAGATAGATAGAAGGACTCACCAAACCTAAATACACACAAGTCCGTATTTAAACAACTTCCATGAGTGAAATTCACAGCAGCATGTTAAGCATCAGGCAAAGATGGGGGAAAACTCCAAACCTAGACTGCGCCTTTCAGTAAAAAGTGAGGACTCGTCAGAGGGAAACTCTGATACTGCTATAGTTTCCATATTGGTGCAAACTTCTACATGCCAACAGAAGTAACCCACCACCAAAACCATGAAAATTCTAATTTTCAAGAATTCTACATGTCTAAATTGTAATCACAAATAAGCCCTAAATTGGAGTCTGGATCCTGATCCGTACCACTAGCCAATGCATGAAAAATCTAATTTGGGCCCTTGGTGCAGGTTCCCAGCCCATGAGAACCCTAATCACCAACCAAAATCCTAGCCGAGATTACCTCCCTAAGCACGAAACCCCTGCTCCCGCTTCAGATCTGATCCCTCCACCTCGAAACCCTAGGCACACAAGCAGATCGAGCAATCCAGGAGCGGCAGAAACAACCGCAGAGCAAAGATCGCGAGCGGAGGAGATGGAAGGATATCGGGGCGAACCTGCGCCTTGTCGGCGAGGCGGAGCGCGAGCCTGGAGACCGGGAGCGGCGCGTCGTAGACGAAGGCGTGGTTGATGCACTCGGAGCGGAGGAAGCGCGAGAGGACGCGGCCGTCGGCGGTGAGGCCGGCGAGCGCGACCCCGGCGTGGTCGGCGACGCGGAAGACCTTGCGCTGGTGGGAGGAGAGCTCGGAGGCGGCCTTGTTGGCTGCGGCGAGGACGGCGTAGGTGCGGGAGCGGAGGCCGACGCAGGCGGAGCCCTGCTTGACGGCCTCCATGGCGTACTCGACCTGGAAGAGCCGCCCCGCCGGGCTCCACGTCGTCACGTCGGTGTCGTACTGGTTCCGGAACATTCTCGAAGCTTCCTCCTCTCTCGCGGTATGGGACGCGACGCGACGCGAAGTGTGCCTAAATTTTGTTGGTGAGGACTGAGGCGACCTTCTTGGGGTAGAAGAAGGAGAGGGGTGGGGCCCACGTGGCAGTGACTGAGAAGGATTGGTGTTTGTAATTGTAGGCCTGGTAATGACTGGGCTGTCGGTAACACAGTAAAAGATAAAGGTAGGCTATGTTATTAGGCAACTTTTCTGTTTCGGGCTGGGGGTGGTTTAATGGGCAGAGCCGTGATTAGGGTCTTAATATTGGTACTTTCAGCTTCTGGTTGGTTAGGGTTAGTGATGGGCCTTGGCCCATTTCCAGGCCTAGATACGGCTTCCACGTGGTTTCTCTTTTTCTTTTGGAAAGGAAAACAAAATTCGTTCCGGCCCGTTCGATGTGGAATTGGGACCCTAGCAATGATGCCCTCACATGTTGGCTCGGACCAAGAGCACATTATCTCTTCATTAGTCATCGGGATTACAATAGTAGTGCTGTAAAGCACAAACCAAGAAGTTGGTACCTGATCCACCAAGTACAGGACGGACTAGATGGAAGAAGCTCTCCACCCCTCCTTACACAAAATATAGATATGTGTTTTTGGACTGTAACTTATGACTGTCTCAAATGTGAGTGATCATGCGAATAAATCGAAAGTCGATAAATCGATAAACCGCTTCTAAAAGGCTATTCTGTTAAGTCGCTTTGAAATGGTGGTGGAGAAATCGTTCCGTTTGTTTATTCGAGAAAAATCCTAAATCATAAGTTATGCATTGAAATGAGCTCAAAAAAACAAACCTATTTAAAAAAAGAAAGATAAGCCCTATTAGTGCACAAATGGGCACAATAATACCTATTCTAGCTTCTAGGATTATTGACTAAGCATTAAGTTTAGCTTTGGCTAGTACGTGAACCCTAATAGTAGTCTATTTACATCACTGGTGATGTTGTAGGACCGGTATGGCAATAGAGGGGGTGAATGGTGTTTTCAAAAATTTTATCAAGTATTTACCAATTCTTCACTCTAATAGTTATGAGAAACTATGAAGGTCAAGAAGCCAAAAATTTGAAAAAGCACGTTGCTACATGATTTTCAGATTGGTGAATAATAAAAAAAACACTATTTCAAACTCAAAAATTCATAAAACCTATGATCCATAGATCCAAAAGACTTAAAACTTGAACCAAAACCTATCAAAACCAAAAATCTTGAAAAAAATAGCTGGATCAAGAAATCACTCGAAGAGGCAAACAAGAGCAAAAACTGAGTTTCTTCATGAACTTACCAACCAAGTGCCTAGATGGGTGGAGATTGATTTTCAAAGGTCACCTCCATCTCTTACACGTCCTTGACACAGTAAAATCAAGAAGGGGAGAGAGAAGAGTAAAAACTAAATCACGAGCAAATCAATCAACACAAGATGAATTCATAGAGATGAACAAACATTGATTTTTTGCTACTTGAAGATGAAGGTTTTATAGCCACTCCACTTAGAGGACAACAGTGCACATCACAACACTCATATTTCTTAAAACCTAACCCTAGAATACTTGGCTTCAATTGTAAGGATTGGATGGTTGCATGGTTAACTATCAAATATCTATCCCAACCCGTTAAATTGATATCCAACCAGCACATATACGGAGAAACCCGATAGCCCTACGCACAATGGTTTTAACTCATACACTATATGTTGTAGCAGGGGTGGCCTAACCCCTTATGATTGGGCCTTACAACTGACCCAATATGTAATATGCCCAATAGTATAGAGAAATATAGCAATGTACACTCACATTTTGTAATTATTAAGGGGTAGGATGAGAATTTTTTATCCTACCCCACTCATGTATATAAACCCCTAAGAGGGGTTTGAAAAGGCTAGATCCACTCATTTTTACTCACCAGCTCTCTTAGTGCTATGTCTTCCATGGAGAAGGGTACCTTGTACCCACTGTTGTAGCTATGCTACAACAGTTGGCACTGTCTATGGGGACCGTGTAAGAAACTGTGCATGGGAAGGCGCTAGAGAATGTTACCACCAGAGTGCTCGTGCCGCGAGCACTCTAGATGCTACCATATTTGGGACTACTTCTAGCGGTTGCCCCATGCACCTGCAGAGGTGAAGCAGTGTTTCTCATCGTCAGACACCAAGGAGTCGGCCTTCGTGCGTGTTGTAGACCGGCTCTGAGCTGCAGAGGTGGAGCGGTGTTTCTCATCATTGGACACCAGGGAGTCGGCCTCTGCGCACAGCAAGGACAGGCTCTGGCCATCAGCCATAGCTTGTCAAACCTCTGCGACTCTGTCCGATAACCTTGTGGTTGTAGACACCTGTCTGACCACCTTGTGTTCAGAGACTTTGTCCGACCACTCCGTAGTCATAGATGCTTAAGATTTCATCTACGACCGCATCGTGCTCAACTCTTCACTGATAGCTACGACCTTCTAGCGGTCGAGACTTCGTCAACGCCTATTGCACATTTGGCGATGTCGTTCGACCCCTCGGGGTCGAAGCTCCGTTGACGCTCATCTGACAACCTCGTGGTCATGACTTCATCGATGCTCATCTGAGACATGACTTCGCTCAACCTCCGCTGGCCTCTACCAGCCTTCGCGCCCTCTGGCCTCCGTCGGTCACAGCTTCACGCCTCCAACTTCATTAGCCTCGGCTCCGTCGGACCTCGCGTGGCCTCCATTGGCCTTCGCCGGATATTGCGTTGCCTTCGCCATCCTTCATGCCCTCCGGTCTCCATCGGCCTAGGCTCCACGCCTCCGACTTCATTAGCCTCGGCTCCACTGGGTATTCTATGACCACTTGTCGTGACTTCATCGTCGTTGACCACCTGACCACCTAGTGGTCGCGGCATCGTAGACCCTTCCTTTGACCATGATATAGTCATGAGCATTGCCATGACCTCCATAAGGTCGTAGGCCCCTTGTACAAACATGTTATGGTCGTGTGCCTTGTCATGACCATCGCACGATCGTACACTTTTCTACCAACACGAAGGGTCATGTGCTTTGCTCTTACCACTTTGTGATCATAGACCCTTTCTTCGGCCATGGTATGGTCGTGAGTCTTGCTATGACCACTTCATAATCATAGGCCCTTTCTATGAACATGATCTGGTCATGGGTCTCACCACGACCACTTCATGACTGCAGCACATATCTCTACCATTTCTTGCTCATCTGAGCCCAACATTGGGACCCTCTCATGACCCGACCAACTCTATGGAGTATAAAAAATCGCGCGATGGCCTCACGTCCCAACGTACTCTGTGGAGTATAAAGCGTTGGAAACTTTGCCAACCTGGGCAACTCTACGAAGTATAGAAAAATCGCACGGCGGCCTTGTGCCCTGGTGTACTCTGTGGAGTATAAAACGCCGGGAAGTTAGCCGTCCCGGGCAACTCTACGGAGTATTAAAAATCGCATGGTGGCTTCGCGCCCCAGCGTATTCTACGGAGTATAAAGCGCTGGGAACTTAGCCGTCCCAGGTAACTCTACAGAGTATAAAAATCGCACGATGGCCTCATACCCCAGCATACTCTACGGAGTATAAAGTGACGGAAACTTAGCCATCCTAGGTAACTCTACGAAGTATAAAAAATTGCATGGTGGCCTCACGCCTCATCGCACTCTGCGGAGTATAAAGTGCCAGGAACTTAGCCATCCCGGGTAACTCTACAAAGTATAAGTAGAAAATCGCACAGTGGCCAAGCGCCTCGGCGTACTCTACGAAGTATAAAGTGTCAGGAACTTAGCCGTTCTAGGCAACTTTATAGAGTATAAATACCCACGCATAGTCCATGGCCTCCGCACGAGCTCTACAGAGCATAAATGAGTCACATGGCACGGGCACCAGGGAGTCCCCTGCCCTAGCGATGACCCCAGTGAGCCTCGCGTGCTTCACACTCCTCACCAGGAAGCTCACCACGCTAATGGCATTGACCATCTGACCACATTGTGGTTGCAACTTCGTTCGACTGCCCCGTGGTCGTGACTTCATCCGACCACCTTATGGTCGTAGATATTTCGTTCGACTACCTCACGGTTGTGACTTCATCTGACCACCTCATGGTCGTAGACACTTCGTTCGACCGCCTCACAGTCACAACTTTATCCGACCACCTCATGGTCGTAGACACTTTGTCTGACTGCCTCACGGTCGTGACTTCGTCCCACCACCTCGTGGTCGTAGACACTTCATCTAACCACCTAGCGGTTGTGACTTTATTCAACCACTTCGTGGTCGTAGACGCTTCGTCCGACCGCCCCATGGCTATGACTTCATTCGACGCCCCATGGACATGACTTCATCTGATCGCCCCATGGCTGTGACTTCATCCAACCGCCTCACAGTCGTAGACTCTTTGTTCAACAACCTCGTGGTCAACACTTTATTAGACCACCTCGTGGTTGCGACCCCGTCTGACCGCGGGTTGCGACTCTGTCCGACCGCCTTGCGGTTGTGCCTTAATCTAACCACCTTGTGGTCATAGATGCCTTGTCTGACCATCTCGCAGTCGAGACTTCGCCCGACTGCCTTATGGTCGGACGGGCCACATGCATAGTTTTATCTCACCGCTGACTTCGTTGACTCCAAGTCTAAAGGGTGGGGGACAGACCGCACGTCAGAGCTTCATCTCGCCGTCTCATTTGTCTATGCCATGTCTGAAGTGTGGGGATGGACTGCGCTCAAAGCTTTGTTTCATCGCCGCCTTTGTTGACATCAGGTTTGAAGGGTGGGGGACGGCCCGCACGCATCAAAGTTCTGTCTCGCCACCATCTTCATTGACCCAGAGTTTGAAGGTTGGGGGAACAGGTCGTGTGCTTCAAAGTTTCATCTCGCTACCGCCTTCATTGACACCAAGTCCAAAGGGTGCGAGATAGACGGCACACATCAGAGCTTCGTCTCACCGTTGCCTTCGTCGACCATGAGTCTGAAGGGTGGAGGATGGACCGTGTGCTTTAAGGTTTTGTCCCGCCACATCGTCTTCATTGACCGTGACTCAGAAGGATGAGGACGGACCATGCACTTCAAGGTTTCGTCTCGCCATCGCCTTTGTGGGACGGACTACACGTTAGTGTTTTATCTCATCGCTGACTTCATCGACGCCATGTCTGAAAAGTGAGGGACAATCCACACTTCAGAGCTTTGTCCTGCTGCCGACTTCATCAACTTCATTCGACAATCTCGTGGTCATAGATGTTTGATCCAGCCATCTCGTGGTCATGACTTTGTCTGACCGCCCCACGGTCATGACTTCATTCGACCATCTGACGGTTGAGACTATGTCCAACCACATCGTGGTCGTTAATGCTTCATCTGACTGCCTCATGGTCGTGACTTTTTTGACCACCTTGTGGTCATAGATGCTTTGTTTGACCACCTCGTGGTCGTAGAAGGGTGGGGGATGGGCTGCGCACATCATAGTTTCGTCTCGCCACCAAGGTGGGGGATGGGCTGTGTTCTTTAAGCTTTTGTCCAGCCACTGCCTTTGTCAACCACGTGTCCGAAGGATGGGGTTGGCCCACATGCGTCAGACTTTTGTATCGCTGTCAACTTCGTCGATACCATGTTCGAAAAGTGGGGAACGTGTTGCCATAGCCTTCATCGACCCCGAGTCCAAAGGGTGCGGGACGGGCCGCGCAGTCAAAGCTTCGTCCCACCGCCAACTTTGTCCGACCACCTCGTGGTCGTAGATGTTTCATCTGACTGCCTTACAGTCGTAGACGCTTTGGCCCACCATCCTGTGGTCGTAGACGTTTCGTCCGATCACCTCATGGTCGTAGACACTTCGTCCGACCACCCCGTGGTCGTAGATGTTTCATCCAGCTACCTCGTGGTTGTAATTTTATTAGACCATCTTGTGGTCAACACTTCATCCGATGCCTCACAATCGTGACCTTGTCAGACCACCTCATGGTCGTTGGCACTTTATCTGACCGCTTGTGGTCGTGAATTCATTCGACCACCTCACGACTGAGATTTCGTCTGACCACCTCATGGTTGAGGCTACATCAACTTCATTGACACCATGCCTGAAGGGTGGGGGATAGGCCGCACGCTAGAGCTTTGTCTTGCCACCATCTTCGTCGATGCCATGTCCGAAGGGCGGGAGATTAACTGCGCGTCGAATCGTCATCTCACTGCCGCCTTGTTGACGCCAAGTCCGAAGGGTGCGGGACTGACCACACGTGTTAGAGATTTGTCTCATTGCCACCTTCGACGACTGCGAGTCCAAATGATAGGGGACGAGCCGCGCGCTATAAGGTTTTGTCCCGCCACCGCCTTCGTCGACCACATGTCCGAAGGGTGGGGGACGGGCCGCGCATGTCAAAGTTTCATCTCGCTACCGCCTTTGTTGACACCAAGTCTGAAGGGTGCGGGATGGACAGTGTGCATCACCACCCCGTGATCGTAGACATTTAGTCGGACCAACTCGTGGTCATGACTTCGTCCGACTGTCCCGTGGTTGGGACTTCATCTGACCACCTCTTGGTCGTACACACTTCATTCGACCACCTCGCGGTCGTGACTTCGTCCAACTATCTCATGGTCATTACTTTGTCCGACTACTTCATGGCCGAGACTCTGACAACTCCAATTTGAAAGCCACGCCTTGACGCGGTGCCTTCGATTGCATCGTAGGACTTTGCCGCCCTCCTTGTAGGCATCGCCTCAAAGGGGCAGCCTAACCTAGGGTTTCGCCGCTCTCCTCGTAGGCATCACCTCGATGGGACGGCCTGCCTCACGACTTCGTCTCAAAATCCACACCTCCACGGGACGACTTCGGTTGCATCGTAGGACTTCACTACCCTCCTCATAGGCATCACCTCGGAGGGGCGGCCCGACACACAACTCCGCCTTTACGTGCCGCCCACATCGCAATAGGAACTCGATGACACGGCCGCAGCCTCGTTGTCAGAGGGGATGGAGCTACCAATTGCATCAGCTCACCCCTCGGGACCCTCGTGTTTGCTGGCGAGGGACGAGGGCCTAGGATAGTTGGTCACTCAGCTCGCCCATCGGGACCTTCACGCTTACTGTTGAGGGAGTACTGTTGTAGTAGGGTGGCCCAACCCCCAATGACTGGGCCTTGCAACTGGTCTAATATGTAATAAGCCTAATTGTATAGAGGAATATACCAATATACCCTTATTTTGTAATTTTTAAGAGGAAGGATGGGAATTTCTTATCCTACCCCACTCATATATATAAACCCCAAGAAGGATATAAAGGGACCAGATGCACTCATTCTTACTCACCAGCTTTCTCTCTAACTCTCTTACTGCCATGCCTCCCATGAAGAAGGGTATCTTGTGGCCACTATTGTAGCTATGCTACAACACTATACTTATACATGTTTTTGAAAGCGTATAAGTCCGAATCCGCTCAGTCCTTAATCTTAATTCAACTTGATCTTCACAGCTTCTCTTGACCTAAACTATTCTCCTAAGTGCCACCCAAGCGCCATGGTTTTCTTCCAAGGTAGTTTCCAGTATTTTGATCAATCTACCAAAATACCCTTTCTTGACCCGATCTCTATCTTTCATTGCAAGCATTCGTTATGCTTGCCATATGTAATGCATCACTAGCTTACTATGTATCGACAATTCTCTCTCGTTTCAGTTCCACTGGACTATGTCTCACTTGAACCGATCAAACCACATGATGCAACCTATCGCTCGAACTTCCCTTCAACATTTCTCAGCTTCCTTATACCATGCCTGAGCTCAGCTACCTCATCAGGCATCTTTAATCGTTTTGGGCCTCGACTTCTCTATGAGCGTAGCTTCAATCCTTACCGTTGACTATGGTTGACTCCAGGCGACCCTGTACATCCAAAGACCAAAAAATGATTTTTGGGCACAAGTTCTTCACAACTTAACTCACATTAGTTGTAACATATATCATGCAGCAGATATACACTGACCTAGGTCAATCCAAATTAATCCATGACCTAATTTCGCAAAATCACAAAATTCGCCCAAAACAAAATCGTAAATTTACAAAATCTAAATTTTCACTTCTCCAAAATAATAATAGTTCGTCACAATAAAACCTTGGACCTTCTGACATGGTCCTTCATATGTCCATGCTATTGGCGATCACAAAAATTGCACTCCATTGTGCCTTCGTTTTGTGCCCAACTATGCTAACACACTAACATGCCTTATGGGCTGGTTTAGGAAAGTGTAATTATTCCACAACAAAAACTACAATTTTCATTCACAAAATTGCTACTGCTATTTGTCGGCCGTTGCATTGCGTTAGCTGGATTTCCATCCCTTCGAATATAAGAGGGGATTATGTTATGCACATTCTGTTGTGGTTCCACCAGGCGAAATCACAAACAGGACAATATGATGTCAGATCTCGTAAACCATTTACATATATTCCATCAAACAAATGTTCCTCCCTGTCCTCTCGAAAGAAGAAGAAAAAGAAAAGGAAGAGAGAGAGACCTCCCAACATGATAAGAGCTTGCTAAGATATAGTACTAGAAACAAAAGCAATGCAGAAGTTAAGAATATATGTTTCCAGGAGACTATGCATTTTTTTCTACTTCATTTTGTTTCAGAATGGGACAAAGATGGTCAAGTCAAATTTAGAGAATGTGCCGTAAGAGCATGAAAGTAATGAAATTCTGAAACTGTATTTGGACAAACACCATGGGCCCAAACTGAAGCACCGTTCATGTATTTGTCATCATTAACGCAAATCCATAATCAGATAATGCAAAACAGGTCTAGGCTGCCCATGCAAATATGGTAGTCCGAGGATACTACATTTTAGAGGATAGTCATAATTAATTTGTAGCGTCTGCTTGTTGAATTTGAAAGTTCAGGTCAAGGAGCAAGCCATTTAATCCATGTATCTGTATCAGGTAAGGTTCAGTAAAAGAAAAGTGCTCACATACCTTGATGATTCTGGCATGTGTCTGTAATGGGTCATTAGCTAATGCTTTGGTGGCAGAAGGCCAGAAGCTTAGCATGCAGGGACGGTGTGCAGCTTGTATCCGACTGGGGAGCAATGCATGTCATAGTCGAAACAGACTCGCAAAATCTTGTTGGCTTATGGAAGACGCGGCATGCCCATCGGACGGAACTTGGCGTCTCGTTTATGTGCGAAGCAAGCATCTACCTCAATTCTGGATTGTACCTGGGTGAATCAGGTTCCAAATTTCCTTGTATTGTGCCAGTACGACTGCACCCTATGATTAATGAAAGGGATGCTCTTGGTTAAAAAAAAAAGAGCACAATGTTTGGCCACTTAATTTAATTACTGAATTAAGGTCTCTCATGGTTCAGGACATCAAGTAAGCGAGCAACAGGGAAGGCAGAGTACATCGAGTATTTATATTTTTTGTACCACGCAGTCGACGCATTTGAGTTTGATCTTATTTTTTTTAGCAGAGATATAGAACATGCCCTCTATACCCTCCTTTATATATGGTAATTTTTTTAAAGAAAATTTGAAAACTTTTATACTTGGTCTCACGAGTTTTCAATACTTTGCGGTGCTTGGAATGTACTCTCTTTAAAAAATATTGTAACGCCAATATTTCTAGAGGTACTAGTAATCCCCGCAACTACTTAAGACTGAACAGTTGCGAAGTACTGTACATAAGTGCGCACCACAACAACACATGCTTACAGTAAAAGAACCAAACTTTTATTATAGACATAAGGTCTATCAACCTCCTTTTGACACAATGGGCAAGCAAGCCCAAAGTTATCTTACAAAACAAGAAACTTCTAGGCAAACTTGAGCGCGGCTAAAACCTAAAACTAATCGTCCTCAGAGAAGAAAGGTTCTTCACGAGCTTCATCTTCAGCTTGGATATCCTGGTTCCACTGGTCTTCTATTTATTGTTTAGCAAGTAATGAGTACAACGTACCCAACAAGTCACAAGAGTAAACCCTAATTTAACTACTTGTAAGAATATTCAAAGGGAGGGAACATACTAGTTCTATTAAATTGAGTGGATGCAGTTTTATTTGCAAACAGGTAAAACAAAAACAGATCTTCTTAAGATTAAAGGGGTTTTCTTTCAATAATTATTTACACAACTGTCGAGATTTAAAACATTGTGAAATCTACTTATGCCTTGTTGCTGAAATCACCCAATTAACACAGCTTCATTAACTGAAAGCACGGCGTATTCGAATACAATTGATTTCACTCTGTAGAGTTGTCTAGTTTTACCCATAAGATTTCTTAAACCTCATGACTGAGTTAAGAAAATCAGGTCATTTTACTATTCATATCTTTATATAGGCTCTACCCGATAGAATCACCTAGACACGGTTCACACACTAATCCTAATCTCTTCTGCCCGCTCCGAGTGACCTCTATCGTTGTTAGGTATGGTTTTATCGTTTCGCATACCTAACTTCCCATCATCAACATTCTCACCTCCTGTAGAGATTCAATCGAGTTGAGCAGCTACTAAACCAGAGTTGACAAATCAACTCCTGTGGTTGAGCGATTACTGTGTAAGGTTTACACAGCATAAAGTTATTGTCCTTACTTTTCACTTGAGGCACCAACCACACTCCCAATAACTATGCCCGACGGCACTATCACCATCTGCTCAAGCCTCCACCCTAGAGTAAGGTCGTGGACGAAGGTCACCGGGTGGCTTTCCGCTGTACACCCTTACCCTAGTACCAATTTAACAAATTCTACTGACCGAAAGCCAAGTCACTTAGTAGTACATAATTTTGAATGAGCTGATCTATAATTATTTATACAGTAATTTAAATATTACTAAGATTATCAAGGTGAATGTGACATCAAATTAAACATGGCTTTTTTGGTGGTAGGACATAACTAATTAGCATGTCGTTCTAAACATTTATTTTAATTAATTAACATTTCACAAATAATAATAATGTAAATATGGTAATTAAATGATTTAAATTTCATGGGATTCAATATGATCAAAACCTTGTAATTTGCCTTGCTGCTCTAGAAATTCCACTAGCTCGTAAACTTCACTGCCTGGTTCTGGTCCTTGTACTATCACTTCTGAAAGGTCAAATGCTAGCACAAATACATAAAATAACAAAAGTCCACACTTGAATCTAATCAAGCTAGGAAAAATAATCTAATTAAAAAAGAGTAAAATGCAATAAAATTCAAATAGAGGGGTTTGAATTTATTTGGAGTTTAATTAGGTGGAATGGAGGTCAAAAATGGGTCTGCGGCATCGAAATGATTAAAACGGCATATTTTTGGAAAATTTGAAATTTTATAGATTTTCTTGGATTTTTCTCTGATTTTCTGGATTTTTCTCAGGTGAACAGTGCTGGGCCGGCCCACATGCACAGTGTGGCCCAGCCGCGGTTTTCTCCCGCGTGGCTTAATGGGCCGACCGGCCTCGGTCCACGCCGCGCGCACGCACACGCCCGATGGGTGACGCACTGACAACGCGGACAACTCGATGCATCGCATGTGAGCAGCCTGGATCAGACGACAACGAGCGCGAGCGACCGAGATAGGGCCATGTCACACCCCGGGTCGTCTTCAACCTTTGGCTTCACTCCCTCGACAGAAAACAGAGCACGATGACGCCCCGTGATTTTGCTTCAGCAGTGCTCGCCGACGGAAAAGGGGGACACGGTTGGGTTCCTAGGAACACGGAGAGTCCATTTTAGGGCTTTAGGAAGGTGTGGAGATGGATGGTGGTGGCTGACAGTAGGGGAGAAGATTTGGAGCTTCTTAGTGGCATATGTGACTCTCGGTGGTTCTCTGGTGAGGTTGGGGATGATTTAGCCATCCATGGAGTGTAGGCTTTATGGTGGTGGTTTGGATCGGGAAAAGCTCAGCGAGGCTGTCCACAGGAAAGGCCTTTTTGCCGGCAGTGACTTTTGCCGCCAGGGCTTCCGACGAACACTCACGTCCAGGCGAGCACATCAGCGTGTTTAGGGAGTAAAGGAGGCCATGTTAGTGAACGCAATCGAAAAATAATCGACAAGGGAGCGAGATTGCCATTTGAGCTCACCGGGCGCAGGGGAGGTCGGCGGTGGCGATGCGGTGATTTGAAGCTCAAATTGGTTGATCTGGAGGATATTTAGGAGTGGTGTGAGGCTCTTGGCAATGGCAGAATGGTTTTAAAAGTGGCATAAGGCAGTGGCGACAGTAAGGCAGTTTGGGCATGTCTGTTGTGTGCAGGTGAGGAGAGAGAGCGAGGCTCTGTCGGTGCACAGGGAGTAGGGGGAAGAGGTGGCACTGGCGCTCTGCAGGAGTTGGCGAAGACTTGATGGCAGCAGTACGGCGTGGGCGCACGTGACAAGGAAATGAGGAGGTGCGCTGCGGTGAGAGAAGCGAGTGCACGAGTAGCGACGCGCGAAGCGAGAGGGAACTGGGAGCTCGGGGACTGGGCGGTGGGGCGACGGAGCAGGGCGAGTGTTAACGCACGGAAAAGGGCGGCCGCAACTGGGAGCAACGACAGTGCGGCACAAGGACAGCGCTACAGGGAGGCAGTGGGGAGGCGACGACGCTCGGAGGCTCCAGCGGGAAGACCAAAAAGGAAAAGCGCATTTCAAGAAACTTGCTAAATTGGGAAGGTTTGAGAATTCAATCAAAATTCAAGGAAAATTCCAAAATTTTGAAATTTTGGGGCTTTTCAAATATCAACCATCGACCTGCACAAGAGCAACTTAGGAAGAGGAAATTTTGTAAACACGGGTAGTTTAGTAATTATTCTTATATCTGGTACACCATCTTTCACCGGAGCCGTTGATCTAAAAAAAGAGAGCTAATATCTGTTTATCTCCTGCGATTAAGCTAGCATGTCCCCTTTGTTTTGTACTCGTTTGGCGTTAGGCCTCCACTCCATACACACTGAGCTGGCCGTGCCAGAGATCGAGTAAATCAACAATGCGAAGACATGTAGTCCCCATCGATCAATGTCCGGAAATGAAATCGCAATCTTAGGGATATTTGTATTGCACGTTACTTGATAGCTTTTAGCTATGGCTCATAGTTTTTTTACTGAAAATGAATAATAATGGTCGAAAGAAATGATTTTAGAAGAAGGATACGAGCGGTGAAGAAAATGAGAAAGACATACGTGCGTGTGACGGGAGTGAGAGGAGTGAGGTGTGTAATGCACCCGTGACCCCTACTTTATCTTCAGAGTAAGACGGTAACAAGACGAGTGGAGAAATCATTTCAAAAAACTAGATGTTCATATTAGATTTTGATTTTTCTAAATAGAAGTCAGATACATAAATCAATATGGACAAAGCCTTAATAATCCACTTAATTCGCATGCGTTACGACCTTTTATTATTAGAGGAGCTAGCCATTCTGAAATTAATATAATCCTCCAATAAAATGCGAAATAAATCCTAAAACCAAGGTAATCACATGCGCTCACTTATGAGTACATTAATACGTGCGTTACAACCTTTGAATTAAGTGGCGCCCACGCCGCTGGCGTACGTACATAGACATCCTTGTTATTCGAAACCGGCCGGGGCAGGAGCTCAGCCATCCGGTCGCACTGATGATGAGATATATGTAACGTCATGTTTGTGCGTGATCGTTCGCGCGGGACCGGAGCCTGGCCGAGACGACCGTGGCGCACATGGACAGAACCATCCCGACGAGGAGGAAGGCGACGGCGACGTACCCCCTGTTGTAGTAGTCGATGAGATCCGACCGTTCGTCGAGCCGGTGTTGCAAGTTAGCCGCGCGGACGTACCGCAAGGCGTCGTTCGTCGCGCCGAACCCGGCGCCCACGCCGCTGGCCAGCACGGTGGTGATCACCTGAACATGCGGATTAAACAGAACAATATTCATGTCCAGTGCAGTGCATATCAGCTGCCAAGCTTAGCGCGCTAAGCCAATTCAGTTCGCAACGTACCATGTCTGCGTGCATGCTGATGTCCAGCAGCAGCGCGCTGGCCGTCATCCTGCTGCTCTTGCACAGCAGGTAGATGCCCACGGGTACCTGCAGCAGGGTGCCAGCCAGCCCCATGATGCCTGAGGCAACCGCGTACCTTCATATATTCATGCGACATATATCGGTCGAGACCAATATGTAATCAGATCATTTCGCACGTAGATCGAAAAGACACAACAATAAATCTATCTCTGTTTGCTCAAGACGGAGCATATAGATAGATGTATAGGTACGTAGGTACATATAGGCACGTACTTGTAGCTTTCGAGCCTGTTGAAGTTGTCCGGGTACTCGTACTTGGTGTAGTTGGCCAAGATGAAACGCACGGACATGAGCAGGACGGCGATCATGAGCAGCCGCGCGAGGAGGCCGCCGGCGACCCACCACACCGTCCGCGACACGGCCATCTTTGCTGATATCTCACTCAGCTCGCAATTGGTGTATGGTATTTAAAGGTTTGAGGCCGGGCAGAGTCTTTTGCTGCTTGGCTTCGCTCCGATCGATCCGCCGGGCTTCCTATCCGCACCATTTGTCGTCCAGATCAAACGTGTTTCAGATAAAAATAAGAAGTCATCACCATGTGAACCGTGGAACAAGACAGATTGCGCGCTTGCGCCGGCACGCTGCGGAGCGCTGCCAAAGCTGCGGAGACGGCAAGGGGAGCCAGCGCGCGGAGAGCTTGCTAGGAAACTTTCGGACGACGTCACAATGTCCAATCATGATTGGTTGATTGATTAGTTAGATAATTAATTAACGGTTTCTGCTCCTGTTTGATTCGGGGGCAGGCACAAGGTGATCCGTGTCGATTAATTAACGGTTTCTGCTCCTGTTTGATTCGGGGGGCAGGCACAAGGTGATCCGTGTCGCGACACAGATGTAATATGGTATGATTCCATTAGAGATAGATGGTACGGATTGTAAGATAGATTAGAATCAGATAATATTATAATGTGATCATTATTCAACTCGTATAATCGTTAGGATCAGGTAGGATTGCAGCAGGATCATAATCATGACAATAGACTATATTAACACATAAATTTTGATATTACCTATTGCTAGTTTAAGTTACATTAGTTTAATTTGCTTTGTTTTTGTTGTTTACATGTTGTTCTAAGGTAAAAATATATTATCCTTGATATATTAGACTTTTAGATTATTAGTTTATTAAAAAATAATTAAATAAGTTTGAAAAACCAACCTTAATTCAATATAACATGAATAAGTGTATTAAAATCATAATATTAAATTAAAAAATTCTACTATAGATTTGCATATTTAGAAATATAATTTAATTTTTATATAAAATATATATGTTTTTAAAAATCTGATAGAATCGTGATTCTATGATCCGATCCCATCAGACGAAAAATGACTTTACCTGGAATCACGATCCTAACAACTTTGGGCAGGCATCTAGTCCAAGTTGATCAAGCTACGTAAGATTAGAATTTCGACACTGGCAATGGCAACATCACCCTGCATACAGCACGGGCTAAGATATCACCACAAATTGCCATTTAATGGTATCCCGATGATAACTATGGGAGATCTAGTGCAAATAGCCTATTTAGTGGTAACATGTAAATGCGAACCATGCCATTCAATCTACCTTCTACGGCTCGGATTTGTGTGAGTGGAAGCCCCTAATCACTTATGGCGTTTTTCCACAACCCCCCACGTGCGCCTATTCCCGTGCGAAATAGCCCCCATTTCCAATCCAATCCCCTGTGCGGTCTCCCCGGCGCTTCTAGGGTTGCGTCGACCGCCATCTTCCCCCGACCCGTCGCCGGCCACTGGCCCGGGCTTCCCACTCATGTCGTCGGTCGCCCGCCACCTCCCCCATTTGCGAATCCACCCTGCTTGTAATCCCTAATCCCGCGCCTCAGTCTCCCTGACGCTTCTAGGGTTTGCGCTGGCCGTCTCCCCAGACGTGTCATCGGCCGCCGACCCAGGCTCCCCACTCGCGTCGCCGGCCCCTGCCACCTCACCCCGCTACTCTCCCAGGTCCCTCCCTAGCCTCCCACGGCTCCCTGCCTAGTCCGTCGTGCCCCTGGCCCTCGGCAACGCTACCCCCTCCATCACCACGCCACCACTCCCCTGGCCCTCCCCCGACTTCCTCCCCGGAGCCCCTCCGGCCTCCACCACCGCACCACCCTCTCGCCCCCGCACCGCCATCGCCCTCTGTAGGATTTGGGCAACAGTGCCGCCCTCCTCCCTTGCCCCCGGCAGTGCCTCCTTGGCCCTCGACGCCATCCCCCCAATTCCCCTAAGCCATGAGAGGACCCCGTTGAAGCTAGCGGACTCCCCAAAGGGTGCCGCCCAAATGCATTGGTTCTGTAATATGAAAGAAATTATAGACCAGGAGTCATTGAGGATTGCATCACATCTAATGTTAGAGTTATGAATTCAAGCCTTTTTTAACCATCTCTGTGGTATATGTTGTTGTGCTACTAGATTCTGGGCAAAGCTCCACAATTAATTACATATTCGCTGGGCAGGTCATCATGTAGGTAATGATGGGTTTCATGAAGTCATACAAACATATCTGTTGCCTTGCATACCATGATCCATTCTTGAGAATCATTTGTCCCGTGAATATGGCTAGCCTTTTGTTTTGTTATTTATGACACATTTTTCAGGGGTTTCTGGACATGAAGATGAAGAATTAGGTAAGGAACCTCATCACCCGAGTCGTTGCCATTGCTCCAAGCCTTATTGTCTCCGCTGTCATGTTCGCGCTCATGGCCACCTACCTGGTCGCCGTCATCTACCTGATGTTCAAGAAGTACAGCGTGGTGTCCGAGAGGGTGCAAGGCCAGATGGAGACTGGCACGGTGCTGGCGTCCGCTGCTGATGGAGACCAACGGTAGCTCATCCTTAAGCTTAGTCCCAATCCTTTATCGTTGCCCATCATGTCCACCAACGGTAGCTCCTGCTGTGGTTTCTTATCTTTTTGGCCTGTAATCATCCCACTAGCCTCAGTTATCTTCCGACGGAACCTTGATTATTCTGGACCTCTACTCCACCTTAGTCCTGATCTCTTCCATCTTACCATAACATAGCTCCAGAGTTCTACAACCAACAACAATAAGCAAATCATTATGTAGCATCACAAAATACACAAGATCATCAATTAACACAATTGATTAACACAATTGTTGAGCCATGAACACTTACCTCCGTATGCTTTAACATGCAACTTATAGTTCCTAATAACTAGCCATCATATCTTCACACATTCAGACTCTCCTAAACCGTCTCTACGTGCATTTGCCTCATCACTTTGTGTACTACATACACTAACTTGTCTCTTCATGATTCTTGTCTTCTCCGTGCTTTCTGCTTAAGCCATGCAGCCTCACCCAAACTTACATGACCATTCTGGACCTTAGCTCCTCCACCTAATCTCGGTCCATTACTGTTAACCGCTACATCCTCCAAGCCACTTGCACATTCAAAGACTAAGCAACCATATCGAGCATAAGTTCTATACATTTGACGCACGTTAGTCAAAATAATGCATCATGCAACACACCACACAAAACACCAGCACCTATGCCATGTACATACTCAACCATGCTCATACACTAATCCTAACCCTAAGATCGAACCCCAAACCAAAATGCATAATTGCATCACTAATTTGCCGAAAAATGATCTGATCGCCACTGGCAGGCCGATCCGACAGTCGTGGCTAGTCTGACTACTGGCACCATACCGGACACACTGCCAGTGGTCTGACGACCAATGTTTGGCTAGTCTGACCGCTTAAAGGCACTACAAAACACACTCTTTTAGAATTTTGGTTAAACTATATCTAATTTTAGTTCAGAACTCCAGATTAAGTGACACCTAGTGTAAAGACATTCTTAAATACAACTACAGAAGTTTTGGTGTCCTATTTCCAAAAGACAAATGGCATGTCTGACCGCTCCATAGCCGTCAGTCTGACCACCGTTGCCAAACCAGTGAGATCATCGTTGCCAGGCCGATCAAATCAATTAAAACTTGACAACAACTCCAAAAATTGAAAACTCCTAAAATTAAACTCAAAAATTTGACAATATTTATATAACAAAGTCAAATACTCATCATACACCGTGAGGTGACCTTCACATGGTCTCTCTCTCTCTCTCACACACACACACATATATATATATGGAAAGTCTCACTCATGGAGTCTGGACACCATGGTGCCCCTATTATTTATATTATATACACACATACATATACATACATACAACCACGCTATTCTGCTCCTATGCGCACCGGAAAGTTACTGTCGTGTGTGAGTGAAGTTACTACCAGTTGTGTAGTATTACAACTGACATTAACTCTACATGTGTTTGGAAGTAACTTCATTCGCACATAGCGGTAACTTTCCAGCGCACATTCTACACCTGAGCGCAAAATAGTTATTCTATACATACGTACGTACATACACACACATACATATATATATGTGTGTGTATACATACATACACACACATATATATATACACACATACATATAGATACATACATACATATATATATATATACATATACATACATACACACACACATATATATATACATATACATATATATATATATATATATATATATTACTATTATAAAAGAAGGAGTTGGTGGTTGTACATCCATTCTCCTCTAACCGCTCTATTCACTCAACTTCTCACCATTCTCCAATTTCCAACTGATCAAAGTGACTCTCTTCTATAGCATGATTCTATATATATTTAATGAGTTCCGTTGTAACGCACGCAGTACGTAACTAGTACACACACACACACACACACACACACACACACACACACACACACACACACACACACACACACACACACACACACACACACACACACACACACACACACACATATATATATATATATATATATATATATATATATATATATATATATATATATATATATATATATATATATATAATAAAAATCTCTATTAGTGTGCGGTGGAGCCTAAACCTAAACCTCCAAATTTTAACGAAGCATTATCGGACTTTGAAAGGAGCATTTTGGTTGTCCGGATGACTATTAGATGGCATAAAAATATTCCCTAAAAAAAGATTGCTTAAAGCATGTGAGATAATATGGACTCTCCTAGCATTTACTCTGCGTTCGGCTTTAGAATAGTTATCATTGGTGATGAAACAACTATTCAAATAGAAAATTCAAACCAGTCATAAAAAATAGTTTGTCCCACCTCTATTAGTGTAGCATGCCAAAGCCCGGCAAAATTAAATACCAACGATCATCATTTTGCATGGAACCCCCTCTCGAGATGTAAAATCACATGCCGACTCCTATGCTCGTGTTTAACAATAGGAGTGGGCGGGAGCACAGGTTAATCGACGCGTCCGGCCGGGGACAGTTAAAACGGGAGGGGGGCCTCCTTTCCCGCGAAAAGAGGGAGCTCCTACCCTTCCCCACCATCAATCTCTCCCCCAGAAACAAAACACCAAAGTTCTTCCGTGTTCTTGATCCAGCGAAGACCTTTCTCGTGCGGGAAATTTTGGGGAGGTAAATTTGATATGACACTGAGCAAGAAATTCTAGCTTTTTCTATAAGAATTCTTGCTTCGGCACTTGTTGCATCGATTGATTGTTGCATGGTTTCTTTGTTTCTTCAAACCTTTGGGGATCAACCAACATCCATTGTTCTTTCTTCCCATCTTTTCCTTCCTTACCAAATTCTTCAGAATTGTTGCTCGCATTCAGATTGAATTCTAAAACCGATGCGCCTTTTCTTCCTCCAAGAATAAGAGGTGTCCATCCTGTGATGTTGGGGAATTTAGCGCTTTTCAGGTCTTGCGAAATGTTCTGCTGACCGCCCCAAATTAACCCGCGCACCCAGTCCGGCGAGAGAAAATGTCTTGCTGCGGAGGCGCCGAGGAGGGCAGCTACGGCCCGCCGGCCAACCAAGCGGCTCCGCCCCCCAATGTCAATGCTCCCGGTACGCCCAATCTGCACTCCACTCATCGTCGCCGGCGCCGTCGTTGTCGCATCGCATTACCGTCTTTTTCAGTTTTCTCATGGAACATGCATGCATATGTGTCGTCACGTTCTTGATTTGACTGCGTTATTGATTGGTGATGTAGGCAACCGAGGCGGGCCGAGAGGCCCGGGCGCGCCGAGGGCCGGAGGGCCACCCAAGGTCGTCAACATCGACGTGCCCGCGATACCGCTCGACGAGCTCAACAAGATCACCAACAACTTCAGCGACCGCGCCCTCATCGGCGAGGGCTCCTACGGCCGCGTCTACAACGGGACACTCAGCGACGGCCGCGCCGCGGTGATCAAGAAGCTCGATCCCAGCGCCTCGCAGGAGTCGGACACCGAGTTCGCTGCTCAGGTGCGTGCGAATTCAATCTTCCTTGCGATAACTGAGACGATGGTGATGCCACAACAATTTTTATCAAACTTTCTTCTCTTTGTGTTCTTGTCCCGTTGCCATAGCTAGCGATGGTCTCTAAGCTTAAGAATGAGTATTTCCTGGAACTTATGGGCTATTGCATGGAGGATGGCAACCGCATGCTGGCCTATCAGTTTGCAACGATGGGTTCTTTACATAACATCTTGCACGGTGCGTCTCTTTTTACTGCTATCTCTACGACGGCGAATAGTAAACGTCGACAAATTTGTAACCACGATTCACC
Organism: Dendrocalamus sinicus; assembly: GCA_036346575.1. Lineage (NCBI taxonomy): Eukaryota > Viridiplantae > Streptophyta > Magnoliopsida > Poales > Poaceae > Dendrocalamus > Dendrocalamus sinicus. The sequence goes on along the minus strand of CM070646.1, from coordinate 22,297,536 downwards.
AACTATGCAATAGGCAAGAAAGGAGTGCAAGGCGCTGAGCCCGGCCCGGTCCTGAATTGGGCTCAGCGCGTGAAGATAGCTTACGGAGCGGCGAGGGGGCTAGAGTACCTTCATGAGAAAGTCCAACCATCGATTGTTCATCGAGATGTTCGGTCCAGCAACGTTCTCATATTCGACGACTTCAACTCAAAGGTTGCTGATTTCAATCTGACGAACCAGGGCACCGACACTGCTGCTCGGTTGCACTCGACTCGAGTGCTAGGAACTTTCGGTTACCATGCACCAGAGTAAGGCAAAATTATTTTGGCATATCAAATTGTGCAATCAGTTTTGCCTTTGCAGCATTTTCCTTGCTCACACTTGTTGTTTGGATTTTGGTAATATTCAGATATGCTATGACAGGACAAATCAATCAAAAGAGTGATGTCTACAGCTTTGGCGTAATTGTTCTAGAACTACTAACCGGAAGGAAACCGGTCGATCACACCATGCCGAAAGGGCAACAAAGTCTTGTTACTTGGGTATTGAATTGTTTTAATTTTCCTTTCAGAAAACTAGTATACTACTTCCTATGTGATCCATTTTATTTGCAATGGTCTTACATATATATGTGTTGATCTTGTGAGGTAGGCCACTCCAAGGTTGAGCGAAGATAAAGTTAAGCAGTGTGTTGATCCAAAGCTGAACAATGATTACCCTCCAAAGGCTGTTGCTAAGGTATGCTACTGTAGCAAATCCGGCAAAAGTAAATGCACCATATGCTTCCTGAAAGCAGGAGAGAGTACCGATATTTTTGCCCCATGTTTTCAGCTAGCAGCAGTTGCAGCGCTATGCGTTCAGTACGAAGCTGACTTCCGACCGAACATGACGATCGTTGTGAAGGCGATCCAGCCTCTTCTCAATACCAAACCGGCTGGGTCAGCAGAGGCACGAGCCTGATCAATTGGTTGGGAGTTTTACGCTAGGCAGAAAGAAGCCTGAACTTGCATGGTTTCCTGTGTTTCTGATCGGAGTGTATGCCTAAGGAGTCGTGCATCCTTGCTCTATCAATTCAGCATGCTTTTTGTAAAACAAACACTGATCTAGGGATTCAAATTTCGGCCGAAATTTCGCAATTTTTGCCGAAATTTGATTTCTCAGCGGGATACAAAAATTGGTGAAAGTGGTGGATTTTCGTTCGAAATTTCGGGTTTAAATAGATTTTATAACTAATACTTAGAAAGAAACACTTAGCTAGCTGAGTGGTGAGGGATGGGTGGATGAGCATGAAGTTGTGAGTTCAGACCCCAAAACTAGCACTATTTTTTTTCCATTTTCCCTCAAAAATTAGATTTGAAATTAAAAACTTCGAACGAATTTTTCTGTAATTCGGATTTATCGATGGGGGCGATTTTTTTTCCAAGAGTGTTATCCCTGCACTGATCCATTGGGCAGTGCAGGATATTACATATAGAGGGGCATTTTGCTAACAGGTGTAATGAATTAATATACGTTATTGTTTGTCATGTCATATGTACCTGAAGGTCAGTTTAGCTGCTCTTCCTTAAGAACTTGACAAGGATTGCATGCAGCATTCCCAATAATTTCTATTGCTGTTTTTTTTTGTTAAAAAAAAAGAGAAAAACTGGGGACGGAAGGAGAGTCTGCTTTATTGCAGGTAGAAACCAGGAAAACCCAAGAGCCCATGCTTAGATGGGAGTGGATGCGTATTCGGACCATAAGCAGCAAGCGTTTTTCACTGGAGATACTCATGGTGGCCAACAGCCTCGCGCCCGGCAGTCCACAACGTACGACGATACCAGAACCCACAGCGCGCGCACGTCCAAGTGCGAGCATGAATAACTCTGGTATTCAAGCGTAAGGAGTATAGAAAATGGAGGTTACTATTACTCCACGCATCCCTTCCTCTAGTTCATATGAAGCAATATAATACTGAAGCAAAAACTATTTCCAATCAGAATAAATATAAAATTTAGCTTAGGCACAGTATGATATACCATTTAAGCGCGAGCATGTGAAAATTGAAATCATGTACAAGAAATAGATAATATTATGGAGTATGTTAAAGAAGACAAAAAAAAATATTGTGCACAATTTACTAGCAATTTGAAGATTGGAGTAGGTTGCATGCTAGAAACTTCAGAAAAGACACTCACATGTTAATAAGAGAGCAGCATCAAGTAAGATATCATAAAGTGTACAATTAATGAAGTCTCCTCTCCTGCCGAAGATGCAGAAAAACATATTCTCAGATCCTCATGCTCCTTACTGATCATCCTTTTCAGTATGCATAGTTCCATCAAGCAGCCTAATGGCTCCCTTCTTTATCAATCTCTTATTCACGACTCCTCTAGAGCACAATTCACCCAGCAATTCCCGTGCCTCGAGCCCTCGACCAAGCCCTCATAAGCCAAGCCTTCAATCAATATAGTGTAAGTCGATTCATTTGGCATGCAGCCATTCCACATCATGTAAGTGAACAGATCAATGGCATTGCATGTTTCACGCCTTTTGCAAAGCCCAAGAAGTATCGCATTGTACAGCACCACGTTGGGCCTTATGCCCATATCTTGCACTTTACAAAATGCTTAGTTGCCTCTTCAATTCTATCTTCTCTACAAAGACCAGAAGCAATCGTCGAATAAGTTATTATATCCGGTTGGAGCCCTTTGCTGACCATCTCATTCAGCAGCTCTAGTGCTTCCTCTGTCTTGCCAGCCTTAGTAAGGCCATCGATGACCGTGTTGTAACTAATCAAGACGGGAATGCAGCCTTTGTCCTTGAGTTGATGAAGCAATTCGATAGCGACATCAACATCCCCACTGCGGCAGAGCGCTGTAAGCAGAGTGTTGTATGAAACAATGTCCGGATAACAACCCCTGGAAACCATTAACTCCACAACCGCGATCGCTTTATCCATCTTCTTTTGCTTGCAGAATGCATGAAGAAGCGGGTTGTAACTCAACGAATTAGGTGTGCACCCATACTTGGGGATCTGCTCAAGAACATCCATCGCGGGCTCAACCAATCCTCTCCGGCACAAGAAACTGATTTTTTTGTTGGGGTTGCGCAACCCATCTGGCCCATCTCAGCCATGAGCTCCTCGGCGTCCTCCCACCGCTCCGCAGTACACAAGCCCTTCAATACGATGTTGTAGCTGACGGTGTTGGGCTCGCACCCATACGACGGCAGGTTCTTCAAGAAGTCGATGGCATCGTAAACCCGCCCTTCTTGGCAAATGCCGTTGACGATGGCAGGCGGCCATCACGCGCCGGGCCTCCGCGGTGCGCCCGGACGCGCAGAGCTTCTTGATGAGCGCGGCGCAGGGCCCCGCGGCGGCGGGGGAACGAGCCCGCAGGGCCGGTCCTGAGATTTTAGAGGCCTGGGACGAAACTAGAAATAAGGGCACTAGTATAAATATCTAAATATAAATCTATACACATATATATATATATATATATGTATCTAATTTTACCAACAAACATTTAAAATGCGTTATGTATTAAAGAAAAATTCATATCAAAGAGTTTATAGATATTACCTTAAAAATTCCTTCTAACATTTCTAGATGCGAAGTCATTGATGATGGTATTGATATCAATCTCATCCAATAATTTCTTCTCAATACATAAAGTTGCCAAACCGTTTAACCTCTCTTGAGACATTGTTGACGTTAAATAATTCTTCAACAATTTCAACTTTGAAAAGCTTCTTTCAACTGATGCCACAGTCACAGGCATAGTAAATAAAATCCGATAAGCAATAGAAATATTAGGATAACAATCCGCTTCTCGACAAACTCAAAGATCTCCATAGCGACATTGGTTTATCGATAAAGTCAATTGCATAACACTTAACTCGAAATTAGATCATTTAACTCAACATCGGATGAACCATCTAGAGAGAAAGTTTACGCAAATTTTGTACAACATTCTTTTAATTGATTCGATCCAATGACTTCAATGTTGTTGAACTCATTAAAAATCCAAATATACTTCCGAATGTTTGGAGTTCTTGAAATCTAATTTTCAATGAATTGATTGCTATATCAACCATCACAAAAAAAAAAAATTAACTTCAAATTCCTTTTCAGCTTGCAAAACTGCTTCATCACAATCAATATTGAATTGTTATGATATGTGCATAACACTAGTTACACTACGACAGCATGACTGATTGACTGCATCTGCATGAGCATCAAAGCAATGGAGAGGTACAACTCAATATTGAATTTCTTGTGTGCACGTTCGGTGAGAGTTGAGACACGCCGAGTGCCCGAGTCGCCGATACCTGCATGCTGCATAGATGCAATGCAAAGTCGACGTCGACACGTCGTCAGTATTCAGTAAAGTCGCCGATACCTGCATGCATGCAATGGAACTGCTGAACGCCCGAACTGCGATGGCTGCTCTACTGCGGACGGTCGGACGGAGTGCGGAATTGCGGATTACCGGGGACGTAGCGGCGCGGCGGAGTCCGGAGAGACGGCCACAGGCACCCTCGGCGTCGGCGCGTGCCGCGTGCGTGAGTCGTCAGTCGTGATGGTGCCGGCGCCGCCCTACTGCCCGTCTGCCCTAGACGACGAAGATTGAAAGAAGACGAGATCACGAGTCGGCCCGGGATCAGATATTCGGATAGAGTATTAAGTATATACCGTACATGGATTGTATATATACAATGTATATGGGCTATGGGGGCCCCCTGAATTTTGGGGGCCCGGTGTGGCCGCCCCGCTCGCTCCCCCAGGGCCAGGCCTGCGAGCCCGGCCACGGAGGCAAAGGCGAGGAGGGTGGACATGGCGGGAGGCGGCGCTGCAAGCGGGGGCGCAGCCGTTGGGGCTCGGGGCGCAGTGCAGAGGCGACGATAAGGCGAGTGCAGCGATGAAGACCTCAGAGACTGGCCGGACTCTAGCGGTAGGGGTGAAAATGGATTGGATAGTTTCCGATTCGGATGAAAATAATATGGATCGTGTTGGATCGGATTTTCTTTTGATAATTCTCGGATCAGAAATAAATACGGATTTTTTTTGTTGAACACGAATACGAATACAGTAGGTCTAATATCTAGTGAATACGAATATGAATACAGATTATCTGGATAATACGGATCCGGATATTCGAGATTTCAGCCTAATATTGCCCAGCCCAAGCTAGCCTCTCTCATCTCTCCTGCCACCAGCCCACTTACAAATATTAATATTTATTAAAAATAAATTTAGTATTGTCGGTAGATTAAAATTTGTATCGATTAAATTGATGTACTGTCGTTTAAATTATTTTGACGCAAATTTAATTTCTTAATTAATTTATTAGTCACCTGTAAATGATAGAAATCCATTAAAAATTATTTAGGATTTTAGAAAAAATTGATTGCTATTTGAAAATTTAAAATCTGTATAATAGTATGACTATTATGGATAAAAATACTTATGCTTATTTAGATTTCATTAATGTTTTGACAAGATAAACTATTTATATGTTTTTATTGATTTTGGATGTATAGTTTAAAGGTTTTTATGTTCCGATAAATATTCGTGACCGTATTCGTTTCGATTCGTATTCGCTCTATCTGTATTAGATATTATTCGTATTCGAGGTAACCGTATTCGTATCCACATTCGAAAAAAAATATAAAAATTCCATCCATTTGCATCCCTACTCTACAGTAGGCGTAGACACCTCACTTGTTTGCTGCATGGGCCTTAGTAGATAGAGGTAAGTGGGCTTATCAATTGTGATGCATATTTTATGGGCCGGGCTGAATTTGTTAGGAATGCTGTGAGGGTCATAGACTGAGTGGGCCCCACTTAAAATGAGAACGTTTGGACTTTGGTCTGAAAATGCTTGGGACTTGGGAGTGACTATGCAGCATTCATATGTGTGTGTTTTTCTTTTTATAAAAATCAGTTAAATGTTTTACCGTTATCTAAATCCAATCGTTCCGATATCTCCCACCATCTCACATACATACAACCCTACCTCAACCGTCTAGCCCTAATCCCTTCCTCCTCACCATCAGCCATTGTTGCCCTGTCTCTCCCTGTCTGCCGATAGGTCATGAGATGATATAGACATGAGAAGTAAGTATGAGGTGTTGGAAGTTGAGGCCAAATCAACATCAGGCCAGGCCCAGCCAGTGGCAGCTGAGCACGAGCCAGCCGTTTCCCAGCGCAGCGCTTCCCCACACGGCTTGTCGGGGCGTTAAGCTCACCGCTTCTTCGCCTTTTCCCTCCTGCTCCTGCTCAGCCTCCATCCCCGTCCTGCTCCGAGCTCCAATTCACCAATCCATGCGTCCTCGTCTCCTCTGCCATGGCGCCGCGAGGCCCTTCCCCTAACCCCGCCCCGCGCCTCCGAGCCCTTACCCTCGTCGCCACCCTCCTCCTCCTGCTCCTTCTCTCCTGCCCCTCCCTCTCCGACGCCCCCTCGCCGTCCCCGGCTCCCGCGCCGCTCCCCTCGTCGCCGCGGCAGGTCGCGTCGGCCCCCGGCCCCCGCGCCGTACCGACCCCGCCGCCGCCGCGACCGCGGCGTGCGCACCGCCACCGCCCGCCCCGTCCGCCGAAGCCGAAGAGGCGGTTCAACTTCGGCGAGAGGCTCGGGATCGCGCTCGCCGGCGTGGCCGTCGCAATGCAAGTGGTCCTCGGCGCGTTCCTGGCGGTGCGCGCGCGGCAGCTGCGGCGGCCCGGGCCGGGGAAGGCCGCCGAGGGCGAGGAGGCGTCGTCCTCCTCCGCCGCGCCCCCGGCGTGATCCAGAAAACAAGCAGCCGATGTTTTTTCGTGGCGATTCCTGAATGGCTCGGTTGGAGCTCGCCTCGCCAGCCAGCCTCCGTGCTGATGCGGTGGCCTGATGGGGACGTGCTGCCTGCGTCGGTTGAGCTGTACGTTTGGCTTGCGCGTCCGTGCTATATATATAATAACGGGGAGGGTGTGAGGTGAGCGCGAGAGATGCGTGTTTCTTTTCTTGCTTCGGGTGTGAGTGACAGTACTGATGTGAAGCGCTAATGAGCATGAAATGCTGATCGCTTCGCATACTTTTTTTTTTAAAAAAAACTCATTCTTACCTACTCATGTATACCTTTTGCTTTTAACTCGATCTTATCGTGTATACCAGCATGGAAATACCGTGGTATCCTTGCTTCTGTGTCTTTCGTGCGATGAAATCGGCACCGGCACAGCGGCCCACAAAGGCACAAGGCAATGCTGAGGCGACTCTAGCCATCTCACAAATCTGTCCTGCAAACTCGAGGATCAAATGGCCGATATGTTTCCGAGGGCCGAATAGACGCCGGATGCGCGCACTATGTGGAATAGCAAACTAGAAAATACTAAAATTAGCTCAAATACTATTTAAATCATTACGTACAGCTCTAGTCGCTACGCATAATCTTAAATCATTGTGTACTATTTTAAATCGGCGCGTCTTATTCTAAGTGTCATGAACATTTTTAAATCTTTCAACGCTTATTAAGAATACTAATTATGGGGTTTTTATAATTTATAAGCGGCTGACAAAATTAACTATGCCTTTAAATGCACAACAGAGCAATCTAAACGGCAATACGATTATTATCAACTAGATAATCATTAGTTTCTAAACTAAAAATTCAATGATTTCAATTACTATCCTACTATGTTTTAAAAATAATTATACAAAAAATATAAAAAAAACTCACTGTCGTTGATGCACAGATTCCTCCTCCTCTGTTTCCCTGTTCACCTCTTCCTCCTCTCCTCCTCTTTCTTTTTTCCCCTCTCCTTTCTTCCCTCTCTTTCCCTTCTCCCTTTCTCCCCCTTCTTTCTTGCTCTCGGCCGAATAGGGAGGTGTTAGCCGCGTGGGGGTAAATATCCTTTAGTCGCTCAACTATTAGGCAACATAGACTAGTCGTCCAACCGTTGGGTGACTTGGCCACGTGTCATCTAACGGTTAGACGACTAGCCGAAATTGTCTAACGGCTGGACGACATGAGGCTACAAGTGCAAAAAAAATTGCAGACATATTTTTAAAATTCTGAATAAAAAAGAAATATTTAAAAAATTCTCGCATGACATATCCCAGCTTCGAAGCTACCCCAAGGCCAGCCCCACCTCCTCCGTCTCAATGGCGACCGGCGAAGAAGGCCAACGTACTCAACCCCCACTCCATCAAGCACCTGCTCGACGAGACCATCTCCGACGTACGGCGGCGACCCACTAAACCCTAACCCCCACACTCCTCTCCGATACCTCCCGATTGCACCTCTCTCTGCTGCCTTCAGATTTGAGGTTCGGTGTTCCTGATGCGGTGCTCTTCTGCGGCTGATCCCGCGCAGGTTGTGAAGAGCAAGGGGTACGCCGAGGACGCGCGTTTGAGCAACTGGAAACTGGCGATCGGCGCGTCAGTGATCGCCGTCGCTCTCCTCGCGCAGTTCTACCCCCGACAAGTGCCCCCGGAGCCGCAACTATTGAGTTTCATGCACCAGCCAGTTCACGCAAAAGCTTAAGCTGATGAGGAAAGATAGACAATTCACTTATACTTCAACACTCACCCTCACGTGTAAGCTCTCTTAGACCTAATACGTGGAATAGAAGTGGATTGCAATTAAAATTTTTTTAATTACGTCAACCAAGTCTTAACTTAAGACCTCTTGGCTCTGATACCATATTGAGTTTTATGCACTAATTAATTCACCTAAAAGCTTAAACTGATAAAGAAAGATAGTACTTCAACAGCGACTTCCTCCTCTGCATCGCGCTGTACGTGGCGCTGAACGTCGTGCTGCAGATTGCGAGCCACACCAAGGAGAAGAGCGCCGTCCTCTTCACCTACCCTCCCGCGGTGAGCGCGCTATCGGGTCCCCAATGCGCAATTGTCCTGTTGACCATGTTCGATTACACTTGCCCCTAAAACATGCTGTTATGGATCAACCAAAAGTTAGCTCATATTTTCATCAGTTTTTCTAGACTTCTAGTTACGGTTACATTTGATTTAGTTGCTAGTGTATTTTTGCAAAACTTTGTTCCCTAGATTGTTCTTGTAGTTGGTCCGTATGAACTTCAGTGCAGTTCTTGGGATTTAAAATTTTAGATATGTCGATTATCTTATTCCTTCTTTACGAACTTTTGCTGCGATTTAGGAGGATTTTTTCCTTTGAACATGCTTCCCCAACTATCCTCATTTGAGCAGTTTCTGTTAGGGGATGGCCCCACTAGGCCCACTTGGCCCAGTGTACCAGTGGCAGGGCATGGCCAGCTCAGCATAGGGTGGTTGTACAGTAAAATATCGGTCTTACTTCTATGTATATGCATAGACCTAGGTAGGAGTATTTGAATAACCTTAAGAAGGAGAAATGACATAATTACCCTAGTAAATGTAGGCACAGATAGGACCAATCTTGTAATATGTCTTTTCAGGGATATAAAAGTTGGTCATATGCCTCATAGGAGAATGCAACTCATTTTTAGGAAAAGATAGTCCGAAGGTAATCCACATTTTCCAAGATTCATTGGGCCCCAAGGAAGCCATCTAAGTTGTTCCTTAGTAGTCTTGTTTGTACTGTTTGGTGTGTAGCCACAATAGTTTCTGAAATTCTCACATAGTTTTTTATGCAAATTATGAGGCTTTTCTTGTGATTTTATAAGTGTGTCTCTTCATGTAGACAGGAAACATTTCATGTTGTGTAGACTGTATAGCTGTAAAAACGTGATCACTTGAATTTTCTTTATTTGCTTGAAAAGATCACTTCTGGTCTTTTCAATTACAATATGGTCGGTGTGATATTGGACAATTTGCTTGTTGAAAGTGAATGTGTAACATTGACTATTGTAACCGGTGCCATGAACAGACGCCGAGTTTTGTTCAGTATTAACTCATATGTTTATTTGCGGTACTTCTGTTACAGGGCTCTGTCAATAGCACTAGGCTTGTTATATATTCAAAGCTACCAAGATTCTCATGGCCTGTTTTTTTCGGCTGCGGCTTATGACTTTTAGCTGAAAATTTTGAATTTTGGCTGTTTACAGTACAGATTACGGAGAGACAGATACTCACTTGCGATTTTGGCTGGTACAGATATTGGGCTTTTAACGTGTAGATCGTTTAATTTGTAGACCCCGTCTTAAAAAAATACTTCGTTTGAAAGTTAGGTACTGTAGCAAAAACCAAAAGCCGCCAGCCTATGAGGTAAAGAACAGGCCCTGACATGTATACCCTCACAAAAGCCGGCTCAGATCCAGTGAATTCTGTGTCTATAACTTGCAACGCTGAAACATATGACAGACTTACATATTTAGGTCTTTTCTTTTTTGACTTTGACTTATGGTATTTGGACTGTTTATGAGAGAGAGTACGGAGATAGAAGCTTGCGTGCGATTTTGGCTAATATAAATAAAGTTGCTATAGTGTGTATTACAATCAATTTGTAGACCCCGTTTTGAAAAGATACTCAATTTGAAAGCTATTTATTGTAGAAAAGCAGAAAAACAACTTTGAAAAGCTGAAAAAAAGGGCCCAAATTCTGGCCAGAAAACTTACTTCCATGTCATCAAGTGAAATCTGCAAGGAGGGCATCTGATTTTTATTATAGTACGAGGGTTGCTTGAAATTACATTTGGTTTAGTGTTCTGCTGCTCGGAAAAGCTTATTGCTTAATGTCATGATGTGACAGGAAACTGTTGTACATCTCTATCTCTATGGGACGTTTGTATTGACTTTTGCTAATAATGACTTTTATCTGAAAAATGAATAGTAGTGACTGAAAGAAGTGGCTTTTGGAATAGGGGGAAGAGCCAAGTAAAAAGTGAGGGAAAGATATGTGCGTATGATGAGAGTGAGAGAAGTTGGGTGGGTGATGCATCCGTGACTCCTACTTATCCCCGGAGTGAGATGGTAGTGAGAAGAGTGAAAAAGCCGTTTCGAAAAATCGGATGTTCTTATTATTTTTTTATTTTTCTAAGTAGAAGCTAATATAAATTTAATACTAACTGTTAATGGGAAAAATGGTTACTGACTGGAAATCTTGCAACACTGCTCTTCGCTTTGCTAATCTCATACCATGCCCTGATATGCTAGCTTGATGCGTGCAACTGACGTAAGGATATTGACTGGTTACTCTGTTAGTGAACAGTGTATTCGTTAGAGCTTGTTGGTAACATTACTGTTCGGGTTCCTTCTTATGGCTTGTTTATGTAGACTTTTAGTTTTGGTTTTTGGTTTATAAATAGTAACAGTTTGTAGAGAAAAACTCGTATACAATTTTAGCTAATATCAATAAAATTATTGCAGTGTGTACTACAATCGATTAGTAGATCCAATCTTAAAAAGGCACTATTTAAAAGCTAGATAATATAGAAAAGTTATTTACTATAGAAAAATAATTTTTAGAAGTCAATATAAATAGACCCTAATGGGCGTGTTTCTCCAGTTTTCTTAAATGACTCGCGTCAGGTTCGCAAGGATGGGGTTCTTGTCGAAGGTGTGTTCTGGACGGACGTCATGGAACTGATCGATGACTACAACAACGGCAAGAGCGTATGAATTGACAGATTGTACCTCTGAACTATCATGAGCCAATTACCTAGCTAGTGTATGTTACTATGTTTGTTACCTGTCCAGTGGGGAATCTCTCTTAGGAACAAAGATTTGCTGAACTGAATGATACGATTTTGTGACCTGACCTGCTATTTGACTGGTGAAACGAAGTATCAGTTCGAGATCGTAGTTTCAGATGACATGACACACAGTTGTTTCATTCATAGTTATTAAGTGACTAGCGTCGCAGATGTCATGACATCTGATGTTTTTGCAACCTGCAAACCTTCCAGAAGCTAGGATATTGCATCAAGGGCAGGCTAGGATATCAGAAGCTAGCAATCATCCTTTTCCATTGAAGTCTTGGCGTTGCAGTAATTCCTTTCACTAGCTGCCTTCTGAAGGCTGCCATGCCTTGCGACGTCGATTGTGTTAATGGTCATGGCATCAGGAGGTGCTTCGTGTCGTGATTTTCCCTTACGTTTCATCTGGAATCGAAATTGCTTTGAAGTGGATCACAGGTCCAATCAGTACAAATCCTGTTTTGTTTTGCAGACAAGCCTAGTCATGTGATATATAGTTGCCGAGCTGCACTATATATCACGTCTGATGTTCATAGGAGAGAACAGGTGCCTCCTCTCTCTCAATGAAGTAAATGTGGGCCTGTTTGGTTGCGGCTTATGATTTTTGGCTGTTTACGGTACATATTACGGAGAGAGATACTCACTTGCGATTTTGGCTGGTACAGATATTGGGCTTTTGACGTGTACATCGTTTAACTTGTAGACCCCGTCTTGACAAAATACTCTGTTTGAAAGTTAGGTACTGTAGCAAAAGCCTAAAGCCGTCAGCTTCGAGGGAAAAGAATATGCCCTGTGTATTGCCAAATGTACCTTGCACGTAGCATATACTCTACAATATTACTGCTGGGAGGTAACATGGAGCATTGTCAACTATTCCTGGCAATTAAAGATGTAGAGATGTAGTTGGTAGTAGTGGAATGTTAATACCCTGGATGTGTGGTTGATAAACACTAGCAACTGGACCTTTTGGGAGCCAAAATGGGGAAGAACCTCTTGGCTTCTGGGGGTAGTAACAGGTGGCATGGAATATTGGCAGGGTTTTACCAAAGTTTGAAGTCTTGCGAATGATGTTTTGCCAACTTTATGTGCATCAAACCATTCACATGGTAACTAGTATTACTGGTTTTGGTACATTTGGTAGATGTTAGCAAGTACTCCCATCTTGCTTCAGGTACCATACCTAAGACGGGGTAATTTCTTTTTCCCTTTAAGGCTCCGTCTGGAATTAGGATTTTTGATGGAAGTACTGGTTCCTACGAAGTTCATGTGCTAGAAACAGGGCCCTAAAGAAGGGGAAAATGATAAAAAAAAAAAACACCCACTTAAGAAGCTATGGTGAGTCTAAGATTAACGTGGCAACCTTAGACTGCAAACCAAATAGGCCCTTAAAAACAGTAATACAATGGGATTATTTTAGACCTTCAAGTAAGTATTTTTTGCTGCAAATTATTTTTCTCTAGAAAGTGATTATTACACATGTTCTACTACCATAGTTTCACATGAGGTACATGAATTACATCTCATAATTCAGCAGTATTAACTTGAGGTCATACAAGTTTGCTTGGTTTGTGAAAAATAAAAACTAGTGTTGCCATTACGATGACTTGCCGACTTGGACAGAAGAAATCACTGGCAAATTTGTCGGCCCGCACTCCACTAGCCTTAGCAATTGCCACACGGCATAAGAACTTCCAATCATATCTCATGTTTTCAGAAAATAATCAAGTGGGCAAGGAAAAGTAAATAAGCAATAACTCTTAAATAGATTACAGCAGTACAAATTGCTGGTACTTATGAATGTCCTTTTAAGCAAATGGCAGTTCTTTTCCCCTTTCGCGTGGATTACTGCATCCGGACTTACATTCTCAGAATGATAGACCAGGGGCTCAGGGCATACAATGTGGAGGTTTGACAAGTGACAGTTTTTGGTGAACAAGACTGACCTGATCAAGCGGGTCAGTATAAACTCTATAGATTTGTATCCAGTACATTTTTCAACGGAACACAACAATCACTTGGATGAGGAATGCTTCAGTGAAGTTTCAGCGTGGTGATTTTCACCATCCTAATCTTTAGCAATCAGCCTGCAGATCAATTTCCCAGAATCCTGTAGACACCAAACTATCATGTGAAGAAATGTAATGTGGACTAGCTCATCTGATGTACATTAGCTTTCCTCAACTAAGAGTTAAGAAGGAGCCGTCAAACTTCAAAATTATCTGTCTTCGACAAAATACCTGTCTATTGTCTACAGCTCGTCATGTTCCACAGTTTCTGCATTATCATAAATTAAGGTCAGAAAATTCAAGGTGTGATCTTTAAAGCTTATGATGCAAACAAAAGCAAAGAAGCCAACCAGATTTAACATCGCCAAAGAAAAATGAAATTTCTCTGGCTGCAGATTGCCGTGAATCTGAACCGTGCACACAATTTTTCTCTGAGTCCAACCCGCACATTGCTCTAATGCTGTAATGAGAAGCATAGTGTTGGTGAATAACAAGGAAAAAATGTGAAAGCACAGCAGCAAGACTGACACAACACATTCAAGCTCATTTTAAAGTTAATACAGTACTATGAGAGATGGATCACAAATACTTGGGTGGTGACAAAATGCAGTAAGTTTCCTTGGGAACATTTCTAATAGTTATTTCCAATGTTGCATTGGAATGATTAATTGTCCTAACATGTGTTCTCAGCTAGGAAAAGAAAAACTGTAGTTCTTAACCTGTTAGGATGAGAAGTTTTAGCCTTCCTTGCATCAGTTGGCCCAATCAAAGCTCGCCAGTGTGAGATGGCATCAGGACTTTCCAGAACCATAACAAGAACTGGACCACTGAAGATCAACAAAAAAACATAGCAATCACGATAGAAAATGCTTAGCATTGTTAAGTCAGATTAGCCTGAGAGTGCCCAAATGCAAATAAGAAACTTACATGGAACAAAATATGTCAGGGGTGTGGGCCTTGGGCTCAAGGCCCAGTCGGGTTATTATTAGGAATTAGAGATTGGTTTCCTTGTATTAGAGATATAGTTAGAGATATGATATTAGTTAATATATCTGTTAGAGTTATGATTGGGATTAGATTCCATCTGTTAGGGGGAGCCGTCTATATAAGAGGGCTATCGCATGCCATTGTAATCAAGCAGAATAATATCAATAGTCTTCCCCGTCTAGTCTCTCTCCCTCTCGTTCTACGCCGACGCCATCCGGCCATCTTCTTGGTGGTGTTTATCGGTTCATGACAACTTGGTATCGAGCGATCGATCCCTTCCCGACTTACGCTACCATGGTTCTGTTGTTGATTCGTTGGTCGCAATAAGAGCTACCGCTAATGAGATAGCTAACGGTGGAGCGACGCGATCGCGCTCTGCAAGGAGATCCGCGGCGATTGAAGGAAATCAAAGAATCGAATGAGAATGCGATGAAGAAGCTACAAGAGATCATGAAGGCACGTCATCATACAACATCGATCTACAACAACAAAATCAAGATCCACACCATCGCCGATGCCGCGACCACATCGCCTCGGCGTCTTCTCGGCGTCGCGGCCATCGCCCGAGACCAGCACCCTCGCGCCGGCCGGTGCTTTTTCACCGGCGGCTCCATCCGGCTACACAACCGCGTCGCCGTTGATCTGCTGCCGCGCGCCACGGCGTCTGCGCGCGGTTCTGCGATGGGCGCAATCCCCGCCGCCACGCTGCCGTTGTGCGAATCCGCCGATTCGCTGAGCGCGCCGTCGTTCCATCGCCAAGACCGACGCCCGCTGCGCTCGGCGCCGCCATCGGCAGAGTCGGCGTTGCGATCCGTCGCCCTCCGCCGGCCGCCGCGCCGCGAAGCGCTCTCGCCGCCGCCGTCCGCGTCGGCTCGCGCGCCGCCGCCTACCGCGCTCGCTCCGCCGCCGCCGCCGCTCGTCGCGTTCGCAGCCGCCTTCCGGCGGCGCCGCGCTCCACCACCGTGGCGCGCCGGGCTCGGTTTCTTGGCGCCACGGTCCGAGCGGCCACCGCCGCCGGCCACGCACCGCGTGTCTTGGCGTTCGCCGCCGCCGGCCGCCGATGCCGTCGAGAACCTCCGCCGTGTCGCAACCGCGCGCCGGATCGCCTCCTCCCGAGCGCCGTTCTGCGCTCTCCTCGCCGCCGCGCCGTCCGGAACCGCCGCCGCCGTCGTCGCCGGAGCGCCACCTAGCCGCTCTGCGATCGCGCCCGAAGTTTCACCGAGGCGTCGTGTCGGTCGGGTTTAAACCGACCGATAGATTAGTTCAGGGCAAAAAAAAACAAAAAAATCAAAAAAAATCAAAAAAATCAAAAGAAAAAAAGAAAAAAAAGAAGCTGATTTTGCAGGCATCATATTCCAAAGACGCTACACGGTCGTCTCATCCGCTGCAGCACCCCGCCATCGTTCGTCTTCTACATCGGCATCGAAGGTCTTCCATCGTCGTTGTCTAGCAGCTCGAGGACGAGCTGCATGTCCGAGAGGGGTGTAGTGTCAGGGGTGTGGGCCTTGGGCTCAAGACCCAGTCGGGTTATTATTAGGAATTAGAGATTGGTTTCCTTGTATTAGAGATATAGTTAGAGATATGATATTAGTTAATATATCTGTTAGAGTTATGATTGGGATTAGATTCCATCTGTTAGGGGGAGCCGTCTATATAAGAGGGCTATCGCATGCCATTGTAATCAAGCAGAATAATATCAATAGTCTTCCCCGTCTAGTCTCTCTCCCTCTCGTTCTACGCCGACGCCATCCGGCCATCTTCTTGGTGGTGTTTATCCCGGTTCATGACAAAATATGCTGTCAGCCAACAAAAAGTACATATTGACCCAGATGTAGTGTTGCAAATAATGCATAGAAAAAAATAGAGACACGAGACACGAATTTTTACGTAGAAAACTTTTGCGGAAAAAAACCACGGACGCTTAAAGGCAAATCACTATAATGAGAAGATATTACAATGGAGCACTTGCTCTTGAGCACATCTTTTTCTATTGACTACTAGATACATATATATAGGGCAAGGGAAAAGAGTTCCATACGAAGAGGAAACCGAATCAGAGTTGGTTACTACAGATTAACACCACGTCTAATAAAACCTGCGCATGCACATGCCATGCCACGTCTGGCAAGAGACGATGAAGTGTCCTACACAGACATAGTACGAATTCGAATCAACTTTAACATGTTGGGTCTCTTCTTTTTAGTTTCTAAAAGTTACTTTTCGGTTTTTCTACAATAACTAACTTTCAAACGAAGTGTCTTTTCAAGGTGTGGTCTACAAGTTGATTGTAGTACACACTGTAGTGATTTTATTTATATCAGCCAAAACTGCACGCGAGTTTCTGTTACTCTGTACTCTCACTAACGAACAGCCAAAAAATCATAAGCCGCAGCTAAAAACTATAAGCCAAAACCAAAAAGAGCAAACCCGTAATGTGAGCATGCTTACTGGCTTGTGCAGGAATTGAATAAGTAGCATCTCACTGCAATGTTTTAAGTAACTTCTTTGCCGAAGGTTCACAAATCACAACAAACCCAAAGACTAGCACCATTGCATTCTTAAATTATTCTGTAAACTAAAAGCTTTAGGGTTTACTGCAACAAAATATTGTTGGCCAAAAGAAAGTATATATTCCACTTCCAAATAGGACTTGCAGCTTTAAGTGTGAATATTTCCAGAAATTGCTTGCTTTTCTTGTACCAAGTAACCAAAGAAACAGATTTAGCTTACTATTAGGTGTTGGAAGGAGTACATCTTAATTGCCTAAGCAGAACATCTAGCTACCACAACAATCTAATCAATAGTCATTTGACTATACAGTACCACATATCTTCCCTTTCAATGACCACCACATCATACCCTAAGCTAAGCATCTTGTTGCATTTGACGCATTTCATATATTTTTTCATGTCAATATGGTCTGCGGTATCCATATAATTCACAAGAGCCTCTGAGGCCTTAAGCAAGGAACAAAACAAAAAGTCTTTCAAACAAAAATACCTCGTCATATACTTCACTAGGCTGTCGAAGAAGCTTCTTCCAGAATGCTCCGCGTAGAAGAGAGATGCTCTCTCTGCATCCAGCCGAACTAGTGCCTCTTTAACAATATCAAATCCGGACTCCAAGATGACCTCCTTGATTTTCTCTGAGTAGTTACCAGACAAACCGTCTGGTTTGATCATCGCCAGCGTCCTCTCCCTCTCGACAGCCCAACAGCTCCAGCACCTAAATTAATCACACACAAAGCACCAAACTCCCCATATCACTTGCAGTTGCAGGCTTACCACACATGCATGGAGCACAATCTCAGATTACAAGACTTAGCATTGTACAGCCACTCCCTTTATACAATTACATGCACCACCAGAAGCATCCATGGACAAAGAGCTACTTCAATTCGATTGCTCTAAAGTAATCCTTGCTTCAAGAATCACTATGGCTAGGTCCTAGAACTTGTAGTCATGTTTAGAATCGTTATGCCCACCAGAAGGATCCTAATTAAGCGAGCGATGCAGTGAGCTGAGGATGGCCAAGCTGATTAGGACAAAATATTGCTCAGATCTGATGAAGTAAGCATGCTCTAGCCCAGCAAATCTAGCATTTTTATGACATAGAAACGTAGTTTAAGAAGCTACTTTCTGCAGCAAGGACTTTGGGGTTAGCAAGAAGACGCCCCACCCAAAGATTCAGCAGAGGAGTTGTGATACAAGCGCGGCGGCTTACCCGTGGAGGAAGAGGAGGAGAGGCAGCAAGCAGATGACGAGAGCGGGCGCCGCCGGTGAGGTCGCTCCGGCCATCTCCGGCAAGGCGGAACAGGACTTAGACGAGGCAGGGAGCCGGTGGTGGTCTCCCTGTCCGCACGAGTGTTTCGCTGTTCACAGTTACCGGCTTACTTACCGCAGCGCGTTTACAGCTGAGCACGTTTTAACTGCAAGCGAGCAATCTTTTTTTAAGGAATCGACGGAGAGGGGGATTTCGAATTCTTTACTGTTCTATCCCTGATGGCGCTTTATATAATCTGACTTTTATAAGGTTATTTTACGTTTTTGACTCTCTTCGAAGCGCAGATTCTTCGACGGTCGATGCGTGGTATTTCCGCAACCGGAGGACGCGGATCCACGGCCAGCGAGCGTTGAAATCTGCCTGGCCTTGGTACGTGTGTGTGAATTAGCGTGCTGAAAGCTGCTATAAAGTGGTTGATAATCAATGCTACAATAGTTGGTCGATGCTATAGTAGCTGATCGATGGTCGATGCTACAGTAGTTGGTCGATACTCAGAGAGTGGTTGAAACTTAGTGGTCGGTAGCTAAATGTGGTCGAAACTACAGAACGGCCGGAGGTTGAAGTCTATAACATGGTCGGGCGGTCGAAGTCTAAAAAGTGGCCGGAGCAATCGAAAGCTATAAAGTGGTCAGGGCAAGCGGAAGTTATAAAGTGGTCGGTGAGTGACGGCGACCGGAATTGATGAGTATGCCCGACCTTTCCCGTGCCCCGACCACAGGATTCGATGGGCCCGGTAGTTCGTGAGCGCACAGGGTGGAGGGCAAAAGCCCACGGTTACTAATCGCTTGTCCGCGTCCGCCCGACCGTGGAATTGCCATGCGTTGCCCGCCGGTGGTTCTGCGGTCAGGAGGGGGCCAAAAGCGCAAAAACGTCACCCCTGGTGCCACATCTGCAAAAAAATGCCACAGGCGGCCAAAAGGGAAAAAAAATTCGGGGATTTCCCACCTGAAAATGAATAGGCCATGTTCATATTGCTTTATAAACGTAGCTTTTCTATAATACCTACCTTTTAAACAGTGTGTCTTTCCAAGACAGGGCTTCTAGTTGATTATAGTACACCCTATAGTGACTTCATTTATATCAGTCAAAATCGTACGCGGGTTTCTCTCTCTGTACGGTTCTCTACAAGTTATTATTATTTATAAGCTAAAGATAAAAGACATCAGCAAAAGCTAATATGAACGGGCTCTTAAAATTGGTTACTCAAAAGATGATCTAAGGGTTCGCTTCAAAGAGCTTAACCTTTTGGCTTATGGTTTTGGCTGTTGGCTTTTGGTTAAAATTGCACTGCAACAGCTGTTAGTTTTTTCTGAGTCATTTAATTAAAAAATTAAAAACAAGAAAAGAATAACCGTTATATCCTCACGGACAATGCAAAGTAATAAGGAAAAAAAGAAAAAGTCAAAATACCAAAATTAGAAACCGGCGTATTCTAAATGTCTTTTAGATTAAATAAACCGAAAGCAAAAAAAAGCAAAAAGTTAAAGTAATTTGGAACAAGATTAAGATCTAGCTATACCTCGGCAACTAGCTGTGAAGAAGCCCTTTGGTCAGGGTTACATGTGAAAGGCGTAGGGAACAATATGGCATAAACTACAACAAATTACAGCAACAGTGTCACAAAAGAGGAAGATAAACAACACAACATGGAACATGAGAGACAACGAACTCTAGAAGCACAACACCCTTAAGTAGGCGGGAGTTGCGTCAACATCGACCTACACCACCGCCAAGTAACTTGGCTTGCCGATTTTGCACTGATCGTTTGTGATTGACATCTCCAGTCTTCATCTAACCGATGTGTGGGACACCCCCCCTACACGACTACACCCCACCCGTCTTGTTGTCACTATGTCAACACCCTCAAGAGGGGAGGAAGCTTCGGAGGAGGGAGGGCCGCCTAAAGAGAATGAGATCCAAGAGAGGATGGGATCTAAGGTATTGCTAACCTTATTTTAGACAGGAAACTGAACCACTATCGCCAATGCTCATCAGACACGAGAACCTCCACTCCACAAGTGAATATCGAACACTGAAGCTGGGTGGTTCATGGCCTGCTGCCATGCCGGTTGGCGCTCAATAGTCGTGCATGACAATGCCCATTAGCATTTAGCCAATAGGAACCTGGTTGTGTGGTTGCCACTCTGTCGACGCCCTCCAATGGGTCGGAGGGGAGGAAGCCTTAAAGGAGGGGCATTGAGAGAGAATAAGGAGATCCAAGGAAGGAGGATCTAATGTCTTGCTAACCTGGCTTTGGAGAAGACGAGACAACCAAGTGGAGAGGGAGGGACGAAGCACAATGTGTCTAGAAGAGGTCGCTCGCCAGAGCATGGCGACACAGTTGACAAAGAGCAAGAGTGGTCAAATCTATGGATTTGAGAGGAAAAGTGTTGTTGCTAAGAGGGGCCATATGAGCCCACATCAGAGGCGGTATGCTGGAGGAGAGAGGAGGCAAGAGCATCACCGAGTGTGGCCCACATTCATGCCTTCCCTTCCCCATCGGCCCTCTCGCTCCCTCCCCCTTCCTTTATCTCCCTCTCCTCCTTTTCAAATTTCTAGATTTTGTATGCTAGAGCAGAGGTTTGTCATTCCATGTAAGCGAGCAATCTTGTTCAAAATAAGTGAGGTCTTTCTCTAAAAGAGCAACAAACACACCTAGCGGAGGGTGTGGGAAGTGGTCTTAGTAAGTCACCATGGAATCCTATAGGACACGTGTGTTGTGCACTACGCCACCTCACCCAGCACACACAAAAGGTGCCTCAATGCTTGTCGGACCCTGGGTTTAACCAACCCAAAATCCTCTGTGAAGATAATACACTATTCCCTGGATCAGTAGATAGCGTTCACAGAATACATCACTGGATCATTTCATACACGGTACAGTCCATATTATTATTACAATACCAGAGTGCATGCGACCCATATAGGGGCACGCGATACAAAGGGGCGTCAAGCCAAATAAGTTCAAAACGCAATTAACATAACAGCGGAAGCAAGATAGGGGAACTCATCACCACACGGGCAAGCGGCCGGATAACCCAGTGCGGTTAATATTATCCAATGAATCGCTAACCTTAAACGCACCTAATTTATTAGTTTGGTCGACTGTGTGGGGAGATGCTAGATCCTATTCTAACTATCACCATCTTCTTGTCCTTCTTGGCTTGGTCTGGTAGAACTCGATCATCTGGATTTGCAAACTCCGGGAAAAAGGGGGTAGCGGCGAGTATGAGCACAACAACCGTGCTCTGCGAGCCAACACACAAAATGCAAATACTAGTATGCAAGGTTGAGTCAAGGATGGCTTAGGCTCTTTTATTTGCGCAAAGCTACAGTTGCAAATATTGTATTTACAAACCACTAGTTCTAGCATTTAGTAAGACAAATTTTGATAATGATAAATTGTGCAGTATGTATAGAACAGTGTTGGTTCCATCCACCAGTTACATGGCTCCAACCACCAATGCTAATTTGATTTACTATAACACTGGAGTACTTCCCTCCAGGAAAAATCCAAAGCTTGGAGTACCTCCCTCCAACAGATTCCCTTCCCAACCCTAAAAGCTTTTGAAAATAGAACTAACTCGAGTAAGTTCCCATGTCCGCCCCTGACCGTGGGCACGGCTATTCGAATAGTTTACACTCTGCAGAGGTTGTACACTTTACCCACAAGAGATAAATTATCCTAATAGCCTACACACTTCCTTAGGCGTGAGGCCCAGATAATCTATCACATAGCCTTTACCTTACCCTGATTTAGCTAAATAACACCATTGAGGTTTCACATTGAAGGGCTAAATCCACCACGATCGAGGTCCCCTCTTGCGCCATCTGAGTACATCTATCCTCGTCCCTAACTCTCACCGGTGTTATCTAACTAACTCGGCAAGTTAATCACTAAGTCATACCCATATAGACATGTGGTCGTCATTGTTTTACATAAGGAGGTCGTCACAAGATTCGGTCCTTAGTCTGTCCGGCGGTTCGCCCACAACCTGTGTTCTCGTCGCGACATCGGCACCAACCCTACTTTTCATCCGCGCGGACATATGTAGCAGGTTTTGAGGGTTTTGAGAAGCATATAAAATAGTTGTAACAAATTACTCGATCATGTACATCCCATGACTAACCCAAATCAAGTTCTTATGATTTTGAAATGGTAATGATCGGGACAACTAGTGCCCCGGACTTGACCAGGACTAGCATAGCATAAATTGACGTATAGCTACTTACGTTAACATTATTATCTATGGTGACAAGGATAATTATTTCAAGTTATCAAGGTTGGCATATTAGATATACTAGAACGTCAAGTGGGTATATAGCTACCTTACAACTTTAACATATACGTTTACATGAAATAACGCATGCAATTTGAGTAGTTTAAAGGAAAATAACTTTGCAAGAAATTAGGAGCAAAATGATCAAATGCTGAATCGCCTTGGTCGTAGGCAGGAGGTTCTTGCTGGTCTTGAGGTAAGTCTTCCTGGGGCTCAGGAGCAGCTTCGAACTCTACTCGATCGCGAAGAACCGGTGCAACATACAATAGCAAAAGGACTAATAAGCATAAAATAATAAGCAAATGAACTCCAATTGAACCAAACCGAAACCATCAGAAAGATAATGAATTTAGAAAATTTTAGAAACAAGTTTCACTCCAATCGGAGCTACGACGAAAAAGAACGAGCTCTTCAAAGTTCAAAACTCAGAAAAATCCCAAAAATAACAGGGGAGAGAGAGTCCTTCCTCTGACATGCGGGTCCCACGGGTTTTATTTTAAATTTTCATTTTTATTTTTCGTTAATCGTCCGAGGTGGCGGGTGGGACCGAGGTACTGTGTACACAGTAAAGGGGCGGCCCACTCGTCAGTGGTTCATTCTTTAATACCTGGTTATTAACAGTTTTTAATCGATTCGGGGTCCACCGTCATCCAACGTTCGATTTAAACACGTCCCGCCCATCGTCGCGGCTCCTCGGCGACGACTAACCCCAACGGTTAGTGGCTAACCGGGATTAGGCGGGAGCGAGCTCCTCTTCGGCCGAAGCGCGCGAGCCTCGCGCGGGAGAGAGGCGGCGACGGCGCGAGGCGATGCCCAAAATGGCGGCTCGACCCGTGCGCGCCGGTGGAGGCTCGAATCGGCGGAGGAGCGGGTGAGCAGCGGCGGCAGGGTGAACAGCGGCGGGACCAGGGAGGCGTCGCGACGGCAAATCTGCGGCGAGAGCAATCAAGGAGCAGGGAGCTTCTTTGGGCATCCGAATCTCACCGAGCGAGAGGAGGGCTTGGGGAGGTCCGAGAGGGGGGCGGCGAGGAGCTCAAATGGCGGAGGTGGTCGGCGGTGTTGGGAAGACGAGGCGGCGAGGCTTCCGACCGAGGCACAGCGGCTCGAGGTGGCGAGGATGCTCTGGTGGCGGGAATCGGCCGAGGGTCCTCTGGAGCGGCGGCAGAGAGGTGGCGGAGATGGGAAGACAGGCGCCGACGAGCCGCAAAGGGTAGAGGCCGATTAGGCGAGCCAGAGCTTCTCAAGGGTGAATGGAGCTCGGGGAAAGGGGTAGTGCGGTCGAGGTCCTCCAGACGCGGCGGCGGTGGCGGCCGAGGAGTGGCGGCGGCGGTGGTTTTGCTCGGGATTTTTGGCGGTGGGGAGGTGCGGGTGATGGGCGCAAGCACGTGCTTTATAGCCAACGAGGAGGGTGCGGGAATGCGCGAGTAAATGCGACCAAGCTCCTCCTCGGCGCAATCGAGTCTTTGCGTGTGTGGAGGGCTATCGCCGAGCTAGGCGAGGAGGATTAAGCGGTATTAGGCGCACTCATGGCGCGGATGAGGAGTAAAGACGCGGGAGAGATAAGGCGGTGGATGGCTTGAAGGCGAGCACGGCAGCGCATGGTGGCGATGACACGCGCGGCGGCGGTCCAATCGACGGCGGCGACCACTCATGGCGGCACTTGAAGGCGGGTGGCGTCGGCCGACCTCCGCCATTGATGACGCGGCATTGAAGGCGGGTCGTCGATCTCGCGGCACTGGCCGCCATGGCGAGGGAGGGCGACGCGGAGAAGCTACTGGCGCGGGCACAGCCTAGCGCGCCTGGAGCGTCTGAGGCGCGCGGTGCGCCACGGCCCAGCGCCACGGGGAAGGGGAAGCCGGGCACGCGCGCGCGCGTGGCGAGGCGAGAGCGCGAGGAGCGGGCGTCGGGAGGAGGAAGAAGGAGGAGCGCACTGGTCTGGTGGCCGAGGAAAAGAAAAGGGCAGCGGGGGCCGTGGAAATGGAATAAGAGGAGGGGAGAAAAGGGTTGGCCCACCCGGGAGAAAAAATCAGGGATAAAAATCCAAGGGTTGAAAAGAAGAAACTCAAGGCAACAAAAGAGAAATTTTAAAAATGCAACACAAACTTTAGAAATTGAAATACCAGATTTATATTTTAAACAGAAATTAAATTACTTTTTAGCAATAAGATGACAAGCTCAAAAATAGGACGTTACAATGCTGCACGACTAGGCACAGATACTACCACATGCGTACCATTAATCGCCCCAATACAGTGGTTAAAATGCAGATGAAAATGCGGCTCCTGCAGCCTGCTATGGACCATGCAGAACTACGGGTCCATTGGCCGTACAATATCCCGTACCATTTTTGCAACCACGTCCAAAACCTATTGAAGTGATCGCTAACGTGACATACGAAATGCTCAAATCTATTATGTGCCTGCCAATTTGACTGCGTGGCAGCATACATCTAAAGGAATAGTCCAAGCGCCTCTTTGGAGCTGGTCTGACGAGTTGATCAAAAACCATAGTCCCATACTAGAGTTTTGTGTAATTTATTAAAAACTGACCCCCTCATCCTAAACATGTCCTTGTAAGAATATGGGTTGCTCAGCTACTCCTCGACCCACTGGCCACTGTAGGTCGGTTTTATCGAGCACCTGTTGGGGTGTGTGGGACAAGGACTCCCCCTCGTCATCCCCTAACAAGTGGAGCACGACTTGCTCCGATAGTGCAATAAGCGAACTTGCGGTGACAGAGACGGAGTCGGTATTCGTCTCCATCTTGTGTGACTCACTCAATGATGACATCTGCAAGCATTTCAATTGCTCGTGAGAACATGCGCTTCAACTCATATTTAACAGAGAACATGCAGTTCAACTCAAATGTAACAGAGACCATGCGGTTCAACTCAAATTCCCAAGACAAGCATGCTATTCAATAAATATAATATGGAACATGTAGTTGAACTCATATTATTATAGAAGAATAGAGCCACACAACAGACACCAAATATAACATAGAACATGCGGCAACTCATGTTCCTACAAAATAACAAAACCACATAATAGGCGACACATGGTTCAACTCAAATTAACACACAACATAGTTCTAACTCAAATAACAAGCCGACTATCTAGGGAATATAGGAATGCAAACGAAATGCAACAGAATGCACGATGTGCTTATGCAAGGATAGTTTGTGCAACCGAAAATGGAAATGGGGACATGACGATGTTGGTAGGAAACAAATATGGAATCAAACACATAATGCAAAAAAAAAACTCATTGCTATCAGCTGTTGCACACAAGGCTATAATAACTTAGCATTTTTCTTGTCCATCCAGCTCCTCCTAAGCCACTCCAGCAGGCCCTCTGATGTTGTGAAGTTGTCGAACATCTCACGGTAGTGGGCGTGCATGAAGAATTGACCCGCATAGTAGTACTCATCGCTTCCCTCAGGGGCACCACTTGCAAGGACCACCTTCATCAGCTCTTTCATTTCGTCCTTGGACTGGCTCATGGGGCACGAAGTCGCAAAAATGGTAGAAGCACTATGCCCTCTGGACTACTCGTACAGGTTGACGAAGCGCTCGAGCTGCACATCACGGTACATTTTTCGCGATCTCTTGCCTTTAGGAGACTTTGGCACAAAATGACATTTCTAGTCGACAGGTTGCTGACCTCTGTGTCCCACCGACCATAAATCGGCTCTTCACCAGGTACATAAGAGTCGCATTTATGCATAAGGTGTCCTCGAGCAGCCTCTCCAGGAGGTCCTCTTGTGCGAGTGGTGCTTTTCAGAGTTTTGTTATGTCTACCATACTCTGAAGAGAATAGAAACAAAGGGGTTGTCAGTGCTTCAGCAAACATCAAAGAATGAAAGACAAGGACCTTGGGAAACAAAAAGAAGAGTGTCACCTTTGCTTGACCCTCCAACTAGTTGGCATCAGCAAGAATAATGCTGGTCCTTAGATTGATTCTGAGCCCGGTAGAGCGCAGCTTAAGGGTCTTCCAATGAGCTAAATCCCTTTTAAGAGCATCCCAATTGTTCTTCATTTGCTTCTGATTGTACTACTAACTAGTGCGCTCTTCAAACATACGCACAAGGTTGTTGTACCCCTTAGCATTGAGGCAACCCTACGGGCGATTGCCGGCGTCGAGTTCCTCAAGCAAAGGGCAATGAAAACTATGGTGGCTTCGTCATCCCAGCATGCCATGTTCGCGTGGTTGTCGACCATCTGAGTACCTGCAGCAACGTTGTTGTTAGTTGGCATAAGAAAAAGTGGTGCACAACGCAACAAGCACTAACAAACACAACAATCATGGCAACAAAAGATGAGACATGCATATCGACCTCATCGTAGACCAACAATTGCGAATCGTGCGGAAAAACAGGTAAATGGAAGGTATGGGCACATGAGAGCTTACAATCAATGATGGAGACACGGAGTGAGAGGAAGGTTCGATCGATAGGGGGCGACCATGGTGTGGACGACAGTGCCCGGCTCCACGGGAAGGATGAGTGGTGCAGATGACGATGCGAGCTTCGGCCGACTCACAACGAAGAGCGAAGGCGACGGATCTAAGGGGTCGTAGGGTGACTATATCTGTGGGATAGAGCGGGCCAAAGGAGATTAGATTTGGGGGGGGTCGGAGCCGGGCGGGCAGAGTGGGGGCTGCGCCAGAGAAGAAGAGAAAGGCAAGCGATTTGGGGGGAAAGTACGCTTGTCCCATGAACTTATTGTGTCGGGTGTCCTTGCCTTCACATGCACGCTTGAGATAAGCCACTGCGAGAAGCAACCCGTTTGAATTTGCTTTTGATTCTTTAAGCAGAAGTCAATACGAACATGGACTTAAACTATTTTCTATAAAATTTTCATGAAATTCTGCCGTTTTAGCTGGTAATCAGGGGTGAGGATTGGGCAGCGCTCCAGCCATTAGAAGAGTCAAGCTATGAACGCATGAACGGGTATTATGCACTTGATAGATCAGATCAAGGATATGTGATACACAAATTAGACTATCAAAATGCATGTACGGAAATCATGCACCTGATAGATCAGATCAAGGATATGTGATACACAAATTAGACTATCTAAAGCGTCAACATTATAAAAAAGAAAAAAAGAGTTGATGAGCTTAACTCAGAAGGGTTTGATTGCCAGAATCACAGGCTTTCCCGACCCACGAGCCCATCTTTGAATACAAAACTTGACCTATGGAGGCCCGGCCCAACAAGATCCCCGCTCCGTCGCAGCCCCGGCCCCAGGTAACGACTCCCCTCGCCGCCGGACCCGAATAATTCCGCGTTCCACACTGCCCCCATCCCGGAAATATCCCCAAACCCTCGCCCCCCGCCGCCCCCGACGCCGGCCAAATCTCCGGCCATGGACGACGACGACGCCGCGTCCCCGTCGCCCTCGCCCTCCCCGTCGCGCTCCCCCTCCCCGCTCCCCGTCGCCGACCCCGTCACTGTCGCCGCCGCGCCCCCCGGCCACCTCGCCGTCGCCATCCCCATCCGGAAGTCCAGCCCCTCCAGCGGCGGGGGAGGGGGCGGCAGGGAGGACGCGTGGAGCGAAGGCGCCACCTCCACCCTGATCGACGCCTGGGGGGAGCGCTTTGTCGCGCTCGGCCGCGGCAGCCTTCGCCACCCGCAGTGGCAGGAGGTCGCCGAGGTCGTCTCCTCCCGCGACGGCTACTCCAAGCCGCCCAAGTCCGACATCCAGTGCAAGAACCGCATCGACACCCTCAAGAAGAAATACAAGGTCGAGAAGGCCAAGGCTGACTCCTCTTGGCCATTCTTCCACCGCCTTGACTCCCTCCTCGCCCCCACCCACAAGCCCGGGGGCAATTCTGCGGCAGCGGCAGGCAATTCCTCTTCCTCCAACCCCGCCGCCCGGAGCACCGCGCCTATGGCGCCGCGTGTCAACTTCCCGCAGCGCACCCGCACGCCGCTCTTGTCCTCGGCAGGCGTGAAGCGGAGGCTGCCTTCGCCACCCCAGGCGTCGGCATCGTCGGAGTCGTCCGATGGCTTCCCACCGGAGCCGTCGATGGCGACGGCGAACGGTAAGAGGAGGCAGGTGGAGGAGGCGGACAGCAGTGACCGTGCACAGGGGCTGCGAGACCTGGCGCAGGCGATCCGGCGTCTCGGGGAGGCGTACGAGCGCGTGGAGTCTGCAAAGCGGGAGCAGGAGCTCCGGATGGAGCGGGACCGCCTGGATGCTGCACGCGAGATGGAGGACGAGCGCGTGCAGTTCTTCCTCAAGATGCAGATAGAACTCTCGAAGGCCAACAGCGGCGCCCCTTCCGCCGCCGTTGCCATGGTTGGCAATTCCGCTGCCATTGCCTCTGCCACCGATGGCAACGGCACCAGGAGAACAGCTACGGCCACTGATGTCGCTACCGGCAGCAATCACCATGTCCGGTACCGTGTCAAGGATGGCCGGCACCGCCAAGCCCTGCAGCACCCTCATTACCAGCAGTACAACCAGAACAATGTCGGCGCGGCCGCCACCCACACTGAGAATGGCAGCGATACTGACAACAAGGAAGACGACGAGGATATGGAAGAGGAAGAGAGCCAGTGAAGGCGCTCACACGCATTACGGTGATTTGAAAATTTGTATCGGTTAATTGGCGTTGTCCTGGTTACTAGAATTGCTCCCAGTTAGGCCGGTCCGGGGGCAAGAAATGACTATTTACTAGGTAGTAGTGGTATTAGCAACAAGGAGTAGCAGAGGCATGGTAACTGGTGAAGTGGTAAGTACCTGTGGGTGGGGTGTAACTTGTAGCTACCTGTTCTGTGCTTGTGATGTGATTCTGTGCTGGGAACTACCATGGAACTGCCATGGGATGTCTTATTGTTCTTTTGGGCTACGACGTATAGTTTTTGACTATGGTTAGTCTAATGAATATCGATTGTTGAAAGAAGTCAAAACTAAAAGTCGGCTGAAAATCCGAAAAGAACGGGTTGTAACCTGGTTATGTGACAGTGTTGGCTGTATCTGTGTTTGTTCTTGGAATCAGGATCAGTGTCCAAAACTGTGTCATGGGGGCTCAGCTCTGTTTCCCTGATTGAGGTGCCGTTTCGCCGAAATTCGGCTTCTCTCTTTTGGGCTTTGAAGTTAGGCTTTAAGAGAAGCTACGAAATCTGGGCTCCAAATTTGCTGTCCATTTTGAGCTAGGCTTTAAATTTTTACTTTATTTTTGGGCTTTGATGCCTAAAAGTTTGGCTGAATAAATAGTTTCGAAGCTTAAAAAACTCAAGCCGCGTCCGACCAAAGGGCCTGAGTTAACTGAAATAGCCCTTTCGAATTCTGAATTGTACCTTATGGTCAGCTTGTGATGGAGATCCTTACGCGGAATTGAGCTGTCTTCACAGGGTAAGATT
Source organism: Dendrocalamus sinicus (assembly GCA_036346575.1). Lineage (NCBI taxonomy): Eukaryota > Viridiplantae > Streptophyta > Magnoliopsida > Poales > Poaceae > Dendrocalamus > Dendrocalamus sinicus. The sequence continues at coordinate 22,267,524 of CM070646.1, read as the reverse complement.
CAAAAGGAGATGAGGTTTTGTGGGCTAAATGGTAGGTCTTAGGGCATGTCCAATGGTGACTTATGAGCTAGCTCTAAACATATTATTTCATATTTTAATAGAAGAGAGAGAAAAGCTAGCTCTTGATCAAGAGTTAGTCTCATACACACATTCCAATATTATATGAGGATGTCATGTGGGACTATTCATGTTATGAGCTATGTGCTAAAAGTTAATATCATTGGAGAAGCTATCTTAGAGCTAGTAACTAGCTCATACCATTGTACATGCCCTTATTTCAGACGATGGCATGTGTCTGACAAAATACCTGTACCAAGTGTATGTTACAAGTGTCATTGCATGGATGGAACACTCAGATGCTTTCTTGCTGTACGTAGAATCTGGAGGAAGCAAATTCTCTAGGGAGGGAGCTAGCCCTACCCTTGAGGTCTCTCTCAATTCTGCCACGTGACATAACATGAATCTTGAAGCACCATATTTCTCTTCCCTCCCTCTCAATTCTTCCCCTGCCGCCTCCTTCCCCCACTCACGCGCCAAGATCCATAGCGTGCCCGAAGACGACAGAGTAGGGTAGAGAGAAGTAGATGTGCTCGAAGATGCAAGACTTGTGCGGGCAGTGCGGGGCGAGGCAAGTGAAGGACATAGACATGTCGTGGAGGTCAACGAGGACCACCTCCCTAGGCTCCCTAGGCCCCACCTTGTGCTCATAGGAGGCATTGGTGAGGTCCAGCACATGGGTCTCTGAGCGAACACGATGACGACGTTGGGACGACAGCCCATCACCAAAGGTCGAAAGCTAAACGGGTCGTGCATGGCGAAGAGCTTGTTGGCCGTCAGGAAGAGTAGTGAGTACGCGCCGGTGAGGCGCTTGCACGTGTCGCAGATGCGTGAGAGCAGCGAACGCAAGAACGACGTGGCGATGAGGTGCAGGATGACCTCAGTGTCTGAAGAGGTGTTAAAAATTGAGCCTTGCGCCTCCAGCTTGTTGTGTAGGGCCTGATAGTTCGCATGGTTGCCGTTGTGCGCCACGATGAGCTACCCGAACCGGTACTCAGCTAGGAAGGGTTGCACATTGCGCAGCGAGGCGGCGGCACTGGCTGTGAAGTAGCGCACGTGGCTGATGGTGGCATGGCTGGGGAGCTTGGCGAGGCGCACAGAGTTGCTAAAGATGTCGCCTATGAGCCCTAGCCCCCATCACCGACTTGATCTCACCATTGTCCCCAGCGATAGCTATGCTGGCACCCTCCTCCCTGCGGTGCTGAAGCTTCTATAGGCCGAGGTAGCAAAGTGACGCGACGTCTGGGGTCACCAATGACGCTGAAAACGCCGCCCTCCTCACGGGGATGGTCATCGCCTTCGTCGTCATAGCTAAAGGGCATGACGCGGTCAGGGTGGCTGGCGTGATGGTGTAGCGTGAGAGGCGAGGGCTTGGCAGAGCACTTGAGCTAGTGTTGGTTGGGCGTTGGTGTGGTGGCGGTGTGACGGAGGAGGTAGGAGGAGGCTGTGGTGGTCGGGGTGGTGAGGGAAGAATTGAGGGGAAAAGAACATGAATATGATGCTTCAGGATTCGTGCTATGCCACGTGGCAGGATTTGAGGGAGGTTATCAAGGGGAGGGGTTCAAGGCTCTTCCCCAGAGAATTTCCTTCCAATCTGGGGGTTTATTTCTGCGAAACAAGTCCATTTTGGCTCTTGAACTCTAGTGGGAGTCTAATTTTTACTCTGAACTCAAAAGTCGATTGTTTTTCACTCCTAACTTCCAATCCATACAAATAACCCCCGATTCAATTCCACCCCAGTTGGGGGTGAAAAACAACCGGTTTTTAAGTTCAGGGTGAAAATTGGACTCCGACCAAAGTTTAATAAATTATTAAAGAATTGATTTGCTAACAAATACCAGTTTTCATTCGTATACCTTTTGAATCGGTGATCTACTCTAAATTTTGCATTCTCCGATTCAAGGCTTCACCCGATGCAACCCTATATTTTTCAGGATGATAGCAGTTGATAGCTATATAGTAAAACTGCAATGGTGCTGCCAACCAGAGAGTAGTGGTGGCGGGCTATGTGATTGTGAGAGATGTGTGAGTGGAATGGTTAGAAAAAGTCCTTTTTTGGCCTTTGAACTCTGTTTGAATTCCAATTTTCACCATAAATTCAACCATTGCAATTAACATGTTTCTCGGGGAAATGTGAAGGATTTGAACCCTACAGGAAATTCTACTACGCATGCTTTTGAAACAAAGGAATGCCATCTTATTACTCTTCCTATATGTTCCTACGGAATGGCTCATTCTAGTGGGATTTTGGACGATAACAAACATGAGGTCTAACCTGTATTTGTCACTTGAGCAAGGCAATTCTATCTGCAAATCCCTGTATTTTTCCAATGAAGCTTCCAAACGGCCATTTGGAACAATTCCTTTCGTTTCCTTGTAGCTGTAGGATTGCAGACGGTAACACTTCACCCCGTTCGATGTCTACAGAAACCAATGTCGTGAAAAACGGCCGACTCGGCCGATTACTCAGTGACGGTGGCTAAATCTTCAAGAATAGTACAATCAGAGTGCAATTAACATCGTCAGACAATTAATTGACCGCATAATCCCATTGCCGATTAATCCGCTATTTTTCGATTAATTGTCCATGCTCCTGTTTAATCATGGAAATAGCTTGTTGTTACCCACTAATACAATAAATTAGTTTATAATGTTGTGCGATGTTGTTTATAGTATGTACCATATGGATGAATATGGATGAAGCATAAACAATGAAAGGTAAAACATACAGATGATGTTTTTAGAGTGACAATTTACAATAATTATGGGTAATTAAAATGTCTGTAATTAATTTTAAATATAAATAAATATATTAACAAGAATGTATAATCGTCCATTAAATTTTGATTAATCGGACGTATCGTGATTAATCGCCACATCTGTCCATCCAACGCGTATCGTTTTCCACAACACTGAGGGACCGGCAGGCTGGATCGGACGGGAAAGCTAGCCGCTCGTTGAGATTCATCCATACGCTGCTACTATGCTAGTCCACTTGTACTCCGTTCAGTAAATATTCACGCGATCGAAACGTGCATGCGTACCAACATGAATTACTACCAAATTAAACCATCCTATACTGTTAGGAAATATATAATAGCATAGATAAGTTATGTCTATAATATCTTTCATATCATTTATAAATAATACTAAAGATCGTTCATACAATAGGTTGCTTTTTATATATCTTTATAGATAGTTTCTCTATGAAACAATATATCTTATTTATTATGTTATAGTAACTACTGCATGAGAGATGATTCAATTCTCATGCTCCTTCTCTCTCCTTTATATCATCTCGTGTCCTATGTGATAAAGTTTATAGTTACCTGACATATATCATTGTATATAGCCTTATACAACACAATAATTGAAGTATCACTGATCATGGCAAGACTGAGCTCCAATAATCCAATGCATTAATTTCAGATGTACATATGAACATTACAAACCACTGAAGTATAATTTTCTCGATCATCCTATGGGTCCTCGAGGTAAGATGGGGGGACATCGCAGCGAGGAGGCAAGGAGAAGATCATGTAGTTCTGCATCATCTCATTGCAGCCTGGCCAGCCATGCTCCATCTCGTGCATCTCGTACATGGCATCCATGCAGTCGACAAGGTCCCTGGGGTTGTACCCCATCAGCTCCACGAGCTTCTTGCTCCATGTCGGCGCCAGGTAGTTCGATAGCGGGTCCAACGCCAGCCTCGCCAGGAAGGTCGCTGACGCCGCCACCACGAACGACAGGAGCCAACACAGCGGTAGTGCAGCAGCGACAGGTCAGCCAGGTGGTGCACCAGCGGCCTACCACCAGCTCGGCGGCGTTGGTGGTGCATTCTTCTTGGCGGCTGTGCCTCGTGAAGTGGTTGATGAACGTGTGGGCAGTGCGGCCGCTCAGTCGGAAGCCGAGTGTGGCCACCATGGCATGCTTCGTGTCGAGCATCTGGCACCGGGTGAACCCGTCGTGCTGGGCGACGACGTCGGCATCGAGCCTCTGCGTGGTGCTGTCATCCTCAAACTTGACCATGGTGAACATGACTGCGGTGCCGAGGAGGCAGAGCTCGTGGTGGCCACAGAGCGCTCTCGCTGACAGGAAGCGATAGGCGTAGGGGACGGCACGGTGGAGCGTGCTGGGGGCGAGGTCGTAGGGTCAACAGAACTCGTACATCCAGGCGATGAGGTCGGCACACGTGGCTTCGCCCACCTGACCCCCTTGCACCGTCCTTAGGTAGTTCGGCGAGGCCACTTCCTGGGGTTCTTTTCCATGGTCCAGAGGGTGGCGTAGATGTCGGCGTCGTAGGGCTCGCACAACAGCTATGTGGTAGGACATAGGCACTTGTAACCTTTGTGAAGCACACTATATCCTAAAAAACACACCGCTGCGAATGAAAGGCAAGTTTGCGAGAATTATAAGCCCTGAGATGCAGCCAACTGGCACAACCAAAAGTTCGAAGAAACGTGTAATCCGACTTGGTTCCAAATAAACGTTCGAGAGGAGTTTCAAAATCAATGACATGGCTTGGAAGACGATTGATAAGAAAACGAGCCGTAGAAAACGCATCATCCCAAAAATGAAGAGGGACGTGAGCATTAGCTAGAAGTACAAGTCTAGTTTCCACAATATGTCTATGCTTGCATTCTGCTATGTCATTTTGTTGATGCGTGTGTGGACAAGAGACACGATGAGCAATGCCAAGTTGATTGAAGAAGGAATTAAGCTTTTGATATACCCCTCCCTAGTTAGATTGGATAGCGAGAATTTTCTTGTCTAATGTATGTTCAACATGAGATTGAAATTGGAGAAAAACTTTATACATATTTGCCTGACTTTTCAACAAATAAAGCCATGTAAATTTACTGGAATTATCAATGAAGCTAACATAGTATTTCAAGTTGCCAAATGATGCTCTAGTAGGACCGCATACATCGGAACACACAAGTTCAAGAGGAGCACTAGACATACTATTTGACAGAGAGAATGGCAACTGATGACTCTTTGCCTGCATACAGGCATCACACACATAGTTGTCATGTTTAGATGAACATGATAATTTATTTGACACTATAACTCACTAGACTATGGAGAATGATGGATGACCAAGCCTAGAATGCCAAACCTCAGAGGAAGGTTTGACGACACTGAGAACTCTCTTGACTGTCGAACCAAGGAAAGGAGGGAATTGATATAGACCCCCCTTGCGCCGTTCGCTAAGCAAAATGTCCCTTGTGGCTAGATCCTTAATGACAAAAAAATTAGGGTAAAACTCAAAAAATACTTGATTATCAAACGCTAATATCTGAACAAATAGAAGACTTTTATGTGATTGTGGAACATGCAAGATATTCTTGAGTTGTAAGAATTTTTTAGAATGTGTAAGAATTTGTGAATGACCGATATGAGCAATACCCATACCTGACCCGTTTGCCGCAGGGGCGGATCCAAAGATGGGGCGGGGGCTCGAGCCCCTACCGCTACGGACCTGGAGCCCCCTAAATTTTTAGCCATGGATGTATAATGTAGAAGGGGCTGAGGTCAAGCTGAAGGTACTTCAGCCCCTCCAAAATTTTTTCCTGGATCCGCCACTGGTTTGCCGTATGTATCTGGTCGTTGTCGTTGTAGCATTCCTTGGTGCTTAGCTTATCGAGTTCAGCGGTGAGATGGTCGGTCGCTCCCATATCTGCGTACCAATTAGCATTGACAGAGTAGGAGTTTATCGCCACTCTAGGCAAGCGCTCATCCTGATAGGCATGGTTGAAGCGGAAGTAGCAGCGCAGTGTAGTGTGGCCCATATTGCCACACACACTTGGTAGATTGGGCACCCCTCATTGCTGTGAAAGGAGTGGCCATCATTTCTACGAGGTGCACCATGGAAGGCGCCACGACCGGGCTGGCCACCTCCTTGGCCGTCATGTTTGACAACGTTCTTGAATGGGTAGTTGTTGCCCTTGTTCTTCCAGTTCCCGTGGTTCTTGCTTCCTTGGGTGTTGTCGCCGCGGGAGGTGACATTGACGGAGGAGCTGCCAAGCGGGGTCAATTCACCCTACGACACTAAATGAATCTCATAGCTCTAGAGGTGAGCATACAGATCGTTTAGCGTCATAGGATCGGTTCTGGTTGTCACAGATGTGACGAGTGGATTGTAATCCGCATCGAGCCCTGTTAGGATGTAGCTTATGATATATTCATCATGAAGTAGCTGCCCAATAGTGGCCAACGTGTAAGTGAGCTGTGTTAAGATGAATGGCGCTGCCTGCCCTCAAAGGAGCAGATACTCTCGTATTTATAGATGAAGCAATACATGGCAGGTTACATGGGTGGCTTGTAGCACACGAGAGACAAGGAGACACAGCTCCAAATATACATGATGCTCTTCTAAGAATAGCCATGCACTTCTATGAATAGATATTCACTTCTATGTTTAACATCCCCTCAACGGACGGTGTGCAACTAAGTTCAGATTGCGCCTAAGATTGCGAAGGCGTGACCGGCAATGGCTTGGTCATGATGTCGGCTATTTGATCCTTGGAGGAGATAAAGCGAACCTCTAATTGTCGAGATGCCACACGCTCCCGGACAAAATGATAATCCACTTCAACATGTTTGGTGCGCCGATGAAATATCGGATTTGCCGATAGATAAGTAGCCCCGATGTTGTCACACCATAAACTTGGTGGTTGATTTGGAGAAATCCCAAGTTCACGCAGCAACACTTGAATCCATATAACTTCAGCGGTAGCATTAGCAACCGCCTTGTATTCGGCCTCCGTACTTGAGCGAGATACAGTGGGCTGTTTGCGAGAGCTCCACGAGATGAGATTGCCTCCAAAGAAGATGGTATAACCACGGTGCTGCGCCTATCATCCGGATTGCCGGCCCAATCCGCATCCAAAAGCACCGAGTAATGAGGACTCGTTTTGTGATGCATAGACCCAAGTGTGAAGTGGCATGTAAATAACGCAAGATGCGTTTGATCGCCGCCAATGAGTGGTTGTTGGCGCGAAAGAAATTGTGACACGATTCACACAAAATGATATATCCGGTCTAGTCAATGAGAGGTATTGGAGGGCGCCAACTACACTTCGATAGCGTGTAGAATCTTCAGCTGAGAGAGGATCACCACTTGCTAACATCAACTTATCCGTAGGGAGCATGGGAGTTGAGACAATATTGGAGGAGGCCATGTTGGTGCGCTTCAAAATATCTTGAATATATTTATGTTGTGTCAAGATGAGGCCGGTTGAAGTATGATGCACCTCAATGCCAAGAAAGTAACTCAGTGGACCAAGATCTTTGACCGCAAATTCAGCTTCAAGTTGGGCAAGGAGACGATTTGTGGCCGATGATGAGGAACTCACAATGATAATGTCATCCACATAGATGAGAATATACATCTGAATGCCAACTTTATTAAAAATGAATAATGAAACATCCGCTTTAGAAGCATAAAACCCCAACTGTAATAGCTTGCCACTGAGACGAGAAAACCATGCTCTTGGGGCCTGTTTAAGGCCATATAATGACTTGTCCAGCTTGCAAAGATAAGTAGGATGAGCTGAGTCAACAAAACCAGGCGGCTGTTTCATATAAACATCTTCATTGAGATGACCATGAAGAAATGCATTCTGAATATCAATTTGCCGAAGGGACCAACCACGAGAGACAGCAAGAGACAACAGTACTCGAATAGTGGTAGGTTTGACCACAGGGCTGAATGTATCATCATAGTCAATACCATACTGTTGTTTGAAGCCCTTAGCAACCAAGCGGGCTTTATAGCGATCAATGGAACCATCAGCCTTACGCTTCAACTTGAATATCCACTTGCAATCAATGACATTGAGGCCGGCACGTGGCGGGACGAGAAGCCAAGTCTTGTTCTTGAGAAGAGCTTGAAACTCCTCATTCATTGCGGACCGCCAAAGTGGATGAGACTTGGCATTGGTATAACAAGTTGGTTCTTCATCAGAGGTACGGACTGCTGAATATGTCATGGTGCCGTCTGTACGGACTTTAGGTTGCTGAATATTGTTGCCGAGGCGAGTGCCGCACGGTGGCGGGAGCTTCGCGCGCCTCATCCGATTGGGACGGCGGCACGGGCGTCTTCGAGAAGGCACCGAGATGCGGGCGGGAGCCAACAGAGACGGCCCGGTGTGGGTGATGTCGGGTCCGCAGGGACACGGGCACGATGCCGCCGGGTGTAGATATCGCGCGTGAGGCGGAGGCGAGACCCGAGGCCACAGTCCGCACAGGCGCGCGATTGCGCATCACTGCGTCGGTTGTGGCGAGAATATGCGCGCCGATCCTAATGCCGATTCGGTGGCATGCTCCTCGATTTTCTGCATCCAAAATATCTCAGAGGCACAGGACCAACGGTGATGTATGCACGGGTTAGTGTTCAAATTAAAGCGCTACGATCCGTTTGTGGAGTTGGGATAATATGTGGTTGCTCAACGTTGGATGAAGGGTTCGTGGCAAAGGGAAACTTGGCCTCATCAAAAACAACGTCACGGAAATATATATGCGACCGGTGTCCGTGTCAAGGCACTTATAGCCTTTGTGATTTGCGCTATACCCAAGGAAAACACATGCTTTGGATCGAAAAGAGAGTTTGTGCTGATTATACGATCATAAATTGGGCCAACACGCGCATCCAAAATGTGGAGCCTGTGATAATTGGGTGGGGTTTTGAATAGGCGTTCTAATGGGCACAAGTTATCAATAACACGTGTTGGCATTCGATTAATGAGATACGCAGCGGTAGCAAAAGCTTCATCCCAAAATTTTATTGGCATCGAGGCATGAGCTAAGAGGGCAAGCCCGGTTTCAACAATGTGGCGGTGTTTGCGCTCAGCTGAGCCATTTTGTTGGTGGGTGTGAGGACAAGAAATATGATGGGAAATGCCAAGCGAACGAAAAAATTGATTGTGAAGTTTTTGATACTCCCCACCCCAATCGGATTGGACACATTTGATTTTAGCATCAAGGAGGCGTTCTCCATGAGCTTGGAATTGCAAGAAAATACGCTGGACCTCAGTTCTATCTTGCATCAAGTAAACCCAAGTGAATTTGCTGTAGTCATCAATGAAACTGATGTAATATTGATAACCACCAACAGATTTAGGGGCAGGACCCCAAACATCTGAAAACACAAGTTCTAAAGGAGATGTGGATCGATGAATAGCATTATTGTATGGTAGTTGGTGGCTCTTGCCTAATTGACAAGCATTACATATGGTGTGACTCGATTCCTTAGAACATGGGAGTTTATTCAAACTTAAGATAGACCTAACAACTTGGGTAGAGGGGTGGCCGAACCGAGCATGCCACTGATCTGTAGACGCCTTGACATGGATGAGGGCTTGTTTGAAGGACTCAATGTCGGAGAGCTTGATAGGATAGAGGCCGGCTTCACATTTTCCTTTCAGAAGTACTTGCCTCGTTGCTAGGTCCTTTATGAGAAAATGATATGGATGAAATTCAAAAAATACATGGTTATCACGTGCTAATTTATGAACGGAAAGAAGATGTTTAGAGATATCAGGAACGTGAAGAACATTTTCTAGTGCAAGAGGTCTAGTAGCAGTATTAATTGAACAAGAACCAATATGCATAATGTGCAAACCTGCCCCATTGCCAACTTGAACGGTTTCACCACCATGGTATTGTTCGCGGAGAGCTAGGCGATCGGATCACTCGTGATGTGATCGGTAGCCCGGTGTCGGTGTACCGCTTAGGGTCGACCTTGTAGGAAGTAGTGGTAGCGGCGCGCGAAGGGTTGTTCCTCCTGATAGGACTCGTTCATGCGGTACCAACATTTGATCGCCGTGTGGCCCTCACGGCCACAGATCTGGCACGGCGGGCGCTTAGGCCTGCCATAGCTTGGAGTAGATCGGCCACCACGTCCACGGCAGTGCAGACCACGTCCGCGGCCACGGCGAGCGGTGCACCGCGACCACGCCCACGCGGCACCTGTCCCCCGCGGCCAGCAAAGTTGGTCGAAGCGCCAACGTTGAGGCGCGTCTCGGCGTTGTGTTGCAGCTGACGAGACTCAAACGCCAGGAGATGCGCGTAGACGTCGTCGAGGGAGAGGGCTTCAGTCTTGGTGGTGATAGACGTGACGAACGGATCGTAATCCGAGCCAAGTCCAGCCAAGAGATACGCGATGATTTCATCATCACGAAGAGGAGCATCGGCGGCAAGTGCGGATGCATAACCCTTGATCTTGCGAAAATAGTCGGCAGCAGACATATCCCGCTTCTTCGTCGTGGCAAGATCCACGCGACTTGGACGGCGCGAGCGCGCACGGCAGAAGAGAACATACGTTCCAGCGTGTCCCAGGCTTCTTTGGCGGTGGAGGCAGACACCACATCAAGAAGGAGGTCCTCGGTCATGGAGGAGAGAAGACCACTCAGGAGTTGCTGGTCCTGATCATACCACCGGTCATATGCCGGGTTGGGAACCAGTTCAGCGCCCTCAGCTGTGGAAGACGCGACGAGCTTGGGTGGCGCGGAGATGGATCCATCAATGAACCCGATGAGTTTAGTGCTTCGCAGATAAGGGAGAAGTTGAGCGCGCCACAGCATGTAGTTGGTTTTGTTAAGACGAATGGTAACAGCATGATGTATAGGAATCGGGGCAAAGGTAGATGACATGGTGCTGTTCCTGGCGTCAGAGGTGGTGGAGGGGGAGGAAGAATTGGTGGTGGTCGACATTAGGAAGAAAGAAAAGATTATGGCTCTGATACCATGTTAAGATGAATGGCGCTGCCTGCCCTCAAAGGAGCAGATACTCTCGTATTTATAGATGAAGCAATACATGGCAGGTTACATGCGTGGCTTGTAGCACACGAGAGACAAGGAGACACAGCTCCAAATATACATGATGCTCTTCTAAGAATAGCCATGCACTTCTATGAATAGATATTCACTTCTATGTTTAACAAGCTGCTTTATCTTGTTGAAGTACGAGGACACCGAGGAGTCTCTTTTCTTCATTTTGGTTAACTGGAGACAAATCTGCATCATGTTCGCTCACGATTCCGAGGAGAACACGTTCGAGGGCACTCCACACACCCCTGGCAGTGGTAAGAAGAACCACCTGAGCGAGCACTTCCTCAGTTAGTGACCCAAGAAGATCGCTAAGGATCTATTGATCCTGTTGCTCCCACATTTGGTATTCTGGATTGACGACTTGTGTCGTCTCGGTGCCGACGATCCATGCGATCATTGCACTTGGCGCTAGTTTTGTCCCATCGACGTAGCCGAGCAAATCCTAGCCCCTGAGGTCGGCCGTGACTTGTGCTTAATTTCCATAGGAGGTAGTTGGTGCCAGTCAGTCAGATGGTCACCGTGGTGCCGAAGGATGGCACGGTATGACCGACATCAGCGATAGCTCCAAGAGACATCTCGTCGGTGATGCTTGAAAGCTCTAATACCATGAAGAAAACAAAACTTTAGAGAAGATTTTGTTTGAGTTTTGCTCGGTACCAAATGTGATAGCCATCCCTTTTTTTTTATGTATTCCATCAATCATGGATTACATGAGAATTACAAGGTTAGGATCCTATACATCTTGCTATACATACGTCCTAAGGAGCGCTCCTCCTCCCTGAGCGCTCCTCCCTCTCTGAGCGCTCCTACTCCCTACCTGAAGCTCGCCGTCTCGCCGTCGCCGGAGCGCGTCACCGGTCGCCGGTGGCCGCAAGGAGGGCGGCGGCGGGGCGTTTTTCCTCTCGGGCCTCTCCCCTCAGTAGGCAGTGAGCTGCCATCCCCCTGCCCGGATCCCGCCTCCTCGCCGTCGCCGGAGCCAACGGCTCCCCTCGCCGGCGGCGGATCCGGCGGCCTGGTGGCCGGATCTGGCGTCTCTCAGCCCAAATCTGCGGGGGGAGTGGCGGCGGGCGGCCTGGGGCGTGTCGCCATTGTGAAGGCTGGAGGCGCACTCCTAGGGCGCGAGCGCGTGGAGGCGGCCTCGGTCCCATCCAAGCGCCAGCGGGCCTCCAGCCCAGAGTACCACCTCCGCCGTCCTGCTGCGGGCGGTAGGCGCAGCGGCGGCGCGCGCGCCGCTTCCTCTGCCGCCCGGCGTCGCGGCTGGCCCGAGCCCGCGCCGCCAGGAGGGCGGTGAGGCCGCTCGTGGCGCGCGCGCCGCCGCTGCGAGGTCTTTTTGTCGCGTCGCCGGAGGAGGCGCGCTGTTGTGGCGGATGCGGCTGCGAAGACGGCGAGGAGGAGGTTGACGAGGGGGCCATTTGTGCTAGCAGGGTGGCTCATGGTGTCCACGGCGCGCGGCGGGGAGGAGGAGGTTCGTGGCGGCGGCCGTGGAGCTCTTTGTTGCGGCGGAGCCGGGGCGTCTTGGTGGTGATCCTGGAGTGAGAGGGCAGCGATGGAGCTCGGCGCCATCGAGGATTAATATCAGCAACAGCAAAGAAATCAAGAACCCCAAGCGGACGCGGACCCGTGGCTCATGCCCCTGGATCTGCTCAGTGATGGCGCATAGGCGTCGCATGGTGGTTTCTACAGAGGCGGATTTTGCAGGAAGCAGCTCATCGTGGAGTTCAAGGGTGGCTATGCCATGGCCTTGAGGCGAGCAAGACCCCGGTGTGTTGGTGGCGGTCTAATTTGTGGCTGGGTAGTGCGTGGGGTGCTTGGAGGTGCTGGCGAAAGCCTTGCCGGTGATTTACCGGTCTCGACAACGATGACGCCTTCGGGCGCCATTTACCTTCCTGGAGGTGTTGTCATGGCACTCCATAGTCCTCATGTTTGCTGATCTCCAGGTGAAAACCTTGCCTCGGTGAGGCAGGCGGCGTCGGCGACCCTAGTCGCCTTCTTGGAGGCGTCGCCTCGGAGGTCCTTATTCACGCTAAGTAGTCCGAAGTTGGGATGGCACAGTCGGATGGGGTTAGAGACTTGATTGAAAGCAAGGATGGAGAAGAAGTTCTGAAGTTTAGTCTTTCTAGCTTTTTTTCATAGTCCTTAAGCGCTTTTCTTTGTTGTTTTTTGCTCCTCAGTTTTGAGGTTTTGAGCCTAAGAGCTCGTGTTACCTTGGCTGCGTGTAACCTTGGCTGCGTATATCCCTCGTGGATATAGAGGCCGGATTTTATATCCTTTATCTAAAAAAAATACATCTTGCTATACAAGACAAACACGTTATGTACAAATCCTAACCTTCTATATCCTAACTTTCTGTACATTTCAACATATACAAGGCAAACACGATATATGTAAATCCTAACATTCTATATATTTCAACAAAGATGAGCATGGCATGCTGCTTGAGGGAAGCATGACATCCATGCTGGGTCGACCTAGTGGAGGGAGGTGGTGATGGATGGATGGTGTTGTGGCTACGAGCCAAATAGTAAGTTAAGAGACTAAGGGCCTGTTTGGTTGGTGACTAAGTTTGCCATGCCTAAACTTAGGCAATATATGGCTGCCACGGAAAGTGTGGCTAACAAAATCGAAGCCACACTTGTGGCAAAGTTTGGCAAGAAACTGAGTCTATGACGTGTGGGGCCGGGTGCTAAGAAAGTGTGGCATGCCACAGTTACGTCAGTGAACCAAACAGCTACCTAAAAACTGTGGCACGCCTAACTTGTGGCTAGGCAATTTCTGGTCATGAACCAAACAGGCCCTAACAGAGCGCATGCATGGTCGAAAGGTGGAAGAGGGACTTATCCGTCCCTTCGCAAGTACGGGGAAAGAAGAACCAAATGCGGCCTATTTTCGATGAGGCTTATTGTTTTTTTCCTACGGATTGTTAGTATAATAAATAGTAATTATTAAAAGAATTTAAAATCAAACATCAACTGAAAAAACTGAAAAGAGCATTAACCATGGGCTAGCTAGTCTGCCAGTGAAGATCAAATTCATGGTGCAAGGTGTAAAACGGAAATTAAAAGAGCATAAAAAAAAATCAAAAGACCAAGTCTTTATTGGAGACGCGGGGAATCGAACCCCGTGCCTCTCGCATGCGAAGCGAGCGCTCTACCATATGAGCTACGTCCCCATCTGTTGAGAGGTCCTTACATGAAAAATATTAGGACAAAGCAACGATCAGCCGCGCGCCTTGGCGTCCACTGGCAAGCAATGGAGAGAGTTGTGCCTCTGCAGAAAGATTATACGTATAGCGGGTTTGCGGCTAAATTACGTCGAGCAGTCATACGTTCCGCGGGGTTGGGCCTCCCCGCTGAAATATATCCAGCCCACCGCGCTCGGCCTTATCTCTTCCCTTTGCTCCCTGTGTCCTCCTGGGTTCCCTGTGCAGCTAGTGATGTTACTGTGCATAGTGAGTTGGATTTAGATATTTTTGACTGAATGGCTGTAAAGTAAAACTTCGGAATGGATTCAGAATGGCCGAATAATGAAATACTACGGTCACGAGAGGTGCCTATTGACCCCGAACGGTCTGGTATCTTAATAAGCGAAATGCCCATTTTGATAACTAGCTATGGTTCTGGCGGTAAGCTAGTTTTTAATTTTCTTCTTTTATTTGGTCTTTTTTGGTATCTTAATATTTACTTTTTCACAATTAAAACTGCAAGTTATTCTTATAATTCTGATTAATTGTAATTGATGTATGAAATGATCTCAGTTGTAATTTAAATTCTGTACTTACTGTATGTATGGCAATGGTTGTAATAATATTGAGTTTCAGTGTATGTTGTAAATTGTATTACTACACTTTGCACTCTTTTATTCAATTTAACTGTTGTACAAATTCGATAGTTGAAATGGCTGCGACGAAGATGCTAATTATGTGGTTAATTACAGCTGACAGCACGAGAATTACGATCCTAAACCTTTGCACACACTAATGTATAGCAGCTTTCGAATAGTCCCACAAGAGCTAACGCGTTATTACGATGTCTATTTCTAACCCTCTCAAGAAAGGAATGCCCACATGTTAAGCACACACTGTTCTAGCATCAAGGCTAGCTAAATAGTGGCTATTCGTATACCCTTTGCTGTAAGAGGACGAGCCAAAAGTGATGAGAGAGTATTGAATTGTGAATGAATCCCTCGCAAAGAGAAAGTGAATGAATGAGAGAGGAAAGCATCCCCATGCCCCCCATCGAGGCTCTTTGTATATGGAAGAGGTAGAGGAATGCATTCTTCATCTTGCCCCTCTACTACATGACACAGGGAAGGGCATTTTGGTACATTCCTCCTTAATACAATATGTCAACTGATTTATACATACATACATACATACATACTCCGTAGGGTCGTCCCTAGATATCCACTACTGCCTAGGGGATGAGTTACCCCGACAACACGCACGATTTAGCTGAAGTTACTATTCTTGTTGAGTTGGTACGTTACATGAATTGCTAGAGCTATTACTACTTTTGATCATTGTTTTTCTCTAATTATATGTTTATTTAATATTATGAAAAATATAACGATCTACAAGTACTTTTTTTTTATAAACCTACTAATATTATCTCCGCCTAACAAATCCAGACACTTTTTTTGTGTATATTAGTGGTCACTAATGAGGATTCAAAAATCGGAAGCGGAAAAATATCGTACCCCATCCGGTATGGGTTAGCAGCTTTAAACCGGCCAAATTTTATCAACTAAAATTTAAACCTAATATTTGAATTTAGATGGTTTTCGGCCAGTTACTGCCCGTTTGATTGCTTACCGGCCAATTATCGGCCAAAATTACTGTTTATCAATTTAAATTTTACATTTTAAATTTTAGAACTTTTCAGACCAATAATGTTTACTGGTCTGAACCGGTATGGCTGGTTACCATTGGTTTCTTTTTATCCTTGGTCACTACTCATCATGACACAAACAATTCTATGATGACTAGCACAGTTTTTGTTTCCCAGCAAATTAAGGACGAGTACTAATACGCCATACAAGGTTACATTGAGAAAGTGTCCAGTGGCGGAGATTGGAGAGAAATATCGAGGGAGCCAATATAATGAAATTCACTTGCTAAGCTTTGAAAGAAAAAGGGCTAGCTAGTTTAGCATTTACTTACCACTTAAGAGGTAAAACGAAGTACTTGCTTAATAAATCTTCTGCCCTCTGCTAGTGTTTGTAACGAAAACGCCACCACAGATCCATAGAAAATACAAGAGATACATGCGTTGACCGGCCAAATACATCAACGGTTACGAGGGGCAGTTCGGCCATTCGCTGGACTTACTCCCCCGTCGCTTCGTGTCCTTTTCTTTTCTTTTCGCATGCGAGTTTTCTTTTCCTTTTTTTTCTTTTCACATGCGAGCGAGAGCAAAATGGACCGCGACAACAACTCGGTTGGGACTAAAAATGGCGCAAAACCGTTGCTATCGATCCCAAGACGAGAGCTCCAACTGCAACCAGAATAGAATCGTTTTCGGGATCAGGAGGCCTGCCCTGCCACCCAATTTTAATTAATCTATCACCTCGTTAAAATAACTGGAATCTAGTGTCCTAGGCAATCTTTACACCAAGCTTTCGGCTAATTCCATCGAGCCTAATCCGAAACTTCACCTAAACTAAGCACAAGGACGGAATTAGGTGTTGATGCCGCTCATATCCGCGAGTTATTCATCCCTTTTATCCTTGCTGTCCCGATGTGAAGGAATCACCAGCTTATCAAACTGTCCGCATGGAATCTTATATCTTCCTTTTGCGACAGGTATGCGCGCAAGAAAAAAATCTCCTCGAGACCATTGGGAAAAACGACGTGGGAGTAAGCTATTTGCCCAAAAAGAGACAACGCATTTCCACTGAAACATATCAGGAAATAAATACCATTTTTTCAAGTTGTTCATATGAAAAAAAGATCTTGTATTAGTATAAAAAGCATATGGTAAGACGAAAGATTTACTACGGCTACTCGGCACCCCCTCCCGTCACAAAAATATACTGTTTTAGATATTGATATGGTTCTTAAAAGCACAACTTTGATCGCTAATTTTTATTATTATATTTTATAAAATCCAACAAAGTTATAATATTTTAGAAGTACTTTTCGAGACTAATGTTTATACGACTTTTATGTATTCAATCTAGCAATTAAAAAGATATCATAAACAAAGCTTCGAAATTTTGACTGCACTACCCAAAACGGCGTGATTTTCTACCTGGAGGGAATAAACCGTAACGATTCTGCTGCAACAGTGAAATTAATGACTTGGGTAATCACAAACACATAATGAGACAATTATGTCCACATACTTTTATGTGAAAAAATGGTACTACCATCGAGCAATAACTTTTTGTACATCGGTTGCATATGTCATCTTGTCTTATCATTTGCAGCCCAAAAAATAATAAATAGGGTGCACCAAAGGAAAGAAAGGGAAGGTTTGCTTGTCCTGGATAAATATTAGACCATATACAATAATATAATATCAACTATCTATAAATTTTATTACATAAAACATAAGATGATATGAAGGAGAGAGAAGAGTATAGAGAATTGGGTCGTCTATTATGCAATAGTCGACTGTAACATGGTAAACAAGATACATTGTGTTATGAAGAGACTGTCTATAGAGATATAAAAAAGACAACTCATTGTATTTTTAGATAATAGATAGAAATCCGGCCTCTATATCCACACGTGGATATACGCAGCCAACAACAACTCATTGTATGATTCGTATTTAGTATCGTTTATATATGATATAGATGATATTATAGATAACAGTTATCTATATCTTTGTACATGTTCTTATGGATGGGTTCGATCTGACTCATGACTTATGGTTTTTGTACTTTGCTACAGTACGTAGTTTTTAAACGGTGCGTCTTTTTAAGATTAGGTCTACAAGTCGATTATAGTACACATTATACCGACTTCAGCTATATCGGATAAAATCATATACAACTATCTCCCTCTTCATAATATCTCTTACAAACAATCAAAATTCAAAAACTAAAATAATACGCTACTGGTCAAATAATCCACCCTATATAACCACCAGCCCGCTTCCCGTGCGTACAGTTGTCATGCAAAGCGCGACACACACACACACACACAGAAACAAACACGCAGAAGCGAAGCGGTCGCACGCACAGAAACAAAACACAAGCAGCGCCGAGTCCTCGCTCGATCTCCTCTTCTTCAGGCCAGTCCAGAGAGAGAGGGGGAGCGGAGCTGAAGCGGTTGTTCCTCCTCGCCGTCCTCCTCGGCTCGTCAACTGTGAGCTCACTTCCCTATTCTCTTTCCTCGCCCTCTTCCCGACCGCCTCATCGTCCTATCCAGTCTTCGGTTCCTTCAGGTTTGCCGGTAGTTTCTTGCAGAATTGCGCGGTTTGTTCCTGTTTCTGCGAGATGCAGAGTTTTTTTTTTTTGTGTTGTTCTTGCGTGTTTCGCGAATCTGAAATAGAGAGATTTCATTTTCTGAGGTGGGAAATGGAGACACTTTTGGTTTGGGCACACGCGACTGTTCGGTGACTTGCGCTCCCGCTGTTTCTTGCACCTTTTCCTTTTGTTTGCGGCCGTTTTGTTTCCTTCTGTGCAGACGTTCTGTTTAGGTAGGCTTGGGCGCTTCCTTTGTTGCCCTTTTATGCGAATGATTTTTTTCTGGTAGGCTTAGTATGTTTCTGTTCTTGATGAGTCATGCATTCTAGTGACAGATCCTAAATTTCTGGTTAGTTCCATTTGTTGTTCTGATGTTCTTCAGATTTGGGCAAAAACCCTGATGACTCAGTGCTATCGTTACACCGTTCTGTCTCATGAGCCATGGCTTACTTTGGACTCGCACATTTCTTTATGCACCAGTATGTTCGGATGCAAACGGTCTAGTGTGAAATTTTTTTTAATAAGGGTTTTCTCTTGCAGATTCCTCTTAGTGGACAATTCTGAATGTAACTCTCAGATAACTAGAGAGAAAAAAATAGGTACAATTTTGCAGGAGTAGCAACTTGTCCTTTAATCCGAATCGCCTGGTTGACCATGTTAGGCCATGAGTACTAAGGTAGTACATATATAAAGTTTTATTAGCGAACACAATTTTGAAATCATTGCGTTCTGGATCTCAAGTTGAACTAGAGGCAACCCTGATTTATCCATTTATAGATATCTTGACATGGCTGCTACGGTGCTACCTCTGCAACTCCTCTTTCTTCATTCAGTTACCGATAAGAGCCTGTGTTATCTCTCCTCATATTCTCATTGCGTTCATCTGATTTTTTTTTTCCAAATATGTCGCAGGATTCTTTTTTCGGTGGATTGCACAGGGGAGTGCAATGGGCGGCTTCTTCGATCCCTTCGTCCCGTCGCCGGCGTGGCCTCAGGACATCGTGTTCACCGGTTCATCTTGGACAGGAAGCGCTTCCCCTCTCGCCGATTCTTCGGCTGAAGACATAGAGTCGCACCTCCAGAACGGCCCCTCACCGGCGCTCACGCACGGCGGCAGCGCGAAAGAAGCCGCCGACTGGGCCGTGTTCCCCGGCGAAACCGTGCTGTCGCCTGTGAAGCTGCACGAGCATCTGCTGCAGGCCGAGCTGCAGCAGAGCGACGACGTGACGTACGGCCTGAGCTTTGCGTTGGGTGGCGCTGCGGACCTCGCCCTGATGGCCGGAACGCTAGGCTCGATCCTGAGCACACCGTGCCCGGTATCGCTCACCAACAGCGCCCAGGTCATCTGTAGCTCAAACGAGAGCAGCGGGAGCGAGCAGTCCGGCCTGCCTCAGTTCCTCATGGGAGAGCAGCAACCCGTGTCGGCGTCGGCTGCGTGGCCTTCGGCTTACACGAACGCTTCTTCCATGGAGGGGGAAGAGACATCGCGAAGCTTCGGTTTCGGTAGGATTCACAACGATGATCTTTTGCATGAGGCAGCCTGCACCCCAAATGGGAAGAAGTATCAGCAGCTCGCCGCTGTGCCCTCAGCAGCACAGCTGCAGCTACATGTAAGTGGCCGGAAAGCATAAACCTTGAATCGAAATTTCTCTTAATTACGACATGTTCTTGCATGCGGTGGTGACTTTATTTTGACATGTTATCCTTGCAGGATGATGTTGAGTTCAACACTGGAAAGCTGCTATCTTTCGCTCCTGGAAAACAAGTTACTCCGAGTATGGACAGTCTGCAGATCAATCAGAAGGTGAGGATGAGCTGCTTAATGGAGTATTTTGTTTGGTTTTTGGAGACATGTTTGATCTGGAGTGCATTTGCTCTTTGGCTGATACTAGTACCGGTTAATCGCTATCGAAATAAAGCTGCACAGTACTAGTTAGCTGACGGTTGACGCAGAATCGGACCGTGATGATGCGTTTGTTTACCTAACCTGATTGCAACATTTGCAGGAATTCAGTGGTCTTCATCACCTTAACCTCTCCTCGCTAGTTTATGGGCCACTTGCACCATTTAATGCAACAGGAGCGACACATAATCCTAAACAGGTTTCTGTCTTTCTGGTATCTGTTGGTTGCTAATTTGTGTGTCAGCGTTGAATCTATCTATTAACTGATGACATGAATGACATTCCTGTATGTATGTACAGTTTCCCGAAGACAGCAGTGGCAAAAATGGCTTGATTGCTCCGTTTGTGAATGGATCCGAAGTACCAAATGGCAATGGGATTTCTGGGAATGGAGCTCCCAAGCCTCGTGTGAGAGCTCGCCGAGGACAGGCCACCGATCCACACAGCATTGCAGAGAGGGTGAGTCAATTCATGATTCTTGTTCTGACTGAATTTAATCAGTTTATTCAGGGCATCAGATCCCAACGGGCTGTTAAACCCTGTGCTTATGTTTGGTGCAGCTCCGAAGAGAGAAGATTTCTGATAGGATGAAGAATTTACAAGAACTTGTTCCAAACTCCAACAGGGTACTTTTTTTTGCTGAATTAACCCTGTGCCAGATAGTTCAGCTCTCTTTTTCCGTTCAATCGACTTCAGTTTGTGGTAGTGTTCTGAACTTGCATATCTGCTGCGCAGACTGACAAGGCATCCATGCTCGATGAAATCATCGAGTATGTCAAATTTCTTCAGTTACAAGTCAAGGTTTGTGCATCGCCGCAATCACTCGGTTTCACATAACAGCCCCCGGCGCGCTTCTCTACTTATGCCAGCCATTGCTGTCGTTGAAGGTTCTTAGCATGAGCCGGCTGGGCGCGACCGAAGCCGTCGTTCCACTTCTGACAGAATCTCAGACCGAGGTGAATTACAAGTTAATTCATAATACATTGTGCTTTTAGATTTCATTCTTCTCTTTACTGATGTAACGGACGTAGAAATTGTACAGAAATGCTCCAACTTGTTTGCAAATTTGTAATTTGCTGATGATGCAGAGCTCTGGGCTTCTCCTGTCCCAAAAATCAGGAGAAAGGCAGGCAGGACTAGCAGCAGGAGGAGGGGGGCTCCCCCGATCCGAGCTCCAGGACAGCTTGGCCTTCGAGAAGGAGGTGGTGCGGCTGATGGAGGACAACATGACGGCGGCGATGCAGTACCTGCAGAGCAAGGGCCTCTGCCTCATGCCGGTCGCGCTGGCCTCGGCGATATCGAGCCAGAAGGGGACGTCGTCTGCCGCGGTCCGGCCGGCCGGCGGTGGCACAGACAATGGCGTCGGCGGCGACAAGGATGATGTGAAGAGAGCGCTGGACGGACTGAAGCCGCTTCTCAGCAGCCCAAAGGAGATGAAGTCTAGAGCCTAGGTGGCTAGCTAGAAACTCTGAGCAACAGCTAGTCCAATAGAGACGAACTCATGGAGCCATCTGACCGGTGCTTTGATCCCTGACAATTTGCTAGTACTATGTTTCCCAAGTTTCTGTTGCGATCGTTGGTCTGGACCTAGCTTACCTACCTGTGAAGGAATATCTGAGCCTTTTCTCATTGCAAGAAACATATTAGAACGAATTTCTCCCTGATTTGAGTAATTTGCTTGAACAGCACCTGTAGTGGACGGCCTACAGCATCTCTGTTCCCTAATTCGCATTTCGCTATATAGGCTAGATTCAATTGTTTCATCTGGAATTGCGCATTGCATTTTCACTGGTTGGGAACAACACAATCGCACCATTCTATCTTGCGTTTTCACTGCCAATTATTTCAGCTGCAACTGCAATTGCGTGAGCAACTTGATACCATCCTACATACTGATTGGGAACAGCACAATTCCAAGAAACAAAAGTGATTCGTTTCAGTCGAGTTCCAACTCAGATTAGGCGGGATTGGTTCTTTCATGAGTACATTAATGGGAGGAGCTGTTGCTTCTAGTAATTCCCTAGCCCTTCCTGGCGAGCAGCTGCGCACGGAGATCGGCCGAGTCGACTTCGTCGAAGAACCGGTTCTCGGGGATCCAGTACCCCGTCTTGGGGTCCCTCATCCAGAAGACCTCCGTGCTGGACGCCGCCGTGCTCCCACCCTCCGCCCCTGCAATTCTCGCCGCCATTGCCGCCGGCGCGCGGTGCTGCACCTCCGCCCCCGCCGACGCGGCGTAGCACCGCCGGCTGCGACGCCAAGAAAACAAAGAAACAGAGCATCAAGACACGCAGAAAGCAACATATCAGATCACGGAGGCGGAAGAAGAAGAAGAAGAGAGATATATATCGACGGGAGGAGCCGGCGGGGGGTACCTGAGCGAGAGCAATCTGCTGATGGGAGCGCCCGGCATTGCCCTCCGCCGCTCTCGTCTCCTGTCCCAAGGAAGAGGTGGGAGAGAGCGGCGATGGCTTGCTCTGTTCCGCTCTGCCGCCTCCAGCGATGCGTGCCGTGCGTGCGTAGATTTATGGGAGGACGCGCGGGAGAGGCCAGAGGGGATGGGCCTTCGTTTGGGCCGCGTGGGTGGCGTGGCGCTAGGGTTTTGCCGCCGCCAACGTCAAATTGCCGACGCGTTGAGCTGCGCCACGGCGGTACGTGCGGCTTTTCGTTATTCCCCCCCTTCTCCACGTAGGTTACGCCGCTTCCCTACACGGTTGAAGCACTAGCAGATCCAACTAGGCATTCGGTTGAAGCACTAGCGGTTCGCGAGATGGCCGGGAGAGAAATTCCTAAGCAGCCACTTTTTAGAGCATGTACAATGCAAGATGCTTATATATGAATGCTTAAAGAGAGAGAATATAGCCACATCATCAAGCACCCATGCAAAAATTATTCCCTCCAATGCAATCATCTCTTCCATGGGTGCTTAGATGCTATATTTTCTATTAATAGAATCAGTTATATACATAAGCATCTACTAAGCACTGGTGCTTATTTAAGCATCGATGCTTCAAAATAAACATCTTATCTATCCTATGTGGCAAGAAAAAACAGTTTTTCATTGCTAAGCACCTCTCTAAAAGCCTGCATTGTACATGCTCTTAAGCTGCTACTTTTGTATTGCCTATGGGGGAGCTAGAAAATTTATAATAGATATGCATACATCACGCGTATAATTTCACAACCTTATATAAAAGTTCCGTAACACCGTAACCGTAACATATAAGTTCGAATAAAATAGTTCAAATAAGATATTACATAATAAGAGATTACAAAATATGTAATAAAAGTTAGAACACTATTTTACACGTTTTCATCCCTTGGAAACGCTTAATTATATATTCTTCACTAACTTTCAAGAAGATACCACACTCAATAAATGTAACTAAACAATCATTTAAGAATTGATCGCCCATGCTATTTCACAACTTGTTCTTCATAAGATTCATCGTAGAAAATACTCTACTAACACTCTCTGTCGCTAATATTTGTTTAATTTTTTCTAAATTATATTTATTTAAGGATTTCACTCTTGAATTCATATCGAAATGACATTGCTAATTTTATTATATTTTTATACTGATGTCAATTAAATTTTTGTTGGAATTTGTGCACAAATCCAATTGCTAATATGTGTTTAATTTTTATTCTAAATTATATTTATTTTGGGGTTTTACTTAGTGTTGTGGCTACTGACCAAACAGAGAGAGATGGTAGTGGAGAGTGATGAAGATAAGTGTAATAGCCTGGGTCCTCCCCATGGCTTGCTCGTATATATACATACACATGAGGAGTGCTTTTCTGATTATACCCTTACATCAGTTATCCCCTGCAGAGCGGTTATGTCATTACACATGGCCTATTCAGGCCTTATAATCTCCTACCAGAACTCTTTGGTTTAGGTGGGGCCACCCCTACGACAGAGCCTCTCATGGTGAAGGGCTTCACAGGCCGGGCCATGTCGCCGAGTCCTTTGGCCCTCCGTCCCTGCGGCTGTGAATTCTCCAAGCTTGTGGTTGGGGGCACAAGTCTGGTATGGTGGTAGCGGAGGTGGCGCCTAGTCGTAGTAGGCGTGCGCGCGCTCGTCCCCTACCCTCGAGCGGGCGCGCGGCCGGGCGCCCAAGTCGAAATAGACGCGCGCTCCGCCCCTACCTTCGAGCGGGTGGCGTGGTGGCGCCCAAGTCGAAAGAGCGCGCGCGCTCCGCCCCTACCCGTCGAGCGGGTGGCGCTGGTGGCGCCTAGTCGGGCAGACGCGCGTGCTCAGTCCCCCCCTCGAGCGGGTGGCGCTGGTGGCGCCCAAGTCGAATGAGCGCGCGCTCGCCCCTACCCCTCGAGCGGTGGCGGCGAAGGCGGCGCCTGGTCAATGGCGCGCGCCGTCCCCTACCCTTGAGCGGGTGGCGTGAAGTGGCGCGCCAAGTCGGCAGACGCGCGCACTCCGTCCCTTACCCTTCGAGCGGGTGGCGGCGATCTTTGGCGCCTGGTCGGCGAGGGCGCGCGCTCCGTCCCCTACCCTCGAGCGGGTGGCGCGGCTGGCGCCCGTCGGCAGACGCGCGCTCCGTCCCCTACCTTCGAGCGGGTGGCGCGGCGCGCGCCTGGTCGGCGTAGGCGCGCGCGCTCCGTCCCCTACCCTTCGAGCGGGTGGCGCGATCGCTGTCGGAGCTTGGCGCCGATGGTTGCGCTCGGGCTGTTGTGACCTTGCGTCTCGAGTGCGCTTTTAATGGCGGTGGAATTACGCCGATGCTCGGCCGGCAAAAAGTCGGTGTCGCGTCGTGCGATCCGCCATGCCGCAGTGGGGCACATGGCGACTCACGGCATCGTGCGCCGTGGGATGTGGCGGTTGCATGACCGCGGCCGTTCGCCTCGCCCCCAGAAGTTGGGCGCGTGTTGAAGAGGTAGGGGCGTGCGGCGCCGCAGCCACCTACCGGCAGCGGCCCTCTAGGCCCAGCGGTTCTTCTTTCCAAATCTTGGGCACCGAATCGCTGGGAATTTGATCCGTCGCATCTTTGAGCCACAAGGCGGCGGCGGCCTTTATAAGGTGCTAGTGTTGAGGTGGAGGCACCCTTTCTCGCTTTGCTTTTTGATCTGCCGTTTCGCTTGCGCCCGTGCTAATTGTCACGCCAGTTGCTCCTTTGCCTGCTTCTTCTTCTTCTCTCGTCGCGAAGAGCGATGGCTAGCCCTGACGACGCCACCTACCACCCCCGCTGCGGTTCCTTGCCTAGCCAGGGCGAGGTGACCCATCCTTCCCAAGAGTACAAACTGGTGCCGCGGGGGAGCTCGCGCGCCAACAAGTGGTGGAACGCGATGGAGCACTCGGGAGGCTCCTGCTCCGCGTCTGTTGGGGAAGAGCCGCATGACGGAAGGGACGCTGCAACGACTCGTGGATGAGGGGAAGATCGTGGATCGCAGTGGGGCTCGCTTACCCCGGCGGGACGAGACGGAGCCGAAGCCCGGGGCCCTGGAGGCAATTGTTTTCGTCGCGTTCTTCGATGCCGGCCTTCGGATGCCCTCCACGTTGTTTGTGGGCGAAGTCCTGCGGGCCTATAAGTTGGAGCTAGCCCAACTGACGCCCCACGCGATACTCCGCCTATTGTCTTCACGTGGCGTCGCGGGCGGAGGGGTGGCGCCCGGCGCGAGCTTATTCGCCACCCTGCACGACGCACACTGTCGACCCGAAAGGTTGGCGGGGCGGTGTCCAACTTCGGCGGTGTGGACTTCGTGCTCCGGGCATCCTGCGCGACGTTGTTCCCTGTGGCAGCCTCGTCAGGGCAGTGGGCGTCCTGCTGGACGCGGTGGTGGTTCTATTACACCGTGACCGAGAAGAAGCGCGAATGCGATGCGGCGGGCCGATCTCGTTTAACAGCACGCCGAGTCTGAGGCGGAGATTGACGATACGCGGAAGCTGCAAAGCCTCGTCGGTGTCGCCCGTCGAATGAGCGTGCGCGACCTAGCCGAGGAGTTCACGATGCATGGGGCAGCGCCACTCTCCTCCCGGGGGAAGTATGTTGTGCAGAATGGCCCCCGCGAGGATGGGTTCGATCCCTCCGTGTCTCGGCTGGTTCCGCCCTCCGCCCCTTGTAAGTCGCCAGTAGCGCCATTGCATCTGTTTGGCTTCCGCCTAGCGGCGTGATCTCTGCGATGGCTCGGTGGAAGATGCGGAGCGCGCGGTTCTGGCGCGCCTCGGCCGTACACGCTTAAGGAGCAGGGCTCGCGAGGCGCGGTCAAGGCGGCTAAGCAGGCGGATAAACCGCACTGCGAGGTCAGAGGAATTGCCGTGCCCGGCGTGTGGTGCGGAAGAGCTTCTGCCGACTTCAGCGCTCGGGATGGTGATAGCCCTACGGGGCTGTTTCGCGACGCGGGCCCGTTCCGGCTGCCGTATCGACCGGCAGCCACTCCGCGGCTAGCCCACGAGATGGGGCGCGCGGCCGCGGTGGGCACGCCATCTTGCCGAAGGGTGCCCGCCGCGGATCCCCGGCACCTTCGCCGACGCGTCCACGAGCGCGTGCTCGCTCGCGGCTATCGTTGAGTTGGGACCGTCAACCGGGGTGGCGTCGTTCTGGCGAGCAAACCACGGGGGCGGTGCGTTATCAACGCGGCCGACGGCGGCGTGCCCTCTGCGAGAGGAACCGTGGGGCGGCGGTGGCCGAGCTGGTGCCGCGGAAGAATCGTCTGTGCCCCCACAGCGAACGCCTCGACGCGAGCCCCGCCGCCGACGAGGGGTCGTCTGCTGTTGCGGGGCCTTGCCGCGGATTCGGCGGTGGCGCCGAGAAGACCTTCTCCCGACCGTCGAGGCGCGCCTCCCCACAGGTGGTCGACCGGCGCCACCGCCACCGTGACGAGGGGCGCAAGAGGTAGGTGTGAGTCCTTTCTTCACACGACTTGCGAGACTCTCTCCGATCCGCTCGCTCATTCTCGCCGACATCGCGAGACGATGTCTCCGTGACGTGGCGAAGGATCGGCGGCGAGGTATGCGCGGTCGGGAGCCTCGTGCGAGATGCCCGCGGTGTCCACTTCTTCTGGCGATGTGGCGTGGCGCGATAAATCTGGCGTGTTGGGGCGGGCTCGCTCGCTCGGACTTTCTCCTCGCCGGAGGTATTTTGCGACCTCACGCCGCCGCGCGAGCGTGCCGACAACGACCTCAACCGAGAGGTGCTTGTCGTCATCGCGCGGGGACCTCTAGCGCTCGCGTTGCGAGCCTCAAGATGAGGTAAGTATGTGCGCCGGCTTGTAAGGTACCGCTGGACGCCGCGATTTGTTGCTTGCGGACGCTTGCCTCGGTCGGTCCCTTGACGAGGCCGCGTTCGGGAGCGGAGGGCTCGGAAGTCGACCTCGCGGAGCAAACATCGCTCGCCGCGAAGGATGAAGAAATTCGTGCGCTGGAGGGCGCCACGGTGGCCGCACAACTGCGGCCACAGGCTCGAGCACCGCGGCGGGAGCGCCGCCGTGCGGCGGTCGCCGTCCTAGAGGGGAGAACGCCCGGTGGCGGAGTCTGCCGCCGAGAACCACCTTGCCTTGGAAAATGCGTCCATATCGGCATGGCGGGCCATGGAGTCTCGAACCAGCCCTTCGAGATCTGCGTGCGTCCGAGTGCGGATACCACGCACAGCCGAGGCCTGCCGAGACGCCGGGCTGATCGAGGAGGGCGGCGTTGCTCTTCGTGGCGCCAGAACCTTTGGCGAGCACTGCAGCTATGTTGGTGCGTGCTTCGCCCTCGCCTTGCTTCATACTCGTGGGTGTAGGCATACCCATGAGCTAGCGAATCCTCAACTGGATCCTCCCGACCGACCAGAGGTTATGTCGGACGCCATCCGCTCCATCGGGCCTAGCCTGCGAACTTCCACCAACGGATGCGGGGCGCCGGGAAGGTGCGGCGAGTCGCCGTGCAGCGAGCGTTGCATGGGGAGGGGGACCTCCTCCAGTGGCTTGAAGGGGTCCTTCAGCGCCGCGGCGACGACGGCGCGGGCTCGTCCGCACCGCGCCAAGGATGAGCGGTTGGTCGGGTAGGGTAGGGGGATGATGTGCGGGTTCTTACGCTTGTGACCATGTAACCCCTTTGCTTTTACAATGGGACCAAGTAGTACTTTATGCTTGGTGTTACCTGCCGCCGGACGTGGAGAGCGGGTTTGTGCATCTTATTTATACTCCGTGGAGTGGCGCGTGCGGAGGCGAACCTCGACGCTACGACTTCCTTTATAGTCCGGAGACTCGCGGCGTGAGGCGGGCCTCGCCGCCACGTAGTATTTAAAGTCCGGATCGTGCGCGCGAGGCGAACCTCGACGCCACGCCTTCTTTATAGTCCGGGGACTCGCGCGTGCGGAGCTAGGCTCGACGCTACGTCTTCTTTATAGTCCGGGGACTTGTGCGTGCGGAGCTAGGCTCCACGCTACGTCTTATTTAAAGTCCGTGGACTAGTGCGTGCGGAGCTAGGCTCGACGCTACGTCTTCTTTATTGTCCGGGGACTCGTGCGTGCGGAGGCGGGCCTCGCCGCTACGTAGTATTTAAAGTCCGGGGACTGGTGCGCGCGGAGGCGAACCCTTGACGCTACGCCTTCTTTATAGTCCGGGGACTCGCGCGTGCGGAGCTAGGCTCGACGCTACGTCTTCTTTATAGTCCGGGATTCTTTATACTCCGTAGAGTGCGCGCGGAGGCGTCCCCCCGCTGCGTCTTATTTATACTCCGTAGAGTGCGTGCGGAGCTAGGCTCGACGCTACGTCTTATTTAAAGTCCGTGGACTGGTGCGTGCGGAGCTAGGCTCGACGCTACGTCTTATTTATAGTCCGTAGACTCTCGCGTGCGGAGCTAGGCTCGACGCTACATCTTATTTAAAGTCCGTGGACTGGTGCGTGCGGAGCTAGGCTCGACGCTACGTCTTATTTATAGTCCGCACTCTCGCGTGCGAGCTGGGCTCGGCGCTTCGTCTTATTTAAAGTCCGTGGATCGCGTGCGTGCGAGCTAGGCTCGGCGCCACGTCTTATTTATAGTCCGCGAGACTCGCGTGCGAGCTAGGCTCGGCGCCACGTCTTATTTAAAGTCCGTGGATCTGGTGCGTGCGAGCTAGGCTCGACGCCACGTCTTATTTATAGTCCGCAGACTCGCGTGCGAGCTAGGCTCGACACTACGTCTTATTTAAAGTCCGTGGGTGGTGCGTCGCGGCTAGGCTCGACGCCACGTCTTATTTATAGTCGCGGACACTCGCGTGCGAGCTAGGCTCGGCGCCACGTCTTATTTAGAGTCCGTGGACTTTGTTACGCTTCGGCGGACAGGGATGTTCGAGAACAAGAACCTTTATTGAACTCCCGTTTGCGCGGCGAGCATCGCCTAACAACGGTGGTGGCTCTACGCCGCTTTGCCCCGCTTCTAGGCGTAGTATCGCCGCAACCCGTCCGCGTTCCATGTGTGCGGAAGGCTTGTCCTTCGAGCGTGGCGAGGCGGTACGCCCCGCCGGCAATGCCTCCGTACGATGTACGGGCCTTCCCACTTGGACTCCAACTTGCCCACGGTTTCCGCTGGAGCGCCACTCGAGGCGAGATCCCGGGCTTGAAACCCGCGGGCATATAGAGCGGTCCCGAGCACGCATTATCCGCGCGTACTTCTCGACATGGTGTCTTGCGTCGCCGTATCCGTCAAGGAGGTCCAAGGACACACGGCGCTCCTCTTCAGTGCTTGGGCGAGGACCCTCCGCGAGCCGGCCTTGATTTCTCGGCGTCACCGCCGTCACCGAAAAGGAGCTTAAGCGGCGTGAATCCGTCGGGCGTGTTACCGTTGCAGCGGCGACCATAATGAAGGGCTACGGCAGGCTACGCTAGCGCAAATTAATAAAAATTCTACCCGTAAACCAAGATCACTGCGATTATAGATCACGGAATTACCACTAGACGCGCAGTGCGGAATTGATGCAACGACGTCGGGCGAGTAGTCGTACTACGTCGATGCAGCACGTCGGGGCAGAGTAGTCGTACTACTTCCTTGTCCACGTCGCGGCGTCCCACGTACAACTCCTCTATTGCGGTTCGTCCAAACGCTACAGATGCAGCACCGCCATAAGTATCCACACGTACGGGAGGAAGCGACGCACGCCGGATTACTAGATTCGCGCGAGCGACCAGGGTGTGGGAGGGGTGGCGGCCAGGGTTTGAGGAGGTTACGGAATTGTCTCTCCAACCCTGTGCGCCCTTGCCCTCCTTTTATAGACGTCCTTACAATGGGCTTCTACGAATGGAGGCCCATTAGGACTCAATACCTAGTCTAACCCGGATCCAATCCGAATTAGGCTTCAGCCCTTAAGTGTGTGACCCTATAGGTTCACGTATGTTTAGACATGACGCGAGTACACATACTAGGTCAATAGTTGGTAGTGGCCTCTAGCAAGACGTGCCAACTCCTAAACATACACAAAGATCATATCGGACGAACCATCACAACTTTATGTACATGCCAATCCCTTTGCCTCACGATATTTGGTCGAGCTCCAAACTGACCACTCTTTCTCGATCCTGTGATTCGGAATCCCTTACTAGGTTAACTCTTAACCTTAAGTAGCATGGCCATGCATTTGGATCCGATCACTCGAGGGCCAGAGATATCTCTCGGGAAGAGAGGGCAAATCCCATCTCGACCGACCATGCCTCGCAAAGCATGCTTCATGACAAACCGAAAGCTATCTTTATAACTACCCGATTCTGAGTAGCGTTTGATAGCCCCTAAGTAGGTCGATTCACATCTCAAGTACATGCGACAATCTCAGGTCTAAGGACAAGGCGTACACATTGTGTAGAGAGAGAACCATAAGTATAATTGTTATGTCTCATATTGGGTCAGTCCAACCCCATGTTCTAAACATGTGTCCACATTATTGGTTTGACATCTCCATGTCTATGACCTGTGAAACATGGTCATCAACCGATACATGTGCTAATCCATTATTCACGTGTGTCCTCACATGAACTCTGACCAGGGACAACTTTAGAATAACCATATAAGTAAAGAGTTTCACAAACAAGTCACATACTTGTTAATCAACACAAAGGCAATATTCAAGGAACATTTATTAAATCATGGATACAACGAAATATCATCTCTATGATTGCCTCTAGGGCATATTTCCAACACATAGAACGCTGTGAAGCTCGCTTGGCCACTTGCCCTTCGGCAATCCAACCAGGCGCTTTTTGATGGCGGCAGAAATGGCGCCATTCGCCCGTTCGACCGCCCCGTTGGACTGGGGATGCCCTACCGAGGCGAATCGGAGGGTGATGCCCATGCTGTCACAATAATCTTTGAAGAGGGTGGCGTCGAATTGCAGGCCATTGTCGACCGTGAGCTCCCGAGGCACCCCGAAGCGACATATGATGTTTTGCCATAGGAAGCGTTGTATGGCCGCAGAAGTTACTTTGGCCAGAGCGATCGCTTTTGGCCACCGAGAAATACTCGGTAGCGACTACCACGAACCGAGGTCCCGGAGCTCGGGCAAGTGGTCCTACTATATCGAGACCCCGCGCCCGATGGCTACACCGAGGAATTGGGTTGAGGCTTGTCGGGCTGCGAATGATGCGCGCCATCCATCGGCACCCTTGGCACCGACGGACGAGGTCTGGCGTCGGTGATGGCGATCGGCGATGAAGCCTTGTCTCAACGCTTGCCGACTAATGACCTTGGCGCCAGTGGGATCCGCATACGCCGCGTGGATTTCCGCCAAGAGCTCCTTTCCTCCTCGCCGAGAGGCGCGGCGGAGCGACGTGCAAACCCCTTTCTTGTAGAGTGTCCTTCAAAACTGGAAGGACCGTGCGCGGTCTTTGCAATCGTCGCAGCTTCGCCGTGGTCCTCCGGCTCGGCGAGGCCTTGTAAGAAATTGAAAATGGGCTCGCCAATCTCCCGCCGATCAATACGGTGGACAAGTGCGCCCCGGTTGTCTCGCGCGATGGCCGCTTTGCTAACACCTCGTAGAATGCCCCGGGGCGCTTCTTGGCCGCCGCCTTGGCGAGGGCGTCGGCTGCTCATTCTCCGCCCGGGATGGCCTTGACGGTGACACCCAAAAGTGCCTTTCCCTCGCCTCACCGCCGCGAGGTACTTGGCCAACTCGGGGTCCTTGGCTTGATATGACTTGTCCACATGGCGGCCACCAGCGCGAGTCGGTGCGGACCAAAGACCCGTCTCGCGCCGATCGCCTTGAGCCGCCAGCCAAAGAGTAGTGCCTCGTATTCACCGTGTTGTTGGTGGCGGGAAGGCAAGGCGCGCCGAGTACAAAGAAGCGCCGTCCCTCGGGCGTGATGATCACCGCCCCTACGCGCGGCGGCGACGGCGTAAGCTCGTCGATTGTAAGCGTCGAGCGGGATCATCGTGTGTCCGCCGAGTTGGGCGGCGGGGTCCATTTGGCGAAATCCGCCAGACTTGGGATTTAATTGCCATCCGCGGCATACGTCGAGGAGGAGGGAGCGAGCTCGCGCCTATTTACCGATGCGCCTGTGGACTCCTTGTTGTGTAGCATCTCGCAGAGGGAACGAGGAAGGCACTATGATCGGGTGAGCTGTAAAATAATGCCGAAGCTTCACGGAGGCCATGACCAGCGCGATAGGCGAGCTTCTCAAGCTCGCAGATCTTGTCTTGGCGCCTTGAAGGGCTTCGGAGACAAAGTAGACGGGCGTTGCATGGCGCCTTCCTCTAAGACGAGGACGGCACGACCGCGGTGGCCGACGCGCGATAGAGCAGAGGGGAGCCTCGTGCCGGGCGACAGTGGGAGGCTTGCCAGTGTCGCTTGAGCTCGTTGAAGGCCTTCGCGATCTCGTCCCAACGAAATCCATCGCACCCGCGGTGTCTTGAAAACAAGAGCCCGCTCCGCCGCCCTGGATAGGAAGCGCTTAAAGTCGCCATGCGCCCGCCACCTCTGGACCTCCTCGTTGTCTTGGGCGGTTCCATACCCGGATGGCGTCTACTTTGTCGGGGTTCGCTGGATGCCCGCCCAACACGAGGAAACCTAGGAGTTTGCCCGCTGCACTCAAGACACACTTGTCGGGGTTGAGCTTGATGCCCGCCTTCCGAGGTTGTCGAAGGTCTCACGGAGGTCCCGCCGTGTAGAGCAAGTTGCCGAAGTTTTGACCACCACGCCATCGACATAGGCTTCAATGTTTCTCCCGAGGCGGCCAAGGCAATGGCGACGAGGCGGGTGAAGGTAGCGCCCGCGTTCTTCAAGCCAAAGGGCATTCGACGGCGTAACGTCCCAAGTGGTGTGATGAAACTGGTCTTCTCCTCGTCATCTTCGGCCATGTATACCTGGTGGTAGCCGGAATAGGCGTCCAGGAAACTCATGAGTTCGCACCCAGCAGTGGCGTCAACCAGTTGATCGATGCGCGGCAAGGGTAGTTGTCGCCGCACGCCTTGTTGAGTGCCGTGAAGTCGATGCACATGCGCCGTGCCCCGCCGCCTTTTGACTAGCACCGGGTTAGCGAGCCATTCTGGATGGTGGACCTCGCGGATGACCCCGGCGCGAAGAAGCTTTGCCACCTCCGCTTTGGCCGCCTGCTGCCGATCCATCGACATACGCCGGAGCCTCTGCTTGACCGGCTTGGCGTCGGGGCGGACCGCCAAACGATGCTCGATTACTGCTCGGTCTACGCCCTTGATGTCCTCCGGGGACCATGCGAAGATGTCAACGTTGTTCAAGCACTCGAGCAGCTCCCGTTCGACCCGGTGAGAGCCTCGCCAATGGACACAAGCGCCCCTCCGCTCGAGCGGCACCTTCTGACGCCGCCGGCCGAGGCTTGGGCGCCCACCGGAGCGGAGGGCCCATCGTCGAGCGCGCGGAGAGGGCATGCACCGGCGATGCGGACGCGGCTCGCCGGCAGACGTCTGGCGAGTCCTGGTCGCCGAAGATGGTGATGACACCCTCGGCCCGGAGCTTTACACACAAAAAGGCGTGGTGCGGATTGCCTCGAAAGAGTTGATGGCGGGTCGCGATGCGGCGTTGTAGGGGTGTGGGATATCCACGACATCGAAGGTGATATGCTCGGTCGGATGTTACCCTTGTTACCCTCCCGACGGAAAGTGACAGAAGGGACACGTGCCCCGTGGCCTCAGCCGTTGACCCGAAGCCTTGAAGTGGAGCTCCCGCCGCTCTAGCCGGCCAGGGGATTGCCATGCGGTCGAGGGCTTCGCAAATAAGATGTTCACGGAGCTTCCCGTCGACAGGACGCGCGACTTCGCAGCATGCTATGTGGGCTGGATGACTAGAGGGTCTTGGTGAGGTACTCCACGCCCTGGCGTCGTTTAAGTCGAAGGTGATGTTGCGGGCGGCATCCACGATTCTGTTGCTCCGGGGCTTTTGAAGAGGAGCCTCCGGTGATGACGTTGACGGTGTGATGCTCGCGCGCTCGATTCTGGTGGCCCGTATGGGGCCATCCCTTGGTGCCCCACGGGGGCCGGGGCCGAGGAGGCGAGCCCGAGATCCGCCGTCACCCTCCGCGGCTCCATCACCGCGATGCATGCCCTTGTGTAATGATCGCGTGAGCCGTGTACCTCGCACCACTTGCCATAGTGCAGAGCTCTTGCTCTGCGTGGGGTTGGCGCGCATCAAATCCGCCCTCCGATCCCGGTCTCCCCTCCGTGAGGCGGTCGGGTCCTGTCGGCGCCTCGGTGGCGAGGACATGGTGGGCCGCTGCGGCCGGCGCCGCGGCGCGCCGAGGTTTAGGCTCGCACCGTGAAGAGCCTTCTGCACCTCGGCCTCACCGCCTCGGGAGGGCCTCCTCGGGGCTTTCGCCACGGCTCGGCCGAGGAGGACCACCCGCCCGACCTCGCGCGGGCGCTCCTCACGGCGAGGCCGAGGGTGTGATGCGTCTTGCGCATCCTCCTCCACCCGCGCATACTCGTCCATTTTGTCGAAGAGCTTGGCAAGCGCCGTGATTGGCCTCGCGCGTTGTATTCGCCATCGGGCCCGGCGAAGGCCCTCAGATGGCTGCACTAACGATCGTGGTGTCGTTAACATCGTTTACGGCGAATCTTGGCGGCGCTTGAAGTAGCCCCGAGCGTCTCGAGGGTCCTTGCTTCACGCGAAGAGTTGGTCCGCATCGATTCGCTCGACATAATGTCCTTGAAAGTTGCTACGGCCGGTCGCGGCCGCTCCCACGCGTAGATGGAGCCCGGCTCTATGGTAAAAACCAAGAGAGCGCCACTCGTGCGGAGCGGGAGTCCTTCGCCGCGTGTCGTCTCGCATTTAACTCGCGAGGATCCGTGTCGCCTTTATGCGGTCGGTGATGCGAGGAACTTGAAGTCTTGGGCCACGCCGCTGCTGCAGCCCCGCCAAAGCGGGATTCGGATCCACACGCCGCGACGCACGCGGCCGACGTGGGGCTTCGCGACTGTCGCCCTCTCCGACGTGGGCTCGGGACGCGACCATCGGCGCGCGCTCGCGACTCGAGCCTCCGCATATCTCGACGGCCCGCAAAGGTCCCCTAGCTCCCGCCGAATGCATTGAGAGCCGCCGCAGGCACTTTCTATCGCCGGTGCGGCGGGTCGCCGATACCCCCAACGGCGGGTGTGTGAGGACGACGGCCGCGCCGCGAGTCCCGAATCGCCGGCCGCTCCATCGTGGCTACTCGCGCCGCTGGTCCGCGCCCGCCGGCGAGGGTTGCTGATGGGGGCGGCGAGTCGGTATGCCGTTGCGTCGGCGGGATCGGTTGTCGCTGCGCCGTGCCGACGTCTTTGACCGCGGGGCCCGTCCCGCAACGCCGATGGCGGGCGGGTCGTCGCGGTGCCGTGTGAGGTTGGTCGCCGCCGCGAACGCCGACGCGTCTCGGCTACGCGCGCTGCATCGGCACCGCGCCCACCGCCGCGATGCCGGCCCTCGTACTCATACGACGCCCGAGCCGCCGCCTTCTTTCCCTTCGCCGCGTGGTGAAGCTTTTTGGTGCCATCTTTTTCCTTGGTCTTGAGCTTGTCTTCGTCCTCCCACGGACGGCGCCAAGCTGTTGTGGCTCTTGACCAAACAGAGAGATGGTAGTGGAGAGTGATGAAGATAAGTGTAATAGCACTGGTCCTCCCCATGGCTTGCTCGTATATATACATACACATGAGGAGTGCTTTTACGCTTATACCCTTACATCAGTTATCCCTGCAGGGCGGTTATGTCATTACACATGGCCTAATCTGGGCCTTATAATCTCCTACCAGGCCTGCTGGGTTTAGGTGGGGGCCACCCCTACGACACTTAGGAACTTGTGTGGAAAACAAATTTCTAATTTTATTTAATTGACTATGATTATTAGTTATTTAAGGATTTTATTTTGGAATTGTATGAAAATTAAAATACAAATTTTCTTTGTTTTCTATTTCAAATTACAATTTTATTGGTTGGAATTCATGCATAAATACAATTTCTATTTTTTATTTTTATTGCAATTTATAGTTAATTAGATATTTTAATTTAGAATTCGGATCATAATCGAATTGCAAATTTTATTTTATTTTTTATTCTTAATTTTATTTACTTTTTGTTGGAATTAATGTACAATCCAATTGTTATTTTTTGTTTAGTTGTTATTTTGAATTATTTTATTTAATTTTACTTAGATATTCGTATGAAAATAAAATTGCTAATTTTAATTTATTTTTTATTCAGCATTTTACTTATATTTGATATAGACTCTTTCTTTTAATGTAGACCGTTATAATGTAGATCTACCATGATCAACGGTATGGATCTTTCTCTTTTTTCTGCTATTAGCGTAGAAATTTCTACCCATTGAGAGCAAACGTGCTTTTTCTTTAATAATATAATAGATTTCAAGATCAAACACAACTGTTTGCGAGAAATATGAAAATGACAAATTCCATATGAATAGTGATTTTTACTGTTTGTCGCTATTCATTTCCTTTGCTCACTAGTTTTATATCTTCCAAATGTGACCGAATTTGATCTTAAAATTTTATATGGTTGTAGAATATATCCTTCTATACATCTTCTAATTTTTTTTCAAAATTGCAGAAAAATTATA
Organism: Dendrocalamus sinicus; assembly: GCA_036346575.1. Lineage (NCBI taxonomy): Eukaryota > Viridiplantae > Streptophyta > Magnoliopsida > Poales > Poaceae > Dendrocalamus > Dendrocalamus sinicus. The sequence continues at coordinate 22,230,342 of CM070646.1, read as the reverse complement.
CATAATTAATACATAGATAGCACCGTAAGAAGGGATAACACGAGATATTATTTTGGGGGAAAAACGATAGCATTATAGCAAGCGCGGACTAGGAAGGAAGGAGAAAATTGATCATTTGCCACTTTGAAGAGTGGACTTCGCAAAATTGCCACTTTTAAAATTGGCTTCGTAAAAATGTCATGCAGTACATTTACCTCTTGATTACCATACCATTTGAGCCATTTAACTCATTTAATTTTTTTTTCTAATTTTAGGAGCTGGAAAAGACCTTTCTACCCTTGTTTATATATTGCTCTGGAGTGCGCGCGCGGAGGCCGTGCGCTTGGCGAGGGTGGCGCGGAGGCCGGCGTGTGGGAGACCAGTGGGGATGCGGTCGTTGCTTGGTGGGGATGCGATCGTTGCTTGGCGGCATGCGGTCGTTGCTTGGTGGCGACGTTTCACCTTTCAATCCAAAGTCCATGCAGTGCAAAACTTAGCAAGGGTAGAAAGGTCTTTTTCAGCCCCTGAAGTTAGAAAAAAATATTAAATGAGTTAAATGGCTCAAATGGTATGGTAATCAAGAGGTAAATGTACTGTATGACATTTTTGCGAAACCAATTTTGAAAGTGGCAATTTTGCGAAGCCTATTCTTCAAAGTGACAAATGATCAATTTTCTCGGAAGGAAGGCCTCGAACATGGCCGCACAGCAGGCAGCGAGCTAGCCTTGTCACCAACTTGTCGTCGGCAAGCACTATCACAAAATGCTACTAGTACTCTGCGTTTCGTTAAACCTCGAATCAACGATCGAGCTTGCAAGGCTGGCTACCACCCTGCCTGCTATATAATACAACTTTGCTTGAAAATGCTTGGCGTCGCGTGAAATGTGAGCTAAAACGAGGAGCTACCAGCAATATGTCATGTGGGGGAAACACTACTCCCGCAAAGCCGGTCCTCGTCACCAAATCCACCAACACACCCCACGCAATCCACCGCTGCATCGGTGTCGGCCTCCATGGCAGCGCCGCCCCCAGCTGATCTCACCATGGCAGCGCCGCCCCCAGTGGATCTCGCGGCCATCCTCCAGACCCTGGTCGAGGCCGTGGAAAATCTGAAGACATCCGTCGCCGAGCTCCAACAGGAGCGTCGCTCTGACTCCTCTTCATCAGGCGCCAAGCTCTTGCTCACTGGCGAGCACCACCATGACCGGCCTCCTCGCTTCCAGAAGATGGATTTTCCGAAGTACGATGGTAAGACGGATCCACTGGCCTTTATCAATCGGTGCGAATCCTATTTCCATCAGCAGCGCATCATCGAGGAAGAAAAAGTATGGATGGCCTCCTACAACCTGGAGGACATTGCCCAGCTATGGTTCATCCAGGTGCAACAAGATGAGGGCACTCCTCCGTGGCGGCGTTTCACCGAGCTCCTGAATCTGCGGTTTGGCCCCCCCTGCGATCCAACCCGCTCGGCGAACTGGCCGCCTGCAAGCGGACGGGCTCGGTGGTCGAATACCAGGACCGCTTCCAAGCCCTTCTTCCGCGTGCCGGACGCCTCACGGAGGCCCAGCGCGTCCAACTCTTCACCGCCGGCCTCCAACCACCACTAAGCCTCGACGTGGAAATCCATAATCCGCAGTCCCTGTCGGTCGCCATGAGCCTCGCCAGGAAGATGGAACTCCGGGAACAACTGGCCGCACCTGCCGGGCCACCACGACCCGCGGGCAGGGGTCTGCTGCTAGCACCGCGCGCCCCCCTGCGTTTTCCGCTCCTGCAGCCGCGACACCAACCATCACCGTCGAGGGCCGACCGTCAAGAAACTCTCCCAGTCCGAGATGGAGGAACGCCGGCGGCTTGGCCTCTGCTACAATTGCAACGACAAATTCAGCCGTGGCCACAATAAAGTTTGCCCACGGCTCTTCTTCTTGGACTTCGCCGACACCGCTGATGATGATGGCAGGGAAGAGACGGAGGCGCCGGATGACGCGCCCCTCATCTCCCTCCACGCCATCGCGGGCATCCGCACCAGCGAGACCATGAAGGTCTTGATTAAACTGGGCGGCGCCTCTCTCCACGCCCTGCTGGACTCGGGATCCACCCACAACTTCATCGCCGAGGACAGCGTGGCGGCCACCGGTCTCCTTCCCCAGCGCCGTGACTCTCTATCCGTCACCGTCGCCAACGGAGACCGCGTGCCCTGCGTCGGGATGTTCCGCAGCGCCCCCTTCGCCATCGAACAGGAACACTTCACCGCCGATTTCTACGCCCTTCCGCTCGCCGGCTATGACATCGTGCTGGGCACCCAGTGGTTGGCAACGCTGGGCCCTATTCTGTGGGATTTTGGGCGGCTCTCCATGTCCTTCTGGCGAGGTACTCACCCCGTGTGTTGGCATGGCATTGCCGGGCCAGCTAGCCCACGCCTTCACACGACCACGGGCGGCAACCTTCTCGACGCGCTGCTGGCAGAGTTCCAGGACATCTTCACCGAGCCAAAGGGGCTGCCACCGCCGCGTTCCCACGACCACCACATCACACTGCTGCCTGGTGCTGCCCCGGTGGCCGTACGCCCATACCGATATCCATCGGCACACAAGGATGAGCTGGAACGTCAGTGTCGCGACATGCTGCAGCAGGGCCTGATCCGACCCAGCTCATCGGCTTTCTCCTCGCCGGTCCTCCTCGTCAAGAAGGCGGATGGCTCATGGCGCTTCTGCATCGATTACCGAGCGCTCAACAGCATCACCATCAAGGACGCCTTTTCGATTCCGATGGTCGACGAGTTGCTGGACGAGCTGCACGGAGCGCGCTACTTCACCAAACTGGACCTCCGGTCGGGCTATCATCAGGTTCGAATGTTTCCCGCCGATGTTCCTAAGACGGCGTTCAGAACGCACGACGGGCTCTATGAGTTCCTCGTCATGCCTTTCGGCCTGGCCAACGCTCCAGCAACCTTTCAAGCGTTGATGAACGAAGTCCTCCGGCCTTTTCTTCGTCGCTTCGTCCTGGTGTTCTTCGACGACATCTTGATCTTCAGCACCAGTTGGGTGGACCACCTCCGCCACATCCGCACCGTCCTCTTCGTGCTTCAGCAGCATCGCCTATTCGTGAAGCGTTCCAAATGCACTTTTGGCGAATCCAAGATCGCGTACCTCGGCCATGTCATCTCCGCCGAGGGCGTGTCCATGGACGCCGGCAAGGTCCAAGCAGTGCTGGAGTGGTCGGTGCCCACCACAGTTCGGGCGCTTCGCGGCTTCCTCGGCTTGGCAGGCTACTACCGCAAGTTCGTTCAAGACTACGGCCTCATCGCCGCTCCCCTTACTGCCCTATTGCGCAAGGAGGGGTTCGGCTGGTCCAACGCGGCCACAGCCGCTTTCGCCGCACTCAAGACGGCGCTCACCACAGCCCCCGTGCTGGCGCTTCCGGCCTTCGACAAACCGTTCGTGGTCGAGTGCGACGCCTCTTCGTCGGGCGTTTGCCCTACTCAGATAAGCGCCCTCGCCTTCTTCAGCCGACCAGCTGCGCCGCGTCACGCCTCCCTTGCAGCTTATGAACGGGAGCTCATCGGGCTGGTCCACGCCGTCCGACACTGGAGGCCTTACCTTTGGGGTCGCCACTTCCTCGTCCGCACGGATCATTATAGCCTCAAGTTCCTCCTTGACCAGCGCCTGGCAACAATTCCGCAACACCATTGGGTGGGCAAGCTGCTGGGGTTCGACTTTGAGGTGGAGTACAAACCAGGCAGCACCAACGTCGTCGCCGACGCGCTATCCCGCCGCGACGTCGACTCGGCCACGGCGTTCCTCCTTGCAGCTCCACAATTCTCCTTCATCGACCGGCTGCGCCAGGCCAACAGCGAGGACCCCTCCCTTGTGGCATTGCAGGAGGACATCCAGGCAGGCCGCCGAGCCGCACCCTGGGCTCTGGTGGACGGTCTGGTCACCTTCGACGCCAAGCTCTATGTGCCCCCGTCCTCCACACTCCTTCAAGACCTGGTAGCGGACATCCACAATGACAGGCACGAAGGCATCCAGCGGACGCTGCACCGCCTCCGCCGCGACTTCCACGCCCCTCATCTGCGCTCCGCTGTAAAGGACTTCATCCGCGGCTGCCTCACTTGCCAGCGTGAACAAAATGAACACACGCTTCTCGCGATCGCTGCTACCCTTCCGGTGCCGTCCATGGTATGGGCTGATGTCGCACTGGACTTCATCGAGGGGCTTCCAAAGGTCGGCGGCAAGTCCGTCATCCTCACGGTGGTAGATCGGTTCTCCAAATACTGCCACTTCCTTCCGCTGGGCCACCCCTACACGGCCGAGACAGTCGCCAAGGTATTCTTCGCCGAGATCGTGCGCTTGCACGACATTCCTCAGTCCCTCGTCTCGGACCGCGACCCGGTGTTCACCTCGGCATTCTGGAAGGAGCTCCTCACTCTCTCCGGCGCCAAACTACACATGACCACCGCCTTCCATCCACAAGCTGACGGCCAAGCGGAAGCCACCAACAAGGTGATCACCATGTATTTACGCTGCTTCACAGGTGATAGGCCCCGCCAGTGGCTTCGGTGGCTTCCCTGGGCGGAATACACATACAACACAGCATTCCAAACATCCCTCCGGGACACGCCGTTCAAACTGGTGTATGGCCGCGACCCGCCCTCCATCCGCTCTTACGATCCCGGCGAATCCAGGGTCGCGGCTGTGGCTCAAACCATGGCGGAACGAGACGAGCTGCTGACGGATGTCCGCTATAGGCTGGAGCAAGCCCAGTCGGTCTACAAATCCTACTACGACCGGCGTCACCGGCCGGTATCCTACAATGTGGGGGATTGGGTCTGGTTGCGCGTACGCCATCGCACCCCCCTCTCCCTGCCCACAGCGACGTCAGGCAAGCTTCGACCACGCTACTACGGGCTATATAAGGTTGCAGAGGTCATCAATGTGGTCGCCGTTCGCCTCCACCTGCCGCCTGGTGCCCGCATCCATGACGTCTTTCACGTCGGCCTCCTCAAGCGCTTCACCGGTTAGCCTCCAGAGTCGCCACCACCACTACCGCCTATGCATCACGGCGCGGCAGTACCCGTTCCGGCGGCAGCAGTCAAAGCCCGCCTAGCACGAGGCATTCGCCAGGTGCTCATCCAATGGCAGGGCGAACCACCTTCGGCAGCCACTTGGGAGGACGTAGACGCCTTCACCGAGCGCTATCCGTCATTCCAGCTCGCGGACGAGCTGCTCGTCGAGGGTGGGAGAGATGTCATGTGGGGGAAACACTACTCCCGCCGTGCCCAGCCTGGGAACAGCCGTGCGCCAAGGGCTGGCTGAGGCGGTCAGATAAGTCCAGATTGCATTAGAGTCCTGATTGAATAAAAGTCCAGATTGAATTAGTTAGGAAAGATAATTGTATCTCTAAGATTTAGGAGTTCTATCCTTTGGAGTTAGGGCTATATATCCCCTGTACGGGCCTGGAATTAGGATCAAGCAATAAAACTATATTTGTCTCCCTTCTTCCAACATAGGGCGCAGAGGGGAAAAACCTCGCCTCTCTACCAATCACGACTACGCTCTCCGTAGTCGGGGCTCTGCAAATCCAACCCCTGACACAATATGGGAAACTTGGATCCGGTAACATTGCAAAGGGAGGAGCTAAGAGAGATGCTTGGGGTCAGAGAAAGTCGAAGGTCCAAGTATAGAAGAACAAAAAAAATAATGAAGGCCTTACTGTCACATGTGCCCCCTCCTATGCAGTCAGCGACCTTGATCGGACCACCGCCAAGACTGGAGACGCCGTTGGGAGGTCAGCCGGTCGCCCAAGTCAAAGTCATGATCCGTCGTCGTCCTCATCGTCTCCTTTAGATCCATCGCTGTCGACGCCTCCACCTATTGAGGTCGGAGCTTCCAGCCATGGCTGACCTCGACCAACGCCTCTATGGGATCCACAAGTGAGGAGCTAAGCTCTACAGCAAATTTTGTAAACTTAAACTCCTGTTTTAACATGACGGTGAGGCAAAACGCTTCGTTGCCCTTGCATCTTATGGCTAAGGGTCTGTTTTATATTGCCTTCGGCTTTGGGTTTAGCTATAGTATATATTATAAACTCGTGTGTGATTTTGATTAAGAGAGATGCTTTAAGAGAGATGCTTGCGTGTGATTTTGATTAATATAGATGAAGTCGCTATAGTATATATTATAAACTCGTGTGTGATTTTGATTAATATAAATAAAACCGCTACGATATGTACTATAATTAACTAGTAGATTTTATTTTAAAAAATATTTTATCTAAAAATTAGGAACTAGTCCTGATCAATTCGGTTTCGGCTTCTGGCTTCTAGCTTATTTTTCACTATTCATAAGTTTGGTCTTTTTCTGAACTTTTGGCTTTTTATTGAGCTTTTTTGCCGGTTCTTTTTTCCCGTATTTGTTTGTATTATACGTAATGGGCTAACATATTTTTTATATTTTTAAATTTTTTTAAATTTAATTATGCTAAATAAGTCTCTGTCAGCTACAATATTTTTTTCAGCCAGCTACAGTGTTTTCAGCCATGAGCTTTTCAGCCGAACCGATCACCACCTAAAAGACCAATTTTTAAAAGCTAATAAAACATGATCTAAGAAAACTCATACCGTACGGGCCGGCTGTCAGTGTTAAGCAATTAATTTCCTATCCTATTCCTGGTACACTACTGCTCACTTTGCGGTTTGCGCCTATTCATCCCGCAACTACTCCCCCTCCTGCCCCTGGTGCTGCTGTGACTGCGAGTAAGTCACTGGCAGATAGGCCAGGATATTTGGGTTTGCAAATCCGCGACCAACCGGCGATCTCTCTCGCCTCTCCGGGATCCTTGGCTCCCGCCTCCACTGGCCGCTCGTCGGCGGCGAGCCCTCTGTAGCCTGTACCGCAACCGGAGGACGGCATGGACAAGATGCGGGGGGCTCTGGAGCGGGCCAAGATGCTGGCGGGCATGGAGGTCGACGAGGAGTCCGCGCTGCCGCCACCCGAGCAGCAGTCCTTCTTCGACGACATCAACCGCCACTGCACCCTCACCGCAACCCAGGCAAGCCGCCTACTCTCTCTCCCCTCCCTTCCTCCTCCTCTACGTGTTAACTCTCGGATCCGAGACGAGGAGACGTGTCTAGACCCAGATCTGCCCGCAAATCTCATGGCCCCTCGCTATTTCTTCGCCGCCGAGTTCTTGCCTTCTCGAGGACCAGCGAGAAATTGAGGAACATGTCGCGATAGAATCTTTACAAGCAATGCGGTTGCGCTGGTCTCTAGATCGCGTTTACTTCTTACTATGCATATGATGGTCATGTCATGGAACTGAAATTTGTGCCTGTATGGCCTTTTGGTGCAGAGGCTATACGGTTTTGCGATTTGCCTGGCGGCCGGTTTGACATGCACTTTCTTAGTGAGTTTCCCTGTCTGATGTGTTGGTTTTTTAGTATAAATTCCAATACGGGTGCTTAGTAGTTTTTTTTTTGTATGAAGCATAATCATCCACATTTTACCTAACAAATCTGATACTTCATTCTTGCACTATGTTAATCACCTCCAGTTTGATTCATATTCAAACTATCAAGTTGTTGCTCTTTGGTCTCAATTCGATATAACATTGTCTATGATCGGTTCTTACTGCAGCTGACATGTTTCACAAAATTGGCGAGAACAATCTTATAAATGATTATAGGTCAGGGTGAATAACTAAAGTAGTAATATTGTTCCCTAAGCTCTTTTTTTCCCATCCCAAACCTTTCCATATGATGATATTTTTTGTTAGAGAAACTATGAATAAAATAACTCAATGTTGAAGCAGTGTAACATCCTTGCAACATACAACAGCTACCAGTCCTCATTCTTGCATCACATGATATATCCATGATGACAATCTAGCAGTGGCAGAACAAGAAGAAAATGAAGAAAGCACAATTTAATATTTGTTCTGTCCGTTGACATTATTTACGTCCACCTAGTTTGCTGCAATTGCTCTCTCTCTCTCTCTAGCTGTTATGGGTGATTTAATATTTTCATCGCTGTCATTGCAGTCAATGCTTGTGTTCTTCAATCCAGTGAAATTTGGGGTAACATTCACCCTTGGCAATTTGATGGCACTTGGAAGGTCTGTTTTAGCATATGTCAAGATTCTATTTAATATACTTCTGCACCCCATTTTTCTGAGAATCTATTTGTTTTTTCTTTATATATTGATCCAGTAAAACTGAGTTATAATTCACAAAATTTGTTGTCTTAAGATGCTATATCCCTATGTGAGATCACGAACAACTTATTTTTATATCAAAATATCCTCAAGCATATCTTAATTCTTCTTCTGCCAAGTTATATCTGTTATATGTTATTGGATACCAGTAAAATCAGCATGATGTTTATTTCAAGAATGATGTTGTACTGTTCACTTGTACATCTGGATGCAAGCTTAGAACCTTCATTTTCTCTTCATATCCCCATCAAGAATGCACCTTTTCTATTTTTGGATGTGTTTGCCGCTTCTTGAATTATCTGGTTATAAAAGTGCCTCTGCTAACTAAATTTGGCATAGTAGAACAATTACCTTATAAGATACTATGTTTATATTGCTCTCTGTAATGTTCAAGCAGGTTTCTTGACTAGGTATTTATCTTTATAAGCCTCTCGAAGTTTTTCCTCATGTCAACTAATGCTGGGATCATTTGTTTGGCAGTACAGCATTTCTTATAGGTCCCAAAAGGCAATTCGATATGATGCTTGATTCTGTGCGAATATATGCCACTGCTATATACATTGCAAGCATCATAATTGCTCTATTCTGCGCGCTCTATGTGAGTAAAATGATTTTTGAATTCTAGTAGACATAGGATATGAATTTTGTGTCATGGTTCTATGTAAATACAAATCAACTAAATCTCTCTTCTTTTTCTGAACAGGTTCACAGCAAGCTGCTGACTCTACTTGCCATCGTTTTGGAATTTGGCGCCCTTGTTTGGTAAGTTGAATCTCTTTCAATGATTGAGTTTTAGGCATGCTTATCTTGATCCTTTAATAATGTTTATCTAACCAAACACTCATAGCCTAAGTCCTGGGTCTTCCTGTGTGTAATTAACATTCATTAGTTCTTGGCTTGTTAAATGTTATGTTGTCTTAGGTATTAAGTATTAACCAACATTCCCAGCCAGACAGCCACCCAAAGATGTATCATATTGTATGTCTATACATGCCATAAGTAAATGATATCGTATCTTGCCAAATGAATGCATCCTCATCATATCACGTGGGGCTGAACTGAAACATTTTTTTGACATATAGAGGGGTTGTGCAACCACATAAAATTAGTGTTGTGCAACCATGGGGATAGAGCAGTAATCCTGAAGTTACAATTGTTGGTGTCTGCAGGTACAGTCTAAGCTATATACCTTTTGCGCGGTCAATTGTTTCGAAAGTGATGACGTCTTGCTTTGACACCGAATTCTAGAGCAACCATCGTGATCTACCTGTCATCTCTGGATGCGTAGATATCTGTAATCTACAGTGTACCTTTGACAAATGAAGGGGGAATCACCTCATCTCCCCTAACAAGCTCATGTATTCATTGGGATTTATGTGTCTTGTGCTCAGAAATCATGTTAATCTTTGCCTACTATTCTCCCCTTCTTTCACACATCTGTACATGGCATCCCTTTTCCTTTTGCCTTGGGCGTTCCACATCTAAGAAATGTCCAATGCATTGGCGTGGATTGATAGGAACGGGAGTATGGTATCTTTGTATGGGGATGAAAATTACCATGACTGCAGTGTTGTATGGGCAGTTTGCTTGTCCAGTGTTGCTGAATCGGTGAAAAGGAATGGAGTTTGCGTCCGCTAGAATATTAGAGGAGCTAAAAACACAGCCGTTTGTATGTTACACAGAAATTAAGACAGACAAGATTACCTCATGTTAGTTTTTGACAAAAATTCCTATGGATTAAACCATTCCATAGATATTTCAAACACCTTCATGGGAATTTTTTTAATGAGGTTTCAATCCTATAAAATTCCTCCAATTTTTCATTATTCCAAATGGGGCCTTAATCACCATGTTAACAGGGGAAAATTCGACACCATTAGACTGACGCGTTAGTGGGAAAAAAATTAAGACCTCGCTACGTAAGCACGGAACACATTACATCAACATTTTGACAACAGCTTGTACGCGATTCTGCATTTCCTTGTCCCCTTTCACCTCATGCATTTCATTACTTGAAGTTTGTAACATCCAGCAGCCTTTACAATTCTTGACTATTACATTTTTATGACAACAAAAAATAGTCTCTGTACGACACCCATAGATAACACCCACAGAACCTACTGGCTACTGCAGTATACTCTTCCCCAAATCCTGCTGCAAATTATGCAAGGCGTGAGGTTGTCCGGCCAGTATGTGCTGGGGCTTGAATTAGCAATGGACACTGCACTTCTTTTTTTTACTTTACAAGGATGTACTTACATAAATACAGCTGGGATTAGATTATAAAGGTTACACTAGAGCTGTCAGAACCAACAAATCACATGCCCATGGCTCTTGACGAGGAAAGCTCAGCTTCTCCATCCACTTCGCTTCCTGCCCCGTCCCCTATTGCCTGCAACATTTTCCAAGAAATATTATTGACAGCTAATGATATAGCCCTAGATATACATCCAGCAACATCAGGCAGCAAACAAGAAAGTCAAGTTCACAGAGGTTAGCAATCCGTACCTTAATCTGGGAGAAATAACGATCCAAAGCACCATCACCATAAAGGATCTTCGCTCCACAGCCAGGTTGGTCAACCGACCCTACGGCATCTTCATCTACAACCACTGCATCGATTTGCTTCTCTCCAGATTTTGCATCCGGAATCTGCAAGGAAGCAGGAAACCATTAAAATAAATCTGCATTTCAGCTTCATCGAGTTTATGAGTAAGGTTGACAAAAAAAAGGGAGACAAAACAAACCTCATACATGGCATCCATGAGAATATTCTCAAGGATAGTCCTTAAACCCCGTGCTCCTGTGTTTTTGGACATTGCTTTTTTGGCAATTATTCTAAGTGCAGCATCTGTAAAATGAAGCTTAACCTGAAAACCAACGTTGAACCAAGATGAGACACCAGGGAGAGATTACTTTGCATGTTTCCATGGCAAATATACTCACATTATTCATGCTGAACAATTTCTTGAATTGTTTACCCAGAGCATTCTTTGGCTCCGTGAGAACCTAGTAGGATATAATTGTATCAGTGATCCATGAGAAGTTTTCTGATAATCATATAAAAATATGAGTACATGCTTTTCCAGATAAGGCAACATTAGCATAACTACATCACAAGATGATGCTAGGAAAAGAAAAAAAAGAATTCCTGCAGCAGATAATCGGGTTACCTGAACAAGTTGGTCCTTGTTTAGAGCTGCCAAGCTGACAAGGATAGGAAAACGTCCAATAAATTCCGGAATAAGTCCATATGCTATTAGATCACCACTCTCAACCTGAAAAGGAGGCACATTGAAACATTTACTAAGTTTTACAAAGCAAATACATTTGAATTTATATATGCATTCTCCCAGAAACAAAAGATTATAAAAAAATGGCTTCTAGACTTGTGGTACTCACTGACTCCAACAAGGATGATGTCACTTGAGCACTTGAAATACCACCTGCCCTCATATTTGCACGGACTGGTGCCCCAAAGCCAATAGATGAATCCTGCCGTCTATTTTTTTTTAGAAAAAAAGGAAAAACACCTTAGATGGAGTCTGAGAGGAAACAATAGGGACAAGTTCCAACTAAGTACCTCTCTGATATAGTTTTCTCCAAGTCGATAAACGCACCACCACATATAAAAAGAATATCCTTCGTATCTATCTGCATTATGGCATGAAGACCATTACAGAATTGAATTAACCCATGTTACATACCATAAGCAATGAGTGACTAAAAAACAGAGTCAATATTTACTTGCCAGTGTGAAATTTTACTAGTATAGGTCAGACATTTGTGGTATAAAGAAACAACATGATATTTTATTAAGCAGCCTTGTAGATGAAATATATCCAGTACATACTGATAACGAAGAAATTATCTTCACTACTAGTATGATCATAAGGTCATAACCAAGAATATATCCCACCATATTTTTCTCTTGGGGCTACTTAGCTACTGTTCAGAACAAGGTAACAAATGACGGTGTAATTCTTCAGGCAAAAAACATACCACCCACATATTTTCTTGTGGAATGGTGTGGTATATAAGTTGTGCTAACATTACCTGTATATTATCACCACGAGGATGCTTCCTTGCTCCTTTCTCAGGGACATTGACTATCTAAAAAAGTTAACATATCAATATATATATATATATATATATATATATATACTATTCAGTGGCTAAGCGTAGAATAAGCGTGCACCCCCAAGCAATGCGGCCCAAACCCAATTAGCCAATCGCAATCGCACCACCTCCTTTCAATCGGCCCCACATACGGTTGGCGGTCATGTTGTTGGTAGACCAGAAAAGTTGCAATACGCATAAAGTTATCGTCTATATGCAATGAAGTTACAATTCCACAGGGTAAAGTTATCATCCACATGGTAAAGTTACTGTCTCCTATACAACAAGTTATCATATACAATATATGAAGTTACTTACAGTTATCACGTGCGTCAAATTCGTGCTCCCAGGTCCCATGTGCCGCTTTTTTCAGGATTTAGTGGAGTATAGAATCCGAACCGTTTTTAAACCCACCTGGTAATCTCTCTTCGTCTTCCCCCAATTCGATCTCTTCCCGTCTCTCCATCTCTCTTGATACCATGTGTTGATTTCGACCATCGCAGCCTCCGACCGCTGTGTGCCTCGGGATCTCCGACCGCCCTTGCGCTCAGAATCTCCGACTGCTCTACACTCTAATCCTTCGCACCTCTCGGACACCGTCCGATGCTTCAACACCACTCGAGCGGCGTCTGATGCTCTGAAGTCGCTCGAACGCCGTCTGATACTTCGCGAATTACTCGAACGACATCCGATCTTCGTTGCTACTTGAATGCCATCCGATTCTCCTCTGCTACTCGAACACTGTCCGATACTCTTCGACTTCTCGCTCGAAGTCGAACTTCGACCGTCCACCCAGCTTCGTTAGTCAAACTTGAAACGTTACTTGCGGTTACGCATAAAATTATCATCTATATGCAATGAAGTTACCATCTGTAGGGTAAAGTTATCATCCATACGGTAAAGTTATTGTCTCTTGTACAAGTTATCATATACAATACATGAAGTTACTTATAGTTATCACGCACGTTAAAACCACACTCTTGGGTCCCATGTGCCCTTTTTTTAGGGATTTAGTGGGATATGGAATCCGAATGGTTTTTAAGCCCGCCCGGGAATCTCTCTGTCTTGTCCTCCCCTGATTCGATCTCTCCCCGTCTCTCCATCTCTCTCGTGAGAGAGCCTCCCTAATCCGGAGACCTCGCAGCCTCGTTGTCGGCCACACGTCCTAATCTGGTATCCTCTCACCGCCTCGTCGTCGGCCGCACGTCCTAATCCGGTATCTTCTCTTGTCATCACTTCGACCACGCACAGTCAGTCGTCACCGTCGACCTCACTCGGCTGTACCTAGGGTTAGCGATTAAGTTAGATGTTCCTTATATTCTGGTTAGAGTGCGGCCGATTCATCATTGTGATGTTACTCCTGTATTTTATACCTAATCCCCATTATCATCTAAAATTACGTGTTAGGAGAGCAAATGAAGACGACGGGGGAAGATACCATCCAAGGCAAGCAAAATCACAATTGCGGATAGCCAGAATGCTTTGGAGATCACTCTTGACCCTACCCAAGTAGAATCCGTCATTGTGAAATCGTGAGAAATGCTCACAGGCGAAGAGGAAGAGGGGCTACAGCTGCTCCAAATACAATGAGGTACGTGTAACATTGTAATACACGTTTTGTAAATCACTAGTGGATGTATAATAAATTTCTAATTTATAGTTGGTAACTTCGTAGTGTATAGTCAGTAACTTTTAAATCAATGGTGATTAACTTTTCTTATTTAGTAGGTGGTAACTTTGTAGTGTATTGTCGGTAACTTTTAGATCACTGGACTATAACTTTTCTTACGAGTCCGGTTGCTATAGTACTCTTACGAGTTACGACCATGACGCTACTTCGACCACGGCTTCCGCGTACAACCGAATCACTCGGTAGCTACAATACCCACGTTTGCTACAGCACACGCTACAGTAACCACAACTGCTACAGTGTTTTAACTGCTGTAGTACCTACGACCACTCACTGTAGCTTCAAATGTGGCAATGTGGCTTCGACCACGGCTTTGACTGCTCCTTCGACACCACTCAACATGTATATGACAATTTTACTCCGCTTCAACACCACTCGAAGGCTGTCCAATGCTCTGAGGCTGCTCAAACGCCGTCTGATACTCTGTTGCTACTCGAACGCCGTCCGATCTCCGTTGCTACTCGAACGCCGTCTGATTCTCCTCTGCTACTCGAACATCGTCCGATACTCTTTGACTTGTCGCTCGAAGTCAAACCTCGACTATCCACCCGGCTTCGTTAGTCGAACTCAAAACCTTAGAGTACTCGAGACTTCGACTACAAACATTTGCGCCTTCGACCACGACCACTCTGCCGCTTCTTCGAGTACTCCAATTACTCAAGTCATAACTTTTTGTATATTGGAATATACCTTTTCTGTTAGTACCTTTTATGCACGCCAGAATGTTACATGCGTTTGTTAGTGAAGTTACTTCCAAATACACGTACAGCTACTATCAATAGTAAATTTAAATGCTGGCTGTAACTCAACATGTATATCACAATAATTTCATTCACAAACGCCAATAACTTTCTAGCTCACCTCAAAAAATTGTTAGACTGCAATTGGTGGCAATAACTTCATATTTCACGACATGTAACTTGAATAGGGTAAGCTAATAACGTTTTACAAATCGGAAAAACTTCAGTTACGCACGAATCATAGTAAGCTAATAACTTCTGCTTTATCCGGTGGTAACTTTCACAATGCAATGCTAGGAAAGTTACTGTTGATACCGTTATGCACGAACCGCTGATGCAAGTCAATTCGTGCGCGTGTTGCGATCCTTTGTTGCGTGCGCGCACACGCTGGATAGCGTGTCAGTATATATATATATATATATATATATATATATATATATATATATATATATATATATATATATATATATATATATATATATATATATATATATATATATATATATATATATATATATATATATATATATATATATATACATGTATGTGTGTGTGTATACACACACACATACATGTATACACATACACATGTATACATGTATATGTATATATGTATATGTATACATGTATATATGTAATATGCATATAGAGATATATAACAAGGAATATTCTTCTCTTTGACTGAAAATCAAAATATACCCACAAAGATCATATGATAGAACCTATTAATTTGCAACCAAGTGTTGGATGACTAATGAAAATACCGAATCGTCTGATACCACATCTAATCTATGTTGCAAACCCCAAGAGAAGCCCCAAATAAAATCTTGCAAGACACAACATACAACAAAGGACAATGCTTCAACGCTACTAGGTAGCATTGTGACAACCATTAAACCACCATTATAAATTTCAGTACAGTTGTAGATGCTATTCTTTGTTATGTTTTCATTTACCCAAGGATGTTATCTATGAAGTATGAAGTAGTCTGTATTTAAAGCCCAGATATCCCAGAGGAAAGCAATATATGCTCAAAACATATAGAATTTCAATTCATATTGAAATTCAGTACGCCAAGAGACACATGAGCTGACCAGGTCACCAGGAGATTAATATATATGACTCACCGTGCCTTCTAGCATTTTTAACAACGCCTGCTGAACACCTTCACCCGATACGTCCCTACTAATGTTAAGGCTCTCAGCCTGCATGTTGAATGCATGAACTGATTAATGTCCATACCAAGGCAAAACAATCCAGTCCAAAGCTAATTAGGCTAGACCTTCTTTGTGATTTTATCAACTTCATCGATGTACACCATCCCTTGTTGTGCTGCTTGCACATTAAAATCTGCAACCTAGTTAATGTCAAAATAGAACACCCAAAGTGCACTGTCAAAGACAAGATATTTAGACAATAAGCAGCTTCAATTAATTTTAATGAATGTATATGAGTCAAAAAACCATACCGTGAGTAACTTGTATAATATAGATTCTACATCCTCTCCTACATACCCTGCCTGCAGGAAGTAGGAAAATTTAAGCCATAGCGCCGGAACCAAGTAGATAGGGA
The DNA here is from genome assembly GCA_036346575.1 of Dendrocalamus sinicus. NCBI lineage: Eukaryota > Viridiplantae > Streptophyta > Magnoliopsida > Poales > Poaceae > Dendrocalamus > Dendrocalamus sinicus. Next base: position 22,214,031 of record CM070646.1, on the reverse strand, counting down.
GAGAGACAGAGACAGAGAGAGCGAGAGCGAGAGAGGGAGAGAGAGAGAGACTGAAGAAGGCTTTGATCGCAGTAGCAAAGAGCAATAAATGATTATCCATTCTTTCACTGACAACTTATGCCATTTGTGTGACAATATGTGATCCTTTTGTATTGCTATTTAGTTCAATGGCTCGGGACGAACTATGGAAACTTAACCATTTTAGCTGACACCCTACACTTCTCTAACTAATGAACTCAAATCATATGTGCAAGTACTCAATATTGAATTCACACAACTGTATGATCAATACCTACATTTACATCTCCAAACAAAAAAAACCTACATCTATGTAGAATTCATTAAAATACATGTCTAATATAGTTTACATGATGTCATTGACTGATGCTTGCAACATTGTCTACAAAATGATGTTGCTTGTGTGCTTAGACATTATGCATTTATGATATTTTCTGGAATGTAAAAGCTAGTAAACACTTGCCTGGGTCAATGTTGTTGCATCAGCAATTACAAATGGCACATTCACAAAGCGAGCTAATGTCTTAGCAAGTAAAGTTTTACCTGTGAAAGATATGAAGCATCCAAACAAAAGTATTGCTGAGTGCCCTCCTTTTTCTGTTATAGCTGATTCAATATAGTAGACTACAGAATTGACCTAGTTCTATTATATCAACTGTAAATGATTACAAGCTTCTTACCAGAGCCAGTAGGCCCCATTAACAATACATTGCTTTTCTCTAGTTCAACATTGTCATCATCATCAGCTTCTCCATCAAAACCACCCAAATCTGCTCCAGACCTAATTGTTTTAGCTTATATATCACATAATTAGTCACTGAAAGATATACATGGATTCTAATTTCTGTGGGTGCAGGAATAAATATCCTTCATCATTTCGTGAACAAAACAACAATAGTTTAGGTGGTACAATGAAACTGACCCTTTTTGTAAAGATTGATGGTATATCCGTTTATAGTGATTGTATACTGCGACAGATAGCACCTGCAAATTCAAAATGTTATATTAGATCTTAAAATCAAAACTATGGAAGTAGTACTGTTCAGTGTTGACTAACACTAAACTGAGCAAAAGCACTGTAGCTTATCATGCGAATTGGAATGAATAAATATATAGGTGAAGGTGGACCTTTAACTACTCATGGCAAATACATCAAGTGAGAAGAGGTGACATTTAGAAAACTACCAGTAGTCGATTCACCAATCTTGTCAACACTATCTTTACTAAATTTATCTACTATTATGGTAGGGGATAAGCCAGGATGGCTTAGGATCGCCCTCCTTGCGGAAACTCTGATCTGGAGACTAACCAGTTTAGAACTTGATTGCTTTATTGCTTGATTATGAATCGTATGGTCTCTCTCTTTATATAGATGAGGTTAGCCTCTAACAATATGGAAACTAACACAATTTAATACAACCAATCAACTAAAGATAATATCATATATATACTATCTAAATATAAAAATATACATATAACTATTCCTAATATAAAGATATGCATCTAACTTTTCCTGATATGAAGATATGCTAAGATTATATCCTAAACAGCCGCTACAGGACCGTGCTACAGTACTGTTCGTGCTACGGTACTCACGATGCTACAATTCCGCGCCGTAACACTTCATCCCTCACGGCAAGACAGCTTGTCCACGAGCTGTCAGGTGGCGGCCACGGACTAAGATCTTTGTGTCCCAATGTCGACGAAATGGCACAATGCCACTGCGCGACGTGGAAGATGATCAGCGAAGCCCCAATGCACAATAGCAACGATAACAATCCTCTAATTTTGGCTAGCGTCACAGGAGTCGCCGGCGACAAGGGCAAACGGTGTAGGGCAGTAGCATCTTTCTTAGCCCGAGATGCAACGGTTGTGGGAAAAATGTGACAACGTTGCTGACCCCCATATGACAACCGTTGCGCTCCACATCTTCGAAGGCACGGTGTCAGCTGGTCACAGGGAGAAAACCGTCGTTGGACCGTGGCAATATTCCTCCTTGACGAAGGCATCAAAGGTGCAGCCAAGGACAGCTTCGCCGACTGAAACGTTGGTGACGAAGGCAGGCATGGCATTAGTGACAACGTTGGTTCTGCGGCAACATGGCCAGTGCCAATGCCAGCACCGGTCAAGGTTGTGGCAGCGCAGCCCCTTCTTGCTCCTTCAGCTTGTCCACCAACTACATAGCCTTCTCGAGTAGGGCCATCAACTCCTTGTAGCTAGCCTTCAAGCTGGCAAGGATAGATAGTGCGGCACCAGAAGCCATGGTGAGTGGCTCTGATACCAAAATGTTATGGTAGGGGATAGGCTAGGATGGCTTAAAATCGCCCTCCTTGCGGAGGCTCTGATCTGGAGACCAACTGGTTTAGAACTTGATTACTTTATTGCTTGATTATGAATGGTGTGGCCCCTCTCTTTATATAGATGAGGTTAGCCCCAAACAATATGGAAACTAACACAATCTAAGACAACCAATCAACTAAAGATAATATCATATTCATACTATTTAAATATAAAGATATGCATCTAACTATTCCTCATATAAAGATATGCATATAACTTTTCCTAATATGAAGATATGGTAAGATTATATCCTAAGCAATTGCTCTGAGGACCGTGTTCTGATCGCGCGCGATCTTGTTCGTGCTCTGATACTCGCGATGCTCTGATTCCGCCAGTAACACTTCATCCCTCGTGGCGAGACAGTTCGTCCTCAGGCTGTCAAGTGGCGGCCACGGACTAAGACTTTCGTGCCCTCATGTCGACGAAATGGCATAATGCCGTCGTGCGGCGTGGAAGATGATCAGCAAAGCCTCGATGCACAATAGCGAGGATAACAACCCTCTAGTTTTGGTTGGCATCACAGGAGTCGACAGCGGCAAGGGCAAGCGGTGTAGGGCAGCATTATCTTTCTTGGCCCGAGATGCAATGATTGTGGGAAAGGTGCAACGACATCACTGACCCCACATGACAACCGTTGCGCTTCGCATCTTTGAAGGCATGGTGTCAGCAAGCCACGGGGAGAAGACCGCCGCTAGACCGTGGCAACCTTCCTCCTCGACGAAAGCACCAAAGGTGCAGCCAAGGACAGCTCCACCGGCTGAAGCGTTGGTGACGAAGGCAGACGTGGCATTAATGGCGACATTGGTTATGGCGGCAACGTGACCAATGCCAATGCCAGCACCGGTGAAGGTGGTGGGAGCTCAACCATTGCAATAGCACTCAATGCCTCTTGTTGCTCCTTCAGCTTGTCCACCTACTCCATAGCCTTCTCGAGTAGGGCCATCAGCTCCTTGTTGCTAGCTTCAAGCTCTTCAAGCTGTCCAGGATAGATAGTGTGGCACCAGAAGCCATGGTGAGTGACTTTGATACCAAAATGTTATGGTAGGGGATAGGCCAGGATGGCTTAGGATCACCCTCCTTGCGGAGGCTTTGATTTAAAGACCAACCGGTTTAGAATTTGATTGCTTTATTGTTTGATTATTAATGGTGTGGCTCATTTCTTTATATAGATGAGGTTGGCCCCTAAAAATATGGAAACTAACACAATCTAATGCAATCAATCAACTAAAGATAATATCATATCCATACAATTTAAATATAAAGATATGCATCTAACTATTCCTAATATAAAGATATGCATATAATTTTTCCTAATATGAAGATATGCTAATATTATATCCTAAACAGCCGCTACAGAACCATGCTACAGTACCGTACAATACTGTTCATGCTACAGTACTCACGATGCTGCAGTTCGGCGCCGTAACATGTACGAAACTTGTACTATATTTGGTCGGATGATGGGGATCAAGGGAAGGTGGGGGCAAATCAAGGTTGGATTGAATGTGGAAAGTACCAAGGTTCTAGATCACTTTTTCATATAAGTTCTGTACAATTATTAGCATATTGAGTGTTTCCTTTGCTGAAATAAGATCAATGTGACTAAAGAATAAAACTGATTCTTTATCATCCTTTCACAATGAGCCAACTAAGTTAAACCGCGGGAGGTCAAGTGTATATCTTTCATTCTACTCTAATTCTCCAATCAAAATTCATTGCCAAACAATCAGTTCAATCGAAACCAACATTTTGTCCATTATCACCTACTTGAGGTCAAATAGACTAAAACCTCTACTTTAAACCCCTGAATTCAGATGGAGCTCAACATTGATGGAAGAACACCACACCCTCCCCTCATCTCATCGAATTACAAGTTTCTGGCAGAAGAATATAATCGGAAGTGCTTTATTGATAACCTAGAAGTAGATCAGGGTCATCACACTTTGCTCCTCTTACACTTACCATGGGGTCAATATAATCACAATTCACAAAATGAGCATGACAAATGCTACCCACTCTAACCGTGCTAAAGCAATGAGCCAATGGTACAACAGTAAGGACATCAGAATTGCCACTCTTTCTCCATCCCACCATCCAAACTAGCAAAATCTTAATCTTATTCCCTAGTGAGAGCAAAGCCCCAAATCTTTCTCACAAACAATACGGCTGGCACAATAAAAATCAAAACAATGCCGCTAATGCACCCCCTCCAAGGCCATAAACAATCGGATTCAGTTTAAAAGTGAAGAGCTAAAAACGGAAGTACATTAATCAAAGACCTTACAACTCGCACAAGCTCAAGCAGCATCAAAATGCCAACCTTAACCACGAGCAGTAACCAAAACGAGTGCACGGGCACACATGGAAATCAAAATTAATGAGAATTCTCACCTTCTTGGCTCTGTCCTGCCCAATCACATACTTATCGAGCCCCTTACAAATCTCCTTGGGCGTGGGAAAATCCTTCCCAAGGTTCGACCCGCCCCATCCGTCCTCACCCCCACCGCGACCAGCTCCTCCCCCGCCACCGCCACCGCCGCCGCCGGCGACGCGGACGACGTTAAGGTTAGGATGGAACGGCGGCCCGGGCGGCACGTGCACGGCCACGCCACCCCCGTCCCCGTCGTCGCGCGAAGAAGAGCTCGCCCGGATGGCCTCCCAGGAGGAGGGTTTCCTGGCCCTGAGGCCGTCGGGGGGGTGGTCGGCGCGGACGCGGCCGATCTCGACGAAGGTGCCCTGGAGCGGCGCGAGGAGGTGGGGGTAGAAGAAGTAGGCGGTGCGGCAGTTGGGGCAGAGGTTGAGCGCCTGGTAGCCCCCGCCGGCGGGGGCGGAGGGGGGAGGGGCGCGGTGGGAGAAGAGGATGTCCATGTGCTTGGAGCAGCGCGGGCAGTGGGCCTCCGCGCGGATGCGGCGCGGCTCGGGCTCGTTGGTGGAGGAGGAGGACGAGGAGGAGCCGCCACCGGTGGAGGAGGGGCCCTCCCACTTGCGCCGCTCCTGGAGGCGCCGGTGCGGCGGCGCGGTCGCCACGGAGACAGGGGAGCACTCGGCCGCGGTCAGCGTGGAGGCGGCGCGCGTGGCGGCGGCGGCAAGACGCCTCCACCGGATGAGGCCGGACATGGCGGAGGGCGCGGGCGAGGCGGGGAGCGCGGGCGGAGCTGCGGATTGGAGTCGAGAGAGAGTGGGTGAGTAGGTGTGGGATTTTGTGGGTGTGAATAGCGAATTTTTTGCGTGTGTTTGTGAGTTTTTTTACGTGGTGGTGGCTGGTGGGGATACGTGGATTCTGAGACGGCGAGACTGGAATCTCGGGATCGGATAAGGGACGTTTCTGCACGGTAGGACGCTGGCTCCGTGCGGTCTCGAGATTCGTGCCTACTGTCCTCTTCTTTTCATTTCTTCGAGAATTTTTTTTTTGCCCTTTCTGAGTGATGATGGGGAAGGGGGTTGGTCATCTTTGGCCTGCAAATGACCCATTTTAGACTTATGACTGAAATAGTACTGTAGTTGGCTGAAATTACACTGTAGCTGAAGATGATTTATTTAGTATAATTAAATTTAAAAAATTTAAAAATAGAACAAAAGAGAGGTTGGTCATCTTTGGGCTGCAAATGACCCATTTTAGAGCGGACAAAGCTAGCTTTCCACCTTCAACAATTATCTTTAAAAATAATTTGTAAACCTAAAACTGTCCGAATCACAATATTCAATTATTAAAACTAGGTCATGTGATCCCCTCATCCCATTTCAAAGCGATTTTGCCTTGACGTGGCGTTCACTTGGATTTGATTTTGCTACGTAGTGTTCTAGCCAACTAATAAATAAAAAAAGAAAGTCACGTGTCAGCCTCTATCTTCTTCCCCTCTATCCCACCTCCATGACAGCTTCAAGGGTGGTGTTAGAAGTCATTGATGGTGATCCGGTAAAACTATGGCCAAAAGGGCACGCACAAGGCGTGTCCTTAGGAGAGGCGAGGCCGACGGTGATGACCCCTTAGGCGGAGGCGGTCGGAGTTGTCCTAGCGACCGTAGGCTAGATCCGGGTAAAATGACACTGTCGCCAGCTATCCTTCGACGTTTTCATGGGAACCATGATGCACACCTCTACTTCGATAGAGATTGCACATTGCAGGTTGGTGCCGAGAGCCATACGCGGCAACGACGATCTAAAAGTAGGGGAGTTCACCATGCGGCAACTTAGGTGACCTCCATCCAAACGTACATGAGCAAAGGCTTTAGGCATTCGAGAAGAGATTTGGTTGAAACCAGATTGGACGGAGGTGCTCTATATTGGCCAGGCAGCTTGCTAGGAGCTTTGGTCATCCTCTTCCCCTTCCTAGTTTGCTTGGCGGGCAAAGCGATACCTGCATGCAAATAAACATTTTACTATTATAACTATAATGAAATTATTGCACTCTTATTGTAATATCATTGCATAATAAATAAAAAGAATCTTTGTGAAAAAGCTTATTCTTTTACGACTCACATGTAACGTTTTACTATAGAGTAAAGATGGACCTAATGCAATATTTTTTTAAAATTTTACCATTACATCTGCATGAAATTATTGAATGTTACACAATATTTTACTAACATACACACTAAAATTTATAGTACCGTACCGTACCCCAGCTCCGCCTCTACGCGACACCCGCGTCCGAGGCACGACCTCAATGTGGCGGCTTTGGCTCTTTCAGCAGACTCCACGATCACGTCATGATTGACGTAGTTGTAAGCTATTCTTTGACCGCCTCGTGGCCGTGACTTCATTGATGCCCGTCCAAGAGGTGGGGAACAGAGCGCATGCTTCAAGACTTCGTTCCACTGCCAACTTTGTCGACGCCTGTTCAGAGGATGGGGGACGGAGCGCACATTTTGAGCATTCGTCCCACCACCGACTTCGTTGATGCTCGCGACCATATCATGATCGTAAGGCTTCCTATGAGCATGATGTAGTCGTTAGCCATTCTACGACCACCTCATGGTTGTAACTTCATCGACGCCAGTTCGAAGGGGCACCGTCTTCGTAGGCATTGCCTCGAAGAGGTGGCCCATCCCCAGCTTTGCCTCTACGCGTCGCCTGCGTTGGAGGCACAACCTCGATGTGGCGGCTTTGGCTCCGTTCGAGGACTTGACTGCCGCAGCCTCGCCTCGGCTTCACCTCTACATGCTGCTTGCTTTGGAGGGGCTATCTCTATTGGAACGGTTACGGCTTTATCAATGAAAGGAGAGCCCTGTTCTGGAAGATTTAGAACGTCCAGACCCCCAGGGACTGGAGCAAGCAGTTGCTTCAACTCACCCCTCGGGACCACCGTGCTTGCTGTCGAGGAATGAGGGGCTGGGACAGTTGTTTGCGTTAGCTCGCCCCTTAGGACCTCCGTACTTACTGTCGAGAGAGTACTGTTGTGGGGTGTCCAGCCTATACGCCCGTTAGATTTAGCTACTGGGCCTTGGAACTAGCCTAATAACATATTACTGTGTATAGAAGGGAATGTACCGATTACCCTCATATTTTGTAATTATTAAGGGGTGGGATGTAAATTTTTTATCCTATTCTATTCATGTATTTAAACCCCCAAGTGGGGTATGAAATTGCCATGTCCACTCATTTTACTCAACAGCTTTGTCCTGTTCGACTTTCTAACTCTTCTAGTTATATATCCCAAGAAAAAAGGGTACACTATACCCACTGTTATACCTATACTACAATAGTAAGATTTTTTCTGTAATGCCTTCATAGTGTTTGGACTTGCTTGGACAAGCTCTCAAGTGCTGAAACATTAATGGAAAAAAGCAAAAGGATTTTGTATGATTTTAATCTTGTCATACAAGTGATGCGTACACAATACATTATTTGTGACACTATTTTTTGAGATCTGCTTGGAGAACAGCAACACATGCTTTACAATGTATGGCTAGTTTTGAGACTTGTTGAGGGTTGCTTGACAAGACTACCCAGGAAGCTGGTATCTAGTAACATCAACAACTCGCAAGCTTTGCCAGCATAACAATATTAGGCAGGGAAGAGGCACTATCATACACACTGACCCAGCACTTCATTACCGAACACGAGAGTTTCTAACTCACACAGTACAACACATCACACTACGATGACAGCAGTTAGCCTGCTAAGTACCACTAGTTACCATGTCCGGCACAACACAAGACGAAACTAGTACAACAACCGGCACGCGTGACCGGCCTGCTGCTACAGAGCAGCAGGTGAAGCGGTTCTCCACCGCTTCACCATTCCTAACGATCCTAAGCATATCAACCGGGAGCCGTCCGTGGTCATTCTCGGCTCCTCTTGCTGCTGCAGCCAGGGCACTTGTACTGCTTGATGTGCTCCGCCTTTGCAGGGGTGATCCGGACGCACTTGCCGTGGAACCACTTCTCGCAAATGTCACAGCAGATCCAGAATTCACCAGTCGCGTAAGTCTCCCCGCAGGCGCCGCACAAGTACGCTTGGTCCTTGTCCTCTGCATCCTCTCGGCCACTGTCATCCTCGTCTTTCGGCTGGGCCGGCTTTGCAGGCTTGCTGTTGGAATTCGGTTGTCTTGAGGCCTGAAAGATAAGGAAAAATAACAAATGAGTAAACGATTGAGTTGACAGATTGACATGAGAAAGATGCAGTACATGTCACACCACATATACTCACTTTTGAACCGGACTTGCTGCTTTTGCTGCTGCCATTGGGGGCTTTTGTTTGCTTCTTGGCAAGTCCCGTCACAACTTCATAGACAGTGGGAAGACCATTAATCATGGTGAAGAGCCGTTTCCTGAAATTTACATGCCACTTGCGAACTATTAACATATTCTCGTGTAACAACCTAATAGGCTGGAAAAACCAAATAATGTACACAACCGTCTAGACTGGAATCCATGAGCACTCACATCAAAATGCAAAATCCAATTGGAAACCTCAAGCAAATGGAATCAGAACGCTGCATCACTATCATTTTATTTTCATAAATAGAAAGCATGCAATTGCAAACCTGGATTCTTTATCGAATCCAAATCGCGCTCCAAAGTAAAATGCAACAGATAGTAGCCATGCATCACTATGAACCGCAACCAGCGACAACCAATCTTTTTCAATCATTCCATCACGGGCAAAGTTTATTCCCAGTGCTGGTTCTGGAAGTTCAGGTGGTACTTCCTCGGCTGGTAGAGTCACATCCCAGGTCTCATTGGGTAATCCATAAAGGCACAGGTTCTCTTTCTCTGACAAAAGAGAAGCATTATGTCATCAATATGAAAAAAAAACAAGGGAAAGAAAACCTGATGCATTCAATAAGCCATCTGTAATGTACGATTCAACAACATATCAATACTCAATAGGCAATCGTGCACTAAATGCTAAATACATGTACGTAGTTCACTAGACAACCAACTCACACTTTAAGTGGATGCTGGAATGATGACTATGAGCCAATTTACTTGAAACAAACTGTTCCACTGAAACCCATAAGCAGTAAAGCTGCACTTCAAACATCAACAGGACAAAATAATAACATTTGTATATATCTCGTGTCCACATCTGTATATATCTCGTGCCAATTCATGGAAATTCCTAAAAAGCAATATTTCTGTTTCATCCATTTTTCTTCACAGTATAATAACATGGGAAGGTCCTTTCCATTTTGTAATGAAATGGAGTGGGGTATTACCAAGGTCGGAAAAAACATGGGAAGATCCATTTAAATCACTCCCACGTGAGCTATTCCATGAAAAGGTGTACTTTGATTCAGCTTGTGGGTTACTTATAAAATTTTAAACAATTCATAATATAAAATTATAAACCTAATTAGACTGGCGAGCAAACAGCAAATTACAAAAAGAAAACCTTGGCAATTCCAAACTAAGTGTCTGTTTATATTAACTTCGGTTTTTGTCTTTTGCTTGAAGAAGCTATAAACCAATATAAACACCCAGATTTCTAAAGCAGCTTTCCCACCGGTGTTGATCCCGTCTCGCTCCGAAGATAAGATAGGGGATCATATACGCATTACGTACCCTACTCCTCTCACTCCTATCTAGGACACACATTTCTCCCTCCCTCACCTTCCCATTCTAAAATCCGCTTCTTTCAGCTACTACTATTTATTTTCAATCAAAATTCATCCACAGGCAACATGAATAGATCCTAAAACCTTCGTACGTGTCAGGAAGTAGGGCTAAGGTGATGTTTATTTGGGTTTAAAAACCCTAGCTTATAACTTATTTTGCAATGTAACTACTAAAAATACACTGTAATTTAAATTTATTTTTTAAAAGCCAATAAAAAGGAACAAAGGAGAAAAAAAGACAAAAATGCCAAAAAAAACCATAGAAAAAAACGAAAGTAAAAAAAGCTGGAAGCAAGCTCTGAGCAGGGCCTAAAACACACCACCAATTCGAGCTTAAGCAACGATAGAAGTGCTCCCGAGCAAAACCCTAAAAGGCAACCATACCGCGGAATCGAGCAGCGCTAAACGAACAGCTTTACAGACCCCGAAATGAGCTTTACAAAGGTAAAGACGAAACCAAGTCGGGGAGAGCCTCACCGGGGTCGCACTGCTGGTGGAACTTCTCCACATCTGCGCACCACAAAGGCAGCACACGAGCAACGAGTCCGTCAGCAAAATCAGCCAAAAACACCAGAGACGATGCGCGGAAGCTAAAGCTAGAAGAAGAGCGCAAGACCAGGACCAACCCGTGGTGAGTGCCTTGACGATGCCCGCGCGGCGTGCGCGGAAGTCGCGGAAGACGTTCTCCGGGGAGCGCGCGTTGTGGTGCACGGCCGCCGCCCCGCCGCCTCCACCTTCGTCCATCGCCGGCGAGCGTCGCCTCAGGCGCTAGGGTTTGGGGGTGAGGGGGGAAGCGGCGGCGGCGGCGGTGGTCTGGTAGCGGAGAGGGAGCTTGGGGGAGGATTAGAGAAGCGCAAAGATTTCGGAAGGTCGAATTGGAAATAGCGGAAAGTACAGGGGGCTCGTTTGAATTTTTCCCTGTTCGTTTCAGTATAAATTGGGCTCGGCTTTTGGGGAGCGGGGACGCTTCGCGGGGCCCACCTTCCAGGAGGCTGGTGGCATTGGTGTACGTGATGGGATGGGCGAAAATGGGCTGCAATGGTTTGGGCTGGGCTTGGACCGCTCGGTGAACTAGCCCAATTGAATTGCCTTCCGTGCTCCACTTCCCTCGCGGCTCTCTCTATCCGGCTTAGTTATAGCTCCGGGCAGGCAAGCGTGGGACTGCAAATGGCAGAGGCATGTACTATTAAAAACATGTAGTGCTACGAAAAAGGGCTAGGTCAGTACTCACTGATTACGATGATTGAAGAAAATACAATCAAAGATAAACGTGGGAAGAGCAGATCATATAAAATGAGAACCCTAGTTTGGAAAGAGCGAATCATATAGAGGTGGTGGTCGAACTACTTTTTATAGCTTGAATTTCTGGTTATAGTTTTTAGTTAAAATTATTTTGTAACGGTTATTAGTTTTTTGAAAAATAAAAAACCGTTATATCGTTATGGATAATGCCAATGAATAAGGAGTAAGGCAAAAAACGAAAAAGACAAAAAGATAAAATTAAAATAAATTAAAATTAGAAGTCGATACGTTTTAAGTGGTTTATGACTTAAATAAACTGAAAACCAAAAAGATTGGAATTGAAACTGTTTAGAGTAAAGCCAAATAGGATCCTACTTTATTAGGACTAGGACCACAGTTGAGTATGGCAATTAGTTTCAAGGTTCAAACCAAAGAGTAGGTTCTTTTGTACTTATGCTTAGGTTTTGGTTTTGGTTGGAACATTAACTAGCTTTTAAATAATATATTGTTTAAGGCATGGTATATTATAGTAGATATTGTACTAAGTTCAATTATACTGACCAGAATTACATATGATTATTTTTTTCTACATATTATCTCACACGAATAGATAAAATTCAAAAGATATAAATCTCAACTCAAAAGAACACATCTAAAGATGTCGTGAACCTAACAAAATAATACATCGATACAGTTATTCTTTCCCATCTTTTATCTATATCCAAGACAAAATAACTCGAATTAACGAAAAGAACAACCCGAGCACTTTTTTATGGTATTTGGATGATCAGGATCTGGAGAGTTGGACAAGATCATGATCAAGAGCAAGCCACCACACACACATGTACACAACTAAACAGTGACCAGTGCAAGAAGCCCCCAAAACGAGGGGAACCAACCAACCGAAGGGGATCTAGAGAGGAAGACGGTCAAGTCGGCGAGCAATCGGCAAGGCTGGCCGCTCCTCCCAAATCTGAGAAAGAGGGTAGAAGAAGAAAAACCAAAAGAAATCTAGGAAAAGAGTATCATGCCGACAGCTAGCTCGCTCGCCACTGAAAAGAGAAGGAAGGCAAAGCTGAAAGGTGTATACCGGTGGGTAAGTGGGTTCATCGATGAGCAGTGGCGGAGGCACTGTTGGGACTACTTGGGACTCCGGCCGCCAAACCCCAGGTACCTCCCTTACACCGGCGCCGTTTTCTTGGGCGGAGAGGCGGCGCACCACCGGTGGCTCGAGGAAGAAGATGGGTTGGGGGTGGCTGGGCGTGGGCTGCTTCCTGCCTAGGTCGTTGGCGCTAGTAATTGGTGACTTCACTCACGGACACGCGTTTCGATTATGGAAATTTAACTTTTTGCCACCCTTATCGTTGCCACCTATCCAAATGTCATCCTTATCGTTGTATTCAACAATTTGCCACTCTTAACATGTGCTTGACTAATTTTTTGCCACTTTCAAGCCCACGAAGCGTCATGTCAGCGCTCCCGCCCGCCTGCTCGCCATGTCGGCGCCTCCCGCCCTTCGCGGCTCGGCGCTGCGCGCCGCGCGCCTCCCGCTTCGCGGTGCGCGCCTCCGTCCCGCGCCTCCCCGCCGCTTCGCCGGCGCCGCGCGCGCCTCTCGTCCCGCGCCCGCGCCGCGCTTCCGCTCGGCTCGCTCGCCTCGTCCTCGCGCCTCCCGCGCCGGCGCGCCTCGCCTCCGTCCCGCGCGCGCCTCCCCGCGCGCGCGCGCCGCCTCGCCTCGGCTCGGCGCGGCGAGGCACTCAGCTTCGCCGGCGGAGGCGAGGGCGGCGCGCGCGCGGGGAGCGCGGGACGGAGGCGAGCGGCGAGCGGGAAGCGCGCGAGGCGCGGGACGGAGGCGGCGGGGAGGCGCGGCGCGCGCGCAGCGAGCGGGCGGGAGGCGCGGACGAGGCGCGCGCGGCGAAGCGGGAGGCGGCGGCGCAGCGGCGCGCGCGCCGCGAAGCGAAGCGAGGAGGCGACATGGCGGGCGGGCAGGGGCGGAGCGCCGACATGGCGCCGTGGGCTCGAAAGTGGCAAAAATTAGTCAAGCACATGTTAAGAGTGGCAAATTGTTGAATGCAACGATAAGGATGGCATTTGGATAGGTGGCAACGATAAGGGTGGCAAAAAGTTAAATTCCCCTTTCGATTAAACCCAAGGGCCACCGGCCGCACAGCTTCCCAAGACGCATAGGAAAAGGGCGTGGCACGACAGCTGCTCGGCGAGGAAACGACAAGCCGGGCGCGGCGGCCCACCACGGCGAGGGACCAAGGGCATCGCGAGCTAGTGGGGGCGGCTCGGTGAGGACACGGCGGCCTGCGGGCGGGCGAGGAGCCGGCTTGGGGGCGCGGGCGGCAAGGGTGTCGCGGGGAGCTGGCTGCCGGCGAGGGCATGGAGACCCCTCGTGGTGGCGGCGAGCGGGCAAGGCGGCACAGCCGTGCGGCGGATCATGGATCGTTCTTTTTGCTGAACTTAGAGCATCTCCAGCAGGTGCTCTAAAAGTGATGCTTTAAAACTAATTATAAAGATCCTGTAAATCTCATTTTTAGAGATCCAGTGTCGTCTTCGCAGAGGTCTTTGAAAGCGATGCTTTATAATTGATTTCCATCCAATTCTCTCTCGGATCTCTCGCACGAGGCGAGCGAACCATGGCGGAGCAGCGCACCGGCGGCGGGCTGCGGACTGCGCCCGCAAGCTCTCCCGAACCCCGCTTCGCTGCAGTGCCTGCCCGCCCATGCCCTCCGCGGCGCCCACTCGCGCTCCCACGCCGCCTCGCGCATCACCTCGCCGCGCCGTCCCGAGGTCCACTCCACCACGCCGCCTCGCAGAGCCTGGCGGACGGAGCACCGTGCAGCCGCCGCGGACTCGCGAGGAGGAGGAGGCCCCGAGCCGAGGCGGCCGGAGGGTCTGCCCGACGTCGGACGCGCGCTGCCCCGGCTCGCCGGGGTCGGAGTCGGGCGTCGCCGCGCGATGTTGGGCGCCGGCCGGTCGAGGAGCGCACCGTACTCGGCATTGCGGCCGCCGAGGTTTCGCCGCCGAACTCGCGCGGGAAGGGAAAAAGCTTTCGCGCGTGGGGAAAAGGAAATACAAAGACGCGGATACAAAGCACGGGCCTGGTGCTCCAAAAATAAAGCACCGACACTGTAATTTACAGGATCTCTAAAACTTTTTACAGCACGAGCCCGTTTTAAAGTATCTGCTGGAGTAATCCTATGCTTTATATTCTTAGATTTTAAAGCACGAGGCACTTTTAAAGCATCTGCTGGAGATGCTCTTATAACTTTTAGCGGCAGTTTGTGTTTTTTAGATTGTTCGTTGGAGAAATTATAAAGTAATAAAAACTCACGTGTGATTTTTATCGATATAAATGAAGTTAGTACAATATATATTATATCTTTAAAAAATATTCTATTTAAAAACTAATTACTATAAAAAAATTTAAAAAATAATTGTTAAAAACTAAAAAGAATAGGACGTGCATAAGTGCCTTGCAACAGCCAACAGACAAAGCCAATTTGCAAAATGTGTTTGAATAGAGAGTACACTCTAGAGGCAAGCCGATCCACGATTTACTATTGTATAACTAAATTCTATAGGTTTGATCTACAGTTTGATACTCACATATTTACCAACATTTGGGATATATTTTTCATTAGCAAGGTACTATATTTACTGTATTTTGTAATTTTCAAATTTTATATATGAATTAGATGATAAAAGACCTATAAATGCTTTTTTTAATGCTTGTCTCATGTTAGTTTTGTTGTACGAGCTTTCTGCCCGCCAAAAAGGAAAGGAAAGGAAAAGTCAAAAGAAAACTAAAAAAAAGAGTATTGCTATACAACATTCGACTGTTTTTAAGGATAAAAACAGTCAGATTGATCTGGGACGTTAGATCTTCATCCAACGGATCCACCCATATAAGCTCTCCTCCAAAAAAAAATGATCTAGGACATTGGATCTCCATCTAACAGCTCAAATTCTGACTGTTTTTGTACTAAAAAATAGTCGAATGTTATATAGACACTCCAAAAAAAATCCCGGTTCCCCCTCACGCGGTCACGCCATCGACTTGAGCTCACTGACCGCCAGAATCGGAGGTCGGGTGCGAGATCTGGAAAACTTCGAGACGGCCAAGGAGTGTTTCGTTTTTTCTTTTTTCCAAAATGGAGAACGAGAGAGAGAAAATTAATTTGAGCCTTCAAAAATAGAAGAAAAGGAGCACGGCCCAGACATTGAATCCAGCAAAATAATAATACATGGACACGGTGATTCTTTTTTTTTAAATTTTCTCTTCTACATCCAAGAAATGTCCCAAAGAGTGGAATTAAAGACAGGAATGTCTCAAAACACCGCGCGCTCTGTACGTGCTGCGAACATGCAAGCTCTAAACCCGCACGGCCGCGGCCGAGTAAACCAACCCGCCGAACCCCCGCGGCACGGGCACACGGCTCCACCGCGCGCCACCCGCGTCCATCACCCACGCCGCGAACTTGCCGTCCTCCGCCGCGTTGGCCAGCGTGCCGAAAACGAACACGGCGGCGCCGTAGCCGACGCCGACCGCCTTCACGCACGCCTTCATGCCGGGTGGCCCGTCAGCCACGTCCCTCCACGCGCCCCCGGCGCCGTCCCATTCACGCACGCCGCCCTTCCCGTCCCCGACGGCCCACACCTTCCCGCCCACCGAGGCCAGGCACGTCCCGGCCGTGTCGGGGACCATTTCTCCCTCGTCGGACCAGGCGTCGTCAGTGGTGTAGCACTCGGCCGTCTTCTTGAACGCGCCTTGGGCATCGGTTGGGTAGCCGCTGGCCGCAAGGACGTGGCCGGGGGTCGCGACGAGCTGCGGCTCGTCGCGCTCCTCTGACATGTCCGGGAGCGCGCGCCAGGCATCGGCGGCGACGTCGTACGCGAAGGCGGAGCGGAGCGCGTTCTTGGATTCGTCGTGGCCGCCGGCGACATGGACATTGCCGTCGGCCCCGGCGCAGCCGAAGAAGCTCCGGTAGTCCGGAATCGGCTCGCCGCGCCGCCACGTGCCGGCGGGGACGTCAAGCACGCGGATGTCGCGGGTCGGGCTGAGCGTGGCCGGGTCCCAGCCGCCGACGACGGCGACGTGCCGCCCGTCGCCGGCGGCCGCGCACTGCGCGAAGAGCGGCACGGCGCTCCACGCCGCCGAGCCCTCCACGCGCCGCCACTCGCCGGTGGTGAGGTTCGCCGCGGCCAGCCCGCACTCCGGCGGCGAGCTCTTGCCATCGCCGTCCGCGGGCGCAAGCCTGGGCGCGGCCTGGACGAGAAACACGACGTCCTCGGCCGCCCCGGCGATCCTCCGTCGCCGGCGGAACTCGCACGACCCGACGGCGCGGCGCCACCCCCCACACACGTGGCGCATAGGGCGGTGAGACCGGCTTGGCACCCGCGCTAGGCACTCCATGGCTACTTCGTCCGGCAGCCCCGGGATAAGGTCCCCTCCCGCCCGCCACCACCTCCTTCTTGCTCTCCCCCCGCCACCACGACACGTTCCTGCTTCCTGTTCTTGGAAGCAGCACCGCAGTAGTGTGCGTCCCCTCTCTCAATGGCGCCCATGGAGATCGCAGTGCAGTACTGTGTGATTCTCTCTTGCTTTGCGACGTGGAGTGTGTGATCTGTGTGAGGGGCTTTGGGGGGGCTTAAGTAGAGGGAGGGTGGGAGTGAGGGCAAATTTGGTGTAAGATTTTGGTAGCAAAGTGCTAGGTAGCATGATAAGAGAGAAGAAAACGAGCATGTTCTTTTTAGCTGTGGCTTGTAGTTTTTAGCTACGGTTTATGATTTTTGGGCTGTTCGTGTGAGAGATTACAGAGTAACAGAAACTCACATACGGTTTTTGTCGATATAAATGAAGTCGGTACAATATGTACTACAATTAATTAGTAGAACCTATCTTAAAAATATACTTCGTTTAAAAGCTAGTTATTATAGAAAAATTAAAAAGTAGCTTTTAGAAACTGAAAAGAATAGTCCCAACAATACTAGCTTCTTGGAAAGACAGTGAAAACAATTACAATACTAGTGGAGTAAGATATTCCTGTAGGAGCACAGCAATGAGCAATGGGAGCCAATCCATTAGTGTCTGCTCGACCGTAAGAGCCAATCCAACGTGTTTGCCCGACTGTAAAGTTAGAGGTTTTGGACAAATTTGACTGACGATCTTTTTGAGGTGGGAATGGGATAGAATCGCAGAAGAGAAGATTGGTGCAGCGCATGAGACGATTAGCCACGATGTTGACGGGTATTATCTGGCTGTCACACGACATGGGTGTAATTTTTTCGCAAGGGTCGAGATAGTCTTGAATTTTCATCTCTAAAAATATCGAAGATATCAAACCGCATGTACATGGAGTTTCATGTATATGCAGTGCTTTTGGATGGATTTTTTGAGATACACTCTCTCACTCCATTTTGCAAAAAAAAAAACTTATCTATCTCTTCCTTCACCTCTCCTCACCCTTCTCTCTCTTTCCCTTTCTTCCCCATCTCTGGTGTGGATTCCGGCCCAACGGCTCTAGCTCCATTAGGCTTGGATACCGCGGCGACAGCATGGGTCCGAGACTAGCTCACTGGGAGGTTGAGGACAACAGCGATGCATGTCACACTGGTGAAGGGTAGAGGAGGCTCGGCGGCAACGCCTCAATATAAGATCGAGGAGGTTGATTAGAGAGATGAATAAGCGATTTTAAAAACCTCTTAGGCTAAAATTGAAGTTTATACAGAAGCGTAAATCAAAACGATTTTATACAATTAAGACATAAATTAATTTGTTTCACTAATGCACCAACAATCTAAATCTAGATCAAGATTTGCAATTCTAGAATGACACACAAATAATTTAATTTTAAGAATGTAAATTGCATAAGGTAAAATACAAGAGAGCAAACCAATATAAGGTGACACGGTCTCTTTTTACTATGGTGTTCAAAAACTTACTGGTCTCCTCTAGTCCACGTTGAGATAACTCCAAATGAATTAGACTGGCTCCACGAATTAAGCCGAATACCTTGTTCCACTAGTGGTAGCTCTTTCTCACTCTGGGTAAATAATCTCCAACCTTCACACCAATACTGAGCCTCTTTAGAATCTTTTTGAAGTGATCACTGGTTCTCACACCTCCAAGCCGTATAGGAGTCAATAACATCTAAGAGTAACAAATCAAGTCTCTTACTTGATTCTCACCAAGTGCAACACATGCACAAGTGGATACTCAGTCCACCTATAGAAGTAACACATACAACTAGAGACTTCTCCTCTTGCTTATAAGGTGCAACATATGCACAATTAAGAAGAGAAGCTTGCAATAACTCAAAAGAGTGAAGTAGGATGTATCAACCTAATCCTCAATTGGCTACCAGTGGTATATATAGCCCTACACAAAACTAGCCACTAGGGGTTGAAATTCCCAACTTTTAGCTAGAATCGGTGCTACCGTAGGTATGAGACCGGTCGGACCAACCCTCGGTGTAATGGTAAGAAATTGTATATTGATTGCACAGTAACTAGCCATTATGGCTCGGTCCGATCAGACTGTACTCACAAACACTAGTAGCACCAGACCGGTGAAAGTTGAAGACACAAAGATATACCCCTTATGGGGGAAAAATAACCGCCAACTAGAAATCGGTAGCACCAGAAAATTAGTAGCATCAAACTTTATATGACGGTAGCACTAGAAACTACATGGCGGTAGCAACGCTACCACAAAGGGTGGTTAGACTGTAGGCAAAAAGACAGTAGCACCGGTCTTATTATTAGCACAGCTGACACTCGGAAAAATATTCACAGCTTTTGACTGTGATGTTAAAATTGAGTGATTTTAGACTCTCTGGAAAGCTTATTTAGAGGGTTATACAACACATCTATTTGCATGATCTCAAATATATTAGAATAATGCAGACGCACAAAAACTCCAAAGAGTCATTTCCATGGTTTAAGTCCAAGTAAATAGCAACAAGCAATCTTAGATTATGCCAAGAAAAAATGCATGAACTCCAATAATTTACAAAACATATTTACAAAATTAGATCACACCACAACGAGTAGGTACATGGATTTCAACCATTTGTAAGACACATTTGTAAAGTATAGTTATATCCTACAATGAGAGGTGTATGAGCCATAACCATTTGTAAAAAATATTTACAAATAATAACTTCATATCAACATATGATTAGAGTCAAGCTACTAGACAAGATCTCTCTTAACAGTTCAATAAACTATACTAACAATCAGGTATCTCAAACAAACATCGAGACTGGTAAAAGACTATGAACACATTCTTAACATATCACAGACGGGTCTACAATCAATATAGTGAAATTATCATAGATAGTTTGTAATACAAACCGTCTGTGATGACTTAATTATCACAGACGGTTTTTAATATAAACCGTATGTAAAGTATCACAGACGGTTCAAAGAAATAATTATTTATGATATTTGGTAATATCACAGAGGTTCTTGTTAATAACCGTCTACTTCACAGACGATTTTTTTACCATGAACTGTCTGTGATATTACCTCTTTACAAATAGTTTTTAGCATTGGCAACAATATAGACGGTCTCTAAACTAAATCTGTCTATGATTGTATTTAATACTGACGGTTTTGGTTAACCGTCTGTGATATGACGTCTAGTATTAGTCTTTTTATAGTAGTGATTGGCGGTAACGGAAACAACTAGTGGTGGTGCGGCTTCCTCTCTCCTATGTTTTCTTCATTGGGGCCTTGTCTCAAGCTTAAGACCTACCCCTTCCTTTTTCTCCGTCTAGTACCAACCTGCATAGTGTATAAGGTTGCCCCTACGCTAGGTGTTCTAGTCATCCTTAAGACATACTTTTCATCAAACATTGTGGATGCTCTGAGAGATAAAAGTGTGAGAAATAAACCGTAGTGGAGCGCCCACAAATCACTAACTATTTTTCACACAATAAATTTCCTTTGTTGAGTTATTTTCTACTTTAAAACATATTTCTTATTTGTTTGTTTTAAAGCTAACCATTCTTATGTTTGCGTATGCAAGAAACATTTTGTTGAATAATTTTTTTTAAAAAAAATCTAACATTTCTGCCTCAATATGTGTACATTACCAGAAGGGGGGACTCAATATGTGTGGGTTTTAAGAGGACCTACACCAGTACTCATGAGTGAGAACATCACAAAGCAATGGCCTAGTGTACGAAGGAAACGGTTGAGTGTTAAATTGATGTGTGTAAAAGAAAGAAAACGTTGTATGAACTAGAAAATATAGGGTAAGAAATATAGTGGAACATGAACCTATTTATATTGCAAGTGATTTTGTTGGTCATGTGTTTTCCCTTTTTCTAAAATCACAATATTGTTTTCCTTCAAGGCGAAGCTAGCCTTTTCCATCCATCACAGAAGTGTGTAGGTGCATGCATGAGCATCGTGCAAGAGAGGACAAATATTGAAGTTCTGATTTTTCACAAACTCCATTTGTGAGAATGAAGTCTTTCTACAAGTAGGTATGCTTATTTGTGAATTATATCATAGAGAAAGAAACTTTCTATGAATTATCGTTTCTTTTGCTTCGGTTCACACGGTAGCTAGCGCGGCGTGCCGCCATGCTTACGCAGCTAGTATACATAGAGAGAGAGAGAGAGAGAGAGAGAGAGAGGAGGGGGGCCGCATACTGAATCATCCATCTGATTTTGTGGTCCAATCTAAGCTGAGGCTAAAGCGTAAGGCACATCTGCACATGACATAGACGGAATAGAGCGGTGGCAGATCGACGCGAGCACGCTTCCTTTCTATCTACCTAAGCAGCATGCAATGCACCACTTCCGGCCGGATCAGGTCCCCAGCCAAGAACAAAAACGAAAAGAATGACCTTCTAGAAGCAGATGAGCTAGTGGCCTCGATCGGGGCCCACCAGCAGAAGCTAAAGGTTGCAGCTGGGGCACAAAACAAGATGGATGCTCCGCTGCCTGGATCCAGATCACGTTAAAAGAGCAAAGTCAGATTGCAACAATGGCACACAGTAAAAATAGACTGCAAATCACTGCAGTGATTCTACCGTTTACTAACAATGTAGCAAAATTTACTGTAGCATTGGTGCCATTCTGTACTTAGCATCTGATCTGATCTATCTATCTTAGATTGGGTAGCTCATTTTCATCTTATTCTGTTATTTTTCATCTTAGCGTCTGAGGATCCTCTTCTCTAGTGCCTGTCTTTTCTTGTTAGATATTTTCTTTTAGGTCACTTCAGGGTATCTGTTCTTGTTTGTCGCTCGATCATCCCAAAAACAACGGCTTGCCTTGGTAATGGCTAAACGTCTTGTCATCTTCTTCACCTTTTTTTGCCCTCGATCTAGTAATGTGTACCAAGGTAGGAGTACATGACGATGTAGTGTGGTACTAACCCTTTGGACGAAGGGTAATTCCTTGGAGTTTTGGGATTCGGTTCAAAATTGAATTAGAACTTTCTGATGAAATACCCCTAATCCAAGAACCGAGAGAAAAATAATACCAACTGCTACAAGACCCCAGTTTGTTACTAATGGCAGTGATTTGTTGACTAGTAGTATATTTGCTGGTCGAAAACAACTTACATTGCCTCAATGATTTAACCAGCTTCTCTGTAAAGCAAGCCATCATGTATCGTGCACTTGCAGATATTTCTCAGGGAAAACTTGAGCACAGAAATATCTGCGATCGGCCGGGCGACATTCAAGTCGCTCACTTTCTTTTCAGCTTTCTTTTTTTTTTTGTACCCTTCCATTCGGAATCGTCCGGCAGAAAAGGCCAGCAGCAGCAGCGAAGATCGCGAGGCCGCTGCAGGCACCAAGAGAAGAGAAAAGAAAAGAAAAGAAAAAGGCATCGCTCCGATCGATCGTCTTGCACTTGTTGGTGTCTAACCTCTAGAAGCCATCGTATCAACGGCAGTAGGGCATGATCTAGACCGGAGACACACACGTGTGGATTTCCTTTGCTAGTAGGACTTGGTCGCCTGCCGCTCCGGTTTTCTCTCTCTCGAATTCTTCGGGGGGTTTTGTTTTTGTTTTTTGTTTTCTTGCCTATCAAGTGGTAGTCGATCGCTAACCCGCTATTAGCTGTTGCAAGTTAAGCGATAGGCATCGGCTTGTATGTTCACGACGTTCTTAAACTCGACATGTTTTAAAAATATTGTACCCACGTCCAATGCTAGAACCTTTTGCATATATGGCACTCTAGCTATTTTTTTTAAATTTCGTTTTCGGATATCCGTTTTTGCAAACCTATTTCTCTTCTTGAGCTCAGTAGCTGGTAGCTTGGCAGGACATGAGCTCGCTTGCCATTCAGTTGATTAATTAGTGATAATCATGATTAGGGTTAACCATAATTAGTGTTAAGCATGATTAAACGAATCACTGTAGCCTCTGCCAAGGCCACACATGTCATCAGTCATGGGTATTGAGTTTAGAAAAAAGTTAGATTTATAAATACAGACGTCTAAAGATTAAATTTGAAAAAAAAAAACTACAATGCCATGTATACGAACAAGTACGGAGTTCACAATACGTTACAAATGACATGGCACAAATGCACCTTTCTGTACAAACACAGTGCAGGTTCACTCTGCTCGAATGGTACAGTCATAAGTAGTGGCAAATCTAAGGATTTTATCGCGCCTCATGCTGAACTTTACCATGCTAATAGTCTAGAACTAACATTAATTTATACTCACACCACGGTATAATAAAAGAGCATCACACATCCATCATTAATATGAAAATTTAGCTCAATCTTCAACATAAAACATAATAAGAAAACATAGCTAAACATAAATAATATAGTATAGTAGAGATACAATTTGAGTATCTAAATAACAAAGATTTGCTCTCTATCCTATCCCACCATTTCTTCACCAATAGTAAGACAATAACAAGAATCTACAAAAAATAATATATGAGAGTAAATCAAACAGGTGTATGAATAAATATAAAGAACATAAAGTTTATATTTATAAGAAGCTAACTTACCACTAGCATGAAATAGTTATTTCTTATGTGACCTCATCCCTTGAAAACACTCTAAAATCTTATCATCATTAATACTTGCAAATATGTCTCGCTCAATGTAGCATACCATGCTATGATTCATCTACTCATTGTTCATCTTATTCTGCACATCAATCTTAATAATATTCATAGTTGAGAAGACTCTTTCTACAATTGTTGCCACGGGCAAAATTAAGGCCATTTCAGTGACACGATATACCAATGAAAAAATAGTGTGTCTATCAATCTGAACCATCTTCATAGCACGAGTCTAGCATTGGACTGGGGTGAGGAGTAGGCCGAGTGAGCGGGTCTTTGCATGCCTGGTACATACAGATGTCTAACAGGAAGCCAAACTGCCAAAGTTGATTCACTGTGAGATACACGAAGGCACATTTTCTCCACGACTCAGGTTACTTCATTATGACCTTTGAAGACTTATTCTTGCTATTCAACCTCGACGAACTCGACGTCTCACTTCTACGATGTTGGACACTGTAAGTGTACTATACAATTAAGTTCTACATTCATATAATACTGATAAATATTATAACTCATTGCTTATGTATAGATCCATGATCCAATAAGTCTGGCGACGGCAACAACCGGTGGGTTTCCTCAACTCACACTTGGTCTCTGAGCAATGCATCAAGGACAACGCATCATTCATCAAAGATTATATAACAAAGAGATTGCTTGCTCAAAGTGACAAGGAGTATATCATGGTACCCTTCAATCAGGGGTAAGTGTTTCACTAGTTGCCATGCCAGTTTTATTTGTACTTTATATACAACATGAACTTAGAATTAATCACTATGGTGATATACATAATTAGGTCTCACTGGATTCTGATTGTGATTGTACCAAAGTGGCGCAAGATAATATACATTTATTCCTTACTTAAAAGCAACCACGACTTCACCCTTGTGCAACAAGCAATTGACAGGTAAACTCATTTTCTTCATAGATAACTTTATTGTAGTCTTACCTTCATTTGTAATAGGCGAGGCTAACTTTTTGGAATCACGTAGGTCGTTCAGCGTTTACGTTACCCAAGGAGGGTGATATAAGGAATCCAGCGTCACACTACGACACAAGACGAAAATTTCAGTACCCGCTATAACACAACAATTCTATATCACACCTCATAATAATACCTCTAGAATTGACAATATCTATGTATGTAATTCTATTTTTTGCAATGCCATAAGCAGTTACAGGGCAACATATGTGAATTCTATGTTTGCAGATATATGCAAAAAAATCATGTGCACTAAGATGAAAGATCCAAAGGTTTGTCAACCTGTCGATATTTATTTCATGATTATCAATTTCAATATATATATATATATATATATATATATATATATATATATATATATATATATGTGTGTGTGTGTGTGTGTGTGTGTGTGTGTGTGTGTGTGTGTGTGTGTGCAGCTAATGACTTTAAAACTCCTAGCGACAGGGTGTAGAATTCGACTCAAGTGTATACGATCGTGATAACCTCGTCGAAGTTCGAGAAAAGTTCTCCAAATTCTTGATGGCAGAGGTCATTCAACAGAATGTAGAGTTCAACCCTAGCAAAGATGTATGATTAGATGTTCAAACATTTGATTCAACAGTAATTCACTCAGTTGTGCCTAATCAATCAATTAATTCAATTGTACTTCATTCAGTTATTTAATTCATTTATGAGATCTGTGTAATGCTTGTCGTGTGCTATATATGTGATCTGCTTGCTTATTTTCAGAGAGCATGGCTAGCATTTCATGAGGCTAGCCGAAAACAAAAAATAATTTAGTTATTCAAATAGCTATTACAGACGATTTGTAATACCAAACTGTCTGTGATATATAACATATCATAGACAGTTTTTGGTTTTAGCCGTCTGTGATATGTAAGATATCACAGACGGTTATGCTTAAGAACCGTCTATGATATACAACATCTCACAAACAGTTTATGGTATTAGTAAACGGTTTTTGGTATTAGCTGTATGTGATATCAGACGATTTTTTTGAAAAACCATCTATGTTGCTACTTATCACAGACGGTTTGAGAGTCGTTTATGATAACCACCTGTTATTACAGACATATAAATTCAGACGGTTTAGAATCTGACTATAACGATGGTTTTGAACCGTCTATGATGATCCTTTCTGTGGTAGTGTTTAGGCCTGTCTAGGAAAGGATGCCATAGGTTTGCTTTTGTCTACACGCTATGAACTGGACCACTAAACTACTACTCTGATCTAGGCTAAAATTATATAGGATACACACTAAGAAATTTCCCACGCACTGCCTACGTTGCCGGTCTAAAACCGTCCCTGAAAGGGCTGCATTTTATATATGTAGGCATACTACTAGCTAGGCAAAATGGCCCATGAATCCATGTTGACAGATTCATGCTGGGGAACAGTACTTACTGAAGTGAAGACTCTGAACTCTGAACAGACTGAAGTGAAGACTCTGAACTCTGAAGACTTCCAAGTCGTTGTGGGGGCTAGCTAGCTCCTGCATCTGTTGTGTTTGTTTCTGTACGGTCTTATAAAGGATTCTACGGCTACCGCTGTACTTACGCATTGGTGGTCACCACACGCGCAGACGTGCTGTTTGGTTCGCATTGAGTGGTAACAATTAAGTAATATCGGTATCTCAAATTCTCTGAATGATACATTCTACAATTAATCACTGCATCATCGATAAGAGGTGACACGATGGGCCAGTGCTCTGGTGGTAGTAGACGCGAGGGTGTTAGTTTTCGTCTACCCAGGTTCGATTATTAGGATTGACGTTGTGTGCGTTATTTAATTAGAATACATACGTATATGTGTTTATTGAGAAAATATATATGTATTTAATGGAAAAATACGTGTTTATATTCTATGAGGCTGTGAAGTCTACGTCTACGTAGTGAGTGGAGCATGCATACTCTCGAAAGCAAGTCATGACACTTTGAATGTAAACTGCTGTATGCATATTTGATTGGAGCTCGGAGGGGTTCGTATTGTGAGAGTTTGTAATTTTGTTTTCAGTTTTGAAGTCAAAGTCGTATTCAAGTTTGCAATGTGCAAGTCGGTTGAAGTCGTGATCGTAGTCGGTTTGTCATGGTCGTACGTCATGTACGAGTATGAGTTGTATTTCGAGTCTGTCTCAGAGTCGTAGCTGTCTCCGAGACGACGTGATCGTAAGCGATTACATCAGGAAGACGTAGTCGTAAAGCGTTACGACCACATCATTCGATAGAGCCTTCGACATGGTCTACAGTATCACAGCGTAGTCATCATCGAGTTATGGCTACGGTGATCAACCGTGGTCAAAGGAGGTTCAGCGCAGAGGCGGTGAACGTGGTCGTAACTTCTACTGAAGTTACGATTACATGGTCGGAGCAGCGAGGCGTGATGTAATGACTGTCAGCGTGGTCAGAGAACCAACAGAGCGGTCGTAACGACTCAGGAGGTGATCGTAGTCTCTTCAATATGGTCGTACGGCTATAGTGAGTGGTCGTAGGACTACAACACATATATTACTCTTAATTTCCTTCTCAAATTGACCACGATAGACGATACATGGTTACATATGTCAGGCGTTAAGCGTGCACTGTTGGTGCAATTGTGCAAGTTGTACTGGAATTTAAATATAATTTCAAGCTTTACGGTTTAAGATTTTGTTTAGACGGGTTCAGAATGGCACGATTCTGACCTAACCCGAGTGGATTTTAAAACTAAAGTTTGTATGTGTCGGTGTTCCAAACCAATCCAAGATTTCAAGGCAGCCTAAGATCTGTCTATAACACATTTGTTTTTAGAAATTAGATCGTTTTACGCGTAATATCAGCGTTCCAAAATGATCCTAAAACTGAAACCAAGACAACAAATTGTCAGTCGCTGGGGAGATCGAGCGAGAACAGGATTGCATCGCCGTACTAGGCGTTAACTTAAGGGGACTTCCAGGCAACACGAGACCTTGACTTGCTTTCGACCAAGTCGCAATGTAAAGAAGTAAACAAATTGATTGGATTCCTACGGCACGGCCGGAAACGTACCTAGTACGTTTTCATTAATTTACTTCTATGCGTCTGAAAGGAGATGGTACGGCCACACCACTCAATAATTCAGAGCTGTAAACAGGTTAACAAACGGCGAGCTGTGAGACATGTCACATACATGGAACAGTAACACATGCATGATGCCTCCTAAATCGAATCCCGGTTACAAGTAGTAGTGTTTCTAAAAGAATTGACAAAAGAATAGATGAACCCAGTATTGATTTGTTGTTTGTCCTTTTAGAAATTTCGCCAGTGTAAAGTCTAGATACCCGGAGTTGAAAGCAACCATGCCTGTCAAGAGACCGTTGATTCATGCTGCTACTAGTTACCGGCCTCGACTCGCTTTCATACCAGTAGTACAAGTTGGTGGTACTTTTCCTTTTTTCAGCTTTAAAAAGTTGATTTTCAATTTTCGATTTTTATATAGTAATTAATTTTTAAATAAAATATTTTTAAAGGTGGAATCTATAAATTAATTATAGTACACACTTTAGTTATTTTTTTATGCCGGTTAAATCTGTACGTGTGCTTCTATTTATCTATATTCTCTTATAAATAGATCAAAAATTATAAAGTATAACCAAAAAAAAAAAAGAACGGACGTGTTGAGTAGAGTAGTACTATCGAGTCTAGCAGCGGTCCTGCTTGGCCCTTGACTTGGGAGTCGTGAGTCTTGACCCCAGTCGTATGTACCTATGCCGTGCAACCTCAAGTACATGAATAGGGGGTGCAACATGCATGACTGGGTCTTGGAGGCGACTGGCTACGGGTAAGTAGTGTCGCTATACTCTGGTCAAGCAAAGCTGGCGTATGATTGGGGCCAGATAGGCTTGTGGGTATTCATTCAGTTCATTAGGGTTCTAAGTCCTAAATTTGACACTAGTATTTATTAATTTTAGAAGTATATATATATAAGATATAGAAAGAATCATTCAAAGGTTGAGGATATTCAAATAATTAGAGAGATACCTATGAAGCATTAGGATAAGAATTCTATAATATATAAAATAAATATAATAAATCCAGAACATATAATTAAAAAATATCCTATAGAAGCCACTTCAAAAAAATATAAACGAACTTAAAATACACATAGAAGAAGTTAGGAGCTATAAAGGAAAACAGAAGTCCGCATAGGTCTGCTGCTTTTATAATTAGAAATCACTCTGAAATAGTTAGAGAGAAGTAAAGAATGGTCATTAATTACAAAAAAATTAAACGATAATATCATAAATGATACCTATAATATTATAAATAAATAACAATGGATTAATAGAATACAAGGAAATAGATATTTTTCTAAATTTGATCTAAAAGCCGGTTTTTGACAAGTAAAGATGGCAGAAAAATATATAGAATGGACATGTTCACATGTCCTCAGGACATTTTGAATGGCTTGTAATGCCTATATATATATATATATATATATATATATATATATATATATATATATATATATATATATATATATATATATATATATATATATATATATATATATATATATATATATATATATATATATATAACTAGTGCTCCTTGGTGCCTGGGCACTATAGTCTGAAATAGGTATGTATCATGTGCAAAAAAATTTAAAATTTCTTGGATGTCAAGTTCAACTAGTTCAAACAAGTTTGAACTAAATTTTGAATTGTAGTTGTCTTTTTTTATGATAGTTTGATTGTAGGTATATGCTAATTACAACAAAGTATGTAATCTAAATTCGTTCAAAACTTTGAATTTGAGTATTTTTTCAAACTTATACGTTTTATTTGAATTATTATAGATGCATATATACCTTCAAACTGGCATTTTCAAAAAATATACCCGAATTTAGATGGAATTGATGCATTTGGAATCATGGTGTCCGGACACCATGGTGTCCATGTGTGTGTGTGCGCGCGCACGATTGTGTATATATATGTATATATATATGTGTGTATATGTGTACATGTATATATATGTGTATGTGTATATGTATATGTATATATATGTGTATATATATACGTATGTATATATATGTGTATATAGTATGTATGTATGTATGTATGTATGTATGTATGTATGTATGTATGTATGTATGTATGTATGTATGTTCACTAGGAAAGCGTCAGTCCACGCTCTACGAGGATTCCGATGAAAATCCAAGGTATATATTGTACTTCTGCTGGTGCTGTAAAATAAATTTAACGCACTAGACGAATTGCTACATAACAGGATGCACTAACACTACCAGACAAATGTCATGCATTCTTTTTTCATCAGACGGTCTAGATCGAAATAAGGACACCGTGTCATCGAAACAAAGTGGCAGAGGACCTGAATCCACTGGAGAGCGTCATGCTGCATACCCAAGTGCCGATTCTAATGCCACAACCCCAGCGTATAAATGGCAGGAACTCTCGTACCCAGGGGCGAATCCATGGGGTAGGCTTCATCAGGCTGAAGCCTACCCTCCATGGTTGCCACGAACACCCCCCCCTCATGCAGTCCTGCCCTCAGGCAGTCACCGGCGTCCGGCAACGAGACGAAGAAACAATCATGCACGGTCGGAGCCAGGAGACGAATTAAGAAACAAGGCGAACGCCCGAACGCCGAAGTAGTCAAGTAGAGATGCGGCGGCAGCCCATCGCCACGGCCCAACGCCCACCGCCCAAGATACATGCCGCATGCCCAAAATCCCCAAATTTCCCAAACCGGAAGAGCACGTCCCTTCCCGAGCTCCGTTCCCAAATACCGTGCGCGTGTCGGCGATCGGCGAGATCTGGATCGGAGGGACGCCGTCGCCGGATCCGGAGGAGAGACGCCGGTCGCCGGGAAGGGTCGCAGCGGGCGGGCCGGCCGACCGAGCAGCGCAGTGAGGCGCGCCCTCGGCCGACTGAGCACCGAGCACCAGAGCGGCCGGGCGGGTCGCGCGTGATGCCGTCGGCCGGCGAGGCGGGAGGCGGAGCGCCGAGTGGCACCGAGGCGAGGAGCGGCCGGCCGGGCGGGGCGGGAGGCGGACGCGGCGGCGCAGCGCAGCAGAGTCAGCGGCAGAGCGGCCGAGCGGCGAGCGGGAAAAGGCAAATGGCGGCGTGTGGCACCGTGTGCTGAAGCCGTGAGTGGCGAAGGAATTTATTTGGCTTGGTCACTTGGTGGTTGGAGCTGCTGCCGCTTGTTTTTTTTTGGCTTGGAGCGGTGGTGGAGCCTTTTCACTTTTCAGCCTTGGTCCCCTACTCCCTTGGACGGTTAAGTCAGTGATCCGTCTGCCTGCCGGGGTGGTAAGGATAACACAAGAAGTCATTACTCATTAATAATGTAACATTGATTGTGAATTACCGATTCAGATATTCAATCAATTGTATATCGTTATATACCGTTAATTAGCGATTAATTAGTACTTTGCGTAATATTGTTATCTTGTTGTATGTACTCAATTAGCAATTAATTTGTAGGTTTGCAATAATGGAGAAACGAACTTTGCGTAATTATTTTACAAGCAATTCAATTAGTACTCCCCCAACTGATGAGACCGCAACTCTACCAAAGAAGCCTCGACTAGAATTTAATCCAGATGAAATTATTGCCGATCCGGCGCATCGCAAACCAATAGAAGATTTTGCCAATGAAATTAGAGATGAAGTGAAGAGGGCATATTTGATGAATGGTCCAACTCGAGTAATTGGGCATGTCTTTCCAAAGACATTGGATGGCAAAGTGTGGAGATCCTTTCAAGAATCATGGTTTAACAAGTTTGATTGGTTAGAATATAGTGTCGAAAAGGATGCCGCATTTTGTTTCTATTGTTTTCTTTTCAAGAAACCATCACAACCCAACACATTTGGCAATGATGTATTTACAAAAGTTGGGTTCTCTCGTTGGAAGACGGCTATGGATGCTTTTAATAAACATGTTGGTGGTCCAAATAGTTTCCACAACATCGCAAGGGGTGAGTGTGACGACTTTCGAAATCAACGGTCAAGCGTATCTAATAAAATGAGCACTTACTCTAAGGAAGCTGAAATTGCATACAAAATTCGTTTGACTGCATCTTTAGATTGTGCAAGATATCTCATAGCGCAAGGTGAAGCTTTTCGTGGACATGATGAATCATCTACTTCCATCAACAAAGGTAATTTCAAAGAGCTATTGGATTGGTACAAAGATAAAAAAGAGGAAGTGAAGTATGCATTTGATACAGCTCCCGGGCATGCAGTTATGACTTGTGCAAATATTCAAAAAGAGCTTTCCAAAGCTTGCGCACAAGAGGTCACCAAAGTCATTAAGGGTGAGATTGGAGATAAACATTTCGCAGTGCTTATTGATGAGTCTCGAGATGTATCAATAAAGGAGCAAATGGTGGTGATTGTGAGGTATGTTATACATCTTTATTTTAGTCATATAATTTTTACATTGTTGTATTGTAATATTGTTTTAACTTTGCAAGAATTGTGGCATGCAGATTTGTGAACAATGAAGGAAAGGTCATGGAAAGATTTCTTGCTATCAAGCATATTACAAGTTGTACATCTATGGCATTGAAGGAAGCTTTGGTTAGTTTGCTTGATCATCATGGTTTACCTATTTCTAGACTTCGTGGGCAAGGCTATGATGGGGCTTCAAATATGAGAGGAGAATTTAATGGCTTGCAAAAACTTATTCGGGATGAGAATCCAAATGCATTCTATGTCCATTGTTTCGCCCACCAGTTACAATTAGTGGTTGTCACGGTTGCAAGTTGTAGCTGAGCTATTGCTGATTTCTTTAATTATGTTCCCCGATAGTTACATTTGTTAGTGCATCTTGCAAGAGAAAAGATGCGTTGATTAAAAACATCATGATATCCTGTTAGAGAAGTTGGAGAATGGTTTGATATCTCTTTGGGACAGGCTGCATCAAAGAATCGCATAGCGAGACACAGAGATACTCGATGGGGATCACATCTCAAAACCTTGCTTCGTATATACCAAATGTGGGAGGCAGTTGTGGATGTGCTAGAACTTATAAGTGAAGATGCTTGTCAAAACACAAGTCATGGTGAAGCAGCAGGTTTGATGAAAAATATAGAAACCTTTCAATTTGTGTTCATCATGCATTTTTTGATAACATTGTTGAGCATAACAAATGAGCTATCACTTGCTTTACAAAGGAAATATCAAGACATCGTTGAAGCTATGGGCTTAATACAGGATGTCAAAGAACGCTTGCAAGATATGAGGGACAATGGGTGGGAGTCATTGTTCGACCAAGTCAAAAGCTTTTGTGAGACTTATGGGATTGATGTACCAAATATGAATGATGTTATTGGAGTTATGGGCAAATCTGTACGTCGCAAGCATACAGTGACTCAATATCATTATTACAAAGTTGATATCTTCAATGCTGCTCTTGATGCAACTATGAATGAGATGAATCATCGCTTCAATGAAGTTTCATCGGAGTTATTGGTATGCATGTCTTGTCTTGATCCAAGCGACTCATTCTCTAAATTTAATGTTCGAAGCTTATTCGACTTGCTGAGATTTATGTCGATGATTTTACGATGGTCGATCGATTCTTGTTAAGAAATCACTTCAAACCTTCATTCTAAATATTAGGAGAAGTGAGGAATTTCATGGATGTTCGATATTTCCAAACTTGCTCAATTGATGGTTGAAACAAAAAGATAGAACTTTTCCATTGGTGTATCGCCTCATCGAATCGATATTGATCCTTCCGGGGCAGCGGCATCTGTTGAGAGAATATTTTCAGCAATGAATATTATCAAAGCAGATTTGCGCAACAAAGTGTCGGATGATTGGTTGAATGATTTGATGGTGTGCTACACCGAGCGAGACATATTTAGATCCATTGACGATGATGCAATCATAAAATCCTTCCAAGGCATGAAAAACCGCAGAATGAATTTGCCTCGTGAAAGTCGTGATTCAAGCTAGTGGTATGGTTCTTTTATTTGAAATGTTCATGATCCTTTAAGTAATTAAGTACATTTTGCTAATTGCTATTGTATTACTAATTTTTTTATTTTGATGTACAGATTGTTATATACCGGAATCATATTTACATGTTTTTGGGATTCACTTGCTATTAGCGAGGTACCTCCGTTGTATCTCTCTTTTTACTTTGCTTTTGTTCATGTATGAAGTTATGAATTTGATTGCACAAGAATACAAAACTATGTTTCTTACAAAGTAGTTTAATCATTCGAGGTGTAGAACCAATAATTCTACAAAAACTTATGATTTAGGATAAGAAGGTAGTATTTTTCAGCCCACCCTTATTTTTCATTCTGGATTCGCCACTGCCCGTACCCTAGCATTTCAGTTTTAGACTTGGCAAGGAAATTGATATGACAAAACAAAATGATAACGAGAGAGTTCTTCAAGGAGCAGAGCAAAAATGACATTTTTGTTCTATCTTTATTGAAACGCAGGCCATCTGCTCATTGCAAGTCCTACAGGTTCGTTCATAAACAAGCAGCTAATTCCAAACTTGCAACTACATCGTGCACTCTGGTATCAAATCTTGAATATACACATCAATAGGATGCCAAGCTACGAGGTCTGGACAAAGTAAAAGACACTGTTGCAAATCTGCATGGCAATGGGGCGATGTGGGAGCATTCAGAATTTCAGATGGAACAATCATCCCTCACGCCTGGCCTGAACCACCTGCGCCTTTTATTACCTCATGCGCCGCCGAAAAGTCCGGGTCCCCTAACCCGCAGCGTTTTGCTTTCTTCAATGCCTGCAATTCAGTGGCACAGTACTGCGCTTAATTAACCTGTTGCTATGTTTCGCGAGGAGCGGTGGGAAGAGGAGAAAGGCACACCTCATTGGCAGCAGCTGCCACTGGCATGGAGACGGCGTTTTCATCCCGCAGGGAAAGAGCCAGCCTCATATCCTTCTGCTGATGTTTGAGGGGCAATGCAGGATTGTAGCTGCCAGCGTTCCAAATATCGGTACCGGGTAACCGATAATGGTAACCAACTGGTTACCAAAAAACCCGGAGAAAACCTGAGAAAAATTCATGAAGCGAATTTCAAATTTGGGCGGTTGGAGGACCGGTAACCGTCCAAAAATGGAAAAACGGGAAAACCGGTGAAAAACCGGTTATGGGTAATTAAAAATTGAAATAATGCAATAATTTATGCATTTTTACATCATACAATAGTTAATCTACCACCAAAAATACCTAAACCAACTTAGGAAGTGTATTATACAATCACAAATTCAAATTTACATTCGAGAAATTCCGGCCGATATTTTCGCTATCGGTACCTACTAGTTTTTCCGGTTACCGGCAATCGCCGATTTTTTGAACCCTAGTAGCTGCCCTGCAGCATTAGGGGGCCTTTCAACTTGAACATTGGGTTTGCGACAGCGCCAAGGTCCTCTAAGTTAAAATATAACCAGGGTTATTTGATGGTAAAGGAAGTAGCTGCAGCAGTGGCAAAATAACCAAGTGACATACTTTGTCAGCCAAACAGAGTCCCTCAGAAAAAGCATTCATCATACTGCAGCAAGAAACAATGCCACTGGTGCGTGAAATAGTTGCAGTCAATGAATTTACAACCCAGAAAGGTAGAGGAGCTAATGTGCCAACAAGAGAACAACAGAGAGAACTTGTGAGTTTTGTGGATGTATAACTAAAATGGTAAAGTCCATTTGGAAGAGAAGGTCATAAATCCCGATTTGTGAAAACAGGAGGCAATTTTTAAATCCCTGATAAACTTGCTATGCATAAAAAAGATGGTTTAGAGGGATTTGCTATTCTGCATAAGTGGAGGTGCAAATTTGCAGTACAAAACAGTAAAACACATCCACTGTGCTAAACTTCGAATAATCAGAACCCTATTTTCTAACAAATCGCAAGGTGGCAGTGGTATGTTTTATACTACTATTCCAGTTACCCTGAATATAACATCAGATTATAGAAATCTCTTAATAGGCAATGCAAATATGCAGCGGCATCTGCAATTATTACGCTTGGGTGCTTTGCAGATGTGTATAAATAGATAGTCACCTTCCCATGATCATGTTAACCACCAGCTTCATCTTTGCTCCATTTCCAATCTCTCCCAAAAAGAATGACTTTTTCCCCAGTGCATGAAATGCAGGGACCATGTCATCATACAGTGCCTGAAATGTCGAAGAGTGGATCCAATTAAGCAAACAGGAAATTTTAACAGAAGTATAGTCCCATCATGTGTGGTGCAGTTCTATTACATGGCAGTACTAATTTGTATCCTACAGATTAAAATCATTGCAAACTGGTAAAGTTGCCAGGCTTAAGCATCAAATTTTGGATCCGCAATCAATGCTCAAGTTATTAGATGCTATATCTTAGACCATATCTCCAAACACTTTGTAATATTATGGTGATTCAAATCTCCACCCTATATACGCTGAATAATTCTATAGTTTTCTGGCAAGTGCTGCCAACTATAACATACACTCACTGGCAGAGGGTAGTGGAGGCCAAGATGGGTCTTGGCCTCCCCTTCCAATGCAATATTTTCGAAAAGAGATATGTACTTCAAAGATCATTTCCCTTCCAAAGCTTTGGCCTAGCTCCTGTTTCTTCCAAAAATGGTCTAATCCCCAAGCTTTTGCTTGTTTGTTTGTGCTCTTTTGGTAGCAATTAGGGCCAATTCGTGCATAGTTTTCTACTCTTTCATCTAGTTATTGTATGCATGGTTTCCCTTTAATTCTTTGTTTAGCCTTTGCTGCCTATGGTTGCTTCTAATTTTGGTTCCTCCTTTAAAGTTTCAATTAAATATGCAAATAGCTTCATTGTCTTGCAATGGAAGATGGTGTTTAATTATGGGCAGTGGATTTTGGCCTCCCCTTATTTTTGGGTCACGCTCCGCCACAGCATACACTGACACTTTTTCGCTGTTAACACTTAGAAGGAAAGAAAAAAATGCCATAGCTGTAGAACCACATAGGCAAATACAGGCACAAAGAAACCATTATGGGCACTAGAAGGGTCAAAGTACTCCAAGAGTTCCCTTTTTACATAATCAGGAAATGGTCATGATCATTATCCATAATCATGATAAGCACTCAATCGGGGAGACATTGATCCTACCAAAAACTATAAAGTGAAATACCAAAATATGCAAAAATATTTTTTCTCTAGAAAAATGAGACTAGTTTTTGTGAAGTGCCATCAATACAACTAGCTCACAATATTAGTTGCAACTCATCATTGCAACACACTGAATTACCTTGTCCCCTGCAGCAAGAATGACCAATTGACCATCTTCAGCTGGCTTCTTGCTCCCTGAAACTGGAGCTTCAAGGAAAGCTCCACCTTTTTGTTTAACTGCCTGCAAACATATGATTAAGGAAAATTCGTTGCAAATGAAATTTGAGAGAGATTACTAATGAAAAAGGAAGGGGAGAGGGAGAGAGAGAGAGAGAGAGAGAGAGAGAGAGGATGGAGGGAGGGAGAACAAAAGTGGTGGTTATTGCTGCGTTTGTGGCCTTTGAGCTTTCAGAGGGTAATTTCCGGAGATGTGTATTACTGCTGCCAGTTCAGCTGCTAGTTTCTTTCTTTTGAGTCTTCTGTTACGTCCATCCAAGTCCGTAGTCTCTCTCTTTCAGTTCGTCAAAGCTGTGTG
Organism: Dendrocalamus sinicus; assembly: GCA_036346575.1. Taxonomy (NCBI): domain Eukaryota; kingdom Viridiplantae; phylum Streptophyta; class Magnoliopsida; order Poales; family Poaceae; genus Dendrocalamus; species Dendrocalamus sinicus. The sequence continues at coordinate 22,176,695 of CM070646.1, read as the reverse complement.
AGTCTACAAATTCTTTATCAGACAGTCGATTGCTTTGCTAGCCACGGTCCATCCTCTTGGATTGAATGTGGTCCTCTACTTCCTTTTCGCATGGCCGCAGTCACCGCTCTTTTTTTTGAGTCTTTGCAAATCGTAGAAATTTTTATGATGCCGCCGTTTCTCTTTAAGCCGCCGCCCCGAGTTTCTAAGGCTGCTGTGCTTCCCTTCCGCGTCGCCGCTGTCCTGAACTTCGATCTGCGCTGCCATGCTTCTATCTATCCCTCTTTAGGTTGATTTAACAACTCTCTCAATTTGTGTCACCTTCCACATCCTCTTTATCGTATTACCGCGGCCGATTTTGCTCCCGCTTACTCTACTTTCCCAGCCTCTGCACTTTGTGCTTTATGGGCGGCTACATGATTCCGAATGGGAGGAGATTCTTTGGTACCCGACACAATTTTCCAAGAGCTACACACTATGACGGCGTATTTAAGATTCGAACTTTAGATTTTCCCTATTTTAGTGTCAACCCTTCTAAATACAATGCTATTGCATATATCTTGCATTTGAGGGTAGGTTTTAAGGGTATTAGTGGTATTTTCTATTGTCCTAAGGTTTAAGGTTGTGTCCATTATATTCACTATATATTTGCCCCTTTGGGCCTCAATACAGAGAGAACCAACTATTCATCTCTTCCTCCTCTCCATCTAACAAAAAACACTTTTAAATCCTTTTAGGAACATAGTCATTTACACACACAAAATTGACTGGCTACAGAATTCTGTGCAAAGTTTAGAGTTTCATGGTAAACTGGTAATCTTAGGTACTCCTTCACTTGTTTTGGCCATTTTTAGGTTCTTTTTTAAGCATTAACTGCAAGGTACTGACTTCCATGCTGTCGTAGCAAGTCTTTTACAATATCGCCTACAGTTTTGAACTTTTGTAATACCTTATTTCTGTTATGAATAACGCTTGTATTCATATGAGGCCAATGGGCCGGTATATATACACAAAGTACATGTGACAAATATGCAAAGAACCCCTCATAACAATGGGGAATAACAACTATACATATATCTCTAACACCCCCCCTTAAACTCATGGTGGATCAACAACACTGAGTTTGGAGAGGTAGAAGCCATGCTGTGCTCGAGTCTGGGCCTTCGTGAAGAAATCCGCTATTTGAAGCTCCAAGGCACATATCAAGAGTAATCACCGATCATGCACACAAGTCCTCGTGAAAGAAGCATCAACACCAATGTGCTTGGTGAGCTCATGCTTCACAGATCACGCAACATCGATAGCACCTGCATCTTGTCGACAAGAGAGGGTCGGTGTAGTGTGAAACACCAAAATCCTCAAGTAGCCACCGTAGCAAGTAATCTCTGCTGTCAAGAGAGCCATAGCTCGCAACTCACCTCTGACTCGAACGGGACACTGCGATCTGTTTCTTCGTCTTCCGGGCAATAAGAGAACCACCAAGAAAAACACGAAGGCGAGATAGACCGCGATCGGAGGATCACCGCCCAAGTAGCATCCGAATAGGCCTGAAGCTGTAACGAACTGGATCGTGGAAAGAAGAGACGGCGAGAGATAGTCCCACGAAGGTATCGCAGAACTCGAAGAAGGTGGCTGTAGTGAACCTGAGTGGGAGCTGAAACAAACTGACTCAGAATATGAACTGGATAAGTGATATCCGGACGAGTAATGACAAGATAGACAAGACTCCCAACAAGATGACGATAGCGAGTCGGATCGTAAAGAGGCTCGCCATCGAGAGTTTGAGGTGAACATTGAGCTCCATGGGAGTCTCAAAGATATCTTGATCGATGAGAGAGGCGCGATCAAGAAGATCCTGAATATATTTCTCTTGGGACATAAAGAAACCATCTGGAGTGGAAGTAACCTCAATCCCAAGGAAGTAACGAAGAGGACCAAGATCCGACATAAGGAACTGCTCACTAAGACGAGCCTTGACAAAGGCAATGTACTGTAATCATCTCCGTAATGATCATATCATCAACATACGAGGAGAAGAAGAGTCCCACCACGAGACGAAGTGTGCACAAAGAGCGCAGGATCATGATCACTAGCTGAAAACCAGCACCAGTGACCACAGAGGAGAAGCGCCAAACCAAGCACGAGGGCTTGCTTAAGGCCATAGAGAGAGCGACGAAGGCGCAGACCATGCCCTCGGGAGCAGAATACCCGGTGGCGGATGCATGTAGACCTCCTCACGCAACTCGCCATTAAGGAAGGCATTCTTGACATCAAGCCGAGAAAGCAGACCGATGGCGAGCAGACGCCACCGAAAGAAGAGTGCGAACGGTGGTCATGTGGGCCACGGAGCAAAAGTCTCGTCAGAGTCAACACCATGCTCCTGCTGGAAGCCACGAGCAACAAGACGCGCCTTATAGCGCTCAAGAGAGCCATCAGAGCGAGTCTTAATCTTATAGACCCACTTACATGTGATGGGACGAGAATGAGATGGAAAAGGAACAAGATCCCAAGTACCAGTGCGCTCGAGGGCAGCAATCTCCTCGGCCATGGCAAGCTGCCACTCAGGGTGAGTAACAGCATCCCGATAGGAGACAGGCTCACGAGTAGCTGCGCCAGCAAAGGCAAAACGGGCAGGAGGCCGAATCGACTGACGATCGCGGAGAGCGTAGCGAGGAGAAGATGACCCATCAGGGGAAGATGGAGCATCAGAAGAAGATGGAACATCAGGAGAAGATGGCTCATCTGGAAGATCCTCAATACGAGGTCGACGAGTGTAGAAGAGAAGGGGAGAAGGTGCTGTAGTGGGAGGAGCTGCATGAGTCGTAGGAGGCGACACAGCGGCGGCGATAACGGCGGAGAGGCCACAGGGGAATATGTGGAGACTCGGTGGGACAGTGGACGAGGCAAAACAGATATAGGTGTATCCGAAAGGTCAAGAAAGATAGAGACTCACAGAGGAAGCCAAGGAGAGGCGGGACGTGGGTAGAATGGACGAGACTCGTCGAAAGTCACATCCCGAGAAACCCGCATCCGACGACCAACAGATCCCAAAGACCGATAACCCTTGTGCTCGGCATCAGATCCCGAAAGACACACTCAACGATCGAGCGGTCGGTTTGGTGCGTTCTCGAGGCGAGGAGAACGTAGCAAACGCAGCCAAACATATGAAGGGTAGAGTAGTCGGAAGAAGACCACGAGACGCTCAACAGGATCGCTCCGAAGAGCGTAAGAGGCTGGATGTTGACGAGATAGGTGGCGAGTGGAAACGACCTCGGCCCAAAAGTGAGGTGGAATAGAGGCGGCGATCATCGAGCACGAGCCGCCTCAAGGAGGTGCCGATGCTTGCGCTCGCGACACCATTCTCGAGCATGAGCACCGTGACAAGAGAATCGAGCAAGAGTGCCTCGCCGGCAAGGAAGGCTGCGCAGTGACGAGAGGTACTCGCCACAGAGTCGGCACGAAGGACACGAATAGGAGTGGAGAATCGCCGGACCGGATTTTTCAATCCGAATCTTATGTGAGCCACGCACTAATCCTCGGATCATGAGTTAGTGCACACAGTACATTCTTGAATCATTTCATACATCGCATAATCATTCATTATATTACATAAACTAAAATACACCACGTCGGGTGATAGTTTACAAAAGGGCCGACTAGGCCAAATGTCATGATTACAAACACGCACAATGAAATACAAAAAAGCAAACCCAAATCCACAGGCAAGCGGCCAGTAGGGTAATGTGTACAATATATGCCACCAGGGTCCCGGTAACATAAATGTACACAACGCCTAGAGTATACTTGTCTATGCCTAACCACCGAGGCCTACGCCTTAATTATCGCCCTTGCTTCCGTCGACGTTGGCGTAATGTTCTTGCACTCCTGTTTCTGAATTGTATCGCAAGAGCGAGAATGAGCACTCCGACCCCGTGCTCAGCAAGCCAACACACAGAATGCAATAATTATACATGTATGGCTAATCAAAGGATGGGTTGGGCTCATTTTATTTTGCGGAGAGTGCTTTTGAATACAATTATAGGAAAATCCCTAAGACCTAGCAATTTTAAACTCAAAACTTTTGTTTATAAAGTAAGTTGATCTTATAATTGACACAGATTCCATCCACCATTACATGGCATCTGCACCATATAGCATCTTTTATTATAGCCGCTTAACATACCACGGGATAACACCGGGACAATTCCAAACAGGCGGTCCTTCGCCTTAAGTTTTCTATTCCCAGTTTTCAATGTTTTTAAAACAGAACTATATCTAGTTAAGTTCCTATGTCTGCCCATGACCGTGGGCACGGCTATTCGAATAGTTTTGACTCTGCAGAGTTTGTACACTTTCACCACAAGAGATGAACTATCCTTTTGCCAACATGCTTCCTTAGGCATGAGACCCGGATAATTTATCACAAAGCCTTTACCTTACTCCGATCTAGCTAGACACCACCCACGCCGAGGTTTCACCGCGAAGGGTTACACCACCACGATCGAAGCCCTCTTGCGCCGTGCGAGTACAAGACACCCCGTGCCTCATCGTGAGTAAACCAAGACACCCCGGCACCCCACTTCCGGTGATGTCCGAACTAAACCCTTGCAAGTTATTCAGCTAGGTCGCACTCCATTATAGACTTGTGGTTGTCTTTGTTTTACAGGTTGACTGACAAGATTCGGTCCTTAAAGTTACCCGGATGGTTCTACCACATTTCATGATTTGTGCTCCCACCGCACCACATACCACCCCAAACCATCCATCCAGTGTTTAAGCAATTTTAGGATTTTCCGAGGTAAAAATATTGTGTCCACTTACTACATCATTCCATCCATGACTGTCCCCAAATCATATCACATTTTGCAAGTGTTTCTTTTGGGCAGACTATGTACCCGTTTCATCTAGCAATACTAAGCATCGCAATATTTATTGGACTTCTTGATAAAAAGCTATGATAGTGTAAGTTTTGCTAAGGCGACAAGGTTCACATGTCCAAATATTTCAACGGATCATTATAAGCAAGCATTATAGTAGGCGTATAGCTATCATTTCTGAAATGAACATATTTTACCACATGAAATAACAAAGATGCATGTTGATATTTAAAAGAAATTACTTTGCAAAATCGTAGGTTCAAAATGATCAAGGTGTTAACTCGCCTTGGTCACAGGAATCGGGTTCTTGATGATCTTGAGCTTCTAAGGTTGCTGCCTCGGATTCTTCCTCCTGAGCCTCGTACGCTATATAATCGTGCGAAATACCCAAATAAAAGAAAAGCAACCGATCACTCAAATATCACTAGAGAATCAAATAAACTTCAAAAATTATGGTTCTGGTTCCATTAGATAGATCTTGAATTTAAATGAATTTAAAAATTTGTTTCATTCAATTTGGAGCTAAAATGAAGAAGTTATAAGCAGTCAAAGTTCTCGGTTCCAGTCAATTCCAAAAATAATCAAATTCGACATGTGGGGCCCTTTGTCACCCCGATTCATTTTAATTTCCATTTTTATTTACTTTTCGATTCTCGTACATTGACATGTGGGTCCGATTCATCGTTCATGGGGTCCACATGTCGACGGTCCTGCTTAGATGTCTCATCGACGGGTGGGGCCCGCGATCGCAGTGACTCAGAATGCGATGGGCGACAGGTGGGGCCCACCTATCGACCGAAATAAAATCGAGAAACTCAACCCGCCACGCGGAGCCGAGGCTCGAGCGCGCGGCCGGAGTTGGGAGGAGAAGAGAGTTAACGTTGATAGCCAAGAGAGCGGGAGGCTTTGCCTACCTCTATAGGGCAATTTATCCCCTTGAGGTGGGTGGCGTGGTCGGGCAGAGAAGTCGGGACGACGGTGGCGGCGGTGAGGAAGGTCGGGAGCCGGGTGAGGCCAAACGCGATCCTCGCGTTATGGTGAAGACGGTGACGCGCCTTCAAGGGCCGAGAGGTCGGAGATGGGTCGGCGTCGGGCGGCGGCGGCGGGAAGCTCCAGCGGCGGTGAACCACAAAGCGACGAGGAGCTCGGACGAGGGTCGGAAGCAGCGGCGCTCAAGACGATCCTAGCTCAAGGAATTTGGCTGCAGGACAAGAAAGCGATGGGAAGTTAGTTCGCGGAGTTGGGGAGAAAGAGATCGCCGCGCCACGGCACGAATACCGATTACCTTCCGTGAGCGGAGAGGCGGAGTGGGAACTCAATGGGGTCCATCGCCTTATATACACGCTTCGGAGGAGCGGCACGGCGGCTCGCGCGTCGCGTCGAGCAGTGGCGGAGGCGGGGGTGACGCGCGCATTAATGCCAGTGCATGTGCATGACGCCGCACGCCCACGCCGCGCGGTCTCCTCCGCTGCGGTCTCTCACACGCGAGGAGGAGCCGGGCGAAGATCGGCGCCACGTGGCGGGCCGGCGGCGGGCGGGAGAAACCGGGCGTGGCGCCGAACCGTGGCGAGGCGGTGGATCCGAGGATGGCGTCGGCTCGCAGCTTTTCCACCATGGCGACGGGCGGACACGGCGGCAGCCGCCGCATGCGCGCCACGAGGCGCGCGTGTGCTGTCCCCGCAGAGAGGAGTCGGGCGAAGGGGAAGAAGGCCCCGACAGGCGGGCCCGTCCAGCGAGAGAGAGAGGAAGGCGCGGCCGTGCGGATGGAGCCGGCGACGCGGAGGCGGATCGAGCCACACGCGTGTCGGCCGATGGGAGAGGGTAGGCGGGTTTCCGCGGGGATCTGCCGCCACGCGTCGAACAGTGAGGAGGGCTGGAATTTCTATTTTCTTTATCGAGTTTTGGGTTTTGAAAAGCCTGAAATTCATTTAGCCTTGAAAATATGTAATTACTTCTAAAAATTTCAGAAAATTCACCAAGCTCCTTATAACATTTTGGACTTAATAAAAATATTTCCAACTAATGTTGGTATTTACTTTACTTGTTTCCATTGTTTTTCATGCCATTGTTTTCAAAAATAATATTTTATGCCCTAAATCCCATTTTCTTTCTTTACTTTTATGGATCATCTTTTCATATTCGTGTTTACAAATTTTTGTCTTCCTTCCATTATTTGCACATTCCTTTTTAGGGCCTTATCAATACCTGTCTTTCTCTTTTATTAATTCTTCGATTTTTGGAACCTCAACCAAATTCAGGAAAACATCGAAAAATCCAAATTCAAATGGAATATATTGCAAAAGTAATTAAAAGCTTCTCATTTCTAATTTGAATTTTGGGTGTTACAAACCTACCCCTTAAAGAATCTCGACCCGAGATTCAACTTAACTAGTGAAGCAGTCGGGTAATCTCTCGATGCGTGGTCTTCACGCTCCCAGGTAGCTTCTTTCTTGGAGTGATGGCTCCATTGTACTCGGCACATGCGAATGATTTGAGTTCGCGTCTTCTTTTCTACGGTATCCAGGATCTTGATCGGCCGCTCCTTGTAGGTGAGGTCTTCCTCAATCGATTGCCTCCAACGGAGCTTGATCCTCAGGTACTCGTAGACACTTCTTCAGTTGGGACACATGGAAGGCGTCGTGTATGTCGGATAGATTCGAGGTAGCGCAAGTCGGTAGGCAACTTCCCTTTTAGACACAATTGGGAATGGTCCAACATATCGTGGGTAAGCTTGCCTTTGACCTTGAATCGCCTAACTCCTCGCAAGGGTGATACCTTCAGATAAACATGATCTCCCACTTCAAAACTTAGTGGCCTTCTTCTCTTGTTTGCATAACTTTTTCGCTGGATTGGGGCGCTGCGATCGATCTCTAATTAGGCGAACCTTTCTTCACTGCCTTAAAGTATCGGCCGAAAATGTAGTTCTCCCTACTTCGACCAATGTAGAGGGGTTCGACATTGTCGACCATACAGGCTTCAAGGGTGACATTTGAAGACGGCCTCGATAGTTGTTGTTATAAGCAAACTCCGCATAGGGTAGGCATCGATCCCAATCCTTAGAAAAATCTAGAGCACAAGCCCAAGCATATCTTCCAATATTTGATTCACTCTCTCCGTTTGACCATCATGTCTGGGGTGGTATGCGGTGCTAAAATCCAAGTAAGTACCGAGAGCTTCATGCAAAGCTAGCCCAAAAATGCGAGGTAAACGGGAACCTCTATCCGAGACTATCCGCTTTGGTACACGTGTAAACATACTATGCGTGACATATATAGCTCGGCTAACCTATCTCCCTTGTATGTGGTTTTGTGGGGATGAAATGTGCAACCTTAGTCACCTATCAACCACAACCCATACGAGTCATATCCAGATTTGGTTTGTGGAAGTCCGTGATAAAGTCCATCCCGACTTCTTCCCACTTCCACCGGGTATTTTCAATGGTTGTAGTAGCCTGCTGCCTTTGATGTTCTCGCTTTCACTCTCGACACACATCACAACAGCTACATGTTCAGCTATGTCTCTCTTCATACGAGGCCACCAGAGAATTGCTTCATACCGGTACATCTTGGTGCTTCCGGTGCAGTGGAGTACGGAGAGCTATGAGCTTCCCTCAATATCGATCCTTGAGATTCTTCCGATGAGGTACAACTATACGCTTCCCTGCACTATAGAGTACCATCCGATCAATCTTCATGTTAGGAGCCTTCCCGCCTCTACCAAATCCTTTCCATTTTATTATAGTGGATCTTTTGTCGAGCAACCATAATCTGCTCCTCTAAACTTGGTTGAATTTCCATGGTAGCTAGAGTGCCTTTTCTACTATCTCCAAGTTCAAGGCTTGCGATTCTTTATATAGTTCGGGTTGATGTTCTGGACCATGAGATTATTGCAATAGGCCTTACGGCTTAAAGCATCCGCTACAACATTAGCCTTCCCAGGTGGTAATGGACGCCAGTCATAGTCCTTAATCAACTCCAACCATCTCCTCTGCCTCAAGTTGAGGTGTGGTAGGTGAAGAAATATTTAAGGCTCGTGGTCCGTATATGTCATGTGATTACCTATCGATAATGCCTCCAAATCTTCAATGCATGCACCATCGAGGCCAATTCCTGTGTCATGAGTAGGGTAGTTGGCTTCGTGAGGGCGGAGTTGCCGAGATGCATATGCCACTACCTTGCCTTCCCGCATTAGTACACATCCAAGCCCACGATGTGAGGCATCACAAGATACCTCAAAATCTTTGCACATCAGCGTGGTTAACACAGGCGTGGTAGTCAATCTCTCTTTCAATTTTTGGAAGCTTTCTTCACATGCCTTGGTCCATTCAAACTTCTTCTCCTTCTTGAGTAGTTGAGTCATTGGCCTGGCAATCCGAGAAAATCCTTCTATGAATCTCCGGTAGTATCCAGCCAATCCGAGGAAGCTCCTCACTTCTTGATTTAAGTCGGGTCACGCCACTCTATGATCGCTATTTTGGCGGGATCAACAGATACTCCTCCTGCTGACACTAGGTGTCCCAAGAAACTAATGTCATGCAGCCAGAATTCACACTTGCTAAATTTTGCATATAGTTGATGCTCCTTTAGCCTTTCCAACACCAGGCGCAGATGTTCCGCATGCTCTTCAGCATTCTTGGAGTATATAAGGATGTCGTCAATAAAGACCACGACAAACTTGTCCAAATACTCCATGAATATCTTGTTCATTAAGTTCATGAAGTAGGCTGGGGCATTGGTTAACCCAAAAGACATGACTGTAAACTCATACAGCCCATATCTAGTGGTGAAAGCAGTCTTGGGTATATCTTCAGCCCTAATCTTTAATTGGTGATAGCCCGACCTCAAATCTATTTTAGAGAATACTGTGGCTCCACCAAGATGATCGAATAAATCATCGATCCTGGGGAGTGGGTATTTGTTCTTGATGGTTACTTCATTTAGGGCCCTGTAATCCACACACATCCAAGTGGTGCCATCTTTCTTCTTCACAAATAATACTGGAGATCCCCAAGGCGAGGAACTCGGCCTAATGAACCCCTTATCCTGCAACTCATATAGTTGCTTCTTTAATTCTTCTAACTCATCCACCGTCATCCAGATGGCCTCTTGAGACAAAAAGACCGGCTTTAGGTTGATGACGAATTCCAAATCTCTGCAGTGGCATGCCCGTAATTCCTCTGAAATACTTGGGGTAGTCTTGTACCACAATCATTCCTTCTAATGGCACATCTTCACAATAATAGATTGCCCGACCTCCAGTGATGCAGGCGATCCACCTTCACTTCTATTGTTAACCCAGACACTTGGTCAACTTGACTCTCCTAGTGGCACGACTTATGACCCCTTGATACCTCGCGAGCCAATCCATCCCTAGTATAATGTCCAGAGTTTGGGAGGGTAAAACTATTAGATCTACTAAGAAGTCCCATCCTTCCATAGTAATTGCTACCCTGTGGCACACCGAGGTGGTAGTAATTGGACCACCGTGAACTAAGCACCACCTGTTTTTTTAGAGTATATACCGTAACCCCAACTTGTCGGCATACCCTTTTGATATAAATGAATGGGAAGCTCCTGAATCAAACAATACTTGTCTTTGGTATGGTCTTAACGAAAACGCCCATAAGTACTCCAACGCCTCCTTAGCTTCTTCGGCAGTGATGTGGTTGACTCGACCACGGTTTGGGGCTGATGCACTCTTGCTGCCTTGTGAGCTTTGATGCCCTCGGGGGATCGAGGCTTGGTCGCTGGCCGAGGCATTCGCCTCTGTGGACATTTGTTGGCGAAATGCCCTGTTCGCGCGGTGAAGCACTTGTAGGCGGCTATAGAGTTTGATCTCGCAGATTGACCACCTTGCAGAGAACCGCTTCTGGACGGAACGATGGGGTTGAAGTCTTGAACCGATTAGGCTTCAAGGAGAGGATGCATTGTTAAAGAGTTTTTGACAAATCTTCCTGCGATCATTGGTGACATCTTTCGCTCCTACCGCCTCCAAGTTCTTCCTCTCATTTTCGAATTAGTGCCTTGTTCACCGGTGGTGAAAGTCGGTGAAATCTTGAGTGATCACCGACTCGTAGCTCCTCGCTCATCCCTTCAAAGAATCTGTCAATCTTTTCTTCTTCGTCCTCCACATCCTTTGGGGCATATCGCCAATTGTGTGAATTTGGTAAGGTACTCATTTATTGACCTATTGCCCCGCTTGAGTGTGCGAAACTCATTCTTCATCATTCGCATTACTCGGTTGGAACAAAGTTAGCCTTGAAAGCGGTCTTGAATTCCTCCCAAGGAACATCTTTGGTTTCGTGGTGGCATCCTCCCGGCCTGGCGGCCAAGTAATTCTCCCACTGCCGCTGCGGCGCGCTCGCACTGGTGTGCGTGAACACGACTTTGTCTTCCTCTGCGCATTTAATTAGGCGCAGCTTTCTCTCAATATCTCGAAGCCGGTCCTCGGCTTCGGTGGTTCTTCTCGCGATGTAAATGTGATTGGCCTTGTCCTCTGAAATCTCCCAAGTCACTCTATGCCCTCCCGAGCTTCCTTGCTGTCCCGCATATATGGCTTGCAAAATCTGAGTTTGTTGTGCCATAACTTGGGCCATTGTAGGGTGTTCGGAGGGTTTGGAAGGTTGTCATTTCCCGGTCTTGAGTTACGCCTTGATCTTGAGCGTAACCCCACGATTTGAGTCTACCTCGGCGGGGTTTGTATTAGTCCGAGCCACCGTAGTTCTTTGGTGGCCATCTGCAGTGGTAGCTTTATACTCGATGCTATTTCTATATGTAGGAAAAACAAGGGTGCCAACCCATACCAAAGAAAGCGAAGAAACCATGACGAGGCAATTTCCAATCATAAGGCCGATATCCACCATTCATTAAACACACCAACAATTACATAGCCGCTTTTATCTTTGGGCTTACAATTACATCATAATAATTAAAGTTCATAGGTCCGCGACTACGAAATAGAAAGGACGGATACAACAACTAAGATACATGAATTTAGTACTTGCATCACATCCGCAAGTACATCACGATCCCATCTACTCCTCAGTGTACCGTGCACCATAGTTGGAGGGACTATAGTGTGGCGAAGCGGAGCGGACCGACTACCACTACCCTCCGATGGGTCGAGTCCGATGGAGTGCTTGGGGGCTACGGCTTGGGGAGGCCTGTCTGACGGAACGCGCACTGTGGCCCGAGGTCGCGCTCTTCTGCGCGCGATCGGTCAGTGCGGGGCTCGACCTGGCGGAGGAGGTGCCGAGCCGCTGCAGTGCGGGGCCGGTGGAGGCGGGGCCACGGCGGCCGCCGCTTGGCTTCCGCCAAGGCTTGCTCTCATTGGGCGAAGCTGCTGCTGGAGAGACGTCATGGAGACGTGCTCGTGTGAGGAGCTGGCGGAGGAGGAGATCTCTCCAATGCAACGGTGTGGCCACCCCATGGCCCCGTGAGCTCAACGATGCGTGAGCATCGGTCGCCCTCATTCTCCGGCATGGTGACTTCATTGTACCGTGCTCCGCCTCGGCGCGTGGGGTGGTATCGATGGGGCATGGCGCGGGGGCCCGGTGATATGTCGCAGCGCGCGGCGGCTAGACGAGCGGCGCCTTGATCGCAGCTGCCCGAGTACTCCTCCGGTGCTCGGATGTGAACACGTGAGAAGGATCGAGCTCACCCCCGGGTATATGAATACCTCCATAACCCAGATTCTTCTCCTCGGTGGTAACCTTCAATCCCTCAGTAGATGGGTGATCCTTGAACTCCGGGTAGTGTAGGAGCTTGCGCAAAATGGTAGCAAACTCCCCTCATTAACACCGTGGGCTATGTAGTCCCGGTGTCCTCATCTCTGCGCCGCCATCCGAAATCAGGTTACTAGTGTTAGTATCTTTCAAATATTTAAAAGAACGATGAGAATAGAAACAGATCTAGGAAGGGTAATAAAAGAGATAGTATGCTTATACGTTTCAAAATCATTTTTAGAAGTTTCAAAAATATTGTGGGCCCATAACCCATGTGTCCCAGGATCGAAACACGCTCGATATCACTCTGTCGGACCGGATTTTTCAATCCGAATCTTATCATGTTTACGCACTAATCCTCGGATCGATGAGTTAGTGCACACAGTACATTCTTGAATCATTTCATACATCGCATAATCATTCATTATATTACATAAACTAAAATACACCACGTCGGGTGATAGTTTACAAAAGGGCCGACTAGGCCAAATGTCATGATTACAAACACGCACAATGGAAATACAAAGAAAAGCAAACCCAAATCCACAGCAAGCGGCAAGAGGGTAATGTGTACAATATATGCCACCAGTGGTCCCAGTAACATAAATGTACACAACGCCTAGAGTATACTTGTCTATGCCTAACCACCGAGGCCTACGCCTTAATTATCGCCCTTGCTTCGTCGACGTTGGCGTAATGTTCTTGCACTCTGCTTTCAATTGTATCGCAAGAGCGAGAATGAGCACTCCGACCCGTGCTCAAGCAAGCCAACACAGAATGCAATAATTATACATGTATGGCTAATCAAAGGATGGGTTGGGCTCATTTTATTTTGCGGAGAGTGCTTTTGAATACAATTATAGGAAAATCCCTAAGACCTAGCAATTTTAAACTCAAAACTTTTGTTTATAAAGTAAGTTGATCTTATAATTGACACAGATTCCATCCACCATTACATGGCATCTGCACCATATAGCATCTTTCAGCGTTATAGCCGCTTAACATACCACTGGGATAACACCCAGGACAATTCCAAACCAGGGCAGTCCTTCGCCCTTAAGTTTTCTATTCCCAGTTTTCAATGTTTTTAAAACAGAACTATATCTAGTTAAGTTCCTATGTCTGCCCATGACCGTGGGCACGGCTATTCGAATAGTTTTGACTCTGCAGAGTTTGTACACTTTCACCACAAGAGATGAACTATCCTTTTTGCCAACATGCTTCCTTAGGCATGAGACCCAGATAATTTATCACAAAGCCTTTACCTTACTCCGATCTAGCTAGACACCACCCACGCTGAGGTTTCACCGTGAAGGGTTACACCACCACGATCGAAGCCCTCTTGCGCCGTGCGCGAGCACAAGACACCCCGTGCCTCATCGTGAGTAAACCAAGACACCCGGCACCCACTTCCCCGGTGATGTCCGAACTAAACCCTTGCAAGTTATTCAGCTAGGTCGTACTCCATTATAGACTTGTGGTTGTCTTTGTTTTACAGGTTGACGACAAGATTCGGTCCTTAAAGTTACCCGGATGGTTCTACCACATTTCATGATTTGTGCTCCCACCGCACTACATACCAGCCCCCAAACCATCCATCCAGTGTTTAAGCAATTTTAGGATTTTCAGAGGTAAAAATATTGTGTCCACTTACTACACTCATTCCATCCATGACTGTCCCCAAATCATATCACATTTTGCAAGTGTTTCTTTTGGGGCAGCTATGTACCCCCGTTTCATCTAGCAATACTAAGCATCGCAATATTTATTGGACTTACTGATAAAAAGCTATGATAGTGTAAGTTTTGCTAAGGCGACAAGGTTCACATGTCCAAATATTTCAACGGATCATTATAAGCAAGCATTATAGTAGGCGATAGCTATCATTTCGAAATGAACATATTTTACCACATGAAATAACAAAGATGCATGTTGATATTTAAAAGAAATTACTTTGCAAAATCGTAGGTTCAAAATGATCAAGGTGTTAACTCGCCTTGGTCACAGGAATCGGGTTCTTGATGATCTTGAGCTTCTAAGGTTGCTGCCTCAGATTCTTCCTCCTGAGCCTCGTACGCTATATAATCGTGCGAAATACCCAAATAAAAGAAAAGCAACCGATCACTCAAATATCACTAGAGAATCAAATAAACTTCAAAAATTATGGTTCTGGTTCCATTAGATAGATCTTGAATTTAAATGAATTTAAAAATTTGTTTCATTCAATTTGGAGCTAAAATGAAGAAGTTATAAGCAGTCAAAGTTCTCGGTTCAATCAATTCCAAAATAATCAAATTCGACATGTGGCCCCTTGTCACCCCGATTCATTTTAATTTCCATTTTTATTTACTTTTCGATTCTCTCGTACTCTTGACATGTGGGTCCTTCATCGCTCATGGGGTCCACATGTCAAGACAATCCTGCTTAGATGTCTCATCGGCCGGTGGGGCCGCGGTCGCAGTGACTCAGAATGCGATGGTCGGCGGTGGGGCCCACCTATCGACCGAAATAAAATCGAGAAACTCAACCCGGCTGCGGAGCCGAGGCTCGAGCAGCGCACGGAGTTGGGAGGAGAAGAGAGTTAACGTTGATAGCCAAGAGAGCTGGGAGGCTTTGCCACCTCTATAGGGCAATTTATCCCCTTGAGGTGGGTCGGCAGTGGGTCGGGCAGAGAAGTCGGGACGACGGTGGCGGCGGTGAGGAAGGTCGGGAGCCGGTGAGTGCCAAACGCGATCCTCGCGTTATGGTGAAGACGGTGACGCGGTCTTCAAGGGCCGAGGAGGTCCGGAGATGGGTCGGCGTCGAGCGGCAGCGGCGGCTCGGGGAAGCTCCAGGCGGCGGTGAACCACAGGCGACGAGGAGCTCGGACGAGGGTCGGAAGCCGCGGCGCTCAAGACGATCCTAGCTCAAGGAATTTGGCTCGGGACGAGAAACATGGGAAGTTAGTTCGCGGAGTTGGGGAGAAAGAGATCGCCGGCGGCTACGGGGCACGAATACCCGATTACCTTCTGGTGAACGGAGAGGGCGGAGTGGGGAACTCAATGGGGGGTCCACTGCCTTATATACACGCTCGGAGGGGAGCTGGCAACGGGCGGCTCCCGCGCGGTCGCGTCGGAGCAGGTGGCGGAGGCGAGGGTGACGCGGCGCATTAATGCCAGTGCATCTGTGCATGACGCCGCACGCCACGCCGCGGTCTCTCTCGCTGCGGTCTCTCACGCGCGAGGGAGGGAGCTGGGCAGAAGATCGGCGCCACGTGGCCGGGCCGAAGCGACGGGGCGGGGAGAAACCGGGGCGGTGGCGCCGAACCGTGGGCGGAGGCGGTGGATCCAGGGATGGCGTCGGCTCGCAGCTTTTCCACCATGGCGACGGACGGCCACAGCAGCGGTTGCCGTCGCATGCTGCTGCGTGCTGTCCCCGCGCAGAGAGGAGTCGGGCGAAGGGGGAAGAAGGCCACGACAGGCGGGCTCGGCCGTCCCAGCGAGAGAGAGGGAAGCGCGCGCGTGCGGATGGAGCCGCGCGGGAGGCGGATCGGGCCACACGCGTGTCGGCCGATGGGAGAGGGTAGGCGGGTTTCGGCGGGGATCTGCCGCCACGCGTCGAGCAGTGAGGAGGGCTGGAATTTCTATTTTCTTTCTTGAGTTTTGGGTTTTGAAAAGCCGTAAATTCATTTAGCCTTGGAAAATATGTAATTATTTCTAAAAATTTCAGGAAAATTCACCAAGCTCCTTATAACATTTTGGACTTAATAAAAATATTTCCAACTAATGTTGGTATTTACTTTACTTGTTTCCATTGTTTTTCACGCCATTGTTTTCAAAAATAATATTTTATGCCCTAAATCCCATTTTCTTTCTTTACTTTTATGGATCATCTTTTGATTCGTGTTTACAAATTTTTGTCTTCCTTCCATTATTTGCACATTCCTTTTAGGGCCTTATCAATACTGTCTTTCTCTTTATTAATTCTTCGATTTTGGAACCTCAACCAAATTCAGGAAAACATCGAAAAATCCAAATTCAAATGGAATATATTGCAAAAGTAATTAAAAAGCTTCTCATTTCTAATTTCGAATTTTCGGGCTGTTACAAGAACTGAGTGTGTATCATAGTGGCAAATTGTTTATAGATAGGCAAGGCCTCACTACGAGAGGACATGAAATATATCCAAGTGTGGCGAGAGAAATCATCTATAAAATAATATAATAACGATGACCCCTTCGAAACAAAGGAGCCGACCCCAAACGCTGAATGAACAAGATCAAAAGGACGCCGAGACACGCACTCACTATGAGGATAGGAAGCTGAATCATTTACCTAACTTACATACCGACAATCTAAAGATACGCCTCCGAGGCAGACCCGTAAGACCACGACGAACTAAGGACGGCATGACGGATCCACACAGATGGCCAAGACGGTGATGCCACCGCTGGAAAGAGCGGTGAGACGGCGGCGGCGAGAGGCGGCGGCGGTGGTGGCAGCGGAAGGAAGGTGAAGCGCCAAGCTCCCAGAGACGCCGTGAGTCACGGCGCCGAGGGCCAGAACCAACCAGAGCTCCCGTGTGGCGATCCTGAACACAACAAGAGTCAGAGTCGAGAATGACCCGATAACCAAGGTCAGTAATTTGCCCAGCAGATAGAAGCTGTAAGGTAAGGCGAGGAACATGAGCAACAGAAGGAACATGAAAGGATGAGTTGCTAAGAGATCCTCGACTGCAGACAGAAGAGATGTACCATCGCAGTAAGAACACCGATAGGAGAATCAAGAGGTGTAATAGAAGACAGAGTGGAAGGATCAGGAGTCATGTGAAAAGATGCTCCAGAATCAAGAATCCACGGGGATGTGCCTGACTGTGTAGGAGGTGGTCTCTCGGTGCAAGAGTCGATGAGCGTAACCCGCAGAACCGCCGAGGAGAACACGGCGGCAAGTAGGCGCCAAGTCCGCTATCTCTCGCTCGGTGAGAGAAGCTGCCAAGAAGTCGAGGCGCACGCCGTCGAGAAGCACTAGTGCCGAGAAGAACGGCGTGAAAGATGCCGCTTCTTCTTGTAGCATCGGGACGCAGATGTGGCCATCCTTGTCGCAGAGGAACAGTGAGGACGGCCACCTCAGACGGAGGACGGCCACCACCACCGTGGTAGCCGGAGGAGGCAGTAGCAGCGACGAGCGGCGAGCACAGCAGGGGAGTGGCATCAAACCAGCACCACTCAAACGAGTCTCCTCTGCGCGTAACTCGTAGGCCGACGAAGATGAGTCCACATCTGAAAAGCCGAAGGAGTCCCACAACCTCGTAAGAAAACCGAGGCCGACATCGCGATGAAGACAGCAGCAGGCTTTATCGGCCGTCGAAGGCAATGCCACAGCGAGGCTCCGTCGAGGAATAGGGCAAGGCGGGCAGTGACATCGCCGAGAGGACGCCAGAGACGAAGACCACGCATGTGGATGCGCATGTGAGACACGAAGTCGGTGTAATTAACACCATCAAAGATCACCGGCAGCGAGGAGGGAAACGGTGCCCATTGGTAGGCGGCGCCGACGGCGCGGCGACTAAGACAACGGTCTAACAGCGGCGCCGGACGGCGCGGCGGTTAGAACGACGCTTTTTTTTTTTTTGCTTTTTCTTTTCTTGGTCGGTTTACAAACCGACCGAGCCGAACGAAGAGAGCCGAACCACCCTAGATCGGAGGCGCCTCGCAGACGGCGGCGGCGCCGGCGGCGGAGCGGAGGCGCGCGCGGCGGCGAGCGCCGGCCGAGGCGGCGGTCGCCGGCGGCGCCGAGGTCGGCGACGGCGAGGCGGCACCGGCCGAGGGCGGCCGGACCGGCGGCGACACCGCACACGCGCCGGGCCGGCGGCGCAGCGCGGACGGAGGCGGCGACCACGGAGACTTGACGGCGGCCGCCGAGAGGAGCAGCCGAGCCGAGGATGCCGAGGAGGAGTCGGCCGGCGGTGCGGCGGAGGCGAGGCGGCGACTCGGCCGAGATCGCGACGCCGGCAGAGCGGCGAGGAGCAGCGATGGCGGCGGCGAGAGAGCGCGAGCGCCGAGGCCGAACGGGAGACGCCGGGCAGCGGCGGCGGCGAGGCGAAGCGGCGGCCGACGGAGCGCGGAGGCGGCGACCACCGGCAGAGCGGACACCACCGGGCGGAGCGGAAGGCGAGGCGAGTCGGCGGGCCGACGAGCGCGGAGGCGGCGGCGGCGCGAACCTAGGTAAGCCAAAACCCTAGTTTTGGCTCGATACCATGTTATGAATAGCGCTTGTATTCATATGAGGCCAATGGGCCGGTATATATACACAAAGTACATGTGACAAATATGCAAAGAACCCCTCATAACAATGGGGAATAACAACTATACATATATCTCTAACAATTTCTACCAACAATGCAAAGAATGTCAGGTCTCCGGAGGATCACCTGCAATGAAAAACTCACGCACACAATTTCTGGATTGGACACAGACGTATTTTGGTGCTGCTAACAGGCACAACTTTTCTGAAGTTTATTCCTCTCCATTTATAGCAGATTACAAGGACTATAATTGGGAAATAAGAACTAAAATCGAAAGCAATAACAAGAGTTTGGCACCATGGTCGGTTTTGATTTTCGCCATATCTGCTTGCTCGACACCTTGTTTTTGCACAGAAACAGATAACAAAAGATCGCTAAAGAAGGAAAGCAATCGCTAAGCAGATATGCAAAGATTATACTAACGGCGCACACGTAACGCGTGGTTTATTCCAACAATCACCCCCTAAACCACGACACCCCCATGCACCCGACTTACATGAGTGCTAGCTCGTCGTCGTCTTCGACGAGCAGTGCTTTCTCCTTCCTCGGCTCACGGCAATCCCTGGAGATGTGGCCACGTACGCCACAGTTGTAGCACCTTCCTCGCCTGGCGCGGCGCGAACGCCTACTTGCACCCGAGCTCATGCTACTCGCGCCGCCGCGCCGCCGCCCGCCACCGCCTTTGCACGCCGCCGTTTGACGAAGTCCATACGCGCCGCGCGCCTCCCGTTGTTCTCGACGCCGCAAGGCCCCATCGCTGCTCCTCGGTGAGCAAGAATCGCCGACGCCGTCCGCAATTGCCTCGGCGCCGCACCGATCTTCAGCAACTCGGAGTCGTCCAACCAGCTCCTCGAGCGACATCGTATTCAAGTCCATGAGCATCTCGATGGACACGGCGACTTGATTGTACTCGCCGCACCACGCCGGCGCCTTCTTGACGACGCGCACCTCCTCGATGTTCTCCCCTCGCGCAATTCCGCAACGAGGGAGCCGAGACGCATGGCGGTCGCCGATGGACTCACCAACGTTGAATGCCACATTCTCGAATTGTTTGAGGAGCTTCTGCGCGTTCGCCTCCTGCACGCGCTTGTCGCCCATCCGCATCGCCTTCATAGCCGCCCATGCCTCCTTGGCGCTTTTCTTCACGGCGAGACCCGAGCGCATCTCCGTCGGCACCGCGCAGGATGGCGGCCAACGCCACCGATCCTCGCGACGCCGGCGCCGCTCGTCTCCACGGCACGCCAGAGCCCGAGCGCCTCCAAGTTCACCTGCATCACCAACGCCCACTCGTGGTAGTTTGCCCGCGTCAACACCGGGAACTCCACCGACCCGCTGGACTCCTTGATGACGCGTTCCACCATGACCTCATGCCGTGTGCTGCTACCGCCGGACTTCGGGTCGTCGACGCCTTTCGGAGATGATGGCGGCGTACGCTCGTCACCGGCCATCAGCTTGTGTCGAACTTCACCGGCTCTGATACCAAATGTCAGGTCTCCGGAGGATCACCTGCAATGAAAAACTCACGCACACAATTTCTGGATTGGACACAGACGTATTTTGGTGCTGCTAACAGGCACAACTTTTCTGAAGTTTATTCCTCTCCATTTATAGCAGATTACAAGGACTATAATTGGGAAATAAGAACTAAAACTGGAAAGCAATAACAAGAGTTTGGCACCATGGTCGGTTTTGATTTTCGGCCATATACAGTTTGCCTGACACCTTGTTTTTGCACAGGAAACAGATAACAAAAGATCTGCTAAAGAAGGAAAGCAACTGCTAAACAGATATGCAAAGATTATACTAACAGCGCACACGTAACGCGTGGTTTATTCCAACAAAGAACAAAGCAACAAAGCATGGGGCATATAATTTTTAATCCAGCACATCATCTCTGTATCTCAGTTACAGTAATTTCATCTCTGATCTCCTCTAGTTGCAAATCAATACAATGAAGTGTAACTAAATCTATATGAAATATAGCACAACCCTTTGGATATGCCGTCGATGACACAGAAGGCGAGTAACGGGTTCGCACCGTCTTAAGCACTGCCACAAAATAGATGAGAAGCAATGGAAGAGGAAGAAGTGGAAGCAAAGCAGATGTGTTCCTGTTTTATAGTTTTATCTGACTGGTGGGTCCTTTCGTAAATTGGGAAGGTGTCTTTGTATGGGAAATGCTTCTATGCTCTCCCAAGAAGTGAAAAGTCCAAATGTTAGAGCAAACTGAGGGCCTGATTTGCAGCTAGCCAGTAGTCCAGTACTAACCCTGTTGCTTAATGACATGCACAATTTAGTTTCTGGGAGAGCTTGGAAGCACTGCTGTTTCTTTGTTCAGGTTTTTGGTGAGGGGCTGGTTGCCCAGGAGCTCAAGGGAATTAGTTGGTTTTGAGTGTAATGTAGTAGGTTTGTTGTGTAAGTGGGACTTTGGGAAGATCAAATGCTGGGAGCCAATTGCAGAGAGATGACTTGAGAAATATATAGTATATATTCTGTCTGTATTTCTTCTTCCTTTAGGGAAACAACTAAGGGGCATATCAATCACTTAAGCGAACATCTGCACATGAATAAGTGGATGCAAGCCAACTTGTTGCCATGGTGTTCAGTTGATCATGTTAGAGACTAGCATACTACAATGTATGATGACAGCCATGCTCCATTAAAGACTACGCTTGTAAATTTCGGTCTGCAGTGGTATGTCAATAAACAAGTGCACAACTGCATGAGTATGGCACAAGAAGGAGAGAGATGCAAGATTTGGTCGCGACTCACCCTGAATTAGAAATTTTTATTTTGCATCACTTGGGCCTTGCACTCAATCCAGGCACTCACCCTTTTACCAGTACGTGACGATGTGCCCAACCAATTGCACTTAAGAGGGGGCATGGGGGCAAGAAATGTCACCCAAGTACCTAGCTGCTGGTATTACACTACTGCTTCTACATAAGTTACAGGTAATGGGGGGCAAGCTACTGAATCTAACGCACAAGCCATGAAAGAGGGAGATACCTCAGTTATCTTAGTCGAAGTTGCGGCATCAACAGTGGACATGTCCACATAGCCTTACCCAGTTCCGATTTACTCGAGCACGCCATCCTTGTCGAAAACAACCTAGATGGATTGGACGCACAAAAAACCCAACAAAAAAACATTCAGCAAAGATGGCATCTTTAGAATGCTAAAAACACGACTGAAGAGTTTTTGCAGCGTCTCTTAACAGATAGCGCGGCTCTGGGATCGGAGAGCATGGCGATGGTGTACTTGCACTTGCTGATGACGGACGCCGGCGTCTCCCCGACGGTGGCGCCCAGCGCAGCGAGTTCTTGGCACTGCCACAGCATAGCGCCACAGGTCGTTGAAATTAGAGCGGAAGCAAACATGGAGGCCACTAGAAGAAAGTAGTGCTAAAAGAACCAATCGACGCTGTACGCATATCATATGGTATCGACCAACCTCATGTCTCGCTCTAGCAGACTAGCGCCAAAAGTCCACAAGGGGGGTTTTCATGAGATGCATCATCGAATCGGATGATGGAGCCCTTGTATGCGCAGTCCATGTACCATGGAGAGGGTTCCATTCCGTTCCAGACGGTGACGCGGAAGCAGTCGCGGAGGAGGCTGGCCGCCGTTGCTTTCCAACGGGGCGGAGTCACAGTATGAAAAAATATCACGGGTAAATTTAGTCTAGCCTGAGCAATATTTTTATCGTTCAGTTTAAATAGTCTAGATCATCTTACCACTGAGTCCGGAACGTAACCAAATAGTGACGATGCTTTCCGATGATGCCTAGCCCCGAGAAACCCACCTCCATCTTGGCCTCCCTTGCCACCTCTTCTTCGCTCACGTAGCTTTCTCCTCTCTCTCTCTCCCTCCCTCGTCTCTAACTAGCGCCGCAAGCGACACGCACTTGTGCTCCTTCCACTGCGCTGCGCAAACCCCCTTCTCAACCAATCCTTTGATCTTGTTATATTTTTTGGTTTATTTTATTTTATTTTTCATCGTTGGCTTTGTCGGATCACCGTTCATGGAGTGTTGGATGGAGTGGATGCGTCCGAGCCTACAGACTGGCAGGCGGCCGATTCGACGTGCCTTGGGCCCGCATGTCAGTGTTAAGGCCCATTCGATCGGGATTCGGCAGCCAGAATGAACACACTAGGTTCTTAATTTTGGCGTTTTTAGGTTTTTTTCTGGCCTTTTTGCGTTTCCTTTTCCATTTTTTTCTTTGCATAGCCTTTAGAGATATAATGATGTTTTTATATTTTTCTTTAACTAAATAATTTAAAAAAATTAATAGCTACTAAAGTATAATTTTAGTTAAAAACCAACTGTCGAGAGATAGAAGCCGCTAAGAAAAAGCCGGATTGAATGGGGGTTCAAGCTATACCGATGTGGTGGTTCGATCATGTCCGTTGACCCCCGACCCCGGATTCGCCGGCCGCATCCATCAGCACGCAGCGCAGCCAAATCCAACTCCGCCGTGTTCTCTTATCAGCTTTCGCGTGGACGGTTGGGCCGAAATCCAGGAGCCTGCGGGCTCGACTCGAGGACGGACAAGCGCAGCCGCCCAGGCCGAGCAAAGCATCTCAGCTTTGGTTGCGTGCTGGCCGTCCATTCGTATTGGGTCAATCTAGCTCCAGCTAGCAGAGCAGCATGGCTCGGTTCTAGCTGTGTTTTGCTTACTGTCAAACGGCTTTGCCCAATCTGACCCGCCCGTCGGTCCTAGCCAGGTCTAGTTTGATCGACCTAGGTATGTTTAGGATACTTCAGAGCACGAGCCCAAGTACATGCAAGGCTGACTTTTCATCTCTAGCTAGCTATCGCTTCTGCCCATCTATAGAGAGAGTGAAATATTTTCTCCGGAGATCAGTACTGCAAACTGAGAGCGAGCTAGCTCAAGAAGAAAAGCTACTCGGGATAGCGATCTCCTGATCTTTTTCTCTCCCTCTCTCGATCATTCACAAACGAGGGCCATGGCGAAGGTGGCATTGCTGCTGCTAATCTTGAGCGTCCTCGTCGCCATCATCGCGACGGCGAGGCCGATGGAGGGGGACGGCTGGTCGGAGAGTGGATCGGTTGGGATGTTGGAACAGATTTTGCGGTCGTTGGCTAACCCGACTGGTAACTACTAATTACTAATTAAGCAGCGATGAATTAAGGCATGCATGCAAGTTAAACTATGGACTTGTAGCTACCGCATGGATAGCTATCATACGACTTGTAGCTACTGCGTGCCCCCACCTACTCCCTGAGCTCGGCCGGGCTGCCGCCGCAGCTCGGCCTGCCCGAGCCCGCCGCCTGCTGCACCGTTCGGCTCCTGCCAATCTCCACAGTCATGGCAGTGTCATCTGTTAGGTCTTTCGAATCTGGAGAGGAGATTATTTTTTTCAAAAACAGATATTCAGAGAGTAAATTAAAAAAATGCTGCCATAGTATCAAATACGTAAACGTTCAGTAAACGCAAGCACAACAACAGCGGCGCCCAAGGACACCGGTGTCGCCGCGCGTCCACCCGCGCAAAGAAACCGATGAACCGGACGCCAGCGCCATCGCGGCCGCTCTGCGCGTCGTCATCGTCTTCCTCGTCGGCGACATCGCTCCGATCAGACGAGCCCGGCGCGGCTGCCCCTTTCTTCCTGAACCCATGGCAGAGCACCCACACCTCCGCCGGGCGAGCAGAGTCTCGAGCAAGACCATATCTCATGAATCTGTTCAGGAAGATTGTTGCAGTATCTCATCAATTTGTTATAGTACTTCTACACGCGACGCGAATGGAGAAACAGACCGTATCTCATCAATCATTGTTGCAGTTTTCTGCACATATCAATGCATGGAATCAGTTCTACATAGCCCATCGCTAAAGTCGATTTGATTGAGGTTGATAGGGCAAGCAAGCATTGTTCTAGAGACCGAAAGAACTCGAAGCCCTCAGGATCTTTGCAGCTCCAAAACAAGCCCAAGCACGCTTTACAGGTGATCAGTGGAGACGGTGGACGGAGCGACACCAGTGGCGGACCCAGAAATTTTCTAGAGTCTGGGCAAGCTAACAAGTAACAATCAATAACAAGTTCACATCGACCTATATAAGCAAAGCTGGCGTGCTTAATAGTTTTATAAATAAAACCATTGTTTTAGTACACATACGAAAATGCATACATTAGAAAAAAAAAGTACATAACATAGACTAGGGTACTAAAATTACCACCAAAATCCAATAATATAACTTCAAAGGAGACACTATGCAAACCTACGAGCACGAGGCAGCTGCATTTTCCTTTTCTTGATGTTCTGAAACCGTCGAAGAATGGCAGCTTCATCAAGTGATCTAAATAGTTCCCGCTCAATATAGCAAACCATCAAGTTGTTGAACCAATCATCGGCAATCTTGTTCCGCAATTTAGACTTGATTATTTTCATTGCCGAGAAACATCTTTCTACTGTTGCTGTTGACACAGGAAGTAACAGGGCCAACTCAATGAGCTTGTAGACCAATGGAAAAAACAAATGCTTCTCAGTTTCAACCATCTTTGTGGCTAGACTTGCAATATCTGTACAAGAACCAAATGCAGCATGCCTCCTCACATGAGTAATGTAATTCTTAAGTTGTTCCCTTATTATCCTCATTCCTGAAAGAAAATAGATAAGCAATTAGTATTAGAACTAGGTTCTTTAGGGTCCCTAGATTAGATCTAGCGTGCTATCTTTTCTCTAGGGTTCTTGAGGTAATCCGAGAGGAGAGAGAGAGGTACCAACCTTCCAGGTGTAGAGGATGAAGATCCGCCATCGTGGTTCGTTGGTGAAGCTCTCGCACGACGGCGGCGGTCGGGAAGAGAGAGCGGCGGTGGCGTCTCGCGGTGGCGACGATTTCCCGGCCGGTGGTGACTTCCGTCGCTGGGCGCCCTCAACGATCGGGTTTAGGGTTTGTCGGTGGGTGACGCGGCGCGGTCAACTCGTGATGCGTCGCCGCCCCCACCTCTGTTTTTATAGCGCGGCGACAGGCCCACCACCAACGGTGGCGCGCCGATCGAGGCGCATCAAGGGCGGGCTTTGGCGTTGGGCCAAAGCCACGAGATCACTCTAACATTCTCCCCCTTGATCTCAGTCTATACTTTATCTTTTAATCACTTTTGACTTTACACATTCCATCACAGATTAGTGCATAGAACATGTCTCATCGTCACGGTCAATCGCCGATAGATTCAACAGTTACAATACACCTCTCTGTTCTGAAACAGTTACTTTAATCTTTGGGCCATCTTTTAGTCCAGGAATCATAGGCTTTCCCTTAAACCCATGCCGGCTACATGTTCTCTGAACACGTTGGGTGGTAAGCCTTTAGTAAGCGGATCCGCTAACATCTTTGCGGTACTTATATGCTCTAGACTTATAATCTGATCCCGAACTTTATCTTTCACAACATAGTACTTTATGTCAATGTGTTTGGCAGCACCACTTGACTTATTGTTGTGGGCATACGTTACTGCGGGTTCATTATCGCAGTACAACTTAAGTGGTCTATTGATGTCGTCAACCACTTTTAAACCGGGTATGAACTTCTTTAGCCGATTCACCGCCCGTAGCCTCATAACATGCTACAAACTCGGCATACATTGTGGACGATGTAGTGACAGTTTGTTTTGAGCTTTTCCACGATATAGCTCCTTTAGCGAGAGTGAATACATATCCGGATGTAGACTTTCTATCATCTCCGCAAAATCGAATCAGATACCCCACTATATGGAGTGAATCGATCTTACAGTATGTCATCATGAGGCCTTTTGTTCCTTGCAAATAACGCAAGACTTTCTTTATCAATTTCAATGTTCTATTCCAGATTGCTCGAATCGCCAAGTAACCCAGAACAAATGCTAAGTCGTATGCAGCACACTTGAGCATCTTGTAAGCTTCGACACCAAGCATATGGAACCGCTTTCATTTGATCGATCTCATATCGGTTCCGGGCATTGAAAATCCCCATATCTATCGCCCTTGACTATAGGTGCAGGTGATGGACTACATTTATGCATACCAAATTTCTTTAAGACTTTCTATGTATGCCTTTTGTGACAGTCCCAATACCCCTTTGTTTCTATCTCTGAATTTGATCCTAGAACGAATGAAGCTTCACCAAGATCTTTCATATCAAGTTTGAGGACAAAAACTTCTTTGTTTCAAAGATGCACTAACATCACTACTAGCTAGTAGGATATCATCCACATACGTAATTAGGAAGATAAACTTCCCATCTTTAAACTTTGCATAAACACAGCTTGTCCTCAACATTCTCTTTAAACCCAAATTTTCTTATTAGATGTCAAACTTCAAGTACCACTGTCTTGAAGCTTGCTTTAACCCATATATTGATTTCTTTAGGCGGCATCCCATTCTTTCGTTTCCTTCCACGACAAAACCTTTCGGTTGTGCCATGAAAACATTTTCCTCCAAATCCCCATTAAGAAATGCCGTCTTTACATCCATCTGATGTAACTCTAAATCATAATGCGCTACTAATGCCATTATGATTCTGAAGGAATCTTTACATGAGACTGGAGAAAATGTCTCATTGTAATCAATCCCTTCTCTTTGCGTAAAGCCTTTTGCCACAAGTCGCGCTTTATATCTTTCTACATTCCCTTAGGAGTCATGTTTAGTCTTGTAGACCCATTTCTGACCCTCTTGTTTTGGCTCCTTTAGGAATAATTTCAAGTCCTGCACTTTATTAGTCTTCATGGACCTCATCTCCTCTTCCATGGCCTCAAGCCATTTTGAGGAATTTTCGCTTCTCATGGCTTCTTCAAATGAGGTGGGATCATCCTCCATTTGAAATTCCTCTGTATGATAAATCTGATAATCATCGAAATAGCCGATCTTCTTACTCTTTGAGACCTCCTCGAGGCCTCCTCATTCGGTACATCTCTTGCTTGAGGTCTTTGTTGCTCCCCTCATCTCGTGGCAATTGGTTCTATATGATCTGAAGAACAGGTTCTTCATTCTCATTCATTGTTGCCACGGGAGGAACAATAACAGTCTTTGGCACCACGCTGACTTGCACCGCGGTGCGGCGACAGCAGTAGTGTGAAGAATGGCTCTTGAATCATCTGAGTGGGCGATACACCCGCTTCTCTTCAAGGTCAATCTCTCGAGCTACCATGCTCCCCTTATCATTTCATCCTCTAAGAAGACAAAGCATGTCTCGTTTCTACAAACTTTGTGTATCATGTCGACAGAGAAACGATAACCTTTTGACTTTTCAGGTAGCCAATGAAATGGCAACTTCATCGCTTTGGGATCAAGTTTCCCAATGTTTGGGTTAAATACTTTAGCCTCAAGCAGACTCCCCACACACGTAAGTGGTTTAGTGAGGAACTCTTCCGTCCACAACTCGTATGGTGTTTTGGGCACCGATTTACTAGGCACTCTGTTGAGAATATGAATGGCGGTTTTCAATGCCTCCATCCATAAACTCAATGGGAGTGTGGAGTAGCTCATCATACTGCACCATATCCATCGAGTGCAGTTGCGTCTTTCACTACTCCATTTTGTCGAGGTTCGCCCTGGCATAGAATCTTGGGCTACTATTCCATTTTCTGTAAAAACCTCGCAAAGGTCCAGAACTTGTCCATATGGGGTATGTCGATCGTAGTACTCCCCACGATCGATCGGACTATCTTAATCTTTAAATCGTGTTGGTTTTCAATTTCAGCCTTAAATATTTTGAATTTATCCAAGGCTTCATTTCTTTCTTTGATTGGATAAATATATCCATAACGGAGTAATCATCTGTGAATGTTATGAACGAGTCATATCCATCCACACTTTTCACAGAAAAGGACCACAAATATCTGTGTGAATAATTTGTAGAACTCCTGTGCTTCTTTTAGCGTCTTTTTAATTTTCTTTATATATTTTCCTTTAATGCATTCTCTGCATTGTTCTAAGTCCGAGAACTCTAATGGAGGAAGAATATCATTCTTTACTAGTCTTTCTATTCTCCCCTCGAAATATGGCCTAAACGCGATTGCCATAATTTCGACGACTCATCTAGAGTTCTCTTTCGTTTTGCTTACATTCGTAGACGAGGATTCAATCACTTTCTCGCACGCAACGTTCTCATTATCGCATACGACATTTACATCATCACATAATGATAACAAATAAAGCTCATTCGTAATATGGCAATACCAACACATTCTTTATTAAACATTATTTCGCACTTGCAATTTCCAAAATTGCAATCATAACCATCTTTGTCCAAATTTGACACACTAATCAAATTCCTCTGTAAAGAGGGTACAAAAGGACATCTCTAAGTAGAAGAGTGGAGCCATTAGCTAATTCTAATGAAAGATCGCCAACGGCTTCAACTTCACTTCGACTCCATTTGCGACTTTAACGCATCTTTCTTTTCTTTGCGTAGTCCTCGTCGAACGGAATCCTCAGAAAGAATTAGCAACATGAACAGTTGCTCTGAGTCAATCCACCAAGTGGATTTGAATATTTCACATACAGCATTCATTAATAAAGGTAATAATGTTCTCACCTTTCTTAGCCATTATCATCTTTAAATAGTCGTGACAATCCTTCTTGTAGTGTCCCGTCTTCTTGCAGATGAAGGCACCGGTCTTTGTCTACAAAGAAATTTGTTCTGTTGAGGTGATGTACTGAGGCTTTGCCCTTGTTCTTTGAGAAAGGGTTATTGTTATAATTCTTTTCTTGTTTTCCTCACAAAGTTGATAGAACCACCATGTGAGGTTTTGATTCTTTCCTCCTCTTGCACGCACATGGCTATGCACTTTTCCATGTCCCATTTCTGGTGCATATTATAGTTGACAACAAAAGTGTCAAACTCTTTTGGCAAAGAAGCAAAACCAAATGAATGAGGAACTCATCCTTGAGAGCCAAATCCATCGGTTTCGCTTAGATGCCAAGTTGCTCATTCTAAGAATGTGCTCTCTTATGCCATTGCCACCGCTGAATACCTCTCTGTTACACCGCTTAATCAGTGTGTAGTATAAGTCTTTGAAGAGCCAGTGAACCGACTCTTTATTTTATCAAGGTATTCATGACATGTCACACTCGCAATTGAGCCGAATAGCAGTGCTCAATTGTGTTCTTTATCACGACCATACATTTCTTGTTGGTCGTGGTCCATTTCTTATGATCAAGATCATAAGACATCCGTAAGGGAGCATGATCCCTCTGTCTTTTCTCGCCATGCGGTGTCATCCTCATTCTGTTCCTCACCGCGCCAGAGGCTCGGTGGGACGTCTTGTAGTGAGGACCCACCCACCTCTGCCAAGATAAAAGCTAAATCTAACTTTTCTTCCACTCTCCATAATTATCACCTTTGAGAGTGGAGATTTCTCTAATACAACTCATTAAGTTGTATCCTCCTGAAAAAATATTTCAAATACAGTGAGAACGTAACATCAAAATCATATGCCTTATTTCCAACGTTGGTCAAAAATACGACATACAATTTAAAAACAATTCTATCATACATTAAATCTACATCACCGTTGGGCAGGAATAGAAATAATGCATGAAACCAACATTAAAAATTTATAATACTGATATTAACAACGTTGGTCAGAAAATAACAGTATCATAAATCTCTGGGAATTTTAATCTATTTTTCCAAAATTAAATTCTCCCGTTGGTTCGAATTTAATAATGAAAAACAATCAATATTAACTTTTGCAGCGGAAACTGTAATTATTCTAAAAATAATTCAATATTCAGAAGCATTAAACTGTTCACATTTAATCTCTGGAAAAATTAGCACGTTGGTGCAAAAATTTACAGAGATTTGGATCAAATTTCAATCAAATTCATCAAGGAAATGCTTCTGAAAAATAATAAACATTCTTTTCGGGTTTATCAGGCAAATGGCCATTCGGCTGTTCCTGTGGCCGCGCCCGCCCGACCCGCTCGGCTGCGCTCTCCGCTAGCGACGCGACGCGACCGCTGCCCACGGCGCTCGCTCGGCTCTCTCGACGCGCCGCGCCTCGGCCTCACGCGCGCGCTGCCGCCCTTCGCGCCTCGGAGGCTCGCCACGCGCCGCTCGGCGCCGGCCGGCCTCTCGCTCGCCGCAGCCACGCGACGCGCCGCTTACGCCACGCGCGCGCTGCGCTTCGCTCGCGCGACGCTGCGCGCGCGCCGCGCCGCCGCAACTCGGGCTCGGGCCGGAAATCACTCGCCGCTGGGCGAATCCGCCGCGGCGGCTCGGCGCGATCTCGGCCGTCGGATGCCATCCGACGGCCGCGCTACGATTCGCCCGATCAAAACCACGCGCCGCGACGTCCTCGAAACCCTAATCATTTCGCTCTCTCTCTCACCCGCACTCGAGCGATCGCATGGCGGCGGCGGCGACCACGCCCACGCCACGGAGAAGAAGACGAAGCGGCGCCGCCATGAGCCCTCGCGCGGCGTGCGCGCTCCCCTAGAGGAGCGCGCCGCCGAGCGGCTCCGTGTCGGCGCCCCTCCGAGCGCGCGCGCTCGGATCTTTCCCGCACGCCGACGGTGGCACGTACGTGGAGCGCCGGCGAGCCCAAGACTCGGCCGATCTCCCGCACGCCAGCGACGACGACGGCCCGATGACGACGGCCAGGTAAGCCCAGTCGTCTCTTTTCTAGGGTTAGGGTTAGGGTTTCGCCCCGTTCCCTTTTTCTGTTCTTTTTCCTTTTCTGGTTTTCTAGGGTTCGGGGGGTTCGTCCTCTTTTCTTTCTTCGCTCCGTCTAGATCTAAAACTAGGAGGCTCTGATACCATTATTAGAACTAGGTTCTTTAGGGTCCCTAGATTAGATCTAGCGTGCTATCTTTTCTCTAGGGTTCTTGAGGTAATCCGAGAGGGAGAGAGAGAGAGGTACCAACCTTCCGGTGTAGAGGATGAAGATCCGGCCATCGTGGTTCGTTGGTGAAGCTCTGCGCACGCAGGCGGACGGTCGGGAAGAGGAGCGGCGGTGGCGTCTCGCGGTGGCGACGATTTCCTGGCCGGTGGTGACTTCCGTCATTGGAGCGCCTCAACAGATCGGGTTTAGGGTTTGTCGGTGGGTGACGGCGCGCGGTCAACCTCGTGATGCGTGCCGCCACCCCACCTCTGCTTTTATAGCGGCGGCGACAGGCCCACCACCAACGGTGGCGCGCCCGATCGAGGCGCATCAGGGCGGGCTTTGGCCGTTGGGCCAAAGCCCTGAGATCACTCTAACAATTAGGACATGGACATTCAGTCTGTCAGTAAAACCATAATTCCATAAAAGTGCCAAGCAACATTGAGTAAAATCAACTGATCAAGAGTAAAATTTACTACTCAATAGCAAAGCCAATTGTTCAGTACTTCAGCCACCTGCGCTGAGTTTTCGCTTCTTGTATGCCATTCCGTTTCGACGTTTCGTGAGGCTTGAGCCACAGAGCCAGCCTGCAAGGCTGCAGCAACCAGCAACTAGCGTCTAGTGGCAACACCTTGAGTCTAGCAAACAAAATAAAAGAAGCGTGGTTCTTAAAGCATGCCATCCAAAATATTGATATCCATTACAAGATAGTTCTTTATTAAGAAAATATCATGTCGAGCGCCTGTTAGTTTATTCAATGGAACTGGGACATAGAACCCTTTGATATCAATTATACATCCCTTTTTTAGTTTTGATGTTTATTTATCTTTAGTATAGCCATTTTGGTTGTATATGAACATTTGAAACAGCAGGGGAATACAAGAAATGAAAGTAGGCATTACGCGATTCACCCACAAAATTCTCACAAAATGCGATACCTGGAGAGAAAAGTAGGGAAGGCAGCAAGACGCCGCGCTCGCTCTCTAGCGCGTCGGCGGCTCGGCGCCGAGTGGCCGGATGCCCAGCTTGGAATTTTGGAATTGGAAACGTCGCCCAGCTTGCCGCGGTGGCCGCGCAATGTTTGGAATTGGGAACGTCCAAGTCGGGGGCGCAATTTTGAACGTCTGATGTTCCAGCTTGGGAACGCAATGTTGCCAGCTGATGTTCCAGGGGCGCTACTGCGCTAGCGATTGAGCCCGGGCAGTGACCCAGGGTGGCCGGGCCTTGGGCCCGCCCTTGAGCGACACGAGGTAGACGATGACGACGCGCAGAGCGGCCGCGATGGCGCTGGCGTGCGGATCATCGCGCGGCGACGCCGTTGTCCTTGGGCGCTGCTGCCCTCGTGCTTGCGTTTACTCTGTTGAGGACGGTGGGGGGCCACCACCAGGACCAAAGCCAGTAAATTAACGCCACGTGGGCGGGAGCTCCAAGGGGAGCTGGCAAGCTGGGGCCCGCCCCTTCGTCTCTCTCCACTTTCTTCTTGTTTTTCTTTTTGTGGGCCTTGCATTTCTCTTTTCACTTATTCCCACGATCACCAGGATGGAAGTTGTGTTTTTTCCCTTTTGTTTTGTGCTAGCTGCATCTTAGTCTAGTGTTAGTAAGATTTCGATCCTTAGTTTTTTCATCAAATTCTGTTGCGTCCTACGCAACTCTTTGCTAGTCTTGACTTCAAATATAAGTATATGCTCCCTCTACTCATTTTTATTTAACGTTTTTGATTTTTCAATATCTTTCGGATGTAATTTTGATCATAACTTTTCATAATTTTATATTAGTATATGCTAACAAAAATATAATATTATGAAAGCATTTTTGTAGGTGCTCTAGTACGGACTCCCCCACCAAACTCTTGGGACCCCACCTTACTACTGGCTGGCCAGGTTTGGGGGAAGAAGAGATCAACGCTCGACTACTATGGGAAGAAGACCATGGGTGTGTTCTTTCTGGTTGAGACTTATGACTTTTGGCTACGGTTTGTGACTTTTGAACTGTTTGTGTGAGAGATTACAGAATAACTGAAACTCATGTGCGGTTTTTGCCAATATAAATGAAGTCGGTACAATTAACTAGTAGACCTCATCTTGAAAAAAATACTCCGTTTAAAAGCTAGTTATTGTAGAAAAGCCAGAAGCTGAAAAAGAACATGCCCCATATCTCCTGGGTGGCTAAGCCATCTACTTTACTTTTTCTAAATTGCACCGAAGGGCATACACCACACTTACATTATATACCATGCGCACTAGTACATTCATGTCTTACCAAAACACACGCAAGAATTTAAGTAGAAATTGTTAGATAAATTCTAAATTTATTTAGTACCTCACGGAGCGCGGGTACGTGCTTTCCTATTGAATGCACACGCATGTGTGAGATGAGGCACTCGGGGCCGATCTAGGAATCAAACCTGAGTGGACAGCTCACATGACAGCGAAGCTTGACAACCGACCAATGCTCAGTTCTCAGTCATCTACTTTAAGGGACTATTATTTTTAGTTTCCCAAAACTGTTTTTCGGCTTTTCTACAACAACTAGCTTTCAAATGGAATGTCTTTTTAAGGCTGGATCGACAAATTGATTGTAGTGCATACTGTAACAACTTCATTTATATCGATTACAACCATACGCAAGTTTATGTTATTCCGTACTCTCTCACACAAATAGCATAAAAATCAAAACCCACAACCAAAGTCATAAGCCAAAGCTAAAAAAAGGACTTACATGGTTGGCTTAGTAGGCTAGTGTTGGCTACTTGTTAGAGTGGAGGCCCATAGTGAAAAGAGCCAGAGGCAACTATAAAGCTGTAAACGAGTCGAGCTTGAGTGAGTCTGGTCTTCCAAGCTCAACCTGGGCTCGAGTTCAGCTCGGTCTAAACTCGAGTAGGCTCGAGCTCAGCTCGTTGAAACTTGATAACAATTAAAATAATTTATTACGCACTAATTTTCAACGAAAAGAAAAGTTCAAGTTCTAGCTCGGCTCGAGTAAGCTCGATAATAGTCAAAATAATTCAAATATACACTAATTTTAACAATAAGAAAATTTCGAGCTCGAGTTCAGTTTAGATAAGCTCGATAAGAATTACTATATATCATTATTTAAGTTTGAATCGAGGCTCACGAACTATTCGTGCTAGTCTCGGTGAAGTTTATGAGCTCAAGAACAAACTTGAGTTTGACTCATTTAAAGTTCGAATCAAACTTAAAATAAATCGAATTTAAGTAGCTCACCACTTTTAAGTCTTTTTTTTAGGCATTAGCAACTAGTGCCTTACTGGCCTGGGCGGCAGGGCGATGTGCCGTCTAACGGTGCCACACGCAATGCAACACAAACCACCAAACCTTAGGACTGACGCGGTGGCCATGAGAATTTTTTGTACGGATAATCCATTTTTTATTCAAAATTACAAAAATATACCCGCGGGAAATTTTTTTACAAAAATAGGCTCCAGTCGCCTAATGGTTGGGCGACTGGAGCCTTTCGCCCAACCAGACCGCGACAGCTGGAGAGTCTACCAACCGTTGGGCGATTAACTGCAGTCGCCCCACCGTTGGGCGACTTCCATGTAGTCGCCGAACCGTTGGCGGCGAATTCCGATCGGACGAACGGTTGGCGATCGTGGGTGGATATAAAACCGCGCGACGACGTCCACTGTTTTCATTCGGCCGAGCGCAGAGAAGAGAAGAGGAGAGGGCGCGCAGAGAAGAGAGGAGAAGGGGAAAGAAGGAGAGGGAGAGGAGAAGAAGAGGAGGGGGAGAGAAAGAGAGGGAGAGGAGAAGGGGAGAGGGAGTGCGTGATTTTCAGGTAATTTTTTTGTGTTATATTTTTTGTTAGTGTAGAAAATTAGTTTAGAAAATGTAGTGTAGAAAATTAGTTTAGAAAATGTAGTGTAGAAAATTAGTTTAGAAATATAGTTTAGAAAATTAGTGTAGAAAATGTAGTTTAGAAATTAAATTTAGAAATTTAAATTTCAAATTTTGTTTAGTAAATATAGTTTAGAAATATAGTTTAGAAAATTAGTTTAGAAAATGTAGTGTAGAAAATTAGTTTAGAAAATATAGAGTAGAAAATTAGTTTAGAAAATTAGTTTAGAAAATGTAGTGTAGAAAATTAGTTAAGAAAATTTAGTTTAGAAAATTTAGTTTAGAAATTTAGATGTAGAAAATTTAATGTAGAAATTATTGTACAAATTTTGCAGGTATGACTCGTGTGGGACGTGACTCCGAGTGGCAGTACGCGCTGTTGGACGAGCACATGGACCGCTCTCATTGCGCTTCCCGTCTAGTGCCGCCACCGGGGAGCACGGACGAGCCGCCTCAGCTAGGAGTGGTCCGGACACGCACACCTCGCGTGGCCTGGAGACTCGACCCTCGTTGGACTGCCAGGTTTGCACTACTCCAGCGTTTAGTGCGACCGTAAGTTCGTTCGCGGCCGACCTTCACTTTGTTTGCAGTCGCGGATGCCGGGCTACTCCCTCTTGCCCGGATGGTGCAGGCCACGGACGAGATGGAGCATGGCGGGACGAGGGCGGGACGAGGCGGGCGGGAGCGATCACGACGCTTCCCGTTCGACCGTTCCCTGCTGACGGCTTTGGTGGACCGTTGGCGGCCCGAGACGCACACTTTCCACCTCCCATTCGGGGAGATGACGCTGACCCTGCAGGATGTGTCCCTGCTCCTTGGCCATCCGATCGCGGGAGACACTGCCTTCCTACCAGAGGCCCCGGCCGACTGGCGCGCTGACCTGCTCGGCAGATTCGAGGGTGTCGTTCCACCGGCCGCTGAGCACCACGTGTTTGGAGAGGAGCAGACCCATGGGCCGACGCTGAGGTGACTCGCACAGTACCGGGTACGTGGTTTTTACATTTGATCGTGTCGTCGAAGGTCTTATTTGTGGTATTACGTACTAATAACGACTTGTTTGCATTCAGGTGGAGTCGAAGGTCTTATTTGTGGTGTTACGTACTAATAACGACTTGTTTGCATTCAGGTGGAGCGCATGGTTCCACAGGCAGACGATCACCAAGTGTCGCGCCACCTGGAGGCGTACGTGCTGTGGCTGTTTGGTTGGGTGCTTTTCACCACCAGCCATGGCAACTCGGTGGATGCGCGCCTTATCGCTTATGCGAGGGCGATCGCTGACGGCGAGCCACACCAGGTCAGCTGGGGATCGACCGTACTTGCCGTGATGTACCGCGCCCTGTGCAATGCGTGCACGAGGATCAAGGCGAACTCGATCCTCACGGCCGTCCCCGCTCATCGCAGCTTGTGGTCGTTCGAGCGCTTAAGCCTCGGACGACCTGTGCTAGACGACATGGGTCCGTACGGGCCCGAGATGTATCCAGGGGGAGACGTCGACTCCGGCACACTACTGGAGAGGCTCGCCAGTGGTGCACAGCTGACCCATGAGGAGGGCGTTAGCTTTGCGCGTCGGGTGCACGAGGGGTGTAGATGTATCGTTAGCCTACTGTCCTGCACGAGGCTACCGGCGGTCTCCACGCCCACCGCTCCGACTGCTCGTTCACCTGTGCCACCCCGACCAGCGTGGTACTACTCTGGTGCACCTACGTGGACACGTCCTCCACCACCTCACCCGGAGCAGCCAGGGGGTTCAACTTGGGCAGGGCCTCCTACACCGGTTCACTTCACGCCTCCTACGCAGGTGGTGTACGCCTCCTCCATGGCGCCAGCTACGGGTACGCAGAGGGTCTTATATCGTGTTTATCCGAAGATGACATGCAACGAACTAACGATATTAATATTGCGTACTTACCAAGAAGACGGCGTCTCCCGTGCCGTGGAGATGTGGACCGATTTTCGCGGAGTGACCGGGCGATTCTCCGACGCAGCACAGAGGTTCTCTCGGCAATGCCCTCCCGGTGAACCAGAGGCCACGGCCAGAGGTGCACTGACTCTACCAAAGCGGGGCGGGATAGACACCCTCCTGCTCGTTTTACCTTTTCGGAGCGCCCTAACCCGTTGCACCGGAGGAGGGCCAAGCGAGGCCGTATGGGAG
The DNA here is from genome assembly GCA_036346575.1 of Dendrocalamus sinicus. Taxonomy (NCBI): domain Eukaryota; kingdom Viridiplantae; phylum Streptophyta; class Magnoliopsida; order Poales; family Poaceae; genus Dendrocalamus; species Dendrocalamus sinicus. Next base: position 22,138,999 of record CM070646.1, on the reverse strand, counting down.
GACGCGGGCGCGGTGACGGGGCACACCAGGTGACGAGTGAGGCGTGCTGCAGATGCTATATATGTTATGCATGTAATGAAAAACATGCGTGTTACTCTCGATTATATTATGAAGTTTATTTAAATTTACATAGTCTATCATCTCTCTCCGCACATAAACTATCTCACTTAACAGTGTATGTATCGATCGTTCTCTACTCAATCACCTACAATATACAATGAACATAAACTTTTATTACAACTTCACCGTATTTTTTACCAGTTCAACGTTACAAAATTCACAAAATCTAAAACAACCACGGGGGCTACATGCAGTCGCCTAACGGGATGGCGACTGCATGCTAGTCGCCTAACGGGACGGCGACTACACTTAAGTCGCCGAACAGAAGAGCGACTTAATACAGTCGCTCTACTGTGCAGCGAGATATATTGTGTCGCGGTCTGGTTGGGCGAAAGGCTCCAGTCGCCCAACCATTAGGCGACTGGAGCCTATTTTTGTAAAAAAATGTTCCCGCAGGTATATTTATGTAATTTCGAATAAAAAATAGATTATCCGTACAAAAAATTCGTGGCCATGACGGGCAACCTCGACAGATGAGCACCCTCTTCGTTTTTATTCTATAGCTTGGCCACTGCAATGATGCAATACTGTTCTCTACAATAACCTTTGTCAATGCTTTTGCGTGAGATGTAATGATGCCTTGTCAGTTGTCGAATTTTTTTGAATAAACTATTTTTTATTCGAAATAATAGAAATATATTTGCGCCAATATTTTTTTTACAGAAATAGATTCCAATCGCTTAACCCTCGGGTGATTGAAGCCTATTGCCCAATTTAAAAAGTGACAACAAAGGTCTCTGTAAGCCATTGGGCAACAGGTTCCAGTCGCCCAGCTACAGGGTGACCGCAAACTACACTATGTGAATTTTGTAGATTATGACTGGAAGATAATCTATTGAATTTGTAATAAAGGTTTATGATAATTGTATGTTGTTGTAGGCTAAAAAATTTGTGAAACTTTTTTTTAAGAACGATTGAACTTAAAACGATCGGTAAGTACGATGACAAGTGATATTATGTTTTTACCGGGAATTCATATACGAAGGAAAATAGGTCTGTTAATATTGTTGGATGTCTTGCTATGGGAATAATTGAATACAAAAAGATGAGGAAATAAGTTTGTCTGAATTAAAATAGACTTCATAATATAATTGCGAGTAACATGCCGCGTAGATTTTGATTACATGCATAACATAGAGCATCATATGCGACTAACCAACCCAACTGCTCGTATGACCTACTGCGTGGATCAGAGCCATTTTCCTTTCCTTGTGAGCTCAGCGTTGAACTCCTCGACGGCCTCTTTTGCTTTGGTCGCCATTTTCCTCTTTTTCTCGTGCTCACTACGTATGCACGCCTCGAGATGAGCTTTCGTCTCCCATTGTATACACTCGGTTTGTTCATTCTTGCGGCGCTCCTCCTCCCGGATCTTAGAGGAACTTGTGACATTCCACTCCTCGAAGTTGAGGCCCCACTGGTCCTCTGGGTGGTCCTATGGCCGTCAAGATCTGTCTCTTATATTTGCTAGTCAAAAAGGTCCCGTCAACTGAGGTCACAGGCAGCATGTGCCGGAATACCTCGATGCACACACCAAATGCTAAGAAGGCCATCTGCAACACCGCATAACCTGGCGACCTTGTAGAAGGCTTGTCCTTCACAGCGATATACGTGTTTGGGTTCCTGTCCTGCAACACTTTAAGCATACGAGAAAAATTTTCATACACTGTCTTGAAAGACCCGAACCATTTTTCCAACGCCTTCTGCTTCGCACGCCATGCCTTCGCGTAGCTAATTTTGTACTTGAATTTCTTCTTGATAGCTACCATGATGTGCGCACCCTCCATATCTTTCTTCTTCACTATCTCTTCATACATCAGATTGGCTATAAAAGGCGGACGTTAGGTTACGATGCCTCGTTAAAACACTGTTGAGAATGCAAGAGTGCGGCTTCACCTTCGACACAATCCAGTGAGTCTCATACTTGGGTCTACGTACATGCACCCTTTAAGGACAACTAGCTTGCTCGCACTTCACGGTGTACTGCTCCTGACTAGATTTCATGACCCAAAAAAGTCTACTACATAGAAAGGGCCCACAGTTTAATGGAATCCTATAACGATGCATTGTCAGCAAACATTGAATGCAACTAAATCTCTGTCCCATGATACTCCCACGATGATTCGTGCTCGTCATGTGTGAAAACACCCACAACATCAAATCAGTTACATTCCTACGGGACGGGAGCTTCATCCTCATCAGAACTATCCTCGTCGTCCTCCTGTACAGCTTCCTCTTCAACCCATGTCGGCTGGTTATCGTACTCCGTCTGGTGCACTATATACTACATATGCTCCCCTTCATTGGTTTGTCCTATCCCCTCACCATGGCGTGACCATTCTCCCTCTTCTCCATGTACCGCATCGGCCTCATCATGAGCATCTTCCTTTCTCTTTGCCAACATGCAGGCCGTCTGAGCTGCTCACACCTCCTAGATGATGGCCGTATGCACGACCTTGCACAACTTCTAATAGGCATGGTTGCACAAGCATCACACACTCGTATCCATGGCGCCGACACTCTTGCACAAACACCTTCCACGCAACAGTGCGTATCAATGTTCTCAACTCCCATCTGATGTCCGTAGGAGACTAACTCCAATATCCTTGTATGACAACACTGCACACCTCGAAGTCTAACAAAAAACTGTGGGTAAGCCAATGCATCACATCTGAGATTCGAGTATTCTCGCCGTCTGGTTGTACCAGAGTGGCTTGTGCAAAACCGCTCAAATCCACACCATTCGGACCTTCACAAACGGTTCCAGCACCGTAATGCACTCTCAATGTAGTGGTATCGGCATTGCTGATGTCTGCATGCATATATGTTTCAATTTTGCAATATATCAAATCGCATCGCACACTACGAAATTATTGATGTACTGCAATTCACATTTCACCAATCATTCACCTGTCGTAACCAACTACACTAACCTCATAGTATTAACTTCCTATCGGCAACTCATGCACTGACGTGGTACTTTTCTTGCTACTCGAGCTATCCCCTACTGCAAATAATTCGTAATGGTTTCGACAAGTTATATGGCATATCGATTTAAATGCCTATATACCAGTTACAATCGTACACACGTTTTTCGAACGTACTAGTGACATTACATTCATTCATATTTAATTATAAAATATTACATATTATTGTTTTTTACAAAGCAAATTATGAAATTCTTACATAAATATTGACTGAATTTTGTAATACCTATAAATTTCTACGGATGATTAATTTGTACGTAACGTTGACTGAATTTTCTACAACTACAATTTTATACGCATGCCAATTTACTAACGATGCTAATTTTGTATAACTATGTTCGCTAAATTATACACAACTACACGCTACTACGGCTGCTAATTTTCTAAAACTACATCGACTAAATTTTTATACCAAAATTAAACTATTTCTGTCTATATCCACAATTTTCTACTAACACTAACAGTAAATAATATATCTACTGCATATATAAAATTTCAAATATATAAAAAATACCTAGGGTTGTTTCTTCCTGTCCTCCCTCTCCTCCTTCCTCCCCTCTCCTTTCCTCCCCTCCCTCTCCTTTTCTCTCCTCTCTTTTCTTTCCTCTCCTCCTCTCCTCCACTGTCTCCTTTTCTTCTCCATCTTTTCTCTTCTGTTCTGTGTGTTCTATTCATGGCGCGGTCGAGCGGCCTCAGCCGCTCGGTCGCGCCCTCCTTTTATCTGCGCTTCTAGTCGCCGAAGGATTGGGCGATTGGAAGCGCAGTCACCTAACATTGGGTTGCAGTCGTTTGACCATTCAGCGACTGCAATAATTCGCCCAACGGCCAGCAGATTGCTTGCGTGTCACTTAGCCGTTGGGCGATAAGCTCCAGTTGTCCAACGGTTAGGTGGCTGGAGTCTCTTTTTGTAATTTTTTTTGAAATGGTATATTTCTGCTATTTCAAATAAAAAATAGATTATTTGTAAAAAAAAATCGCCAGTTGTCACTATCCGATTTCTAAACTCCAAACCTAAACCGTTTGTTAGGTTTAATGAATGAGATGGATTGTCCATCACTGTCAGATCCCTTGTAGCAGAGATCAATACAAAATGAGATATAGGATGTTCTCACCCAAAATTACATAATGATAACAAAACCTCTGTTGATTTAACCTTTGTTAGGTTTAGTTACTGGGCAGAGCCTATGTGGCTACGAGGAAGAGAAGCTGTGATGCCTTGTGAGGCTCCGTTCTTCTTCTTTTTTAATCTAAGGTAATTAGTTTTTTCAAATAATATATTTTTTAAAAATGGTATTTACAAATTAATTATAGTATAAACTATATTAACTTTATCTATATCGGTTAAAATCTTACATGAATCTATCTTCATACTCTATCTTACGAACAACTGGAATTCAAAATTTTAAGTTAAAAATGATAAGTCACAACCTAAAAAAAATCCAATGCTATCAGCTACAACTATTTTTTCCCTATAAAAATCACCCACCAAGAGAAAAAAAAAAGAAAGAAAACAAGTTCATTTTGGTTTTTTATGAACTTTAGCTTCGGTTTCTTCAGAAACCGAAATAAACTAAGTGGTTTTTTTAAATAGTTCTAAATAGCTTCTCAATTCTAAACTATATGTATTATTTATATCGGTATCACTTCAATATATGACGGATTTATTCATCATATACCCTCCCTTTAGATGGAAATTCAGGATTTACCCTCTTGACCCACGTGTCAGTGACTTATGATGATCCTATATATCATTAAGGTGGAAAGGTAAATCCTGAATTCCTAAAATAAAGGGAGGGTATATGATCAACTTTCCCATATGACAGTTTCGAAAAACCTAGGCAAAAAGCGTTAAGAAGCAATAGAAAAAAAAAAGCGGCCCACTGTCCCCGTCTCCTTTAGCCTTTTGCTTCTACCTTTGATTCCCCTCTCCTTCATATGTTCCTTCCGTCGCTAGTCGCATGGTCTCCTGATCTTGCCAAATGCCAGGTTTGATCGCGTATCCCCGGGGTAATTTTTATTGATTCGTAGTTCTACTCCTTGATCTTTATTTTGATTCCTTGTCTCAGGTAAAATTTTAGTTGTATTTAGGGTTCTAAGATGTCCAATAATCCTAAAGTTCGGATCTTTATGTTCCCCTCAATTCCTTTATCCGCTTGATATTAAGTGATAGCTATTTTTTTTTTACTCCATGAACTACCAGATCAGCGCAATTTTTGTGGCAAAGACGTCGCCTTTCTTGTTAAATTAGCTTGTCTATGATCAGGACGGTGGCCGAATTTTCTTAGTAGGGCATAGAATGGTGAGATTGGATTGTACTTGAAAGAAAAAAAAATAGATATGGTCAAGCACGGCAAGCCACCAGCTACCCCGGCGAAGGTGATGCCTCTGGAGAACTCGTTCCCGGAGGTAGAAGCCGACGAGCTTGGCTGCCATGGTGCGCCGCCGCCCTGCACAGAGCACGGCCAGGCGAGCGGGATAGTGTTTGGAAGGGAAGCACCCCGAGCGCCCAAGAATGCCCAAGGATGCAGCGTCAGCCATGGCCATGCCAGCTGCCTGATGCAAGAATCCGATGGGTGCATGCGAAACCGGGGGCTAGACGAGCATGGGCGGGTTGACTTCGGGCATTCGTTGCAGCTGGTGCTGTTCTCGCGGCAGTGGGGCCTTGCTGAGAGCCTTGTTGCTCTCGCAGATCACCAGTTGATGCTGGATTATGGGCTGTCCGTTACTCTTGATGCGATATGGTTCTTGCGGACAAAGGAGGATCTTGAGGGGTTCAACCGTCTGATTGCTAAGATTGTGGCATTGGGGGCGAAGGATTTTGCCAGGGCCATCCTCAGGACGTCACTGCTTGCATCTTGTGTTGTTGCCTGCCAGAGCAAGACTCTCGCTTCAGGTGATAGCAAGGAAATCATAGCTCAGAGGTGACCTCAGCTTACAGATTACTGTTTCTCCCAGAATTGTTGTTTAATACATTATTGGTGATGTTAATTCTTTTGCTTTTCAAATTTAGATTACATGACCGTCTACAAGATTGTCCTGGTGGTGATCGCCTACAAATTGAAGCCGGTGCCAAAATGCAGAAGTTTATACAATGGGCTTTGCAGTGTATTTATCTGCATCATTGTTCTGAAGAGACACAAAGGTGCAGAGGGAACTGCAGCACTCACCAAGAGGTACAGCTCCATTTATCAGCATTTAGAGCCTTCCTGGACATAGCTGGTGACAATCTCAATGGCAAGATTTTTACTGAAGCATTCGATGCGGCCTGCTTCCCACTTACACTCTTCTCAAGTTTATTTGAACCCGGATGGTCTTCTGGAAGTGCAGCAGTCGCCATTCAGGGGCTTTTATCATTGCTGGTGGAAGGAGGTGCTGACAATGTAAATCAATGTTTCCTGGAAGCCTCACGCTTTGGAAGCACTGAGCTTGTACGCATTCTACTGAAGGTAATCGCCATTGTTGATCTTAATACAGGAGTTAACTGTTGTGTTTTATTATTATGATAAATGAGCCTGTGAATGGCATTTTATTTTGCTGTTCTGGAGCACTTGGTCTTGCAAGTTGTGACCAAAATATTCATGTACACACCTACAGTATTTTTCTAATTTTGGTATGTTCCTACAGGAAAATGGTGATGGTATCCAATCTGATGCAATGTTGTAAATGAGCATATAATTGCAGACAATGGTTTCCCTATTTGTAAAGCAGTATAAGGCATGATATTAGTACATCATGTCCAGTTGCAGTTTAAAATGGTATAGCACATAGTTTCATGGTTTCCTTAAGATGCTTGTTGCTGACAAGCAGATGTTTCCATATAAAAAGCATACTTATCAATGATGGCATTGGTTTAGCTTTTAGACTCTGTTTTATAGAAATTATACTATTTGTTCTGTATATATGGTATGATTGGTTTGTGGCACATTGCGTTGGCCAGGGCTGCCAAAATTTGTAATTGGTTGACCAAATTTGACATGTATTTGGTTTGTAGCCACAATTTCGCTCCAATTTTGGCATGCAACCAAGACATATCTAATGCTAGTTCATTTTATTTCCAAAATGTGGCCAAGTTAGGGCAACCAAATCGATGGCAAAAATCTTGGCAGGGGCTGATAATTTCGATTGTTGGGTTATCCTATTCTGGTAGGATCTTGCAATATATTCTCAGAAAACTCAGTATTCTGGCCTGTTCTGTGCTTTGCTCTTCAGAATTGGCTACATTTTAATTGAATTATACTTCTTGCTCACTGCTCTATTGTTGTCCTTTTCTTTGGCCTTTTGACTGTTTATTAAGAGGTTATCCTAAAAAAATATTTAAACTAGCTCAGACATTTTGCACATTTCCACCGGATTGGATTGGACCTATGTACTACATATTAGTTAAAGGACATTAAGTTATCTGCTTGCTGAAGGGAATCGTTGGACTAGTTGAACAAAATGTTGATTTTCTGAATAAGTGCAATTTAACCTTGCAGTTTTGTAGCTTTCATGAAGTACTCTAAAATTTGTCCTGAAAACGAATTTATCAAGTATTATTGCCAAATGCCAACTCATTAAGAAGTACACAGAATTATTGGATTATCCTATTCTTAATCATTATTGTATATTAGCTCATTAAGAACTTGTTAAGACTTTTTAAGAGTTTTACCATCCTTGAAAAGTTGCCAGGAGATATCAATACCTCACTATCAAATTGCATATAAATTCTATGTAGGTCTCTCGGATTTTTTAATGAGCTAACATGGGCTAATATACAAGGAACGAGTGCCCCTACCTGTAATGATCATTAGATCATTATGGGATAAACACCACCGGGCGGTGGCTTCTTGGGGGAGAACTTGTTTATTTCTTGCTTAACCAATAAGAGATACACTCCCATCCTTATATATATTGCATAGCTTGACACCTAATAAACTTATCTGTAATATTATGAAAATAAATTATCCTAACAATCCAAGCTAATCTTATCTCTTAAGGCAATTAGTTAAACCAAATCGGTGGACGCATGTGAACAATAACCACGTAGCACTATTCATGTGACCAGTATTGCTGCATATAACACTGCCTGTTACCGCATTATCGCCGGTTGGGCCATGTAATCAGGTAGATTAGGCCATATAATCGCTATTAGGTGGGTGTTCGTATGAATACCGCATACCGCTTTTTAGAACCTTGGCAATCACTATTTCATTGTAAAATTCTGTATTATCCTAAAAACCTGTCATATAAACATTACTGCATGCTTTTCTTTTCTTATTTTTTTTAAAGAAAAGTAGATTCCAAGAAGCAAACTAGTTGCCATGTATGCTCTTATATTTCTTTAAAAAGTAAATATCAGGAAATACAGGATAATAATTCTACTTTGCCCATTTATGCAGATTGCTCACGAGAATGGCTTGGCTGTGGATATCGATCTTGCTCTAGTGTATGCCTCTCACTACTGCAAGTTTGAAACAATGGAATGCTTGGTTGATGAAGGAAATGCTGCCTCTTTCCTTAGTCCCCTGATAAAAGCGTCTGAGCGCGGGTGCTTGCAGGTTGTCCACTGGTTCGTGAATCGAGGTGTTTCGGACATTGAGATGTGCCTTGCCCTCACAACTGCTGCCTCCAGTGGCCACTTTGGGGTTGCCTCCTACGTGCTTGCACGTATTCCCCAGCACGTTCTTGAAGCCCTTAGCACACAGATTCTCAAAGCTGCAAGGGGGCAGGGCAGCGGTTCCCTTGACGGTGTTGCCTTCCTTCTCCAATCAAACTTTCTGAATGATGCTGCTGCAACATACGCAGTGGCGGACAGCATTGCAACTGCGGATACCATGGATATGTCCCCAGACCTGGTTACCTTTCTGAAAGAGCAGTGGTCTCAGACCGCGTTTGCCGAAGGAGTGAGTGTTGGGGAAGCGCATTTTGTGAACATCACGAGGGTTCTCAGGGGAGGGGCATCCCCAATCTGCCTGCAAGACCTTCCGGAGCCCATGGTGCTCGCCATCGCGTACCTGCCACTGTACCGGGCATGCGTGAGTGCGGGTGGGCAGTTGCTGCCACAACGGCTGAGGGGAGAGCTGGTGGAGGCAGTCAGCCGGCTCGGTGAGCCAGCCAACATGGAGAGCCAGGGAAAGGATCTCCTGCCGGCTTTGGAGCATTACCTGCCGTCATTCTTGATTGGAACTTGAGAGGCTCTTGATCAAGTAACCATTAGCGGTTGGCGCAGAGAAGGGAAGAGCTGCGCAGCTTTCTGCCCGTCTACTCATGTCGCAGCATATGGTCCTTGAATGGAGGGTACTGTGTATATCGTGGCAAGCACAGGCTTGATCTGAAGAGTGTACAAAACAAAGTGCGGTTGCCCACTCGCCATGGAATGGAGGTAATAATTTTGTTTGAGCTCTTGATAGCGTTGACACCTCGGTGCATGACAATCCACATATCCTGCCCTGTATAAATATGCTATGAAGTTTTGTAAGTTTTGATTGTTTATTGGAGGGGCTGTCCTATTCAGCTTTCCATGGCTGTGTGACAAATGCCACCAAAGCGGTTGCTGAATCTACAAAAACTGAACAACAGTATACGATGTGCAATTGCATTTGGTTTGTGCAGCATCGTTTTCAGGAGATGATTTGTTTCTTGCGATCTGATCCGTGGCGCTGTTTGTATGTGCATTCGTAGCTCGTTTGCTTCCACGTGTAAGCGCCGCTGGTGTTGGCCGTTGGGTGTCTCATTTGGCTGAGCGCAAGAATGTCTCAGCTGTCTCTTCCATTTTCAGTTCTGAACTATGCCTGGGGTCAAAATTTCAACCCTCATCTTCAAAACCATTTGCTTTTTACCATGGAACTATCAAATCCGTTTCTTTTTTCACTCTTTGGTTGGTTTGATAAGTAGATTTTGTCAAGTTAGCAGCCATGTCACTAATTTTGGCTTATATGGCGTCCAATGGCATCCTAGTCAATAAGAGGAAATGAAAAGCAGTAGATAGGGTCTATATGTCAGCCACATTTCCTTCTTCCTTCATTGCAATAGAGAGAGAAGGCTCACATAACAGCAATGCTGCCTTCTTCATTGAGCAGAGAGATAGAGAATGAGGGAAAGCTACAGGAGAAAGCAGGCTGGGCACTGCACCGGCGACGGGGTAGTGGTGAGGCACGGGGTGAGGCAAAATGGAATTTTTGAGACGTGAGGAACTTTATGGTGGTGGTGGTGGTTTGGGTGAGACGCAATGTGCAATGTGCTTATGACGACTAGAGGCGGGGAAGAAAAAGGGTTGCGGCGCGAGAAAGGAAGAGGGACAAAAAGGAGGTGAGAACAAGCATGTAGGGAGTGAGGAAAATGCACAAGAGAATTAGAGAAAGTAGCGAACTGTTTTGCAGATTGTATCATGCTTAGAAGGAATTTGGAGGTGAGGCTAAATCCATTGGAAAGAAGACAAGATAATATTTCCATCAAGTACTCGTGGAGCTTAAATGTAGTTTGTATGTGAAAGTTATGCTCATTTGAAATCGATACTGTCTCTGGAGGCCAAATTAAATTGCACATATGTTTCTTCATGATCAGCTCCTAAGTTCCTGATTAAAAAATATCATATATACTAGGTAGCAGCATATTCTTATTAGAAATAAAATGCACTCCTAGAAATGAAGTTACTTGATAGTTCAATTGACGTGCGTGAGTTCTTGTGATTGGACCTTGCAAGTACATATGTTTAAATCTATTGGTTGTATGCATGAAAATGATATCCTCATCAATAGACATATGAGAAGCTCTCACAGGGAACTTCCTAAATGTGTAAACCCCCTTCTCATCGCTCATCTTGTCGCCCGCCACAATAGCATCTATTGTTTTACTGTCAAAGAATGCTGCGCATGGTGTGTTTTGGCCTCAATGTTGTGGGCGCACCTCAAATTATCGAGGTAGTAAATCTATGCAAATATTCAAAATAAAAGGCACAGATCACGAACACCAATTAGATTACTGCATCAACACAACTAATTTACATCCAAAAAATATAAACTATGATGACTTATAAGCAGGAACACATGACATCCATTGATGGACCTCATGCCCATATCGGTCTTGGTCCTTCATAAGCAGGTAGCGTTCATAAGGTCATCAACCACAGCCTTGCACCAGTCGATGCCGCTGAACTCCACAAGGTCTCTCGTCATCAAATCTTCCCTCCAGGCGATATGGTTGCTAGTGGCAGGGAATAGAAACTTGCTGAATACAATAAGGAAGAAGTATCTGATGGACAAGAGGTCAGTCCTATCCTCCTCAATTTTCTTCAACAATGTTTCCACATGAATGTCATCCTTAATCAAAATAGAAAGTTGTTGCTTCAGTTATGCAAGCTCTTGTTTACACTCACATGGTGATAGGATAGGTGCGTCCTCCCCGATAGGGATACCAAGGACTCACCTAATGGCATGTGACGTGATTGGAAGCTCCATACTTCCACCAACAAGAGGCACCATTGAATCCAGATCAAGCTGGTCTATAAAAACGTAGAGAAAGTCCCTACTATCCAACCCCTCCAAGTTGAACATTAGAAAATCACCAAATCCGTGGTCTCTGATCCTCCTTTTTTGATCCAATGTTACCTTCCCAATCATATGCACAATCGTTGCAGGAGCACTGCGCACCAGGACATGACGCTTCTTCACAATGATGTGCTGCATTTTTTTACAAAAGCTTGTAGTAGTAAACATTAGGCTGGCAAACAAAAATATAAAACTTGTGAAATTATAGACCATGCACTACAAAGTTACTGACCATGCACTACGAAATTACCACCTACTAAATAAAAAAGTTATAGTCCATTGCTCTAAAAGTTACCGATCACTGTGAATTTAAAAGTTACTAAACATCCACTAGTGATTTACAAAATATGTACTACAATGTTACACATACCTCATTGTCATAACTGTCGCCCCTCTTTCTTTTCACGCTGTGAGCATTTTTGACGGATTTCACAGTGTCGGTTCTACTTGAGTAGGGTTGAGAGTGATATCCAAAGCATTCTGACTATCCACGTTGTGATTTTCCTTAACTTGGACGGTGTCTTCCCCATTGTCTTCATTTGCTCTTCTAAAACAGAATTTTACAGCGAAAATGGAGATTTAAGTATAAAATAAAGGAACAACATCACAATGATGAATTGGCTGCGGTACAGCAAAATATAAGGAGCATCTAACCAAATTGCTAACCCTTGGTACAGCTAGGTGAGGTCGACAGCGATGACTGATGGCGCACAGTCGAAGCGACGAGCGACAGTGCTCTATCTGCGGCGACGAGCGAAGATACCATATTAGGACGTGCGGCCAAGGACAAGGTGGCGAGGTTGCCAGATTAGGGAGGCGCGAAAGCGAGAGAGATGGAGAGACGGGGAGAAATCAAATTGGGGAATGACGAAGAGAGATTCTGGGCGGGCTTAAAACCCATTTGGTTTGCATACCCCCACTAAATCCGGGAAAAAACAGCACATAGGATCGCTTGGGATGCAGGGGCGCGGGGTAAACGCAATCGAAACTGTAAGTAACTTCATGTATTGTAGATGATAGCTTGTTGTGTAGAAGATAGTAACTTTATCATGTAGATGATAACTTCATTACATATAGATGATAACTTCATGCGTAATCGCAAGTAACTTTTCCAGAAAAAGGAAACACGACCATTAAATTATGCGTGTGGTCGATTGAAAGGGGGTGGCGTGATTGGCTGATTGGGTGTGTGTGGTCGATTAAAAGGGGGTGACATGAATGGCTGATTAGGTGCGTGTGGTCGATCGAAAGGGGCGGCACGATTGGCTGATTGGGTTATCGGGTCGCGTTGCTAGGGAGTTGCACATTTATTCTACACGTAGCCACTAAATAGTATATGTGTGTATGTGTGTGTGTATATATATAATAATAATAATAATAATAATAATAATAATAATAATAATAATAATAAGAGTACTAAAAATTATAAAACTAAGATGAAATCGATCTATACAATTCACTTGGATGTGTATAGGAATTCATACCATACTTCAACTGTTATCGGCCCTGTTCTTTTCAGCTTCTAAAAGCTGATTTTCGGCTTTTCTATAGTAATTAGCTTTTAAACGAAGTATCTTTTCAACATATAGCCTACTAATTAATTGTAGTACATACTTTACCGGCTTCATTTATATCGGTAAAAACCGCATGTGAATTTCTGTTACTCTGTAATCTCTCACACAAACAGCTCAAAAACCACAAACCGCAATCAAAAGCCATGACTTTCAGCCGAAAAGAACATGTCCATCGTCTCATAAGGATCCTCCTGTCTCCAATCAGCACAGTCCGCATCTGGTCCGGTGTAGACTCTGAAGATGGACGTACGGGTCGTCATGGGGAAGGTCATGCATGAGAGCAGCAGCCATGCATGAACCCGGTCATGTCTGGAGCCAGCCAGCACCGGACCTGGCCTGCATGCATGCGTCCGTGGAGAGAGACAGGCAGACAGACAGACAGAAGTGAAGTAGAACACATGTCTCTCATCTTTCGTCGGACCCGGTGAGGGAGGAGAGCGAGCGGCGCAGGGACCCGGGCAGAAAAGACGGGCCTGCCTGCCTGACACAGCACAGCGCGCCACGTACGATTTGGTCGGAGGGGCCAGGCCATATACCATGCATGTACCTACCTAACCTCCTCCCGCCGGGGGGCGCGTCCGTCCGGTCGAATCGTGCCGGTGTGTGTGCCACCTTCGATTCTGCTAATGTTGCGCCCGCGCACCGGCCGCGACTTGATCTGTGCACGGAAAGCAACGCTCCCGACCCAGGCGTATATATGGCTCGCCTCTTTCGACTCAGCCCTCACGATTTTCCTTCAAACGGATGATAAATAGGGTAATTTTTTCTTCGTTTTTCTAAAACGATTTATTAATTTAGTTTTTTTTTAAAATAGCTTATCGATATTCGATTCATCTGTATAAATACTTACTTTAGAGGCAAAAGTCATTAGCTATGATCATGACCTATCGGTCAACGAAGGATTCTTCAATTTATTTTGTTCGTGCATTCTTCAATTTCCTACACACTTTCAAGGGGAAAACTAGAGGACTTCCAAACCTATGATATATAGATAGCAGTCCATATATGTACATCTACGGGCATGGGTTTTGTTACCCGTTTCAATTAGCATTTGTATGGTAGTATACAGTACTCCCTCCAATAACAAAATAATGATATTCTAAAATCTGTGCAATGAAATATATCGTTTTGGATATTTGTATTTAATATATCTGAAAGTGGCATGAGTAAGTTTGCCTAGCTAAAAAACTTTCACGACGTTATTCCTTTATAATTTTTTTCCATTATATTGTAGTGAAATCTAATGGCTAAAGTTGTGCCTTGTTGACTTTTAGAAGTAAACATATATATTTTTTCTAGTGGGAGAGTGTTGGCTAGTAAGTATAGTTATATTAAGTCTCACATACATTAAGTGTATCCTTTAGGCAACATTAATTATGTACTTCCTCTGTTTCCCGATATATGCACTGAGACATCGACATTTGTCTCCAGTACATAACTTCGATCATTGCTTTCTTTTTCTAATTATATATAAGTAAAAAATATAACAAATGTAATATATGGATGTTCTTTTAATACGACAAATATATCGATACGTTTTAAAATTATGTATTGTAAAACGGCATCTATTTCGAAAATAGATAGACTGAGCAAGAGGAAAGCTGTGAACCATGGCAAGTGGAACTCTTTTAAGAACAACGATAGATCATGCGCATGCTATAAGATGAGCTCTAAGGAGTGATATACAAAGGTAATGATTCAAAATCAGCTAATATGTATAGAGCTCGATCATCCGGAAACAAGACTACTAAAGTACAAAAAATAAAGCAAGAAATTAAGCTCACCAAGCGTGATTTTTTTTCAAACGGGCTCACCCGGATTCTATTGCCATCACATAACACGGGGAATACCTCCAGCGTTTTTTTAGTATCGCCTTATTACAAAAATAGAAAAAAGAAACTCCTCATTCGATTGTTACTTTCAGAAGAACACCAAATCTTTCGAAAATAACTTAAATGAAGAAGGTGCAAAACGAAACCCAAGCTACAAACAGAACATTCATATTGACGTTTTTATTTTTCCTCTCCAAATTTTCTCTTTGAATTCAGGTTGTTTTTTTTTTTGTGTCTTTTGTCATCTTCATTTGCTCCTAATCTTCAACTACTCCAGTAGGACTTCATCCGCTTGAATGCGTAGCAGAGCTCCTTCTTCATCTCGCTTGCCGTTCTTTTCGGCAACTCCTGTTCTAGTAGTATGTATCCTGAGGGATTCGCTCTGCAGTATATTACTGCCGACCATTAAGACCTCTTTCTTCTCTTCCTTATGAAGTTCTGTCTCAAATTTTAGAAAGGTGTATATATAACATATGATTTCAGTTGGAGATTTAATCAATTTCTTATCAAAATTTATCTTGCTCCTTAGTTTTCACATAGCCTAGCATGCAGCCCACAAACCAACATGAGAAAACTTGATTTACACCAAGCGTGAAATTTGATGTAAATAAACCTTGTCTTTTAATCTACATCAATCTACAAGCAGGACGTCGGGTCCGTGACGTCGTTCCGGCCACCGGCCGGCATGAGCGCCAGCACCAGCAGCACCAGCAGCATTGCCACCGGCACGAGCAGCAGCATCGACGGCGGCGGCGGGAGCGGCGGGAGGACGAGGGGGAGCACCAGCAGCAGCACGGCGACGAGGACGAGGAGGAGGAACGACTCCGCGGAGAAGTACTTGGCGCAGAAGCCCCTCGTCGTGCTCGAGTCATCGTCCTGCTTATGCCGGCCGTCAAGGTGGTCAAGGCGAGGCCTCGAGGTCGTCGGTGACGATGGCATTGTCGCGCCGCCGCTCTCCGTGTCGACGTCGCCCGTCGTCGCCGGCGGTGGTTTGCCCCTGGCACTGGTCGGTTCTTGGACAACGTCGTGTGGCGAAGCTGCGTTTGAGCTCAGTCAAGAGCATGAAGTGTGTAGTACGTTTCTTACGCTGTCCTTTGCTGTAACCGTGCACAGAGTTGAGAGGATTTTTATAGCCTTTTGGTCAGCATGTTGAATGGGCAGTACACTGTGGTCTTGATTCTTGATGCCGGGTTAGTAGGAGGCGTGTACGGTGTAACTGTTGTACTTGCATGAACCAAACCAAATCAGGACATTAGCCTAATTAGCCTGTCAAGTACTGGGGTCAATAATTAATTAGGTACTCCCTCCACCTAAAAAGTTCTCTCTTTTTTCCCCTTTTCACAGTCTAAAAAAGATGCAATTTTGACTGTTAGATTTAAAGTCTAAACAATATTGTGACATTATAATTTCTCATATAACAAAGTTAGCTAAGTGCCATCGCAAACATGTAAACTATAAAATGGTAACATCCAGTGTGAGCTGGGATGTGAAGCCTCAGGGTTGCATGTCAGTGAGAGTGATATATTGTACATTGTTTTATAACACTCGGTGATATTTGTGATCGTATTGAACAATATTATTACTCATATCATTTCCATATACATGTCCAATGTCTAGATATTCACAGCAATACCGTACCTTTGATCAAAGTAAAGACTTCGAACAATATTATTAATTACTCATGTCATTTCCATATACATGTCCAATGTCTAGATATTGACAACAATACCGTACCTTTGATCAAAGTAAAGACTCTGAATACATTTTTATGGTGACCTTTCTGGCAACCTTTTTATTGTGATCAAAAGGATTAGTAAACTAGTAATCTATTGTCACTGTACAATTAAAACAGGGAACATTGAAAGCGTCATCTCCACATATCCTAGCTAGAGGGTGGTAATCCACAATTTATCGATAAATAAGTAGACTCTGCGTACCATTGTTTGTTGAGCACATATTATAAAGGTGTGGATTAGTTAGATATAAGATCATAAACACTAGGATTCCAATGGTGTCTATGAGATTATGCCACACAATTTACTCGGGTCTGTGGTTAATATACAATCACCAATAAACTATTCTCTCCGTAGGTCGTTTTTTATTTTTTGTAGTCTCCAATGCAAGACTTTGACTACGATTTATTATTATAATATACTATCAAAAATAATAATAATAACATATTTTAAAATGTTTTTACAAGATAAATCCAATGATATTCTTTTATCTAATCAATCTATGTATTTTAATATATATTAATTGTCCGTATGAAAATCACGATGATCTACATTCGTGAAAAGAGGAAGTACCCACACATCTGCTTATCAACGTTGTCCAGGCTTCAGAAAAATTTAGGGATCCTGATGGACGACTAATCCCATAGAACATGAGAATAT
Source organism: Dendrocalamus sinicus (assembly GCA_036346575.1). Lineage (NCBI taxonomy): Eukaryota > Viridiplantae > Streptophyta > Magnoliopsida > Poales > Poaceae > Dendrocalamus > Dendrocalamus sinicus. Next base: position 22,121,571 of record CM070646.1, on the reverse strand, counting down.
ATATATATATACTAGCTAGAAAAGTATCGCTGATCCGGAACAGTCTACGAGCCCCGTACGTGGTACGTCTACAGAAGCAACCCAGCAACAGTATCACTGACCCAGACATCCAGCATCGAAGAGAGAGTAGATGCATGATGCAGAGAGACAGACAGCGACGCCCAAACACACCCGATGACACGATCGATCGACTTGCTTCACATTCATGCACACGCACATGCATGCATCCTCTCCTCCTCCTCCTCCATGCACCCCCCAAGAAAAGAAGAGAACAAAGCAGTGGCGGATCGTACAAGCAGCTAGCATACCTCACCAGATGCCGGTGAGGATGCATGCAGCTAGAATGATAGCCCCATCTTTTCAAGCTCATGTAGTCGTCAGAACCTTGATTGCTTTCTCTTTCTCTTTCTCCCTCACTCAACTCACTTTCATTCATTCAGTCAGAGAGATAGAGAGAGAGAGAGCGAGAGAGAGGAGAGAGAGAGATGTATGGGGAAGAAGAACCAAGTGAGAAGTTTTCCGACTATATAGGTGAGGTGAGGCCGGGGAAGAGAGAGGAGTTCAGGGGTTGATACACTGCATCCAGCATAGTAGACACTAATTAGTCATATTCCCCACGCAAAGCTTGAGGTGATGGCCATGAATTTTATAAGCAAAGGCTGGGCTTTTGGAAGAAAAAAAACTGCACCAGCCAGCAGCTAAGCATGCAGGTCAGGTTCCTCTCCCCTGGCCGTCCTTTTGGTCAGTGTACTCAGTAACTACTGCTCGCCACTCAATTACGTACCTGGCCTCTTTTTGGTGCTCCTCCGGTCATAAAAAAAAAGAGTTGTTTTTGACATCAATGTAATCACTAAAATACAGTCTACTCGCTTATTTTTTTTATTATAATATATTTATAAAATCTACTTAAATTATAATATTATGAAAATACTTTTCAAAATAAATCTACATATATCATTTTTACGTGTTTATTTTAAACATTTAAAAGATACTGATTACCAAAGATTATAATATTTGACTACATATCACTCAAAACGATTTTATTATGTGACGGGAGGAAAAGTACTTAGCAGTACTGATCTTTAGAGTATTTAAATCAATTCGGTGAGTGCCAACTTTCCAGTTCAATTTATTGTTTGCATGATCACAAACGGCTAACAGCGCACAGTTAGTTTCTTGTTTCTTCTTTGCTTTACTGTCCCTGTTGTACCTTGAAATCCTGGTGTTCCTGATGTGGCCTCTATAGTTGTTAATGATGGGGTTAAAGTTACACAATTGCCTCTTAGGGCATCCGCAATGGTAATAGCTAGTACTAGCTATATAGTCAGCTGACGTGGAGGTGAGAGACAAAAGCAAAGACTATTTTATACTGTTGGACCCACATGCTCCTCTCTCATGTTCTTGGACTACGTGAAATAGATCAGCTATTTGCTCGTCGCTAGTGACTACTCTCTCTCCTACTTTTTCCTTGCCACATCAGATCTAACTAACTAAATAGCCAGCTGTTAGAGACGCCCTTATCTGCAGGGCTTGTCTAATTTGGAGCATATCATTTCGTCTAAGTTCCATGTGACGAGCTAGGGGAGTATCATGATCGATGCCGTTGTGAGCTAGTGTGACAGCAACTCAGTCTCCTGTAAATCTGTAATACATTTTTCTCGAGGGATGGTCTAGGACAATAATCATATGTATTTTTAGTCAAATACTAGCTCTGTTTACAAATGTAAGTCACAATAAGATACGCCTGGTCAAATTCTTCCAACTTTGCCTCGCAAGGAAAAAAACTTCCAATTTTGGCTGCTGTATATGAGACTATTCAAAACGGCTATATGAACATGACACCACTAATTGGATTACTCACAGAAACACTTTCATAGTGTCATAATTTTTTGCGAATGGTGGAAAGTGTACGATCATACATAAATTTGACACGATCATGCCGACATAAGGTGTAAAGCCTCAATTTTCAAATTCTAGCTTATAATAATTATTTTATCTATTATTGATTTTTGAGCTATTTCCTGAAATTTCTAGAATTTATAAAATCTTTTTCCTATTTTTCTCGAGACTAAAAACATTATTGTAGAATTAATAAAATCTTTTCAAAGTCTGAAAATATTTTATTTGGGTTTCAAATATTCTAATGATAGGATGTGTAGCTCTCCTACGTATTCTAGGAAGAAAACTTTAGCAGCCCAGCTATATGGTGATACGAAGCTCTCCGTATCCTCGAAAAAAAAATAGCAGCCCAGCCTAGTCTCGATCGGCTATCTTCACCTCGGATGGTTGGGCTCTATGAGACTGCCTCCACCTCGCAAAATTTTTAATTCCTTTTGAAAACTCCACACCAATCATCCTTGGGTTTAGCCTCTTTTTTTAAAAGATTTGGATTTAGCCTTTGAAACCCTTGCATGCACAAAGCACCTAATAAACGCAGGACGATATAATTATCTCTTTTTTTCTCTAATTAAAAGAAAGGGCAAATGAAGCACATGTCTGTTCAGCTTTGTCGGGGCTCAATATAAGTCGGAAACATGCATATTTGGCTCGATACCCGTACAGGAAATGCGGAAGGCTCCAGATTTTCACGTGGATCACGGAGCAAGGTACAATGATGACATTTTAGCATATATATAGCACTTTTGCAATATATATATATATATATATATATATAGACACACACACACACACACATCAATAGTCGTATGTATCACGCATTGATAAAAATAATGTTGTTACCGTCCGGTGGTCGGGCGACGATGCTAGAGAGGCGACACGTGCTCCCTGTCGCCCCGTTAGCAGACGGCAGGCAGCATGCCGTCCCAATACCGGACAGCAGGCTGTATGTCGTCCCATGGCCAGACGACAACAGACCTGTCGTCCCATGGCCAGACGGCTAGCCGGCTTAATTACCTGCCTTATTTATTTTACATAATTTTTGTTTGAATATAGCAAATGAGCTCAAAAAATTACAAAATTTTATATGTAGTCTCCCGATATAACATACTTGATTCTGTAATTTTTTGATAATTTTATCCGCTCTGAATATTGCTAAAAAATTCATACTATTGAGATATTTGCAGGAATTGTTACATATGGCAAACGAGCTCCAAAAATTATGAAAGTTTATGTAAAGTCTCCTGACATAGTCATAGTAATTGTATAATTTTTGGAGAATTTTATGTGTTTCAAATTTGCTATGTTAATTTAATCATGAAATTAGCGACGCTCAGGCATCTTTTGCAGTACCTGACCTCTGTCGTTCGCACATATGTTTGCTGGTTGCTGCTATGTTTTCTTTCCCACTATATCCTTCACACAATTGTCACTCTGTCCACACCGTCCCCCTGGTGCGCTTCCTCGTCCGCACTGATGTCGTTATGTCTTGCCATCCCCCCTCGCCTGCATAAATGTCAGTCTATTTATGTCATCCCGCCTTGCCTGCTCCCTCATGCGCACATATGTCACTCTTACCATGCTGTCCCCCATCGCCTGTGGTGCTGCGTGGCAACAACGCATCCGTAATTTCTGGTGGCAACGCACCGGGTTCCCTTTTCGCTCAGCTTCAAATACGGAGCTCTTGCAATCGCTCATCGCACATGTAAACTGTGTTTCATTTCTTGTAGAAAGAAGAAGCTTCTCCGTCATACAGTAACATGGCATGGCAGACGCCGAGGGGCTAGTCGGAGCAGGGTCGTCGAAGGAAGACCTTCCCCTGCAAAGAAGGAAGGACCTCGGCCCTAACTGTCGTTTAATGCCAAACAGGGGGCTCAACCGGTATTGCCAAAATGCAAACATAAGGAGGATGCAATCGTACAGGTCGTCGAAGGCCATTTCGATGTAGGATGACGTTTTTTCCGATGTCCACACTCTGAAGTACAATTAGCAAATAGTTTATTTTCTCTTACTGCTAATAAAGCTTCCATGTTAACCCTCCTTTCCAGCAAATGACGAAATGCGAGTTCGTCCGCTAGATCGATCCTCCCCATGAACGCTTTGTTATGAGATACATGGATACATTGTGAGAACGAATCTTAGAGATAGAGACATAGATTGATAGTCTCAATGAGGAGAACAATGACCTCCGCCAACAGATACAGCGCAAGAGGGGTAAGGAGTAGGTCGTCAACATAGAAAATTCCTATGATCCCACATATTATTGTGCGAACCCTACCTACATATTTGCGTACCACTACAATGACGGCCAGCCACATCCGAGACGCCTCCTACTGCAACACTCCATGTGGGTAGCACGCGGCACCTTCTACTAGTAGGCATGCACAGAAAAGCTTGTAGCACGGTACCCTCCCCTGTAATTCGCAGTTATGTTCGATTTCGTAAAGCATGTAACTGAATAGTGTACACGTCATTGCAGTTGGTATTTATTGAGTGGACTGTTGAAATGTTGCATCACGTGCATTAAGCTAGAGTGGTTGATATGCATTGAATAAACGTATGTCATACAAAGGAGTACAAATAAGAACGCAACAATATTACATACATCACGTGCAATAGTAGATTATGGAGTTAATCATTCAGGTAATCAATTAATTAATTGCCAATTACATCTCAAATTGGTACAAATGTGAATTAATGTAATACAATAAAAGATACAAGAAATTATGATACTGAATGGCGACCAAATAAGCTCGGCCTGTTGGGGCGATCCTTCATTGAGTGCCCGGAGGTCTTGCATATTCTGCATTCCTTATTGGGAGCCCATTACAGCATGTCTGGCTAAAAATCCCTGTAGTTCATGTTTAAGTCGTAGAAGTGAAACTCTACACTCCATGTACTAAAAAAGTGTTGCATGTCATACTACTCTGAAATGTACGGCTCAGACATCTGCCTCATTTGCGTACATGTCTTGTACACATGCGAGCATGGCTTGTGCAGGAGCTTTGTTTTATTGCAGGTGCATGTTTTGACATTACCAAGAGCGCATGCCTGCTTCATTTCACCCCTAGCATGAATGTTTACATATTTCTGTCGAAGCCTGATCTCATACTTTCTCTGGAGGCCATCGATTACCCAGATGTCATGCATTCAGACCTTCTCCATCTTCTGGTCCATATGCCTCTGCATATTCTCAGACCGTTTCTTGCCTTCGTCTATTTGTCACCTAGCTACGGTGACTCTATTAACGAAATAACCAACAGTGCGAGTCCATGTCTCCTCCACGATCACGGTAATGGGGAAGCACCACACGCCTTTCAAGATGCTATTGTACATCTCAGACATATTGATCATTATAATCCCATACCTCGCACCGTCTGTATCATAGAAAAGGGATCATTTCTCTAATTTAGGAGCATGTCATAACTGCGAGAGGTTCGTATTTATGGCCGAGCAAAAAGGAAATCCGGTACGCTCACCCCGCAAATTAAGAACTGCTTGTCAACGCAAAGCACTTTGGACGAGGGAGGATGGTATGGTAACACAGAAAAATGTGCAGATGAGGGAGCAGGTGAGAGGAGACGACACGAACATAACGACATTAGTACAGACGAGGGAGCATGCGAGGGGGGACGATACGGACAGAATGACAAATGTGCAAAGAACGCAGTAAAAAGAAAAGATAGCAGCAACAGGCTGATATATGTGCGAATGACAGAGGTCAGACACTACAAAAGATGCCTAAGCATCGCTAATTTCACGATTAAATTAAAATAAATTAACGTGGCAAATTCGGAGCACATAAAATTCCCAAAAATTACACAATTACTACAATTACGTCGAGAGGCTTCACATAAAGTTTTGTAATTTTTGGAGCTCATTTGCTATATGTAACAACTCCTGCAAATATCTCAATAGTACAAATTTTTCAACAACATTCAAAGAGAATAAAATTGTCAAAAAAAAAATTACATAATGAAGTACTTTGTGTCGTGAGGCTGCATATAAAATTTCATAATTTTTTGAACTCGTTTGCTATATTTAAAACTTTAAATAAATATTATGCAAAAAATTAAGGCAGGTAATTAAACCAGGTTAATTACCTGCTGTCTAGCCACCGGATGGCAGACAGCCTATTGTCTGATGACAAGGCGACATGGACACATGTCACCCCTCCGGCATTGCGATCCGACCACCGAACATCAAAAACATCATTTTTACCATTCGCGATATATATAGATATTTTGTACGTACATGGTGCAACAATACTATATATGCTAAAAAGTCGTACAATGATAAGCACACGGTCGCTGTGACTGCAGTGCAATGCTATTAAACAGTACGTCAGTACATCTCTACTATCGGTACAGCAGCACAATGCATGGTCTGGTTGTCGTAAATAAAATAGTCCGGCTCTTTTCTGTTTGCAAGACAATTTCCCATCGCTATTTCTAAACAATTTATCAAAATAATCTTTTCAAAAAGACTTATCAAAATTTAATTCGTTCATACAAACACTTGCCCTAAAGTCAAAAGCCATCAAACATAGCTATAAATCGCAGCAAAAAAAGGAACGCACCCAATGACTGCCCCTTGTGTTTCTTAATCAAAGGAGGGGCGCCTCTCTTTTACTTGAAAGCAAAAGGATGACCAAACGACCATGTTTAATTCCTGCCTGAGGTCTGCAACAAATAAATGTACACAGTTCAGGTTAAGGTTCGTACCAGGATTAACTAATTAAGCATCACACTAAACAAACAAAGCATGGACAATGATGAAACAACTATGCCACCCAAAAAAAGGAAAGACTAAACAAGAATTTGTCCATAAATTACGAGCTCAGGACCTGAACTGTCCTCCCACGGTGCATCGCTGAGCCCATGCGTTTCGTATCCTTAAACAGCAACATCAATGGAGCTTTGTTACAAGACCAGCAGTTAGGGTATATTTGCTAGTCGTCGAGCTCGACAAGCTGAGCTCTTCTCTCAGCCGCTTTCTTCCTGACGAAGATGCCCCACCGCATAGCAGCCTTGATTTTGAGCCACCCGACAACGGCTTTCCCAGGTGGGCGAGTACGGTCATCCTCGAAGTTGAAGTTCGGGGAAGGCGACGGCATGTAGGAAGGAAAACTGAAGCCTTCTTCGGTCAGGTTGGTCGATGCGCCACCCATGTTCAAAATCCGCAACATTTGTTGCATTTCTTCGTTCTCTAGTATCTCATGGCTCCTCATCCTGATCTCCTCCATCAGGTAGTCATCAACCCCACCACTACGGTTCTCCTGCGGCTGCGACCATTCATCGAACGGATTCAGGCCTGCCGGCTGCATGGACTGACCAAGTGCTGGGAATTCAAAACTCTGCTGCTGGTGCTGTGGAGGTCCCAATGCCAACATATTGGAGCCTCTAGAAGCTTGAGCCTGAAGGGAGGACCCACTGAACTGGCTTTCAGGTGACAGTGAACTCTCATATTGCATGGTGATGTTTGCAGGGATGTTCTGAGGATTGGCTGTGTATCTCGCTGCCTGGTTCCCATTGTATGGGTTTATAGGTCCATCTGCTCAGCAGACCATAGGAATTCAGTAATATGACATTAGCAACGGCATAATAAATTCACAAATATCATGTGACCTGCACATCCATAATCAGAAGCAGCAGCATGTTTCTTTATGCATACATGTATGTCCAACTAACAAAGGTGAAAAGGTAGTTAAAGCAGTTTGCAGCCAAGATGCAAGTGCACCATTAATGCCATTGCTGCTACGGTTACAGATGTCCAAATTTTAGTGTTCTGAATGGGCCCTACTTGACATGTGTTCTGTTATAATTCGATACATGCTACATCACATTCTAGTACCCTTCTTATTATACATTTATACTATCTGGGCAGGTTACAATGAAAATGAGAATTGAAGACAAGAAAATCATTTGAAACACAATGAGTAACCAAATAAAAATAAACTATATGGAAACTTTAGCAACACTGTGCACATTAATGTTGGTCAGTGAGGATTGAGGATGAGCAAGCATAAACTAAAATCACTGGGCTTAAGTCATGAAAAAAGATAAATGAAGCTCAACCTATTTATAAAAAAAACGTGGCTGCTAAAGCATGGTTAAAACAACAATGGTGAACAAAAAACCTTCACGGGATATATATCTGGATCGTGAGATTAAAATCTTATCACCTTCACTCGTAGTGCCCGTTGAAGTTTGCCCAGCTTTTGCTGGCAGTGACAATTGTTTCTGTGCATTGGCCGAACCATATGGAGCAGGGTTGCTTGTCGAAGCTGCTGCAGTGTCACTTCTTGTTGTGACAGATTTCTTTTTCTGCTTGAAGCTCAGGAGAGCCTTGCCATCATATTCTACAACATGCATCCAGTCCTCATATGCTTTCTTTACCAATCCATCAGCATAGATCTGCAATCAAGTTGAGCAAGCTTGTAAAGTATTCAATAGAATATTGGTGTTTCTGATGCCAACTGTATAATGCTTGCGTTAAAAAAATATACTGTCTGTATTCAATAGATTATTATTAGGAGCAATGATTTAGCTGAGAAAACCAGAGATAAAGAACCAAGACAGCCAAAGTTCCTAGGTACACAGCACAAATAACTTGGAGCATGGATCACCCAGAATGTCTGCAGGAAATTTGCTTTAATTATTGTTCACACAGGCAACACGTCTAAAATAAAAGATTTCATGAAATTTAACTTCCATTTTTTTCTTGAAAACAGAATGCCAATTATTTGGCCGCAGACATCATCTGTTCCCTACCTAGCACACTATCAAACTGGGCATCTAAATATCAACTAATGAAGTGCTGGAGTTTTCAATAAATGGTACCAACCTAAATTGACAGGAAGGACTTTCCATCCAGAGGGGGAGAGAAATTATAGTAATGTCATAAGCTATCCTACAGGTCATATGCTATCCTACAGATCCACTGAAAGTGTGATACTGAAAATTAGCTAGAGTGCACTGCAAATTTATGTATGTTGCTGGAGGGCTCTGGATATCAGGTGAACGTGTGGGACTCAGGTGGTCAGGCCCATGTCAGTGATACAACAGTGACCTACAGCAAATTGACACAAGTTTGCAGTTTCCTCTAGCAAATTGTCCCATGATACCAAAAATTAGCTTTGCAACACTATTGAAAATTATAGTGTAATCAGACATAAGACATGGCAGTTGGCAGAGATTCAAAAAAGAAAACACAACAAGATACCAACCTTCTGGTTGTCAGTGAGATTTTCAGCTGAAATGAACTGATCATCAGCAATCAAACCAGTGAACTCGTAGATGTTATTGAATATTGCACCGACATTTCTTGAGTCAATAGCATGATATACATAATGCTTTCCACTTAAGACACAAGTCTTTGCATGCTCAACAAGGCTTTCCCACATCTTATTTGACATGCCGCTGCCAAGAATCTACACAGAACAACGGGTGTTAGACCATAAACCAAACTCTCCATAAACTACAATCTAGTAGCATGCATTGTAGAACTTACACTACGTAACCTCTGCTGATCCCTAACAAGAAGCCGGAGAAAATCTTCAACTGTATAGATCCCATTTGCAATTAACTTTTTGTGGAATGCACCATCCTTGCCAATCTTTTCTAATCTCCAAACATCATCCTTCAGGGCAGGTGGGTAGTGTTTTTTGTACACTATAAAATACAAGATCAGCATGCATAACTACTAATGTTTAGATCATTTAATGATATGAGTAAATAAAAAATGTATGGCAGTCGTACATTCCCCCCTGTGATCTTTAACAGTAAAAGCTTCTGTCTTCGCCTCCCTCACACGAACACCTTCACAAAAGCCAGGGGCAACCCTCAGCCCAAGTCTGAATTTTCTGCTTCTTATCCAGCTGGAGTTGTCAGTGAAGATAAGCTCCCCTATGGTTCCAACACCTTCTTTAAGAGTCACCTGAAGGTCACCAGTCAACAGAGGTCGCTTCCCTTCACGCTCCTTGACAATGTAGCCTTCAAACTCTTCTTCTGTCCAATCCTCATCTTCCTCTTTATTAAAGTCACCCTCAAGCACAAGAATATCCAGTTTTGCAAATGATTCGGGTCCCGAAGTAACAACACACCCAGTGTTTGCATCCAGTAGCACAACATGTATCGCTGCTCCCTGCTCACCTTCTACTTTTCCACCAGTAAAGAGTGGCAGAGACAACCTACTCCTAAATTGAAGCTGAAGATTTATCCCATCAGGGCCTTCAATTCTTTTGGGAGAGGACCTGTTTTCAATGGGTATTAGCATATCATGTCTCAAGTTTTTAATGTGGCCAAACCAAGGTTAAAAAACGCAAAACCAGAGGGAATCCCGGCCGGCGGGCTGTACCAGTAACTGGCCGGTTACCAGAAAACCCGGAAAAAACCATTCAAAATTCGTGAATCAAAATTTGAATTTGGGTGGTTTCAAAACCGGTAACCGTTCTGGTAACCAGAAAAACCGCTAAAAATAAAAAAACAACTTGGGAATACAATAATTGACCAAAAAGACCAAAAAGGCCCTAAACCATCCTAGAAAATGCATTAGACCTAAAAGTAACCCGGCCGGTTTTTTTCACCGGTTCCCACCGGTAAAGACGGTTACCGGCCAGTTTTTTGAACCCTGGGCCAAACCACATATGTAGAAATAAATATGAAATTCTGAGACAGATTCATCCCACAAGTGTCACCATGAAGAACTAAATTCATGATCTTGTACCTTCCTTGAATTCTAGCAGGACCCAACTTGGCCAAAGCACGCTCTACCTCTTCGCTTACCTATTTCCAGCATATAACAGAACAGGTTGATTGATAAAAATGCTGTATATGGGCTCTACAGAAAAAAAAATCCAACGGACAATACTATAAGTGCTTTAACTCACAACTCTTCGGAGAATTGGCTCCAGCGATGAACAAAGCTTCTGCAAACTGTCCACTTTGAGAGCTTCAACAATGACACTGCAACACGTGTTATTTGTTAAGTGATCAAAATTTGAAATAATTGTAGGTAAGTCATAAAATTTTTCAATTCAAAGGGCACAGACAACAGAACTGTAACATATCTACTATTTTTTTTCCAAAAACTATTTTTTTCCCAAAACAACTCTGAGAAATTATTAGCATCTCACTTGACTGTCAGATCATTATACTCCCTCCAGTCACAAAAGAATGTTGTTTTAGGGTACGTGCAGTCAAACTTTCTAAACTTTAGCTATTGATATCTTTTTCAATATTCGGATTGAATACATAAAAATGATATGCATATATTTGTCTCGGAAAGAACTTTCATAATAATATAATTTTATTAGGTATACAATAGAAATTAGTAGTCAAAGTTGCGTTTTGTGAACTGTGTCAATGTCCAAAACAACATTCTTTTGTGATTGGAGGGAGTATTCAATATATTAAGGATGTTTAACTGTAGACAAATTTTTGCATAGCATTTCTCATGCGTCCACCCCTGCATGCCCACCATTAACAAGGTTCCACACTTTTAAGTTATGAATCAACAGAACAAACAAATGAATTAGGAGAATTCAACACTAGAACAGCATGGCGCCAATACGTACTGGTATTGAACTAACGAAAGATCATCCATCTATTAACATTTGATAAGCAAAATAATTCATAGCTACATCTCTGATTCTCTCGAGACTGGAAAGAATTCTATTTTAAGAGCCTATACAGTGCTTATAGAAATTTCTAAAATAAGCTATGCCTATAACAGACATTTATATTTATATATAACAAAATCAGAAAAATGTCAACATGCAGGGAGCAGAGAGTTTTTGCTGTCAGTTGGTGCTCTGACACAGATCAGAATAGCACTCAAAGGAGCACCAAGTCCCAACCAAAGGCACCATGTATGGACCACAGTACATTTTGTACTCACAGTTATCCTCTCGAGTCGCTTCCTTAGTTCCTTTAGTTTCCAATAATTAGTGCACGTGTTGTTCTCGCAGAATTATCTTGGGTCCGAATTCCAATCCCACAACTTAACCAATTTAACTGAAAAAAGGATTTGGCAAACTTCCAGCCCTCTATTTGAGCTGGTAGGAAGCTTAACATCAGCATTAGCAATCTAATTACTTCCCTCAGTCATCTCAGTCGAATCAAGCTAAGCCAAGAATCTAAATTTGCTCCCAATTTAAGCGGCCGGCAACCTAACCCACCAAACCGAAAACCCTAACTAGTCCCACACACCCTGCAAAGTAGTAGAGCTACCGAGATCACCGAACACATCCAAACACGCACCTTGCAAGGGCAGGCACGCGAGGCCGCTTGGGCGCATGGTCGTCGTCCCCGCCGCCGCCGCCGCCGGTGGAGTCGAGGACGCGCTTCGAGCCCGACCTCTGCAGGCTCCGCCCCGGCCGCTGCATCGCGCCCAAACCTAGCCCTAGCCTCCTTCTCCGCCGCCGCCGGCGCCCGTCAGATCTGCCAACCACCACCACCACGAATCCAGGTCAAAAAACACCCCCCCCCCCCCCAACAAAATCCAGCAACCAGAGGCGAATCGAAGCTGTGGGATACCGAATCGGGGCGGCCGGCGGAAACTCCGATGAATCGAGAGCGCGAGGGCGCGCGTGTGATCGATGAGTGTGCGGGAGTGAGCGCCTGCTTGTGTGTGCCTATGCAGCTATGCTTGTGCGCTCTCTCCCTCTCTCTCTCTCTCTCTCTCTCTCCCCTCCCTAAGCCTTCGCCTTTCTTTACGACTTTATATTTTGTTTACTTGTCGCGCTTCGCTCACCTCGGCGGGAGCGGCTCGGCCCTGACGCAGCGGGCCCACAAAAGAAGATGACACGTGGGCCCACACATAGTGGGTGCGTTTGCGGGGGTTGATGTGGGGTGGTCTGTGCGGACGGCGGCTACGGGAAATAGATGGCCTGACCGTATGATAGGATTTTTTTCCCCGATGAGGACGTCGTGCACTGCCGCTCATTTTGCGCTCCTCCCTGACCGGTGGGCCAGCGCGATCACGGTCCACCTGTCAGTGACGTGTCGGATGGGTGAGGTGGTGTGTTTGACAGGTGGGCCTCGTGGAGAGGGAACCCACCAATCGGTGGGTTTTCCTGGCTGGATAGAGTAGTTGCGAACGGCCACACAGGTGGCGCCCGGTACTGTAGCTAGTCAAGGTCGCGCGGATCTTCTGTGGCTGTGGGCGCTTGTGCTTCGTTGGTGTACAGAAGCTTTCTCGTTCTGTAGGGATCGGCGTTCCACGTTGGCATAATGTGGTGGGACGTGTAAAGAGGCTGGAAGGGAGAGGCGTCGCATCACACTGGTCCAAGTAAATTGCAGGGCATGTTATTTTTTACTCAGTTTATGGTTTTTAGCTGTGAGTTATGTATAGTTTTTGTCAATATAAATGAAATTAGTAAAGTACATACTATATTTAACTAGTAGATTTTATCTTTAAAAAATACTCTGTTTAAAAATTAGTTACTGTAGAAAAGTCGAAAAACAGCTTTTTAGAAGCTGAAAAAAACAGAACAACTCCATGGTTGTGTAAATAAACCTATAATTTATTAGCAACTAGGAGATACTAGCACCAAATTATATGCTCTAGACAACTCACGCTTCCAGAGTTTAATAACTTACCATCCACAATATTGAAAGAGAAGTACAAATAGGATTGTCGCAATTTTCCAAACTAAAATGGTAACATCTTCACCCCCATCTTTCAATATGCTCCAATATACAACATGACATTAATAGTAAATTTGGTATATGCTTAGAAACCCTGTAAAATCGTGTTTTATTAGCATGCATAAAACGGACCATAAGTTAAATCAACATCTGTAGCTTAAAAAAATGGCTTGTGTATTTGTTGGACAAGCAACAACCCCAATGAACACGGGAGAGAGCTAGCGAGTATCACACAAGCATGCCATAAAATCTCTCTAGGTGATATTCACGCTTCAAACTGCTTCAGTTTCTGACTTCTAACATCTTAATTTTATTTTTTTTATTTTTTGGTTTTTTGGGGTTTTTTGCTTTTTTTTTCCTCATTCATTTGTATTATTTATGATGTTATAATGTTTTTTATTTTAAATTTAATTATTCAAAAAAGCTAACAACCGTTCAGTGTATTTTCAGCCGTTACGGTGTAAAAAAAAGCCAAAACCCACACCCTATAAGCTGGTTGAAGCACAACAAATAAGATATTGCATAATAGTTTCTGTCCATCCATCACTACAAATTATCAATTGATTCTAGCTAGGTGCTAGCTTTGCACAAACCGGTAGAAAACCAGCAATTTTTTCTAGTGCTCGGGAAGCTTGAGAAGAAACAATTCTGACTCGTCTCAACTTGAAACTAAGTCCAACTAATCCACCAATTGTAGCAACTCAGTGACCATGTAAGGCATGATAACTTGTAGTATCTTTTAGGACTACGTCTACTTTATCCTCTGAACTCTTAAGATTATCTAACTTTCAACTTGAAAGTGCAAAACCTGTTGTTTCACCTAATACCGTTTATTTTACCGCCTAGACATAGACCGACTGAAGACGTTTTTGCACTGAGGTGACACCTACTTGGTGCCAACGTGAAAACGGTTTTAACATATATAAGCTTCTTGGGTGACATGGCAACTTTGTCAACGTAATCACCATGGTGGGCCAACCAATTAGCCTCCTTTCCCTCTTATTCCCCTCCCTTATCTCTCTCGCTCCCAACCGATGTCTCTCTCTATCCTCTCTCTCTCACACACACACACACTCGCTCTCGATCGGCGATGGAGAGGTTGGGTTCGGTGGCGGCGAGCTCATGTCCGATGAAGGCGATGAGGTTGGGTCTGATAGCAATGAGCGGCGGTGGCAAGAAAGAGGGCTAAATCAACCGCCGTCGGTTATGAGGAAGAAGGCATACAGAGTCGGCGATCGGACGAAAGGAAGAAGACCAGATCCATCGCCTCAACAGCCAACCGCTAGATCCGGTGGTGGCCATTGACGACTGGCCCAAATCTGAGCACAACGGGCCTAGGTTTGGCTACGTCGGAGATGCCCCGAGCCGATAACAAAGACGAGGTATTGAGCCAATAGCCCCCTCTCCTCCACCGTCGGCGCCCTTCCCTTACCTCCTTCACCCTTAGTGGGTCTAGATCTGGGCATAGCAGGCTAACGACGGAGCCGACAACCTTCTCTCCTCCACTGCCGGTGCGCTAAAGAGACGAAGAAGAAAGAAGGAGAGGGGCATGGCCATAAGGGTAGGGGCAAGGAAGGGAAAAGAGGGCCAAGGACCCATAAAAGAAGGTAGGGAGGGAAAGGGAGGAAAAGGGTATAGGTTCCGTTGACCCGTCCTCACCAGCGCTGAGCTGCTTCTATGGTCACCTCTCACTTGAAAGGAAATAGGGAGAGAGAATGGAGAAGGGGGATGGAGAAAGAGAAAGAAGTGATTTGGCTGATGAGTTGGCAAAATTTGATGATATAGATACCAATGTAGATGCCACATCAACGAAACTGTGATGGTTTTGATCTTATATGGTAAAATGAATGGTATTAAGAGTTTGAGGGTGTCAAACATCTGATTTTATAGCTGAGGATTGATTTCCAAACTTTCTTAAGAATTCAAGAGGTAAAGTAGATTTATTCTTATCTTTTACCATCGACAACAAATTCCAGTAACGGCCGTAGCCCTGGGTGAATTGTGACTTGCCTAAAATTAGTTTTAACTTCTACAGAGCTGTGAACAATAGCATGGAGAGTGGTTAAAAGATTAATATAGTATAATACAAAGATAGATGCACTTGCAGCAATTACTAATACTCCACTAGCAACAATCAAGCAACAGCTTCAGAATACACATGAGCTGATAAGCTCAACTAATCAAAGCAAACAAAAGTACCAATTTGCTCAGAAGATGACAAGAGACATCGATAGGGATGATCAACAGGAGCAAAAGATCGACTCCTGCGTGGGGCCATACACCACTCATGGTTCCAGACAAGTCTTTTTGAGAAAGGAAACTGGGAAGTATGGCAACGTTGTAAGAATAGAAACTTCGTGCAGCATCCAAAGATCAAAATTGTCACTAGAAGAAGTTAAAATCAAAGCAGCTAACAAGAAGCTACGAAGAATCAACACCTAAAGAAGCCGTGTAAAGTAATTATAAAATTTTTCTTCCAATTGTACCACCAAGACTCTTGCATCCATTCTTTCACTAGATAACAGCTTATAGACTTGATTAAACTCCATATATGTCTAAATTCGGTTGTGCAGGTGGGTCTTGATTTTAGCAAGTATATGAATAATATAACGGGGAAAAAGAAAAAAAAAAGGGCACCACCAATTATTAAACAACTCATACCTGAACAGCTCCATTTTAAATTTTCTTCCTTGAACCATATGTACCTACTATGTCTGTCCTTCAGGGGGAAAAATGTTTGCCATGTGAACCAGTGAATGAGAATCAGGACAATCATCTAACTAAATGTAACATGTGAATGAGAATCAGGACAATCATCTAACTAAATGCGACATGAAAATGTCTTTTAATTCCTCTGGAATTTAGTTCACTTATTTCCATGGACAACGCATTCTGAGGTTATTTCTGGCATCAGTCCCAATGCCACCCTGCTTGTGAAAAGTGAACTCTACACACAGCTCCTCAGATGTATCACTATTAGTTTTGTACTAGAGTATTTACACTATCCTTCTTAAGAAGCAGGCGATACCTAGTTCAAACAACAACACAGCGACAAACATCACTAAACTCCAGTCTTATAGACGTGGTGTTGTTTCAATTTGGTTTTGTTAGCTTCCTTTTGCAAGGACACACATCTATTGCAAAACTGGACCCCACTGAACAGTCTTAAATATGTGAGCAAATGAGCAATCACAAAGAACGTACACCTGAAAGGTCCCATTGAACGCCCACTGGAAGCCTATCATTTTCCAGATCGTGAAATCCATGTAGCAATAACAGTAACTATACACCTGTGACCTACGTAGAACCATGTAAATTGTAATACTAGTAGCAGTTTGTGGCTGCAAGCACAACTCACCTGAAAGACTGCATACGAGCATCCAACTGCGCAAGAAATCACTAGTCCCACAGTTCAGAATGATGTGGACTTGCATGCTCTGATGCTCACAATTTATGATAATTTTCATGCAATAACTAAGAAGCAAACCTTCCGAACCACATGCAGAAGAGGACCAATTAGTCAATTGATCTGACTGCGATGAAGGCAGCAACAATCATCTGGCATGCTCTGCTGTGTTGCGTGTTGCACTCAAGAACCTGCAAAATTCCCATTCATCAACATTTACTTTAGCTTTTCTGATGATGAAAATAAAATGGTACTGCATTAAGCTACCTGATCTGGTGATGAAGACGCAATAATGACTGCCCAACAAGAACATGCACCAGACAATTTACTGCATTGAACTAATCATACAAGGATTTCTAGCATCATAAAACTGTATTCAAAGGACAGAAGAAATGTTTACTATCTAAAGAAACAACAGCACAACATGCTAGAAGTTTCCAGGCCAGAATTTAGGGAGCAGACAATTAAATAGGTTACTGATGCATTTCATGAAGAAAGCAGCATTAGACCTTGATATGCCATAAAGTGCAGCAATAATGTTTTTGGGGTCAGCTGTTATCCTTGAAGAAACAGGCAAGCAATTGCAACTGAAAAGTGAAGCAATTCAGCAGAAATGATAGGAATGAATTTTACAAACAGCTGAAAAGCTGCTAACTAGTGTAGCTAAGAATATGCTTATAGGCGTCATTGATCCTTCAACAACATGATCAGCATATTCAAATAAGTTCATAAATTGACATCTGACAATACAAGGACATAATTCAAATGTTCTATGTAGCTACAGGTTGCATCACAGCTACAAGTTTGGATCCTTTTATTCAAAAAGTATCTGGAAGCATGGAACAACGGAGAGACTCGACTTTGCTGAACCTACCACCACCTGCAGTAAGGTAGCAACTTGGTGATCTTTTCTCCTCCCATTTATATGAAACTACTTGATGTCTGGATCCATGGAGGCGCCCATCACAAGATGATCCCAAACCATTGCAAGTGATGTTACAGATATATGTAGCTCACAGAGATTTAAATCATGATAAGAAGGAAACGGCATGCAAACAGGAAACGAATAACATATTATAACTTCAAGGACAAGTCGATCATCCCATTTGCTATATCTTCATTGCCTACACCCTGCTCAATAGAGTTGTCGATCATTGTACCAGACGATGTCGAACCACCTGATACTTGCAGTACCCGCCAAACCTCTTCATGATTCTTCTTTCCACTTGAAACCTCGCAGCCAGACTCAACAGAGAGTGCAGAGCTTCCTTCCTTCATCCCAGGATTTTCACCCTTCCCTTGGGTTATTGTTAGAGCGGCCTCTCGAGTCCTCTTTGCAAGGTTACGCTCGAGCTTGTGTGCATTCTGGTGGCCACCTAAAGCCTGAGAGCTCTGGAACTTCTTAGAACAGTAGCAGCAGGAAAACGCTGTTGGAAGCCTTGGAGGATATGATGAATGGAGCGACAATTTTAGGTTGAGCTCCTCGTTGTCCATCTGCATATCCATGAATTCAGGTACACCTAGAAATGGTATGAATAAGGGATCAGAAAGTGGGAGGAGACTAGAAAGTGGTTGTTCCTCTCAAGACTCATCAGGATATAAGCAGGAGAGGTGTTGCCTTGCCACGAACTTACCTTAAAATAGTTGCAGATATGTTGCTAGAGATGTATGAGATGCATCGCTGATGTTGGTTGCCTTTCTAGTCTGGTTACTATCTAGACACTGTATGTGCTTTCACCTCTGAACTGTTGTTTGATGTGTTGTGCATGGTACTGTGTTTGCAACAAAGGGAGGAGACCAGACCAAATTAAATGCAACGCTAAATTGGCATTTTAGGGGGAGTCTTTATAGGCTAAAACATGGATGGTGTCCCATGGGAAAAGATTTAAATCTAAGAATCTCGGAAACATACAAATTACCTGGTCCCATCTGCACCAGCACCTGTTACCTTGTGCTCAACCTGACTAAAGCAGGCTAGACGTAGAAGGCTAGTATAAGTTAATTCTGCAATGGTGCCGAAGGACCATCCACTTGTGTGAATTAATTTATAGGCTCTGATAAAGTTATTTTCTGATAGTTCACAGCAATCAGGTAATGAAAATTTAGCAATCCGATAGAACTATTGTTGCGAAACTCTGCTTGAAAATATATAACACACACCAGGTTCACCATTCAAAACCTATTACTAGTTAAAGGGTCATTTTATTTGTTTTGCTATGTGGATCTAAACCACTTGTTATTCAACCAGAGTATAGGACCAATTGTTTAAGAAAGGAGTAAAAAGACAAACTAAGATGTAAACCACCAAAGTTGCTACATCAGGTTTCTCCCAAGTCTTCATGGACCACAATCCAACCCAACATATAGTACTCTAAGTAAACCATCCATCATAGCTCAATGATTATGTTTTCATTTCTACAACTCTAGAAGTGCCTCCTCACAGAAGCCAGGAGATGGTAAGGACAGTTGGTTACTTTCATAGTACAATGTGGCACTGGAGGGGGTGCTATGATGAAGTTAAGATCACAGAAGGTGGTGGTCCATTGAATTGCCTCCAGAACTGTTCGAATAGGACATTTCACCTGTCCAAATCAAGGGATTAATTATAGGGACAAACTTTAGCTGATCTGATTCAGGTAGAAAATAGGTAGATATTTGCAAGTCGCACTGGAAGCTATATAGAACTCATAGTTTTGTCCATATCAGATATATTTATTAGGGATACATGGTAGAAAATTAGAAATAGTGACCAAGTGTCAAACTAAAATAAAGTTTGCCTATATATGGGCAGAGCATAGAAACAAAATATAGCTCAAGACATCGAACTTATATTATAATATTAGCATGATTAGAATGTTTTATTCTGTTGTACCTGCATCATAGCATTTGAATTACGTTAGTAATAGTTACTACTATTTCCTTGTACAGTACACCTTCCGTGATACAACAATGCTTCAGGCACCATAATAGCAAATCACGGCTCGATCACAAGACAATGTCGGAAACATCAATCCTATCCAATTAAATTGAAGAGTACATGTCCAGTTTTGAACTCAAATGTTTGTTTTAGGTCAATAACTGGATCAGCTTCGTCTTTTACTTTTAAATTTGTTGGACCCGATATGGCAATCAGAGGGGGGTGATGCATTCAAATCCAATCTCCCAAATGATATTCCAAAACTTTCACTTCACTGGCACACGAAGAAATGCATCATCCAAGCCAGTATACTTCTATGTCTGACAATAAATTTGTGGACTCGCACGGTTTGGACGAACTAAAAATTAAAGACTATGGACTTGGATAGACACACCAGAGACTCAAATAAAAAATAAAACAGTAAAACTCAACTCAAAACTCCATCCGTCCATCCGTCCAACCATTCACTCCACTCTTTTTGCTCGCCCCTCCATCCTTTCTCCTCTCTCCTCAGTCTCACTCCCCTCCTCACTCCCGCCCGCACACTCACTCCCTCCCGCACCCGCAAGAGAAAAAGGAGCGGTGGGCTCCCTAGGAGAAGGCAGCTCCCCGGGGACAGGCGATGAGGCGACTGCGAGATCCGGCGGCGGCGGCGACCACAGGAGCGGCGGCGGCGGCGGCTGGATCTAGGAGAGGTGGCCAAGTCCGGGACAGCGCCAGATCCAGGCGGCGACGGTTGGATCCGAAGTGGCCCGAGGGAGGAGATGGCGCAGGTGATGGCGGGAGGCGGGACGACGTCGGAGTGGAAGATCCGGTAGAAGGCGGTCGCGGATCGGCGACGGAGTACGCTGGATCCGAGGCACAGCGGCCAGATCCGAGGCGGTGCCGGTCGGATTCGGGCGGGAATCGGCCTGGCGACGGCGGTCGAGGTGACAGTGGCACGGATGACGGCTCAGCGGCCTCGGGCGGCGGCTCGAGAGGAAGATCTGGAGACGGCGGCCGATTGGGACAGCGACCACGACGACCGCGAGTGATGGCCGACGTCGACGGAAGATCTCATGGCGAAGGCAGCGAGCCGGATTCGGCATGGAGGAGGTTGGATCCGAGCGGGACGGTGGCGTCCCGGCGCAGATCGGGCAAGAGTCAGCGTGGATCCGGAGGCCTAGGCAGCGGCGACGTGGACGCGGTCGACGGCGGCATGCGAGTGCAGGCGAGCGTGGGCAACGACGGCCGCGTGCGAGACGGTGCCGGCGACCAGGAAGAGGTGGCCACCCCCGGGAGCGAAAATCGCTCCTCCCAGGGGCAGCAGATGCGGAAGCCGAGCGGAGGCTAGGTGGCAACGACGACGGGTACAGTAAACCCTAACCTTTGCTCTAATACCATATTATGAATATTGTGTGTGTATTGAAAAGGCCCAATGGGCAATATATATAGAGAGTACAAAGGGATATTACAGGGGAATATGTCGATTCCTATTCTATCTCTAATACCCTTAACAAAACACACCATGTAGGATGAACATAACTTATCTATTGCAACTTGTAGATGAATATTTTACAGTCACTCCACCTTTGAGGACAAAGCTCTCACAAGAGCACTCACCCAAAGCTTACACCACAAGGAAGTTTCTCTCTGAAACCCTAATGAATGGATGGTTCGTTCACATACCTTCAACTTATCCCACCCATATAGATAGAGCAACCAGTCTACATCTAATCCTAATAGATACTATTCATTAGCGCAATCGGAGAACCTGTTAACCCCCACACACACACACACACCGGATTTTACACTCATACATGACTTATGCACACTTTTCAAAGTACATAAGCCCGAACCCACTAAAGAGCAAGCTTCCCATCCACCTAGCCTCCTCGGCGTCTTCTAGACCTAAACCGCTCTCCCAACGCCCTCCAAGCGCCACGGTTTTAATCCTATCGTCGTTTTCGGTATTTTGGCTTTCTCACCAAAACACCCCCACTTTGACCGTGTACCTCACCTCTTCCCCGAGCCTAGTCCATGGTCATCTCCTCCTTCGCAAGCAATCTCCATGCCTGCACGTGTAGTTTCACCAATGGCTTACACATCGACAAGTCTCTCCGTATCAGTTCCCTCCGACCACGCCTCACTTGTACCAACCACACCATTTGATGAACCGTTGCTCGAACATTCCCTTCAACATCCCTAGTCTTCTCTATACCTTGAGCTCAATCATCCCGCCCGACTTTCTTGACCATACCTCAGCTCATCCCTGAGCCTAGTCCTGGTCCACGCCGTCGACCATGGTTGCCTCTGAACTTTCTACACATCAAAGACAAAGAAACCATCTCTACGCACAAGTTCTTCGCAACTTGACCCACGTTAGTCCAAACATACTTCATACACCATGAATGCACCAAATCCAAAATATATGAGCCAATTCCCAACTCAAATATCAGACTTCACTGACCAGAACTCTGCCTAGCCAGTCCGACCATCAACTGGTGGCTGATCTAACCACACCGGTCAACTCCGGTCAAACCCTGATAGCAGGGGAGCCAGTCAGACCGTGGCACCCATGCCGGTCTAACCGCTCGGCCATACCCGGTCGGACCGCCAACCATTGGCCGATCGGACCGCTTACATTTTCTCTTGCGCACACAAGCAAGCACCTCTCTGGAAAATAAGTACCGCCAACTAAAAACCGGTATGACCAAACCCTCGGTTATACCACACCCTAAACCTGGTACTACCACACTAAAAAGATTTTGGATTAAATCGAGAAGGATCAAAGCACTCAAAATCCAAAAGTGCAGAGGGTTAATCTGACCGCCAACTGGTTGCCGGTCGGACCACTCCCGCTGGCCAGACCGCTCATTTGGCCAGTTAGACTGCCAAGCACCAACAAGGCTGAAAACTTGTAAACTCTCATAAATTCAAATTTCAGCTCAATACGAATACCAATTGTTCAGCACATATAAACTATAGACATTCTCAACATGGTTCTGCATAATTTTTATCACTTAGCTGTTCATTAATACTATTCCATTAGGCCCAGCACTCGTTTAACTTCTTGTCAACTTTAAAGGTGGATTGCAGCTCATCCTTTTAATAAAGGGAATATCAATGTCAAGGATATGTAAGAAATTCCCGGAGTTCATCTTTTTTTTAAGGGAAGTTCACATATTTGCAGCACACTCGGCTCATATATGTGATTCATTTGATCATAGAGACTGAAATGCATTGAACAGAATTTAATAAGATAACAAATCCAAAAGCAAGAACTGGAAGTTGAAACATAGTTCAGACTATGATTAGTTTTTCTCTCGAAACTTAGAATAATTAGATCCAAAGCTACCTAGTTTCAGGTACAGGGTTCATATTTGAATCAAGCAAAATTTAGCAAAGCGAGATAACAGTTAAGGTTCTTTTAGAAGCCTTGTTCTCTTTTATGTTTCCCTTTGGCAGAGTTTAATTTTAACTCATGTTATAAAATACAAATTTCTGTTTTGTCATTCTTGTGTTCAAAGTAGCCAACACCTTGGCATCCATCTTCTTCCTCTTCAATGAAGCTACCTTTCGGATTTGCATGTGATATACGAGAACAAGTTTGAGAAAGAGCAAGCTACCACATCTCAAGAGTCAATACTACTCATGCATCATTTTGGATTTCTTCACGTTTTAGACCTCAGGGAAGCAATAGCATTCTTTCTCCCATTGACACTGTACAAAATGTTGAGCTTTTTTATAGGAGTTAGTAGTAAATTCTTTCAAGTTTGATAAGGTAAAAAATATAAATGTTTATGACACAATTTTGCAACCTTCTCTCATTTATTTGTTGATATGCAGCTGGAACACATTTTAATTTAGTCGATAGGGCACATTTTAACTCGTTTATATATAAGTTGTGCATGTTTACCTAATTCACAATTAAACTTGAGAAAAAAATATTTTACATATTAACTTTTTATAGTGCAAAAATTAAACCCTGGATGATGGATCTCAGAAATTATATTTTTTTGTAGGAATGACACAAATTTGTGTTGAATTATTAGTATTTTTATAAATTGACCATGCATACTACCAAAGCAAGTTATACTCAATTAGTCAAATCTAGTACTGAACACCTTCTTTGGTTTCTTTCTTTGGTAGCCTCTTCAGGTAATGTCTCGTATTTAACATTTACATGTCGAGCATGTAATATTTTGTTGGGCCCTTTATTCCCTTTATACATAAATTCAAGTATATCACTATCGCTCCATGAGCACAACAATTTAATCATTGAACTCCACGAATATTTCAACTGAAAGATAGTCCACATCTTCTGATGGTGTCTTACTGTCAATAGCACCATAAGCACCAAGTTGCTCATTATTGAAGTTTAATGTTGTTGATTCCACAATGTACTGTATCAACAACAAATAGACTTCACACGCACCAAATTGTTCTTTAAGGTTCACTTTGACATATTCCATGGAAAACATTAATTTTTGGGAAGTACATAACCAGTACCCTTCAAAGTTCAACCAAGCATCCAATAAGGCAAGAACCTAGTTTCTGTTTTCACGGTTTAGACTTCGGAACAAGCCTTTCACGCAACAAGTTTACCAAATCCCTGAGCAAGTTTAACCACTGGGACATTGTATTGCAACAAAGCTAATTTACATGTCTTTCCAACCATTGCACAATTCAAGTTAAAAGGCCAAATCTTTTTACACTGTCAAATCCATTCTCCCACAGGCGCATTCCATCGAACAGGCCATGAGTCATGACCACACACAAAAGACCAAGAACAAGAGCTCCTACCTCTCCGCCGGCTCAACGCCAAACACGCCGTCCCTCCGTATCACAAACTCGCACGCACGCTCCGGCAGGTGCGGCGCGAATGCCACCTTCATGCGCCTCCTCGTGCTCCCGCCTTCGCCGTCCACCTCCCGCGTCAGGAACAGCCGAGTGTTGACGCAGTTGGCCCACGCGAGCCCCAGCGCGGGGCTCACACGCCGCCCCGAAGACCACGCCACGGTGTTCCCGGCCTCCCCCTCCACCACATCCACCACCTGGTTGGTCACCACCACCACGCACTGGTGCCTGTACGCCAGCTCCTTCAGTTTGGCGGAAATCTTGAAGAACAGCGCGGAGCGGCGCTTTAGATCGGCGGGTGAGGCGTCGAAGTCGGCGCGGAAGAGGGAAGCGATGGAGTCGAGGAGGATGAGGCGGATGGGGAGGCGGTGAGGGGAGTGACTAGGGTGCGAAAGGTGATGCTGGGCGCGGGAGAGGAGGGAGAGGAGGTCGGAGGGGGAGTGGACGGCGGAGACGAGGACGTGGTCGAGGAGGTCAGGGTGGGATTTGGGCGCGAGGAGACGGAGGCGGCGGAGGGGGAATGGGAGGTCGGAGTGGAGGAAGAGGCAGGAGGAGGAGAGCGGGGCGAGTGGCGCGAGTAGGGCGAGCTGGAGGCAGAGCTGGGTCTTGCCGGAGGCGGACTCGCCGGCGATCTCGGTGACGGAGGTGGCGGGGAGGCCGCCGGAGAGGAGGCGGTCGAGGAGGGGGCAGCCGAGGGAGAGCTTGGCGGCGCGGGAGGAGGGGAGGAGGAGAAGGGGGTTCTCCGGTCGGGGCTCCTGTTGGACGTAAGAGGAGGTGGCGGGCGTGGGCAGGGGTGCCGGCGGCCTCATCGCCAGCGACCTCGCCGCCGAGAAGGCGTTGGGGTTTCACAACCTGGGTTTGAATTGTCGCGGGCAGTTTCCCCGGGACCGGGGTTTTTGGGGAAGTTTCTGCCCACCTTGCCTCCCTGGGTCCTTTTTTTTCAGAAATGACACGGAGGACGTGTTTTTGCGTAATTAGGGCCTGTTTGGTTCATGCCTAACCTTACCACGCTTAACCTTAGTCGAGTGTGGCGTGCCACACTTTTTGTGGCGTCCAAATTCCACGCCACACCTTAGGCAAAGTTAGGCAAAAGACTGAGTCTATGACGCGTGGGCCATATGGCTAACAAAGTGTGCCAAGCCACAACTGTGGCAATGAACCAAAGACCCACCTAAGAAATTGTGGCGCGGCTAAGGTTAGGCATGAAAATTTTGGCTGCCAACCAAACAGGCCCTTAGTCTTCTCTCAATTGCAGAACCATCGGTGTCCGACACATGACAATTTCACGACCAAGAGGCGCGGAGCAGCGATCGGAGAGCGTGGGCTATTGCCCTCTCTGCCGCTCGTATCACGGTGCTTTGACCACAGCGTTGATCATAACGTTGCGACCATAACACTTTAAAAATATGTGCAAAAATAGGATCAATTATGTAAAAACGTGTTTCCGTATTATATCTACAAAAAAAATCCTAGGGCCAGATGGGCAAAAAAATCGATTTTGGAGGGTAATTAGGTTGATATTTCAGCATTAGATATGTGTCGGTCTGGTCTGACCTCACCAACTTGGTCCATTTAGAGCGCATGAATTTTATACTCATGGGGAAGAATTTAATATGGAATCAAAAAAATTATGTTCCAAACAAAGACCCAAAAAAGAAGTATGCCAATTGAGAAATAAATAAAAGAAAGAGTTTTGTACTTCCTGCCTAAAAGGAATATCGTTTGGTACTACACAGTTTGAGAAGTAAAAAAGAGATGTTAAGTCGTCGTGCTGCACGCTTGTGCAAAACTTGCCTGTATTAGCTCAAGTTTTACCGAGTGGTGCTCTATAGTTATCAAATTTTAGCATATCCATAGATCTTTGGTCATATCCTATACACTTTTTGCCAATTCTTGGCCAAACCATGGGAAACAAAAATTTTAACAAAATTTTTGGTAGGATTTATCGGAGCATAAACCAAACACACCCTATGTGTCCTTGGTTTCTAGTTTAGGTGCCGCTCAATTTGATTTATTTTCACTATGCAGTATTATTCTAAGATTTTTTTATATTGTACCTGATGGTAACTTTTCAACGTAGTTAAATTTAAATAAAAATAAAAAATAGGTTATTCCAACACGGACACTGTAAAATAATACGGGAAAAAGAAAAGGAAAAATCAAAAAGCCAAAAAAGATGAAATTAAAAAAATTAGAAGTTAGAACTCAAAAGCCAAAAACTGAAACCCAAACAACGGGGCCAGGCCCTCTGCTATGGTTGTATCAAGTTTGATGAGTAATAAAGCTCCCGACTTCCACTCCAAAAAAATTCGGCGTGCTATTGGTCTCAAAAAGAGAAAGAAACGCCATGCTATGTGCTATTGCATACTAGATAAAGCATTGTTTTTTTAGGTTACAGTTGATGATTTTTTGCTATACTTTTTGGGATGTCAGCGGACAGTGGAGACGACGACATGGACGGCATATATGGTTTTAAGTTCGAGAAGTCGTTTGTAGAATCTACTTCAAGAAGCCATTGGATTTATTTTGACTTTCGAATAAGCAAAAGAACAAAAGTCCAAAAGAATAAGACCTAAAATTGCTTCCACACAATTAGAGTGTATGCCCACTGTCGTCGCTACGGACCAGACAGGAAGAGAGTATGGTAGTGGAGAGTTAGGTGAGTAATGGCTTGGGGTTTTTCCCCATGGCCTGTGTTGTATATATATATCCACATGGGGAGTGCTTTTACATCTATACCCATACATCTGAGTATTCCCCTCAGGGGTACTCATGTCATTATGCATGTCCCATTTCGGGCCTTACATTCCTCTAACAGGCCTGCTGGGCTTAGGTGGGGGCCACCCCTACAACAGGAGCCTCTCATGGTGAAGGGCTTCACGGGCCGAAGCCATGTTGCCGAGCCCTTTGGCCCCCTCCGTCTCTGCGGCATGTGAGCTTTCCCAACATCCGGCGAAGCCTTACTACTCGGTGTGGTGTCTGCCCCGCCGCTAGAGCATAGCGCAGGCGGTGGTGAAGCCTCCTTGCTTACTGAGGCCCAATGTTGGTGGCTCGAGGCCGCCGGCCGAAGGTCGGCCGGCCGAGCCGCCTTGGCGGGGTGGCCTGGTGGCCCGGGCCATGTTCGGCCGCGAGTTCCCCGGGCGGCGGAGCCAAAGTTGGAGCGGAGGCGGACCTCGCGCCCATGGCGTTTCCTGGGCGTGAGGTGGGTGCGGCTCCACGGTCCCGGTGGTGCGCTTTAATGGCCCCTTGAATTGCGCCGACCCCTGGGCTGGCAGGGGCAGGCCGCTGTGGCCGTACTTGCTTTCCCCGTCGAGGTGTACACGCGGCAGGCCATGATTGGCGCGCCGTGGGCTGTTAGCGGTTGCGCAACCGCGGCCGTTCGCCCCTTCCCCAGAAAAGCGGGGCACGCGGTGGGGGCATTCGGCGTCTGCGCCGCTACCGCGCGCCTCGTGGCGATGGCGGTTGTGCTTGTCCATCACGGGCAGTTGGACCGCCGAGTACCCATCGACTGCGATCCCATCAATTGGCATGCCGCCGGTTGACCTTCCGCCAGCCTGGCGACTCCTCGCCGGGTGAGCTTGGCTATAAATACGCCGGTGTCGCGGCCTGTTCCTTGCTCACCCCTGGTTACTCATCTTATACCTGCACGCGGTTATCTTCTCACATGCAGGCCAACTATTGTTCATCCGCGTTTGATGATTGCGTCTCATCGGCGCTAATATCGAAGCCGATGAACAATAGACGCCTACTATGGGAATACGTCACGGCTCGCTATAGAAGTCTTGGGCGTCCACGAGGTCTGCTCGCGCCGCGCCCGTATGGAAAGGGCAAGGCTTGACTCGATCTCGTGACGAAATGCTTGAGTCTCTCTGCGCTCTCTGATTGAGCCCACCGGCGTTACCATCAGGGAATGTTGATGTACTGAAGCTTTTCTGTTTACAAGAACATGTCAAAACCTGCCACAAAGCTGGGACATCGCGTGACCTCTGATTCGTGGGGGCTAGGGGCCGAAAGGCCGGCCTGTACACCACGGCTCAAGGTTGGCGATTGAGTGCATTGTGGGTAAACCGGTGATCGCTCGCCTTCACCTTCTGCTTTGGCCGGAACGCCCTACCGAGGGGAAGCTAGGCCTCCGACGCATGGGGCTGAGTCAGGGGCCCCGCTGGATCCCAGATGCCGAAGTCGGGGTATCTCCTCTGGAGCGGAGACCTTGACGTCGCTGCCGCTGGGGTTGGGCCAGGCCGGCATCAAGCTGCCTCCGGGCGAAACTATCGCCCGCCTTCATCCTCTGCTTTGCCCGGAACGTCCTGCCGGGGAAGCCAGATCGGCGGTTGTCCCCCCATACAGGATGGCGAAGTCCTCGTCGTACGGTACCGGGGGCGAGGTTGTCTTCCGAGCGCAAGATCTAAGCCGAGGTCGACGCCAGGGCCGGAGTCCAAATTGGTGCTGGGGGCCAAGGTGGAGCTGGAGTCGGAGCCGGAGCGGGGGCATACCTCGCGCCCCAAACTCCGCCCCAGGCGGTCCGGCAGTGCGCTGCTGTCGTTATTCCCGCAGGCGCGATCACGTGGCGGGGTGGCATGTCTTGGGATTGGGGCGACTTCCGGCGTCTTCGCAGTGGTGTCCCTTCGCATGGGTGCGGCCAGAGTTGGGGGCCGAGCCTCGCTACTAGGGCGAAAACTCCGTTTGGACTATTACGGTTGATGGGCCGAAGAACCACGCCGACACGCGCCGGAAGCTGTGTCGGGTCGTGCGACCTGCATTTATTTCCTGCGCTGGCCGACACGCGGTGGGATGCTAGTGGCGCGTCGTGCGGTGATAAGACTCTGTATGACCACGGTCATGTGTGGGCTACGTGTCGTGGCTACGGACCAGACAGAAAGAGAGTATGGTAGTGGAGAGTTAGGTGAGTAATGGCTTAGAGTTTTTCCCCATGACCTGTGTTGTATATATATATCCACATGAGGAGTGCTTTTACAACTATACCCTTATATCTGAATATTCCTCTCAGGGGTACTCATGTTATTATACATGTCTCATTTCAGGCCTTACATTCCTCTAATAGACCTGCTAGACTTAGGTGGTGGCCACCCCTACAACACCCACGAAAACAGCGGTAAACCTCGGTGCCAAGTTTTGCGTTGGTGACTGTGTATATTCATATAGGGGGTTGTGTGGTGTGAGCTTGACCGTGTGATTGATGATTCCAATACTGATCTAAGTTGGGCAAAATCAAGTTATTTACCGCAAGGTACAACATAATGGATGCCTTATCCAAAGACGAACAAGGCTAGTTGGTCTTGATAAAGATGATGGTCGCAAGATACTGGCTTGACTTTGTCGACAACAGAGCAGACGATAAAAGGCCAATTTATCTTCAACAACTGCTCTAACAAGAAGGGGCGAGGACTGGGGACCTGAAGTACATACAGCGAGCAGAGATGCATGCACCAGCCCAGCAATGAATCGGAATCTCATCGAGACAGGGACCAACAGAGACTAATGGAAAGTGTCATACTCCTACTTCACACTCAGGTAGTCACTGCCCTTAATTAGAGGCAAAATCCGTCTTTGGATGCGGCATGCCGCATGCCTGTCCAACCATGCAGCAGCGCCCGATCGGTTGGAAGTTGCCATGCCGTGCCTTGAAATTAGTCGAATTCACTGCACCCGCTCTCTGTCCCATCCATCGCATCTCTCCACGGTCTTGCCGCATCGCAAGCATGAAACTCGTGCTGGCTTGTGATGCTCGTTTGGGCTTAAAAATTTTAGGTTATAGTTTATTTTGTATTATAGTGATTAAAATATACCGTAACTATTAATAATTTTTCAGTATAATTAGATTTTTAAAATAAAAAAAATTATATTATCACATACAATAAAAAGAATAAAGAGAAAAAAACAAAAATAAAAAAGGCATATCACAAAAAAAAAGATGAAAGTAAGAAGCCAGAACCCAAGCCTAATTGAGCAATGTATGTGGTTGCCTTAGACCAAGGCGACGATTCACAAATTTGAAATGGGTACGTTCTCCCTCCTTATGCGCTCGGGATTCTCTGACTTTACTTCGTAAAGTCACGGCGTGACTTTCCTTCGTAGCGTGCGTCCATCCGGCGATCAACGGCCCAGATTAATCTAGCGTTTTCTGATTTTTCTACTTCTAGTTTTTAGCTTTTTTATTTTTATCTTTTTCTAGCTTTTTTCTTATATTTCTTTATATTATTTGTGATAAAATAACCTATTTTTTAATTTTAAAAAATAGGTTATTTTAACACAGATAATATAAAGAAATATAAGAAAAAAGAAAAAAGCTAGAAAAATATAAAAATAAAAAAAAGCTAAAAACTAGAAGTAGAAAAATCAGAAAACGCTAGATTAATCTGGGCCGTTGATCGCCGGATGGACGCACGCTACGAAAGAAAGTCACGCCGTGACTTTACGAAGTAAAGTCAGAGAAGCTGCGCCGCTCCTTATGTGCGGCGTTACCAGCGGCTCACTTGATCTAATTCGTCGTTAGTTGATGTTAAACTGGCATGTAAAGTTCCAAGTTATTCTTTACTTGGAGATCGAAACATTTTTAGTATTTATTTACCTATGATGTTGGATACTTCTGCTTGGGCGCCGGCGTTGCATTGGAATTAGGTTCTGTTCGGCACACGGTAGTTTCACATAAATTGTATAGGAAGGGTAGGAAATAGTTTAATTTCTGCTTATTATCAGAAAAGAAATGTGATGAATTCCCGCACACTCGGACTGTTGGACAGGGTGAAGAAGAAGAAGAAACTGGACGTACAGAATTAAGCACATGCCACAATTAACCAATGCACTAGACCGGCGTCCGGTCGCCAGGGGATGGGCTCAGGTGCAGGGGAGATCGCGACACGTGTCCACAGGGACGTTGAGATCGTGACACGTGTCCCAAAAATAAAAATACTAAAAATCCAGAAAATACTTAAAAATTGTAAAAAGCATTTTTGTAAGTACTTTAAAATATTTGTATTAAAAAGTATTTTTTAAGTACTTAAAAAAAATTAATTACTTACAAAAATATTTTTTACAATTTTTAAGTATTTTTTTATTTTTAGACACGTGTCACGATGTGAACGTCCTGCAGACATATCGCGGTCTAGACAGCCCTGCACATAGCTGTTGTTGTATATACCAAGGGCAAAAGGGTAATTTCCCATTTGATAAAAGGAAAAGAAAAGAAAAAGAGAAAGAGGGGCCCACCTGTCGAAGAGAGGCAAAAGGGGGGAGGCTTCGGCCTCCCCGTGACCCAGACCGAGCGGGCGGGCGCATGAGGCGAGAAGGCGCGGCGACTCGAGGCGGCGGCGCGGAGAGAGCGAGCTCAGCGGCCCGGTGACTCGGCTCTTGGCGGCCAGATCTTCCCGCGACCCGCTCTCCGTGCGACTCGCGCTCTCTCTCTCCCGTTGGGTTGGAGCTCCTCCTCTTCCCGGTGACTCGACTCCCAGATCCGGTTGGTGAGTGCGGTGGTGATCGTGAGACTTCGGTCTCGGCGGTTGATGGCGCCGCCGAGTGCTCATCCTCTCCCTCTCTTGGCTATAAATGGCGGCGGCTCTTTTGGTTGAGGCATCGGAAGCAAAGTGCTCTCTCTCTCTCTCTTTGTTTTTGCTGTGGTGTGTGACGACTTGGTTCTGGTGCTCGGTGAGGTGCTTGGCGGCTCCTCCCGTGCTTGTGCGGCGTACCTCTACCTCGACTCGGCCGCGTGTGCTTCACTTCGGCGAGAGGGCTTTGTATCTCCGTGCCTACCGACCTCTCTCACGGTGGTGTGGGGCAATAGGTTTTTCGGGACAGCGCGCAGCGTGCCTAGCCTGTTCTTACGGTGGTTTCGAATATCACCGTGTCGTGAGTGATTCGTGATTCTCCTTTTGCACTCGTGTGGCGGTGCTAGTTAATTGATCTTCGTTTATCCGTGCTTTGAGTAACATAGATTGCTTATGGGATTTGTGATTGCTCAATGATATAAGAAATCATATTCGAGATTGGTAGATTTAATCTTTGAGCTCTAATTGCTATCACTTGCTGTCATTAGATTATGCTCATGTTCGTGATTAATGTTAATTGTGAACTTTGCATGATATACACTGGTCATATATATTCGTGTATGTGTGATTTGTTTGAGGTCGTCTTTAGCTTGTAGAAATTCCACATATATCTGCAGATCTGTTAGAAGTCATAGTTTGCTATTAACTTTGATTGATTCGCAAAAGACATCTTATATGTGTTGGATTTGCTCTAGCTAATTTCTAGCTGAATACATACATGTGGTGAATATATTGAAATATATAATTGAGAGCTCAAAGATTGAATTCTAATTTGATATAACCAATCGATGAAAGGTTTATGATTTAGTAGCGGGACGGCCGAGATTAGTCTTGTGCAACCCTACATTTGAGAGCACAAATAATCAATTAAACTTGAGCTTATTGCTAGTCTTAATTGATACATGCTTTATTCTTTGACATACATATTCATGTCTAGAATGTTATCATTTCTATTATTGAATATGTGGTATACCATGGATGATATGCTCAATTCATATAGATTCATATATGCTATGTCATTTATATATGAATTGATGTCTTTCATGCACTTATATGATTATATTGGAATTATATTTATATCTTTGCTTATACCGCAAATATTACAACAATCCAGAAAACCTATTTTGAAAGAAATGGCTTCCTCATCTGATGTCGTGAAACCTGAAGTGTTTGACGGAGTTAATTTCAAGCGTTGGCAGGCGAGAGCAAAACTTTGGCTGACTGATCTTAAGCTCTTCTGGATCATCTCAAATCCACCGGCGTTTCCGCTGGAGATCCCTGAGACGATGAGATGGGAAGATGCTAATAATGCAGTCTTAGCCCGTTTGCTGGCCATACTGTCTAATCGTTTGTTTGACGTCTATGTCAACTTCACGAATGCCAAGCAACTGTGGGATGAGCTCGAGGAGAAATACTCCGAGGGAGATAATGGAAATGAGTCCTTCATTACAGCCAATTACTTGAACTACAAGATGGTTGAGGGCCGATCGGTGATGGAGCAGCTCCACGAGCTTCAGCTCCATGTACGTGACTTATGTCGATCGATTGCATACCGCCGAGAAGTTCCAAGTAAATGTCATTTTGGCTAAGTTACCGCTTCGTGGCGTGACTTTGTGATCGCACGGAGGCATATAAAGGAGCGCTTGACGCTAAATGAGTGTCATTGCTATTAATGTCGAGAGCGTGCTAGAGCCGTGACGGCTCGGGAAAGGCTCAAGTTCGAGCTCATCAAGTTCAACTTAAGAATGGTGGAGGGCCTGGAAACCCAAGTTTAAGAATCAGCCCCAAGTCAAGCTACTGACCTAAGAAAATGAAGAAGAAGAAGGAGGACATCGTGCGCTTCGTTTGCGGTGAGGCTGGCCATAAGGCCAATCATTGTCGCAATCGGAAGGGCAAGGGTCCATCTCCAGGTCAGCACAAGAGCCACAAGGCTGAGGTTCATGTCGCGTTGGCGAGTACCAGCTCAGATGAGTACGTACCTATGGCCTTTATGGCAAGTCCATCTATTGATTGGTGGATTGATACAGGTGCTACTAGACATATATGTGCTGATCGATCTTGTTTCTCTTCATTTCAGGGTGAAGGTGGTGGATCCGTCCTAATGGGCAACGGAGCCGCCGCAACAGTACGTGGGATTGGACAGGTTTGCCTGAAGCTCACTTCGGGCAAAACACTCATCCTTAGAGACGTGCTGTACGTGCCTGCGATGACACGCAACCTTCTTAGCGGGTCAATATTATGTAGGCAAGGAATAAAGCTTGTGTTTGAATCAAACAAGGTCATTTTGACTAAGTTTGGTAATTTTGTGGGCAAAGGCTATGATAGCGGAGGCATGTTCCGCTTATCCATTCTTGATTTGAATAATGTAAACGTTTACAATGTTTCCCATTGCAATAAAGTTCATGATATTTGGCATTCACGGTTGTGTCATGTTAATTTTGAAGCCATTACGCGGTTAAGTAAGATGAGTTTAATTCCGAGCTATAATTATGAGAAGGGTTCAAAGTGCGAAGTGTGCGTGCAAGCTAAGCGACCGAAAACCTTTTCATAGCGTTGAAGGCGAAGCACTTCTCCACTTGAACTAATCCACTGATCTTTGTGAGATGAATGGAATATTAACGAAAGGTGGCAAACGATATTTCTTAACTCTCATAGATGATGCGACTAAGTATTGCTATATTTATCTACTTAAGTCGAAAGATGAAGCACTTGAATACTTTAAAATCTACAAAGTGAAGTTGAAAATCAACTAGAAAAGAAAATCAAAGCGGTTAAGATCGGACCGAGGCGGTGAGTACGTCTCACATGAGTTCTCCCAGTGCGTGAAGAAAGTGGAATAATTCACGGTTACTCCACCTTACTCACCCCAATCTAATGGAGTAGCCGAAAGAAAGAACCGAACTCTTTGTGACTTGGTTAACGCCATGCTTGAGTTCGGATATGTCGGACTATTGGTGGAGTGAGGCGGTTCTCACACTAACTATGTCTGAATAGGGTTCCACCTGCAATCGGAGGAAACACCCTATGAAGGATGGAAGGAGAAAACCCAACTTATCCTATTTTCGAACGTGGGGATGCCTCGCAAAAGTGCATGTGCCGTTGCCGAAGAAAAGGAAGCTTGGTCCTAAGACCGTTGATTGTGTCTTTCTAGGATATGCTATTAATAGCACAACTTATAGATTTCTAGTGGTCAAATCCGAGGTGAGTGACATCGCTACTAATATAGTGATGGAATCTCGTGATGCGACATTCTTTGAGCATGTGTTTCCTATGAGACCGAATGAAGACAGTGGACATGTCAGCATAGATGATCTCTCTATTTCTCCTTGTGTGGATAACACCGCTCCAGATTTGGAGTTGAGGAGGAGTAAGAGACATAGGACCGAGAAGTCACTTGGGGATGACTTTGTCACTTATGTCGTGGATGATGAACCACGAACCCTTTCAGAGGCATACGCATCTCCGGATGTGGATTACTGGAAGGAGGCGATCCAGAGCGAGATGGATTCCATCATTGCTAACGGAACTTGGGAAATTGCAGATCTCCCACTTTGGTTGTAAGCCGAAGAGGTTGCAAATGGATATTTAAAAGAAAGCGTAGACCTGATGGTACTATTGAAAAGTACAAGGCCCGGTTAGTGGCTAAAGGTTTCACGCAAAAAGAAGGTGAAGACTATTTTGATACATACTCTCCTGTGGCTCGTTTACCCACAATTCGAGTGCTTTTAGCACTAGCTGCTGCATACAAACTCCTAGTACATCAAATGGATGTAAAGACCGCTTTCCTAAACGGTGAGTGGATGAGGAGATTTATATGCAAACACTGAAGGATTTGTGGTTGAGGGCAAGAAAGGAAAGTATGTCGATTGATTAAATCTTTGTATGGTCTAAAGCAAGCTCCCAAGCAATGGCATGAGAAATTTGATAGTACGATGGCGTCGGTCGGCTTTTGTGTTAACGGCCGATAAATGTGTCTACTATCGGTTTAATGGGGCGAAGGTGTCATTCTATGTCTTTACGTAGATGACATATTGCTATTTGGGACCAACATAGATGTGATCAATAGCACAAAGTCTTTCCTTTCCCGAATTTTGATATGAAAGATGCAGGTGAAGCTGATGTTATTTTAAACATTAAGCTTATAAAGGTGAGAATGGGATTACGCTTTCACAATCCCATTATGTGGATAAAGTCCTAACAGATTTGGATTTATGGATGTAAGCCAGCAGCTACACCCTATGATCCAAATGCAAAGCTACATAAGAACAGGACATGGGAAGGATCAACTTAAGTATTCTCAAATCATAGGATCACGATGTACCTAACTAGTGCGACGAGGCGGACATCTCATATGTTTGTATGCAGATTGAGTCGTATATCGTCCAATCCAGAGATGATCATTGAATAGCACTAGAAAGAGTACTAAGATACTTGAAGGAAATCCTAATTTGGGAATACATTACTCTGGTCATCCGCGATCTTGGAAGAATTCGGTGATTCTAAGCGGATCGGTGACTCGGATGACATGAAGGCTACGAGTGGTTACGTATTCACTCTAGCGGTGGGGCGTGTCATGGAAGTCTTCTAAGCAGACTATTCTTACACGGTCCACTATGGAGGCTGAATTGGTAGCGCTTGATTCAGCGGTGTGAGAGGCGAGAATGGATTCGAGAACTCCTTTCGACCTACCGTCTTTGGAAAAACCTATTCCACCGTATAACCTCTGCGATAACCAAACCGTTCGGTTAAGGCGAAGAGTAGGAAGGACAATATGAAGTCCTCAAAACATATAAAGCGCCGACTTAAGTCGGTAAGGCATGCCAGAGAGACGGGTGTTATTATCAGAGAATACATCCGATCGAAGGAACTTGGCGATCCTTTCACTAAAGGATTGGCGCGAAAGGTCATCCAAGCGTCACAGGAATGGGGCTTATACCGTATAAAGGCTCACATTGGTGGTAACCTATCCTAGGAGATCGGAGATCCCGTGAACTAGGCTCTAGGACAACAAAGCGTGTGGGATTAGAGAGCACATCTAACGGGTCCCATTAGCTGCGGTGCTGCATGCGTATGGAAGGTTGAGCTTTGGCTCTTAATGAACTCTAGGTCTATATGACTTATGGAATCGTCCTCTGAGATTCCTAGAAGAGTTCACCTACGTGAGTGTGATTGTGAGGTCGCAATCAAAGAAAAATAAGGGTAAAATTTCTTAATCGCTCATGAGTAAGATACGGGACATGACCGAACGTCCCAACCCGAGAGGAAAGGGCAAGCCGCCAAATCTGAGAATGTGATTTGGGCGAAAATTCTCACACCAAGGCATTGGATCAAGGCGTAGTCCTCCTTTGTCTGTGCAGAGTCGTAGTCCTTGTCGCTAGGCTTTGGGTTCAAACCCGAAAGGTACCCATAGTCGAACAGCTGTATATTAAACAAGACTTTGAGCATCAGTTATCAATTGAGAAATTGGTGGGGACTGTTTGAACTCTTGCTTTAGCAGAACCTTGGCTGCTGGCCGAATGCTCTCATGTGTTAGATATAATCTGAATCTTGAGATTGTATAGTTTTAAGAGCTCAAGGATTGAATGCTAATTTGGTATAACCAATCTGTGAAAATTATATGATTTAGTAGCGGGACGACCAAGTTTAAACTTGTGCAACCCTACATTTGAGAGCACAAATTATCAATTAAACTTGAGCTTATTGCTAGTCTTAATTGATACATGCTTTATACTTTGACATACATATTCATGATTAGAGTAGATTTGTCTCTATTACTGAATATGTCATATACCATGAATGAAATGTTCAATTCATATGATTATATACTTGTTATGTCCTGTATATATGAATTGATGTCTTTGATGTGCTTATATGATTATATTGGAATTATATTTATATCTTTGCTTATACCGCAAATACTACAACAGCTGTGTGCAGGTCCCTGCACCTGGGCCGCTCATGCATTTGACAGAGACATGACATCACGAACTCACCGCGAAGATAAGAAATCCGTGGATCTTCGAGTTGGACGTGCCACCGCCACCATTGACCGGCCGGCGAGCAGGCTTACCCGCCGCGCGCGCAAACAAGAGCAAAAGCTTGGCCCTCAAGAACGCGCCTCCTCCTCGGCTCCTTCTCCTCTCCTTCGTCTCCGTACTTGTCACATCAGGCTAGAGAACTCCACGTGACTTGAACCGTCTCCGCGCGGCATATATGAGCTCTCACAGTGCTCGAGCTGCACGCTTCACGCTTGCATGCCACACCAAAGACGATCGACTGACCACAAGATTCCGACCAGCGCCGCCGCCATGGAGTCGTCGCGGGGCAGGGCCGTCGCGCCTGCCGTGCCGGTGGCCGCCGCGCAGGCCATGACCGTCGGCAACGTCCTCACCGTGGCCGGCATCCTCCTGATCTTCGTGCTGCTCGCCCTCGTGCTCGTCTTCCTCCAGTACTACTTCAACGCGCGCGACGACCGCGGCCGGACGTCGTCGCCGAGCGTCACGGCGGTAATTCATAACGACCGGGGCCGGGGCGTCCCCCCGGAGGTGCTGCGGTCGCTGCCGGTCACGGTGTACCGCGCGGCGAAGGACTCCACGGAGGAGGGGGTGGAGTGCGCGGTGTGTCTCGCCGAGCTCGAGGACGGCGAGGAGGCTAGGTTCCTGCCCCGGTGCGGCCACGGCTTCCACGCCGAATGCGTCGACCTGTGGCTAGCCTCCCACTCCACCTGCCCGCTCTGCCGGCTCACCGTTGGCAAGCCCGACGTGTCGCCGGCACCCCTGTTGGCGGCTCTTCCTCCCGTCCCGCCGGAGCCGGCGAACTACGCCGTGAACCTGCCCGCGAGTGTCCTTCTCGGTGTATCCAATCAGGGCGCGCTCACCGCGGTGACCATGACCGAAGAAAGTGATGACCCGAGCCCCTCCGCCGCCGCCATGGACGTGCTGGTGATCGAGATCCCTGAGTCATCGGCGTTGGCAACCCCGCACGACGTCGCGGCGAAGTCGCCGGGCTCGGCCCGGCTGAGGTCGCTGAGGAGGCTTTGGAGCTTCGGGAGGCCAGGGCCGGCTACTCCCTCCTGTTCCTGCGCCAGCAGCAGCGGCGAAGGAGCCAACGTAGAGAAGGGCGTCAGCGTCACCGTCGGCATTTGCACCGTGGAGGCGCCGCCACTGCCACCGGAGGCTGCGGCCAGGGCACCCCCGAGAGACGCGGCGCGGTGCAGCGCCTGATTTGACGGGGCATGCGTGGTCCGGCCGGAAACCAATTCCACGCTGATCCCCTGTACATATATAGGGCGTGTTTGGCAGGGCTCCGGATTCACCTTTGGAGTTGGTGGCGCTGGAGCTGTGGAGTGGCCTGGACACTGCTCCACCACTATAGTACAATTTTGGATCGTAGCTCCGAATTGAGCCTAGCATTTCTCTGTTTCAGTAGCACATATACACACATTATATATATATATATATATATATATATATATATATATATATATATATATATATATATATATATATATATATATAGTATAAATAACGAGGGCACCTAGGTGTCTGGACACCTAGTCTCCTACCTTTGGATTGCTTTTAGATGCGTGCTAGTGTGATTGAGACTTTCCATCCATGATTAAGACTTTCCTTCCATGATTGATTTAGCATGCCTAATATATTACATACCATACATACCATTGCTCTAGTATGCGTATCTAAAAGCAATCTAAGCTAGGGAGCCTAGGTGTCAGGCACCTAGGTGTCCCATTTCAACGTCACATATATATATATATATATATATATATATATATATATATATATATATATATATATATATATATATATATATATATATATATATATATATATATATATATATATATATGGGCACATATACGCTAAAATGGGACAACATGGTGTCTAGCCACTAGACTTCCCTGACTTTAGATTGTTTTTAGATGCGTGCAAGTGTAATGTTATATAATATATCGGGTGTTGATACTACACATACGTACGGAGCGAGAGTTTATATCGAATGATTTCATTGAGCTCACTCTCTCCATTCCCTCCCCCTCTACGTCTCTTGCATAGAACGTGACCCCATAAGGCGACAACCACGAGCCCAACCGCCCTGTCCTTGGTGCCGCCTCACCTAGATCTGGCCGCCGCCGTCGACTTCCTCTTCGATCGTTCTCGGGCGCGGCACAACTCAACCGGATCCGTTCGCCGCCAAATCTGGTCGCCGCTGTTGTCGACGACGTGATGCTCTATCCATGACCAGGTGATTCAATGCGCCTCCTTCTCGGCTCCTTCTCCTCTCCTTCCTGCATATCCCACCGCCGTCGTTGTTTTCCTCTTCGGGCGCGACGCCGCCAAATCTGGAGCGACGGTGGTCGGATCTCCACGTCCGAGCTCGCCGCGGTTTCCACGCCGCTCGTCACCACCGCCTGTCCATGAGAGATAGGTGTTGTTTTTTGTTGCAATGTTTTTGATTTCTTGAATGCAACATTTTGATTTTACTTGTGTGATATTTTGATTTCATGTGTGCAATATTGATATTTTTATTAATTTTTTTGTTGTATACA
The DNA here is from genome assembly GCA_036346575.1 of Dendrocalamus sinicus. Classification (NCBI taxonomy): domain Eukaryota; kingdom Viridiplantae; phylum Streptophyta; class Magnoliopsida; order Poales; family Poaceae; genus Dendrocalamus; species Dendrocalamus sinicus. The sequence continues at coordinate 22,080,734 of CM070646.1, read as the reverse complement.
TGGCCGAGAAATATTGCATAGATGGATAAAAAATGTTGTGACCGACCGTATGACCACGGTCGCTTTGACCACGGCCGCTACGACCATGGTCACTACAACCACGACCGCTACGACCACGGCAATGGTCAAACTGGCAGTGGTCATAGCGGCTGTGGTCGAAACAGTCGTGGTCATAATCGTAGTGGCCGTGTTCGAAGTTCCTAACACTTCCATGGCTTTGTCGCCGACCTCACGCTTCGCATGCCTACCGTCGCCGGCGATGGCTGCTGCCTCGTGCACGCAACCATCGTCATGCTGGCCTCTCTAAGTACTTCCACATGAGCTAATGCAAATAAAAGACAAGGGCAAATAATCAATTTTCCCTTTCTGATTTTATGGATGCAACATTTTGATTTCCTATGTGCAACATTTTTGATTTTATGCGTGCAACATTGATATTCTTATCAATTTTTTGTTGCATACATGGCCAAGAAATGTTGCATAAATGATAAAAAAAATATTGTGACCAATCGTACGGAGCTAACGCCGAATCGGACGTCCGAGCGCTAGCAACTCCCTAATATACTATGTAAATCTGTTAGTATTCATTAATTCAGAAAGGTATCAATTTGGAAAGGAAGTTATTGATTTGACATACCGAATCAACCATTAATGAAAAGTCTCAATCATGGATGGAAGTTTGAACATGGAGTCCAGAGAGCGCCACACGTGTTCTAATATAATATATTTTATATGCATTAGAAGACAATCAAACAATAAATAAAATACTTCAATATCAGAATGTATCATGCCATTATAAACTAAATAAACGAATGGATTATTCAATATCATCCAACCATCATGAGAAAATAAAATTGTTTAAGTACCATCCATGCAAGTTCTAACTTATTCTTTCACACAAAAGTAAATGATAATTAAAGTCTAAATGCATTCTATACATTAGACTGAATCTGCTAAGAAATCAGAGACTTCGTTTGCTATTTTTCGGGGGTGATATGCTCTTCGAGAGAAATCATGGCGGTGGTAGTTGCAAGGTCAAAAGGGGATGCTGCTGCCAGAATGGTTTCAACCTCCATCAACGCAGACAGCTGTTCAGAACTCTCCCCCTCAATAGATGCAAAGTGGGTTTCATGTTGCCCTTTCCCATCCTTCTTCTTCTGAGCTTGGAAGGTATCGATGACATGTTGTGGCTTTTTATAGATCCAGGACCAGTGCCCCCACTTGCCACACTTGTAGAAGGCTTGGTCTTGCTGATCATAGGGCTTGCCATCTCGCTTTGGCTTGCTTGCCTTATTCTCATGTGGAGCATCTGACTTGCCTTTCTAGGCTGCGACCTTACCCTTTCTTCCCCTTTTCTTCATCATAGGTTTTCGTACCTTGTAGCTCCCGGCATTGGCTTCATGGTCAGCAGAGTTCCCAGGTGGCTGTGTGGTATAGTTCTTACGAAGAATTTTATCCTGAGTCTCTGCAATCTACATCATATCTATCAATTTGGCATACTCCTTGTAGTCGTCTTGACGATAATTGCGTGTGGATTGCACTGCATTGTGATAGAAGGTGGATAGGGTCTTCTCAATCTTTGCTCATTTGTGATATGCTTGCCACAAAGTTGAAGATTGGTACAAATTTTGTGCAGAGTAGAATTGTACTCTCTGACCATTTTAAAGTCGGCAAAGCTCACTTAGATCCATTCTTGCTCTACCTGAGGAAGAATGGTGTACTTTAGCCTCACGAACTGATTCTTAAGTGCAGTCCATAATGCTAGCGCACTTTTCTCTACCATGCACTCATTCTTGAGAGTGAGACAGAGATGGTGCTTGAGAAAGTGAAGTGCCTGTGCCTGATCATTTTCCTTAGGGGAGGGTTGGGCATCTTGCGGTGCGCCAATCCCAATGGCAGCGCGGAGCTTCTTGGCTCTAAGTACTATCTCGACATCGGAAGCCCAAGTCAAGTAGTTTTGGCTATGCCGAGTTAACTCCTCAAACTCTCGGTTCGTGATGCCTGTCATCTACATGTGCATAAAAGGAATAAATAAGTTTACAGCCGGTAAACATGCATGAAATAAATTTACTGTAGATAAATAAATTGGATAATGGTACAAAAGATTCTCGTAATATTCCAAAACTTTCTATGCATTTTTTAATAAATTTTACTGTTAATTTCGGTGATTAAAAGTAATTTAAATAATTACGATTAATCAAAACAGTAAATAAATACAAAAAAACATAGAAAATAATAATGATAGAAATAAACATGCTTCAAATGCTAAAAATAATTCAAAATTTGAATTCTCAAGGCCCTTTTATGCCAGAATATGAATTTTCGGTGAATTCTGCAATTTCCGAGGGCCTATACACAAATTTTCAATTTAGAGAAAATTTTCGTGTAATTTTCTGATTTTTTGAGGGCCTTTTCTTAATTTTCATAACTCAGGGGCATTTTTGCAATTTTGCCGGTGTCGGCCTACTTCCCCTTTTTCTTTTCTTTCCTTTTCTTCTGACCCATTCGGCCCGCATTCTATGTCGGCCTGTTTAACCCTAGCCATGGGTCCCCATCTGATGAGGACACGACCCCTATGGATACAACCATATTTGTTATGCTTGTTGTTCCAATTACAAGAGCTCCTACGCATCACTTAAATTATAAGGTGAGCTCGTTTCAAAAAGGTTTTACTTTGTGTGATAAAGAACGTATGATATTACATAATGAGAGTTTGTTGCGTTTGTTATTATGTACCGAGATTTATGATGAAGATCATGCAATACGTGAGGCTACACATATGCTAAAATCGAGGACGATTTTCTATCAAGAAGGGGAGGATGATGTGACCACGCCACAAACACATACGACAATCGCGCCCAATATCAAGATTGAACTAAAGGTGAATTCGTTTCTTCAGCCTTCATATGTTCTCGAGAATAGACCGCTACCTAATACAAGTGATTTAATTGTGCTTAGGAATTTGGGAAAGGATGAAGGAAAGGGACATGGAGTCCTGGACATGCATGGAAGGAATAATGGAGGTCACCACGTCACTTTGAGACCAAGTCAAGCACGAATTCGAGTTGGACACGTTTTGGAATCAGACTCGGACTGCTGCAATGGTGCAAGTTTAAACGGACGTAACTTTCTCATACGGACTCCGTTTGAGACATGCTTGGACTTGATGGAAAGCTTATCAAGTCTACTTTCTAAAGGATTTAACCCCATCTTCAAATTCTATCCGAGACAGCCGCAATCATCAAAAGAGTCCGTGTTGGTCACGTACTGGAATCAGATTCGGACTGCTGCAATGGTGCAAGTTGAAACGAACGTAACTTTCTCATACGGACTCCGTTTGGGACGTTCTTGGACTTCATGGAAAGCTTATCAAGTCTACTTTCCAACGGATCCAATCTCATCTTCAAATTCCATCCGAGCCGGCTGCAATCATCAAAACAATCCACGTTGGTTTTTGAGTCCGAGTCAAAAGGGTGTTGCGCCACCACCAATTGGGCCCATGGGCCTTGTAACCCTAGAGCATGCACTTTGGACGCCCCTCCTGGTTGTTCTCCCTATAAAGGAGCCGCCGCCTCCCTTGTTAGGACTTGGATTTTGTTGAGTTTAGGTTTAGCTATTATGCAAACTTCTGTTCTTGATTGTGTCGGACGACCACTGTCAAGACAGCCTTCGAATCCCACCTTTTGATCTTCATATCAATATTTGCAATTTCAGATTGCTTGTTATCTTGTTCTTGCGTGTTCTTCGGTTGCATGCAGGAATAGACCTTTGTGGTCAGGTCAACCGCGTTCTTGGCACGGTTGATAACAACTTGGAGTGTGGTTCAGCGATTGCTAAGGCGCAAGCGACGTCGTTCGGTTGTAGTCGGATCGCAAGGGTCGCCTCCGCCAAAATCGATAGTTATCATCCTATCGGAAGATCGGGACCCCATCGCCTCATCACCATCCAAGCGGTGGTGGTTTGAGCAGCTGGGCCGACGGCGGCTAGAGCTCGGAGGCGATCGTCTCAGGGGTGACGGTGAGTGAAGCTGGCTCTGGCGGGTGGCCTCTGCTGGTGAAGGGGCCAAGCGGCGACGGCGCATCTCCCGCAAGCGCGTGAGAGCCGGCGCAGTTCTTTGGGCACGGTGCGGCGACAGGGTGGCGCCGGCGGCTTCAAGACGATGTCAAGCCATGGCATTGATGACATGCCAGCGACATCGGGACGGCGGGAGCGAGCGGGGGTGGTTTCGGTCAGTCGGCAAGCGGCTTCGAGCGTGAGATGGCGGCCGGCGATCCTCGAGTGTGGCGGTGCAGAGGTAGTTTTGGCCGGCTGGCGAGCAGCTTCGGGCGCGAGGTGGCTGTCGGTGGTCCTCGGGTGTGGAGCGGCGCTTCTCCCGCTAGCGAGGTGGAGGAGGCGCGCGGTGGCGGGTCGGTGTGGGGAGCCTTGGGAGATCGATGAGCGATGGCGGCCGGCGCGCAGCGATCGAGCGCGCGTCGCGATTAGCCGTGAGAGGAGCGATCGCGCCACCGGGCGGTCGCGCGCAACGCATGTGGTGACCGTGCAAGATTTTCGTGTTTTTTCTTTTTTTTTCAATCTACAATGCAATCGACATCTACTCTTTCATGTAATCTACCGATCAACATTTTGCCGGCGACTTCAAATCTGCTCATGGTAGATTAGAGCGGATTTGCACCGTAGAAAATAATCTAGAAAGCGAAATCTGCGAAATTTAAAGGGATCTAGATATAGACAATTCAATCTACTAATGCTTCGATGATTACCTTTCAATTTACCAGAGCGATTCGTGCTGATAACGTGTCGAGGAACCGTCGCTGGCGACCAGTTCGATCGATTCCTCTGCTATGCAAGATCAGATTAATCACAGAAGACAGAAAATAGTAGATTGAAAATACAGAGAGATAAAGAGAACTCCTGATCTTTCTTTATTGTTTTCTTTTCTGATTTCATATATAAAATAGTCAATAATACTCTTTATTTATAGTTTAATGATAAAATATCTATCATAAACCAAAACTTCAAGCTCAGATTTAGATTTCTTAACTGGTTGAACATGCCTCGTACACACATTTCTCTTTTCTTCAAAACCGTCGAAGACGTGTTTTTTTTGTTTGTTTATTTATTTAAGCTACACTTGAAATACGTGATGGACACTTGGATTGAGATGGCAGCTTTTAATGATGCACTCGAGCGCCATGGTGAAGGTGTGTACGTACATTTGAAAGCTACATTTCTTTTTGAGATCCGTGCTTTCTCATTGGTCAAAATGCATCGTTACATTCAGTGCCAACCTGTGAAGAAACATGTAAGCATCTCATCTCCCGAGCAGCAGCGAGGGAGCTCCACTGTATACCCAGAGAGGGAGAGTGAAAGAAGGAAGAAGGCATGGAGGAGGAGGCCCATGGCATCGTCATCGTCGGCGGCGGCATCTGCGGCCTTGCCACCGCTCTTGCTCTTCACCGGTGAAAAGCGCTTGCTCATTTTCTTCCACCCCCCCCCCCCCTCCTCTCTGGAGTAGCACTACTACGACTTTCTGAATTATGATTAGGCAACCTTGCATCACTATCTCGTAGATCTTAACTTTCGCCTAGTGCAGCATCTAGTTACGTCAAATCTTCATCTGAAATTGTTGTTATAGCCTTGGTAATTCGACACATATCTTTATATGAAAAATTCGGTTGAGCAGAGGGGCATATGCGCCCAACGACTGAAACACCACTCCACACTACTTAAACAATCAGCCCAAATAAATCATGGATGTAGCATACAGTTTTATGGGCATACGAGGAATCGGATTCAAATTCATATACAGGGAAGATATACGGGAGAGCTATAAATTTACAAAATCAAATTTTTTTTTACTCTGTAAAATGACGATAGTTCATCACAACAAAATTTCAGACCTCACATAGTCTTTCAGAAATACAATAATTTTACCCGCAAACTTACAAAAAGTTTCTATATTTTATAAATAGAGTATAAGAGAGCCAGATTGTTGTTTAGAACGTGGGGCTTTCACGGCCGTAGAGTGACATGCAGCAAGGACCAAGGATGAACATGCCTCGTACACGCGTTTCTCTTTTTTTCAAAACCGTCGAAGACGTTTTTTTTTCTGTTTGTTTCGTTACTGCGTATAAGATTTATTTAAGCTACACTTGAAATACGTCTTTCTAGTTTTAACTTATTGTCACTTTTTTTAAAAAAAATTTCGGTTTTTTGTATTTTCGTTTTTTCTTTTTCTACTTTGCAAGCTAGAACGTGGCTTTCCTGCTCTCTTCTCTATGTTTCTCTCATGCTTCTACTGATGTGATAGAGATCTAGAGCACTGTTTTTATCTTCTCATATTTCTCTGGTGCTCTGGAGCACGAAGAAGGAACAGGAAAGCCGCCTTCGCCAAGCTATGGTGCCGACCTGCCGGGTGTTTTGACCTGCAGTATGGTACGTGTTGGACACTTGGATTGAGATGAAAGCTTTTAGGCCCTATTTGGCACAGCTTCATCAACAGCTTCATGAGCAGTTGTGAGCTGTTTTTTTGCCAAACACCATTTTTGCAAACAGCTTTATAGATGAAGCTCCTTAAATCATGCTCTCACAAGGAAATAGGGTGGGGTGAAGCTGAAAATAGTAGCTTTTCACAGTTCTCTCCCTCAGGCTCGCAGTTCTAGGAACCCACTGCCCTTATAGTTGACAGAAATTACAGCACTTTACCACTGGGTCCCCACACCTGTTTCCTCTCCTCCCGTTCGCACTTCTCTACCGTTCGCACTTCTCTAATGATTTTAATTTTTTAATTCATACTCATTCAAATATATTATTTTTTAATTCATATGACCATATATAAATATACAACTTCAAATGTTAGAACAAGTCAGGTAGACAGGGGCATCTTGGACAATTGCCCTCTTTTAGCCATGTATGAAGCTGTTGGTGAATCTGTTTTGCCAAACAGTTTTCCAAAACAGTTTTAGCTTCACCGATGAAACTGCTCATGAAGTTGAAACAAAAAAAACATCTTCACTAATGAAGTTGAGCTGTGCCAAACGAGACCTTAATAATGCACGCGAATGCCATGCTCAACGTGTGTACGTACATACGAAAGCTACATTTCTTTTTGAGTAATGCACTCGAGCGCCATGGTCAAGGTGTGTACGTACATATGAAAGCTACATTTCTTTTTGAGATCCGTGCTTTCTCATTGGTCAAAATGCATCGTTACATTCAGTGCCAACCTATGAAGAAAGGAAAATTTAATCATCTCATCTCCCCAGCAGCAGCGAGGGAGCTCCACTGTATACCCAGAGAGGGAGAGTGAAAGAAGGAAGAAGGCATGGAGGGGGAGGCCCATGGCATCGTCATCGTCGGCGGCGGCATCTGCGGCCTTGCCACCGCTCTTGCTCTTCACCGGTGAAAAGCGCTTGCTCATTTTCTTCCTTTTCCCCCTTCCTCTCTGGAGTCGCACTACTACGACTTACTGAATTATCACTATCTCGTAGATCTTAACTTTCGCCTAGTGCAGCATCTAGTTACGTCAAATCTTCATCTGAAATTACGGTTTTGCTATTTGTTATAGCCTTGGTAATTCGACACATATCTTTATAGGAAAAAAAGGGAAAATGTTCGGTTGAGCAGAGGGGCATATGCGCTGACCAACTGAAACACCACTCCACACTACTTAAGCAATCAGCCCAAATAAATCATAGATATAGCATACAGTTTTATGGGCATACGAGGAATCGGATTCAAATTCATATACAGGGAAGGTATAGATAATTGATAATACGGAAGTGCTATGTAACATTTGACTGTTTTTTAAGAAAATTTGTCGAATTTTATACCGTTCAATTTACGTTAAGATTTGTGCTCTGCCCAGCTCCATCTCTATCTCGGGCGAAGATCCGGTCAGATTCCCCGTCGTCTTGTTCTTCGATCGTCACCCTTCAAAATAACAAGCTGCAGCTTGTCCTTTTGTTTCTATTCACTGTAGATGAAACTATTTCTAAGTGCTGTGAGCAACAACAACAATCTGCTGTTGGCTTGTATATATACAGGAAAGGGATAGCTAGCCTTGTGTTGGAGAAGTCTCAGAAGCTACGAGCAGATGGCGTGGCCATTGGCGTTCATGTCAATGGATGGCGAGCTCTGCACCGACTTGGGGTTGCTACAGAGCTCAGGGAGACTGCCACCCTTATCACCGCGTAAGCTTTCCCAGACTAACTGATATCTTCAGTGCATCCTTAAAAAAAATAAGACCGATCCTTTCATTGTTAATATTCATCTGATTACCAGAATCAGTTATGTTTGTCATGTGACTGCCATTTCAGGTATCGAACCGTGCAGCAGCCGCAGAACAAGACTACCCTAGTACCTGCAAGGTTGGTCCATAGTCCCATACACTTCTAGCATGCTGAGTAATACTCACACGCTCCTAACTTTTTTCCAATCCCTGAGAAAATTGAAGTATTTCCTACAAAAATCCTACATTCCAAACAGCGTCTTACTATAATCTTGTGACAAAAGGACTAAGTTGAGCAATCCTGTCTCCTTGGATGGCTAGGAAGGAGGTCCGATGCTTGAAAAGACAGGATCTGGTTGAGACACTGGCCAAAAACTTGCCTGCAGGGACGATCCGCTTCGGCTGTCACATTGCAGCGATCGATGATGCAGATTCCACTGGCCATGGCGCCGTTCTTACCACAGTGGATGGTAGTACCATCAAGGCCAAGGTAATCAGAATTGCAGTGTTTCTGATCACGCATCCAACCTAATACTGAAGTTATGTATGCATTGTCTGCAAGGATGTATCAACCGAACTGATCTTAACAGGTCCTGATTGGTTGCGATGGGGCGAACTCGGTGGTGGCTAAATATCTCGGGCTACGCGCTCCATCGCAGCTTCCTCGCTTGATCATCCTTGGATTTACGAGCTATCCGCAAGGGCATACGTTTGGAACCGAGTTTTGGCGCCTGGGAGGCGATGATTTCGCCCTCGGACGGATTCCTGTCACCGACAATCTTGTCCATTTCTTCATGACTAGGACCAGCCCTTCCACAGGTACGAAGAGAAGCTGATCAAATCATGGTGTGATTCAGACATGAGAGAACTAACATTTTTCAAGAACTTGCATGTGATCTGATCCAGACATCAGCAACGACGCGAGCGCCGCGAAGGAGTACGTGCTCGAGAAGCTCCAGGAGTGCCCCGCCGATGTCGCAGAGATGGTGCGGCGCTGCGACCCCGAGTCGCTGAGAGTCGTGACGAAGGTGTGGTACCAGCCCCCTTGGCGGGTGATGCTCGGCAGGTTTCAGAGAGGCACGGTGACCATTGCTGGCGACGCGATGCATGTAATGGGGCCGTTCATCGGCCAGGGCGGCTCGGCCGCGCTGGAGGACGCCGTCGTGCTCGCCCGGGCGCTGTCGCGGGCCGCGCCGGACGGCATTGATGCTGTGACAAGCAGTGACCATGATCAAATGCATGGGAAGATCGGTGCGGCGATAGGGAGGTACGTCAGGGAGAGGAGGCCGAGAGTGGCACTGCTGTCTCTCGAGAGTTTCGTTATCGGAACCTTGCTGAGAGCAAAATCACTCGTGAAGAAGCTTGTCTGCGTGGCCATCTTGGCTCTTCTGGGCAGCGAGTCACGTCGGAATGAAAACTACGACTGTGGCCGCCTCTAGCAGAGTAGCAGTATAGCTCATGTTTCAAATTAAGTTGTTGTTAAGCTCATTTCTTTGCTTTCATTTATTTACAACTAAGAATACCACATTCACAACTGCTATCTACATAAGAGATGCAATGAAAACCACTCCAGTAGTGGCATATCCATACACTCACAATTCAGCATAAGGGTCCACATGTTAAGAGTACGCAATTGGAGCTGGGGTGCTATACAGTAGTGGGGAGATTTGAGGTCCAGATGGTCGAAGATGTCACGCGAGGTGATCGGGCTCACGCTGGAACATGTGAAGATCAACGGTGAGATTTGAAAAACACCGATCATGATCTTCGATATTTCCATTTAGCCTATGCCTCCTGAACCAAAGCAAAACCTCCTCACAGGCTTCCATTGATTGGCAGGCTCTTTTAGTCATTCGTTGTTGCGTCAGTGGTCTTTTCTTTGATCCACATCCTTAGCCAAGACAAAGTAAGTCCGTGAAGAAGGAAAAGGGAGGTGTCTCCGCTTGATTCATATCGAATTGTATGGTACGGTCCTAGAGGCTTTGACACAAGAGGTGATGATGCATGAAGACGTTATAGGAGATGCGGTCCTAAAAGTTTCGACACGAAAGTTGATGAGGCGTGATAAAGATACAGGAGGTGCAGTCTTGAAGGCTTCGTCATGTGTTGAGTTAGGAGTTATGGAGGGGGTACATAACTTGGAAGAGGTAGAGAGTGGTTAAAACCTGTATTTGGAAAGGTTTCGGGTCTCTTGACTTTTGGAAGAGATAGGATTTCATGTCCGTGTTTGAGGTGAATATAGTTTAGGGCTCTAACATATAAAAGTAGGGAGAGGCTAAAAGTTTTAGCCGTGGCTTTGAGGAGGCTTTTTGTGTTAGAGTTTTTAGGAGTGTTGTGTGGACGCTTTGTAGCTACTAACATAATATAGAAGTAAAATATTAGATCTATTCTCAAAGAAAGTAATCACCGCCGATGTTGTCTCGTTGTCTCAATCGAAGCACCGCGAGTTTTTTTGAGCGTGCTTTTCTGTGTCCACGTCGGTGTGCTATCGCATCATGATCGTGCAATCTACAAGCACGGTGTCTTCAGTTGTCATGTCAATCCAACCGATCATAGCACGGTGTTGTCTTCAGCTTGTTCTCATTCGAGCGGTCGAAGCGATTGAGAGAACGAAGTGTTCGAAGCTGTCAAAGCTTTTGAGTGGAGGAATATTTCAACTACGTACAAATGAGGTCAAGAGAGCAGTCGAGCGAGCGGTCAAACGACTTGCCATCGAAATCTACATCCAGTAATTTAGATTGTTTTTCTTCTGATTTGAGATTTATTTTTAGGTATCAAAAGCGGAGGCAATCATTCACCATTCTCTGATTACGCCATACGATCCTACACCCCTTATACCCCTACTTGTCGCATAGACTTGGCACGGAGGTTCTTCCATCCGCAAGCTGTCGGATACATCAAGGGGACATCTGGAGCCGTCCGATCTAGGTTGATCTAGTCGACCATGCCCATCCTACTCGAGGGAGAGGCGCAGTACACGGACCCATGCTAGGCCGAGCGGGCGAGGCTCTGATTTACATTGGTGGACATAATGCAACACATGGTGGCGGCAGGGGAAATGTTTCTTTCACCCCTTGTACTGTAGCATCTTTTTGGGGGCACACATGTAACTCACCAAGCCCTCCCTACAAACAGGACCCTTTAGAGCAACTCCAGCAGTAGCACTCAAAATAGGACCCCTACTTTTTATTTGAGGGCTCTTCCTACTTTTGAGAGCTCTATTTTTTGGGCTACACTCCAGCAGGAGCCCTCAAAACAGGACCCTCAAATTCATTCCTAGAGGGGATGACACATAGGATCCACCCTCATCCTACTTTTGAGGGCCGAGGGGCAAAAAACTCACTCCAGCAGGGTCTCTACTTGAGCCCTCAAAAGTAGGAGCTCTCTCCAGACCCCCAGGAATGAGGGCTCGAGGGGGAGATTTGAGGGCCCCCTACTTTTGAGGGCTCAAGTAGGGGCCCTGCTGGAGTGAGTTTTTTGCCCCTCGGCCCTCAAAAGTAGGATGAGGGCTAACTCGGTGAGGCAGGCGGCGTCGGCGACCCTCGTCGCCTCCTTGGAGACGTCGCCTCGGAGGTCTATCTTCACGCAAAGCAGACTGCAGTTTGGATGGCTCAGCCGGATGAAGATAGGGATTTGGTTGAAAGCAAGGACGAAGAAAAGTGCGGAAGCTCAGTCTATCTAGCTATTTTTCATAGTCCTTAAGCTGTTCTTCTTGTTGTTTCATGCTCCTCAGTTTTGAGGATTTGAGCCTAAGAGCTCGTGTAACTGTTGGCTGCATATATCCCTCGTGGATATAGAGGCCGGATTTTATATCCTTTATCTAAAAAGTAGGGGCTCTGCTGGAGTTGCTCTTAGGCACCATTTGGGGGTTGGACTACTTGTACTCAAAACATCTATAATATACAAAGCGATATTTCACGTACTCCTCTAAGAGCAAGTCCAATAATAGAGCTAAGTGTTTGGCTATAAGTCAAGTTATAAGAGCCAAATTATACAATAATTTGTCTTCTATTTGTCTACAAAAGATTTTTTATTATTATGTGGTACCGTGTCTCACATTCTCTTTCCTATTCCTCCTCACATACATTTATTATCTTGGCCCACCACTGCATAGGCTCCCGTGCTCAGCTTGTTGCTTGCATGAGAGCCAAGCTCTCATCTCTCTCCTCTCTTCTCTCCTCCACATCAACAAAAATGCTGACTAACTTGGCTATAAGACCATTATTGTACTTGCTCTTAGGGCGTCCGCAATGGTAATAGCTAGTACTAACTATATAGTCAGCTGACGTGGAGGTGAGAGACAAAAGCAAAGACTATTTTATACTGTTGGACCCATATGCTCCTCTCTCATGTTCTTGGACTACGTGAAATAGATCAGCTATTTGCTCGTCGCTAGTGACTACTCTCTCTCCTACTTTTTCCTTGCCACATCAGATCTAGCTAACTAAATAGCCAGCTGTTGGAGACGCCCTTACTCCAGGCTCAAATACACCCCTTCGAGGTATCCAAGCCTCATTTCTCTATTATTTGGTCTCGTAATCACATCACCATTAATTATGTGATCGGTTATTAACTTTTCATAATATTCTGCCATCCGTTATTAACTTTTCAGAATCCACCGACCAAATGAACCGCTGCAGTTTTGTCCAATATTCCATGGAAAAGTAACCAACTAGCGAGCCTATCTTGTTAAATAGGCCAAAGACAACCAGCAAGAAACATCCTGCAGTTCATGTCAAAATGGCCATGAAATCTGCAAGCCCTCACATATATATTCAGTAAATCATAGCATCCAAAACATGTACATAGCCACAGAACAGAACACGTTAGCTCAGAGTCATCCAATCTGCCAATGTCTTCGCAATTACATCCCCTCGCATACTGCACCGTGCTGGTGCTTGTCATGTCAAGCTTGCTACTGAAACAGGGGCGCGCAGCTCACGGGCCAGTGCCACCGCCTGGAGCCGGCATTGCCTCGCCTTGGCTCCGGCGCGCGGCCACCGGTCAGCTGGGACGGGTGACCGGCTGCCGGTCACGGCCGTTGCTGTGCCACCAACAGGGCTCGCCGGCCCGAGCGGCAGCGGTAGTGTGCTGCCGGGGCCGGTGCGTCGACGTCGGCGATGATCCTCACAACTGCGGCCTCTGCGGCGTGCACTGCCCGTTCCGGTGGCTGTGCTGCTGCGGCGCCTGCGTAGACGTGATGTCCGACGCTCTCCACTGCGGCGCCTGCGGTCGCCGCTGCCCGCCACGGGCCGGCTGCCTCTATGGGCTCTGCGGTTATGCCGGGCCACTGCTTCCTGCGACGCCGGCGTTGCATTGAATCACCTGGTCATGGATAGAGCATCACGTCATCTCTTGTTTTTTTTTTCTGTTGCTCCTGTATGCGTTTGGTTGGTGCATAGCTTGTTGTTCTCAAGTGTATTTCTTTTGAGGGAGTTCTCAAGTGTATTGTTGCATATCTTGTTGCTCACTAAGTCTCTAATGCATGAAGTTGATCAGCAGTTACATGCACACATTTTTCGTCTTTACAATCCGGGTGTACAAGTCTTCTTTTCCTTGTCAGGCTTTCCAAATCTCTCTAACACAGCTATTATACACATGGATCAAGAAAAGCCCGACTCTTACGGCGGATACCCCGAGTTCTGCGAGGAGGCGCCTTCGATCGTCTGTCTGCTCTTCCATTGAAGATCTTGCTTGCCTATGTTCCATTCATGGAGGCCTTTCTGTGCACTGCACACAACAGGCTGTGGTTTGAGATGACCATGATCGTCGTCAGGACCAGTTCTTCTTCTATGCCCCTTTAGTCAGTCAGTAATGGTGCCTGTTGGTCCTCTCCTTGTCGACGCGCGCTTTGCGCACCGCCTGCTGGATCTGCCGCTCGTGCTCCCTGAGCATGTCCTCCATGTTCCCTCCCGGCGGCACCAGCGGCCCGGAGTAGTGGATCCTCCTGTTCCTCCCTCCGTACCCCTTACATGTTTGAAGCAAGCAGAACAGATGCGGCCACATTAGAAATTAGCGGTGTCTGAAGAATCACACCAATGCAGCAAGAATGATCTGATTGATAGTTTGATACTCACGGCAGCTGATGTATCCCTCACGCCCAGATCCTTCTTGTGGGTAGATCCCGGCCTGTCGAGAGCGTTCGCCGGCTCGGCGACGTCGAGCCGGTTGTACCTGGAGTTGGCGTTCCTGGCCGCCGACGAGCTCGGGTGCAGGTCGGTGCCGCGCTGCGCGTAGGACCTCTGCGAGGTCAGGTGCGCTCGGGCGTTCGACACCCTGACGGAGCTGGCCGTGCGCGGGACCGCGCGCGGGTCGTCCTTCTTGTACCACGTCGACCCGAACCCGGCGGTCTGCATCGTCGCCGGTGGTCCAGCCTCCGCCGGTGGCTCGATGCGGAACCCCGGCACGCTGTCCTCCAGCGAGCTGTAGTTGTGGCTGACGCTCTTTGGGTTGACGCGCGCCACCTGCCTCCTCTGGAAAAAAAAGTGATGAAATTTCAGGTTAAATCTGAATTTCTTGAACTGCCCGGTGCAACACCGGATGGTGAGGAGCATGGGCGAGTAAAACTACCTGGTTGTCTCCAATGGCGTCTTGTGCTGGCACGGCCTTGGACTCGTTTCTCCCCGGCTTCACGGACATGGAGCCCTTGCCTCCGATGGTCGTCGTGTTTTGCCTATCAGAACAGAAGATGTGCAATTGAGGTCAGGGCAAGAAAGGGATCACGAACTCCTCAACCCAAAAGAACGCCGCCGCAAGCTCGACGTACCTGCTGGCCTCCTTGCCGCGAAGCTTGACGTCGTACTCCTTGCTCGGCGGGTACTTGGGCAAGCTCGACGGGTCACACGCCAATGGCTTGGTTCTGAAGAACTGATCAGAGGTGCAATGGAACAACGTGTCAGTGGTCGCAAGATCAGAGCAGGAGATCATTTCTAGGAGTCACTGAGACACTTACTTCGCTCTCGAGGGCGTAAGCCGCGGTGCCCCGGGCGGACGGTTCGATGGCGAGCAGCGTGTCGAGGAGAGCCAAAGCCGTGGGAGGGAAGTCCCTGAACGTCTCGGCGATCTTGCGCCGGTACGGCCGCTGCGGCTTGAAGAGGGTCACGTCCGGCAGTTTTGCCTTCGCCCAGTAGTCCTCCGACGGCGAGCCGCAGAGCTTGAAGATCTTGTGCAGCTGCTCGATCTGCATGATTATGGAGATCAGATGCCGAAGGCCATTTGATAGAGCAAAAGTTCAGTTTAGGAATTAGGGATTAGGGAACACACCTCGGTCTGCCCGGGCATGATGGGCTTGCCGGCGAGCAGCTCGGCGAGGATGCAGCCGGTGCTCCACATGTCGACCGCGACGCCGTACTCGGTGGCGCCGAGCAGGAGCTCCGGCGGCCGGTACCACAGCGTGACGACCCGGCTGGTCATGGGCTGCCTCTTGCTCGGGTCGAAGAAGGTGGCCAGCCCGAAGTCGGCGATCTTGAGCACGCCGTTGTCGTCGATGAGCAGGTTGGGGCCCTTGATGTCCCTGTGCAGCACGCCACGGCTGTGGCAGTGGTGGAGCCCGTCGAGGATCTGCTTCATGAAACACTTCACCTGCGGCTCCGTGAAGCGGAGGCCCGGGATGGCGGCGAGGCCGGCGAGGTCGTGCTCCATGTACTCGAAGACGAGGTAGAGGCTGTGCGAGAGGCGCGAGGTGACGATGCCCTCGAGCCGGATGACGTTGGGGTGGTCCAGCCGGCGCAGGATGTGGATCTCCCGCGCCATGAACCGGACGCTCTCCGGGTCCATGTTGACGAAGCGCACCCGCTTCAGCGCCACGATCTTGCCGCTCTCCAGGTCGCGCGCCTTGTAAACGTTGCTGTACGAGCCCTGCCCGATCTTGTCCAGCCTCTCGAAGGTGTCGGCGCGGCGGGGCAGCCACCCTTGCACGATCTCGCCGGCGGCGGAGGTGAGCCAGGACGGCCACCCGGCGATCACGTGCTCACCGGAGAACCCCTGGGGCACGTCGGAGATCACCTGCAGGTTGGGGTCCACGGCGTCGTCGGCGTTGTCGATGGCGTTCCGCCCGCCGACGTCCACGGTCGCGCGCCGGTGGTGCGTGGGCGCCCCGGCAGTGCTGTACGACTTGTTGAAGGACGTGATCACGACGACTGGTGCAGCCGCCGCCTTCTCCTCCGCCTCCTGCTCCACGGGCACGGCCCCATTATTAGCGGGGCCCGGCTGCGCCTTGGCCGCTTTGGCGTTGGACTCGGCCCTGGCGATGACGGCGTGCACGACGGGCGCGACGACCGCGGCGTCCTCCTTGGCAGTGAGCGTGATGAGCTGCTTGAGGGACTGGCTCGGCGCCTTCTTCAGCCTCTCGACGGCGACGGGCTCCTCCTCGACGACGTCCTCCTTGGAGCAAAGGCTGCCCATCAGCGACCGCCGCCGGAACACTCCCCGATCGGGGATCAACAAACGATGTATATCAACGCACGCAGTACCAACTCAAGAACGGTCCTAATTAAGAGCAGCAACGCACGCACGCGCCAAAGAAGAATCGAACGCGCAAGAATTAACCGGAGGCTTAGGAGGGGTCCTCCAAGAAGCGGCGGGCATGGAGGGAGGCATGGCGGTTCCGGCTGGACGCGGCGGAGGTTGCAACCGCCGGAACGGGTCGGGATCGTTGCGAGGGGTGGCGCGGAATTAAGGGGGGTCGTTGCTGATGACACAACGGGAGGAGAAGAGAGGAGGAAGGCGGCGGGTTCGTTTTGGCGCGCGCGCAATTCGCGCTGCGCCGGTGGCGGGGTGCGGTGAGGTGAGGTGGGGCCCAGCTGTCAGTGGGTCGGGCGGGGGCGGTCGGGGAGTGGCGCGCACGACGTACGACCCGCCGACGTGCGCGCCAGATAGTAGACGGCGACACGTCGAGCGACGACACCGCGTTTGGGTTGATTCTTGTCAGGTAAAACGCTACATTTGGTTGCCTTGGGATGATGTATGCGCGAGGAGGATGACGAGGCTTAGCCAGTTCCAATACAAAAGGAGAGGGAGGGAGGGGGAATGCACAAGACATGCTACCCACTGATAAATTAGTTACTACAATATGATTACCATACAACTGGCATGTACACCATAAAATAGACCATCCAATCCAACAAAATAATGTTGTTCATAACACAGTCAAGACTCACGACATAAAGCCCCAATCAGGAACATCTGGCCCGCTGTGAGCTATCCTTTTCTTTTAGGGGAAGGCAGGCTTTATTAATCAACAACGAGCATGGTGGCCCGCATATTTTGCGCGGATAAATTTAATTGAAAGTTTTTAGTATCAAATGATGTAATTTAGATGTATGAGAATGTGTTTACGTATCTTGTAGGTTATTTTAGATTTTAAGACATCATAAACATTGGAATTGATAATTATTATGGTTACAGATCAAATAGCGAACAATAAGAGCTACGGAGAAGCCACAAAGGGGCAGCCCAAAACTTGAGGAACCGTGGAGATTGGATGTAGAAGGTATATGCATAAATGTGTTGTTTATTGCATAATCTCTGAGAAAAATCAATCCTCCCCCCTCATGACTCCTTAAGGTGCATATTTTACAGCTATAAAGAGGTTGCTTACATAAACGCCCCTATCTGAGTCTACAATTGTAAGGGCAAACATGTCGTTTCCTCAATCTACAACCATTTTAAGCTAGCCACATGGTTACACGCCTAATGGACCATCTGGTGCAGTGGGCCGACTAGGCCAAGGTGGGGGCCACTCCTCCAACATTAGCCTCTCATGGTAAAAGGCCTCGACTCCAGTGGGGCGAGACCATGGCATTTATTCATTGGCCCCCTCTGTCCCCTCGACCCACTAGATTGCTGTCTCTTTGGTTTCCCGCCTTTTTGTTGCCGATGGTGTCATGTGCCCGTCGGGGTTAGGCTACATGTAGCGATGCTACACGTTCCGAACGTGTGACATGGGTTATCACGCCATTTGTGACATCGCGCATGTCCCCTAGATTCTTGCGCCCGCCGTGCCAGCCTTAATTGGTCCTGTCGCAATCCTTACTTAAGCATCGTGGCTGTTCTCTTTCTAGCTATTTGCTCCCTCTCTCTTTGCTCTCATTGCTTGCAGTTTCTTTGGTCGTCGTCATCCATTCCCGTCGAGTTTTTTCGCTCACCTCCTTCTCGCCGCATGTTTTCTAGTTGAGATGGGCCGTGGAAGTGACCAGAGTAGTCGTAGTGGCACGTCGGTTTCATCGAGTAGCCACACTGGTGGGGACGAGCGCTCTGATGCCACTGTCGGCAAGCGGTGGAAGGCGTCGGAGAAGTTCAGCGGTGTGTTTGTGAACACACTCGGTCCGTTGATTGTGACGGACGAGCTGGTGGAGACCCTCGTGCACGATGGAAAGACTTCGTCCCGTGAGCTCATTCACCTCACTGCTGGTGACGAGATCATGTTGCGCCTACGGGAGGGCGAGATTTGTTTTTGCAATGTACTCTAACGCTAGGATCCGCATCCCCGCTGCGCGCTTTCGTGGGAGAGCTCCTCCCACTGTATGAACCGGAGCTTCAGCACCTGATGCCGAACGCCATCACGCGCCTTACCATCTACTCCTAGGCGGCCTGTTTGGAGGACACCCTCGCCAGCGCGCCAGTCTTTGCATCCTTGTATGACGCTCGATACCAGCCAAAGCGCCTAGGTGACAGTCAATATTCAAACTTATGTAGTGTCAGTTTGTAGCTTCTCGGTGCTACTTCGAAGGGCTTCCCTTCGAATCTAATGTGGACAAAGTCAAAGTCCCACTAGCTGCAGTGGTGCTTCTGCCACAAGATTGAGCATGACAATAGCCATCGCTTCACCAGTCGCATCATTGACTTTATCCAGACGTTTTCTGTGAAGCTTGACCATGACGATGTGATGCGTGTTCAGAGGCTCCTCACGGTCGTGCTTCAGCTGAACATGCATGACTACGCCGAGAAGTTTTGCATGCTCCGCCTGTCCCCACTGGCCTGTCGATGGGACGTGAAGATGGGCCCCACTCTGATTGATGGCGTCCGGCCTTTTCTAATGATGCTGGCAAAGCCTACAGGTCCAATAAGGTTTTGCACCTCCGTATTGATATTCTTGCTACATTGTTCATCGCCGACTAACCGTGAGCGTTTGTAGTTCTTTCTTTGGTGGAGGCGGAGCATGCAGTGCTATGTTCCTAGGGTCGTACATCTTCAAGGAGCATAGCCTTCGGGCTACAACCACATCCGGTTGTCCGCACATGAACCGTGTGTGCGAGGCCTTAGGCCTCACCGTGCCTAAGCATCCTATCCCTACTGTGAGAGGCAGTCAGTCCAGCGGTGCGAGTAGACACAATGGTGGAGGCTGGGACAACCCTGACACACGCGAGGGTTTGCGCTCAGCCATCACAGTCGTGCCATTGTCGTCAACCCCTCCCACCCTAGCGGAGCCTGACACCTGCCTAGATGACCATAGGGGTCTCGGTGACTCCGATGTGAAGGGGAAGGATGGGGGCGACACAACTAACAACAACAAGGACAATGACATTTGACAACAATGATGACGGCAATGCCACTCCAGGCCTTATCGAGGTCCATGATTTGGACGTGGACGATGGAGGTGAGGCGGACCACGACTTAGGGCGTGGCATGGATGCGGACGAGGACTGACCAACGGATGGTCTAGGGGTATGCACATCAGGCACGTCCACCGGCATCTGTGTGGACACTTCTCTGGCTGCCCTGATGGCATTGTTGTCTCCTATGCAGCCTACTTCCTTGACCTCACCGGGCTGGCCCATGAAACGCGCCTAGCTGGATGCCTCCATAGCCGCCCTTGAGATGAGGTTTCATGTTGTGATGGGTGTCTTGGATGAGGACTCCATCCCGGAGGCTCGGACTCCTTCACCCCCTTTGGTTGTCATTGTGGACCCTTCAACAGCTATGCTTCCTAAAGGGGCCCCTTGCATGGTGAAGGTGACACCTCCATGCCTGCGTCTAGTAGGCATGCTTTAGGTTTGACCTCCCCTTTCTGTTCCTAGGACTTCACACAGCTATCCTCGCTATGCTTCCTTTTGTTATTGCCATCGTCAGTGACCTTTTCTTCTTCGGCGACAAAACGATAGTTGTCTGGTCACAAGGTCGGCCGGGGGCTTGAAGTCATCCTTGTCACAGAGGATGCTTTGCGGACTGGTACTACGAAGGCCACGGGCATGGAGGATGCTTTCCAGACTAACACTATGGAGGTTGTGAGCATGGAGTCGCCATAGCTGTCCCTGGGAGACTTCATCCCTTAACCCTTATGGGAAAAAACCATAAACGCATAAAAGACAAATCGCTATAATAAGGAGAGATTACAATGGAGCGTTTGCCCTTCATATGTACTACATATATAGGGCGAGGAAAACAAGTTTCACATGGAGAGGAAGCTGAATCAGAATTAGTTGCTACATATTAACACCATATCTGATACATCATGCGCATGGTCCTGGCACCTATCATGCCACTTCTAGCATGAAGTGTCCTATATAGACACGGTACGAATTTGGATCAACTTCAACAGGGACGCGGGAGTAGGCCCATAGGAGAAGTTTCAGCCGGCGCAATGACCTAGGCCGTTTGGCTGCAAGTTTTGAAGACACTAGTTTTAGTTATATAGGGATTTGATGTGTAAACTTCGACTCTAACTAAGAGAAAATAAAATAAGTCAGCAGGCCTTCAGGCTTCAGGTGTCGGCACAACATATGCTCGGATGGATGGAGGGCATGCACACGAAGCCCCTTGCATGTCACAACTCAACAAAATCAAAAGCAGCTCGCCATCCATCCATCGGCTCTTCTGCAAATCAGGGTTCAGAAATCCAGAGCTAGCCCCCTTTCAATTCACCTGACGCCCGGTCCATGCATGCAATATCGTTCCCCAGCGGGCGCATGGCATCACATCGCAGCTAGCCCAATGATTGGAATCGGCGTCGTCGTCACAAGTGACCAAAGGACGACAGCTAGCTAGCTCGTATATACTGTGCTTCCATTGCATGCACGGACGGCTGTGCCTCTCACCTTTTCTGGATCGATGTATGGAAAATTGGAAACTTCTTCATCTTCATCGATCGCCTGTGACGCTTGCTTGTGTGGTGCAGGCTTGCTTTGTGTTTGATTAATGCAGTGATATGATGATGTCGATTGGATTAAATGTACAAGAAGTGCTTCCTCTTTCCAGTCTCACTCGCTTCAATCTTTCTTCCTGTTGCTCCCTAGCGACACAACGCAACAGAGCCGATCCTGTCACGGTTTGAAGGTGTTTAGCTGAACACCTATCATATAATATCTTTTCTTTCATGTTGCCTGATTTGACCCTAGCCACACACCGCAACAGGGACAATTTTACCATGGTTCGACAGTGTTTAGCTGAACATCTAAATTTTATCATATAATATCTAATACTTACTAGGAATATTGAATATATATACTAATATTTAGGCCAAATACTTCATATTCATAGCTCCCCGATTGATTTCAATTCACTCTCACACCTTGCCCTTCCCAATTCGCCTCAAGTAGCAAGGCAAACAACCTATCCATTCCCTCCTCAAATTGGCTCATGGCTCATCCAAAGTCCTCATATCATGCTCCACTACTCTATTTCAAATTCGGGCGACAAGGAGAAGGCCATGACAGGCCCACAACGATGTGTCGACACACGGTAAAGTCTCAAGGAGCAAGCAGGCGATGACGAACAGGGCCTGGTCGCTTGACTGTGGGGCAACGACTGAGCAAGCGAGGGCGGGGGCACGAAGGTCATGCACATCAGTGTTCAAACAACATATGTGATTATAAGGTATGAAAAATCAACGAGTTAAATTATTTTCTTAATTACTCTTTAATTTCTCTAAATTAATTTCATATGTTGTCTTTGGTACTATCTTTAGTACGAATAATTTTTCTTTTAATTTTAGCTATTATTTTTTTAAAGAGATATTTTAGCTATTATAAAATTTTATGCTTTCTATTAAACAATATTTTATTTATTCCAAATATTTATCCTAAAAGTACTGAGTCTGCCGCTGCAACGCAGCGGCTGTAGGTTTACTACAGCTGAGCGGCTGTAGGTTTACTACGGGCCTATTCTTTTGGGCTTTTCAAATCGGCTTTTGGCTTCTGCTACAGTACCTAACTTTCAAATGGAGTATTTTCTCAAGACGGGGTCTACAAGTTAAACGATCTACACGTTAAAAGCCCAATATTTGTACCAGCCAAAATCGCAAGGGAATATCTGTCTCTCCGTAATCTGTACCGTAAACAGTCAAAATTCAAAAATTTCAGCCAAAAGCCAAAAGTCGCAGCTAAAAAGAACAGGCCCTACAGTTGCTGGCCAGGTCAAATCCTTAACTGCTCTTCAGCCACTTCTTGCAAGTACTGACCACAAAATCCAGAGTCCAATCACTAGCCCCTGCAGCTGCAGTATGCTCCGGCCGACACACACAATGTGGGCGTGCGATCGATCGAGGAGAGATATTTTGTAGGCAGATCATTTGGTCTGTCGATATATATGTGGTAGTTCTAAGGCTATGTTTAAAAGAGTTTTTTTTAAAGTGATTTATGGTTAAAAAAAATACTGTAGCTGACGAAGATTTATTTAGCATAATTAAATTTAAAAAATTTTAAAAATAGAAAAATATTAACCCATCACATATAATGCAAACAAATAAAAAAAAAAGAACCGACAAAAAGCTAAAAGTATAAAAAGACGAAATTTATAAATAGTGCAAAATAAATTAGAAGCCAAAAACTCAACTCGAAATGAGCAGGACTTGTTGATATTTACCGACCCGTAACTAAATATATCTAGGGAATCTCCGACACATTTTCTCTTAAAGCATCTACAACAATACAATTCAGCCGTCTCTTCTGCAAGGCTGCAACAGACGCCCTCTTTACGCAAACCAAAGGCGAGGGTACCGTGAAAAACGGCGTTGGAGAGGAGTTGTCCCCTCGCCATCCTCCTTCCATTCCCTCACACACCACACGTCACTCTATCCCTCGTCGCCACCGTTGATACGTGCATCTACATTAGGGGGGGTTCATAGCTGGGTTTCACGGATCTGCTAACCAGACAACAGGTCAAACATAGCTCACTGTCCAGCTACATATACATGCATGCAAGATTATGCATTAACAACGGGTTAAACGGGTTTGGAAAACCATTTTTGTCAGTCCTAACGTATATATATGTAGCCTCCATATATAATGTGAGCTCAGCCCCTGATGAACTAATCCTTTTTTTTTGTGTGTGTGGCGATGAGTAATAATCTTGATTGATGTGATGAAGCCCGTGCAGGTAATTAACCAATCTCTTGAGACCCGCAACATTCAAATCTGAGACAATTGCCATATCTCTTATTTCTTTGGAGAGGGACCGGAGTAAGAGAGTGACAATACCTGTTCAAGAAGCAACCACGTACGCCGTTTTTTCGCTCAGCACATTGTACGCATCACATCTCTTTGTCGGCAAATAAAAAGGTGGCTGAACCAACTAGCAGCAGGTGTTGAGCTACATTCTAATCATATGATTGCTGCAGTCATTAGATTGTAACGTCACATAGTTTCTGTAGCAATAGTTTCTGTAGCAACTACCTGCTAGATCATTTTATGTGCATGCATGCTACAGTTAGTACTAGCTTAGGCAACTTTTGTGTTGCTACGTACATCGGATCCAGGTAGTTCTAGGCATAACTAATAAGTATATTTACATTTTGTTATTGCAAAAGCTCAAGTATACTATTGGCCCTTTTGGGTAAGTGTCCTGCAGGATTTGTACTACTCTGTAATTTCTTATAAAATTTCTACGTTCCAAACAAACCCTTCATATTTACCTAGGACAGTGCTAAGACTCAAACTCGGGTGGGTGATAAGGTTAAACAACCTCCCCACCTCTAGGCCATCGGGCTGTTCCGCGAAGTGAAAAAGTCGTTTGTACACATTTTAGAACAAATTAAAGGATTCTAAACATCACATGGATATATTTCTAGTTGTGGGGACTTAGATCAGCCAAGGGAGGATTAATTCAAAAACCGAATACGGGGGAAAAAATACCAGACCTAGGTCTCGGTTTCAATTATCAAATTTAAACTTAAAATCTGAATTCATGTGGCTCCTTTTATTGTTCATCCATCCAAATTCTAAAATTTCTCTCAATTTGATTTCTTTAAACTTTTTTGAATTGCTAACAAATATGAATAGGTACTAGATAAATCAATCAAAAACGGGCCAAACACAACAGATCAAAACTACTGACGAAATTTTATCCCTGGTCTCAAGCGTTTTATCTGTGTTCAAAACCTGAATCAAACAGGGGTGAAGAAAACCCTCTTTTAAAAGAAACAAAAAATCCCCTCTTTTTCTGCTTTTGGAAGCATCTGTACGGCAGGTGATGTGATGGGATCGGTGAAGGACCTTTCGTAGGTCCTTGGTTTCTCAGTTCTGTTGAGTGTGAGTTGTGAGCATTGGCTCACTAATTGTTGCTAGACCTTTGACACGAGATATTGGTTTGCTAATAAGAGCCTGTTTGTACCTTAAAAGAGCCTGTTTGGAGCAAAGTTTTTCATATATAGAAAATAGCTCAAATCCTCTACGACCCATGGAAAAAACTGTTCCAAAATATGAAATTAACATGTTAATTAACTCAGTGGTAAAACCTGTTCAAATCCTAATTGCGTGGATTTTTAACACCATTTTGCAGCTTACCATGCATGATTGATGGCCCAAGATTCTTCATCTTCAGCCGTCAACTTACATCCCTCTCACGAACAGTTGAGTCGTCGCTCGAACTTATCCCAACTAGTGAACTCTCTCCCTCATACAACACCAGCTTCCTAAGGCACCGGAGAGTGGATTCTTTTTACCTGTGGTTGATGATTTCTAGTTTTAACGGAGTGTTTGTACGAATAAACCTAATACCGATAAACTGATAAGTTGCTTTAAAAAAATTATCTAGATAGACTATTTTAAAAAATGATAAAGAAATTGTACTATTTATTTATTCCAAAAAAACTTAATTAAATTATAAACTATAAACTGATGTTAAGTTATAAACCATAAACAAAAAGAAAAGACCGACATCTTGCTCACACCAACACGTGTGACGAGTAGTCATCACTCGTTGGCAACGTCTCGTCGTCCCCTCATCTGGTCAATACCACAACAGTATTGTGCTTGTTGCGCCACAACAAATCACAAATCACTCAGCATAGTAATTAACCAGTAGCCTAATCTGGCATTTTCATGTACAGCAACTACGTACTCATCACCCATTGCCTATATAGGCACACCAAGATCATCTCCAAATCTGCATTGCACCGAGATCACAAAGAGCCCATGGAGCAGCAGCATCTGGCCGGAGACCAGGAGGCTCCGGATCCGATCACGACGAGCCCTCAGTACAGGGGCGTGAGGCGGCGGAAATGGGGCAAGTGGGTCTCGGAGATCCGGCAGCCCGGGACCAAGGTGCGCATCTGGCTCGGCAGCTTCGACTCGGCCGAGATGGCGGCGATAGCGCACGACGCGGCGGCGCTGCGGCTGCGCGGGCCCGACGCGCGGCTCAACTTCCCGGGGTCGGTCGGCTGGCTGCCCCAGCCGGCCACCACGGACCCGATCGACATCCGGGCCGCGGCGACGGAGGCGGCCGAGCGGGTGCGGCGCGAGCCGGCGCTGGTCGCCGCCGGGGCCACCAGCTCGGTGGAGTTTGGCCGGGTCGCGCCGAGTCGGATCGAGCTGGGGAGCCACGACGGCGAGTTTGACCTGGAGTCACCCAAGCTGTGGGCCGAGATGGCAGAGGCCATGCTGCTGGACCCACCGAAGTGGGGCCAGGATGGCAGTGACGCGGCCGAGAGCTCCCAGCACTGGCCGCAGGGGTCCTTGTGGGACGCATGCTAATTGAGCTAGACTGCTGATTAATTAATCTCCTAGCTGGTAATTATATGTCCACGTGGTTGATGGTTCTAGCCTGTAAAATGCTACTAATACCACTGCTTAACTTGATTCCTTACGCCTTTAATTGTTCAAGTTTAGCTACTATAATAAGAAGGATTTGTAGTTGAACCACAGAGCCACAAAAAGGCTAAATCAAGAGCTATTATTCTAATTTGGACCCCAAATTCTCTATATGATGTCGTCGACCGATAAGAAATCG
Organism: Dendrocalamus sinicus; assembly: GCA_036346575.1. Classification (NCBI taxonomy): domain Eukaryota; kingdom Viridiplantae; phylum Streptophyta; class Magnoliopsida; order Poales; family Poaceae; genus Dendrocalamus; species Dendrocalamus sinicus. The sequence continues at coordinate 22,054,342 of CM070646.1, read as the reverse complement.
GGCAATTAATGTGTACACGCTAAATGTGCATGCCGCACGCAGTGCCACCACAAACACGAGCTTGCTCGCGTGTTGGGTGTGCCTTCATCTGGCACACTGACTCATGTCATGTGATGCGATGTGATACGTGTCCCATAAGAAACTAGTATGTAGAATAGAATTCTCTTGCTTATGTTGATTAAACTTCGAGCTCTCACTTTTGTCAGTGAGTCGACAGATGGAGATTAGTGGTATGTGCCACAGTATAGAAAATCACCTCGCCGTGGCTGCGGTAGTTTCTCGTGTTTGCAGTGGCTGTCGGCGTTGTACAAATAAAAAGCGAATTCCATTTGTAGAAGAAAAAAAATGTCTTCGCCCCGTGATATCTATGGATGCTAAGAACAGCGTTTGCCGCCATGATTTGGGATCCTTTACCCGTGCCGGCTGTGTGCTCGGATTCAAGAAACATGCATATACATACCCCGAAACAGTGTGTGTGTGTGTCTGGGCACTGAAATAAGGTACCATGATGTCTGGGCACCAAGCTTCTCTACCTTTATATTATTTTTAGATGTGTGCAAGTGTAATATATCAGGCAAATCTGTTAACATTTATTAATTCGAAAAGACGTCAATTTGGAAAGAAAAGTCATTGGTTTAGTATGTTGAATCAATTATAGATGAAAAGTTTTAATCATACACACACACTAACCAGCGCGCATGTGTAAAACAAGCGCACATCCCTAATTGACCCAACCAGCCAACCGCTCCACCATCACACGCCATACTCAGTTATTAGCGTTTGTTAATTATGATAAAATTATTATCGAATATATATCAAGTTATCATATGTAATGCCTGCAGTTACTTTCGGTTACTCGTGAAGCTATTATACATATGGAATGAAGTTACCATCTCTATGGTGAAACCCCACCAACCCACCCTATTTCGAAAAGTTACTTTCGGTTACGCATGAAGTTATCATCCATATAGAATAAAATTATCATCCCTATGCGAAGTTATCATCCCATGATAAAGTTGTTATCATATGCAATCAAGGTACTATCTATTGTGAACGAAGTTACTACAGTAGCGAGTAAAGTTACCGCCGAACGCTCACAGTACATAGTAGGTAATAACTTTCCTCATAACAGGCAGTAACTTTACTCACAATAGGCAATAATTTTCCTCACGACCGAATCTACTAAATTATCACATGCATGCAGTAGTACAATTGATGTGGGGACTTTTTTTTATCTTGTTAGGACTTTCGACTGCTACAGTACTTTTGACTGCTACAATACTTTTGGCTGCTATAGTACATTCAATGCTATAGTGCCCGCTACGGTACCATGACTGTTGTAGTGTTTTCAGCTGCTACAGTGCCTACATCTACTATAGCTACGCCCACTCATTGTAGCTTTGACCACTGCTTCAGCCATGACTTCGACCATAGTTTCGACTACACCTTCGACCATGTCTTCGACCACAGCTTCGATTGCTCCTTCGACCAAGGCTTTGACTGTTCCTTTGATCATAGCTTCAACCACGGCTTCGACTACTCCTTCGACCACTTACAAATCATCAAGATTAATTCCAACAGTATCGCCATGGTTGTAATCATGAAGTTTGTTTATGTCTGATATGCAATATAACTATAGATTGCAGCCAGTTATATGCAGATTGCCACCTCTTATATGTGATGCAAAATTACTTTCGGTTACTCATGAAGTTACCATCCATATGGAATGAAGTTCATCCCATATAAATTTATCATCCTATGATGAAGTTACTATCATATGAAACCAAGTTATCATCCATTGTGAATGAAGTTACTATCGGTAGCAAGTGAAGTTACTACCGATGCTCACAGTACACATTGGGTAATAACTTTCCTCATAACAAGTAGTAACTTCACTAACAATAGGCAACAATTTTTCTCATGACCGAATCTACTTAATTATCACATGCATATAGCAATACAGTTGATGTGGAGACTTTTTATCTTGTTTACAAGCTAAAAAAAATCAGGTTTATTAAAACCCAACCCATTCTCCTCGCGCGAGAGCGCTCCACGCACCGCGCCTGCGTTCGCGCGGCGACGCGTGGCGAGCGCTGCCTTGCGGTCACGCCGAAGCTTGCTAGGAGCGGATCGCTATATCGACGATGGGTCTGTGTTGCGCGGTCCCGCGTGGCGGCGGGGGAGCAGCACGCGGGGTCCGCCTCTCCACGGTGGCGTGGCGCGGCGCGTGCCGCGCGCGCCCCATCCTCCAGCGCCACCGCGCAAGAGCTCGGGCGATGGGCCTTGTCCTCCGGACCCCATGCGCCGCCGATTGAGTGTAGAGGCGGCGTGTGGGGCTCGGCAAGGGCGTTTTGATCGGCGCGACGGCCGTCGGGAGAGGAGCGAGCGGCGGCGCAACCCATGCCTCTCTACACCGTACGAGATCTGCTTCGCTCTGGAGGCTGAGCCGTCGCATCGAACGATGCGATCGCGCTGCTCCCCGCCGTCTGCGCGCGCGCGGCGCTCTTCCTACCGATGGCCGATCTGTCCCGTCGGAGCAGTTCACGGCGGCCTGGCGCCCCGTTGGGCGGAGCACACGCGGCGCGCCATCATCCTCGATGTCGAGGTGAGTGGCTCCTCTCCCTATTTACCGCTCGCTCGGTTGGGAGCCCCTTTCCCCTCCCTTTTCCAAATCTTTGCGAGACACGGTGTTTGACCTCCGTTCCCCAACCACGATGGCTCAGGTGAACTGCTGACCGTCTCGGGCTTCGCCGTCTCTAGGTCCCGTGCTTGTGTCCATGTGATTTAGTAGGCTTCAACCTGCTCTGCAGACTATACATGAAAATAGATCGGACCTTTGTGCTCTGCCTTTCGTTTATGTGGCATCAGCTAGGGTTTTATGAGCTTATGTGATGAAAAAAACCTTTTGCTTTTAAAAAAGGGCATGTTCATAAGTTTGTGCAATAGTACATTTGTATCAGCTAGGGTTTTACGAGCTTATGTGATGAAAAAAACCTTTTGCTTTTAAAAAAGGGCATGTTCATAAGTTTGTGCAATAGTACATTTGTTCATTTTGTTAGCGCGACTTATTGTTTCGGGTCTGAAATTTTGAGCGTTTTGTGCTTGTGTCCATGCGATTTAGTAGGCTTCAACCTGCTCTGCAGACTGTACATGAAAATAGATCGGACCTTTGTGCTCTGCCTTTCGTTTATGTGGCATCAGCTAGGGTTTTATGAGCTTATGTGATGCAAAAAACCTTTTGCTGTTAAAAAAGGGCATGTTCATAAGTTTGTGCAATAGTACATTTGTTCATTTTGTTAGCGCGACTTATTGTTTCGGGTCTGAAATTTTGAGCGTTTTCCTTTGATGAGCTATTGTTTCTATATGGATGTTCGTTAGTCACTTTTCGTTGCAGAAAGAGGTGGTGACTACTCCTGCTTTCATGTTGATTCGGTCTTTTAATGTTGGATAGGCTCATTCTTTTGGTTCGGTGAAAAAGGGTGTTTTTTGGTATGATAGTTGGGAGAAAGTGTCAACTTTTATGAGTCAAAAGTATCATCGTTGGTATGATAATTGGGAGAAAGGAAGACTTATGAGTCAAAGTGTCATTATTGTATCCACAGTTTGATAATTAATGTGACATATGCTATATTTGTTCGATTCGCCTTTGGCTTGTGTTCTCCTATTTAGAAATCCATTGCTCCCTTCATCGAACTTCCAAGATCCTGTGAGAGCACTGTCGTATAATAGTTGTAATTGAATAGCTCTTACATTTTACATTTGTTGCCTTGGAATCCTTCTGCAGATCTCCTTCTTGTGATTCCCTTGGTTCCCGAGTGCAGATTCACGACTCTCGACCACATACATCATCTCTTCAGGATAGAAGGCGAGAAGAGGTTCTTGGTTCCGTGTATGGGAGATGTGTGCTATAATATCGCCGATTCTAACCTTTTTCGTTGCTCTTTCTTGATTGGATTTGAGATACGGTGCTAAAGAAGTATATGTATGAAGCATTAATGCAGTCATTGCGTGTTAGCTCACGAGATAATTTAGGCACGTAACTTCGGATCGAAGACTAATCTGACCGCTACTTTGTTTTTGCTATTGGGTTCGTGCATATATCAAATAGAAAGAGTTTGTAACATGTATTAGCCCTAGCTGTAGCTGCATGCATTTGTCTCTCTTTTTGCGATCAAATGATGTCTTATGCTTTGTCACGAGGAATATAGTTGCATCCAAAGATTTTTACATCAAAATTATATCTACCAAAATAAATAAATGAGGTTGTCGATTGCCGCCACACGACATTATATCTATGATAATGTCCCAAGTAAAATTTCATAGTTAAATTACAGTATTTCACATGTCACTTTTTCTATTTGCTGGCTTGTGTTTATAATTCGCTTTGTAGATAATTGCACATCTCATGCAGTTCTTTTGATTCCTTAGTCTGAATTGTAGATCCTTATTGTGTTAGAATGATGAAAGCACCATTAGTCTGGTTGCCTTGAGTACCATCAAAATGATTTAGTCTACATGGTGTCACTAATAAAGACTGTGTTACCCAGTTATTTTCCTCACATAAAATCCTTATGTTGCACATTGGGCTCTTTTTCAGGACAAGGTTTGATCACTAAGAAAGGATTCAAGGGCTCATTCGGCAATGTAGGGTCGTTTGCCAAGGTTAGTTGTTCATGGTGTTATGCAAATATTTTTAACACGGAAATTGCCCTATCCTTTTCTCGGATGACTTCGTCGTAATGGAAATTTCTTGGGTTAGACTTTTGCGCCTCTCTCAGCGCCTAGAGTTTGGTCGTGTGCTTGTTGAGAAGGCTGCGTGGGAAAGATGATAGTATGTGTATTGTTTAAGTTGTCCACTTATTTCTGTTATACTTTGGGGGGTGGATATGTAGTATGAACTGACATGTTCCTTTGGCAGTTGTCAGCGTTGCTTTTAGTTTTAGGAGTTAGTACTTACCTATGAACTACTTTGTGAGATAGGCCTAAGCTTGGCCAAACAAGCTCTAGATTGCTAGCGTTCTTTTTTAGCAAAATGTTCTCATTTAAGTAAGTGTACATTCTATATGTTGTTATTCCTTATATATTGTTTTGTTATGTCATAAGAAAACCTTTATAATATCTATTACTCCGCTATTTGCTAGCCCTTTTCTGTCGCATTTGAATTCCAGATGTTATCACAGTGAACATATTCCTTTGTACTAAAGCTTTCTTCCGCTTTAGGTGAAAGGTTGCAAGTTAGAACAAAAGGGAATAGTTATCCGCTTCACTATAGGGCATAGGTAACAGATGTTTCTTGTTACGCAAGCATATTTACGATTTAATCACCACTGGTATTGCATATTTTCTGCCAGAGCTTGTATATCATATCATTTGGATATGCTTTTCTCTTCTTTCTTAGAATGGACCAACTTCTTTACACCAAAGCTACAGATCCGTTGTTCGGATACTTACATAAGTCGGCCCATCGACATACCGAGCAAAGCATAATAGTATTACTGCAGGCATTCTTAAATATGTAGCTCTAAATAACAATTTTCGTCAAAATTTGCACTTAGACATGCATGAAATATCTTGCAAAGAGCTGATTTGGGCATTTATCTGCAGAACACCTCAAGTCCCTGAGTTCTGCTGATGATTTATTGTTGTGTTGCTTTATTAATCCATCCCAAGTCTACTTTTTCCTCCCCCCGATTTGACAAAAAAACATTCTCGATTCTTGTCTGAAGAGGCTTGGTTGTGCAATGGCTGATTCAACGAGACAGCTTGATTTAATTCACTCCCTCTTTCTATTAAAAACTCGGATGTTAGTTTTCATGTTGCTCCATGTTTTCATCCTTGTATGCTTCAAAATTCAATACTGGTTGTGCTGCTTTTTCTTTCCAGCCTTAACTGTCTCTATTTTGCCTTTTAAGTTTGATGATTGATAATGCAATACTGATTAAATACTTGTTGCAGGTCAAGACGTAAATGCTGGACACCCGTCTCCTACTAGCTGTTAACTCTTAAGTGCTGGAAGAGTAAGTTTCTTGTGCCTTGGTTTGAAACTTTGCCAAGTGTGATATGTGAGCAACTTTCCCAAATGTAGTCCTGAAAGCTTTCCCTGTGCACCCGTCTCCTACTAGCTGTTCCCAAGACGTAAATCCTGTTTTTCATGCTTTTGAAGTTGTATGTACCGTAGCCATCCCCAAATAAGTAATGTTGGATCTTTCTACTATCGTATAAGAAGATTAGCACACAATAGTAATCTACACTCAATGTGCAAAATGTATCGCATCACTATAAATTAAGATAGTTATGAAGTCACATATGAAGAAAACCAAATTACCTAAGTGTGCAGTGTAAATAAGTATTTCACTAGCATTACTGTACAGACTTTAAGCATAAGTTACAGACTTATGCAGCTTAATAGAATTCACCAAGCAATGGTCCAAATTCTAAAATTTGCCGATTTTGCTCTCCCTTGAACCTATGTGAAATTGGTCCGATTTTCTGCATGCTTCCGGCTACACTTGTACCTATTTGCTGTTTGTTAGTTCTGAAGAAGTCCTTAGTGCTTGCTTTTCCTTCAACCTATGTGAAATCTGTCCGATTTCCTACCTGCTTCCAGCTGTGAGTAGTTTCAGCATGTTGATAGTAGAAAATACTGTGTGATTTTGATTTCCCTTGCTCATGCATCAACAGCAGTTACAGTGACAACGGTTGTTTTCCCTCTTGGGTGGCTCTGATTAAACCCGTAGTCACGAAGTTCTCTGAGCTTTTTTGTTCTGATGCACCGTAGACTCATTTCTAGCTGATTTTCTAGAGTATGAAGTTCCTTGAAACCCAATCCAGAAATATCTTGTCCTATCAACTGCCTACAATCAATCACCAACCAAACGTTACAATATGTATGCCAATTGATAATCTGATATATATATATAGCAACATTTCCACGTCCTCTTAGCATGTTTGATCAGTTGTCAATAAGTGAAGGGTAGCATTATTTATTAGATGTTTATAGTTGTACCTTGTTAGGTTAATTGTTGTAGATTGGGCCTTCGTAGGCATGCAAGTATTAATGGTGTGTGGGTTGTGAGTTGTGATTGAAGCAAGCACAAACCAGAATGCCCAAAAAATAAATTAGCAGGCAAAAGAACAAATGATAATATCATAGCCGTTCTCCTTTCATGTGTACTCTGCTCCTTTAGAAGTTAATCGAATTGCATAAAAACTAAATGGCTTGGCGAGAAAGTTCACCAACCTTTTACATTTCTTTCGCTTGTGAAAATCGATGCCGCATAAACAAAGCATATCCCCATGGAATCGGTATAAATCATTTCTTATGCTTAAGTATTGTATCTTTCGCTTGTGGCGATGCTGCATACACTTGTGATTCTTTACAGTTGTATCTTTTGATGGTCTGTTCTTATTTAAACTACCTTTACTGTATCGCTACAATCATAGAATGTTGGCATTCAGTTCAGGCTATTTCTTCTGAGCTGGGTCATGTGTGTTCTTGATAGGTGTAATATTTTCACTTCTCTCTGGGTTTACACCATATTTGAGATCAAGCTACACCTGACATCTTTATGTTTGCCTTCCAGTCTTCAGGTGGACTTGTGTCTTAGTGTTCTTTTCTAGGTTTTGTTCATGTGGCAAAGATCATGCTTTTCTCTTCTTTGCTGATTTACTTTTGAGAGGCCACATGTCTTCTTCTCTGGTTTCAATATTTTGTTCTGCAACCTCTGTTTTTTTTCGCCCTTGTGCCTCTGTGGCTTCATACAGTTTGTAATCTTGGGTTTTTTCCTCTTTTGTATAGCTTTCAGCTGTTTTCTCTCTTCCTACAACCATCGTGCCCTAATGTGCTGTGTGTGCTAAAACTGCAGGTCCTCTGACAGAGCCTCAGTTTTCTTCTGGTGATCATGGAGTGGTCGTGGAGTGATCATGGAGGTGGGTTGGTAGACCCACATTTTTGAGACCACATCCAGGAACCTGGTATGTAGTGGGAGATATAGTGACATTGGTTGTGCATACATTTGTGATATCTTTTTTCCAGTAGCCTAAAACGTTTTGTTGTCCATTACTACAGCCTTGCTTCCTTCTCTTCTGTGCATCAACGGGATACTGTGAGGGTATGTGTGCCTTCTACGCTTATTGCATCTTTTTACTCTTACAATGATTATATGCTTTCCTTACCTCTCTCTAAGTGTACTTTCTTTACTTATCTATTCTGTGATGAGAAAATCTCTTAGTTCTTGCCCTCGCTTCTCAGTCCACAGGCTCCCTTCTTACCTTATCTTCTTCTTACCTTTCTAGATGTGCCTTCCCTTTACCTCTTCTTCTTCTTATCTTTCTCTGACATAAGTAGTTAGCATAAATAATGGTAGCCTGTTCTCTAACATTTCTGTAGATGTGGTTCTTTCACTTGTTCTGGTAGTTCTCATAGACAGAGAATATCTCTAGAGAGCCTCTTACTTCCTTCCTCTTCCTAGGCACCTCTCTTCTTAATCTGGTTATTGAATAGTGGTAGCTTATTCTCTGACATTTCTCTACATATGTTTATTTCACTTTTCGTTAGTGAAGGACATAAAGGAAAGATCCGTTCGTGCTATCCACTAACTGAGCTTGTTGTCGTGATTTCGTAAGAGGTGTGCGGTGCTTCTAGGTAAGTCTTCAGACTATTGCTAGATTTTTAAGAAGACTACAGGATTGCAATTGCATTTGACCTATTTTATAGGAAACCGTTGATGAGAGAAGATTTTTTGCTTTCTATTTTCAGTTATCTTGGAGTGATCAATTGTTGCTGCCCATTACTGTAGCCTTGCTTCCTCTCCTGTGTACGTCTACAGGGTGTTGTGAGGGTGCGTTTTTCTTCTCTGCTTGCTGCAGCTTTTTTACTCCTACAATGATTATATGCTTTAAGAGTGATTGATTGTGGATTCATGATTTTTTTGTTTAAGTATCTTCACCTTCTCATTTTTCATTAAGGTCTCTCCTGCAAAGACAATTGTTGTGACTTGTGAACATTGTGGGAGACTAAATAACCTACATTCTTTATGATGCTCTTAACAAGCGGTGACTCCGGTGAGCTGCAGCTTTTGTTTCTATTTTCTTTGGCTCGACGTTTTGCCTCCGACTCGGTGTTGATGCTTTTAAAATTGTTTAGGAGCTGGCCTTTCGTTTTGGTCGGTATCTCGCAGTGCGAGATAGACTGTTAGCTCATGAAACTCGCTCAATCCTGCTCGAATTTGTCTCAGAATCGTGGTTCCGTTCCGCTTAGTGAAAATGGAATAGGTTGCGATCTTGTCATCCTTATTCATATTCATTTATCTTGTTAATTCATGCATCGCTATCATTTGGGATTTATGAAGATTTTAAAAGCCATCCTTTTGTAAAACATAGCTAACTAAGACATGTGGATGTCACGGCTAACTAGAATTACAAATCTTGCCTTTCTCATAAACATAGTATTGGTTGTCTAGAACAGATTGTTAAATGATGTGTCCATTGCAGCTATATTTCCTCATTAAATTGATTGCACATGGGTGCAGCTCATTTCGGTCACTTACGATTGCAGAAAGGCGTCCTCCATCACCGCTTCTCGTGTCGGTGTTGAAGTTGTTGCTACCTTCTATTGTGTGCAGAGGAGCCAAGTTGCAAAGGTAAGTTTGGTCTTCCTGGTTTGTACAGTCGTGGACTGTTAGCATTGTTACATGCTTTAGAAGTAATAATGACTTTCCATGTGCTTTTCTAATCTGCTTCTTCTGCGTTCGTCTAGAAAGGGCCTGGGTGGTACATAGGTTTTCTAATCATGTTGTGATGATGGTTTTACGTTCATGTGCTGATCTATTCTTGAAATTGGTTGTAATTTATTGGCGTTGCGAAGTCTGGGTTTTGATGGCTGGTCCTCCGTGTGAGATCGTTGCGCGATGTCGTGAAAAAAGGAAAAGAAGGCACCTTGCGCTTTCCCAAGGTCTATAATGTTGCCATGCATAGTTTACTCGGCGTAGGGCGTCTACCTTGTCCTTAGCTAATTTGTGCTATTTTTGGAAACTGTGAGAAAATGCTTAGGTTTACTTAAGCGGCCTTTCTTTGCCACTAGCAATGAGCAACCGTGCATGGCTTGGCAGCGAACCATCCGAACAACCAGAACATCTAGCCACCCCGTGTGCTCCGAGTAACAAGTAAGTATACATTGGCCAATCGCGTCTTGTTGTAGGAGAAAAAACCGCACGTTGTTTATTAGTGGGTCCAACTTCACATTACACAGGAGTAAGTCCTTAATGGACTTTTCTCACGAGGTTGCTACCTCCAACAGCATCGTCGTCTCGCTAGGATACGCAGAGGAAACCATACTGCCGTTCGCGTGTGTTACCGATGGTGATTACCTACTGACCTTTAGTTTTTTCCTCTCACCTCTCACTGTGGTGATGTATGACGTTTTGCCCTTCGTTTGATTTTTTTGCATGACTGCCTGCAATGATCCAATAGATGTCATGCTTCCTCTTGATAGAGCGTATGTCGAGGCGTTAAAAGGTGTGTGCATGCCATTTTTTGGAACTTTATGTGGGTTTGATGGTTTGCTATGATTTATGCGTCACGTTATTTTCCTGTTATTGCATTGTAGATACCTACCCATACCGGTCGTACTATGGCGGGCCATCACACGAGTGTCCATACTGTGGAGCCGTCTTTTGGTTCCAGGAACGTGTCAAAAGTGCCTCTGTCATCACCAAGAGAAAAATAGTGTACAACCTTTGCTGTAAAGGAGGCAAAATCAACTTGAAACCCTACAAGAAACCTCCTGCCCCCTTAGCTGACCTATTGCGTTTTGATGGTGATGCACGTTCAAAGAGGTTTCTAAAGCAAATTCGATCTTACAATTCTCTGTTCGCATTCACCTCTTTAGGTGCTGCTATCGACAAGACGATAAACAATGGCACTGCACCTTATGTATTCAAGATTAATGGGGTAGTCCATCATCGGATAGGTACCTTGCTGCCACATCATGGTTCGCGACCCAAATTTGCACAGCTTTACATATACGACACTGAAAAAGAGACCGAAAATAGACTAAGCATATTTGAGGGTGATGACAACGCTCCTGATCAGCCTGACCCGGCGGTAGCAATGTCTCTATTAAGCATGTTAAATGAGCACAACCAACTTGTTAAGGCATTTCGCTACGCTAAAGAGCGCCTAGAACAAGAGGGTGATCAAAAAATAACGCTAAGATTGCTAGGCTGCAATACAAGACACGATGTTCAGTACAATTTACCCTCGAGCGGCGAGATTGCTGCTATAATTGTCGGTGACTACTCAACCGATGAGTACACTTACGATGTCCTTGTGCAGGACAGAGAGTGCGGACTAAGACGTGTTTCTTGCTTGCACCCATCTTATATGGCTTTGCAGTACCCGTTACTATTTCCTTACGGTGAGCATGGCTACCATCTTGGTATTAAATACTCGGACATTGAAAATAGCGACGGGACAGGCCGTAAATATGTCACGATGCTTGAATTTGTTAGACATCACATGCACTACATATTAAATGAGGCGAATCCATTCACTTGCTATGGCAGGTTAAGTGACCAGATAGACGTCGATGCGTACTCAACGATCGAAGGGTCAAGACTAAAGTTCATAGCAGACCACCAAAAAGAACTACGATCCGAAACGGTACAAGGAATAGCCGATGCCATTGATAAAGGTCTTATAAATGCCGATTCAGTTGGTGGTAGGGTAATCGTGCCAGACTGGCGGCAGGAGGTACCATGTAATGAATTACCAAGACGCGATGGCCATATGCAGGGTCTATGGCCCTCCTGACCTTTTTGTGACTTTCACATGTAACACTAAATGGAAAGAAATAGCAGATGCACTGTGCTTTGAGCCTGGGCAACAACCGTGCGATCGTTCTGACTTGATAGTCCGTGTTTTCCATATGAAAGTCGATGAATTCATAGCCGACATTAGAGAGGGCAGCACGTTTGGTCCTGTCCTTGCAGGTGAGACGTAGTATATGCTGCTGATACGTGCTGGCTTCTATATTTATTGTTAATGAGTCTTACACTAGCCCTTCCATGTGCAGTTCTATACACCGTTGAGTTCCAGAAGCGTGGCCTGCCGCACATACATTGCCTTGTGTGGTCGGGTCGCCAATGGTTCGAATTCAATCTCGCATCGTCGATAGTTTGATTTGTGCAGAGATCCTAGCATCAATGACGACCCCTAGGATATGCTTTGGTTGATGAGTTCATGATACATGGCCCGTGCGGTGATCACAACAAGAAATGTCCATGTATGAAAGATAACAAGTGCTCGAAAAAATTTCCTAAGTCGTTTCAGGATGAAACTATCATGGATGACTTTGGGTTCGCTATTTACGCAGCGAAGGGATGATGGTAGACACGCTTGTAAAAACAAAGTGTCATATTGGATAACAGAATGTTGTTCCATACAATATGCGCTTGCTAAAGAAATACAATGCACATATCAATGTCGAGTGGTGTAACAAATCAAACATGATTAAATATCTGTTTAAATATGTTACGAAGGAAGCGGCGAGCTAAGATTTATTTTGAAATTACCGCAAGGACATCCAATGCATCTCCTCGCCCTCAGTTGGCTCCAAAAAATGAAATCCAAGAATACGTTGATGCTAGATTTCTTTCTTCGTGCGAAGCCCTATGGCGTGCTTTTGAGTTTGACATTCACTTTAGGATACCTCCGGTGGAGCGACTAGCCGTACATCTTCCTGGCATGAACCATGTGCGATATGAACTCGGTGCTAACCTAGAAGCGTTGCTCGCTAGCCTGCAGACAAAGTGCACGATGTTGATCTGCGTGGTTCAAGCAAATTCAAAACATGAAGTAGCTAGACACCTAACATATTGTGACTTCCCAAAAGAATGGTCTTGGGATGCTTCTGGGAGATGTTGGCGAAAGAGAACACCTTGCGCTAAAATTGGTCGTATGTACTATGTTCATCCAGCTGTTGGTGAGCTATATTACCTACGCATGCTTCTAATGATAGTTAAAGGCGCAAAGAATTATCTTCGACGTGAGAACCTTTAACAATAAAGTATACACTACTTTTCGAGACACTTGTGAAGCACGTGGTTTACTTGAGGCGATAATGAGTGGCATCTTCGCTTGATGAGGCGATAGTATCGCATCGGCATATCACCGAGGCGCTTATTTGTCACCGTGGTGCTTTTCGCTCATTGGTAATGTTCGCGCTTTGTTTGATAAATATTGGCTTTACTTTACGATGACATACACCGTAGACTTAGAGATGAACTTCGAACCCATACTATGTTGTTCCACATGAGCGGTGATGGCTTTGCTTATACGTAAACTCACGAATGTTTTTGCGAACAGCGGCGGAAACATAGGTGACTACAACCTGCCAACGTTGACGCCACAGTGTGTTAGCATAAGCGATAACAGGCTGATTAATGATGAACTTGACCCTGAACCCTTGATGTTGTCCATGCATGCCGCATCTTTAGTCTCGAAGCTGAATGCTGACCAAAAAAATGTATTTGATATAATAACAAACCGTGTTCTTCGTGGGTCTCCTGGCTTTTTCTTTGTCTGTGGGCATGGCGGTACTGGTAAAACATTTTTATGGAATGCTATAACTGCGAGTTTACGTGCGAGCGAGAAAATAGTGCTTGCGGTAGCATCATCCGTGTAGCATCTTAGCTATTGCCAAGAGGACGATCTGCGACTCGAGATTTAAGATACCTTTCGACATAACAGAGGCTGGGACATGTAGTGTGAAAAGGGGTACTATGCTTGCCGAGCTTATACAAAGTTGCTGCCCTAATTATATGGGATGAAGCCCGATGATGCATCGACGCCGCTTTGAGGCTTTGGACGAACTATGCGAGATATTCTTTCTGAACATGATCCTAGGAATACGATCCTACCATTTGGTGGAAAGCCCGTTGTTCTCGGAGGCGATTTCCGACAGATTTTACCTGTTGTACGCAAAGGCTCACGGTCCTCCATTGTTAGTGCGTCTATTACGAATTCTAAGTTGTGGCAGCATGTTGCCCTTCTAAGATTACGCACGAACATGCGACTTCTTAACCCGTCCTTACAAGGGGACGAGCGTGACGAACTTGAGAAATTTAGCAAATGGGTCTTAGCCATTGGTGACGGTGCTATCCCTACTATAAAAAGGGGGAGGAGCGTGAGCCTTCTTGGGTGACAATTCCTGACGATTTGTTGATTCGTACTACTGGTGATAAAATTGCTGCTCTTGTGTCTGAGGTGTACCCAAACTTCTTGGAAAATCACCAAAGTTCTGTATATTTAGCCTCACGTGCCATTGTCTGCCCAACTAATGTGACATTGTGAGCTAAATACATATATTGTCTCGATGCTTCACGGAGACAAGTGTACACTACCTAAGTCTGCGACACAATATCGAAATCGTCGAACACATACTAGATTTTGATTTGCTCTACCCGTGGAATTCCTAAATTCCATTGATGCAAACAATTTCCCTGTCATAGGCTTGTGCTAAAAAAGGTGTTGTAGTAATGCTCTTGCGAAACCTCAATCAAAATATGGGCCTTTGTAATGGCACAAGGCTAATTGTTATCGAACTTGGGGCGTTTGCTGCAAGTGCATGATACTAACAGCTCTAATGTTGGTGAGAAAGTCCTTATACCAAGGATTGTCCTTAACACGACGGATGTCAAATGACCCTTCACGCTGCAGAAAAGCAGTTTCGGTGCGAATATGCTATGCAATGACAATAAACAAGAGCCAAGGCGGACTCTATCAAGGGTTGGACTTTACCTCAAGAAACCTGTCTTTACACATGGACAACTTTATGTTCTTTGTTTCAAGATCGACGTCTAGAGGTGGCCTTAGGATTTTAATTGAAAACGATGATGGCTCGTGTGGTTCATGCACTTAACGTAGTTTACAGAGAGGTCCTTGATGCCGTACACGCGGCATCAGCCTAGGGATCTTGCCGTACGATGCATTTTTGCTCTGACCATATCCTTGCTTATATATAAGACTTCAGAACGCATTGGCTGATCACTTTTTTAAGTTTTTTGGCATTTGGTCTGATGAAACTACTTGATGCATGTGATGTCTTTTGATCTAAGGTGTTTCCATTTTTTATCTAAACCCTTTACAACCCGTTAACTGATATGACCTTTCAGTAATGTCTGTTCTAATGATTCCATGTTTCTTTCTATATTTGCAGATGGGAGACGTACTGATTCCCACCCTTATGATTGGAGACTGCAGTGAGCACATATGTGTGCGTGTCTCTAGGTTTTGGGACTTTTTTGATCCTCATGATGAAACAAAGTTGCTACACACTGATCTGGTGCTGATTGATGAAGAGGTATCTATTGTCCTTAAGAACAGATTGTGGGTTTTCTTTCCTTTGTTGGAATATTTTTATAATGTTATTGAATTAACCATGCACCCAAAATTTGAAAGAAAAAAAGAGAGTTCTTGATTTGACTATGATTCAACCATTGGGCCTAAGATTGAATGTTACCTGCCACCAAAGAAAGGTTATTTTCTTGTTTATTAGGTGGTGTGTCTGGAATACCGTGTTGTGGAATGGTGATGCTTGCTTATTACAGTAATGTTTAGGATCGACCGTCTTTGGTTCTAAAACTGCTTTTTGGACAGGGAAACAGCGTCCACGCGCAGATGTACCCGCGTTTGGATGAGCAGTTCAAGCCTCTGATAAAGGAAGGTGGCGTTTACAACATCTCATATTTCCGAGTCAAGAAATCCAACAAGTACAAGCCAGTGCCAAATGACATCATGATCATCTTTACAAGGTGGACTTTAGTAGAGGAGGTTGTTGAAATCCCACCTGCTTTTCCCATGTGTACCTACTCCCTTGCTCCCATGGAGCAGCTCCAGTCACGTGTTGACTGCAATGATTCCTTCACAGGTAAACTATTGAACACAGAAATTTAGCATCCCAGAAAGCATTTGACACTTGCTTATATGTTACCGTTACCCAAATTAGATGTCATCGGAGTGGTCACCATGATCTCAAATGTTTCAACGCTACAGGCAAGGTCGCGGCAGGGAGATAGCTTGAAAAGAACTATCACCATAGGCAACGTGGGGTTAGTTATGCATGCCTATCGTTCATGATATGTTTTTTTTGTTTGCCTGTACAATAGTAGTGTCTGTTTGATAGCTTATCTATGGTAGTGCTCTTTGAAAACTATTCTAACTTGCATTTGATTGCACTGAAACAACAGCAATGCTACAGTTGATATTGTGCTTTGGGGTGAGCGGGCTACATCGTTCCCAGGCGAACAGGTGTACACGGATGGTCAGACTTCTCCACAAGTTGTGATATTTGTTGGCACTCTTGTCAAGCGCTTTGCAGGTATGTCTGTTATGCTATTGTGCATCGAATGCTACCAGAAGCCTAGACCTAATGCCTGCTGTTTCAGACAAGGTATCGCTAACAGGCGGTTCAGCATGCAAATGGTACCTAAATCCTGAGGTCCCTGAAGCAAACAGCCTTATGGCCAGGTAATATATTGGTCTAAATATTTGGTACCCACATGTGCTAGCCATCTTTTCCTGCATTTTAACGAATGATTTCTCTGCTCGCTAACCTAATTAGAGTGAGAAACATGCATGAGCCAATTAAATGGAACGAACACATGACTTCAAGAGAACCCAAAGCTGCTGCTGAACCAAAAAAGGTCTCTGATATCAAGTACCTTCACCCTTTCAAAAATAAGGTATGTTTTTGTTACAGTATTCCATACCTCTACTATATCCATGAATATCGATGGTTGCTTACTTTCACTGCATCTTTTACAGAAAAAAGAGTTCCTTGTCACGTTGATGCATTTAAAGATCGACAATTCATGGTGGTACAACTCCTGCAACAAGTGTCTCAGAACAGCAAAGCCTCATGGTGACTCATACAGATGCACTGGTCATGACTGTGGTATCATTGGTGCACCTACCCAAAGGTCAGACAATGTTTGTGATAAGGGCAAATGTGATTAGTACATTAAACTTGCCTATAGTTGCATTCTAGGCTTAGATATTGCTTTGGTAGTTACATTTTTATTTTTGGTTCAAAGGATTTTATGACAGATCAATCGTATGTATAGCGATAGATCAGAACTTGTAAACTAGACAGAAAAAATTTGCAACGTCACGCAGAGCTTTAGCATCTTTCTCTGCACAATTGCCTCCGTGCTTTTCGTATGGATTGGCCTTTTGCTATTTCCTTCCCATCGTATCATGTACAATGATTAAGTTGGAAGTTGTAAAAGAGAATGCGCTTTCCCCATCTATAACATAATGCATCCCAGCTTTCTTTATTTAATGGCCATACTATTTTTAGCCGATTCGCCAGTTTCATTTAGCAAAGCTGAATTATCATCCATACAAAGACTTCCATAGTTCCATTCTAATTTATTCATCTCCTTAGGAAAACAGTTCAAGAACAGAGGATTATAAGCGAAGTAGTTTGTAGCTTCGGCAATGAGTTGATAAGGGCCGCAAGGTTGCTTGTGGCATTCTTGAAAAATTTGTGAGCCTTTCATTTTTCATCGGTTGGATGGAATATCAAATTTTGCAAATTGTTTGACACCATTGTTGTCGAATCTGAGCTTAGCATGTGACTTGAGATCTTATTTGAAAATATGTATGGTCTCATGAGTTCCTTATTGATTAGAAGAATCATGGGCGAAATGTCGCATAGAGCTTTCACAATCTTTGGTTATATTTGTATGTCCTAGAGGACTACCACCGATTGGGGTTGGGTTACTTTTGTGTGCCTCAATGAATTATCTCGAGCATGAACTTTGATACATTTAGACTTGAGTCCAGAATTTTGAAATTGGGCATATACTATAGTATTTTACTTTTATAGATTACCATTACCTGCACTCAGTGCTAAAACCAGTATTCTTTGTCTCGCCTAGAGATTGTTTGTCTGGTATATTTTACAAGAGAAGATAGTTGTTGTTTTGGTTTCTTTGAAGCAACAAATTCCACCTAACAAACACCTATTAATTGCATATTAGTTGTGGTATTTGACAGATGGATACACCATTACTAGGGAAAGCCAAAATGTGTTAGAAAATAAGGCATTTAGTCCGTTGGTCTATGTGCATGGATCGAAAATGACATGTATAAATGAGAATGGAGGGAGTATTTTGGCAGACCAAAAGAATAAATACTGTAGCGCGCTGCTGTATTTAGACTCATATGCTCGTTTAAAAGAAGTAATGTGGTCTAAAAGACGACATATTTCTTGCAATGGCTGATTGTACTGTTCCGTTTCCTTTCTGTTAATTTGTTATATTTATGAACTTAGTGCCCTAAGAGGAAATATTGGCAGTAATATTCATATGATTATATGTTGAAGCATAGAAGTTTTGTTCTAACCTACTCTCCATCTATTATAGGATAAAATGGATGAAACTAAGTCCTAGATAAATCATCTTGATAGTGGCCCTCTAATAGTAGTTTTCTTGGAATTTGACTTGTTCCAGAATTTCCGTTCTTCCTAGGATAGACTCCCTGGTAGCTCAATGAATTATCTGAGCATGAACTTTGATACATTTAGACTTGAGTCCGAATTTTGAAATTGGGCATATACTATAGTATTTTACTTTTATAGATTACCATTGCTGCACTCAATGCTAAATCCGTATTCTTTGTACCGCCTAGAGATTGTTTGTCTGGTATATTTTACAAGAGAAGATAGTTGTTGTTTTGGTATATTTTACAAGAGAAGATTGTACTATTCCGTTTCCTTTTGTTAATTTGTTATATTTATGAACTTAGTGCCCTAAGAGGAAATATTGGCGTAATATTCAGATGATTATATGTTGAAGCACGAAGTTTTGTTCTAACCTACTCTCCATCTATTATAGGTACAAACTGTGCATTGTTCTTTGGAGATGAAACGGGTGATCTTGAATTTATTCTCTTTGGACGGACAGCCCAACGCCTCACAAAGAAGACAGTTGATACTCTCATCGCCGATAATCCGCGTGGTTTCATTCCGATGAGATCACGAGGCTCCTAGAGAAGGTTTACTTATGGAATGTTAGCTTCACGAAAACACAATAGGTTACGGCAATGTGCGCTGTGTTAATGCGGTCATTGGAGAAATAGATGCTACCAATGCTCTTCTTCCAAATGACACTGCAGGATCACGTCATCGTCGCACATGCTCTCTCAAGGTGCAAGCAGCAGCATGCAAAACACTCCTCAGAAAAGTGCCCCTTAGCTTTGCCTTCGCCACCTACTACTTCGGAGGCTAGCCACGCTTCAAGCACTACGCCGAGTAAAGCAACTCTTCTCACCCATGAACCACCATTGACACCACAGAGTACCATAGACACTGCTAAGGATAAGGTAAATTGTTTCAATAAAAACCAGTAATTTACACATTCATTTTGCAGACAAAAAAATAATTTATCCATATGTGTACCATATATCTTGCCTTCCTCTAACACTATTATACACTGTTTATACCTCTCCACAGAAAGGTCAAGACCTGGCTTTACTCCAGACAGGGAAAAATTCAGCGCCTATTAGTGTTTTGGCAGCGCTTACAGAGCCACCAACAACGCCACAGGCCAGCGGTGGTGTCAATGTGCTTAAGGTAGGGTTTACTCCTAAGACCATTCCTTTTCTTTTTGAACCTGCAATATTGGATAGTTTGAACCTGCAACCCCTTGGAGATTCTTATTGATTTGTGGAACTGATGATTCATCAAGTTTCCCCATCTTAGGGCCTTCTCAGAGTGGGAAACTGCAAAATAACATAATAAAGCAATTACCAGCCTTTCGTAATTCAAAGATGTGTAGAATATTAAATGCCACACTCATTTAGCTTTTAAAGCTTAAGTTTTCAACTTTTGATTGAAATCAACTAAGTCTCAAAATCTCAATAAGACATTTGACACATTTTATATTCAGTTCTACAACACGTTTTGATTTGCTGAACCTCTGTAAACTTCAAGTATATGAGAAGTTGAACATGTCTGCAATGTCTTATCCATACTCCAATGTCTCTGGACATGTGCTCTATTAGTAGGATCCATGGTACCATGGTAGTGTGATGCTTTGTGTCCACATTCCTGAGGAGAAAAAACTGTACTAATTTGTTGCTTGCTGTTAGTCTTAGATAAACTAGATCTTGTGCATGTACCGTATTTTTTCTTACTGATATCACTACAATCATAGAATGTTGGCATTCAGTTCAAGCTATTTCTTCTGTTGTTTTGGGCAACATTCAGTCCGAGCTGGGTCATGTGTGTTCTTGATAGGTGTAATATTTTCACTTCTCTCTGGCTTTACACCATATTTGAGATCAAACTACACCTAACATCTTTATGTTTGCCTTCCAGTCTTCAGGTGGACTTGTGTCTTAGTGTTCTTTCCTAGGTTTTGTTCATGTGGCAAAGATCATGCTTTTCTCTTTCGTAGAACATTGAATAGAACATTGTCTGTTCCTTTTCACTTATTTCACTTAGTTGTGTCACGTAATCATGCTTCATACCATTATCAGCTTGTGGTTCATATACCATGGGTGCAGCTATAGGAAACTATCGCATGATAATACTGATAGTCGAATAGAACTGAGTGGCTCTTGCTCTGAATAAGTTGTCCGCATATCATAATTCAATCCATAGCGGTTCAATAAATAGTACAAGAGAAGCATGGGCTTCAGATAGTAATGTTTTAGTGCAAGCAGCTAACCAACAGCACATATATATTGTAAAGATGAATTGTAAATCATTATGGTAAGCATATTTTGAGAGACCAACTAATCCCCCAAAAAAAACAAGCGATAACTGATTAAAAAAACCCATGGTTAAAGCCTTGCACTGCAAAGCCACTCCCAGATTGTTTGTGCATCATCAGTCTTAATGCCAAACTGTATTAAGATGAAACCCAATGTGTATTAGGAAACATGTTAGATTCCATCAAGAACATATTAAAGGCACCTTCTGCAGTAGATTCTGTGCATATTTCCTTCTACATATGATGGCTCAGAGTAACTACTCATTTCCTACAGAACAGAGCCTATTTGTTTACTGTGTTTCCTAGATGGTTTTACTAACATGGTCCTTTTTCCTTGCCCCGCTTCACCATAGCCTCACGATGATGTTGATTTTGGAGATTCAACGAAGACTCGAGGAGCATGACAGAAAGAGGTTAGACCCACGACAATGCATTTCTTTGCTTTGTTTTCTACCCCAAATCAGATCCACCCTTATATATACATACATGACATAACAACTCGCTTATAGGTCTCGCCCAACGCCTAAAAAATACTGCAAAGAAGCTCTTCAAAGATGATATCGCTAGAGATGATGATGGTGATGCTTGTGCAGATGACCCTGCCAAGCCTAGGTGCTTTCTTGCTGCCTACGCTCTCATGCTTGATATAGAATAGCATCATTTGTATTTCCTTACTCACAAAAGCCCTTTTCCTTTACAGGGCACCAAAAGATTCTTAGGCACAGGAGGGCTCAGGACTTTTGCGTCTACCAGCTGCAGCAAGATGTGTGTGTTTGTAATCACCGATCGCCTTTGCTTGGCATCCGACGTGGTGTCATGAACTTACTCTTGTTCTAATCGATGGATGTTATATTTTGGAACCTCATGGCGCAAAGTGTCTTTGTTTGCTTCTGATTTAGTTTTTAGCATTATGGAACTACTTTAGTCTTTTCAATGTTCATTTGGATCAGTATTCTAAACTACCATCTCTATGTTTGGTAGTGACGAATTCTGATCGTAGCATGTAACGTATGTCAACCCTGTGGACTGCAAGGGTTGTGCATACACTGCCCAACTATGTATCTGCTTGTTTCTGTGTGCTATAAAATGTGTGGGCACTATCTACGTAATTTGTTATGCCTTCTTTTAGACCCTGCTCCTTAAATAAGGATGACTGGTGCACAAAAGGACCCTGCTACACTGCTGATATCTGAGTATCAGGAAGGGTTGCTAAAGGTGGGTAAATATCTAGCACGTTATGTTGCTGTGCGGTAGAGGAGATTGTCACTTGCAGCTAAACTCCAGTCAGAAGACCGGTTTATGGATGTTGAAGATGATAACATTTCAGAAGTCAGCACTAGCTTCAGCGAAATGAGTGCTATACGACGAGGTATGACATTCTACCATTTTAAGCTGCACAGCCCTTAAGCTGCACTACCACACATAGAATTACTACAAGAATGTACAAAGGGTTTAACATGATGTTTTTATTTTTAGACATTCTTCTGTTCTAAGTATGCCTATTCTAAAGTAGATATACATTTGCAGGTCCTTCCTCCAGTGCCTAAGATTGAAATACAGTTGGGACCACATCATAGGGCTCTCCCAGTGGGAACAATTTCAGCTGTAAGTCTTATATTCAACTACTTTTCCGCCAAACTTTTGTTTTCATTTATGAGCAGAAAAACTGCATTCATTCTTGTTTTCAGCACTTTATAAATACCAGTTCTTTTTTTTGACATCTTGTGAAAATTCAATCAGTTCCCGTTATATGTGTATGTGTTAAAAGCAGTAGATAGTTTGTATAGAAGAACTAGAAATCTATTGAACTTGTATCCACTAAGATATTTTTGTACTGTATTAGTAGCTCATGCTGAAATGTATATATGTCTGTATGGTAGTGGCTATATGTTTCGTATACTGCAGCTATCATTTTCTGTAGCATACTTCTTCAGTGTGGTGTTTGAGATTTTTAATAAATGGTGCTTCTCATTTAGTCCTAGACTGATGAAATACACAGTATATTTCCTATGGGACACATATCCTGACTGTTTTCCTGTTTGCTGCCCATCCAGATCATGGGTGAGAGAGTGATCGTTGAAGGGTCAGTGCAACGCAATCCCCTGAATGAGGGTTCTATACTCTGGATAACTGAAAGCAGGACACCACTTGGTGTTGTTGATGAATTATTTGGACCCGTAAAAAACCCTTACTATCTTGTGCGGTACAACTCTGAGGAAGAAGTGCCTGCTGGTATCAGTGCAGGAACTGCTGTCTCTTTTGTTACGGAGTTTGCAGATCACATTCTAAATATGAAGGAGCTATACTCCAAAGGCTATGATTCATCAGGAGACCATGACAAGGACCAAAGTGATGAACCTGAATTCTCTGATGACGAGAAGGAGGCTGAGTACAAAAGATCATTGCGGCTGGCAAAAAGGCAGACTGATAGGCAGCATGAGTCTAAGAAACCTTCTGGTGATAAGAAAAGGGCACAGCCCAGGGGTGCTGGATTTCGAAAGGACATGCCACCTAGGATCTGTGATGCACCAACACCAGGTCACCAATCACCACCTCATTTTCACCGCCCTGATATGTCTCCTGTGGTTGCTGACAATGGGACACGTCCGTTGGGGCCTCAAAACTTTCCTACGAGTGCACCAACAATGCTGCCACCAGTTCCAGTGAATCCTGCTATACCATCAGCCGTTCAGCTTGCAAATCAGATGGGCGGTTGCTTCATCAATCCATCACAGCAGTTCTTACCGCAGCAGCCAAATGTGGTTTGGCCTGGCAGGCCTCCACCTCCACTGCATCCGAACATGGGGGTTGAAGGAGCTGCTTTTGCAGCTACTATTATGCAGAACATACTTATTGGAGCCAACCATTACCACGCACATAAGTATCATGCTAAACATCTACTTATGTTGACTGCATTATGTCATAGCAATTGAATTAATTTCTGCAATTGATGATATAGCAAGGCGCGCAAAGCGCGCCCGATTTTCTAGTATAATAACTCCTTCATGGAACATCTGATCTGCGATTTGTTTACGCTATTGTGTTCAAAATTATGAGCTTAATAAAACAAGATCCATGTTGAATATGTTTTGACGCTGCGAAGTTCATATTTTTTATACTAGTCACAAGTAAGTAACTTCATGTTTATCTGATGGTAACTTTATGTGTAATAATTACTGCCAAATCAACACAGCTTGCACCAGGAAGCCAGGCAACAGGGCCTGATTTCAAACACAATGGCACACACTGTTGAATAGCGCTACCAAAACATATTCAACATGGATCTTATTTTATTAAGCTCATAATTTCAAACATAATGGTACAAATGGATCGCAGATCAGACTTTCCATAAGAGAGTTATTGTATTTTTTAGCTTGTAAACAAGATAAAAAGTCCCCACATCAACTATACTGCTGCATGAAGTAGATTCGATCGTGAGGAAAGTTACTGCCTATTATGAGGAGAGGAAAGCTATTATCTACTGTGTACTGTGAGCATTCAGCAATAACTTCACTCTCTACCAATAGAAACTTCATTCACAATGAATGATAACTTGATTGCATATGATAGTAACTACACCATGGGATGATAACTTCATGCGTAACCGAAAGTAACTTTCTGAAATAGGGTAGGTTGGTGGGGCTTCACTTTAATACCAGTAGAAAAGCCACTAAACAGTACAGAGCCTACCCTCAGATCAAAATGCACTTGAGGCTAACATCCACATGAGAGGGTTTAAGCAAGGGCAATTATGGTATTTCATAAAACTAGGAAAGAGAGGGCTGGCAAGCCATGCCCCTTTTAAAGCTAAAATCCCACCCCCATTCCCATTTGGTTTTCTCAATCAAGACAGCAAAAGAACCAGCACCCTGTAGCCCTTCCCCATTGGCCAAGGCAAGGGCCTAAGCCAAAGAACACACCACCCCATAGCCACATAGAGAGAAAGGTGAGGAAGAGCGAACTGGAGGAGAGGAAGCAAGGGGAAGAGGAAGACGAAAGCGAGGAGTGAGGAACATGAATGGCATCCCTGGGGTAACCACGATAGCAAGACGACACCGTTTGGCAGCAACCAGAGGAGACCGTCCACGACCACCGGGAACCCCGACCTTCATCAACAACCACATCCTCTTCTAGCCGACACACCAGTAGGTTCCATCACCTTACCCTTGGCTCACAACCTCGGCATAGCATGTTCACAGCACATCACACCTAGCATAGAAGGTAGAAAGAGGGAGAAGGGGATAGGATGTACCTTAGGTGAGCTGGGTAGGGGCCATAGAAGCCGAGCAACGGCCGAGGCCGGCTGACCCATGGTGTCGATCTAGGAGTTGGCCATGCGCACGAGTAGGGGTTGAGTGGAGCTAGAGGCGCAAGGGGAAGTTGGCATGGTGCTCGCTGGTGCCACATCAGTGGCTGGCGGTGCAACTGGGAGCCGGGCTGCATGCATGCAAAGGAGTCGAGTGAGGGAGCCACACGGGGCATTGGAGGAGGAGCTCGCCAGTGTTGTGCTGACAACCAGCGATGGGTTGGATCGGCCGAAGCTAAGTCGCACAGACGGTAACACAGCCGAGGTTGGGTAGAACCAAGGAAAAAAAAGGTGGTGAGCATGGCCAGCGGTGGCCTGGGCTAGAGGGAGAGGAGAGGCAGAGTGGCCGGAGGTAGGAGTAGCACCGGGCTCCTGACCGGCTACGTGCTATGGTTGGCGAGCCTGAAGGAAGACCGAGAGGGTGGTAGCTGGATCTGGCCCTAGCCGGTCGAATCTAGAGGAGGAAGTGAGTGGGAGAGAAGGGGAAGGCTAGAGCATGCGGAAGCCGACCAGCGGTGATCTCGGGGCCAGCATGCCCAAGCTTGGTCGTGCGCCGCTGCATTGCCTAGGAGGAGCCAAGCCATTCGGCCGAACTAAAATGAGGGGGAGAGAGAGAGAAAGAAAAGAGAGAGAAGAGATGAGCCGAATGAAAAAAAGAGAAGGGAAAGGAAGAGAAAAGGAAAGAGGAGAAAAAGAAAAAAAAGGGATTTGGTACCTATGCATCAAGTCCTTAACCCTAGACATTTTTATGCCAACAACGGGTCTTACGCGTAGAGTCGATGCCATTCATTTAAACGCATGTATCGCTAGAGTATTCTGAGTCAGGTTAACTGCCTGTTCAGGTGGAGGTCCGGGATTGACGCTATCTGCACGTCGCTCTGCTCGATTAATAGGCAAGTGCATGGTAAAATGGTAAATTCAGATAGTGATCATTGTTAGATGGATGTTGGTGCATTAATTACCATGCTATGGTGAATGGACTATTTCTAGATACATGTTAAGGAATGAAGAATAATGGTTATTGAAGCATGACATGTTAATATACTTAAATGGAGAGTGTGCATTGCATAGGTTCATGTCATGAAAATAAATAGTTTTGTGGTATCATTGGTTTACTTTGTGTGGACGCTCTACGGGAGTGGAGACTAAGGTTCCCGTATGAAAATGATGGGCTATTGAGGTCCCCGTATGAAAAAGAACCGGCGTGTGATCCCCACATGGAAATAGGGCGGGCTTGGGTGAGCATCGACGGGTGCTCGTTCTGCTATATCGGTATAGGCTGAATAGATAAGAGAGAAGTGCAGGTGCATACGCGATCGCATTATGACAGAGAACATGTGTAAATGTATAATAAGTGGTTGGTAAAAAATGGAGAGAGATTAAATGAAAATAAGTGGTTAATGAGATTGTGATGGCTATTGATTGATACATATACCTGTTATTTCCTGTTTTACTTTGTACTTGTTGAGTCTTTGGACTCATTCTTGCTTTGTTATTTTTTTAGGTGATCAGTAAAAACATCATGCAGGGGCGGAAGTAGCACATGAATAACTTCACGTACTTGTGGCACTACATGTACCAACTTTTGTTAGACTGTTTAGACTCTATTGGTATGTTTTGGTAGTTAGAGTCAAAATGGTATGACATGTATTCAGTCCCTGCAATATGAATAAACTGATGTTTGCTTAAAATTAGTAGCAATTGTTGAAAAAGGTAAGAAATTTGCAATGATGGTAGTACTCTAGACCCAGAGGATGGGCGAGGTGTTACATTTACCATGGGGATGATAACTTCATTCTATATGGATGATAAGTTGATAACTTCATGTGTAATCGAACGTAACTGCAACATCACAGATGATAAATTGATGTACATTTGATAGCAATTTTACTATAACTAACAAACGCCAGTAACTGAACATGAGGTAGCATGGTAAAGTGGTTGGCTGGTTGGGTTAATTAGGGAATGCGCGCTTATTTTACACCTGCGCGCTGGTTAGTAATTATATATACATATGTATATATACATATACATACATACATACATACACACATACACACATACATACATACATACATACATACATACATACATACATACATACACACATACATACATATATACATACACATACATACACACACATACACACTAAGAACAAAACATTCATCGCGGCAACAATCGTGGAGAAACAAGATTGTATCACGATGCAACTTGTGCTGCCTCTCTTTACTCAGTATAGAGTTGTAGAATCCGACTGTAATAGAACCACATGATGGAAGAAGATCCACATGATACTAGCAACTAGGCTATATTGAGCTCTAGAAAAGCCCTTGATCATTACCACTTTACCGGTAAGTAACCGCAATGTCTCTGAATATGTGATTTCAAATACCTTTCTACTCGCATTGCTCCCAAAAGTTGCGTGTGCTAGCTAGCCAAGCAGAACGGCCGTGTTGAATGAAACTGATCCAGGAAATTATCGCATCTGTACCGGGCCAATTGTGTATGCCAAATGGGCTCAGCAACGGTGTCTAGCCGCGTCACCGCCA
This sequence comes from Dendrocalamus sinicus, assembly GCA_036346575.1. Taxonomy (NCBI): domain Eukaryota; kingdom Viridiplantae; phylum Streptophyta; class Magnoliopsida; order Poales; family Poaceae; genus Dendrocalamus; species Dendrocalamus sinicus. The sequence continues at coordinate 22,026,704 of CM070646.1, read as the reverse complement.
TCGTGGCCTCGTCACCGCCATCGTGGCCTCTCTTGTCTGCAAAATTTGACTAGGAGAAAACCATTGTTCCATGAGTATTGAGGAGCACAAGTTAGCGATTTTGGCAATGCCGGTCAAAAGTTCGAGTAGTTCTGTGAAGGTGATCAATCATACAGAAATTACGGGGCTATTTGGTTGCCTGCATGTGCTCATGCAGCTGCATGAGCGTGGCCAGGCTGAGGAGGGAAGCTTCTCAACCATGTTTCTCCTTAGCCTGGCTCCAGTTGATTTTTTGCATCCACTCGTGTAGGCTCTCTCCTCCATGCAGGCAACCAAACACCATCTCCCTGCATGCGCGGGTACGAACCACCCGTATGCAGGCAACCAAACAGCCCCTACATGGCTAAACATAAACCTGGAAGTGTAAAATGGGAATACCTTGGCTTGCTCTTACTCAGCGATAGACCACATGTCAGATTGTTCCTCATGCTTGATGACAGACTACCAGGGTATGATGAGATTACCTGCACAAGATGTGCGCAGCCAACTTTAGTTGCTGTTCAGCTGGATAAAGTGGTAAAATTCATGCAAAATCACCAGAATAGGCATGCTCAACTAGATATAATAACTGATGCATTTTAGCATAGGCACGACGAACTCAAATACTCAGATATGACTTCTGCAACTGCAATGGGTTATTGACCATCTAAAGAAAAAGAAAGAAAGCTGAGATACACCATATAAGGGCTTTGCAGATCCTTGACCACTACCGAGATGGTGAATGGTAAAGTTAGCACGAGGGAATTATACTGTAATAACATATCCAACCTTTCTATTTTGTTCATTGCAGTTTAAAGGGTGTTTTGGCACGACACTCCTTCCTCCGACAGGATGACTTCTATATGTTGGCTTCTGCACAATTTCAGTCAACAATGAACGCCACGTTAGAAAGTGGCAGCAACTAGCAAAAAACAGTATAAACTGGCAACATCACTCAACGCCAAAAGCTATGAACTTTCATCTCACACGGATTTGGAAGCGATAGACTATTCTTATGAACAGTCCCTGGGTACTATTTTTACCTTGACCATGTTCTTCCCATTTGAAATCTTTGGTGCCTGTGCAGTTTTGTAAGGAAGAAGGTTGTTTGAGCTACTTCTGCACAAAAGAACAGAACAGTTTAAAAAGACCAGATATTTCTCGCCAAATCATTCAGCACTTCAGAAACAGGTAGAGATATAGACCTTGCACTTGGGGGTGCAGATATGCGCGTATATCCTCTATTCAAGTTATTTTCATCTGATGCTGCTGGTGTGCTCAGCTGCTTCCTGACCATCAGCTCAAAAAAGTACAAGAGTTTCAATAACATTCTTCTAAGACTTTCACTGTATATGTTGAACAAAATGTATAAAAAAATTGAAAACCTTTTATACTGCGATCCATTCCTTACACTGGTACCAGCTGCTCTTTTCGATGTGACCTGCTAAATGTAATTAAGCTTATTACAAATGTTTGAATTACTTTCAATAACAATCTTCTAAGACTTTCATTGTATATGTTGAATTTATAAGGATATTAGCCTTCTAGCACTTGGCATAGTTAGCAAAAGGGAAGACTATGGTTCATTGATGGCAGCAAGTGAACAAAGTTGTACTTACGAATAACCGAGTATGGGCCATACTCAAGTAGTCAAGTTGTACAAACAATTCAAAATCCTAAATCCGATCAAAACATTCCTTAAATATTCATGTGTTCAAAGGCCAAATTAACATTTGATTCGGCAAAAAAACTACCTGAGCAGTTCGGAAGGTTTTTGCATTAATTTGAGATGAATTGGGCACCACTGAGCTTTTAGCAGCCAACTTCCCAGTAGTACTACTGTTGCTGGAAGCAACATGAGAAACATGTGATCCTTTGTTGAAGAAAATTGCACGAGGAAGAGTAGCTACACGTTGTACTTCTTTAAAAGATTTATGAGAAGCTGGTGCAGCTGATTTAGAAGCAGCAAAAACTCTATCAACATTCGGGCACAAAGCGGATCTGGAAGAAGTCGCAACTCTATCAGCATTTTCGTATGAATAAGATCTACATGAGGTCGTAGCTCTATCAGCATGCTGATAAGAAACTGATTTAGAAGAGGCTGCAGATCTATCAGTACTCATCCTATCAGATAAAGCACGCAATTTCATCTCAACTCTCTTGTGGAATGGATCCTTCAAGTCTTGGGAGTTCCTGTTTTCTGAATTTCTTCTTAAATCTACCCTTGGGATGTGGATAAGAGTAGTTGATGGGTCCTGCGATAATGCAAACATGGACATGTCAGATAAATAAAATCCAAAACTTAAGTTTAAGAAAACATATTCAAATCAACCAAGACCGAGGAATAAGTCTATGGTATGAAAGCTTTCTTCAGTATTATTCTGGGAAGTGACCTAGCTCGTTCAAAAATGTAAGTCATATATAATAAGTTATATTCTGGAAGTTACAACCTTCCAAAATGCATTAAGTTTGGAACCACATGCAAAGCCACAAATCTGCACCAGCCATGCATTTGAAGTAAATAGATGAACCCCAACATATCCACGGATGCTTCTTTATGCTTATTACTTTACCAGCATTTCTAATGCAAAGTAAATCAATGTCCAAATCTATACCATCTGTGCTCTTGTGATGAATTTTCTAGAATAGAAGTATAGAACATCGATTATCTAGATTTGACATGCCTCTATAATGGGAACCAAATAAAAAATAGTTTTATTCTATGGTTTTGCAATTGCACAGTCGACTACATAGCTACGAATGCCAATCCATTATTCCATTACCTTGGATCCCTTTGTCAATCTAGTAATGACCGCAGCGTTCTTTCTTGTCTCCTGTTTCTCAAGACCAACTTTCAGACCTTCTGAGTGTACACTTGCTATTGGCAAGACAATCCTCGACACAGCAACATTACTTTCACCATTATCAGTTGACACCACATGCTTTGGTGCAAGAACTTTTCTCTCCTGAGTTTCGCGGTTGAGCCCATGTTTACTACTTATGTGTGTGGCACATGGAAACTCCCCATCAACATATTGCTTTTGATCAGTGCTAGATCCTTCCTCCTGTTGAATATTTTGCAACCCTGTTATCTGAGAAAACAAAGGATTAAATGTCAAGTACCCTAGCCCGTGAGGTTCTTGGCATTTCTTCTCATCTGATGAGCTCACTCCAGTAGATGGTTCAAAACTAGAGCTTGGAGCGCTAGCCACTGGATCTTCAGAAATAACTGCAGGCAATTTATCTTCCTGTCTGCTATGGTCCAGAGTGTCGTTATCACTCTTTTCTTCCAATGTGGCTTCAGTCTGGTGCATCGCTTCCTGAGCCTTCAGACGTCTGGCCCTCTTGTAATATTCTTCAAAAAACGCCTTCTTTTGTGCAACCAAACCAGGCAGCGTGAGTTTGCTTAGCTCCTCTTGACGTCTGTTATGTGCAAATACTGACCTATTTTCCCATGACAAGGACTCTTCAGCAAACCTACCAAATGATACTGAACCATGATCAAGTACCATTTGCTGAACTGAAGCATCCTGAACACCAGACAGAGAGCAAAAGTAGGAACTCAGGAAAACTAATTTATTAGAACAACATACAGAAATAAAAAACTAAAAATAACAAACCATTATCTGGTCATCTCAAACAACAAACTACAGAAATAAGATCCAAGCAGCATCAGCTGTGTCACACCAACACCGTACTCACATCTCAAATATTTGCCAACCAAATTAATATAGTCAAGGACTATTTGACCTTGGAAGCACCAGACGTAGTGCAAAACTAGGAATTCAGGAAATCAAATCTATTAGAACAGCACACAACAATAAAAAAAACTAAAAATTACAAACCATTATCTAGCCTTAGTTAAAACAACAAGAAACTACAGAAACAAGATCCCGGCAGCATCAGCTGTGTCACATCATTTTCACATCTCAAATATTTGCCAACCAAATTACGATATCCAGGAACTATTTAACCTTGGGATTTCAGTTAATAATTCTAGTGAGCAATGAATGATTAAGAAAGAAGAACATACTACCTGTGTGCAATGGTCGTTGTAAGGCAAATCTGAGTATGACCAGCCACTGAATTGCTGCCCAACTTCAGCAGCCATTGTGCTTCTGTTCTTATTATCACCTGGCCAGCCTCAGCAGAATAGAATCCACAGATAGAATCCTCAACGTTGCCTCTCCAATCTATCTGCAGCGTTAAATGTACCAACGGATAAGCACATTGTCAAGACTTGGGCCTCTGGGGAAAAGATGGGATTCCCGCACCGTAATTTCAGGATGAACAAAATAAAGTTGTGCGATATTTCCAGGAAAAGAACAATAAACGGCCAGCCAATTCTTGGGAGCAAACAGAAAACCCACATGAACAACACTTGGAAAAATGAGAGGAATCAAAGAACAGATATCTACGACAAACAAATCAACAAACCACGAAAGCTAGGCAGCGGAGGATTCAGCACCTAAACTTCAAATTTTCGCTTCTAAGTCGAGATCACTTGGAACCCACGACTTGAGCCCCATATTGTTTTTTTTGGGTAGAATACTTTGAAACGACATAAGTGATTAGGAAACGAACTAACCAAGAAACGGTGGTTTCTTGGATGGAAACTAGAAACAGCAACTCCAACACAAAGGCACCTGCAAAGCTACCACTAATGAAGTCTAAATCCAGTAATCCACACTAGCAAAAGCATCTAGCAACCGCGAAAGAACGCAGCGACAAAAACAAGCAGAGATACGGCGAATCCTTGGAAGCAAACAGCGACAGTACCTCGAGGAACACTCGCCAAAATATCAAATCGCGGCGCTCACACAACCATCAGCAAGAAGCCAAGAAACACCCAATGCAGAGGAAAGCAAACCAACACCATCACACGCCGGCACATACCAACCAAACACGAATCCCCGAATATATTCTAACCGCAGTACCGCACCCGCACCAAACGAAACCATCAAGGACCGGAGCGTACTACAAGGGACGACGAATCAAGAAACCCCACCGGCTAAGACAGCCGGCCAGCCTCCCACGACAAAGAACCAAAAAAATCAGACGTTGAGGCCTCACCTACTCGCGCTCGTCGCGAAGAACGGAGCAAATCTAGTACCACTGCTAGTAGGAATTGATCCGCGCGCTCGTCCGTGCGGCGGCGTTGGCGAATCGGGACAAACGGTGGGTGGAAACGTTCGAATTAAAGGTGAGGTGGCTGCTTGCTTAAGCTCGACGCCTGTCTGCGTGGGCTTCTTTTCCTTGGGCTTCCGGTTCCAGAATGTTTTTTTTAAAAGTAATTCTTGGGTTTCCCCTCTTCGAGGCCCGTGTTGATTTTGGGTTTGGAGCCTGTCGCTTCTCTTCAGATTTGGAAGTTTGGATTTAGTTTTTAAAAGCTGTTTTTTTTATAGTATATAATTGTTAAAATTATTTTTTAAAATAAAATCTACTAATCTATTATAGCATATATATAATAATGACTTCATCTGCTAAAACTGCACGTGAGTATTTTTCTATAAATTATTACTATTTATAAGTTAAAATCAAAAGCTAAAAACATCAATATGAACGGACCCTTAGCGTTTGGTCTAGCTGTAATTTGAATTCCGGGTTCTAGATTTTACAATCATTTCACTTCGTTTTGTTTGCTTTGTTAGGCTGGACTAGGTAGGTTTTTGTGCTAGTAATGATTATTTACTGGGCCAAACTTGGCCCGGGATGGATTGGGAGCTGGGTCATGTTTTTCCCCCCCTCTAGCTCCGATTTCAGCACTTGAAATTACGGCCTCCGTTTGTATCGTCGGAATTTTTCTTGATTTCTGTAGGAACTGAACAGTTTCTTGTAAAATTTCAGCGTTCCAAATTCCAAACGGGTCTACGATGGTAAAGCTGAAAACTGTATGATTTGTGTATGCTACCAAACCTAGAGCTGGAGCCAAGCCAAACATTGCTAAGATTAAGATAGGTGACAAATTTTAAGTAACTAATCGGTTGTTGCATGATTGGATGGTAGGCGTAGGCGTCGAGTCTTTTCTTCAAGATGCTTCTAAACGCGATTGTTAAGAACAAAAATTCCATGCTGTGTTACATACCTACACGTATATATGTGTACACACATATATACACACACGCACATACATACATACATATGTATGTGTGTGTGTACACATATGCGCACGAATTGACTTGCATCAGCGGTTCATGCATAACAGGATCGGCAGTAACTTTCCAAGTATTATATTGTGAAAGTTACCACCGAACAAAGCAAGAGTTATTAGCTCACCGTGATTCGTATGTAACTGAAGTTTTCCCAATTTGTAAAACGTTATTAGCTTGCCCTCTTCAACTTACATGTCGTGAAACATTAACTGGCTTGCATCAACGGTTCGTACATAATGGAATCGGCAGTAACTTTCCTAGCATTGCGTGTGATTTTGAATTGGAGATAATAACTTTGTGAGTAACTTTATGAATTAGAAATGATAATTTACTGTGCATATGATAGTAGTAAATAATAACTCCATAACTTACAGATGATAACTTCATGAGTAACCGAAAGTAACTTCATGAAACTGTATCTTATGACTATGCGGATGATAACTTTCTATATAGATGGTAACTTAATTACTTATAGGTGATAACTTTATGAGTAACCGAAAGTAACTTCACATCACATATAAGAGGTGGCAATCTACATATAACTGGCTGCAATCCATAGTCATATTTCATATCAGACATGAGCAAACTTCATGATTACAACTGTGGCAATACTATTAAAATTAATCTTGATGATTTGTAATGGTCGAAGGAACAGTCGCAGCCGTGGTCGAAGCCATGGTCGAAGGAGCAGTTGAGCAGTGGTCGAAGCCACGATCGAAGTTACAATGAGTGGTCGTAGCTACAGTAGTCGTACATACTGTAGTAGTCGAAAGCACTATAGCAGCAGGATTAGGGAGGTGTTCTTGCGAGAGAGATGGAGAGATAGGGAGAGATCGAATCGGGGGAAGACAAAGATAGATTTTCGGGTGAGTATAAAAACCGTTCAGATTCCATAACTCACTAAATCCCAAAAAATGCAGCACATGGGACCTGGGAGCGCGGTTTTAATGCACGTGATAGCTATAAGTAACTTCATATATTGTATATGATAACTTGTTGTACAGAAGATAATAACTTTACCGTGTGGGTGATAACTTTACCCTGCGGGTGGTAACTTCATTGCATATAGACGATAAATTTATGTGTAACCGCAAGTAACTTTTCTTGTCTACCAACAACACGACCGCCAACCGTACGTAGGGCCAACTGAAAAGGGGGTGGTGCAATTGCAATTGGCTGATTGGGTACAGATCGTGTCGCTATGGGGGCACATGCTTATTTTAGCTTAGCCACTGAATAGTATGTGTGTGTACGGTAGCGCAATTCAGCACCTCCACGCACGCTGCGCATAGGTACTGCTGCCCAGCTTCCTGGTGCAAGCTGTGTTGATTCAGTAGTAACTATTACACGTGAAGTTACCATTAGACAATCATGAAGTTACTTACTTGCGACTGGCTAGTATAAAAACATGAATTTTGCGGCGTCGAAACATATTCAACATGGATCTTGTTTTATTAAGCTCGTAATTTCGAACACAATGGCACAATAGATCGCAGATCGAATTTCCCATGAAAGAGTTATTGTATTTTTTAGCTTGTAAACAAAATAAAAAAGTTCCCACGTCAACTGTACTGTTGCATGCATGTGATAATTTAGTAGATTCGATCGTGAGGAAAGTTATTGCCTATTGTGAGTGAAGTTATTACCTGTTGTGAGAAAAATTATTACCCACTGTGTACTATAAGCGTTTGACAGTAGCTTCACTCGCTACAGATAGTAACCTCATTCACAATAGATGATAACTTGAATGCATATGATAGTAACTTCGCCATGTGACAATAACTTCACATAGGGATAATAACTTCATTCCATATGGATGATAACTTCATGAAAGAAACTTTGCATCACATATAAGAGGTGGCAATCTACTTATAACTGTTTGCAATCCATAGTTATATTGCATATCAGACATGAGCAAACTTCATTATTACAACCGTCGTGATACTGTTAGAATTAATCTTGATGATTTATAAGTGATCAAAGGAGCAGTTGAAGCCATAGTCGAAGGAGTAGTCGAAACCGTGGTCGAAGTCATGGACGAAGGAGTAGTCAAAGTTGTGGTCGAAGTTACAATGAGTGGTCATAGCTACAGTAGTCGTAGGTATTGTAGCAGTCGTGGTACTGTAGTACTTAGCTACAGTAGTGGTCATAGCTACAGTAGTCGTTAGTACTTAGCTACAGTAGCACTTATTTAGCTATAGTAGCTCAATGGACACCTGGCAGGCTCCTTCAGTTTGGTAGGTGCTGTCTAGTATAATAGATTCATGCAAAAGGCTATTTTTAAAAAGATAACCTGGTAAAATTGAAAAAACCGTGGCAGGAGCCTATCTGTGAGCTCAATCCGTTGTCCGACGCCTCGGCCACGTGTTCAGTGTTCTCCTCTTTTCTTCGTCTAAAACCTTCTTCCCCACTGCCAATATGGGCCCACGTATCGCGCGGACCCACCCGCCTGTCTCCTCCTGCTTAACCTCTCCCTTCCCCTAGAGGCAGAGCCAGCCATGGAGGACGCCGCCTCCGAGATCGGCGACTGGGAGGTGCTCTCCGCCGCCTCCGCCCCCGGAGGCGACGACGACGTGGTCCTCCTCTCCGGAGAAGGCGGCGATGTCCTCCACGATCACTTCGCCCTCGTCCTCTCCGACGCCGGCTTCTCCGGCGAGGCCTCGTGGTCGGGGGCCGCCTCTGACGACGAAGGGAAGGAGGCAGACTTAGAATTAGCGGATAGATTGGATTGCATTTCGGAAGAAAGATTGGATCTCGTTGTGGAGGATTCGAGCGTGAAGTCGCAAGTGGGTGGGGTTGATGGGACTGCAGAAAGCTCGGTTCTTGATGCCACCGTGGCAGGTGGTGCGGCCTGGGGTGCGGAGGAGAGGCAAGTTGAGGCAACAGAAGCCGAGATAGAGCAGGAGAAGCACGCAGCACACGGTTGCAGCGAATTGGACTTGATTCTGCAACCGTTGCATCATGCGGTGGTAGAAAGTTTGGATTCTGATCCAACTATGGTTGCAGATGGACCCCAAAGTGAAGCATTAGCGAATTCAGATGTGCAATTGGAAGATGGAGTAGTTGATGTCACCAGAGGAAGTTCAGTCCTTGAAGATATTGCAACAGGTGGTGGAATGCAGAGTGCACAAGAAGATCAGGAGCATGGGGAGAACGCTAGTGCCACCTCCGGTTGTGGTGAATCGGATGGTGAGGTGAAGGATGGGTCTTTGCCTCTGGTTCAAGCCCCAGACACCGGTGAGGGAGAGAGGCAAGTAGTTGTGCTGTGGAGGCTGCCGTTCAGGCTGGTGCAGTACTGTGCTTGGAAGGTGAAGCCGGTTTGGTGGATTTCCATCGCCACGGCGTTGCTGGGACTAGTCGTGCTGGGAAGGAGGATGTACAGGATGAGGCGCAAGACCTGGGGCCTTCCCCAGATTAAGATTGCATTTGATGATACGGTGAACTCTTTGCTAATTGCTAGTGTCCTATGGATTAATGCTTGCACAATATAATTGAACTTAATTCTATTTGTGTGGTCAAATCCAGAAGAATGGGTATAGAGTTGCTACTTGCTTGTTTATCGGATGGAAATGCTTACTTTGATATAGTGAATTGTTGATTAGAATTAGGGAATAATTTGTAACTTGAATTCCTGACGGAAACAATCTCATGTCATTATCTTGAAATGCTTTGGATAATGAATGTAGAATTCGTATATAAGTACAGTTTCATGTGCTCCATCAAATAACAAAAATCACAATAATTGAAAATCAGGAGGGATTATGTCTGTTCTCTGAATTTTTTTTTTTGTCAATTGTAACTCGTTTTGTGACCCTTTTTCCCCATCATGCATTCATTTTGGAGATGTTCAGAATCTAGACAGATTATGTTGACGTGGTTTATCACTTGTTCACCATAGATAGATTATGTTGACATTGTTAATCACTTAATAACCCTTTATCTGTTTGTAACAACTTGCTAATCTGGTTGGGTTTAAGGTGATCGGAGTAAAGCATAAGAAGTAAAGATTTATTGTTAAACTCCACAATGAACAGTTTCAATTCATCTGTATTAATGATAGAATATGCTCTTTTATACTTATAGGGTTATTTTTCTCCTTCGGTTGTAGTACATGCTTTTGTGGGTCATCATCTTACGAGTTTATAACTCTGCTAATATCATGTGCCTGGGACTGCAATATCATCATTTCCTTTGTATCATTGGTTAATGGAGACATCTGGACAAAGCCCTACCTAATAATTAGATTTGGTTCCTCTCTTGCCACCAGTTGGCCAGTGGCAGCATTTATTTGATTCAAGTGGATTTGTTAGTGAACATTTTCCACACAGGTATCAAATGCAGAATCTTTTCCAGATTTTCTCATGATCAGCACCATGTTCGATAATGCAGATTGTGACCATGATTATTACCACAAGCACAGTATGGCTGTGTTTCTTGTGTATGGGATATACTAAAAGGCAGATAATGCTGTGAACTATCTAACATTTGATCATGACTGGCTAAAGTGGGTACTGGATTATCCAATTAAATGAGATTGAATTGGGAGTGTGTTTAGTCATAGGGATTTTATGCAAATTGACTTGTAGCGTAGTGGTGCTTGTTCAGCCACATGCAGCAAAAGACCATAAGTCAATGGGGGTTTCAGTGAACTCTCGCAATCAAGCAATTAATGGCCAATTTTTGTGTTAACATCATTACTTTTGTATTAGAAGCTTCAGCTTCTGACCATGCTATTTTTTCGAAGTGTCTAACCATGCTTTTGGTTTATTGGTGTGAACAATACAGAGGGCCTCCCAGTTTGCAGATCGTGCAGCACGTCTCAACGAAGCCTTCTTGATAGCTAGACGTGTACCTGCACTAGGAACTTCATCTGGTGCTGTACTTCCATGGTCAATGGTTCAAGAGAGATGAGCCAGCCTGCTCGAAGCTCCCATAAGACAACTCCGTGTTGCATTAGTAAGCAACCGGTCTGCATGATAAACATTAGTAAGAGCATCTGAATTGGCTTTGCCTCGATACTTCTCTTTTAGATGGCACATCGAGGACGCCATTGTTGATGACTGATGCAATCGATTTACTTTAGTCTGCTGCGCTCCCACGGCTTGTCCTCGTTGTTTTTCTTTTTCTTCGCCTTGTTTGGTTAAGTTCCTTGGTCAGTGGAGTCCTGGATGTGTCGTTGCTCCAGACGTTTATTTACACTAAACTGCTCAAGTTTCATGTTTTCTCAATTATCATTGTTCTTGTTATGTGTTTTGTTACTGCTGTACATTGATGGTGATATCGGCGGTCAGCCACTCTTCACCTTCAATGCAAAATAGGTATTACATCTTCCATGCTTTCTGATGTACCCGTATGGTATCATCCTGAGTACCGGTCAGCCACGTTGGATTTCAGCTGTGCATGAAATACTTAGGGTTTATTTGGAAAATAGGAATTTTGCGATAATTAGCAAGAGACAGTGTAATTCTCGTGTTCCAAACATAGGCTTAACACGGGCTGATTTAAGAACAAGGAACTAAGATGCTCTCTGCAGCCATCAATTCTGTATTCTAGTTGTCACCCCGAATTAAAATGAATTTTGGACCCAACTGCCCCTCCCCCCTGCCGGTTTTCTCGAACTAGCCCCTGGCGGGCGGCAGGTCCGAAATTGGCCCCCTGTTGGTCGGGTACCACCTCGATCGTATCCACTATGAGGTTGCTAACGCTCTACGCAATGGAAGGAATACTACCATCGAACGACTCCTATATGCGATGCGTCGATGCGTTCCATCTACGATGACACGAGGGTGGGACTGAGGTTTATCAATTGTTGTCATCATAGTGATGTTGCCGTGGCACGACGTAGGCACCAACGACATGCTCCACCCCCACCGCCCTCTGCACCTCCCTCCACAGCACCCTACACACCTCATCCGCACGTCCATCGCACTCTGGCAGTCATCCTAGTTATGGTTGCTCCTCCATGCGCTTCAAGGCAACGGTACGGGAGTTCGTAGATGTTGATCTCTTTTTTTCGTGCACTCCATTGTAAATTATCTCTCACCAATGTTTGTTCTTGCAACATTTGGCAGGGGACAACACTCTCTTACAGTATCTTCATCACGGAAGGAGATGCGCGAAGGGACTTCCTCGTCGGGCTGACAGGAACCAAGCCCAGACAGCGGCCCCGACTCTCCGCTGCATCGCGACGATGTGTTGCCCATGTTCGCACATGGGGCTCCATCTGATCTACATAAGGGCGATGCCCGGTTCACCCAGATGTACTGACCATACACCGTGCAACACTACAGCGGTGATTGGCTCATCATCGACCGAACCATGTCTAACAAGGTCTGATTCCATCGTTCAGACACCCCATTCCATTGAGGTGTTCCTGATGGAGTTAGCTGTGGAACAATTCCACATTGCTTTAGATGATCATCAAACTCATGGCTCAAATATTCACCTCCACGATTTGATCGTAGGACTTTAATTGTCTTACCAAGTTGATTTTGTACCTCATTTCGAAATTTCTTGAACTTTTCAAATGATTCATACTTGTGCCTCATTAGGTAGATGTATCCATATCTACTAAAGTCATCGGTAAAAGTTATGAAGTACTGAAAACACCTCTGGCTGTTGAGCTCATTGGTCCACATACATCCGAATGTATTAAGGCCAACAAGTTATTTGCTCTGTCACATATACCAGTGAAAGGTGTCTTAGTCATTTTTTCAAGTAAATGAGACTCGCATGTTTCAAATGATTCAAAATCAAATGAGTTTAGAAGACTATCTTTATGGAGCTCCACCATGCGCTTCTCATTTATGTGACCCAAACAACAATGCCAAATATAAGTGGGATTCAAATCATTAGGCCGAAACCTCTTAGCATTAATGTTATAAATAGACACATCCTCAAGATTTAAAATATATAATCCATTTATCAATGGATCATGACCATAAAGCATATCATTCAAATAAATCGAATAATAATTGTTCTTTATTCTGAACTCATAACCTTCTTCTCCCAAACATGAAGTAGAAATAATGTTTTTGCTTAAGGCAGGAACATAATAACAATTATTCAATTCCAAAATTAATTCTGAGGGTAAAGATAATGGTAAAGTGCCAACAGCCAACGTAGCAACTCTTGCTCTATTGCCTACGCGAAGATCGACCTTGCCTATTACCAAACTCCTACTCCTTTTAGCCCCTGCATCGAATTGCAAATATGAGCAACCGATCCATTATCAAATACCCAAGAAGTAATATGAGAAGTAGCAAAATTTATTTGTATAATATCTATATCTGAAGTAGAAGTCTTACTTCCCTTCTTATTTTCTAGTTCTGCCAAGTACTTCTTGCAGTCCTCTTCCAATGTCCAGTCTCTTGGCAATGGTAGCAAATGGCATCAGATGCAGCACCAATCTTGAGCTTCTGAAGTTTAGATTTGATGCTTGAGATCTAATCTTGAGTTTTGCCTGTGCCCTTTCTTTTGCTCAAAGCCTTAGACTTCTTTTTAGAGTTGGTAGTCTTTTAAACCATCATCACATGATTAAAGCTTTTCTTAATGCTCTCCTCTGTTGACTTGAGCATCCCATGCAACTCGGTCATTGACTTCATGCCATTCATATGAAAGTTTAAAATAACTAGCTCAAAGCTCGGAGGGAGCGACTGGAGAATCACATCAGTAGCCAACTCTTGGCTAAGGGGAAAACCAAGTTTTTCCAAACTCCCAATGTATCCAATCATCTTGATCACATGAGAGCTGACCAAACTTACTTTAGCTAACTTGCACGTAAACAATGACATAGAGGTATTGTACCTTTCAGCCCTTGCCTGGTTCTCAAACATGCATTTAAGACCCACTATCATATTGTAGGCATTCGTGTTCTCATATTGCTTCTGAAGCTCAGTGTTCATAGTGGTAAGCATGAGACATCTAACATCAAGTGAGTCATTGCAATGTTTCTCATACTCATTCTTTTGAGCACGAGTAGCATCTTCAGCTAGTTCATCTGGATATAGAGCATCTAGAATATATTCCTTCTTTTCTTGTTTGAGAACAATTCTCAAGTTGTGATACCAGTCAATGAAGTCTGTTCCATTTAGTTTTTCTTTTTCAAGAATAGATCGCAGGGTAAAACTAGGTGTGGAGGAAATAGATGGTTGCATTGTCTACAACATAAAAGTATATGCAAAAATTCAACACCATGTTTATGTGAAATCTTCCATTAAACAATTTAACAAAAGATACTCTCACTATATATTTAAAAATCAAATACCCTCTAATAACATATAGTGAGCCAAGATCCATATTCACTAAGTCCTAGTGAGCTTTGGCATCACTGCTAGAAAACTAACGACGTAGGTAAATAACCCTTGCTAATTACATCACATGTAACTTTTGTTTGTTGAGTGACATTCATATTTTTTGGTCTCAACACTATGCCCCTAGGCCCAAAAACATTTTGATAGCCTAGTCAAGCTAAACCAATATTATGCATGAAGTGTCCAACACTTTATCATATCTTATTGAGATAATTAATGGCACCCTACTTTGGTAGACCTACCCGTTTATGATCAAAATTTTGATAGGTGCAACTATTGGAAGGACGTCAAGTTTTACTTAATTTTTCTATAGGGATACTATTCTATCCTGTTAAAATCACCTAAGATAATAATAACATGAATAATAGTATAACAGGAACATAAAAATATTCACAATTAAATCATATTAACCTGTCAGATAGTATGACCCTTAGCACAACAATCTCTATTACCACGCTTCTTGTCCACCAAGCCATCAATACTTGAGTTCACCCCATCCATCTACTTAGCTATTACTCCTAACAGCTAACAATGAATTACATATGAAAATCAAGCACCACAAGTCGACACGTAGGCTGTTATACAATAATATATAGCCTATGGCTATAAATCAACATGACATGCAAGCCATGAAAACTCATGCATGCATCACATACACAATGGGTCATACTATTCACACAACCCTGCAAAAACGAGTTATGTGCATAAACTAATTCTGTCACGCGATATGAACACATAAAACCTATAATGCACGGTACGATTACCTACCATGACGGTCCTATTCACAAAATCGCCTTTGAAAATTTCATCGGATTAATCACATTAACCCATTTCCGAACCAATCTGATTGGCCTGATTTTCCATTGATCAATCATGTTGATTAGCACAGGAGGTTTCCAGAAGAAACAACAACTCGGTGCTATTAATTCATACCTCCTTCGAACTCATCTACTACCGCCAAAACTAATTGATCTTATTAACCAGTGCCTAAACCAATCCAATAACATGAATTGATCTAAGCTATCATTTTAGACCAGTAATAGATCCAATTTACTACCACCACATATCAACTATATGTGACCAATCTAGATAAAAAACCTACATAAGATGGCTCTGATACCACTGTTGGGATACGGGTAGGCTACACTAACATAGATTAAAATTTCTATCGCGTAAAATAGGAAGCCATGCAAGTAAAAGATCATAAATCGTTACCACTAGACGCGCAGTGCAGCGGAAGTAGAGTTGAAGCGGCCGATTCAACAAAGAGCATGTCGGTGTAATGGTAGTAGCCGATCGTCCTTCGGCCAACCGTCTCCTCCTTGCGATTGTCCAATCAGCACCACAGTCTTAGCAGAACCTCTACCGAGTCCACACGTCTAGGGATCGAACACCGTGTGTTGGTGTGCTAGTACCAGCGCGCACGGTAGGGGTTATGAGAGGTGGCGGCTAGGGTTTTAACGAATGTGTTTCGTGGTGCCTCCCTTGGCCCCCGCACCTCTCCTTATACAGCCTCCAATAGGATCCTTATCCGATACGAGTAGAGATTGTATCCCACTCAGGAACTATTATTCAAAACCTTATCGTTCCAGCCCATTAACTGTGTGACCCTGTATGTTCATGTATATTTGGTCAAGGGCCGAAAAACTCCTTTCCGATCCATAAGTCAGTAGCGGTCCCTAATAGGACATAATGACTCCCAAACATACATAAAGATCATATCAGACGAACCTATATAGTTCTTATGTACTGATCCTTTTACCTCATGATACCAGATCGAACTCAAGGCGAGAAGCGTGCCATCATATGATAGCACAATCCTTCACGCGAACATATAGTGGATTACTCAGTTGTGATTGACTCCTCAACTACATTCGGCATGGCCATGCACTTCTTTAATCCAACCACGTCGAGGGGTTCAGAAATATCTCTCCTGTTATATAGAAGGGGCAAATTTCATCTTGATCACTCATATTCCTCCACATGTTTCATAGTAAACCTGAAAGCTACCTTTATGACCACCCAATCACGGAGTAGCGTTTGGTAACCCCTAAATAAACTATTACACATGTAGGAAACAATGACGATCTCAGGTCTAAGGATCTTACATACACTATGTATGAGACCAACTGATGACACTTAAGAATATAACAATTCCCACAATGTCACATGGTGGGTCAATCCAACATCATGATCTGTAACATGTATCCACATTATGATTTGATATGCCATATCCATGAACCATGAAACATGATCATCAATCAATACATGTGCTGATCTGTAAATCATAATTGTCCCATATAATGATATAAGATAAGGATAATATAGAATAATATCAAAACATGAGTAAAGAGTTCCACGAACAAGTCACATAGTTGTTAATCAATATGAAAAACATTTATTCAATGAACAAAACAACATATTACTCAAAAGATCATAAATATAGAAGTGATACAATTATCTCCATAATTGCTTCTAGGGCATATCACTAACAGCACATTGATTAGGAAATAAAGACAAGAAGAAAGTTTGTTTGTATGCTGTTCCTTTTGACATGGGGAAGATTTAGCCGTCGCTAATGGGCAGGATGATGGCGAGCTCGTCACCGTCACCGACGGTGGTGGACTCGGGCATGTACTCCTCGTTGAGCGCGAGCACCATGGAGTGGCGGATCTCCTCCAGCTTGGGGAACACGGCCAACACTCGATCGTGGCAATCCCCTACGGTGTTCCCCGCTAGCACCTCCAGCGAGGACTCCGTGACGCCCGTCAGGTCCCACGCCTTGGTGAAGAAGAGCACATTCACCCTAACCATCGCCGACACCGAAGCCCCGTCCTACTTGCCCTCGACCGCTGCTGCCGAAGCAGTATCTGAAGGAAAGGATTAATCAGCAAAAGAAATTGATTGGTGAATCATAGCTAGCATACGAGGAAATCAGGGAAGCAATAGCTACGCGTATGACGATCGCTTGGGTAGCGAGATCGTACGTGTTGGAAATTAAGCAGTTTTAGCAATTTCCTCAGATTAATTCCAATTTCCAGCATGAATAATAATAATTCGGCCCCGCTCATTTCGGCTTGAACTTCTGGCTTCTGGCTTATTTTTCACTATTCAACAATTTCGTCATTTTCTGGTTTTTTTTTGACTTTTTTGAGCTTTTTTATCGGTTTTTTTTCCTGTATTCGTTTGTACTGTCCGTGACGGGCTAACCTGTTTTTTAAAACTTTTTAAATTTAATTACGCCAAATAAGCCACCGTCAGTTACAGTGTTTTTTTAGCCAGCTACAGTGCTTTTCAGCCATAAGCCACTCAAAATAAGCCCTTTTGAGCAGGACATGAAGTCTAAATAACCATCGCTCATCATTAACAATGAATTCAAGCCATTTAGCCATAAATATGTCTGCATGTCCAACAGTGAGAAAAGAGCATTTGTGATCTGCATAATGCACATACACTTGTGTATATCTTTGTTCTCAGGCAAGGAATTGCACAAATTGTTGATCACTTGGCCTTCTCAACTCTTAGTCTACAAATCATTGATTAGAGTGACAACCTCTATATTCTGCAAGTTGGCTACTTCTAATCTTACCTCAGTAAAGACAGATATTCATATACTCTTGTACAGGGGCGGATCCAGCGGTGGGGCGGGGGCTCGAGCCCCTACCGCTACCGGACCCTTGGAGCCCCCCCTAAATTTTTAGCCATGAATGTATAATGTAGAAGGGGCTGAGGTCGAGCTGAAGGTACTTCAGCCCCTCCAAAAATTTTTCCTGGATCCGCCACTGCTCTTGTAAAGCACGAGTATGAACTGAAATAGCTACTGGAAAATGAACAACAGAGCTAGGAAGATCAGGGAACAACAAGAGATACAGCTAAGACAGAAGAGGCCCAGTAATAATCTATGCAAATCCGAAATTGTAGGGAAATTACCAAATTGCCCCCAACAATCCCCACCATTTACCTCAATTTGCGACAAAGTAAACTCCCTGATAGTCATTTGTTTGATATACAATTATTTGATAAGGGTACCTTACAAGTTTGAACCCAATGCCTAGTAACATAAGTTATGACTTTGCACAAACAGAGGAGGACTATGCCTTGATCCAGTGTCTTGGTGTGAGAGCTTTTACTTATGCAGCACTCTGTATAGGGCAACTAAACCGCACTTCTCAGGTTGGAACATTATGGTCATATTCCCGTATCTTTTCATGAGTATGTAAGAAAGCATATCCAGACTTTCTTTTGATCGTGACCTCACAATCATAGTCACTAGGTGAATTCTTCAGGGAACTCTATAGGATAGTTCCCGCTGCCATATAAAGCATCGAATTCATTAAGAGTTATCGCTCAACCTGCCATACAGTTTAGAGTACTGTAGCCAATGGGACTCTAATTTGTACTCTTAGTCTTTCACAATTTATTTTCCTAGAGCCTAGTTCACGGGATCTCTGCTCTTCTAGGATAGGTTACCACTGTTCAGGACTAGCAAATGGGTGTGAGCCCCATTCTCTTTTATGCTGCTTGAATGACCTTGTGCGCCATTCCTTTAGTGAAAGGACCTACTAGATTTCTTTCAGACTGGATGTATTCCACAGTGATTATACCAGTCTCTCTGGCATGCTGAACTGACTTAAGTCTTCTCTTAATGTGTTCAGAGGGATTCATGTTGTCTTTTCTACTCTTCACCTTAACCAAAACGGTTTGGTTATCACAGTAGGTTAAGACAACCGGTATTGGCTTCTCCAATATCGGTAGGTCGGAAAGAAGCACTTTAAGCCATTTTGCCTCTACTACTGCTGAGTCAAGAGCTACTAGCTTGGACATGGGACTTCTCATCATTGCTAGCTCTGGCACGCTCCTCCACATTAATCGTGTCTAACAATTCATTAATCATCACGCGCTCCTTAATGTGTCTCCGAGCGGTCACAAAGTCTCGCCACAAAGGCGGCAACATGGCCAATACTTGAAAACTCTCTAGTAGGAGATAGTCATACTGGTTTAAATCACGTACATGTAGTTGTAGCTCATGGAGCTGCTCCATCACCGACCGTTCCTCTACCATCTTATAATTCAAGTAATTGGCATTAATGAAAGACTCGTTCCCATTGTCCCCTCCTGAATATTTTTTGCATTCAGCTCCTCCCATAGCTTTTTGGCCTCCGTGAAGTTGACATAGACATCAAAAAGCCAGTTCGACAAGACGGCCAATAATCTAGCCAAGCTGAGTGGTTCGTATCCTCCCAACGAGTCTTAACCTCGACTTCCAAAGGGACCACTGTGGATTTGAGATGACCCAAAATAATTTGAGATCAACCAACCACAGCTTTATCTTAGCTTGCCAACGCTTAAAGTTCGTGTCATCAAAGACTTTCGGTTTAACAAAATCAGAATTGAAGCCATTTCAACACAACTTGGTTTTCTGGATTGTTGGAAATTAAGCAGTTTTAGCAATTTCCTCAGATTAATTCCAATTTCCAGCATAAATAATAATAAGATTGAAAGACATATAAATGACATGAAATATAAATAACCATTGCTCGTCATTAACAATGAATTCAAGCCATTTAACCAAAAATAGGGCTTCAAGTCTAACAGTGAGAAAATAGCATTTGTGATCTGCATAATGCATATATACTTGTGTATATCTTTGTTCTCAGGTGAGGAGTTGCACAAGTTGTTAATCACTTGGCCTTCTCAACTCTTAGTCTACAAATCATTGATTAGAGTGACAACCTCTATATTCTGCTAATTGGCTACTTCTAATCTTACCTCAGTAAAGACAGATATCCATATACTCTTGTAAAGCACAAGTATGAACTGAAATAGCTACTGTAAAATGAACAACAACGCTAGGCAGATCAAGGAACAACAAGAGCTACGGCTAAGACAGAAGAGGCCCAGTAATAATCTGTGCAAAACTGAAGTAAACAATTAACAAAGATGGCCCAAACTAGTGGAATATTCATAAATGTTATAAACGACTAGCATCCTCATCGAACGATCACAAATGGACACTGCACAAAGATGGCTCTGTGCTGCTGCAGGTCAATGGACACTGCACTCTGGAGTGATCTCAAAAAAAAAAAACTGGACTCCGGAGCGGAAGCTAGCTATGGACACGTCACTAAAAAAATAGGTTTATAAAATTAATATATAAAAAGGAGAGCTTAAAGGTTGTCGTGCCGGAGTGGTTATCGGGCATGACTAGAAATCATGTGGGCTCTGCCCGCGCAGGTTCGAATCCTGCCGACCACGCCTTTTTTTTGGGTTGGTATTTCACAGATTGCAAAAACTAAAAAAGATTTTGCAATTATAGGCTAACATGAAGGCTATACCAAACATACACTTAACCGTTTGTGTAATTTAATTTGGTACATAAATAAAAGAGGCAAAGTCAAAATGGGAACTACATTAAAACCGTTGTGTGCAATTTAAATTGGCACATAAATAATCCTGCCGACCACGCCCTTTTTGGTTTTTTTTTGTTGAGATTTCACAGATTGCAAAAAATAAAATTTTTGCAATTATAGGCTAACATAGTAACATGAGGCTAGCGTACAAAACATACATTTAACCATTGTGTACAATTTAAATTGGTATATAAATAAACGAGAGACAAAGTCAAAATGGACACTACATTAAAACCGTTGTGTGCAATTTAAATTGGTACATAAATAAACGGGAGACAAAGTCAACATGGGGACTACATTTAAAGTACACGTTTCTAGGTACTGTGCCCCAAAAAACCTATAAATACCTGCAAATACGAATTTGATTGTCAAACCGGAAAGGTGGTCGTGCCGGAGTGGTTATCGGGCATGACTAGAAATCATGTGGGCTCTGCCCGCGCAGGTTCGAATCCTGCCGACCACGCTCATTTTTGGGGTTTTTTTTTGATATTTCACAAATTGCAAAAAATAAAAAAGATTTTGCAATTATAGGCTAACATGAAGGCTAGCGTACCAAACATATATAGGGATGCAAATTGCAAATGGATCGAATACGAACGGCTAATATCTCTACTATATTTGTTTTCATATTTTTTTTCTCGGATGCATATACGAATACGGATACCTCGAATACAAATACAAATATGAATAATATCGAATACAGATACGGAGCGAATACGAATCGAAATGAATACGGCCACGAATATTTATCGGACCATGAAAAACTCTTAAACTATACATCCAAAATTAATGAAAATACATAAATAGTTTATCTTCTCAAAACATTCATGAAATCTAAATAAGCATAGTCTTTTCATTCACAATGAAAATATATTTGATAGTCGATTAGTACATAGCATAAGTAGCAACAACGTGCAATTCATGGAGTACACATGATAGCAATTTGAACAAGCATAAGAACATCTTATTCCTCTATTTCATTCACCAAGTCCTCCTCCATCTCGGCATCTCCTAAGACTTTTTGTTCCTACAAGTTTCATTTTAATAAATACTCAAAGCGGTATAAAATAAAACCAAACAAATATGTAGTACGATGTAAAGACTAGCAAACCGTTGTCATCAAGTATGCAAAACGGCGCTCAATGACCTCCATGTCAATCTCAGTTATGATAGATTCACCAATGTTTCCACCACCTGCGTGTTTTGTCAAAAAAAAAATTAAATTATGATCAAAGTTTTCATCACATACAGCACAGAAACCAATAAAGCACAAGTGCAAAACTTAACATTACCTTTCCTAGATGCCGCAGTCCAATCTTTGGTACAAATCAAGCTTACACGATATCAGGATCTAGACGACTACGAAATGGATCAACAACCCATTCACTAGCACTAAATGCTGACTCCGAAGCAACAGTGGACACTTGAATAGACAAGACATCTCGAGCCAGTGTGAAGAGAATAGGGAGCTCAGGTTGCTTGACCTTCCACCATGCTAAAACATCAAATTTCTTTTTATCTTTCTTTGGCCAATGTAGTAGTGGTTGCTCCATATACATTTCCAACTCGGTTTTGGCACATTGGCCTAAGGTACTACTGCCATGCAAGTATTTTTCAAGGTCTGCATCAATATCATCATCATTCTCCTCATCCTCCAACTTGTGTACAAGAGAATACACTGTTTGCGCATTTGTAGCTGCTGTCTTCATTGAAGTTATAGTTGGACTAGACACATAAATTTTAAACAATTGTTGAATAACACTCATGCACTTATTAATTTCTCCTGAAGCATTACTATGACAAATCTTTTCTGCAAAATAATGTATCAACTTTGTCTTGTATCTAGGATCAAGAAAACAAGCTACAGCAAAAGCCATGTTGATCTTTTTCCAATACTTATCATACTTAATTCGCATGGAATGTGCCATAGTAGCTATAACTGGATCAGGATTGTAACACCAATCATCAATTGTAAGCTTAATTTTACAAAAATGGTCGAAAAATAGATTTGCTGTTGGATATGTTGTGCCAGAGAAGAGCTCGGTAGCATCATAAAATTTCTTCAAACACACAGTCAATATTGTGCCATAGTCCAATTTTGGTCAGTTGGAGCACACTTCACATATTTGTTTCCATGCTGAAGCAAAAGTCTATCAAAGGCATGTCTATAGTAAATACTTTGCTTTAGCATGAGATATGTAGAGTTCCACCTTGTGGAACATCTAAAGACAGACCACTTTTCACAACCAAGTCACATTCTGACGTACACTTCATAAATTCTTCCCACTGCAATGGAGAGCTCTTCACAATTGCAATTGTATTTTTGATATTTGCAATAGGTGGTGCAATTTGTTTCAAACCATCTTGTGCAACAATATTTAAAATATGATTCAAACATCTCACATGAAAAAAGATACCATTACAGATCAAGGGAGCCTTTTTAAGTTTTTGTACTAGCCCCTTATCACATACATTGTTGGCTGATGCATTGTCCAAAGTAAGGGCAAGCAATCTCCTATCAAGATTCTAGTCCACTATGCTATCATAAAACTGTGTGCACAAATTCTTTCCCGAATGATATGCTTCTACATGCATGAACTTAATAATTCTTTTCTGCATGCACCAATTGTCATCTATCCAATGAATAGTGATGCACATGTAACCTTTATTTTGGTTTGATGTTCATATATCTATGGTTGTGCTAAAGCGACATGATAGTGTTTTGAAGTAGTCATACAATTTCTTCTTTTTCTTTATAAAGATATTCAATATATCTTTCCTAATAGTAGTGCGACTCTTAATTGGAAAAGTAAGACGTAAAGACTTGATAAACTCCACAAAGTACTTATGCTCAATAATATTAAAAGGATATTCATGCATGATAATTGCCAAATAAATTTCTTCAAACTGTCAGCCTCAACATACCTATAAGTCTCAATAGATATAGTGATATTGTTGTCTCCACTCTTATTCAATTTTAGAAGCTGTTGACCTCCCTTGATTTGGTGCTTGTTCGATAAATGATTCCAAAAGAGTGATGTGCCTCTAAGACTCTCACAACGAGATTCGTACTTGCACTTGTTGCATTTGGCCCATTGCTCTATTATCATCTTGCCATCTGGTCCTTTCTTCTTTTTCTCATATTTTTTTGTAGTTCTCCCAAACATCGGAGGTGCACTTCTTTGCTCTCTTCGCAGCAGGAGCAGGAATATCAGTCTCAGTAGTAGTCTCACCAGTCAAATCAACCTCATTCCTTGGCACCAATGCACCAGCAGCTGGATCAGAAACATTTGTAGTAGTGGACGGTAGTTGTGGTACTTGTAGATTCCATCACAAATCTAGCACAACATAGTACAGAGAATACATAAAATGGCTTGATCGTTCAAGTCTATGATTAAAATAGAACCAAGAAACAATAAGCAGTTGCATATGAAAGTACCCCAGTTAAGATCTTTTTTCCCTTCAATATCCTAAATTCTGAAGGATTAGCATGGCATCAGGGAAGAGTCATGCCATAAAATGAACTATGTGAGACCTGTATTCGTAAACTATAGTACCCTGTCGATGCTTGGAAGACCTGTGTGGTCAAAGACCGGTAGTACCAGCTCTATGTGAGCGGTACTATCGGAGATGCGGTCGAAGCGCCGTGGTCGAAGAGCCATGGTCGAGACACTGTGGTCAAAGTTTCGTGGTTGAAGAGCCATGGTCAAGACACCATGTCTGAAGTGCTGTGGTGAGGCACCGTAGTCAAGCAGCTGTGGTCGAGGCGCAGTGGTCATAAGTCGTTGTTGGGCATCCGAATAACTGCTGAGTCAATGAGTTGGTCGAGTCTTGTGGGTAGTGTACGATGTGCGTGAGTCGTAGGGATCGTGGCTGGCAAAATTGGATCAAGGGAGTCATGTGGCTGTAGTGGTTGAGTGGCCTACTTGTGCGGCCCAGTTGTATTTATTTAAGCCATATATTCTGTTGAGCAATTTGAGAAAACTGAGTGAATATCAGAGGAAGGAAGAAAAGGCATGTGTTACCACAAAAGAAGTCTCTCATGTGTTTACTCATTCTCCACTCGTGTGTGTTTCTTCCCTGGGCTGGGTCAAGTCTTCCGAGAATTGACCGGGTTCTGTAGCTTACAACTACCGACTAGGTTCTATAGGTTTCAACTGCCAACTAACGACTAGGTTTAGTAGTTTTGACTACCGACTACTGACTCGATCTGTAGTTTTCATCTACCGACTAGGTTCTATAGTTTTTAACTACCAACTAGGTTATATAGTTTTCAACTACCGACTAGTTCTGTAGTTTTTGACTACCGATCAGGTACTCTAGTTTTCGACTACCGACCAGGTATTGTAGTTTTCGTCTACCGACCGAGTAATGTAGTTTTGGACTACTGACTAAGTACTATAGTTTTTGTCTACCGACTAGGTTTTATAGTTTTCGACTACCGACTACCAACTAGGTTCTGTAGGTTTTGGCTATCGAATACCAACTAGATTCTATAGTTTTCAACTACCGACTAACGATTAGATTCTGTAGGTTTTGACTACTGACAAGGTTCTGTAGTTTTTGACTACCGACCAAGTACAGGAGTTTACAACTACCGACCAGGTACTGTAGTTTTTGACTACCGACCGGGTACTATAGTTTTTGACTACCAATCGGGTACTATAGTTTTCGACTACCG
This sequence comes from Dendrocalamus sinicus, assembly GCA_036346575.1. Taxonomy (NCBI): domain Eukaryota; kingdom Viridiplantae; phylum Streptophyta; class Magnoliopsida; order Poales; family Poaceae; genus Dendrocalamus; species Dendrocalamus sinicus. The sequence continues at coordinate 22,001,131 of CM070646.1, read as the reverse complement.
ACTAGGTACTGTAGTTTTTGACTACTGACCGTGTTCTGTAGGTTTTGACTACCGACTTTCGACTTGGTTCTGTAGTTTTCAACTACCGACTAGGTTCTGTAGTTTTCGACTAGCGAATAGGTTCTATTGTTTATGACCATATGACTGCTAATAGGTACCGACCACTGGAGCTTATGACTGCTATAGCTACCGACCACTGAAGCTTACAACCCCTATAGCTAGTGATCACTGGAGCTTACAACCTCACGACTTTTGACTTCTAACTGCTTCCGACTCCCGAATACTTTAGCTCTCTTTTCAACTTTGACTGTTGTTAGTAGTTGAAAATTATGACTATGGTTAGTGGTCAAAGATTATGAGTTCGGGTGTGCTTAAAGATCTCGACAACCGCAGCGGTCGAGGATTTTGACAACGGCAGCAGTCAAAGATGTCGACACCAGTTGCGGTCAAAGATTTCAATAACGGTGGTAGTCGAAGATCTCGACACCGGCTACAATAAATATTTTTGATAACGACAATATCAAAGATCTTGACACTGATTGCAGTCAAATATTTCGACAACAGCAACGGCCGAAGATTTTAACACAGGCTGCGGTTGAAGATTTCAACAACGGCAGAGGTTGAAGACCTCGACACCGGTTGCGGTCGAAGACCTCGACACCGACTGCGGTCAAAGATCTCAACAACAGCAGTGGTCGAAGATTTCAACAACAGCAGTGGCCAAAGATTTCGACTTCGATGGTTCTGTTTTCGTGCTCGACTACTATGGTTTTCTTTTTGAGTTCAACTACTTTAGTTCTTTTTTTGACTTCGATTGCTTTAGTTCTTTTATTCACTCCGACCACTACGGTACTCCTATCTCTCGAGAGAGCTATGACTCATCACCGGCAAGGGACTCCTCGGCGGATAGGGTGTGAGCTAAAACAAAGCTGGGACCTTGGCTCGCGTACCTAGGCGAAGAATCATGGCCCAACTTGGAGGGTAGGGTGTCGATGACATGGTCCTACAGTGGCGGAGGCAGGGAAAAGGCACTACGGGGTTATGATCTACTAGGGCATGATTCGGTGCTAAGGGAGCTTCCATGGGGGAGGAGGAACTCACCGAAGGTGATGACGACACTCGGGAAGGAGCGGAGGAGGCTGGCGTCAAAGACCCTGTCAGCGGCAAAGGGGAGGCCCACAACGACAACGAATTCTGGCAACAGAGAAGCTACAAAAGGGTGCGCATGAGCTTGCTTGTATGCTTACAGAGGTATGGACAAAAGGAATTGAGGTGCAGCTCACCAGAGAGAGGAAGGTGTACGGTGACGTCCTTGTCGAAGATGAAGAAGAAAACTTAACTCGAGTGATCCATTACACGAAAGGCTAATCAAATGAGTAGGGTGTTTAAGGAAGAAGTAAGGCACATCGTGATGGGGTTTGGGGAGGAGAGAAGCTCACCAGAGTAGCTAGAACATGGCGGCGTGCTTGCCAACATCACATACTTCGGTTTCTTGATGCTCTAGTGAGCGAAGTGCTTAGGGATCGTGCGCAAGAAATCGAAAGGGCGAGCTGAAGAGCAATGACGTGATCGAGGGGCTTTATAGGTATGAAATGGCTGAGGGCAGTGTGTGAGTTCTCATGAGTGCAACCAAGCAACGCAATTGAATTCTCGCCGTGGAATGTGAGGCGCGGAAGAAGACAAGCGGAAAGAGATGCGACGCGTTGAGGCGACTAGTAGACGGGAGTTGGCAACAGTAGAGAATAACTGTGGGTGCGGCATTGGAAATCAGGGGTAGCTCGAGCCGCTACCACGGCGGAGCTGGCGCAGGCACATGAAGTGGAAGACGAACCCTGCCAGCAGGCTCGGTGCATCAGCAAGCGAAGAAAGGCGGCCTGACGAGATTGTTGGTTATAATCTTGATATGCAAATGGTTTAGGGGTTGTGTGTTAGAGTACTAGTGTGTGTTCGAGTACTCGTGTGTGCTAGCCAGTCGAAGCTTTCAAGCAAGTGCAAACAGGTCGAAGCTCTTGAGTAAGTGCAAATCAGTTGAAACTCTCAAGTAAGTGCAAAACCAGTCAAAGCTCTTGAGGGCCAACTTAGCAATCGTGATGCAAAGCTGGGCACAAAGCCAGGATGCATGGAGGAAAGGTGCAGTGCAGGGCAAGGCCACGTCGTCATGGCACAGCAGCGGGATGGGCAGCGCGGCCGGCGGAATTCACGACGGAGACATGACGAGGCGGGAGCATAGAGCATGGGCTGTCAGCAAAGAAGAGAAACAACGAGCGTGGTATCAAAACGATCAGCATGGCGTCAAAAACCGGTGGCCTATGCTCATGGTTCCTTAGGCTGCTAGATGGAGGTGGAAGAAAGGTGCTGCAAGTGGGCCACACTCGGCAGTGAGAGAGAAAAAGAATGAGGTGACCTGAGAGGTTTAGGCAATTGTTGGACACATCAGATAAGCTTAAAAAATTATGAAAATTTTTGTGGAAGCTTCTGACATAGTGCGGATGATTGTATAAATTTTTCAGAGTTTTATCTTCTCTTGATTTTTCTAGAAAAAACTGAGAAGACTTCTAGTTAAATTTAAATATACTTATTTGATTTAAATAATTTCATAACTTTGCTTTAATATTTATTTTTAATGTCAAAATTATACTCGTGGGCTTTTAGGATGGTTTCCACCATACTTTCTCTCATGCCACTTTTAACCATCTTTTCTAATAACAAATTTCAATTCCAATTTATGTTCAAATTGATTTCAGAATATTTAGCTTTTGGTTTCCGGATTTTATTTTTGCTCTTTGAATTGTTTGGCAAAACCAGATCAGAAATCCAGGAATAATTCGAATAACACCAAAAGAAATAAAAGGTTTTAATTTTTTTTCCATATTTTTGTCAATTCCCAAATCAAGAATTCTCAGATAATTGTTGAAATTTTGAATAACATTGAAATACAATAGAAAGATTTTAATTAATATTTTTTCACAACTCCCAAATTTGGGATATTACAGAACTTTGCGTTCATAAAAGAATAGTGCTACATTCCTGTATGACAAAATTCGAGGAAACCAGAGAAATACCCTTCACAACCTATATTATAGACTTGAGCTGCATCTACACATTACAATTTCATACTCTAATTCAACACGAAACAACACGCGTAGCGTGCGGTATTGCGGTTGTCAGCTCTCCCAGAGCTGGTCATCTGTAGCTCTAGAAAATCCTGGATCTAGAGTTGCAGGCATGTTAAGTGCATTTACATGACTCATTTCATTTATATTATATATTAAATAAAAATATTTAAATCACTTTAATTTAGTCAACAAACTACAGATCCAGCATAGATCTCAGAGCTAGAGCTGTGCCAAACGGGGCCTAAAGACATATCCATATTCACATATAGTCCCCCACTCCCCCTGGGGCAGTCAAGCCGAGCGTGCACAGCGACTCCTGCATGATCTCGACCGGGATGTGAGCATGGCGGCGGGGCAGTGCACGTCGAAGGTGGCCTGGTCGTCGGTGAGCACGTCGACCTCGGGGTGTTCAAGGTGCCGAGCCACATGCGGGCACCGTTGCGTGTGGAGTCCCAGGTCTCCACCACGTCCTTGCCTCAGTGCCATCTCCGCACACCGATGAGGGGCACGGATCTAGTCGCCGTCACCCAGTCGAGACGCAAGGTCACCGTTGCGTCCGCCGTCGTGCCGCCCTTATCTCTAGACGCGAGAGAGGGATATGGGATGGGGAATTTGGGATTATAAAGGTTTGGGGATGAGAGAAATTTGCAAATTTCAGAGTCAGACATGGAGGTTTTGTGAGATGGCGAGCACCCGCCTCGATCTGATCTGTTGCATCACGATCGTGCAGGCCTACACGCACGAGTGCACAGGAAATGCTGCCAGGTTTGAAGAGCCCAAATTTTGTGAAGACTTCATGGAAGTTTTTTTTAGGAAGACATCAAAAAATGCAGAGTCAGTCACCCGGGACTTTAGAAAGAAATATGGTGCATCCGACAACTAGTCGGTCAAATTAGATGGCTGAAACGAAATCGAGAGTCCAGACCAATACACAATTTCTGAAGAAAGAAAGAATAGCGGCAAATAAGGCTTATTTGGCACAGAAGGAAAATATTAACTTTTACAAGCACCAAACAATCATAATGTCAGAGCTAATTAGCATATACAAAACAAAATCTCGGTGAATACTGAATAGGTAAGCTGCTACAAATGGACAATCTATACAAAAAAAAATCCCCAGAAAAAAAAAAGAACCGAACACCCACCGACCGCCCACAACACTTGCATGAGATGAGCACAATCTCAATCAGACTATAAACAGTACATAAGGCCAACCAATAAGAGGAGACAAGCCGCCATCCGAGAAATCGAAGGAGATGGATGCTTAACGTACACAACCAAAATTTCTTGTAAGGTCATCTCCTTGCTGAATTCACATGTCTTTGGTTGCGAAAGTAGCTGAGAAGAGCTTGCGCCTGCAGAATATACAGCAAAATCAAACAGTGCGATTACGTGATATAAAAATGCTTAGCTTGCATTTCTCTACTTGTAAGACATACAATTGCATGTGACGAACCTTTTCTCTTGCCCGCGGTGTGCCTGTCTGTGACAGTGCGACTAATGGAGGCACAGAACCCTCTTGAAGAACTATGCTACAAAATCTGTTGCTGTTTGTACAGAGCTGAAGCAATGCTGCGGCAGCGTTTTCCTTCCCTCTCCCTGAACCCAGTTCAACAACTTCAACAAGGGCTGGAATGCCGCGTGCCTGCCCGATCGCAGTCCTCCCTTCTGGTATCGTAGCAAGATTTGCCAAGACAGCCACAGCTTTGTCAACCATTCCAGCAGCAGGGTCCATAAGCTCAACCAGGTGCTTCACAGCATCAGCTTGCACAATGCGAGCCATGTTCTGAGGGAGTATGGATAAATAAAACAATGCGGTAGCTGCATCATTCTTTCCTCGTGGGGTCCCATTTCCTAGCAAGTCTACGAGAGGCTTGATGGCACCAGATCGTCCAATCCTCACTTTGTTCTCTTCAATAACTGAGAGACTGAATAAAGTAGCTGCTGCATTCTCTTTAGCCTCAGGGTTCCCTGTCTCAAGGACGTGGATGAGAGGATCAACAGCATCAGCATTTGCAATGGCAATCTTATTGTTATCATTGATTGACAAATTCAGAATGGCTGTCACAGCATTTTCTTGGGTTTTGGCATCTGGCGAATGAAGAAGACCAATCAGCAAGTTTATAGCCCCACAATTTGCTATAACAATCCTGTTCTCCATGTTGTGCTTAGCTATAAGGCGAATCTCTGATGTTGCTGATCTCTGAACATCTATAGAATCACTTCTCAAATCATCGATTAGCTTGCGAACCTGATTCTCTATGGCAGAAAGATCACTCCGTGCATCCATAGACGAGGAAGATATTATTCTGGGGAAACCCCTATCAGATGTTTGTCGCCGAACAAATTGCCCTCTAGTGCGGACCTCACCCAATCTTGATGGGATTACATGTTTCCTTTGAGGAGCAGAAGAGGCTGAAGGCCCACCATCTGTAACCTCTCCAGATGCATCACTACTGTAATTTGTCCTATCACTTAGAACTAGTGTCACCCCATTGTCACATTCCCCGTCAAGTTGACCACTATTAGGAAGACTACAATTCACCGAAGAACTGCCGACATGGTGCTGTGAATCCCTGTCCAAATTAGATGCTTGTAATGCTTCCCCTGTTGATTGTTCTGAAGTTTGTCCCGTGGAACCAGCATGTTTTTCTTCCAGACTAGATTCTCTTGCTTCAGAACTTTCAAGAGATAACCTTGATATATCTGGTGCAGAGCCAATTGCATTTTCTGAAGATTGATTACTGGAGGCCTCATGACCAGGACGGTTCACATGCGCATGAGAGTTCTGATGCACCACACTGTGGGGAGGAGATGCTCTATTCAAGCTTTTCATATACAGGTCAGCTTCTGGGGACCCAGGAATATTAGCCCTAGCCACAACACTAGGATTTAGAGGGCTGCTGCCTGCGGCGCTCAAATCCTGAAGGGAGGAGGCAGCTGAAGGGAAGTTCAACTTCAAGGATTTCATAGGATCACGTAGCCTAATGTCATGCGGCTCACACCAGTTAGCTATCAAAGCTTTCACAGTACAATTAGGAATTAAATTGGAGTGGCCAAGTCTTTGGCGTGTCTTCGGGCAGATAGTAAAACCCTCATTGAGCCACAACTTGATATAAACCCGCTCATAGGTCTGACCAGATGCTACAATAACAGGATCAGACATCAGCTCCAGGGAAAGCGGACAGCAAAAATCAGCTGGAATGGGCACCCCATTGATGCTGAGCAATTGCATTTCCCTGAGAAGGCGCTCATGCAAGTAGTTGACCAGTGGAATCATCTGCTCAACTAGATCCAGTTCTTCATGGTTCTCACCTCGTATTGCCCTTGCTCTGAGATTCTCAAGGGAAACAGCTTCCATGTACAATTCCAGGTTAGTTGACAGACTCAATGAACCTGATACTTTCAATAGATTCTCAGGACTTGCTGCGGCTGTCTCAGTTAGCTCCATTGCAACCTCCTTTACCAAATCAAATATGTGCTCATAATTTATGTCCTGAAGTTTCTACATGAAAAAAAATCAGAGATGAGTAACACATGAGCTGGATGCAGAAGGGAAATTAAGGTCGCAAATGGCAATAAATTAAAACTAGTAGGTAAAGGTTCCACTACCTCAATACAAGTGCACGCACGGCCAGTCAGAGAAGGTAATAGAGAATTGACAAGCTGACACAACTGAAGGGAACATCCCTGAATATCTGAGATTACTGATTCAATTTGCCAAACCTGTTCAAGGTAATTAAAACATTACCGAACCAGAACAGCAATATTTAATGGGTGGAATTAGATATATAAATTTTATGGCATTCATCAAGCAGTGTTAGCTAAAAGAGCTATACATTCTGATGGACAAAGAAAGTGAAACGTAATGTTTGAATAAAACAATTCCATGAACCAGTAATCATATTCAGAATTCACTTATATCATCATGAAGGGTAAAATGGCTCTTTTTATTTGCATTGGCTTCGAGATTAAAGAAATATACAGTAACAAAAAGGACAAGTATAATGAGCCAAGCACATAAAATTGAACCGCCAATGAAACAAATAGGATAACTCCAAAAAGCGTCAGAACACAGCTCACAGAAAATACTACTTATGCAAATTCCCCAAAAACGAACATCATAACGCTTTAGCACAATTCCCCTATTTTCCTTTTGTTTATAAGTTTATTTAAGATTTATACACTATCTCGCAAACACAACATTGCTAACTAGAGAATCATGACATGAACTAGCAAAAATGTCAAATACTGCTGGGAAACTTTTCAGTATAGTATTAAGTATATATCTGTTTGGCTGTCTATCAAGGATCAAGATCAGCGCTCTCACTCACATCAAAGGTCATTTTACACAAGAATGCAATTTTTTAAAAAAACAAGAAATGACCCATCATTGTTAAGGTCAGTCTAAAAGGTGAACCACAAGAACCTTGAAATGCTTTAATTAACACAAGTGTATACTGTTGTAGGGGTGGCCTAACCCTCCGTGATGGGCCTTGCAACTGATCCAATATGTAATAAACCCAATAGTATAAAGAAATGTAACAATGTATCCTTACGTTTTGTACCTATTAAGGGATAGGATGAAAACTTCCTATCCTACCCCACTCGTGTATATAAACCCCCAAGAGAGGTATGAGGAGGCCAAATCCACTTATTTCATACGTGAGTACTCTCTCTCTCTCCAGTCGTTGGGTCTCTCTAGCTAGTCCCCTCATATGTTGTTTTAGTCAGTGAAAACAATATATACACTATTCTAGACAGCTCCAGCAATTTCAATATCTCAAGGCTCATGAGTTCAAGATGATAACATCTACCGTATTTTGGACTACAATATTAATTAATGGAACCTGGCGACACAGCTAAACAATACAAAACATTAGTCACCAGTAAATGCAAGTTAAGGCCAAAAATATTCCACAACAAAAGTACCAGCCGCCTTGTAACAGCAAGGGCGGGACACTGTTAAAAACAAAGCATGAAAAGGCGGACAGACTGATTAATTTTACTTCAATAACTCCCTGAAGCATAATATATGAAAAGATAGAGCGAATAAGTGAAATGTCAATAAAATAATTTAGCTCATTTGTACGTACAAAATATATTTTGCTGGTGGTCTGGTGCCAGTTCCCAATAAGCCCTGAAGCTTCGTTGATAGCAGTGTCAAGCTCTCTTAACACCTCACTGAGTTGCTCTTCAGGTGACTTGCATAGATCTTCAATGAGAGGGTTCACAGCGCTCGAGATATCACATACATTTTGGCAGTACTTCTGAATAGGCTTGGGCCTTGCGGTAGATCCATCAGAAGTTAAAACACCAAGGCGTGAAATACTATTGAGCAGATTCCTTGGGGAGAAATTTTCCATCAACCCTGTTTAACAATCCATATTTGTGAGAGTAATACTACATGAATTCGTAACTCTTGAATATTCAAACCCATCCATATATGAACATCTCAGTTCTCACATATACACATACTATTATTGTACATACTTATCAGTGCTGATCCCAACATATCTGATTAGCTAAGATAAAAAACAAGAAACATAGGCTGTTTATTGGCCTTTTCCCACTGCATTTTGATCTCTCCTTTTAATCTACTATCTACATATCTGTGTATCTTGATGCTTATACTAGAGATTGAATTAAGAGTGTTTGGGGTATAAATAATGATGACTTAATGTAGATTAAGCGCAATCGTGGAGCAAGATCGGGCATTATTTTTCCGAGTGGGTATTTCAGCCACAAATAGTTGCATGTCACAAATATTGTGTTCCAGAAAAGAAATGCTTTGTATATTTTGAGCAGTAACAGATCATTAAATATGCAATGGGGTTTTCTTGACTTTCCGCTTTAGTACAGTTGCCTTCCCCATTAGTATGGTCCTGCTTGAGCACCCAAAAAAATCACATCCAGTGTATGTTATCCAGACCCAGAGTATGTTACTATCGTCTAGTGATGCTACAAACATCCAAACAAGCAAGGCGTTGAACAGCTTGTGGTTTATTATCGCGCTCACAACAATACAACATAATGCAATAAGAGAAACACTGGGAGTCAGGACTTGCGGCTAAATTGCGCGGTAACGTGAGTCAGCTGCCTAGTGCAATATTAAGAATGGAATCTCTGAGCTAGGACAGCTAGTGCAATATTAAGAATGGGATCGCTTGAGCTAGGCCAGCTAGTGCAATATTAAGAATGGGATCGCTTGAGCTAGGCCAGCTAGTGCAATATTAAGAATGGGATCGCTTGAGCTAGGCCAGCTAGTGCAAACACAAATGCGTGAGGACAAAATTCCTGCGGAACATACATTACATGAGATGTCCGTAGCACATGCAGACGCACAAATCCTACTCTCCCAAAGCAAGCACAGCTGGGGTCTAGAATTGTAGTAACAACCAAGAGAGGCGCACACACGAGCGTACAGGCCAGGCGAGGTGATGAGAGAGGGAGAGACTGACCTCGGTGCGGCGGAGAGGGAGGAGATCGGGATCGAGGTGGGGGATCTCCCTGGCTGGCGACGCCGATCGAGGTCTCTCCCTCCCTCCCTGCCTCGGCGCTTTGGTTGGGTTGAGTACTTTGAGTCGGGTGGGTGGGTAGAGAGAGAGAGACGCGGTCGTAGCGGAGACCTGGCCTGCCTTTGCTACTGCCCGCGAGAGCGACAACTAGACAGTCAAATTAGATGGCTGAAACGAAATCGAGAGTCCAGACCAATACACAATTCCTGAAGAAAGAAAGAATAGCAGCAAACAAGGCTTATTTGGCACAGAAGGAAAAATATTAACTTTTACAAGCACCGAACAATCATAATGTCAGAGCTAATAGCATATACAAATCAAAATCTCGGTGAATAGGTAAGCTGCTACAAATGGACAATCTATACAAAAAAAACCTCAGAAAAAAAAGAACCGAAAAATACACCATCTCAACAGCAAACACCCACCGACCGCCCACAACACTTGCATGAGATGAGCACAATCTCAATCAGACTATAAACAGTACATAAGGCCAACCAATAAGAGGAGCCAAGCCGCCATCTGAGAAATCGAAGGAGATGGATGCTTAATGTACACAACCAAAATTTCTTGTAAGGTCATCTCCTTGCTGAATTCCCATGTCTTTGGCTGCGAAAGTAGCTGAGAAGAGCTTGCGCCTGCAGAATACACAGCGAAATCAAACAGTGCGATTACGTGATATAAAAATGCTTAGCTTGCATTTTCTCTACTTGTAAGAGATACAATTGCATGCGACGAACCTTTTCTCTTGCCCGCGGTGTGCCTGTCTGTGACAGTGCGACTAACGGAGGCACAGCACCCTCTTGAAGAACTATGCTACAAAATCTGTTGCTGTTTGTACAGAGCTGAAGCAATGCTGTGGCTGTCAGCGAACTCCCGGTGTTCTTGACGGCCGGCGAGCTCACAAAACGATTTCAGCCCAAAACACCACGCGAACACTTGGAACACACAGTATTTGGTGCAGCTGAAGATACGCTGCTTTTCTGGGTTTTTCTTCCTTTTATTCACGGAATTACAAAGAGCGAAGCTCGGGTGGACAGCCGCACTTTGCGCTACCTCCACAACCGATCACTCCCGGGTCATGCGCGAGCTATTCTCGTCATGCCTTCCTACGCGCACGGCGACCACAACCACAGTGCTCGTGCGCATGCAATCTGAAACAGAAACATGCAAGACTAACTAACTAAGTCATGCGCAAGGGTTACTAACAAATTCTCCTCCTAAGCCTTGCGCATGCTCTGTAAATCAATGACCCCAAGCTGAGAACGAAGTTCACAAAATCGCTCACGTCCCAGGGCCTTTGTCAAAATGTCAGCCAGCTGCTTAGCAGTCCCAATGGACTCAACTGTGACCCTGTTCTCCTCGATGCACTCTCGAATAAAATGGTATCTAACATCGATATGCTTGCTACGATCATGAAAAACAGGGTTCTTACTCAGTTGGATGGCTGACTGATTGTCAATCTTCAGATTAATGACGCCGGGCTTCTTGCCTTTGAACTCTGCAAGAAGTCGCGCCAACCAAATCCCCTGGCAGGCCGCAGTCGTTGCAGCAATATACTCAGCTTCGCATGATGAAAGGGCCACCACCTTTTGCTTTTGAGACTGCCAAGTTACTATGTTTCTGCCAAGGAAGAATAGGACGCCGGAGGTGCTCTTCCTTGTATCAATGTCTCCGGCAAGGTCACTGTCACAGTAACCTTCAAGCTGTGCCTCCTTCTCCCTCTGATAGTGGCAACCGTAGTGAAGAGTTCCTGCAATGTACCTAAGTACTCTCTTCACTGCTGCCATATGTTCAGTGGTTGGATTCTCCATGAATCTACTAATGTATCCCACTGAGTATGCCAAATCTGGCCTTGAATTTACCAAATAGCGCAGAGAACCAACAATGGACCTGTACTGAGTAGCATCAACAGCAGGGGCAGAGCTAGACTTACTCAGTTTTAACCTGGGCTCCATTGGAGTGTTGATTGCATTGCAGCCTGACAGACCAGCATCCTCTAAGATCTTTGCTGCATATGCTCTTTGGCTTACAATGATTCCCACCTCAGATTGTATCACCTCCAAGCCGAGATAATACTTCAGCAACCCCAGATCACTCATCTGGAATGTATTCTTCATCTCCTGCTTGAACTTGTCAATGTCAGAGTGGTTGCCGCCGGTGATAACCAAGTCGTCAACATAGACTCCCACGATGAGCCGTCGTGTTCCACGACCGCAGAGATACGGCATGCTCGGAGGTACTCCTGGTGAACCCAAGCTTGAGCAGCGAGGCGTCCAGCTTGGAATACCAGGCGCGTGGGGCTTGACGAAGGCCGTAGGGCGCCTTGGTCAGGTGGAGCACCTTGTGTTCCTGTCCTTTAAGCACGAATCCGGTCGCTCGGCGTGGCGTCCTCTGCGGCTCGCCATTAAGGAAAGCCGACTTGACGTCCATGTGGTGCACTGGCTAGCCCTCGCTCGCGGCGTAGGCCAGCAGCAACCGCACAGACTCAAGCCGCGCCACCGGGGCGAAAACCTCGTCAAAATCGACCCCTTGGCGCTGCACGTATCCCTTGGCGACGAGTCTGGCTTTGAACTTGGCAATGAGGCCGGCTTCATCGCGCTTGGTCTTGTAGACCCACTTGAGACCGATTGGTCGCGCCACGGCGGTGGATCGACGAGCTCCCGGTGTCTTCGCCTCAATGGAGGTGAACTCATCGAGCATGGCGTGGCGCCGATTCGTGCTCCTCGCCTCCTTGAATAGCGGCTCCGCTCGCCGCTCGCCCGGCGAAGAAGCGCTCCTCCGGCTCCGTGCGGCGAGCCACGGCGGTGTGGCGGTCCCGATACATTGTCGATGTTGCGATGCCGGGCGGGGCGTCGTCGTCGTGATCGCGTCGGATGTTGTGAAGCGCCCGCTCGGTGGCGACACAAACTCGATCGGGGTTGCGTCTGGTGTGTGCGTGCGGCGTCACGCTCGATGGCGTACTGCTGGCGAGCATGGGTTGATGACGCGGCGGCGTGGGCGAGCGGTCTTTGGTGAGGCATGGCCCGGCGGTCTTTGGTGGTCGAAGGAGAAGCGGCGGCCTCGGCCGATGTACTCGCGCTCGTCGTCATTGTGGTGGTGACCGACCCGGACGACGCCAGGTTGGAGTTCTCGACGACGAAGTCTCCCATCTCGCTGCGTTGGCCCTCGGTCCAGGACCACTGCGCCATCTCTTCAAACACCACGTCGCGGCTGATGTGCACGCGTCGTGACACCGGGTCGTACCCGTGCGCCTTGATCTGCTTCATAGCCGACGAAGATGGTGCGTTTGCTCCGGTCGTCGAGCTTCCTCAAGTTCGGAGTCGTCACCTTCATGTGCGCGATACACCCGAAGGTGCGCAGATGATGAACGCCAGGGACACTCCCGGTCCAAAGCTCGTAGGGAGTCTTGCCACCCATGCTTTTGGACGACGGCGGTTGGCGAGTGCGCGGCCGTGGTGACCGCCGCCCGAGTCGCCGGAGCCCTTCGCCTTGAGCATGCTCCGAGCTGTCCCGACCACGGTCTGATTGCGGCGCTCGACAACGCCGTTCTGCTGAGGAGAGTAGGGCGCCGTCAGCTCGCGACAGAGACCCAGCTCGGCGCAGTACTGTTGGAAGTCTTTTGCCAGAAACTCTCCTCCCCGGTCCGTGCGGAGTGCACGAACTTGCTTGCCAGACTTGCGCTCTACCGCTGCCTGGATGCGCTTGATCGCCGTGGGTGCTGCATCCTTGCTGGGAAGAAGAGACAGCCACATGTACCGGGAACAGTCGTCCACAAGGAGGAGGAAGTACCGATTTCCACTCGGTGTCGGCGGCGAAATGGGGCCGCAGAGGTCGCCGTGGAGCAGTTGCAGCACCTCTGTCGCTCGTCCGAGTGCTCGCTGGGGAAACGGTGAGCGACGATGCTTGCCGGCGAGGCACGCTTCACAGACCTGCTCCACTTGGGTGAGTGGGGGCATGCCGCGGACAAGACCATCCCTGCCCATCTTGCGCAGCGCGGCGAAGTGGAGATGGCCGAAACGGGCGTGCCAGACCCACGCTTCCTCTTCTCCCCGCGCCGCCAGGCAGACAGGCCGAGCGATGTCGACGTCGAGCACGTAGAGGCGCCCTGGGTTACGGTGGATCTTGGCGAGCAGGCGGCGCTCCTCGTCGCGGATCCGCATCACCCCGTCTTCGATCAGTAGCTGGTACCCAATCTCGTCGAGCTGGCCGACTGAGATAATGTTGGCGGTGAGGCGCGGCAGGTAGTAGACGTTGGAGATGGCGCGATGCTCGCCGGTCTTGCAGGAGAATAGCACGGTGCCGATCCCCTCGATGCAGGCGACGGACCCGTCGCCGAACCGCACGGACCCGGTGACGCCGGCGTCGAGGCTGGAGAACGCCCCCCGCGATCCCGACATGTGATTGGATGCACCCGTGTCCAGGACCCATCGCTTCGGGTCCCGGTCCTCGGATTCGTCGAAGGCGGCGAAGACCTTGTCCTCGGTGAAGTGGAGCTGGCCTTCGTTGCAGGTCGGCGGCGGAATCGCCGGAATCGAAGTCGGTGGCGGCGCTTCGAATTGGGGATTAATCCCCTCCTCCTGCACGGCGCTGAGGGCAAGAAGTAGGGTGGGCTCACTGTCCTGGGCCACGTGGGCCTGCTCCACCTTCTTTTTACCTCGGCAATCTTTGGCCCAGTGCCCCTTCTTGCCACAGTTCCTGCACACGTCGTCGGGGATGGTCTGACCTACGTTCGTGCCGGCCCGCGAGTCGTTGCTGCTGCCGGTACCTCGCCCACGCCCTCTGCTGCGACGCTTGCCGCGGCCACCGGAGTTCGATCCGCCGCGATTGGTCTCGATCCGCTTCTTGTAGCGCTCAATCCATCGCTCCTCCGTGGCGGTAGCTTGCCATCGGCGTTCGCACTAACGCCGACGCGTCGTCGTCCGCCTTGAGCCTCCTCGTAACCTCCTCAATCGAGCGCATCGATGTCGAGTGTCTCGATGGATCTGACGAGCTGCTTGTACCTCGGTCGAGCGACACGCAGGTACTTGGCCACCACCTTGGGTTCCGGCTCCGGGTCGCCGAGGATCGCCAGTCGCTGCACTATGTTCGTCAGGCGAAGAGCAAAGTCTTCGACCGATTCACCGTCGCGGAACGCAATCTGCTCGTACTCAGCGCGTACACTCTGCGCCGTCGACTTCCGCACCCGATCATCCCCGATTCGCATCGTTTTGATCGCTTCCCACGCCTCCTTGGCCGGCGGCAGTCGCGGTGGGAACCATCTCCGAGGCACCCGAGCGCAGATCGCCTCGGTGCGGTGCGGTGCGTCGTGAAATCGGCGCCATCATGTTCGACGGCGTCCCAGAGATGACGAGCTTGGAGCTTCGGCTTCATCAACAGAGACCACGAGTCGTAGTTGGTCTTCGTTAGCTGCGGCCAATTGCCGGAGCCGCCGGACTCTCTAACCACACGCTCAATCACGACCTCCCGTGGGCGACGTGTGTCACGGGTTCGCAAGTGGCGGGCGTCGCGGGTCCGCGATCGGCGCGACGGTGAGCGGCTTGGTGACGGCGTGCGCGGTGGCGTCTTGTCGCCCGAGCCATCACCATTGCCAGAAATCTCCGTCTCGCCCGTACCCGGCGGCGTGCGGCCACGGCTACCCGTCGGCGATACCATGGTGATGCAGGCCTTCACGAACTGCTCTGATACCACTTGTCAGCGAACTCCCGGTGTTCTTGACGGCCGGCGAGCTCACAAAACGATTTCAGCCCAAAACACCACGCGAACACTTGGAACACACAGTATTTGGTGCAGCTGAAGATACGCTGCTTTTCTGGGTTTTTCTTCCTTTTATTCACGGAATTACAAAGAGCAGAAGCTCTCGGGTGGACAGCCGCACTTTGCGCTACCTCCACAACCGATCACTCCCGGGTCATGCGCGAGCTATTCTCGTCATGCCTTCCTACGCGCACGGCGACCACAACCACAGTGCTCGTGCGCATGCAATCTGAAACAGAAACATGCAAGACTAACTAACTAAGTCATGCGCAAGGGTTACTAACAGTGGCAGCGTTTTCCTTCCCTCTCCCTGAACCCAGTTCAACAACTTCAACAAGGGCTGGAATGCCGTGTGCCAGCACGATCAAATTCCTCCCTTCTGATATCGCAGCAAGATTTGCCAAGACAGCCACAGCTTTGTCAACCATTCCAGCAGCAGGGTCCATAAGCTCAACCAGGTGCTTCACAGCATCAGCATGCACAATGCGAGCCTTGTTCTCATTGAGTGTGGATAAATAAAACAATGCGGTGGCTGCATCATTCTTTCCTCGTGGGGTCCCATTTCCTAGCAAGTCTACGAGAGGCTTGATGGCACGAGATCGTCCAATCCTCACTTTGTTCTCTTCAATAACTGAGAGACTGAATAAAGTAGCTGCTGCATTCTCTTTAGCCTCAGTGTTCCCTGTCTCAAGGACGTGGATGAGAGGATCAACAGCATCAGCATTTGCAATGGCAATCTTATTGTTATCAGGGCCGTCTCCAGAAATTTGGGGCCCCAAGGCGAATTGCAAAATGAGGCCCTCAATTTTTAAAAAATATTGGTCTAATATAACTAAGGCATACTATCGCACAATCATGTAAGATGTAACTTCAATATGTATTACTCCATACAAGATTTGAAAATATATCAAATATTAAGACTAAAAAAATATAGTACTGACCTCATGTTCTACTAAAAAGCATCATACATCTTGTATTTCTTGAAATGAAATCTCCAATTATATCTTCATAATTAAACAGCCTCTACTCCAAAGTCCAACCACAGTATATACGTTAATTTCCGACGTGCGATTGTGCGAAAACAGTTTCTACTTTCTAGCTAGTTACGTGCGTCTGGAGGTCTCTCAGGAAGTCTGCGCGGGACTTGCGCTCGCTGCGTCGCCGTGTCGCCGAAGGACGGGAACGCGCCGGCCGCGGCGACGAAGGCGTCGTATGAACCACTGATGCTAGCGGCACCACCGTCGTCAGTTCGTCACCACATCAGCGGCCGTAGAATTGAAGAAACCCTAGCAGGCACGCCATGCGGCATGCGCATCGGCAGGAGCCGCAGGAGTCAGGACCGGGACCGGCTGTAGCCTGTACATAATACGTATACGTATTGGTTTGGGGGCCCCACCAATTTGGGGGCCCTGTGCCGTCGCTCAACTGGCACGCCCTCATCAACGGCCTGATTGTTATCATTGATTGACAAATTCAGAATGGCTGTCACAGCATTTTCTTTGGTTTTGGCATCTGGCGAATGAAGAAGACCAATCAGCAAGTTTATAGCCCCACAATTTGCTATAACAATCCTGTTCTCCATGTTGTGCTTAGCTAGAAGGCGAATCTCTGATGTTGCTGATCTCTGAACATCTATAGAATCACTTCTCAAATCATTGATTAGCTTGCGAACCTGATTCTCTATGGCAGAAAGACCACTCCGTGCATCCATAGACGAGGAAGATATTATTCGGGGGAAACCCCTATCAGATGTTTGTCGCCGAACAAATAGCCCTCTATTGCGGACCTCACCCAATCTTGAAGGTATCACATGTTCCCTTTGAGGACAGAAGAGGCTGAAGGCCCACCATCTGTAACCTCTCCAGATGCATCACTACTGTAATTTGTCCTATCACATAGAACTCGTGTCACCCCACTGTCACATTCCCCGTCAAGTTGACCACTATTAGGAAGACTACCATTCACAGAAGAACTGCCGACATGGTGCTGTGAATCCCTGCCCAAATTAGATGCTTGTAATGCTTCCTCTGTTGATTGTTCTGAAGTTTGTCCCGTGGAACCAGCATGTTTTTCTTCCAGACGGCGGACCAATTAGCCAAGAGAGGATTGCCTCACCCGAGCCACTGGCCCTTGTGCGATCAGGAAGATGAGACGGTCCAACATCTACTTACTACATGTGTCCTCGCTCGATATTTCTGGTCCCGGATCCTCACTCCTTTGGGGCTGCAAGACCGGACTCCCACAAGACAAGAGAAATCTTTGGCAGATTGGTGGCGAAAAGCAACCAAGAGAATTCCGAAAGAGAAGAAGAAGGGGATGAACACTATTATCATTCTAGGCTCTTGGATTCTTTGGAAGCATCGAAACGCCTGCGTTTTTGAAGGGACTCGACCCTGCGTCACCAGGCTGCTCATTGATTTCAAAAATGAGCATCATCTTTGGTGCATGGCGGGTGCGCGTGGCCTGCGCACGCTGGGTCTGGGTCATGGTGGTGGACTAGGCTAACTTTCCTTAGCTTAGTTAGTTTGGAGTTTTGTGGTCAGGTCCTTCCCCTTTCTCAGTTTTTTATTCTAAGTTCTTAGATGTAATGTAAACAACCCCTCACAGCTCGACCCGGAGTGAGGCGGTGGTGTTTGTAAGGGGCCGATCCTTTTCTCTCTTTAATGCAATGATACGCAGTTCTCCTGCGTATTCGAGAAAAAAAATGTTTTTCTTCCAGACTAGATTCTCTTGCTTCAGAACTTTCAAGAGATAACCTTGATATATCTGGTGCAGAGCCAATTGCATTTTCTGAAGATTGATTACTGGAGGCCTCATGACCAGGACGGCTCACATGCGCATGAGAGTTCTGATGGACCACAGTGTGGGGAGGAGATGCTCTATTCAAGCTTTTCATATACAGGTCAGCTTCAGGGGACCCAGGAATATTAACCCTAGCCACAACACTAGGGTGTAGAGGGCTGCTGCCTGCGGCGCTCAAATCCTGAAGGGAGGAGGCAGCTGAAGGAAAGTTCAACTTCAAGGATTTCATAGGATCAGGTAGCCTAATGTCATGCGACTCACACCAGTTAGCTATCAAAGCTTTCACAGTATAATTAGGAATTAAATTGGAGTGACCAAGTCTTTGGCGTGTCCTCGGGCAGATAGTAAAACCATCATTGAGCCACAACTCGATATAAACCCGCTCATAGGTCTGACCAGATGCTACAATAACAGGATCAGACATCAGCTCCAGGGAAAGCGGACAGCAAAAATCAGCAGGAATGGGCACCCCATTGATGCTGAGCAAATGCATTTCCCTGAGAAGGCGCTCATGCATGTAGTTGACCAGTGGAATCATCTGCTCAACAGGATCCAGTTCTTCACGGTTCTCACCTCGTATTGCCCTTGCTTTGAGATTCTCAAGGGAAACAGCTTCCATGTACAATTCCAGGTTAGTTGACAGACTCAATGAACCCGATACTTTCAATAGATTCTCAGGACTTGCTGCGTCTGTCTCAGTTAGCTCCATTGCAACCTCCTTTACCAAATCAAATATGTGCTCATAATTTATGTCCTGGAGTTTCTACATGAAAAAAATCAGAGATGAGTAACATATGAGCTGGATGCAGAAGGGAAATTAAGGTCGCAAATGGCAATAAATTAAAAACTTACTAGTAGATAAAGGTTCCACTACCTCAATACAAGTGCACGCACGGCCAGTCAGAGAAGGTAATAGAGAATTGACAAGCTGACACAACTGAAGGGAACATCCCTGAATATCTGAGATTACTGATTCAATTTGCCAAACCTGTTCAAGGTAATTAAAACATTACCGAACCAGAACAGCAAGATTTAATGGGTGGAATTAGATATATAAATTTTATGGCATTCATCAAGCAGTGTTAGCTAAAAGAGCTATACATTCTGATGGACAAAGAAAGTGAAACGTAATGTTTGAATAAAACAATTCCATGAACCAGTAATCACATTCAGAATTCACTTATATCATCATGAAGGGTAAAATGGCTCTTTTTATTTGCATTGGCTTCGAGATTAAAGAAATATCCAGTAATAAAAAGGACAAGTATAATGAGCCAAGCACATAAAATTGAACCGCCAATGAAACGAATAGGATAACTCCAAAAAGCGTCAGAACACAGCTCACAGAAGATACTACTTATGCAAATTCCCCCAAAACAAACATCATATCGTGTTAGCACAATTCCCCTATTTTCCTTTTGTTTATAAGTTTATTTAAGATTTATACACTATCTCGCTAACACAATATTGCTAACTAGAGAATCATGACATGAACTAGCAAAAATGTCAAATACTGCTGGGAAACTTTTCAGTATAGTATTAAGTATATATCTGTTTGGCTGTCTATCAAGGATCAAGATCAGCGCCCTCACTCACATCAAAGGTCATTTTACACAAGAATGCAATTTTTTTAAAAACGAGAAATGACCCATCATTGTTAAGGTCAGTCTAAAAGGTGAACCACAAGAACCTTGAAATGCTTTAATTAACACAATGCTTTAATTAACACAAGTGTATACTGCTGTAGAGGTGGCCCAACCCCCTGTGATGAGGTCTTGCAACTAGTCCAATATATAATATGCCCAATAATATAAGATAATGTACCAATATATTCCTACCTTTGTAACTATTAAAGGGTAAAATGAGAACTTCCTATTCTATCCTACTCATGTATATAATAATATAAACCCAAAGAGAGGTCTGAGGAGGCCAGATCCACTCATTTCATACACGAGCACTATCTCTCTCCTGTCGTTGGCTCTCTCTAGCTAGTCCCCTCATATATTGTTTAGTCAGTAGCCACAAGATATACACTATTCCAGACAGCTACAGCAATTTCAATATCTCAAGGCTCATGAGTTCAAGATGATAACATCTACCGTATTTTGGACTACAATATTAATTAATGGAACGTGGCAACACAGTTAAACAATACAAAACATTAGTCACCGGCAAATGCAAGTTAAGGCCAAAAATATTCCACAACAAAAGTACCAGCTGCCTTGTAACAGCAAGGGCGGGACACTGTTAAAAACAAAGCATGAAAAGGCGGACAGACTGATTGATTTTACTTCAATAACTCTCTGAAGCATAATATATGAAAAGGTAGAGTGAATAAGTGAAATGTGAATATAATAATTTAGCTCATTTGTACGTACAGAATATATTTTGCTGGGAAGCTTCGTTGATAGCAGTGTAAAGCTCCCTTAACACCTCATTGAGTTGCTCTTCAGGTGACTTGCAGTCTTGCATAGATCTTCTATGAGAGGGTTCACAATGCTCGAGATATCACATACATTTTGGCAGTACTTCTGAATAGGCTTGGGCCTTGCGGTAGATCCATCAGAAGTTAAAACACCAAGGCGTGAAATACTATTGAGCAGATTCCTTGGGGAGAAATTTTCCATCAACCCTGTTTAACAATCCATATGTGTGAGAGTAATACTACATGAATTCGTAACTCTTGAATATTCAAACCCATCCATATATGAACATCTCAGTTCTCACATATACACATACTATTATTGTACATACTTATCAGTGCTGATCCCAACATATCTGATTAGCTAAGATAAAAAAAACAAGAAACATAGGCTGTTTATTGGCCTTTTTCCACTGCATTTTGATCTCTCCTTTTAATCTACTATCTACATATCTGTGTATCTTGATGCCTATACTAGAGATTGAATTAAGAGTGTTTGGGGTATAAATAATGACGGCTTAATGTAGATTAAGCGCAATCGTGGAGCAAGATCGGGCATTATTTTTCGGAGTGGGTATTTCAGCCACAAATAGTTGCATGTCGCAAATATTGTGTTCCAGAAAAGAAATGCTTTGTATATTTTGAGCAGTAACAGAGCATTAAATACGCAATGGGGTTGTAACGCCCCCATTTTTTAGGCAAACAGGGGCGTCAACAAGCCGCAATCACCCAAGAGTTTGATTGCGGACCGGACGGGTATCATGCCTGCTTACGCACATTTAAGAAGAGTTAGTTTGATTGAAATAAGACCTAACGGTCAACTTTAACAATAAAGCGGGCGTACAAGCCCAAAAGTACTTACATGCAGAAGACCCGCAGAAAGCACCACAGGAAAGTCTGAGTGCGGTCGCAGCCCTAACACGAAATCTTGGATCACCTTCCTTTCTTCTGGTATCTGTTGGGGGAAACATTTGCGCAAGGCTGAGTACAAACCACTGTACTCAACAAGTCACAAGGGAAACCCTAACTTTAACTATTTGCACGGATCACCAAAGCATGGGAGTATACTTGTTTTATTAATTTGAGTGGATGCACTTTTGCTTGTAAACATTTTTGAAAATCCAAAACAAAAACTACTCCTTAAGATCAAGGGGGTTTTCTTTCAAAGTTGATTAACCAACTAATCCATTTTAAAACACTTGTGAAAACTACTCATGCCTCGCTGCTGGAATCACCCAATAGACACAGCTCCATTAACCGGGAGCACAGCGGATTCGAATACCTTTTAATTGACTCTGCAGAGTTGCACAACTTTACCCACAAGCATTCTTAACCCTCATGACTGAGTTAAGGAACCGGGTCGTTTCACTGCTCAATCCTTTGCTTACACCCTACCCGATAGGTTAGGGAACCCGCACAACCTCGGGTATCCGCAGGCCTACACGGAACGCCAGGCCCGAGTTGAGGGGACCTATCGTTGCTGTGTATGGGTTTCCGTCCCACATACCAACTCCCAATGTTGGGTTCCACTCAAGTTTGAGCAGCTACTAAACCAGGGTTGACGAGTCAACACCTATGGTTGAGCGATCACTATGTCACATTGCTTGGCGTAAGGGTCTAGTCCTTACATTTTCACGAGGCCTCAGCCTCCACCCTAGGGTAGGCGGTGGGCGAAGACCGTCTCACGGTGTCCCACAACACCCCTACTCTAAAATGTGCACGCTGGCACTACCATCCTAGGGTAAAGTGGTGGGCGAAGACCGTCTCGTGGTCCCCACAGTTCCTCTACCCTAGCTCCAAGTTTTTCAAATCTACCGGCCCGCAGCCAACACCTTAATAGTGTAAAATTTTGCATGAAATATAAACTACAATTATTCACATAATACTTAAGTATTTCTAGGGTTGTCAAGGGAACGACTACAATTTAACATGGCATTTATCGGTGATAGGAAATATCTAAATATCATGTCATTCTAAACATTTCATTTTATTTTACGCAAACTATCATTTCACAAATAACAATAATGCAAATACCATAAGTACATAATTTAAATGGCATGAGATTTCAACATGGTCAAGGACTTGTGATTTGCCTTCGACGAACTCGGTGACTTTGAAAACCTTGGAAGCTTGGCCCTGACCTTGTACCGTCGCCTCCGAGAACTCCGAAACTAGCGCAAACACACAAAAATAACATAAATCCGGCTTGAGCCTAATCAAGCAAGGAAAAATAAATCTATGAAAAAGGAGTGAATTGCATAAATATTCAAATGGGGATTTTTGAATTATTCTGGGATGAATTTGGTGGATTGGAGGTCGAAAATGGGTTCAGGGCATCAAAATGTGCAAGATGGTGTAATTTGGGAATTTTTGGGATTTTCTGTGATTTTCTGGGATTTTATTTGAATTTTTGGATTTTTGGAAATTGGAAAAACCCTGGAAAATACTAAGAACAGTACTGGGCCGGCCTCTTTGCCACAGTGCGGCCCGGGGCGGCTTCGGCTGGCTCATTGAGCGAGCCCGGCCAATTTATCGCATGTGTGCAAGACGGCCAGCCAGCGCGCCTCCCCATGGCCGGATGGCCGACGCGTGACCGGTGCGTGCGACTGCGATGCGATGTGAGCGGACGGGCCAGATCTGACGGGCTAGGTGGGATCGGACGGCTGCGGAGGGATCAGATCAGGCGGATGCGAGGGAACAAGTTAAGTGACATCGGACGGCTGAGGAGATGTCACCATCGGACGGTTGAAACTAGACGGCAATAGAGGGAAGGAAGGGCGGAAATGTGGCCACGTTGCTGGGGAAAGGTCGTCTTCAACCTCTCGCCGCTAGCTCGGCCGAGAGACAAAGGTGCGAGTGCCTCCGCTCACCGGCGATGGCGAGGGTCCCCGACGGCAAAGGAGGGTACTAGGAGTTAGATCTCGGTGAGGTGGTTCCATTTTGAGGCTTTGGGAGGCGAGGGGGTCAACGGAGAGGACAGGCGGCAGAAGGGGAAGCTTCGGCCTCACGGCGGCGTAAGGGCTCACCGATGGCCTTTGAGCAAAAAGGAGGGTGTTTTCACGGTCCACGGGACTTGGGGCTCACAATGGTGGCGCCGGTTTTAGCTCGGAGGCTTTCTGGAAGGCTGGCCACGGGAGAGCTCTTCGGCCGGCGGCGAGCTTCGATGCTGGGGCTCCACAGACGCACACCTGGTCGGGGAAGTTCACCAAAGGGGTTAGGAGATAGCAGAGGTGCTCTGAGTGGGAGGAATCGAAAAATGGAGGAGGGAGGGAGAAGATTGGCTTACGGGGTCGCCGGCTCAGGGGAAGGCGGCGACGGAGCTGGGGAGTGGCCGGGCCTCAATCGGTGGCTCTTGGGGGCGATTGAGAGTCACTGGAGGTTAGTTGCGGGGTGGAGGAAGCTCGGGAAGCACAGGTGAGCGGGGACGGGGTGAAGCGCATTTTAAGCTTCGGCGGAGGGGGAGAGAAAGTGGAGGAGGAGGGATGGGGAGTGGCACGGCGGTCAGCAGAAGGGAGTGGGGAGTTGCTGGGGCGTCGCTTTGGAGTGGAGGGGCTGACGCGCGGGTTACGGCGAGGAATGGCAAGCGGGAGCTGGCAAACCACTGGCATGGGCGGCGACGCAAGCGCAGGGAGGAGGGATGGCGCCGGGGCTGACAAGTGGGGTCGTGGGAACGGGACGGCGCGGTCAGGGCGACGTCACGCGGTCTCTCTCATTGGCGTCGGCGGGCGCAGAGAGCTCACATGCATGGCGGCGCATCTGCGAGAGAGAAAGCGGGGAGCGCCAGCAGAAGAAGGAAGACAGGAAACGGGAAAGACGCCAAGGAGTAAGGAAAGCAGAAAAGCCGTTGAGGGAAAGCGGGCTTCGGGGAAAGTTTCCGAATTGGGAAAGGGCTCAAAAATTTTGAAATTTTCAGGGGTGTTTCAGGGGTTTTCTTGACTTTCCGCTTTAGTACAGTTGCCTTCCCCATTAGTATGGTCCTGCTTGAGCACCAAAAAAATCACATCCAGTGTATGTTACCAGAGTATGTTACTATCGTCTAGTGATGCTACAAACATCCAAACAAGCAAGGCGTTGAACAGCTTGTGGTTTATTATCGCGCTCACAACAATACAACATAAGGCAATAAGAGAAACACTGGGAGTCAGGACTTGCGGCTAAATTGCGCGGTAACATGAGTCAGCTGCCTAGTGCAATATTTTTTTTTTGAACTCGGAAAACTTGTTTCCATTAGACACTTTCTCCAGCCCGATCGCTGGAGACCAAGCTAGAAACAAAGGTGGGGACTTGGCTCATGAACACCATCGAGCCAGAGCTAACCACGCTCGCCCCATACATTGCAAGGCGATCAGCCACCTTGTTGCAATTTCTCGGGCAATGCCGAATCTGCGATGTCGAAGGATGCGCCAATAAAATCTCTAATTTGCTTGAGGAGGCTTCCATTAACACTTTGATCAAGATCCATCGAGGTCAAACCAGCACCGAATCGACGCATCGATTCGGATAATTCTTGACATTCCCAAATGCGCTATCCTCTGCGGATGTGTAGGGCAGCGGTGCCGGCTTGAAAAGGGCTATCCACTCGCACAGATTGCCACGGCCCCTGAAGGAACTCACCAAAGACTTGTCCCTTGCAATAAAGCCCCATCCTCCCGACCCAAACCGGCTTTAAAAGAGCCATCAATATTAATCTTGTAAAGATCTTCGGTGGCATTTGCCATAACTTGGGGTTGACTTGCTCTGACTCTTCATTGTTTTCCTTCCTTTTCAAAATCGACACATAGAAAGTTATAAGCGAACAAACATCCGGGCAAGTGACTCTTTTCCCAAAGATTCACCTTATTCCTTACCGACCACCACCTCCATAACAGAACCACAATTTGTATTGGATTGGCTTTGGAAAAGCCAGTTTTCTCGACAAATCACGCCCAGAATGACACTCTGCTAGGATAATGCGGCATTCCTCTAAATTTAGCCCTCTCCAACACTCCTTTACTTCTTTACACCTGAAGAAGAGATGCCCACAATCTTCATCCAGCCTGTGACACATGGGACACAGGGTATCCTCCTTCAACCCCCTACGGCTCAAATTCCGCCGGACCGCCAGACTATTATGAGCTACGCGCCACAGGAACATTTTCACTTTGTTTGGGACCTCCATACTCCAAATTTTATCCCACCTGAACATGGAGTCCCCACTTGGGTCTGGCTCAGAGCTTGCTGCATTTCTACCAAGCTCGTTCTCCCTGTTCTGAATTGCCAACCTATATGCCGACTTGGTGAGAAGATCCCCTTTTATCAAAGTGCCATGCCGGTCTATCTTCCATATCTGGTTCACTCTCGGCTTTAGGATGGCCTCTGCATCAAACTCGAGAAGACATCTCGCACAAGGGTCTCATCCCAAGATCCCAAGCTCGGGTCCATCAAATCAGCCACTTTTGTCAACACCGTTGCCCCCTATTTGTAGCAGGGCGTCTTGTACTCCGTGTGGAATCCAAGGATCCGTCCGGATATTCACCGATTCCCATTGCTAATGCGCCATATGAGTCCCTTTTTTAGCAGATTCACCCCTTTAAGGATGCTCCTCCAAGTGTAAGAAATCCCATCCTGCACCGCACTCTGCAGAATGCTACCATTGGGAAAGTATTTTGCTTTCAGCACTTGGCCACACAAAGTATCTGGAAAAACCAGAAGCCTCCAAGCTTGTCGAGCCAGCATGGCCAAATTGAACAGATAAAGATCCCTAAAGCCCAATCCTCCCTTGCTCTTAGGGAGTGTCAGCTTATCCCATGCCAACCAATGAATCTTGTTTCTCTTGTCATTCTGGCTCCACCACCACCTGCCAATCATAGAATTCAGCTCATCGCACAACCCTTTTGTCAGCTCAAAGCAGGACATAGCGTAGGTTGGGATTGCTTGGGCCACAGCCTTTACTAGAATTTCCTTGCCAGCCTTAGATAGCAATTTCTCCTGCCACCCTTGGATACGGAGCCACACTTTTCGCTTGATATACTCAAAAGCTTTCTTTCTTGACTTACCAATAGAAACTGGTAGCCCCAAGTATCTCTCACTCTTTGCTTCTTGCATGATGTCAATGACCTGTCTCACTTCCTCCTTATCAACAGAGCTAGTGTTTGGGTGAACAGATGACGATTTATCCTGTTGATCACTTGTCCCAAGCTCGCTCATATGCCTGCAAAATCCTCCTCAATTCCTGAGCATCTCCTCTACAGGCTCTCATCAGAATCAGGGAGTCATCAGCGAAGAAAAGATGGTTTATCCTAGGAGCTTCCCTGCACACTCTAATACCCTCAATCTTGCCCTCCATCGCGCATTCAGTAACATTGCCGACAAACCTTCAAAGACAGAATAAATAGGTAGAGGCGACAAAGGGTCCCTTGACGAAGACCCTCGTGGGTGGATGTTGAAAGAGTATTCCCCATTGACCTTAATGCGGTAGTTCACTGTTGTAACACACTTCATCACCTTTTCCACCCAATGCCCTGTGAACCCCAATTTAAGCATCATTTTCTCCAGGAAACTCCACTCAACTCGGTCGTAGGCCTTACTCATATCCAACTTAATTGCAGCCACTCCCTGTTTTCCCCACCTCCTTTGCCTTAGGTAGTGTGTGAGCTCGTAGACCAGCAGGACATTATCAGTAATAAGTCTGCCAGGAACAAACGCGCTCTGAGAAGGTGAAATGATCTCCGGGAGCACCAGCTTCAGTCTATTTGCTAGGACTTTGGAGATGAGCTTGTAAACTACATTGCATAAACTGATAGGCCTGAGATCCTTCAGTTTCTCCGGGGATTTGATCTTTGGGATTAGAACCACCACAGTGTCATTCCACCCTTCCGGCATAGCCGCCCATTAACACAATGAGCACATCTTCTTTAACCTTTTCACCCGCAAGAGACCGAATTTCTGTAGAAGACCACCGGCATGCCATCGGCCACAGGGCTTTCAGCTCACCCATATCCTTTAAAGCCACCCAAATATCGACACTTGAGAACGGTCTTTGCAAAGTTGTCATTCATTTCTTGAGTAACCTTTACTTGCACAGTCAAGGACCTCATCGTCCTGGGAACCTGCAGTGGACATAAAGAGTTGCTGATATTGATTAGCAATAAAGTTCTTTAGGTATTTTCCTTCCACCACCCCGCCACCCTCATCTTTCAGCTTGCTTATAGCGTTCCTCCTTTTCCTTTCTGAAGCCTGAGCATGGAAGAATTTTGTATTACGATCACCTTTGGCCAACCAAGTAGAATGAGCCCGCTGCTTCCAGTATACGTGCTGTTGGTCTAGTAGACGCTCAAGCTTATAACGCAACAAGTGCTCCTTATTTATACCCCCTTGGGAAATGGATGCTCTCCTGATCCTCTCCAGCTCTCTTTTGGCATTTTTAACTCTCTTCTCCAAAGCTCCAAGGACCTCCCGATCCCACTGCCACAGCTCCCCCAACACCCGAGACTGGATTTCCATAAGGCTTACCCCTCCATCTCTAATAGCCTTTTCCCATGCCTCCTCCACCCGCTCGCTGCACTCCTCTTCCTCCAACCATCTCGCCTCGAACTTCTTCATAACCTCCAGAGGTTTCCTCCAATGGGCCTTTTCCTTCGCCCCGGGGTCCACAATGATTGGCCTATGATCTGAGTGCCGCGGGTCGCCATTAATCACACGGACTAAAGGAAAACGAGCCCGCCAAGCACTATTCGCCACTGCCCTGTCCAGTCTTTCCCTAGTGTAACTGGATGCATTTTGATGATGGTTCCTCCAAGTAAAAGCATCCCCCACGAAACCCAAATCGTGCAGGTCACATTCCTCCAAAACATCTCTGAACTTCACCATGCTGCTCTCTGCTCTAGGAGCTCCCCCTTCCTTCTCACAGCTGAAAAGAATTTCATTGAAATCTCCACAACACAGCCAAGGGAGCTTGCTGCGGTGCAGTAAAATACGAAGCAACTTCCATGTTTTCTCCTTCTCTTCACTCCGGGGCTCGCCATAAATTCCAGTAAACCGCCAAGCACAACCATCCTGAGCTAGTGCAATATTAAGAATGGAATCTCTGAGCTAGGCCAGCTAGTGCAAACACAAATGCGTGAGGACAAAATTCCTGCGGAACATACATTACATGAGATGTCCGTAGCACATGCAGACGCACAAATCCTACTCTCCCAAAGCAAGCACAGCTGGGGTCTAGAATTGTAGTAACAACCAAGAGAGGGGCACACACGAGCGTGCAGGCCAGGCGAGGTGATGAGAGGGGGAGAGACCGACCTCGGTGCGGCGGAGGCGGTGGCGGCGGCGGCCGAGAGGGAGGAGATCGGGATCGAGGTGGGGGATCTCCCTGGCTGGCGACGCCGATCGAGGTCTCTCCCTCCCTCCCTGCCTCGGCGCTTTGGTTGGGCTGAGTCGCGTGGGTGGGTAGAGAGAGAGAGAGAGAGAGAGAGAGAGAGAGACGCGTCAAGTGAAAGAGGCGTCAAGTGAGATGGCGAGCACCCGCCTTCCGTGAAGACTTCATGGAAGTTTGTTTTAGGAAGACATCAAAAAATGCAGAGTCAGTCACCCGGGACTTTAGAAAGAAAAAGGTGCATCCGACAACTAGTCGGTCAAATTAGATTGGCTGAAACGAAATCGAGCAGCAAATAAGGCTTATTTGGCACAGCAGGAAAATATGTAACTTTTACAAGCACCGAACAATCATAATGTCAGAGCTAATAGCATATACAAAACAAAATCTCGGTGAATAAGTAAGCTGCTACAAATGGACAATCTATACAAGAAAAAACCTCAGAAAAAAAAAGAACCGAAAAATACACCATCTCAACAACAAACACCCACCGACCGCCCACAACACTTGCATGAGATGAGCACAATCTCAATCAGACTATAAACAGTACATAAGGCCAACCAATAAGAGGAGCCAAGCCGCCATCTGAGAAATCGAAGGAGATGGATGCTTAATGTACACAACCAAAATTTCTTGTAAGGTCATCTCCTTGCTGAATTCCCATGTCTTTGGCTGCGAAAGTAGCTGAGAAGAGCTTGCGCCTGCAGAATACACAGCGAAATCAAGCAGTGCGATTACGTGATATAAAAATGCTTAGCTTGCATTTTCTCTACTTGTAAGAGATACAATTGCATGCGACGAACCTTTTCTCTTGCCCGCGGTGTGCCTGTCTGTGACAGTGCGACTAACGGAGGCACAGCACCCTCTTGAAGAACTATGCTACAAAATCTGTTGCTGTTAGTACAGAGCTGAAGCAATGCAGCTGCAGCGTTTTCCTTCCCTCTCCCTGAACCCAGCTCAACAACTTCAACAAGGGCTGGAATGCCGCGTGCCTGCCCGATCGCAGTCCTCCCTTCTGGTATCGTAGCAAGATTTGCCAAGACAGCCACAGCTTTGTCAACCATTCCAGCAGCAGGGTCCATAAGCTCAACCAGGTGCTTCACAGCATCAGCTTGCACAATGCGAGCCTTGTTCTCATGGAGTATGGATAAATTAAACAATGCGGTGGATGAATCTTTCTTTCCTCGTGGGGTCCCATTTCCTAGCAAGTCTACGAGAGGCTTGATGGCACGAGATCGTCCAATCCTCACTTTGTTCTCTTCAATAACAGAGAGACTGAATAAAGTAGCTGCTGCATTCTCTTTAGCCTCAGGGTTCCCTGTCTCAAGGACGTGGATGAGAGGATCAACAGCATCAGCATTTGCAATGGCAATCTTATTGTTATCATTGATTGACAAATTCAGAATGGCTGTCACAGCATTTTCTTGGGTTTTGGCATCTGGCGAATGAAGAAGACCAACCAGCAAGTTTATAGCCCCACAATTTGCAATAACAATCCTGTTCTCCATGTTGTGCTTAGCTAGAAGGCGAATCTCTGATGTTGCTGATCTCTGAACATCTATAGAATCACTTCTCAAATCATCGATTAGCTTGCGAACCTGATTCTCTATGGCAGAAAGATCACTCCGTGCATCCATAGACGAGGAAGATATTATTCTGGGGAAACCCCTATCAGATGTTTGTCGCCGAACAAATTGCCCTCTAGTGCGGACTTCACCCACTCTTGATGGGATTACATGTTCCCTTTGAGGAGCAGAAGAGGCTGAAGGCCCACCATCTGTAACCTCTCCAGATGCATCACTACTATAATTTGTCCTATCACTTAGAACTCGTGTCACCCCATTGTCACATTCCCCGTCAAGTTGACCACTATTAGGAAGACTACCATTCACCAAAGAACTGCCGACATGGTGCTGTGAATCCCTGTCCAAATTAGATGCTTGTAATGCTTCCTCTGTTGATTGTCCTGAAGTTTGTCCCGTGGAACCAGCATGTTTTTCTTCAAGACTAGATTCTCTTGCTTCAGAACTTTCGAGAGATAACCTTGATATATCTGGTGCAGAGCCAATTGCATTTTCTGAAGATTGATTACTGGAGGCCTCATGACCAGGACGGTTCACGTGCGCATGAGAGTTCTGATGGACCACACTGTGGGGAGGAGATGCTCTATTCAAGCTTTTCATATACAGGTCAGCTTCTGGGGACCCAGGAATATTAGCCCTAGCCACAACACTAGGATGTAGAGGGCTGCTGCCTGCGGTGCTCAAATCCTGAAGGGAGGAGGCAGCTGAAGGAAAGTTCAACTTCAAGGATTTCATAGGATCAGGTAGCCTAATGTCATGCGACTCACACCAGTTAGCTATCAAAGCTTTCACAGTATAATTAGGAATTAAATTGGAGTGACCAAGTCTTTGGCGTGTCTTCGGGCAGATAGTAAAACCCTCATTGAGCCACAACTTGATATAAACCCGCTCATAGGTCTGACCAGATGCTACAATAACAGGATCAGACATCAGCTCCAGGGAAAGCGGACAGCAAAAATCAGCTGGAATGGGCACCCCATTGATGCTAAGCAATTGCATTTCCCTGAGAAGGCGCTCATGCATGTACTTGACCAGTGGAATCATCTGCTCAACTAGATGCAGTTCTTCACGGTTCTCACCTCGTATTGCCCTTGCTCTGAGATTCTCAAGGGAAACAGCTTCCATGTACAATTCCAGGTTAGTTGACAGACTCAATGAACCCGATACTTTCAATAGATTCTCAGGACTTGCTGCGTCTGTCTCAGTTAGCTCCATTGCAACCTCCTTTACCAAATCAAATATGTGCTCATAATTTATGTCCTGGAGTTTCTACATGAATAAAAAATCAGAGATGAGTAACACATGAGCTGGATGCAGAAGGGAAATTAAGGTCGCAAATGGCAATAAATTAAAAACTTACTAGTAGATAAAGGTTCCATTACCTCAATACAAGTGCACGCACGGCCAGTCAGAGAAGGTAATAGAGAATTGAGAAGCTGACACAACTGAAGGGAACATCCCTGAATATCTGAGATTACTGATTCAATTTGCCAAACCTGTTCAAGGTAATTAAAACATTACCGAACCAGAACAGCAAGATTTAATGGGTGGAATTAGATATATAACTTTTATGGCATTCATCAAGCAGTGCTAGCTAAAAGAGCTATACATTCTGATGGACAAAAAAAGTGAAACGTAATGTTTGAATAAAACAATTCCATGAACCAGTAATCATATTCAGAATTCACTTATATCAGCATGAAGAGTAAAAAGGCTCTTTTTATTTGCATTGGCTTCGAGATTAAAGAAATATCCAGTAACAAAAAGGACAAGTATAATGAGCCAAGCACATAAAATTGAACCGCCAATGAAACGAATAGGATAACTCCAAAAAGCGTCAGAACACAGCTCACAGAAAATACAACTTGTGCAAATTCCCCAAAAACGAACATCATATCGCTTTAGCACAATTTCCCTATTTTCCTTTTGTTCATTTAAGATTTATACACTATCTCGCTTACACAATATTGCTAACTAGAGAATCATGACATGAACTAGTGAAAATGTCAAATACTGCTGGGAAACTTTTCAGTGTAGTATTAAGTATTATATCTGTTTGGCTGTCTATCAAGGATCAAGATCAGCGCTCTCATTCATATCAAAGGTCATTTTACACAAGAATG
This sequence comes from Dendrocalamus sinicus, assembly GCA_036346575.1. NCBI lineage: Eukaryota > Viridiplantae > Streptophyta > Magnoliopsida > Poales > Poaceae > Dendrocalamus > Dendrocalamus sinicus. The sequence continues at coordinate 21,968,463 of CM070646.1, read as the reverse complement.
CAATTTTTAAAAAACAAGAAATGACCCATCATTGTTAAGGTCAGTCTAAAAGGTGAACCACAAGAACCTTGAAATGTTTTAATTAACACAAGTGTATAATGTTGTAGGGGTAGCCCAACCCCCCATGATAGGGCTTTGCAACTGGTCTAATATGTAATAGGCCCAATAGTATAAAGGAATATACCAATGTATCTCTACTTTTTGTAACTATTAAGGGGTAACTTTACATCCTACCTTACTCGTGCATATAAATCCCCAAGAGGGGTATGAGGAGGCCAGATCCACTCATTTCATACACGAGCACTCTCTCCCTTCTGTCTTGGGTCTCTCTAGCTAGTCCTCTCATATGTTGTTTGGTCAATAGCCACAATATATACACTATTCTAGACAGCTCCAGCAATTTCAATATCTCAAGGCTCATGAGTTCAAGATGATTTTATCTACCGTATTTTGGACTACAATGTTAATTAATGGAACCTGGCAACACAGTTAAACAATACAAAACATTAGTCACCGGCAAATGCAAGTTAAGGTCAAAAATATTCCACAACAAAAGTACCAGCTGCTTTGTAACAGCAAGGGCGGGACACTGTTAAAAACAAAGCATGAAAAGGCAGACAGACTGATTGATTTTACTTCAATAACTCTCTGAAGCATAATATATGAAAAAGTAGAGCGAATAAGTGAAATGTGAATATAATAATTTAGCTCATTTGTACGTACAAAATATATTTTGCTGGTGGTCTGGTGCCAGTTCCCAATAAGCTCTGAAGCTTCGTTGATAGCAGTGTCAAGCTCCCTTAAAGTGTCAAGCTCTCCTAACACCTCACTGAGTTGCTCTTCAGGTGACTTGCATAGATCTTCTATGAGAGGGTTCACAACGCTCGAGATATCACATACATTTTGGCAGTACTTCTGAATAGGCTTGGGCCTTGCGGTAGATCCATCAGAAACTAAAACACCAAGGCGTGAAATACTATTGAGCAGATTCCTTGGGGAGAAATTTTCCATCAAACCTGTTTAACAATCCATATGTGTGAGAGTAAGACTACATGAATTCTTAACTCTTGAATATTCAAACCCATCCATATATGAATATCTCAGTTCTCACATATACACATACTATTATTGTACATACTTATCAGTGCTGATCCCAACATATCTGATTAGCTAAGATTAAAAAAAAAAGAAACATGGGCTGTTTATTGGCCTTTTTCGACTGCATTTTGATCTCTCCTTTTAATCTACTATCTATATATCTGTGTATCAGTGTATCTTGATGCTTATACTAGAGATTGAATTAAGAATGTTTGGGGTATAAATAATGACGGCTTAATGTAGATTAAGTGCAATCGTGGAGCAAGATCGGGCATTATTTTTCCGAGTGGGTATTTCAGCCACAAATAGTTGCATGTCGCAAACATTGTGTTCCAGAAAGAAATACTTTGTATATTTTGAGCAGCAACAGAGCATTAAATATGCAATGGGGTTTTCTCGACTTCCGCTTTAGTACAGTTGCCTTCCCCATTAGTATGGTCCTGCTTGAGCACCAAAAAAAATCACATCCAGTGTATGTTATCCAGAGTATGTTACTATCCTCTACTGATGCTACAAACATCCAAACAAGCAAGGCATTGAACAGCTCGTGGTTTATTATCGCGCTCACAACATAATGCAATAAGAGAAACACTGGGAGTCAGGACTTGCGGCTAAATTGCGCGGTTAGATGAGTCAGCTACCTAGTGCAATATTAAGAATGGAATCCAGCTAGTGCAAACACAAATGCGTTAGGACAAAATTCCTGTGGAACGTACGTTACATGAGATGTCCGTAGCACATGCAGACGCACAAATCCTACTCTCTCAAAGCAAGCACAGCTGGGGTCTAGAATTGTAGTAACAACCACCGTCCATTTTGGTAAGTAATATTTTTTTAAAAAAAGCACAGCAAAAACAGTCTATTAGCATAGGAATGGCAACCTAAATTATCCAACACAATCGTAAGAACAGAGAGTAGCATGTTGGCGATGGCAACAGCACGCACGGTAGCAAGTAGTAGGCACAAGGTAGAGAAACAAACGGCAAGAAGAGCGAATTAAAACGCAGGAATGGCAAGCTAATCCATCCATCCATGAACGAAAAGGGCTAAAAAGGGCATTTTTAATAAATCTGTAATTGGATGCCATTTGAGCGATGGTATAGGAAGGAAGGAGAGCGATCAATTGGTCGAGCTTGGCTCGAGAAAGCTGAGAGAGAGAGAGAGAGAGAGAGAGAGAGAGAGAGAGATGGGAAACACCCAGGCAGGCATCTAGAAATGGTGGGCGCGCGAGCGAGCGAGAGGGGATCCGGGGCGAGGCCGCAGGGAGCAGGACACGGAAGCCTAGAGGAGGAGCCGGAGCGCAAGCAAGAGAGCAAGCGAGGTAGGGGAAGGGGAGGTGAGCATCCGACGCAGAGGCGGAGGAACCCTAGAAGAAGGCGAGGCTGGCGACTCGAGGGGAGGGGAGGGGAGGCGCACACACGAGCGTGCAGGCCAGGCGAGGTGATGAGAGAGAGGGAGAGAGACTGACCTCGGTGCGGCGGAGGCGGCGGCGGCGGCGGCGGAGAGGGAGGAGCTCGGGATCGAGGTGGGGGATCTCCCTGGCTGGCGACGCCGATCGAGGTCTCTCCCTCCCTCCCTGCCTCGGCGCTTTGGTTGGGTTGAGTACTTCGAGTCGGGTGGGTGGGTAGAGAGAGAGAGAGACGCGGTCGTAGCGGAGACCTGGCCTGCCTTTGCTACCGCCCGCGAGAGCGTGCTTAGCTGCTTACCCCAATCTTTCATAGCTCGATTGTCTTCTCGGGGAGCCGCTTAATCTTGACGTTGAAGACATACGCGCCATCCGACTTGTTCCTACTCCTCCTCCTACAGTCCTCCCCGCTGACTTCCAGAAAAGACAGCGCCTCTGCGTGTGTGCAATTCTTGGCGTCCATTGATTCCTGCACACCAATCTATGGGTATGTTTTTTTTGGCTGCGACTTATGATTTTTTATTGAAATTTTTGAATTTTGACTGTTTACAGTACAGATTACGGAGAGATCGATACTCATTTGCGATTCTGACTGGTACAGATGTTAGGTTTTTAATGTGTACTACGTTTAACTTATAGATCTTGTCTTTAAAAAATGTGAGAAGTCGGCCGGCTTCTCACCAACCGAACAGGCCCTATCTTACAGGAGCGTTTTCGTCGACCGGAGCCGATGGCTTTTATCCGAGCTTTTGGTTTTGACGGTTGAAAGGAATAGTTTTTGAAATAAAATTTAGAAAATAGTTTTTGGAAGACATGAATGTAAGGAGACAGGAGAGGCTAACTGACAGCTTTTGAAAATAACTTGAAAAAACTAATTTTAAGAAACCAAAATACTTAAATCGATTCATAACTTCTCTAATCAGATTGATTTAAATATCCTCTAGGTTTTGTAGATACCTCACCTGCTAAGCTTGCGGTGGTTTTGTAGGTACGTCACCTGGTAAGTTACTCCGCTCGGCCGCTCCTCGTATATCCATGTATCTGATTGCTCACGTGTTTTTTTTTGAACGGAGTGCTCATGTGTATATTTGGCTGTTTGATAAGGCTATGATTTTTGATTGAAATATTTGAATTTTAACTGTTTGTGATAAAGATTACGGAAAGAGATACTTACTTTCGATTTTGGTTGATACAAATATTGGACTTTTAACGTGTACTATAATTAACTTGTAGATCCTTCTTGAGAAAATACTCCGTTTTAAAATTAAATACTATAGTAAAAATTTAAAACTATTTTTAAAAACCATTAAAGAACAGACCTAAAGATGGGTGCAAGACTGAAGTGTGCCGTATACATTGGGTTGTCATCTCCCATCTCGTGTGATTTGGATGGCGGAATTCTAGTCTAGATGATTAGTTCACTGCTTTTATTTACTTAGAAGTCACGAGCGGTTCCTTGCTAACATTTCCTTTTGCGCCCATTCACTTCTTGTTTGAGGTTTTTTTCCTTATTTTATGGTTTATGGTTACTTTTGTATTTAATACATGCGATATATACTCTAGTCAATGTCTTGCTTTATTTCCCATACCATGTTTTTTTCGCAGAAAAGGTCAATGTCTCGGTGAACCAAATAAGTCCAGCGTTGGGTGGTAGAAATAATGGTATAGCTGTTGGTATTAGGCATAACTAGCCGAATTTTTTGCACAATTGTGCAATTAGATATTGCAATATATTATATTTGTTATGTAACTCTAATATTTTTGAAAAATATAATTGTATTTGTTATACCATTATAACAGTCAAAATTTCTGTACATAATTAATTTGTATCGTTATAATTTGGTATCACTGAAATAAATGGTGTAGATATTCTTTTTATCTTGATTAACGAGATAATTTCTAGGAATTATGCTTTTATTCTATTATAAGAATTATTATAGGACTTTCTAGACCTATAAAATGAGAAAAATACCTTGAATATCACTAGCTATGTGTGTGTGTGTGTGTGTATGTATTGCTATTTTCTAGGATCCTGAGTTGTACTCTAATGATTTATTTTTGCTCTTATGTATGCGTTTGTACATTGTGTGGAAGCTATAGTAGAAGTCTAACCTGCTCAAAGCGCTGCAAGCCCTGGCTTTTGACATTTTTGTAGGCTTTTTTACTGAACGACTATTAGTTTTTTATAAGTTAAAAAAGTAAAAATAAAATAAATAATTCAGAAAATTTGGGAAACACCGCTAATTTTTTGGACAATGCAAAGAAATAAGAGAAAAAAAAGAAAAGCCAAAAAAGCAAATTTTGGAAGCGAAAAAGCTAAAGGGCATGTTCTTTTTGACTGAGACTTATGGCTTTTGGGATGTTCATATGAGATATTACAGAGTAACAGAAATTCACGTGCGGTTTTGGCCAATATAAATGAAGTCGGTATAGTATGTATTACAATTAACCAGTAGACTACATCTTAAAAAAATATTTTGTTTAAAAGCTAGTTACTATAGAAAAGCTAAAAGCTGAAAACGAACAGGGCCAAAATCATATGAAGAAGAGCCAAATGTCATTAAAATCATAGTCACTCACTTCATCTATCAGATATAAACGGTTACTTATGAAAGTAGTATGGTAGATTGCAATGGTGAGCCTTTGATTAGAGGTGTGCCATGGGGCACGTTGAAATTGAGGGTGCAGTGTAGGCCAAGCATGACGGGGTCAGTGCGATCTGAAGGGGTTTGGAGTTCGCCCCCGACCCTGTCTAGAGCTCGGCTTTGTCTGCATCTCGGTGGTCAGTGTGATCCAAAGGTGATCTGGAGTTGGGCGCTGACCCCGTTCAGAGCCCAGCCTTATCCGTGTCTTGGTGGCCAACGCTATCCAGAGGCAGTCCAGAGTTCGTCCCCAACCCCGTTCGGAGCCCTCCTGGGCCTTGTCTGTGTCTCAGTGGTCGGCGTGATCTGGAGGTGGTCCAAAGTATGCCCCTGAGCCTATCCGGAGCTTGGCCTTGTTTGCGTCTCGGTGGTCGGCGTGAGAGTTCTCCCCTGACCCCATCTAGATCCCTCCTAGGCCTTGTGTGCGTCCCCCAGAGGTGGTCCGTGCCACTTCCAGAGTCATTATGGGACTTCCTCCTGACCCCGTTCGGAGCCCCTCCGGGCCTTGTCCGAGCCCCCCTAGAAGGTTCGTGCCCTTTCTAGAGTTGGTCCAAGAATTGCTCTTGACTCCGTCCAAAGCCCCCGGGCCTTGTCCAGGTCCCCCCGAGGAGGTCACCCCCCCTTGAGAGGTGGTCCGCACCACTCCTAGAGCGAATTTTAGACTTGCTCCTGACCCCATCTAGAGCCCCTTCAGGCCTTGTCTGGGTCCCCCTGAGGAGGTCCGCACTCCTTCCAGAGTCGATCCAGGTCTTGCTCTTGACCCCTTATGGAGTTCCTCTGGGCCTTGTTCGGGTCCCCCGACTCAGGCTCAAGCGTGGAGTGCTTCTAGCTGTGTTGTTGCTCCATGCTCCCACTGCCCCTTGCCATCATCTTGACTAGGAGCTCCCCTTAGCTCGATGGATTCACCTCGGCGACCCGGGTGGGCTATTGACGACCACCTGCATCGGCGAAGGGCTACTATTGAGGAAGGGTCTTTGCACTACCTTGAGCCGATGATAACTTTGACGTGGCATCGCACATCGAGAGATCCACCCTAGATGAGGTCTGGAGTCCACTCTCGATGAGGTATGCAGACTAACCCTGAATGAGGTCCGCAGACTAACCCCGAACAAAGTCCAGAGTCCAACCCTGACAACAGCACAAATTTCAGACGTGGCAGGACCCACTTGGCACGATGGCTGAAAGTACCCCTAAGTGCGAGCTAAGATATGAGGGTAAAAATGTAACTTCGGGTGTTTTCATCCACCTCTATAAATATGACCCATTGTAAGTGGGGAGATGAGGCCACATGTAACACACCCATATGTAATACATTCATATGATCGCTTGTGTGTGATTCTTGTTGAGTCTCCACTTTGCATTCTTGATGGTCCGCGAATCTGACCGGGGGTGTCTACAAATTTACTGTCCGATCTCGTATCGACAACACCTATAATTTGTCTTGTAAAGCATCCTAATCTGATTTTCAGATTAAGCGTGCCAGTGGCCTTGCAACAATAATTGATGCATAATCCATTTCCATATTTACCTTCATTAATTTGGAAAAATGGTGACAATGAATCTTTTTCTTTCCTGTCGAGTGCAGAGGCCTCCCATTGTCGGAATTCTCACAAGGCATGATTTTGTACCAGAACATATTCACAAGCTGTTCCCGAGTCTCAATCCTCACAAGTAGCATTCAGTCTCAATGGGAAGATGACTGTGAAAGGTTTTGCTGCTTCTCATTTACGTAAATTAGGAGTGTTTGCGGTATGCAAAGTACGAAAGTGTATTCTGGTATTTGTTGGAGCGAGCTCTGTACATCGATTGTATGGATTTTGTAGCATATGCTCTTTTGCAATAATAATCTGGCAGTGTATTTGGCTCAGTTGCCTATTATGAGTATGTGACAGGAAGTGCTCTGCACGCAAACTGCAAACATTCCAAACTCTGGAATTTGGAAAATAAGCATACATTGTAAAGTAGTCGTAAAGCATGTTTGAGAATTGAGATGCTGAGGGCATATTTACAGTGAAATCCGACCAAAATGTTGTTGAGCTGACGCTCTTAAGTACCAATTTTTCATTCTCACTATAAGTATCTACTTGGCTCGGCATTCTTTGCCTTTGTCTTGTGTTCTGTGACCAATCTCATTGCAAGCACATTGTTGTATAATTGCCTTGTTGTGAGTACTAACTAGCCTTTCATCAGGGTCCAAGTGTAATCTGTCATGATATATTAACATGCTGATGTGTGATGTCTGCACAAAAAAGATATGCAATGTTCATGCACCAAGCCTTGAATGGAATGGGAAAAAAAAGAAACCTAACTTTCTTTACAGCAAGGATGCCTCCAGTTGCAGCCCACATGCCGCTGCCCTTGAGCATGCAAACAAATGCTTAGGGATGCTTCTACAGTGACACTGGCACCTGCTAATCCAACAACCAACAGTGACAGTCACAATGCAACGATGCTGCCCCTGCAGATTCCAGCATGTGGTCTTTGCTTATACTACATTTCTCACTGCCCAAAGAAACTTTCAGGGACAAAAAGAGGTTTCTTTTGGTGTGGCATGCGTGCCAGTGCCAAGACCAACACTTCTGCACAAGCTCATATCCTCCGGTGCAAAATCCCATATCATCATCTTGTGTTTGCAGAAGCTTTTGAATTGGTTAGTTTGCTTGATTGTTCTGTCCTTGGTTTGCTGCAGCAATTGGTATTGTTGCACAGGGTGAACACTGAAAGGGCATGTAACCAAATGGACATTAGTCTCTCCGCCGCCGCCGCCGCCGCCTCCGCCGCACCGAGGTCAGTCTCTCCCTCTCTCTCATCACCTCGCCTGGCCTGCACGCTCGTGTAGGCGCCTCCCCTCCCCTCGAGTCGAGTCGCCAGCCTCACCTTCTTCTAGGGTTCCTCCGCCTCTGCGTCGGATGCTCACCTCCCCTTCCCCTACCTCGCTTGCTTGCTCTTCGGCTCCTCCTTTAGGCTTCCGCGTCCTGCTCCCTGCGGCCTCGCCCCGGATCCCCTCTCGCTTGCTCGCGCGCCTGGAGCCGGTGCTTGAGCCCCTTCCGTGCTCCGACGGTGGATCTGATCATACGCGATAGCGTGTACTGGGGTGGGGTGTTCGCCCATAAGGTGTTCGATAAAATGCCACCGGCAGGGCTTCTGGCTCGGCAGGCCGTATCCACGAGAGCACATGCGCTGGCCTGGTCGCTGCGTCCCCCCCTCGGCGCAGCGGCAAGACTGCTGCACGGCGGCGGGGAGACGGGAGGCGCGGATTTTCCGTACGCCGACGTCCCCCGGCCCGGGAGGAAATGGGAACGGAAGCCGTACGTGACGCCGATGAAGGTCCTCATCCGAAGGGCCAAGGAGGAGAGGCGCGCCCGGCTGGAGAACCCGTGCCGCGTGCTGGAGCACCCGCCCGGCAACGGCCTCCTCGTGCCGCACCTCGTCAAGGTCGCCCACCAGGTGCACAGCGCGAGGGAGAGGCTCCTCGACGGCCTCATCAGGCTCATCAACGGCAACGCTGCCATCCCGGTGAAGCGATGCAGGTTCTGCTCAGAGGTTCACATCGGCAGCGTTGGGCACGAGATCAGGACATGCGAGGGTGCCAAGAGCGGCTCGAGGAACTCCTTGCATGTGTGGCGGCCAGGGACCGTGCGGGACATCGTCGGCTTCCCATACTGCTACCACCTGTTCGACCGCGTCGGGAAGCCCAGGGTGGTGCACAAGGAAAAGTACGACGTCCCCAGGCTCCCGGCGATCCTGGAGCTCTGCATCCAGGCAGGCGTCGATGTCGAGCGCTACCCGACCAAGCGGAGAACCAGGCCGGTCTACTCCATCGAAGGCAGGATTGCAGATTTTGAGCCGGACGAAGAAGACAACTCGGAAGCAGAAACGTCACCAGAACCTTCGTCATGTTCATCTGTGCCGTCTGAAGAAGCGCCGATGAGTTGTAATTCTGCTAGAGATGGCGGCGAACATCAACAAGAGAAGATCACAGTGAGCGAGCTGAGCTCCAGGACACTGCAGTCCTGGCTTGACATGCGGTCGGGCGCGGCGAGCCTGATGAGCAAGTACGGCGTGCTCACCTGCGGGTACTGCCCGGAGGTGCAAGTCGGGCCCAAGGGGCACAAGGTGAGGATGTGCAAGGCCACCAAGCACCAGCAGCGGGATGGCCAGCACGCGTGGCAGGAGGCCACGGTGGACGACCTGGTCCGGCCGAACTACGTTTGGCACGTCCGGGACCCCGCCGTAAACGATGGCATACCGCTCGCCAACGAGCTCAAGAGGTACTACGGCAAGGCCCCCGCCGTCGTGGAGCTCTGCGTGCGTGCCGGCGCACCGGTGCCCACGCAGTACAGGAGCATGATGCGGCTGGATGTCGTACCGCCCGCATGTGACGAGTTCGACCTCGTTGCCTGAGACAGAGAAGCCTGAGATTGAGATTGTGGTGCCTTCAGAATTGTGGCTTGCTTGCTGAAGCTGTGAAGCAGATGCTGTGGATCTTTGGTATGATGGCGTGAATGGACGTTGTGGCATTGAGGTTTCATTTCGGCAGGGTGTGCCACTGGGTTCTTGCAGTTGCACTGCATGTTGGATTCCCAGTATGCAGCTGTACAAGGTTCAAATTAGTCTGCCTGTCAAGATCGTATTTCCGCAATCTCTTCAGCAATGGAACAGAGATTGAGTTCCACATGTCCACTCTTTTCATCTTCTTCACTGCTGTTTACTGCCTTGGGCTTATGACTTACAGTATTGCCGTGCCATCTGGTCTCTATCCCTGTTATTCTTGCTGGAGCCACATATGGGCGCATAGTGGGGACACTTCTTGGATCCATATCCGACCTTGATCCTGGCCTTTTTGTCCTTCTCGGTGCAGCATCTTTTCTCGGTGGAACAATGACATTGACTGTGTCAGTCTGTGTGATACTTCTAGAGCTCACCAATGATCTACTCATGCTCCCTTTAGTCATGCTTGTTCTTATATCCAAGACTATAGCGGATAATTTTAACAATGGGGTTTATGATCAGATAGTGGTAATGAAAGGCTTGCCATACATGAGGCACTTGGTTGCTGGTGATGTTGTGTCTGGCCCACTAATCACCTTTTCAGGTGTCGAGAATGTGGGGGACATTATTCGTACATTGAGGATCACATGCCACAACGGATTTCCGGTGGTTCATGAGCCACCTCTAACGGAAGTGCCTGAATTGCTCGAGCTTGTGATTAGGTCTCACATATTGGTTTTGCTGAAAGGCAAGATGTTTGTGAAAGAGCGGGTGAAAACCAGTGGTAGCTCTGTTCTGCAAAGATTTGGTGCCTTTGACTTCGCCAAGCCAGGTTCAGGGAAAGGTCCGTTTGAAAATTGAGGACCTCTATTTCACTGATGAGGAGATGGAAATGTATGTGGATCTCCAGCCGAGTACAAACACCTCACCATATACGGTGGTTGAGACAATGTCATTAGCAAAAGCTGCAATCCTATTCCGGACACTAGGTTTGAGGCATCTATTGGTTGTGCCAAAGACTCCAGATGTAAGGGCTCTCTCTCACTCTTTTTTTTACTAGATGGATTCTATCACTACATGAGGAATCAAACACACTAACCGCCTAACCGGTACTTCAAATGTTTAATCTTGCTTGGTAGTTAGTTCATTTCTCTGCTTGGAGTAACTAATTTGTGTACATGATATCGATTCTGAATTCTGGTTGTAGGTGGCAGTGAAATTCTTCCATTAAATGGATGGAGACTCAAGCGACTACACCATGTATATATATATTTTTTTTCAAATACCTATAATGTGTCTTGTAAAGCATCCTAATCTGATTTTCAGATTAACCGTGCTACTGGCCTTGCAACAGTAACTGATATGCATAATCCATTTCTGTATTTACCTTCATTAATTTGGAAAAATGGTGACAAATGGATCTTTTTCTTTCCTGTCGAGTGCAGAGGCCTCCCATTGTTGGAATTCTCACAAGGCATGATTTTGTACCAGAACATATTCACGGGCTGTTCCCGTGTCTCAATCCTCACAGGTTCCATTGAGCCTCAATGGGAAGTTGACTGTGAAAGGTTTTGCTGCTTCTCATTTACGTAAATTAGGAGTGTGTGCGGTATGTAAAGTACAAAAGTGTATTCAGGTATTTGTTGGAGCGAGCACATCTTCTGTACATCGATTGTATGGACTTTGTAGCATATGCTCTTTTGCAACAATAATCTGGCAGTGTATTTGGCTCAGTTGCCTATTATGAGTCTGTGACAGGAAGTGCTCTGCAAGCAAACTGTAAACATTCCAAACTCTGGAATTCGGAAAATAAGCATACATTGTAAAGTAGTCGTAAAGCATGTTTGAGAATTGAGATGCTGAGGGTATATTTACAGTGAAATCCGACCAAAATGTGGTTGAGCTGACGCTCGTTTCTCAAGTACCAATTTTTCATTCTCACTGTAAGTATCTACGTGGCTTGGCATTCTTCGTCTCTCGTGTTCTGTGACCATTCTCATTGCAAGCACATTGTTGTATAATTACCTTGTTGTGAGTACTAACTAGCCTTTCATCAGAGTCCAAGTCTAATCTGTCAAGATATGTTAACATGCTGATAAGTGATGTCCGAACAAAAGAAATATGCAATGTTCATGCACCAAGCCTTGAATGGAATGGGAAAAAATGAGGCCTAACTTTCTTTGCAGCAAGGATGTCTCCAGTTGCAGCCCACATGCTGCTGCCCTTGAGCATGCAAACAAATGCTTAGGGATGTTTCTACAGTGACACTGTGACACTGGCATCTGCCAATCCAACAACAAACAGTGACAGTCACAATGCAATGATGCTGCCCCTGCAGATTCCAGCATGTGGTCTTTGCTTATACTACATTTCTCACTGCCCAAAGAAACTTTCAGGGACAAAAAGTTTCTTTTGGTGTGGCATGCGTGCCAGTGCCAAGAACAACACTTCTGCACAAGCTCATATCCTCCTGTGCAAAATCCCATATCACCATCTTGTGTTTGCAGAAGCTTTTGAATTGGTTTGTTTGATTGTTCTGTCCTTAGTTTGCTGCAGCAATTGGTATTGTTGCATAGGGTGAACACTGAAAAGTCATGTAACCAAATGGAATTAAGGCACCATGCTCAAGAGAGGCCAAAGATTGCTGCCATGTGATATGATCATGTTGGAAGCAGGCAGCATTGCTTCCAATTCAAGCAAGGCAGGCAATACCTGCATCCTTGTCTGTCATATAGCCACATGGGTGGGATTTTTTTTAAAAAAATGTCCTTTTGTAGCAAGTTAGCAACTATTGTTAATTGTCATGCACCTTTTGCATGATTGCATTTTTTTATCATCAACTAAACGCTAATACCTAATTGATCCTACCATTCTTCAGCAAGTGCATAAGACTCTCTTCTTTGGTTGATGCATTCTCCATCAATTAAAGCTTTTGGAAGTTGGAACTGCAGAAATTGATGTATTGACCTCCTGTTTCTGAACTATACACATGCATTCTAGTGAAGTTTTTTTTAACATAAAACCTGTGAGGATTTTTTTCTTTCGTTTAATATGTTCCTCCACTTAATATGCAGGTCAATTAGTGGACATAAAAAAGATGAATACATTCTATATAAAAAAGTGTTTGCACTCCGGAGGGGAGCACTGCAACTGCATAGAATAGAGCATGACCTACCACCATCTTGCCTCCTTTTTTCAGGTGGTACAGCGTTGAAAAGCCTCTGAAAGCTGCTGCTCTCTCATAGAATGCCTGCTCCAGCGTTCAAGTACTGACAGGATCTTTCGTCGATGTGGACTATGTACAGTACAGGTGATCGATCCACCGATGTATCGACCCAGTGAAAATGAAGAGAGGGGAGGCACGCGATCGCCGTGTAAAGCAACGTGTCAGGGCAGGCACCTTCATCAGATCGCACGGTCCCTTGATTCTATCGCAGAATCATGCCGATGATAGCTGCGAGTCTAAGGGAGAGAGTTGTGAAAAGCTACTATTTTCAACTTCACCTCACCCCATTTCCTTGTGAGAGCATGATTTAAAGAGCTTCATCCATGAAGCTATTTGCAAAAAGGGTATTTGGCAAAAAACAGCTTACAACATCTCATGAAACTGTTGATGAAGCTGTGCCAAACAGGACCTTATTCACACAAACACTCGTATTGGAATCAAAAGCTATCAATCACGGCAAAATTTGACATATACCACTGAGAAAGTTAGCATTTCGAGATATGCCATTTACTATCACGAAATTAAAAATACGCCACTCTAGTTTGTTGTTCATTTGAAATTTATCATTTTCTTTTCTCTCATTTTCGTTTCATTTCTCCTATTTTCCATCGATTGCCTATGTGATTTCCCCTTTTGCCTCTCCTGTCCTGCCCTCCTCATCAATCCCAGCCCCATCCCCACCGCCATTTGGTCCCCAACGCAGAGAAACCCGAGCGATCTGGCGCCGCCTTCCCCGAGCCCCTGAGCACCCTGCCGGCGCCGCCTTCTGCGAGCACCCATCGGCGCCGCCTTCCCCGATCACCCCGCCGGTCCAGCCCCCTGTCGGCCGCCGAGTACCAGCCGTGCCTCCCCGGAGCTCCCCTCTAGGCCTGACCCCTAGCTGGCCAGCGCGTATCCGGGCCTGCCACCAGTTCGCTTGCCGGCGGTTGCGTGTTCCCCGTCCGCGTCGCCGCTCCGGTCGTTCCATGCCGCGCCGCACCTCCCCCCGAGCCCGCCTTTCCCCAGCCGCAGAAGCATGGATCTGGAGCAGCAGCAGTAGCATATTCATGTGTATTTCTTGACAATATTGTGAGGCAATTTTCATTTGTACATTGGAAAAAATTGATCATTTACCCTCCATTTAGATGGAAATTGAGGATTTACCCTCCTGGCCCACATGTCAGTGACTTATGATGACCCACGTGTCATTGAGATATGGAGGGTAAATCTTTAATTTCCCAACTAAAGGGAGGGTATATAATTCACAAAAGCATCACATTACATAGGAATGACTTATTTCTTCTTAGGGGTTAGCTTCTTTCTGGCTAGCTTCTTAACTGGCGATCTCATCTTTTTTTTGGGGTAGAAGCAGATGGTTCACCTCCAAGACTATGAGCAGATGTGAGATCCAATTGCTGCCTCATCATAGTCAGTTGTGGAGCAATTGCAAAACCATCCCCTGTGGAAGGAGTAGGTGCTACAACAACTTCATATGACTTTGCCCTATCCTTATTACTCTTTTTTCTTAAGAGGGTTTTTTTCCCTATAACACATACATGAAATTGGTTAGTGCATTATAATAAAACGTAAGCATGCATTTTAACACATATTTACCTTTTCTTAGGGGCTTTTAAAGGGCATGCTCCCCTGCTTTGATGTCCTAGTTCTCCACAGGTCTTGCACTTTTGTTTACTTTGCTGCCTTTTTTCTTTGGCACCTCATTGCCAGCCTTAAACCTTTGCATCTTTGGTCTTCCTGCTGACCTTTTGAGCTGAGGTAGGTGCAACTTGAAACCAGGATCAACCTTTCTCCATTGGGACTTGTTCGTCATCGGTTGCACAATCCTAGCATATGCAACTTTAAATTTAGCCAAGGAGAAGAAATCATCAACATAGTCCTCCATATTAGCTTGCTGATTGCTACAGATGAATCGCAAGGCATGCTGGCATGGTTTCCCAGATACTTGCGATTCTCTACATGTGCATTCCCTACTGAGAATATGGATCACATGCCTTGTACTGTCAAGCATGTTGACTACCTCAGCACTTGTATTTGTTCCTGGGGAAACCTTCAAGTGTCCAAGACCTCTAGTGCTCGCATTGAGTTCATGAATAACAGCTGGAAGTATTTTACCCTATAATCTGTCTCCAATCCTCCTTCTCTTATCACAACGCTACATAATCAATTCCGGATGGTGTCCATGAGTTCAACCACTGGAAGATCCTTAACATTCATGATCCAAGAGTTGTACGTTTCTGCAATATTGTTGTGCATGTAGTCACATTTCGCTATTGTATTGAACAAGGCCCTTCTCCAAATATGAGGGTGGTACTGGTTGAGGTACTCAATGGCTACTGGGCAATTTTCTTTAATTATTTGAATGTGCTCCTGCAAATCCTCGTATTTGTAAGATCGTGCCGCTGTCCACATGTTATTGGAGACCACAGGACCACGAAACTTCTTTTGCATGTTCCCCCAAAGATGCCTGAAACACTCTGTATGCTCAATATCCGGGAAAACCCTCTTTACACCTGCACATACCCCATTCCCAGCATCTGTATGCAAAGTCAGTCCATGTGATTCACCGATTGCCTTACGTAGCTACTGCATAAACCAAGTACAAAGGTGTTGCCCAATTCAATCTAAGGATTTTCCTTATCATGCACATGCACTGGCTCCACATGTGCATAGTCATTCACTAGTAAGGCATCCTCTATATCAATACCACCATTGTTCAGACCACAAGCATCATCATTCGGCTCCACATGTCCATAGTCATTCTCCTCAGCCCTTAGCCCAAGCATGTCAAACATCTGGTCGTCCATGATGTACACACCATTTCCATCCACATTAGCAGGGCCGGGTGGATCAACTTGGGGAATAGCAAAACCTGCTCATTGACTAGCCCATATGAGAGTGTGCGTGGAGTTATCGCAAGGACTGACTGGTTCTTGCCATTGTGATGTTTTTGCCTGTTCACTAATAGGATCAACATGAAAGGATAGGAGCGGAGGACTCACAGACTGACAGTGCGAAGCTCTAGAAATTCCACTGCAAATAGTTGATAAGTTTTTTTTTGCCTATCCACTATAGTGATGAACAAATAAACCAACTTGCTATCCATGTTTGCATCAAACAACCCTAGAAGTTCTGCATCGTTACATATCCTTACATGTGTTCCTTTTTTACTATCAAAGCACCATATCAAAGCATCCTGCGCCGACCCCCAATTTGACTTCCGTTACAAATCTCTATCATCTACCACCAAATCGTGAGCTGCAGCTGCATATGATCTGGTGCTGCCATCATCAAGACACGCTATGTATGTATGCAGCAAAGTTAGCAACTACTCTATATGCGGTACCACACTCAACCCTACACCAACACCAACAAATAAATGAAATGTGAACAACATGTTAGCTACAACGATGAGTCTTCGGCCACCATGCATAGTCCACAATATGACATAAAAAATATATTTACCTGCTGCTACAATGTGACTCTTCCATGCGTTGGCCGCTGAGGGGCTTGGAGGTTGGGGGGACCGACTGGGGGGAGGCGGGGCTGGTTGGAAGATGCGGCGGCCGCAGAGGGGCTTGGTGCTCGGGGCCGACTGACTGGGGGGATGCAGCAACCTGCATATTTCTAATTTTGTGATACTGAGTGGCATATCTCAAAATACCAACTTTCTCATTGACATATCTCAAATTTTGTCCGCCCAAATTAATTATCTCCTAATATCTCTCAATGCTCAGCATTGATGAGATGATGTCACAAAGAAAGAAAGGACCACATATGAAAAGAAAAGAAAAGAAAGAAGAGGAGAGGAGAGATGGTCAGAGCGAGAAGAAGAGAGAGAGAATCCGTGATGTTACTTGGGGGGGGGGGGGGGGGGTGAGATGTAGAGCGTGCACATCCGTATCCTCGTCAGTGTGCGTGCTCCCAGAGGCATCTCCGGCGACATGGACGCGGCAACCGCCCCCGTACATGTCGCAGGCGCCAGCGCCGGTCGATCTCGTCCTCGTCGCGCCCACGGATCTAGCGGGGACCGCTGATGCAGAAAGCAAAGTGTTGTAGGGGTGGCCTAACCCCGTGATCGGGTCGTGCAACTAGCCCAACATGTAATAGGCCCAATAGTGTAGATGAATATAGCAGTATAAACATACTAATGTACCCTCATCCTTTGTAAATACTAAGGGATAGAATAGGGATTTCCCATTCTACCCCACTCATATATATAAACCCCCAGGAGGGGCAAAGGGGGGACATTCTCTCATTCTCACTAACTCTCCCACAGATCTAGCTCCTCTCTTCTCCTGCTACTAGTCTCTCTCTGCTTTGGTGCTCAGAATACACAGATGGCGCCGTCCGTGGGGACGACCAGCGAGAAGCTGCGTAAGGGTGCTGCTACCACTGGAAGGAGCTTCTTAGCGTGAGATGGAAGTATCTCAGGTTGCTCATATCATGAGCGTCACAGATAAGTTCTGAGTTCCCATTTCTGTTCCGGATCCAGATCTGGTAGATCTAGTTGGGCTTTGCCTGTGTCCTCTGCTATGCTTTGGAAATGATGCCTGGATGCTGGAGGGCACGATCCTCCCGGAAGCCCGCGCGCCTTCGACTTGTCCGCGCTGGACCCCGCACAAGGTACACCTCGCCAAGCGCAACTGTGGACTCCGCGTCGTCGAAGCCTTCGACTGTCTCGGAGCCTTCCCCCCAGTGGCCTCCGCGTGGGCTTGAGGCCTCGCTCGTCTCCGGGCGATCAAGAGCTCCATGCTATCCTCGGCAACCGCGTGAAGTATCTACATACTCCATGCATGCACGTTGATTTATATAATCCATGCATGCATGTTGCTCTTTATACTCCTTTACGTACATCTATCCATCCATGCATGCGTGGATGGAAACTTCAAGGCGCATGCATACATGAAGCCTCGTGGCTGGAAACCCACGGGCGCCGGCGCGTGCACTCAGATATCCTGTATACGCGAGCTCTATCCGGACGCGGAGTACCCATCCGCGAGGTCCTAGAGAGCAAAGCGTCCTTTTTCGACGGGTGCTTCGTTTCTCTCTCTCCACGCCAGAGCTTGCACCACGAGAAGGCCGAGCGCGACGGCGCAGCGTCGCTGGCGACGTCTGCGTCGGAGTCCGTCCGCCCAGGTGCTCCGCCGCGACGTGCGTCCCGCGCTTGACGCTGAGCACACCATAAGAGGCTCCGTCACCACCGAGGCTTCTCCATCTCCACGGCCGTGCGTCCTCGCGAGCGGCGACCTCGTCTGGCCCAGGTGAGCACACCATCTCTCCATGCGTCTAGCTCTGCAGCAAGTGCCGTGTGGGACGGCTAGCGCGGGCAGCGGGCGCAACGTGGCGCTCCGCGACCCGACCTCCGCCTCCGTGCAACGGACCTCGCAGGGGCGACGTCGGCCTCCGCATGGCGCTCGCGACCGGCTCCGCCTCGCGCGATGGACCTTGCAGGCGACGCCGTTGGCGACACACGACGCGAGCCTCATATCCATTTATGCATCGGCTCGCCTCGCGTCTTGGTACAGCGTCGCCGCCGGCGTGGGACTCGCTCGACCACCTGCCGCGCGCGATCGGCTCTGCACTCTCTCCGCTCCGCCTCGCGATAGAGAGGCCGCCTCCACGCCAAGCTTCCGAGTCTTCACGTAACGCCGAGCCTCTGCGTCAAGGTCTCGCGATGGTGGACCCGGGATGACTTCGCTGCCCCGGCTCGGCTCGCGACGATTCCGCCGACTTCGCCTGCAGACTTCGGCGACCTTCGCCCTGCGGCGATTTCGCTGGCCTCCGCTCGGCGAGGCCTCGGAGAGGTCCCCGACGCACGCCAGGCTCCCCGTCGGCGAGGTCCTGACGAGGTCTCCGGCCGGACCATACCTCCGCGTTAGGCGTCGCTCTGGCAAAGCCCCCGGGAGGTCTTCGAAGCTCAGCGTGATGCGCGAGACATGCTTTTTCAATTGGAGGTGCTGCGCGAGAACTTCGTCCGCGCAGACGGCGAACGCGCCTCCAAGCCTTCGCGGGCCTTCGCTCAGCTCCGCGGCAACTCCGCCGGCCTGGCAGCGACACCTCGTCGGCTCCAGGATGCCTCCGACGACCTTTCGGTCGGAGTCCCCGAAGGCGACACTCCGTACGCGGCGAAGCCCGCTCCGCCCTCTGCGCGCCCTCGACGACGACCTCGCTAACCGGGCTCAGTGTCAGCCAAGACCCCGCGTCATTATGTCGAGGTCTCCGAAGTCTCCGCTAACCTTTTCGAAGGCCCCCCGGTCAAGATCGGGAGCACGCAGCATTGATGACGTGTTGAGGTATGCTGGGAAAAGCATGCATGCACGACTCATCCCGGGCACACATCCGCGCTACAGGATACGCACGCCCGCCATATATGCATGCATGGCTTCGTCAGGACGGCGCCCGATCTCCGCGTGGATGGGCTCCGAAGCTTCCGCGCTCGTACGACATAGCACGGGTCGGCTCCGCACCCCATGACGAGGCCTCCGCTAGCTTCATGTAGCCAAGGTCTCCGCACCTGCGGAGTCTACTCCGCGACGTCACCACCCTGCCCGGTACGCCCAGCACATGGTCACGTATGTTGCTTTAATACTCCCTGCTGTATCTTGTGCGTGCATGGCATTGAAAAGTGGCTGCTCATCATATCATTCTGTGCGACTGCAGTTCTGTTTTAAGAGCATTTGATTTGGCCGTATTTGCTCCTTCGGTTTTGGTCTGTTTTGGAGCATTTAATGCTTTCCTGGTATTGCACTTTGGAGCATTTTGTTGTCGCAAGTAGGGGTGGAAAAAAAGCTCGTTAGTGGGGCTCGTTGGCTCGGTTCAAAATTGTTTCAATTATACTTGTTAATTGGTTAAACATTAAAACGAGTTGATTTCAAATGAATTTGAATTTTGCTCAAGCTCGGCTCGGCTCGGCTCGTTAGCTCGTTTCTAAAAATACTTTTAAATTATCCGTAAAATGATATTAAATCAAAATATGTCAATTTTAGAAAAAGCTCGATAAGACGAGCAGTTGGCTCGATATCCACCCCTACTCGCAAGTGTTCGGTCATTTCTTTCATGTCTCTGTTTTCATCGTTTTTTTAATTTAAATCGCACGATTGTCTCGAGCGTCGGCGTACTCTACGGAGTATAAATAAGACGTAGCGTCGAGGTACGCCTCCACACGCACCAGTCTACGGACTTTAAATAAGACGTAGCGTCGAGGTCCGCCTCCGCACGCGCGAGTCTACGGACTATAAATTAAGACGTAGCGTCGAGGTACGCCTCTGCACGCACCAGTCTACGGACTTTAAATAAGACGCAATGGGGGGACGCCTCCGTGCGCACTCTACGGAGTATAAATAAGACGTAGCGTCGAGGTACGCCCGCACGCACCGGTCTGAGACTTTAAATAAGACGAGCGCCGAGGTCCGCCTCGCACGCGCGAGTCTCACGGACTATAAATAAGACGTAGCGCCGAGGTGCGCCTCGCACGCACGATCCACGGACTTTAAATAAGACGTAGCGTCGAGGTCCGCCTCCGCACGCGTGAGTCTACGGACTATAAATTAAGACGTAGCGTCGAGGTCCGCCTCCGCACGCACGAGTCTACGGACTTTAAATAAGATGTAGCGTCGAGACCCGCCTCCGCACGCGCGAGTCCACGGACTCTAAATTAAGTCGTAGCATCGAGGTACGCCTCCGCACACGCGAGTCTACGGACTATAAATTAAGTCGTAAATTGCAACACGGCCGAGACACTAGGGAGTGCCTCGCTTTAGGAGGTGCACCACTTGGATATCGCGCCCTTGCGCGCGTTGCACCAGGGAGTGCACTGGGAATTTTTGAATGTAGGGGAACGGCGCCTTCGCCTCTCTACCTCGGCGTGCGTAGTCCCTCGGCCTACGCCGCAAGCGCCCGCTCTCCGCGGGTACTGTTTTTGAAGGTAGGGGATCGGCGCCTTCGCCTCTCTACCTCGGCGTGCGAAGTCCCTCGGCCTACGCCGCAAGCGCCCGCTCTCCGTGGGAACTCTTTTTTAAGGTAGGGGAACGGCGGTCTCGCCTCCTTGCCTCCGCGTGCGTAGTGCCCTCGGCCTACGCCGCAAGCGCCCGCTCTTCGCGGGCACTCTTTTTGAAGGTAGGGGAACGGCGGTCTCGCCTCCTTGCCTCCGCGTGCGTAGTGCCCTCGGCCTACGCCGCAAGCGCCCGCTCTGCGCGGGCACTCTTTTTGAAGGTAGGGGAACGGCGGTCTCGCCTCCTTGCCTCCGCGTGCGTAGTGCCCTCGGCCTACGCCGCAAGCATCCGCTCTGCGTGGGCACTCTTTTTGAAGGTAGGGGAACGGCGGTCTCGCCTCCTTGCCTCCGCGCGCGTAGTGCCCTCGACCTACGCCGCAAGCGCCCGCTCTGCGCGGGCACTCTTTTTGAAGGTAGGGGAACGACGGTCTCGCCTCTTTGCCTCTACGTGCGTAGTGCCCTCGGCCTACGCCGCAAGCGCCCGCTCTCCGCGGGCACTCTTTTTGAAGGTAGGGGAACGGCGCCTTCGCCTCTCTACCTCGGCGTGCGTAATCCCTCGGCCTACGCCGCAAACGCCCGCTCTCCGCGGGCACTGTTTTTGAAGGTAGGGGCGGCGCGCCGCTCTCTACCTCGGCGTGCGTAGTCCTCGGCCACGCGCAGCGCCGCTCTCCGCGGCACCGCTTTTGAGGGTAGCGAACGGCGCCGCCTCTCTACCTCGGCGTGCGTAGTCCCTCGGCCTACGCCGCAAGCGCCCGCTCTTCGCGGGCACTGTTTTTGAAGGTAGGGGAACAGCGGCTCCGCCTCCCTGCCTCCGCGGGCGTAGCGCCCTCGGCCTACGCCGCAAGCGCCCGCTCTCTGCGGGCACTGTTTTTGAAGGTAGAGGCAGCGGCTCCGCCCGCCTCGCCGCGCGTAGCGCCTCGGCCACGCCGCAAGCGCCGTTCTCCGTGGGCACTGTTTTTGAAGGTAGGGGAACGGCGGCTCGCCTCCGCCTCGCGCGCGAGCGCTGCTGCCGTGGCGCTGCAAGCGCTCGCTCTCCGCGGGCACTCTTTTTGAAGGTAGGGGAACGGCGGTCTCGCCTCCTTGCCTCCGCGTGCGTAGTGCCCTCGGCCTACGCCACAAGCGCCCGTGGGGAACGGCGGTCTCGCCTCATTGCCTTCCCGTGCGTAGTGCCCTCGGCCTACGCCGCAAGCGCCCGCTCTGTGCGGGCACTCTTTTTGAAGGTAGGGGAACGGCGGTCTCACCTCCTTGCCTCCGTGTGCGTAGTGCCCTCGGCCTACGCCGCAAGCGCTCGCTCTCCGCGGGCACTCTTTTTGAAGATAGGGGAACGGCGGTCTCGCCTCCTTTCCTCCGCGTGCGTAATGCCCTCGGCCTACGCCGCAAGCGCCCGCTCTCCGCGGGCACTCTTTTTGATGGTAGGGGAACGGCGGTCTCGCCTCCTTGCCTCCGCGTGCGTAGTGCCCTCGGCCTACGCCGCAAGCGCCCGCTCTTCGCGGGCACTCTTTTTGAAGGTAGGAGAACGACAGTAACGACACATCTTCGGCGCTCGACTCCGCCGTCCGCCTCGTAGGTATCGCCTCGGCGGGACGGCACATCTTCGGCGCTCGACGACACGTCTTCGGCACTCGACTCCGCCGTTCGCCTCGTAGGCATCGCCTCGGCGGGACGGCGCGTCTTCGGCGCTCGACGACACGTCTTCGACGCTCGACTCCGCCGTCCGCCTCGTAGGCATCGCCTCGGCGGGGCGGCACATCTTCGGCGCTCGACTTCACCGCTCACCTTGTAGGAATCGCCTCAGCGGGGCGGCACACCTTCGGCGCTGGACTGTGTTGGCACATCTTCGGCGCTCGACGACACGTCTTCGGCGCTCGACTCCGCCGTCCGCCTCGGCGGGACGGCGCGTCTTCGGCGCTCGACGACACGTCTTCGGCGCTCGACTCCGCCGTTCGCCTCGTAGGCGTCGCTTCGGCGGGATGGCACATCTTCGGCGCTCGACTTCGCAGCTCGCCTTGTAGGCATCGCCTCGGCGGGGCGGCACACCTTCGGCGCTGGACTGTGTCGGCACATCTTCGGCGCTTGACGACACGTCTTCGGCGCTCAACTCCGCCGTCCGCCTCGTAGGCATCGCCTCGGCGGGACGGCGCGTTTTCGGCGCTCGACGACACGTTTTCGGCGCTCGACTCCGTCATGCGCCTCGTAGGCATCGCCTCGGCGGGACGGCACATCTTCGGCGCTCGACGACACGTCTTCGGCGCTCGACTCCGCCGTCCGCCTCGTAGGCATCGCCTCGGCGGGACGGCACGTCTTCGGCGCTCGACGACACGTCTTCGGCGCTCGACTCCGTCGTCCGCCTCGTAGGCATCGCCTCGGCGGGACGGCGCGTCTTTGGCACTCGACTACACGTCTTCGGCGCTCGACTACGCCGTTCGCCTCGTAGGTATCGCCTCGGCGGGACGGCGCGTCTTCGGCGCTCGACTACGCCGTCCGCCTCGTAGGCATCGCCTCGGCGGGACGGCGCGTCCTCGGCGCTCGACTCCGCCGTCCGCCTCGTAGGCATCGCCTCGGTAGGACGGCACGGCTTCGGCGCTCGACGACGTCTTCGGCGCTTCACTGATTTCTTCATAGGTGTCAGACCCAGATTCTACAATCCGGAATCTACTGTGTTTAATTGCACTATTCCCTGGATCAGTAGATAGTGCACACAGTTACAGTTCTGAATATCAAAGTACATATCATGCGGAAATGTAAATATAATAGTAGACTTACTCATGGGCCGATTAGGCGAAATCATTAAATTGCAGCAAGGAAGAACGAAGCACAGGTGGGACCTTCAGACATGCCCACAGCGACCAACCGGAGGTTCGCGCCTAGTTCTCGGAGCTTCATCTTCTTTGCCACCATGATCCAAAAGTATTGTTGAAGCACGGTGATCGATTCCGCTCCCGAATTTGTCGCAAAGCGAGCATGAGCACTCCGACCCGTGCTCGTGAGCCAACACACGTAATGCAAGATATAACATGTATGGCTAATCAAAGGATGGCTCGAGTTTATTTTATTTTTGCGAAGAGTGCTTTTGAATACAATTATATAAAAATCCTTAAGACCTAGCATTTTGAACACACGATATGTTGAATGCAATAATAATAGTGATTGATTCCATCCACCATTACATGGCATCGCACCATATAGCCATTCTTCACGTTATAGCCGCTTACATTACCACTGGGACGACACCCAGGACAATTCCAAACTAGGGCCTTACACTGCCCTCCACTTTTTCATTCCCATCCACAAAGCATTTTGAAATAGAACTATATCTGGTTAAGTTCCCATGTCTGCCCTTGACCGTGGGCACGGCTATTCGAATAGTTTTGACTCTGCAGAGTTTGTACACTTTCACCACAAGAGACAATCAACTCATTGCCCCACACGATTCCTTAGTCATGTGGTTGAGCAGACCATCACAGTGACTTTTCAAAGTACCTCGCCCCTTCCATCATTTCACCCTATGGGTCGTTCCCACTTGCGATGGGTCCCATACGTTGTGCGGGATGTTCTCCTTCTGAACGTCTAGCGGTGACTCCCCCTCGCTAGCCCGCCACAGCAGAACTTCACCTTCCACGGTGTCCCATTCAAGCCGTCACACGCATCGCCGCTTGCACATCCTCACACCACCTCCTGGAAGGATGACTTTCAGGGTCCGGCACATTTACTAAGCCAAGCTATACTTTACAGACTTGTGGTTGTACTGTTTTACACGGGTTGGCATGACAAGATTCAGTCCTTAGTGGTATCTGGGCGGCCTACCACTAACCCACTTGTGCTTCCACTGCACCACACATACTCATACTCATACACACCCTCGAACCAATCCGCCCAGACATTAAAGCATGTTGGAGATTTTGGGAGCATAAAATATCCATAACCAATATACCAGTCATTTCCACCATGACTGCCCAAACCAGTTTCTCATGAATAAAAGTGATGCTTGGGACAATTTCTTGCCTCGAGTTCCTAATCAATACTAAGCATGGCATACGATTACGGACTTATTTTTGGAATGTTACTAATATATTTTTGCTAGGGCGACAAGGTTCACACATTCAAATACTCAAAAGAGGGGGTAATATTATTCAAGGTAAACAATGGCATATAACTAGAATGTCAAATTTAGCATGCATTTTTATAAAACTAATAGCAATGCAATTTGTTAATTTAAAACAAAGTAATTTGCAGAAAGGTAGGTTCAACATGATCAAAGTATTGACTCGCCTTGGTCACAGCGGTCGGGTGCTTGATTGTCCGGGGCTTCTAGTGCTGCGGCCTCGATCTCTTCCTCTTGAGCCTCGTAAGCTATTTTAGCGTGCGCCCAAAACTCGTACAAAAAGAAAAGTGGCGAATCAAACCAAATAACACCAAAAATCCAAATGAACTCTAAAAATTATGATTTTGGTTCCATTGGACAGATCTTGAATTTAGATGAATTTAAAAATTTGTCTCGTTCAATTTGGAGTTAAAATGAAGAAGTTATGATCATTCAAAGTTCTCAGTTCAGTTAATTCCAAATATTCTCAAATTTCTGACAGTGGGTCCCACTGGCATTTTCAGATTTATTTTTAATTTTCCTTTTTATTTACGTTCCGTGCTATTAACATGTGGGTCCTAAGCATCGTTCATGGGGTCCACTGTCGGCATGGCTGGTGTGAGATGTGCCAGCGACCGATGGGGCCAGTGGGTGGTGCTTTAGTTATGGTGACCGACAAGTGGGGCCTACCTGTCAGCCTGAGAGAAAAACAAAAGAAATGCTCAACCGTGCGCGTGGAGGTGGGCTCGAACACGCGACGCGGGAGCAGGAGGAGGAGAGATGGCGCAGAAGCCACTCGGTCAAGCCAGCGATGCTTACCCTATAAGGGTAATTATCCCTTTGAAGCGACTCGGGAGGAAGCCGAAGAAGAAGAAGATGGTGGCGTCGACGGCAGCGCGGCCGGAGAGGTCCGGTTGCCGTGATATATAATCCTCGGTGACGGTGATGATGTTGGTGTAGACGGCCGGTGAAGGTCACCGGAGAGGGTGGCGGCGCGTGGCGGCGGCTCGGCGGGTGCTCCGTGTGGCGGGGTGGAGACCACGAGGTGCGGGAAGACCAGGGTGGCTTTGCCTTGCTCCGAGATGGTTCCAGAGCGAGGAATTGGGTTCGGTGGCTTGGTTTGGCGGATCGCGATCGCCGAGTAGGGAAGAAAGTGGGCTCGCCGGCAATTTAGAGGCTCTTGGTTCGATCGCTAGCAGGAAGAGGAGAAGGGAGTAGTGCCGCTCGGTTGGGGCTCCCAATGAGGCTTTTATAGCCGGGAGAGGGGTGCGTGGCGGCGGCGGTGGCCTCCGCCTGCTCGCGCGCGCGGGGAATGGACGCAATCTCCTCCGAGATTGTGTGGGGGAGGGGCGGCGGATGGTGCCTTGAACCTGCCCATGGGGTGTGAGAGAATAGAGGGAGGGATTAGCTGCGGCAGGGAAGCAAGCGCGAGAAAGAGCGAGCGCGAGGGGGAGCTGCGACGCGTGCTCGCGGAGAAGAAAGAGCCGGGGAAGAAGAGAGCGTGGTGCGAGAGGTCCACCGCCGAGGAGAGGGTTACGACGAGGGGCGCGCGGCGTGAGAGAAGGCGCGTGGAGGCGGTCCACCGCGCAGAGCGCGGCGAGACAGCGCGAGGCCGTGCGCCACGCGGCAGCGGGAGGAATGCGGTCGGCGCGGGCGCGCGCAGCGAGGGCGGGCGTGAGGGAGCGGGTCCGCTCTCTAGAGGAAGCGCGCGCAGAGACGGCCGCGAGCGGCGCGCCCGGGCCGCGTCGCGGAGAGAAGGTGGGCGGGGGTGATGGCCGCCGGTTATGACTTTTCTTTAAATTTCCTTTTTCTTTTTATTTTATTTTGCTTTTGCATTTGAAATGTATGCATATACATTTACACATATTTTCTGGGGTATGCACATGTATACCTATTCTCTGATTTTTGTGTATTAACATATCTGTTTATTTATTTACTCTTTCACCTAATATATATATTGTTCATATGTGTTTGCACATATGGGTAGATGCTAGCCTCCTAAAATTTGCTTGCCAACATTTTTAGGGATATTATTTTATACTTACTTTTTAATTCTTTTAGATCATCTTTTCAGATTCTTCATTGGGTGCTCATGTTTTATTATTTTATGTATGTTGATTTCTTTCCTCTTTTTATATTCAAAATTCCTTCATATTTGTAAAAAGATCCACAAACTCCAAATTCAATTAAAATACATCGCAAAAATAATTCAAAAGCTTTAAATTTTAAATTCAAAATTTCAGGATGTTACAATAGGCATTGCCTCCAGGGTATGCGAGCTACCAGTTGCATCGGCACCCTCGCGCTTGCTGTGAGGGAACGGGGGGCTGAGGTGGTTGATCACGTCAGCTCGCCCATCAGGACCTCAGCGCTTGCTGTCGAGGGAGTACTGTTGTAGGGGTGGCCCCACCCCCCGTGACTACGCTGTGCAACTAGTCCAACATGTAATAGGTCCAATAGTGTAGAGAAATATACCAGTGTAAACATACCAATGTACCCTCATCCTTTGTAGATACTAAGGGGTAGAATGGGAATCCCATTCTACCCCACTCATATATATAAACCCCCAGGAGGGGCAAAGGGGGAGGACATCCTCTCATTCTCACCAACTCTCCTACAGATCTAGCTTCTCTCTTCTCCTGCTACTAGTCCTCCTCTCTCTGTTTGGTCTGTAGCCACAACACAAAGGATTATGGGGCATCTGGGACTGCGTCGATCGTGATTCCGGAGCTTTGAAGATCAACGGGACGTATCAGAATTATTAACTCGGCTAGCTGCTGCCTCTCTTTTCATCTCGATCCAAATCCTAGTACCCAACATTTTGCGGTAAAAATGTGGCCGCAAACCAAACAGACCCGGCGTCCCATGTCTTCCACGGGTGTTATGGAGATGCATGTACCATTTTTTCCCCAGAACTCGCCGAGCTTAATGTGCTGACGAATCTGCAATAACTGACCTGTCGCGTTAGCGATCATGGCAATAATATTGGAGATATGGAATGGATTAACCGGATCATCGTCATCATCATTCCAAGCTGATCAAGCACGAAAAGGACGAGCTTAGATTGTTGGTGGCCACAGGGCGAGGTGACGCGAGTGCAGCTGCGCGACATCAGTACACGCAGCGATGTTCACTGTTTGATAGGCAGCGATGGGAACGGGAGATGCTGTGGGGGATCTCTCCGATCATCTTGATAGCGCCCCCACACCCCACCCGGTGCAGACGATTCACTTTTCAGGGATTTGGATTTTGCTCTCTTCCTTCAGTACGTCCTCGATCTCTCTTTGATCTACTCTGATTCTACATGGATACCAAACTGCGTGCTCTAGGACACTGACTTGCCAAAGTAATATGTTTTTTCTTGGTGATCAAGGAGACCGACTAAATAAGTAAATAGAAGTTTTAAAATTCATGTTTTTGGCTAAAACTGAGTTTATGTGGCAAGTCTTCGAACATTACAGTAAAAGAAACCGTGTCAATTATGATTTGCTTTTATGTGCTCAATTTACATACTTGTAATTTATATTCATATAAATTAAATTGATTGTTTGTTACTATAGGATTGCAAATTGTTTTATCCTAGAATTGTGAACTTTAACGTAGACTTAGAGTGTGGCTGTACTTAGATGAATCTAGATGATTTAGTCTTTATTTGTGCAAAAATTGATTTGATATATGCTTCTGCACATAAACTCAGTTTTAACCAAAAACATGAATTTTAAAAACATCTATTCACTCATTTATTCGGCCTCAAACCCATTACTTGACTCTCACCACGTACAACGAATGCACAAACTCAATATGGATACAAAATCTATCTCTAGATACAATACATGCAATTAGAGACTTCTATCCTTACTCACAAGAAGCAACACATGTATAATTGAGTGCAGAAACTCACATTAGATCAAAAGAATAAAAATAGATTTAATAGACAACATCTTCCAACTGGCCAAGGGGTATTTATATCCCTAACTCAAAACTATCCATTGAGAGCAAAAATCAGGAAATACGGTACTACCGCAGGCATCAGTTGGTCATACCGCTCTCCTTGCAATGGCTAGAAAACTAGCTGTTACAAAACTCAATCGGTCTAACAGCCCTCACAGGGTTCAGTCAAACTACAGGCCGGTCGGACTGCCATATAGGCCATTCTGACCGCACCAATCAAAGCCAGAATACGGAGCTCTCTGAAAAATAAATACCTGCAACAAATGCCTGGTAATACCGTAAGGTCAGTCGTACTGACCACCAATGAATGGCCAGTCAGACCGCCTTAGTCATACCGTTGCACTCAGAGTAGTCATACCGCTGGCCGGTCAAACCGCTCACATAGTGCCAGTCTAACTACCATGGTTATACTGCCACACAAAGTGTGGTCATATCGCAAGTCATTTTCTAACATAAACAAGAGTGCATGTACATCAATAAATTTGCAAAACACATTCGTAAATTATAGTACCATGCAAACAAGAATTATGATATGATTCACAACAAGTTACAAAATATATTTGCACACTTTTAGAATCATGACACAATGATTATATACATGGTCTCAGCCTGTTTGCAAAATACATTTACAAATCTAAGTCACATACTACAAGGTTGTGCATTAGCTTTAATTATTTGCAAAAACATATTCACAAATCTAAACATCATACCACAAAAAGTAGGAAACATAGATTTTAACCATTTACAAATCTAATTTCACATGTCACAAGAAATATGCATGAACTACAACTATTTGTAAAACATATTTATAAATACTAGCATCATGTTATAAGAGAGTTAGAGTAAGTGAGATTGAGTTATCAACACATGATGAGATTCAAGCTATTAGATAGAAGCTCTCTTAATAGCACAACAACCTAAACTAGCAATTCAATCTTCCAACTAAATACCAAATTGATAAAAGATTAGGAACACGTCATTAGCCTAGCTAGTTATACCTTTACCTTAAGTATCCTTTTGAAACTTGATGACGAACATCCTCACTTCAAGTTTAAGTTCTTATCTTAATATGTATCAACCCATGATATATCCTTCACTTGCCCTCCATTAACATATGATAGATTTTCTCTTAACTTGATAATCATCTCCTCTTCGGATTTTTTTGACTTGATGCTCATCAACACATGATGACATGTTTCATCCCAAACATTGACTTGATGACAATTGTAGGAGCCCAGATTTTTCAATCCGGAATCCTCTGTGATTCCACCGCACTATTCCCTGGATCAGTAGATAGTGCTCACAGATTACAGTTCTGAATATCAAAATTCATATCATGCGGAAGCGTAATTAAAATAATATACTTACTCATGGGCCGATCGGGCCGAACTCAATAAATTGCAGCAGCGGAAGAACGAAGCACGCATGTGAGACCTTCAGGACATGCCCACAGGCAGCCAACTGGAGGTTCGCGACCTAGCCCTTGACATCTTCATCTTCTCGGCCAGCTTGTCCAATCTTGTTGCTGTGGCGAGGTAATTTGATTCCTGAATCTGAATTTTGTCGCAAAGCGGCGTGAGCACTCCGACCCGTGCTCGCGAGCCAATACACAGAATGCAAATAAATAGTATGCATGGCTTAACAAAGGAGAGGCTCGGGTTATTTTTATTTGCCAAAATCGCCTTTAGTAGCATTATTACCATTGCTCAATCAAAGTGTTATAGTTGCTACCTAACTCCACACTACAATGGCCAAAATTGACCTAATCCACGGAAAATGCACTTTCTTTAATGACTGCTGTCTAAAACTCCAACAGCAAGTGTCATCATTTATTTAATCCACCGATCATACTTTGTATTTTGAATTACTAATAATCCAATCCTGTCATTACTACTCATCAGCTCCTCACCTCTGAATTCTAATGATTCTCTATCATAATTACTTTCAAATCCACCGATATCATTCGTATGCAATCCTTTTCGTCATTGATTCAAAACCATAATCCAATAATCAATCTCATTTTCCATTATTTATCACTAGCTAATCCACAAATATACCTCCACCGAAATTCAATTTACCAAGATTATAATCCACTAATTGTTATGAATCCTCCAATCTTCTCAGAAATTCAATTCATCCCTCTAGTAATTGATCATCTCCTATTAATTCCCATTATCACCAATATCTTCCAAGAATTTATATTAATCATTAGTGTAGTAACTTGACAATTTACCTTTGCACTCCCTAATTCTCCAAAATCATTGAGTATACATCCACCAAGAATATCATTGACCAAGTATACGATTCACTATTATATATATCCACCAAGAATATCACTAATCAAGAATTATACTCCAATACTTGTATTATTTTTCCAAATTCCTAAAAATTCAATTAGATCATTTATCCAACCTATCTATTCAACTGGACCCCACTAATTTATTTCTCCCAGAACCCACACTATCATTTCTTATTCATGATCGACCTGAATCCACCAATACCTTTAAGTACATGCTACAAACATCCATCTCCTTTACTCACGACCCTGTTTATTCCACCCATATTTTATTTTGTAAGAATAGAAATGCCACTACTTGAAATACAATACATAAAATTTCCTGAGACCTAGCGGCTTTGGAACAAAACATAATGTTCAAGGAATATTAACAAGATTTTCCATACATATGGCATCACACCATATGTCTAATATCACCATAATTTTTCCCATACTTATGGCATCACACCATATAACATCTTTTAGCGTTATAGCCGCTTAGCTTACCACTGGGACGACACCCAGGACAACTCAAATCAGGGCTTTCCGTTGCGCTACATTTTTCCATTCCCATTTTTCAAACATTTTTAAATAGAACTATATCTGGTTAAGTTCCCATGTCTGCCCATGACCGTGGGCACGGCTATTCGAATAGTTTTTTTTGACTCTGTAGAGTTTGTACACTTTCACCACAAGAGACAATCAACTCGTTGCCCCACACAATTCCTTAGAAGTGTGGTTAAGTAGATCATCACAGTGACTTTTCAAAATATCTAGTCCTTTCTCCCATCTCACATTATGGGTGACCGCCCATTTGCGATGGGTCCCATCTGTCTTGTGGGATGTTTTCCCTGGACTCTAACGCAGCTCGGGCTCCTACTTCCCATAGCGTTAGGAAAGCGGAAAACTTCACCCCCATCGGTGTCCCTTCGCCCCTTGCCATAGCATAACCCCATCAATCCACTACCGGTGAGATGAGTGCAGGATTTCGATAAGTCTACTTGGCCAAGTTGTATTTCTGAGACTTGTGGTTGTCTTTATTTTACACGGTGACATGACAAGATTCAGTCCTTAGTGGTATCTGGCGGTTCTACCACAAACCACACTCTCGTGCACCACCGCACCATACCCCGAACCATCCGCCTGGATAAATAAGCAATTTGAGGTTTTGGGAATGTAAAATAACCATATCCAACATACATCGTCATTCCCACCATGACGCCCAACCAATTTTCTCGAGATTAAAGTGTTACTTGGGCGCTCGCGCCCATGAGTATCTAAGCAATACTAAGCATGGCATATAATTACGGACTTACTTTTGAAAGGTTATTACTATAAATTTTGCTAGAGCGACAAGGTTCACAAATTCAAATATTTCAAAGGAGGGGTAATATTAATCAAGGTACACAATGGGATATAACTAGAATCATAAATTAAACATGTATTTGCATATAAACTAACAGCATGCAATTTGATAATTTAAATCAAAGTAATTTGCAGAAAACATAGGTTCAATATGATCAAAGTATTGACTCACTGGCGCGGTTTACCGCGATCTTGAGCTCACACAATGCTTTCTTGAGCTTCGGTCTCTATCTTCACTTTGAGCTTGACCTCGTTTGATCCGCTGGATCTTCAGGACTCCGATATCTAATTACGTGCTAAATAACTGAATACAAATAAGGGCAAATAACTCAAAAGATCCAAATAAATCTGAATAATTCAAATGGCTGATTTAATTTATTTTATACATTTATTATGATTTGAGAATAGCAGGGTGATTCGGTTTAGTGTGTTGCAAACATAGCAGTAGCTGGGTTTGAGTGAGAGAACGAGTTATCTGAATGGCTTTACCGTGAGGGAAAATTTTAGGATAATAAGGGATCATAAGTGAGGAAGTATCTACAGGGATTATTTACTTTGGAAAAGAAGTGGCCAAACATAGCCGATTGGAGAAAGACGAGGTTCGATCTTTTTATTAATAACCTCTTTTATTATTTTCGTATTTATCAAGGAAGTTCCATGAGTTAGGTTGGACCTATGTATCGAAGTATGAGTCTGGCTGGGTATGTATTCCTTGCAACTTAGGTTATGGTAAAAGCAACCTGGGCTAATGGATGAGATCCGTACTTATTCTATAAATCTTTAATAATCCCATTATCATATTTTATGTATCTTCATTTATCGCTAGCTTAGGTTTAATTCGAATTAGGATCCATTGGTACAGGTCCCAGCTGGCTCTATCTACAATTGTGCTTGATTTTATTAGGAACAAGATTTACCCAATAGCACTATTTTTACCTTGCTTATACCTTAGCTAATTTTATACTTAACTGTATTTCTAATTTTAGCTTACACGAAGCTATCTGAGCAAAGGTTAGTACGCATCATTTTATGTGACCCTAATTACTTGTGCTGACGGTTACCTGTCTGTTTTGGAGTCCCTATAGGTCTGTGAGATTATTGTGGTGCTTGATGACCCAGGGCTATTATATTTTTGCATCAGTATATTATCATGACTTTTTAATTTGGGTATTCACTAAAAACTACTGCTACTGATATTTTATTCCTTTAAAATTCGAACCTGCTATACGTGATTACATTTTGTTATCTTTACTAAATTAAAGCCACTATTTAAGATTTAATGGGCGGCAATATGCTAATGATAGGGTTTATATTTTAGTACTTGTTATTTAGCAAAATCTACCTCTAAGGTTTATTTAAGATGACATGCCAAATGTTATGACATATATTAGCTACAACCATGGTTAACCCTTTTAACTTAAAGCTTTGCTTTTATTGCTTTAACACAACATCCAAAGTGCATTTTCTTAAATTTTAACTTGAATATATTTTCAACTAGGTTCTTTGTTAAATTTGGGCTTTAAACAAAACCACATTTTATTAATGCTTCCTTTTGATAATTAGACCTTAAGTAAATATTGAAGCTACATTAGTTGCTCATTTAATAAATAATCAAACATCAAATCTTAAGAATCCTTATTTTATACCATAATTAAATTTACTAGCTTCTAATTTATTCTCCTAATTTCTCTTAACTGAAATGGGCTAACAACAGCAAAACAAATTGAAAATATAATGTGCAGGGGGGATTCGATCCCACAACCTGTGATGTTAGCACCCACTCGGTCGACCACTGGGCTATTGCCCATTTACTGATTTGAAAGAGGGGACTGAGAGCAAAATACCTTCCACGACACAGGCAAGCAAAGGAGGCGACCGGTAGCAGAGCGGGAGGGCGGCGCGAGGTAGGCAGCGGCGCCGCCGGTGAGGGGCGCCCGGGGAGGTGCCGGCGACCATCAAAACGGATCTCTGGGGAGGCAAGGGAGCTCTGGGAAGTGGCGCCCGGGTCGGAGCAGCGGCGAGGCGGACCGGCGGCTGCACGGGGCGGCCGGCGGTGGAGTGGGATGGGGGCGCCGCGGCCGGGAAAAAGAGGGGAGAGGGTGGCATGCGCATGAGCATCAGGGAATCAAGGGAGGGCTCACCGTGCGGTTGTTCAGGCCGGGGAGGTTCCGGAGCTGGCCGGCGGCGTGAGGCGGCGGCGGATCGAGGAGGTCACCGTGGAGGGGTCACTCCGGCGAGGGAGGGCGCTGGCCGACTGTCGGGGAGGCTTCGGGCCGTCGGGATGTCGCCCTCCGTGCGTGGAATCGGGGAGAAAACCACCGGGGAAGAGACGGCGGCGGAAGCGGTGGTTTCGGCCGGGATTGGGGAAGACGGCCGCGGCGGTGAGCTCGGCGTGGCGCTTTTCAATTAAGCCGGAGGGGAGGGACTAGTGGCTCGGGGGAACCAGGTGGTGGGCTCGGATTGAAGGGGGAAGCACTGGAGCACCGGAACGGCGAGGAGGCGGCCGGGCGGCTCACGGCGGCAGAGAGAGGGCGGGGGAGGAAGGCGTGGAGTGGAGGCGCAAGGGGTCAGGGCTTCATATAGCGTGGGAGAGGGGGCCGGCTTGGCGTGGAATGGCAACGCGCAGGGCGTGGACTCGGGGTGACGCGCGACAGGGCGCCGAGGGTGGCAGGGCATGGCCGGGAGCGACGACGTGATGGAGGCAGGTCGGCACAGCGACGTGCAAGGTGCAGGCGGAGGGGATGGCGAGTCGACGCGCGACGTGAAGTGGGCAGTTGGCGCCAGGGGAGGTGGGGCTGATGCATGGAGGCCACGGGGCGGAGGAGACCTGCGCGGAGCAGAGCACGCGCGAGCTCACGGGAGAGGAAGAAAGAAAAGGGGAGAGGCGCGGGTTGGACCCAGCGGTCAGAGAGAGGAGGCGAGAGGTGGGAGCGGGGCCCGCATGTGAGAGGAAGAGAGGGTAACGGTAAGAGCAGAAAAAGGCTGCAGCTATGATTTTGGAAAATAGGGGAAATATGGGTGATAAACTGGGAAGTTGAATTTTTATTTCACATTCAAGATTATTAGTTTCAGTTCTCGCATGAATTTAGGTTTAAATTTTCCAACCAATTAAAATGTGAGTTGTTAATATTCCCTTAGTCATTACTTCTTGAATTGGATTTCGAATTTTTAATGTCCATTATGTAATACCTAAGTTTTTAGTTTGGATATTATCTTATTGACTAGAATTTGAATTCAAGGTGTGGGCATTTTAATTCCATGATCTGTAGTGACACTTTCCGTTTTATAATTCACAATATTATTATTTGCATTTGGGAGTAATCCTGGTCATTAACTTGTATGGTATAAAACTCAAAAGATTTCAAATAACACTCAAAAGAAATTGGGGTGCCAGCAAAATGCAAGAAAAATTTTAAAAACTCCACATTTTTGAATTCTCGAAATCTAGGATGTTACAACAATCAACTTATAATACCATCCAAAGTCTTCATCATTATGAGACATTAACTATTCATCCAACTCATGAAAAATGTTGGTCCCATAATATGATTGTCATTAATTACCAAATATATCATTAACTCAAAATAGCGGGTCTAGATTCTTCAGTCCTGCTTAGTGCAAGCTTAATGCTAGCTTGCAAACTATTCTTTCCGCTTAAAAAAGTGTCAACCTAGAATACGTGAAGTCGAATTGTTTTAACTTTGACTAATAATATCTTTACAAATATTTAGATTAGTTATACGGAAATGGTACGAGTAGATATGTCTCGCAAAACACTTTCATAATATTATGATATTACTAGCAAAATTTTCCGCATAATTGCGCGGCTAGATATCGCAACATACTCTATTTGTTATATAACTTTATGATCTTTCAAAAATATGGTTGTATTTATTATACAATTGTAATAGTTATAGTATATATGCATGATTAATCTGCACTATTATAATCTGATCCCACTAAAATAAGTAGTGTAGATCTCTTTTCTCTTGATTAATGAGAGAATTTCTTATATATATATATATAATTAATATGCACTGTTATAATCTGGCCCCACCAAAATAATTGGTGTATATCTTCTCTTTTTTTCTCTCGATTAATGAGAGAATTTTTAGAATTTTCTTTTTTCTAATTTAAGGATTATTATGTAATTTTCTATACCTCCAAAGCGAATGAGATACATTGAATATCATTAGTTGTTGGTTTTGTAGACAATGTCAATGTCCAAAATAACACTTATTGGTGACTGAAGGTAATACTACGTGAGAAAATTTAGGTCAATTTGGCCACACTTAATTTTTTTTTTAATTAACCAACTTATAGGAAGCTTTTTTTTATTACAAGGAAGACGCACGCACATCACAACGCATTCACACCATACGTATGCACACGCGAGTGCGCCCTCTTATCATATGCTAGAAAGGAGGAAGCTTCTTGTTATAAGCATCAAAAGCCCTTTTTCTTTAGCTTCATTGGAGCTTTTAGTACAGAATTACCTCAGCTTTGTAACATAAGATCAAGAAACTTCAGCTTCAAGAAGCT
The DNA here is from genome assembly GCA_036346575.1 of Dendrocalamus sinicus. NCBI lineage: Eukaryota > Viridiplantae > Streptophyta > Magnoliopsida > Poales > Poaceae > Dendrocalamus > Dendrocalamus sinicus. The sequence goes on along the minus strand of CM070646.1, from coordinate 21,931,397 downwards.
ATTGAGTAGGAGTTGAAACTTGGCTAAACAGACCTGTTTTGTTTTCTTTATTTACGCTGAACCTCTTTCTTTTGGACAAAAAAAGTCAATTAAGCCCCTCCCTCAGTTTTGTAGGAAAGATCAATGTTATTAGTCCCAAAATGCGAAAAACAAAATATGACATTATTTGTAGGATAAATATTCTTCGGTTTATGGAATCAATTTTTCCCTCTGGATTTCTGAACGCAACATTTGTATCCTACTTAGGTTGTGCATTAATCTTGACTTTTCACATATCTTTTTTTTTTGCCTAAATGAAAAATTGTCGGCAAAAAGCGAATAAGTATTGGTACATGTCCACTTTCCCCTCTTTTATTGCCATTATGTTTGCGGAATCTATGTGAACTTTTCATGAAAATTCTGAAAACCATGTAAGGAGCCCACTCAGAAGGAAACAGAACTGTTGAAGAATAATGCTCCAATTTTATTTAAATAATTCTTTAAAATGCTGGAGCCTGCACTTCATAATCAGCAGAAAGGAAAAGCTGCAACCTCAACTTAGGGGTTGAACACTGAACATTCAATCAGAAAATTAATTATTCTCTGACCTAAAACAAGCAAAAGTAATTTATTGTCCAGCTAATTATGAATTGTGGCATCTTTTTTTTTATCTGAAATCGCTTTTAATTGGAGAATCCATATAACCAATCTTGGTGTAACCTGGGGATGAACCTTTCCTATGTTATCCTTTTCTGAGTTGGTGGGCCCTTTATCCCACCTCCAAATCCATTGTGGCATTTCTTTTCTGTAAAGCCACAAGATATAGTGTGATTTGCAAGCAACATTTTAAACGGAGTCCTTCCTTTTATTTTATTTTTTAGGGGGGGATTAAGCTGTTGAATCTACATGTATTTCGTAATAGTACAAGATGATGGACTATTTCTTTGATTTTGGTGGTGGTCAGTTGGGCTTTTTTTGTGGCTTATGGCTGAAAGCACTGTAGCTAACTGAAAAAAAACACTGTAGCTGACAGAGCCTTATTTAGCATAATTAAATTTAAAAAGATTTAAAAATATAAAAAAAAATATGTTAGCCTATTACGTATAATACAAACAAATACGGAAAAAAGAACCGGCAAAAAGCACAAAAACCAAAAATTCAGAAAAAGACGAAATTTGTGAATAGTGAAAAATAAGCTGAAAGCCAGAAGCTTAAGCCGAATTGATCAGGGTGAATATAAAGATTTGCACTTACCATAATATGATAAGTGATATGAGTAGACGCACATTCATTAAACAAGGGCCAACTGGAAATCTTTAAAGTGTTGCTTTGATCAAATTGGTAAGATCTAAAGCCCTTTTGTCTCTTTTCAACTGAGCACCTTTTGTTCTCCTCATGTTTATTCTTCTTTCGTGCAGACTTGGCATGTGCCCTTAGTGCACCTTTTTGAGAACATATTGAAAAGTTTTACAAGGTTCTTCCTCTTAGATCATGGAAAAATTCCTTATTTATCATATAAAGTTATCGGTTTCCTGATCTGGCATCGAAAAAATGTTTTTCCTTCAGTGCCATCGAAGCAAAATTCCTTTCCCTCCAATGCCACTGCAGTCACCCCGTCAGGCAGGATCGGTGTTGGACTAGAGGCTGGATCGGTGACGGCAGTTGGACTGGAGGCTGGGTCCGCTGCCGGTGTTCATGTGGTTCCCGCTCGACATGTCCTACGCCGTCGTGTTTGCCGTCGACCTCGACTCGTTGTCCGTCGCCGCCACCGACGCCCCATTCCCGCTGTTCGGCGAGGCAACTGGCGGCGGTCCTCGCGACGCTGCGGCTATTCCCGCCGCGTCATTCGAGGAGTAGGAGGCGCTCGGCGATGACGTGCTGCCGGACGGCACGAGAGAATAGCGAGAGGGAAGAGGCGAGGAAGATGAAGAAGGGTATTTTTTCAGTTTCCAGTTCAAGTTTTTTTTTGAACTGGAACACAAAGGTTTCCACTAACCAGTGGCTCTGGGCATATCGCCAGAGATCAAGCTGGTCACAAATTCGGGGACCTGGTCCATGAAGACTTCAGAACCATAGCGCACAACGCTCGCCCCATAGGCAGTAAGGCTATCAGCCACTTTGTTGCAAGATCTCGGGCATGACCGGACCTCAAAGTAATCAAAAGAAACCTTCATAAAATCCTTGATACGCCGAAAGATGCAGCCTTCTGGGCTCCTGTCCATTGAGTCAGAACTCAAAACCTTCTCCAAATTTGTTGTATCAGTCTCAAGAATGATTCTAGTCATTCCCAATTGTGCCACCTTCTTAAGACTTCGCAAAGCAGCAAGAGCTTCAGCATGAATGGGGTTTGTGAGCCGCTCAAGGTGTCCACAACCCCCCTCTAAGAACTCACCATTGCTGTTACGAGCAACAAAGCCCCACCCACCTGACCCCGTTGTAGCCCTGAAAGAAGCATCAATATTGATCTTGTAGCAGTCAGGATGTGGTGGCTCCTATTTCTGTTCTTTCTTTGGTCTTTTCTCTCCTTCCCTTTTCTTCAGCTTCTCAAATTCTATCACATAGTAGTTCACAATTGAGCATAATGCTGCTGCGGACATTCTTTTTTCCCCCACATTTGTTTTGTTTCTGGCCGACCACCATTTCCAGAGCAACACCCAAACTTTCTGTTGTGTAGCAGCATCCATCTTCCAACTTTCCATGATTACTTCCTTTCCTGAATTGCACTCAGCAAGCTTCAATCGGATTTGCTCTAGGTCCATTAGCCGCCAAATTTCTTTCACCTCATGGCATTTGAAGAAAAGATTACCACAATCTTCGTCCATCCTGTGACACATGGGGCAACTTGTTTCCCGCTTCACTCCTCTCCTAGCTATATTCCTTCGGACTGCCAAGCTATTATGGGCAAACCGCCATAAGAACATCTTGACCTTGTTTGGTATCGGTAAGTTCCAGAGTTTCTTCCAATTAAAGGCTTCCTGGCTTTGTCCCCCCATCTCTGAAACTGACGCATCTCTCCCTCGTTCATGCTCTCTCCGCTTTACAGCCACCTTGTATGCCGATTTTACAGTAAATTCCCCTTTCGGATTGTAGTGCCAAGATGGCCAATCATCAGTATTATCGTCCGTCGCCATTGACAAAATCATATCTGCATCCCGCTGCCAAAAGGTATCCTTAACCAACTCTTCATCCCAAGTGCCAGTAACCGGGTTGATAAGTTCAGCAACTTTGGTCATTAGAGATGTGCCTCTCGGGGTGGCCAGCTGACGTGTAGCCCCAAGTGGAATCCATGGATCAGCCCAAATATCCAGAGAGTTTCCGTTTCCCACCCGCCATATTATCCCTTCCCTAAGAAGCTGAGTGCCTTGAAGGATACTCCTCCAGGTGTATGAGATCCCATCTCGAGCATTGCATTGCAAAATGTTGCTGTTAGCAAAATACTTTGCCTTGAGGAGCTGGCTGCAAAGACTGTCAGGGTTGGTTAAGATTCTCCATGCCTGTCTTGCAAGCATAGCTAGGTTAAACAAATGTAAGTCCCTGAAACCCAAACCACCATCCTTCTTTGGCAAGGTTAATTTGTCCCAGCTTAACCAATGGATTTTGTTCTCCTTATCATTTTGATTCCACCACCATCTGCCAATTAACGAGTTCAGCTCCTCACAAAGCCCTTTTGTTAGATCAAAACAAGATATGGCATAAGTGGGGATAGCTTGTGCCACAGCTTTAATCAACACCTCCTTTCCAGCCTTGGAGAGCATCTTTTCCTACCACCCTTGTATACGCCCCCAGATCTTCCTTTTTATATATTCAAAGGCCTTCTTTTGTGATTTGCCAATCGAGACCGGGAGACCTAGATATCTCTCACTTCTTGCTTCCGACTCAATGTGCAATTCCAATTTTACCTGCTCCTTGTTCATTTGATTTGTGTTGGGACTGAATAGAACAGAGGATTTGTCCCTATTAATCATCTGACCCGAGGCTCTTTCATAAACATCGAGAATTCTTTGTAGTTCTTTGGCATCCTCTATTCGTGCTCTCATCAGGACAAGGGAGTCGTCAGCAAAGAAAAGGTGGTTGATTCTAGGGGCCTCCCCACACACTTTGATTCCTTCAATTTTCCCATCGGCTTGACTTGTTGCGGCATGGCGAGAGGGCTTCCATACGGATAATAAAAGATATGGGCTAAGTGGATCCCCTTGCCGGAGTCCCCTCTGTGGGATCACTGTAGTGGTGTAAGCCTCATTTACCTTAATGCGATATGAGACTGTTGTGACACACCGCATGATCAATTCGATCCACCTCTCATGGAAGCCCAATTTCTCCATCATTTTCCTCAAGAAGGTCCACTCCACCCGGTCGTAGGCTTTACTCATGTCCAATTTTATTGCTGCTAATCCTACTTTTCCCCTTTTTCGCTGGTTCAGGTAGTGAGTCATCTCATAGGCTATCAGCACATTATCAGTTATTAGACGCCCTGGGACAAAGGCACTCTGTGAATGAGAAATAACCTTCGGCAGGATGGACTTCATTTGGTTTGCAGCGGTCTTTGAAATCAGCTTGTAGGCAACATTACAAAGACTGATCGACCGGAGGTCTTTAAGCTTTTCCGGTTTATTCACTTTCGGAATCAGAACCACTACTGTATCATTCCAACCCTGTGGCATATTACCTCCATTCAGCACATTCAGAACCTCCTGTTTCACTTTGTCACCCACTAAAGACCAGAATTTCTTGTAAAAAATTGCCGGAATACCATCAGCCCCCAGAGCTTTCAATTCCCCCATCTCTTGCAGAGCTTCCCAAACTTCTTTATTAGTGAAAGGTGCAATCAATCCCTCATTCATATCCTGAGAGACCCGAGATTGCACACACCCAATAACCTCCTCCATCTGTTCACCTGCACTTGACATGAAAAGATGTTGATAATGGTTAGCAATAAAATTTTTAGGTGCTTCCCTCCACCTCAGCCCTCCTCCTCCCTTAACTTGTCAATGCGATTTTCCTTCTCCTCTCGAAGCTTGGGCATGGAAAAATTTTGTATTACGATCTCCTTGGGTCGACCATGTAGAAAATGCGCGTTGCTTCCAATAAGTATTTCTGGTCCAGACCTCTCTCCACTTGTAGCGCGAAGACGTGCTCACGATTAATTTGAGCTTGGCTCATGCTTCTGCACCGGCATATCTCCAACTCCCTCTTTGCAGCTGTTATACGCTTCTCCAACTCTCCCAAAACACACCTATCCCACTCCCACAAATCACTTAAAAGTTGTTTCTGGATCTCCATCAGCCTTGTCTCCCCCTTCTCCAACGCCTTACACCAAGCTTCCTCCACTTTAACTGGACCCTCCTCCTCCTCCAACCAACGCACCTCAAACTTCCTCAAAGTTTCCAGAGTTCTCCCCCATTCCTTTTTCTCCCTCCCCCCTAGTTCAACAATGATTGGTCTATGATCCGAGTGCCTTGGATCTCCATTTATAACCCGAACCAGAGGAAAGTGAGCCCTCCAGGAACTATTGGCCACCGCTCTATCCAGTCTTTCTTTAACAAAGCTGTCCACCCTATGGTGGTGATTTCTCCAGGTGTAGGTGTCACCCTCGAAACCGAGGTCACATAGGTCACACTCCACAAGAGCCCGTCGGAAATTCTCCATACACCTCTCCGGTCTAGGCGGTCCCCCCACCTTCTCACAGTTGAACATAATCTCGTTGAAATCCCCACAACATAGCCACGGCAGATCGCTTCTATTGCGCAAAATTCTTAACAATTTCCAAGTTTTCTCCTTCTCCTCACCCCTTGGCTCACCATAGATCCCAGTAAAACGCCATTCGAAGCCACCCTCCTCCTTCACAAAGGCTTCAATGTGGTACCTCGACATACTGCCAACAGTGATATCAATCCCTTTCCTCCAAAACAAAGCTAGGCCCCCGCTTAGGCCCACACTGTTCTTCACAAACATGTTTGGCAGTTTAAGACTCCACCTAAACCTCTCCATCCAACCTGTGTTGTGCTTGGTTTCCGACAAGAACAAAGACATCTCAGGGCCTCATACGGGCGTCCAGAAGACCACAGTGCCGGGCCATTCCCAATCCCGGCGGTCCAAGCTATAAGTCTCATTGGGCCTGGCGGGATTGCTCAGGCAACCCCGCCACCTCAGCATAACCCTCGGCCTCCATACCACCAGTAACCCCTGCTCCTTCGCCTCCTTTGTGCTTTTTCATTCCTTCCCCTGGGTACTCCTCAACAGTGTCCGGGACTTGTCTTTTCTTGTTAGCCTCCAGTGTCACCTCACTATTCTTCCCTGCTCTTTCACTCCTTGGTCTGCGCTTGAAAGTCAGCTTCTTTATTGATAATTCAATCCCTGATTTAGCTTCCATTCCACTCCTCCCTTCATTTCCTTCCAGCCGAGCTGAGCCTGAGGCTTGGCCCGTGGCATTCGCGGCCTCAACGCCACCCTGCAGCATACCTGTTCATTCATCTACTTCCATACCCGCCTCAGCTCCGTCTTCCCCTTGAACAACCTGCTGAATGCCACTATCATTGCCCCTACCTTCCTCCGGGGGGGCACCTCTCAACCCTGTGATCAACGGTTCGTCAGATTCCGTTGTGTCCACCGGCGCCTCCTTAGCCTTGCCTATGGACACAGACCGCCCTGAACCACTTTGTTCCCCTGCCGACTTTGACACCGCCCCAAACTCCAGTCTTTTCGGTAAACCTTCGCGCACTAGCTTTTCTTTTAGTTTCAGCGGGCTTAGACCATCATCCCTCAGCTCATCCTCCACTCCGCCAGCAACCTTGCAAGAAAAGTCGCCACTACCAGTACCCCTCTGTCCAGTGCTTTTTCCCCAACTCGTATCTTTCCTTTGCTGGTGGCTGCCCCCAGAACTACCCCCTTCAGACCACCTCCCTTTCCCTTCTTTCTTTCGTGATGGGTTAACCCTAAGCCACTCCCCAAACTGCTTACCCTCCTCCCTCCAAGCCCCCTCATCACACTCCTTCTCCACATGACCCAAGAGACCGCACGAATAACAGAAATTTGACAGGAACTCATATTTGAAGCTGCACCATCCCACATTCTCCCCATCCCTATCCTCCATAGTTGTTCCCCTAAGAAGGGGTTTACGGATGTCAAGCAGTACCTTGAGCCGAAGGAATTCACCTTTGCCATGTCATCTTCATCGTATCCACTTCAGAACCGACCCACCTTATTCCCAATCCGACGAGCCGTCTCCCATTCATCGGGCCAAGTGGTAGATCAAAACTCGATCCAAACCGGAACAAAGAGAAACTCCAGGTCTTTCAACCTCTTGGAGTCGTCAAAATCCACCACTATTAACAGGTCACCTCCAAATTCCCATGGCCCATCCATAATCGCCCTGCGCTTACCCCCCGGCTGTAGAAACGTGAATAGAAATAAGTTGCTACCCAGCTCCTTACACTGAATACCTTCCCTGGGGCACCAAATCCTTCCCACCGATTGCACAATACCATCAGCATACCCTAGCTTTGAAGCGAACAGTTTGCCCACCGCCTGTGGGGGTCGTCCAGCATCCCTTGAATTAGCCTGCCGCGCCCCTTTCACAGCCCTCCTTTCTTCCTCCGTGAGTTTCAGCCCATTCAACAGGCCTTCCAAATCCTCCGCCCCCTTCTTCCTTCCATGCTCCATCATCCCCGGGACCTCCAACGCCACCCCGCCAGCACCAAACAGACAGAGGATCCCAGCCACTCGCCGCTCCCGACTACCTTCTCCCCAGCCTCGCACTGCCACTGCCGCTGAACTCACACCTCCCCCTCAGCCTTCGCGCAGCCTCACCCCACAGACAAACATCACCCCCACAGCACCCCCCACACCAATCGGCTTGGCATCGTTCTCCACACCCCGGCCACCAGTACTCACCTTGGTGTAGATCCTGCAGCCGCTGCGGAGCTCGACCACGGCGGAGACGAGTTCCCTGTCGAACCTGACAGCTAGGAGGCGCCGGACCTCATGCAGCTCCGGCAGGACCCCGCACCTCGCCGCGCGATACACCAGCCCGCGCCGTCCTCCACGGCCGGCCACCGCCGACCCCGCCTCGGACCCGCCGCTTGCCGCGCACCAGCAGGACGCACACGACCGCCTCCCCAGCTCCTTGCTTCACCTGACCCACCCCCGCCGGACCTCGCGGGAGCCCCTTCCCAGCCTTCCAGATCTTAGGGAAGTGGAACGGGACTGGAGAACGCACTGATCAGCGAGAGATTTAGTGGAGATTTGAGGAAAAATCAACCGAAACCCTAGCTGGGATGCTAGGGTTCGGACCTTGCTTCTGAGCCGCCTTCGCCCCCTGCGGGAGTCAAAAAACCGTTTCCAGTTCAAGTTAACATCTAGCATACCATCAACACGGACGACAGTGGTAAGAAAGGGAACAGAAAACGAGCAACGTTTCTATGGTTCTCTCTAACAAAAAATAGCATTTATTTTTCTAAAAAATAAAAGGATAAAAGGTCGCTCCTGCTCAACCTATATCCTCGCTGACCTCTCCCAGTCCATGGCAACTGTGTGTCCCCCCAGTCATCACTCTTCTCACTCTTCTGTCCCTTCTTTGTTTGCTTACGAAAAAAAGATGTGGTATGCAACGATAGTTTGAGTGTAGAAACAAAAATAATCGAATTGACGCGACTTATAAGTTAAAGCAATGGGTTGTATGAAAAGAGCTAACAAACAAATTTACTTACAGGTGAACGAATATAGATAGTGGTCGACCCAGTGTTAGTGGCACCTGTTGTTGAAGTATGAAAGGACTCATTGAGGGGGGTAGGGCTCCACCATGTGGGAGAAGATGAGATGGCAAGTCAAAAGTCAGTAGTCCCTATTTTGCTCTTATTTCTTTGACAAGCCAAAAGGTACAATCTTCGAGATGAACTATGTGGTCCACACGATGCTACCCTTGTGCAAGATCTCAAACGCGTTGTGGAACTCCGGCTATGCTCGTCGTGGTCTCTCTTTGGACCATCCTAGCTTGCTAGCAATCCAATGAGTACCCATGGTGGGTCTATCCACCGGGTCCTCGTCGTCGTCGTGACTGTAGAACTGTGCCTCCAACTAGTATGGATGCACGTGCACCCGAATGTATGGCCGACCAACAGGAAATTGCTCCCACGACCACAACTACAATAAAATATAGCAGACGGTGAGGTTTGGTTCGTTAGTAGAACACTGCAAGCTATTGCAGAAACCCCTGTAGGCGTGCACAATACAGTCGAGCCCCAACTATACAATGGGACCTCAGCAGGCTCGGCGTCTACTAGGGATTCAGCGAGTTGGATGTAGCTCAAGTGTAACATCCTAAAATTTTGCCTGCATTTTTTGGATTTATTTGGAATTTATCTTTTTTTTAAAATTAAAAGTTAATCTAAAATCTTAAACTTTCTCTCGGGCCGAGAAGTGGCTGACCTGTATTGTCTCCATCTTCGTGTGGATGAAACCCAACCATCTGCTTAGCCGCCCTATCTCTTTCTCTTCTCTCTCATCGACCGATGGGGCCCACTTGTCATCCCTTCCTTCCCTTTTTCTTCCTCCACCATCCGCCATTGATGCCCTCTAGGCTCTTAATGGCCGACCGTTACCATCTGTTAGCTGAAGCAAATGTTGCCATTAAAGACCCTTCATCATTTCCCACTTCCTCCGACGATTTCCTCGCTTAAAACCCCTTCATCAACCACGATCGTGCACTACTACACTGACCATAAATCCGGTGAGCCACCTCTCAGTCATTTCTCTTCCCCGAGCCCTATAAATACCTCCCCAATCATCTCCTGCTCACACCGCTCCTCTCCCGCCCCTCAATTCTTCCTTTCATGCGCCTGAGACTTTCCACACTGAGTTTCTCCTTTGCCAACCTTAAGCCGATCTCCGGTGAGCATTTTCGGGGAGCATGGGACTCTTCGCACTTCGCCGCCACCGCCTCCATCTTCACCGAGCCCACTGTAAGTTCAAACTCTATTAAGTTAGTTTTGGTGATAATAACAAATCTAATTATGAGACTAACTTGCTTATCAACTATAATATTACCTAGTCTCATTTGGATGTAATTAATGACAAATAGTTTTAGATATAATGACAAATGCAATTGTGAGACTAACGTGTTTATTGATTATAATATTGCTTAAGCCTCATTTCGATGAAGAAGTAAAAATTATGGATGTATGCATTCTACATCATATTCTTATAACTTAGTGCATTCATCGGATCTAAAATATAGATTAAATTCTATAAATAGTTAAACTTGAATATGTGCATATGTTTTAATTATATATTCTAGTATGCACACATTTAGGAGGAGTTCATTCTATATTTTATTGTTTCATTAGTATTGATCCTTGTTCTTTTTTCTTATATGAAGGATCTTTACTTTCAAACACATTCTTTGAGTATATATAGCTTGTGTAGTTCATATATACTCATGATTGATTTAAACTCAATCATTTGCAATCTGGTTGTCATCTAGTTTCTCTATTATGTATTAATGGTTGGATGATTAATGACAACTAGATGTGTAAGCTTTACTAGCAATTAATCTCAAAGACAAACACTTCCATTCAAATGAGTTAATTGCTTAAGAAATTATCCTAGAGTATACAAGTGTTGTGTACATATTGTATACTCACAAATCAATATTTATCTTATTATTTGTTGAGATTATAATGAATTACCAAAAGGGGAAGATTATATAATCTAATCCCTTCATTATGAATTATTGGTAAAATTTTGGAAATTGATGATAATTGTTTTGTAAACTAACATTTTTCACAAGTTGGATGAATAGGTTAGGTTCCATAAATAAGGATGGCTACATATGTTAAAGATCATGAAGTCAAGATGCAGAATACAAGATGACTTTATGCGCTGAAGGGTATCAAGAAGAGAACACATTAGGAGTTGATGCATGTCCAAAGGAGATGATCATGAGTTGATCATCAAGTCAAGTGAATGATCCAGATTGAAGTGAAGATATGCATCACCAAGCTTCAAGAGGTTACTCAAGGCAAATGTATGACTAGATAGTGCTAAGAATGTGTTCATAGTCTTTTACCAGTTTTGGTGTTTGGTGGGAAGACCGGATTGCTAGTATAGATTATTGTACTGTTAAAAGGGGTCATGCCTAGTAGCTTGAATCTCATCATGTGTTTATAGCTCAACCTCACTTGCTCTAGCTCTCCGTAGTATGATACTTGTATTTGCGAATGTGTTTTACAAATAGTTGAACCTCATGTGTTGAATCCTTATAATATGGGACTATACATTGTGAATGTGTTTTGCAAGAGTCTGAAATCCATGTTTCCTACTCCTTGTAGTATGAGGCTTATATTTACAAATGTGTTTTGCAAATGGTTTAAGCTCATACACAATCCTTATAGCATGTGACCTAGATTTACAAATGTGTTTGCAAACATGTTAAGTCCATGTACCTATACCTTGTGTCATGATTTTAAAAGTGTGTAAATGTATTTTATAACTTGTTGGGAATCACAGTTGATCATTGTGTGCCTAATACTATAATTTGCAAATGTATTTTGCAAGATTTGTTGAAGTATCTGCACTTGTCAGAAAAATTAGAACTACCGGCATGTATTGTGTGGTACTACTAGACATCAAAACTACTGGCATGTGCTGTGCGGTACTACCAGACATCGAAACTACCATCTCTGCGTGAGTGGTACTACCAGATCACGAAAGTTCCAGAATTATGGGTGGTACATTTTTCCAGAGAGTGGCAAGTTTTGGCCCTCGAGACAAACGAAAGTACCGCATCAATAATAGGAACTGCTAGAGAGCGAAAATACCGGACTCTGTGCGGCGGTACTTCCAAAACTGTTTGTAATGGCTAATTTTCTGACCATTGCAAGGGGAGCTGAAGTACCGAAGTTTTGCTGGTGGTGCTTCAAAAATCCTGATTTTTCAAGGGTTTTGTTTCCAATGGCTAGTTTTTATAGTGTGGGCTATATATATATATCCCCTTGGCCAGTTGGGAGACGATCTTTTGGCATTCTTTTTCACTCTCTTAAGCTAGTGTGAGGTTCTCCTCTCAATTATATTTGTGTTGCACCTTGTGATCAAGGAAAAGAGCTCTAGATTGCATGTGTTATATCTAGAGGTGGATTTAGTAACCAGTTGAGCTTGTGCATTTGTTGCATATGGTGAGAGTCAAGCGATGGATTTGACTTATTACTCTTAAAGGTTACCGACTCCTAGACAACATTGGCGGCGTCATGCGTGGTAATCTTCTCAAAAAAGCTTACGAGAAGACCCACAAGTTATGAAGGTTGGAGCTTACCTACGCGATGCAGAAAAGAGTTACCACTAGTGGATTGAGGTGATTGGCTTAATTCGTGGAGCTGGTCTAATTCGTTCAGGCTTACCTCAACGTGGATTAGTGGAGATCATCAAGTCTCCGAACACCACGGTAAAAAAGAACCATGTCAATTGTGGTTTATTTTCTTGTGCTCAATTTATATTTAAGCAATTTACATTCATATAATTAGATTGATTGTTTGTCATCCTTGGTTTGCAAACCGTAATACAAACTTAGATTGTTAGTACACTTAGGTGAACCTAGTTGACTTAGGCCTTGTTTGCGCTAAACCAAATTGAGATTCCACATCATATACTTGGTTTAGTCAAATAATTGATAGAAAATAAATATCTAAAACCACCTATTCACCCCTTCTAGTCGGCCTCCTCGATCTTACACCCGCACAACAGTCCGCTGCCCCTTCGCCGATCCAGTCCACCGTTGGAACCCCTTCGCCGTCAACGACCGAGATGTCTCCACCACTTCTTCCTCTCTGTTGACCAACTTCCGACCTCCTCGCGGTTCATGTTGAGGTGCTCAACTCTTCTCTCTATATCTTTCAACTACTACAGTCTTCTCCGACTACACTCTCTGACTCCTCTGACCCCCGATCACTCTAACCCCTCCGATTATCGGACCACCAAGTTTCGACCACTAAGTTCCAACCACCAAGATTCGACCACTTTGTAACATTCGACCATTCTTTAGCCCCTGACCTCTGACTACCGACCAGCTACTATAGCTTCGACTACCGACCAGTTGCTGTAGTTTGACTACTAACCAATTACTGTAGCTTCCTACCACTCTAAAAACTCTAAACTCCCGACCACTCAGCGTTTTGACCACATATAGCCTTCGACCACATGTTGACCACTGTAGCACTGTCCACGGTTGTTTTCAATCACAGTGAAATTCTTAAATTTTTTTCTTTTGTTTCAAACTTCCAGAAACCCATACTTCTACATCCTAACTCTGTTTGAGCCCATCAAACTTCTAAATACTTCTGAAATCCTAAACTATCCATTTCTAGATTTTTTAATTTTTAAGTTTTATTTGGTTTTTGTTTATATTTATTTGCCTTGGTTTTTGTGTGCGTAGACTATGACGACTCCGGAGAGTATGATTTCGACGATTCGCAACACCAAGACATCGAGCATGGTAAATTACACCTTTGATCATGTTGCTTTCAGTAATTAAAATTATTTATGTTGTGTTTAAAGTATTATGCATGTGTACTTTTATTCAAACTTAGTTTACAGTTCTATTTAAATTCTGGTTATACCTATTTCCTTTGTATACGGCGAAACTTGACATTGAACACAAACATGTCTTGTCACCCCAGATAAAAACCTAGTTAGTGTATTAGTACTAACTGAAAATTTTATAGAAATGTTTAGCCATGCTTAGAATGTTTTATGTGGAAATAATTGTTTCACAGTACGACACAAGGGCATGGCGTCGAGTGACACGGGCAATAGTATCAAAACCTGGTGCTGAAACAATCACCGAGGGAGTGCGTGGGCTGACGCTCAATATAAAGTTAAGTTGTAAAATGGAGTCACGGCAAGTCGAATCATCGGGTTGAGAATCCCAAAATCTCCTAGTAAGATTCATTGTGTACCTAAGTAGAAGCAAGGCTAAGGAATTTCCTGGGTAAGCTTCTTTTGTGCATTTAGCAAATTTTTCCGAAAACCCAAAAAAAATAATTTGGCTGCCTGACAGTTGCGTGATTCCTTTTTCTTGACACAGACTGCCTCACTGCCTGCTCTGCCTTGTTGCGATCCCCGGGAGTCTTTTCTTTTCTTTTTTTTTTCCTTCTCCCGATTGACAGGACTGCTTTCTGGTGTTTGTTCCTAATTTTATAAATTCTGCACGATGAATTTTATTTTTGCTAATCTTACATTAAGAGTCGGTTTGTTTTAGCTTAAAATCAACTTATACTTATACTATCTACAGTAACTAGTTTTTAAATAGTGTGTTTTTAAGGCGGGATGAATAGGAAGATTATAATAAAAAAATATACTGAGTTCAGTTGTATCGGCTAAAATAGCATATGACTATTTTTCTGTATGTACTACCTCTCACGAATAGTCAGAATTTAAATATTTAAGTCATAAACCATCAGCCAAAAAACCCACCTTAAATACTGCTATTCCAGCGTATTTCAGCAAAGATTCGTAGCTGCTTGCATGCCCACCTGCCGGCACACATGCAAAATTGCCAAACTCACTTCCAATTCTGTTTCAGCTTGCTTGGATGCTTCATCACATGCCAGAAAAATGTGACAATACCAGTCACTCGTTCGTAGGCAACACTGTTCAAACTACAACTTACCAGAAAAATATAGTAACATAAGTAAACTATTCGGTTGAATCGAGGATACAAGAACTCTATCCTTCAGAAAAATGGAGAATGAAGGAAACAGAAAGGTGTTTGACAACTGAAGTCATGGATTTGACTAGACCTAGCCACTTTCTTTTTCACAGGAAAAATGAGAGAAGGAAACTTCTTTGGACCAGATTTTTAAAAAAAATACTTCAGTTTGTCTGAAGCAAACCCAAGTTGCAGAATTTTAGTGAGCCGTTGGGATTTGGGGAGATTGCCGTCCAATAATATTCATTTGTATATTTCGTTGGGGATCACACGAGGATCTTGTAAAGAAAAAAAATATTGTTGAAAAGATATTGGGATGCGACCTATGAACAAGGCTTGGATAGAACTCGAAGGGTGCCCATGTGCTAATGAAAAAAAAACACCGCAGCGATGGGACAAATATTGTACTAGATAACTACATAAGTGTGTATGACTAATTGAGCCATGATGTTTATTCTTTTCTTTACAAAGAGGGTGAAATTTCCAGTTACAAATTCTTGATCCAACTATATTTCTGTGCATACGTGTCAGACCCAGATTTCACAATCCGGAATCTACTGCGTTTATCTGCACTATTCCCTGGATCAGTAGATAGTGCTCACAGTTACAGTAATGAATATCAAAATACATATCATGCGGAGCGTAAATGTAATAGTAGACTTACTTCATGGGCGATTAGGCGAAATCAATAAATTGCAGAATGGAGAACGATCGCACAGGTGAGACCTTGAGGACATGCCCACGAGCGACCAAGCGGAGGTACGCGACCTAGTTCTTGACATCTTCATCTTCTCGCCAGCTTGTCCAATCTTGTCTTTGAGACGAGGTGATTTGATTCCCGATTCTGAATTTTGTCGCAAAGCGAGTGAGCACTCCAACCCCGTGCTCGCGAGCCAATACACGAATGCGAGATAAATAGTATGCGAGGGCTTAACAAAGGAGAGGTTCGGGTTATTTTATTTGCGAAATCGCTTTTGGTAGCATTATCATGATTTAATTTTAGTATTGTTGTTGCTACCTAAACTCTACACATCAAATGCCATAATTGACTTAATCCACGAACATGCGCTTTCTTTATCATCATTGTCTAGGACTCCAAACAATGAGTAACCTCATTTAACTATTCCACCGATCCCTTTCTTTCTATATTGATTTCTATCTACCCTCAAAGCGGTGAGCGACATCATTTCGTTAATCCACTGGTCATACAATCTCTATATGGTTTCTTTGTCTAAAACTCCAAACATGTAGTGTCATCCTTTATCTAATATCACTTAATTAATCCACCAATATCGTTTGTATTCTAATCCCTAACAATCCAATCATTTTTGTTATGGATCCACAACCATAATTTGCTCTTCCAATTATCAACCTTATTATCCATTATCCATCTCTAACTACTTCACTATTGTACCTCCACCAAGAATATCATTGATCAAATCTACGAATCGCTAGTATAAATCCACCAAGAGTGTCACCGATCGATCTAGGATTCTCTATTAAATATCCACCAAGAATATCATTGATCAATTCTTGATTCACCATTATATATCTCCCATGCATATCATTGATCAAGTTTAATCTCCTATAGTTATTTTCATACCTCCACATTTCCGGAAAATCAATTTATCCATCTAGAAATTGTTCAAATCCTATTAATCCCAATATTGTCAACATCTCCCAAGAATTTATATCAAATATCAGTGTTGTAATCCAAACATTACCTTCGCATTTCCTGATACTCCAAAAATCGTATAATTCATCTATCTAGTCTATAAATCCATTTGTGCTCCACCAAATTTATTTCTCCTAGACTCTACACCATCATTATCCCTCTTATAATCAATCATGAATCCACCAACTTCTTTATGTGAATACCATAAACGACCATCTACCTTTCTTACGACTCTATTTATTCTTCCGACATTTTATTTGTGAGAAATGTTACCATTATTTAAAATACAATACATAGAAATTTCACGAGACCTAGCGTTTTGAACAAAAGCATAATGTTCAAGAGTATGAAATATTAATAGCGATCCGATTCCATCCACTGTTACATGGCATCCGCACCATATAGCATCTTTCAGCGTTATAGCGCTTACATTACCACTGGGACGACACCGGGACAACTCAAATCGGGCCGTGCTCGCCCTTCCACTTTTCCATTCCCATCCATAAAGCATTTTGAAATAGAACTATATCCGGTTAAGTTCCCATGTCCGCCCTTGACCGTAAGCACGGCTATTCGAATAGTTTTGAATCTGCGAGTTTGTACACTTTCACCACAAGAGACAATCAACTCATTGCCCCACACGATTCCTTAGACATGTGGTTGAGCGGACCATCACGGTGACTTTTCAAAATATCTAGGCCCTTTGTCATCTCACCTTATGGGAAGCGCCCACTTGCGGTGGGTCCCATCTATCGCGGGATGTTTCCCACAGCCACTACGCAGCTCGGGGCTTCTACTTCCCGCAACGTAGGACAGCTGGGAAACTTCACCCCCCACTGGTGTCCCTTCAGGCCCCCTTGCCATAGCGTAGCCCCTTCAAACCCCTACCAGTGAGATGAGTCCGGGGATTTCGATAAATTTACTTAGCCAAGTTGTATTTTACAAACTTGTGGTTGTACTGTTTTACATAGGAGGTCATGACAAGATTCGGTCCTTAGTGGTATCTGGGCGGTCTACCACTAACCCACTTTGTACATCCACCGCACCACACATACACACCCTCAAACCAATCCGCCCAGATATTTAAGCAAGTTGGGGATTTTGGGAGTATAAAATAATCATGTCCAAATATATACCAATCATTCCCACCATGACTGTTCAAAACCAGTTTCTCATGATTAAGCGACCATGATGTTTGGAGCATTTGGTGCCCACGATTATCTCGCGATACTAAGCGGGCGTACAATTAGGGACTTATTTTCGAAATGTTACTATTATAATTTTGCTAGGGCGACAAGGTTCACACACTCAATTATTTCAAAGGAGATGTAATATTAATCAAGTCAATAATGGGCATATAACTAGAATCTTAAATTAAGCATGTATTTGCATATAAATTAACAGCATGCAATTTGATAATTTAAACAAAAATAAATTGCAGAAAAAAAAGTAGGTTCAACATGATCAAAGTATTGACTCGCCTGGCACGGTTTACCGCGGTCTTGAGCTCACTCAAAGTTGTCGCATGCGATGATCTTTAATTTCTGGTCTTCATCGATCTCGGTCTCGCTTGATCCGTAGAATCTTTAGGCTCGGTTTCTAATTACGCGGTAAATGACTGAATTCAAATAAAAGCAAATAACTCAAAAGATCCAAATAAATCCGAATAAACTCAATTTAGTGTTAGTATGAGTTAATGGGTGATTTGGGTTATTTGAGGTAAGGTCGGTGGTAAAATACGATGACTTGATCTTTTTATTAACAATTTCTTTTATTATTTTGGTATTTATCAAGAAAGTTCCATGAGTTAGGTTAGGACTATGACTTAGTATACTAGTTTAGCCGTGTATTTGTCGAGCGTTAGTATTATGGGCACATGCGATATATAATATAAGCGATGTATACAATGTTTGGCCTCTGAGTTAGCCTTCTCGCCTAGGTAAATAGCATTTTGTGGTACGACATTTCATGTACCACTGGTGCTTACGGACATAGCTTAATTGGATTTAGGACCTATTGATATGATTCCTAGCTTGCCCTTCCATGCTCAACATCATTATTGATTAAGTCTAATGTTAGGATTTA
Organism: Dendrocalamus sinicus; assembly: GCA_036346575.1. Classification (NCBI taxonomy): domain Eukaryota; kingdom Viridiplantae; phylum Streptophyta; class Magnoliopsida; order Poales; family Poaceae; genus Dendrocalamus; species Dendrocalamus sinicus. The sequence continues at coordinate 21,912,963 of CM070646.1, read as the reverse complement.
ATTCGGCACTATTACCATTTTATCTACCTTTTAGTTATTATCAAGCCTAGTTTTATTTTTAATCTAAATTTATTCATCTATCATGGTTTGTTATATGGTTTCATGTTTTGATATAGTTATTAATTAAATCTACCGGGAATTTGTTTTAATGATGGTAGGATAAATGTTAAAGATTATATTTTAATTTCATGCAAGGGTAATCTTTAATTTAGATCCTTGCTAAATTTGGATCTATAGCAGAACATATTTTGCTAATTCCTCTAATTGATAACTAAACCTTAAATAAATACTTAAGCTATCTTAGTTGCTCATACAATAAACAATCAAGTGTTAAACCTTAGGTGACCTTATTTTATATACTAATTAAACTTATTATCTTCCTTGGATTTTCTAAGTTTTCCTTTGGTTTTTCATTAGTTGTAATGGTCACTAAAAATAGAATAAAAGAAAGGAAGGAATCTTGTGAGATAGAGGATCGAACCGGGTGGCGGATTGAGCGCGCGCCGCTAACCAAATGCTCGCTCGGTACTACCTTTGGTAAAGGAAGGGTTAGGTGATAAGCCAAGCTGCAATTCCTAAAGCAGAGGAGATGCCGGGTGGCTATGGCGACAGCGTCGCCGCGAGGCCGGCCGGAGGCGCCGAAGACTCATGGAATGGGTTGCCCCGCAGATGGTGATGGTGTTGGTGGGGTCAATAGGAGCCGTGGTGGCGTCAGGTTGGCCGGCGTCAGCTGGAACAGCCGGCGGTGAGGTGACGAGGGGGCGCCGGCGGCCGCAAGGAGAAGGAGGAGAAGCAAGCGCGCGAGCACCGGGGTGTGGGGATTCTTACCACGCGCGGTCCGGGACGAGAGGGCCTTGAGGTGGGTCGGCGGCGTGAGGCCCCTGTCGCCGAGGAGGTCGCCGTGGAGGAGTTGCTCGGCCGGCGAGAGGTCCGAGCGGCGATTGGGAAGCTTCAAGGGGCGAGGAGGTGCTCCCACCGCGATGAATTGGAAGGAGCTTGGCTATGGAGGGACGGCGGCGGTGGGGTGTGTTCGCGGCGGTGAGGAAAGCGGGAATGCGCGAGCTTGATGCGTCAAAATCCAATTATCTTGGAGGGAGAGTAGTAGGGAGCGAGAGGCACGCCGTGGTGCGGTCTTCTCGCTGGAGCCTCATCGAATAGCCGGAATGGCGGGGAGGCACGATGGCGGCTCACGGTGGAAGAGGATGAAGGGGGCAGGGGAAAAGGCATAGGCGGCTTGGGATCTTATGGGTGGCGCGTGGCGGAGAGGCGAGGAAGGCGCGAAGGGCCGGTCGAAGACGGCGGAGGACCGTGGGGCAATGCCGAGGCGGTGCAGGCAGCAGAGCGAAGAGAAGAGTAGCGAAAGGATGGGGCGACACGGGAGCGGAGGCTGCGAGCGAGGCGGCGCCAGTGCGGCCTAGATGCGAGGGCAGCGCAGGCCGAGCGAAGCGAGGCGCGGCGAAGCGGCTCGACCACGCAGCAGCGAGGCGCAGCGTTCGGGAGCGGGGCGGGGCACGGGGAGAGAGAGAGCGGCGGCGCGGGCCATTGTCGAGAGAGCGGGGTGAGGAGGTTGGGTGGGCTGGTGCTTGGCTTTCTTTTTTTTGTTTTTGGGATATGCATTTGTGTGTGTGTGTGTATATATATATATATATATATATATATATATATATATATATATATATATATATATATGTATGTATGTATGTATGTATGTATGTATGTATGTATGTATGTTGGCATTTTCAATTTGTTGGCTTCTATTGTTATACCATTGTTTTCAGAGATGAACTTTTATACTTGAGGTAAATTTTCTTCCTTCCTTTTATGGATCATCTTTTGATTCGAATTTTAAATTTTTATTTTCTTTGCTTAAACATGTTTGTTTCCTTCTTAAGCCTTTTACTCTTTGGAACTTCAACCAAATTTAGAAAAATATCATAAACTCCAAATTCCAATAAAATACATTTGCAAAAATAATTCAAAAACTTCAGATCTTTCAAATTTAAATTTTTGGGATGTTACAATACGGATCGGAACATCGGCTCAAAAGGTAGTGCATGTCTATAAATCTTTTATTTTAATGAAGAAACATAAATTCATCTTATGATGAGGTGCATTGTACCAAAGACTCTAGTGGTGATCGGTTCGGCTGAAAAGCTCATGGCTTATATTGAAAAAACATTGTGTTGGTGAAAAAAACACTATAGTAAATGAGGCTTATTTAGCATAATTAAATTTAAAAATTTTAAAATGTAAAAAATATATTAGCCCATTACGTATAATACAAACAAATACGGGAAAAAAACGGGCAAAAAAGCTCAACAAAAAGCCAAAAGTTCAGAAAAAGACGAAACTTATGAATAGTGAAAAATAAGCCAGAAGCCGAAGCCGAGTTGATCAGGGCTAGTTCGGCTGAAAAGCTCATGGCTTATGGTAGAAAACTCAGTAACTATTTGAAAAAGCATTGTAGGTGTGTGAGGCTTATTTAGCATAATTAAATTTAAAAAAATTAAAAATATAAAAAATATGTTAGCCCATTACGTATAATACAAACAAATACGAGAAAAAAAAGAACCGGCAAAAAAGCTCAACAAAAAGTAAAAGTTCAGAAAAAAAAATGAAACTTATAAATAGTAAAAAATAAATCAGAAGTCAGAAACTGAAGCCGAGTTGATCAGGGACTCAAGAAAATTGTGAAATTACGAAAGGTGCCGTATGATGCTTCGTACACAAGGTGGACTATTCAAAGGTGGACTATTCAAAATGCATCATTAGTTAAGCCCCCCATTTATTACGTTTATCAAGTACACCTCTGCTGTCAGCTGAAACGCAGTGTATCCCGGCAGTGTTCACGGACGACGGCACGAGTACTGTTCCAGCACTATTCATTGCCCATCTTGTCTACGGTGCACGCTATTACCACCCTTATTTAATTACCACCACGGCACTATTTGAAACAAAGGATTTTCGCCCAAAGTACAGAGAGATTGTTTGACTCTTACGTATTAGGTTCATGTAAACTTTCTACATTCAAACGAGACCATATGTATAGGATAGTTGTACAAAGATATTGTTTTCCCCCTCAAAATCATACACAAGCAATTCACAAAAATACTATAGAAAAATATCGTAGTTCTTTTGAAAATCCGACGCATTTCTGCGTCCCGAACAAGCCGGGGACCAATTTTTTGACTTACATTTATGACCCTATTCTTTACGGATTCTAAAAGCGGATTTTAGGTTTTGCTACAGTACCTAACTTTCAAACGAAGTATTTTCTTAAGACGGTGTCTACAAATTAATTGTAGTACACGTTAAAAGTCCAACATCTGTATAAACCAAAATCGCAAGCGAGTATCTCTCTATAATCTCTGTCATAAATAGTTAAAATTCAAATATTTTAACTAAAAACTATAAACCGCAACAAAAAAGAACAAATTCTTTAGTATGTGATTCAGGGGGAAAATCCGAAAAAAACGAATGAGCTGGGCGGTAGTAGACGCGGCCTGGTGTACGGAGCAATATTTAGGAGGCCCCACCCGGTAGCGTCACATTCTATCGCCGGTGACGGTTACAAGCGGGTGGGACCCACCAGAGGTCTCGCCTCCCCAAAAATGGAATCTCGCTGCCCGTCGCACTCCGCTGATCACGACCGTTCGTTTCGGTAGATGGACGGCCTAGATCTGTATGCTCGTCGACGCGTGGTGGTGAACAGCTTTTGCCGTGGCGGGTTCTTGAACCCCAAGAATGGTGCATTGTGGTACGCGCACCCAACTCTTGTACCCCCTGGAGTGTTTCTAGGGTTAAGTAAACTGAAATGTTTGTGTAAAGTTTTAATCCATGTCAACGTATGTTAGAAGTTTATTGTAGTATAACGTCAATCTAAAACCTTTTCGATTGCTTACTTTGTCGATTTTATCAAGATTCATCATTTATTGTTTTAGATTCCTCGTTTATTTTTTTATCTCTACAGAAGCTGTGAAAATTACGAAGTTATAAAACCATATAGCAAATAAGACAAAACACTTCTTGCAATACTTATATATGTATTTTTTTCTTTGCTATTTCTGCATCTAATATCCAAAGTCATTATTTTTTAGGGAATATCCAGACTCATTATTCCCCTCATTTAAGCACTAAAATCTTTTTTTTGTCAATGTTTTGGCCAAGACACTGTATGACAAATGTGGATCAATTCTACGATTCTAGCCTAGACACTGTATGACAAATGTGGATCAATTCTACGATTCTATCAGGCCTTTTTTTCAGAAACTAGGGTGTATACAGATATCTATAGTACAGAAATACAATCCAAAGAATAATAGTATAGCACAGGTAGCTGAGTTCCCATACTTACTAACTTTGAACTCTATTCTTAAAATTAAAAAGGTTATTCTTTGTTGGCAACCATGCTTGGAGCCACAACTAGTTGCGAATAATGCTACATGTACCGGGTATATCACAGATCGAGTCAAGTAATATCTATTTTTCTTATGAAAGAATTACATATATCTATTTTTCTATAAATAAGTACCTATATCTAAGGACGATAAAGGAATTACCTATATCTATTTTTTTATTAAAAGATAATTACCTATACATGAGGACTACGATCCAACGATAATAATAACGACAATGAAACATTAAATCAGTGCAAAGTCGAGCAATATCATAACACAACGGCTGATATAACACCGCATCATCAACGACGGCATGCATGCATGATGATGCATATTTGATTTTTGTCGCAGAGAAGAGAAAAGAAAAGCCATGATCTAATCATGAGCGGGCGAGAGGGGTGGAGAGAGATTCTTCCCCCAGACAAGCAAATCCAGAGGAAAGCATTTCCCTGGGCCCACCACCCTCTCTTCTCTCTCCTCACCTCTTCTCTCTCGTGGGTTCTTTTTAACTATGGCTAATATTTTCTTAGAATAATCGTGAATATCGATAAACCTATAAACCACTTTGAAAAGACTGTTATAACAAGTTACTTCGAAAAGACGATAGAAAAACCATCATATTTATTTGTTAACAAAGAAGTCATAAGATATAAAACTGGAAAGAAAGTGTCTGGGTGGATTCTTTTGGACTGTGACTTTGGCTTTTAGTTTATAGTTTTTTAATTCTGGTTATTTGTGAGAGGTAGTACGCAGAGGAAAATAATCGTATATGATTTTTATCAGTATAGTTAAATTCAGTAGAGTATTTACTATAATTTATTTATAGATCTTATAATATTTAAAAACTAAATAATGGAGCCAGGCAAGCCAATGCCAGAAGCATAAGTGCTCTCTGAGCCTCAGCTGCGTCTCTCTCTGCCGTGTGACTAGAGTGGACCGAGACCCCAAATCACGAAGCGCTTCTTGTTCGGTTATTCTCCGCCGCCGCTTCCTCCTTGAGAGGGACCTTATTAGAGCGCAGTGGTTTTTACGATCGCCTCCTTGCGATACAACCACAAAAGGAGGAGGGAGCGGCCGGCCATTGCGTTGCGTGTTTTGTTTGGAGGATAGGATGGGTGCAGCAGCAGGAGTTGGAGGGGAGGTGAAGGAGGCGGCGGTGAGGGTGCTGGTGGTGGACGACTCCCCCGTCGACCGGAGGATCGTCGAGCTGCTCCTCAGGAACTACAAGGGCGGCGGCGCCACCTTCCACGGTCAGCTGCAGCCTACATCGATGCTTGCCTTGCCTGCCCATTTCGTCGTCGCTTAATCCCTCTGCTCTCTGTTATTGAGCTTTCTCGATACATATGTGTCTTCTTCTTGTTGTCCATGTCAGCTGGTAAGCTGTCCATATGCTCATGCGGGTCTTGCTTTTGTGCTGTTCTAATGTTCTTGATACGCCTATCTCTTCTTGTTGATGACGGTGTTAGCGTTAATTACCTTGGTCATAGCTGTTTCTTTGTCTTGTTTCAAGCTCCTCGGTGTGACAAGATTAATTGATGCTTGAATTGAACATAGTATTAGCAATACTATAATCCTCACCAATGCATCTTTGACCATGTTTTTACTGTGGCGTTCATCTGTGATTAGCCCTCTCTCTCCTCTCTCTCTGGTTTTCTTATCACATATTTAAGTCGGGATCTTGTATATATCTTGACGCCTAGCTACATATTCATGCTGCTAATTTTAATTTGCTCTTTGTAAGTCTAATGGCAGAAAAAACTTTCCAAATATTTGTGTTACAATCTGAAAGAGTTCTATTTCATTCCTTCAGTTACCGCCGTGGACAGCGGCAAGAAGGCTATGGAGCTTCTGGGATTGAAGGAACACGGGAAGAAGCTGGATTCATCTCCTGGAGCTGCTAACGCGAACGTGAGTCCTCCCTCCCTCCTCGTACTGAAACAGCCAAACACTACCAGCATCGCAGTATTGTCTTGTGTAGTTGTGTACCACTCCTGTCAAGCAGCTCCGTACATGCCCAGTATGCTACATATAGATGGTATACGGAGTAGTATATGAAATGAAATTTAGTTTTAGTTTGCAAGTACAGGGTACATGGAGTAGTGTATGAAATGAAATTTAGTTTTAATTTGCAAGTACAGGGTACATGGAGTAGTGTATGAAATGAACAAGTTAAAAAAAAAACAGATGAACGCCACTCTGAAAATAGGACGTCTTGAATCATTTGCAGGAGCTAACCGTTGATATCGTGCTCACTGACTACTGCATGCCGGAGATGACCGGCTATGACCTGCTCAAAGCCATCAAGGTAATGCAGTTTCTTTGCCTGCAATTCTGTCTTCTTTCAGTTGAATTGGAGATTGATGAATCTCTGAATTCTCATCAGGCTCTGAGCTCTCCAAACCCGATCCCAGTTGTCGTCATGTCGTCGGAGAACGAGCCCCAGCGGATCAGCAGGTGAAATTCCTCGCCTTTTTTTCTCCCCTCATTCTGTGCAAAGTAGATGCTGTTACATACACGATGAAAGCTGCTTTTGCTCTCTGGCTATGTACTGTGCATGGTTTAAGCCCTTTCTGAAAGCTAGATTTGCGCAACTTTTCAGAAAAAAAAGGCTAGATTTGTACATCAGCACTAACAGGTCCACTTCCTCTTTGATGAAAGCAGATGCTTAACAGCGGGTGCAGAAGATTTCATCCTCAAGCCTCTCAAGGCCAAAGACGTACGGCGCCTGCGAAACTGCTCCAACGCCAGGCTGAAGGACGCCGCCCTTGACGCTCACCGCGAGAGCTTGTTGAACAGGAGGAAGCTGCCTTCGGATCACATCGCCAAGAAGGCCGCGTCGGAGCAGAGATCGCACCTGACAGGATTAGCCATGGCATGGCTCTTTTCCACCGTTTCTTGCTGTTCCGTCACAATCATGTCGGCATCAAATCACGATGCTCATCGTTGTTTTACATGCTGTTTTTTTCCTTCTCTTTTTCAGGTGCTGAATGCCTCTGGCATCGGGCTACCGCACTACTTCCAGTTCCTCTTCAAGTTCATCCTGCTCGCGTACGCGATACTGTGCCTGGGCGAGCTCCTCCACAGATGGTCCAATGGGTGCTTCCTCTCCCTGTGGTGCGCATGAAAGTCGATGAAATACATCGAGTGTAACTAGGTTGCAAGCTTAGTTTTCCTTTCCTGCTGTAACTCAGGCACGAGGAGCTCTTCCTCTCCCTCTATGTTTCGACAGCCCTGCAGCTCTCTTAGGTAGATTATTTGTTCTTCTCGAAGATTCTAACCGGGTTCGAGCTAAGTAGCAGCACCGAAAGGGGTTCTTGAGCATTGCTTGCTGGGAGAAGAGCCTCTTGCAGACATCCTCTTATTGCTCGTTGTATAAAAATGCATGATTTGTATGGGTATCTGATGTCGTTTTTAATCCAGATATCGATTTCATACGCTGATGCAGTCGTCCGGAGAAGCTTCCCCTGCGTTTTTTTGGGCGGCTGGACGCAGACGTTCACCTGCTCTGCACCTCGCACTGCATGGGTTAAAGAACGACATGAGTTGACAACCAAAATTACATCGTAATCTTCTTATGGAAAAATGAAAAAAAAATATGACGACAGAATTGTACCCGTCAGTTCACTCTAGTCCTCTGTATAACCATGTTGACCATGTGATTCAGCATATTTCACCAGTGCGACATCAAAATCTTCTTACAATAGAAGGGAAAATTTAACTATTTACCACTCTTATGACTCGAGTGGCAACAGATTTACCACCCGGGTCTATTATCAGTGACTCAGGTGATTCCACATGTAAGTGACAGAGTGAATTGGTCAATCTTAAAAGTGGCAAAAAAAAATGAATAAGAGCCCTCCTGTAGTTTTTCCTTCTTTCTCAGGCTGCCATTATCTTTGTTGCAGCAGCCTCGGTTGTTTTCAATTGGGGAACTGCTCTGGCAGATGTCGTGTAACTGAACTCAATTGTACACACTGTTTTTTCCCTGCTTTAAGTAATTGTTATAGACGGTGCTCCTGCAGCTTTTTCAACCAAAAAAAACTTCTTACAGGAAAAAGTTACAAATTGCATCATAGCTAGATGACCTGGGGGTGATCGGTTTGGCCGAAAAGCTCGTGTCTTAGGGCTGAAAACTCTTGTAATTGGTGAAAAAGCATCATGGTGAGAGACTTATTTAGCATAATTAAATTTAAAAAAATTTAAAAATAAAAAATATGTTAGTCCATTACGTATAATACAAACAAATACGAGAAAAAAAAGAACCGGCAAAAAAGCTCAACAAAAAGCCAAAAATTCAAAAAAGACGAAACTTATGAATAGTGACAAATAAGCCATGAGCATTGTTGGGCAGCCATGTTGATCACGGGCCTAGATGCACGGTTTCATAGTTCTTACAGTAAGTACCTGTCGTGCAATTTACTCTTTATAAAATGTACATGAAATATTTTTTTAGGGAAACATGAACATAGTTACCGGAAATTCTTTCTATTGTAAATAAAAGTAGCCAAATTTTCTGAGCAAATTGCACGGCTAGATACTACAATACATATATTTACTAGCTGAATGCACATGCGATGCAATGGATTTCAAATAAACACAATATAAACTCTAAACTTAAAAAAACCAATATGCATAAGGTAATTATCCCTGCATATGAAATATTTATACATAATTTGGATCCAATTAACAAGTCATATAAAATCTTATCATAAGCCACATGCACAGTTATGGCATGTTCTTTTTTGCTTCGGCTTATGATTTTTGTCTACGACTTTTGACTTTTAGGTTTTTGTGGGAGAGAGTACGGAGTAATAAAAACTCGCGTACGGTTTTAGTCGGTATAAGTGAAATCACTACAGTATATACTATAATCAACTTATAGACATCACCTTGAAAAGTCACTTCGTTTGAACGCTAGTTACTGTAGAAAAGCCGAAAAACAGTTTTTAGAAGCTAAAAAGAACAGGCCATTAATCTAATTATCTACAGAAGGTCCTTCAAATAACATATGCATGTATGCACATATTTATCCACAAAGATCCCATCAACCATTGAACTTAAGAGGTGGGGGGGTTAATGTTAGACTCATCATCACCACTAAATTCTTTTATAATATTAAAGATATCTAATTATAGAGTTGTATTTGTTATATAACTCTGATACTTAGGATGGAAACACAGTAATATTTCTTAGGGCATCTCCAATGGTTATAGCTAGCAACTAACTATAAGACTTCCACATCATTTATATAGTACACACTAAAGCTAGCATTCTAAAGAACTATCTATAAGGATAGCTATTTGATGCTTACATGCACACACAGAATTTATAGAGGCTGCCTCGTTTGGCGTTATAGACTAGTGCTTAGGGCATCTCCAATGGTTATAGCTAGCAACTAACTATAAAACTTCCGCATCATTTATATAGTACACACTAAAGCTAGCATTCTAAAGAACTATCTATAAGGATAACTATTTGATGTTTACATGCACACACAGAATTTATAGAGTCTGCCTCGTTTGGCGTTATAGACTAGTGCTTAAGGAAGAGCTGGCTCGATTTTTTTTGCATACTTTCTTTCCTCCACATAGGATATATGCTGATGTGTACATACATATAGCTAGCTAACTCAGACCATTGGAGATGCCCTTAAGGAAGAGCTGACTCGGTTTTTTTTGCATACTCTCTTTCCTCCACATAGGATATATGCTGATGTGTACATGTATATAGCTAGCTGACTCAGACCATTGGAGATGCCCTTATACAAAATGTAACAGCTCTCATACTATATACGTTTAATCTACATTGTTACAATCTGTACTCACTCCAATCGATTGTGTGGATATTTTCTTTTTTATTAACTTAGTAATTTCTAGCTTAAAGTGAGCGTGATGTTTTTTCTATCTCCTTGATAATATAATAATATATTGTTAGTTCATACAAAGTGACCAGACGATATTAATTAATCGGCATGGAAACAGGACAGACAACCTCAGGCCAGTACAGGCCAATGCTACTAACTAACAGTGATCCTCCGTCCTATAAAAGATTCGGTGTACAAAATGAAAATTACGAGGTGTCCAGGAGATGCAAGGCGATTGGCCGGAGAATTACGGTAATCTACTATTGATCCATGCCGCGCAGAGTACCAAGATCTGCGGGGCGGAGACCGTAGCAACGGAAGCACTTATATCGGACACGGCCCAACCAAGCCTCGCGATTAAGCATTCCGGGAGCAGCAGCAGAATTAAACTGTATATCCGTGTATGCAAATGAGTGAACGAATGTTTGCGGATGTAGCACTGGAGTAATTTTTTTTTTCAAAAAAAGCGTTTGGAGGGCTGCTTTTGTAAAATAACCTCTCTCCGAACTTGGAAGGCACAACAAACGATATCTGTCATCTGATACGTCCCCTTGCTCGGTAGGCCAGGCGCCCATGGTAGCGCGCATGAGCACAGCAGGCCAGGTGCAGCGTGGTAGGTGCGAAGGGCGAGTGCGGCAAGCAGAGCTGCCGAGCCCCCTTGGCTCGGCAACTCTGCTGCCTAGCCTCCAGTCCACGGCCCCGGTGGCCGTTTGGACTCAGTAAATATCTGGTTTTGTTATAACTTTATTTGCATAGGTGCAACGGTGGTTTGGATGAGCCAACGAACCAACCTTATCTTTTAAGTAGCGCAGATACATTAATGGAAAATTATAAGAATAGACCATACGTAGCCTGACATAGCACTTCGCAATAAAGGTGCAAATTACAACAACCCTAGGACGAAAATGTGGAACCATACAGAACCCACGTGGCATGGCGGTCATCCAGGCGGTGTGGACATGGCTGGTTGTCGCAGTAATGGCTGGCACAATTGCAGCTCAAGGTTACCATAGCAACAATATGGATTGTAGTCGCTACCGAGGTTGCACGACCTCCTCGTTGTTTCTTTTCCTAATCCTCCACCTACAGAGCTTATAGTTGTTGGTTCTCTCGGTCTGGAGCTCCTCTACAACTCCTCTAGGCAGATGTGTGGTTTGTGGATGTAAACATCAGTGGGTATTAGATATGATTGATCCATCCACTCAATGATCTTGTAATCCAAAATTAACCGAAAAACTGAAATTCGGATTTCTTGAAGGGGTCCGATTTTTTTCTTATCCGAAAAGTTTTCTACCCAGCCACAGCCAGAGAAGCCAACAAAACTTGCAGATGAAATATCACGTGTAAAATACACGTGTCACTGTAAGAAAGTGGCGCATGTATGCACGAAGCGAGAGGGAGAAAGAAAAAAAAGGTGTCTCCTTGCTCCGTACAAACAACATGTTGTATTTGCTAATTGCTATGCTTAACTACCGTAGTAGCATCCTAACTTCCAGATTGCCAAAAACAAACTATGATAAGCTTTCTGCCGTTGCAAAAAAGCTCCCTCAAAAAAAGAACCTCTCATCAGCAAAGGAAGCAAAAAAGTTAAGACTGGCTAGTGACTACCGACATGAGCTAGCTCCAATCTATGACATATTCAATCATCCAAATACCAAAGTTGGCAACTTCAGTGTTCAAATGATCAAATATTTCACGTCGCACAGGAGAACAATATACGCTTCGATGAAAAACCCAAAGCATCATGAATCATGACTACCATGGCTTCTCTTCCTCCTTGATCTGTCCGATGAAAGATCCTTCTCACTGCCTCTTGATCGACTCCTCCATGCACCAGAGCTCAAATCCCTAGTGTCTTGAGTCTGAAGTATCTTCTTCGCTATCGCTGTGCTTCCTGTTTTCACTGTGATGCTTCCTTTTCCTACTGCTCTTGTCAACCTTCGTTCCCAACTTTGTTGCCCTACTGCTTGACCTTTCATATTGAGTTTCTACATCCGAATGAGCATTATCCTTCCTTTCCAACTTAATGCCTCTACTGCTGGACCTCTGATACTGAGTGTCTACGTCTGAATCAACATCACTATTTGTGGCTACCCATCTATCATCAGAGTCATCACGGTGATCCTTTTGCTTTCTAGATTTGCCTCTTCCACCATCTTTCTCATCATAAAAGTCGTCTTCTACATAACGTCTTGAGCTCCTTTTGGTGCTGTGTTCTTTTCCTGTTGATGTGTGCGCAGTAGAATAGTGTCTCTCAAGATTGGGATCCTCTGATTGCCTCCTGCTCTCTTTGTGCTTATCATACCTGCCAGTGGACTTGCTGCCTGAAGGACTCTTGCTGATGTCTGCAGCAGTGAAGCACGAAGACCAATAAGAAGATCCAGGCTCTGAACTTTCCTGCAGCTCAGATCTGTGCTTCCTAGACCTAATTTTATCACTATCTCCTTTTCCTACATCACCATGGCCACTTCTATGTCTTTCTTCATGCATGTGCTTATGGGACTCTCTTTCATTTTCCATGGTAGAAGAGTATTTGCCAGTATTATCCTCAATCTCTTGGCCTCGGTGCTTATCCGCTGGACATGGTTCTCTTCTATGTCGACTGTGCTCATACTTTACGCTGTGGCTACTGTGCTCTGTCTTTGAATGTGAATGATCTCTGGAAGAATGTCGTTTATGCACATCATCGTCCCTAGATCTACTTGAGACATACCTATTTAATCAAAATTATAATAATAAACATATATCACTTGGACTTCAGTATAATATAAATTGTACAAATTACATGATTAAAAGAGATAATTGAGCATGTACCTATCATCGTAGCTTCTCAGCCTCTTCCTATCTGAACTTCGTGACCATTCAAAATCTGGGGTATCACTCGCCTTTCCATACACAGCATCATCTGAGGGACCAAAAAGAGCAGCCATCTTTCTAGTCCAGTATTTAGGAGGAGGATTGTCCCAATCAGCCCACTCATAATCTCCTCCAGGGTTGTGAAAACAGTGAATAAAATTACAAGCAACTCCATGTGAACATGTCTGTTAAACAGGAGAGATGGAACAGAGCACAAAGATGGTATTAGTCATCTTGATCTAATTTCTCAAAACCCACAGAACATGCTCCTCTAGCAAATTTCAATGCTGCAAATGTTCTTCATATATGTTAAATAAAACCAAGGGAAATTGAGAAAAGGATACAAGGCTGTAAATTTTAGGTACCTTGAATCTTGATCTCAGGTATTCACCACATATGGCAGCCTTCCATCTTGTCAAAGCAACAAACTCACATGTTATCTAAAGAACAGGAAAAAAACAATTTTAGCTTATGAGAGAGTTGCATATCAGCATATGGAAACATATTTATTGCTTTAACAGCAGGAACAATATCTAAGGGTGAAGAATTATCTGATACATAAGAAAGAATTCACAAGAATGCTTCTCAGTCTACCAATCGTGCTCATATAACACAGTGCTTGAGGAGTAAAATAAAGTAATTACCTGCTTTCCAGCAAAATACCGCCCATTCATGCTGCTGTAGGCAAGAAGAGCTGAATCCAAGGATTTATAATGCACATATACGTTTCCTCGAAGATGGACTGATCCATTTCTACATACCTAAAATAATATTTGGATTAATTTCTATGGGAACATAAGACAAATTCAGTAGAATAGATATCCTTCAGAGATTTGAAGAATAAATAGTAAAGAGATTCTGAATTTAGTGATCTCTTGACCTGCAAATTAAATGCTTAGGCCAAGTTATGCAACTTGAGAAAACTTCTAGTGTATAGCAGGGTTTCAACTCCCAACGTGGAGTGGGATTTAGAAAACCACACTGTTTATCATTTAATTTAAATTTCAAATTTGGATTTCTGATTCCCAGTGGTAGCCACAAGGGAACCACCGGTAACCAATGGTAACAATGCAAGAACTGTTTTCAATTCATATTTGTGTATAAATTCGGGTTAGCAAACCACTTGGTTTGTTCCCGGTTTCCAGTGGAAACCAGTAGTCCAGTACAGACCTAGGCCTGGGATTTTCTTTTCCCGTAACCGATTTTTACAACCTTGGTGTGTAGTTCACTAACTATTTTAAATGCTTAGGCAAGTATGCAAAACTGCGGAAAAACTTCCAGTATATAACACACAGATAACAAAGAGAAATGACAAACTGACTGAAACTACTTTAAGGGACCAGTTTTAATAGATAACAGAACTTATTGGTGCCTTATATTGAGCATTAGAGAACCGGTATGCTAATGTTATTATATCTTCTAATCTAGATGCTAAAAAATAATAATCAACCATAATTAATGAAATCTGTAAGCTAATTTTTCCCATTAACACAAAAATATTCCTCTCACTAAGACAGCCAAAACTCTAAGAAATACGAACGAATTATGATCCTTAGATAGCAATAATCATGCAAAGTTAGCAACAAAGTACTATCAACGCAACAGACAAAGAAGCATTGGCAGAGGGAAAATCCTGTAGTCTCAGAGGAAAGGAAGCAAAAAGAACCTTGAAATTGACAATTTCACCAAATTTCAGAAATTCTGTATGCACATCTTCATAAAATTCTTCATACCTCTGTTCAACCTCTTCATCTGTAAACTGGATAATGTTAAAGAAAAACTTGTTAGTCCAAACGATGGAAAAAATCAACCCTTTAACTGCAACTTCCCTAATCAGTAATTTAATGAAGCAAACACCATAGAGAAAAGGCAAAATAGAGAAATTAAACTAGAAAATACAATAGAGGAAAATACCAAAAAGAAAGGGGCCAACTAAAGTACTGGTTTACCATCATAAATTCTTTCCTGTCCAAAACAGGTTAAATAGATTCCTGTCACCCTAATGGTCATCAAACACGTCCAATAAAAGAACAGCTCCTCAAAAGTTCAACATGTTAAAAATGCCCAATACTATTCAATTGTCAAGGAGCTGCTTCATCAATAATTCCCAAGATATGTTCCAAATTTCAAATATTGAAGATATTTCCAACAATTTAAAAAGAATCGTGAAAAAGCTCAGCACCAACAACAAGAAGATGATAATTTAGGATACAGGAGCAGATCAATGTTCAGGGCGTCCTCAATCAAGTGAAACCAACTGGCCTGATCACTGTTTGCCTCAAGACGGAATTCCGAGATAATTACATCAAAGAACATGCATTCTGTCGCAGGTCTGAGCTTAGCCAGCATGTCAAGAAAAAACTTTAACGAGCAACAGACATCTTTAGCACTCAGAAGAAAAAATTACAAATGACTGGAAGCAGTCAGTTATTTGTATCCATGGTTGTTCATTATACAGTACAAAGTTACAAGCTTAAAGTGGAATAGTGTTTTTTTAATCATTAACTTGATTTGAACATCAAATTATTATAACTTATAATCACAAAAAATGGAAGTAGGTGGGAAAGAATTTTTGTAGTGGGTAAAGAGTCAATGTTCATGAAAGTAAGGGTGAAAAAAATTTAAAATGTGTCAAAACAAACAATAGTTTCAGGATACAACTTATTTGCAAGAGATTGTCCTCTAACAAACCTCAAGCCCTTCATCTTGCTCCAAAGCAAGGCCTGGACCATTATACATGTTCTTCATGAGCAGCGTGCATGATTTATCAGGGTAAAAATGAACTCTGCTGCAGCGCACTCCAAAGCGGCAAGCCCCTGTCTTGAGGTGAAACGGGCAATGGGCCTTATCCTACAGAAAAAATAAACAGGAAGATTACATTGGTGCAAAGGAAGGCCAACATGTTAGGTAGAAAAGTAGGCATATTTTTACTCCATTATTGCATTAGAAATACATCTTTCCCTGTCCTACTGCAAAGAGAACCATTGAGCAATGAGCATACCTGTTCAGTTCCAAAATTTGGAGTCTCTTGAGCAACTTTCTCAAGTACTTCTTGAGCAGACAAGGAAGATTCTCTCCTCTGAGAAGCAAAAGCTACAGGATGTGGTGGAAGTGGATTTGATGTAGGTCTATCTTGCTGCAAGATAGTTAGCATGCCCTTTTCAGACTATGTAAAAATTTGGATCTTAGAGCAATGGAAAAGCGCCTGCAAACTTTATCACAAATAGAATTTGGACCTCCTGAGTTGGTGGTTTATTCTTGGCTTTCTTTGGTACTTTGACCTTTTTCTTCTTCACAGTGATCTCATTTCCTTGCCATATGATCTCCGCCGGTCCATCTTCAACATATTCCCATTCCCCATCTTCCGACTCGTCCCCTTTATACTGCAATATTCAAGATAAGACAATAATTAGAGTCCTTCATGAGCATGTTTATCCAAGTTATTTTTCAAAAAGAACATAGCAACGACCTACACACTACAGGTGCTGTCAGTCCATTGACTTCTCACAATATAAACCACATGCATATCATATCCTCCCATGAACAGATGAATTACGGATTGATGCTATGACGAATCAGACGTATAAGCTCATCACAGCAATAGAAACGGAGAACATGCATCGAGTGTAACTACTAAGTAAAACAACTGGCTAAAAACATTAGCTCGGTAGAAGAAGCTAAGGAATTAGGGAAAGTAAGTAGAGAGACACCTTCTCGCGGGAGGAAGCTTCGGGAGCCGTGGCCTCCTCTTGGGCCGCCGCCGCGGCTGCCTTCTCCGCGGCGCGCGCGGCAGCGGCCTCGAGCCATCGGCGCTCGGCGTCCTCGAAGGCCCGCCGCGCGCGCTCGGACGCGACGGCCTCGGCCTCCTGGAGCTTGCGGAGGCGTCGCTCCTCCTCGGGGTCGGCGGCGAGCGCCTCCGCCGCCGCCCGCGCGAGCGCCGCGGCCTCCCCCCGCGCGCGGCGGCGGCGCTGCTTCTTCCTCTCCCGCCACCTCTCCCTCCTCGTCGTCGTCGCCGCCGGCGCCGCCGGGAGATCAGCGGACGCCGCGGACATGGCCGCCGGGAGGGAAGCTGCTCGATCCACCCTCGCGGCCTCCCTTACGGAAGAAGACGGTGGCGAAATAGCCGTGGCCGCAGGCTTACCACCGGTGGGCTTTTTGTCCAACTTGAGCCATTAGGGCCGTCACAAAGGCCCGCTTGTCACGATGCACACATCATTCATTGCCTAGCATGTATACATGCATATATACATACATACCAACATATCTTACACACTCAAACTTGTAGTGTACTCATTGTGCATCTCAACTAAAAAAATCAAGAACAATTTCGGAACAATTTCTACATGTATTCTATGCTTGCTCTACCTATATATAAAATTTCAAGTCTAAATTCATTCTATGATAAGAGCAGCAAAAAAGAGAAAATTCTGACAAATTTGAACTTTTAACCATTGTCATATTCTCTTTTTTATTACTGCTAATATATAATGAATTTGAACTTAAAATTTTATACATAGTTAAAGTAAGTTTAAAAATATATGTAGAAAATGTTTAGAATATTTTATGAATTTTTTTAGTTGGGGTACACGATGATTACATCGCAAGCTTGAGTGCATAGCATATGTTCCTATATACATATATGCATACATACATACATACATACATATATACATACATCCCTAAAATTGTTGAGCACGATCGAGCACTAATGTTTAGAATACTGGAATAGGGGAAAAACACTGAATATAATAGAAATACATGTATAAAATAGGGGATTGAAAAATACAAGGAAATGTACTAAGTAGACATTTGGATGAGCTTGTTTGGATCCTACGAAGGATGGGGTGAAAATAATATTACAGTAGATGATTCGATTCGTGTACGATTTTTTATGAAATCCATGAAAAGAGAATCCTATTCCTATCCTACATTTCTCCTACGGCCATTCATGTGTTCTAGAAGCTGTTACAGTGAAAATTCCTGTGGATGTGAAAATCTTATGTTTTTGCTTTATTAAAATTCCTGTGGATGTGAAAATCCCATTGGGCGACTATAGGTACTTGCCTAACCACAGAGCGTCACCTAGACAGTTTGGTAACAGTTGGGCGAGTTATTGCGGTCGCCCAACCGTTGAGCGACTGGCATGCAATCGCTGCACGGTTAGGCGGCAGCGAATCCTGTCGCCGAACGGCTGGGCGACAGCAACGGGTTAAAACCCGAGCGGCAAGCCCGGCCTTGGCTGCCGCTGTTCAGTGCTTTTGCTCGCGCATTCGTTCGGTGATGCGAGAGAGGAGCAGAGAAAGAAGGGAAAGGAGAGAAGAGGAGGAGAAAGGAGGAGAAGAAGACGGAAAAAAGAGGAGAGCGTGGGATCTTCAAATTTAGGTATTTTTTTGAAAGTTTTTGTAGTATATTTTTATAAAATGTTAGAGTAGTAAAATTTAGTATAGAAAATTTTATTATAGGATTTTTTTGTGTAGCAATTTTAGTACAATTTTAGTATAGAAAATGTAGTACAATTTTTAGTATAGAATTTTGTAGTATAGCAATTTTAGTGTAGAAATTTTAGTACAATTTTAATATATCAAATTTAGTATAGAAAATTCTAGTATAGATAATTTTAGTATAGAAATTTTAGTACAATTTTTAGTATAGAAAATTTAGTATAGAATTTTGTAGTATAGCAATTTTAGTATAGAAATTTTAGTACAATTTTTAATGTAGAAAATTTAGTATAGAATTTTGTAGTATAGCAATTTTAGTATAGAAATTTTGGTACAATTTTTAGTATGGAAAAT
Source organism: Dendrocalamus sinicus (assembly GCA_036346575.1). Taxonomy (NCBI): domain Eukaryota; kingdom Viridiplantae; phylum Streptophyta; class Magnoliopsida; order Poales; family Poaceae; genus Dendrocalamus; species Dendrocalamus sinicus. The sequence goes on along the minus strand of CM070646.1, from coordinate 21,894,052 downwards.
TTAGTGTAGAATTTTGTAGTATAGCAATTTTGTATAGAAATTTTAGTACAATTTTTAGCATAGAAAATTTAGTATAGCAATTTTCTAGTATAGCAATTTTAGTATAGAAATTTTAGTATAATTTTTAGTATAGAAAATTTAGTATAGCAATTTTAGTATAGGAATTTTAGTACAATTTGTAGTATAGAAAATTTAGTATAGAAAATTTTAGTATAGAAAGTTTAGCACAATTTTTAGTATAGAAAATTTGTAATGTACATTTGTTAGTATGGAACATTTTTAGTACAGAGATTTTAGTACAATTTCTAGTATAGAAAGCAACTGTACTGTAGATCTAGCTAGAAAAAGTTAAATATTTGTTATACTAAATTTATTAAACATGTAATTTTACAAAAGTAACAACATGTGTATGAAATCTGCATGCAGGTATGGTGCGTGACTGGCAGTATCCCCTGCTGGACGAGCACGTGGACCGCACGCATCGCGCTTCCCGTCGTGTGCCACCACTGGGGAGCGCGGACGAGCCGGTTGAGGTGGGAGTAGTCCGGACGCGCACACCTCGTGTGGCCTGGAGACTCGACGCCCGTTGGACAGCCAGATTTGTACTACGCCATCGTTTTAGTATTGCCGTAAGAACGTTCCATGCCGACCTTCACTTTGTTTGCAGGCTACGGGATGCCGGGCTACTCCTTGTTGCCCGGATGGTGCAGGCCACGGAGGAGGATGGACCCGCCTTGGCCGCGGGCGGGGACGAGGTCGGGGATCGATCACAACGCTTCCCGTTCGACCGCTCCCTGCTGACGGCTTTGGTGGACCGTTGGCGGCCCGAGACGCATACTTTCCACCTCCTATTCGGGGAGAAGACGCCGACCCTGCAGGATGTGTCCCTACTTCTTGGCCTTCCTATCGCGGGAGGCGCTGCCTTCCTACCGGAGGCCCCGGTCGAGTAGCGCGATGACCTGCTCGCCAGATTCGAGGGGGTCCTTCCACCAGGTGCCGTGGATCAGTACTACATCTTCCGTGAAAGCAGACCCACGGGCCATCGCCGAGGTGGTGCGCGATTCAGTGCGTGGTCTTTACAATCGATCGTGTCATCGAAGCTCTTATTTGCGTTATTATGGACTAATAATATCTTGTTTGCGTTCAGGTGGAGCGGATGGACCCGAGGTGACGATCACGGTCTCGCGCCACTTGGAGGCGTGCTTGCGTGGTTGTTTGGGTGGGTGCTCTTCACGGCGACCGCGGCGGCACGCGTCGGCGCGCCTCATCACTTATGCTAGGGTGATCGCGGACGGCGAGTCCCCCAAGTCAGCTGGGGATCGGTCGTACTTGGCGCGACCTACCGCGGCCTGTGCAGTGCGTGCTCGAGGTCCAAGGCGAACTTCGATCCTAGCGGGTTGTCCCCTACTCTGCCGGTGTGGTCGTTCGAGCGCTTGACCTCGGACGACCATTGCTAGACGACATGAGTCCATCTGGGCCCGACATGTATCGGGGAGGCGTCGGCCGGTGGCGATGGGTTCTATTTGGTGTCATCGACGGGTAAGTCATATGTTAATTAGTTATTTCCTTTAACTAACGACGGTCGTACGTAACATCTATTCGTCCTTGCAGATGCAATTCGCACATGTCCAGGTCACGCGGCGTATCGCCTTTGTTGAGCGGTCGGCGCCTCACGGCCGACGACGTCGCGTGCGCGGGAGCCGTACTCACACGCGGCAGTGGAGGACCGTGCTCCCGATGGATTGTCGAGTCTGTGTTGGTGCGACTGGGCTTTCTGGCTGACGCGCCGAAAGTTCGTCTACGACATCTTCGTGGAGGACTACTCGCCGCAGCAAGTGATGCGGTAGTTTGGTCTCTTCCAGGCTGTGCCGGTACCTGTCAGACCTGCAGTGCTGCCTCCTGTGCATGCGTGAGTGCCCGTGTCTTACAAATTTGTACATACTTACTACTTCATTGCAAATTACTAACGAAGTGGTCCTACAAGCAGGCACAATAGAAAGGGAGTGAAACGCAGCACGGAGTGGATGGTGAAGATGCAGGGGTGGGTTGCTCAGTGGGACGGTGCCCTTGACGACGTGGTTGACGAGGACCGCCCCTACAATAGCACAGAGTACACGGAGTACCTGCGGTGGTACCAGACACGTACACGTACGAGGCTCGTATATGTGGTGGACCCACCCCCGCACACCTCCCCGCTCCGACAGACACGTATCTCGCGCACCTGGCGCGGGATACGCACATCGCGGCACGTTACACGTATTTTTGAACATTCACTACTGGCAATGCTATCTTGGATAATTAACCATTTTATGTCTTTTCCTTCAGTCTAACGTGGGTCTTTCCATCGTCACGGAGGCCGACAGTATGCTAAACAGGCTCGCCGCAGGTGCCAAGGTGGGCCACGAGGAGCACATCAACGCGTACCGTCGTTTTAAGGAGTGGGGTACATGTGTCGTGCACCTGCTGTCCTGCACGAGGCTACCAGCGGCATCCACACCCGCGCCCAGCACACGGACGGCTCGGCCACCGATGCCTCCCCGACCGGCGTGGCAGTACTCTGGAGGCTCTACGTGGGCATGTCCTCCGGCACCTTACCCGGACGAGGCTGGAGGATCTTCCTGGGGATGGGCTCGTACACCGCCAGGCCAGCTGTTCTCGCGTCCTCCGTACATCCCTGATTTACCCACACAGGGGGTGCACTCGACATGTGCCCCTTCTCCAGGCGCGATGACCTTCACTGAGGGTATGTATCGTACTATCTCTGTTTTATCGTAATGCTTGACATCTGAAACTAACGATATTACTTTTGCAGGTCATTTCGATCAGAGACCAAGACGCCCCACCGCGAGCCGGACGATGTGGATCGATACTTCTACGAGTGGGTCGAGCGGCGGTGGTCGCACCTCGACACGAGGTTCTCTCGGTGAGTGCCCTCCCGGTGCCGGAGGGCATATAACGAGTGCGGTGACTCCGCGGCGCGGCGGTGCGACACCCTCTGCACGTTTACTTTCTCGGAGCCTCGTCACCGTTGCCGGAGGGCGGCCAAGCTGGGCGTCGGGAGGAGCGAAGCGCGATGACGGACACCTCAGGGTGGCGCCTGATTGTAAACCATTGTTTCATGTACTGCTTACGTTTTTTAACGATGTAAACTTTTTAGTACTGTGTCGTGCTTATACTCCTCGTTACCTACTCATTAACATCAAAATATCACTTACCATCGTATGTATCAATCGTTTTACGGTCAATCGTTCGTAAAAAAAATTTACAAAATTATTTAGACACCTACAACATACAATGAACATAAACTTTTATTACAACTTTAGCTGATTTTTTACCAGTTTCAAATTATAAAATTGACAAAATTGAAAACATTCAGGGGCACATGCAGTCGCTTCCCCATCGAGCGACTGCATTAAAGTCGCCCAACGGATAAGCGACTAGCGCCAGCCGCTCCACGGTAAAGTGAGAACCATTGTGTCGGCAACCTGGTTGGGCGATAGGCTTCAGTCGTCCACCCGTAGAGCAATTGGATCCTATTTTTGTAAAAAATTTTTGTTACGAGTATATTTCTGTAATTTCGAATAAAAAATAGATTATTCGTAAAAAAAAATTTCTGTTTGCAAGTAGTCTTCTCTGCTTTGCTTATCTCCTCCCAGCCCGATCTGCGCCGCCGCGGCAGCACCGGTCCGGCCTCTCGCATTCCCAGGAACCGCGGTGACTCTACCAACCCACCCCCGAATCCTTCTGATTCCTGCTCTCCCCCTCTTAATTCGCCGCCGACGTGCTTTCCCCAGCTCCGGCCCCCGCGATCTCGGTTTCCCGGTCCCTGTCCGAGTCGCGATCTGCCCATTCTCACTTCGTGCCAATTAGGCGTTACATACAACTGGAATGGCGCTGGATCGCTCTTGAGTTGCATCTGCTTGGGTTCTTGCGGTGTTAGGCAGGCAGGAGCTGTTCTTGCTGTGCCGTTCCTTCCCTCTTCCTCCCCCAAGATTCTCGCGAGCAATTAGGTATCTTTATTTCCGCCGCTCCGTAGTTTATTATTGCATTCAGAAAGGGTCAGTACAACGCGTGGTAGTCGGGGGAATCCACTAGCGGTGGCGTCAGTTCTTGTGGACTTAGGTCGCTAGGAGCCTCGGACTAGCGCTTGTTCTTGTTTAGTTGACCTGTTAAGCATGGAAGCCCTGTTGCTTTCTCTTACCATTACTGACTGATTTGCTTTCAGCTGTTGTCATTTGGGGAAAACCGGGGTCTTGTACTTGCCCTTAACTCGTCCACAGTAAGTTGCTACTGCCAGTTGGTTCATCTCGTCGGTTCGATGTGTTCATTGTTATGTAGGTTCATCTCTCACAAATGTTCATCATCATCAGTCACTTTTCCTTTGTTCCGTATCTTATGCTTCGCGCATAGGAGATTGAGAGTCGATACACAGCAGGAGAGCCCATAGAATCTAGGAACACAAGAGTTCCGTAGGACAAATTAGAGATTTTGGGACCAGTTAGGGATTCGACAAGTCGATTGCTTTGGTTCTTTACCGGTAGGACATTTTGGTGCGGTGATGTCTTGTACATCTCCAGATCCACCGGACTACTGCTCTGCCGAGTCGCCCGAGCTTAAGCTATACCAAGTCTTCATTTTCTCTGTGCCAGTTTTCTTCACATTCGTCTTGCTTCTCCTCTTCTACTTGTTCTACTTGCGGCGCCGCAGAGCAAATTGGCAGTCCTTGCGGATGAGGGCTAATAATTTGATACGGGGAGATAACCCTAGGGTAAGCCAGCTTTTATATTCTTCTGATGAACAATGTCGTTCGTCAAGTTATTGTGTATCGGGAATCTTACTGTTTGATTTGTCTTGTGTTGAACGTCTGCATTTATAGTTGGAGTGCGGCATAAAGACGGAGGCACGGGAAATGTTGCCGGTCGTGATCTTCAAGGAGAGCTTCTCGATCAGGGAAACATAGTCAGTGATCCTAACCTCTCGAATGCAGTTTGAAGGTTTTTCAACAAATATGAAATATGGCAATTCCAGTTGGGCAAATTACTAGAAATCACATGCTGTTTTGTTCTAAATCTTCTCGAGGAAGGAACAGGAAGAAGAAAGCACTGAAATTCAAAAGGTCACCTACAAGTTATGTTTTAGATCTTCCAAATATGGAACTACGCATAGATGACTCTTTGTTAGCCCCTTCCAGATAAATCCCTGCAGATGATTTTACTCAAGTGTGCACCTGTATCACGTTGTCCTTTTTCTCAGGATGTAGGAATATGTTGTTGATTATGCAGCAAAACTAAGGATTAACAGTGTCGCATTGCCTTGCGTTGTGCCTCTCACCACTACAGTTTTGCTTGCTGGTTACTTGTATTCTAAAGCATGTTTATCCTCTTGAACCTATATGAAGGACAGTATATTACTTGCAGTAATGTTGTAGCTTAAAGGCCTTCCTTGTCCACTTTGTCGTAGTATTTGAGACTTATTTTACATGCCTCATGCCTGTATATTTTTTCGACTGTTTTGCTTGCACATTTCTATACCAGGTAAATTTCTGTAAGATAGCTGATTGAAGTCTAGCTCTCGACACAACCATGTGTTGGCTAAACTATAATATCCATTTCTTTCTATTGCCATTTTACCCTGCATTGTTTCGTTTGGTTGCTAGTACACTGAGAAGACCTCAACTCCTTAAGGGACTGTTTAGAACGCAAGAATTTTACAAGAAATAGCTCAACTCAAGTAAAAATCGGAGGAAAATCATACGTTTCAAACGGTGCCTAAATTGGGCCATGACCATCGCAAATATAGCCCAAAAGCAGCAACCAACCACCACAGCAGCGGCATCTAACCACGCGCTGCATGCCAACATATCATCGCCGTTCGATCGATTACGGGGCAGCACTAGCACGGGAGCACCACCACCCAGATTTCCCCTAAATTCCCTCGTGCAGGAGGCTGCTGGTCGGAGCAACCATTCCGACAGACAAGCCGCCCTTTGGATTGGAAGGCAGCACATAGCTGCTGCTCCACGAAAGGCGAAACCACAAAGCATCACAATGATGAGAATACATCGAAAAGCGAGGCATTGGTTCACTTCATTCATATGTACATACAGCGAGACGGATTGGCTTCCACAAGGAGACAGAAGGCAGCAGCAAGCAAGAAAGCACAAGATACAACTAGCGAATGTTACATCTTCCAAAAGCATAACAGCAACCAACCAGCACGGCAGCACACCGGAGGGGGGAAAAAGGGGATGCTGCTGGAATAAAACCACAGTTTGCGCGGCGCCGAAAGTATCCGGCACCTAAGCTGTGAGCACAATACGCAGGTAGACTAACTACAGATGCTATACTATATGTAGGAAGGTAGCAAGGAACATAATGCTGATATGTACTACTAGCAAAGAATAGTAAATACTTATATTTACTGGGTGAGGAGGAGCAGCTGGCTGGCGGCGGCACCCTCCCTCCCTCCCCCATCTTGCAGGTTTTACCAGCCCTCTTCCCCAAACCAAAACCGAGTACCGGACAAGAATGCCATGGCTCCTACAAGACACAGCAAATACAATGATCACAGGGAATGGCATGCGATGCGCTGCTGCCCCCGAGCCATCCTGGCTGGCAAGGGACCCGGACCCACACAGGTCCAACGACAGCCATATGCATGATGCACGAGCCAAGGTTGATGGGTGCGGGCAACGTCCTTCGGGCCCGCGAAGCAACCAACGGATAACTCTTAACAGTCTCAAGGATCATGGGCATTGGCCCCCCATGATCAACATGCCAAAAAAAGATGAGGAAAAGATAAGACCGAGTTAGCATTCAGCAGCAGTCCTTATCGGCAACCGGGGCATTGTTGTCCAGGTCACTCTGTGGCATGTCAGATTCGAGCGATGGTTTGTTCAGGCTTGGCTTGATGGTGTCACCAATGACCGGCAGCTTGGCCTTGGGAGTCAGCTGCTTGGCCTCCTCGTAGGAGTAAATGTACATCCTTTTCACCATGCTGCAAAATTCACTGCAGTAGCAAGTGATCCAAATGTGATCAGTTAGGAGCCAAGGGCCTTAAAACAGAACTAATTGCAAAGGGATATAAGGGTACATACGGCCAAGGATCATCCCCAACCAGCATCATATAATCCTCAACGTCAGTGTAAACAGCCTTCCATTTCTTGAGGCTGGCAGAGAGCTCTCCCTGGATGTCAAACATCTCCTCTAACTTGCACTGAAGATCATCATACCCATGTAGCCTTGTCAAGTCCACTGCCCTTCCAACTGCCATTCCTTGCATAATTACCTGCGAGAAGAACAATAATCAATTACACTGCCATCTACAAGTGGGTTTTGAGCATCACCCAATATAATAATAGTATAATAACCCATTATCACCTTGGTGCAGCTCCTGACTTGCCTGGTCTCGAGAAGAGAACGCTCACTGCTTGCTACTGGAGCATCAGATTTGTTGACATGGGATGGTTGCGAAAGCTGGTCAGACTCTGCATCTACTAAAGCAGCTGGCTGGTCTTGACCAACACCAGAAACAGTAACCACTTGTGATGTTGCTTCCACAGCAGAGCTTATCTCAATTCCAAATAATCTGCAGCCAGCCGTAGTAGGTTCTTGCTTCCTTTCTGGTGGAACTTTGTTAATGCTAGCAGAGTAGGAGTCTGCTCTTGTGTCTCGCATTGGCCAGTAAAAATGGTTGTTGGTTAGACAGGACGTCTCATTTTTTGTATTGAATCCAACATTCAATGATGATGAGAAGATTGAATTGGGGCTCGGAGGATATAGTTCTTGAGTTCGCTGTAGTCCAGAAAATGAGAAAGCTTGTGTAGATTCTGCTGGGGATTTCCACAAACCTGAGATAAATATAGAAGAGGTTAGATATGTCAGAACAATAACTGAAGAGAAACAGTACAACTGATGAGGTTTCTATCCCTACACTGAGTACTGTTGGCATTAAGTAGAACAACAATATGTAGCAGCAGTTTAGTAACTGCATACCAAAAACTGGAGGGAGTTCTGGAGCAATAGAAGGCAAAGCAGGTGGTCGTGCACGCTTATTTCTTGCAGGAGGCTGAGGCGGCTGCTGATTAGCTGCAACAAGTGGTTCCAGTTCCCATGGTGAAACTCTATCTGGACGGGGAACAGCAGAAGGCTCATCCCATTGGACCTGTCAGTGGTGAACACATGGGGATTGAGATCTTGGAAGATAGAAGAGAAAACATGACAATACAACTGTAAGCATGTTGCAATAGACAAATGTTTCAGTGGCAGGAGCACAGGAAATTTTGAATTCTACCCACAAATTCAAAAAAGTTGATTACCTTCAAAGATCTCCAGTCAGAATCTGCCCATGGAGATGTTGACAAGCTCCCCACACCAATAATTGTCCCACTAAACCTGTAACCCATGAAGAAAACATACATGAGATGTGCCCACACAATTTCTGAGTCAATGAAATATCAGTGGTGGAAAATAAATCTGAAACCACCTTCTTTCAGGAGCTTCATCACCCTCGAACCTCATTTTAAACCTCATTCCAACTTTCATCTTGTGATTCTTAGCTTCAAGGTACTTGTTAACACTCACAACAAACTCAGATTGACTTGTTCTGAAACAAAATTAGATAAATACTGTGAGTTTTGCTGCATAAGTATGCAATGAACACATATTTCGACATATCAATACCTAATAGGACAACATATGTTTAGCACAAGAAACAAAGCCTAATAGGGAAAATTACAAAACATACATTCATAACATAGAAACATTGTAATGCTATAAACAACAGTTGCTTATAATGCTATGAACACTCAGGTGAACAAACAAAAACCACCCGATGTGTAAAGTGGAACAGACATCGAAGGGGTCACCACGGGGAAACTGATAACAGCACATTTAGTTTATTTTGCAAAGTACAGTGCACCGCATGTCCATAACATAAGAAACTGCCAGAGAAAGCCTTGCACAGCAGAGGGTGTAAAATAAAAAGAACCAAACCTTGGTTTGTAGAAAACAGAAAAGAGAGTTCCAGTTGAGATGGCATGGGATGCAGTTGCCAGGACTCCAAGATGCATGCTCTGGCTTGATATCACTGACGACGGCATGTTGTTTAGTTGCCTCATGAGCCTCCTTACACCAACGCATAGCTCTCCATTCTCACCTCTGTTAGATGAACAATGGTTTGCAGAAGTAATCATAATAGAAGGCTCATCCAGAGTTCAGCAGAGCCAGGAGACAAATACAAATGTGTTAAATGGCCTCAACATGCGATTCTATCGCATACCTCAAAAAGATAAATGCATCACCAGCAACCAATCTTTTTGAGCTAACAAAAACACTCCAGCCAGTTGTAAGTAGATTCCGCCTAGGTTGTCCTAAAAGAAACAACAGGCAAAACCCTTTATGAGATATAACAACCTAAATCACTGCATGACATCAAAAAAAAATTAGGAACCTTTTTTTTTGGAAGAGAGGAAGGGATACAACAATTCAGCAATACCAAAAAATTGAAAGCAATTTTAAGCAGATGGTGAGATTACAAACTCACCTCGGAAAATGTGACGGAAATGCCATTCATTTGCATGGAGATCTTTAGCCACCAGTTCTTGCCAGGGTGGATCCTGAGTCATATCCTACAGATAAAACCACACCACGTACAACAGATGTTATGCATAACAAAAATATTCAATATCATCTACAAGTGGATGCAGGTATAAAATGCTCTTTGTGCTAACCAGTGGGGGCAAACATTCTTCAGCATGCCTCCTAAGAACTGAGAATCCACCATGGGTGCTCGTATCTGAAGCAGTCAAAGTCTTGCAGAAGGAGTGAACATTGCATCTTTCAGGTTCATGAGGTTCAGGATCAGGGCTGGTGGGTTCACTTTGCTAATCAGGCGAATTCAGGGAAACAAATCAGAGAATATACATATAAAAATGAGCATGCAATAGAGTTAGATAAGTCAATCGCAAGGTGAAAAGACTACATGGTGTTAACAAGAGCACTATATTGCAGGAATGTGCAGAAAGAGGAAACTACGATCCAGAAGGAAAATGAATAAGAGAACCTACTCACATCTGCTTCTGGTTGCAGCATAATCTGAGCGTAAACTTCATCTGAATCAGTTTCAGCCTGCATTCCAGAGGAAAACCAGTGAGCAAACTACAGGATCTCAGCTACATTCTAAACACTCCAGTGAAACTTGCATTTAGGGAGACTACAACAGACCATAAGGGTTAAGGGGTAAAAACGCTTACCCTAAGTTCTACATGAACCACCTTGCACAGGATCTTAGATGGTAGATTAAATAAAGGTAAGTTCTGGTCAAGCTGTTGATCTGTAGACGCTTCAAGCTATAGAAGAAACATTCGATGATCAGTTCAAAAGACAAGACAGACAAAAAAGAATTCTATTCCCACAGAAACAAAACCATGCTGCCATTCCAACATAAGGAGCAAGGAAAAATTTTGCCATACAAACAGCTACTGTTTGTAAGTAAGCAGCAAGCTCCTTGGTCATAGGGCATCAAGAAGAGCAAATACACATATGAGCAGATATACCTGTTCCATATGACCCTGGGGGAAGTAGTAAACCCGCTCGCCTTGGCGAGGCACTGTGACCAACGGCCCAGCGCAAGCATGCCAGAGCTCCCTGTACAACACATCGCTAGAACTCCCTACACAAAGGCATTAGATTTCATTAAAAGAAAATTTATTAAGAGTGCAGGCATGCAAATCAAGGGGCTTTTTCTGATTTTATGGTGACAAACTCTATCCGCTGATTATGAATTAATTGAACCATAATTACTACACAATTCTAAAGTAGGAGTAGCACTGCATGCATAGATCCACCACTTTCCCATTTGCATCTACGTGTAGCACCAATTATCAAGCTAACAATAAGGCCCTATTTCATACAAAATTTCGCAACAATTTCCGATGAAACAATTCAATTCCCCAGGAATTGGGAAAATTTCGGCCGTCCCAAACAGGGCCTAAGAATTTTCGAACCAGACACAGTGTAATTAGACAAACAAAACCGGATTTCAGATCCGTAATTACGTATCTATTTCCCCATTTCACAGATGGAAACTCGCAAGCAACCAAACGAGAGTAGCTAATGTACCGGCCAGACAAGCAAAATTGCAAAATTCTCTCTCGAGGCAGTCGAGAGCAACAATCCTCCAACCTAAACAACAAAATTAAAGACCCGGGGACCTTTTTACTAGAAATGCTGAGTCGCCTCGAATTCTAAGCAATTTCACCACTTCTCTTCTTCACAAGTGAGTCAACTACCCAAACCCACGTCTCTACTCCCTCAGCATCCACCCAGCACCTCATTAATCGCCACAGAAGCAGCTCAATTCAAGCAGAAACCGGCCCAGGAAGCGCACGGAAAGACAGTAACAGCGAGCGAGGCGAAGAAACCGAACCTGAGCCGCCCGCTGTGCCGGAATTCGCCATCTCCACCTCCTACTCGACGAGCCCCGACCAGAATTCAGCAGGAAAAGACCGAGCCGCCTCCCGATCTGGCCCCGCAGCGCCACCGGAACATCAGTCAGACCCCGAGAAACGTATAATTCAGAGGAGGCGAGGCGGGAGGCGCGAGATCTCACCAGGGAGGCCGTGCGCCGGCGAGGCGCCGCTCGGCGGGGAGCCCGCGGCGAGGCAGAGAAGGCGGCGCGGACGGAAGGAGCTCGCGGGGGGCCGGAGGAGGTGGCGGAGGCGGAGGAGAGATGGTCGGGGAGGAGGTGGCGTGAGCTGGCGTGAGCGGGAGAAGAGGAGGCAGTGCTGCGGTGCGGGCGGGCGGGCGGGTCGATTAGTGCTTTATTTTGTTTCGGTTTTTTAAACGGAGTTTTTTAGGGAAAAAATAAGAAGTCCAAACAGCTTCAGCAGCGGGCTTCAACAATTTTTTTTGCTTATTTTTATTTTTTCTGATTTTTTAGATTTTTTTTATTTCTTTATATTGTCCACGCCAATATTAGTTTTTTTTCTAACACATCCGTAACTAATAATAAAAAATAAAATATACTGTAACTAATAATAAAAAATAAAATAAACTGTTAACAGTTACAGTATACTTTCGGTCATAAGTTATCAGTCGGCAGCCACTTTGAGCGCCGGTACTTAATGCATGAATGCACTTTAGCGCTGGTAACGGGGAAGACATGAATGCACGGTAACAACGGCCGTTAATGGTGGTAAGAGCAAGTTTAATAGTACAGATAGCTACTACCTCCAATACATTTCCATGTCATCAAAAGATAATGATGCAGTCAACTCATACAATAAGCTGGCTATAAGTTGTCTCCACAAGAGCTCTCAATCATTTAATACATACATGGGTATTGATAATTTAATACATGCATGGGTATAGCAATTAGTTCTATGGGTACATGCATGGATAATGCCTCTTTCTGTGCTATGCTTTGACTCTTGCATGGGAGTCGGCTAGGCTCTCTCTCTCCTTTTCTCTCCCCTCTACATAGGACTATGCTGACATGGATTCCCTTATAGCTAGCACAGTCAACCTTATTAAACTTGCTCTAACGGTGTCCGGGGTGCGGGGCTACGGGTACACAGGGGGTGTACCTGTGGCACTGGGCCGCTCATCCTCCTCCATCTTTATTGATTCTTTTTTCCCACAGTATATTAAAGATGCACACTACACGTACAATCTACTCACGTTATTATGCACGCTAGAAATTTGTGGATGCTCTATGATCTCATAGAGCGTGAATACATACTTTATCACTAAATGTACACCTATATGTACTTTGGTTATAGGCACACTGCGTTCATCATACGGATCGAATCCAAATAGGTGCACCAGGCCACTGCCGTTCTTCCATATTTATTGATTCTAGACAGTTTTTTTTTTTTTGCCAATGTTCGGGAATAAAAACAAAGAGGAGATATGCATCTTTATTTTTAAGTATGAGTATGTGTATTTGAACTCGTGACCTCCCACGGCATAATAAAGTGTTCTTCTATCTAGGCGGATCTAGGTCTATGATACCTTAGGTTCTAGCTTGAAACATGAAATTTTTATCCATACAAAATCTAGGTAAGTTTGAGCACAACCTTTTTTCAGGCTAGATAGTAGTGGTTTTTAGTTCTTCATAGCTCAAGGCGTGACGAAATCCTAGATCCGCCATTACTTGTCGTGGAAATTCAATTTTAATGTTTTATTAGGTCAATCAAAATGCTATTTTAGCTATTTAAAAAGGTTGCCGTAAAATAAAGTTGCAAACCGAAAGATGCTTCTGCACTTCCGCCTAAAATAACATCATGAAACTCATCTTCCGTTTGATTCACATTGCGCGTGTACCGTTACACCGGGACATTGTATTGACTTATTTTGATAGTTTTTAATTGTAACCGATAATATTTAATTAAAAATAAATAGTAGTGATTAAAAGAAATAGTTTTTAGAAGAAAATGACAAGCGATACAAAAAGTAAGTGAGCGATACGTGTGCAAGACGGAAACGAGAGGAATAAGGTACGTCATACATCCATAACCCTCTGACTTATTCTTAGAGCCAGACGAGAACGAGAGAAGTATAGAATCTACCTAAAAAAGCCAGAAGCAGAAGCTAATACAAATAAAACAAGCTAATGCAAACAAAGCCATAATTCTACCTTTTGGAGATGTCCCAGTAAAAGAGACAGCGCACAGTTACTTAAGGGGTGTTTATTTTGTTTTTTAATGGCTTCTGTCTTTTGACTATAAATGTTTGGATGTGCATTGTAACGATTACTTAATTTTTTGGATTATTAAATTAAAAAAGATGAAAAAAAATAAAACCCGAAAGGGACGGGACCTAAATTCCCACCTCACAATCCGCAAAAAGATGTCCAAACAACATTAATACAACCATAATGACCGTCGCTGCACAGCGCACGCACCATCCTTGGCCTCCTCCCGCCACCTTCGTTTCCCGCCATCCGCGCCTCCCGCTTCCTGGATCCAAGGGCCCACGTTTGGCCCCATGGATGCACGGCCGCATCCAGCCCGTCCGCTGCTCACGACCAAAGACCAAGTCCCATCCCTACCTCGGCGGGCCCGCACGCCAGTGTCTCAGAGACTCGACGCGAATCTGTCCTGGCGTGCGTCGCGTGCGGGTGGGGAGTACGAGGCGGTGTACCTCTCGTGTTGTCGCGTTTGATTGAGCGCATCTATTTTTTGCTTGCTTAGGGCTTACTAACATGACTTATGATTTTTAAGATATTTATAAAGAAAAATATAGAACAATAGAACTCACGTGTAATTTTAGTTGATATAAATAAAATTGTTATAGTGTATACTATAATAAACTTATAGACATTATCTTTAAAAAATATTTTGTTTAAAAACTAGGTATCATAGAGTAAAATGAAACCGTAGGTACCATAACTTGTAAGTGTATGCAAGTAGGTCATACAATTGTAAATTTACTCGTTTACATCATTAATTTTGTTTAAGTGATACATCCAGATACAAAACAAGATGTGGTGTCACATTTGGTGCTAATGTGGTGCTAGCTGTGCTTTCAGTATGGCTCAAGGTTGGCTTGCCATGGAAAAAATTGCAATGAGCCCCTCGGGTTTTATCTTCTTTATTAGTTAGGCCTAAATTGTCCCCTATTCTCACGAATGAAGTGACGAGCCCCCACGCCCCCCTCCACCCACAACCCTCGGCACCCACTCCCCCAGTAACCTCTCCCCATACCACCACCCCCTCCCCGCGTGCCTCTCCACCTCACCTGTCTGCTCTCCAAGCCCCACAACTCATCGTATGAGTGCGCAAGGTGGCGCTGCTCCTGGTGGTCGAAGTACCAATGCTACCATCCATGCATGCCGACCAAATCGTTGAACTCTCATCTAGGCGGCGTGCTCGAAGTGGCTGCCGCTTTCTTCATGAGAATAGGGGATGATTTATGTCTAACTAACAGAGAGGATAAAACCCAGAGACTCTTTGCAATTTCTTGTCACACCAAGCCTAATACACAACCTTGAGCCACGCTGAAAGCACATCTAGTACCACGTCAGTGCCAAATATGCCACTATGTCTCGTTTTATACCTTGTTGCATTACTTAAATAAAATCAATGATGTCAACTAGCAAATTTACAGTTATATGATATATTTGTATCTATCTTACAAGTTACGATAATTATGGTGTATTTTACTCTTTTAAAAGACTAGTTCCATGTGATTATGTGAATGACCCAGCCGCCGAATGATTCGTCAACTCCTCCTCCCTTTTCTTTTTCTTTTTTGTTTATAACGAGCAAATAACTCGAGCATGCTGTCGTGTTTACACTCTACACTGTGTGAACCCTCGCAACTTCGCATTAGGATTTTAGAGCATTGCTAATTTGCTACGTTTACACCTCAGAAACGAAATTAAACTTTCCGGAACATGTTTACTACTCCATTACGATGGCAGATAGACTAAGCATCATTTTCTTTTCGAGAAACAAGGGAGAGTGATCACGGTTTTAGAACTGAAAGATAGATAGATATATGTTTTGCCGTTAGATGATTTGATTTTTAATTACACAGACAGTCCTTTATCTAAGCTGAAAACATAGTATCTCTTCTCTCTCTCTCTCTCTCTCTCTCGTCTCCAGCTATAAAATATGCACTGCAGGTGGAGTAAAAGAATTTCCGAATCCAACTTTAAGCTACAAATATCAACATTCTGTTAATCCTCTTCAAAATCTAAGCAAGCGTGTCAAACAAAATCCTATATTCATCGTGTGCGCGATTTGCTTGCACGTACGTAAGCACCACATCT
This sequence comes from Dendrocalamus sinicus, assembly GCA_036346575.1. Classification (NCBI taxonomy): domain Eukaryota; kingdom Viridiplantae; phylum Streptophyta; class Magnoliopsida; order Poales; family Poaceae; genus Dendrocalamus; species Dendrocalamus sinicus. The sequence continues at coordinate 21,878,275 of CM070646.1, read as the reverse complement.
TCTTCGCCAAAAGATTCGGTCGAATCGCACAACCATAAGACGATATTTCTCTGATTGATTATATGCGTGCGGATCTGGAGGAAAATATGCATGCTCTTTCTTTTTCAGCAAGGCCCTGCCTGGCTTTTTGCTGCATCTTGTAGTTTTTCTCAAAGTAGCTAGCCACTAGCTAGTGGTATAACATACAAGATATATGAGTAGCATCCATGATCCATCACGCCGATGCATGAGAGTCCCTGCACTATGTGTTAACACCTTAAGATTAATGGAAAATTTTGTTGGCACCATTTGAAAAGTGTGTGATTTTGCTTATGCTATCAAAAATCTTGTTATTTCGTTTTTGTCATCCTTCTATCCATGCGTATTTCATTTTTGTCGTTTCGTCCAATTTTCCGTCAAGTTAGCCGATACGTGTCATCTGCCATGCATGATAAAAATCTGTTGACTTGACGAAAAATTGGACGGAAGGGCAAAAACAAAATATGCACAGATAGAAGGATGACAAAAACAAAATAACAAGATTTTGATGGCATAAGCAGAATTACACATTTTTCCAATGGTACCAACAAAATTTCCCCTAAGATTAAATTGTGTTTAGTTTACTTGGTAAGTCATCTTGTAAAGCCACTGGTGATATACCATGAGACCACGCGGAGGTCACTATGTGGTTGTGATGGGTATTTGACTTTTGGCTCTGAGAATTTGTAGAGTTTGAGTTTGTTTATGAGAGTTTATAATTTTTCAGTTGCTTCAGTTGCTAGCAATATGACCGGCATTAGGGCTACGGTCACACTGGCTAGGACCGGTTTGACCGGCGTAGGGTTGGCGGTCAGACCGACAGTGGAACGATGGTCAGACTGGTATAGGAATCATGGTCTGACCGATTGGGTGTGGTAGTATCGGACTTGAATAGCGGTCAGACAAAGGTTGCGATACGACTGGATTCTAGTTGGCAGTAGCTTTTTCCAAAGAGGGTTGAGCTAGAGTTAAGCTCAAGCAGTCATACCTGGCATTGTACTATAGTAGTATCGGAGTTTTTATTGCGGGATGACCAGTGTTGTCTTTGTATCAGGTGTGTGCACTGTACTTTAAGGTTTGATCCTAGGGGTTAGGATCAGTGACTTTGGTTCCATACAATTTGCATGGTGTATTGTATAGATTAATTATGCTATTGGATAATTTTGTGTATTATACGGAGCTATGTGATGGTTTTCTTGTTGTTGGTTGTAGAACTTCAGAGCTACGTCATAATGAGGTGGATAGTACTGGGATTAAGTTAGGAGAGCTTAAGTCCAAAGCGGTCAAAGGATTGGAACTATGCTCAGGTGGAGCTGAGGTCCAAATAATCAAGGAGCTGCCGAAGATGACCAAGGCTTGTGGGGGTGGTTACAAGCCAAGTCAATGAGGAGCTGAAGCAAAAACTATCAGTGGATGGCATGACAAGCAACGTGTCGAACCCTGGGTTTGAACTGACCCAGAACCCTCTGTGATAACTCTACACTATTCCCTGGATTAGTAGATAGTGCTCACAGATATATTGCTGAATCATTTCATACACGGTACAGACCATATTATTACAATACCAGAGTGCACATGTCCCATATAGGGACAAGTGTTACAAAAGGGGCCATCATGCCAAATAGGTTCAGTACACAAATACATTAATAGCGGAAGCAAAAGGGAGGTGCTCATCTCTGCACAGGCAAGCGATCGGGACAACCTAGGTGCGATTAATATTATCCAGAAGCCTGGCTAACATTAAATGCACCCTCCAGTTAGCTTGGTCGGCCAGACTATAAGGAGACGCTAGAACCTAGTCTAACTGCCACCATCTTCATTTCCCTCACTAGCTTGGTCCTGGTAGAACTCGTACTGATCTTGATTTGCGAACTATAGAGAGAGGGGGGTAGAGAGAGAGGGTGAGCACACACAACCGTGCCCCACAAGCCAACGTACAAAATGCAAATACTTATATGCAAGGCTTGAACAAGGGTGGCTTAGGTTCTTTTATTTGCGCAGAGCAATAGTTGCAAATATCATAAGAAAAATTTCTATGACCTAGCATTTTAACAAAACATGCTTTAAAGAGTTTAAATGATGCAATATGCATATAGTGATGCTGGCTTCATCCATCAGTTACATGGCTCCATCCACCGATGCTAGATTTTTAGATTAGTTAACCCATATTAACACTGGAGTACTTCCCTCCAGGAAAAATTCAGAATTGGAGTACTTCCCTCCAATCAGTTTTTCTTCCCACCCACAAAGGTTTTGGAAATAGAACTAACTCGAGAAAGTTCCCACATCTGCCCTTAACCGTGGGCATGGCTATTCGAATAGTTTACTCTCTGCAGAGGTTGTACAGTTTTACCCACAAGAGATAAGTCATCTTAATAGCCAACATGCTTCACAGGGCTGATAAAAATATTTGTAATATATTATTGATTATAATTAAAATTATTTGACTACATGTATTTAGAACAACACTTATTTTTAACTACAGGGAGTATTAATTACTGTTTGCTTCATGAATCAAACATTTAGATTATGGGTGGGTTCTTTTCGACTGCGACTGATGACTTTTGACTCTAGCTTGAGCGCTTGTGCGAACGTATCAAACGTCGATAAGCCGATAATTCGTTTTGAAAGGTTGTTCCTACTGTATCTGCCTACCTCCTTGTCCGTCGTTGCACCACCAACACTACCACCGCCATCCCCACCCCACTCATCTTCAGCGGCTCATCGCCGCTGTGCACTGTCTCCCGCCACCCCAACCTCACCATTTGATTGGCATCTCACCGCCCCCTCCCCCACCATCCTCTTTCGTGCTCGCGGCCAATAACGCCATTGCCTCCATCGCCCACCGTTGAGCCTCCACCACCTCTCCCTTCATTTATAGCCACCCTCGGTGAACCAGAACCCTAAATTGGTGAACTCAAACCTTAAACCTATCGTTGTCGCCATCATCGCTATCGGGAAAGACGAGGACCTCACCGGCCAGAGCACAAATCTTCTAGCCCATCCAACGGTATGAAATTTGACTAAAATCCCCCCAAAAATTTAGTCTAGTGTTGTATAGCAATTCCATTAAAAAAACTTCCTCACTTTATAAATATAGGGACATGACTTACCTATTTTGTAACACGATCTTATATATCTTTACTAATTAAAAAGAACCTATTGGTAGTGGTGATGATGCATCCTCCCCTCCCATCTCTCTTTTCACCTCCATAAAAAATCTCTAATAAAAAATGACCACATCCCCATAAACAAATTAACTCACTAAAAAACAGAAAAAAAAAAATAATCTCACAAACATAGATCAATTGGGCGCGATGATGGAGCAGAGGGCACGGTGTAAGCCGAGCACGTCAAAGAAGGTGAGGCGTTAGCTTGGTCAAAGCATGACTGAACGCAGAGGCGGAGCCGAGGGTGTGAAGTGGGTCGATCTCAACCATATATTCTCGATGTGCAGGGTAATGTTAGATTTTTTTATCCATAGCAAAGCACATGCAAAGAAGCAAGGCTACAAGACTACATCTCTTTCCGTTTGTACTCTTCTTTTGTGCTTTTGTAAGATCTATTGAAAAGTCCCCAAAATTTCAAACCAAAAATTTCTGTGCTTTTTGCTGGATTTTTGAGTGAATTTTGAAAACTTTCCTTTTCGGGAAAGTTTCGCCGGAACGCGCTTTCCTTTTTCGGCCATTCCGTTTTCCCCGCTTCGTTGGCGCCCTCGCCGTTTCCGTTTTCCCCTCCTCCCGGCGCCTTCCGCTCTTCCTCCCGTGTTGGCGCCGCCCCGCCCCGCCTTTCCCCTCGCGCGTGCGCCTGCGCTCGCGCCCGCTCCCCGCACCGCCTCTGCGCCCTCGCCGGCCACCGTTTTGGACCGCCCGCCGCGACGCTCGGTGGTCGAAGCAGCAGAGACTCGCGCCACGTGTCGCGGCTTCTCGCGCGCCGACCCACTGGCGGCGGCAGCCTCCCTCCACGCGCGGACGCAGCCCATGCCCGAGCTCACCTGCTCCCTCTCCCGTCGCGTCGCCTTCACACCTGCGCAGGGCCGTGCGTCACCTCGGTCATCCACAGTGCGCGGAGGAGACGCCTCCCCACCCTACTGTTGACCCCGGAGCCGCGCCCGTGCCTTCGCCCCGAAGCCTCCGCCCCTCTCCGTTGCGGGTATAAAACCCGCTCCCCTTGCTCCTCGGTCTCCTTTGATCCCCGAGCTTCTCCACTGTCCCCGTTCTCCTCCCACCACTCCCCAGTGTCTCCCTGAGCCGCCAATCGGCGCCGCATCGCCTGGAGCGCCGCCGCCATCCTCCCCTGGGTCGGCACCCCCGTAAAGAGGATCTTCACCCCCACTCCCTCATCACTTGATTCCCCGCGTCCAGAGCATCTCCTCCACTTGCTAATGCCATTGGTACCCTTATGCGGCGGTCGCGCCCGTGGAGCACGATCCACCGAGGCTCGCCGTCGACTCAACCACTCTCCGTGGCGGCTCGTTTGGGAGCTCCCCAGCTGACGCCGCCACCGCCACTGTAGTCCCCTGGCTCCCCTCCCCGTGAAATCGCCGCCACTTGGACCCAAACGGCCTCCGGTGACCCCTTCCCTGCCGGAGAGCCGAAACCACCCCCATCTCCCTCCCGCCATTTCCGTTGATCCCCTCGCCCCTCTAAGCCCAAAAATGGACTCACCGTGGCGAGACCTACCCGTTGACACCCTCCGCCACCGCCGGCAAGCCCCCTGGCGTCCGGACCGCCACCGCTGCCGTATCCCCGCCGCGGGGAGCACTGTAGCGTCTGGACGAAGAAGACGGAGACGTGGCTCAATCCCCTCCGTCTGCACCCCCGTTGCCGTTTAACCATGGCCCTCCGATCAGCCCGTACCGTTTCGCCGCCTTCTTTATATCCCGGCCGTCCGATCTCCTTAATCCCGCCTCCCCTCATCCGTCCGATCCCCATACCGCTTCGCTCGTCCCCGTTAAGTCCCAACCATCCGATTCTGTCCCCGCCTTAATCCGGGCCGTCCGCACCGGCCACACCGCAGCCATCCGCCTCGCCACGCGGCGGCATCCGAGCCGCACAGGCGCGCCCGCTCCGGGCCGCTTTCCCTCGGCCCATCTCTCCCCGCGCGCGCAACGGCCGGATGGGCCGCGCGGTTGGAAACCGACCTGGCGGGCTGGGCTGCATTGCAGCAACCGGACCGGCCCAGTACTGTTCAAACATTTTCCAGAGAGTTTATCAATTTCCAAAATCCAAATAAATTCAATTAAATCCCAGAAAATCACAGAAAATCCCAAAAATTCCCAAATTTCACCACCTTGCTCAGAAAAATGCCCTGAACCCATTTTTGGCCTCCATCTCCACAATTTCATTCCACATAAATTCCTAAAATTCCATTTGAAGGATTTATGCATTTTACTCCTTTTTGATTAGTTTATTTTTCCCTCGCTTGATTAGTCTCAAGCTGGACCTATTTATTTTGTGTGTTTGCGCTAGTGTCGAAGATCCCAGAAGTTCAAGTGCAAGCTGAGGATCCAGGTGTTTCTTCGTTCGAGCTAGCGGAAATCATTCGGATTGACGGCAAGTCCCAAATCCTTTGATCATATTGCAACCCATGATGTTTATTTATGTTAATATGCTATTTGCATTATGCTAATTGTGAAACGTTAGTTTGAAATAAAATAAAATGTTTGGAATGACATGTTATATAGTTAATCCTACCACTGATGAATGCCCTGTTAAATTGTTGCCATGCCTTTGTAACCCTAGAAATAATTATCTGTTAATCTAGATAATTGTAGGTTATTACTATCATGCAAAATGTTACACTGATAAGGTTGTGGCTGTGGGCCAATAGAATTTTAGAAAACCCGACTCTAAGGTAGGGTGGTATGGGACACCGTATCTTAGAGCGGAGAGTGCCGGCGTGCACAAGGTAAGGTAAGGGTGCGTGGGGAAACCGCAAGACGGTCCTTGCCCAATCTCTTACCTTAGGTTTGGAGTAGGGTAAGGGAGTTGTGGGGAATCGCGAGACGGCCTTCGCCCACCGCTTACCCTAGGTTGGGTCGCGTGCCTGGCGAGGTTGCGGACCATGTGAAAATATAAGGACTGAAACCCTTACGCTGAGCAAATGTCACAGTGATCGCTCAACCACGGAGTTGACTTGTCAACATTGGTCTAATGTTGCTCAACTCAATTGAAACTCTCTGGGAGGATTAGCGGTGAGGTTAGGCCAGGCGGGTTCTGATTGCCTAACAACGGTAGAGTTCACTCGAGCGGACAATGGTTTATTCGTTTTTGTGTGTGTGTGTGTGAGAGAGAGATCCGGACAGAGTGAATTCTACGGGTAGAGCCTATATAAAGAGTTGAGCGTTGAAACGACACGGCTTCCTTAACTCGGTCATGAGGGTTAAGGGATCGTGTGGGTAAAGTGAACAAACTCTGCAGAGTCAAATAAATGGTATTCGAATACGCCGTGCTCCGGTTATTGGAGTGTGTCACTTGGTGATTCCGGTCGCAAAGCTTAAGTAGTTTTGTAAATGTTTAACTTGTTTAGGTTGGTTAATGAACTCTTGTTGAAAACCCCTGAGTGCTTGAGGAGTAGTTTTGGGTCCCCTTTTTTTTTTAAAATGATTGCAAATAAAACTGCATCCACTCAAAGTAATAAACCAAGTATACTCCCTTCCTTTGATGTTCCGTGCATATAATAAGCTAGGGTCCATTTGGGACTTGTTGAGCCGGTTGATTGGCTCACGGCTTGCTTTTGCCCTTCTTTAGAGGATCAAGACGAAGGTGTTTGCCTCCCCGTTGAGGAAGTCCCGGAAGGTCGCTTCTTCGACGAGGATCCGTGGCTTTAGGTCTTCGCCGCACTCAAGCGGATTCTGGAGCTTCTGTAATGTAATTATACTTTGGGCTTGCACGCCCCGCTGTTGAAAAATGGATGTTAATCCCTATGTAAAATATATGCTGGTCTTTTGTGGTAAGCATGTAATGGTATACTCTTGCGCGACATTCCATAACTGTTCATGCGTGAATAGTTGCGGAGTGCCGTGTCCGTACGCGCCCCTGGAAACGGGGGCGTTACAAGAAGTGGTATCAGAGCCAGGCTCTTGACCGTAGGTTGAGACCTAAGGCAAACTAGGAAGCGATTTTATCGCAAAAACTTAATTTAAGCCATAAAAAGGGTTTACGAAAAACATAAGTATTATTGCTGTCTTCTCCTCTCTTGTTGCTACCTTATCTATCTTAGTTTACTTTTGCTTAAGTTTTACTTTGGCAAAATGTTTACTGTCTTACTTATCTAGCTTCAAAATTTCGTTTCTCGTGGTGGAGGAGTAGCAGTCGTCCGCTAGACTAGACGACCACGAGTTGTAGTAGTGCTTTTGTAATGTAAAGCGGTGTAATCATGAACCCTAAGTGGTTTGTGTACCACTTGCATATTGTAAATATATGTTCATTATTCTTGTATGTTGTTTGCTTAATTATCAGTAATTCCCTGTGTTCAAAGTTTTCTCAGTCTCCTTTCGCTCTCGTTCTTACCCTTTCATCCTATACTTACCTTGAAAATTCAAAGTCTTACTTATCTGCTCTTATTCTCCGAAAGCATTGCAAAGCTGATCTCAAGTTCCCAATTGGCGAGATGGACCCAACAGCGAGAGGATCGGACCAACCGGCGGTGCACGCCGCAGATCAAGCCACACTTGCGGCATAATAGCGATGATGGAACAAAATCGCTATCGAGAGAGCAAAATATTGCGAATGCTAGATCAATGAGCCCGATTGCAAGAGCGGATAGCGGCGAGATCACCCAGTGTCAAGGTGACACCGAAGAATCGATGTCGACATCAGCGCAATCGCATTGAAGTTTCTGGCGTTCTGCGACTCAACCCCGAAATTCCCTTCAACCACGAGTCACCGAGCGTGAGGTGGCGGTTACGAGATATCGAGAGAAGAATGAATACTATCCGATTGTACAAATAAGGAGAAGGTTCTTTCGCCACCTATCGGTTGTCCGAACCGTAATCACTTGGTGGAATGCTATCCATGGATGCACCCTAAGGAGAAAGATATTACATGGGAAGACTTTGTGAAGAGATTTCGTAAAGCCTACATTTCTCCTGGAATTTTCACTTGAAAAATATCGATTTTCTTAACCTTCAACAAGGAGAGAACTCGTCACGGCATATCTAGAACAATTTTATCGGTTGTCCCGGTATGCTCAAGAAGAGATTGATCTGAAGCCCAGAGAATGGAGTACTTTATGAAGGGTCTACAACCCAATGTGAGACAACGCCTTGAGCCATGAAGTTTTCAAGCCTATTAAACACGGTTGATCGAGCTCTGAGATAGAAGAAAGACCAGTTACGTGAAAATCATGAAGCGAAAGAAGCCTTTGCCTCCATCACCAACAACTTGTTTTCACTTTGTGAGCAGGATGGGCATTATCGTGACCAATGCCCATCAAGTTCTTACCGGAGAAGAAGCTAAAGAGCAAGCAAAGGCGGACATCATCATCCCTTTGCCACCGATGGAAGAAGATGAATCTTACCTAAGAGGACCAGAATGGAGGATGACGGAAAGTGTAAGTCGGCGCACAAGTCTCGATCTTCACACAATGCTCAAGCAAAGCAAGACCACGGGATCACCCACATTTCGATCCCCACCCTTCCGTCAGTTTGTGACGATACCGAAGACCCAGTCTGGACAGCCTCAGCAGCATGCCACTCCCTCACCACTCGCCATCAAGTGCCTCACCTGCGGTGGCAAGCATCTTACTAGCGGTGTCCACGAAGAACATATGCATGTTTTCATTGTGGAGAGAATGGACACTACAAGCATCGTTGTCCCAGAAGAGTTTATCATCGAAGCGGCTAAACTCCAAGCCCAAAACCAGCAGATAGACAAGAAAATATGAGCTATGCGAGAACAAGAAATGAGATGATGCACTTTTGGTTATCCTTTTGTAAGCTAGAATTTGAATGGATGTCTGTAAATTACTTTAATTAAGGCTTGTGGCAAAATTATGAAGATGTATGAAGACCATTGGTGTAAAGTAAAATGGGTGTGATGGTTATGTTGTAACAAGGTTAATCTCAGCAGACCCAATCATATCCAACCTTGGTACGACATAAATCATCCAAGTGGGAACCTGCACTTCACACGCAAGGATGATATACAGGTACAAGTGAAGAGAAGTCAAAGTCAATCTGGAAGAGGTTAAAGTAGATTTGCTGTAGCCAGATATGCAAGGGTTAGATGTCATTTTGGGCATGAAGTGGCTAGCCCAGAACAAAGGCAAGGTAGATTGCGAGATCGAAACAGTATTATTGGTAAACCCGGAAGGCCAAAAAAAGAGAGAGAGAAGTATTGAAGGATGCAAGAAAACGCATGATCAACATACTAGCAGTTATACCAGATCAAGTGCCAGTAGTACAAGAATACCCTGATGTATTCCCAGAAGAACTACCAGACAGACCCCTGACCGACAAATAGAACTTGCCATAGAGTTGATTTCAGGCACAAAACTAATTGCGAAACACCAGTACAGAATGTCAGCTAGTGAATTGAAAGAGCTCAAGAGACAGTTAGATGAACTGCAAGAGAAAGAGTTCCAAATCTATTGTGATGCTTCAAAACAAGGTTTGGATTGTGTGCTTATGCAAGACGGAAAAGTAGTTGCCTATGCGTCAAGACAGTTGAAGCCACCTGAAGAGAACTACCCAACACACGATTTAGAACTAGCAGCTGTGGTGCATGCACTCAAAATTTGGCGGCACTACCTGCTAGGAAATCGTTGTGAGATATTTTCTGATCACAAGAGCTTGAAGTACCTGTTTATACAGCCAGAGTTGAAAATGAGACAACGAAGATGGCTGGAGTTGATTAAAGACTATAATGTTGAACTTCGATATCACTCGGGCAAGGCCAACGTAGTTGCCGATGCCCTTAGCCGCAAGGCTCGTCCAAGCAAAGTTAACAGGTCAGAGTATCCACCAGAGTTGCAAAGAGAGATATTGCAGTTGAACTTGGTGATCACTGAACAAGGCAGTATGACACGTTAGAACTCCAAGCAATCTTTGTGGATCGATTAGAGCAGCACAAGATGAAGAGATTCAAAAACTGAAAAAGGAGGTTCAAGAAGAAGATTGAACGGAGCATGCGATAGATGAGCATGGAATCCTTACTTTCCGTGGTCCCTATTGCATACCCGGCAAGAAAGAGCTGAGAGAGTTGATCTTATCTGAAGCCCATTCATCTCAATTTTCAATTCATCCAGAAGGTACCAAGATGTAACAAGACTTGAAGAAGCAGTATTGGTGGAACAGGATAAAGAAAGAAGTGGCAGAATACGTGGCTAAATGTGATGTTTGCCAACAGATCAAAATAGACCACCAAAAACCATCGGGATTGTTGCAGCCTTTGCCAATACCCGAATGGAAATGAGATAGCATGGGAATGGACTTCATTACTGGACTTCCCAAGACTCGTGAGGGATATGATGCTATCTGGGTCATTATCGATAGATTGACCAAGGGTGCTCATTTCCTCCCGATTAAGCAAACCTACTGGAAGGACAAGCTTGCCAAGTTGTATTAGACCAGAATAGTGACACTCCATGGAGTTCAAGAAGATTGTGACACTAGAGGAGCACGGTTTACGTCCAAGTTCGGGAGAAATTACATGAAGCTATAGACACTAATTTGAACTTGATTCAGCGTATCACTCTCAGACAGATGTACAGACAGAGAAAACCCGCCAGATTGTAGAAGATATGATAAGAACTTGTGCAATCGTATATGGTGCAGCATGGAACACCTGCCTACCGTTTGCTCAGTTCTCACATAATAACAGCTACCAAGCCAACGTCCAAATGGCACCGTTTGAAGCACTTTATAGCAGAAAATTGCAGGACTCCACTGTATTGGACAGAAACAGGAGAACGACAACTTATTGGCCCCAGATTTCTCAAGACGCAGAAGCACATGTCAGAATCATCAGGGACAGACTCAAGATTGCCCAAGACCGACAGAAGAACTATGAAGATAACCGTAGAAAAGACTTGAGTTTCAAAATTGGAAATTATGTGTACATCAAGGTCACACCATTCAAGATCGTTAAAAGATTTCAAGTCAAGGGCAAGTTGGCACCAAGATACGTGGGACCGTTCCAAGTCATTGGACGAATTGGAGAGGTAGCTTATCAAGTGCAGCTACCTCCCAATTTATCAAGAATACACGATGTGTTCCATGTGTCTCAGCTTCGAAAGTGTCTACGACAGCCAACAGATGAAGTGTCATTGTCAGATATTGAATTGCAGGATGGCTGTACATATGCTGAAGAACCACTACAAATACTGGAAATTTCAGAAAGACATCTCAGAAATAAGAACATCAGATTTTGCAGAGTGCAGTGGAAGAATCACACAGCGGATGAGGCCCCTGGGAACGAGAGTCAGACTTGCAGCGAGATTTCCCCAACTTACTCCCTGGACCAAGTTAATCTCGGGGTCGAGATTCTTTTAAGGGGGGTAGGTTGAAAAGTCCCGAAAATTTCAAACCAAAAATTTCTGTGCTTTTTGCTGGATTTTTGAGTGAATTTTGAAAACTTTCCTTTTCGGGAAAGTTTCGCAGGAACGCGCTTTCCTTTTTCGGCCATTCCGTTTTCCCCGCTTCGTTGGCGCCCTCGCCGTTTCCGTTTTCCCCTCCTCCCGGCGCCTTCCGCTCTTCCTCCCGTGTTGGCGCGCCCGCCGCCTTTCCTCGCGCGCGCGCTGCGCTCGCGCCGCTCCCCGCGCCGCGCGCGCTCGCCGCCACCGTTTTGGACCGCCCGCCGCGCGACGCTCGGTGGTCCGGCGCGAGACTCGCGCCACGCGTCGCAGCTTCTCTGCGCCCGACCCCACCTGGCAGCGGCAGCCCCTCCCTTCCCCGCGCGCGGACGCAGCCCATGCCCGAGCTCACCTGCTCCCTCTCCCGTCGCGTCGCCTTCACACCTGCGCAGGGCCGTGCGTCACCTCGGTCATCCACAGTGCGCGGAGGAGACGCCTCCCCACCCTACTGTTGACCCCGGAGCCGCGCCCGTGCCTTCGCCCCGAAGCCTCCGCCCCTCTCCGCTGCGGGTATAAAACCCGCTCCCCTTGCTCCTCGGTCTCCTTTGATCCCCGAGCTTCTCCACTGTCCCCGTTCTCCTCCCACCACTCCCTAGTGTCTGCCTGAGCCGCCAATCGGCGCCGCATCGCCTGGAGCGCCGCCGCCATCCTCCCCTGGGTCGGCACCCCCGTAAAGAGGATCTTCACCCCCACTCCCTCATCACTTGATTCCCCGCGTCCAGAGCATCTCCTCCACTTGCTAATGCCATTGGTACCCTTGTCTGGCCAGGTCGCCGCCTGTGGAGCACGGTCACCGAGGCTCGCCGTCGACTCCAACCACTCTCCCGTGGCCAGCTCGTTTGGGAGCTCCCCAGCTGACGCCGCCACCGCCACTGTAGTCCCCTGGCTCCCCTCCCCGTGAAATCGCCGCCACTTGGACCCAAACGGCCTCCGGTGACCCCTTCCTGCCGAGAGCCGAAACCACCCCATCTCCTCCCGCCATTTCCGTTGATCCTCGCCTCTAAGCCCAAAAATGGACTCACCGTGGCGAGACCTACCGTTGACACCCTCCGCCACCGCCGCAAGCCCCTGGCGCGCCGGACCGCCACCGCCGCCGTATCCCGCCGCGGGGAGCACTGTAGCGTCTGGACGAAGAAGACGGAGACGTGGCTCAATCCCCTCCGTCTGCACCCCCGTTGCCGTTTAACCATGGCCCTCCGATCAGCCTGCCGTTCGCGCCTTCTTTATATCCGGCCGTCCGATCTCCTTAATCCGCCTCCTCATCCGTCCGATCCCATACCGCCGCTCGTCCCGTTAAGTCCCAACCATCCGATTCTGTCCCGCCTTAATCCGGCCATCCGCACCGCCACACCGCAGACCATCCGCCTCGCCACGCGGCGGGCATCCGAGCCGCACAGGCGCGCCCGCTCCGGGCCGCTTTCCCTCGGCCCATCTCTCCCCGCGCGCGCAACGGCCGGATGGGCCGCGCGGTTGGAAACCGACCTGGCGGGCTGGGCTGCATTGTAGCAACCGGACCGGCCTAGTACTGTTCAAACATTTTCCAGAGAGTTTATCAATTTCCAAAATCCAAATAAATTCAATTAAATCCCAGAAAATCATAGAAAATCCAAAAAATTCCCAAATTTCACCACCTTGCTCAGAAAAATGCCCTGAACCCATTTTTGGCCTCCATTTCCACAATTTCATTCCACATAAATTCCTAAAATTCCATTTGAAGGATTTATGCATTTTACTCCTTTTTGATTAGTTTATTTTTCCCTCGCTTGATTAGTCTCAAGCTGGACCTATTTATTTTGTGTGTTTGCGCTAGTGTCGAAGATCCCAGAAGTTCAAGTGCAAGTGAGGATCCAGTGTTTCTTCGTTCGAGCTAGCGAAATCATTCGGATTGACTGACAAGTCCCAAATCCTTTGATCATATTGCAACCCATGATGTTTATTTATGTTAATATGCTATTTGCATTATGCTAATTGTGAAACGTTAGTTTGAAATAAAATAAAATGTTTGGAATGACATGTTATATAGTTAATCCTACCATCGATGAATGCCTGTTAAATTGTTGCCATGCCTTTGTAACCCTAGAAATAATTATCATTAATCTAGATAATTGTAGGTTATTACTATCATGCAAAATGTTACACTGATAAGGTTGTGGTGTGGGCCAATAGAATTTTAGAAAACCCGACTCTAAGGTAGGGTGGTATGGGACACCGTATCTTAGAGCGGAGAGTGCTTGGCGTGCACAAGGTAAGGTAAGGGTGCGTGGGAAACCGCAAGACGGTCCTTGCCCAATCTCTTACCTTAGGTTTGGAGTAGGGTAAGGGAGTTGTGGGAGTCGCGAGGCGGCCTTCGCCACCGCTTACCTAGGTTGGGTCGCGTGCTGGCGAGGTTGCGGACCATGTGAAAATATAAGGACCAAACCCTTACGCCGAGCAAATGTCACGATGATCGCTCAACCACAGGAGTTGACTTGTCAACACCGGTCTAATAGCCGCTCAACTCAATTGAAACTCTACGGGAGGATTAGCGGTGAGGTTAGGCCGAGCGGGTTACGGTTGCCTAACAACGGTAGAGTTCACTCGAAGCGGACAATGGTTTATTCGTTTTGTGTGTGTGTGTGAGAGAGAGATCCGGACAGAGTGAATTCTACGGGTAGAGCCTATATAAAGAGTTGAGCGGTGAAACGACCGGCTTCCTTAACTCGGTCATGAGGTTAAGGGATCGTGTGGGTAAAGTCGAGCAAACTCTGCAGAGTCAAATAAATGGTATTCGAATACGCCGTGCTCCGGTTATTGGGTTTGTGTCACTTGGTGATTCCAGTAGCAAAGCTTAAGTAGTTTTGTAAATGTTTAACTTGTTTAGGTTGGTTAATGAACTCTTGTTGAAAACCCCGAGTGCTTGAGGAGTAGTTTTGGGTCCCCTTTTTTTAAAATGATTGCAAATAAAGCGCATCCACTCAAAGTAATAAACCAAGTATACTCCTTCCTTTGATGTTAGTGCATATAATAAGCTAGGGTCCATTTGGGACTTGTTGAGTAGGTTGATTGGCTCACGGCTTGCTTTGCCCTTCTTTAGAGGATCAAGGCGAAGGTGTTTGCCTCCCGTTGAGGAAGTCCGGAAGGTCGCTTCTTCGACGAGGATCCGTGGCTTTAGGTCTTCGCGCGCTCAAGCGGATCTGGAGCTTCGTAATGTAATTATACTTTGGGCTTGCACGCCCATTGTTGAAAAATGGATGTTAATCCTATGTAAAATATATTTGGTCTTTTGTGGTAAGCATGTAATGGTATACTCTTGCGCGACATTCCATAACTGTTCATGCGTGAATAGTTGCGGAGTGCCGTGTCCGTACGCGCCCCTGGAAACGGGGGCGTTACATCTATTCAATCGGATGTGCTAATTAGACCACAAATCCAACACTGTAAATATGTCACAAACAATCTCCCGTTTGTGACTAGGACGATGCAGTGCTCATCAACTAGGGGGTCTAGGACCATGATCATCACAGCAGGGTAGGCAGGGTAGTTACCATACTGTAACACTGATCACGGTGAAGCGCATAGCACCTATCAAACCAGGACAGCTTCGCGTCAGACTTCCAACATCCTGATGAGAGTTGGCGCTCAAACCGGTCAGAACAAAAGCTCAATTCAATTTCTGATGCTGGTGCCCCAGGAATCCCTGGATCTGACAAGCCGAATGCTCAACTGGAAGCCTCAAGTGATCACAAATGGAGTGCTCCCGTCCCCAATCCGCTTGCTTGCGCTGCCGACAAACGTGCCTGCGCCATGGCCCATCCTGTGTTCTTGACAACATCACGTGCAATCAATCAGGTGTCCATTGTCTGAGAAGCAATGGAGTCAGTCACGTACAAGGGATCGATCGATAAAAAGATAATTAATGGACTCAGGTGAGCGATTAGCTCCCAATCAAAATGAAAAACTCAATGCAGTAGCAATTAGCTTCTTGATGGCGAGCTTGGTGGCGTATTTGTACTTTCCAGGATTTACACGGAATTGACAGTCCTAGACAGGAAAAACATGTTCGACCAAATTTTATGAATTTTGGTGAAGTTTAATTTTCTCAGCCCACTCCAAAAAAACCCATTTCGGCTAAAATTTTTTAGGCCAATTTCAAAATTTTTCGGCCCATCACCAACCCATCTCTCTCCGCTTCCCCATCCTACAGACATCAAAGCCGATGCAGAAGGCAGAGACGACACCGGTTGTAGGAGGGATGCTGCGCTGGCTATGGGAGAGGGGAGACGATGCTGATTGCAAGAGGGTAGGCGCGCGGATCGCTGAGAGACGGAAGACGCCGTCACCAATCTTGACTGAAAATATATATATATATATATATATATATATATATATATATATATATATATATATATATATATATAGTAAAAATATTGAGTGCTATTAGGTGTCCGGACTCCTCATTTCTGAGTCGTCCGATCGCGCACGCGCAGTTAGCCAGGAAATGACTATTAACGGGTTAGGAGGCGCTAGACCCGTTGATGGGCCAAATTGGAATCTCCGTCACTCGGTCACGCCTCTTCCCCAAATCGCGCATTTCCCCCGTTCTCGCCTCTCTCCCCAAATCGAGCGCGGTGCTTCACCGGAGACCAGCTCCGTCGTTCACACGCACGCGCTCGCTCCCCCCACACCCAACACACACACCCGCGTCCTCGCCGGCGGCGATCGGCCGGTACACCGCCGCGCCTCGGCGGCGCCGACGGCCACCGCTGCTCCCCAGGTGAGCCGCCCGTGCGTGCGCAGAACACGCGAACTTGTTGCATTCTCGGTCCTTTATTTTTTAGGGAACATCTCGTCGGTTCGTTCGGATTTCGCGCGTTTCTCGGCAGAGGATGGGGATTTTCAGGTGGATTTCTCCTTTTTCTTGGGTGTAGCGCTAGATCTCCTTGTTCGTGGATCGACCCAGGCTGTACGGTGATGTTAATTAACGCGGAATGCGATTCGATTAGGGATTTTTATATCTATAAGAGCGATTAGGCACGCGTGCTTCTGAGCATTAGCAAATGCTAGTACTATTTCGATTTTGCGACGCACTTGTTATGAATTATTTTGGCTTAGAAACCTTCTGCTCATTCAGTTTTTAATCATTCAGTTTTTTCCTTGTAGTTATCGAAGTGGATAATCACCTTCTGCTCATTTACTTGTAGATGAAAATGGAACTGTTGTTCCATCGTCGCCCATTGCAAGAATTCACTCATCTCCTGATATGTCACCTCGGTCTGCAAGTCGAGAGTATGCACAAGCTACGATTGTTGTAGATCAAATGATAACCGAAGAAAAAATGTGTCAAACTGAAGAATACCCAGCTCGTGTGAAACGTGAGCTTCCTGAACCTACAATTATTGATTTTGCACCGTCTAATCATAAACGCAGGTGTGATACCGGTGTCATCCGAGTATCACCGTTTGAGCTATCAATTAATCTCGACACTGCGAAGCCAAGCCATATCGTGACAGCAATGCACAATTGGACCAGGAACAAGCAGAGCAGCCTAACTTTCAAGTAATACATGAACTATTAAATGTTCTTATTCATTTAGCCCCCACTGCATACTTACGCCATTTCAATGTATTATTCCAGTTCAAGTTGGGTTGCTCACCCCTTTCCTGCCCTTATTACTTTGTGCGGACAAAATCTCCACGAGCTCTCTAAAGTGGATGGTTTTCTTGACAACAACACTTGCTCAATCTACATAAGGAGGCTGTCCCAGATTGATCAAGAACTTCTAGCCGGATCACCAGCTATTGGGTGGCGTCACTTCGTAAACTTGGATTTTTCTGTGAGTATCAATGAGCACACACATTAGCAATGCCTTTTCACATCAATCAATTTATATATTGTACGTTTACAAACTATGATTCAATGAACTCAATTTTAATGTCAGATGCATGCTTTGGCCGATGAGGGGTTTTGGGACCCTTGTGCGTTTCGCTCTCGGTTCATATATGACACAATAAATTATGATGTATCAAAGTGCGAAATAGTAAGTTCAGTGTTATTATTAAATGAACTTACAACAGTTAACCTGCTTGCCATTTGTGAGCATGTAACACCATCATGATTCTTCTGCAGATATTTGTACCGGTCTGCAACTTACCAAGATGCTATTGCTATGTTTTCCACTTTAAGAAACAGCAGGTTCAAATTCTTTATCCACTCAATTCAAACTCGAAAGGAAATGCAAGCATTGTCAGTTATCACTCTAGTGTCCTTCCAGTAATACTGTAATAGTGAAAGCCATGCAACAATGCATGTCACTATTTTTTCCTGACTGGTCAGCTGACATGTCTAAGTGGGAATGTTGTATCCCAGATGGGTATATTCCTTCCATAACGTAAGTTGCTTGACTATTTTTGGCTGAAATTTGTTGCTCAAATTCACGATGCAGACGTGGAAGCGGCTTGTACATGCTTCATTGTATGAAATACTGGAATGGCAATTCCTGCATCAAGTCTCTAGCGGAAGTAATTTTTTAATGCTTTTCTCTTCGTTTCTCGCTAACCAATCCAATACTACATAACTTATGCTCACACTTTTGCTACACACGACAATTTGATTGAATTCAGAAAGGAGATACTCTTCGATATCCTCCAAATCAAACCCAACTTCGCAAAAATACCACAAGCCATTGAGGAGCTGCTGAATCAGAATCCTGAAATAGAGATAGTTCAGATTGATTGAATTGAGAATCCTTTCAAGACTAGTCCTTTTTTGTGTTATTCTACATTTTGCCGCTCGGTGTAATTCTTTGATGCTCTCCTGTGAGATACATTATAATAAACTATTGTGATTTTTAATAAGTTGGAGGTTGACATTTCTATGCTTCTACATTTATATGTGCTTTTCCTTCATTGAGAAAAAATGTGATGTCATGTTTATTTCTTTCAAATACTCCGAAAAACCAATTCTTAGAGACAGTTATTTATAATAGAGTAAAGTCCATTACCGGTCCTTAAACTTTTTGTGCTGTGTCATCCCGGTCCATAGACTTTTAAAGTATGTCATCCTGGTCCCTAAACTTTCAAAGTGTGCCATTACCACCTATTGTGGGTCCAGCTGTAATGGCACACTTTTGAAAGTCTGTGGACCGGGATGACACAACATAAAAAATTTAAGTACCGGTAATAGCACATTTTGAAGTTTAGGGATCGGGATGGCATACTTTAAAAGTCTATGGACCGGGATGACACAGCATAAAAAGTTTAAGGACCGGTAATGGACTTTACTCTTTATAATATTTACCATACGCTCAGTCCATATGGTAGTCTCTTACAATCTCATTATCAAGGGCATGTTCCTTTCAAACTACTTGCATCGTAGCAATGGAATTCTCATGACAAAGAAACTACAAATGATTGAATTACCGAATCATCTCTTCCATGGCTTCTTCAGTAGATCGGTTGACACTCATGTTTGGAGCTTGCCCTTGGTTACCAAGGATGGAGAAATGAACCGCCAAAGCCGATACATTCCTATTGACAATTTAAGATACCCACGTCTGTTAATTAAGATACATGTTGATAGCCTTCCATAACTCCAAAACTGATATCACTGACAAAGGTGGAAGTGGGATGATCTGGAACATGCATCAAAGTGCTAAATAGTAAGTTTAGATTTCGGCGACGATTTTTTCCAAACATTATGATATCCTTCAAACCTTATACCTGTTCAAGTTGGAGATGATGTATCGCTTGGGGAAGTAGTATATATGTGAAGGTAGATAAGTAGTATGATACTACGCAGGTATAATACGATTGCTTAGCAAACAAAAAACAAGTATAATACTGCTGGATTTCTCTCAAATTTTCCTATAGAAAGAAGTATCCACATATGGTAATCCAAATCAGGGGACGGGTATCCAAAAAAAAGTAAAATCTACTGACATACCTATTTCATCAGGATTCAGTGCACTAATCAATCCGGATCGCTAGATATTTACGGCAATTAAAAATCCTGTTCGCTGGTTACTAACGCTGGATACCATATTACAGCTTGCAGGAGAACTACGATCGCGCATGCACAGCAATATGACCTGTTCGCTGGTTATTAATGGCAATATCAAATCAGGATTGCACTAATCAATATGGCGTTTGAATACTGAGGCTAACAGAATTTGATAATGGATATACCCGTTAATCTCATTCCTAATACACACTAGCACATCTCAATGCGATCGGATGGTTGTTAGGTTAGGTGCCTGGACTCCTAGGAGTCCCATCTCGCCTTCCTCTATATATATATATATATATATATATATATATATATATATATATATATATATATATAGGAAGGCGAAATGGGACTCCTAACCTATCTACCGTTCGATCGCATTGAGATATGTTAGTTTATAGTAGGTATGAGATTAACGGGTATATTCATTAGCGCATAATGTTTGCCTTACAATTCAAAAGTCACGTTGATTACTTCAATCCGGATTTTTATTGCCATAATTATTCGTACACATTTGAATCCCGCTGCTAGTTGGATTTCTACGAGTGCTGTTCGTGTCCGATGGAAAATCTCCGGCTTTCCATAAATATCCAGCGACCCAGTTTTGAAGTAACGTGAAAACATTTTTGTGATAAGATCATTTGGTGCCATATATATATTTGCTGTCATTACCATAGAGTAGGTATGTGTATTGGTCATGTATTAATTAAAATGGAGTACATGTAGTATTTATGGAAAACCATACGGCATTTATATTATGATTGTTTGTACGTGTAAATTTAAATTAGTACGGTGCATGCGAAATATCATTACTTGTAATATATGATGAATCATATTGATCAAATGGAGTATTATACCCAGAAAAAAAATTTTGGTGATATTATTACGGAATAATAAAAAATGTGTTGACTTTCATTATTTTTTAATCAACGCATGAACTGATTATGAGGGGCGAATTTATACGAGATGTTAGTAGGTAAGGGGAGAATCTTTTGTGAATTTGTCAACTTAATCGGACAACAACATGCTTTATTAAAAGGATGATCCATACGAAATTATTTTAAATAAAGAGTATGTTGAATTGCATTATTTCCATTAATTTTTAGATGTCGCACAGAACGATATAGATTGGCGAATTCGCACAACAAAAGCTAACTTAAATGGTTGTACTACACAAACGGCAAAGAAAATACGGGTATGTTTGCTTACATTATTTCCTATAAGCCACCTGTAATGATTGATAGCATCGAATTTTTACGCCATGTGAGCGCTTATTGTAAAAATCTTATTTGGAGGTTTCATATAATGCGAGCAACAATAGCTAGACGTGAATGCGTAGGAAAAAATGAATGTGTTGACTTCGATTTATTATATGAAAAAGGGACCGATTAAGAGTGTCGAATTTGTACGTATTGTAAGCATTTAAAGTGACAAAATTATGTGTTTTTAGATGTCGCACAAAATGATTTAGAGTGGCGAATTCGCACGTATTGTAAGCATTTAAAGTGACAAAATTATGTGTTTTTTTCATCTCAATCAGACAACAAAAGCTAACTTAGGTTGTACTACACGAACGGCAAAGAAAATACGGGTATGTTTGCTTACATTGTTTCCTATAAGCCACCTGTAATGATTGATAGCATCGAATTTTTACGCCATGTGAGCGCTTACTGTAAAAATCTTATTTGGTGTTTTCATCTAATGCGAGCAACAATAGCTAGACGTGAATGTGTAGGAAAAAATGAATGTGTTGACTTCGATTTATTATATGAAAATGGGGTATTATACCCAGAAAAAAATCTTAATTGGTCCTATGACGGAATCCCGCGCACAGATTTCCAGATGAATGTGTAAATAGGTATGTGTCTAGAACCTTTTAAATTAATGTGGTAGTATGTATTTGTATATATCATTATTTGCCATACATAGTTTTCCTGCTAAATGTGTCATTTCCGTGGAATAGGTATGTGTATTGGCGATTTATTAATTATCATGTAATAGGTATTCAAAACCGTTCTTACATGTAATAGGTATGTAATAGGAATATAATTAAGTGAAACGTATGATGAATCGTTGTATTCAAATCGACTATTATAGTCAAAAAAAATTTAATTGGTGAACTTACGGCATAAGAAAAATTTGTTAACTTTCATTAATTTTTATACAACGCACAAAATGATTCTGAGCGGCGAATTTGTATGAGATGTTATCAGGTTAGGTGAGAATCTTTTGTGAATTTTTCTACTCAATCAGACAACAAAATGCTTTATTAAATGGATGATGCATACGAACAGCTTTTTAAAAACGCGTACAATCGGATATCAAAAATGATATCTTAAATTTATTGATTTAATCGGACTACAATCGTGAGAGCGGTGAATTTGTACAAAAATGTTAGCAGTAAAGGAAAAATATTATGTGAAATTTTCGTATCAATCGAGCCACAAATTCTTGTTGAATTTGTCATGGAGACGAATGGTGTAAGAAAACAGGTATATCGCAGTGAATGATTTTGAGCGGCGAATTTACACGTCCAGATATTATCCATATAAACATTAAGGATGATCATGTTTCAAAAGGAAAAGTTGAGATAAAATTTGAGCAAATAACCATCCACAACGTGCAAAGCCATTGTACGGAAAGCTTGAGAGGGTATGCATGCATAATAGTAACTTACGGCATAAGAAAAATGTGTTAACTTTCATTAATTTTTATACAACGCACGAAATGATTCTGAGCGGCGAATTTGTATGAGATGTTATCAGGTAAGGTGAGAATCTTTTGTGAATTTTTCTACTCAATCAGACAACAAAATGCTTTATTAAATGGATGATGCATATGAACAGCTTTTTAAAAACGCGTACAATCGGACATCAAAATGATATCTTAAAATTATTGATTTAATCAGACTACAATCGTTAGAGCGGTGAATTTATACAAAATGTTAGCACTAAAGGAAAAAATATTATGTGAAATTTTCGTATCAATCGAACCATAAATTCTTGTTGAATTTGTCATGGAGACAAATGGCGTAAGAAAACGGGTATATCGCAGTGAATGATTTTGAGCGGCGAATTTACACATCCAGATATTGGTTTGGGTCGAAATATTGTGAGAATTTTTTTAGTTGAATCAGATATGAAATGTTGTCTTAAAATGTTACGCAACTCCGAACTAGTATACAAATGTCCGTCCGTAGGTTTGCACACACAAATGTTGTCGTAAATCGAAGACATAAACACGCGCGACACGACTCGCTGCCTACTGATTGATCCATCGATCGCCATCTTCTTCTTCTACACTTCAAAAAGCACCTAGAAGACTTAAAACTAACAACACACCCAGAAATCACAAGGAGTGATCCCAATATCATCACGCAAAGCAAAAGAAAAGAGACCAGAACGAAGCAACAACGCAAACACCTCTCGCTCTCTCTCTCTCTCTCCACGTACGCCGCCACTACCGCTGTACAATTGTTTGTTTTGGTTGCAATCTCATCGCATGGTCAACGGAGCAGGTCGGAGCGCGACTGCGAGAGCTCCCTGCGGAGCCGGTGCGAGAAGAGCCTGCACGCGTCCATGCTCAGGTCCACCGCCGCCGCCAGCGCCACGAACGCCGCCGCGTCCTCCGCGCACCCCACGTGCGCCACGCCCACCTCCACCGTCGGCCTGCTGCACCTCCCCTGGCCCTGCACTGCCGCAGACATCACGAACCCGCGGTAGCTCCCGAAAGGCCACAGCCCGTACCCGAAGTCGCCGCTGCCGCGGGGGCTGCACCCCGGGGACCCGCTCCGGCCGAAGGGCTGCGCCGCCGTCAGGTCGATGGCGAAGCGGCCGCCCTTGGACGCCGGGATGCTGGACTCGGCAACGGACACGCCGACACCCATGCCGGTGGGGTCCGGGAGGAGGAGTTCGAACCGGTACCCGAGGCTGTCGCCGACCGCGCTGGCGCCGCGCTCGCGCCAGCACTCCAGGCGTCCCCACGGCTTCCACGTGCCGTCGCCAGGCCGGAGCACCAGCCAGGCACCCGGGTTGGAGCCGCTCACCCGGTCAGAGCCGGGCAACGCCACGAACGGCGTCACCATCGAGGCCAGCGCCACCGGCGAACCCGACAGATCGTGCACCGTGACTGACCACCCCTTCCGCTCCTTCCCCGCCCGCTCACGCTCCGAACCGAACGCCGTCAGCCAGTTGCGCCCGCCACTCCCCGGCTCCGACTGCATTGATCTGGATCAAACAAAAATCCACGAATTTGGTCAGAATGGTGCCACATTTGCGTGATTTGGACGACACCGCACTGAATTGGTTGCCATGAGGACGATGAGGGATGAACTTACCGGGAGCGGAGGTCGCTGGTGCTGCGGCAGGAGAACTTGCAGGTGAACATGGGCTGCTTCATGCTGCCCTGCACCTGGAGCACCTGCGGGCTGCATTCGGGCTCGCCGTCGAACCCGAACAAGAAGCGCGGGTCCGGCTCGGCGCGGACGGTGAGGTTGAGCTGCGCGGCGACTCCAATACATGGACGCGACTTGGTCGTCGACTCCAATACATGGACGCGGGTGAAGCATCCGCGCTCGATTTGGGGAGAGAGGCGAGAACGGGGGAATGCGCGATTTGGGGAAAGAAGTGTGACCGAGTGAGATTCCAATTTGGCCCAATCAACGGGTCTAGCCCTCCCAACCCGTTAATCGTCTTTTCCAGCGTCTTGCGATCGGACGACTCCGAATAAGGAGTCAGGACAGCTAGGAGTCATCAATACTTTTACTATATATATATATATATATATATATATATATATATATATATATATATATATATATATATATATATATATATATATATATATATATAAAGCAGGGCACCATGGTGGTGAGCTCCATGAGTGAGACTTTCCATCTATGAGTGAGATTTTCCATTCATGTTAATGACTTCCTTTCCATACTATTGTACTAGCACGTATCTAAAAGCAATCCAAAGGTAGAGAGGTTTGGTGCCCGGGCACCATGGTGCCCCATTTCAGTGTCATATATATATGGGAGCATATCTAATGCTCATTTCAGTGCTAAAATACAAACAGCACGCAGGACCGTCGGATTTGCGTCGGGCGGCCACGATCCACTTGTGCGGATCACTCGGCTGACTATGCCATTTTGCGAGAACCCCCTCGCACGGAGCTCCCTCTTTCCAACTCAGTCTCTCCTCACGTTGCTCCTTCCCGTACATCGCCTGCGTGTTAGGGTTAGGTGAATAGAGAGCTTCCCCATTGAGCGCCGCCGAGAAGCTGTCCTCTCCGAGTGCCTCTGTCCCGGCCTCCCCGAGCTCCTAGCTGACCTCCCCGAGCGTCGTGGACTCCGATCCGACCTCCTTCCTGTGCGCCCCGCTGACCTCCCCGAGTGCCGTCGTCCACCTCACGAGCTCGCCACGAGCCGCTGAGCCTCCCAAGTGCCTCCGTCAGCCTCCTCCGGCGCCTCAACCCCCTCCACGGTGCCACATTCTTCTCCAATCCAGGCTGACAAATTCTTCCACGCCGCTGCCACTGGATGGGGTAAACACGATTCCTCTCTCCCCATTGTTGTGTTAATTTTCCAAGGATTAATTCTTGATAACTTATAGATGATTAGATGCTTACAGCTCATGGTCACCAAACTGAATTAATTGGATGCTTACTGCTCATGGTCACCAAACTGAATTAATTGGATCCTTACTGTTCATGGAAGAATTTGTCTAAATGGTTTTACTGTTGAATTTTGTGCAATGACGTACAAAGTCCAAATCACAAACTATGCATATTGTTTTGTTTGTGCAAGACCATTTCAAACTAAGGCTGGCTCACCATCTTTTTGTGTAAATTCCTGTGCAATATCTGACTTTTTTTATCACTCTATCCAACATGCGAATGTGGTAAACAAACCGAACCCAGAATGGTGTGTTTGGTTTGTTTACCACATTCACATGTTGGATAGAGTGATAAAAAAGTCACATGTTCCACAGGAATTTACACAAAAAGATGGTGAGCCAGTCTTAGTTTGAAATGGTCTTGCACAAACAAAACAATATGCATAGTCTGTGATTTGGACTTTGTACGTCATTGCACAAAATTCAACAGTAAAACCATTTAGACAAATTCTTCCATGAGCAGTAAGGATCCAATTAATTCAGTTTGGTGACCATGAGCAGTAAGCATCCAATTAATTCAGTTTGGTGACCATGAGCAGTAAGCATCTAATCATCTATAAGTTATCAAGAATTAATCCTTGGAAAATTAACACAACAATGGGGAGAGAGGAATCGTGTTTACACCATCCGGCGGCGGCGGCGGAAGAATTTGTCACCGATTGAGAAGAATGTGGCACCGTGGAGGGGCCGAGGCGCGGAGGAGGCGACAGAGGCACTTGGGGAGGTCGGCAGCGGCGCTCGTGGCAGAGCTCAGGGAGGTGGACGACGGCACTTGGGGAGGTCAGCGGGGCGCACAGGAAGGAGGTCGGATCGGAGTCCACGACGCTCGGGGAAGTCAGCGTAGGAGCTCGGGGAGGCCGGGACAGAGGACTCGGAGAGGACGGCTTCTCGGCGGCGCTCGATGGGGAAGCTCTCTATTCACCTAACCCTAACATGCAGGCGCTGTACGGGAAGGAGCAACGGGAGGAGAGACTGAGTTGGAAAGAGGAGCCCGTGCTTGAAGGGTTCTGCAAACGGCACGCGATCGGAGTGATCTGCACGAGTGGATCGTGGCCGCCCGACGCAAATCCGACGGTCCTGCGTGTTGTTTGCATTTTAGCACTGAAATGAGCATTAGCACTAGATGAAGCCTATTGACTACATCCAGGTGTAGTTACATCTATAGTATCTACCGTACATCTATCTCGGAATACCACTAGATCACTTGGGTTATTGGGTTGACCTATAACGCCCGGAGTTCAAAACAGACCCGTAATGGCAGAAACCCGTCGTAAACACAGCCGTGCAAAAAAGATACCTGTGCAGTACCGGCTGCCATAAGTAGTGCCGTAAATCTCATTGCGTGATGGTAGGAGTATGCATTGTGTTGCATGGAAACCATTCCATGTCCGACATTTGAAATACTCAATCGGTTTATGCATACTCCCCATCATGAGAAC
Source organism: Dendrocalamus sinicus (assembly GCA_036346575.1). NCBI lineage: Eukaryota > Viridiplantae > Streptophyta > Magnoliopsida > Poales > Poaceae > Dendrocalamus > Dendrocalamus sinicus. The sequence continues at coordinate 21,851,583 of CM070646.1, read as the reverse complement.
TTAATGAATGAAACTGGCATTGTTATTTGTATGTGGCCTGAATCTGAATAGCATCAAACTGAATCGAAATAAATACGTACGAAACAAATGGCCTAAAACTAAATGGCTTGAAATTGAATGGAGGTATGTATATACGAAACAAAATATTTTGAAACCAAATGGTAGTATGCACGTATGAAAACAAAGGGAGAAATGGTTTCATCCTAGTACTACTGATATCAGAAAGATTTGTAAAAAATGATGTGAACACAATCCGGATACTACTACATGGTAGGAGTAGTTGTGTTTTGTACAATGGTCACCAGGTGATGTATGCCATTTGAAATACTCAATCGCATTATACATACTACCCATCGTGAGAACTGTTTGGAATGAAACTGCCTATGGTTTTTGTAACTTGCCTGAGACGGAATGGCTTCAAACTGAGTGTAAGTATGTACGTACGAAACCAAATGGCTGGAAACCCACGTCGAAACACATGGAAAATTTGCACATGCGTTGCCTGATCCAAGGAGGGTTGTTCATGTTGAACTTTTCAAGACATAGACCATTCACCAAAATAATCAAAAGGTGAAATCACCACCAGGATCATTATGGTCAGAAGGGCTGGAACCTGAAATCAAAGGATTTTGCTACCAGCAGTCATTAATTTCTGCACAAACTTGCCTAATATAACTTTCTGTAAGAATGATAAGTCTCCAGAACCAGTATAATGACAAAGTAGCCAGACATAAAGACAGCATACCACAAACATGGCAAACATAGCTGCTAGAAAAAAGACAACGCATTTTTCCATCATGTTGCTTGTTCTGACTACTTCAGCATAGTGTCTGGCAATTGTATGAAGCAATGTATTTGCATGCAATGATAACTTAAATTTCTCAACTGAAAACTATTTGCAACTCTCCATTATTTGGTGAGAGAACCGAGAAGTTCTAAACTCTAACCTTTAACCCACGCTTCATCAACTGCCAATCATGAGCGGTAAGGTCAACAAATGATGGTTTTGCAAACCACATAATGATTGAATAACAAGGAGCCTAGTTAAACTACTGCAAACCAAGGGAACACAGTGAACATGATACTCCAAGGCTGTCCCAGTGCTTGCTTGTGGGTTCTGCAAAAGTGATGCATATAGACAGCTTGAGCAGAAGAAAGGGTAGAAATCACTTGAGTCAGATATGCTAGGTTTTTTTTTGAGTCGGTCACTGGCTAGTGCTCTTTCAGAAGACTATTCAAATATAAGCCTTGTTAAGCACAATACTAATTGTTAGTCGCTGGTCATTTCTAATTATAAGGGTCCCTTTATGATGTTCCTGAGCAAGGCCCATTAGCTACTGTATCATTCTAATCCTAGAATATTTGACGAATCAATGATCTATGGACCCTAAAGGTGCTTACAGCTATGACACTCGATATGTAATTCACAATCTAACCTCCACTATTTTAGCATATTGTAGATTGGATCAGATAAATTAGCACAAGTTGTTCTCTGTATTAGTAGGATGAAGATTGAAGCTGAATACAAGTATGCTCAGACCCATTCAGTCATAATGTCGAATTTTATTCCTATCTATATCCTGTAGTAACTCAAAGGTATTTGCCTTCACAATATAGTCAACATCGAGGATATGATGAAATAGATGAGATTCACTCCATTATACATTATGATCATTGTGCAGAGAATCTGGGTCAATCAATCATTTCATCAAACTAAGAATGCTCACTGTTCTCTTATGATCTCCAAGTCAGGACTTCGGGATAAAGCATGCTTACATTTCTAGTTTAAATAACATTATGTTATGATATTCTAGAACTAAACTGCAAAAATAGAGGATAGTCACTTTATGTCTGACTGATTCTAATAGGAGAATATGTTTCTTTATTTTTTTTCTTTCATCTGGAACAAGCAAGGCAAGTTCTATAGCTAAGGGGGTCAATAGAATTTTCCAGTTAGTATGGTAATTTTGAAACCAAAACTTCTATAGAGTTTCAAGTTAATAGCTAAAACCTGATGCTTTTGGGCACCATGGCACCAGTAAGCAGAACTCCCATTTTCACAATACGGTCATACTTCTTGGCTCCTGCACATTGTTCAGTGAAGTCTCAATGGAGATTCATGACTCGAGTTAACTAACACAATTTTACATACAAGAAACTTCGTGCCACAAAATTACGAATTCCTCAAGCTCCCGGTACATTGAAAGTCACAGAATAAGAGAAGCCAATATTTTCTTAGTACAATTAAAAAAAACGGTTCTGAATTCTGATGCCATCAACCAGAATTCCTACACCAAGTATGCTTCTTTCTCATAAAACTGCATGGTCTTACTAGTATGCATAACTATGAATTAACTAACACATTTTTAAAACACACTAAATTGTTTCATGCTTCAAATCCAGAATCAAGCAAGCTCTAAGTACAATGGAAGTCATAAACTTTAAACAAACCCAAACGTAATCCCCGTAAGCATCAAGATTCAACAACAGGTCCAGAACAATAATCCAAAACGGGAGCTGAGAGGGAAACCTCCTCAGCAGCTCAGCTACCATCCTCCTGTCCATGAACTTCTGAAATGTTGACAGTCTGCAACCGTTCTTCCTCCGGAACCAAACACCAATTCGGTGACTGCACTGCCCTGAGCCACTTGAAGTCATCCACATTGGCCCAATTACCAGTCTCCTCCTCCAGCCCAGAATCCTTCATATCCTCTTCAATCCCTTCATATTTCACAGCATGTGGTGCAAATCTCACACCACCGCAATCTTCAATGATCGGCCTGCTCCTCACCCGCAAGTAGAAATCGGTCGCCCTCGCCTCATGAATCCTGATCTGGTGCGCGGCCATTACAAATGTACAGCGCTCAACATCCTCTATGAGCACCGAGCCAAGAACAGCGCCGACGAACACACGGCAGCCTCTTAGCTTATGAACATACAGCGCCCGGCATATGCCCTTGAGATAAACCTCACAGGAAACCAAATCCGCGAGCGTGAAATCCCCATCCTTGTCATTGGAAACTCTCAGATCCTTCACCAAGGTTGCGCCTTTTCTGCCCCGGAACCCCAACCCTGGCAGGATCGCGTCCAAACTTGGCTTTGGCTCCTCCGGAGGCGGCGATGGCAAGTTGGGAGGATCCGGCGGGGGGTTCTTGGTGGCTCTGCCCTTGTTCCTGAAGGAGAAGGACTTCTTGGGTCGGATTTCGGAGGCGGCGAGCCTGTGGGCGGCGCGGAGGTCGGAGATGGCGGCGAGAGCGGAGCGGAGCTCGTAGGGGGGAAGGGAGTGGGAGGCCTCCGCGACGAGGCGGTCGAGGTCGTCGATGGCGGAGGCGGCAGCGGCCAGGGTGGCAGGGGAGTCGTCGGGGGAGGAGCGGCAGGCGGAGAGGGCGGACTCCGTGGCGAGCTTGGTGGCGGCGAAGCAGGAGAGGAAGGCTGAGACGGGGGAGGCCTCGGAAGAGTCTGCGGAGGAGGTGGCAGTGCGCTTGGAGAGGCGCTCGAGCATGGCCAGGTGCTTGCGGTGGCCGGCGGCGGAGGAGGCTTTGGTGTGGTCGGGCTCCGGCTCCATTTCGGCGACAGCAGTGGCGGCGCCGGATGGCCTCGGGGTCATGTGGACTTGGATCCACTGTTAACGCAGGCCGTGGCAGTAGGGATGAAAACGGATCGGATACGAGCGGAGCAGGCGGCCGGCGGAGGCGGGCGGAGGAGGCGGAGGCGGAGGCAGGCGGAGGCGGGCGGATCCGACGGAGGAGGGCGGAGCAGGCGGAGCCGCGGAGGCGGAGGCGGGCGGAGCAGGCGGCCGGCGGAGGAGGCGGAGGCAGGCGGATCCGGCGGAGGCGGGCGGAGCAGGCGGAGGCGGGCGGATCCGGCGGAGGCGGAGCAGGCGGAGGCGGAGGCGGGCGGATCCGGCGGAGGCGGAGGCGGGCGGAGCAGCGGAGGCGGGCGGAGAACTGGAGACTGGAGAGTGGAGAACTGGAGATGGGGGCTCTGCGGCGGCCGGCGCCCAGGGCATGAGGGCAAAACCTAAAGCCTAAAGGCTAAACCGGCGCCCGACGGTTGGATCGCATGGGGTGGGTGAGATGGACGGCTGGATCGGCATGAGTCGGATATCCGGTTTCGTATTATCCGAATTATCTGCATCCGTATTCGCCGGATACTAGGCTTACTGTATTCGTATCCGTATCTGATAAAAAAAATCCGTATCCGATCCGGGAACTATCCGAAAAAAATCTGATCCGACAGAATCTGTATCCGTCCGAATCCGGCGGAAAATATCCGATCCATTTTCACCCCTACGTGGCACTGCTCTAGGTCCAGACAGCTCATAAAAAGTGGGCACTACCCTTTACAAATTGCACTGAGAACATCAGGTACTGCCTCATGCGTCACAAGGTAGGAACTTTGGGCTCAAGTGGCTTGTATTGGGCTGTCCATGGTGGCATGGTTTGGGCAGTGATGGTGCTCATTGCTAGCGACATAGGGGCTAGGGGCGGTTAAGCCAAGGCCAGGGTTAAGTTCGTGGGGCTTTGGTGGTCTGGAGGCTTTTGGTGAATTAGGAATTAGGGTTCACCATGGATTTCACAACAACGACGGTGTTGTGAGGCTAGAGCTGGGGAGGGAATGGCATGGACGGGCAATTGGGTGCTAAAGGAAGCTCAGAGAAGGTTAACATGGCTTTATAGGGCTTAGGAGGTGGTGGGAGTAGTGGTTCGCCCACAGGCGCGTGGTTGGCGAAGTTGGTAGACGGGAGACTTCAGCAGCGGCTGTGGCATGTGGCCATGGGTGAAGTGACAAGCATTGATGGTGCATCGATGAGATGGCAGCATCATGTCCAGGCATTGATGCTTGCAGCAACGGTGAGATGTTTCTCTAGCAACGACAACGAACAAAGTAAGGCTAGGTGGCAGTGGGGAACAGGGATGAAGGCAGAAGAAGAAGAAATGGTGAAAAGGCTTGGGGAAGGCAGAAAGACCAAAAAGGGAAGGTGGAATTGGCTTGGGAATAACGAATTGGGAAAGGAATTCAATTCAACTAAAATTCATGAAAATTCATTTTGTTGAAAATGTCATGTTGTTACAAACTACCCCCTTAAAAAGAATCTCGTCCATAAGATTCACCCAAGCTAGAGAATGGATTAAAATTAAAACTTGTTACAGTCCTGATTCCTTTTCTTAAGTCTTGTTCTTTGTTCAGGGTGAAATTCATGAAGTAACTGTCATCAACTGGTAATTCTGTAGGTCATATATACAATGTGTCTTGCTATTTTTCCCTATAAGTTGCTTGATTTGGCTCGCTGAACTTATGTAGGTTCTGGTTTTACACATCAATGTTTTCCTTTTTGAATTCCTCTATTACTTCTTAGACGTTCTTGGTTTATTCTATATTTGTGCTTCCTTTACTCTAGTTAACCTCTATCTAGGTTAAGTTGTTTTTAGAATTCTTGCATTGTACATAGTTGTTTAAATTTCCATATTCTTTATACCCATTTACTTTTCTTGTAGCTCGAAGTTGAAAATTGAATCCATTGTGATCCAAACTACATTATGGGTGTTCAAGCCCAGAATTTAAATTACATTCAAAAGATCCAAAAAAATTCCACATGAACGCTTGAGTGCGGTCATAACTCTAACACGATAGATGATGTATCCTTCATTCTTCTGTTGTTTGTTCTGATAAAAATAAGTAAGATTGAGTATACTAGGTACTTGGCAAGCCATATGGTAAGGCTATGTAACTAATCACGATTAGACATAAAAACTGAGTATGAACCATCGTGGCAAAGCTACGATAGATCGTAAGAAACTGATCACGATTAGACATAGAAAAAGCCAAGTAAAACGGGAAAAATCATCGATGAAAATTACATAGAATTTATGTCCGTCTTTGGAGATAATAGGCGCAAGTCCCCATACATCTGAATAAACTAAATCAAAAGGACGACAAGACAAGGATTCACTAGAATGATAATAAAGTTGTAGCTGTTTGCTTAACTTACAACCTTGACAAAACATCGACGTGTCAACAATAACATGTCCAAGAACACCCTGACGAACTAATGAAGAAAGACGGGACCCAGATAGGTGACCTAAACGGTGATGCCACTGCGCAAATGCTCCAAAGGTGGTAGCAGCAGTGGCGGTGGAAGTAGACGTGGTAGGAGCAACTGAAGTGGACAGAAGATGGAGGTGGTCGAGAATGTAGGGACCTTAACGATCCCTATGGCGTCGGCCAGTCCCAAGTACCGTTTCTGTCTGTCGATCCTGGATGAAACAGGTGTGAAGAGTCAACCAACCCTACAACCAAGATCAGTGAGCTGTCCCACCGAAATGAGCTACATGGTAAGCTGGGTAGCATGGGAAACAGCTGGAACAGAAAAGTCAGTAGACAAAAGAGTGCCCTAACAGCTAACAGACAAGGAAGTACCGTCAGCTGTTTGAACAAAGATAGGAAAAGCAGGAGATCCTACTGAAGTGAGAGATGTGGAGTCTGATGTCATGTGGAAAGAGGCACCGGAATCCAGAACTCAAGAGGTACCTGGAGGAGACATCTAAGCTAGATTGACAGAACCTGCTGAGCTGTGAGAGAGCTGCTAAACATAAACACCTAGCTGAGCAGAAGCTGATAAACTGGTATGTCCTCCTGTGAAGGAATGGCCTTCCTGCCCCCCTTTCGTCGCCCACCCCCACACGCTTTGTTTCGCTTTTTCCGCACCACACAACTCTGGTAATCATGCCCGAAGTCCTTCCAGTAGTTGCACTGAACTCTAGTTGGTGCGCAAACAGGAACGGAGACGGGCACCTAGGGAGAGGCCGTAGTCGAAGATGGGGCAACAAGCACAGTCGGAACGGACTATTCTGCTAACCCCAGACGAAGCACATCAGCTCGAAGCGTTGAAAGGGCCTCGGTGACCGTTAGGCACGGTGAGCGGCTCAACAATTGAGCCCTGACAGGCTCAAACTCTGGGCGAAAATAGCAGCAGCAGCAGCCTCTACCACCTTCTTGGTGGCCTCATCTTCTGTAGGAGGTGCAGAAGTGGACTGCCTGGGAGGAGGCTGAACCGGTGGTGGCAGAGAAGGGCGTGCACCGGTGACATGTTCCTAGAGGTAGAGACCATTGAGCGTGATCTCCATGAGAGAAGACCATAACCTGTAGTTCGCCCCATGGAACCTTGTTCCCAAGAATGGGATCGCAGCTAATGGAACGGAAGTCACTGTTAGGCGGCGCTGGACGACGCAACGGTTAGATCGACGTTGATTTTTTTTTCTTTTTTTGCTCCTTTTTTGCTAATATAACTCAGATCAGCTCTGATCATTCAGATCAGACCCAATCGGTCAGGTCACCGGGCGGCGGGAGGCCAGGGCAGGCGTCGAGCTACAGTCGAGCGCTGGTCGGGCTGGCGGTGGGCGTCGGTGGGTAGCAACTGGCGGTGGGCGTCTGCGGGCAGGTGTTAGGCAGTCGGTGGGCAACGAGCCAGCTGGCGCAAGACGGCAGCACTGGCTGCTTTGGGCAGTGGTCGTGCGAACACCGAGCTGCTATTGGATGGATGTTGACCAGCTGTCAGAGAAGATGGCGGGCGGTGACACCGAGCGGCCGGTGCATGGATGTTGACCGGCGGTCAGAGAAGACGGCGGGTGGCGACCACCTATCGATGGCGACAATAGGCGACATCTGGTGGTCAAGTGATCGCCGTTGCTGCTGCGGCTTGGGCGGCGGCGGCCTGGATGATGGCAGCGGTGGCAACGACGAGATTGCGGCAGATGGGAAGCTATGTTAGACCTAGCTCTGATACCATGTTATGAATATTGTGTGTATATTCATGAGGCCCAAATGGTAATATATATAAGGAGTACAAAGAGGATGTACAGAGGAATATGCCATATACAAGTAAGGAAACCAAGACATATAAGGAAACAAATAACAATACTATTCTATCCTTAATAATTTTAAGCTTGCTTCCACTAAATTGTTCAATTACTGCGCTGCATGGTTCCTCCCTTTCTTGATATTTAAATTCTTTTCTAGGTTGACACGCCTTATGTGTATCTACCATGCACTTGTGACAGGATTGTTCGTTCATATCTCCTACATTACGGCTACCAAGATACATTAAATTCTTTTGATATGGCAAGTGAAACTGATCCTCCAGCCAATCATCAAAATGGTTATGGGAAACCTCCAGAAATGTATGGTCTTAGCCTCAGAAAATTGTTGCGTCAGGTGAGCTGAGAAACATAAATGCAACTGAATTGTTTGGTAGTTTTGTTTGCTATCCATTTTCTGTTCTTTTAGTAAGCAGCTCTGGGAGTCAGTTGTTACGACTTTACAAAAGTTATTCACAAGTACACATGTTCACTCTCATGCCAGGCCTTCAATGTATTACTTGAATAGCTAAACACCAGTTCCTAGTCAGGTGGATGAAGCCTTTGTGCCAAGTATCCAATGTGCACCTTATTGTGGTTATTGCCTATGTGTGTTTGTGAGTGGGGTAAACTGACTTTTGTTTACTAACTCAATACCAGTCAATTATGTTTTGAAAGTTGTACATTTTTACACTTCATTGACTTTTTAAGTATTATGATTGCAAGCTCCATGAGCACTGACATTTAGTTGAAAGAAAAACAATGATTGGTCACTGATCTCAGCTGTTATTTAAATTGCCTTGCAAGCTTGATCTCTTCCATATATTTGGCTGTACATTTCCAATAAGTTGTAGTTATTACACTTGTCCACCTTATTCCACTGTCCTTACAGATGCCACACAATTGAAAATATAGCCCCTTTTGTTTTTTGTTTCTGGTGTGGCTTCTGCCTTCTGAAAACAGTTTATTTGATTTCATGAAGTTTATCATGAGTGGAGATATTGATTCTGCATTCAAAAGACTCGGGGAGTGGTATCCACAGGTCATAAGGGTATATACTCTGCTGCCTTGTAGTTGATTTAATTTATATCCTCCATGTCATTACCACAAATTGCTAATGTGACTGAGATTATATTTGTGCACTAACTCAACTAATATTGTGGACTTGCATATGCAATCACTTTCTTTTGGCACAGCATTGTCAGTTGCCATAATCTGTTTCCCAGAAAAAAGTTAGTAAGGAAATCTTTTTTTTTTTTTTGTTTTTTGCAGGATGAAACATCAGTTATTTGCTTCTTACTCCATTCTCAAAGATTCATTGAATACATCAGGGTAATTATCTAAATTCAATTGCTGTGCTTCATGGTTCGTGCGAGCTATATTGTTGGATAAATTGTATTAAGATTTTCACTTCACTGTTTGTTAGCTGACACTTTATATTGCAGCTTTTGTACAGTCTTTTGTATTATTAAAGTATATTTTCTCAGCAGGGTCCTCCCTTACTGTTTAAAAAAGGAAAAGAAAAAAAAGAAATAGGGAACATTACCGTGTATAGGCATATGCATTAACTTTTTTTGTTACAGATGGCGCTGAGCATTTGGACAATATTGCATTACATCTTGTTTCATATTTATAAACTCAAATTCTCATGCATTAGGCTGAACAACTGGAGGATGCTGTAAAATATGCTCGTGCTAACCTGGCCAACTTCTTGACGCACAAAGCTTTTGAGGGGTTGCTGAAGGTAATGCCAGATGGGTCATTCTTCTGTTGTCTACAATGCTCATTACAATAGCAAAGCGCTTTAGTTTTTATTGTTTGAAATCTTCACATCCCGGTAGACTTGCGATTTCAATGAGTTAAGTACTTTGTGTCATGAGCTAAACGGTGACTAATGTGCTGTCTTCAGGAGAGTGTGGCCCTGCTTGCATATGAGAAGCCTGCAGAATCATGCATTGGATATCTTCTGGACACTCCACAGTGTGAATTTGTAGCGGATGCAGTGAATGCTGCTGTCCTGTCGACGAACCCCAACATGAAGGACCCTGAGAGTTGCCTTTACTCGTGTCTTGAGAAGTTACTGAGGCAGCTCACAGTATGCAGCTTCGAGCGACGCGCATTCAACAACGATCAAGGGGACGCATTTTTTACTTCATAAAGAAGTACAGACCTGTGAAAGTTCCAGGCTTTCCTAGGCATCAAGTAGGCATCCGAGTAGTGAACTCAAGAGATGAGACTCGCGGCTCTCTTGGAAGGAAAGAAGGATCACCTCGCAGTGGTGGACCATGGCATGAGCAAATAAATCCTTCCCTCCAAAGGTCTGCAGCATTCCCCAGCCCTCCACAAGGTGAACGCCAAACTGCGCTGTGGACTGTAGCTGGGACATTTGGTGGAGCTCCTTCCCTGTAATCAGAGAACTTACATTCACATATGGCCTTAACATCTGAGTTTCCGTAAACTTTGTTGGTTGGATACAGGGATAGAAATCTGGGTAATGATGCAAAATCCAGCCAGAGGATGGTAACGGTGATCGACCGGTTACCGGAAAACCCTAATGAATTTATGTTTTAAATTTTGAATTTAGGCGGTTTGAATACCGGTTACCGAAAAAACCGGAAAAACCATTTAAAAAACAAAAAAAATGCTAAACATCAGGAAAAGCCAGAGAAAATTTAGCATAAAATGCTAGGACTACAATATTTATGTATATTTAGTTCATACAATAAGTAATTTAGCACAAAAAGGTCTAAACTAACGTAGTAAGTGTATTTGTAACTATTAGGATTTTGGCTGATTTTTTCTCTCCTAGTATCCGTTGGGGGGTTTTCTATCCCTGCTTAGATATATACCGTTAGACATTTGTGCATGTTAAGATAAAAACTTCAACGGTAACCGCCGGTTTTTCTTATCCTTGGATACACGGTGTTAGACATTGTGAATGTCAAGATAAAAACTTCAATAAAACGTGTAAATGAAATCAGAGGCATCGTCGACAAGCCAATGGTCAATAGTTATAGCTGCCGTGGTCGATGGTCGGTAGTCAGAGCTGTTGTGGTCGATGATCGGTAGTCAGAGTTGCCGTGGTCGATGATCGGTAGTCGTTGCTGTTGTGGTCGATAGTCGGTAGACCATGGTCGATGGTCGGTAGTCGGAGCTCCCGTGGTCGATGGTCGGTAGTCGGAGCTGACGTGGTCGATGGTCGGTAGTCGGAGCTGCCGTGGTCGATAGTCGGTAATCGGAGCTACCGTGGTCGATGGTCGGTAGTCGAAGCTACCGTGGTCGATGGCCGATAGTCGTAGCTACTATAGTCAATAGTCGTGTGCACTGGTTGTGGTCGAAGCCTGGTCGATGCTGTGGTTGAAGCCATGGTCGAAATTACAGTAAGACGGTCGGTGCTCGAAGACTTGCATACTCAGTGAAGCGATCGAAGGGAAGCCATGGTCAAGCAGCCGTGGTGGTAAGGCTAGTAGTCCCAGAAGCTGTGGTTGTTACAACCACGTTGTGCGTGGTCGGTTACGACTATGTTGTGTGGTTGTTGTAACGACCAACGTCGTAGTCGCTGGCGCCGTGGTCGAAGCTCCAGTGCAGTGGTCAAAGACAAGCCGAGGATTGTAACAGCCCAGCTGTTTATTTCAATTTTTTGAGAGAAAAATTATTATTAAATTAAATTAATTTGGTTTAAAATAAAAATAAGTATTTTGTTGCCTAAGTTTTATTTTTGCCTTGCCCCTGATTTTCTGCTTTTAAAAAGGCTGGAATTGAAAAGTAATTTAGGTAAAAACATAAAAATATTATTAAATAAAATGATATTTTGATTTTCTGTAAAAATCCTAATTCAAATTAATTATTTGGGTTTATTTGGTTTTTTGTGTTTTTCTGGATTTTAAAATCTATTTTGAAAGTAAAAAGTGTTTTTAGTATGAAAATATAATACCAACTTTAGTTGAAAATAATTTTAGTAAGTCCAAAACATCTTCAAGAAATTCTGTGAATTTTCTTGAATTTATTTCGTATTTTTCTGAGCCTTTTTTTATTTTCCTCGGGTTTTCTGAAAATCTCAAAAATGAAAATGAAAATTTAAATCCTCCCCTCCCTCGAGCGACATGTGGACGTACTTCAGTTAAGAAGTAGATCAAAGTGACAAGGGACTTTGTTTCTAGGAGGTGGTTTACCACAGAGAGACACACACTGAATGCCCTCTATATATAGAGAAAGCAAATAAATAAAGATTGAAATCCAATCCACACATCCAAATTTGCATTGGGGGAGAATAAAATATGCAACAATCGACCAACCTAAGCGCACATACCTCAAAAGATTATGCTTTGGTAGCTTAGGGAAGAACCATAATCAGTGAGAAAATATGCTCAAGCATGCGTAGGCCTACTTGCCTATGGCCCTAGCCTGTGCTCCCCCTCCTAGATCGAGCATACATGTAGAGGAGTAGACCTGCTGGCTACTACTTGGTTAGATTTCGTGGCCTCCCCATTGATTTTGTGGCTTCCTAGTGGATTGGGAAGGAGTAAGGGGGGAGAGGGAGGGGAGAGTAGAGGATAGAGGAAAGTAAGGGGATGGCTAAATGGCGCCTCCTAAATCCATCGACCGTCGTTGCTCGGGCTCTTGCCACCGCATCGCCCTCGCTCTTGTCACTGCCCGTGCTCTCATCATTGAGCACCGCCTCCCAGATCCAATGGCCGTTGTCTACGAGCGCCCACCTCTCGAATCACTGGCCACCACCGATCGCTACCTTCCAGATCCATCGGCTGCTGTCACCGAGCACGCCTCTCGGATCCACTGGCCGCCATCGCTGAGCACTCTTCTCGTGGATCCACTGGCCACTGTCATTGAGTGTCTCACTGCCTCACGGTTCCCACCTATCTGGGCGCTGTCTTGAATTGGAATCGCTTCGCTGCACCGTTCGTGTAGCGAAAAATCTTGGTTGGAGGGGTGAAGGGAGATGGGGTGGCGGCAGTGGGGAAATGCCTGGTGGCTAGCAAGGAGGGAGAGGGGAGATGGGGTGGTGGCGGTGGGGAGATGTCCAGTGGGCAGCGAGGAGGGAGAGGGGAGATGAGGTGATGGGTCAGTGGGGTATGGTGATCTGCGAGGAAGAGAGCGTGGGAGAAAGATCCGGAGAAAATGAGGGAAGAGAATAACCAAAGGTGGAAGTGGAGAGAAAGGGCAGTTAGATAGCGCGAGAGAGGGGACAGACATCATACAGATGGTTAAGATTTCTATGTGCAGATCGAATGACTAAGAAGAGATGAAGAAGAATACACCATAATTATTAACTTATATTTTTAAAGAGTTAAATAGTCATTCTCCCTCCTGGAACCACTAACTTGTGGTAGCAGCGCTGGTTTTCTCAGTGTCCTGTGCCAGCAGGCAACTGCCGCACTACTGGTGCAAGTAGCAGAGAGAAAAAGCAAGACGTCTCCCTCGGTCAAGACAGAAACCAAGGCCATCACACACGAAGTTATAGTTGATGGTCATAGAGCCAAGCTCCAGCAACCAAGAAGCAATAAAAGTCAATAGCTATGCATAGCGATAAAAGCATCACTTTTGTCTCCTACGGTCAGAGCCTTCAGTTAAAAACACAAACTGAACCGTTCAGTGAGCGACAGTGAAAAGCAGCGATTTACTTCAGTCTCTTAGTTTAAGCGGAAAAGCAAAGACCAGTACTCAGCAGTTGTTTACCCTAAAATCGAAGCTAAGGTTCCGTCATTTGATCCGTGACAAAGAGCAAGCCTGAGTTCTTGATTTATTTCCAATATCATACCATGTTCTCCAGAAAGTGTCAACGGTGATGAGTCATCATCCAGTGTGATAGTGTGATGGCGAAAATGAGTTTCACTGTCTCACTGCATTATTTGATGCTCACAACGAGCAATTATACATCCTAAGTAATCAAGATGATGGTGTATATCAGAACTCAAGTAAGTTGAGATGAGTTTGAGACGTTGAAGAGATGTATTCGCCATTAAAACTCAAGTAAATTGAGATGTGTCCAGAGCATTGAGGAGATGTGTTCGTTGTCCAAACTCGAGTATGTAGAATTGAGTTGAGTAAGTCGCAGTTGAGGCCGATTGCTTTAATGAGTTATAATCTTTGCATATAGATGGATCAGTATCAGTTGAGTTAAGTTCCTACATGTAACTATATGTTTAGTTCGCATGTAGAACGCTTCATGTGGTGGTGTAACTGGTAGTTCATATAATGTATTGAGATTAAACTAGGAGTATGTCAAGTCAAGATTAGGAGGGACTGTTGGAAAAAAATCTTGATTTAGAGTTTGAATTGAGTTCGAGATGCGATAGAGTTAGTCTCCGTGTGTTACTCAAATTGAAGTCATAACCAACTTAAAATCCGAGTACGTATATTAGTTGGAGAGTATTAGCCTATATAACGAGGATGCTTGTAACCAATTTTGTAATAGCAAACAACAGAATACAAAAATTCAGAAAATTTGGCTACTCAGTTGCGCCCGGGGCAAATTCTCCCATGTTCTCTCTATTTATTTATGCAATGTGTGTGTTTTCTTCTAAGGCAAAGCCAACACCCCAAAGCGCAATTCGTCTTCTTGGGCACCCCAACTGCGCCCACGGCGAGGCAAGCCGTCGTGGGAGCTAAGGCCTCTATGCATCCCTAGCTCCGGTGGGACCCGTACAGCTGCCGCGGCTCACGAGGTTCTAGAGGGACCTGTTCCGCCACACCGTAACCCGATGTTTGCCCCGAGTTGGAGGGCTTCTTCTATTATGGCCTGATGGATAACCACGGTCCCCTACCTTGGCCCAAATTTGAACCAAAGAAACTGCAAATTGGATAGGTGTAACCTGGTTTAGATAGAGGCACCAAATAAACATGAAAAATTAGCGGGCAACTTTTGCATATTGGGCTTTTTATTTAGCTATCAACATTTATTGTGGTTATTGTCTATTTAATTCAATGTGGAATTATTTATATTATTAATGTAAGTGATAAGAAATAATTTAATGTGGAATTTAATTCGAGAAATTAATACTCGAGGTGCTGAGGACGACTATGTTGGAATATGGTAGACGTATTTATTGTGATCGAGTCTACTGGAATTTAATATGTATATGTATGTTTTAACCCAGGTAACACATGGCGGAATAGATTTGTTTGTTTTGCAGGATCGGTCCTATAGACTGTTGACCTACATGATCAGATTGAAATTGATCTCATAAACAATCTGATTTGGCATATGACTTACACACATGTGCTAAAGACTAATATATTTCAAACTCATTAAACTGACCTGTCAGATTGTGATTGATGATATGGTCCAGAAGTCTCATGGTGTACCAAAAATTACGTGAATCACTTTGTAATACCTATAAATAAAGTCTATAAATAGATATTTTTGTACCGCAGGTATCGTACACGGTGTCGAGTGAAGAGGTGTAAGGGGACGCGGAGGAGTGGCGGCGGGTGCTGATGCACGTTCAGTTTCCAAATGGAGGTGGGTCCTTTCAGTTCGAGTGGTGGAGTGGAGGTGGAGTGAAAATGAGATGGACATCTAAGTTAGGGGTGCATCACAAAATATACCAGCACACAGGTGCTAATTGAAGGAGTTCCGAGATTTTACAGGGAGTTTTGTTGAAAAGTGCCATCAAATGTTCCACCGTCCACGCGCTCGCATCTTGTCCATGTGATGAAGTTTTAGCCGCGTACTTATCAAAAAAAAAAGTTTTAGCCGCGTAAACCCTAATCACCCTCCCTCCGCAGCCTCCTCCGTCGCCGTCGCTCTCTGCTGGCTCCCTACCTGCTCCCTGGGCTGCGGCTCCCCTCCTTGTGCGCCGTTTTCAGGTACCCTTTCTACCCCGTTCCCCCTATCCTCTGTGAGGTTGGTCGGTAGATCGGTGTCGCGCATGTTCTGCATTCGTGGGCGGGTGACCAGCGGAGAGTTGCTCGCCGTGTCTGAATCGCCCAGATTCGAGCGTAGGGTGAATCGGCCGGTTGGCTTGGAGGATTTCGTTACTCTTGTTCCTGTCGGTGTTTGGGATTGGGTCTCTGTAGCGAAGCACCCTGCTCTGCGATTTTGCTGTGAGGTTAGTGTTTCGGTGTGTAGGCAAGGTCTCTGTCCGGTCTGTATGTGCTTCTGAATTGATGGATGGGTGTTTTGTTGTTGTTAGGTTCGTAGGGAAACAAAATTGGTTGTCCTTATCGGTTCATGTAGTTTGTGCAGACAGATTTATATGGATCTATTGTCTCTATTATAAAATTCTTGTTCTTTCAAATGTGAAGGTTTTCTTCCAGCCACGGGATCAAGGTTATTAAGGCGGTAAGGCGAGGCGAGGCCACCCTCCCCCCTCACACCTTTTAAGCGGTAAGGCGTGAGGTGAGGCGACGCCTTACGTATCCTAAGGCGCTAAGGGGTAGCAAATAAAATAAGCATTTTAGTAGCACATATATATCTTGTTGTTATCAATTCTTAAGCCCATATTAATCTCCCATTCTAATTGCTCTTCTCCCGTAGAATAAGAAGTAATAGGTAATAGTTAATTGAGCAGTGAGCACTAAAGCAGAGCAAGCCAGCGAGCAGCACAGAGCGACCAGCGAGCAGCCGACAGCGAAGCGCCGACGCGATTAAGCAAAATAAAAAACTCTGCGCACTCCAGTCTCTCGGTCGCTCCGCCTCCACTCGCTCGGACGCTCCCCCTCCGTCCGGGCAAATGCAGCGGCGGCGGCGGCGTCCTCAGCAGCGTCGGCGACCATCCCCTCCTCTCCCCTCCGTCCCAACCAAGCGGCGCGTCGGCGACCCTTCCTCTCTCCTCCTCCCCCAAGCAGCGGCGGCGTGACCCCGATGGCGCGGCGGCGAGAAACGCGAACAGATCCGCGCCTGCAGCGCGCGCGCTGCTGGCGATGGGAGAGGAGAGGAGGGGAGAGAGGAGAGGAGGAGGAGGAGGAGTACCTTCTTTGGCGGCGGGAGGAGGCGCGCCGCCGCCAAGGTTCCAAGTACTTCGCCCGTTCGCCGCCTAGGGTTTCTCTTCTTTCTCTTCTCTGGTTTAGCCACCGCCCACCGCCTAGGGTTCCCAGGTTCGCTTCTTTATTTGGGCGGCCGTCACCTCCATGCGTATGGCGTCGCGCTTGAGCCTTCCGACGCCATACGCGCCTAATCGTCGCCTCGCGCGCTTGCAATCTTGATCTTGGCGGGCGCCATACATGCGCGAGGGCAAGGCGGTGGCGACGCCTTGCCGCGAGGCGCCTTACGCAAGCGGCGGCAAGCGTCGCCTTAATAAGCTTGCACGGGATTGTAATTAGCCCGTGGGTGGATTTTGAGAGTTAGTGTTTCTCATCTTCTGCCACTGTGTTTGTATTAGTTCGTTTTAGGATCTATTTCCATATGTAGTTTTACAACTAAATATGAGCTTCATTTCTGAAAAATTCCCAACTTTTTTATACTGAAGATGAAGATTAACATGATGAGATGGATGCAGCTTATTAAGTTTCATGCACCAGCCAGTTCACCCAAAATCTTAAGCTGATGAGGAAAGATAGACAATTCACTTATACTTCAACACCCCCCTCACGTGTAGACTCCCTTAGACCTAATACGTGGAATAGAAGTGGATTGCAATTAATTTTTTTAATTGCGTCAGCCAGGTCTTGAACTCGAGACCTCTTGGTTCTGATACCATATCGAGTTTCATGCACCAGCTAGTTCACCCAAAAGCTTAAGCTGATAATGAAAGATAGGCAATTCACTTATATACTTCAACACAGCTAACCATGAATTTGTGCATGCGAGTTTGTTTGTGCGTCACTGCATCTTTCAATGTTTTAACGGGTAGCTTGACTTCATGTTTGAAAAAAGGACAGCACGTTTGAGATCTATTTTCTTCTTTAATTATTTAGTTGATTATGGAAATTTTGAAAAAAGGGTAGCACATTTGAGATCTATTTTCTTCTTTAATTATTTAGTTGATTATGGAAATTTGTAGTTCTTTTCATCAGCTTCTGTATGTTGTTTATGTAATTAGCTAATAAGCGTTTTTTTGGTATAACTGCTGCATGGTTCATGGAGTCCTGTAATCAATATGGACTTATAGACCATATAATGTTGTATTTAGTTTGGCAGGCAGCTTGTGGGGGTAAATTTTGTTACATATTTTATGGAGTTGGAGATTTTTGAGTTTTGTTTGATCTGTTCAGCATTACTTTGATCGAGGATGGCTTGGATTTACGCAAATTCCATGTAGTTTTCTGCAAAATTTTAAAAGATTGCTGTTAACCTAGAGTTTGTCTTGGTCCAAAAGGTATTTTGCTGTTTAAATCTAACCTTAGCTCCTTCTATTGGTTGGAGTGAGTATCTGATTGTATAACCAGATTCATTCACTTTAGTTATGTTTAATTGGATAATAGGAACATCTCGGCTGTGTTAGAAATGGTATAAAATAGAGTTCTTTCTTTGTTACAATTCGATTCATTAGTAGAGATTTTCACTGCATTTGTTTTGTAATTTAGTTATATCACTCGTTATTTAGCAATGACATTTACGGTTTCTGACAGTTTTTGTTGCAACTAAAATCCATTAACTTTATATTCCCGGTTTGAGCTATTTGATTTCTTTAATTCATATACACTTTAGGTTGTTGTAAACATTTCTATTTCTGGGGATAGTTTAAGACTTTATGTTCAAGTGTGATTAGTGCTTTCTTGATCATATTATTTTATAATATAGATCTTACTGGAGATTGAAATTCAGAGTCGTTAATGGCATGCTATACGGTACTTGTTTGGCTTGCTTCTGTTATGTTGTCCATTAATATACTAGTTGGCAAGCTAATCAAGTTTGAGGATTTGCATGTATGTTTTTCATTTTGATGTTTCAGACATGGATTTCTTGTTTGATCTTGCAGAACTATGTGCAGTTATGGATATACAATATGTATATGATATATGGCTGTTCATTAGTTTTTAATATTTTGATTGAACTTATTTTTCATAATGCTTGGTTCTGAATTTTAGATTGCCTTTAGGTAAATATTTAAGTGTAAATGGTAAATTTTGTTTGATTCCCCCTCCATCTTTTGACGATGTATGCTTATTATTCTGGAATTCTAGTTTCCTTACATAATAACTTCATCATTGGCTTCCTTTTCATGAGTTTGTTAGTCATGTTTGGAACTAGAATCAAACTTCAAAGCTGATTGTACCATTGTATCTTGTTCGAAAATAAATGTTTTTGTATGTTTCATGAGTTTGTTAGCTCTTCTCATTTACATGGAAGATATATGATAAATTTTCAGTTAAATTAAATTAAATCAATAGGCTTGTCCTTTGAAACCTTTTTCTGTTTATTGATCAGGAAAATGTCATCATCAAATCCTGATGGAGGCAGGAGTTATGCCCGGAGAGACCTTTTGCTCAAGATTCAGTCAGATGTTCAAAAGTGTTGGGAGGAGAACAAGGTTTTTGAGGCGGAGCCTGGCAATAAACCTCCTCGCCCTGGTGAAAAATTCTTTGGCAACTTTCCGTACCCTTACATGAATGGCTTACTACATTTAGGCCATGCCTTCTCATTGTCCAAACTTGAGTTCGGTGCTGCATACCACAGACTTTGTGGCTCAAATGTCCTTTTGCCCTTTGCTTTCCATTGTACTGGAATGCCCATAAAGGCCTCAGCCGATAAGCTTGCCCGGGAGATTCAACAATATGGAAATCCTCCAGTATTTCCTGTAGCAGAGGAGGATTCAAGTTCTGAAATGGCAGATGATAGCCAGGCTGACCAGGTTGCTGTTGTCCCAGATAAATTTAAGAGCAAGAAAGCTAAGGCTGCTGCAAAATCTGGCGTACAGAAGTTCCAGTGGGAGATCATGAGGGGCTTTGGCCTGTCCGATGAACAAATTGCCAAATTTCAGGATCCTTATCACTGGTTAACTTACTTCCCTCTGTTGGCAAAGGAGGACCTCAAGGCTTTTGGCCTGGGTTGTGATTGGAGGCGTTCATTCATAACCACTGACATGAACCCGTTCTATGATGCGTTTGTCCGATGGCAGATGAGAAAGCTGAAGAAACTGGATAAGGTTGTTAAAGATATGAGGTACACAATCTACTCTCCATTGGATGGCCAACCTTGTGCTGACCATGATCGAGCAACTGGTGAAGGTGTGCTGCCACAAGAATATGTTTTGGTTAAAATGGAAGTGATCCCACCTTTTCCTCCTAAGTTGAAGGCCTTGGAAGGAAGGAAAGTTTATTTGGCAGCAGCTACATTGAGACCTGAGACGATGTATGGCCAGACAAATTGTTGGGTATTGCCTGATGGAAACTATGGGGCTTTTGAGATCAATGACACTGATGTCTTCATTATGGTAGCAAGGGCTGCTCTTAATCTTGCATATCAACATCTATGTAGGGTCCCAGAAAAGCCAACCTGCTTAGCTGAGCTGTCTGGCAATGATCTGATTGGTTTGCCATTAAAATCTCCTCTCACCTTTAATGAAATCATATATGCGCTTCCCATGCTCACTATCTTAGCAGATAAAGGCACTGGTATTGTTACTAGTGTTCCAAGTGATTCACCAGATGATTTCATGGCACTGCAAGATTTAGTCACAAAGCCGGCTTTGAGAGCGAAGTTTGGAGTCAAAGATGAGTGGGTTCTTCCCTTTAAGATTATACCAATAATCAACATTCCTGATTTTGGAGATAAGTCGGCTGAGAAGGTGTGCCGTGATCTTAAGATTAAGAGCCAGAATGACAAGGAGAAGCTTGCTGAAGCAAAAAGGATGACATATCTGAAAGGATTTACTGATGGAACAATGATTGTTGGGGAGTTCAATGGCAGAAAGGTTCAAGAAGCAAAGCCACTGATAAAGAGCAAGCTGTTGGAAGAAGGAACTGCAGTGTTGTACAGCGAGCCTGAGAAGAAAGTTATGTCACGATCTGGTGATGAGTGTGTTGTTGCTCTCACAGATCAGTGGTACATAACTTATGGTGAGGGTGAATGGAAGCAGAAGGCAGTCCAATGCTTGGAAAATATGAATACATTCTCAGCAGAAACCCGTAATGGTTTCGAGCACACGTTGGGCTGGCTGAACCAATGGGCCTGTTCACGTTCTTTTGGCTTAGGTACTCGTATTCCTTGGGATGAGCAGTTCCTTGTAGAATCTCTTTCTGATTCAACCCTATACATGGCTTATTACACAATTGCACATTTTTTGCAAAATGGCAACATGTATGGAAAGGAAATATCATCTATCAGGCCAGAGCAAATGACAGATGAAGTCTGGGATTATGTGTTCTGTGGTGGCCCAGCACCCAAGAGTGACATCCCTCCTGCCCTCTTGAGCAAAATGAAGCAAGAATTCGAGTATTGGTATCCCTTTGATATTCGGGTATCTGGTAAGGACCTTATCCAGAACCATCTGACATTCAGCATTTACAATCATACAGCACTTCTACCTGAGCACCATTGGCCTCGTGGCTTCCGTTGCAATGGGCATCTTATGCTTAATTCTGAGAAGATGTCCAAGTCCACAGGGAACTTCCGAACTCTTCGGCAGGCCATTGAAGAATTCTCATCTGATGCCACTAGGTTTGCCCTTGCTGATGCTGGAGATGGTATGGATGATGCAAACTTTGTCTTTGAAACTGCAAATGCTGCTATTTTGAGGCTTACAAAAGAACTTGCATGGATGGAAGAGGTTATAGCTGCTGAATCTTCTATGAGAGCTGGGCCTCCCTCTACTTATGCTGACCATGTGTTTGCCAATGAGATAAACATTGCTGTGAAAGAAACTGAGAAGAGCTACAATGCCTTCATGTTCAGAGATGCCCTGAAGTCTGGGTTCTATGACATTCAATTGGCTAGAGATGAGTACAGACTCTCTTGCGGAGCGGCAGGCATGAACCGTGATTTGTTGTGGCGGTTTATGGAAGTCCAGACCAGGCTTATCACCCCCATTTGTCCACACTATGCTGAGCATGTTTGGCGAAAGCTCCTGAGGAAGGAAGGTTTTGCAATAAAAGCTGGGTGGCCAATTGCAGGCACCCCGGATCCTACTCTAAGAATTGCAAACAAATATTTACAGGACTCCATAGTTTTAATGAGGAAGCTGCTTCAGAAGCAAGAATCTGGTTCCAAGAAACCCAAGAAGGGAGCTGCACCTCCTCCATCAGAGGGAAACAAGCTGACTGTTGGTCTGATCTATGTCAATGAGCACTACTATGGGTGGAAAGAGCAGTGTTTGAGGGTGCTCCAGTCCAATTTTGATAGCCAAGCACGTTCCTTTGCCCCTGAGGATGAGATTAACGAAGCATTGAAGAATTGCTTCATCGGACAGGAAGCAAACTTCAAGCAAGTCCAGAAGCAATGCATGCCTTTCATCAAGTTGAAGAAAGATGAAGCAAGGAACGTTGGTCCCCAGGCTTTGAATTTGAGACTTCCTTTTGGTGAATTGGATGTTCTTGAGGAGAATTTGGAGCTGATCAAAAGGCAGTTGGGCCTTGAGCATGTAGAGATCCTGTCGGCATCTGATGAAGCTGCTCGCGCCAAAGCTGGCATCCATGCTTCTGTGCTGAACAAGACCCCGCCTTCTCCAGGTGAGCCGGTGGCAATATTCTTGAGCAAGCTGGAGTTTGAAGCCCAAAACTGAGCTCGAGCTATACACTATTAGCCTGGAGTATGCCATTGTTAACAGGAGTTCGTTGAGATGCACTTTTCTTATTTCTTTGGACATGTTATAGTTACTTTGGCTTGGAGCTGTTACAGCACCCCCATTGTTTTCTGAAAAAACAAATTTTGCTCTTCGCTGTAACAGAGTGGTGCTTAGCACAGGGTATGTTAAACTGATGGTGCTTTTGTGGCATGTTTTATGTCTGTTTTGGTTTCTTCAAAGAATTATATCGAACAACATGTTCCCAATATTAAGGAATAGGTTGATGCGTGAGTTTTACCAGAATTCGAGCTTGGTGCTCTTGTACCAGGTTGTAGGTTGGTTGCGTACGTATTTTTCGTCCTTTTAAGTATTTGTCACCTGTGTCTGTACAATGCAATCAGCTTTTGAGCTCGCTGCCTTCCGACGGTGAGCTTTCTGATTAAATATCCACGTCTATTTGCTCACAGAACGTGCTGGCAGTAGACTATCTAGCAAACAACAAGTTTTTGACTGATATAAATAAAAGTTGCTATAGTCTATATTACAATCGATCTGTATATTTCGTTTTGAAAAGATACTTTGTTTGAAAGTTAATTATTGTAGAAAAACTGAAAAGTAGTTTTTAAAAGCTGAAAAGAAGAGACCCACTTACTCTGTCTAAGCGTGGAGGAATGCAAAGGGTACTAGTAAAGAAAAAAGTTGTCACAGGAAGCAAAGGATAAACTACTGTATAGCATCGTGGTCACTAACCAAGCGTAAGAATTGGTTTCTATGTTTTGTTCATAAATTGTTTGAAGTTTTGAACATAGCAGTTTGTCTCGTCAAAGTTACAAATGAGCTCCTGAATGACCTGACTCCTGAGTATTACTTAGCTTAACTATTAGTTTTGAATGGAAAACTCGGGTAACTGAGCGTGACATAATCCAAATGAAATGGCATGAGTTGTACAGGTCGGTTCTTCACCTGAAGAAACTAACCAAAGGGATAACTAGAACTTCGATTCATGCAAGGGTTCATTTGTTCTTTCAAAAAAAAAGGGAGAATTGTCGCTGGGCCAGGAAAAAGTTAAGAACCGGATGTTCAGGGTTGCGTGTGAGAACTGTATTAGAGCTGGACAGAGGAATATGAATATTCCTAAGTAGTTTCAACTATGCGGAGTTGAGCCATTGCTCAGCTTTATCTATGTTAGCGCAGGAACTTTTTTGGTTAGTATCAATTTGACAAACATTAGAGGTACAATTAATCGAACAATTCTAGTCGCGTGTGGGTGCTTTTGGCAACTTCAAAACCCTTCAAAATGTAACATTTTAGCTCTGTTGTCAATTGGCCAAGGTTACATCAGTAATACAGCCAACACAGACATATTACTCTAGGTAGTATAGATCATGAGCCTTGTACAACCTTTTTTTTAGTTTATGTTATCAACCTACTTTGGTCATGGATGTTTGCTACGTATTGTCAGTTCAAGTTGTGTATCCACTAGCATGCTTCTTTCTTTTTGGTTAGAAGTTCAGTTGATTTTCTACTTTCTAGTAATCAGGGAGTGTTGTTACCGTGAGAAAAGTACTTACCTTCTGTTGCCAACTTGCCATTTTGATCTCAAAAACTAAAGAACTTTCTGTTGTCCTGTTGAGCACAAGTGCTACAACTTATTTTTCCTGTTGCATTTTATGTACAACATAATTTGTGCAAGCAACATTTGGGTTGGTTCAAAAGGTTTGTACTGGCTCTAAGGGAGAGGATTACATGATAAAAATGTCTTAGTGGCCTTAGCAATGGTTGAAGAAATGCCTTCTTCAATATTAGAAATGTTTGTGGAGAAGGAGAGGGAGGAGTAGAAAATGCTTCCATTATCTTTACTTAACAGTTTTCAAATTCCGTGGATGCATTGCATACGTTGTATGCTGCTGCCTCAGCCATACTACTGGATAAGAACTGCATGCGACTCATGTGCACTAATACTTTACTATGTTTAAGTGTTCATAAAAATCTCCTAGATAATGGTCTAGACTAGAGCCTTCCATATATTTACGTCTCCTTTCAAGTGAAACTCCAGTTTTTCCTATTGCATAGTTCTGATACATTCTGTTTAAATCATTTAACATTATGTTGTCCTGACATTGTTTTGCCAAATGTTTCTTGTGTCAGATATGGAGCTGCACTATGAAATCACCGTGTTACAAGCATGAAATAGTCATAGACCGACCCAAAGAATACTGAATATGTTATCATCAGGGGCTCAGCGGAAGACCGAAGATTCTGATGTTGAAGATACAGAGACGTTGCTGCTTCCTGCAGATGAGGGTTCTAACACCTGTTCATTTTTTTTATTTTCTGTTTATTAATCCCTTGTTTTCAAATGCTTGATGTTCTATTGTGAATCTTCAGAAAGAGACAAGCTAGAGGATCCTATATATCGGCTTGAACACCAGGAAGAGGATCCACGGAAGAAGAAAGAAGCTGAGCCTGTTTTAGTTTCGCCTTCAGCGACTTTCTGATAGCCGGCATTCTGATGATTATGATCTTGAACAGAGCTCTGCGTCATCCAATGAACTCCTATTTAATAATTCTTCCACAGTAACTTGTTAAATCGTCAAGATTCTTATCCACTTGTCCTATTTATGTAGAGCCAAAAGAAGAGAGTTGCTGAACAGAAAAAAAAATCAGCGAGAAAGATGGCGCTTGGAGTACGTCTTTTACCACCCTCTGCAGAAGACGACGCTGCAGCAGCTTCTGTGAAGTTTGCATCAAAATTTGAGGAGCAGAAAGGACAAGAGAGCAGCAATCAAAGCCTCCTACATCTTCCCAGGGTTATCAAGCACAGCTTCAAAGAACAAACTGGACCTTGCAGGCGAAATATACAAGCCGAGGCTGCCTCTGCACTGATGGCAGGCAAGGTGAAGCCCCTCATGGCAGAGCGCCTGTTCTGGAAGCTCAAGGACTCGGATGCCGATCATGGCAACACGAGTAGTCACCCCCAAAGACTTCTGACGTCGTAAGAAAGTTGTGCTTGTGCATTTGAAAGCTCAGCTGCTTAGGTACTCTGTAAAACCCATTCATCGTGGTAGTTTCGCTGCTCTATATGAATGTGTGCATGTAACTTCGGCGTGATTTTGGCTGTACGCACTCTGGTTTCCTGCTGGTGCCGGCGGGGTTGTGACATTATGTTCCAAAAAAAAGGGATTTAGTTTTGTTCTGTATATATAATGTGCTTGCATCCTTGGATTGGTCTAAATGAAATGCTTTATGGCAATTGAAGCTGAACAGATTATGAGCTCCCCGGCTAAATTTTTTTGCATACTTGAATTGGCGCAATTCTCTTTTAGCTAAATTGGCGGCAATAAGTTCGGGAGCAATGAAAACATGACAAGCCCCCAACAACTGCAACCGATGGAGACGACACTAGTTCAGCATTGCGATCCGGCTGTGGCCGATACCCTGTACGTGCTTGCTGCCTACGGTGAGCGGTGCATATATCCGCTGTCCCAGGTCTCCCTTGTGCATCACTCCAAGACCTTCGGTGGTGTAACCACACTGTTTGACTTGCATCAATCAAATCTCTCAGAAACACACATCTATCACAGCCGTAATGTGCACCGCTTCTGACGCCCCGTTGGAAATTAACAATGCTCTGAGCGTTTCAACGACTCCAAAACTGCGATTGAGAAGGTGAATCGGTGTGGGTGAATCGATGTGAATGCCTTGAGCGACACTCGTGATTGCGCCAGTGACTTGAACATGGCACCTCACTTTGTGGAGCTCAGATCATAGACCGACCTCAGCTCTTGTCCTTCCTTCCTGTGGCGCTCCTTACTCGCAGCTTCCTTGGTGGCCATGTTTGCCGCTTCTGGCTCTTTCTTGCTTGCTCCTCCCAAAGTCAAAACCGGACGTTGGGTGAAGCCAACAGTTCCTTCAAGAGTGAGAAACAGAAATGACAAGGACAGGCACATGTATGTATGATACCTTAAACGATCATGTTATATTTATGGGTTTTGTTAAACATCATCTGGATATTTTCTTCCTAACTATATCATCTAGATTTAGAACTATATTTATTTATCATTATTAGTATACTTAAATACTAATTCTAAAATACTCCAATACAATTTGGTTGAAAACTTTCGTTAGAGTTCTTTATTTTTATAACATACAATTATCCATATATAAGGCCCCGTTTGGCACAGCTCCACCACCAGCCCCTTGGAGCTGTTTGGAGCTGTTTTGTGCCAAACGGGGTAAAGCAAAATAGCTCCACCCAAGGAGTTCCTTAAAACCTGCTGAGACAAAAGTAGCTCCACCCAAGGAGCTGAAAAAAGTAGCTTCTCCTGGCTCCACTTGTGAAGTCAAAAAAACAGCTTCACTTGTGAAGTGGAGCCGTGCCAAACAGGGCCTAAGAGTAGTAGTCCAGCTAGCGAGTAAAATCCATCTCATCTTCCTTGAAGGCGAGGTTAGCAACACCGGCCATTTACCCCCTCCGTGTCCGGGAAAGCCGGGGTGTTGGAGTCCATCAGGGTTCAAGATCAACACGGCGACGCAAGCGGCGGCATCAAATCAGCCGATGGAATGAAGCAACTCCGGGCCTATTCTTTTCGGTTGCGGTTTATGACTTTTAGCTGAAATTTTTAAATTTTGGCTGTTTACGGTACAGATTACGGAGAGACAGATACTCACTTGCGATTTTAGCTGGTACAGATATTGAGCTTTTAACGTGTAGATTATTTAACTTGTAGACTCCGTTTTTAAAAAATACTTCATTTAAAAGTTAGGTATTATAAAAAAACTAAAAACCGTCAGCTTTTAAGATAAAGAACAGGCACTCCGCCCTCTTAGCGCCAACACCCCACATTTCAACGCACGCACACCACCACCTCCTGTCCGTCTCTTCCCCATAACGAATCTCGCAAGTTTTCTTTACATACAACCTTCCTTCCTTCCTCCTCTCTTTCTGTACTAGAGTCGCATCTTTTTATCACTCATTTCTGTCTTTGGCTAGCTAGCTAGCTAGCTCACTCGCCCCCATCGTCCATGACTAGTAGGGATGCAGCTACTCCTATTGCCTGCCTGACTGCTACTCTCGTCGTCTGCCTGCCTGCACGGTGGCCATGAGACGACCTCATCACGCCGCCGCTGCCGCCGTTGTCGTTATCCTCTTTTGGCTCGCCGTGCTCACCTTCGCGTTCCACGGGTGTAGCCGCCTCGGCTGTGGAAGCTCCGTGAAGCGAAGTTCGGTCTCCCTCCCGAGGAAGATGCTTCTCGCGGTGACGAGCTTCGACGCCTCATCAACCACCGATCATCATCCGCAGCAACGTCGTCACCACCACCACCACCATCAGCATCACCAGCATCATCATCGCCACAACCACCATGATCAATGGAACAGACAGGGAATTCCGCCATCTGCTGGCAAGGGCGAGCAGATCGACCCGCGGTACGGCGTGCAGAAGAGGCTAGTCCCGACAGGCCCAAACCCCTTGCATCATTGAGAGATGAGTCGTCGTATGTGGTGCAGTTCATGGTCCGGGCTTCCATGCCTCCATGGTGAGTGGCGCACATCATCTTGTCGCGTTGATCGAGTCCAGTATTCTTTCATTGTGGATGCAGAGAGCATTGCTATGATCATCACACGTCTACCTAGTAGCGGTGTGTTCTGGTGTTCATGTACGTATGTACCTTGATGATCAGAAGCTGCAAAACAAGCACAAGAGAGAGGAAAACAAAAGATTACTCCCTATAGTACATATAAGTTATGTTCAGGAAACAATGGATATGCTTGGTTTCTTGTTTCTTCTTCTTCTTCTTCAGTTTGTACTTCATTCTTTGTTGTTTGTTCTTTGATTCTCTCGATCCTACATATGATAAAATCTTGGCATGAATAAGATCAATGCACGTGAGATGCAATTACTGTAACCTGCAGTAAACTGTAATTAATCTTCTGCTTGTTTTTGCTTCACTTCTTGGGAAATGCATGCGTCTGCTCGTTAAGTGAGTTGTACGTCGCAAGAACTAGAAGTTAGATAGGCTGTAAAAATCCACGCAAAAGAGTAGCCGTGACGGCACGGCATCGCAGCGCCATATATGGGGTATATGGCACAGATCACCACATACATTACCCTTTCCCCAGGTGTTGATAACCATGATAGCTTTTCCACTAAGAGCAAGGCTAATAATACAACCTTCAGCTGGCTGTATGGACATTTACAGCCTACTTAGGGCACTCCCAATGTAGAAACTATGAGATAGTTTCTATACTTGTCAATTAATGTAGACACTACCTATAGAAACTATACTCCCAATGGATAGTTTCTACAAATAAAATTTTCATCCAATCATCTATCTTCTCTCTCCTATCATCTACCTATCACAGCTCTTTCTATCTTGGTTCCTGTGTAGACATGGTTTCTACATAAGAAACTATTTCCTTATCTCTCCTCCTTAACTCCAATGACACATCAGCATTTTGCTTACTTGGCACCTTATTTAATGCCATAGAAACCATCCATAGTTTCTGCATTGGGAGTGCTCTTATCAGCCTATTCATATAGTAGTTTACAGCCAGCTGAAGGCTGTATGACCCACCCCTTTCTCTCACAAAGTTTCTTGATTCTTGTGCTTCAGCTGGCTGTAAACTTACAACCAACCTCTCTTCTCTCTCCTCCTCTCTCTCCTCCACCTTAGCATACAGCCTACTAACAGCCTCTTATTATACTTGCTCTAAGTGCATGGAGCCAATAGGCGCATAATAAGCCGGTGACTTGGCGGCCATCTGACCTTGAGGGCACATGGTGCAGCAATAACACGCACATGCACTAGTTGCATTCTTTTCAGCTTATAGTTTCTACCGAGTAAACAAACGAGATACCTACTCTATCATCTTTTTAAGGTAATTTATCAGGATAATATTTTCAAAACGATTTATCAGTATTTAGTTTATTCGTACAAACGCTTATTTTAGAGACAAAAATCATCGGCCGTGGTCATAGACCAAAAGCCATATGCGAGAAGTACAGTCCCATAAAAGGGAAGGATTTTGTGGATATAAGTTGGTGATATATAAAAGGAGTACATACACAAATTATGCTATAAAAATGGATTTTGATTAATGTTTTTATAGAATTCACTTTAGAGTATCTTATAAAGAGGTATAACAATGTTATTTAAGCGGTATATAACAAGTGGGGGTACATACTCCCAGGAGTATAGAATCATTTTCTTATATGCATACATACATACATATAAACATACATACAAATACACACATACATACAGATACATATACATACATATATACATACATACATACATACATATACACATCCACATACATATATACATGCATGTATGCATACATACGTACGTATGTATGTCTGTATGTATGTATATGTTGGTTACTTCAGTTGTGCTTCGGATTACATATATACATGTATATACTTGCAGATCTTTGATTTAATCATTCAAGTACAATCTCTGAAAGAGCAGTCCATTATTTGTTTAATTGCATTTGATTATTGTGGTAAGATAGTTGACTCAAAACTAGCAGAATATCTAGAGATCATTATTTTATTCTATGATTAAATATAGATCATCGTGTTGAGAATGTGGGGACCCCGAGCGTGGCTGCGCCCGTAGTCGCCGCATGTGTGTTCTGTACTAGTCCTATGATCAGTAGCTAATACACACATTCGCATCATTGTGATCACATTCGCACACATCGCACATAAATAGCTTACATAAAAAGGATGATATTATATAAATGAGTCATAAAAGAGTACATACACATAAGGCTGACCGGCCAAATGACCAACAGAGTCTCGAACAAAATGCAGCGGAAGACTAATAACAAAAGTATCCAGTGATTTGCCAACATAACCCACTGGCAACCGACTGGAGTCAAACCCTAGAAGGACCCCTCATCAAATTCCTCAGTGCCAGGGCGAAACACGCATCGCTTGGCTCGAAATCTTCATTCTTTGATCAACAACAATTTAAGCAAGATTGAGTACATTGTCTACTTAGCAAGACTTGTAGTGTATCGCTAAATTTTACGTATATGCAATGCTGTCAAAGATGAGGCTCTATATTAAGTTATTTTCAACATAAAGCAGTTTTCATTTAACAATAAGTAGTAATTTGCAACCGAAATTATAAAGATGAGTTGACATGTAATGAGATAACATTTATATAACTTCCATAACAATAGATCAAAACCATTATCTACTTAGCAAGACTTGTAGTGTATCGCAAATTTTACGTATATGCAAGGTTGTCAAAGATGAGGCTCTATATTAAGTTATTTTCAACATAAAGCAGATTTCATTTAACAATAAGTAGTAATTTGCAACCGAAATTGTAAAGAGCGGTTGACATATAATGAGATAACATTTATATAACTTCCATAACAGTAGATCAAAACCATTCGCAGTCCTCCTCGGCTATGAACATCGCATCATTCCCACCCTTGGGCATGACACATGGTTGCGTACATGCCATCCCATATGCTTAGTGAAACAATTTTAAAAACAAAATTATACCCTTTGTAGCTACATCCAAGCTTTGCTCATGACCATGATCACGGCTATTTAAATAGTTTTTAACACTCTGTAGAGGTTGTACAGCTTTACCCACATGAGATAATCAAATACTCTGTCAGACATTACACACTTCCTTGGGTGTGCAACGAAGTGATTATCTTATAGCTTTTAGGTCACTTAGCCCTAATCTTGCACCAGCCTAGTGAATGGACAAAGCCCTCACTTGGGTGCGCCAAGTGAGCCGCATGATAGACCCTCACCTTAGTGGATTATGTCCCTTTGATGAGATATTCACCATTGTATTAGTAAGCTTTGGTTCCAACATCTTAGTGAAGGGAGCCCCTATGAGCCAGACTGTTACGCGGAATTCCCTTACCACTTCTGTGACTACCACAATGCAAGGCTAGACCTAGAAACTTTAATCAGATGTATACCAAAGCTCATATAGCACATGTGGTTGTACGGTGTGACTTAGATATGCAGCAACAACGTTCGATCCTTAATTGATCTAGACGAGAACCTCTCCCTATCTACATGCGAGGTTTTGCATCACATTTAACAGTTTACCATGTAACTCACCCACGTCCAAAACTATGTTTTAATTTTGTTTCATACCAAACTAGTAGATGTTCCTCCTTTGGACCAATATTTTGAAACCATCATACCCACATGTAAACTTTGTTCAAAAGTTTAAACTTAGCAGAAATTAGTGCTTGGCTAAGCATCTAGACCATATATCAATGTAGTATTCCCAATTGATATTATACATTGTCTAAACCATATCCTAGAGGTTACAACAGTGAGGTATCAAGTTTTCAAGGAGGTTCAATGCATACGAGTGGTCGTAACTACCATTACCCACAGTACAGTAGTTTTATTAGAACATACACGCATGCATAATAGATTTTCCAAACAATCTACAATAATTAAAATACTGAGGTCAACATGGTCAAAGGGGTGCTTGCCTTACTCTTGTTGCTTAGAGAATGTTTTAAATGCGTTATCGACATTGTTTGGCGTGGAGTCGTCTAACCGATAAATAAATTTAGATAAAAGCAAATAAGAGACAAATAAACAGAGACAAGACTCAAATATTTTTGTAAATTCGGAAAGATCTTGTTTTTATAAAAATTTAGAAACAAAGATTACTAAATTTGGAGTCCGTATATAAAAGTTATAAGTGTTTGATTTTTGGCTTGGTTTGAGTTATCTCAGCACTTTTTACGACTACCCAAGCTCCTCGGTCGCTACAGTGTTCTTCCAATCTCTAACAAACTTCAGCCACTAGCTACTCAATTCGTCCTACGGCTACTGTAGCTTATGACCGCTGTAACCTATGGCCTTACGAGTACGACTTACAACTACTTCGATATTTCAGAAGTTTCGTTCACTGTGTACTCGAACACTCTGACTTCCAACTATTGACCATGGCTTACTACTATTGACCATGTTTTACAACTATCGACTTATGACTATCGACCAGGCTTACGACTATCGAGCACGACTTACGACTATCGACCACCAACTACTATCTACGACTATGCTGTAGATCATGACT
Source organism: Dendrocalamus sinicus (assembly GCA_036346575.1). NCBI lineage: Eukaryota > Viridiplantae > Streptophyta > Magnoliopsida > Poales > Poaceae > Dendrocalamus > Dendrocalamus sinicus. The sequence goes on along the minus strand of CM070646.1, from coordinate 21,819,017 downwards.
ACCATCAGAGGTTGAAGATTACGACTACTGCAGTTGAAGGTTTTGACTACACAAGTGGTTGAAGATTTCAACAATGCTACCAGATTTTGACTTCGACTGGTATAATTCTGTTCTTGCATTCGACTACCACTGATCCTTTTACGAGTTCGACTACTTTCATTATCTTCTTGATTTCTATCACTTTAGTTCTCTTTTCAACTTCGATTACTCTTTGCATCTTACATACTCTATGAGGGAGGAGGAGCTCACCGAAGACGATGGTGGCTCACGAGAAAGAGCGGGAGGAGCTAGCATTGGAGACCTCATCGATGGTGAAGGGGTCCACGCCGACAACGATGTCCAACAACAAAGAAACTGCAAAAAGAGGTGACATGAGTTTGCATGCATGCATGCAAAAGTATGGGTGAAAGGAATAGAGGTACGGTTCACCGGAGAGAGAAAGGTTTTATGGCGGTGTTCTATCGGAGATGAAGAAGAAGACCTAATTTGAGTGATCCACCGAGTCATCCACTGCATGCAAGGTCAAACAAATGAGTAGGGTGCTTGAAGAGGCAAGCACATTGTGACTTAGGGAGGAGAGAAGCTCACTAGAGAAGCTAGCACATAGTGGGGTGCTCGCTGGAGTCACGCGCGACTTCGGTTTTCTTGACGTTCCAAAGAGTAGAGCGCTCAAGGATCATGTGCAAGAGACTGAGAGGGTGAGCTGAGGAGGAAATGGTATGATCAGACGGGCTTTATAGGCATGGAAAGGCTGAGGCAAAGCATGAATTCTCGCGAGTGCAACGAAATGGCACACTCAGCTTCTTGTCGTGGACTACGAGGTGATGAAGACAACACAGGGAAGAGAACTTTCACATCGGAGCGATGGGTTAGGCAGGAGTGGGCAACAGTAGAGGGGAAACTATGGGCATGGCGTCCAAAACCGGGGGTAGTTCGGCCACAACCATGGTGGAGCTGGCGCATGCGCACATGGTGGACGATGATCTCTACGATTGGGCCCCACAAGGCAGGGAGAGGGAAAGATGTGAGGTGAGCCGAGGGGTCTGAGCATTTTAGTCACTCGCCAGATGCACTCGAAAGATTTGGGAAAATCTTTTCGAATGGTGCGGACGATTATGTAAATTTTCAGAGTTTTATCTTCTCTTGATTTTTCTAGAAAAATCTGAGAATATTTCTCATTCAGTTTAAGTATACTTATTTGATTCGGATTCAATCTAATTTATATCTTATGCACTTTTGATTTTTGAAAATCAAATTTTTCCGAAGATCCAATCGAGTTTCCCCATCTCTCTTTTTCCTCCTCCTTCACCGAGTGATTGCTCTAGGATTTGAGCCAAATCCAAGCGGCGGTGCCAGCGTGTCTTCAGTCTTGGGATGTGACAGTGCTAATTTTGCCAGCTTGGAGGTGGTTTAGTGGTGGTGGTATTCTTACACGATCTTGTTCGATCATGCGTATGCTTGTGTGCTTCGGCAACCTTGGTGCTTATCCAGTGCTAAGGTTAGGTCTTGTACGACATTCTCCTCCCCTCGATCTCACGTCTATGGTGTTAGCCAGTTTAAGTGGGTGGCTTTGTATCTTCGAGAACCATGTCACTGTGCAAACGTCGGTGATAGATTTTCTAGGACAACGTTGATTTCAACGTGCCTAGCCTTACTACCTTTTAGATGGATTCGAGTGCTATCACCTGGTGTGTTACCTTTGGTTCTTGTTGTTATTGTGTATTTGTGAGCCGTTCTAGTGTACTTTAGTATGTGATATTTGAATCACTAGTTTGACTTGCCGAGCATTGTGGTGTGCTTGGGTGGAAATTCATACCTAGGGATGGTGTTGTGCAATTCAAGGAGGATTGCTGTACGTGGAAGAAAGAACGGTGAAGAATCGGGCCAAAACTCTTATCTATCTGTTTTGCTAGTTGGATCTTCTTATCGCAGGCTTTAGTTTTGGCTTTTGGTTTCTAACTTCTAGTTTCTTAATTTTGTCATTTTCTAGCCTTTTGTCTTTTTGGACCTTTTTGCTTTTTTTTCGTATTCCTTTGCATTGTCCGTAATGGGATAATCTGTTTTTTATTTTAAAATTTTTTAAATTTAATTATGCTGAGAAAACTACTAACAACTACAGTGAAAAAGTCTCAAACGGTGAAAAAGCCAAGAGCCGGAAAAAAAAGCTTAAACGAGCACACCAAGTTGAAAAGAATCACAAATGCGGAGAATACCCTCAGAACATACAACCCTTAGACTAGATATTCAAGTCCTGTGATTTCTCTGCTATGCATCCGTCTCAAACGCGTCAGCGCCGATCTAGCTACTGAAACGTTTCCATCTTGGCATCTTGCCCTGCGGTCCTCAGCCGGCAGCGGCCAGCGGTATGCCGAAATAAATTGATATATGATTAAAATTATATTATAATTTGCTAAAATTATACTATAAATGGTGATTTATTTGGTGTAACTAAATTTTTAAAAATTTAAAAATAGAAAAAAAAACATATTAGCTCATCATGGACAATACAAATCAATACAAAAAACAAACAAAAAAGCTCAAAAAAACTAAAAAGTTAGAAAAAGATGAAATTTAGAAAATAGTAAAAACTAAATTAGAAATCAGAAGCTCAAATCGAAAGTGCGTACGGCAATTGAGGACGAATAAGTTGGCGGAAAGAACAAACTAGGCTTTGATTGAGGTCGGTGAGAAGAAAACTATCAGCAGGATGGCTACGGCAAAATAACCTTTTTTCGTGTATTATTATGAACTCCGTAGAGCTAATCCGGGACCTTTGTAACATCATCATCTCTTCTTTATAAAGGCATTTGGCAAGTGCAGGGATCATATTAGTTTACGATCTGAGCCCATTTAGAGCGAATTAATTTAATAGGATTTTTACAGAATAAACGCTTTTTTTTAAAAAATATTTCAATCCAATTGGACCTACCTCGTAATAAATCAGTGTATTCATTTCGACCGTGTTTTATGATTTATAGTTGCGACTGATAGCTTTTAACTCTAACACGAGTGTTTATACAAATAAATTGAATACCAATAAGCTGATAATCTGTTTCAAAAAAGCTGTCTCAATAAACTGTTTTAAAACGATAACGAAGAAATCGTTCTGTTTGTTTGTTTGGAGAAAACCATAAGCCGAAAAAAACTTACCTATAGGTTGTTTATATAGTCTTTTAGTTTCAACTTATGAATAATAATAATTTATAAAAAGAGACACTCATATATAATTTTAATCAATATAAATAAAGTTATTATAATATATCCTACAACCAACAAATATATTTCTCATTAAAAAGGCAGTCAGATTAAAAGCTAGTTCCGTCCAAAAGCCATTGATCCTGTTCTTTTCAGCTTCTTAAAGCTATTTTTTGGTTTTTCTACAGTAACTAACTTTTAAATGGAGTATTTTTTTAAATAAGGTCTACTAATTAATTGTAGTACATATTATACCGACTTCATTTATATCTGTAAAAACCACACATAAATTTTTATTACTTTATAATCTCTTATACGAATAGTCTAAAGTCATAAACTACACATAAAAGCTATAAACCGCGAGCAAAGCAAAGATAACAGGCCCATTTATCTGTCGCTGCCGCACACTTCCCTTCCTCCAAGCAAACCCCTTTCGTTCCCTTCAAAAAAGATCCCCTCTTTCGTTCCACCCGCATCGTCTCCCCGTCTCTTCCCACGCCATCTCCACTCCCGATCCGTCCCCAAACCCGATCCCAACTCGAAACCCTAACCCTAGCCTCCGCGATGTCGGCCGCCGCCACCGCCCCGACCCCTCCTGCGGCCCTCGCGGCGGCGCCCCCGCCGTCCTACCCCGCCACCTCTGCCCCCTCCGCCTCCGCCGCCGCCGAGGACGATGACGACCTCTACGGCCGCCTCAAGTCGCTCCAGCGCCACATGGAGTTTGTGGAAATTCAGGAAGAATACGTCAAGGACGAACAGAAGAACCTGAAGCGCGAGTTGCTGCGTGCGCAGGAGGAGGTGAAGCGGATCCAGTCGGTGCCGCTCGTCATCGGCCAGTTCATGGAGATGGTGGACGGCAATAACGGCATCGTGGGATCTACCACCGGGAGCAACTACTACGTGCGGATCCTGAGCACCATCAACCGCGAGCTGCTCAAGCCTTCGGCGTCCGTCGCCCTTCACCGTCACTCCAACGCCCTCGTCGACGTGCTGCCACCGGAGGCGGACTCCAGCATCTCGCTGCTCGGGTCATCGGAGAAGCCCAACGTCACGTATACTGTGAGTTTCTGCGGCAATTTCCCTGATCCGTATGCACACTAAGTTGGTTTGTTGTGTTATGGATCTGTATATAGATGTGTTCTAGGATGCTTTATTGGCCCCAATCCTAGATGTGTTTAGTAGCTGATCCGTTAGCTTGGAACCCTAGATTTGTCGGTGGTGTTGATTATGGTAGGATTCTCACTAGTCGAGTCATTGTGGAGATAATAATGGGGTCTTAGTCTCTTAGCATAATTGTTGAGTAAACAGTGGAGATTTGGGCCACAAGACTGCTTAAAAGTTGGATGCACCTTTGGGCTTTTGAAACGACCTGGATTTTTGTTAAACTTTAATAAGCAATCAACTTATTAACCATCCATAAACACGTGATTAGACACTGTCTTGTAAAAACAAATCACAGTAAAACCCCACGGGTAACCAAGATTTACAACAGTCCAAGATATACAAATTAATTCACACAGAATCCGTTGACTACACGTAGTTAAATTATAACAACGAAAATACTTAGATTACAAACTCAATAAAATACATGAATAATAAAATACAAGAGAAATATTACATTCTGACCCTACAAAAGAAACAACAAAACAAATAAGAATTAGGGATTAGTAAAATGCTATCAGACACAACCTTTTGTATAGTATCTGTTTTTTTAGCGCACTGAGATGCCAGGGACCATCTGTGGGACGATCAGTACCTATCACTATTTGGGGTTTCATCATCCGGCAAAAGGCCACATAAACCATTTGGCGAAAGCCCAAATAACCAGCCACGAAAGCCCACGTAAATCAGCCAAAGCTCACATTGTATAGCCGAAAGATGCCAAGAGCCACATACAGCTTCAGCTCAACATGAGCTAGCTACAGCAATCCTCACCAGGGGGGCCCTCCACCCCCCAACCAACCAATAGGAACACAACAGCGCATTGCTGCCAGACCCTGGGCCAATAGGAGATCGACAACAGCTAGGAGCAATGGAGAAGAGAGTAGGGAGCAAGGGATATTAATAAGAGGGCCACAGTAACACCTGAAAGAGACAGAGCAAAGTGCTATTTAGAAACCACCAAAGTAGAGAACTTTGAAACTAGAATCTCCTAGGTAAAGCATCCCACCCACTGCCCATACAGGACCAATGGTCCTTATCCACTATTGCCACCATGGTGACCACCTGAAGCCACGAGACCAGCCGACTAGAGGAGGAAGGCCGGGCCTAGGAGGAGTCAAGCCAGCGAAGGAGGAGGAGGTCAGGGAGCTGTGAACACGTGAGGGAGTCTGTCACCAGACCAAGGAAAGGTGATCAACTACCACAAAAGGTGATTCCCTGCTCACCCTTATTCTTTAGAGCATGCACAAACCACGATCTGGCGATGGCATTGTGCACATAGTGATAACCAAGTTAACCACACATCACCAATGGCACAGACCATGCAAACAACATGAAACGAGCATGAATGGAACACAGTTAACAGCCGAAAGCATGAGGAGCTAGTCGATAAGAAAATGGAACTAAATGAACTAACTAGGGCCATGGGACTAAAAGGATAATTTTACATTTGTGAGACTTACTTTCACAAACGGGATTCTTGCTACAGAGACCAGATAAGATGCTGGGATCAGTTTTGAAACTTTGGTTTTGTTAGACAAACAGTTGAACTTAAGATTATCCGACAGTTTGAGTACTCTCACTAGTACAATTCTTTTTAGATCATAAACTTCTGTCACCAACATAGTAGAGGATTTAAAATTACCATAGTAGTGTAGAATTGACTGCATAATATTAGGTCTCGACATGTATATACTGGTTTGTCTTTTTTCGACATTTTGATTTTTTGACTTCAACATGTGTCTTTCCTTGTTTTCATTTGATCTAATTTCGAAAGTGGGCAATCCTTAACTCATTTTCTTTGTTTTATGGTTTTAGAATCACAGAGCTGTTTAACTATCACTAATTAATATTTGAAGTCAACCAAGATTGGGTAGTTAATATCAAATTTTACTGAGACTAAGAGTTGTGCGCATAATGTGTTATAAACTTGGCATGTTGTGGACTATATATCTTTGTTGCTTTCTGTAGTTGATTCTTACAGTAAATAAAATGTAATCTATAACGATTTTCTGTTTTCTGATTATGTTCAGGATATTGGAGGATGTGACATCCAAAAACAAGAAATTCGGGAGGCTGTTGAGTTACCCTTGACACATCATGAGTTGTACAAACAGATTGGTATTGATCCTCCAAGAGGGGTGCTTCTGTATGGTCCTCCAGGTACTGGCAAGACCATGCTTGCAAAAGCTGTGGCGCATCACACTACTGCTGCTTTTATCAGAGTCGTTGGTTCAGAGTTTGTGCAGAAGTATTTGGGTGAGGTAAGTTGGGAATAATTGTAACTTGAATTTATAACCTTGATCTCTCCATTCCATCCTTTTGTTCATACAAATAACAGAACTACTTGTTGCATGATTTAACCTTCAACTGCTTGATATGTAAACAATGTTACTTCTACCTTTTTTTGTTTATGACTAAATACTGAATGCTTCCTGGTAACAGCAGTTAGTGTTTTAGGTCTGCTAAAAAATTCTTCCCATAAAAAATGTGGGTAAAGATAGACGGATTTCTTTGTTCTATGTCTCCTATACGAAAGTTAAAATACTAAGCAGCCTAGTGTATATGCTGAAGTTGCCCAGTTTGTTGAAATTGACTATTTTTTGAACTGAAGCTTTGGTAGCACCAGGAAATAAATACCTACCTATGTGGTGTCTCTGAACATCTTACTGCGCCTTTTCATTTGTATTCTGTTTCTGTGTACAACTATATATCTTGCATGGAAATTGTCTTTTGGTACCGTGCATGACAAGCCAGCTACTGTTTAATCTTTCTTATGCTTTATGCTTTCACTGATGTAGTGATGTTATGCATGAGTCTTGCTTAATGTTTTGGATATGAAGTGGTTGTTCATACATTCTTATGGTGTGCATAAGAATTTGCCATGTGAGGCTTTTCTTTGGTTTGTTCAAGACTTATGAGTTCTATTCTTGATGCATTTTGTTCTTTTATCCCATCTTTAGGGCCCGAGGATGGTTCGAGATGTATTCCGTTTGGCTAAAGAGAATGCCCCGGCTATCATATTCATCGATGAGGTTGATGCCATAGCCACTGCTCGTTTTGATGCTCAGACTGGTGCTGACCGAGAAGTTCAGCGTATTCTTATGGAGCTGCTTAATCAGGTAAGGTTTATAGATACAAGGTCATTGCCATTTTTTGGGAACTTGAGTAGTTTGCCACTTCAAATCTTAGAAAACCATGAAACCCTTAAAGGGGAGCCTGCATTTAGATGGAGAAATCGAAGAAAAAAACTTTTTCGACTCAAATCTTAAATTTGTAAAGCTCAGTTGTTTTCGTTGTAATTTGCAAATTACTTCTATGTTCTTAGAAATTTAGGTGGGCATTTTTAGGTGAGAAAAATGAAAATTGTGAAGTCTGAAAATTACTGTTTTTTTAAAGGCTATCTTCGAGAAATTGTTAAGGGTTCGAGTACTTCTCATTGTGCTTGTTGTATGTAATGCAGATGGATGGATTTGATCAGACAGTGAATGTGAAGGTTATAATGGCGACCAACCGGGCAGATACTCTAGACCCCGCCCTGTTGCGACCAGGTAGATTGGACAGGAAAATTGAGTTCCCTCTGCCTGACCGGAGGCAGAAGAGGCTTGTTTTCCAAGTAAGTTTTTTGTTTTGTCAAAATTGTGCGGTATGCCTTTGCAAGATATTACTGACTAATAGACAGTTCTTCTTTGGTAGAACTTTTGTGGTATCACATATTGCGTAATAATCTGAATGTAGTGGATTATATTAGTGGTCTGGTATTTGATAGTTGTTCTTTCACTTGTAGTCATTATCTGTGGAATCGTAAGCAGCTTCTATACTTTTTAAATGGAGCTTAACCAGACAGATCATCTTGTGGTTGCACAGAATTCTATGTTTTGCATTTGTTGGGGATACACTGACATATATCATCGGTCCATTAGATCACACCAACAACTTACTATTATGTCATAAGTTAGCACTGATAAACATGTTCATCTCACTGATAAACATGTTCATCTTTAATCCTGTCTTCATATCTTACACATGCTACGGAGTGCCTATGATTTGCAAACACGTTTTTATTATATCCTTAAAGTTAAGCTTATGAGTAACTTTTCTTTTATTAACTTTCTGTTTCCAATCCGGCTGTGACTTTGGGGTGTTTACAAATGAAATTTTTAGTTGCTAGATCCTTTCTGAGATATTTGTTCGGATTTGGTAATTGACTGCTGCTTTCTCTTCAGGTCTGTACTGCTAAAATGAACTTGAGTGACGAGGTTGATTTGGAAGATTATGTGTCCAGACCGGATAAAATTAGTGCTGCTGATGTAAGTATCTTCTCTAACTGTGATATCGTCTGCATCTTTTTCTATCTGTATGGGATGGCATAAAAGCTTCTGGTGGTGGCCTTTGACTCCTCGATATAATAGTATAAACATAAAGAAATATTACTTTCCTCCCTTATGCAGTAGTAGATATATGATTTTTTATGTCAAGTTATAGAATTGGAGGTGTAAATTAGATACTCTTTTTTCTGCATCCTTTTTTATATTCATTGCGTCATTCATTTCAGATAGCTGCTATCTGTCAAGAAGCGGGAATGCATGCTGTCCGCAAAAACCGATATGTTATCCTCCCCAAGGACTTTGAGAAGGGTTACCGAACGAACGTGAAGAAGCCAGACACAGACTTCGATTTCTACAAATGAGGCAACATAAGTGTTAAAGTGGATGCCTGTTTCCTACTGGCGATATAATTAACATTAGAGATGAATCTCTGGATAGTCGCCTCTGTGACATTAATGTTCATGTACCTTGAGGCTCATGCATGCCCTCATCTATATCAGATCCAGTGATTTCAATTTGTGCTTTGTGCTTGCTGGAAAAATAGAAGGGTTTGCAAGGTCAATCTTGCCAGTGTTGTTGAAACTAGAAACGCTTCTCTCTATATTTCTGCTAAATGTATTTCGCTTGATCATTATGCGTTCATCGTGGTGACTGATGATTAACAGCTCTGGTGCCGCTACTAGAATATACGCTTGTCAGGATGGGTCCATTCATGAGGGATGGTCTCAAATTGGATGGTCCCATGTCTTTCGGGCTGTAATTTTCTGAATGAACACTGTGGCATGTCTGGCTGGTCGGATGAATGATGCTTTGTGGTTGGATCTGCGTTCTGTGTATGGTTGCCGGGAGATGAGTTGCGGTAAAAACTGAACTTTTTATTAAAGTTGTGGTACAAAGTACAAACAGAAATTTCTGAGTCCACTATAAAAAAAGGTTCACTCTAGCGTGATGTATAAGTGTAAATTTCTAGCTCTCAAAATTAGTTCATACAAGTGAAATGCGTTCCCACAAACACCTGATTTGTGTGCTAGTGACCCCGTGTAAAATGAGCCGAGGGAAATTAACCAAGTAAATTTCGCAAAGCTACATGTACTATATGTAAATAATCAAAATCATCGTAAAACTATATTTAATTTTTTTCCATTTTAGATAATTTCAATTCGGTTCTACATCATTACGCGTGATGGAAGTGTTCCATTGTTTCACAGAACTACACGTTTGTTAAAAGACTCATCATAAAACTACGCATTATACGGTCCAGTTCAACACCAATCCTTTGGGCCCTCCCTCTCCTCCTGGCCCTTGCCTTTCTTACTTTCAGGCCGAATGCCAAACAGACGCGTTAGTTAGTGACAATCCCTAGCAGAGGTGCGGTTGACACACCTCCGAAGCCGGCAGCTTTTGACTTTTGCTACAGTACCTAACTTTTAAATAGAGTATTTTTTCAAGACGGGGTCTACAAGTTAAACGATCTACACGTTAAAAAGCCCAACATCTGTACAATCCAAAATCGCAAGTGAGTATCTGTCTCTCTGTAATCTGTACCATAAACAGCCAAAATTCAAAAATTTCAGCTAAAAACCATAAGCCGCAGCCATCGCCAAACAGGCCCACTGCAGAAGAGTCAGGAGAAATGTCATAAAACAACGACTAAAAAAAAACTTGGTGACACCACTGATGCGTCACCAAGAACGTGTCATTGAGCATGTTTTCTCTTCTTGTGGGTGGTAACACCGTTGGCAGCTGCCCCAACTGGTGGGGAGTCCGAGGCGATAGCTTCCACGCCACCGGAGAAGGTGAGCGACCGTGTGAGGAGGTCCAGAAATATATAATGAATCATTGCCGGTCAGTGCAGGAGGCCACAAGGTCGGGCAAGGCGAGAACAGCTGTGGCAGCAACCAGGTGCTTGCACCACTCGAAATGAAACAGCTACCTTAATGGAAATTGAAACATCACGACGAGGTAGTTGTGCAGATAAAAAAGAGACGAGAGTATGCATGGAACAAGCCAGTTTTCATTTCGCATAATAGGTGCAGGTGCAGCTATTGGTACAAATTCTCATCATGCATACAAACAATCCATTGTTATTACACAAAACACACTTCCCCTTTTTGAGAGAAAATCATCCCCTTAAATAGTTCTTGAGAATCTGAAGGGAAAAGATTATACACTACCACAGAAACAATGCATTGCGTCTGAACATTACTGCATCTGCAACTACGTTGTCTCGATTAAGAGTCGTTCCTCAGCAGGTAGATCCAGCGGTACATGACTGTTTGCTGAATCGATGGATATGTACTTCACATAAGCCTCGTTTAGTGGATTCCCCAGTGCCGCTCGAAGTTGCCCTGTTTAGTCTTTGATAATATCTTAATTTATAGTGCTTCTTGGTTCGAACATTTACAGCATGTTAGCATGGTCACCAATTGACTCTCAAAAGATCTAAGTGTCAATTTGGTGCATCGTCAGTGGCTTATTTGGGTCATACTATCTCCAACCAAGGAGTCGTTATGGATCCAGACAAGGTATCCGCTGTCTTGGATTGGCCAACACCGACTTCAGAAAGGTCTTTGTGGGGGTTTCTCGGTTTGTTTGGATACTACCGCAAATTTCTGCGGAATTGTGGTGAAGTGGTGGCCCCTCTCATGAAGTTGTTACACAAGGCAGCATTTGCTTGGTCCAGTGATGCAAATGAAGCATCCAAAACTTTAAAGTCAGTCCTCACTTTTGCTCCTATTTTGTAACTGCCATTCAAAGCAATTTATGGTGGATTGTGATGCCTTAGGGGCTAGGTTTGGAGTTGTTCTCCATCAAGGTGAACGGCCCGTCGCTTTCTTTAGTAGACAAGTTGCTACTTAACATGTGAAGTTGGCTGCGTACAAGCGTGAATTGATAGGTTTGGTCCAAGCAGTTCGGCATTGGCAACCGTATTTATGGGGACACACTTTCTTAGTTCAAACTGATCATTATAGCCTCAAATTTATATTGGATCAACGGCTATCAACTATTCCATAGCACCATTGGGTTAAAAAGCTATATGGTTATGACTTTTCTATGGAGTATAGGCTGGGTCATCAGCATGCTGCAGTTGATGCTTTGTCGTGGTGAGATGAGGCGGGAGCAACACTTCATGAACTGTCAGGACCTCACTTTGATTGGTTTGATCTGTTAAGGCAGGAAATAGCTTCTTCGGCAGAGCTCACAGCCTTTCGGAATGATGTTAGTGCTGACAGCAAAGGTCCTTCTTGGTCGATAGCTGATGAGTTGATTCTGCATAAGGGCCGCATCTTCATCTCAACTAATTCTTCTCTATTGCCGCAAGTGTTGTTGGCAATTCATGGGGCTGGGCACGAAGGAGTGCAGAAGATGTTACACCATGTGCGTGCTCATTTTTATGTTGCTAGTTTACCGCTGAAGGTGCGTGGATTTATTAAAGGATGTTTGGTGTGTCAACGCAATAAAACTGAGCATCTTCATCTAGCAGGACTTCTACAGCCTTGGATGTGTCTCGCTCTATTTGGGCAGATATTTCCATGGATTTTATGGAGGGATTATCGAAGGTGCACGGTAAATCGGTTATTTTAACCATGGTTGACATATTTTCAAAGTATGCTCACTTCATTGCCCTCTCTCATCCGTATACTGCAAGTTCAGTTGCTTGTGTGTTTTTTGCTGAAATTGTCCTCCTTCATGAGGTTCCTTCATCGATTGTTAGTGATCGTGACTTAATTTTTACAAGTAATTTTTTGCGGAAGCTCTTTCGTTTAGCCGGCGTACAATTGCATCTAAGTTTGGCTTTTCATCCGCAATCCGAAGGTCAGTCTGAGGTGGTTAATCACATTATAATCATGTATTTGAGGTGTTTGTATGGTGATCATTCGAAGCAAAGGGTACAGTGGTTTCCATGGACAGAATATTGTTATAATTCCTCCTACCAAACTGCTCTCTACATGACACCTTTCCGGGTGGTTTATGGTCATGACCTGCCCCCTTTGTTGGTTGCGGAGCCTGGAGCCACGCAGGTGGCTGCTATTGAACAACAGATGCTTTCTCGTGATGAGTTTTTGGAGGAAATTCATCAATGCTTGAATCTCAAGCTATAATTAAGCAGCAGCATGATCTTTCTCATCAAGACGTGCAATTTGATGTCGGTCATTAGGTTTTGTTACGACTGCATCACTGTTCGGCTTTGTCCCTCACTAGTCATGTTGCCCTAAACTAGCTACTAAATTTTATGGTCCATTTTAGATAATCGAACAAATTGGTTCTGTGGCTTATCATCTTCAGCTTCCTCCAAGAGCCAAGCTTCATAATGTCTTTCATGTGGCATCGCTTAAACCCTTCCATGGTGATCCTCCAGTTGACATTCCTCCATTGCCTGAAATTCACCATGGCCAAGCTATGCCAACACCTCTGCGGGTTCATCGTGTTCGTCGTCATCGTAATAATTGGGAAGTGTTCGTGTAGTGGAAGGATTGTCTGTCATCAGAAGCATCGTGGGTTCTTCTTCCTGAATTTAGAGAGCAATATCCTGACTTCTAGCTCGAGGACGAGCTGTTTCAGCAGGAGGGGGAATGTTGTGGACTCATATTGGGGTTAACATTATACTAGAAGATTGTTAAAGAGGCAATCTATGTAGCCTAGAAATCAAGAGTTTTCAGTTGATGCGGCAGGAACCGAAAACACATGATTAGCTACAGCAACCGGGTGCAGCGATACAGGCAATGTGTACTCAGTTCAGTCTATTAGCATGTTCGATTTGTTAGCAAGTCTTGGATTAAGGAAAGTATTCTTTCTATATGTTTCCGAGTTAGGTGTGAGATAGGTTTCCGAGTATGCTTCTCATACTCGGCTATATATGATATGTCCTAATCGGTTTTGTCCAGTCCTATATAAAGGGACTTTGCTGTAAACTGATGATATGAATAGAAGAAAACCACTTAGTCCTTGTGTCTCAGAGCCTTCAAACTTGCCGGTGAAAACCCTAGATAGCTGGTTAAGGGTGAGCTCGCTCCACCCTATTATCCTTTCCGATCAAACCCAAGCTCACGATTGCACCTCCTTCCACCCATCTCTAACCACCAAAGGCTTCTTCAGAAACCAACCCACATCATAAATACTAGCTTGTGATTATTAATTTAATTTGCTATTCGTTTTTCCTTATAAAAGAAATCAGGAAATTCTACCTTCCCACTAGCCTCACAAGGGAGAGGAGATTTCTCTGGAATGTTCCTGTGTCCTGTTGGCTCCTCACCAGTACATCGTGTGAGCCGCCCGTGCCCCCCCCCCCCCCCGAGAGATTCCGCATGTTCCACGGCATCAACCGCTCCCCCTCTTGCACAGCGGTACGTTTTTTCAACTGTGGCTTACAATGTATAGCCACAATTGATGTTTTTTTATCATAGTATAAGTACTTATGTAAATGAATCAAATACTGATAAAATTAATAAGTCGTTTTAAAAAGACTGTTCTAATAAACTGTTTCGAAACAATAAGAGGAAAACTATCCCATTCGTTTATTTCGAAAAAATTATAATCCGTAAGCTGACAGAAAAAAAAAAGGACCGTCGTCTGATGGGTCTTATCCGCTATCCGAGTAAACAAAGGCCACCCACCATGCGCACGCGACCCCACGCAGCGCAGCAGGACGGACGGAATTGGAATCCCCACGCCGAATATTCACGGCTGCCTTCCCTTGAAATCAACCCATCCATCCATCCGTCCGCCTCCGCTCACTCCCCTGCCTTCCTTCCTTCATTTGTTCCGGTGTAAGACACAGACGAGACGAATAAGAAGAGAAAGATTCGCTTGCTACGCGACGCCCCGACCCCGGTTCCTCCCCTCCCCTTCCCATCCCGTCTCCCCTCCTCCTCCTCCTCCTCCTCCTCCCTTTCGTGTTCCGTTCAAATCAACCGATCGATCGAGCAACGGACCTGGCACGTCGCCGGCGATGGAGACGCAGGAGCCGTCGCTGCATGCGTTCCGCGGCCGCACGCGGCGCCGGTGCCGCGAGTACCTGCTCGCCCTCGAGGAGGAGCGCCGCAAGATCCAGGTCTTTCAGCGCGAGCTCCCCCTCTGCCTCGACCTCGTCACCCAGAGTACTGTGCTGCACCTGCACGCTTCTTTGATCGATCACTCCATCGCGTCGCGGAGCCTCGGCTCAGCTCTTCCATTCGGCTACCTCAAATTAGTTCTCAGGTGAGTGTTCTATTCGCGTGTACGTGTGCAGCTATCGAGGGGATGAGGAGCCAGATGGACGGCGTCCGCAGCGAGGAGACGGCGAGCGACCACGGGCCAGTGCTCGAGGAGTTCATCCCGCTCAAGCCCAGCCTCTCCTTGTCCTCCTCCGGGGAGAGCACCCACGCCGCGGCCCCGACCAACGCCGCCAAGAAACAGGAGGCGGAGACGCCGGAGAGGCGGTCGTCACCGCCGGAGACCAACAAGGCCACGCCAGACTGGCTCCAGTCCGTGCAGCTCTGGAGCCAAGAACCCGGGCAATCATCCCCTAACAAGGTAGCTAACTTAACCATATGTCCATATATATACGGTGTCCTTGGTTTCGTCTTACTTTCTGTTAATTTGGAATTAATCATTAATCGACGTTCTGTAGGAGTGAACTAAAAGATAGATTAGCTAATGCATCGATCTCCTGATTAACTCTATCTACAAGGACCTGCCATGCAAGCCGGTGGTGCTGAACGCCAAGAAGACCGGCGGAGCGTTCCATCCGTTCGAGAAGGAGAAGCGCGCCGAGCTTCCGGCCTCGTCGACCACGGCCGCGGCGAGCTCGGCGGTGGTCGGAGACAGCGGCGACAAGGCTACCAGTGACACGGAGAGACACAAGGAGAAGGATAATAAGGACGTCAAGGACAAGCAGAAAGACAAAGAGGGCCAGTCGCAGCCTCACCGGAAGCAGCGGCGGTGCTGGGCGCCGGAGCTCCACCGCCGCTTCCTGCAAGCACTGCAGCAGCTTGGCGGGTCCCATGGTTGGTTCCATTCCCCGACCAGACTGATTGAACTGCATTAGCCTGCCAGCTCATGAACACTTCAAAATGCGTACTAAGTAATATGACTCGTATAAATTAATGTCATGCTTATGCAGCGGCGACGCCGAAGCAGATCCGGGAGCTGATGAAGGTCGACGGCCTCACCAACGACGAGGTCAAGAGTCACTTGCAGGTCAGTACGTCATGAACCATGCCCTACTTAAATTACGGAACAGCAACTTGGCTAATGGTGCTTCTTTTATTCATAGAGTTCATACATGTCCTTTGTTTTTGTTGGGTTCAGAAGTATCGTCTACACACTAGGCGGCCGAGCTCGACGGTCCAGAGCGGAGCCACCGCCGCACCGCCCGCGCCACAGTTCGTCGTGGTGAGCGGCATTTGGATGCCGCCGCCGGAGTACGCCGCCGCGGCTGCCGCAGCGTCGGCAGCGCCACAGCCGCAGGTGCAGCTAACCACCGATGCGTCAGGGAGCGCGAACCCCGTGTACGCTCCGGTGGCGACACTGCCATCAGGCTTGCAGCCACAATCACAGAAGCGGCCCAGTAGGTACTCGGATGGCCGGCGAAGCGGAGACACCGGCGACACTAGCTCGGCCTCGCCGGCCGTCTCATCGTCGTCGCATACCACTTCTGCCTAGGTCGCCACCTTTGTAATCTTAGTGTAGATCCATCCATAGAGACATGTACGCACGAGTGCGCATCCGCCTTTGCTTAATTTCTTGGAGCTATAGCTGGCTCAATTACTTCGTGATCCATTTTGTTACGAGGGCACAGGGCACTGCGATTTTCACGCCACCGTTCTGTTTTGTGAGTAGGACAACACAATAAAATTTACAAATTAGTGACACGCCATAGAAATCATTCCTCCATGTTCGTAGCACCGTACTAAATTAGGACGTCATGAAAAGGTTTGTAATTATTGTTTGTGCTTCTAGGCTTCTTTTGATGCATTGCAATGCTAGGCATGATGTACTTACCCTTGACATTAGTATGTATTTGCAATTTGGAGTATGTCCACGGTGTTTGTTTGCTAAACATTTGGCAATTGACAATAGTATCGAGTTGGAATTTGTATTTGCAAAAGTTTTGTAGTTTTTCAGTGCCTGCCAGTGACGGTCTGACCACTTTGCAGATGCGGTCTGACCGACTCTACACAGCAGTCAGAGTTGGTCAAACCACTTTGCATAGCCGGTCAGATTATCCAAGTTGCCCCTCAAGCATTTTTGCCAGGGGCGGTTAGACAGGATTGGTCAACAGTCTGACTTGCCATGTTAGCTTTTGGCATTTGGACGCAAAATTAATGTGTAGGGGTGTATAGAAATGTCTTATATTAGGTGTCACCTCAAATGGAGGTTTGAACAAAAACTAGATAGCCTTTTACCGAATTTCTAGAGAGGGTTGCTCTGGTGCTTTGCCCTAGCTGTCAGACTGGCTTGAGAGGAGCTTCGACCGCTGACCACTCTCTATAGCTCACGACCACCGACCACCTACTGTAGCTTACGACCACCGACCATGCACTGTAGCTCACGGCCACTTTTCCTTCACAAAAATAATTCCAAAAATTCCTTTTATTCATTTCTTTGGAATTCAAACTCCGAGAAGTCCATTCTCCTTCATTCTAACTCCGATTGAACCTATTCAAATTTCTAAATTCATCAAAAATTCTAATCTATCCATTTCTGCCCTCCTTTTAAATATTTGAAGTTTATTTGATTTTACCAGGATTTTATTTGAGTTTGGTGGGTTGTTTTCACGTGTAGACTGCGATGATTCGAAAAAGTTCTACGTCGACGATTCACATCAATTCACAGAGTAAGGCAAGTTACACACTTTGATCATGTTGAACCCAGATTGTAAATAAAATTATGTTATTTTAAATTATTCTGCGTGTATATTTTTATTCAACGTATTTTAATTCCAGTTTTAAATTTAGTTAATGTCTATTTGTTATTACCTCCTTTGGTACTGATCCCTCTATTTTTTGTCACCCTAAAATAAAACTCTAGTTAATACACTAATATAGCTAGAGAATTTTGTAACAAATGTTTAGACCTGCATAGTTATAACTTTAGGCTTGAGATAAACCTTTTTTTACATAAAATGATAAGCTTTTAAAATATATTCTTGACTTCGGTGGGTCAAGGAAGTCAAGAATATATTTTAAAATAAAATATAAAACTTGGTTTAGACTTAGGCAAATAGTTAGGTTGTGGGTGTGCTTATTGGCATGCATTTTTATTCGGTAACACAAGTTGATTATCAGGCATAAGGGGTGTTTGGGAAGTGCCTAAGTTAATTAAGGACCGGTCTATGAGCTACTGCTACAAACCCTAACGTACTACTACAAGGCTGGTATGGGATAATCTTGACTGATTAATTTGTAAGTCCTAACCTGAGTCTCGCTGTAGGTTGAAAGTGAGCTTGGTGTAGGCCATATGAAGTCCCACTTGGCTTAAGAGGGGGTCCCAGTCTGGTGGATTCTTTACTGGAGTAAAACCTTAGTGTTAGCTTGGCCAAGTTGAAAGATTTGCTTTGTAAAGGCCTTGTTATGATTACTCAG
Organism: Dendrocalamus sinicus; assembly: GCA_036346575.1. Lineage (NCBI taxonomy): Eukaryota > Viridiplantae > Streptophyta > Magnoliopsida > Poales > Poaceae > Dendrocalamus > Dendrocalamus sinicus. Next base: position 21,800,767 of record CM070646.1, on the reverse strand, counting down.
TCGGACGCCTACAAAGCATATAGTGGCCAACATCATGAGTTAATCATATCTTGTGGATAAAATTGTACAACCTCTGTAGAGTGTATAAACTATCATGGATAACTATACCCACGGTCATGGGCAAGCTAAGTAAAGTTTTTCACGTATTAGACTTTGTTTTTCAAAATGGTTTATAAAAGGCTTATGGATCGATGGAATTTATATAAGATCTTTTGAAAACGATGGTCCGGATGGGATGCCCGTGGTTAGGTTGGTGTCAGGTCGGTGCTAGCTCCAATGGTATTATTTTGCTTAAATTACTGTCTTTACTTACTCTATTAAATTCAGCAATTTATAATCTATTTATTGTATTTTTTAAATGTTGTTTTATGATCAAATAATCATATATGCCTTCCTTTGTAACCTCTATCATTATATTACGTTCTCCTGTGTGACTTGCGGAGTACAAGTTTGTACTCACCCTTACTATCTCATCTCAGAGGAGGACAACTTCGACTACGGTGAAGACCTAGACCAGTAGGCCGCGTTTTACTGCTGTTTGCCTATGGGTAGGCTCATTGGATTTCTTCCACTTTGGTGTTTTTTTACTGCTATTATTTAAACTTGGCCTATGGGCCGTGGATGTAAACTTTAGTCGTAAGGTTGTACTCTTTTAATTAATAAAGTTTGTCATTATGCTTGATATGTATGCCTACCACTATGTGCATTAGCTGATCCTAAACTAGTGCGATTTGCACAGAGAATCTAGGAGTTATTGCTCCAGTGTCTGACAATTTATCATGACTTTTCTTGTATAGCTTAGCTTTTACCTTGCTAGCAAATTGAAATTACAAAACTTGTATTAAATCATGTCAATTGTTGATCTCATAACTTGTTTTGCTTTAGTGATCCTTTTATAATTCATGCCATACTAAATGTGCTCTTTTGAATCTAGAATCTAAAATTGAGGGTTAGATTGAGCTATACTAGTTCTTTGTTAAAACATGATTTTACTTGTCCTAGGCTTCTATGGCTGTGGTAGGGTTTTGATTACAAACTTAGGAGTAGCTCATTGTTCTTTTATGTGCGAAAAAATTGATCTCGTCAATTCTATCTCATGCGACAACTTGCCATGCATTAGGCATGAGCTCAAGGGGTGTTTGGATAACCATGCTTTTAAGTTTATTGCTTGGAGTGGACAACAAAGGCTTGAGGTCTAGCACAAGGCTCATCAAAAGAATTGTAAAAAATGGTTAAACTTTAGAAGGCAATTGTGGATAGCTCCTAATCCAGGACTTGCTTTACCAAGATAAGGCCAAAATGTGTTTTCAAAAGTGCTCAATGTGCTAATTATACTCAATTACAAGTGCTTGAACAAAATAATTCAATATTGAATTTATAGCACTCTAAATGGTTCAATTATAACTTCTTGGTTCCATTTAGCTTGGCTCATTTTTTAATACCTTTTGCTAAACTAGGGTTTTGATCATCTTGACATGTTCCCAAATTGACTTAATCATAAATCTTATGCTAATTTGGCTATGCTTTGCTATATATGAATTGTCATGATCTACCTAGCTTCTACTCATCATATGACTTATAGCAATTTTAAACATTTGTTTAAATCAACATTGATAATCTTCATAACTCCTTGTTAAGATTAAATGAATAAAATTGCAGCCATTCCATTTGCATCATGCTCTCTCTTATGGTTTTATTTGTCCCTCTATTTGTTCAAAACGGGAGAATTTGTCTCTTGAATCAATTGCATAAATTCAATAAAGAAGAATTTGAACTTTGATGAATTCATTGTCAAATGGAGAGAAATATGCCCAAAAAAATGCTCATTATAAGTGATTTAAGCCTAAATTGGTAAAAGTGAGCATTTGCATGCTAGAGAAGAATTTTGCATGAGAGATGGAGGAGTTTTAGCTTTCTTGATGAGTTTTTTTAATCTTTGTGATCTATTCTCATCATGGCCAATGTCAAATAGAATAATTATTCTTCTATATGTACCTAGAGTAACATTTCCCATTTTCTTGGTAAAGTTGAAGCTTTTGTGGAAAACTTGCGATTTCTAGTTGCTTCACTTCATTTCTACTCACTTGATCATTTTCAGTCATGTTTGCATCTTATGGACCAAGTGGAGCTTTCTTTTGCAAATTGTTTTTCATTTTCAAAAATCAACTCAATTGTGCTCTCTTTTTGCATTTTTAGGTATTGTCAATGTATTCATCAAGGGGGAGATTGAAGAATCATGTTGAGAATGTCCATGGTGTTTGTGTGCTAAAAAATTGGCAATTGTGTCAAGTTGGACTTTGCATTTATGAAAGTTTTACAGTTTTTCAGTGCTGCCTACTAGTGGTGGTCTAACTGCTATGCAGAGCCAGTCAGACTAGTTGATTGCCCCTTAGGCATTTTTGCTAGGGGCGGTCAAACTGGCTTGGTCCAAGCAGTCTGATCGGCCATGTTGGCTTTTGGCATTTGGACCATACTTGTCAATACCATTTTGATGGTCATACCAGTTTGGCTCTTGGAATGGTACATTCTGCTACTGATCATACCGGTGTACCATTTCGAACTTTAGTGTAATAATATATATTATAAGTATATATATGTTTACTTATATACACATCAAATTTTAGTTTTGAATATTACTCCAAATACAATGCAGTAGGATCAAATATAACATATAGTTTAATGTATTCAATAGATGGTGTTATCAATTCCACCGGTATGACCGGTATTGTTTGGTATCAAGGCCGATATGACTGGTATCAGGCCGGTATGGCCGATATAGAAAGCCGTATGGAACACATACTACTTTGTACTATTTTAGGTGATGAAATGGTATATACCGGCTAGTACCAATATGGTATTCATAAGTGTGGTTTGGACACCAAACTAATGTATAGGAGTACTAGAGATATCTTTGCACTAGGTGTCACCTCAAATTGAGGTTTGAGAAAAAAAACTAGATAGCCTTTTACCGAATTTTCAGAGAGGGTTGCTCTACTACTCTGCCCTGGCAATCAGACCGACTTGAGGGTGACCAGGCTGGTGGTCTGACTGACCGGCCAATGGTGGTCAAACCAGCCATGACCAGTTCTTGGCCGAGAGGTTCTGTTGATTTTGAGAAATTGGTCATGGGTTGAGTTTTTGGATCTAGGTCATTGCATTCATGGGGCATGAAGTATGTTTGGACAGACGTGGGTCAATGTATGAAGAACTTGTGCCTGCAAACAGTTACTTAGTCCTTGATGTGCATGGTACTTGGAGGTAGCCATGGTTGACGGTATGGACCAGGACTAAGCTCGGGGATGAGCTAAGATGCGGTTAAGGAAGCCAGACAGGATAGTTAGGCTGAAGCAAGTCACATGAGAAAACAAGAGATGTTGAAAGGAAGGATCAAGCAATGGTTCATCGAATGGTGTTGTTGCAAATGAGGTGTGGTCGGGGGAACCGACAAGGATAGTCTTGCGGATGCGTGTGTCATTGGTGAACCTACATGTTGTAAGTATAGAGATTGCTTGCAAATGAAGAGAAGACCATGGACTAAGCTCAAGGAAAAGTTGAGGTCCACAGTCAAAGGCGAAGGTGTTTTGGCCGGGAAACCAAAATACCAGAAATGATGAAGAGACCAAAACTACAGTGCTTGGAGGGCATTTGGAGAGCGGTTTAGGTCAAGGAAGTATTGAGGAGGCAAGTGGATAGAAGCCTACTCCTTAGCGGGTTTGGGCTTATGCACTTTAAAAAGAGTGCATAAGTCTTGTGCGAGTATAAAACCTGATGCGTGGGAGTTAATGGGTTTCTCCGATTGTGCTAATGGATAATATCCATTAGGGTTCGTTGTGGGCTTGTTGCTCCATTTATTTATAGTGGGTGTAGTTGGTGGCTAACATAAGAGTTTTTCAAAGAGGCAAAGAGGAAAGCAACCACCCACTCCCTCTAGAGTTTGGGTGAATGCTCTTGGGTGAGAGAGCTCTGTCCTCCATGGTGAGGTGGCTGTAAATCAAACCTCTATAAGTTACAATAGTTCAATCTTGTTCATTATCCATGGTGTGTTCTTGATCTTATTGATTTTGCTCTTGTTTTGGTTGGTGCTCTTGCGCTCTCCCTTCCCTCTTGATCTTGTTGATTTCAAGGACATGTAAGCAATATAGATACCTTATGAGGATCATATGCCATCCATCTAGGGGCTAGTTGTAGCAAAATCTTGAAGATTGGAACCCTCCTTGTGAAATCGTGTTTCTAAGGTTTTGGTGTCAAGTCTTTGAGTATTCTTATTTGTTGTGACAAGTGAGAACATATATAGAGCCGTCTAGGCCATATCAAACGCACGAGCAAGTTTATCTCTCAAGTTTGTAAGTTTTGCTTGGTTTTGGTGCAACTTTGTTTGTCTCGGTGAAAAGTTAGAACTTAGGTGATGATCCATGTGATCCTTTGATGGATTTGGTTCCTGCTATCTTTGATAAGGTATGTGCAATGTTTAAAGTCATTTGGACTTATATTTTGATATTTGTGCCATTCTAGTGTTTTGGCTCAACCTGATTTCTAGGTCTGGATCAAGAGTGTAGTCAAACCACCCCACGCCAGCGGTCAGACCGGCGCTATGGTCTTGAACTCGGTTTTGCTTCCGCGCTTTGGTGAGCTCATCTAATCTTCCTAGCTTCCAGTAGCTAGTGGAGTAAAGATTTTGGAATATGATCTGGAGGGGTTGAAATTAAACACATCATTCACCCCCTCCGATTACCTTATCGGGTCTTACACAAGCGTTTCTTGAAACAATGAAAATGATTAACAATAAGTTATAACAGCTTCTAAATAAAGTTATCTAAGTGATTCCTGTCTTCATTTCAAATTAAAACAATATCTTGTTTCGGTTTTGAGGTGAGTACTTGCAATTTGTTTTGAAGCAAAGCAACTAAAAACGTGAATATATGGCCCCAAAAGATTTATTTACTCGCTAATAAATGACCTCAAATAATTTTCAAATGAGTGCAAATGTTACAAATAACTACAAGGGTCCCCACACCTGAGATGTATCATTGAATCAAAACGGTACAGCTACAGTGGATCACGGACAAGATTAGAGCACGTACAATGATAGAGATGAAGTTATCCATATACTTATCTATGTCATGTAGAGATAAGTCTAAATATTAATTTTGTAATAGATTGTTTGTCTCGACGAAACCCCACAATATTTTAATTATAGTATGAAAAATATTTATTTTAGATAACAACTCATATAATAATATTTTATGCTATCTACATCCTCTTATTTTATAAGCTTAAGACATCTCTTTATAAATAGACAACAATATTATGTCTCCTCTCCTCATAATTCCTAAGTGCCCTTAGACACGCCGTTAAATCAAAACAGCGAAGAGCTTTTCGGTGGCGTGCTGGTGTGCTGTGCATGCCCGTCAGAGAAGGATTGACAGCGAAAACATCCCATCAGTTAGACAGCGAGCATCAAAGCAAGCAAATTAGCCCTGATCAACTCGGTTTCTGGCTTCTGACTTATTTTTCACTATTCATAAGTTTTGTCTTTTTCTGAACTTTTGACTTTTTGTTGAGTTTTTTGCCGGTTCTTTTTTTTCCCGTATTTGTTTGTATTATACGTAATGGGCTAACATATTTTTTTTATTTTTAAATTTTTTAAATTTAATTATGCTAAATAAGCCTCTGTCAGCTACAGTGTTTTCAGCCATAAGCCACGAGCTTTTCAGCTGAACCGATCACCACCAAGGAGGACGTACCATTATCATTTTCTCCCAATGCACCGGCTAAAGGCCCTGTTGGGCTGAAAAGCAGTGGTTTATGATCGAAAATATACTATAGATGATTAAAATTTTATTTAGCTAAAAGTGATTTATTTAGCGTAATTAAATTTAAAAATACAAAAAAAATATGTTAGCTTATCTCGGACAACGCAAATGAATACGGGAAAAAAGGACGGGCAAAAAAGCGAAAAAAATAGAAAAATGCTAAATTTATGAATAGTGAAAAATAAGCTAGAAGTCAGGAACTAAAGCTGAAACAAGTGGGGTCTAGACAAACACGGCCGTCACGAACCCACATATCTCTGGCTAGGAACCATTAGTTCATATCTCGCACGGCTCGGATCAATCGCTAGAGTGATTAGTCGATACAGTAGTAATATACCAAAATTTGCTAAAGAATATGTACAAGAAAAAGAGGACTGTAGCTGCCGGCCCGAGGACCGTAGCTGCCGAGTTTTTTGCTATTATGGTACCCTTTAAGTTGGGTTTCGACGAAACGATATCTACGTCGTGGGCTTCTTTAAAATAGTACTTTTGTACTTAAGACTTCTCTCAAATAGTATTCTTCAGGGATTTTAACTCAAATAATTTGATTTTTGAATTTGTACTCCCAATTGATCGAATCGCCTCGCTCATTTTGTTTAACCCTAATCACTTTTATTTTCTTCTTTTCACATCGTTTGGGTTTCATTGGCGACGGCGGCACGCCGACTGGCCGATCGGAATACTCGGCGCGGCGCCGTCAACGCCAGGCGAGAGCGCGGCAAGGATCGCACGGGAGTGCGCGCATCCCAGGCCACGGACGATCGCACGCCAGCCAGGGACGGTCGCACGTCGGCAGGGGCAACCGGACCACGTATGCGGCAGGTGTGATCGGCATCTTTGTACGCGGCAGGTATTGAGCATTAAGGATGATCCACGTACGCGGCAGGATCAATCTTTGTCATATTTTTTCATGTCATATTTGAGTTAAAATCAAATTATTTTAGAGAATACTATTTTACAAAATCAATCTTTGTCATGTTTGATCCACGTACGCGGCAGGATCAATTTTACAAAATGAGCAGGGGCAATTCAGTCAATTGGGGGAGTACAAATTCGAAAATCAAATTATTTGAGTTAAAATCCCTGAGAATACTATTTGAGAGAAGTCTTAAGTACAAGAGTACTATTTTAGAGAAACCCATAACATAGATACCGTTTTATCGAACCCCAATTTAGAGGGTACCATAATAGAAAAAAAACTCGTAGCTGCCGATCCAATCCATGTCTGGCACCCCTTGTACCAGCAATGTACAAGAGGACGACGACTTTCGACTCCGGCCGGAAGATCCAATGTTGGGTGCCCACACAGCACACATTGGCACGTAGATAGCACTACAATACCCAACCGGCAGGTTCCTATTAACTATATTAGTAGGGTCAAGCAATTTAATTATATATGGTTTATGGTTTTAATTGCGATGGGACAAATGGCAGCTATATGGGTCTGTTATTTTGGGATTAGGTTTATAGTTTTTAATTATAATTTTTGGTTTTTAACTGTTTATAAGAAAATACAGAGAAATAAAGATTTACATGTGTTTTTAGTTGATATAAATGAAGTCGCTACAATATGTATAAATTCTGTTTAAAAAATATTTTATTTAAAAATTAGTTACTGTAGAAAATACTTTACTAAAAAACGGCTTTTAAAACCTGAACATAGTTGAGCAGCCAGGCAGCAATGCATCGGTGATTCTTCCCCTGGGAATGTTCCCTCGGCGCCGGTGGCCGAGGGCTGGATGGCTTTTCGCCGCACCCAGAGGCCGCCTGTTTGGTTGCTGCTCCTGCTGTCACCGTGCCTTTCAGCCAGCGATGTTTCGGAGATGTCCTTGTAGTAGCATACCTCGTAACAATGGAGTTTTTCTTCGCTTTTGTGCGTTGGATTAGAAACTTAGCTTGCGCAGAGCGTAAGGGTTTGTTTGTTGCCAAGACATTGGTTGCTCATCTGTTGGTTGACCAGATCGCCGCTACTGCCAAAGTTTGCAGTCGCTACAACTGTTACACCTGGTCCGCGTCCCTCCTCCGTCTGCGTACAACTAATCAATGGTGCACCAACTGTGAGAAATTGGCTTATACGAGCATGTTCTATTTCCTTAATTCTAAAATATGCATAATTTAGTATTATATTGCTAAAGCAAAATAGAAAAAAAATCAATTTATAAGATAAAATCCTCACCACTCCTTGAATATGTATAAAGATGGCATAAGGAGGGCTTTGACTAATCATGCACGCCACTTGGTAGATCAAGTCTATCTTTATTTTTGCTGAACCCTGCACCACTCTTTCTGTTTGATTGAGATTCAAATATTTGAATTTGAAGCTTTATTGGGGTTTTGATGACAGACAGTTACCAGTGGGTAAATGGTTGTTTAAATGTGTCAGTTATCAGTGGGTAAATGGCTGTTTAAATTTATCAGTGGAGACGTCCAAAGATAGAGTTGAGAAAACTCACTGCATCTATTTCCTTCTTCTCTGCGATCTTATGCTTTTGTACTGTGCCGTCTGAATTTCGCCAACTTTCTTCCTGGCGTGCACCTAAAAGGAAGGAGAACGGCTATCTTCGAACCATTGTCGCAGAGAGTACCTGCAGCAATAAGGTTTCTGAGCAGCGCATTTGCGCGACCGCTCCTTCACTGCGTCATCTACGTTCTGCACTGTATTAAACCTGCATTGCTTTCTATTCTTTATCAAGCTTAAAAGTAAGTCATTCGCGCATTCGTTTGACTTTGTTGCTCATATTAGAGTGAGAGAAAGCATGTTACGTCTATTAATTTTAGAGTCTCCCGGGGCCTACTGGCTGGTAGCAGTAGCACAGTTCGTGTGTTAGCCAGCGCGTGTTTCTTTGCATTTATTAATTTTGTTAAGTAACTAGATAAAAAAAAACTAGTGACCATTAAGCATTTCATTTTCTTAAACTATTAACTGTCTGTTTAGGGTATAGAAATTTCACAGAAAACCATTCAACTCCTACAAGTATCTCCGAATTTTATGTACCTACCAATTTCATTTCATATGAATTTAGTAAAATTTCATATAAAATAGTATAGTTTCCTTCGGAATCCTATGGATTTTCTTGTTCTGAAAGGGACCTCTCAGCCGGCACAACACACCAGGCCACAGCTCGCAGAGCCAATCCCATTGCCTATCTCTTCGTTTCAGAATTAATGCTCTTTCTGCTCAGTTTTTGACTGTACAGGTAGCTCCTGGAACGGCATGAACGCGCCGTATGAACGCGGAGCGCCACACATCGCATTCACGGCATGGCTGGCTACGCTGTTTCCCAGTCTGAACTCTGAATCGAGTTCAGCCCGTTGGCCCTTCATGGCGCCCAAGGGCCAAGGTTTAGGGGGTCACTTCATCAGGATCTGAACAAAGGATTTGGATGAGTTAAAATATCGATATTGGATAAGAAATATAGAATCGCTAGAGCCTAGAGGGTGCGACCAGGCTGAAGGATATCCCCATCTTGATTCTTCTGTTTGTTCTAGTGACCGGGTCGTTATTCGCTGATCCCTGCATTGGCCTGCCAATTTTTTTTAAGAGTAAATTTAAGAAAACCCTATGTACGTAAAACCACTGCTTTGTACGTAACATAAAATCATAGGTTTTGTAAATATATTCACAAAACCACTGCTTTAAGGTACGTGGTTACATTTAACCCAATTTCATCTATAACTCCTCATATCTCATGCTTCGATCATGTTGATCTCAATTTGTAAATAAAATTATATTGCTTTAAATTATTTTGCATGCTTAATTATATTTATTCAATGTATTTCAAATCTAGTTTTAAATGCTTATTTAATGCCTACTTGTTATGATCACATTTGACATTAAACATTTAATACCTTATCACTCTAGAATAAAACTCTGGTTAGTACACTAGTATTAGCTGTAAAACTTTGTAGCAATGTTTACACATGCTTAGAAAAAATTCTACGCTTAGGATAACTTTTTCACATAAAATGATGATTATTAAAAATATATTATTGACTTTGGTGAGTCAAGAAGATGTATGAAATGTTTAAAAATAAAATATAAAACCTGATTTAGACTTAAACAAATGATTAGATGATGCGTGCTTGCTAACACAACGTGGTTGCTTCATGGCACAATGTGGGTGCTTGGCACAAGGGGTATATGAAAAGTTTACCTAAGTCAATTAAGAACTGGTATATGAGCTATTTCTATAAAGCCACATCGTACTACCACAGTCTAGTATGGGACAGTTCTAGCTGACTAATTTGTGGATCCCAATCTGAGTCTTGCTATAAATTGAATGTGGGCATGGCATAGGCCATGGGAAATCTCACACGGCGCAAGGGCCCCAACTTAATAGATTCTATGTTATGGTGAAACTTTAGTAGGGTGTGACCAGATTGACGACTTTGCATTGTAAATGTCTTATGATAATCACTTAGTCGCACACCGAAGGTAGCGTCTTATGGCCAACATTATAGTTGATTATCTCTTGTGGGTAAGTTGTACCACCTCTATAGATTGTAAGAACTATCCTAAATAGCTGTGTCCGTGGTCATGGGAATCCGAGTAAATTTTTCATGGATTAGATTTTATTTTCAAAAAAATTGATTTAAATAGAAATATTATAATCTTTTTGGAAAAAGATAGTCCGGGTGGGATACCCGTGGTTAGTTAGTATTAGGTTGGACATGCACTAATAGTATTAATTTGTTTAAATTATTAGTTTTACTTATTGTAGTAAAATTTAGCAATTTACATATATTTATTGTATTATTTCAAACTTGGCTTTACACTCAAATAACCTTATTATACCTTTATTTGTTGCCCTTATATTAATAATGCATTTTTTCTGTAATTTGCAGAGTATATTTTTGTGCTCACTCTTGCTTAATTCTGTTGCTCAGAGAAGAACGATTTCGACTACGGTGAGAATCAGGACGAGTAAACCATGTCTTACTGTTATTTGCCTGTGGACAGATTTGTTGGGCTTCTCCGCTTTATTTACTATCTTCCGTTGTTATTTATCTTTATATTTCTTCTATAGGCCATGGAAATGTAAAACTTAACCATAAGACCCGTACTTTTTTAGTTAATAAAGTTGGTCATTATGTATTATATGTATCCATGTTACTACTATGTGCAGTAGCTTTTTCTAGACTAGTACGATTGATATAGAAGATCCGGATGTGTTGTTTTCGGATCTAACATAAATCTCAACATTGGAGATGGCCCAAGCTTTAGAGGTTGCCTGTGCTGGATTGTGAGCCAAAAATAAGAGGCCAATTTGTCCGATGCCAATCAATAATACACAAATGCTAAATCAGCGTTGGTAGAATAAATTATCATAGAAATACTATTTTTGTTGGTGTTAGGTCACAGTGCATCACATTAGAAGTACAATGTACCCTCAGGCCTAGTTTGGGAGGCTGGGGATCGATGGAGATCCCGGCCAAATCCCTGTGGAGCAAACCCGCGTGGGAACATTCCCCGGGACAAGTTGCTAGCCTGTTTGGATGTCCATGTCAGACTCCTTTCCCGGCCCAATCCCATTCCTCCCACGAGGGAGGAAAAAAAACACCTCGAGAAGCGAAGAAAATCTCAACTCCCGTGTTTCATCGCACCTCTCTCGCTAGACTCTATCGTCGCCACCACTCTGCGCATACCTGTCGCCGGCTGCAACTTGGATGTGAGGAAGAGGGTGTGTTCACAATGTAGGCACGACCAACGGAGCTCAATAGGTATAAGCGAGGCCATGGAAGCCTAGATCTAGTCGAGTACGTGTGGATCGCGCAGACCAACAATGCCTCCAGGTGCCACCTAGTTGGGTAGCGACGCCGTCGTGGTTCTCGGCAACCACACTTCGCCGATCTCGCCTCGATGGTCGGTCCTTGATGAAGCGATGAGGCTTAGCTGACGACTGGAGCAGAGGAAGAAGCGGACTACATTCACGAACTTCAAGCTATGATGCCGCGGAATTTGAGACAACATCCAACACACGCCGCCGGCAGCCACTGTAACACCCCCGTTTCCGGGAGTGTTATGAAACCCTCGCAGCTGCCCAGGACTGTTCAACTGCGAGTTTATCCAACGAGTGTATAACATTGCCATCACAAGCTTAAGAGCAAAAGCGAACTTTATTACAATATAATGGCGAAAGCCAGGAGTCACAGTAGGGTCAACTGCCCTTAATTACATTACAAAAGAACAACAGGCAAACTCGAGCGAAGAACGATCCTAATTCCAAGCGTCATCAACTTCGTATAAGATCACCTCCTCGTCTCCTCCAGTCTCTTCGATATTAGTTGTTTCTGTTTATGTTTTTAGCAAGTATGAGTACAACTTCCGTACTCAGCAAGTCACATGGAGCTTAGCAATATCTACATGCATGGTGTACCAAGCGAAGGGGATCAAGTCTATTATTTTATGTGGATGCACTTTTAGTTGGAAACATTTGAAAGCCTTTAAAATGGACTTCATTAAGGTAAATGGGGGTTTCTCAAGCTTAATTATCATTACTCAATATTACCAAACCCTTCCAAAGCTACTTATGCCTTGATACTGGATTCACCCACTAAACACAGCTTCGTTTACCGGAAGCACGGCGTATTCGAATACTATTTGTCATGACTTTGCAAAGTTGCCCTGCTTTACCCACAAGATCCCTTAACCCCCGCTAAAGGGTTAAGACAACAAGGACGTTCACTGCTCAATTCTTTGTATTGACTCCGCCCAGTAGGTGTTTAATCTCGACAAGCTCGGATGACCCCGCGGATCTCGTCCGACTCATCGCAGCCCTACAGTTGTATGGTTAACCACCTCCCATACAGACTCACCCTCTGACTCCCCCTTTCCAGTTGCAGAGGATCAATTAAAGTTGAGCAGCTATTAAGCCAGGTTTGATTAAGTCAAGTTTGACCAAATCAACGTTTGTGGTTGGGCGGTTACTATGTCCGTTACTCAGCATAAGGGTCCAGTCCTTACATTTTAACTGAGGCATCCACACACAAACCCATATTCAGTACACCCTGTACTGCCACCAATCCATACCAGCCTCCACCTTAGGATAAGGTCCTCGGATCCATCTCTGCAATCCTCTCTTATCCTAAATCCAACTTTTCCAAAACTCTAGACCAACATTAAAAGTCTTAATAGTAGCAGGATGTGATGTCCCTAACTACGATGATAATTTGTAGTTTATATTTTATGTGACTAAGTTTGTCAAGGTGAATATGGCCTTCAAGTTAAACTGAGCTTTTTGGGTGGTAGGACATAGCTAATATCATGTCTTTCTAAACATTTATACATAAAATAACAGACTGAAAGTAACATAATGAAAGTACATATAAATAATATAGGAAATGTAGGATCAATATGTTCAAAAATATATGCGACTTGCCTTGCGACTCGGTGATTTCAACTAACTCGAATTCTTCTGTGGGTTGGACCTGGGCCTGGACTTCTCCTTCCGGCTCCTGCTGGACGTCGACTTCGGAGGCTAACGCAAAGCAAATAAGATAAATTAATTCATGCCCGAAGGGTTGAGCAATGAATAAAAGAAATAAAATAATAAAAAAATCCGAAAAACTCCATTAAAATGAGGATATTGGGTTATAGGAGGGCTATATGGGGAATTGGGCCTTGGATTTGGGTTGGCGGGCTCGAAACGGATCCGGGGAGTATAAATATGCATTTTTGGGTTTTGGGCTAGCACTGTTCCTCGGGCTCGGTACTGTTCCTCGGGCTCGGGCGAGCTGACTCAGTCGAACCGCGTTGGTCGGGCTCAGATCCGACGCAACGGGCGCGGCCGATGGGGTCTGGCTGAGTCGCGCCGGGGCGGCTCGGGTCGGACGCGGGCCGGCGGCGCGAGCGGCGCGCTGGCGCGCGGCGGTGCGGGCGACGCGGTCGGCATCGCTCGGTCCAGCCACGTCGGGCGGCGGTCGGGTGAAGCAGTGCCTAAGCGGCATGTTCTTCTTCCTCTCGCGTTTCAGCGCAGAGGAGCAGGGGAAAGGGTGGCGTTGTGGCGGCGGAGCTCTGGTGACTTGCGACGCAAAAGGAGGGCACCGTCGGGTTCCTGGGAGTGAGGGGAGTCCGTTTTTAGTGGTTGGACGGCCGGCAGAGGCGGCGTTCGCCGGCGGCGAGCTCTCCTCTCTTGCGGCCATTTTTAAATTTGGGAGCACAGGGGAGCTTCTAGGGGCAATAGGGCTGGTCCTAGAGCATCAGTGGGGTCTAGGGGGGTTGGAGGGGTGTTGGCCACAGCTCGGATGGTTCAGGTTGGGCTGGCCACGGTGGCCGCAGGCGATGAAGAAGGGGCTAATGGTGCTGGAGGAGATGGGTGGTTGGGGGCTTAAGGCAATGGCCGGGGAAAGTTTCTAGGGCTATGTGGATGCTAGCAGTGGACGGAATTGGGGAGTGGTTGGCCGGAGGAAGGACATTGGGTTAGGGCACGGATTTGGGGGATTTCGGGATTACCGGCGATAGGGCGGTGGTGGAGGTCTTGGGCGTGCTCGGGGAGCTCCAGGGAGGCCAGTGGGTTCCAATGGAGGGCCGGGAGCGTTTAAATAGGTGGAGTAAGGCGGTTTGGCCGGGAGGCGGTGGGGGAGATTTTTCTGGCGCCTCGGCTTGGAGCTCAAGATGGCCGAGCTGGCTTCGGGGCGAAGGAGAGCGGCGGTCAAGGAAGCTGTCAGAGGCCGCAGGTCGACTATGAGAGGCACCGGTCAAGGGTGGCAGAGGGGAGGCGCACAAGCTGGCTCAGAGGACGTCGGCCATGAGAGCGGGAGCACTCAAGTGCCTGGAGCGGGTAGGGGGTGACGGGGTACGGCGTGGCAGCTGGATGGCAGAGGCGCGGGCATTGGAAGGCGCGAGAGGAGGCGGCGACGAGAAGAATCGGCAGCGGCGGCAAATTACCGTGGGTGAACAGTGCCGGCCGTAACTCCCCCCGTTCACGCCGTTATGACAGGGTTAAGGGCTAAGGTGCTTTGAGATGAGTGCAGATTAGGGTCAAGATTGGGATTTTGCAATTGGATTTGGAAATTGAGCTAAAATTCAAATTTTGGCAAAAATTTTGGTTGTTTCAGCCACCTCGCCAAGCTACGATGCCATTGTGGTCACCGGACTTCAAGAAGAAGACGTTGTAGTCGCCGTGGTCTTGGGGCTCGCGGACTAGCACATCGCCGCACAGCCACAGGCCCACAACGCCTTCTCGATGGGAGGGTTTTTTATCCCTAATCTCCCAAAGGGTCACAGGAAATATTCTCCCACAGGATTACATCCCCATCGCCATCCCATGCGATAAGAAAATCCCGCCCGAGATGTCCTTCCCTGGGGAATTATTCCCGAGAAAATTGATGATTTGCCACTTTGAAGAGTGGGCTTCACAAATTTATCACTTTCAAAATTGACTTCGTAAAAATACCATGCAGTACATGTACATCTTGATTACCATGCCATTTAGGAGCTGGAAAAGACAATTCTACCCTTGCGCTGCATGGGCTTTGGATCGGGAGATGAAACGTCGCCCGAAGCAACGATCTGCACTGCATCTCCTGCATCCCCGCGCGGCCTCCCGGCGCTGCATCCCCGGCCGGCCTCCCCGTGCCACCCTCCACGCATGGTGGCCTCCCCGCGCTGCATCCCCGACCGGTCTCCCGTCGCCGGCCGGCCTCCCGCGCGCCCTCGCGCGCCGGCGGCCTCCCGCGCTATTTGTCGGACCAGATTTTTCAATCTGAATCTCATCGTGTATCTTGCACTATTCCTCGGATCGATAGCTAGTGCACACAGGTACATTGCTGAATCATTTCATACATCGCATAATCAATCATTATATTACACAAATTGAAATACACCACGTCGGGTGATAGAGTTTACAAAAGGGGCCGATCGGGCCAAATGTCTTTATTACAAACACGCACAGCGGAATCATAGCATAGCAAACCCAAATCCACAGGTAAGCGACTGGAAGGTACTGTGTGCATTATATGTCACCAGCTAACTAGTAACATACGTGCACACAACGCCATATGTCCACTTGTCCATGTCCAACTAACGAAGCCTACGCCTTAGTTTCCTTCGTTATCCTTCTCCTCCGTAGCGGGAGCTTCCTCGTAAGCATAGTGGTCTTGTGTTCCCGTTTCTGGATTTTTGTCGCAAAAGCGAGTATGAGCACTCCGACCCCGTGCTCAGCGAGCCAACACACATAATGCAAGATATAACATGTATGGCTAATCAAAGGAAGGCTCGGGTTATTTTATTTTGCGAAGAGTGCTTTTGAATACAATTATATAAAAATCCTTAAGACCTAGCAATTTGAACACAGGTATATATTGTGAAGGAATGCAATATTAATAGTGATTCAGATTCCATCCACCGTTACATGGCATCTGCACCACATAGCAATTCTTCAGCGTTATAGCCGCTTAACTTACCACTGGGACGACACCCAGGACAATTCCAAATCAGGGCAGTCCATCGCCCTTTCACTCTTGCATTCCCAGTTTTTTTTCAATATTTTAAAACAGAACTATATCTAGTTAAGTTCCCATGTCCGCCCTTGACCATGGGCACGGCTATTCGAATAGTTTTGACTCTGCAGAGTTTTGCACACTTTACCCACAAGAGATAAATCCACCCGTTGCCCCACATGATTCCTTAGCCATGCGGTTGAGTAGACTATCACAGGATTGTTACAATGCATGGTCCTACTGTGGTTACGCCCGCTAAGGTCTATCTTCCGTAGGATACGACCATCCCTCGGGAAGGGTCCCTCGTGAGCCATCACGGGCAAAGGCGGGGATGCGACCATCCATCCCTTTGCTCGTGTTCACACCTTCACGTAACCACCTTAGAGCCATACAAATTAGTTAACCCCGCCTACACTGTGTGCGTGTGGTTGTGCTTGTTTTACACAGGAGGTCATGACAAGATTCAGTCCTTAGGGTTATCTCAGGCGGTTCTACCACAAACCACACTCGTGCACACTGCACCACACCCCGAACCATCCGCCCGGATAAATAAGCAATTCAAGGTTCTTGGGAATATAAAATAGCCATATCCAATATACACCAGTCATTACCACCATGACTGTCCACCCAATTTTTCTCAGGATTAAAAGTGATGCTTGAGCGCTCTCGCACCCATGAGTATCTAAACAATACTAAGCATGGCATATATTTAGAGACTTATTTTCGAAAGGTTACTATTATAATTTTGCTAGGGCGACAAGGTTCACACATTCAAATATTCCAAAGGAGGTGTAATATTATTCAAGGTAAACAATAGGCATGTAACTAGAATCTTAAATTAACATGTATTTGCATATAACATAACAACATGCAATTTGATAATTTAAACAAAAATAATTTACAGAAAAATGTAGGTTCAACATGATCAAAATATTGACTCGCCTTGGTCACAGTGGTCGGGTGCTTGATTATCCGGGGCTTCTAGCGCTGCGGCTTCGAACTCTTCTTCTTGAGCTTCGTAGGCTATTTAACGTGCGCGAAAATTTGGATAAAAAGAAGAAAACATCTAATCAATAAAATATCACCAAAATTCAAATGAACTCCAAAAATTATGATTTCAGTTCCATTGGACGGATCTTGAATTCAGAAAAATTTAGAAATTTGTCTCACTCAATTTGGAGTTAAAATGTAGAAGTTATAAGCATTTGAAGTTCTCAATTCAATTTATTCCATAAAATATGAAATTTCTGACAGTGGGTCCCACATGTCATTTTCTTTTCTTTTAATTCTTTTATTGCCGTGCCACTGACAAGTGGGGCAGTCTATTCATGGGGCCCATCTGCGGCCAGGGCTCAGTCAGACGTGCCAGCGACTGTGGGGCCCAACGGTCGTGGTGCTCGGCTACTGAGGCAGACAGTGGGGCCCACTGTCGCCGGGATTTAAAAGAAATCGCTCGACCGCAGGCGCGGAGCCGGGGCTCTAACGCGCGCCGCGGGAGCGAGGGGGAGAAGAGAGTTGCGCTGGTAACCAAGTGGGAGGGGGAGGCTTTGCCTACCCTATATGGGGAATGAATCCCTTTGAGGTAGGTCGCGGAGGCGGCCGGGCAGAGCAGTCGGGGGCGACGGTGGCCGGCGGCGAGGACTGCCGGGAAGGGTCGGGAGTTGCGTGATATACAATCCCCGCGTAACGGGGAGTCTTCTGGTGTAGACGGCCGGGGTGGAGGAGCACGGTGGCGGGCCGGTGGCGTGTGACGGCGGCGGCGTTGGAGGGGCTCTGGTGACGGCGACCTACAAGCAACGAGGAGCTCGGGTGAGGCGGGAGTTGGTTTCACGGGGAGCCGAGGGTGGTGGGGTTACGAGGAATTGAACCCGAATAGCTTGAATCGTCGGATTGGAGTTCGCCGGAGCTGGGGATGGAGACGATCCCGCCGGCGACTGAGGAGGTTTTAGCCCAATTGTTTGTGATGGGAGGTGGAGGTGAGCGTGATGAAGCGTTCGGGAGTCGCTCCGGGTTTTATAGGCGACGGGGTGGGGCTGGCCGCTGGTGAGGCCGTGCGGCATGCTGGCAATGTCAGGAGGCGGTGGCAGAGCCGGGGATTCGCGGGGGATTCGGCATAATGCCGCTATGCCGTGCGCGTGCTGAGCGGCAGAGGGTATAGCGCCGCGCGTGTGGTAATGCCAGGCGTAGCGGGGTGAGAAAACGAGACGACACAGTGGGGGAGCAGCCCGGCGCAGATCGGGGACGGCGGCCATGTCAGCGGCGGCGGCGGCTACAGGAGCATGGCAGTGAGATTTGGGCGGTGCGCACGCGTCATCCCTGCTCTGCTGCCCAGCTGGATTCTCGCGGCCGAGTTACCCGGCTTTTTGACCGGAGCCGCACGGAGAGGGGGCTGGAGAAGTGGGGGTCCGGGCGCGCTCGGGAAGAGAAGGGAGGAAGAGGAAGGCGCTGACGGCTCGGTCCCGCCAGCCAGAGAGAGAGGGTGCGAGGGAGCGGGGCCCGCTCGGCAGAGGGAGAAATGGGCTGAAATTGCTCGGGTGCGCTGGCGAGGGCATGAGCGCAAGAGCGCTGAGGCCGAACGGGAGAGGCGGGGCTGGGCCGGGGTGATGACCGGCCTGGTCTCATCCCCTTCCTTTTTCTTTTTCTCTCTTTTTTTTGTTTGTTTGTTTTTTCTTTTTAAGGTATGTATTGGAATATGTACACAAGTATATTTTCAATTCCAGAAACTTTTTATTTGGTGGATCATCTTTTCAGATTCTTATTTCAGATTTTTAATTCTCTCATATTTAAACATGTTTATTTCTTCTCCAACTTTTGGAACCTTCATCAAATTTTTCAAGAAACTCCCATAAACTCCAAATTCAAATAAAATTTATTGCAAAATAATTCCAAAAGCTTCACAATTCAATTTACATTTTTCCAGGATGTTACACCTGCCTTCCCGCCGGCCGGCCTCCCCGCGCAGATAAAGCAGAGGAGAGGAGTGTAAGTTTCCTGACGAAGATAAAGCAAAGGAGGCTTGTTTTGTTGATGCATACTGGTCAAGGAGACTTGGCATGGAGACTTGAGAGCATCCGACTCATTCAAGGCTGGTATCAAGACCTGAACCGCTGGTTATTTGGCATGGAGATGGCTTCCATCAGCAGCGCATGGACGGGCTTCCAGCCCCTGAATGAGTGCAAAACTTAGCGAGGGTATAATTGTCTTTTCCAGCCCCTGAAATTAGCAAAAAAAATATTAAATGAGCTAAATGGCTCAAATGGTATGGTAATCAAGATGTACATGTACTGCATGACATTTTTACGAAGTCAATTTTGAAAGTGGCAAATTTGCGAAGCCCACTCTTCAAAGTGGCAAATGATCAATTTTCTCAATTATTCCCCTGGTACCCAAACAAAGCCTAAAGCAAAAAAAAAAGTTGGGGAAGAAACAAGACAGCAGTGGTCGGTCCATTGAGACCACATTTCAAATAGCCATAGCTTCTAACTTCTAACTTTAAGAAGCTAAAAATTGTTTGAAACATGTTAGCTTCTTAGCGTGGATTTTTTTCCTCCTTTTCCTCTATTTTTTCTATTTATTTTCCGTAGAAATATAACGATAATTTCTTTTTATTATTTTTCATCAATTTTCTTTAATTGACTAACTGAGATAAGCTAATAGCCGCTACAGTGACACTTAAACCAAAAGCCACAGGACTTTAAAACAAAGACCTCAAGCTCTAGGAAGACCAAGGGCTACAAGCCCAATATGGCTCTGCCAACGCATGGTGGTCTCAATTTTTTGGACCACGGTTGATGATTTTTAGTTATGAAATATATATAATAAATAGTATCAACTAATAGAAATTAAAATAGAAATCAGATGAAAAGCTGAAAAAAAAAATAGGACCACTGCATGCTCTAGTATCTCAAATGTGAAGAAAGTTGCCTAGAGACAAGGCTCCGTCTGTCTCTGTCTGGATTCTAGCTTAGAGGCTAGGTAGGTTTTAAACATTGTGCATACTCTAGCATCTCCGATACAGGGAAAGTTGCCTGCGGAGACAGAAGTAACAGATGTAATTAATTGGAGGCAGCCTCCAAATTCCAAACATTGCATAAACCAACCTTCAAGCTAAGCAAATAATTATCTAATGAAAAAGCTTACCCTAGCTACGCACCTAAGCAACAGCAGTGTAATAAGGACAGGTGGCTCGTGCTGTGACGTCAAATCACAGAAGCTCGTGCTGTGGTATCCAACTCATTTATTAGCCCCGTTTGAAGCGGAGAAATCTCATAAAATTTTTGCTTAAAACAGTTTAATTCTTCACAAAAATTGAAAAAATAAATTATGTTCCAAACAATTCTTTATGTTTTTCTGGAGGTTCATACATCTTTTGATAATTTAAAATATTTAATCTGCTTTTCTAAAGGAAAAAAAAATCAATTAAGCCTCTCATGTTCGAAACTGAAAAGAAAAGACTGATAGTCGATATTGGTAGTTGCTACAGAACGATTAATTATACAACGGGATAAGGACCACACCACATCCAAATGATAAATTGGAGCATAAAGCCGCATACTCTAAGCTTTTCCTTCATTTCGGAACATCTGGGGAACAACCAACTGCGAAAGGTGTTACAAAAGCTTCCTGCGTTGCCATCTGGACAAAACATGTCATAAGTTTCGGATTCAAATGCTGTGACCTAATCTTCAATACTTGTCAGTTGTTCTGTAACTGTAAAACTTTTCTGTAGCAAAAAAATCATCTGCTTACGGCCTCTACAAACGCTCCCAGGTCTATCCATCCACCTGCCAAAACAGAACATCAACTACTCTGAACTATAAACTAAGAGCAAGAATACTTAGGTAGTAGCTTGGCATTGTGGTGGCTTATAATATATGGTTTTATTTTATTGTTTTGGTTATTAACTACTTAAAAGTATTATTATGGGGCCATAACAGCAATACTAACGTAGGCAACAACGTAGCGCAGCACCAGTCAACTTGCTAAAAACTAGCTAGATCGCCACGTTGATAGGACATGATCAGGCAACATATCTAGTAATATCAGTTCAAAATTATAGCATCAGTATACACCACGGTAGTTATAGATTGGTCACAGTGCGAGCCAATATTCCATGAGATAGGGCGGTTAAATGGCCACACATATTGACAATTGCCACTGAAAATACGTGCTAATTAGATAGTTGACTATCCATGAAAAAAGCACGTGGATAATAAGGAATCCTGAGTAAGCTATATCCTGCACTACATGAGCTATGTGATAAGAAAATAAGCTGAGCATCATATGTATGCAACAAGCTGGGAGTCTGGGACTTTTAATTTCGAAAGTGGCTATCTGTCTCTGCAGACAATTAGAATTGAAAGTTAAACTGAGTATGCATCTCGCTGATGCTGAAGATTTTACAGTGCTCTTGGGAACCCTCTGGAAGTTCCACTATAAAATCAGTGTATAACCACCTTAGAGCATCTCCAACAGTATGAGCTAGTTACTAACTCTAAGATAACTTCTCCAATAGTACTAACTTTTAGCAGATAGCTTATTACATAAATATCCTCATATGACACTCTCACATAATCTTGAAATGTGTGCATGAGACTAGCTCTTGATCAAAAGATAGTTTTTCTCTCTTCTATTAAAATATGAAATAATATGCTTAGAGCTAGCTCATAAGTCACTATTGGAGATACTCTTAGGAGAGGAGATTTGGTGGCGCATCTAACCACCAATTATTGAAAGCTAAAATCCCCATCAAAATGAAAACAGTTCTGTGTCTGATTGGGCAGAAGGATATTCTGACCAAATCACCAAAGATAACATGAACTAATGAAGAAAAGAAAGTGTGGCAGGGATATGCAACATGTTATTTCTGTTAGAAATGTTAAGATATCAAGCACTTGTTTTTTTTGGGTGTTATCTCTGCTGTTATTACTTTTTTGTAAATTTAATTGTAACTTGTAAGTGAACACCCCTCAGGTTGTTAGGTACAACACTGGATGCTTCTGTTTTGTCCTTGGAAGTAAATGATGGTGGTGCCGCTGTAAAAAAAAACTTATTTCCGTTTCAGTTGAATGGAAATGGGTGTACCCTCGATTCCAAAGGGAAGAAAAAAAAAGCACAGAGAAAGTATAAAATAAATACCTTCAACCAGCTGAAAAACAGGAGATTGAGATCAGTATTCGGTAGACCATTATACACAGGCATGTTTTTTCCACTGGCGTTGGGACCTATATTAACCAGTTTCAACCAGATTAGAGACAAGAATTGTGTAAACAATAATTATTTTTACTACTATGCGGAGGTTGAGAAAAAAGGACAACTTAAAGGACAAAAAAGGGAAAAGAGAATATTCAGCCCAATCTGAAATAAGATAGTCCTCAAAAGAAACCGGAGCAGAGGCAGTCAGTTCTATGCAGTGAAAAGACCGGAATGGATGTATCTTTCAATCAGGTTTAAGAACAAGTTGCTCGAATGCATTAGTTTTTATAAAAGGAATTGATTGTCAAAGTACTTCACCAACCATTTTATACTTACTGAATTTTCTTGCTCTTGTTAGTTCAAGTATACTGGACTAGGGATGTCAATGCCATATCTATCTTATAAGTTCAAGTAGTTCCCCACCAGGGGATGGTGGAACACCCCCAATCCTCAACGACATTCACCATCCCTGAACAGCGAGTAGTGGAAGCATCAGATGTCAACGGCAGGAGAGGGCGGGGGCAGAAGGCAGAAGGCAGTACATGTGGCGGTGAGTACTGGCGAAGGCTAGCTAGTTGCTTTTCAGGAATAGGTTGTGACAGCAGTGGAATTGGGGCAGTTCTAAATTCATATCTAGTTCTTGACATTTGAATGGGGAAGGGCATGGTATTCAACGCAATATGTTGGATAAGATATTCACTCCCGCCACTTGTCATACATGTAAAACAAGGACCCAATGGGTAACAGACCCAACCTCGGTTCACCCAATGGGGAAACAATTGACCCAATAAATGTGCCCCATGGGGGATAAAATATTCCAATCCCTGTACCCTAATAGGAGAATGAGCCCCTATTGTCATTCATAGATTCGTACTGAATCAGTTGATACTTGAGCTTCATGGATATCACATAATCATAAAATGCAGAAATTTTAGTAAAACCTCTTTACTGTACATTCTAAGTTACAGCAAATGTATGATCATTTTTTAGAATGATACTTAAAAGGATTATGCTTCAATTACACTACTACAGTGGCAGGTTGTCCAATGATCCAATCATGACAAAACTGTACCCAAAAAAAAAGAAATTTGGTACTATAGTTAGCAGATCAAGTGCAGAATTAAATGTCATATGGGGTTACTGCCAAAAACTTGGGTGACATTCAGGCACTGAAACAGCAAGTATACCAGCTTTAGAAATGATAAGACACATCCAAATAAATAGGTACCATAAACTCCTTACCTTGTAGCTACATGATCTTTAATTACTTTCTCTTCATCTTCCGTAAACATAAACCACTTGTCTTTGTTCCCCATTAAATCTTCATTGTCAAACTCTGATACAAACAGGATATTACTAGTCACTAATTATATTTTGCAAATGAGTGAAATGAAAGCTTATTACATAATAACTTCAAACACACCTTGTAGCATTATTGCTGTGTTGTTACAATAGCCATCCAGCTTCCAATATGCTACCCCTTTGTCTACCATGACAGGCTTGGTTCTAAGGACACCTCCTAGCTTCTTCTCTAATGTTGCCACGATTGAGAAGTAAAAGAAGAAAATTAGTATCACACAACTAGCTCAGTTTTTTACACATTACAGAATAAGATAAACAAACACTGTAGGAGATGAGAACTTCACACTGCTCAAAAGTGTTATGTTTGAAAAGCTAAGAACCTAAGACTAAGCATTTTTAGTTACTTTACATTCAGGAAAAAAAAAAGTAAACTCAAGCATTTTTAGTTACTTTACATTCAGAAGAAAGTAAACTCCCTAGTTAGCCTACACTCAGCACTAAGCAAATTATGAAGATTAAAAGAAACCAAACCTATAGATATATTGTAGTTCTAGCTAACACATCTCATTCCCCACCCCTTTCAACAGGGCAAGTTATGACAACTGGATCAATATCTAATGGCTCTAGACCTTGCTTTAGTAACATTTGCCCTAAGCCTCAACCCACCCATAGCCATCCACACCCCCATTGAACACCAGCACTGGTTGCACCACCTTACACTACCATCAAGCACCACCAAAGCTAGTCTCTAACGCCATCCCAATGCACCCCTCCGACAAGGAACACAACGGGCAATTGAGTTGGATAGGAGGATGAGATCCAGGATTATCTCCTGGTGTGATGACGAAGATGGGGAGGGAAAGATGCTGTGAACAGCAAAAAGGAGGTTTGGTAGGAGAGAAAGTGAGAGGGAGAGGAGATGCACAAGGAGGGCACACGACATAGAGGGCAAGAGGGATATAGATAGTTTAGGCAAGTCATTCTTTGTTTGATTGATCTGAAAGTACAGGAAGTCCTTTCTTATAGGACTACCTAACAAACATAGAATCTAATATTGTTGAAACCAATTGAGAAGGCAGCAACTTAAGATAACCTACCAAACTAAACAAATCTATTTGATGACTGATTATATTGCCTCCCTTGTGTGCCACATGCATGGGTCCATTATTGCGCCATGACATTTCTCCCCCCAGAAAGACAGCTCGTCGTTGTGTTGTAGTTCAAGGGAGAAATCACCCTTGACCGTCCCTGCTGTCGTCATCACCAATTTCCAGAAAAAACCAACACTTGCATCGATGACCTCAGTGGAAAGGCTCATTGCAGTTGAAGCATAAGCCCTTCTGACCGCAGTCCGGCACCTCATTTCATGTGAGGCAGCGATGGGAGTTATGTCCGAGCAAGACCACGATGCCACCATGTTTCACCTCTCATATGCCTTGGCCAAGCTCATGGCCACTTTCAAGTCCATTGGATTTAGCAACTACACATTGTGCGGATAGGATCAATCAAGGAAATGATGGAAAGTTGTGCCTGCTTCTGCGAACTTAGTACATCCGCATGGCAAAGCAAAGCAAGGAGTTGCTCATGAAATTCATTCACAATTCCACTCATGTGGAACCTTGCTAATTCACCAAACGAGTTGCATTGTATTAGCGGTCTGTAACGGAGATGACAGTGCTCCTTGATGCGAGACTATAGAATCATGCCCTTATCCTGCTCCAACTGGTAGTAATACAGCTAGGTCACCCCCGTCATTTGGTACAAGGCTTGTCAAACCTTCTCTTCCTCATGGTGCACTATCCCTAAAAAAATTACTCACAACGTTTGGATATTGCTGGCCAATGGCTTGACCCAGCTATGGTTGAAGTTGTGCTGGTGGTGGGTAGGCCAACATCGGAAGTTGGCCAATGGCTTTGGTCCCAAGAACCTCAACCTCAGCAGTTGACAATGAGGGCAGGGAGGCCGGCAACGACGGTAGCGGTGGTGGCATTGGTGGAAGGCTCAGCGACATCTATGTTGCCATCGTCGTCTGTGTGGCTATCGTCCCTTACAACAGCTTGAACCGATTTTGGCAAAATGCGATGCCCAAGAGCTCGGTGGACCCACCATCTTTTGCTTCATATTGTAGCAAGGCATGAGTTGATTGTGGCGGTTTGCTGATGCATGTTCGCGATCGTTGCGTCCAGGACGACAGCTTGTTGACGCATGTCATCAACCTTCTAGTTCATCCCTCCATATGGACTTTGATAGATTTCATTTGCTCCGGAGTTGAGCAATGGTCATGCAAGTATGCGCCTTCGGAAGCCATAACCAGTAGCTTTGATACCAAATTGTTGCATCCCTCCAACATGGAATGCAATTGGTAACTATGTTGGATAGGACGACGAGGTCATGGAACCTTACAATATGATGCCACGATGAAGATGCTTAGGGAAAATGCTGCGAACAGCAAGACAAAGAGGTTCCATAAGGGGGAGAGAGAGGAGATGCGTGGGTTGAAGGGCACACAAGACTTCAAGGGACAAATAGAAATAGTTAGGCATGGGAGGTAATTCTTTATTTGCTTGACCTCGAAGGATAGCAAAAGCCCTTATACGAATCCCTAACAAACGTAGAATCTCGTCTAAAAAAAAACATAGAATCTAACGTTATGGAAAGTTGGAAACTAACTGATAAGGTAACAACTTAAAGATAAGATAATCTAACAAACTCAAAAAAATCTAATTGATTGTTGAATGCTGTTGACTCCCTTGCACGCCACATGCATGGGCCCATTATGGGTAGTTAGCACTTGATGTGCATATTTCTTATTTTCCAAATATTGTGCGTATGGAACTAACTATTTTCTTGAAGTTGATTAGTGTTAAAAAAAAGCTTATTTCAAAATCGGACTGGGTTGAATTATTTTTACTCACAAGAACTCCACAGTCCACATAACACGCCTATGGTGCTACAGTGCTATTTGTTATGCCAGTGCAACTAAGGATTGATACTTCACTTTTATAAAATGGAAAGGTAAAATGATCGTTTCCATTTCCAATATCAACTATATTTGCATTTCAAAAACTTCAATTACATGCTTCCATATTACAATTAGCATCACAATTTCAATGTTCAAAGTGTCCGTCAATATCCACATAATATTAGCTAGGACCAAATATGAGCATGCAAGGTGTATGCTTGATTTAAAATAATTACGGTCAAGATGATGAAAAAGAGACAACCGCAATAGTTTCTAAATTTGAATCCAAAAACAGCTATTCAGTTCACAGATCCACTTCCAATTTCAAACAACTTGAGTGCATGGTTGTTACAGCGTAATTGGCGACCACAGCGTCTAAGAGGCACCAAGACACCATGGCATCGTCCAGGCAAAATGGCAAGCAGCTGTCCAATCTTTAATCCAGCTTATCAATGTGAAATATCAACTAGGTCCTTCAAGAATCTTGTAATCACTTTCTTTACAATCGCGTCCTCCTTACTTTATAACTCCCAATCCCGACTCCCAAACTCACCTCTCTCTCTATCCCGAACTCACCGGCGTCACACCGTGCCTCCTCCCCCGCAGTGCCCACCCGCCCAACGCCACCTCCCCTCCTGGTGCCTTCTCCCGTCCCCAACCGCCCACTCAATGCCGCCTCATGTCCCTAACACGGCTTCTCCGCGCCGCCACCTCCCGCCTCATCTCCTCCGAATCCACTTGTCTGTGTGTACGCTGCCACCGCAACCCATCATCCCCACCGAATCCAACCACCCCTGACCATAATCCAACCGGATCCTACCGTTCCTACCAGCCGGAGCCAAGGAAGATGGGGGTCGGCCACGGGATGGGAGTGGGGGAGGAGGAATGGCGAAGCTCCATGGTGTGCCCCTTGGACCGCCACGACGCCTAGGCGGTGACTTAGCGACGTCGTAACAACCATGCTTGAGTGCTCATCTTTTCTTAATGGCTTTTAGAGAACGTTTAGTAGGTTCTAACAGAAACATGAATGCAATATTACAAAACAGACTAACAGTATTCTATAACTTGGGAGTATGTTGCCGCAAGGTTTAAAAACTGAAAATATGCAAGTCAAGCTGTGTATCTTTATTTTTAAGGAGCATCCGGCTTTGAACTCACATTCTCAATCTGTCAATCATCACAGCTTGTGCTACTACTAGGCTATGTGGCCAGCCCTGCCACAAGGTTAAACAAAATCTAGTTCAGTTAGAATATTTTATCTTTACTCTGGGGATGTTTGTGGTAATAATATTTAATAGGAATGGTCCAAAATTGAAAAGAGAACTAGTTAATTGAATCCTCAAGCCAACCCATCCTATTTGTAATATACTGCATAGCCATATGCATAAAATGGCTATCTGCATGTCTGCTACAAAGAAAACTTAGCAACTGCGTACACATGTCCATAATGTTGAGCTGGAGACAACATTACCGAAAATGAGAATATATACATGCATGAAACCATAATTAACAAGGGAGTACAATGAACCTAGAACATTTGTTGAATCTTCAAGCTAAAGCTTGCAAAAGTGGAGAAAGCTAAACCAAATATAATGAGGAATTAAACAAAAGTGCAAGAGATCAAACATATGTAGAACTGAGAAAATGCAGAAAAGCTAAAACAAATGTAATGCGGAAAGATGTAGATATATCAAGTCATATGGTTCGGACCATTTATGGCTGCCTGCTTGACTTCCTTTGCCTCCTTTATTTGAGAAATGAGATTATTAGTTTCTTCAATGCTAGGAGTTTCTCCTCCTTTTCTCAAAAGCATGCCATTCTTTAGTCTTTTTTTAAGCTCCTTTTCCTATGAAACCAGATAAAAGTGTTGTTGATTACTGTAAATTGTAAAACCAAGTGACTAGACCAAAAAAAAAGGCTTCCCCAGCTCACCTTCTCGTTTGCAGCACGGATTTTTTCTCCAGCAGCGCTCTTTCTTTCAGCTGCCATTTCATTTTGTTTGTCAATCCAGTTCCTCAACTTTCTGAACGAAGTTAAAAGATAATTTATACATAAGTACAGTAGTGAAGTCCGGAGTGAACTATTCCAGCAAATGTGGTAGGCAATACTTACACAGTAGAGAGGGTCTCATCACACAGAAAATTCAGCACATGCAGCTTACAAGAAGGGTTCAAATTTTTATATCCCAATAATCCCTGATTTAAAAAGTCAAGAGGCAATTCTTTTAACATGTACGTTGATTCACTGATATATTTGCCAACATCAATTATCCATGCATCTCCATCTCTCGAATAATTCAAAGGCCTAGGAACACAATAACCTCAGTAAGTAATTTATTAGTTACATTTGAACAAAACTACAAGGAAATATCGATTTAGAATGTATTTACTTCTCCCCCCTGTCTTCTTGGATGACAGACAACAAATTTATGTGAAGCTCAGCAATAAGTGAAGACACTACTCGAAGTTCACGACCTCCAGTTATGTCTTGAAGAATTTTTTGTGGTTGTCCCTTCCTTATTTGAAAAATCTGTGTAAAAAACATTTGCAACATTATTCCATTTACAGTACAAAGAAATAATCTCTAAAGCAAAAGGATATGCTAGAACAGACTGTTAGAGTAAAATATATTTGGTAGGATAGAGTCCATTGGGATTACAATCCCTCGTACCATCTTGCCCCTCAAGTCTTGTACCTCTATATATACCGCCCGAGAGGCTCAATGCAATACATCCAATTCCACCCAACTCTATCTTTCACCATGGTATCAGAAGTCTAGGTTTAGATCCTAACCCTAGCCGCCGCTCGCTTCCGCACCACGTGCCCCCGGGTGATCTATCTCCGCCGGGGGCAGCGCCATCGTTTAGGCGGCGGATCCTATTGATCCAGCCGCCGTCGTCGTCGTCAAGCACCAGATCGGGTGTACCTCCTTGCGATCGTCACGCAGCAGATCGGGCCTCCCTCACGATCATCCTCGTCGCGGTCGGGCTGCCGCTGCCCCGTTCCCCAGGCTTGTCGCTGGGCCGTCACCGTCACCCCCTTCCGGATCTTCGCCGCCCCGTCCTGCGCGCGCCGTGGTGGCGGCGGGCCAGACGTGCGCCCACGCCGGTCGGGCGTCACCGCCGGTGGCGGATCGGGCGTCTCCATCACGCCGCCCATCCTCGTGCGGCCGGGCCCCTCCGCGCGCCCCTCCGCCCGCAGAGAAGTCGCCGTCGCGGCTCTTCTCGCCGATCCGCCTTGTCGCTGGAGAGGTCGCGCCTCGCTGGGAACCGCCGCCACCGCCTCGTTGGCGCCTAGGAACCGCCGCCGACCGCCCTTCTGTGCCGCCGCCGGATCCACGCCTTCCGCAGCCTGCCTTGGACCACCCGCCCCGGATCTGGCCGTCGCAACTCAGATCCGGCCGCCGTGCTCGCGCCTCGCCCGCACCGCCGCCTTCGAACGCCACCACCCGCTTTTCTCCGTCTCCAAGCCGCCAAGGTGAAACCGGATCTTTAGTCGGTGAAATCGCCCGTCGATGGTTTTTCTGCGGGAGCCTGGACCTGCGCCGCCTGGAGTTTTCCACCCGCAAGGATCTTTTGTGTCGGTCAGTGCTGCCCGGACCCTTTTGTGTCGGTTGGTGCCCGGATCCCACTGCTGCTGTCTTTTTTCTTTTTTCCCCGATCACTGATCGGGGTTGAGTCGCCCACCGCCCGTCGATCTCGCACGTATCTACTCCGACATCGGCGTCGACTACACCGGCCTCTACCTCTTCGACTGTGCAGCCAGGCCGGGCACGCGATGTCGAGGGGACGCCTTCGTGCGTCGTGTCTCGGTCATCCCATCCGCACGTCTTCATCGCCGGTTCGTCATCGCCACCACAGATCGAGATGCCTCCACCAACTTCTTCCATCGTCGTCCCGCCTCGCGCATGCTCGGTCTGATCAGCTGATTGTGCGCGATCCACCCGGCTCCTGTGACGTCCGTCGTCAAGAATTACGCGCATCTTCTCCGAGCAACAAGGCCATTCTTTGTGTCGCCTCCTCGCGCGACACGCGCGCGCGTGTGTCCCTGCCGTTGCATCTACATCGCCGTCCCTCGTGCATCGGCGATTGTCTGCGCAACCTCTTGCGCCATCTGCTCGCACTGCCTTCGTCATGCTGATCGGGACCTCATCGCCGACATCGAGCGCTACCGCCACCGCCGCCGTACCTTGCGTCGGGGATCGCTCGCCAGCGCAAGCGTCGCCGGCCGCTCGCCGCCGGGTAGGAGCGTCGCTCCGCATTGCTCCTTCTTCGCCCAAAGACAACCACGCTGGTTGGGGCCTCTCCTTTACGCCCGTCATCGGCAACACCGGTGCGTGCTTTGTCCCCGACGCGTTGCGGTCGGCAAACCGCACACGCCTCGGCTCTAGCGCTTGATCGCATCGACTTGCATCGACCCTCCGTTCTGCCCCGTCGCCTCGATTGCATCGCCGTTTTTCGTCTACATCCTCGATGGTCCTGACTCCTGACTACGTTGACCTCGGCATCACCCCCTTCCACGACAACTGCCTCAACGCGTCTCCGTCATCACCATGGCGCCTCTTTTGCGCCCACGGCTTCATGAGCGACCGCCTCGACATCGGTAAGCCGACCACGACTACGTCGACCACGGCCATCTCCAGCACGGCATCCTCGACCATGACTACTCCGCCCTCGCGCTCGGCTACCTCGACATCGACACAAAGGGCTACCGCCTTGCTTGAGCTACTCGTCGGTTCTGCTCGATCCACGGCGATACGTGCGCATCATCGGTTATGGCTGCAGGATGTTAGCTCTTGGCTTCTTCTCCGATCTCTCACGTCTGCGACGCTCCGTTGTATTGCGGGGATGTTAGAGTACAATATATTTGGTAGGATAGAGTCCATTGGGATTACCATCGCTTGTACCATCTTGCCCCCCAAGTCTTGTACCTCTATATATACCGCCCAAGAGGCTCAATGCAATACATTCAATTCCACCCGACTCTGTCTTTCATCACAGATTAACATGTTAAACAATGAAAACAAAAAAACCTTTTCACGGAGACTAAGTTTACAAAATCCTGATTCTATCCAAAGAAAAATAATCAATTTAATATATACAATTATGATAAGGGACATTGGAAGTTCAGTACTTGCTCAGGATAGCATGAAATGCTCGAAGCAAACAATGATTACGTCGTGCAGTTATCTGTTCTATCAGGACAATAGCAGCTTGCTTTATATCTATAAAATAAAATAATGAAGGCATTGTTTAAAAAAATCACAATATATCAACTAACATATTATTCTTGTATACTTTTTAATGTAGAAAAGAGTATATCATCAGTAAAAATACATTTTTTGGTTTCCATATGACCCATTATTGCATATTCTAGCATTCTTCCAGTTTTAGTTCTTTATTTAAGATGTGAGATGGGTCAACCAACAAGTTATGACACAATGTACGTTAATGTCAGCAAAAGACGAAGAGTAAATTGCAAGACCAAATGCTCCACAAGGACAAATAAGGATGAATAAACTAGATTTTGGCTCACCGTCTTTATTGAAGGATAAAGAATTATTAACAAAATTATTACAATATCTTTTATTATCT
Organism: Dendrocalamus sinicus; assembly: GCA_036346575.1. Classification (NCBI taxonomy): domain Eukaryota; kingdom Viridiplantae; phylum Streptophyta; class Magnoliopsida; order Poales; family Poaceae; genus Dendrocalamus; species Dendrocalamus sinicus. Next base: position 21,768,462 of record CM070646.1, on the reverse strand, counting down.
GACGAAATCATATATCTATGACATAGCCAGATTGGCTAATATAGCCAAGTGTGTTGAACCCACAATATTGCAGCTATATGCTATCCTCTGTAAAAACACTTTATTTACACTTCTGCTCCATTCTCTTCACAATATTAACTAAACTAATGTAATCAATCATAAACAAAGGGAATATTAACATATCACATGCGCATAGAATGAAAAAAAAACATTCTGTTTTAAATTTTCCATATTATAGGATCTTCATCCTTGCTGGTTCACTTATTATACCTTGTATCTACATTGTCCTAGTATAGTCCTGATCTTGCCAGTTTTACTTCACATTTATCAATTTTCAACTAAACCACAAAATAAAAATATCTTGAATGTACTATATAAATTGCTTCATCTACAGTTTAATGAAGACACTGCTTGCAAGGTTGCACTGAGCCACTGACACGCACAGAATGGACTGAAACAAAAATACCAACAAAGAGATATAGATATACATAACAATAAATAAAAAATCATGTACATATTTTCTAACTTAAATAATAACAGCGCATTCTTTAGCATACACAAGTGATGAACAAAACATATATGTGGATTCAGCACACTATTTTCTTTGTCAGTGGCCTTAAATACGATGTCTCCAAAGGGCTGTGTTCCAAGCTGTTTAGATCATACCTGACCGCATGCAGATTAAAGTTTGAGATGTTTTTAAATTGTCAATTATCAGACACTTCCTAGTCCTAGACGTGTGTGAGTTGCATCCAGGTTGGATGTGTGCATAGATGCAAGTACACTACCCTGACAGCATGTCCATCCAACCTATACTAGATTACTAGCATTTGCACTATGCTTTTGCAGTTAGGCTCTCCTTATACAGACTTATTATGGTATCCATGTTAAAAATATGAACAGAAATGCTCACTTCTGGCAACAGGTTAACCCTAATAGAAATGTTGTCCATCCAACCTACACTAGATTACTAGCATTTGCACTATGCTTTTGCGGTTAGGCTCTCCTTATATAGACTTATTATGGTACCCATGTTAAAATATGAACAGAAATGCTCACTTCTGGCAACAGGTTAACCCTAATAGACATGTTTATAGCTGGTAACAGACTAACATCTTACACCTAAGACACAACACTCCACACCCTGATAAGTGCATGCCTTAAATCCGATTGAGCCTAGACCAAGATCGGGAATATCAAAGCATGAAGGGAAATGCCTGTCTTGTCATAATAAAGCTTTTGTGTGAGATGATCAGTACTATGTAAATAAAACTCTCACTAGATCACATATTGATAAATCATATTGCATATGTCCCTCAAGTTGATGTTAACAGGGCTGAGATTCTAGCCCTCGCCAAACACAAAATCCACGAGCTCAACAACAATCACCAACAATATAACTAACCATAACTAGGCACTAGCTACTGCAAACCAGACTCAGAGGTGAAGTGTCAATGCAATGCGACACGATTCCCAGTTGCTCGCCAACCCACCTATTCTATATCTATACCTTCTCAGACCCATGTGTTATGGCCTAGGATCCCTGCGATGCACACAGCAGGCTCGTAAACAGTACCAGAGTTATTGTAACAACGAATGAACACTAATGCATGGGGGTACTGTAGCAGTCATGAATAGTGCCCGCGAAGGGTACTGTAGCGCGCTACGGATTTGAATAGTTTGGTAGCGTATCGCGGATTACGAATATAATAATTAGTTTCCTTAGTATTTGGACTTATTTCTTTTTAGATTTATTATATGTACTAAAGATAAATTTCCTATTATTATGATTAATTTCCTTAGTATAGAGATAAATTTCTTAGATATCAAGTTTAGCCATCTCTATAAAAGAAATAGAATTGTACCTATTATTATTAAGTAAAGAAATAAAAAAATTATCTAGTCTCCCTCTCTTCTTCAACAGGCCTCAGAGCCTTAGCGGCAATATGGCTGTCCGATCAAAGGCGAGTGTCCTACCCTCGGTCCTCGGACCCGTACCATATCCTTTGATATCAGAGTGACTCACCATGTGCTGAATTATCTCCTTGGACATGTTGATGGCTAGCAGTAAGAAAATGGAGTCCTTACTCGACAATATAATTGCTACCTTGGAGAAGGTTATGGTGTTGGTGGACAAACTAAAGGAGCAAGAAGAGGCATCACATGACATTGCAATGTTGCGCTACCATCACCTTCCCGGCGCCGACGTTTGCACTGGCCACATTGCCACCTTCACCAACGACGACTCATCTTCGGGCTTCGCTGTCTTTGGCTCCACCATTGGTACCATCGCCAAGGAATAAGGCTACCATCTTTTTGCCATCACCCTTGCCACGTCGTCCACCGACACTGTGCCGTAAGCGATACGGAGCACAATGGCTGACAGGTAGGGGCCAGCGACTCGTGCATCACTCCCACAATCGTTGCATTCCGGGTCAAGAAGGATGCTGCTGCTGCCTTGTGTCGATTGCCCTTGCCACCGGCAACTACTGCAACGCAAAACAACACTGGAGGGTTGTTACCCTTATTGTTGTTCATTGGAGCTTCACAGATCTTCTTCCATGCAACACGACGTCATCATCGTGCCCTCTCGTCGACATGAGGTTATGAAAGACTTCAACTATGACCACCACTTGACAGCTCGAGACAAGCTGTCTCACCGCGAGAGGTGTAATGTTACGGCCTAGGATCCCCGCAACGCACGCAGCAAGCTCATGAACAGTACCAAGGTACTATAGCAACGAATGAACAGTACCCTCGTGGGGGTACTGTAGCAGCCATGAACAATACCCTGTGTAGGGTACTGTAGCGCGCTTCAGATTTGGATAGTTTGGTAGCGTATCGCGGATTAGGAATATAATAATTAGTTTTCTTAGTATTTAGGCTTACTTCCTTTTAAATTTATTCTATGTATTAACGATACGTTTCCCATTATTATAATTAGTTTCCTTAGTATAGAAATAAGTTTCTTATGGATCAAATTTAGCCATCCCTATAAAAGGGATAGCATTATACCTATTATCATTAAACAAAGAAACAAAATTCTCTAATCTTCCTCTCTTCTTCAACAGACCTTAGAGCCTTAAAGGCGGTATAGTCAGCCGATCAAGGGCGAGTGCCCTACCCTCGGTCCTCGGGCATGTACCCAACTACTGCCCCATGATGCATTGGCAGAGATACAGGTCGAATTTAAGACAATTGTAACACTCGCATCTTGCTTTATCACGTCACCACCTTCGACTCCACTCCCCAATCCAAATATTCCTTACCCTCAATGGGTTTGCATCCCCTCACCACCTCAGCACCTCCGTGCCATGATGTGCCTACCTCAACACATCACCCTCACATTTCTCACCTTGCCTAGTTGGCATTCCTTACTCTTAACAAACTCTAATGTTATCACTGATTATGTTTACCAAAAAAATGAATTTAGGAAAGTGTCAACGCTGGTCAAATTGTTTGGGACAAAAGGCTTTGTTGTTGTTATTGTTGTGAGCGTTGGTCAAACTGTCAGACATCTAGACACAAATTTGACCTTTCATCTTCCAGCGGATGCTAGCAAGATGTTATTATAACAAGGCATGCACTATCATACTGTAAAATAAACCTTATTCTTTGTTTCCCTTAACTACCTCAGCAAATGTGCAGCAGAACTCATAAAACTGAATTGCAGGCCCAACATATTCAGCCTCCAGCTCCGCACCTGCAACATTAGTGACTGGAGTGCCCCTGGGTAGCACAACTTCAGTCTTGAGAGCATCAGGGCTCTCATCCCTCAGCAGAGATTCAACGTTATTTTCAACAAGGCACTTTGCAACAGCAGGACTGTTATTTACCCTGCAGTTGCCCTTGAGCCTCTTCTTGGTAGGAACAGAAGAAATTGCATTGAGATCAATGCCTATATTCTCATCCCTTTCAGCCGACAATTCATCGGCAGCATCCTCTATCCCTAGGGCCCTCTTTGGGTTGCCCTGTTTGTTCATAACAAAGGGGTCAGCAAAACATATCAACCAGAATGAACAATTGCATGATACAACAAGGAATTGCAAAGCAAAACTAGTACCTTCTCAGTACCATTCACCTTCAGAGGTGTTGATTTCATCATCTGCGCAGCAGCCACCACGTCTGACCCTTTGTTTAGCAATTCATGAACGGAGGAGCACCCCGACGCCTTGGCAGCATGGGCCAGTATTCCCGTCGGCATCTCTCCTTTCTTCTTTCTGCCAAACAAAAGCAGATCATCAAACCTAACAACAACAAAAATCCATGATCCCCCCATGACCATGAGCGCATTTCCGCATCAGCTTCGCACGGCTCACCTGCACATGCTGCAGTTGCAGATGCCCCTGCACTTGGGGCAGGTCCAGGCCTCCTTCTGCGCCACCTCCTCGGCAATCTCGCCATACCTAAACAAACCAACAAAACCAGACCAGAACAAGACGCTGCCAGATGATCAGCTTGCTCGACCATGGAGACGACGATTGGCTAAAACTAAGAAAGAAATCACACCCGCTGAGAAGAAAGAGAGAAGAGATCATTTACCTGTTAAGCAGGCACTTGCGGCAGTACTTGATTGTGCACGGCCCCTTCTTCTTGAGCTGGTTGCAAGCAGCCGCGGAATCTCTCGTTTTTTGACGGCACTTCGAGAGGAACAGAAAAACAAAAATGAACAAAAAATCCAACCACCAGAAAGGAGTAGGAGACCGCAGAAGCGAAGGGGAGGAGGAGATAAGCGACGGTAGGTGCTCACCTGGTGGCAGGTCTTCCCGTTCTCCGGATCATAGATCCGGCAGCCGACAGTACGGACTCCGGGGGACGGGTTGCGCTCCTTGGGACTCGCCGCCTTGACCTCCTGCAGCTGCGGCACGGCGACGGTATCCTCGCCGCCGGCGCGGTTCCTCTCCGGCGAGCCAGCCACCGCGGTTTCCATGGAAGACGCGCTCGAGGAAGGGGGGAAAGCACTCGCGACTCTCGGGTGTAAAATGAAACGAAATGAGATGCTTCCGATGGCTCAGAGGATGCGCATATGTATGCTTAATTGCTTGGGTGTGGAAGGCTTCTGCTGCGATTTCTTCCGTTTTGGGGCTGCCTCACGAGGGAAGGAAGGCGTTTGATGTGACCATTTTGGAAGCTGCTTGGATCATGGCGCCGCGCGTCCGAGCGCCCCCAAATTTTTTGAAATCTTCCCTCTCGCCTGACGTCGCACTATCCCCGCTTCGCTCCGAATTTTCTCCTCCGCTACACCTCTCGTCCCCACTCGTCGCCCTTTTCGGCACAGGAGAGTGGCACAAGTCTGCGGTGGTGCAAGGTCGCCGTGGACATAGCGTAGTATCGGCCGGTTCTTTTTTATTTTTTATGCCGAAATGAACTCTGAACTGGCCAAGTCGCTAGCCACTAGAACTCGAATAGAGGAGGATATAGGTGTTTCTCGTGTTCGGATTTACATCCAATCGCTAAAAAGAGCATGAGCTACGCTATTGCAAGATCTTAGACAATGCTAAAATTTCCAACTATGAAAAGACAAGAAAAGCGCTTCTTTCCCCTCGAGGATTCTATTACCAATCAGCAACAAATCATACTCATTTCCCTCCACCGCAGCCTTGAGCATCACTCTCGATCACAATGTTGCTCATCCGGTCATCCCCATATCCTAGCTCTTTTCTAACACCTTGAACACAAGCTTCTGTTTCATCCTGCAAAATGGATTAGGACATGTTTGAGATGTCCTGAACATGTTGCCACCATGTCTCATGTTCTGTCTCTGATCACATATCCTTATCCTCCTATGCCATTAGATGTCACATAGGCTCCATCAGAGTTTATTTTCTGGGTATCGCTTTCTGGAACTTGCCATTTTAGCGATGGTTTCACTTGTGTTTCTTTTTTAGTTATCATCACTCATTGGAAATTGCTAAACATCAGCATTATATTATGTGCCATTTCTTTCTGTTCATGTCGTCGTTCTCCTTGTCTTACAATGTTTCTCTCGGCCCACCAATGCCATAAGTAAGTTGGCATCAACATTCTTTGTTCTTGTTCAAATCCAAGATCCGTTTTAGCTCATTTCTAACGGATTGATAGGCTTATATGGTCTCATGAACTTCGGAAAGAAGCAATGAGTTCCAAACCTGTCGTACATACTTGCATTTGAAAAAAAAACAGATGTACACTATCTTCATCGCACCTTGAACACACATTAATAAGCCACAGTCAAAAACCGTAGTCCAACAGAATAGACTCATAGTTATTATCTTTTTTTACTTTATATCTATATAGGATAGAAATTATTTTAAATAAATCGGGTGTATGTGCCTCTACCTTCTACACGAGTTATAAACAATGAAGGCACCACAAATTTTTTATTTTGGATCCCTTTGGACGGTAAGGCTTTTACATTAAAGAAAACTTGGATCGGCCGTATTTGCCCTTTTGAAAAGTGGGTGGGGATGCACTTAGGCTAGACCATGTCCACACCTAAAAAGTGTAGATTAATGCCTCATTCTTTTTAAGTTATAATTTATAATTTTCCTCGAACAAACAAATAAAATATCTTTTTAAAGCAGCTTATTAGCCTAACCTTTTCGAAATATCTTATAGACTTACTGATATTCGGTTCATTCACACTAACACTTATATTAGGATCAAAATCCATCAAACGCAGCACAAAAAAATCAGGAGCTAAGCATACCTTACCTATAAAAAGAGGGTCAACAGTGAGAAATTGTCTCCAGAGATTGTTATCAGTTAAACTTGGGATATATTAGTTGGCAGTAGTGGCATATACGGTGAATCCACACTTCAGAAAGGAAAGTGTTATACAGCTAAGCTATATATCCATGATTTACCAGGTATTCCGAAACACTTTCATTTTGAATCTTCTTGGCTTGGTATCATTTAATACAATCCAAAAAAAATGATGGAACATCTTCCTTTGAAAAAAAGGGATGGATATAGCTAAACAAAATATCTCTAAATATTGCTAGCAGTTTCACATTTGGATTTATTAGCTGCCAGTGGTTTTGGTACAACTCAAGAAAGACATATCAAATGAATTTGCACTTTAGAAAAAAATATTCCAACCAAGTAAAATATCGAAGACAACTGTAAGCACTCTTGTTTAAAGAGCAAATGCACTAAATTTTTCTTTTTTGTATTGAAATCGTTGCCAAGCAACGTATCAAAAAGTCGAAAAGCTAGTCCAAAAGAGAAGAATTCAACCAACGTCTAAAAAAAGGAAACTGTCAAAACAGCTAAGCATATCTTATTAGCTAACCAAGTACAACAAAACATTTTCACTTTGAATCTTTTTGTTAGTAATATTTAATATAATTCAAGAAAAGAAAGTTGAAGTGTATCTTCCCTTTAAAAAAGAGGATGGATATGGCTAAACAAGATCTGTTCAAAGACTGCTAGCGGTTTCAACTGCAAATATGCTGCATGTGGCTTTGATACACCTCAAGAAAGTTATATTAAATGAAAACACACTTTTATATATAAAAAAGGCAGTGACTTATAACTAAGCAAAATGTGGAACGGAATCGTGATTTTTTGGATTGAGCACTCAAAATTTTCATCATAGGATTTTACCTCGAGATTTGTGCCCTACCTCCCTCCTCAGCTACAATGGTGGCTCCGGCGAGTTAGGGTTTTTGTTAGGTTCACCAGAGCCCTCTGGATTTAGTAACAGGCCGGTACATGCCCATAAATAGCGATCAAGGAAATCGATCAAACAATCCCAATACCGTGAAAGATAAACTTCGAGATACTCTGAGATAGAACAAGAAAAGGCAAATTTGATTAATGCTACTTCTATTAGTTTAGAACAATTAGAAAAGTGTAAAAACGAAACCAAAGGGGCGATTATTTTCTCAACCAGTGCACCATCCATAACATTGGTCAAGGAAGGACGAGAAGTAGTAGGATTGGTTCTCATAATTATCACATAATTTTTTAAAAAAGGAATTTGTCAAAAATTTTCTTTTTTCTTGTTGAGTAATGCCAAATCAAATCCAAAAAAGAGCTAAAGATCCAAAAGGGAAAAGGTTAAGAGAGAAAAGGGAACCAGAACTTGATTTCGTTGCCCAAGCGAATCCTACTCTTGGTATCCTTTACCACATGCACTTTCCATATCCCCTTTGTTTAGTTTAGATGCTATCTTACCTCAAGGAAAATCCAAATTTCTATCAATGATTCCCACCCAACTTTGGAATGACCCTCCCCTCTCTCCCTTAATATATCGAAGGCCTCTTATCCGTCAACCGCACCTTAATAGTTGGTTAGGGAACGGTGGTGGATCCAATGGCTGTAGCTGCCGGAGACGATGAAGAAGGGCAGTGGTGGGGGAGCTCACCGGAGTAGAGGAAGGTGGGTGGCACGGGGGAGCTCGTTGGAGTAGAGAAAGGTGGGTTGCACAGGGGAGCCACCGAAGTAGGGGAGAGAGGCGGCGATGGTGGCTCACTGGTGGGCATCGCTAGCACTGGGGATGACAATGGCACAACGGCAACAGAGAGTGGGAGGCAGCTAGGGTTTGGAGGAAAGGAGAGGGGAAGGGGTAGGGCAAATTTTATATGTTTTGGAGGAGAGATGATGTTCTTTAGATTTAAATCTAATTGTTACAAATTTGAGTGCCCCTAACAAAAAAGTACTCATTTGTCACCTACACACCTCTAAAAATATGTTGCCTGTGGTTGATTACAAATTTATAATGAACCTTGACACTGGCTTGTAACTCGGTTCTGTTCAGATGCTTGGGTTGGACATGGAGATTCTGCATAGTTACAAGTCTTTCGGCCTTGAAAACATACTCTCTTTTCAATCGTCCGCGTAGTTGTCTTTTTTTTTTTGGAGTGTCGCTAAGTTTCAACGCTTAACCGGTTTCTGCAATATTTTAAAAAACAAACTTCATTTTTCTCACTCAGTGTTGTCAGTTGTCAAAGCATGTAAGATTCTAAAAGCTGTTTTTCTACGGTACCTAGTTTTTAAATGAGGTGTTTTTTTAAAATATAATCTACTAATCAATTGTAGTACACACTGTAGTGACTTTATTTATATCAGCTAAAATCGCACGCAAGCATCTCTCTCCACAAGATTATCTACAAATCATTACTATTTATAAGTCAAAATCAATATAAACTGGTCTTTAAACATGCTTACTCGCATATGGTCTCACAGATCCATTCAGGTTACAGCCCCCTACATCGACACATATATGACAATAATGTTGCAGGATTTTTTTCACGGATAAGCCAAAAGGACCTCCCACAAGTTGGGGGCTTTTCTAAAAAATCCCATAGAACTTTGTTTTCCCAGTTGCATAGCTATCTCACTAGCGGTGCCAACTCCCCCTAAGCCCAATTTAGAGGTTGGCCAGCTAACGTTAGCAAACAAAACTACAAAAAGCATGCACGTCTGAGACAACCACGAGTTCTGGAACTGCTCGATGGGACTGACAAGTTCTAAAAGACTAACACCAATGTTGAAGCATCATCAATAAAATCTTGTTGGCACCCCTGGCCCGAAAGAAAGCAAAGAAATGTCATACATGTATTTCCCACGGTTACAGATCTAGGATGTATGGGCAATAAGAATCATGTACCGGGAAGCCAAACAAGAATGCTCATTTTACAAGGCAATGGTTGCAGCACCGACATGCTGTGTGTTATAAGGAAGCAATTGTAACACTGAAATGCTACAGGCTCAGTTAGGGCGCAAACTTTCATCTACAAATTAGTACTGGCACTCCTAACTATCAACTCAATTTGCTTTGTCCAGCCATCTTGGAGGTCTCAGTGAAGGCTTTATTCCGAGCTTAGTCAGGAATATTGTGTACATTATATGCAGTAGGAAGACAAAGAATCCACAATTAAGTAGAAGCTGTTACAGAAGAGAGAAGTTACAGTTGGAAACAGCTCGTTTAATAAGCTTAGTATGTCAAGTTTGAACATTACCAGTGTCCCAAAGAGTACATATATTGCATCCATGGAAGGAATTGTGTTCACACCAGCTGCCGCCAGAATATATGTCAAGGAAGCATGTATATTAACCGTTATCTGAAATTTAGCAGAAGTTACTGAATAGACCAGTTCTCTCTCTCTCTCTCTCTTCCGGCCTCTCAATCTTAATGTTGAATAGAGAGGTAGAAATTACCAATGCAAGAATATTCTCTCTTATCAGGAACGATGACACTAAAACATATCCACAAGCTCCCAGAGCACGGGTCTGCATAACAAATTGTCAGCTTAGATTCAATTTGATCCATGCAGTGAAAATAACAAAAGCACAGGTCAAGTCAGCTGGAAATGATCACTCAACAAAATTCCCTAACAAATCCAGACATGGATCTGGTGCCACTATCAGGTAAGCAAAACTGGCAGTTTGTTTATTTCTACTCAATGATCCTGAATTCTTATATTATTTGGAGATATAGACAATCCCCTTTTTGCTTCACAGACAGATGAGCTTCTGTACCAGCATCTGTTATCTGTCCTCACCTCTCTTCTTCTACCATGAGTAAGTTTTGCTTGGTCAGATTAGACATCATGTTAAGTAAAGCAAACTAGTCATCTGTTGCCTCCCCAGAAGAGATGGTAATTGCAATTTGCAACTTCATTTACTAGAAATGATAAAAAGAAGATAAGAAAATTTTGTTGCTGGTTCTGATTTGCTTGGTACTTTTGTGACAATAACTAGCACAAACATATCCCTTGCTGCGCTGAAAGAAAGTTCTTCTAAAAGGATATCTAAAAGGTGCAAAGGAACGAATAAGAAGATTTGCAATCATAACAAGGCTTTAAGCTAGAGAGTTTGATTCAATCTTCATGTAGAAACTACAAAATTTAGAAAAGATCAATGGCCTAACAAGATATAAAAAAGTAGGAAATATCAATTTAGAAAAGAGAAATTACAATTGAGCAAAGTGTGATGGAAACAATCCAATCAGTCTCCAACCTGATGATAGAGAAGAAAAACGTTATCATTTACTCAAAAGTCAATGTAACATTGATTGGAAGCTACAGTTGCATACATGCATCTCTGATGCAAATCCATAAGTAGAGATTTCTAGTGAAAGAAGCCAATGGTGAAAGCAAAAGCTTCAACTTTTAACCTTTGTACTCCTCACCTCCACATAGTACCCATGGCAAGACCAACTACTCCATGCATGAGCTGCAGAAAAACAAGTGCAAGGGATGTAAGAATATGTTCAGTCTGGTGGCACATTAGAGAAGGGGAATAAAGGCCCAAATTCGTCAAGAATGCAGGGTCATTTTAATCTTTAAAGTCTTTATAAAAGATAAGTAGTTCAAATGGACAGACATTTACATGCAAGCTAATGGAAAATTGGTAAATTCACCTACAAAACCATAACTGAATAAAAGAAATACTGTCGCTAGATGATTGATAGCCCCTAGCATTGCTACTTGCAATGTGTGAATCTAGGAGTTCTTTTACAGGGGACATTGTTTTCTTTTCTTTTCCTTTTAGACAGAACATTGTTTCTTTTAGTGCTAAGCTGTACTGAACTGTTGTCTTGGAATACAATGCTATTATTCATTTCAAGGATGGTGTTAACAATAAAAACCCACAAGTCAACAGCAGCACCAACAGCTGTTAATTTTAAGGTAAATAAGTGAATTGTTAATTTTAAAAGTTTTTAACCGCATAGATGCAATTGCTCCAACTAACATATGAATCATAAGGCAGAATAGAGACACTTACCAGATAAGTTAATGCTTTTACAGGGCCAGACAATGTGAATAACAGCAGAACAGTAGCTACCTGGTGAGGCAACGCGAAATTTCGGCTATATAAATTGTAGCAAAAATAATATATCAAGTGAACCATTTGGTTGGACTTACCACAGTTTTCCTGCCAGCTTCTAGTCCCCATCTTAAGGAGGAGATGACTATCGGCAATGGAAAAAAGCAACTAAAGTAATTCTACATCAGCAAAAAAAAATATGGAAGCTTTATTTCCTCTATAAATTTGAATAAGAAAGAGTTACAACTGTTAAAAATATTTGTTGCAAATAATATTCAAACCCAAATTGCAAGGGCAACAAGGGAAAAAAATTGACAACTCTCCAATATACTTGTTGTGAGTGAGAATAGACACCTACTTTGGACAATAATCACACAAATTATGGCTACATCAATGTTATATGAATTATGTACTACTTTGGCAGAAAGTCCTTTTTTCAAGGACTAGAATGTTCTATTTCAAAATTTGGGTCCAAAGCACCGTCCCTCAACTATTAAAATGCAGACCCTGCCTACTTCCAAAAACTATTAAACAACTATTCAAGTGATCACAACACGGTAATGACTGGTTTCTCAATGGATCTTCAACCCGCCGGACGCTAGTTCAAGGGCAAGTCGCACCCATTTACCAGTACCATATGTTACAATATTAGATGAAAACTACTGAACTAATCAAACCCCTCATGAACAAACTTAAGTAAACCCCTCATGAACAAAACTAAGCAAGGAAACAGGCTATCTCTAAGCAAACCCCTCATCAGATCTTTTGAATTGTCAGTTCGACATAATCGTGTAGAATTGCTGGCGACATTTTGGTATTACCAACACAAATTAGCAAGTATACATGCATGTGTGTGCGTGCGATTCATTTCTTAGAAGTGTCATGTATTAACATTCGACCAAATGGATAGATAAACTAGACAAACATGAAAACATTGCACAACGGACAAGAAGTGGACCTCGATGGCAAGGGAGTTGCTAAGGAAGTATGCGAGGCCAGCGACGGATGCGAACATGGCGCACTCCACGAGTTGCCGTGTCCTCGTGAGAGCCTCGCCCAAGTCCTCGTCATCACCATCCACGTGCCGCCGTTGTTCGGCTCGACTGACGGCGACCCGACGCAGAGGGTTTCGAGCTCGAAGCGCGGTGACGGCGGCTGGGAAGGAGGGTTTCGGGAGTGGCGAGGCGGCCAACTGGCGGCGGAGGGCGGGGTGGGGCGGCGGTGGAGAGAAGTGGGGACTGGCATGGAGGCGAAGCATAATCCTCTATCCGTTCCTTACTGGGTGTCTAGTACAATAGAAGAAAGGAAATCCAACAACGACGGCTGAGTGGCTTACAAGCAACAGAAATCAATGCGAGTCCGGCTGGGTTTCCACTCCACCCCCGTAGGGGAGGAGGCGACGGGGTTCACAGCGGCGGAGGCTAGAGAGGACGGCGGAGAGGCGACGAAGCGAGGGTGGCCGGCGGTAACGAGGTGGGCGAGCAAGGACCACGGAGGGTAGGGGGCGCGAGCAGGAGGAGAATGGGGACAGACGCCGCGCGGAGGCGGCGACTGGCGGCGCGTCCGTCACCGGGCGGGGAGGTAGGTAGGGGGCACGAAGCGAGGCGAGGCAGAGGGCAGAAGCCGCCGATGCAGTTGTGATAAGGATCGAACGGTGCAAGTTAACTCTTGCGATGATAAGAGGAAGTAACCGTACCCGACGCGGCCTAAAAAAACACCCGAAATGGCCCTACTGCTGCTGCCGACCGCGCGTGCCGCCGCAGCTGCGTCACCGTCGGCCGCCTTATCGCGGCCCTAGCCTCTCCGGCTCCGTGCATCCCACCTCCTCTTCGCCTTCCCTCACATGAGGAAATACGGCCGCCGAGACTGCGAGCCCGAAACCACGAGCTTCGACGAGGAGCGCCGAGCGCAATATGTTCTCACATCCTTCCGTTGTAACCTGCACGGTCGCACGTAATACTAGTCCTCTTGCACAATTTATGAGAAGTTCCATGATAAAATATTATGATTATAGATCAAACAGTAAATAAGTGGACTAGTAAAATGAGGATAGAAAATGAGCTGACTTGGCTCTCACTTTTGCCAAGGCTATATATATGTATAGCTATAAGTCCGATTACAATAATACCCCCACAGTGGTCTAATATGCCAGAGATATATGTGTCTTTTTACATAGCTTATTGGGCATCTTGGCCTAGCAGGCCGAATGGATGTAGGCGAGGCCAACCCTACAACAGTAACTTCTCATAGTAAAGGATTTCATCTCCTACAGGTCGAAACCATGTCGTCAGGCCTTTTGGCCCCCCTCCGCTCCTTCGGCCTGTTGAGTAGTTGGCCCGTGGGCTACATCATGATGACTGTGGTCGGCTGGTACTGCTATAGCATGGGACACGCGCTGAAGGACGATTGGCGCGATGTGCGCTGTCGACTTGCGCGTCATCGGTTCTTGAGGCACGCCCAAAAAGGCGTGCGCCTTAAAGGTCGATGTCCTTCTCGAGATGACCCGCCACTACGCGTTGTTCTTCTTCTCCTTGATGCCGCATGTTGCCATCGATCATATCACTCTGTCTAGTCACCGCCTTAACCGTTGTTGTGCTCTCTCCCGTGTGGCCTCCTCACCGCCGCCAAACGCATCTGCCACCGCCGCTCCCCCTCCTTTCCCGCTGCAAGGATGGTTTGTGGTGGCAACCAGCGTTCTCGGCACAGTGTCGTGGGTGCTTCTTCAAGTTGTGGAGGCTCATTCGGCCTTGGGAGCTCGTCGGCTATGGAGGTTGACTACGAGCTGGTGGAGCACAGCGCATCAACAGCGAACAAGCACTAGCGTGCGGTGAAGAGGGTGAACGGCATGCACAAACACGCTAGGGTCGATTATGGCGACCGAAGAGTTGATTCACTCGCTGGTGCGTGATAGGAAGATCTTAGGCGTGTAGCGGTTCATCTTCCTCCTGCCGGCAAGACGGACCCCGACCGATAGAGTCGGAGACTGTTGTCTTCGCTGCGTACTTTTACGCCGGGCTTCGAATCCCTATTGTCGCCTTTGTTGGCGAAGTCCTTCGGTTGTACGAGCTGGAGCTTGCACAGCTAACCCAATGCTATTATTCGGTTGGCCATCTATAGCTGGGCCTCATGAGCGGACATGGTGTGGTCGAGCTCGGCGCTGTTCGTCTTCCTCCATCATGACCGGTGCCAACTGAAGAAGCTCACCGAGGGTGAGTACTCCAACCTGAGGAGCATCAACTTCGTGCTCCAGTCTGGACATACGAAGCTATTCCTGGCAAATTCGATGAGGAAAAATCAGAATTGAATTGGATACGAAGATGGTTCTACCGCCGGACGGAGGTTGCCAATAGTCTTCAGTGGATGGGTCGTCCGATAGACTTCAACATGTCTCCGTCCATCACCCTTGACCACAAGGACAAACAGCGTGCATGGAGGCTGTTTGGGGTCGCCATCAAGTTCAACATGCGGGACCTCGTGAAGGAGCACTGCATGCTTGGCGTGTCCTCGCTATCTTGATTTTGGCATGTCCAATCTATCCCTATCCACGATGATCGGCTTCGCCCTAGCGTTGCGTCGCTGCTGAAGCTAACCGAACCGGGTAAGACTTTTGAGTTG
The DNA here is from genome assembly GCA_036346575.1 of Dendrocalamus sinicus. Taxonomy (NCBI): domain Eukaryota; kingdom Viridiplantae; phylum Streptophyta; class Magnoliopsida; order Poales; family Poaceae; genus Dendrocalamus; species Dendrocalamus sinicus. Next base: position 21,753,090 of record CM070646.1, on the reverse strand, counting down.
AATGGTATGACCATTATGGTTGGTGTTATGTGGTAGTTTGTCAGTGACCCCGATAGCCACTTGTGGCAGTGCTCTCTCTTGAGGACGCGGAGCACACCGTGGCTGTCTTCCTTGACCCATACCTCTTGAAGGAGCACAACCTGTGAGCGTCAGTGACATCGAACCTCGGCTGGGTGAACCAAGTGTGCGAAGCCCTCGGCATCTCCATGCTGGATTGTCATGTGCCCAATAGTAGTCGGCCACGCGCACACAAGGGCGATGGAGCGGAGGCTTCCCCCTTGCATCGAGGTAGTTAGTCTCCGATCGCGGCCCAGCCACTATGCTCAGCGCCCCTTTTCCAAAGGAGTCAGGTGGGCAGATGAGATCGTCATGTCCAGCGAGTCAGAGTTCGCAGATTATGCGAACTCTAACCTTGAACCTGAGAAGGATCGTCGGGTGAGTAACACTGGTGCACATGACGGTGCGAGCCTCATGGAGGCCCTAGGTGATGGGGCGGTCGAGGCCGAAGGCCCCGAGATCGCTTCGAAAAATGAGGATGTGGTCGCCCCCGAGGGTGTGCTTCTGTCCTCATCGGTCCACAAGGCATCTCCGGCCCGAGAATCAAAGCACGCCCGATTATCTTCTCCCCCCAGTGATCGCGAGCACAAGCTTTTGATTGGTTATGATGATGTGCATAGAGGACTATGGCTCTAATTCTAACGTCTCCTTCCCGAAGCAGGGTCTGCCACTGCTGCTAGCGGTGCTACTCCTATAAGTCCGACCATGGGGTCAGCATGTGCTGTTGTGTCATAGTCGGCCTCTCGAAGTCGAGCTATAGATATGAATAACTCATTCTCCTCTTGTGGCTTTGTGAGACTCTCTCCGATCTGCTCCCTCACACTATCACCGGCGTCAGTGGGTCCTCGATCTTCGAGATGCACACAGGGTTTTAGCGATGAAGCTGGGCACGACCTGGCCCGTGTTGTCGCCATGGATGTGTCATTGGGCCCAATCATCTTTGAAGCCACTGGTTCAGAGTCCTGGCAGCTCTACGTGGTGGACTTCGTCCCTTGCCTAGAGGCACTAAGGCTATTCCAAGGAGCCACAGACTGCGCGGATGCTACTCTGGATTGGCGTGTGCTTTCTTCTTGTGGGTCGGAGCTGTTGGAGAGCACTTTCGAGGCGATAGAGATGAAGGTACGATTATGATTAGGGGTGCAAACGGGTCGAATTCGGACGGATATTGTTGTTACCATATCCTAACCCATATTTTTTCTCCGGATTCGGTACCAATCGGATTCCGTGCCGGATCGGTCGGGATTAACCCGTTTTGTAAGAAATGCATGCAATACAGCAAATGGAGTAGGAGGACGTACTATCAAGAACTTGATGTTACTCCTTAATAGCTGATGTGGAGGATTTTATTTTACCATTGCAAAAGAAAATGAAACGTCAAATAGTAGCACTAACCTGAAATCAAACTTGAAGACGTATCGGATTCGGATGGATATTGCTGTTACCATATCCTAACCCATATCATTTCTCCAGATTCGGTACCAATCGGATTCGGTGTCGGATCGGTCGGGATTAACCTGACCCGTTTGCACCCCTAATTATGATAATGTTTTCATTGTTTGGTTTGATTTGTTGCTAATGCATAGATGTCGCGCAGGCCCTTGCTCTGTCTCATGCTCTGCAGACGGTGAGGTACTGTGAGCGGAGCAGTCTGCAGAAGCGAGTAGCCTCCATGGAGATGGAGGCCTCTTCCGCTCGGTAATCTGCCGTAGATGCGATGGCCACAATGCAAGCGAAGGATGAACTCATCTACTTTCTAGAGGCAAAAGGTGCGAAGGCTGTCACTGATGCACTCACTCTGGTGGAGCAGACTCAGTCTTTGGCCATCGAGGAGTGCGAAAGCCTATTGCAGCAGATTGCCGCGGTGGAGGAGGAGAAGACTCGACTGTCGGTCGAGCTATCGGGGAGGGGCCGTGTATTGGGTGACATCTTCCTTTTAGTGTGAGGGTCATGGAGGCCCTAGAGGTTACCCTGGTAGATCTTTCGGTTGAAGTCCCCCTCGAACACATGGGCCAGAGGATGTCTGAGGTAGCCTTCGGAGAATTGGAGAGGCCTCGTCGCTTGGACTGAACGTCGCCCATGCTTATGGCAACCATTGCTCTCTTGTGATGACATAGATGATTGTCGATCTACATCTTTGAGGGTGCTTGCACATGGGTGAGTGGCCAATCCCTGTTTGGACTTGCCCATGGGGAAGACCACAATGTTCGAGGCGTTGCATGCGATACGGCGGTCCATTCACGCGTTCCACCACCGCATATGGTAGTACATCGGCGAGGCCACAGTGAAGATTGCTATGAAGCAGACTCTGGGCGTGAGGATGGACTTCGGTACTTAGCTTGGCGAGGTTCCTCGATGGAACAAAGATGGCGATCCCGCCTCCAACGTCCTAGTCGATCAGCAAGTGTGATGCCGATGCTTTTTAATCTCGCCCATGCGTAGCATAGCTTGCGTGTGTGGGGCCATAGGTGCCTTTTTGTATGGGGCACTGGCTGCCTGTAGGACATGAACTAGTGCTTTTGCAATATAAAAATATGGGGTGTTTGTGTCATGGCCTTATCTTCGTCGACCATGAGTTCGAAGATGGGGGATGGACCATGCGCATCAGCTTCGTCTTGCCACCACCTTATCAACCCTGAGTCCGAAGGGTGGGGGACGGACCGTGCACGCCAAAGATTGTCTCGCCACCACCCTCATCGATGCCATGTCCAAAGGGTGGGGGATGGGCCGCACGCATAGGGATTCATCTCGCCGCCGACTTCATCGACGCCTAGTCCGAAGGGTGGGGATGGACCGCGCGCGCCGTAGCTTCTTCTCTCTGTCACTTTCGTCGACGTTAGGTCCGAAGGGTGGGAACGAATCACACGCGCACGAGTCGTCGTCTTGTTGCTAACTTCGTTGACCCTAAGTCCGAAGGCTGTGTAGGGAGGAGTGTGTCTCCGCTGCCAACTTCGAGACTTCGTCTGACCACCTCGTGGTTATAGACATTTCGACCGATCGCCTTGCAGTCGACTTCGTGGTCATAGACGCTTCATCCAACCCCCTCGTGGTCGAGACTTAGTTCGACCCCCTCGTTGTCATAAACGCTTCGTTCGACCGTCTCACGGTCGAGACTTCGTTCAACCGTCTTGCGGTCAAGACGTTTCTTGCACGACAAGTCTTCGTCTCGCTGTCGACATTGTCGACACCAAGTTCGAAGTTTATGGGATGGACCGCGTATGACAGAGCTTCGCCTCACTGCCGCCTTCGTTGACCCAAGTCCGATGGGTGCGATACAGACCGCGCACGTCCAAGATTCATCTTACCGCCAACTTCGTCGACACCTCGTTGGCGTACGACTACCTCGTAGTCATACACTCGGTCCGACCACCTCACGGTTGTAGACTCTATCCAACCACATCGCGGTCATAGGCTCCATCTGATCAACTCGTGGTCGTAGACGTAGTCGTCAAGACTTCGTCTAACCACTCGTGCTCGGAAATTCGTCGACACTTCGTCCGACCACTTCGGGGTAGCGACTTCGCGATACCTACAACCACCACGTGGTCGCACCTTCGGCGACAATGTCACGAGCGACATAGTTGTCAGGCCTTCTTCAACTACATCGAAGGCACCAACTAGACAGGGCACCCGGGCTTTCAGCGTGAGACTTCGCTGCCTGCATCTACGAGCCGCCCCAGGCTAGGGCACAACCTACTCGCGCCAGCTTGGCCTCTGACGGGAGATGCCACAACCACGTCAAGATCGGTCAAACAATCTAGCTCTAGGAGGTTTACAACATCCACACCTCTGGGGATTGGGAGCCATCAGCTGCATCAGCTTGCCCATCGGCACCTGCGTGCTTACTGCCGGGGGCGGGGGTGGGTCAGCCTGGGCCAATTGTTCACGTCATCTCGCCCATCGAGACTTCCGTGTTTGGGGTGGGCAACCCCTTATAACTGGACGTTGCAACTGACCTAATATATAATAAGCCCCAATAATACGAAAGAATGTACCAATATACCCTCACTTTTTGTAATTATTAAGGGTATGCATATAAACCCCAAGAATGGTATGAGAATGGGGATCCACTCATTCTACACACGGGTTCTCTTTCCTATGTCTAGCTAGTTCTCTCATATATTGTTTGGTCAATAGCCACAACATGACTAATTAACCATCAAGTGCAAGTGTGGCCAACTTGGGTTGCCTTCTCACAGAGTTGTTAATGTTGCTTACCAGGCTATTTTTGGAACACAGATAACTAGCTTAATATTATTGCAAAGATGTGTAAATAAATTAGAAAATAGGATAAATTTGGGAATGGCATGCAAGGGCTGTGCTATATGTCATTGACGTATAGATGGTATTTTCTAACTCGATTATTTTTGCGATATTAGTGAGCGGCATTGCCCTTAACAATAAGTTTTTAGCAATTGAAAATACGTTCTGGCCGTTAATTACCTTTGGAATATGTGCAAACGATGATTATATGTTCCATAAAAAAACAGAATTGGATTTGCTTATGGCGGAGCGTGACGATGATGCCTGAGGTTGCAACAACAGTACAACACCATCTAGAGATTTCGGAGTTCCACATGTCTTCTGCTTTGGCACTACGGAACATTTCCAGTTGGCCACCGCCCGTGACATGCGGGCCCCAGCCTCTAGCACAACCGCCGGAGTGCGGAAGAGTCCATCCATCTGCGAGTGGTTTAGGGGTGTTCAAATGGGTTTTTAAGCTGAAAGCTAAAAGGCTGGAAATAAAAAATTTAGAATGAGATTTTTTTTGTTTTCTAGTGACTTTTGTTTTTCGTAATTACTATTTATTTAGACTAACAGATTGTAGGCAAAAGTTACGAGTTATAGTGTAAAAGAAAAAAAACTAAAAATCATCAGCTTTAAGTGCCGCTCAGTTGGATTAAAATAAGTTGGTTTATAGCTAAAATTGCACTGTAACTAACTAAAATTACACTATAGTTGATAGTTGTTTATTCGGCATAACTAAATTTTAAAAAATTTAAAAAAGATAATAAACAGGTTAGCTCATCACAGATAACACAAACGAATAATGAAAAAACAACCAACAAAAACCTCAAAAAACTAAAAAAAAAATCAAAATTTAAAAATAATAAAAAATAAGTTATAATTCTGAAGTTTAAATCGAAATAAGCGAACCTTAATCGATTAAAATATACTTTATTGGTCGTTGTATAGGTACAAGGAAAGACGCGTCGGAACTATTTGTGACAGCAAGACGCGTACGTCATGCATGAGGATACCTCTCCCGGAGAGAGGGTAAGCCGGACGGGATCACGGGACCGAAGTTGTGCGGCGCCGGACAGGGTAAGCAAGCGAAGCCAACGAACGCAAAAGCCCCACCACGGTGGGTAGGGCACTCGGGGGTGTACTAACAGACAGGGGTAGGGGAGGAGGGAGCGCAGCCAGTCGCCATTCTTTCTGACTCGACCAACAGCAGCAGCTGGAGCGGGGTGCTTACAGAAAGGAACGCACTCCATCCACCGGGGAAGAGGAAGAGTCGAGATCAGGGGAGGGATACCATCATGCTGGGTCATCTGGTTGGGCTGGTGAAGGTGCGGGTGGTGAGGGGGGTGAACCTGGCCATCCGCGACCTCCGCTCCAGCGACCCCTACGTCGTCGTCCGCATGGGCAACAAGCAGGTCGGGCTGCGGCTGCTTGCTCTTTCTTCTCTTCTTGCGTCCTTCTTTGCCTGTTCGTTATGTGCATGCGATTGCAGCTGCTTTTCCTGGTCGGGTGTACTCGTGCGAGCTAGTTTATCGAAATCGTTCTTATTAAGCGCCGATCCAGAGCACAGACGCCGATTAATCTGTCAATTTTGTGGATTTTATTTTCTTTGATGGAAAGGGGTGGACAAAAAGGGCGATATTTTTAGAAAGGATTAATCGGCCTTTAGTTTCTAGCCTTTTTCTCGCTTGCCATTTTCGTATCTGCCTCTTTTGTTCAGGTGGCAGATGGGAGGTACCTTTGCTACCCCTGTTTATACACCTGTCTTCTGGTATTACCGAAGGTTATTTGCGCGCTAATTGTGATTATCTTCTCAACATTTTACAGAAGTTGAAAACACGAGTGATTAAAAAGAGTACCAATCCGGAGTGGAACGATGAATTGACCCTCTCTATTGAAGATCCTGCAGTTCCTGTGAGACTGGTATGGTATATATTCGCTCTCTTTTCATCCCCCCTTTTCTCATAACACACACGCGCACACAAAAATACTGTGCGTGTTTATTTCCTTTGTGTATTTACTCTTTGAAATTGCATCGGTATTCATTACAACGTAAAAAAGAAGATAGTTACTTGTGCTTTGCTATCATGCCATTTATAGTGTAGATGTTATTTATTGAATCAATTGTATGGTGAATGTGATATACATGTCACTCTAAATAATGAAAAACAGACAGATATAGCAATTTCATATGCCAGTTGTCACTCTGAGCTGAGTAAATTATCTGTTTTGCATACTATCGTTTATATAGAATTAACTTGTGCAATTGTTCATGCATGGAACTAATCGTTTGATTGATACTTGTTTATTTTAGCAAAATAAATTTGAAATCTAAGAAACATTTAGGAAGGTTTAGCTTTGCCCTGCTCAAAAGAGCTTATTTTGAGTGGCTTATGGCTGAAAACACTGTAGCTGACGGTAATTAAAAAAATAGAAAAAATATGTTAGCCCGTCACGGACAGTACAAATGAATACGGGAAAAAAAGAACCGACAAAAACTAAAAAAAAAAAGCCAAAAAACAGAAAAAGATGAAATTGTTGAATAGTGAAAAATAAGCCAGAAATCAGAAACTCAAACCAAAATAAGCGCCTGTACTGAAAGTCTTGCTATTGTCTTAAGAGAACTACTAGCCAATGCTATCGGCCTGTTCTTTTCGGCTGCGGCTTATGGCTTTTGGCTGAATTTTTTGAATTTTGGCTGTTTACGGTATAGATTACGGAGAGACAGATACTCACTTGCGATTTTGGCTGTTACAGATGTTAGGCTTTTAACGTGTAGATCGTTTAACTTGTAGACCCCGTCTTGAGAAAATACTCCGTTTGAAAGTTAGGTACTGTAGCAAAAGCCAAAAGCCGCCAGCTTTTAAGGTAAAGAACAGGCCCTATACCATCAGAGGCACTCCGACGCTACAGCTCACCCCTCCCATCCTTGCAGCTCCCCCTCCCTACCTCCGCCGCACTGCCCCTCCTCCCCCTCTCTTCCCGGCACGGCGAGCGGCTCCACGCGCCTCCTCGCGCCCCGCCTCCTCCCCGCAGCCGGCGGTGAGCTTGCCTCCTCGCCTCACCGCACTGCCAACTCCCCCTCCTCCGCCGGCCACCACGCCAAATCTAACATCCTCTCGGCCCTCACATCGCCATCCCATCCTCAGCCGCCACCCATTGCTGGACCACTGCCTCCTCGGCCTCCCTCTATATCCAGGGTGCACGGTGAATCCGTTGTCGGCGGTGGCGCCCCCTGTTGGCCATCGTGCAAGAGCGAAGGTGAGCGAGGGAGCGGTGGCCGGGAGCGAGGAGTGTGCGAGAGAGAGGAATCGGGAAGGAGCTGAAGCAAATGGATAAGATTGAATCGATCTGACGGCTTCTGAGATGCTACAACGCTTTAATCCAATGGTTGGATCCTATCCCGTCAGATAGGATTTGGACGGTATACCATAGGATAGCTTTTCTTGTTGTCTAAAGCTGTTAATAGATTTGGATCTAAAGGAGTCAAACTTGGATAGGAAGGTCGAATTTTCCCTGGGTTGCAAGGATGCTATCATTTTAGAGTATGTTCTTATGAAAACAAAATGGACTAATTAGCACAGCGCAGAGAAAACACAAGAGTTTCATCTGTGAAAGTTTTAGCACAGAAAGGTCACAAGTTACTTGAACAAGTACAGAGTAGAGCACAAGTTATTATTTGAGCACTTCAGCTATCATAGTGTCAGCACAGCGATGACATTTTCACAAAAACAGAGAGTCGAGATTCCTGAATATTTGGGCAATGATGAACAAAGAGATGCAGCTCAAGTTAAATTTGTTCCAGAGTATCACTGAAACTTTCTCTCATTTGAACTTCATCACAACTACTGGAAAGGTGAATATCAGTGCAACAGTACCTGAAGCTAACATCGCAAATTTCACAATAGCATATTTCCATAGTCTCCTGGTGAATCGGTATCCAGCAGAGGCATTCCTCTCTTCTTCCCAATGCTGGAAGAGTGGAAGGGCTAGTGGTCTCGTCTGCTGGAGAGGGAGAGGTCAATGTTCAGAGACAGGTAAGTGGCCTACCATGGCGAAGTTAGTGCCTTGGTGTCAGTCACACGGTAGTATCTTTCATTACCCTATAAATCGACTTGGTTGTTTCATCAACATAATTGCTATTTTCTAGGACAATTACTAGTTCACTACAATACTTATCTTAGGACTAGACCATGTGATTTCATTAACCAATTTGCTCTGAATGAAAGAGATTTGAAAAGTTGCATTTTCGGCTATCAAGCACTGATAAGTGATAATCCTTGCTCCTTTTCAGGAAGTGTTTGACAAGGACACGTTCTTCGATGATCCAATGGGCAATGCAGAGCTGGACATCCGGCCGTTGGTGGAGGTTGTGAAGATGAAGCTTCAGGATGTTGCTGACAGCACCATTGTGAAGAAACTGGTACCGAACAGGCAGAACTGCCTAGCTGAGGAGAGCGCCATATATATATCTGAAGGGAAGGTGAAGCAAGACCTGGTTCTCAGACTAAAGAATGTGGAGTGCGGGGAAATCGAGCTCCAGCTTCAGTGGGTCGACGTCCCTGGTTCCAAGGGTGTATGAACTCGCTCCCTGTCGTTTTAAGAGTACCCAAGTGAAAGTAAAAAACCTGTGGACAATCAAAGCTACGGCTTATTTGAACACAGCAAGTGTCTGGAAGATCTCCTAGCGTTTCGACAAAGCCAAGTTAGAATTTAGATGTGCAATATGACTGTATGGTAGACTTTTCGAAGACATACTGAAACATCTACTATGCAAATTAAGCATCGTATGGCGTCCTCCTGTGTGTATAAAAATATAATCTGTGGCAGGGATGGGCAATGCTATATGTACTAAACTACTAATAGTCCTTTTCTTGCAAATTTTGGTTGTGGATGTCTGTCAGCGGTATGTGAATGCGGATCAAAGAGAGGTTTGGTGTTGCCAATAATCCTGACTTGCATAGTACATTGGCCGGCAACATATATGTACGTAGCATCATGGACATGTTTTTTTCTGAGAAAAAAACAAGGCCAAAACGCACAAAAACAAGGCCAAAACCCCAGCTCCACTAGTACTAACGAAGCTGTAAAATTCTTTAGAAGTTGGAAGTGCCCACAAGATCGACAAGACCAACACCACCCCCAGTGCGTCCTGAGTACAAAACTACACAACAATATAACCAAAAAAAAAAGAGTTAAGAAGCATCTTTCTTCCCCTTTTGGATCTTGCAAAATGGATCATCCGAAGTCACTAATCTTCAGCTAGGCGGTATATATCCACATTATCTCCAATGCATTCTCTTTTAAACTCGAAATAAATCGATCTGCGAGCCCATGAACAAACCATGCCAATCTTTCGGAAACATGAAGATTATCCTTGTGAGAACTGCCAATGATCTCTATCTTACCTTATGACAAAACAAACAAAATCGATGTTCCAAATGCTCCACAAGATAGCAGCACAAACAGTTTGAAACTTCATACTTACTGTTGTGCAACCACAAACCTGGAAGCGCCAATCCGATATAATTTCAGTTTGTAAGACAGCAGAGCAAACCCTCCAGATCTGCACTGCACAGAAACAACATTGGAAATAAAAATGCCCAGTAGATTCAACTTCAGAAAAAAAATGTTGTAAGAAAGTACTTAGCGCATCACAATAAGGACCGAGAGGGTGCAGTTGGTTATAAGAGTTACTCTTAAGGCTTAACAAGACATACTGATGGAGACCGGTTAACAAAAATTGTACAACTAGATGGAGACCCAGTGCTTCATATAAATTTAACGGTCTGCTAAGTAGTTCTGATCAAAATATTGCACTGGACTGACTCGTTGATGGTCTACCTCGTGCAGTTTGCATGAAAATCAAAGAACTGCTAGAAATAATTGGTAGTTATTTATAGACTAAATAGAAGTTTACCGTCAAAGAAATAATGGAAAATTTAATCAGAATGCCTTATTAGTTATATATAGCATTGAAGATTGGTTGTAATAAAAAGGGGCTTAAGCGTTCATGCCCTCATTTTCCAGCGAAATGGTGATTTTGCCCTTATTTTTTAAACTTAGTGATTTTAGCCCTGTGTTTTTGAACTGAAGGGAGAGTCTGCCCCTATTCCGTTAAAGCCAGTTAACGGTGTTAACATTTGCACGAATAGACAAGTTTGCCCATGTGATTTTACCCCTGTTTTGTTAGAGAACTTTGTGATTTTACCCCTATTTCGAAATTGAAGTTTTGACATATTTGGTAGGGGTGTTGTCAACAGAATTAGACACAAATTTATGCATTCGTTTTATTAATATAAATCTGGACAAAATTTGTCAAATTTTGCAAAATTTGGACAACATTTATGCCAAAATTCAGAGAAACACAATTTTTTTATCACACAACTTGCATGTAAACATTAAAGAGAATAAGGAATAACCAAGAGATATCATGCCATACATGTACATGTCACATTAATGTCTAGATGACATACCAACATATCCATATGACATGGCAACATATAGGCCCGCATGACATGTCAAACAAAAGTAGCAACTAGCATTGGGTTTTAGATCTCTATTGGCAAACATCACATTCAACCATTAAAACCTAACAAACTAGCAAGTCTCCCAGCAGTTCCTCCTCCTCTCATTCCCCTTCCTGAACCTCTTCCCCTTCCCCTTCCTGTAGCAGCACCACTTCCACGTCATATGGAGAGAGTGAAAACAAGTTAGTACAGTTAGAAATGCTATAATTTCCAAAAAAAAAAACTGTAGTGGACAGCAATGCGTTCATGAATTACATTGTCTCATTGTTGTCGTCTCTGAGCCTCCTCCCTTCTTCGACCCTCTTCCTCTTCCCTTCTTTGTGCAGAACCACTTCCCTACACATGGAGAGAAGAAAACATGTTAGTAAAGTTAGAAATGATTAATTTTGAAAAAAAAGGAATGGACAGCAAGGGAAGCATGACTTACATTGCCTCATTAATGTCCTCTTGTGACTCCCTTCCCCTTCCCCTACCCCGTCCCCTTCCACTTCCCCTTCCAGTTGCACTATCACTAGCACCAGCACTTGCAGTTGGTCTAGTGCTCTCAACTTCTCTCTAGCAACTCTGTCATATGGAACATCCACCGAGTATTTCTTCTTCAGTTTGTCCCTCAACTCAGCCGGTCCCATTTCAGGGTCTTCCCGCAACAAGTCAATCACTCTGTCAGCCACCCATTTATTAGAGGCCATTGTCTCACCACACTTGTTGAATGAACCACAGGTATGCTTTGGTCCACTTGTCTTAACCTGCAACACAAAAATGTGCAAAAAGAAACCATCAATGTTCTATGAATACATTATGTCATCAATGAACTCAAGAGTCGTCATTTACCTTGCATCCAACATATTTCTTGCTTGTAGATGCAAAAAAGGTCCACTGCAACCTTGTTCACTCTCTTGCATATGGCCTAAATCTTGTCTTGTCTTTTTCACAATATGGAAAGCATGATCATGCAAGATAGCATGATGTGTGACTGCTGACTTGCACTGATCCACTTCTGGGAACACCACATTTACATCAATACATGGATCATCAGCATCATATGAAAACATGGGAATATCATACTCATCAACAATTTCACCATCAGGATCAAACTCAGGGTCAGAGCAATCATCATCAGAGTCAGATGATGCAGCCAAATCAGTGTTATAGCTGCTATCACTTAGTGCCGCAAGTGAATCCGTATCGGAGTACACTTCATCTTCAGAAGAACCTTTCTGGGTTGTGGCTCTCTTTTTTTTGGTGGTGACTCTCTTCTTTTTAGATGTGGCTGTGGCTGTTTCATTTGTGGTTGTCTCAGTGGTGGCTCTCTCATTTGTGGCTCTCTCATTTGTGTCTCTCTCACTGGTGCCTCCCTCAATTAGGAGTACACTACTCCTCACAGTAGGGTGAAGCCTTCGCTTTATTGGTGAAAATTGCAGTGGCCTCTCAAAATCATTTATCTGAGCATTGATGCATACTAATCCCTTGTCTACATTGATTAGAAACTACTCTAACAGATTTTCATCAGATTTTATCTCCACAGATTCATTCTCCAAATCATGCCACAAAGTTATGAATTGTTTAGAACCCCATAAGCAGTGCTCAGCAGTGAAATCAACTAGCTGCAGCAGCCCAAAGCTATGCGTGTCAACAACCTTGGTTGGCAAAGTTCTACGTTGCCACCACGACTTTGGACCACCATCTGGCAAGCTAAAAAACGATCAAACTCTAACAACATGTTTCAATTCTCTGTGATTTGCCTACAAATCACAAAGAAGTAATATCTGAGTTAACAAATCTAGACACCATTGTTATTTCGCACTATACCACCCATCTCAAAGCTTGAAGAAAATACCTAGGCTCTTCCATGGTGGCCGTCGTGCAGTCCCGGAGTAGCCCACACCCATTGGTGGCACGAGGTAGCCGCGCGCGCTGGGGCTGGCGCGCCGCGCTGGGCGGCGCGCCGCAAGCCGCGCCGCTCCTGGGGGGCCGTCGCGCCGCGCCGCGCTTGGGAGCCCGCCTAGCAAACCCTAGACTGGGAGCGCCGCGCCTGGGAGCCCGCCTGTCAAACCGAGGGATGCGTGGGTGGGAGCTCCAGTAGAAAGGATAAGGTAAGGGTATTCTTGTCTTTTCGCGTGGGCATCTTTTGTTTTCTTTTCTTTTTACCATTTAATCCTCCAGTCTTAACGGTGTCAGAAAACAGGGGTAAACGGAGTTTTCATTTCAAAATCGCGAGGGCAAAATCACAAAGTTAAAAAAGTAGGGGTAAAATCACATTTGCAGTTGAGAACAGGGGCAGAAACACCAAATTCCCTAATAAAAATGTTGAATTGCCGTGAACAAAGCTAAGCAGTTAATGAAAGGATAAATTATGCATACCTACATGCCGTATAGGCAGATAGCATAACGGAGCTCTTAATTTTTAGAATAATAGCTATGACAGAGCTGCTGCATTGGAAGTAATAGACATAAATAACACGGTAAATGGGAGATGCCATATAGCAAGGGTATAAATGGTGCATATATGTACACCAAGCGTGTGCAAAGGTAAAGGGTCTGTTCAACTCTATATTCGTCAGACATTACTAAGCTTAGGAAAATGAGCAAACAAATTTATATATTGGATATTATCTCCGTTCCCAAATACATGTCATTTTAGCATTCAAATTTTGTTCTCAAATACATACTATCCTTCGATTTTGAGATAACTTTGTTCCATTTTTTTTCCTTTGCATACCCCTTTCATTTATTATCCATTGCTATTTCTAAAGTTATTTACTACTAAGATTATAGTAACTCACACAATCCAAGAGTAATAAGTGACCTATTGAAAAATGGTAAGATGATCTTTTTTATGCATCTCTTGGTTGTTGTGCAAAATGACATCTGTTGAGGAACGGTGGGAGTATCATTTATAAAACATAAGATACTAAGGGATAAAACACTGAAATGAATGCCGCAAAACCTTTGGGTTAGTCTGGCTTGTGGCAGGGTGTTCTTCATTGGTTAGGGCATTTCCAACGCAAAACATTGCTTTGCTATATTTATGCCCTTCTCACATAAAAACAACTATAGATATAACTTTTCTAATCCATAGTATCTAACAGTAGGTCAAATCAATATATTTATATAATCTCCCAACTTTCTCTCTCTTCCCTCTCCTCCCTCACCCATACCACATATTTAATTGGGTAGACACAGCCCTCCTCCCCAATGCATGTTTTGGCTATGTGTAACAACCCAATTTTTACTTCTAAATAAACATGCATGATTTTTCATGAATTGTAAAAACTTTGGTACAGTTTTACAATTTTTCCAAAGCCTTGTTGGAGTTTAAGATTTTTAAAATAAATCCCTTAGCCCAAAAATGTGAAACCAAAATTTCTAGAAGTTAATAGGATGATGAGGAAGTTCTTCTCAAATTTTCGTATGCAAATTTCTTTGGAAATTCAAATTAGAAATTCAAACTCAAATTCAAACCAAAATTAAAAGTTTAAACTCTAGATTTTCCCTCTAGGCCATCGGGCCGAAACACGCCTACCGACCCAGCCCGCTCTCTCTTTCCGTCCACGGCCGCATCCCAGTCGAGCTGGCCGGCCCTATGCTCGCAGCCCATGCTCGTCAGCCCAGCTCGCTGCCCTTCCCCTCTCTCATGTGATGTTGACCACCGAGTCCCATGGTCCCACCCATCAACCCTTCACTATTCTTCCTCCTCCTCTCTCTCACGCCGAGCTCTCTCATTGTTCTCTCTCCTAGTCATTCGGATAAGCTTGCACAATGACATTGAAGGCCTATCGCACACCCACGTGCGGAGGCCGTGCGAAGTTCGGCGGGGGCGACATCCACGCGGAGTCTGGCGAGGGCGAAATCAGCGTGGAGCTCAGTGGAGACCATGCTAAGTCCCGCGAAGACCGGACGAAGTTCATCAAAAACAACATGCGTGTGAAGCTCGGCAGAGACCGCACGAGTCCCACGAAGACCGGGCGAAGTCCATCGGAGATGACATCCACACTGAGCTCGATGGAGACCGTGTGAATTCATGGGTAGAGACCACGCGAAGTCCTGTGGAGGTCATGTGAAGTCTGTTGGAGATGACATCCACGTGGAGCTCGGTGGAGACCGTGCGAAGTCCTCGACGGAGATCGTGCAAAGTTCTGCGGAGGTCATGCGAAGTCCGTCGGAGACGATATCCATACGGAGCTCAACGGAGACTGTGCGAAGTCATGGGCAGAGACCACACGAAGTCTTGCGGAGGTTGTGCGAAGTCCATCCGAAACGACATCCGCGCGGAGCTCGACGGAGAACGTGCGAAGTCCTCGGCGGAAATCGTGAGAAGGCATGGAAAGGATAACAAGTTATTCAATGGTAGATCATAGATTTGAGAGTTACTCGATAGAATATAAGGAATTTTCTCATTAAACAACTGTAATATCTGAATTGAATTGCAATTTGCGAGGAGATAAGAAATTTAGAGAGAAATCGGGCATATGATTTTTAGCATTAACTTTGGAAGTTATTAACAACTTTAAATTCTTTAGATTTCACTTTTGGAAGTTATTAACAACCTTGAATTCTTTAGATTTCACTTGTAACGTGATGATCCTCTCAAGTTTTCAAGAGGCTTGATAGCCTCATTAACTGCGCAATTCATAGGAAGGTCCAATTAGGTGGCCTCACCAACTAATGGGGCTGAAAAAAGGTCGAGACTCATGAGCCACTTGGGCTCGAAATCGGCTAGGCTCGGCTTAGCTCGAGCTCAAGACGTAAGCCAACCAGCCAAGTCTAAGAGCCAGCTCATTTCACTAACGAGCCAAGCCCGAGCCGTTCGCAAGCCGCTCGTTTGCTTCATCGAGCCGCTCACTCAAGAGCCCAAGCTGCCCTTAACATGCAGCCAAGAGCCAACCCAACCCACGAGGGACGAGTCCACGACCAGTCAACCCCTCAATCTCTCCTCTGTTCTTTGCCCTTCCAATCAAAGTTGTCAATACCGAACTAGAGGTTATATTGGTTTGGTTCTTGGAATAGTATGTTCCGATACCGGCCCATACCAGCGTACCGTATCAGATTTAATATAATAATACGAGTATATATTAATAAATATATATTTGTTTAATTATATGCACATCAAATGTCACTTGTGATATCATTTCAAAAAATTCAAATACATAGTAGTACTATCAAATATAACATATAGTTTAACAGACAATATTATCAATTCCACTGGTACCGACCGGTATTTGACCTGTATCAATGCTGGTATGGCCGGTATGACCAGATTTGGGCCGGTACGGTATTAGATTTACTTTGTACCGATTCAGGTGGTTGTATGGTACATACTGATACAAAAACGGTATTGACAAGATTGCTTCTAGTTCCTTCCAGCCTTGATTCGCCACCTCGCCCCCTTCTTTCCGGTCGATGCTTCTTCCACATCGCAAATTGCAAAGTGCTTAACTGATAACTCTCTCTTCCCTTAATTAATCGACATCAAGTGCCTTCTCTTCGAAGTCTCCAATGGTTGAAGAACTATTCCTTTTCACTTAATAGTTGGCCCAGACGAATCAAAATGCATACTCTCAATGGACGCAACACACACGGACACTTTTGAGCAACTTAGACACACAGAGTTCTTGCGATCAACTTAGACACAGAGTTTTTTTGCTTCGTAATGTCGTACAACCTTTCTATTTCCTCTTCTTTATATACTACTTAATACAACAAACGGTTACAAAAACTATGATGGTGTGCTAACTACACCACTAATACTTCCATTACATGCATTCAGTCACTAACTACACCACGACCCAGTGACTCAGCCGTTATTCAGATGCCCAATGACGACTTACAACCACTACGCCTACTCGAACACGGCTGCTACAACACGGTGTCCTTGACCATGGCTGCTACTCAACTTATGAGTACTTCGACTATGATTTCTCGACCACAGTATCTTTGACCGTAGTGTCTTTCGACCATGGCTGCTACTCGACTTACGAGTACTTCGACCACAGCTTCTTGACCATGGATTCTTCAACTGGGTACTATAGCTATAACTACCATCCTACGACTACTGTAGCTACAACCACAATAGCTATGACCACTGCTACGACTACCAAGTGCTCGACACATAAGTACTTGACTCTAGCTACCTAGTACTCGATACACGACTGCCTAGTACTTGACACACGAGTACTTGACACATGATTACTTAGTACTTGACACACGAGTACTCTGCTCCGAAGTCTCCGACTGGTCTCCGACTCCAGGATCTTTGACTACACTATACTCGACACACAAGTACTCTGCTCATGACTACCCAATACTCGAGCACCGATCACACAGTACTCGAACACCGACTACACACGACACGAACACTGACCAATATCAACAACAAGATTAGTTCCAACAATCAACCCCTAATCTTGTTGTCTTTATTTGTGAGTACCTCCTTATCGATCTTTAGAGAAGTGCCGGTTCTTAATTTGCCACCGCAAGTTGTGCCTCTTCCTTCTTTGGTTTGCGGCACTCACTGGCTAAATGCCCATATAAGCCATAGTTGAAGTACTTCACCTTCTTCCTGTTGAACTTGCTCTCACTGGTGTCGGAGTCACTGTCGTCCTCTCGTCCTCATAGTCATCTCTATGACCATCACCTCCTTTGACGCGGCCACTGCCACAGTCATAGTTCTTCTTCACGCCGCTGCCTAACCCTCCTATCTTCTCCTTGTTGAGGGTCTTCCACTGCGTGCGCGTGAGCAACAAATTCTCTCTCTAATTCGCGTCACTGAAATTGATTGGACACATTCGTCGTAGGCTTTATACTGCCCGATGAGATCTTTGACGGTGAGGGTCTTCAAGTCTATGCACTGCTCGATCGAGGTGACAAGTTGCATGTAGCATGCTGGGGCAGCACAAAAAAACCTGCGAACAACAGCAATTTCATCCATTGTGGTATCGCGCAAAGCACGAATGCTTGTGACAAATGACGTCACGCGACCAACGAGGTCTTCAACGGACTCCCTTTCCTCCATCTTCAGTCCCTCGAAGTCTCTCTTGAGGGTCTGGAGCTTGGCTTTGCGCACGTGCTCATGCCCCGTGTGTGCCGTCTTGATTGCCTCCCATTTCGACTTTGCCGTGTCTTTCTCGGCGAGGGAAGACATGACGTCCTCCGGCGCTAACTGGTATATGGCATACAACTCCAACCGGTCCTTCTGGTACTTTGTAGCACTAGATTCAACTACTTTCCAAACGTTCTGAGCTTGAAGAGTAACTCACATCTTCATTGCCCAAATCATGTAGTTGGTGCGGGTGAGTTGTGGGTACGACAACGTCACCGTGCTCTTCCTCTTCACCTCCTGCGACATGGATGGACCACCTTGTAGCAGGCCTCGCACAACGGCACGTTGCATAGCGGTTGGAGACAAACTCCTTCCTTCTCTTGGCATGTTCTCCAACTCATGGGTACGACAACATCACCACGCTCTTCCTCTCCACCTCCTGTGAAGTGGATGAACACCTCGTAGCAGGTCTTGCACAACAGCACCTCGCACAGCGGTCGGAGACAAACTCCTTACCACCTCGTAGCAGGCCTCGCACGACGGCACCTCGCACAGCGGTCAGAGACAAACTCCTTTCTTCTCTTGGCATCTTCTCTGACTCACGGGAACACCAAGACTTCTTCTCCGACACATGGAGAACACCAAGACTTTGATTCTCCAACATTGTCGGGAAATCACCAAGCTCTTATACTAATTGTTGGCCCAGACGAATCAAAACACACACTCTCAGTGGACGCAACACACACAAATACTTTTAAGCAACTCAACACACACAGAGTTCTTGTGATCAACTCAGACACATAGAGTTTTTTTTCGCTGCATAATACTGTACAACTTTTTTTATTTTCTCTTCTTAATATACTACTTAATACAACAAACGATTACACAAACTTTGATGGTGTACTAACTACATCACTAATACTTCCGTTAAATGCATGCAGTCACTAACTACACCATGACTCATTGACTCAGCCGTTACTGGGACGCTCAGTGACGACTTATGACCACTACGCCTGCTCGACTACGTCTGCTACAACCACGATGTCTTCGACCATGGCTCTTCGACTACAATTACTACTCGACTTACGAGTACTTCGACCATGGCTTCTTGATCATAATATGTTTGACCACGTTCGACTACGTTGTCTTCGACTACGGCTCCTATTCGACCTACGAGTACTTCGACCATGGCTTCTCGACCACGGATTCTTCGACCGGGTATTGTAGCTACGACTGCTGTCCTACGACTACTGTAGCTACGACCACTATAGCTACGACCATTGTAGCCATAACCACTGTAGCTATGACCACTACTGTGACTACCAAGTGCTCGATACATGAGTACTTGACTCCGGCTACCTAGTACTCGACACACGAGTACTCTATACACGATTGCCTAGTACTCGACACACGAGTACTCGATACACGATTGCCTAGTACTCGACACACGACTAAGTACTCGACACATGAGTACTCTGCTCTGGAGTCTCCGACTGCTCTTCGACTCCGTGATCTTCGACTACACAGTACTCGACACACAAGTACTCTGCTCATGACTACCCAGTACTCGAGCACCGACCACACAGTACTCAAACACCGACTACACACGACTCGAACACCGACCACTATCAACAATATGATTAGTTCCAACATTAACCGTGGCCGGTGACCATGGTGACGGCGGCGGAGCAGAGCGTGGAGCAGTTCAGGGGCCAGGTGTGGCTGCCGCGCTTTGTGGCGCTACGACCTGCAGCTCACGCCCAACCTCGCCGCGTGCGCCTTCGCCGTCCACTTCGCGCCCCAGGGCTCCGGCCAGGTACTGCTTGCATGCGTGCTCAGGCGCTTGGCTTTGGTAATTGCATTACAGGGAACATTGAATGATAAGGTGAAGGGCTTTTACAGAAGGTAATCGTTTTGTGTTTTTAAGGTGATTCATTAAGTGTAATTGGTCCATTGAAGCTGAAGAAAATTATGAATGCTCTGCATTGTTTTCCAGATATCAAATGACAGTTGAAGAAATTACCAGGACAATGGGTGCAGGAATGGCAAAAATTTATATGCAAGGAGGTCTGTTGGTACATCCAAAGTATAACATCTAGATTGTCACAAATGTTTAGCTGTTCATCAGAGGCTATTTTTTTTGCTTGATGAACGGTGACCATAAGCCCATAAGTTAATACAAAGGTGTTGATAGCCAGAGGTTTTTATCAAGTCTGTTGTTTGGGTTTTCACTTTCAGAGTAAAATCAGTGCGCCCATCTGAATGCTCACAAAGTCACTGGTATGTGCCAAGCCGGCTCACGAACTTGCTCAAGCCTCCTTGCAAAGCGAGCCAAGCATAGCTTTTGGCTTGTTTTCTTAATGAGCCGAGCTGTATGCCCAGCCAGCTTAGGTGAGCCTGTTCGGCCCGTTTCCTTTGCCCTTTCATCTGCTTATATACACACATAATTTACACACACACACATATGGTGCATCATACCCTATACAAACCCGGGGGTTCCCGGCCGGCGAGAGCGGCCACGTCGCCCCCGCGCACGCTCCGCGTGGCCGCTGAATCTTCGTACGGTCTGGGGACCGGTTTTGCGAAAAACCCCTGTGCTTTCCGGAAATTGCGTTAAGGTCCTCGGTTATCGTAAAAAGTTTCCTGGATTTTTCAAAAAAGATCCTGCGCATATTTATTTTTCGTTGATAATGATCTGCAGTTTCCGAAATTACGTACAGGCCCTCAGTTCTTTAAAACAACCCCTGATTTTTACAAAAAAACCCTCTGATCTCCTTTTATTGCGAAAAACCCCTCGCTTTTTTTGAAAAAACCCTACGCTTTTTTCCTTTAGCTACGAATTTTCGCCTCTTTTACTTCGGTATACACGGTGGTTGGCGCGGCGTGCCGCCGCGCTTATGAGGCTAGTAGTATATAATCTCCATGAATAGCGAGCGCCCAGATGCCGCCCTCGTTTACATGCCGTGCGGGTGCAGCTCCCTTCGTTTCCGGGAAACCGATGTGAAATTACACAATCAGGAGCTACCTAGCCATGAGCACCAAGAATCGTAAGCGGCAGCAGCAGCATGCAGTGCCTACGGCGGTGGCAGCCACGGCCACCCCTTGCCCCATCAAGCTCTTTCTCTGCGCCATCCCCCTCGGCCTCGGCTTCGCGCTCGGCGTCGTGGCGGCCCTGTCCCTCATGAGCTCAACAACGTCCGCCCTCCCCGGCGGAGCCCTCAAGCTCTTCTTCCTACCCGCCGCGGCAAACCTGTCCGCGGTTCAGCAGCAGCCACGGCGCCCACAGGCAGGACCGACGATCCGGTCCCCGCCGGTGGGCACCGGCGTTAGCACCGCGCAACACGCAGGGGGCGAGGAAGGGCCGGACGTTGCCGCCGGTGGCGGCATTAGCGACGACGAGCTGATGGCTCTGGCTGCCGCGGCGCCGAGGGAGAGGGTGGCCGGCGCCGCCCCGAAGGTGGCGTTCCTGTTCCTGACGAAGTGGGACCTGCCGATGGCGCCGCTGTGGGAAAAGTTCTTCGAGGGCCACCGCGGCCTCTACTCCGTCTACGTGCACTCCGACCCGGCGTTCAACGGGTCCAACCCGGCGGAGGGCTCCGCCTTCTACCGGCGAAGAATTCCCAGCAAGGTTTGTGCATACTTCACATAATCATTACCACACACCTACTTGATTAAGCAACTTAATTTTAGTTTCCGTGCATTCTTGCTCATTTTGGAAAAAAAGAATTCATTTCTGAAAAAGAAAATTGCTCTCTCTTTTTTTACCTTTGTTTTCTTGAATGCATGGATTCCCATGATCTCGTCGTACTTCGAAAACAGCCACGCATCTGCAACACGTTGGTTTTGAACCGTAGTTCACTATGTGGATGCCAATGGTAGCTCAATTAGAGCAAGTACAATAATGATCTTATAGCCAAGCTAGTCAGTATTTTTGCTGATGTGGAGGAGAGAAGAGAGGAGAGAGGTGAGAGCTTGGCTCTCATGCAAGCAACAAGCTGGGCACAGGAGCCTATGCAGTGGTGAGTCAAGATAATAAATGTCTGTGAGGAGGAATAGGAAAGAGAATGTGAGACATGGTACCATATAATAATAAAAAAAACCTTTTATAGACAAATAGAAGATAAATTATTGTATAACTTGGCTCTTATAACTTGACTTATAGTTAAGTACTTGGCTCTATTATTGAACTTGCTCTTAGATCCATACGAAAAGCATCTTAATTAGCAGTCACTACGTGATTATTTGACCAATAGTATACGTGGGTATAGTAAAGGTCTAAAGGATTTGACAAGTATAGATTGGCTCGGCACGGGGCCGGAGACCAAGCAGGACTTGTCTTCCCCACATGCAACGCGCGGAATTCTACAAGAGTTGGCGATGCATTCGAAGAGGCCGAGAAAAGGATGCTTTTGTTTAATGCCGTTTGCTCAATACATGTGTGACGTGTCGCTACCAATATGCCTTGCTGTTAAAAGCCAGGAAAAAAATTGAATATTTAATGCCGGCACCTTGCTCCCTCCGTTTCGCAATATCGGCATCCGAGCATCGATCGTAATATATTTGTCTATTAAAATAATTTAGAGTGTAATTATTAAAAAAATTTCTACCTCCATTTAAAGTTTTTAAAATGTGTTAAGTAGTTGTAATATGTCATTTAATAACGGTATATATAGAAATTTCTTATTAAGTATTTTTAGATTTAGTGTTTTTTAATCTATGCGCATAGCGAATTATGAACAAATATAGTGAAACGGAAGGATTATTTGTGTACACTTTAGAACGTTGTAAATTGCCTAATAGTTTCATAGATTTTGCGATTAGAGCAGAACGTAGCATTTTGTATCAACCTTTCCCTAAAGAAAAGATTCTTCTGTGCACTTTGCGTAGCTTTTTTTTTTTGTACACTTTGCGTATTTGATAGCACAATATTTTGTACGGATCTATGCGGAAACACATAAGGACTGGGGGGGGGGGGTCACCTCTGCTTAACAAATAATACTTGCGTTATACGGATGAGTTATTTTCTATCGTATTTGGAAATCTCATCTAATGAAGAAAATATCCAGGTCAATAGGTATCACATGTCACGTGGTCACCTCTGCTTAACAAATAATACTTGCGTTATACGGATGAGTTATTTTCTATCGTATTTGGAAACCTCGTCTAGTGAAGAAAATATCCAGGTCAATAGGTATCGCATGTCACGTAGGTTGAGAAGTACTCAATTGTCCTTCTCAGGCGTGATTGACGAAGAGACTTTAATTAGCTACACAAACCAACATGGTAAAACAATGATGCAGTTGTTTGTGCGAATTTCTAACTAATTTGTTGTTTTCCTTTCTTGATGATTATTTATTTGGAAAACAGGACCAGGGATACGCAGTATACAATCATTAGATAGCTGCTAAATAATTTTTGTTTCACAATATTTGCCCAATCACCCTCTGTGCATGAAATATCTGAATCTTGGGCTTTCCTTTTAATTTTATAAATTTCAATCCAAATCTTTACTATTTAATAAGTTTGAGTTGGTGGTTGGTGTATTCTCCTTCTTCCCTTCTCAACCGTCCGATCTGAATACTAAAAACTTGACCATCTATCTAACATCCATCTCCCTCTCTCTCATATCTAACTACCCCTCCTCTCCACTTCCACCAACAGTTATCATCTCCCACCCCCTCTTCCACCCAGCCTCTCTCGCCCCTCTTCCCTCCTGCTTGGACTATATAATGTTTTATATGCCCTATCTTTCTTGGTGATGTAAATCTGTGAAACTTATATAGTTAGAAACTGATAAAAATTAACTCATCATCATTTGAATTATGCCCCTGATTCCTTTTGCCTTTTGACAATTGACCTGCATTAGCTGAATGTCCGTGTGTTGTTCCGGATTTAAAAACTTTTAGAACATGTTTGTATGCATATTCTAAATTTTTTTTACCATTTGTGAGTTTTTTTTAAAATTCATAGCAACGCACAGACATTTAGCTAGTATAATTAAAAAAAGATCACAATTTATATTTTTTGCCATTTATAATTTAAAATTCTTCAAATCTTGATTTAAACTTTTGAATCTTTAATTGTTGGAATATATAAATTTACAATCGGAAGCAATTTTCCCCCAAAAATTAGATAACAAAGTTCTTCGAATTAAAGCATGATATCTAGGTTTTCAGAATTTCGCAACCGATCAATTTCTAAACCACATGTTTCAAAAAACTAAACCAACAAACTCTACAAACTAAATTGGATGTTCAAATATTAAATAGTAGAGTTGCATTTTCCCTACGCATAAACAACAGTTTTTTATTCTCTTTTGTTTTTGACACATTGCTCCATGCAGGAGGTAAAATGGGGCCACATAAGCATGGTAGAAGCCGAGCGGCGTCTCCTGGCGCACGCACTCCTGGACCACTCCAACGCCCGCTTCCTTCTCCTGTCGGAGTCGCACGTCCCGCTCTTCGACTTCCCCTCGGTCTTCTCATACCTCATTAACTCCACCAAGGTGTACCTCGAGTCCTACGATGAGCCGGGTGCGACGGGGCGTGGCCGGTACAAGCGCGGCATGAGCCCCGTCGTGACCGCCGGGCAGTGGCGCAAGGGCTCGCAGTGGTTCGAGCTGGACCGGGCCCTCGCCGCCGACATCGTCGCCGACGGCGTCTACTTCCCGGTCTTCAAGAGATTCTGCAAACGCAACTGCTACGCCGACGAGCACTACCTGCCGACGTTTCTGAACATCCGACGTCCGTCAGCCGGCGCCAACCGGAGCGTGACGTGGGTCGACTGGTCCCATGGTGGGCCCCACCCGGCACGGTTCACGAGGATGGAGGTCACGGTGGAGTTCCTGCGCTGGCTGAGGAGCGGGACGACGTGCGTGTACAATGGAAGGACGACGACCGTCTGCTTCCTGTTCGCGAGGAAGTTCCTGCCCAATTCGCTGACCCGGTTCTTGAGGTTCGCGCCAAAGGTGATGGGCTTCGGATGAAGGATCGATGCATGAGGCAGACAATGAGCAAATTTTATCTTATGATACATCGTCACATTCTTCGATTTATGTTTTTAGAAGAAATTCCGAGAAGCACGTGTCCCCTCGAGCATTGTGGAGTCGAAGAAGAAAGTGTTTCACCCAAGGGAACTTGTCGGTGATTCGTTACGTCCATGAATTCAACCAACTCTCAAGGTATGCACATGAAGACGTTGACGACGATCAGGCCAAAAGAAGTTCATGAAGGCCACCAACTGGTTCGTCCTAGTCAACCAAGCTTCAGTCAGTCCCATGGCATCAACTCAATTCCGAGCGCCAGCACCAACCTCAACAACTCAACTCAGGTGCCCCTCGTGGGTGTCAACAGCAAGGACACGAGCTACAGCAATGTCCCAATCCGGTTCTGAGGAGGCCACAAGTTCCATACCGCTCCACTGCACCAGCAACCGAACAATCTCATCAGACCTCGGTAGAGGGTAGGGTCGAAAACCGATGGGATAGTATTCGAATCATATTTGTATCTATATTTTTTCTCAGATTTAATACAAATCAGATAAATATCGGATACGAATACAGACAAAACAAATGTTGAATACAAAGTTGGATCAAATTATACTCAAAATCGGCTTGAATTCGACTATGTTTGGATTCTAATAGTTATTCGTGGCATCTCCTATTTAAAACATGGCACTGAATTGTTTTAATATTTTAAATTGATAAATAGCTGAATCTAACATGTAATTGCACATTAAATATCGACAAAAATAAACAAATTATTCATTTCACATATTTGTATAATACAGTTTCTAAGAACAACTTCATATCCTATAGCACAATGAAGTTTAGTAAATTGACACCGTTTTATAGTAATATTTATGCTCCTTTTTTCTCTAGTTTATCATGTAATCATTGATTGTTGCTATCATTTTGTCACTAATCTTAACTAATTCTACATATATTGCAAATAAATCGGTTATAAACATATTAAATTAGACTAAAAAGAGCATGTAAAAAGCTTTATTGGGCAATATGTCAAAATAAAAAATATAAAATACCAAATTAGAGTCCACCATGACGATAGGCTCGTTGAGATGATCGAAATGCATATATAATATGCTCAATGTGGAAATCAAATGCAGAAGATACATATTAGCTACTGCTATTATAGTTGCTGAATCTGGATATTATCTAGATATCTGACCCCAAATCTGGATCTTATTTGGATATTCGGATCCAAATCCACGCCAACCCATACCAGATTCGCATCCGCATCCATTTTTTGCCACTTCACCATCTGCATTCGGATTCGTTTTGTATTCGAATCTGGATATTAGGTGTCCGGATATGACATATCCAGATTCTATTGCCGGATATCCGAGCAACATCTGGATTCATTTTCACCCCTAGTAAAGAGAATTGGGACCAGTCAGGGCCAAGGTCAGAGAAGACCTACTAGATGACTCAACTACGTCAATGGTGAACAAGTTGGAGCTGCAAATGATGTGGACATCGATTCCATACCCATCACTCCTCTTAGTCTTGCAGTTTTGTTTGATTCTACAGCAACTCATTCCTTTATATCACAAGCAGTTATACAAAAGATCAATGTAAACTGCAAATTGCTAGAGTTCTCTATATATTCAATCACCCTCACCCCCAATGGGTTCATGCAAAACAACCTGTCATTATCATGGATCACACCTTCCTTGCCGATTTGCTAGGGCAAATCCCCATAGACAAGGAATTCACTGATGTATTCCTGAAGAATTGCTTGGTATGTCACCAAATCGGAAAGTAGAATTCCCTATCGACTTAGTGCATAGAGACTATATAGGATGTGACCAGAAGAATCGGTGGAATTAAGGAAACGATTGGATGAGCTAGAAAATATAGGTTTTTATAAGAGAAAGTACATCACCTTAGAGAGCACTAGTCATCTTTGTTGACAAGAAAGATGGACGAATCCTGATGTGTGTTCCTAACACTAGATTTGTATCTCAATATGGCCACCATGAATACCTAGTGGTGCCATTCGGGTTAACCAACGCGCAAGCAGTGTTTATAATGACTTTTAAAGGCTTTTTTTTATAGTAAATGGCTTTTCTACAATACCTAGCTTTTAAATAGAGTATTTTTTCAAGGTGGAGCCTAGTAGTCGATTGTAGTATATACTGTAGCAACTTCTTTTACATCGGCTAAAATTATATACGAGTATCTCTCTATAAGTTTTTCTAACTCATTACTTACCCCTAACTAACTATCACTACAATAATTACAACTACTTAATTACATATTTTAATAAATTATATATATCGTACGTACACAAACTACATTAATTACGACCTATTTACTTCGTAATACAAACTACATAATCACGACTAACTAAATAACACTAATTGATTAGGATTACGAGAATAACGTCGAAAGCATACGATAAAAAATTACCTGCCTTTCCGGAGAAGAAATCAGCACTGCCAATTTTGATCTACGTACTAGCTTCTCAAAGTAATGAGCTACGGACACCTAATTTTGAGCGATGACTGCGACAATGACCTTCTGGGATGAGCACTGAGATGAGCAACGATGAACTGTAAGAGGTTCGTATTTATGGCCGAGCAAAAGGTGAATCCAGTGCGTTCACCCCGTGCATTGAGGACCCATTATCACGAGCAGCACTTCGGGTGAAGGGGGACGACATTGTAAAACTAACAAATGTGCAAATGAGGGAGCGGGCAAGGGGGACGACACATACATAATGACATTAGTGCGCGAGGGGGCACATAATCAGAGAGTGACAACTGTGCGAACCAGATAGCAGAAAATAAAATATAGCATGATTGGCCAACACATGCCACTTCAAAACATGCGTGAGGATCATTAAATTCATGATTAAGTTAACCCGAATAAATGTGATAAATTTTGACCACATAAAAATTTCAAAAATTACACAATAACTATGACTGTGTTGAGAGGCTTCATATAAAATTTCGTAATTTGTGGAGCTCGTTTGCTATATGTAAAAACTCGTAAAAATATCAAAATGTTATGAATTTTTAGCAATAATCGCAATGGATAAAATTACCCAAAAATTAGACTGTGAGGTACGTTGTGTCGAAAGATTGTACATAAATTTTTATAATTTTTTGAACTCATTTGATATATTTAAAATTTTAATCAAACACTAAACAAAAAATTAGGGTAGGTAATTAAGCCAGCTAATTAGCCAAATTAATTACCTACCGCCCCCTCACCAGACAACAGGCAAGCCTGCCGTCCCCCAACGGTGGCAGGCTGCCTGCCATCGAATGGCAAAAGCGATATTTTTGCAAATATTGCGCTCATATGGTTATTTCTGTAAATATGATGCGAAACAAAGCCAAAAGTGGCTTTAACTCTATGAATGGTTGCAATCCTCTATACTTTGTTTTATCCTAATATAATTACATAGAAGGATGGGGGTTTGCTAATTAGTGGATGTATCCGGTGGTAACCCCTTACTCGATGTTGCATCCTCCGTTTTGCTTCAACCAAGGCATGTATAGAAATAGCTAAATCACTCGATGTTACCATCTGAACTTTTGCGATAGTCTAAATTTCAAACTCCAACTATAAAACTAGATGTTTTACCCCGCTCAAGTATTAATACCATTTATTTTACCCCCTAAGGTCATCCGAAGCTGGTTTTGCTCTGATGTGGCACCAAAGTGGCAACAATTTTGACATGTGGTTTTCAAGATGACATGGCACACAATTAGCATTATCAGGGGAAGACATATAAGGCAGGCCTCACATGTCATGTTCTATGATCGATTTCACTCCACTTTTTCTCTCTGCCTTCTCTTCTCTCTCCTCTCTCTGCATCTTCAACGCCGCCGCCCCATCCCTTGACAGCCTCGTGCGGAATGCGCACCCCCTCCGAATCACGTTGCACGTTGCCATCGCATTGTCCACGCCATGCACTGCTGCTACAGTGCCCCCCGTCTACTTAAGTTGGTTGAGCAGCGTATATCACCTCCCACTTTCCTACATTTCCCCTTCCTCCTCCTTGATTCTCCTGCGCTGAGTAGAGTTGAAGCATGAGCTCCTCTACTTGAAGCATGAGCTCATCTGCTCTGACCATCGTCTCTAAATGCACCGCCCCAACTGCTCAGTTAAGCTCCCGCCGCTTGTGACAATGTCAAAGTGTGTTCCTGAGCTCCAGCACTTCCTCCCCTCACGCAATTTCATTTCCAACTATAGGAATTTGTTGCCGATCCCATCTTCTCCAACTTTGACCAAAACCACCGCCATCACTGCCATTCCTCACATGGTGGGTTCCACCTTCTTCCCCAGCTTGGCGTCGCCGTTGAACATCACCGCATCACCTTGGGTCATTGCCGCCAGCCTCCTCAACTCGCCTCCTTAGGTCATCGTGCATCGCACCGCCATGTATAGGATCGTCGTAATGCCGGCAACCCATTTTTGAAATCGCTGATCACCATTGTAGTCTGGCTCACCGATGATGAGTTCAACAAGCTGTCGTGGCTGACTCCTCTATTTCGAGAGAGAAGAGAGAGAGAAGGTTTTCTGTAGCCGGGGTGGTTTTGGTCTCAAGGGGCCAAAGTGAATGGTATTGACAGTTAATGGGTGTCCAATATCCGGTTTTGTAATTCATGGATGATTTTCAGACTTTCACAAGAGTTCAAGAGGGTCAATAGACTTATTCCAAAAATAAAACCATCAATTGAAATCCAACCATAGAGACTTTACAAACAATTGTGCTTTGATCCAAAAAAAGTGCTATAATTTGACTCCCTCCAATCACAAAGGAGAGTCGTTTTGGATATTGATACAGTCCTAAAATACAATTTTAATCACTCATCTCTATTGTAATATATTTATACAACATAGTAAAATTATAATATTATAAGACTACTTTTAAAGACAAATTTACATGTATTATTTTTTATATCCATTCTAATTATTAAAAATATATCAATAACCAAAAAATTATAATATTTGACTGCAGTAATCAAAACACATCCTCGTGTGATTAGAGGGAGTACTACATAGATTGTAGTTCAGGTATATACATCTAAGTCTGCATCATTGTTTATTTGCAACCGTGCAGGCTGACAATACAAAAAATGTAGCGAGTCTATGAATCAATTTACTACTAATGCATTCGTCACACTAATTAAATCTCTTGATAAGGATTATTTCGAATAATTATTTTGGCTCTTATCAATTTAGTTTTGCTATGTTTTTTGGCTAAAACATCATGTAACGGTTGTTAGTTTTTTCTAAAATATTCAACTAAAAAAAATTAGAGAAAAATGAAAAAAAGAAAACACCGTGACAATACAGAGGGCAAAGAAAAGAGAAAACCGCGCGTTCGCCAAAAACCCGTTTGGCACATTTCGCCCGGCAGCAACGCGCCATTCCACGATTTTTTCCATTCTGAGTGGTATTTTCCGAATTTCGCTATATAGCCCCTCCTCCCCGCACTCTCGCTCCCGAGTCGAGCGCCGCCGAAACCTTGGCCAGCCCCGGAGAAGAAGCGCAGGCCTCCTTCCACCGGAGCTGCACCACCTCGAAGGCGAAGGAACTCCTCTCTCCTCCCCCTGCTGGGCTGGCATAGATTGGGCTGGAGATCCGTCCAGCCATCATTCTTCTTTTGGTACGGAAGCCCTTGCGTAGCTTGCACGGATTGTTCTGACAGTGTTTCGTTCTTTGCTGTGAGCAATCGAATCCAATTCTTTCTTTCTTTCTTTCTTTCTTTCTCGAGATGCTCGGATCCATCCAGTTTGTTGCGGATTTGACTCGATTGTTTTCCCAATTTTTGGGGGGTTCAACGGAAACCCCACGCCCCACTTGAAGTCTGCCCCTGTTTGAAACATTGGTGTTTTTTTTTCTGGCAAAGATCGATTTTTGTTTACTGAATTGTTCTTCCCCACTTTTGGATGCATTAGAAACCGTTACTTTCAGTTGAGCACCATAGGCCTATCTAGTTTGCTCTTCAAGATTAATTTACAATTTTGATCGATTTCGTTATTCACCTTTTGATGCTCTTAACGGGGAAATCGACTGTCGTATCCACATTTAAATTTCGGCTAATTATTGTTCATGCTTATCTTAATTTTTCCTTTGCTCAGTTCTGATCCCACACAAGATAATTTTCTGCGCTGGGAAAAAAACTTGCAATGTAGTTTACCAGACTGCGTTAATTGGTACTTCTGTGTTCTTTTGCCACATGTTTTATGTGTTCATCCGTTGCTGATTTCACAAATGAACAGAAGGAAGGAGGGGATGCTGGATGAGCTGTGGTTAAACAGAAGAACAAGAAGGAAGACGGCAGCTTGTACCTATCACCATGTCTCGGTCACCCCACCTCCCTCCCCGCTGCCCGCCGCTGGGTCCTCAGATCACAAGAAGAGATGGCAGCTTGCTCACACAGAGCTGCAGGTTTCCATCAGAGGATCCGTTCTTTGGCGATCCGCCGTGTTGGCTCGATGATCTCCTCGCAGATTCTGGGAAAATCCCCGATCTTCCTCCTCTCAGGAGAGCTTGCAGCGATTCCGATGCTATCTTGGATGCGCTGACGACATTCCAGAGCCCAATTTATCCGATAGAGCAAGGGGGTCAGTGGCCGGATGGCGAAGCTGGGGACTCGTCGGATGCTGTGCGAGGGGTTGAAAGTGGTTGCGGGATTGAAGGTAGCTGTGTTTATGGGCCAAATTCGCCAAGACAGAAGAGTTGGTTGACCAGTTCAGAGAGTTCCATGGTAAATGCTGTTCTGGAGAATGTCCCTAGCAACCCCTTGCAGTACCTGACCATCGACGCTTCAAGTGGTGTGCATGGCAATGTGGACAATGGAACGGGAGACGCAAGTGATGCTTTAAGCCATCCTGATCAAGAGAAGTCATTTAAAAGGTACACTGCTGTCTGTATTAAATCTCTATTGGCATACCTTCTTCAAATGTTGTTTGATTCCAAGTTCTTACCATTCAGTTCCCCTAAAATGTAAAAAGTTTGTAACAATTGATGAAATTATAGGATGTAACCAGAAATATGTTGTATTTGCTGTGAAAATGCTAGAAAGTATATCAAGGCAGTGAAATAGTAGACTTTGCATTCTTGAAAATAGAACAGACCTGGATAGATGATATCCTGATAACGTTATACTTTTACAGGAAAACATTAAATGTTAATCTGAATAGCTGTTGTACATCTTATTGTGTGTCTGTGTGACACTGAAAATTTTGAGTTCTATCACCAGAATTAACCTTTTCATATATAGTATAATTTTATCTTATCTTGTTAGTACAAGTACTTCCAAATTATGCAGGTACCCAGTGTGGTTAAGATTCACCACTATACTTATTTCATGACTATTGTGACAGCAACAGGTGCCTTTAAGTGTTGCGAATATTTGACCTTGTCAAAGTCCTGCATCAATAAGTGGTTGGGCAGATGTTGATAAGAAATTACCTAGTAGTATGTAGTATGTCCTTGTTTTCATGCTGTCATAACTTTCCACTAAGCACACAGTTGAGCAATTCAAAACATTATTGAAGGGAATCTTGGATGCATGTCTATTGACATGTATATGGGTGTCATATATATGATATTCAAGCTGTTGCTTCTTATGTGACAAGTGAATCATGCAAGAATTGTGCCACCAAGGGCATTTTGTACATACGTTGGATTGCTAGCAATTCTTGGATGCTATATGGGGTTGATGTCTTGATGAGGTGAAATTGTTTAGGTTGCATGCCTGAAAGTTTTTGGTAACTTAATGTTAAAATGTTCTTAACATGAAGCAAAAGAAAACATCATATAGATTGAGAAATTCGACCTGTCGATGCCTATTCAGCAAATGTACATTTCTGCAGGCGCTCAGGGCAGAGATCTAGGGTTCGGAAACTTCAATACATTGCTGATCTTGAAATAAC
The DNA here is from genome assembly GCA_036346575.1 of Dendrocalamus sinicus. Lineage (NCBI taxonomy): Eukaryota > Viridiplantae > Streptophyta > Magnoliopsida > Poales > Poaceae > Dendrocalamus > Dendrocalamus sinicus. The sequence goes on along the minus strand of CM070646.1, from coordinate 21,720,303 downwards.
TGTTGACTCACTTCAGGTGATTTTGCTGATCTTTTACGTTGTTTATTTGTTGAGGATTTCAGTAGCACTTACTTTTCTATGACAATAAGTTTGTTTTGTCTTTTAGAACATGGGAGCTGATTTGGCTGTTAGAGTAGCATCTCTTTTCCAGTTTCGTAATGCTCTATCAATGGAAAACAAGCAACTGAGGAGACAGATTGCCAGTCTTCAGCATGCAAAACTAATTAAGGATGGTATGTCTGGTACCGTTTGCTCTTTCTTAAGTTGTAGCTGGCATGGTTTAGAGTATGCATACGTTTTAGCCACGATGGATTTAAGTGACATTTATAGTTAATCAACAAGAAACTATAGCCAGAAAAATCATATGCATTGTCATTAGATATCATTAGTGAAAACAGTACTACTGAACCAGACAATTATTAAATGGAGCTAAATGATGATCGACTCTATCAAATTTTCGTTGGTCCTACTGAAGTTTCATGCTTCTACTATTATGCAAGTCATGGTCACATGTTTTATATTGGTCATTTAAATGATTGATGCTATGCATAGAAATGGCTATGCACTAGAGCTCCTTGTTCATTGCCAGAAAAAAAAATTGAATTCCACATACCAGTGGAGCGTTTGCCTTTTTTATCAAACTGAACTCCGCATCAGAGTGGAGGTTTTGCCTTTTGGTCAAACTGAACTCTACATCAGAGTGGAACTAAACAATGAACTGTGGTGATAACAGATGGTTGTTCGTCCTATCAAAAATTCGAAAGGCAAAACAATGGTAGCTTGACAGTATGTTTCCTTGACCAACACATTTTGTACTTCAGGATTTTAGGGCATTTCAATAATCATCAAAGCCTTGTACTGTTGCTTCTACATTATATGGCCTGATCAGATGAGGGCATGTCTATTGCAAATCAATAGCTAAGTGCAATCATCACACTTCAGTTTGGGCCCCAAATCAACATGAAAAAATTCCTTAAGAAAACTATTGTGGAGGTAGTTTGTGGAGAATTGTACCAACCTTTAGAATTTTTGTTCAAAGGGAGGGAGATAAAAGTCTGCTGCAAACAGTAACTTCTATTTGTTTTCTATGATCCAACTATTTGTTTTGCACTAGATATGCCACCACCGATTTTGATATTTCGTGGTCTGTCTGAATGTTTGCCGATGAATATGAAAATTGTGATTTTGTTGCTTGAAGTATGTGCTAGTGGTTTTAGAAAGTGATGTTTCATATGCGCCTCACTGAATGGTTTGAAATGCAATTTGCAGGTCAAATGCAGATCCTGAAGAAGGAAACTGAGAGGTTGAAGCAGATCTCTGTGCGTCACCGCAGGAGCAGAAGTGTCACTTCTTGCTTTGAGACAGGTTCTTTCAGAGCAGACCCATCAGCAATCAATTGGCAGATGCTTGACATGGCAAAGCTCAACTTAAACGGCAGTGGTGTCCCCCCTAGAAGCGGCTATGGTCTGTAAGCCCTGATCCCTGCTCAGAAGAAAAATTGCGGCAGTATATCCTCAGATGTGGTTAACAATTCACTAACCTGACCAACAATAGATTCAAGGGTCTTATCTTTTATTAGGACGGAGAGAGAGTCAGTCGTGATTGCGGGAAATATACAGAGGTTATCAGTTAAGTTGATCTTTTGTAGAATTCTGCAATGACTTCCAGATTTGAACACAGATTAGATGAAGCAAGCTTTACTTTTCATGACATTAGCAGTTGCAATCCTGTGGTTTGATGCTTATTCTGTGTGCGACTGATCCTGATCCTGATCTTCCAATTAGTCTGGTGTTTTGATCTCCGTTGATGCATTGCGCTATTATTGCTCTCTGAATATTGCTCTTCGCCCCTTAGGGCACCATTCTTTTATTTTCGCTGTATAATTATGCCAAAAATTTCTGGCGACGTTATTGTGATGCTGCAGACAACAACAGCCGCCTCTTTATTGTGGTTGACCCGGTGGCTGCTAGCGTGTGCCGTTTATCATATTGCATTCAACTCGTAATATTAATTCCTGATGTGGTTTGTTTAACAAAATTCGTATACTATTAGAGTTTTCATTCATACGAGGAATCATATATGAATTCAGATCTTTTTATTTGTATCGACCATATTTGTATGACGAAAATTGTCTTTTTAAAAGACGAATTTTTTAAACTAGCTAGGCAGAGTTGACCGGCCATTTAGGCCCTGATCAATCCGGCTTGAGATTCTGGCTTCTGGCTTATTTTTCACTATTCATCAATTTCGTCTTTTTCTGGAATTTTGGCTTTTTTTGAGCTTTTTTTCCGGTTCTTTTTTTCTCGTATTCGTTTGTATTATACGTAATGGGCTCACATATTTTTTATATTTTTATATTTTTTTAAATTTAATTATGCTAAATAAGCCTCTGTCAGCTACATTGCTTTTTTCAGCCAGCTACAGTGTTTTCAGTCATAAGCCACGAGCTTTTCAGCCGAACCGATCACCACCTAAAGCAACGAGGCCCTAGATGCTTGCATCATTCCTAGGGTCTTTGTTTAGGCTTCTTATTCGGCTTAAAAGCTAAAAAGTTAAAGTTTAAATAAAGAGGTAGTTTTTGTAACGTATTCTTTGTAAAAGCATAAGTCAAAAGCCAACCAAGTGGTGCTTTTCTAGGCTTTTACGGGGTAAAAGTTGCCTATTACCACTAAAATTCAAGTTATTTACTACCTCTACCGAAATATAAAATATCTTTTCTCAAACCCTAAGAGCATCTCTAACAAATCTTCTAAAGTGCTCATATCTCCTATATTTTAGAAGAAAAAGTAAAAAAAGAGCTCCAACAGATCCCCTAAGTGGTACCTAAAAATATAGAGATTTTTCGTCCCCCATATATGGAGGACGCACACCATCCCCTAAATCGATCCCAACGCTCCTACGCCGTCCGATTTCCTAAATTCGTTGACTGATAGTTTTTGTGGACCCAGATTTTAATTTAGGGGATCATATTTAGAGGACTTGTTGGAGGTTACATATTTTTAGTTTTCTATATTCTAGATTGTGTCATCTAAAAAGTGATTTAGGGGCTTGGGCCTTGTCGGGCTGGTCACCTCCATATGCTGGAGGCCGGCCCCCGTCCCTGACATGCTACCTAGACTAGACCGATGATCCGATTGGAAAAACTAGACCCAAAGCCTAGTCCAGTCCAGGCCACACCAGGAGATGCATTCAGCCTACTTTAAACCGATATGAACTAGTCGAACCGATCGGTTTTCCTGTGAACCGGCGTGGTCAACCCGTTGGTTGGGCTAGAAGCCCAAAACCCACGTAGAAGGTCCGCCAGGCTTCGAACGTGGAACCTCATGCCTGTTATTAGTCTCTGAAGTGCTAGCCAACTGAGCATTCATCTTCATGTGCTATCTGGTACCAAAAAATATATACATGGTAAAATAAAAGTAACTTGTCAATCTACCAGGATATACTAACCCCATTATACCAGGGGGACTTCGCGGCCGGTGACGCTGCCCACGTCAGCCCCCGCGCGCGCTCCGCGCGGCGCGTGGCGCGGGGTTTCGCGTACGGCCGGTCGAGTCCATTTCCTTCTGTTTTTCGAAAATTACGTAAAGGTCATTTTTCCTCGCGAAAAGGTCCCTGCAAGTTTTTCCCAGAAAATTTTTTTGATAGCGCCTCGCGGGTTTCCAAAATTGCTTATAGGTCCTTATTTACTTACGTACAGATCCTTACAGGTCCTCGGTTTTTTACGAAAAAGACCTTTGGTTCTCCCTAAATTACGCATGTGTCCTCGATTTTTTTTATTGAACCCCGCAAATTATCGCTTCTTTTACTTTGGTCTACACGGTAGCTAGCGCGGCGTGCGCCGCGCTTATATGCAGCTAGTAATATTAAAGGTATTACATTTTGTTGTCCTATCATTATATACCTTAAATAATAAATATAGCTATCCTCATCTACTTTCTACTAAAAAGAATTATAGATATAACTTTGTCTATGTAACTTTTACATATAATATGTAATACAAATATTTAAGTAAAACATATGGTCTGACTGATGACCCACCGGTCAGACCACTGGGTTAGTGACCCAATACCTTGATCGGGTTGATGGCCGATCCGGGTCTGATAACTATGGTTATAAATATAGCTTTCAGGTTTGTCATGATGTATGCATCAAGGCACGGTCAATCAAGATAGAATTTATCCCTCTATGCAACTGGAGAGATATCTCTAGGCCTCTCGATTGATTGGATTCCAGAAATACATGGCCATGCTACTCGCGATTAAAGAGTTAACAGTAGTCGCGGAATTCAAGTCACGTAATCGAGAAAGAGTGGTCGAGCTAACCAACAAGGATGGTACGTACTCGCCTTGAGCTTGACCGATATCATGAGGCAAAGGGAAATGCATATGAATTTTGTTAAGATTCATCTGATATGATATTTACGTATACTTGGGAGTCGGTATGTCTTACTAGGGGCCGCTACCGATTAGTGGACGAGTAGGAGTACTCGGGCTATGTTGAAGTTTATGTGAACCTATAGAGTCGCACACTTAAAGGGTTAGGATATAATTCGAATGGTGATCTGTGTTCATGTAGGCCACAAGTTCCTAATGGGTCTCAAGTTTGAGGACCATTATGGATGCCTATAAATAGAGGGGTGCAGTGGTATAGGGTTGGTGACATAGAGAGAATTTGGAATTCCCAAAACCCTAGATGCCACACCTTTCTCATCTAATAGCACGCTGCCGGCGCTAGCACTCCGGCGTGTGGTGTTCCTGCCCGTATGTGTAGATACCTTGGAGGTGTTGATGCGAAGCTTCAGCACTAGGATGATCCACAACCGATGACGATCACAAGGATCTGAAGGAGAAGACGTGCGGCTGGTATGACTATGACCGCATCAGCACACTACATCGACTCTACTTCCGCTACGAGTTTGCGCGTCTAGTGGTAATTCCATAATATATTACTGGCGGAGGTTCCTTATTTACGCGGTAAAATTTTTAAATTGTACTTGCATAGTCTACCCATAGCGCTTCACTAGCCTCCGTGACCCTGACTCTGTTCTCAGCGCCGCCTCCCCTAGGCCATGTCGTGCCTCTTCCTCCAGGCCACACCGTGCCGACGGAGTAGTTGTCCTCCACGCCGCACCCTGACATTCCCCTCCGTCGAATTAGTCTTCTTCCCTGACAACGGTCTTCTTCCCTAACAACTAACACGCTTTGACCTCAAAATCGCCAGATTGGACTTCCTCCTCGCCGCTGGTCGCCGTCTTGGACATTCTCACTTCCCACCGCCCAGATTCACTCGTCTCCGACATCTTCTCATCGCCCATGAGTCCCAATTCTAGCCAGATTTGTGCAGCGACGAGCTTGATTGTAGCCATTGTTGTGTGCAAATCTTTTCCTTTTCCTGTGTTTGTACTTTAAGCATAATATTCAGTTCATTTGCTCTCGACATACATTCTTTTTGTTTTGTACAATCTGATCTTATACGTGGTTTTTGAATTACCACTAATTGTTACGTGTTCTACTAATTATTGTTGTGATTTGACTATTTTTTCTTTGAATGATCCTTGCCGTTGTTGGTCAAATCTTATGAGTCTATGAGGAACTTCGAAATTGTTTGATTGCGATGGAATTCATCTCACATTAGAACAAGGGTGTTTTCAATATTTTAACAATAAGTCATCACTAAAAAACCAAAATAAGATAGAATGCCAAATAGTCTTAGCTTGACTTAAAAGCAGACTGCTTTTAAACCCCTTAAGCCAAAAAGTAGGTTTTAAGCTATAGCCAAAAAGGCGCCTAAACAAACAGGCCCCTAATCTTGTTTCAAGCGATGAACTGCTTTGGTGACCATCATGCGTTGTATGCGATGCTCAGTGGCACTGCATCCGGTGACCAGGCTAAAGCGCTTGCCACTGATTACACCGACCAGCCAGGGTTGGTGTACTGGCGCTGCTTCATCTGGTTCGGCGTTGCACTCATAGTCACCGTGTTCGCCGTCGTCATCCTGGTGATCATGACTGCCTACGTGCCGTTGCGCCTCCCAAGCTTCGCCGTCGACTCGCTCATAGTCTCGTCACTGTCGTTCAGCCCCGCCTCCCTCGGCGTCCTCTCAGGCAACTTCAGCGTCACGCTGGCCGAGCGCAACCCCAACAAGAAGGCTGACGTCCAGTTCGGCATGGTCGTTACTGAGTCGGCGCCGCCGCCGCCGCCCATGTGCTAGGTCGCTCTCGCCGAGCTCACGGTGACCGCGTGGAACGTTGTGACCTCCGCGCTGTACGTGGAAAGCGACGAGGTCGGGGGAGTCCGGCCGGACGTCATGGAGCGTGGCAGGAGCGGCAGCGTGATCAGGTTCCGGGTGGTTGCGACATGCAGCCAGGTGTTCGACGTAAAAGGTGTGGACACGGCCAGGTGGAGGAAGATCACGGTACATGTAAGACGCCATTTTTTTAGAATAAGGCCGGGAAGTTTCCTCACAATAACTCAGAAGTTTAGTTACGAAAAGAAAAAATATCATATATTCTCACAAGCATTTAAAAAGAATTAGCTTGATTAAAATATAACCTAACAAACAAATTACAATAACGTTAGAGCATCCAAGTCTAAAACTTAATTGATTCATCCATCTTTATTTTAGTGTCTATTCTAATGAAAATAAGTAAGATTGAGTATACTAGATACTCAGCAAGCCAAATAGGAAGGTTATATAACTAATATGCAAAGAGTTCAAATAGATAGTCATAGGTTATAATATTATAATAATATATACAAGTTTGCCAATAAAGAACTTTACATTTAAAACAATAAAACAATATCTAATTAACAAGGGAGTTTGTCATCCACAATTTCCATATCAAAATCCTCCAAATTCTAATTATGCCTTGTTACTGGAATTACCCATAAAATATAACTCCATTAATCAGCAGCACTGTGTATTCGAATACCATTTATTATACTGTGCAGAGTTACTCAATTTTATCCACACGATATCTCAAACTTACAATATCAAGCTATATAGACACGCAACCTGTTAGCGTACAACTGGGTTGAGATAACAATGTTTTTTTATTGCTATCTTCTTTTTAGCTACTACTTGGTAGGCTCAGGGTCATCCATTGTTAGTAATCCACTGCCAAAAGCGGAAACTATGAACCGATTCTAGGTGGACTTATAGTTGTTAAGAATGGAAGATATTGCTTCCAAACCACTCTGTTGTACGCTGGCCGTTCCTACCCTTAGAATAGCAAACCCTCCTACATATATTCAATCGAATCGAACAACTACTAAACTAGGTCTAACAAGTCAAAACTTATAGTTGAACGATTTTGTGTGCTTTACTTAGCATAAGGTTCTAATCCTAACTTTTCACAAGTGAGGCAACCAGTCATAAACCCTAGTGCGTTATATCATCGAACCACCAATTCATACCAAAGCCTCCACCCTAAGATAGGGTCGTTGACTCTAACCATCTAGTGACTTATCACGAGTTATCCTTACCACTAGTACCATTTTTAAAATCTATCGGTGAAAGGCTGAATCAACTTAGTAGTGTAAAATAATTTATTGTCTAATCTACTGATGAATAATTATACTATAATTTATTAATATTTAGGCTGTTGATGTGAATATGGCCTTTAAGTACAACATGGCTTTTTCAGTGGTAGGATTTAGCTAATTATCATGTTATTCTAAATTATTATTTTAAATAAAAACAGTACACAAATAGGAATAATGAAAGTATTGATAATTAATAATTAATGTAGGATCAAAATATATGACTTGCCTATTTATCCGAAGTCTTTGATGATTTCTCTGGAGGCTTGAGGTTTATATGATCCACCTTAATTACTCTAGCAGCTTCTCCATTTACTAACTAGTCGAATCCAGATACTAGCGCAAAAGAATAAATACAAATAACTGTCTACTTTGCAGAATGCAAGCTCGAAACAAAATACATAAAATAACTAAAAAAGACAAAAAGAAAAGGGTTTGGATGGATAGAGTTTAAGAGATGCTTGGTTTGGCTGAACGGAGCTGAAAATAGGTTAGATGGGTTCGAGATGGTTGAAATAGGTATAAACTTGCCTAGCGAGTTTTGGATAAATAATAATAGGTTTGTGAATAGTAATAGATCGGGTTAAGAACAGCGGCAAGTTTGGATTTGAACAACATTGGGTTTTTTGGGGCTTGGTCCATGTTTTCTTTGGTTTTTGGCCGGCCAAATTGGCTCACATGCACAGCCCACCAAGGCTCGGACTGCTTCGGCTCGCTCAGCTTGGTGCCGTGGTGCCGAACAAAGGAGTGTGTCGATGGTGCAAGGGAGCTTTGGCAATGCTCTTCAGCAGTGAGCGATGGTGCGCAAAGAATTAATAGGTGCCTAGGGTTCCATTTTTTGCGTTAGCAAGGTTCGAGAAACACCGACGGGGTCTAGCAATCGAGAAAGCTTGCCGGACCATGCCCATGGCACGATGGCGTGTCGGTTGGATTTTGGAGAAGGGCATGGGCATCTAAGCATCTAAGGTGGTCACGGATGTCATCGACAATGGTGGTTTTGGCTCACATGACTAGTAGGAAGCTGTCCACAATGACATGGTGCGGATGACGGCGGTTCACATTGTTGGTGATCTAGAGGCTAGGGACGGTCATTGCGAGGCTGTGGTTGGGTTCGAGAGGCTTAGGAGGTGCCATGGGCGAAATGAATTTGAATTTAGGACTCACCATAATTGCTACGGCGGTGATAGCATGGTCTTGGTCGGAGTTGGGAGTGAATGGCGTGGGTGGTAATTGAGTGCTAAGGGAGTCTCGGAGGAGGGTTTGTGCAGCTTTATAGTGCAAGGGAGGTGGTGGGAGCAGCGGTTTACTGATTGCAATGGTGGTGCATGGCCGGTCAAGGTGGTGCACGGAAGGCTTCGGTAGCTTCGATGGCAAGGCCGGTGGTCACGGTGTCTCCTTAGTCTTGGTGCTCCTCTCTACCACAAGTGAGCTTGTGGATGGTGCGGTCAAAGCGCGGGCATGTGTCAAGCTGAAGGCTTGCTATTAGGTGATGGCGGTGAAACTGGCTCTAGCGTTTGGTGGCACGTGGCCATGGGCGAAATGATGATGGGCTTTAATGGTGATGTCAGAGATGTGGCAACGATCATTGATCAGCTTGGCAGCAGCGAGGGAGTCCCAGTGATAGCGGCGAGCCAAATTCGGCAGGATGGCATGGTGAACAGGGGTAAAGACAGGAATTGAGATGGCACCAACGGTTAGAGAAGGCGGAAAGACCAACAAGGAAAGCGGAATTTGGCTTGGGAAGTGTTGAATTGGGAAAGGAATTCAAATCCAACCAAAATTCAAGTAGGTTCAAACTTTTTGAAATCTTTGGATTGTCTCAAACTACCCTCCTTAAAAAGAATCTTGTCCCCGAGATTCACCTAAGCCAGAGAATGGGTTAGAAAGTAAAACTTGCTGCAGTTCTAATTCCTTTTCTTAAGTCTTGTCCTTGGTTCGGGGTGAACTTCATGAAGTACTTGTCATTAACTGGTAATTATGTCAGTAATTGTCCTTTCTTATTACGTCTGAGTTTCCACATGTTCTCTTCTTTATTGCTTGTACCTGTATATCATCCTTGTGTATGTCACAGAATACAACGTGTCTTGCTATCTTTCTCATAAATTATTTGATTTGGATTGTTGAACTTCTGTTGGCATTAATTTTGCACATTGATATTACTCCATGAATTCTTCCAGTAATCTTTAGGTGTTCTTGGTTTATTTTGTATTAGTGCTTCCTTTACTAATCCTTTACTCTAGTTAACTTTTGTCTAAGATAAGTTGGCTCCTTTGAGAATCTTTTCATTGTATATAGTCATTTAAATTTCTATCCTTTTCATACCTATTTATTTCTCTTGTATTTTGAAGTTTAAAATTATACCCACTGTGATTAACTTTGGTATGACACAAACTTCTTATTTCTGATATCTTTGTACAGACAACTTACATATATTTTTTGTAATCTTACAACATATTTTAGTTGAAATAATCTTACAAGCAAACTTTTTGCTCTCCAAGCACTTCTTATTTCTTATATCTTTGTACAGACAGCTTACATATATTTCTGTAATCTTACAACATATCTTAGTTTAAACAATCTTACCAGCAAACTCTTGGCTCTCTAAACTTGCTACACAAAAGGAGTATAAGGTAGTTTTCATTCTATTTCTTGTTCTTAACTGGTGGTGACACATAACTCATGCTTTTCTGCTTATCTCCTTTGCCACTCTTCTTCTTTCTTCACATCGTTCTTTTTTAGAGTAGATCTATTTTCCTTCTTACCTTAGCTTTCTCAAGGTGACGTATTTCTTTCTTCATTTGTGGTTGTTGGCATTGGTTTGATTGATGTGTTCTCTTGTTTGTATCCTTGCCTTTTTCTTAGATATGTACTTCATTGGACATTGGCTACAATAATGTCCTTCCTAATGGTAGTGGAAATAAGTTGTGTTTAGAGCTTTGGCTTCATTGGACATTGGCTTTATTACAACATGTTGATGACACTATAATATGCTTAGAGCATGGTGTTGAGGGAGCTAGAAATATGAAGCTACTTCTATAGGTTTATGAAGTGATGTCTGGCCTTCAGATAAATTTTTCCAAAAGTGAGTTAATTGTTTTGGGGGGGAGATGATATCTTATAACAAAGCTATTCTGATATTTTTTAGTGTCAAATTGGGCATCTTCCAATCAAATATATCGGTGTCCTAGTTGGGGCCAGTAGAATACTTTTAAAGATTGGGATTATGTAGATCAAAAAAATTCTTAAAATGCTAGATGCTTGGAAAGGAAACTGCATGTCTATTGGGGGTAGAACAATCCTTATATATTCTTGTTTGACTAGTACTCCCATTTATCATATGTCAATGTACTTATTGCCTAAGACTGTGATAGAAAATATTGATAAACTAGGATAAGCTTCTTTTGGGAAGGGGGTGATACAGATAAAAAGTACCATTTGGTTAAATGGAAGAAAATTTGAAAACCAAAGAAGAAAGGTGGGCTTGGCATTAAGGACTTGAGAAAACATTGGTGTTGGTAAAACACAGGCAAGATGACTCTCCTTGCTGGAGAGATTTGTTAAAAATAACAAAATACTATCTAAAAGGGAGGAAAATGAATGTTGGTTCTAGGGATAAAACATTATTCTGGGTAGATACATGGTGTGGGGACCAACCTTTGATGGTAGTTATCCACAATTATATGACTTATGTGATGAAAAAGAAATTTCAGTAGCTTGCTGTTTCTCTAAGAATTGTGATATGTCCTTTAGAAGATGGCATAATGACTGGTCTTCTCTTCTTGATGGGCTGAGGTCAGTTCAAATCTCTCAAGAAGAAGATCGTGTTATCTGGAAGTTTGAAAAATCTAGAAGATACACGGTCAAATCTATGTATAAAAACATGTACAGTAGTGTCTTTGGACCAAATTATTCTAAGATCTGGAAATCCAAGATTTCTCTTAAAATTAAGATATTTCTTTGGCTCTTATTCCAGGATGCAATTTTAACCAAAGATAGTTTGATTAAAAGACATTGGCAAGGAGATCCATCATGTCATATCTGTGAACAACATGAACATCGCCAACATCTCTTCTTCACTTGCAACATTGTAAAAGTCATTTGGGGTATTACTGGGAAATGTGTGGGAGTGCAAACCCATCCTAATACCAGGCAATTATTTTGTTGGATGCATACTGTCATACTTCATTTCCCAGAAATCTACATGATTGTTCTCGCTACATTTTGCTGGGCTATATGGAGAACGAGGAATAAAATTTGTTTTGATAAGAAGGTGATTAACTCTCCTTTGGAGATAACATTTGGTCTGTGCACAAATCTCCATTCTTGGGCAGGTTTGAGCAAGGAGGAATTTAAAGCAATGCTGGAGGTTGGTTCCGAGCAACTGCTAACGACTACTTTGAAGCTGGCGTGAGAGGCTCATGGACAAGGGCTACTTAATCTGCAAGGACGTGACAAGGAAGTTGAAGATGAAGTCTATCTGAGATCATGTGGAGGTCACTACATAGTTGTGATGAATAATTGATTTTTAGATTAGAGTATTTATGGAGTTTGAGTTTAGTTTTTGAGAGTTTAGACCGCTCCATTCATGGAGGTCAGACCACTATGTATGTAGAGGTCAGACTGTCGAAGGTTTGCAAAGTATATTTTGCTCTGTTTTGATTAGATCTTCCCTTGTAAGTATTTTTCTTTGATCTTCATAACTTATACAACTACTGAAGTGAAGAGTTTTGCTTCCACTCAAGTGAAATGTTCTGCCGGGGTCTGCCAATTTTGTGTGTAAGACATTTATGCCACAAGTAACCAGCTGCTGCAAATAGTACCACATCCTTCGTACCGAATTAATGCGATTACAACGAAAGTAATGCAGTCAATCAGTACTAGTAGGAGATGCAACAAACATCTGACTTGCATTGCTCCCAACAGCCATAACAAACTTTTGACTACAAAAACGAAGGCAAAACTTACATCAGAAACACGCCCAACAACTGCCATTTGATGGCTAGTGCAGTTTATTTGATGGCTTGGTGTATCCATAAGAGAGAAACAGCTTGGTTACCCAAGTTGTTGTAACACACAAGGGGCCCAAATTAAACCTTTATGTTGTGCCGAAAGATGGAAAGGAAAAAAAGATTTTAAGTCAAATGATTCTCTACTCTATCCACTAGCAGAGGTACCATGACTATTCGCGGCCAAACGGAAATAAAAAAAAATCCAATGGTAGGTGACATATGCATGTCCAAGAGTTGGATGTCGCCTGCAAATTGTGTTCTTGAGCTCGACTGTCCGGAATACAAGTCTGATGAGTTGGTAGATTAACTAATTACCCTTGTAGGCGACTCATGCATGAAACTAGCTCCAGCGCTCGAGCAAGATAGGTTTATTCGTGGATTTGCTGGGATTTTAACCGGCAAGTGACTCCTGTTTGCAGAGTTTGTTTGGATAGACAGGGACTAAACCCAATCCTTTTTGGGACATGCAAGACCCAGTTTCCCTGCCCATCAAGGACGACGCCTACCCTAAGACCCTTCTTCTCTACGAAACAGAGGGAAACTAACACTGCTCCCATCGATCAGTAACCACAACTAACAAGGGGGGCCGGGTTGGGGGAGGCTTTGGGAGTTGGGAGGACGACACTACGTACACGCGGGTTGGAGCTATGCGTGCGTGCCCTGATGGCATGATGACCTTGATTATTCGCGGCCGCGTTTGGGCCATCTGCTTCCTCGGCGTTTTGCGCCGTGAGACGACGTTGGAACCGCCGATGATGTATTCGTGCGCGCTACGCCCCAACAACTCCTCCACTACGCGCGCGCCCATACACGCGCGCAGCTGCTGATCGTACAATGCCGTATGCCCCATGAGACCCGCCGGCTCCTGCACCAACGCCCAATAATTTTCGGCTAACCTTTCAGATGAGCGCAGTCAGGGGCGGAATTGGGCCCCTGGCAAAGTGGACTTTAGCCCGGAGCGTGAGAAAATTTGTAGTGTATAACCCAGATCAGTCCGAGGTATTATTAGTAATATTCAGCCCAGGTAGCCCATGTATATTTCACAATTCAGCACTAAGCCACCGGCCCACCAGTCTCCGCGCGGCCCAAGCCTGCACGACTTCACGCGCTGCCTGCGGCGCCGATCGCTCAGAGCCCAGAGGGAAACCCTAGCACAAGACAGCCAGCACCGCCGAACCGCAGAACGCCTCGTCCGCCAGATCGCCACTAAGCAGCAGCACAAGGCAGAACCGCACCGCAAGCCGCCTCGTCACCTCCGCTTCATTGCCTCGGGCCCTCCGCCGTCTCATCGCCTTCGCCGACCGCCGTCTAGATCTGCCTCCACCTCGTCGCCTCGGGCCTTCCGCCGTCTCATTGCCTCCGCCGACCGCCGTCTAGATCTGCCTCCGCCTCGTCGCCTCGGGCCCTCCGTCGTCTCATCGCCTTCGCCGACCGCCATCTAGATCTGCCTCCGCCTCGTCGCCTCGGGCTCTCCACCGTCTCATCACCTCCGCCGACCGCCGTCTCAGATCTGCCTCCGCCTCGTCGCCTCCGGCCCTCCGCCGTCCCGTCCCACTTCTCAGATTTGCGCGACTCCCCCGCTCCTCGCCTCCCGGCCAGTTGGTGCCGACTACTGAACAGTTTATCTGTTTATGGCTTTATGCTATCTTGGTAAAAAATGGTGCTTTATGCTTTTTGGGAATCTAAGTATATTTCTTGCATCAAGGTTACAAATCATACAATGGATATGTGAATGATAAAAGAGGGATTACTGGATTAGCCGATTAGTATCCATTTACGCTATCTATTGGTGCATAATTCTTAGAACTACTAGGTGCATTTTTTTAATGAAGTGAATCTGCTTCTAATGTATAGGTGTTTATAGTTAATAATTTCCAAAGTTTGGATGTTGCTTAACAGTTAACAGTCTGTGAGCAGTGAGTTAAATATAGACTTCGTGTTGTTCATATTTATTCATACACATGTTTGATTTACTCTTGTATGTTGTCTTTACAGGTTCTGGTTCATGTCCAACTATCAATGAAGAAATAACAGTATAGGATATAGAGCAAATCATCGTAATTTAGGTACTCAAATTGTATCTCTATTATGTTATATTCTTTGTACTTTGAGATCATGCCATGTTCTTCGTATTATGCTTTATGTTTGCTTGTTTAGTATTGAACTCAAGTTTCATATCAGTAATACAATTAGCCAATTATGATATACTTTTGTTATATCGTGGTATGGGTATAAATTGGCGTTAGTTTTAGGTGGTTAGAGTTCAGCCCGGGGCGTAGCTAAATCCTGGTTCCGCCACTGAGCGCAGTACTACCTTCGTCATGCTCGAGTTGATAGACTAAGGTCATATTCTAAAATGCTCTAGTTTTTAGCTGTAATTGTATTGTAGCGGTCGTTAACTTTTTTATATATATTTAATTAAAAAAGAAAAACACTATTATATTTCCACAAATAATATACAATAAAAAAATCATGTTAAGAAACCAACATATCCCTAACGGCTTTTGGTTTCTGAAAACCAAAAGCCAAAAGTCATTGTTGGGACTATTCTTTTTAGCTTTTAAAAATTGTTTTTTGATTTTTTTTATAGTAGCTAGTTTTTAAATAGAGTGTATTTTTAAGACGGGGTCTACCAGATGATTGTAGTATATGCTATAGCAATTTTATTTATATCGGCTATAGCTATATGTGATTTTCTTTTACTCTATACTCTTTTTCACGAAACAGCTAAGAGCTATAAAGTTGTAGACTAAAACAACAGATCCAGTTGTTTAGGATGGACCTAAGTAGTGTACAACACTACATATGACTCGGTTTTTCTAAAGGAGATGAATTAATGCACACATGCAGCAGCTAGATCGAGATAAGCGTGCACCAACCTAAAAAGGTGAATAAAAATCCCTAGCCTAACGCACGCTGACGGACCCAAGGTTGAGTAATCCTCGAGCAGTCGAGCTCCATGCATCACACGATCGAGGCTCGACTCTTAGTACAGCACGCATATCAAGGCAGACGAATGCACCGAATTAGCAGAAGAATCTTCTTCGGTTGAGACGTTGCTTTCCCCTCCTTTAGCTCGTCTCCGACAAATAACAGACCCAGAAACCTTTTAGGTGGTGCCTTTAAAACTTAGACTTATAATTTTTTTAACACTATAATAATTAAAAATACACTATAATTACTTGTAACTTTTTTAACGTAATTAAATTTAAAAATAAAAAATTATATCATTACAGATAATAAAAAATAAAGACAAAAAGCAAAAATAACAAAAACTAAAATAATAATATCAACAAGTTAAAAGCTAAAAACAGAAAGTCAAATGTGCAGTCTTAAACATCGCTAGCTACCTCTACTGCTTTTAAAAGCCATCACTCTCGTTTCCTATGCCTCAGAGTCACAGACTCACAGCCGAGAGGATCATTCACTGATCAGTCCAAACTCCAAAGCTAGCTTGCTAGCTAGCCAGACGCAGCAGCCATGAGCAAGGAGAAGCACCACAAGCACGAGCACCACCTCCGCCGCTGCTGCGGCTGCTTCGCGTCGTGCCTCCTGGCCCTGGTCCTCATCGTCGCCTTCATCGCGTTCGTCGTCTACCTCGCGCTCCGCCCCTCCAAGCCCTCTTTCTACCTGCAGGACCTGCAGCTCCGCTCCATCGACCTCGGCGACCCCTCCCTCTCCGCCACCGCGCAGGTCACCCTCGCCTCCCGCAACCCCAACGACAAGGTCGGCATCTACTACGAGTGTCTCGACGTCTTCGTCACCTACCGCGACGAGCCCGTCACCGTCCCGGTCTCCCTGCCGCCCATGTACCAGGGCCACCGGGACGTCACCATCTGGTCGCCCGTGCTCTCCGGGGAGTCCGTGCCCGTCGCCGGCTACGTCGCCGAAGCCATCAAGCAGGACATCTCCGCGGGGTACGTCATGCTGCAGGTCAAGGTCGACGGCCGCGTCAAGTGGAAGGTCGGCAGCTGGGTCTCCGGCAGCTACCACCTCTTCGTCAGCTGCCCCGCCATGCTCGCCATGGGCCCCGGCGGCGCCGTGCCTCTCGGAGGAGGAATACACGGTACCGGCGGCGCCGTGACGTCACTCAGGTTCTCGCAGCCGACAGGGTGCAGCGTCGAGGTGTGATATAATGCACCGTATACGTTCGCACGTGCGTAGTGTACGTGACAGAAAGTAGCGGGCTAGTGCCAACATGGCTACTAAGTTTCTTCCGAGTAAATCGTCAAGATGTTAATTTTTGTTCCTGTATCATGTCGAAGAATAAATTTACGTCACATATATAATATGCCATTACAAAGTCGATCCACAGGATATGTAATTACTTTGCTGTTGTACTTTCAGAACTGTCTGGTGTATTATAACTTGAGCATTCTCCTCTCGCTATACAGCTACACCAATTGCTTGATGCTTTTCAGCCACAGTACAACTACACTAAATATAATGTATGCATTGCATGCAGAGGTGCTCGATCTTTTCTTCATGCATGAACAATTGAGCTAGGTTGATCGCTCGCACATGACATGACGCCTCTATGTCATGGTAGTACAATCACACAATGGACGGATGCATGATAGGGAGAGGAGAAAGAGATGATGAGAGTTGATGGAGAAAGAGATGATGAGAGAGTTGATGGAGAAAGAGATGATGAGAGTTGATGGGGGAGCAACCACCTAACAGAACACGTTAGGATTAAAAGAAAGTTGCATTAGGCAATGCGTCACGTCATTCTATAGTACCTGTGTAGCGTCGGCGACAACTCCCGACTAATTAAGTGCAAGTTAAGATCTTGAGCAGCAACAGTTTTGTAGGGAGCTATGTTACTCTCTGTATGTACGTACTGTACAACCACCATAGGGAAGTTTTAAGAAATTCGATCTCTCTCTCTCTGTTGAATTTTTATAAGATGCTCGCGCGTTTTAAAATTCTAACACTGTAAGGTTTAACCAATAGTTAGCCCAACAGTATACACGTGTAGTGACACAAAAGCGCTCTTACTTTTATGTAGCTGAAAGGATTTATAGAATTTTTATGCATGATACGTCAAATTAGTAGCAGCACTACTTTGTGCACCGACAGAAATTGCCGTATAAAAAGCCTTATCTTTCGGCAAACAAGTTAGCGGGGACATAGCTTGCATCCTGAGGTGACAACTACCGATACAGGTATCAGTGACAAAACCAGAATAAAATAAAAAGTAGGTTTACACGACTAAACTAAATTTATATAAATACAGTGTTTTACTCTTGTGCAATCCAAATTTATGTATAAATAGAAGAGAAGCAAAACAAAAAAAAAGATAAAATTATAGTTGAAGACTCTTTAGTTGAGTTGTTCTCTTATCGGTTGGGACTTGAGAGAGTGTTACTTAAATTGCTTGTGACATAGTTGTATAAAGTTTATTTCTCTATTATTAAAAATCTATTAACAAATTATAAAATTCATCACTTCATAAAATACAACTAGATATTAGTAGTCTAGATGACTAGAACTCTATATTACTGTCTAAATAATATATTCTAATTGTAAATTGTCTATGGAATACATAAGTTCATAAGTACATAGAGTAATCATAATTCATAAATTATAAACATTAATTGGAATTCAAAAACCATAAATCATAAACTCAAATGGTGTCAACACTTGAGCTAGCTTACCGAAGGGTAGGAGGAAGATTTATAGCTGGGCAATTTCGCTGTTTCCTATAATTTTTCATTGCCCCACAGCTTCGCTATTTCCTTAACATTCCTGTTGTCCAACAAATGCAATAACTTGGTAATATACTTTAGCTTGAGTGAGGAAACATAACTGTGCATGTGCAATATTAGTTACAAATCTACGTACAAATTGTAAGTTTACGTTAGGGTTGTGCGCGCTCTCATTGGTTGGGGAGAACTACTTGAGGTGTTTGTGAAATATTTATACAAAGTTTGTTTCTCCGTTATTACAAATCTATGTACAATTTGTAATTCGAGCATTCATCATTACATCAGTAATTTCCTGTTAACAATGAGATATTCACATGTCACATCTGAATGGGAACCCTAGCTGAGATTCAAGATGCATATTTGAACACAGCCCACTAACAGAATTAAAAAAATATCGAGAGAAGCAACCTCAACAGTGATAACAAGCTGCATTGAGTAGTTTTAGACCTTGATTGGTTATGTGGCTAAATCATAAAACTTGGCGTATACCTTGATTCTTTCAACAGCATCTTCTTTTGCTGCGTTTACAGTGTGGGCTGCTCCAAGTGTTTTAGCATTCTGGAGTAAACACCGATCATAGTCAGGCAGCCACTGGATCGCCAGTACGCATTTGAGCAGCATGGCTCAACCTCAAGGCACCATACGCAGTAAACACAGCACATCCTACTATCCTAGAATTGCTGACTGTGTGTATGGCAATGAGCTAGGAAGAACTACTAGTGCATTGGCTCGCACAACACAGTATTCTGCAAGCCCACCTCATGGCCAACAACTTCGGTGATCTCATTGCCTTCTAAATGGGCCACCTCTTGGCCAACAACACGGCATCCTATTAGGCTTCTGTAGGAGAGAGATTGCCGCCCATGAACTCTGCAAACGGGATAGGTGACATCCTTGGCTCGTAGGCTTTGCAAAGCGGGACAAGTTCTCTTAAATGGGCCAAATGGATGCATTTGCACGTTTGTTTGGCCCATGTCTGTAGTCATGCATTCACAGTGTTTTTTCTTTCTCTCTCTCTCTCTCTCTCTCTTTCTGTGAAGTTTGGCTCTGGAGTTGTCACCTGAATAAACGAGCAGCTTCTATTATCCTCCTTAAAAAACAGAAGAGCCTCTATCCAATAAACGGCCGAGAACACTTTATTATTATTTTTCTAACGAAACTTTTAACTCAAACATTCAGCTCTCAACTTTAACTTTGAACTTTCGACGCGGATTTTAAAACTTTCACCTTGAAGATTCCAACATTCAACTCAGTAATGCCAGAAAAGGAAATTGTTCATTAGTTTGTTAAAAAGTGATCGTTCACTGTATAGCACTCTTAAAAAAAACTCCTATCGTCATTCATTTACATCTCATCGTCATTACCACGAAAGAAGTTATGATCGAGGGATAGTAATATCATCTCTTATTCAAAGCTCAAACTCACGCATTGCGCAACATCATCAAATTTAGAGCAACCAATTGATGGACCACCTGATACTCACTAAACCAGGCCATGTTTGGGCTGGGCTTGGGTGCGACAACCTAGGCTGGGATGGGCTGTTGAGTCGAGTAGATTGGCTTGGGTGGACTCGGGTTAGACCAAATTAGGTTATTCTTAGACCGCTCTACTGTCAGCGTCCATGAACCACCTATATTATCTATAGTTGATATATACTTGTAGTTTTTACATCGCCTTCTTGTTTATACCCAAAAAATTACGCTATATGCTATAAAACACCATATGAATGTCTCGAAAGTTATACTTTTTTTTTATCCCATTGTAATGTGGAGTCTTAATTTGTTTTGGTTATGTATCCATCAGGCCTCTAGAGTTAGATGTAACACCCTAGGTGTAAGGCCAAGAAGGTCGATTATACAGGGTGAATAGATAGTTTTAAAATTCTCTTTAGCCAAAAACTTAGTTTTATGTGAAATTGAAAATGAAATCGGTTTTACATAATTAAAGCATAAATTAACTAGTCTCAACTAAGTGCAGCAACAACCTAAGTCTGTGTCAATGTTTGTAAACCTAGGATGATAAGTATTAAATTGATTACAAGAATATAAATAAGCATGGGAGAGCAAACCGCAATGACACAATGGTCTTTTTACTGTGGTGTTTGGAGACTTGCCGGTCTCCTCTAATCCATATTGAGGTAAACCCAAATTAATTGGATCGGCTTCATAAATTAAGGCAAGCACATCAATCCACTAGTAGTAGCTTTTCTCCTATTCGAGTAGGTGAGCTCCAACCTTCACAAAACGTTGTGCCTTCTTATAAGATTCTTGAGAAGATCACCAGACCATGACACCTCCACGTTGTCTAGGTGTCGGCAAACACCAGGAGTAACAAGTCAAGTCCCTTACTTGACTCTCACCGAGTGCTACACAAGCACAAGTGGATACACAACCCATCTCTAGTTGCAACACATACAACTAGATCCTCCTCCCCTTGCTCAAGGCAACACATGCACAAGAGAGTAGAGAGGCTCACACTAGCTTAAGAAGATGAAGTGAGGTGCAAAGTGTTCTCTCCAAACATCTAAGGGGTATTTATAGCCCTTACCATAAAAACTAGCCATTAGAGATGGAATCAGTAATTTTTAGCATATACGGTCATACCACACTTTACATGGCGATTATACCGCACTACAGTACCAATGGCTACAAACTTTATCATCAACCACTCAAAACTAGTCGTTGCAAAAGGGTGCGGTTATATCACCACATAAAGTGTAGTCATACCGGCCTACTATGAAGAAGGGAGCTAAAAAACCATGCTCTTTGGAAAAAAGCTAACCACCATACAAAGCCTAGTCATATCGATGACCCCGTTAGACCAGTTTATCATACCACCAACTAATGGCCAGTCGGACCAGCTTGGGCAGTCATACCAGCCTTACAAGGGCAGTCGGACTAGTCCTATTTTTAGCATAGATGACACTAAAAAAAGGTCATAACTTTTGACTCCAATATCGGAATTGAGTGATCTTAGACTCTATGGAAAGCTTATTAAGAAAGATACACAACACAACTGATTGCATAATCTCAAACATACTAGATCAATGCAGAAAGCATAAAAACTCTAAAGAGCCAATGCGGGGTCTAAGTCTAAGGAAAAGAGTGATAAGCAATCTTAGACCATGCCAAGAGAAAATGTATGAACTTCAATAATTTGCAAAAATATTTGTAAACTTTAGTATCATGCCACATGGAGTAAGTGCATGGACTTGAACTATTTACAAAACACATTTGTAAACTACAGTCACATGTTACAAGGGTAGATGCATGAGCCATAACTATTTGCAAAACACATTAGCAAACAATATCATCATGCCTAAGAGAGCTAGAGTAAGTGGGGTTGAGCTATGAACATATGATGAGATTCAAGCTACTAGACAATACCCCTCTTAATAGTATACCAACCTATACTAGCAATTTAGTCTTCCAACCAAACATCAAGACCGGTAAAAAACTAAGAACACATTCTTAACCTATACTAGTTATACCTTTACCTTATGCATCCACTCGAAGCATTCACTTGATGACGATCATCTCCTCTCCAAGTTCAAGTTCTGGTCTTGATGATCATCAAAACATAATGATATCCTTCACATTGAGATCTTGCCTTGATGCCCATGAACACATAATGCCATACATTATCCTGAACCTTGACTTGATAACCACCAATATATGATGTCATCTGAAGTCTTCATCATTAACAGCTATGTTCTCGTCTCCCCTAGCGACTACTACTCGTGAACTCCATCCCGAGCGCCAAGTTTTTTCGGTGGGAGATAATGACCTTCTTGCCTCCCCAAGCGATTGTTGCTCATGAGCTTTGTCCCGAGTGCCAAGTTTTTTTATGGGAGACGACGACGTTCTCGCCTTCCCAAGTGACTACCACTTGTGAACTCCGTCTCGAGCACTAGGTTTTTCTAATGGGAGACAGTGACCTTCTTACCTCCCCAAGCGACTGCCGTTCGCGAGCTTCATGCCGAGCGCCAAGTTTTTTCTGATAGGAGATGGCAACGTTCTCACCTCCCCAAGCGACTGCCACTCATGAGCTCCATCCCAAGCACCAGATTTTTTCAATGAGAGATGATAACCTTTTCACCTCCTCAATGGATTAGTCACTCGCGAGCTTCAGCCGAAGTGCCAAGTTTTTTCCAATGGAAGATGGTGATGTTCTCGCCTCCACATGCGACTGCCACTCGTGAGCTTCATCTCGAGCACCAAATTTTTTCGATGGGAGATGGCAACGTTCTTGCCTCCCCAAGCAAATTCCGCTCACGAGCTTTGCCATGAGCGCTAAGTTTTTTCCGATAGGAGACAACGATGTTCTCACCTCCCCAAGTGACTACTGCTCGTGAGCTTCGCCCGAGCACCAAGTTTTTTTTTCCAATGGGAGATGGTGACCTTCTTGCCTCCCAAGCGATTATTGCTCACGAGCTTTGCCCTGAGCGTCAAGTTTTTTCGATGGGAGACGACGATATTCTTGCCTCCCCAAGTGACTGCAGCTCATGAGTTTCATCCCGAGTGCCATGTTTTTTCGATAGGAGACAACGACCTTCTCACCTTTACAAGCGATTAGCCGTTCACAAGATTCATCACGAATGCCAAGTTTCGATAGGAGACAGCGACCTTCTCACCTACCCGATGGACCAGACGCTCGTGAGCTTCACCTCGAGCATCAAATATTTTTCAATGGGAGATGGTGACCTTCTCACCTCTCCGACGGACTAGCCGCTCATGAACTTCACCCCGAGCACCAAGTTTTTTATGAGAGATGGGGTAATAGAATACCCCTAGTAAGAAGCTGTGGATGAGCTTCATTTCAACATCAGGTAAGCAACAACAGCACAAGCCTGGTAAATAATACAAGCAACCGTAGTCCCATAGCACCTTTGCCAAAGAACACCATGCTGCTGCTAGACAAACAAAGGCATCTTGACTTTGCGCTACGCCATACCACGCCGGTCGGTGTCCAAGCCAGCATCATTCCTCGTGCAAAAATGAGTCCCGAGCACCAAGTTTTTCCCATGGGAGACACACGCCGTTGTCCAGGCTCAACGTCCTCCATGCACCACCATCCTGACTTAGATCAACTCCACCATTGCTACTACTATTTGGGCTCAACTTGGCGAGATCCACCCACGACGGTCTTGGGCACCACATTAACTTCAACCCTGCCATGTATCAGATGCAAGTCAAGGCTAGGGATATTAGATCTAGCCATGGTGTCATTGCCTTCTCTATCCTTTAGCGCGCCACCCCCCAGACCAAGTCCATGCTACGCCGAAGACAAGGTCGGCATTACTCTCGTGAAGGTGGTTCACTACATTCGCTACCTCAGCCCTTTCAACACATTGACAAAGCTTTTTGGGCATCTTGGAAGCGACAGCTTGACTCTGACATGGTCCAATCGGTCTTGATGGCTTCCCCTCAGCCAAACTTCACTTCACCTCAATTGCATCTCTCCGACCATGGACTCTCTAGCTCTATGGATAACCAAATGATAACCAAATTATCTTCTTTCGTTGAGGGCCATGCCCTAGTTTGTGCAGTACTCTGTGCCTCACAGTTAGCACCTCAATGAGTCGACCACCTTGATCGGCGAGGAGCTACTATTGGGGAGGGTCCCCACGCCACCTCAGGCCCATGACCACCTCAAAGCGATGGCACCCATTGGAGGGTCTACCCTAAGGCAAGTCTATAAGTCAACCTCGGTGACGTTCACAAGGCCAACCCTAGGAGAGGTACGTAAGACCAGCCAACCCCAGGCGAGATACGCAAGAACAAGCCAAGAGGGGTCTGGGGCCAACATGGGTGAAGTCTTAGGCCGACCTGGGGGAGGTACAGGACCAACCCTAGATAGAGTCCAAAGCCCGCCATGAACTAACCCTGGAGTTTTGGACATGGCGGGGCCTACACGAGGTAAAATGACCTAAATACCCCTAAGAATAAGCTAGGTCCCAAGGGCAAATTTGTAACTTCACATGCCTCTCCCCCAACAAATAGTACCTCTTGTAATGGGAGAGGGGGGAGGCCATTTTATAACCATAAACACTCATATTGAATATACTTGGGTCATTTGTGTGCTTCTCCTTGAGTCCCTCCTCATCCTCAGCTGTCTCCGCATAAGACCGAGAGTGCCTCTAAGTTTATTGTCCAGACTCGTACCGACGACACATATGATATTCCAAATATTTTCGGTGCATTCCTTCATAATTTAGTGCCACCTAAAACACTAAAATGTTCATCATACTTTTAGGAGTTATAGATCAAACTCATACATCATCATTTAGCAAATTGTACCCGAATAATCGAAAGGTCAAACCTTGTTTGCTTCCCTATTTAAAGAGAAACTAGGTAAAAAAAAATAGTGCGAGGGCCTAGAGGCCTTATCTCACAACTGTTAGAATATGATTTGTTCTTCAGTTGTGACAATCCAACGAATGTAATTAAGGAGGGGCCTTATGTTGAGCTCTTCCCTCTAAAATTTGTTAATTCCAATAAACCATGTTAGTCACATTTTAATGCATAACAAAAGGTTACCGTGGGAGAATACTTCCATCAAACAAACGTAGACACTTCATATTATTCTTCCAGGGTTATAATTACTAGTATGCACAAAGCCAGTGGCGGAGCTAGGATTTCTCAGAGCCTCAGGCCCAAAACTAAGGGGGCTATAAGTCTATAACTAACATGGCATGGACATTGTTAGCGTGCCTGACACCACTAATGGATGTGTGAAATTGTGAATGGCAATGCTCCAATTAGATTTTTCATTTTTTAATGTAATTATATGTTTTTTTATGTGAAACAGTAGGGGAGGGCCCTATTGTATAAAATCCAATGTTTATTTCAATAAATATTTCACAATTTAATAGCACAGAAGTCAATAGATTTCCCTGTTCCAAAAGCATGTACCAAAATGAACAACAATTGTGCATTTTGTACCAACCAGGACACCCTGCATCCATTTTGTATGAAAGGCATTATGTGCAGATTACCTTGTGCCATGGATGAGCCTTAATTTGTGGGAACTTGAACTCTGTGTAGTTTGGATTCATGCACTTAATCTCTTCCCTTGTTGGAGTACCCAAAACCTGCAAGGCACTGACTGAGCATGTCATTGTCGAGAATACAGGTCGCAAGAGAAAATAGTTTAAGATGTCATAAAATTTTTCACCTTGATAATCTCAACCAGCTGATCAACCCCACTTTCCCCTGGAAACAGAGGCTATATCGATGAATGTTATCAGAAAAAAACAAGAGAGCAGAAGCAAATAGACTATATGCATGTATAAAACATGTCTGACACAGCCTGTGGACCACAAATCAATGGCAGTGGTATATTCAGTGGCACCAAATATGAGCTCTGGTGCCCAGTAATATCTTGAGCATATATAGGAGATGTTTGGCTCCCCTTTGACCTGCATTTTTGAAAAACATTACATCACAACAAGCAACAACTTAGAGAGATTAACATGTCTAGGTAGGTTACTGCATTTAGTGCGCATTTGTTTATTCTTTTCAAGAAAATTTAGCATGTTCATTCAGAAATCAGAAGTGCTTGTGCATTTAAATTTCTATCAAAATTAGATGATAACTTACCAAGACTTTTGCACTGCCAAAATCACATATTTTGAGCTGGTGTGTATATGGGTTAACCTAC
Organism: Dendrocalamus sinicus; assembly: GCA_036346575.1. Lineage (NCBI taxonomy): Eukaryota > Viridiplantae > Streptophyta > Magnoliopsida > Poales > Poaceae > Dendrocalamus > Dendrocalamus sinicus. Next base: position 21,694,380 of record CM070646.1, on the reverse strand, counting down.
AGTAGAAAGATTAGTAAAAATGTATTAGTAATTATTGATACACCATCAGTAATATGTTATTACTGAGGTAAAGAAAGCTCAACTAGAAAAAACAATTCGGAGGGAAGTATACTCCTATGGGTATTAGGGAAACCTCATTTAATTCATACTCCATAGTAGTTCATGTACGATTCTTCATGTTCTAAAAACAAAAAACTAAGGTGCTAACATTTTGTCTGATTAAATAATCCCTGATTTATGTCATTTATATTGTTTCTCATGATCCTTTGCATGAGGCTTAGCACTTATACTATGCTCAAGTATATTTCAAATCATTCGATATTTAGGTCTAGTAGTGGACCTAGTGGTAAAGAACAAAAATGACTAAATATAAGTGCTCTTCCATGAGACGATACCGCGAACTGGTGCAGAGGAGGCGGGGGGCGGCGTCGCGGTGAAGAGGAGGCATGGGGGCGGTGTCGCGATAGAGAGGAGCTGAGGAGGTAGCCAGGCGGGGGCGCGGTAGAGAGGAGACGGGGGCGGGCGGGCGGCGACGCGGCGTCGCAGACTCGCGGGGGAGAGGAGGGCAGGACGCGGCGCCACAGTGGGGGGCTGGCCAGCTGGGGCGGCGGAGTCACGGAGAGGCTGCGCCAAGGCGATGAATCGCCAGTGCCCAGTGGCAAAGGCGGCTAGGGTTAGGGACTTAGGGTATGCGGCCTTACGGCCGCTGCGGCGCTGCCGCTTCGCTTGAGCGCTTTTGTTGGGCCGCTCCATTTTTTTGGGCCGCTCCGCCGCTGGCCGACTGAATAACATCGGGCCCGCTAAGAAAGACTTGGGCCTGACTACTGTGTACTGTTTTTTCATATATTTACTAAAATTTTACACTGATTTTTTTCTAGGCCTTGGGCCGTTGCCCAACCGGCCTAAGGCCCATCTCTGCCCAGCACAAAGCTAGCTATATCATAATAGAGAGTCCAACACTTTTCTTCAAAATTGCCTCCTCGAAATAAAGCTTATTTTCTGTTGCAAGTTGTAGCGTTTAGCAACCTTTCACAAAAAGCATGAAAACCCCACATTTTATTGGTCCCCTCAATCTGTAGACCTGTCTTGGGATTGCCACCCTCTGTGTGTGTGTGTCATGCATGCATAAAGCTACGTGCTCTGCCCTCCCAAGACCATATCAACATCCCACATAAAACAAAAAGATCACACATTACATTCTCTCATCTCTCCTGTAATATTCTTCTATTATCATTCCATGAAAACAAAGGCTACTAGATCTCTACTGTTTAGAGCAAGTACAATAAGGCTTAGTCAGCAGGCTATAACAAATATAATATTAACCAAATCTTACGTGGCAGAGAGAGAAAAGAAGAGAGAGAAGGAAGCTGGCTACTAAATTACAGGTAGCTATTGCACGTAAAAATATGCATTTCACTCTCTTACACGTGGGGCCAAATAGTTATTGTAATAGCTACCTTATTGTATGAACTATTTTTTTGAAGCCTATAGATGAAATGAACAAGTATTATAGCCACTAGTTGGCTATACTATTGTACTTGCTCTTAGTGTTTTTAGCTACTCCAGTTGTTACCATCTCTCTCTCTCACATTCTTTTTGACCAGTCCACCATCTACCCTTAAAACACCAAATGACTACAAGATCAAATGAGCCCTTTTACTTTGCTCTTTTTTACAAGCAAAATGCACACCAAAGGTAGAAGAAAAAGGAAACCAAAAGACAAAGGAGTAAGAGAGACTGAGAGAGCACATGGAAGGGTATGGGGTTGCTATCTAGGCCTTTCCTGGCTACATGTATAGTAGCTCATGATGCTTCATGCAAAAGAGTTCGAAATCAAAGCTAACACCCCTCGGATCCCCAAGCCATCGTTGACCACTCTCTCCAGCTACCACTTGATCCATGCATGTATCTACATATCTAGTATGTAAGCATCTGTTTGTACATATTATATATAGTTACTAGCTCGTATATATAGTTAGGTCACAGTGGAGGTGCTTGCCATGATCAGTAGCTAGCGAGAGATCCAAGAACTATGCAAGCCTTCACTTTGATACAGACGAACGTATGCATGCATCTCTCTGCTTTTTCTTCCCTCATATGATCCTCATACACATGAAAAGAGGAGCAGGTCAAAAGAAGTAAAGGAAGGGAGAAGGGAGAGAAAGAGCAACGTAGAGGCGGCCCTTCTCAAAAGTCTAGCAAAAGCCTCCGCGGTGTGGAAACTTTGTCTCTCGATCTTTAGCAATTCAATAAATTAATTTGTTCGAACAAATTAAATCAACTAAGCTTAGTTGATAAATACAACATCCACGTAGATGACCAGCCGATTAATTGAGAGACCTATAGTTTCACATGACATAGGATGCGATGTGCAACCATTCATATAACGCATGCATATACCAGATATTTGGCTCGCTATGCTATCATAAAGTAATTACAACTTCATGAAGAGAAAGGAAATTAGAAAAAAGCTATTTGTGAATATATGAACTGTATATATAAGGATTCATCGCTTAATATAGTTTTAATTCGTTCCATGCATGATATAGTCCAGTGCTTATTGTATGCTCTTTCGGCTCATATTAGTGTTTTGGATATCCCATATAATCTATGGGTATTGATAAACATCATAATCTGTTGTTCATAAGTATTGAGCTTACAGCTTGCCTAAAGGAAGGAGTCTTGAGGTTCCACAAAGCGTTTGCACCATGCACTTTAAAAAGGAGAAAAGTGCCGGCAGGCAGGCAGGCAGGAGTACTTACGATCGAGAAGCAAGATCCATCCATCTAACAAAAGATGTCGAATCCCTAGAGATGCATGAATGATCGATCGGGCAAGCTGGGACAGCCGATCAAAGTTCCATTCCAGGTTTGTCTCATGATCGCTAGACTGGAGGGAGAAGAGTTTGAAAGCATGCATGCATGATAAAAAGAAGCTGTCGTTCCAAGTTAGCCCATGCTAGCTATATCATGGATAGGCAGCTTCGCTAGCATATATGGTTGCAAACAAAGCAAACAGCTTGGCCTAATAAGTATGTTTCTCATGGTGCAGTAGCAAAAAGCAAAAGTTAATTAGTAGCTGTTGCTTCTAGTTAATTAATTTGTCCCACGCATGCATGCAATTACCGAGTTACCTGGTCGGCCAATTATCTACTTGTGTATTTTGTCGAGTTCCAACACTTCTGCAAGTTGGAATTTAACCATATACGTTGTATATAGTCAGTGATAAAGTAACGATTGTATAGTTGCAAAACGTACGTACCATTCAAATTCACAGGGGGAGAGAACGAAGTTCTCGCCAAAACTATGCGTTTATTTAGTAGTACTGTAGTAATGCTGTATATATAGTGGTACTTTGTTTTCCCTTGGAGTACACAACATCAGCTTTGATGACTCAACTTTCCACAAAAATAACACTCATTCCGTTTGCTCGTACTGCTAACAGAGAGATTGTGAATACAACTAATATAGTATAAAACAAAGAAAAATATGCTAGATTAGCAACCTACGAGTGCGTGCATGCACTACGATGTAAAGTAAAGAGCAGTACGTAGTACTAATCATCTCCCCACTTGTGTTTGTGTACACATCCAACCAAGCATATTATATGTATGATTTTCAGTAAAGAAGTTATACCTCCCACTAAATTTTTAAGATCTATTTTCTCTAGATACATAGATCAAAAATAGTAAAAATGATTAGGTTACTCCTAATTATTATCTCTAATCACTATATTCAATCCATACATGTAGAGAATAGTAAATAAACCTGCATATTTATTAGGGATATAAATAAAACATCACACTAATTTTGCATTGGAACATGAAATACGATATATATTTATGGACAAGACTACTTAAAAAATACGTCTTATAAACTTAGACGGAGGGAGTAGATAATATATACACTGAAATCTCCATATGATTTCTTCTAATGTATTACTACAACATACCTGTTCAATATTTAGTTTCAGCAGGATTGGCCTTACCTCTTTTGGGGCGTACGTAACAAGAAAGCAAAAAACATACAAAATCATTTTGATTACATTGTGTGAAAAAGGCTAATATTAACGACAAGTTAGGAATTTACAGCTGTGCTCTTTGTGTGATTTTAGGGTTCATCATCAGACGGAGGGAAATGATGGAGGATCTTTCTTTCCAAAGGATCCTAAAGCACCAAACTTTAGGGTCCAAGAGGCCTAGATGCTTATAACTTCATTTTTTTTTTGGTGTGTCTATGTTAAGCTTTTCACACACCCCACTACTTTCCAAAGACGAGAATGTTGGGCTTGTGAAAACCTAAAGCAAAGGCAAGAGAATTGAAAAGGAAAAAAATAAAAGGAAAAAGCGGCAGAGATCCTTTTCTAAATCACATTCGGCTAGCATTAAAAGGGGTGCCCTTTTACTACGTTTCTTAAGGGGAAGGGTGTTCCTTTGCCTTCTAAAGTGGCTCCTCCTTTGCACGAGCTCTAAGTTTTGAATCTTGTGTTTTTGCACCATCAGTACCACGTCATGTAACTTCTGGTGAATCACAAACTACCAGCATTGATATGCTTTTATATTGGGAATATTTAACTTATCTAAATACTTATCTAAATCCATGCGATGAACTTATGGTTTAGTGCTACGTACTGACGAGGATAGAATAATCCTCACATCATTATATCATTATATTTTTTGAATATGCCTCTTATCCGATAAAAGGTAAATATGGCAGAATGGTCATAAACTCTTCTACGACCATATAGTCGTCTATGACAATATAGTCGTAAGCTCTTTTACGACATATAGTCGTAAGCTCTTCTATAACCACATGGTCGTAAGTCTTACTGTGATTATCCCTTGGTTGTAAGTCCTTCTACAATCACGTAGTCGTAAGTCTTACTGCGACTACTCCTTGGTCATAAATCCTTCTACGATCAAATAGTCATAAGTCCTGCTGTGACTACTCCTCTGGCCGTAAGTCCTTCTAAGTCTTATATTTCTTTGGTCGTGAGAATTCCTATGACAAATATATCTCCAACCAACCTGTCTACGCCAATGAACTGCATTTATCTACCAACCGCACACGATCTCTCTGACAACAACCGCTACACAGTAAACGACCTTTTTACGTCTCTCTGACAGAAACTTCTGTCAGGCGGTTATCATCCAAAGCATTAAGGCGTCTTCTGGCATGGGACAATAGCCGTTGCTTCACTGGCTATATAAAGGGTAACGTCAAAGAGAGAGAGGGCTAGCCATTTGCATGATTCTCTGTTGTAATTCTTTTTCGAGCAATTAGCAATTACACAGGATGTAGCGTTACTATTCTCTCAGGAGAAAGCCCGAACCTGGATAAAGATTACCGTATCTTTACTCTGGATGTGCATACTCTAGGTCTATTGAGAGAATCCCCGAATCCAAACAAATCATATGTAAGATCGATATTAAAACATCGACAGTTGGCGCCGTCCGTTGGGACATTTTTTGAGACCTTTGTTGAAGACTCCGGTAATCCACTGGCACGTTAATATTATTAATAAGTCTTAGAAAACTATAATATGCTACTAAGGACAAAACAATTTAGGAGAGACCATTCAACCTTTCATGTGACATTGATGATCTCAAATAGTTTTTCCAATCTGTCTCTCTTAGATCTAATAGACATCTATATATAAAAAAGAAACTGATGTTACAAGAAAGTCAAATATTTTTGTTCTAGATAGTGTAGATATTGTGTTGGAGACTTAGAGTGGTATTTAACAGATAATCAAAGAACAAAAATTCATAAAAATGTACCATATATGCAATGGCTATATGAGAAGATTTCAAACAGAACTATTACAAAATGCAAATCAAAGGCGAATTGGTTGAAAATCAATGAAATCGGGCTCTCCTCTATTAATGGCGGCACTTGTTTTGGGGGAAGAGAAGACCGAAAGAGGAGTGGAGAAGTCAAGGGGCGCAGGTGGTGTGCATGGTGGATTGGATCTGGTGGATGATTTACTTGATGTGTTCTCTCTATAAATGTTCATGCTTGGATATTTAGGGAGCGCTCAGTGCTGGATGCACAACATAGACCAAATGGGCCATTACTTGACTTTGGCAGCTAGCCCAACTAATCATTAATCAATTATATCCAATATTCAATACATAGGCTATATCATGCATGTATACATACTAACATACATGGGCTAGGGTCCCCAAGTTTTCATGAGCCCTAGATGGTCGCCCCTGCTGCCCAGGCCTAGGGCCGGCCCTGGACATAATTATGCAAGACTGAAGTATTTTTTCTAAGACGTACATATCATTCTGATATTGAAGCACATCAGTCAAGAACAAAAGGACTAAAAATTATTAAAGAGGTGTGACAATTTTAAAAACAGATGGATTAATTATGTTGCCCTGTTAGGAATATGTATGTGTATGTCCTCTCACTATTACAAAAGAGGCTATACTGCATAGCTACATCACAAATAGTTCCTATAAGTCATATGTGCTACAACTATCACAGACGGTTCATACTAATAACCGTCTATGATATTTTCATAGATAGTTATTTATACGAACCATTTGTGATAAAGCAAAACATCACAAACGGTTCTTATTAATAGCTGTTTGTGAAAATATCACGGACGGTTGTTAGTATAAACCGTCTGTGATAATGCAAGACACCACAGACGGTACATATTAATAATTGTTTGTGATAATTCATATACGTTTATTTATAAGAACCATCTATGATATATGTATTATCACAGACAGTTCATATAACAAATTGTATCTGATAATGCCACGACACCGATCCGTAGCATCTCTTTCAGGATTCTGATCTCACACATCTATTCTCTCCGCATTGAACGGCAGGCACCGGTTCCTCCCACCTCTCACCCCTTATTAATTACTCCCCCTTTCCCTTTCACTCTGACATGCGTGAATTCTACCGGCTGCTCCTAGCTAGTTCATCCACTCCTAGCTTGTTCCTAGACGACGTTGACTACCACCGTGAGCTAGCGCCTCCGTTGTGACACTACGGTCGACTTCACAACACACTCTTGTCATAAGTGTCGTAAAAGTGTCTTGTGCAGTCTCGCCGTCGTGACATAAATTAAGGTGACGCTACCGCCGCCTCTCCTTTGTTGCAAGGCACTGCAGAAGCAGCTAGCTACCAAGATAGTGCTCAAGTTGGTATCAAAGACATCCAACTCGCGCGCTGCTAGGATCTCTCGTTCTTATATGTTTTTGCCATGGGTCCGTAGGATTAGGAGATGTGTTCTTGCCATGTTTAAGAGTATCGCAGACGGTTCTAGTTACAACTTACAAATCGTCTGTGTTGTATTTATCACATACGGCTCACAAACCGTTTGTGATAACCTCTGATTATCACTGACCCATAAATTCAGACGGTTCAGAAAACTGTCTATAATGACCCTTTTTGTAGTAACGCCTTACATCAGTGTACTATAAACTGAAACCGACTTCTCGTAACTGTATAAACTAAAACTGCACCTAAATAGTTGATTTGGTCGAAGGCGTATAAGGAGGATGCTAAAGTAAACGAAAGAATATGTGCACCCTTCTGTTTGTCAACAAAGAGGACTCGCGATTGATTATTTATGGGAAACTTGCGCATAAATACCACTGCAAATCAAATTTAATGATGTGAAAGTTGCCACTAGATATCTCATTGACATATAAGGATCTGAGACGCAGTAGCATTTTTTCCAAAACCATATCATTTGCAATAGAGCCATTTTTGCTGATTTTCCTTGATTGTATTGGAAGTGCTTAGGATTTACAGAAAAAATTACCGAAGCACTTGCTACTAATGAGTTGATGTAAAGCAACCCTCAACTCTCTATCAATTCTAAACGAGTTATTTAGTATCTGTTAACTACGAAGAAGAAACATATATTTTTGAAGTACTTAAACTGTTGTCTTTGTTCATTTGGAAATACCCTTCTCTGACCCGAGGCATCATTCACACATTTCTCGCACATCGTAAATCCCTAGTATGGTTGATACGCTGAATCTGACATTTACATGTTGACAGATGTACGCCTAGTCATATATGGATCGAAATGGGTTTCTTTTTGCTTGACGGGTAACCTTGACCAAATATATCCATGCATCTATATATGAAATACTAGTGCATTAACACACAAGGATATCCAATCCATACGCTGCCCCAAAATATATTGATCACCACTAGAAATTTACAAGTGCTTCTCCCTGCATGCCCAACCAAACATATACATATGGTACTAATCCATTCCATCCCATATCATGATCTCCCCAAACAAAAAGAAATAAACAAGAAAAACTAACAATTAACCAGACCAACAACATTACAGAAACAATTAAGACATTGATCGATTTCGCATTAATGATCGATCAGAAGCCCCTCGAGAAACCAAACACATATTGATCTTCAGACACGATTGATAATCAATCACAACTCCTCCGGTGGTCTGAAGAACAATGCCCGGTCCACTGCATTGAGCAGCCCTGCATCACCAAAGCAACACTCCTCCACATCATCGTCATCCACGCTCATGTTCAGATCGAAGCAAGACGATGACGACGCGGCGACGGCTTCCTTTTGATGATGATCACTTGTGCCCTCCTCGATCTCGGCCTTCGTCTTCTTGATCGTCGGTGGCGAGCATGCTCTCGACCTAGAGTCAAAGGTCTCGCAGCTGAGGACGATGATGGCGTCGCCGAGGGAGGCCTCGTCGCCACCGTGGCTCCGCACCACGCCGCACTCGATGGCCTCCTTGATGCCCAGCTGGCAGCGCCGGTCGGCTTGCTCGACGCCCTCCATCAGAATGACGCGGTGCGGGTTGTCGCGAACGGCCTCGAAGAGCCTCTCGAAGTGGCCCTGGCTCGCCTCCGGCCGTGGCCGCTTGTTCCGGTGCTGCTCGGTGGAATCCGACCGTGCCGGCGAAGACGACGCATTGGCGCCGATTAACACGAAGCTCTTGCGTGAGCCGAAGACGAGGCATGCGAGCTCCCTGGCCACCCTCAACTTGCCGTCGGTATCGCCTCCGAGGAAGAACATCCACGTCTCCTCTTTTGCATTTACGGGCTTCAAGCCATCGTCGCGCCTCTTTGCCATTCCCGACCGGCACCGGAGAACCGTGCTGGCGATCTCGGGCACGATCTCCGTCTGCCACGGCACCTCCTTCTCCAGCGCGCCGCAGAGAACCTTGAGGTTCTCAGCGCTGAGCTCCTTGAACTTGGACCGGCACTCCACCTCCACCGAGCCATTGGAGGCGCTGGAGTCATGGGACTTGACCTTTGCGCTCAGAAGCTTGACGCCACCGGCGTCGTCCACGTCGCCGCCGTGCTTGCCTTTCCATGGGTGCTTGGGTTCGTGGACGTCGGCGACAAGCCATGGCTGGTACGGCTGGTGCAAGTGGTAGTACTGCTCGTAGGAGGAGACAGAGGAGGACGGCGACACCACCGTGGAGAAGTTTAGAGTAGTCCGGTGAGACAGCGAGCCGCCGCATGTCGAGTTCCATTTCTTGAAATGGGGAGGCTCCTGCATTAAGTACAGTGCAACAAAACCTAGTTAATTCTCTCACACTCATCAAGACGAGTGCTAAGATTAAAATGCTATGCTCATTGTGCAATGACAATGTCAAATATGTGTGTACTTAGTTACATTATCGCTGCAATGCTGAAGCCAAGGAGGAATGCTCGAAGATGGCATGATTGATCTTTGCAGTGCTTTGGTGACACCGAACTTCGTGGAGGAGCAATCGCCGTAGCAGGTGGAGACGGCCATCATCTGGCCGGAGCCACCAGCGTCCAAAAGCGACAGGCAAGGCGACGTCGATCCGTTTCCACTTCTGTCGCACTTCGCTTTGTTGATCGACTGAGGATTGACTGCCATTGCACTGCAAAGACAAAAAAAAAAAAAACGGTAATAAGATTCATCTGTCACACGTACCCCCAACTCTGATTGATAGATCATGCCCGCATATATACTCTTTGCCGAGTAGGACAGATGTCTAATCTATTGGAAGTAGGGGTGAAAACGGGTCGGATTCGGACGGATATTGCTGTTACCATATCCTAACCCATATTTTTTCTCCGGATTCGGTACCAATCGGATTCGGTGTCGGATCGGTCGGGATTAACCCATTTCGTTTGCACCCCTACTTGTTTGTAAGGAATGCATACAGTGCAGTAAATGGAGTAGGACGCACTGACTTGATGTTAATATTTAATAGCTGATGTGGAAGATTTTATTTTACCATTGCAAAAGAAAATGAAACGTCAAATAGTAGCATTAACTTGAAATCAAATTTGAAGATGTATCGGATTCGGACGGATATTCGGATTCGGACGGATATTGCTGTTACCATATCCTAACCCATATTTTTTTCTCCGGATTCGGTACTAATCGGATTCGGTACCAATCGGATTCGGTGCCGGATCGGTTGGGATTAACCCAACCCGTTTTCACCCCTAATTGGAAGCAAAACATGAAAACAATCATCCAAATTTCGGACCGTTGGATTAGAAATCCAACAGCCTCTTATTTTTGGAGAGGGGAAATTTTTTTTAGAGGGGGGAGATTTTTTTTGAGGGGGTGGGGAGAATTTGTAACCGTTGGATCTCTAATCTAACAGTCACAAATCTAGATGATAGTTAGAAAGAAAAGATCGGATGATGTTTATCAATACCCATACAAGAAACTACGCATTAATTGTTTGAATCAAATAATACTTGTGTATACTAGCTAGCTAGCAAGAGGACGCGAAGAAAAGGTGTAGTAAATAAAGATGCAAACTAAAGAGAGAATGTGAAGCTGATGACCTATCTACATGTATATCTTTTGTCTGAAAAAGCATGGAAAAGATGCAACCTTTCACTCCCTCGTGGCAGGCAAGAGGAAAGGGCTTAATTGTACCAGCTCAACGTACATCGAATGCTCACAGTGTCACAGTATTGAAATCCAAACGGATCATTAATTCATTGATGCGAATGAACAAGCTAACACGAAACCGAAACAGAACACTTGGAATTGATCGATCAATTGATTGGTATATATACGGATGATTAATTACCTGTCGACGTCGACACATTTGAGGCTCAGCGCGAGGCTGCCGGCGGGGACGGCGAGCGTCTGGAGCACCCAGAGGCTCTCCAGCGAGGGGTGACCCGCCCTGCACCTCATGTAGGTCTGGTACGTCCCGTAGGCGATGAGCCAGACGCCAGCGCCGTCGCCGCGGCACGCCAGGGCGCGCACCTCCGCGACGGCGTGCTCCACGGCGCAGTAGTAGTAGCAGCTCGACGCCGCTCTCCTCCCCGCCCAGAACTCGGCCGCCCACCTGAGGTCCTCCACGACCAGCACCACGGCGCCTGCCCTGCCACCGGCCATGACGGCGCACCGGAGCTCGGCGATCCGCCGCTCCGCCTCGTCCCTCGGCGCTTCCCGGAACCTGGACAGGCTGAGGAAGACCACCTGCGCGCCCCGCAGGGCCTCGTGCCTCGCGTCGCCGCGCTTGATCTTGTCCACGGCAGCTCGCGCCGCTGCCTCTGCCGAGGCCGCGCACTCGGCGATGACCATGACCCGTCTCTTGCTCGGGGTGGCCAGGCAGTCCAGGATGGCCGCGACGTCCTCCTCTCGAACTTGATCGAGCGGCAGCTTACTAGGTTTGGTTTCTTGAGCTGGTGAGCTACTAGCAGCTGCGCTAGGGTTAGGGTTTTGGGGTGCTGCAGCAGTCGTGGTGGTGGTGCAAGGGTTGTTTCCTTCGACGGAAGAGACGGCCTGCTCGACGTTGGCCTTGACCTGGGTGCTGGAGAAGCCGGCCTCGCGCATGACGCGGCTGACGCTGGGGTCGTCGAGGATGGAGATGACGAGCTGCTCGAGCTCGATCTTGACGGCGACCACCGGCTGCTGCTGGGTCTCGACGGAGCCCCGCCGCTGGTGCGCCTGCGCCCGCTTGAAAGCCGCGACGAGCGCGTTGGAGAGGGACGGCGGGTAGTAGACGTGGCCGTGCCCGTGGTGCGGGCCGAGGAGCGGCGAGGCCGCGGCCGAGGCCGGGAGGCGGTTGAGCGCGACGTTTAAGCAGAGCTCCAGTGCCTTGCACTGCAGCGGGTGCGAGTGCGACCGGAGGCACGCCGCTCGGAGGAGCCCCGACGGCGCCGCCACCTGCAGCATCGCGCTCGCCACGTGCAGCGGGGTCACCTGCGCGTTCCCGCGCCGCCGCGCCAGGCTCACCGCCTGCTTCACCACCGCCGCCGCGTCCGCCGTCAGCGCCTGCTGCACCGTGCACCCCCCAGCTCTCATCTCCAACAATCTTGCTAGCTAGCCAAGTTCCTGGTAGTATCAGACTTGCAAGGGTGATCAAATTAGAGAAACTAAATTCGCAGCTAGCTAGGACAACCCACACGCACTCACTAGTTGATGCGAAGTCTCTCGATTAGCTAGGTGCAAGAGAGAGATAGGGAGAGTGATGCATGAATAGATGATAGATATGAGGGATCATTGGTAGTGGGGTGTCGGCGCCTGGCCAGCTGCTGCTGCTTTATATGCTGTTTGTTATCTGTGCTCTCATCTTTTGCAGGATGCAGTGTTGAGGTACCGTACTACTACCGAGGTGAAGTCTGGATGGATTTTTTGGTGTTTGGGTTTGTGCTTTTCTTGTCGAGGAGGACTGAATTGTTTTTTGAGAGAGAGAGAGAGAGAGAGAGAAGGTTTATTTGGTCCAAAGTGGATTTTGTGGTGTGAAAAAGTGGGTTGCATGTGCTGACAAAGCAGATACAAAGCTATTTCAGCTTTCCCTCCATCTCTCTCCTCTCCGTCTACAAGACTAGCCTGGTAGCTCATTCAGATGATCAGACAGCAGCACCTAGGACTAGGAGGAGTGCAGTACTAGCATATGGATGTGCACAGCACAGTATCTGTAACTAGATTGCTTGTTTGTTTCTTGTGTCAGCATGTGTGTGATCAGCTGCCTGTGCCTGCATGCCTCTCGAGAATCAAACTGCTAAAACCTTAGGGCTTATTTTGAGATATACCATATGCATGCATCGCATCAAAGTGAGTAAACTGATCCTTCTTGTAATTTGGAACCTGATCTGGAAAGATTTGGGGTGTCTGTATGAGTTAATCATTGGTGCAGTACACTACTCCATGCTAATGCAAATGAGTTTGTGCATTGATCATTTGTGCTTTTTGCCAAGCTTTTTTTTTCGCCAAATCTGGCCGGCCGTGCTGCAGGTAGAGGAGGAAGCCGTGCTGCAGGTAGAGGAGGAATATGTGCGATGGGATGCCTGCGCCATGGTGCATCAGATCCAGAGATTCCATTTGCTGTTTTTTCTAGTAGAGAAATTTTTTGTACCAAGGACATGGGGGCTTTAGTTTGGTTGCCAGCCACAGTTTACCACACCTAAGGTTAGGCAAGTTTGACCAACTTTGGGAGCTGTTTAAAGGAATGTCTATATAAGTTCGGACTATTTTCTTCTCTAAAATCAAATACTTTTTTAATCATCAAATGAAAAATTAAAGATCTAGATCATTCCACCCACTATATATAAAATCTCCTCAACTCACACCCTAACCCTACCCTCCACTCCCACCCCACCCAGCCACCGCCACCTCCCCACGCCACCACCCGCCTCCTTGCTGATGAGGTCCACCAACGACTACCTCCCTCCTCTAGCTCCTTCCCTCCCGCCGCCTTCTCCTCCCTTCCCGCGGCCTTTTCCTTCCCCACCGCTCACCTCCAACGCCCCCGTCCCGCCCTTCTTCCCCGTCTCTGGCGGCGCCAGCACTGCCCTCTGCCATCTAATGAACTCCACAACGTGTCACCCCCGCTGCCTACCCCACCCACCGCCCTCCTCCCGCCCGCGGTCAAGGCGGCACCGCCGCCTCGCCACCCTGCCACCTCCGCCTCCCACTGTCGGTCCACCACTGCCCCGGCCTCCCTCTAAGCTTGGGGGGTTCGAGTGAACTCTAACCCTAATGATGAACTCGAGCCCTAATCCCACGGGGCGATGACGGGTGAAGACGATGGCGTCGCCAGAGAGGAGGAAGATGACGAGGGTGAAGACAGCGCACGAATCTCCACGAAGATTGAAAGGTTAGAAATTTGACTGATTTTGCCCTAAAAACATTCAAGTGTGGTATAGAACTTTCGTTAATTTAATTTGTACCATGGAATAACGAGATAGATACAGAGTATTTCTTCAAATAAATTCACAATATATAGTAGTGATCTTCCTCTCATGTATGAGAAAAAAGGGAATGGCAAAAACACCTCCAGTGGTCACTCTGAGTTTGAAAATAACATCTAAAGTTGATGGGGCCCTGAGTTTGAAAATAACATCTAAAGTTGATGGGGCCATTCATATAGCCTTTTGGTTTTGGCTTATAAATAATAATAGCTTGCAGAGAGAGAGATACTCGTGTGTAATTTTGATCGATATAAATGAAGCGTTGTAGTGTATACTATAATCAATTAGTAGACTCTGCCTTAAAAAGATACTCCATTTGAAAGCTAACTACTGAAGAAAAGCCATTTATTGTATGCCTCGAGCTCGCTCCAGAGTGGTTCTCATAGCGCAGTTAAGCATGGCAATTGCACAATCAACATAGGTGTGAGCCATCTCCTCCTCTACCCGAATTCCAGCCATCATCCCACCTCCTCCTTCACCCCTGCCATCGAACACCTGCCCATTCATCCCTGGTCATCACCACACCTCCTCCTCTCCACCCCAAAAATGACATCAATTGATCCCACCGAAGGATTCATAGGGAAATTTTGATAAGGGGTTGTCTATTCATCAAGTGACGGAAAATTTGCTTATTTTCAATCATTTTTCTCAACTCTTAAATAAATATTGACCACATTATGATCACTCTCCCCCCACTTCCCATATAAACCCCACCCCTCACCAATAGGACAAAGACTGAAACAAAGAATTATTCCAATCTAGACAAAATATAAATTTAAGTTTGGCGAACCTCTACAAAATACAAAGACAAAAGACAAAAAAAATATATAACCTATACAAGAATAAGTATACATAGGTGAAACCTGACAGATAAAATACAAACAGAACTAAAGAGTACAGTAAAACTATGCTAAAATTGCACATTACTGAGCGCTACAATTTTAGGCTTAGTATAGTGTAATTTTAGGTGACTGGGAGATAAGAAAATTTTAGGCAACTGACAATTAGCGAAACTGATTTGAAAATGGGTGGGCTTTAGCCAACTACGGACTTGTAGGGTGATGTGCCACAAAAATACTTGCAGGAGGATTTTAAGCTTAAAGAGTGACAACTAGGTATTTTGTAGTTCCCCACAAAAAAATCGCCTAGCAAATTAACTTGGGTCATTAAGCACGATTGCATGTTATACATATTTGAGAGATTGTTTTCTAGTAATAGTGAGATATATTGACACAAGAAGTAATGCATACATAGTCACGGAATCAAATTAAATGGACCCATCATCTTTGCTTTGTTCTGCTAGCAAGCTAGTAGTGATCAATGGCAAATGCGAAGAATAAATGTTGCTAAATTTAGTCAGGGCCCCATGTATGCTTTGATGCAAGAAGCAACTCTAGCTGAAAGAATTTGTTCCCTTCCTGCTTACAAATTACAATCGAGTTCATGCTAACAAATGGCGACCCCGACTTTAAACGAGTGAAGTAATAATAGAACTGAAAAGAAATGCGTCACCTTATCAAGAAGGGAATAAAACACCATGCATGACCAGTGCGGCAGTGCCTAGCTAGTACAGTGATACTTTCTGCATGCACCTGTTGTACGTAGAATTATACGGACAAAATCAATAATTAGCATGCATGCAACAGGAAACGGCCGGGAATCCCCTGCAATGATGATGATGATGATGCAACATTTGATACTTTATGTGATCGATTTGATTGAACTGATGTGGCCTGCACTGTGGTGACCTCTCATCTTTTGGTAGGCGCCCTGAATCCCTGATCGATCGATCAATAACAAGAAGAGAGATGATCTGGCCGTAGTATGTATATGTGTGTATCTATGTATTCCATGTAGTTTAATTTGTGCTGTGATCTCAAAACAATCGATCGGGAAGTGTGTACGGCCTCTTTCCCTCTGGACTCAACAGGTATAAGGAATAAACTCTCTCTCTCTCTCTCTCTCTCTCTCTCACACACACACACACACACACACACACATATATATATATATATATATATATATATATATATATATATATATATATATATATATATATATAGTATAAATAATAGGGGCATCATGGTGTCTGGACACCAAACCTCTCTACCTTTGGATTGCTTTTAGATGTGTGCTAGTGTGATTGAGACTTTTCATCCATGATTAAGACTTTCCATCTATGATTGATTTACCATTGCACTAGCACGCATTTAAAAGCAATCTATGGCAGGGAGACTTGGTGCCTGGACACCTTGGTGTCCCATTTCTGTTTATGTATGCATATGCTTTCTGTTTATATATACACCCGTATGCATGCATATGCTTTCTGTTTATATGTGTATGTGATACAGATTAGCATCACTCACAAGTCACAATTATGCATGCACAATCGGGATGCAGTAAAATACTAGTGCTGAAGATATAGAATCAACTAACTGAGATAGAAGGATTTCTATCTCCTACTTAGGTACAGGTATATAATAGACATTTACATAATGTTTATTACTTTCTCATTTGCTACAAATTGACCACATAAATTTTGCATGTTTGCTGTTCTTGTAAACAAAGTTTACTAAAGTGCAGTTTAGACTGACAAATTGTCAGTTTAAGGTCTCATTGGCCAGTAATAGTTACTAGTACTAGAAAATTCATTATTGAACATTTCAAACATGGTGAATTAGAATGGCCATTTGTCCTTTATGTCCTTTTTTACCTTATAAAATTGCATTAATGACTGAAAACCAAAGTACAAACATTGAAAACAAGAAACAAAGAGTAGGAAAGAACGAGGCACATGATGATCAGAATGGCCATGAACTAGTACATGTTTTCTGAGAGCATTAGTGATATCGTTGATACTCTAGCTAGATGGGTAGGAAAAATTAACAGTCAAGTTAAAAGCCAAAGCCTGTGCATCAAAGTGCGTTAAGCACCATTGACCGGGTCATAATCGTGGACATTTGCATCAAAAGTCGTGCTCCAACGTTGTTCTTTATAGGGATATGAACAGAGACGAAAATATAGGGGGAAACAAATGATCATAACTCACTCATGCTCCTATTACACTACTACAGAAAAAGTCATCACAGATGGTTTTTAAATCGTCTGAATTTATATATCTATGATAATAGGTGGTTATCACAGACGATTCTCAAACCATCTATGATAAGTTATAATACATATGGTTAAAAAACCATCTATGAAATATGATATATCACAGACGGTTTTTGGTATTAACCATATGTGATATGTGAGATATCACAGACGGCTAATACTAAAAACCATCTGTGATATTATAGATATCACAAGCAGTTCTTAAATATAGCCGCCTATAATATGATCTCTTCCCTTTCTTAAGGGATCTCGGCAAGGTTGACTCGGTCGCCGCTGCCTTGACTAAACACTTCAAGCGACGGCAAGCCACTTGGAGACATGCAACATCGTTGTGGAGGACCACGTCAATGGCAAAGTTAGCTCGTCGAAAGCGAGAGACCAACCGAAAAACTCGACGGAGGAGGATGTCAAGACAGTGGAAGGTGGCCTTCAACTGTTTTGGTAAATCGTCGGACATACGAGGGAGGGCAATGTTGGCATAGTGTCCTTTCACAGCATCCAGCCAGCGAGGTGTAGTGACAAGGAAGAATAGGGAACCATTTATTTGTGCTTGAGAGACAAGGAAGATAGACAGCCGGCGAGGTGCTCATACAGGATTAATCTCCGATGGTGGACGACCATTTTTATACAACAAAGCATACATCCGGCTCGTGAGACGAAGAGACGTATCTGGAAGCCAAAATGATCAAAGGGAGCCGAAACGATTGAAGGCGCGTATTGGGGAGATGAAACATATCACAGATGATTCCCATCACAAGCCGTCTATTATACACAACTACCACAATCGATTTATATTAATGACCGTTTGTGAACTATCATATATACGGTTCTAATTAAAAGCCGTCTGTGATGTCTTAATTATCACAGGCGGTTTGTATTAATAACTATCTGTGAAATATCATAGACGGTTATTAACAAGAACCGTCTATGATAATAGACGGTACATGAAGCACGCGTGTAAAACCACTTGTGATAATTATAACACAGGCGGTTCGAGGAAATCATCTGTAATAAGCGTCTAGTATAACCTTTTTTGTAGTAGTATCATGTCCTCGCCCCTTCCAAGAAATCCACCTTCATTCCTCAATCATCAATTTCGGTTTGTGCAAATGCACAACATATGCATAAATCTTCACATCCATGATCAATCACCATCAAACAGTAGTGCAAACTCATAACATATTTGAATGTTTGCAACCAAACTCCAAGGATATGCCGATTTTGCCGTGATCATTTGCCCATCCTCGGAGAGCTTTTTAACATATAGTTTCTTTATTGGATTCTGATCAACGAGGTGCCTATATATTACTATCAATGCAGATGATCTTTCTCTTCGTGTGATCTTTTCAAACTAATCCCAGGTCACAGTCAAGAAAAGCTTTGGTCACCAGATGGGGCCCGGAGGACAGCAAAAGGACAAGCCCTGATGATAGCAAAGGCAGTGGTTACTCTGCAAAGGCAAAGGAAACGCTACTACAAAAGGAGAGCTCCATGGAAAAGTGCACACAGCAGCAGCTAGGCTGCTTGGCAAATAACACAAGCAAAGAAAACAAAGGAGAAAGAAAAGACGCAAAACATATGGAAAGAAAGGAACAGGAAAGATGAGAGAATCATATAAGCAAAGCAAAGAGAAACAACACTAATCACTTCCTTTCTCTCTCTCTCTCTACACTTCTTTTAGCCATTAGTATTTGCTTAGTTAACGGTCGTGCACAAAGCTGAGCAGGGAGGGCAGAGCAGTACAGGTAACGAGATAGCTTGTCGAGAGATCAGACTAACCAAAGATGAATTAGGCCCGTCATGTTCTGTTCAGAGCCTTTTTTAAAGTTGTAATAAACATCAAAGAAGAGGGCGCTAAAAAGCACTAATGTGGCATTATCCGGCTAAAAGCGGCCACATTTTAATACAGCTACTAACTACTGGCCTGGCCTGGCCTGGCCTGACCTGACTCTGATAAGAAGAGAAGCACTAGAAGGAACAGTAGTAGGGATGGGATGGAAAAAGAAAAGTGCATGCCAAATCATTTCTTCCTGCCTAGGCTCGGCTGAATGCACATGCACGCAGGCACAGTGAAAATTGTCAGTCAGTTACGCCCAGAAACATACGCATATGCGCAGGTGTCATTTCGCCATGTCCTATCACTTCAGTTTATTTTAGCCAAATGGATGGTAAGAGCAAGTATAATAAGAGGCTGTTAGTAGACTGTATGCTGAAGTGGAGGAGAGAGAAGAGAGGTGGGCTGTAAGTTTACAGCCAGCTGAAGCACAAGAATCAAGAAACTTTGTGAGAGAAAGGGGTGGGTCATACAGCCTTCAGCTGGCTGTAAACTAATATATGAATGGGCTGATAAGTGGGCTGTAAGTGTCCATACAGCCAGCTGAAGACTGTATTTTTAGCCTTGCTCTAATTGGGTTTGTTGTGTTAGATCAGGAACAGAAAGTAGCTAGGCGGGTACGGAGGACTGGGAAACATGGAAAGAATGGCCGGTGATCGCCGGCTTCGTCCGGTTGTTGCCCGGTTATATACATAACAATATATATAATTTTTAAGTAATGTTGTATTAAATAGTAGCTTGTTTGGCAATTTTTAGTACCAATAATTCAATATAACCGATGACGCTTTCAATTTTAGAAAGCTTTCCATAAATCTATAGCTGCGATCAAATTGGCTTATGAACAGTGCTCATGGCTTATTTGGCACTATTCATAAGTTTCGTCTTTTTCTGAAATTTTGGTTTTTTGTTGAGCTTTTTTGCCGGTTCTTTTTTTCCCGTATTCGTTTGTATTATACGTAATGGGCTAACATATTTTTTTATTTTTACATTTTTTTTAAATTTAATTATGCAAAATAAGTCTCTGTCAGCTACAGTGCTTTTTTCAATCAGCTACAGTGTTTTCAGCCATAAGCCACAGGCTTTTAAGCCAAAACGATCACCACCTATATGCCACTTGCCGATTATTCGAAAACCCAATTAGACGATGTCATATTCAAAAATAAAATAAGAGAATTATAGAAACATACATCCAATCCAAATATTTACTTGGCATTGTATCCCAACTAGTCGAATACTCAAATCCAAAGCATGGTTGGTTAGATCGCAGTAATTTTGCCTCCGATTTGTGTTGCCGCTAGTGTATTCCCAAAACCCCATTGAAGCCCTAACACACAATTTAACCCCCAAAAAAAAAGCAAACCAAGAATAATCAAATTGAATTCCTACCTCACAAATTTAATCCGCGTGCTTGAAATAAATAAGAAGAATTAAGAGAAATTTATAGCATAGCGAATACCATGTGTCCATTCGCGACTTGGGTATAATTCTTGCTGCCGTCGCTGACTAGCTCGTCTCGGACTCTCGGTTAGACGCTGGCGAGGGAGGCAAACGAGGGCGTCGAAATGGCAGGCGAGGACAGCGGTTTCTCCGGCGACTGATCATCCGGCGCGGCGAGGCCCGCGTCTCCCTCTCCAGCGACGCGCGACCGGCGAGCGTGCAAGACGAACAAGGAGGTGGCGCTACGTCGACGCTTCGGCTGGGTGAATCGATCAGAGATGAGCGCCGCGTGGATCGATCGCGATCAGGTTGCAAGGGTGACCGGGCGAGGACGTCGGCCGCCTGGGCCGCACGCTGGCATCATGGCCTGGGCGAGCGCTAATCTTCTGGGTCGCGCGACGGCGCAAGGCGCCTCGCCGGCTGCTGCTGGTTGGCTTCGTTGAGCCGGAACAGATTTTGGGCCGGGGATGCAAACATTGTACGTATGAGCTTATCCTGCGACGCCGGCTGGACCAACTGCCACTGGGACGGTGACTCTGGTTTCGGCGAGGTGCCGAGCAGCGCAGGCGACGGTCGGAAAAACGAGGGACTCGGCGCCAACGTCGAGTTCTCCCAAGCCCGTACAGAGCCCGGCCCAACACATGAACAGGCCTTGTTTTGGCATCTGACTAGCACGACAAACTGGGCGAGCAATCCGTCCAAACACCCTTGAAGGCTTGAACTCTCTGATATACCGACCAAAACAAACCTTACTTGCTGGGGAAACATCTTAGCGACAGCATTATTCAATCAGAGAAGCGCATATGCTACTACACCCTGGTTCAGAACAGCGAGATGTCAACGCGACGCAGGGCTCTCACAAAGGCAAAACTCCACATCCACCGCTGGCACACTACGGCGCGACATCGTTCACGATCAGCAGCAGAGCTTCTCGCGTCTAGATGGCCGCGAAGTACTCCTTGCTGCCCTTGGGGTCGGGCTTCATGGACTTCTCCCCAGGCTTCCATCCCGCTGGGCAGACCTCATCCGGGTTATCTTGGACGTACTGCAAAGCCTGTAACGTCGAAAAGGAGCGGTCAGCTTACACATCCTGCGAATGATGATCAGTGAGATGCAACTACCCGAAAACTACACACGGACAGATCAGCTTAGCTTAGCCCGATCAAGCAAAGCCCAATGGTTTATATAGAGTAATGCCTAGGATCAGACTAAGCAGAATAAACTAGCTGGGCTTTTGCAGGGCCCTTAGTTTTGCTCAGGTCGACTACAATGCGTTAGTTTTGCTCAGGTCGACTACAATGCATCTCGTAATCCTTAAGGGATGCCTTTGGTACAATAAAATGTATACTCCAAATTTTGATTCTTCCTTTAAGTACAACCGAGTTGTTCATCTTAGCAAAGGAAGTGAGCAACTAAAGCCTAAAGGTGTATAATTTCCTCAGTTATTCAGGTGCAATTTTAATACATTTGAATTAAATTCACACTTAAAAACACTGCAAGAAGTGTGTATTTTGTTTCTTAAAATGTCTAACACTATTGTACTGTATATAACTGCAAATTAAAATGTACACCAAGAGATGGCAATGGGTACCCGAAACCCGATACCCGGTGGGTTTTTACTCCATTAGGGCATGGGTCTGAGTCAATTTCCTAACCCATGGGTCTCTTAATGGGCAAAAAGCCCAACCCATCGGGTCTGCCGGGTTCGGGTACGTTCCTATAGTACCCAAACCCGTAAACTCATGGGTAATATAAACCCGATCCATAGGAGTTATAAACCCAGACTCTCAGCCTCCCAGGCAAACCAGCTCAGCCCATAGCCCATTAGCCATTTAGCCCCAAGACCCCAAATCCAATGCGGCAATGCCCCATTACCCATACGGCTAACCCTAGCTAGCACTCGGTCACGTCACTATTCACTCCTCCCCAGTCCCCACCCCGATTCAACAGCCGCCGCAGCGGCGGCACATCTGGCACTCCGCGCTCGATCTCCGACAGTCTCCACGCTCGCCCTCCCGTCCCGCAGCTCCCGCTCCTGCTCCCGCCACTCTCGCCGCACGCTCGTCCTCCCGCACGCCCTCGCCGTCGCCTCACCTTCCAATTCAGCCCGCCGCCCCCACAGCGACAGCTCGCCGCCCCCCACGCCGTAGCCAACGCGCATCGCAGCAGTAGGCCCTTGGCCATAGCGCTGCTCTCCGGCTCCAACGAAGATGGCCGGTGAACTTTTTCCTCCTCTCCATTAACCATTGTTGCAGCTCGCATTATTGACCCGACGGGCGACCCGTGGGTACCCGTTAACCCAGTGGGCACGGGTCTAGGCAAAAATCTGCACCCGTCACGGGTATGGGTTTTTTAGCGGGCACGTCTAACTTTCATGGGCACGGGTTTGGGATAGCAAAACCCAGCGGGTTTATACCCGTTGCCATCTCTATGTACACCGAAATGCTGTATATTGTATGAGTTCTGTTTCACAAGCACCATGAATGTTAAATAAATGTGCTTCTGCTTTTGGCTTATGACTAAACCAGCAACTTGTCCTTTGTTTCCTAGAGGCTGAAGCAAGGACCAACACGAAACTTGCGCGTGAATAAGATATAAAATACCTGAAGGGTCCTCATGGTCTCGTCCACACTGCGACCAATGGCAAGGTTGTTAATGGTAGAGTGCTGAATCACTCCCTCCTTATCAATGATGAAAAGTCCTCTAAGAGCAATACCCTGTTGACAGAACATTCAGATTTAGATAGCAAGATAAAACAGACAGGCAGAAAAGAAAAGGCAATAGTACTCAACATGGACGAGTTACAAGAGTAAGAATAACAATTGGTCAAATGGAATACCTGATCAGGGATAAGGACACCAAAGGACTTTGAAATTGATTTAGTAACATCAGAAATCAGTGGGTATTTCAGATCACCAAGCCCACCGGACTTCCTGTCTGTCTGCACCCATGCAAGGTGGGAGAACTACATCCAAATAATCGTTCAAATGTATTATACAAGGATGGAGATGAAATGCCATCAAGGTGGTTGTGTCTATGATGCAACTATAGTAACTAAATCTCTTAAAACAACTATAGCAACTAAAGTATAAAACTAATATAAGGCCATTAAGTGAAAAAAAATGAGTATAACCAGGGAACAAAAAACCGGCAGTTACCGGCCAGTAACCGGATTTACCAGTGGAAACAACAACAAAGTCTTTTGTCCCAAACAAGTTGGGGTAGAGTATGAATGAAACATTCTCAAGATCAAAGAGATATAAGCCTTGAAAAAAACCTACAATGCTAAAACCCTAAACTATACAACCTGCGATAGCCTAAAACACTGCCCCTAACTTTCTTATGGTTCCGGAACGTGAATCGTTAACTTCCATGCACTCCTATCCAAAACTAATTCTCTAGATACATTCCAATCTCTCAAGTCTCTTTTAACTGTTTCCTCCTACGTCAGTTTTGGTCGACCTCTGCCTCTTCTTACATTTTCAGTACGTCTTAAAATTCCACTACGTATCGGTACCTCAGGAGGCCGTCGTTGGATATGTCTGAACCACCTCAAGAGATGTTGGACAAGTTTCTCTTCAATTGATACTACCCACACCCTATCACGTATATCATCATTGCAGATGCGATCCCGCCTTGTATGACCACAGATCCACCGCAGAATCCTCATCTCCGTTACATTCATTTTCTGTATATGTTGTCTTTTAGTTACCCAACATTTTGCTCCATTTACCAGTGGGAACCAGTAAAAAAAACAACCGGGTTACTTTGAATTTATGATTGCATAATATAATTTCTAGGTTGGTTTAGGTTTTTTTATGGTAAATTAACTATTGTATGAAGTAACAATGCATGAATTATTGTCCTACCATGTCCCTAAAAAAATTCAAATGAAAATTTGAATTTATGACTGCATAATACACTTTCTATGTTGGTTTAGGCATTTTTTGTGGTAGATTAACTATTGTATGAAGTAAAAATACATTAATATTTGCATTATTCCAATTTCTAATTACCCAAAACCGGTTTTCCCGGTTTTTCCACTAGTTTTTCCGGTTTTTGGACTATTACCGGACCGGTTATCGGCCGTCAGACCGCCAAAATTCAAAATTCGTTTCATGAATTTTGCTCCGTTTTTCTCTAGATTTTCCAATAACTGGCCAGTTAATGTTGCGGCTCCCCATGGGATTTCCTCTAGTAGCGATATTTCTATCCTTGAGTACAACACAACAATTACGTGATCTAGAATAACATTAGTTCGATAACACCTATTAGAACAAAACAAAAAAATGTTAACGGTCATGACCTGTCACCGCTATTAAAATCCATGTGGGGCAATTTTCAGGTTAATCGTTACATTAGTCGAACGAGCATACCAGCGTGTATGTTTCCTTATGAGAAGAGCAGAGCATATATAGTCATACTTCTTTGTCAGGGAAACTGGTGGCCAAAAAAGCAAAGGACTTAAAACAACTAACATTACTGTTTCATCTCTGGAAAATATATTTTCCAAAAATTACTTTTAGAAAATACAAAATAAGCTTTAGAACTGTGCATACAAGGCCAGCACTTTTTAGACTGACAGGACATCGCATCACGATGCCCCAGTTCCTTCTTATTGAAACTAGATGAAAACAGTTTACAGCTCATTTTGAAACAAGGCCAGAAGTTAAGCTCCATAGATCACCTAGCATGCAAATTCTCAATATAGGAGCAGTTAATCCAGCCAATATTAACAGATAGCACACACAATAATTTCATTTCTCTTATGAGCTAGTACGTACCAGAACTAAACTGCACTTAGATAGTTACCTATATATACTGCCACCAAGACAACAATTTCATGCACAAACACTAGAAAGGAATTGGTACATTTAATTCGTTTATGTGGTAGGTTTTGAACCTAGCCCGGTTACATTAGATATGATAATAAAACCTTAACATTTTCGCACAGCTGAAACTACAAGCACAATGTCATTTCACTGAATCAAATGAATCGCCTATCAACTATATTATAGATGCTACGACAAGTGCGAAATGCCAGCAATTCAGGATGTTGTAACTTATAACATACCACACTGTCGATTGAAACACCGAGGATCTCAGTGTTCAACTTCTCAAATTCCCCGTATCTGTCGCTGAAAGCGGTAATCTCTGCCAAGATATGGCATGCATTTATCAGAGCCCCCTCGGACCGAGGTTCACTGGCATCCAATCGAACTTGCTCCGAATGTTTCAAACTCACCTGTCGGGCAGACGAAGGTGAAGTCCAAGGGGTAAAAGAACAGAATCACGTGCTTCTTCCCGATGTAATCAGACAGCTTCACCTGCACACACACAGGATAGCAACCACAGGAGCAACAACCAGAATTCAGGACATGCACCGCCAACGCACGACAGGAAACCCATCACCAAAATTTGAGCGGAGAAACATCTCCGTCTATGCTACGGGTGGAGCTAGGGAAGCAGCAGGCGCGCATACATTGATGAACTCCTGGTCGAAGACGGCCTCGGCCTCGAAGTCGGGCGCCTTGTTCCCGACCAACGGCAAATCGTCCTACAAAGCAGAGTCACCCACGGCCAGTGAGCAGGAGGCGAATCCAATCAGTCCAAGAGAAGCCGGCGCGCGACGAGACGAGGCTCACCACTCCGCCGGCTCGGGCGACGAAGGCGCTGGTCCGGTTGGATCTGGAGGACGAGGAGGCGGCGAGGCGGAGGGGCCTCGCTGCGGCGGAGAGGGCGCGAGGGGCGGAGAGGGAGTGCGGCGCGGCGGGGGAGGAGGCGGCGAGGGGCTTGGAGGTGGGGGTTGAGGAGACGACGGTTGCGGGGGCGAAGGAGCAGGCCATGGCCGGGCTCGCTCCGGAGTGGATGAGGAGGGGATTGGGTGCGTGCGATGTGGGTTTGGGGGTGGCGACTCCCTGCCACTCTGGCTCGGCTCGAGGTTTTATTCACGGACGTGTCGCCGCCACGCACCACTCACTCCACTCTTCTCGCTCAGTTGCCTGCCTACGTAGGTAAGTCAAGGTTTGCTAAAGATATTCCAATAAAGGCATCCGCAATGGTAATAACTAGTACTAGCTATATAGTCAGCTGACGTGGAGGTGAGAGACAAAAGTAAAGACTATTTTATACTATTGGACCCACATACTCCTCTCTCATGTTCTTGGACTACGTGAAATAGATCAGCTATTTGCTACTCTCTCTCCTACTTTTTCCTTGCCACATCAGATCTAGCTAACTAAATAGCCAGCTGTTGAAGACGCCCTAAGATGCTCGTACGTTACAATAAAAATTAAATTTTATAGTAAATGTTATGTATACCCTTTTCATTCATTTTAAAGAAGTATATATGATATATATGACTAAAATTTTTTTGCTTGCAATAACAGCAGCAAAGAAAGTATATATGACACACAAAAAAACATGATAAGAGCAGAGTTTGCTTGGATCTATAGCCCAAATATCCAAGAAACAACAAATATTTGAACAAAATTTTGCTTTTTTATATTTAAGAACAGAAGGAAAGGTGACCAATCAAAACAAGAACTCAGGAACTTGAACTCATATTCCACCATTTTATTCATCCAATTCAGAGCTTCGCTTTTTTACCAATATTCGTATTAAAAACATAACATATTAAGCATCACCACATTAGCACTTGCAATTACGTATATTTTAGAAAAAGTGTTTGCGGGAAATTCTACAAAAAAAATGTTTCCTGGATCCTTCTTGATGTATAAATTAGCATCAAGTTTCATGCTACTACTTTCTTGCAGATCGGTTAAAATAGCAGTGGACATGCTAGGATAATTTTGCACTCTGATCAACTCTAGTATTGATGATACCATGCTCTCTCATCATGTCTTTAATGCATATGTTGTCATCCTTCAACTCTTTGCATTGGACAGTACAAACACAATAAAAATGTTTTTGCTCCTATGTGGTTAGTTTGTCATTTTTTTATAATCATCTTCAACTCTTTGCACTAGATCTAATATATTTTACTATACCTCAAACATGTTTCATTCGACAGCTAACATCTAAAAAATTGGCATATGAACAATCCATCAGATTTGTGAAGTGGATAAAAGGAATTAAATGTTCAGTCAAACATCATTTGATTAAGAAACAAAAAACTTGGAATGGATTGCTCATAGCCAGCTAACCAGAAATGTGAATCATATCAAACCAGAGTCCTCGAGGGTGTTGGGACGACTGCATAACCATAAGACTATGGGAGAGGACGAAGACAAGCAAAAATTCACCTTTATGCCTTTTATAGCAGTAGATATATACATTATACAATTTAGATTTTAAAGAATTCTGTGGAGTGATCAATATATTAGTCCATCCCGATGTGTATCATTGAGTTTGTTGCAACATACCATGTATTTATACTTTGAGAGATTTATGCTATGAGAGATTTATGCCCTTGAGGAATAGGAACCCATGGTAGTATGTGTGTTAGCTCTAGTGGATTACCCATTATGATCTATTTACACATTCAGTACAACATCATCAGAACCAACTTGGCTGAGATACCGGGTCCCTGATTCACTTAATAGATTGTTCAGCCACTAGTTGAGTCATCTAATTTCCAATTCAAAATATGATTATATTCCTTACAATAGAAAACATTTACAATAGAAAAACCAATGTTTTCTTTACAAAACACAAGCACTTCGTATTCATTTGACATGCATATCTATAAATATGTACTGGTTTAAAACGATGACCATGAATGCTTAATAGACTGTTCAGCCACTGGTTTGAGTAATCCAATTTCCAATTCAATATATGATTATATGCCTTACAATAGAAAAACCAATGTTTTCTATACAAAACACAAGCACTTCGTATTCATCTGAAATGCATATCTATAAATATGTACTGGTTTAAAACGATGGCCATGAATTAGTTGCAGGAGACAATATAATATGAAACTACCCATTATTTAATTAGTGCCCACACATTTCTGTATGAGTCATAGAGTATATCAAATTTACCTTACAACATGAGCGACACGATAATTGCATAAAAATATTTCATGCACTTTTTCTTACCAAAGTTATTCTCTAGATCATCAAAGAGTGAAATAATGTGAACCTGCAGAAGAACTTCGTGAGGTGAAAAACTATCGTAGTAATATATTCACAGGGGGTTTTGGCTATCATTTTATTCAGAAATGGATTAGTCACCTTGAGGCAGTTCCCAGGTTTCGTTCCTGCGGGTTTTTAGCGCTATTTAGCCCCTTCATTCAATAGCTATACATCATGCATCTACTTTTGAGTAGCAAACACGAGTTCACCTTACTTTAAGCATACTTGATTGAGGGGTTACTCTATTGTAGCAAGATCACCATAAGAGCAAGTAGCTAGAAGATTTTTAATTGCAACTCTTCCTTTGGAAGTCGCTGAAGGGCATCTCACTAGTTTGAACAAACTACACTTAAATGGATCTACTAATATGAGTAAAACAGCATGATGCCAACCAATCAAGCATCTGGCATGCAAAAGTGAGGTTACTAAAGCTGTTCACTAAAACAATGCTAAAACAGGTTCAAAGATAACTAAACACTACTATCTAATTAGAAACTCTTAAAACAAAATGATAGCCAAAAAGCCATGTGTGTAGGTTGTGAAATACAACAATTCTGAAAAAATTCATTCCCAGTTGTTAAGATTAGCAATTGGGACAACTAATGCCACACACCTGATTTGCAAATAGACAAAATAGGAAGTTTAGATGCAATCCTACACCTGCATCACCGTCCGAGTGGCCTCGGTGGCTCCTAAGCGCCGCAGCTAGCAACAACGTGATAGGAGATGCGTTGAATCGGCAGCGGCCGCACCCGGAGAAGCCGCACCAACACGCGCTGGGAGCAAGCGAGTGAAGTGAGTAGTTCCCCACCCTTATCCTCGGCTCCTCATGGGGATGGCGGCGTGAGGGCAGCAGTAGTTCTATGGAGCAATATAGATATGGGTCAATGATGCTCGTGCATGGCAGTCGCGTATGCAAGAGAGTGCACATCACCGGGGAATGGTGCGGAGGGCAATGGGATACTGACATATCAAACAATAAAGAACCCGACGAGCTCACAAGGTAGGTAAAAGCGTACTGACCTAAAGGCATGGAGATCGTCGCCCACAAACGCACCACCGGCATCGTCCATGTTGGTGAGTGCAGCCCCTATCGATTGGACACCGTAGTCTACGTCAGAGGCAGGTTTCATGGCGTTGGTGCCCATAGTGTTGGGGACGCAGTCATCAAGAAGACGTGGCGACGGTCGCGCTTTCGGACCATAAGCTTGATGTGGTTCGGGGAGGCGGCCCCACTGTCGGTAGAGAAGGGTGAGGTGGGGGAGTTGGAGGAAGGGGTCCGTTAGCCCACCCCCGTCCATGGCGCGGCCACATCCCATCCTCCTCATCCACAACATTACCTGATCCAGCTATCCTTGGGCATAGCATAGAGATGTGGTGGGAGGAGGCGAGCGAATCCGTTTGTCCCCATCCATGACATCGATGTATCCTGTCCTCCCAGTCCACGTCTGGTCCAGGAAGGCGTTGAGAACGCGGTGCATCTATTGGATTTGGCACTCCCAAAGCACCTCGATGTAGTCCGGGTCGAGGTGGTCAAGCATGGCGATCTCCTCATCTAACTTGTCCTCCACCACCTTGGCCACCTTTTCATCCAAATAAGACTAAACAATATTATAATCAGTGAACATATTTAGTCTCACAATTATATTTGTTATTATCACTAAAACTAATTTAATAGAGCTTAAACTTACAGACAACCAAGCTGAAACCCTGGCTCAGCTTGTTTATGCCATGAGCCGAGCCAGCTCGTGAGCCTTGAGCTTTTTTTGTCACCCCTAGACACCAAGTGCCAGCATGTTTTACTCTATAATACATGTTTGTTCTTTTGTCCTTCTCATCATGCAGTATCTCTGCAGAAATTACTTATTGCCTGTTTTGATTTTTTCCAAAAGAATCACATAAATTCAAAATATGTAAAAGATTACTTTAGAAAAAAATGCCTTGACGTGAATTGAGTAAATAAACACACTACTATTTAAAACTCGTAGTTCAAGTAAATCATTATAAATTTAACCAAAACATGGATCCCGTAAGTTTCAAAAGATGAAGATTTAACCAGATCTGTAGTAAAAATAAAACCAAATACTAAAAAAGGGGAGGGAAATTAAGGAAAGCGGTGGAGAATTCCCAGAAGGAAATTGACGAAGCGGCCGGCCCATTGGAACGAAATCCAGCTGGCTAGTGAAGCTGGGCCGGGCTGGCTGTTGGAGCTGGGCCGGGCGGGTCCCTCCATATCCACCCCGACCCGAGCGAGACCCCCAAACGCAATTTCCCTCCCTCCTTCCCTCGTTTTCTGCTCTCTCCTGCCCCCCTCCGTATTCCCCTCCCTCGCTAACCCCACCCACCCACCTCCCCGCGCCCGCCGCCGCCGGAACCCTAGCTCCGGCGAGCCGCCAGCCGGTATTCCCTCTTCCCCTCCGCCGCACACGCCGATCGCTCCCGGGAGCTGGGGGCCCCGCGGCGCGAGATCGGGGGGAGGGGACAACGGCGCCGGAGCCGAGGCCCATGTCAGGGGGCGGTAGGCCGCCGGCCGCGCAGAAGATCCTGCAGTCGCTGCGCCCGCCCCTGGCGTTCGCCGCGCCTGCGCGGCCGCCCTTCGCCGCCCCCAACGACTGCCACCGCTTCCCCGCGCAGGCTCCTGCGGCCGCCGGCGCCGGCGAGTCCAGCTCCGCCGGCCTCGGCGCGGGGGGCGGTGGTGATATTGAGGAGGGCCTGGTCATCCGGACGCCGGTGAGATGCTGCTGCTCGATTTATTCGGTTGTGTTTGGGGGGTTTCTGATGCGGGTGTTTGTGAGCTTTTGTGTGGTTTGAGCTGTCTGGTAGAGGATCATCGGTCAAAATTTTCGCGTTTTGCTGTGTGTATCTATCGATTTGAGTGTAGCTGTAGGAGCCATATGTAGATTCGGCTGAAATTTTGGTCAATTTCTTAGCTTCCCCAAAGTCTTCCCAGTTTGGACAGCTTAAATACTCACTACCTGCAATGATTCTGAAGTTAAGCGTGATCTATGTTAGACGTGTGACACTCATGTCACGTAGTTGTTGCCCGGCGGCGATATTTGGAATGGAGGGGAAGTTTTATGCATGCTTATTAAGGCGTCGTCTAAGCGGTAAGGCGGTCTGGGTGGGGACAAGGCATCGTCCCGCCTTGCCGTGCATGCCTAAGGCGTCTTTAAGGCATCGCTTAGGCTGCATATGGCGTCTGCAAGTTCTGAAATCGTTGATGATACATATCTCCCCTCTTGGGATGTTTGCAGTTCTTACTGACCACTATATAACACAAGTCCTTCTCTCTTGTTCAGCTGAAAAGAAAAGCTGCATCTGAGGAAAATGATGCTGCTGAGTCAAGTGAATGTATGATTACCAGCCCTGGATTTACTGGCAGTCCACTGCTTACTCCAGTCTCTGGAAAAGCTGTCAAGGCTTCTAAGTCAAATAATAAGAACAATAAAGCTGGGCCTCAGACACCGACATCAAATGTTGGTAAGTGCAAACTTCATCATATCCACTTGCTCTGAACTCCTCTTTTACATATGTTTTCCTGCAACAAAAGATTAAGCATGCACATCTTTGAATGTACAGGTTCACCACTCAATCCACCAACTCCTGCTGGCACTTGCCGCTATGACAGTTCATTAGGTGATGATAACACTCTGTCTATAATTATTATTACCTCCGATTCCAAATGTAAGTCATTTTAGAATCTGTACCGATCAAACATTTTTAGGTTTGACCATCAATATATAAAGAATTACCAAGATTAGCAACATGAAATTGGTATTACTAGTATAATTACTTTTATTTGAAAAAACATATTTTTGTAGAAAATGATGGTCAAAGTGTTATCTTGGAGACTGTGTCAATGTCCAAAATGACTTATATTTGGAATTAGAGGGAGTATGAATTTGTAATAGGATGCGACGTTACAATTCAGCATTCATATATTACAGATCTGGCAAACTATGGTACTTTCACGATTTGGTTGCATCTTACCTTGCCTTTTCCATGTTACTGTTTGCTGCTACTTATATCTATCTTTATGATCCATGTTCAGGACTTCTGACGAAAAAGTTCATCAACTTGCTCAAGCAGGCTCAGGATGGCATTCTAGATTTGAATAATGCTGCAGAAACACTAGAGGTTATAGACTACTATCATTTCATCTGACATTTCTTCTCTTTCACTTGGTGCGAATTCGCAGATTTTCCTATGATACAGGTTCAAAAGCGGCGAATATATGACATTACCAATGTCCTTGAAGGAATTGGGCTTATAGAAAAGACGCTCAAGAACAGAATCCGTTGGAAGTAATCATTATCTTCTTCCTTTGACCTTTGTCTTCCTGTATTGTCATGCTAATCTTATTTCTTTAACCTTTGTCATCCTGTATTATGATTTTAATCTCGCACAACATTACAGGGGCTTGGATGATTCAGGAGTGGCATTAGATAACAGCCTTTCAGTTTTGCAGGTAGTTCCTGTAAATTTGTTACTCATTGAAATTGTCATACTAATCCTAAGTGCACCTGAGTACCTTTTTCTGAGAAGTATGATGATAAGATAACTATATCTAAGCTCAATTTTGTGTAACCTCCCTTTGCAGACAGAAGTTGAAAATCTTAATCTGCAGGAGCAAGCCTTAGATGAGCATATAAGGTTGGTAGCCATTGCAAATTGCGGACTTCTCCATAGAGCATACTCTGCTATGTTACTGTGCCTGACTAACACATGATATATAATCTGTTTTTTTTTTGGCAGTGATATGCGTGAAAAACTAAGGGGGTTAACTGAAGATGAAAGCAATCAAAGGTAATTGACTCATTGTATTTCTTTTGCATTAGCTGTGCTGGGATGTCACTGTTTAATTATGTAAAACATCCCACTTTCATTTGTCTGTTAGGTGGCTCTATGTGACGGAAGATGATATCAAGGGATTACCCTGCTTTCAGGTCTGAAACTTTACTTACATGGTTGAGCAATGTCATCTTATTGCAGATTATCCTTTTACACCAAAGTATTTCTGCTGAAGTTATTCTATATGGTAGTTCACATATGTTTTTGGTTCTGCAGAATGAAACACTTATTGCAATAAAAGCTCCTCATGGTACTACACTCGAAGTCCCAGATCCTGATGAGGTAGGATCCAGTAAAATAATGGAGCTTTGCATACAAAAATAAATGGTTTTGTGAACTGATTCATGACTTCGTTGTGTGTATTTGTGCCCTATCCAGGCAGGTGATTATCTCCAGAGGAGATATAGAATTGTATTAAGAAGTACAATGAGCCCAATAGATGTTTACTTAGTTAGGTAATGCTGCATTCCTCTCTTGAAGTTAAATATTTGTACCGAATTTCACCTGATCAAAACCTTGTTATATTTTTAGTCAATTTGACGAGAAATTTGAGGAATTGGGTGGTGTTGCAACACCTGCAAGTCATGCAAATATGCCAAGGCACCGACCTGTTGAAGACTTCAATACAATAAATGCTGGACAGAGCAGCACATCAATGGATGTGGAACTTAATGTTCAGCACAGCCAGAGGACTTTCCAGGATCCTAGTGCTTCACACGATTTTGGAGGAATGACAAGGATTATTCCTTCAGATGATGTAAGTCAGATTTGCTAAAGTTTAATTTTGAATTTTTTCCCATGCAGGATAACATAGTTCCTAGCCATAAATTTCAAATCAAATGATACAACATTATGCATGCATCTATGAGCTTTTGTTCTGCTTTTTTGAGTTTTTCGGTTATTTGAACTCTTACATGCAAATCTTTTCTGTGTGGAACCTATTGAATTATTAGGTTTGTAGCAGCAAAATCTTATGTTTTGCTCTTTGGTACAACTCTTATGCTAAAGATCCAAATAGATCAAAACGGACTTATTGTTCTACTCAATTTTGCAGACTGATGCTGATTACTGGCTTCTAACAGATGGGGATGTTAGCATTACTGATATGTGGAAAACAGCACGTATCCTTTATGATTATTCATTAAATTTTTTTCTAGACTATTCATTAAGCTTGTTTAAACTCTTCTTTGCAACTTGAAGTACTTAGCATGGAAAATAGCAGAAGTGCAATGGGATCAGATGGATACTGATGTCTTCTTATCTGAAGAAGTTAGCACCCCACGTGCACATAATCAGCAGCCAGCTACAGTGGGCGAGCCACAGATGCAGGTTCCAAACATGAATCATGAACGTGAAGTGCAAACATGACATCCGAAATGCCTGGAGCGGTGTTTTGAATGTGAAGTGAAGATGTGACAGCAAATGCTCATCGCAAATTGTAAAGAGCTTGGCGGTTTTCATCAGAATCTACATCATGGGACAGAAGTCAGGGCAGCAGTTCAGATTGATACCCATTCGGAATTTGCATTTTGTTGTGGAGACTGGTGGTGCCAACTAACTTATCAGTCTTGGTGCCCAATTTGTTTCAGCACGGTGCTTCACTCGAGCAGACACAGAGGTTGCTGCTTTCGCCGTGAATCCCGCTGTTCTGCTCATCCAGGCACTGCTCTATTTGCTTTCCAAACTATTAGTCATCTTGCGAGGCAACAGCGGCCTTGTGGTGCTCCACTGGGTATTGTCGCAAATTTGTGTCAACATTGCGAGGAATGGTGTACAATGCTGGAGTTATTCGTGTAACAAAACAATGGGTGAGGTATTGATGCAACCGAGCCATATTTGTACAATTGTTCCGGCTCTTCCCTAATACAATGCACAGCTCTTCTTTTGGGAATCCTCTAGAAAATGCAAAGCGAGCGCTGAAGCAGCATGTATCATGAACTGAGATACCGATAGCGAGTAAGTACCACGACCAAAAGATCATATATCATCACGCTAGTGAGCAAAAACCCGCCCAGGCCATATGCAAAGTTGGAATTCGACACAGGCCTTTCCCACCTCTGCAGGGACACGCAATGTGTTGCCCATCAGATGTGGTGACGCGGAGCTTGCAGCAGTGCAAAACCTGCTGCCTTGTGCACTCACAGACTTCCCATGTAAATATTTGGGATTGCCTCTCTCTTTGAAGAAGCTCACCAAGGAACAAATTCAACCCATTATTGACCGCATTGCTGATCAACTTCCTGGCTGGAAAGCGGATTTGATGACCAAGGTTGGAAGAAAGATTCAAGTTCAGTTTGTGCTCACTGGTATGCTCATCTATCTAGTTATGGCTTTTGATTTTCCACCTTGGGCTATTAAAGCAGTGGATAAAATTAGGCGTGGGTTCCTTTGGAGAGGCCGCAAAGATGCAAAAGGTGGGCACTGTCTCGTGGCTTAGGGTAAGGTATGTCTTCCTGAAGTGTTGGAATGATCTCAAGGCATTTGGCCCAACGGCCAAATGCCCACCCTTGACCGCGCCCTGATCGGGGGCGCCCAGCCCAATTGGCTGGTGGGCCCCTGTCGCCAGCGCCATATAAAAGAGAGGTGGGGGCCGGGGCGGCACGCATCCCAAGGTTGACCGTGCCGCCGCCAAACCCACCGACAAAACCCTAATCCGATCTGTGAGGGGGCGCTCTAGCGACGGGAAGTTCCACCACCGCGCGCCACCGAACGCCGCGCGGAGGTCGCCGCCGCCGGGACACGCCGCGCCGAGGAGCCCGCACCTCTTCCCCGACCGTCGCTGCCCGTGCGCAGACTCCACCGAGCGAACCCGCGATGGCCAACTCCTCCTCCTCTACATCCGAAGGTCGGTACCCCTCTCCTCCTCTCGGTTTTACCTCAAGAACACGAACCCTAAAAGAACCCCGCTAGATCTAACCTAGGAGATCCTAAGACCTAGCACTTTCAATGGTATCAGAGCACCTAGGAGTAGATCTGAGATGGGGAAAAGAAAAAGAAAGAAAAGAGGGGAAGGAAGAACCCTAACCCTAGAAAAGAAAGAAAAGAACTCACCTGGCCGTCGTCGCCGGGGCCGCCGTCGTCGTCGCTGGCGTGCGGGAGATCGGCCGAGCCGTGGGCTCGCCGACGCTCCACGTGCGGTCACCGTCGACGCAGAGACAGGCGCCAACACGAGCCGCTCGGCGGCGGCGTGCTCCCTCTCGGGAGCGCGCGCGCGCGCGAAGAGGCCCGCGATGGCGCCGTCTTCTTCTTCTCGCGGCGTGGGCGAAGTCGCCGCCGCCGCCGCTCGTGGTCGCTCTCGGGTGCGAGGTGAAAGAGAGAGGCGAAATGATCTAGGGTTTCGGGGCGTCCGCGCGCGAGTTTTGATCGGCGCGCCGCTCGGCCGTCGATGGCGTCGGACGGCCGAGACTCGACGAGGCGAGTCGCCCAGCGGGCGAGGATTCGGCCAGCCCAGTTGCGGCGCGGCGCTTCGGCGCGAGGAATGAAAGCCATCGATGAGAATCCGGCGGTGAAAGGATAGCGTGGCGGCGGCGCCGCGCGGCGCGAGAGTTTCGGCCGTTGGATCGCGCGTGGGCGGCCGAGATCGCCACGGGCCGCTGCGTGCGTGGCGAGCGCCGCGCGCGTTCGGCGCGTGAGCGAGCCGCCAAGGCGTGAGCGCGCGCGCGTGGCGCTGAGGTGGCGCGCGCCGTGGGCGCTGCTGCGCGGCCGTGGCCGGGCTGAACGGGCCGATTTGGTCGTTTGAACAGTAAAATCTGTTTTTTGATTTTATTGATTTTCAGAAGCTTTTTTTTTATGAATTTGATTGAAATTTGATCCAAATCTCTGTAAATTTTTGCACCAACGTGTATATTTTTCAGAGATTAAATGTGTCTCGTATAATGCTTCGAATATTGAATTATTTTAGAGTAATTACGATTTCATTGCAAAGATAATGTTGATTGATTTTTCATTATTAAATTCGAACCAACGGGAGAATTTAATTTTGAAAAAATAGATATAATTTCCAGAGATTTATGATATTGTTATTTTCTGACCAACGTTGATAATAACAGTATTATAATTTTTTTAAATTGATGATTTTTATGCATTATTTCTATTTCTGCCCAACGGTGATGTAGATTTAATGTATAGATAAAATTGATTTAAATTGTATGTCGTATTTTTGACCAACGTTGGAAATAAGGCATATAATTTTCCGTTATGTTCTCACTTTAT
Source organism: Dendrocalamus sinicus (assembly GCA_036346575.1). Lineage (NCBI taxonomy): Eukaryota > Viridiplantae > Streptophyta > Magnoliopsida > Poales > Poaceae > Dendrocalamus > Dendrocalamus sinicus. Next base: position 21,656,660 of record CM070646.1, on the reverse strand, counting down.
TTGAAATATTTTTGATGGATACAACTTGATGAGTTGTATCGGAGAGATCCCACTCTTAAAGGAGATAATTATGGAGAGTGGAAGAAAAGATAGACTTAACGTTTATCTTGGTGAGGTGGTGAGTCCTCACTACAAGACGTCCCACCGAGCCTTTGGCACCGATGAAGGGAACAAAATGAGGATGATCTTGCATGGCGAGAAAAGACAAAGGATCATGCTCCTTACGGATGTCTTATGACCTTGATCATAAGAAATGGACCACGACCAACAAGAAATGTATGGTGTGATAAAGAACACAATTGAGCTGCGATTGTGGGCTCAATTGCAGAGTGTGACACATCACAGAATACCTTGATAAAATAAAGAGTCGGTTCTTGGCTCTTCAAAGACTTATGCTACACGGTGATTAAGCGGTAGTGTAAAGGTATTCAGCGTGGCAATGGCATAAGAGAGCACATTCTTAGGATGAGCAACTTGGCATCTAAACTTAAACCAATGGATTTGGCTCTCAAGGATGAGTTCCTTATTCACTTGGTTTTGCTTCCTGCCCAAAGAGTTTGACACTTTTGTTGTCAACTACAATATGCGATCAGAAATGGGACATGGAAAAGTGCATAGCCATGTGTGTGCAAGAGGAGGAAAGAATCAAATCCTCACATGGTGGTTCTATCAACTATGTGAAGGATAACAAGAAAAAGAACTTCAACAGTACCTCCTTCTCAAAGAACAAGGGAAAAGCCTCATCCATCACCGCAATGCAGAATAAATTTGTTGTAGACAAAGATCGGTGTTTTCATTGCAAGAAGACGGGACACTACAAGAAGAAGCATCACGATTATTTAAAGATGATAATGGCAAAGAAAGGTGAGAACATTATTACCTTTATAAATGAATCCTGTATGTGCAATATTCGAAAACCACTTGGTGGATTGACTCGAGAGCAAGCTGTTCATGTTGCTAATTCTTTCTGAGGATTCCGTTCGACGAGGACTACGCAAAGAAACGAAAGATGCATTAAAGTTGCAAATGGAGTCCAAGCTGAAGTTGAAGCCGTTGGTGATCTTTCATTAGAGTTAGCTAATGGCTCCAATCTTTTACTTAGAGATGTCCTTTTGTTCCTCTTTGAGAGGAATTTGATTAGTGTTTCAAATTTGGACAAAGATGGTTATGATTGTAATTTTGGAAATGGCAAGTGTGAAATAATGTTTAATAAAGAATGTGTTGGTCTTGCCATCTTACACAATGAGCTTTATTTGTTATCATTATGTGATGATGTGAATGTCGTATGCGATAATGGGAACGTCGCGTGCGAAAGTGATTGCATCCTCGTCTCACGAATGTAAACAGAAAACGAAAGAGAACTCTAGATGAGTCGTTGAAATTATGGCACTGTCGTTTAGGCCATATTTCGAGGGGGAGAATAGAAAGACTAGTTAAGAATGATATTTTTCCTCCATTAGAGTTCTCAGACTTAGAACAATGCAGAGAATGCATTAAAGGAAAATATGTAAAGAAAATTAAAAAAGACGCTAAAAGAAGTACAGAAGTTCTACAAATTGTTCACACAGACATTTGTGGTCCTTTCCCTGTGAAAAGTGTGGATGGATATGACTCGTTCATAACATTCACGGATGATTACTCCCGTTATGGATATATTTATCCAATCAAAGAAAGAAATGAAGCCTTGGATAAATTCAAGATATTTAAGGCTGAAGTTGAAAACCAACATGATTTAAAGATTAAGATAGTCCGATTTGATCGTGGGGGGGAATACTACGGTCGACATACCCCATATGGACAAGTTCTGGACCTTTTGCAAGGTTTTACAGAAAATGGCATAGTGGCCCGATATTCTACACAGGCGAACCTCGCAAAATGGAGTAGTGAAAGACGCAACTACCACGATGGATATGGTGCGAAGCATGATGAGCTATTCCACACTACCATTGAGTTTATGGATGGAGGCGTTGAAAATCGCCATTCATATTCTCAACAGAGTACCTAGTAAGTCGGTGCCCAAACACCGCATGCAATTGTGGACGGAAGGGTTCCCTCACTAAACCACTTACGTGTGTGGGGGAGTCCTGCTGAGGCTAAAGTATTTAACCCAAACCTTGGGAAGCTTGATCCCAAAACAGTAAGTTTCCATTTCATTGGCTACCCTGAAAAGTCAAAATGATTTCGTTTCCACTGTCCAGATAGATATACAAAGTTTGTAGAAACGAGACACGCTGCCTTCTTAGAGGATGAAATGATGAGAGGAAGTATGGTAGCTCGTGAGATTGATCTTGAAGAGAAGCGGGTGTATGCACCCACTCCGATGATTCATGAGCCATGCTTCACACTACTGCTGTCATTGCTGCAAGCGGTGCAAGACAACTGTGGTGCCAACACACTGTTATTGTTCCTCTGTGGCAACAATAAATGATAATGAGGAACTGTTCTTGAGGATCCTATAGAACATATTGCCACAGATGAGGGGAGCAACGGCGACCTCAAGCAGAAGATGTACCAAATGAGGAGGCCCAGGAGGTCTCAAAGAGTAAGAAGATCGGCTATTTCGATGATTATCAGATTTATCATACAGAGGAATTTCAAATGGAGGATGATCCCATCTCATTTGAAGAAGCCATGAGAAGCGAAAATTCCTCAAAATGGCTTGAGGCCATGGAAGAGGAAATGAGGTCCATGAAGACTAATAAAGTCTGGGACTTGGAAATTATTCCTAAAGGAGCCAAAACAGTAGGCTGTAAATGGGTCTACAAGGCAAAGCTTGACTCCCAAGGGAATGTAGAAAGATACAAAGCGCGACTTGTGGCAAAAGGATTTACGCAAAGAGAAGGGATTGATTACACTGAGACCTTTTCTCCAGTCTCATGTAAAGATTCCTTCAGAATCATAATGGCATTAGTAGCACATTATGATTTAGAGTTACATCAGATGAATGTAAAGACGGCATTTCTTAATGGGGATTTGGAGGAAAATGTTTACATGGCACAACCGAAAGGTTTTGTCGTGGAAGGAAATGAAAGAATGGGATGCTGCCTAAAGAAATCGATTTATGGGTTAAAGCAAGCTTCAAGACAGTGGTACTTGAAGTTTGACAATACAATAAGAAAATTTGGGTTTAAAGAGAATGTAGAGGACAACTGTGTTTATGCAAAGTTTAAAGATTAAGTTTATCTTCCTAATCCTGTATGTGGATGATATCCTCTTGGCTAGTAGTGATGTCGATCACTCTGGAGACAAAGAAGTTTTGTCCTCAAACTTTGATATGAAAGATCTTGGTGAAGCTTCGTTCGTTCTAGGGATCGAAATTCAGGGATAGAAACAAGGGGATATTGGGACTGTCACAAAGGCATACATAGAGAAAGTCTTAAAGAAATTTGGTATGCATAAATGTAGTCCTTCACTGCACCTATAGTCAAGGCGGACAGATATGGGGATTTTCAATGCCCAGAACGATATGAGATCGATCAAATGAAAGCGGTTCCATATGCTTGGTGTCGGAAGCTTACAGTATACTCAAGTATGCACACCCCGACTTAACATTTGTTACTGGGTTACTTGGCGATTCGAGCAATCTCGGAATAGAACATTGAAATTAATAAAGAAAGTCTTGCGTTATTTGCAAGGAACAAAGGCCTCATGATGACATACGAGAAGATCAGATTTACTCCATATAGTGGGGTATCTGATTCGATTTTGCGGAGATGATAGAAAGTCTACATCCGGATATGTGTTCACTCTGTTGGAGGAGCTATATCGTGGAAAAGCTCAAAGCAAACCGTCACTACATCGTCCACAATGTATGCCGAGTTTGTAGCATGTTATGAGGCTACGGGCGGGTGAGCGGCTAAAGAAGTTCATACCGGTTTAAAAGTGGTTGACGACATCAATAGACCACTTAAGTTGTCTGCGATAATAAACCCGCAGAACGTATGCCCACAACAATAAGTCAAGTGGTGCTGCCAAACACATTGACATAAAGTACTATGTTGTGAAAGATAAAGTTCGGGATCAAATTATAAGTCTAGAGCATATAAGTACCGCAAAGATGTTAGCGGATCCGCTTACTAAAGGCTTACCACCCAACGTGTTCAGAGAACATGTAGCCGGCATGGGTTTAAGGGAAAGCCTATGATTCCTGGACTAAAAGATGGCCCAAAAGATTAAAGTAACTATTTCAGAATAGAGAGGTGTATTGTAGCTGTTGAATCTATCGGCGTTTGACCGTGACGATAAGACATGTTCTATGCACTAATCTATGATGGAATGTGTAAAGTCAAAAAGTAATTAAAGATAAAGTATAGATTGAGATCAAGGGGGAGAATGTTGGAATGATCTCAGAGCATTTGGCCCAACGGCCAAATGCCCACCCTTGACCGCATACGATCGGGCGCCCCTATTGGTGGTGGGCCCTGTCGCGACGCCATATAAAGAGAGGTGGGGCCGGGCGCACGCATCCCAAGGTTGACCGTGCGCGCTGCACTCCACCGACAAAACCCTAATCCGATCTGTGAGGGGGCGCTCTAGCGACGGGAAGTTCCACCACCGCGCGCCACCGAACGCCGCCGCCGAGGAGCCCCGCACCTCTTCCCCGACCGTCGCTGCCCGTGCGCAGACTCCACCGAGCGAACCCGCGATGGCCAACTCCTCCTCCTCTACATCCGAAGGTCGGTACCCCTCTCCTCCTCTCGGTTTTACCTCAAGAACACGAACCCTAAAAGAACCCCGCTAGATCTAACCTAGGAGATCCTAAGACCTAGCCCTTTCATGAAGAACTTGGAGGTTTAGGAATTTCAGATCTTAAATCTCTGGGCTGGGCTCTGCGAATGAGATGGGTCTGGTTACAAAAAACAGAGCCGCATCGCCCATGGGCTAATCTTCCAATCCATGTCCCGAGCAAGTCGAGCCTTCTTCGCGATGGTTGTTTATTCCGAAGTTGGGGATGGAACAAAAACCCTTTTCTGGACAGACCGTTGGCTCCATGGCCAATGCATCGCAGATCTTGCGCCTCGTCTTTTTGTCGTCATTCCTAAAAGGAGGATCAAACAACGAAATGTCCAGGATGCCCTCACCATGCAACCAGACCTGGATCTCTGACATAAAAGGGGCTCTCACTGTTGGTGTAATTGTGGATTTCCTCCACCTATGGGACGTCCTATCGGATTTTTATTTACAACCGGATGTTGAAGATAGACATTTTTGGCGGTTCTCATCTGATGGGCAGTATTCGGCCAAGACCGCATACAAGGGATTTTTTGTGGGATCTACATCTTTTGAGCCTTGTGAAAGAGTTTGGAAGACTTGGGCACCGCCCAAATGTCGCTTCTTTGTTTGGTTGGTGGCTCACAACCGATGTTGGACTACGGATCGCCTTGCACGCCGTGGGCTCCCTCATTCTGAGCACTGTTCTTTGTGTGACCAGGCTGCGGAAACTATTGATCACCTCCTTGTCCAGTGTGTCTTTGCAAGAGAGTTTTGGTTTCGTTTCTTCTCTCGAATTGGACTCCAAGCCTTTTCTCCGCAACCCACAGAAACATCCTTTCATTTTTGGTGGGAGAAGGTGAGCAATGCTGCTAGTGTCATGCTAAGGAAAGGAACCAACTCTCTCATAATCCTGGGAGCATGGACCTTATGGACACACCGCAACAAATGCGTTTTTGATGGAGCAGCCCCAAGTGTTGCAGGTGCGCTTGCTGCTGCTGAAGATGATAGAAGGTCGTGGTCTTTGGCGGGGGCTCGAGGATTATCCCTCTTGGATGCCCTCGCTCCGGGTGGTTAGCGCCCAGTCTTCCTTGGTCGTGATCTTTTTGTCACGGGCGCGTTAGTTTCCTAGCAGCAGCAGCAGCAGAGTGTGTGTGTTTAGAGTTGTGTAGGGTTTTTTGGGTTTTGTGTGTGTGTTGTGTTGTTTGGGTTCTTATCCCATTTTACTTTCTTCTTAATATATTGATGTGCAGCTCTCCTGCGTTTTCGAGAAAAAAAATACTGCAAGAACGCGCTACTCGACGCGAGTAGCAAAAATGCTTACCTTACCCTGGTCTAGGGAAAATAGTATCGGAGCAAAAATTTTATTGGAGGGTGGCGATGCAACCGGTAACTGGCAGTTATTGGAAATTTCAGAATTTTTTAGTCGAAAATTTTGAATTGAAATTTGAAGTTTTGATTTTTTTTTAATTTTTAGATAAATTTTGATGAATCCAAATTTTTTTGTCCAATATAAAAATTTACTAGTCCCCGTTGATAAAGCCGGTAACTCCCGGTTACCAGCGAAATTTCGGCGATATAAATTTCCCTGCCCTGCCCTGGTCGCAACATCCAGGTCGAACATAGTCGTGGAGGGAAACAGGAACACACCTCATTTAACAGTGAACACCATCCATAAACTCTGGAGGACACTAATTATGTACGTACAAACACTGACTAAAACCGGGATGGAGGCCGGGCCACAGCAACTTCCACAGATTAAAACCGACTAAAACTTCAGGCTAAACGAGGTAGCATGTTCCAAGCTACAGCTCGCAGAAAAAGTGCATTAGTACTAGGGAGGTAAAACCAGGGAAAAATATATCGGTTCGAAAATTTTATTAGAAGACAGTGATATGACCGGTAACCGGCTAACAAAGTTTTTGAAGTTTTTTCGAACAAAAATTTACTGATAGAGAAAAAAAAAACCTCCTGGTTATTATAAAACAGGAGTCTGATCGTGCAATAATGCAAAGAAAATGTACTTACTGGGTTGTATGCTTCTGATAAAATGACGTCCAAGGCGGCATCGCTTGCAAACAGGCATAGGCCCTTGTCAGCTACACTGGCAACAACGCTCTTCATCTGAATTTTCACGACCTCCTTGAGCCTGTCATGCGAAAGCGGCTCAAATATCACAATCTCACTCGATCTGCTTAGAAGCTCAGGCCTGAAGTGTTTCTGAACCTGCACAAACACGTATTTATAACAATCAGAAAGCGCCAGCCAAAGTGGCTACTGCGGCCTTTACAGGGGTAGCTTGGGATTCACAAACCTGTTTCATGAGAAAGTCCCGCGCAGCTACCATTGTTTTTTCGCCAGTCATTCCTGCCATTAGGTGCTCTGCTCCCAGATTTGAGGTCATAATGACGATCGTATTCTTGAAATCTACGGTCCTGCCTTTGCCATCAGTAACATACCATCATCAAGGAGTTGAAGAAAAACGTTGAACACCGCGGGATCTGGCTTCTCCACCTCATAAAAAAGGATGACACCATATGGGCGCCTCCTGACTTTCTCAATCAGTTGCCCACCATCTTCATGGCCAAGATAGCTTTAAGATGGAATAAAAGAAGCATTGAGATCAGCCAAACTAAAGACAAGTACGAAATGTAAAGTTCAACCAAAAAAGCGCACTACACAAAACCTTAGAGATGCTCCAATGAGACGCAACACAGATCCTCATCAATAAGATCAACTGCCTTATCAGGAAATTGACGACCTGCAGGCAGCAGCAATAAAACCCATCAGTTTTCTCAACCATATCTTGTAGTCACGCATGCATGCAAATTGGTATAAACATTGCAAGTTGCCCCATTTATTCATAAGACATCCTCATGAATTTGTTTGATCTTTAAATATGTTTATCCATTACTTCAATATAACGTATCCAATATCCCAATGTTACAAAATAGTATTCCAATGTGGTCTAAGGAACAAGACAAACAGCAGCGTAAGAATGATGGTGCTACACCACCTTTATGTAATATAATTGAATTTAGAGCCAAGGATGAACTCAAGGATAGGCATCTGACCATGATACATTAAGATTTTATTCCAGTTTCTTCCCTTTCTCTACATTATAATTCCTATGAGGCTAGGTGAGTGCCAGTGTGACTACTAATCTCACCTCTCAAGTTGAATTGTAAATGATACTCTAGTGAAGGTTCTTCCATGGCCCATGGGCGAGTGATTGTGGACGTGGTAGAAACGGAAACAATGGAATGCAAATGTAGCAGGCATGTTCAATGCAGTCATAGATAGCTTTGATCTTCGGGAAATTGAGTTAACAGGCCGTCAATTTATCTGGGCAAATTCCTTACCACAACCTACCTATGAGAAGTTGGATAGGGTATTAATCACGACTGAATGGGAATTTAAATATCCGTTGGTAACAGTACAGGCCCTTGATAGAGGGCTCTCTGATCATACACCATTGCTTTTAGACACTGGCGAACCTTCCTACTTGGGAATTGCAAGGCAGTTCAAACTGGAACTGAGTTGGTTCTCTCGAGAGGATTTCTTGGATCGTGTCGCAGAAATTTGGAGCAAGCAGGTACATGGCCAAAACTCGGTCCAAAGATGGAATAGGAAAATGGGGGCTTTACGAAAACACCTCCGGGGTTGGGCAGTCCATACCCATGGAGAGTACAAACAGCAAAAAATCCATTTTCAGTCTATAATTTCCTCACTGGACATAGCCGCAGAAGGTCGTGTGTTGTCCGACGGGGAGTGTAAACAATTACAAACTGCTCGTGATAATCTGGCTAAACTCCTACGGGAGGAGGAGATCAAGTTCTACCAACGAGCTAAGGTCACTGATGTGCTCCTAGGAGATAATAATACTAGGTACTTTCACATGGTGGCTAATGGTAAACACAGGAAGAAACGAATCTTCTCGTTACAGCATGACAATGGAAAAATTGAGGGACATGCCAACCTTAAAAGCTATATCACCCAATTTTATAAAGAACTGTTTGGGCCTCCTGATGAGAACTTTTTCCTGCTGGAGGAACACGGGATAGAGGATATCCTCGGGTTGGTCGAGCGAGAATGCATTCCTAACGGCCCTTTCTTTGAAAAGGAGATTAGGGAAGCAGTATTTGACATGGAACACAATAAGGCTCCAGGTCCTGATGGATTCCCAGCTGAATTTTATCAGAAGTGTTGGGAGATCATTAAACAAGACCTCATGCAGATGTTCCATGATTTGCACAAGGGTGATATTCCTCTGTTCAGCCTTAATTTTGGTGTCATAACCCTTTTGCCAAAGGTGCATGACGCAAACAAAATTCAGCAATACAGACCAATTTGTTTACTGAATGTGAGCTTCAAGATTTTCACTAAAGCCGCAACGTTACGGATTAATTCAGTTGCAGACCACGTTATTAGCCCAACTCAAACGGCATTCATGAGAGGACGCAATATCCTCGAAGGGGTAGTCATCTTACATGAAACCGTCCATGAACTTCATCGTAAGAAACTAAGTGGTATAATTTTCAAAATTGACTTTGAAAAGGCCTATGATAAAGTAAGATGGTCGTTCTTATTACAAACACTACGGATGAAAGGTTTCTCATCTAAATGGATTTCTTGGGTGCATTCTTTCATATCGGGTGGAAGTGTGGCGATCAATGTTAATGATGATATCGGTCCCTACTTTCAAACAAAAAAAGGTCTCCGACAAGGGGACCCTTTATCACCAATTCTCTTTAATCTTGTTGCTGATATGCTTGCAATAATTGTCAACAGAGCCAAAGCAGATGGTCAAGTTAGTGGGGTGGTGCCCCATCTGGTAGATGGTGGTTTATCCATACTCCAATATGCTGACGATACGATCCTCTTCATGGAGCACGACCTGGAAAAGGCTACTAACATGAAGTTGTTACTTTGTGCTTTTGAGCAAATATCCGGTTTGAAAATAAATTTCCATAAGAGCGAAATTTTCTGCTTTGGAGAAGCTAAGGAATGCGAGCCCCAATACATAGATCTTTTTGGTTGTAATCCAGGTATTTTCCCAATGAGGTATTTGGGTATTCCTATTCATTATAGGAAACTAACAAATAATGATTGGCGAAAAGTAGAAGAACGTTTCGAGCAACGCCTCAGTAGTTGGAAAGGCAAGCATCTATCAACAGGGGGACGACTAACTTTAATAAATTCAATCCTTAGTAGTCTTCCCATGTATATGATGTCCTTCTTTCAGGTACCAAAGAGCGTTCTTAAAAAACTAGACTATTATCGGTCTCGCTTCTTTTGGCAATGCGACGAGCATAAAAGGAAATACCGCCTATCCAAATGGGATATCTTGTGCCAGCCTAAAGAGCAAGGAGGGCTGGGGATTCATAACCTGGAGATCAAGAATACAGCACTACTCAGTAAATGGCGGTATCGGTTGCTGAAAATAGACGGTACTTGGCAACAAATATTACGCAATAAATACTTGGACACAACACCTCTTGTCCAGGTGCAGTGGAAGTGTGGGGACTCTCATTTCTGGGGCAGCCTGATGAAGATTAAACGGGATTTTCTGCGGTTTGGATCTTTTATTATTAAAGACGGATCACAGGTACGGTTCTGGGAGGATAAGTGGCTAGGAAATAGAACTTTTCGAGATCGATATCCTCAACTGTATAGCATAGCTCACAAGAAACATGATACAGTGGCCGAAGTGTTGAGCTCATACCCACCAAATATATCATGGCGCAGAGACCTTATTGGTCACAAGCTAGAGTCGTGGAACAATCTCCTTTCACGACTGACCAACATTGTTTTGAGCCAAGAGGAAGATGAATTCCGATGGAACCTACATAGGAGTGGAGAATTTTCTGTAAAATCTCACTATCTGGCATTGATCCATCGGGATGTGCCCAATTCTAACGAACGCTTATGGAAGTTAAAAGTACCTTTGAAAATCAAGATTTTTCTGTGGTATCTTCGACGGGGCGTTATTTTAACAAAGGATAATTTAGTGAAACGTAATTGGCAAGGCAACAAGCAGATGTTGTTTCATCACGAAGATGAAACGATCCAACATCTGTTTTTGAGTGCGGTTAGTTCGTATGGTTTGGGCGGTGGTCCATGCGTCTTGTGGTCTTTCTCAGCCTCGTAGTGTGTCCAATATGTTTGGCATTTGGCTACAAGGGTTTCGACAGGACTTACAGTTTTTAGTTCTTCTTGGAGCCGCTGCTACTTGTTGGGCTATGTGGTTATGCCGAAATGCAATGGTATTTGAAAACAAACAACTTTCATTTTTGCAGGTTATTTTCTCACTTTCGCATTGGCTCCGTACCTGGGCTATTCTACAGAAGACCGCTTCGCAGGATATGGTTGTGGCGGCCTCGCATGCCTTGGAGAAGGTGGCCAGGAGTGTTTTACCCGGGCACATGGGTGGCGGTCTAGTCTTCGGATTGATAGTCATTAGTGTATCCCTTTTATTTCCCCTTTTTGTAAGGCTGCGTGCCGCCCAGGCAGAGGCCGGGAGGATTTCAAGATGATGTATTACCTTGATTTAACATTCTTGAAATCAATAAAACTTCCCTTTTCGAAAAAAAATGCAGAGAGATGTTAATAGCATGTAATCTAATTGCTCCTTCCAGTGATTTTAGAGCTAATATGTAGTTTTTAATATACTTCGCAGGTTGGCTTTGGTGGATTGGCTTAGAAACAAAGCACATAGAAATATAACTCACAGTACTTAGCAAAAAATAATTATATGTATTTTATTAATATCTATATAATCATTCTGAAAGGGATGAATAATTGTAATCTACATCAAATTTTTTTAGAAAAATTTATTGTTATTGTCTGTAAACATAAAAAACAAAAAGACTGCAAAACTTATTTTCAATCGCTTGCTCACAGCGGAAGCGAGGCAGCCTTCTTGTCCTCCGACGTCAGAACTCTCGGCCGCATCACGCAACCCCTGCAAAAAGGTCTTGTCCATTTTTCGATTCCCTATTGGCAAGGTCCAGCCGCAAGACAACCGGCCACCTAAGGTGCTGCTAGGTTACCTGAAACAAACTAATTTATAGTTAAAATTATATTATAATTAATTAAAATTATACTGTAGCGGATGATAATTTATTTGACGTAACTAAATTTAAAAAATTAAAATTAGAAAAAATAGGTTAACTCATCACGGACAATGCAAACGAATACAGGAAAAAAAACCTACAAAAAAGCTCAAAAATAAAAAATCAGACAAAGACAAAAAATTATAAATAGTAAAACATAAGTCAGAAATCAGAAGCTCAAATCGAAACAAACAAGATCTAAATCAATGCTCTCAGCCAGCATTCACTTGATCACGGAAAGGTCTTCATCATGGAACAATAGCAAACATGCATGCAATCACCAGACCGAATTTTTTTCTATTTTAGCCCTTTTTTTGAAAAATATTCACATTTAGACCCCTGGTAGTTTTAATTCCGTTTTTGGACCCAGAGCTCGGCGCCGTGGTTCACGGCGCCGAGGTACCACGTCTCGGCGCCGTGGACCACGGCGCCGAGGTGCGAGCCCCAGCGCCCAACAGAGCGGCGGCGTGGCGCCGACGTGGCGGTAGCTCGGCGCCGTGAGTAGTGGCGCCGAGCTCGGCGTCGTGACTCGTGGCGCCGAGCTCGCGCCGTGGCCGTGGCGCCGAGCTGCCTACCACGTGGCGCCACGGCTGTGGGTTTGCACCGATCAGCCTTTTTTCGCAAAATGAATTAAGTTGTATTTTTATTTGGATTATTTAATGATAGTAATATTATGTAATATAGTTAGTTATTTATTTATACAGAGCAAAAATACGATGTATATTTTGAAAATTCGTTATGTAATGCAGATGATACATGTAGGAAAATTCGTGTAGATTTTTAAAAATATTATGGTACGTTGGTAATGGTTTTGAAAAATAAAATTTCGCAGCCGTGATTTAACGAGTTTTGTGTGAAGTTCTGCGGGCGTTAGATCTGCGGGCAAGACAGAGGGGAGGCGACATGTGGCATACAAGCAACTCTCATCTTCCTTTTGTTCATTGTTACTACACACGAGTTATGTGTGATTGTGAACGAGTTATGTGTGAAGTAACGATTAGTGTATTTCGATTTTTGTACAATGTCGACCGTGAAAAATATGTTGAACTCGCAATAACATTTTTCGATCATGTTATGTTGTTTTATTGGTAGAATTTTTTGAATTATTTTTATGACAAGCGTGATAGGAACAATTGGATGAAAGGAGGGGAAGTGATAATAAGACACGTGGGAATCATTGCATGCGAAAAGCCGAGATGATAAGCTTATGAAGTTGGGACGAACATGGCGCGTACAATTTTATTACATGCTAGCATGATATCCGACTAATCGACCCAAGCGCCGCATCGACCTCTCGTGTGGACTAGGTCTATTACATTTTGTCTACTGGGTGTAGCGTGGTTGTTTCCCCTTTCTGTCGCGCCCCGAAGATGGCTCCGCTGCATCCTTCTTCCTGTCACTCTTGGTCTTGAGAGCTGCCTCACGAGCTTGAAGCTCTTCCTCCGACGCTTGATGGTCGCTTCACGCAGACTTAATCGCCCCGCCTCCTTTGCAGCTCATCCTCCTTGCCCTTCAGACGGATTTGGTCCACCCTCACGCGGCGCACTTGCTCAAGCCGCATCTGTCGCTCCACCTCGCGAGCCTGATCCATCTTGACATAGTATTGTAGTTTGTTTTCCACCTCCATCGCACGGTTATTTGGCCATGCCGGCGCTCCGATCCACCCATTCGATGAGCGTGCAAGCCTATGTGTGGCGTGGTAGATGTCATGGATCAAGTTGAAAAAGATAATGAGAAACAAATGATTTAGTTGTGGTCGTTACCACGAAGTCGGCATCCGTGCCGGCACTTGAAGAACCTACGGCGTATTTGGCTCGTTGTACTCGATCCGTCCAGACTCCCAACATCGTCCTAAAGCCGCAATGGCACTTCGGGCGCTCATGCCACTCCGGCACTCCAAATGGGTCGGACTTCCAGGAAGACATTGTTGTGTGGTAGTATTGTGATGTCTTGAGGAGGAGATGTGGTATGGAAGACATATGAGGCCTTCATATAGGCAGGTTATCGGTGCAGTGGGCATAGTCCATGGAGAGGATCTTTTCGCTTTTCCTGGATTCCAGTGTAGCAATAAATGGCCCTATGTAGGCTTTTCAGAGACTATAGTCTCGTAATAAATTCATAGTTCGTAGCCTTTTCAAAGACCTATACCCCTATATGTGTACAGGCCTACAGGCCTACTCCTGTAAAGGCTAAAGACCTACGCCCCTATATGTGTACAGGCCTACTCCTGTAAAGGCTAAAGACCTACGCCCCTATATGTGTACAGACCTACTCCTGTAAAGGCTAAAGACCTACGCCCCTATATGTGTACAGGCCTACAGGCCTACTCCTGTAAAGGCTAAAGACCTACGCCCTATATGTGTACAGGCTAAAGGGCTACTCCGTCACTGCGCAAAGCTGACATATGCTGCCCCGTTTTGACATGTCACTGAGCAAAAGCCTCTTTTTGGTGGTCATCGCATTAAGTTGTCCCGTTTTGCTATAAGTAGCACGGTTGGGGTCCCATGACATTGTGAATCGAAGAAAGGAGTACCTCTCTTTCGTGGTGAAACATATCATGTCCGGCCGAGGGCGATGGGATTTGGGTCACCAAGGATGACATTCCCTTAGAAACGAGGATATGTTCGGTCGAAGATGCCGATTGATACCAAGCCGCGTGCTCAACCACCGTGGCGAAATGCGGATACAATGAGTGCGCGGTTGTCCAGATCTTGGATTCCCGAACGATGGCGGCGACGTTTCTTCGATGCTCGCGCTCCGGGTACAAATTAGTAATGTTTCATTTTTATTGCTTATGGACCCTCGAAGTTTACCGTACTTTTTGTGCAGATGGCCAAATGCGACTTCTCCATTGGATCGACCCTCCTATGAGCGGTATGTTGATCGTTATGTGGATACATTATGGGCTCGAATATGGGACTTGGAGTACCGAATGGAGAATCTCACCGAGGAGAACAACGACCTCACGCGAGCAGATGCAACGCGAGAGGGCAACGAGGAGGTCGTGAATATAGGAAGCTCTTATGATCCCACATGTTGCCGCGCGAACCCGAGCTGCATATGTGCATGCCACTACCATGACGGCCACCACGCCCGAGGCGGCCCCTCGGCAATTCTCCATGTGGGTGCCACGAGGCTCGTTTGGCATTTAGATAACGAGGGTTATGGCATTCAGCAATTCTCCATGTTGATGTGTTGATGCTGTGGCGGTACGACTGTTGTGTTGAATTAAATTGTTAGGTGTACTACTTGTGATTATTGTTATCCTCAAGTTGTAGTTTGGAGGTTACGCTCGTGTGTGTTGGGAATGTTTTATGGTATCTTGTCGTCAAGCTATTTTGGTAATGTTTTATGTACGGTTGTGTTTAATTTTAGTTGTTTTGTTCGTTGGTGTGTTGGTTGGTTGGTTGTATGCCGTCGTAATAAAAAAAACTTATAGCAACCCTTTTATCACGCAAACCATCTCGTGAACATCAAACCATCAAGCACTTGAAAAACCTCACAACAATTACAAAAGCACTTGAAAAACCTCACAAAAATTACAAAAGCACAATGAATATAACATAAACACATATATACAACAACTAGCTCATTACAAACACATCTCAGTCCAACCACTTACCAAGTGCCTCCTAGCTCATTACAAAATATATACAACGACTGTTAAGCCCAACCACAAGCCTACACATAAGTATCACTGCCTCCTAGCCTTACCCTTACCCTTACCAAGGGCGTCGGTGCCTGGAGTGTAACGGCTAGGCTCGCGGCGGCGTCTGCGTCGTACGGGCTGTGTAGGCTGAGTCGAAGGAGCGTCTACGAGCTGAGACGGGCCTATCTCATCGTAAGTCTGCTCCACCTCGTCGTCGTCCTCGTCCTCGCTACCCTGGGACGGGAAAGTGTCGCTCCTTGTGGGGGACGAGCTCTGTCCCGTGTACGACCCTCGCCGCGTCGGGTCTGCAAGTCGTGTCGAAGGCACGTCTACGTCCCTCGCCGCGCCTGTGCTGCAACCACAACGACCAGCCGCACGACGTAGCCGACCTGCGAGCCTCTGGCATCCAACATTTTGTTAACCAACAAGACACGAAGATATTAGGTACTAATTTTGTGAGTGGCTTTGTCGAATCTTACCTCTAGGAAGGTACGCATCGGCGTCGTCGCCGGTATGCGGACATACGCTCTATGCCTGTGCACGGATCGCTTGAGGTTTTGCCCGCAAACAAGCAAAAGAATGGATAATTTGCTGCATGTAGGGTATTTAGTTCTATTGGAAAATAAGCAATGAGATTGAACATTACCACACGGTCCAGATGGTGCTATCTCCACTGCGTCCCCACTCGAGTCGATCGGTCGTAGGGCGTGTCGTCGTCGTCGGAGGACGCAATGTCGGCGTAGTCATCTTGAGTCCATTGGCCCTTAAGCTTAGACCGCGCGCGCGGTACCAAACTTGGTACCGCCGAATCGCTCGTTCTTTGTGCGGCTCGTTGTTGTCGCCCACGTGGTCACGGAGTGTCCCCTCCTCAACGTACACGTGGTGGTGCCGCTCGAAGTCGTGACCTTCTTACATGCGCGGACGATCAAATCTGCATGACGTAAACCAAAAGTTAACATTAGTAGAAACACCGTGCAATTGGAATCCAAGGTTAGAATTGAAATTGCATGGCACTTACTTGTGCAAGGCCACAGACGTGGAGACCGACGCGACTGGCCACATCTGCCTCATACCAAACTGGCGTGCAACTCGATGTGGCAGGTGATACTGTAACATCCCAAAAATTAGGATGTCTGAAATTTGGAGCAAATTAAAATTTTATCCGCATCTTACTGCGATTTGAATTTTTGGCTCAAGAAATCTTATTTGAGTTTTCCCGAATTTTGTGCTGAGCAAAATAGTAGCAGGGAATAAACTCCAAATACAAATAAGATATATGAAAAAAGGGGGTAAGAAATGATATTGGGGAATTTAAAACTCTAAGAATTAAAATACCAAAAATCTTAGATTCAAATCCAAGTCAATAAATGAAACCCAAAAGAATATTTGTATATATATATATATATCCCAAAATAAATAGCCCAAAAGTTGGATGCATAAAAAAAATAAAGCTTTAAATGTCATGCAAATATTGGAATCAGTAAACCCTAATATAAAAATTTAAAATATGAATTAAGAATGAGAATTCCAATCTTCCCACATTCTCCTCTCTCTCTCTCTACTACATGTGGGCCCCCTCCTTTTTCTTTTTCTTCTCTCCCCTTCCCCTCTCTTTTCTTCCACTGCCTGCGGGCCCAGCCAATCCTCCTCTCTCTGCCGACACTTCGCGCAGCCCCCCATTCTCCCTCTTTTCTCCTCCCACCCCACGCTGCCTTCTTCTTTCCTTCCCCCTTTCTTTTCTTTTCCTATGCGCGGCAGAGCTAGCTCCACGTCCTTCCTCCCTGCGCCCTCATGCGCCGCCACGCCCGCCGCCTCTCGCGCCAACCATCGCCATCGCCGGCGTCGATCGCGTCCGCTCCCGCCCTGCGCGCTCTCGCCTCACGCCATCGCGCGTGCCTTGTCACTTCACACTGGCAGCCCTCGCTGCGCGCGAGCAGTGCCTCCGCTGAGCGCCGTGCGGTCCCACTCGCGGTTCTTCCCCTCTCGCGATATCTGAGCAAGACGACCCCTTCCCTTTCTCCCGTGCGCTCCCTCCTTTACACCGGCTCCTTGCCCTTTCCTCGGTTCACCGCCGCCTCATGAGACTCCCCACGGCCGCATCGCTAGCAGCCCCACCCAGTGAGCCCGAGCCATTACAAGCCCCTCCTTGAGGCCGCCTCACCTCTCTCCCGCTAGTACCGGTGCTATTGGACTCTCATGCCCTATAGGCGCCGGCGACTACATCTTCCCCAACTCCGGTGCCGGTCTTTCCGTCGATTCATTTGGGCCTCAACCCGACACGGCGCTGGGCTCCCCGAAATGACCGAGGTTATTCTGGCGTCGCCTGCGCTTTGTCCCCGCAACAAGCTGTCCATGGTGGCTCCCATTGCGCCGCCGCCGTGCTCGCCGCCCGCTTCATAACGCCCCTTGCCGGAGCCGCCACCACCGGAGCATCCCCACAACGCCTGGAGCTTCCCGACCGCGGCCACGGCCCCGCCACCTCAGCTCGCCGCGCGTGCGCTCACTTGCGCCGCCAAGGCCTCGTCGCCGGCTCGCTGAGTTCTTCTCGCTCAACAAACGCGCGGTAAGCCTCCCTTAACCCACGTAGCTCATGCCCTCTCCGATTTCTCCCACCTCACCACGGTGGCGCCGCCACATTTCCCCTCCCCTACTCCGCCGCGATTCCATGCTGCCGCCCACGGCATCTTCTCGGCGGAGACGCAACCCCCACGGCGCATTTTTCTCGGTTTCTACCCCTCCCGACCACCGCCGCCGGCGACCACCACCGAGGATCACCGAGGTGCTCTGCTTTGCCCCCAGCAGATGGCATGCATAGAGTAATTAGTTCCCTTCATGCAATCGGTAGATGGGCAATAGCCCAATGGTCAACCGAGCTGGCATTAGTCTGCAGATCCGGTGTTCGAATTCCCTTTTGTGTATTTTGTTTTTCTTTGTCTTAGCTCATTTCAATTATGAAATATTTAGGAAATAAATTAAGGAGCTAAGATAGTTAAATTGGGATCACAGAAATTTATATATATGCATCGGACATAGAATTACAAGACTATGAACAAATAAGAGATTAAGGAAATAATTAAGAGAAGTTTAAATAATTAAATGGAATGTAAGCTAAAGCAGAAGTTTAATTAGAAATAGTGGAAAATATAATTCCATATTTACAAACAATAATCCAAGGCTTCCAAGGTGAATAATATCCAATCAAGGGGCATGAGCTAAACAAAATATTAAAAGTATATGTAATAGAGTGTCCATCTAAATTAGAAGGCTTTCAAAATATATATACATATATACTAAAATAGTTAGAAAATAAGGATGATATGTAATAGTAGTAAAAACGTTTGTACTTAACATAGGCCCTATTAACAATATAGACACTATCATTAGCACACTGTCAATCATAAAATCTTAACCGTAGCTTTAAGGTAGCAACAATAACGAGAGATAATCATGAGCGAGAGGTTCGGTTAGTCATAAGAGAAATTAAGGTTAAATTGTGTCTAGTGGTAAGTAAAGGGATAAGATATCAATATCAGTAATTTCCATAGCGACTCCAAATTAAAGGGGCATATTAATATATAGGCACAAAATATAAGCGTATATATAATGGCCATGGGTCATCCATAATTAAAATAGTCTTGCTAATATGTAATAGGGTGTCCAATGATACTAGGCATAGCTAGGAACAGTATTTATATACAAGTTGCATTTAGAACCTAGGGTGGTTAGTAGGTCACCCTAGAATAGCTAAGTGGTCTTGGGTCGATGAGATAGAGATCATTTGGTGGTAGACATTTAAATGATAATGACCAAATAAGTAGTCCCATGTGCTGATAAATTAGGGTGTTAATCATTTAATTAGTACATTGATTAATTGAAAGTAAAACTCACCTAAGATATCATAGTGTGAAATACCACAAACCCAAGCTCTGATATTAACATGATAAGTTAAATTAATATATACCTTGAGCGCGACTCATGACCTAATTCTTAAAAGATAACCTTGGCACACGATACATCGCATTTCCCGACAACTCGTGCACCTGTTCATAAGACTAACTTGCCTCATGAGACTCCCTAAGTAGATGCAAAAGTAATAAAATAATTTACTAAATAAAAGGTCGAACCACGATATTCTAAAATCGGCTCTGTCTAGCCATCCTCGCGTTTTAAGCAGAATATCCTCAAGAATATTCTTTCATTATAAACCCTCCTTGGATCTTCCCTAGCCAATCATCACTTCGCTCCAACCTCTTTGACCCCGTCAAATACTCCGTGCTCAGCCAATCTCAAATCGCCCGTTTAATCATAATAAAAGCTAATCAAGTTCAATTGGATTTATTTGGAGCTTTTGAGTTATTTGCAATTGTTTGGGTTCAGTTGTTTGTCGCGTAATTAGAAACCGGAGTCCTGAAGATTCCACGGATCGAACGTGGTCAGAGCGAAGTGAAGATAAGGAGTAGAAACTCAAGAGAAAGCATCGTGTGAGCTCAAGACCGCGGTAAACCGTGCCAGGCGAGTCAATACTTTGATCATGTTGAACCTACATTTTTCGTAAATTATTTCTATTTAAATTATCAAATTGCATCTTTGTTATTTTATATGCAAATCCATGTTTAACTTAAGATCTTAGTTATATGCCCATTGTTTGCTTGATTAATATTACACCTCATTTGGAATATTTGAATGTGTGAACCTTGTCGCCCTAGCAAAATTATAATGGTAACTTTTGAAAATAAGTCCCTAATTATATGCCATGCTTAGTCTTGCATAGATTCTTGGGGCGCTGAAATGCCCCAAACCTCATTAACATTTTAATAATGAGAAATGGTTTGGACAGTCATGGTGGGAATGATGGTATATTTGATATGATTATTTTACACTCCCAAAACCCCAACTTGCTTAAATATCTGGCGGATTGGTTCGAGGTGTGTATGTGTGGTGCGATGGAAGAACAAAGTGGGTTAGTGGTAGACCGCCTGATACCAATAAGGACTGAATCTTGTCATGACCCCTGTGTAAAATAGTACAACCACAAGTCTCAGAAATACAACTTGGCTAAGTAAACTTATCGAAATCCCGGACTCATCTCACGGTAGTGGATAGAAGTGGATATGCTATGGCAAGGGGCTGAAGGGACACCGGTGTAGGTGAAGTTTTTCCGGATGTTCTAAGCGTTGCGGGGACGAGAAGCCGGCTGCGTTAGTAAGCGTAGGGGAAAAACATCCAGCGATAGATGGGACCCACCGCAAGTGGGCGGTTTCCCATAAGGTGAATGAGAAAAGGGACTAGATACTTTGAAAAGTCACCGTGATGGTCTGCTCAACCACACGTCTAAGGAATCATGTGGGGCAACAAGTTGATTGTCTCTTGTGGTGAAAGTGTACAAACTCTGCAGAGTCAAAACTATTCGAATAGCCGTGCCCACGGTCAAGGGCGGACATGGGAACTTAACGGATATAGTTCTATTTAAAAATGTTTTGTGGGTGAGAATGGAAAAGTGAAGGGCGAAGGATCGCCTGGTTTGGAATTGTCTGGTGTCGTCCCGATGGTAAGTTAAGCGGCTATAACGTGAAGAAATTGCTATATGGTGCAGATGCCATGTAACGGTGGATGGAATCTGAATCGATATTAATAATGCATTTCCTTGTACATTATGATTTGGTTCAAATTGCTAGGTTTTAGGAATCTTTAAGTAATTGTATTCAAAAGCACTCTACGCAAAAAAAATCAAATAACCCGAGCCTTCCTTTGGTTAAGCCATGCATACTATTTATTTGCATTCTGTGTATTGGCTCGCGGAGCACGGGGTCGGAGTGCTCACGCTCGCTTTTGCGACAAAATTCAGAATCGGGAATCAAATCACCTCGCCTCAGCAACAAGATTGGACAAGCTAGCCGAGAAGATGAAGATGCCAAGGGCTAGGTCGCGAACCTCCAGTTGGCTGCCTGTGGGCATGTCCTGAAGGTCGCACTTACGTACTTCGTTCTTCCGCTGCTGCAATTTCATGATTTCGGCCTAATCGGCCCATGAGTAAGTCTACTATTATATTTACGCTTCTGCATGATATGTATTTTGATATTCATTTTCGAAGCGTGAGCACTATCTCGATCCAGGGAATAGTGCGGCTAAACCTGAGATTCCGGATGGTATAATCTGGGGTCTGACAGGCATGGTATCAGAGCATATCGACTGCAGGTCGTGACCTAGTTAGCCTGGCCGTTAGTCTCATGACTAGAAATATTTCTTTAAAATACTATTTCCAAAAATTTAAGTTATACTGCTCATTCTTATCTCTCTTAGATGATCCTCTCTCATCCAAATGCTACCTTAGCCATTTTTACTTCTAGCGTTCTCTTACCCCAAATTCAAAACAATAACACAAAAGTGAGTGTTAGTATCAATCAAATTACCCCCAAATACCTCTTTCTTCTATCTATTGAGTCAAAAGGAAAATTTTGATCCTTTTCTTGTGCTCTTACTTCAAAAATGTAAGGTTAGGAGCGTTGAAGATGTTCATGAAGATAAGGTGGTCTCGTTCTAAACGGATTATGCAGATGAACCCTGTGCTTCTTATGTGTGCTTCCCCGAGTAGACGTTGTACTGTCGCAAGGTTTTCGTTGAGCCCTGTGCCTTGCCTTTTGCCCTCAAAGGCCCTATTTCGTAGTCATGGGAAAAGCTTGTTTTTAAAAGCTTGTGTGATTTTGTACCACCCCAGCTCCCTGGGGGCGCTCTTCTAGAGATTAGCATGGGTTAGATCACCTTATCCCCACGACTCAATCCTCACCTCATGCTATTCCCTCTCACCGCTTGCTGAAAATTCCATCGGAGGCAAGGCGCTAGATAGCCAAAGTCATGGCAATCAATGATAAGTGAAGCGTTCACAACTAAAAGCCTCAATCGGCATCAGAACCAAGATTCGAGACTCTGTCCTGCTAACCTTCCCTCCTTACCTACCTGGAGGACCCATCATGCCTGGAGCTAGAAGAGATGAATAATGACGATCGTCATTTATTTTAAGGGGGGTAGCACTATGAGACAAAAATGTCGAAGAACTACTGCAATGTATGGTTGGATTGCAACAATCTGGACGTAGGGCTAACCAGACCAGCACAAGGAGATTCGCAAGATCAGAAGTCTTCTGGTAATGAGGATTTCAAGGGATACCTTTAGCTAAGACTGCCACGCATGGCAAAGCTAAAGACTAAGAACGAGGTATCTCTCTTCCCTTTTGACTTCTCCAAGTGCTAACCCCTATTGTGCAGATTTTCATCTCTCTGTGGAGCTAAAGAACTAAACGTCGAGCAACACCCCGAAACCCATTGCTAGCCAATAAAATCTTATCTGCTTCTTTCTACTCTACCGGAATCTCGGGGTCGAGATTCATTTAAGGGGGGTAGGTTTGTAACATCCCAAAAATTAGGATGTCTGAAATTTGGAGCAAATTAAAATTTTATCCGCATCTTACTGCGATTTGAATTTTTGGCTCAAGAAATCTTATTTGAGTTTTCCCGAATTTTGTGCTGAGCAAAATAGTAGCAGGGAATAAACTCCAAATACAAATAAGATATATGAAAAAAGGGGGTAAGAAATGATATTGGGGAATTTAAAACTCTAAGAATTAAAATACCAAAAATCTTAGATTCAAATCCAAGTCAATAAATGAAACCCAAAAGAATATTTGTATATATATATATATCCCAAAATAAATAGCCCAAAAGTTGGATGCATAAAAAAAATAAAGCTTTAAATGTCATGCAAATATTGGAATCAGTAAACCCTAATATAAAAATTTAAAATATGAATTAAGAATGAGAATTCCAATCTTCCCACATTCTCCTCTCTCTCTCTCTACTACATGTGGGCCCCCTCCTTTTTCTTTTTCTTCTCTCCCCTTCCCCTCTCTTTTCTTCCACTGCCTGCGGGCCCAGCCAATCCTCCTCTCTCTGCCGACACTTCGCGCAGCCCCCCATTCTCCCTCTTTTCTCCTCCCACCCCACGCTGCCTTCTTCTTTCCTTCCCCCTTTCTTTTCTTTTCCTATGCGCGGCAGAGCTAGCTCCACGTCCTTCCTCCCTGCGCCCTCATGCGCCTGCCACAGCCCTGCCTCCCTCTGCGCCGAACCATCGCCATCGCCAGCGTCCAGTCGCGTCCGCTCCCCGCCCCTGCGCCGCTCCTGCCCCGCTGCCATCGCGCGTGCCTTGTCACTTCACCCTGGCCAGCCCCCTGCACCGCGCCGAGCCCAGTGCCTCCGCCGAGCGCCGTGCCGGGTCCTTACCTGGCGGTTCTTCCCCCTCTCGCGATATACAGAGCAGCACGACCCCTTCCCTTTCTCCCCGTGCCGCTCCCCTCCCTTTACACCGGCTCCTTGCCCCTTTCCTCGGTTCACCGCCGCCTCCGCCAGACTCCCCACGGCCGCATCGCTAGCAGCCCCACCCAGTGAGCCCCGAGCCATTACAAGCCCCTCCTTGAGGCCGCCTCACCTCTCTCCTGCTAGTACCCGGTGCTATTGGACTCTCATGCCCTATAGGCCGCCAGCGACTACATCTTCCCCAACTCCGGTGCCCCGGTCTTTCCGTCGATTCGCTGGGCCTCAACCCGATTACCGGCGCCTGGGGCTCCCCCAGAAATGACTGAGGTTATTCCTGGCGTCGCCCTGCGCTTTTGTCCCCCGCAACAAGCTGTCCATGGTGGCTCCCATTGCGCCGCCGCCCGTGCTCGCCGCCGGCCCGCTACAACGCCCCCTTGCCGGAGCCGCCACCACCGGGAGCATCCCCACAACGCCCTGGAGCTTCCCCGACCGCCGGCCACGGCTCCCCGCCACCCCAGCTCGCCGGCGCCGTGCGCTCACTTGCGCCGCCGAAGGCCCTCGTCGCCGGCTCGCCTGAGTTCTTCTCTCGCTCAACAAACGCCGCGGTAAGCCTCCCCTTAACCCCTGTAGCTCATGCCCCTCTCCGATTTCTCCCACCCCCACCACGGTGGCGCCGCCACATTTCCCCTCCCCCTACTCCGGCCGCCGCGATTCCATGCTGGCCGCCCACGGCATCTTTCTGGCCGGAGACGCAACCCCCCACGGCGCATTTTTCTGGTTTCTACCCCCTCCCCAGCCACCAGCCGCCGCCGGCGAATTCACCACCGAGGATCACCGGAGGTGCTCTGTTTTGCCCCAGCAGTGGCATGCATAGAGTAATTAGTTCCCTTCATGCAATCAGTAGATGGGCAATAGCCCAATGGTCAACCGAGCCAGGCATTAGTCTGCAGATCCGGTGTTCGAATTCCCCTTTTTGTGTATTTTGTTTTTCACTGTCTTAGCTCATTTCAATTATGAAATATTTAGGAAATAAATTAAGGGAGCTAAGATAGTTAAATTGGGATCACCAGAAATTTATATATATGCATCAGACATAGAATTACAAGACTATGAACAAATAAGAGATTAAGGGAAATAATTAAGAGAAGTTTAAATAATTAAATGGAATGTAAGCTAAAGCAGAAGTTTAATTAGAAATAGTGGAAAATATAATTCCATATTTACAAACAATAATCCAAGGCTTCCAAGGTGAATAATATCCAATCAAGGGGCATGAGCTAAACAAAATATTAAAAGTATATGTAATAGAGTGTCCATCTAAATTAGAAGGCTTTCAAAATATATATACATATATACTAAAATAGTTAGAAAATAAGGATGATATGTAATAGTAGTAAAAACGTTTGTACTTAACATAGGCCCTATTAACAATATAGACACTATCATTAGCACACTGTCAATCATAAAATCTTAACCGGTAGCTTTAAGGTAGCAACAATAACGAGAGATAATCATGAGCAGTAGGTTCGGTTAGTCATAAGAGAAATTAAGGTTAAATTGTGTCTAGTGGTAAGTAAAGGGATAAGATATCAATATCAGTAATTTCCATAGCGACTCCAAATTAAAGGGGCATATTAATATATAGGCACAAAATATAAGCGTATATATAATGGCCATGGGTCATCCATAATTAAAATAGTCTTGCTAATATGTAATAGGGTGTCCAATGATACTAGGCATAGCTAGGAACAGTATTTATATACAAGTTGCATTTAGAACCTAGGGTGGTTAGTAGGTCACCCTAGAATAGCTAAGTGGTCTTGGGTCGATGAGATAGAGATCAGCTGGTGGTAGACATTTAAATGATAATGACCAAATAAGTAGTCCCATGTGCTGATAAATTAGGGTGTTAATCATTTAATTAGTACATTGATTAATTGAAAGTAAAACTCACCTAAGATATCATAGTGTGAAATACCACAAACCCAAGCTCTGATATTAACATGATAAGTTAAATTAATATATACCTTGAGCGCGACTCATGACCTAATTCTTAAAAGATAACCTTGGCACACGATACATCGCATTTCCCGACAACTCGTGCACCTGTTCATAAGACTAACTTGCCTCATGAGACTCCTAAGTAGATGCAAAAGTAATAAAATAATTTACTAAATAAAAGGTCGAACCACGATATTCTAAAATCGGCTCTGTCTAGCCATCCTCGCGTTTTAAGCAGAATATCCTCAAGAATATTCTTTCATTATAAACCCTCCTTGGATCTTCCCTAGCCAATCATCACTTCGCTCCAACCTCTTTGACCCCGTCAAATACTCCGTGCTCAGCCAATCTCAAATCGCCCGTTTAATCATAATAAAAGCTAATCAAGTTCAATTGGATTTATTTGGAGCTTTTGAGTTATTTGCAATTGTTTGGGTTCAGTTGTTTGTCGCGTAATTAGAAACCGGAGTCCTGAAGATTCCACGGATCGAACGTGGTCAGAGCGAAGTGAAGATAAGGAGTAGAAACTCAAGAGAAAGCATCGTGTGAGCTCAAGACCGCGGTAAACCGTGCCAGGCGAGTCAATACTTTGATCATGTTGAACCTACATTTTTCGTAAATTATTTCTGTTTAAATTATCAAATTGCATGCTGTTATTTTATATGCAAATCCATGTTTAACTTAAGATCTTAGTTATATGCCCATTGTTTGCTTGATTAATATTACACCTCCTTTGGAATATTTGAATGTGTGAACCTTGTCGCCTAGCAAAATTATAATGGTAACTTTTGAAAATAAGTCCTAATTATATGCCATGCTTAGTCTTGCATAGATTCTTGGGGCGCTGAAATGCCCCAAACCTCATTAACATTTTAATAATGAGAAAGCTGGTTTGGACAGTCATGGTGGGAATAGTGGTATATTTGATATGATTATTTTACACTCCCAAAACCCCAACTTGCTTAAATATCCGGGCGGATTGGTTCGAGGGTGTGTATGTGTGGTGCGATGGAAGAACAAAGTGGGTTAGTGGTAGACCGCCTGGATACCAATAAGGACTGAATCTTGTCATGACCCCTGTGTAAAATAGTACAACCACAAGTCAGAAATACAACTTGGCTAAGTAAACTTATCGAAATCCCGGACTCATCTCACCGGTAGTGGATAGAAGTGGATATGCTATGGCAAGGGGGCTGAAGGGACACGGTGTAGGGTGAAGTTTTCCCGGATGTTCTAAGCGTTGCGGGACGAGAAGCCAGCTGCGTTAGTAGCGTAGGGGAAAAACATCCCGCGCATAGATGGGACCCACCGCAAGTGGGCAGTTTCCCATAAGGTGAATGAGAAAAGGGACTAGATACTTTGAAAAGTCACTGTGATGGTCTGCTCAACCACACGTCTAAGGAATCATGTGGGGCAACGAGTTGATTGTCTCTTGTGGTGAAAGTGTACAAACTCTGCAGAGTCAAAACTATTCGAATAGCCGTGCCCACGGTCAAGGGCGGACATGGGAACTTAACCAGATATAGTTCTATTTAAAAATGTTTTGTGGGTGAGAATGGAAAAGTGAAGGGCGAAGGACTGCCCTGGTTTGGAATTGTCCTGGGTGTCGTCCCAGTGGTAAGTTAAGCGGCTATAACGCTGAAGAAATTGCTATATGGTGCAGATGCCATGTAACGGTGGATGGAATCTGAATCGATATTAATAATGCATTTCCTTGTACATTATGATTTGGTTCAAATTGCTAGGTTTTAGGAATCTTTAAGTAATTGTATTCAAAAGCACTCTACGTAAAAAAATCAAATAACCCGAGCCTTCCTTTGGTTAAGCCATGCATACTATTTATTTGCATTCTGTGTATTGGCTCGCGGAGCACGGGGTCGGAGTGCTCACGCTCGCTTTTGCGACAAAATTCAGAATCGGGAATCAAATCACCTCGCCTCAGCAACAAGATTGGACAAGCTAGCCGAGAAGATGAAGATGCCAAGGGCTAGGTCGCGAACCTCCAGTTGGCTGCCTGTGGGCATGTCCTGAAGGTCGCACTTACGTGCCGTTCTTCCGCTGCAATTTCATGATTTCGGCCTAATCGGCCCATGAGTAAGTCTACTATTATATTTACGCTTCGCATGATATGTATTTTGATATTCATTTTCGTAATCGTGAGCACTATCTACCGATCCAGGAATAGTGCGGCTAAACACTGAGAGATTCGGATGGTATAATCTGGGTCCGGCGGATACTCAACGAGATAGAAAGCAGATAAGGGGCACCTCATCCTGTAGATGGCCTCGTCTATCTTTGCCTGATCTGCTGAATGAATGTCCACCACCTCTTGCTCGGCATACGGCTCCCACTTAACTCGCATAGCAACAATTTACTTGTAAGGTACAGGAATAACAAATGAAAATCACGAAATAACCTGCATAGCAACAATTTACTTACACTGGAGGCCGTGGCGCATCTAGCTCGTTTTGTACTCTCGTGCGCCGCTTCGTCTGGCGCACGGAATCGAGACTGGTCCCAAAGATATGCAAGCGTCGGACGTCGACGAAGTGGAACCTCTGGGAACCATGGACGAGCAGGCAAAACCGTGGGACGACCAACTGGTAGACGACACCACATCCACAGCTGGAGGAGGTACATGCAACCACCTAATGTCGAGGTCGCCGAACTCCAACGACACGCCTCGCAGAGGTGGCGGTTAAGGAACGCCAACACCCCGGAAGCCCAGCTGTACTGCCCAACCGTGTCCCAGTCCGTGAGGTAGTGGATGTACATCCACGACGCTACCGTCTCCCGTTCCGTCGGGAAGAGAACGCAGCCAAACAAGTGCGGGATCCATGCCCCGCAATTATATGTAAAATGATGTCGATCAAACTATGTCAAGTTTACAAAAGCTCGATAAGGCGACGAGTTGGCTCGATATCCACCCCTACCGCAGTGGTAGGCAATCGTCGCTCGCCCGCACCCGCAGACACACTGGAAAAGTCTGCCGAGGAGCGGTGATAGGAACACCGAGTGCGATGGCTCGCCTCGGAGGAAGCTCTCTCCGAAAAGGCCTCTACTCGGGCTCTCCAACTCGCAGCACGCACGCCCGATAACCGGACGGCCGTGAATGGCGACACCAAGTATCTTTCGAGTGTCTGGGCGTAATAGTCATCTCCCGAAAGGAGGTGGAAGCTGTGAGTCTCGGCCTCCACCTACATGATACAAAAAGAGGGTCACATGTCAAAAATTTGAGGCGCACATAGCCGATAAACAATGAACATGCAAATTGCAATGGTTTAGGAGAATACCTGACAACCAGTGCAGTGATGGCCGAGGGGTTCAAGGTGGGCAACCCACGGCGAACTGGTAAGAGATGGCGTCTAGGCCAGCCCTCTCCGGGAAGGAGTGTACCGCTCGTCGATCGCATGTCTAGGAACCCGTCATGGGTTCGAGGACGAAGGATGGGCAGCTCCTGTATAGAATACACCAATTTTTTTAGTTAATGCATCAATATAAACTCAAATTGTACGGGAAGTGATGAAGGAAGTACCCTCCCCTCCGCGGTGAGCCGTCCTCGGTGGCTCTCCTCGTAGTACGGGTCTAGCGGTGGAATTGCGCCATCCTACAAAAAAATTTGAATTTGTTAGTCCAACATACAAGTAAACAAAATATTGAACATGCATACAATATGGAAAGAATAAGAAATTAAACAAGAAACATAGCAAATTACATATGAAAAAACAACTAGACGAACTATGAAACATAACGAATAACAAGCACTCGCACCTGACTAAGTGGCCAATGGCATGTGCGTGAATTGTGGCCAAGTCTACCACATCTGCTACATTGGTTCTGCTCGGGGTTAGTAAGAAAGGGGGTTGCTCTCCCTCGCCTCGTTCTTCGAGGAAGCTGATCCATAACCATCTTGTGTCTCGTCCTTTTCCTGGTTCCACGTTTGTTCCAACGGCTACCTGGATCCGCAATGTATTTGGGCCCGGTGTATGGTGGTCACTCTCCCTCATCCCGGTAAGGCTCGAAACGGGGAGACCACGTAAGCACAAGGTTGTCAACACTGAACTCCCGAGGTATCTTGCTCTCGTAGTCAAAGTTGCGATGCCTCGCTGCTGCCACATAATGAGAACATGGAAAGTGGTACTGCCTCGGTTTACCACATGTGCATGAGAAATCAATAAGGACAACCTTATGCCTCCTCGTCGGCCGGAGCTCTCCATCGGTCGTTGTACCACCCCTTTCTACAACCTCGTAAGTGCCCGTGGCGCTGTCAAAACAATGTACCTCATGTGCCTCAGCCCTAACCTTTGCCTTTTCAAGGTGGCGCTTCGGTTTTGGCGCCCATCTCACTTGTTTACTTTGTAGCGCCATTGCATGTGCATGTCTTTCGTTGAACCAGGCAACAAGCTTGTAAAAGGTGAAGGATACGATAGCATTGACGGGCATACCACGTATACCCCTAAGCAAACTATTGAAGGATTCGGCCATGTTGCTTGTTTGAAACTCGTACCTCCAGCCACCGTCGTCATGAGCCCTTGTCCATTTGTCGACATCTCTCATCAATCCCGTCAACCACTGTCTACCTTCTGCGTTTGTTGCAGTATTAAGCTGCTCCAACTTCTCCTGGAAGAACTTCACCTGAAGCATTCGAGCGACCTCCTCAAACAGTGCAAAGTTATCCTTCGTACCATCCTTACGGAGTAGATTCTCGGCAAGATGCCGAGTGCACCAACGGTGGTGCAAAGCTGCATACCCCGGTATCTGCTCCTGTACGGCAGAAAGTATGCCCTGGTGCCTATCAGAAATGACACCAACCTCCCTACCAGGGCCGACCACGTGCCTCCGAACGAGCCGCAAGAACCATCCCCAGCTGTCTTTGTTCTCCCTCTCAACCAAAGCAAACGCCAAAGGAACCAACGCGTTATGCGCGTCACAGAAATGGCTATCGGTGTGCCCCGGTACTTGCCAAGAAGAAACGTGCCATCAATAGCGAAGATGGGACGGCAATGCCGAAAGGCCTCGATGGATCGAGCAAAGCACCGTAACGCATACGGAAGAATATCGCATCCCATCTTGAGTCCATTCGTTTGGTTTCGGACGTACTCATAATGCATGCTGGATTAACCGCTTTCATTGCATTGAAGAGTCCGCAAGCGCAAGTAACCATCTTCCAGTCCCCATATATCATCTTCCGGATGCGTTGCTTTGCCCTCCATGCTTTTCCATACCTTATCTCGTATCCAAATTTCTCCTTAACAATCCCAGCAAGTGTCTTCACCTTCATATTGGGTTCTCCCTTTACTATGTGACACGGTGACTTGGCAATAATGGTAGAGGTCAATCGCCGATGCTTCGTTTGAGCTCGCCCGGCACAAGTGTGTGGGCCAACGATTCTTGTGATCTTGAACTTTCCGTGTCCTTCGTTTGCTAGCACAAACCCTCCATTCACATGTTTCCTTCTCGCACACAACCGAGTACCTACGCTCCACATAAGAATGTCTCACCTTGAATGGCCTTTACGGATCACTGAATACTCCTGCAGACCACCTTTTCAATGCAGACAAGTCCTCAAACACCATGCCCTTCTCAATTGTCATGCTTGACCCGGCCTCAGGAGCATCTAGCAACTCGTCATCCCTTCCTTCTGCATATGCCTCACGACAATGCCTAAGATCGCTGAATTCATGAACTAATGGATCCGGCGAGGCAATAACGCTGATCGACTCAATATCACTTTGGTCGACTCTCCAAAAGGGCGGTCATCATCAGAATCAACGGCCCTTGCGATCTCATAAGGGTCCAGATCATCCACAATTTGAACATCCACAATTTGATCATCCACACTGTTGGAGTCCCTGCAGGCTTCTTCAACATTGCCACATGGAGCAACGGGAGGAACGACCACATTATCAGGAATGTTTCCTGCATCATAAGCACAACAACGATGTGATTGAGACAAAATAAAGGAATGACGGGGAAAGGCTAAAGTGTTGCTCGACACTTACTGGGATGATTCTGGGTCAATCCCATCTCCTGAGGGGCCGCCACGACATCATCAGTCCGACATTCAACTTGAACTGGTTGAGAAATCTGAACCTCGTTCGGGGCGGATAGAGCATCGGGCACCTCGGCACTTCTTCCACATCCACCGCAAGATCCGTAACGGAGGGTCAAAGGTGCTGATCACCTAGTTCTGGTGAATAACCGTGAGGGGTGGGATCAATGGACACCTTCCGCACAACAACGTCCAAACATTTTAACTCATTCCTCATAACCAATTTGACATAATTGTCCCACTCATCCTCTGAACCAATTAAGATCAACCGCCTGAGAATTGTGTCTTTCGAACCGAAGTGAAGTAACCCCTCAACTGTGATGCTCTCATCGTTTGCATGACAATGTAGCTTCTCCCGAGCCCTAGCAACCAACTCACTAAACGACGGCCGATCACCGAATATCAGAGGCACCCTTTGCATTTCAACAAATCGAACATTTCCATAATCATCACTTGTCACACTGCCTCCATGATATAGGGTGACTAGGTTGTCCATCTATTTCATACAGAAAACCAAACTTAATACCTTTAATCGAAATTGGATACTAGATAGTAACTAATAAGTATCTAGTCACTAACTAAATGCTACCTAACTTCAAGCCAACAAGTTAATGTCAACATTGTAAAAAGAAAATTACCAACAAGCTAACTTCAACATGATAAAAATTCAATTAGTATGATGGTATAGTATCGACATTGCATCCGAGCAAGTAGGAATTATATTGTTTCCTTCAAAATTCTGCATTCCAAACATGCCAGTTTTCTATTGCGGTATCGCCTTAGGATATTATTACCATACTTACAGTCTCCCACCCTCGTCCTCTGAGCCCATCCTATGAGGCCATAGCATCGTTTCCTCTGTCCCATTTCAACGACCAATCACACTATCTAACCATGAACACATAGCACACACAAGCAAGGGCATCAAGCAAAACCTAATGCAAGCCCATCATAATCCAAATCAAGGCTGCAAAGATCACATTTCCCACAATTGTAAACCTCCTCATCATCAACACATATTATACGCAATGCTACTCCTACGTAAGAAGTAAGCATCTACTTCATATATCAACACATATCATACAAATATCATACACATATCATACCGCGCGGGGCGGCGGCGGGAGGCGGGCGGCCGGGACGCAGCGGCCGGGACAGCGCGGCACCAGGGGGCGGCGGGGAGAGCGGCGAGGGACGCGGGCGAGCGGCCGGGCCGGGACGGCGAGGCCGGGACGCGGCGGGAGGGGAGGGGCGGGGGCGGGACGCAGCGCAGCGGCCGGGACGGCGCGTGGCTGGGCGGCGGCGAGGGAGGCGGGCGGACGCGGCGGCGGAGCGGCCGGGCCGGGACGCAGCGGCCGGGACGCGGGCGGAGGGAGAGGCGGCGGGGCCGGGACGCAGCGGCGGCGGGACGTCTGCGCGCACTGGGGCGGCGGCGAGGCCGGCGGCCGGGACGCGGGCGGAAGCGGCCGGCCGGACGCGCAGCGCCGGGACGCGGCGGGAGGGGAGGCGGCGGGGCCGGGAGGCGCGGGAGGCGGTGGCGGTGGCGGCCGGGAGGCGACGGGAGGCGGGGCGAGGGGCGCGAAATGAGCAGCATGCCCTCGGGTCGGGTAAGTGCCCGAGCTCGGCGCCAAGATCCATGGCGCCGAGCTCGGCGCCACGATCCATGGCGCCGAGCTCGGCGCCACGACTTCGGCGGCGAGGTCTGCCACGTCGGCGCCACGTTGGCGCCACGGTGGTGCGGACTGGCACCTCGGCGCCGTGGATCACGGCGCCGAGACGTCTTACCTCGGCGCCATGAGTCACGGCGCCGAGCTCCGGGTCCAAAAACGGAATTAAAACTACCAGGGGTCTAAATGTGAATATTTTTCAAAAAAAGGGCTAAAATAGAAAAAATTCGGATCACCAGACTGAGAAGAGATCCATCACGTATCGGCAGCCGCCCTCTATTTCACAAGCTGCCTCAATTTTTCTTTTTCATAGGTCCAATGGGCTAAACATAACTAAGTTCACGAGTTGCCGCATATAAGCCCTAAAACAATAGACTTATAAATGCTATTGGGTTTTCTCCCCCAAAAGAATAGTCTAATGGATGAGGTCTCCCTCACACTTATAAGTTGTGCATTTCTTCTTCCCACAACCGATGTGGGACTATTCCCAACAAGGGAGAGGCGAGGGTAGATGTATTTGGTGAGCATCTAGAACTGCCCGATGAGCGAAAAGTCCTCGTCATGGAAGATGCCACTACTGCTCTGTCTTAGCGGGAGGGGCTCGTCATTGTCGACGTTGAGTTATCTGCGGTGGTAGATGCGTGGGTAGTCGAGGCCGAAGCGGAGTTGACTAGCCGACAAGATGCCGGAGGACATGGCGTGGGCGTGGCGGTGAGTAGGGGTGGTGGGGGAGCGGGAGTCGTATTTCCTTGTAGGACAAGGTCGTGGAGGAGGACGTGCAATGGCAACATTTTTAGGTGGGTTCTTTTGAGTTATGACTTATAAATTATGGCTTAAAATTTTAAATTCTAATTATTTGTGAGAGGCAGTACGCAGAGAAAAAAGTCGTATGCGATTTTGATCAGTACAGCTGAACTCAATACACTTTTTACTACAATCTTTCTTTTGACCTCGTCTTAAAAAAATATCATTTAAAAGATAATTGATGTAGCACATTCAAACCAAAGCCGGCTTTTAGCCCTACCAAAGGCAGAACTACTGCGTGTCCATGGCTGTGTTTAATTACAACTTAGTGCATAGTGCGTTTATACTTGGACCACGATTGGGATCAAAATCCTGAGGACTCCAGCAAAGATGGCAAGATCACAATATGTTCCTATATGTTGTTTTCCAGCGGTATTTCGGTAATTTTCCAATTGAAAAAGAAAAAAAAAGAGAAAGAGGTGGGCCCACCTGTCAGTGGGCCGGTCGCAGGATATAAGGGGAGGAGACTTCGTGCGAGTACATGTGCGCTCGCATGCGGCCCGAAGCAGCATCGAGTTCCCTCCTTTTGATCTCAAATCCCCCTTAGTAGACCTTTGATCTTGAGTCTTAAGAGCTGCTGGCTGGGTTTCTTCCTATCGCCGTATAGGCTGAGGAGCTCAAATCACCGATCTAGGGTTTTCCCCGTGCGATTTCCTCAAGCCTTTTCTTGGATCTGGCCAAGAGGAAAGGTGTGGGGTTTACCTCTAGAGGTTGATTTGGTTCGGACTTGTGCTGAGTTTTGAGAGAGATTTGTGATTTATTCTTAGTGTTCACGAGCTTTCTCAGCCGGAGCACTCGTTGGTCTTGTGCGGCATCCCCTTCACCTCGGCTTTGTCGGCTTGGAGATTTCTCAATGGCAAGGTGGGCATGTATCTCCGTCAACCACACTCTTCTTTTGCAGCAGCACAGAGGGGTGCTAGGTTTTTTGGGACAGCACCTCAGGTGTGCCTTGCTCAGTTCTTGTTGATCTTCACCAGTTTGATTTGCTACTAGATGGCTTTGAGTGCCGTCTGCACTGTGAGTTTTTCTGCTCCTTTTACTGCAAACTGTGTGAGTTGTGCTAGTTCTTTGTTCTCTATTACATGCTCTAGTACTGGGAGACATAGTTTGCTTGTGGCTCAGTGTAAGCTCGATGAGGATAAATGTGGTCTAATACTGAGATTGAATGTCAAACTTGAGCTCTAGATCATTATTGCTGTTGTTAGTTGGGTCCCTATCCTTCAGTGAATTTCTTTCGGAATCTACCCTGTAATCTTGATTCATACACCTCTGTTAGCATATTCGGCTTGTTGCATAATTTGATAGCTTTGTGATCTTCTCTCTGTTAGTATATCAAGTTACTTGTTACTTGGTTAACTAAAGGTGTTGTTGGTGATTACATTTATTTCTGGCCAAAAGTTTATACTGCTGTAAATTTGGATTTAAAATTGCCAAAGTAATCTTGAGAGCTCAAGTTTGAATCACACTTGTTATATTTAATTAGTGAAAAGTATAGACCATAGTAATGAGACAGCCAAGATTATATCTTGTGTAACCCTATATCTGGGATCTCTACACAATAATTAACATTCTTGCTATATGCTAGCTGTTTCAATGTTCAAGAGAATGTTTTATATAGATAAATTTATGTTCTTATATAAATAACATGGTAGAATTACATGTTTATATGTAATTTGTGTCATTTATATTGTGCTGAAAATATGTTTTAATAATTCATAATTATGCTGGAATTAAATATAAATTTATGTTTATACCACATTATTTACAACACAATCCACCGAGATCCAGCTTACCACAGAGATAATAAAGGACATAGTACATCTTCCAACTTACCACAGAGATTGCAAAGGATACAGTAGTTAATTTAGCACTAAACACATATATACTGGCATCCACCAGAGTTCAAAGTACATCAGCAAGCTCCACTGGTTAACTAAACTTCAATTCAAGATTAGTACTGGCACTAAAACACCTGGATAGCAAAAGCACATATACTAGATAGAGGGCTGGATTAACCAAAAGAAAGCTAACTTTGCATCACACTTCAAGATTTCCAGCTTATATATACATACAGGTACTAATAAAACCAGCGGCTGACATGCAGAATTACTAGCGTCTTAAATCACTTCCCGGCGGGTGATATGCTTACCCCCTTCATTCTCTTCGCTATGGGGGCACTCAGGTTGATGTCATCATCACTGTCGTCGGAGTCGCTAGGAATCTCCATGATAGGCATCTTGTCTCGCCGTCGACGATATGCTACCCCCGCAAGTGGTGGTGCCTTCTTCACTACTTCATACTTGATGCCTTTCTTATCTTCAGTAGCATCGATGGTGATAGTAGTATCTGCATCTACTACTCCTTTGATTAGCATCTCGGAGAGCTTCGTCAACACATGCTTCTGCACCCATCGCCTTATGGCCCTTGCGCCGTAAAGCTGTGAAAGAATATACAGCGCGCAGAGTATCAGCAACTATGTACTTACCGAAACAAAAGTACCTGTAGTCCCCCATTCCCACAGTATTAGAGAGCTGAGGACCTGATCATGCAAGGATGTTAGAAAAGAGAGAATGTGCTCACTGGGTTGTATGATTGTGATAAGATGACATCCAAGGCAGCATCACTAGTGGATAAAGTAATGCCCTTGTCAGCTACACGAGCAACGATGCCTCTCATCTGAATATTGGCAACCTCCCTCAGTTTATCATGTGATAAAGGCTCGAATATCACAAGCTCACTCAGTCTGCCCAGAAGCTCAGGCTTGAAATGTTTCTGTGCCTGGAGACCAAAACATAGTAGTCATAATTGGAATGAACTGATATCACATTAATGGAGTAACCATTCAGAGCTGCTAGGGATTTGCAAACCTGCTTAATGACAACATCTCGTGCAGCTTCCATTGATTTATCGCCAGAGGTTGCTTCCATTAGGTGCTCAGCTCCAAGATTTGAAGTCATAATGATGATGGTATTCTTGAAATTGACAGTTCTGCCTTTGCCATCAGTCAACATACCATCATCAAGGAGTTGGAGGAAAATGTTAAACACTGCAGGATCCGCCTTCTCAATTTCATCAAAAAGGATGACACTGTATGGCCGCTGCCGGACTTTCTCCGTTAGTTGTCCTCCATCCTCATGGGAATGATAGCTTAATGCAACATAAATTAAATACAAATATCAGCCAAAGTGCCAAACATGAAAGATTTAGTATAGAAAGTTACACAAACCAAAATCGCAAGATTTAAGTGTCAATTTGAAGGTGAACAGTAAAGAGATATGAAAATGTATAAACCTAGGAGGTGCTCCAATGAGACGCAGCACTGAGCCAGCACCAACAAATTCAGTCATGTCAAACCGGATCAACATCTTCTCACTGTTGAACAACTGCTCTGCAAGAGCCTTTGCAAGTTCTGTCTTCCCAACACCAGTTGGGCCCAAGAAGAGAAAAGAGCCTATTGGTTGGCCAGGCTGATCCAGGCCGGCCCTTGACCGTAAAACTGCCTGTGCAACCAAATTGACTGCTTCTTCTTGGCCAACAACCCGGTCATGCAATCTATCTGCGAGGTGCATTAGCTTTTCCTTCTCATCCTGGTCAAGTGTAGTCACAGGAATGCCAGTCCATCGGCTCACAACCTTCAGATAACATTACAAGACAACAAGAGCATGTGAGATCCTTGACCAGTGTGCATGAGCTTAGTCCCACATGAATATTAAAAGCTGATCTAGTATATAACATTCTAGCCAACAGTGCCTGTGTTCCTAATCTGTAATGCAACAGAGCTTGAACTGTGGTTTATTGTTTTAATTTCAACAAAATGAATAGGGCTACGGCTTTTTAGTCCTAAAAATAACATTCTAGCGAACCAACAACATGTTTTCTGAGAAAAGTTGAAGCACATGCGATGCACAGACACAGATACGTCGACACGATACGACACGACACCGACACGAGAATTCGCCGTTTTCTCAAAAATACCGATACGGCGACACGGCTATATATATTTAAATAATAAATAAATTTTATATATATATATATATATATATATATATATATATATATATATATATATATATATATATATATATATATATATATATATATATATATTATTTTCTATGTTTCCACATGCTTATTAAACTGAAATAATGTAAATTGCAAACTTGTAATTTGTAAAGTGTATACTTGGAATATGTACCTCATGAATTATTTTGTTAATCCTGACGACAATTGTTGATGTGAATACTATTTCCAGAAATAAGAATTCCATTAACCTGGGAGGCAGCAACGGGGACGCCGGGGAGGAGATGTAGTTGGCGGCGAGATGCGGGTGCCAGCAGGCTGCAGTGAGATGCGAGAGCCGGTGGGCAGAGGAGATGCGAGTGAGGAGATGGAGGCAGTGGTGAGATGCGGGAGCCGACGGGCGGCGGCAAGGTGCGGGAGCCGGGGGGCAATGATGCGAGTGAGGAGATGGAGGCGGCGGTGAGGTGCGGGAGCCGGCATGCGACGGCGAGGTGTAGGAGCCAACGAGCGGCGGCACGAGCGGGCGATGCGGAGAAGCATGAGCGGCCGATGGGAATGAAGCTCTCGGGAGGAATCGGTGCGGCAGTCGTAGGGTTAGGGCAGGCACGGTATGGGCCGACCGTGTCCTGGGCTATTCCTGGGCCGGCTGTGTCTAGACCGTGTCCGACTCGCATAATTACTGTGTCCGACACGTGTTGAGAATTTTAATTATTAAAATTAATTCCGAAATCGGCCGATATGTCACCGACACGTGTCCGAGACGTGTCCGTGTCGTATCCGTGTCCGACACGTGTCGGAGACGGATACGGCAATTTTGACACGTGTCCGTGCTACAGAGTGCGCAAGTATCAGTTGGTTTGGCCTGATTCGTTACAAGTTGTATAAGTCATAAGCTAATGCACACATGCTTGTGCAAAACATACCCCTCACTAGACAGGCACGTTCAAGGCCAGTTGCACATAAGTACTAGAGATGCTACATAGTAACATGACAAGCAATGAGGGCATCATCATCACGAACAAGTTTGATGAGCGCCAAACCGCTGCCTAAGAGATAACAAGGTGAAATTGCTGCCCAACATCTCAAGTAGGGATTCAAGGTCCAATCATATGGAGCCAAGCTAAACAATTGCAAGTTGCAACAACCCATGAATTTCCAGGTGAACACTGTCCTAGTGGAGTATAACCTTGGTTTAAGTGACTTGATGGTGCTGTCCATAAGTTTACATGGTGTAATGCTCGACTTATTTGGAGCGTAACAAAGTTAAAAGACGTGCAGCTGGGCCAAGCAACGAATCAAGCCATGCAGAGGAACCGCGAGTGGTTGCAAAGGGCTGTGAGCAGTCTCTGAAGAGCTTCAACTGGTTGTAGAAGTATGGCAAGTGGCTGCTGAAGGGCCAGGAGCCTAGGACTATTTGCAGAAAGACTGAACTAGAGTGCTGTGAGCAGCGAATGGATCAAAACCAAATAAATAAGACCCCAGGAAACCCAATCCAAGAGAAGTCCTAGTCAGCCTGCTAAGGCACTACCACCTCAAAACAGGAAAATTGTGTAGTATGTAGAATGGGTGGCGTCCGTGCACTTTCTGAAATTCAGATCCTTGGCTATCTTTTAGTGGTTTACATATTCGAAGATTATGTTACTCGTTACCCATAAATATATTGTAAGGCCGTGCACCCCACCCATCTTAATTTTCTGTGCCAAGTCCTAGAATGAGTTAAAATATGAAGCTAAAAAAGCAGAAATAATTTCATAATTATATATTTTGCGACAAGAGCAAATGGTCAGTGTTGCATCTTAGAGACCATGAGAAGTAAAAAATGTCACGAAGTTGAGGCTAAATGTGGAACAAATAAGTTATGTTAAAATGAGTAGAGAAATTCTCTTGTCATGACATAAGAAAGAATGTCCTCAAGTATTTTCATGGATTTATCACTTCACTTTATATCCTAATAACTACCTTACAAGATTGTATCACCATATTAGAGTGATTGATACATATAAGTTGTATAGGGTTGCCAGAGTGGAATGTCGATCGATAAAAACCATCGCAAAAATTAAAATGACAGACCAAATTAGCATTGTGTAATACTTGATACAGGCATGTAAGTCAAAACACAATAATCAACATACCCTACCTGTGCAACTTGATTAGGGCCAACAATCGCTTCTTTAACTGCATTTTCAAGGGTATGATGTCTGCTGCTCCCTTTCAATTGGTTATCAATTTGCATCCTTGCGGTGGCGCATGCTTCGTCGATAAGATCAATTGCCTTATCAGGAAATTGACGACCTTGAAGAAAACAATGGAACCCATCAATGCTTGTAACAGATAAGAACTAGAGTTAGTGTATCACATTCCACAATCAATCAGATTAATGTTAATAACAATAAATTTTCATTTGGCCCTAAATCAGATATCCATTTACTATGCCGGTGTTTTGTTTCATGCCTAACTTTGCCCCACATGTAACCTTAGTCATGACACACTTTCTTAGAA
Organism: Dendrocalamus sinicus; assembly: GCA_036346575.1. Lineage (NCBI taxonomy): Eukaryota > Viridiplantae > Streptophyta > Magnoliopsida > Poales > Poaceae > Dendrocalamus > Dendrocalamus sinicus. The sequence continues at coordinate 21,615,837 of CM070646.1, read as the reverse complement.
AGGTTATTGGTTTATTGCTACAGCTGAGATGCACCACACTTTCTTAGGCCCATGACTTTTTCCGCGAGTTTCGCCTCGCTTATGGCCCCATTGCCTCCATGCTATGTACTTCTCTACTAGCTCTGCCTCAATTATACATTTTCTACAATAGTGTAAAATGACGACAAGGCATGTCAGAAGTCAATGCATGATATCCAATAGCAAAGTAGAATTAATACAGGATATGTGCAATCTATAGCTGAAGCACAATGGCTCTCATCAAAGAAATCAGACAAATAAAAACCAAGTTTAAGTATAGCAAAATAAGCGGCATAAGATCCTATGGTAACAAGCCAGAGGGGGCACTTAAGTCCAAATTCGAGATCAACTCAACAGTGACAAACAAGCAATAGTAACTTCTACCATGACTCGATGTCAGCAGAATTGAGCCTATTTTCTTAAACATACTAGGAATTAGGATTGAACCCAGATTCAATACCTATAGTTTTACATGTCAATTCTATTAGCACGATTAGCAATGTCATGCGTATGCTTCTTTTTAAATGTTCTAAACGGGCAAGGTTGCATTCCTACAAGGGATCTTATGAACATGACTGACAACTACAACGGTAACAATCTATCATCCATTAATCCATATCTTATTACAGTACTTCTGTATTGCACATCAATTCCATCGGCATTGCTCCACAAATTACTCAAGAGCATAACAATCCTCAGATCATGCACCCAAAGTTCCTCACTCCTCAGCTGTGTTAGCAACACAAACATTAATTCCTAATTTATCAGTAGCCAATCACACATCAAAGATCAAAAAGTACCAATGTCAAGCAAGATCCTGCATACAGGCGATAAAACAAGTTAGACAAAATTAACTCACCCGTAACATAGCGGTTGCCAAGCTGCGCAGCTGCTACAATGGCAGCGTCCAGGATTGTGATGCTGTGGTGCTCTTCATATTTCTGCTTGAGTCCCCGCAGAATGGCAATGGTAGCCAGCGCACTCGACTCCTCGATGTGCACCTTCTGGAACTGCCGCTCGAACGCGGCATCCTTCTCGACGTACTTGCCGTACTCGTCGAACGTCGTGGCGCCGACGCACCGGATGCGGCCGCGCGCCAGCGCTGGCTTCAGAAGGTTGGCTCCGTCCATGGCACCCCTGCCCCCGGCGCCGAGCAGCATGTGCACCTCGTCGATGAACAGCACGACCTTGCCGGCCGCGTCCTCCGCCTCCTGGATCACCTTCTTGATGCGCTCCTCGAACATGCCACGGTACTTGGTCCCGGCCACCATAGCGCCGAGGTCGACTTCCACAACGCGTGTTCCGGCAAGCGTGGCGGGTACGGCCCCCGCCGCAATGCGCTGCGCGAGGCCCTTGGCGATGGTCGTCTTACCGACTCCCGGCGCGCCAACAAGCACGGCGCTGTTCTTGGTCCGGCGGCACAGGATGCAGACGACGCGGTCGATCTCGTCGTCGCGGCCGATTACCGGGTCCATCTTGCCGGCCGCGGCCGTCATGTCCCGACCGTACGTCTCCAAAGCAGCCGCCTTTGGAGCGGCCGCGTTGGACCCAGAGCCGCTGGGCAGGCCGGCAGCCCAGTTCGAACGAATCCTCCTTGAGCTTGTGGAACCGGGAAGCAGACCGCCGGCCCGCGCAGCTAAATGCACCTGCTTCGACTGAGCTGCCTCGGGCGTGGAGCCGGCCAGTGCGCCGGGGGCGGGGGTGGCTCCCCTCACGGTCGGCGACACGTGGAGAGTTGGAGCCGCGTAGCCAGAGGCAGGGGCAACCGGTTCGACCCATCTTGCGGCCGGGGAAGCGTGGTGCGGCGGTTTGGCGGCCGCAACCGCAGCGGAGGAGGCGGAGTGGCGGCGCTTGACTGGAAAGACCGGGTACCTCGGTGGGCTCAAGTTATCCACAGAAGTTAACGGGTCAACGAAGGGCTCCGCTGCCGCGGCGACGGGCTGTCCAGCAGGGGAGCCCGGCTCGGGCTTAACCCGCCGGGTCGTGGCCAAGGGGTCCGACGCAAGGCGGGCGCCGCGGAGGGAAGTCCCCGGCGCGTCGACCTGCGCGTCGGCGTACAGGCCACACCGTCTCACCAAGAAGCCTCCGGCGATGGAGGCACTGTAGAAACCAGACTCTCGGTGGTCCACGTAGTCGTCGTAGTCTAGGGCCCAGCGGCGGAGGTGACAGGGCTTCTTGCGCGTGGGCGGGGCGGACATGGTGGAGCGGAGTGGGGTGACGAGACGGATCCAAGTGGGAGATGGCGAAGAGGATGCGAGCAGCGGCCAGGCAGCCCAGGCGAGGGGACGAGCCGATCAGGTTTTATATTTGCGACGAGACGGGGCTGCGGCGAGGCTCGCACTGTGTGTGTGTGTGTGTGTGTGACTGCACCAAAGCCTCGGTCCCTTCAACGATAAAGCTCGCGTGCACACGGGAATGAAAAATAGAGGAACGAGGAAAAATGAAAGTAACAGGAATGAAAAGACAAAAGAAAGTGTATAGTTATCACCTAAATATTTTTTTTGCTACCTACCATTCAAATTTATGATCTTTTGATTAAAGATTAATGTGTTTGGTTGGAGGGATGGGGTGGGATAGGATGAGATGGTTACTTTGACCAAGGCTATCTGTGTGTTTGGTTGGAGGGATGAGGTGGGATGGAATGGTCCAAAGTGGGATGAGCCTGTGCAAATTTAGAGAATAATCTTCTTAGATGCTGGACTATATGGTTCCACTTTTTTGTGGAACTATCTCATCCCATCCTCATCCCATACCATCCCACCCAAACCCTCTAACCAAACACATCCAGAGCCTCTTTGTTTTTTAAGGGAAAGATTTTTTTAAGGAGAGTGGGTAGTATTTAAGGGGAATGAGGAGAATTTAGGGCTATTGGATCTCTAATCCAACAGTTCTAAATCTGGATGATAGTTAGAAAGAAGACATCCGGATAATGTTTAATAAAACCCAAGACAAAATAGAGAATTAAAAAGCACAAAAAAATATAAAAAGAGGTGTTTGGAACAAAGGAATGAAAAACTCATGAGGAAGATACATAGGAATAGCATAAAAACATTAGTACCAAAAATTTTCCATTTAATCCGACTGACAGATGGGCCCTCTAAACGTTGAGGCATGTTCCTCTCAGCCTTCTCCCCCCTCTGCTTGCTTTCCAAATCGTACGAAATTTTCTAAAGAGGTTTGGGTGGAGTTTTATTTTCCTGTGAAATTCCAGAGGAAAGGAATTGGCATTTCCTTTGATCCAAACGTCAAATCTTAGCCATTTCGTAGGAAAGGGAATTCATGTACTTTTCGTCCAAAATCGCTCCAACCCAAACGGGCCTAAAGATGATTAAGGTCTCACAGTATTTATATTCTAATGTGCAAATAAAGGTTCTATTAAAAAATCATTGTTTCAAACGGGGCCTATATCAATAGCTTTCCCATGCATTCCTTGTTTTGTTTGATCGATTTTTGTGTAATCTTTACTATCATTATAAAATTCTTACAAGTGATTGTTTCATGAGCTAGCTGGTTGTAACAACCAACAAAAAGAAGTGGCATAATTCGTGGCCCTGCTTTAAACGACTTCCATTTTTAGCTTCTACTTATGAGTTTTCGTTTTTCTGACTTTTAGTTTTTTTGTTTTTTTTCTTTTATTTTTTGTATTGTCTATGCTGATATAAATTTTTTTTCATCTTTTTATATTTAATTATGTAGAATAATTCAATAGTAGCTACAGTATATAATAAATCATAAGCTCTGATTTATAAGCCACTTGGAGCATCCTAATCTACTTGTTGAGGTCTACAACAGTTACTGGGAGTCAAATTTCCATCTATTGATACCGACGATTTTTCAATCAAATATCAACCATAATTGAAAAGTGAGGAATACATAGATAGAAGAAACAGCTCTTAGCTAGACATAACGAAGAAATTGGAACCTGAAGGGAAAATTAAAATCTGAACCCACGACCACCCATGCTCAACACCATCCATATTGTATTTGAGATTTGTGCCAAAACAAAACCAAATCTTTTCTTAAACTAATTATGTCTTATCACCAACATAAATGTCCCATCAAATCCCTGCTCTCTGAGTTTTTCACATTTATGGCCCCTGAAATTTGTTTTTTTTTATAGAACTAACCCCTTCCAGCCATATTTACATTTCTAACTCTTAAAGTAGACATGCTCCTGGCGTCGAGCATGGTAGGTCATCTGCCCTTGGCCCCAGGTGTGGTAGGGACCTGCCCCTTGCCCCAGGCACGGCAGGAGAGTGGAGTGACGGCACAACGAATATTAAAGCAAGTATATCTAATGAGAGATGTAAGCTCATCTGGAGGCTCGCGAGGAGGATCGCGAGAGAAAGCGCGAGTTGGCGGGCAAAGTCAGTGCGACCAGTAAGGACTATAATGCTGACCTTAGGAGGAAGGGCAAATGGTCGCCGTCCACACAGTAGAACAGGCCATTCCTTAGTAGCCTGTCATCCTACCTGCCAAGCTATTTCTTCTCCAAAAGGCGTGCATTTCTACATAGCATAGGTGCATATGTCACTGCATACCCTTGTAGTAACGTTGTTGAAAACAAAATCCAATGAGCAGGTTTTCTTCGAATCTTTGAAAATATTATTCACCATGTGTTAAACTTGCTCATACTTGCTTCTATATCGAAAAAAGTTTGAACATAGTACTTCATGGATTTTTGCTACTATTTCTCAAAAAACTATACATTTGCTTCTTAAAGACCATTGGCCATAAAAGAATTGTCAATATGCGAACGTGCTACGACGTTGCGGGAAAAGGGGGAGTGCCTTGTCACCAGAACATGGGATCCGCATGGACATATACAGGGAGCCAGTGTAGTGAAAAAAACACGGCAACAGATTATTTTCATTCAGTAATTACGATTCGGTCTACCGCACGTTTAAACAGCCAAGCACGAGAGAAAACGATGAGCGCGAGGATGAATTGTGCGGGGAATCGGGCGGACGAACCCTCCTGCCACACCCGGTGCCAGGGGCAGGTCTACTGTACAGGGGCTAGTGATGCAAATATGTGGACGTTTATGTGCTGCATTAGGTGTGTTAAAAATGACATAAAATGAGATATATATATATATATATATATATATATATATATATATATATATATATATATATATATATATATATATATATATATATCTCTCTCTCGAAAAGAACTTTAGTAGAAGTCTAATTTTGTAAATTTATTATAATAGAAATTAATAATCAAAGTTGTATTTTAAAAATTATATTGATATCCAAAACGATGATCTTTTGTAACATATATATGTATAAATATGCATATACTGTATATCAACACCCGTGTTCACTGTGGTTGAGTACACCAGCGAGGAGGAGACTTCCTCAAGAACCTGAAGCATTTTTCAATACTTCCACCTGTTTAAAAAATAAGTTATGTTAGGCATCCACACACGTGGACATAGTTTATAAAACACAACTTTAATTACTGATTATATTATAATATATTTATAAAATTTAATAAAATTACAACATTATAAAATATTTTTTGAGATGTATATATATGATTTTTGTGTATCTAATCTAAATATTTTTTAAAATATCCATACTGAAAATTTTCAAAGTTTAGCCTCCGGATTACTCCTGTTTTTACCGCATTTCAGTGGAATGATGCTCGTGTTTTCTTTTGATCTTAGTCAACCTGCCGCCTATTTGAATTTGACACTTCTTTGGCGAAAGTGAAATTATAATTACGCTGATTAGTAACGGCTAATCAAAAGCGCCGTTGCCATTAGCACCAGAGAGGAAGTCGGTGGACGCGAGGATTTACAGCTAGGTTTTTTACTGCTCGTTGGGTTACAGTAGCCTTTGGAGTAGTTGGACTAGCCTGAGCGAGGTAGAGCAGCTGGGGATGAATCGTCTTGTCAAGCCCTAAATGCGTTGACGAGACTTGTTAATTCTGGGTCCGTTCTTTTAAAACGGAATATCTTTTTAAAATAAAATCTACAAATTAAATGATTTACACGTTAAAAATTCAACATATAAATCAGTTAAAATCATAAATGAATGTTTATCTCTCTATAATTTATACCATAAATAACTAAAATTTAATATTTTAGCTAAAAACATAACCGAAGCCGAAAAAAACAGGCCGTCAAGTAGCTGCCTGTTTACTCCTGCTCTCCTACTGTCCACCTGTCATCTGTTTGGCTAGGCTGTGTAGATGAAATCATTAAGCGTAATAATTTTCACGTACCTTCTCTGTTCTGATTTGGGAGCAGAGAAATGTGCCTTGCTTTACTATTTGATGTTTTTATGTAGTTATTAATTGGTGGTACTTGTAAAAATCGCCCGAAATCGCTCGTATCGATCACCTCTAGTTAGATTATAAATCGGTCCTAAATATTTTATTTTATATTGAGTTACTTTGATTTATAACTGATTTCAGTTAATTTTATTTAAAATTTAAATTTTTATTTAAATTTTTTTGTCAAAAACAATCGAAGAATTTATTTGAAATTAAATCAAACCGGCCGTACCAAATCTCGGTAAAAATTTAAAACAGATTTTGTTTTCTCTGCATGCATGGAGATGCAAGCTAATGGAATAATTGGCACACACGGTTAGCTAGCGCCAACGTTGCAACTTAGACCTCGTTTGGCACAGCTCCACTACTGACTCTTAGAGCTGTTTGAAGCCGTTTTGTGCCAAACGGGGTAAAACAAAATAGCTCCACCCAAAGAGTCCCTTAAAACATGCTGAGACAAAAGATATGTACGAGATGGAGCTGAAAAAAGTAGCTCCACCCGGCTCCATCCGCAGGCCCGCATGCCACTGCCCTTGTACTTTCGTGAATTTACGCGATCGCCACCGCTCTTCTATTCTCCGTTCCGTTCCTCTGTTCGGTTTTCTCTTCGACCGTGAAGGAGCGCGCCGCCATTAAATATTGGTTGCTAATACTTTGTGTTATTTTAAATTTTAATTTTTTTTGAATTCAAATTTACTCGGATGAAAAATCATGTAGAAACATACAGCTCTTGATGTTACTACAAGCCAAATAGACAGGGGTATATTGGACAATTGACATCTCTCAACCATGCATGATAAAACAGGTGGAGCTGTTTTGCCAAACAGTCTACCAAAACAGCTCCAGCTCAACCGGTAGAGCTGTTCGTGGAGCTGAAGCAAAAAAAACAGCTCTACTTGTGAAGTGGAGTCGTGCCAAATAGGGCCTAAATAGCTTCACTTGTGAAGTGGAGTCATACCAAACGGGGCCTTGTATGATCATGAAGTGCTATGCGGTCAATGCGGGAGGAGTTTCGCACAAGATCTCATCAAGAACGCACCTTGCAGTTACCTGTGCAACTTGCTCCGGGCCAACAATGGCTTCCTCGACAGCATTCCCAGAAGCATGCTGTGCACTGTTCGCTTTCAGTTGGTTATCAGCTCGCATCCTTGTGCTGGCGCACGGCTCGTTCTGGGCTGGTTTTTTTTCTATGACTTAGCTTTGTATGGTGATTGATTTTTAAATGGATTATTTCTTAAGTGAGATCTACAAATGGAAATTTGATTAAATCTATGATTATTTATGATAGGTTCTATGACAATGAGGAACCTATCTGATCGAGTTGAAGGACTGGAACAGTCTTCCCAACTAAACAAGATTGTTGTTTCCGACCAGGCGACCACCTGGACAGTTTGATAGCAATCGGTTCTTCGATGAGGCTCACTTCCCACTCCACAGTGTTCAAATAGTGTCTGGACTTGTAGAAGGAGGAGGACGATCCACCAGAGATTATTCTACCAGACTTAACAAAACGCACTGTGCGCTGTATAAAAAAACACATGTTCATGTATTATAGAGAAATACAACACTTATATTATCGTATTATGCGCATGTATTGTGAAAAATATTGTACTATTGTATTCTCCCTACTCACAAGAGAATATCGTTGTTACGTGTGGTTAAACCTTTTAAACTTTGGCTATTGATATTTTTTCCATTACCTGGATTGAGCACATAAAATGATATAGATAACCAAGCCTTACTTGAATGGCTAGTAGAGGTAGTTGTACCTCTAGCCCACCAAAGTTCAAACCTTAAGTTTAGCTCTGCGTATCTTTTTTAGGAGGATTTTTTTCAGTGTGAAGCGACATATGTGGTGGTGTGCATGTGTGTGGATATCTAGGCTGCGATCAAATTGGCTTATGAACAGTGCTCATGGCTTATTTGGCACTATTCATAAGTTTCGTCTTTTTTTGAAATTTTGGTTTTTTGTTGAGCTTTTTTGCCGGTTCTTTTTTTCCCGTATTCGTTTGTATTATACGTAATGGGCTTACATATTTTTTTATTTTTAAATTTTTTTAAATTTAATTATGCAAAATAAGCCTCTGTCAGCTACAGTACTTTTTTTCAGCCAGCTACAGTGTTTTCAGCCATAAGCCACAGGCTTTTAAGCCAAAACGATCACCACCTATGTGTCACATTGGGTGTGTTCAAAAAAGGCATAAAATGGTGTGTGTCTCGAAAAAAACTTTAGTAGAAGTATAATTTTGTTATGTTTTATAAATTTGTTATAATAAAAAATAATGGTCAAAGTTGTGTTTTAGAAATTATATCGATATCTAAAACAATATTCTTTTGAGAGAGTAATACATATGTATAAATATGCATATACTGTACATCAACACCCGTGTTCACTGTGGTAGAGTACACCAGCGAGGAGGAGATTTCCTGAAGTACGTGAAGCATTTTTCATACTTCCATCAGTTTAAAAAATAAGTTATTTTAGGATTAGACATGTGTACATAATTTATAAAACACAACTTTGATTACTGATTATATTACAATATATTTATAAAATTCAATAAAATTATATAATGTTATAAAATATTTTTCAAGATGTATATATATATGATTTTATGTATATGTAGTCTAAATATTTTTTTAAAATATCGATAATGAAAATTTTCAAAGTTTAGCCTCCGATTACTCCTGTTTTTACCACGTTTCAGTGGAATGATGCTTGTGTTTCCTTTTGATCTTAGTCAACCTGCCGCCTATTTGAATTTGACACTTCTTTGGCGAAAGTGAGATTATAATTACGCTGGTTTACAGTAGTCTTTGGAGTAGGTGGCCTAGCGCTGAGCGAGGTAGAGCAGCTGGGGATGAATCGTCTTGTCAAGCCCTAAATGCGTCGACGAGACTTGGTGATTCTAGTAGTTTACTCCTGCTCTCCTACTGTCTACCTGTCATCTGTTTGGCTAGGCTGTGTAGATGAAATCATTTGGTGTAATAATTTTTACGTACCTTCTCTGTTCTGATTTGGGAGCAGAGAAATGTGCCTTGCTTTCTTCTTCTCTTCACCATTTGATGTTTTGATGTAGGTTATTAATTGGTGATACTTATGAAAATCGCCCGAAATCGGTGGGGTCGATCACCTCGGCTCTGATCAACTTGGCTTTGACTTCTGACTTCTGATTTATTTTTTACTATTCATAAATTTCATCTTTTTCTGAGCTTTTAACTTTTTGTTGAGTTTTTTTACCGGTTCATTTTTTCCTGTATTTTGTTTGTATTATATGTAATGGGTTAACATATTTTTTATATTTTTAAAATTTTTAAATTTAATTATGCTAAATAAATCTCATCGATTCTGATGTTTTTCACCACTCTGATGTTTTCAGCCATAAGCCATGAGCTTTTCAGCCGAACCGATCACCACCTATTATAAATTAGTCCCAAATATTTCGTTTTATATTGAGTTACTCCGATTTATAGCTGATTTCAGTTGATTTTATTTCAAATTTAAATTCTTATTTTTTTGTCCAAAAACAATTGACGAATTTTACGGAGGACATTGCGATGAACAAAAACTCGGTTAAGGAACTCACGATTTACGGAGGATATTATAATGAAAAATCTAAGAACAATCGTTAAACTATTCGACACGGCCGACAAGTATACAATCGCCAATGAAGCGTTTGAATGAAACAAAGCTATTGATCGGATAGAGAAAATTTGTCAACCCGCTTTGGAAAAGAAAGAAAAGAAACTCAAGAAGTCTCCTAATGGTAGGAAGAATGGTAAACCCAATAGTAAAGAGATTCCTGTGATTCCAGAGAAGTATACCAAGGGCAAGAAGTTTTTTTTTGTCAGAATAAAGCACAAGCTCCGATCGATGAATCTATGAAGAATAAAATGTGGCATCCACTTCATCAGGTGACAAGGCATGATCCGAGCAGCTGTTTTGCCTGGCAAAAGAAGTTGAAAGACTATTACTTTGGCAAGGATCTTTTTTCTTCCATTTAGGAGATTGAACAACTGAGCTCAAAGAAGGACAAGAATGGTGACGAGTAGATGGGCTACTAGGAGCCTCAGCACACTGTTGACATGATCTCCGGTGGATCCTCCCCCTCTTACGAGTCCAGACACTATTTGAAGACCATGCGAAACAGCAATCTTGTTTAGTTGGAAAGACTACCCCATTCCTTCAACTCAATTAAGTAGGTTCCTCATTGTCATATAATCTAGCATAAATAATTGCAGAGTTAATCAAGTTTTAGTAGATGATGATAGTTCTTGCAATATTCAGTTTATGGGAACTTTAGAAGAAATATAAGTTCCTAAGTCGAAAGTAAAGTTCGAGAAATACGCCTTTCATTATATAGTCCCAAGATCTACTGCCAAACCGATAGAGAATTTTCCATACCGGTTATGTTTGGAAGCCCAGATAACTTCCTAATAGAAATAATTTTGTTTGATATGATGGGATTTGAGGCTGCATACAACGGGATTCTTGGTTGACCGATATTAGCCAAATTCCTGATAGCCACGCACTACGATTACCCAAGTCTTAAGATGCTAGGACCAAAAGCTGTCATAACAGTTTGAGGGAATAGGAAGATGGCATATGTATGCGATCGTAAATCCCTAAAACTGGTCGATGAACTTCCAACTAGAAATGCTGACCTGTCTACTTTGCACGCCAAGTATTCAAGACCAAATATGGCCCCAAAATTCTCCAACCAGGTCAAGGAGGTTCTACTCGACAAGGAAAATTCTTTGGAAAATGTCAAAGCACCATTTGGACTCAAAAATATTAGTACCACAATCCAAAAGATATTAGTTAGGGTAGGACTCAACCCCAAATAGGAAGAGCTGCTCTTCTCCTTCTTCCAAGCAAATTTGGATGTATTCATATGGCAGGCATCTGACATGCCCAGAGTCCCCAGGGTGGTGATTAAGCGTAAGCTAGCTCTCCGACCTGATAAAAAACTGGTCACGCAAAAGCTAAGGTGCCTGGCACCTAACCGTAAGGAGGCAATCCAGTTGGAGATTGACAAGCTTCTTACGCCTGGATTTATTCGTGAGGTCGACCACCTAGAGTGGCTTGCCAATCATGTAATTGTTAGAAAAAGTAATAAAAAATGGCGAATGTGTATGATTTTACAAATCTTAATAAAATTTATCCGAAGAATGACTTTTCCCTTCCACATATTGATCAGCTTGTTAACTCTACTTCCGGATATGAGTTATTATAGTTTTTAGATGCATATTCAGGATATCACCAGATTATTATGAGTAAAGAGAAGAAAGAGAAAACTTCCTTCATGATGCCATGAGTAAAGAGGATGGCCATATCTGGTGTCGCTAGGTGAAGGGTGGCCAGATCCAGCGACACGGTGGTCAGGAATCACTAGATCCGTCGGACTCTGGCTTATCCCTCGAGTCCAACAGCAACAGCGTAGGGAGAGCCGGGTCCGATGGCAGAGACCTCTATCCAGCTCTCCTCCACCGGTGCCACCACATTCCACTTCTCCTTTTATTGATCCACTGTCGCCCCCACTCTCGTTGTGTGGACGGTCTGATCTGACGGTGGTGGAGGTAAGGATAACTCTACCCAGTGGCGGTGACCTCGAGGTCCGATGGATCCACCACGTTAGGGTGGAGAATGCCGGTGTCGAGAATTATGACCCCCAAATTAAGCAGTCATGGGGTTGGGGACATCGACGAGGAGCACGATGACCTCGGCGGAGTACCAAAGGTGAAGGCCGAGGTGTAACAGCCGAATCCGAAGGCGGTGACCTCAGAGATGATGCATTTAGCAACAATGACCTCAGGGATGGTAGATCCAGTGATGACGGACTCGATGGCACGTGGGTGGAGTCGTCAGCCGAGAGGAGGCATGGGGAGTGGAGGCAATGTGGTGGCGGCAAGCGGGCAGGGAGGCGATGGGAGACGAGGGAGGGGAGTAGGTGGCATCGGGTGGGAATGGAGAGGTCGAACATATTTCTTTTACATCTAGGGTAACCTCCTTCTTTAGCCGATCCTAGCCACTAGATTCCAATTCGATGGCCATGGAAAAAAAGGTGACACGGCTAGCCCCATTGGTTCCTCAACCCAGCCCCTCATAACCTCCGCCATGCTGCTATTGTACTAGGACGTAAAGAAGAGAGAGGCGGAGCAGTACTCGATGGCGAAGAAGAGAAGCACACTGGTGCAGATGACGAGGTTTTGGTGTATACCACCGAGAACGATGATAGAACGGAAATGTACACCACCGGGATCGATGATTGGGACATAGAATATACTGACATGAACGATGAACAAGTGGATGGATTACATCAGCTCGGATGAGATGTACACCGTCGGAGGTGAGGAAGAATCACGAAGCCAACGGGGTCAATGAAGGCAAATCCGGAGTAGCGATCTCGGGCGGATTTGGCCGTGCCGACCTCATTTTTGATGATAAGATCCCTATCTCTTTTTAATGTTTATTATATGGTTTAAATAACATTTAATGATAGATGTCACTTTATTTTAAAACCCAGTTATAACATATCGGCATATTACTAGTTATTTAAGAGAGATCGGTTTACACCCCGTTCAAGATGGACAGAACAACATCGCGACACCTCCACACCTCTTACACCACCGAGAAAAAGAAGACAAGATCCAAAGCATCCCACCCATATGCATAGCGTACTCCATTAAGCAACTACTTAAACCTAGAAACTAAAGGCAACCACACGGTCTTATTATTTCCATACAATAATAAATAATAGACTACCCTGCAAGGCTATACGAGCTTAAGCTCTCCCGCAACTCTTGGACGTTGCCTGTTTTTATGTCAAAAGCTAGCAATTTTTGGATTTTGCTACAGTATCTAACTTTCAAACAAAATATTTTCTTAAGACGAAGTCTATAAATTAAACGATCTACACGTTAAAACCTAACATCTGAACCAGCCAAAATCGCAAATGAGTATCTGTTTCTCTGTAATCTATACTGTAAACAGTCAAAATTCAAAAAATTCAGTCAAAAGCCATTGCCGAAAAGAACAGTCCCTCACTCGATGAGGTTGGTGATCGCCGTACAGATGATCGCTATCTGCAAGGAGTACGTAGGAGCCGCGCTGCGTGATCGGCGACGGGACGGCGGCCTCGGCGAAGGCGTCGTCGCACTGGCGCGCGAGAGAGGCGGCCTCCCCCGCCTTCGCCTTCCCCGCCGCGTAGTCGCGGTTGTCGATGTCGTCGTGCGCCTCCGCGAACGCGAACCCCATGCTGTCGTACAGCTCCTGGCACCGCCCGAGCGCCGCCCGCGCCCTGGCGTCCGCGGCCGGCCTGGCCAGCAGGTCCTTGATGCCGTAGACCGCGTTGTCCGCTGCGGCGAGAAGGCAAGCCGTCGATGGCCTCGGATCGATCTTGATGGTTTCGTGCCTCTGGTGGGTGGTGGGTTCTTCTTTGCTGGGACAGGAATTGAGGTTGGACTGTGTGCCTCTGGTGGGCCTTAGACGGACTGTGTGCTTCCAGGCGCCGATCGATAGTCGCCGAAACGCCGCCTAGTTGCAGAATGGTTCGTGGGCCTCAGCTGTTAGATTTTGGCCCGTGTAGACCTGTTGCCGTAGAAAAAGCGGCCTTCTTAGACCTTTTTTACATGGGAGAATAATTGGGCACTTACGCGCTTAATCACATATTGGGTGAGTTATTTTGGACTGTTGTTTATAGTTTAAAATTTTAAATTCTGACTATTCGTAAGAGGCAGTACACAAAGAAAAATAGTCACATGTGATTTTGGGCGATACAACTGAACTCAATACACTTTTTACTATAATCTTCCTGTTAACCTCGTCTTAAAAAGCACACTGTTTAAAAGCTAGTTACTGTAGCACATACAAGCCAAAGTCGGCTCAAAGTCATCTCAAACCCGCCATTGTAAGCCACCATCTCGAGGATCTCATTGAGCTAATCAAAATATTATTTGCCTAATTCCGAGTTTTGACGGAGAAGTGCCAATTATCAAAGATACCAAAATCTGCTCTTATCCGCAGGCTGGAGCCAAGTTGACCCACTTGGTGTCATGGGATATCGGGTCTAAAATTTTGTTAATAGGGATCAGCACACCCAACCCAAATGTGAATCTTCAGTCCAAACTTAGTGCACCTGGCTCCTTCCTTGAAGCCTAACGAAGAGAGCACCAGTAACCTAATTTAGTAGCTAGCAGCAGTACACGAGAAGCCTTCGCTTTCCTCAACCCATAAGACAACTACAACAAGTTGAGTCAACCCAAGAGTGAGGACCGCAACAGGCCACAACATTCATTTGATCGATCTTGAAGCGTGTCACCTCACAACAACCCTCAACGGTTCTTCATCTCGCATGATCGACAAACAGATGTGCACTATGCCTGCTGCACAGTCGCACCCAGCCAAGCAGGACTAGTCTTTAGAGAATGGGAGAAATCAGTGCCACCTGCTGCCCTCACCTGCCGTCTCGTCGTGGCACCACCTGGTCCCTGTTGCCTCGTGCCCTTGCCGGTTGACGGAAGTTTAGGTCCACCTGATCAGTATGTATTTTACTCTAAATTTCTCTTAATTCTTTCAATTTATTTCAAGAACATGTGCTAAATTTGTGAGTTAATATTTCAATGCGATGATTGTTGATTAATTTTTATCGAATTGTTCAGCAAAGATTTAAGGTTTCAACTATGTTTTTTGGAATACCGGCCTAGCTCATTGCAAATCGGATGCAAAATTGTATTATTTGACAACAATGTTAACTAAGTAAGCCGATGTACATATTTTTTCTATTATATCGTTCTTGAACTAATGAACATACATATATCTATTTTATTTTTTCAATTAATTAGTGATTGTTTCATGAATGACATACTTATTTGTTATGTGGAGAAACAAGAATTGACAGAAATTACTAATGACCAGCGGCGGATCCAGCGGTGGGGCGGGGGCTCGAGCCCCCCGCATCTGAGACCCTTGGATCCCCCCTAAATTTTTAGCCATGGATGTATAATGTAGAAGGGGCTGAGGTCGAGCTGAAGGTACTTCAGCCCCTCCAAAATTTTTTCTGGATCCGCCACTGCTAATGACGCTGTGATTCATCACTTTATGAACTTAAAAGAACATAAATACTAGAATATTATACATTAACTTATATTTCATCATTCTACTATTTTTTACGTGAAAACTTGAAGTAGTTTTGTTCTCTTTTAACAATCATTAATATCGAATGATGTATTTTGTGAATGCCGACCACTTTTGTTTATGATTTCGCTCTTAGTTCCTTCAGTTTGCTACAACTAAGCAATAATATTAGTGTGTTTCTTCATTTTGGGAAGTATTTCGATCACCATTTGTTTATCATCATACACTGCAATCAGCTATGTTAAGGTATTGATACTAAAACTTACCTGATATATTACTATTTAGCGTAATATTACTTAAAAATTATATATGTTAGTGTGTGTATATATATGATAGAATAATGTGCTCTGCATATTTATTTGCACCAGTATCGTACTCGCATCCTGTCTTTTTGTATGGGATGAGCATTTTGGCAATGGAGCATTTCGACGGAAGTCCGCCAAGCAAATATGCAAGCTAGGGGGCATATTCTGTGGTGCATAATTTGATCAACATGATTATTGCAGTGTCTCTGGCAATGAAATGCGTAGGACGAGTGCACGTCTAAGGTCCCACTGGTTTTGTCTTCAGCTTTTAGCTTCTAACTTATTTTTTTTACTATTCATAAATTTCGTTTTTTTTCTGAACTTTTGGCTTTTTGTTGAGCTTTTTTACCGGCTCTTTTTTCCCGTATTTGTTTGTATTATATGTAATAGACTAACATATTATTTATCTTTTTTAATTTTTAAATTTAATTATGCTAAATAAGCCTCTGTTAGCTACAATGTTTTTTCAGTCAGCTACAGTATGTTTCAGCCATAAGCCACCAAAAAAAAATCCCAAATGAGCATCACCTTAAACTTTTGGCTTATTTTTTCACTATTCCTAAACTTTGTCTTTTTTGTGATTTTTTTGGATTTTTTGAACTTTTTTGCCAATTCTTTTTTCTCGTATTCATTTGCATTATACGTGCTGGGCTAACCCGTTTTATATATTTTAAAATTTTGTAAATTTAATCATATCAAATAAGCCATCATCAATTATAGTGTAATTTCAGCCAGCTATAATAAAAATTCAGCCATAAACCATAAATTTCAGTCCAATTGAGTACCACATAAGAAACTTTGGTGAGTCGTAATGAGCTTAGGGTGGAGTTTTTAGACTGAGGACTTAGATTTCTACAACTAGTTTTTAAATAAAATATTTTTAGAACAATATCTAAAAGTCAGTTGTAATAGATACTATCTCAACTTTATCTATCATATACGAGTATATTTCACCGTATTGTCTCACAAATAGCCATAAGTTAAAATTTAAAATAAAAACTAACCATAATTTAAGATTTTAAATGAAAACTTATAGGCCATGTTTGGATCCCATGGTCTAAAGTTTTGGACTAAACTTTAGTTGGCTAAACTTTAGCCACTAAATTTTAGTCGAAGGTCCTGTTTGAATCCTGTACTAATGGATAGGACTAAAGTTTCAAAAAGACCATACTGTTTCTCCTTGTTTCGTGCGTCAGCCATTAAATGGGAGGTGATTAGGGCTGGACGAAAAACTCGAAGCTCGTTAGCTCGCTCGGCTCGTGGCTGGCTCGGCTCGGCTCGGCTCGTTAGGATAACGAGCCGAGCCGAGTCAAGATTTTAGCTCGTTAGCTATAACGAGCCAACTCGAGCCAGCTCGCGAGCTGCTCATGAGCCAAACGAGCCATACTTCCAGGAATTTAAATATGCATATGCTGCTTCCATGGACCTAATTTGTACTCTATTGCACGTGTTAATGTGTAAATTTGTACTCTATTATACCCAAACGAGCCATGCATGTGTTAATTTGTACTCTATTGTACCCAAACGAGCTAAACGAGCCAAACGAGCCATGCTTCCATGGATGAATATATGATGGAGACATTTTTTGGCCCTGGCTCACGAGCCAAACGAGCTAACTCGAGCTTTTTACGAGCCGAAAGAAGCTAGCTTTTAGCTCGTTAGTTATAACGAGCCACCTCGAGCCAGCTCGTTATCCTACCGAGCCAGACCGAGCCGAGCCGAGTCGAGCCAGCTCGTTATCCAGCCCTAGAGGTGATAGACCAACATGCATGGGTAAACACGTCTTTGTGTCTAAGAATTCAAAACTTTAGACCACTTTAGTTCACTTTGGTGGACTAATGATCTAAAGTGTTTTTTAGGGGTTAGCTAAAGTTTAGATCTAATTTTAGACTATCTGTTTGGAGACTTTAGATCTAAATTTTAATAACTAAATTTTACATGGAGGATCCAAACAGGCCTAAATCACAGGTAAAAAGAAAACACCCGCAATCTTCGAACCAATCGAGTAGGCTGATGTCTGGTGGTCTTGATAAGACAGCGTACCATCGACCCATCACGAGGGGAGGTGAGGATGCAGCGGCGCGGCGCCGTACTTACTGCTAGCCGCGCGGAGGGCGCCAAGTGGCTCGATCGATATGATGGGCCGCCGGCATGGATAGCGACAGCACGGCCTCCCTCCCCCACGCTCCGTACTCCGTTCTCTACTACGTGGCGTGCGTCAGTTTCGATGGGGCCGCACGTCTTTGGCGTTTCAGCTTGGATTTGTAACTTTTTTCGATTTTATTTTTAAAAAATTTTCGCCTCATTCAATTACATTATTTGTAATAAAATAAGTACCCTTTTTTTATAAATTTAATTATGTTAAGAAACTAATAGTAACTAAAGTACAGAAAAAGTCTTTACGGTGTTAAATAAGACTACAGCTAGAGCTTATAAGCTCTAATGAGTATCCCTATGTTCCAAGGTTGAGTGAATTGTCTGTATTTTTTTGTCGGTTTAGATTTTTAAGTGATCTTGTTAGTCTGGTGTTCATTTAGGCTTTTTTTTATGGATTATAGGTGAAAAGCACTGTAGCTGACAGAGGCTTATTTAGCATAATTAAATTTACAAAAAATTAAAAAATATGTTAGCTCATTAATATAATACAAACAAATACGGAAAAAAAGAACCGGCAAAAAAACTCAACAAAAAGTCAAAAGTTCAGAAAAAGATAAAATTTATGAATGATGAAAAATAAGTCGGAAATTAAAAACTGAAGCCAAAACGATCACTACTTTAGAACTAAGAAGTGTTGAATTCAGACTTGACAGGCGTAACTAAAAAAATCATAGCGTAATTTTATTCCACGTTTTAGCCCCTAAGAAATAGTGTGAATTAATCACCTTTTCTGTTGATTAAGCTTTTGAATGAATCAGAATCATGTAACTCAATACTTTCCATCCAAAAGTTAGTTCACACCAAAACAGAAGGCGGGTGGATTGGCTGGCTAGATATCTTCCATCGCCTTGTCACGTTTGCACATGGTAACAACTACTACTGTAACTGATACTACCAGCCCAATACAGATATTTTGCTTCTCGAACCAGTTTCTTTCCTTTCTTACTTGGGAGATTGGATCATATATCTCTCTTTAGTTGGAAAATTGAAGATTTACCTTTCACATCTCAATAACACGTGGGATCATCATAAGTCATTGACACATAGATCAAAGGGTAAATTCTCAATTTCCATCTAAATGAAGGTATATGATCAATTTTTTCTTCTTACTGCCGTTTCGTTCGGGAGACAAGATAGAGGATCACATATACATCATCTATCCTACTCTTTTTATTTCTATTATGTGCACATATCACTCACTTTTTATACCGCTCATCTTTTTTTAAAAAAATCAATTCTTTTAATCACTACTTATTTATTTTTAACAATCAAACACTGTCAAAAACCATCCAGAAAAACCAATTGGAACGCCAGTATATTACTTGCCATGTCTCACAACAAGCGCACAACTTTTACCGGACTCGGAGTAACTGCCATTAACCAAGCAAAAAGGAAAGGAAAAAGGCCGGAGATTAAGGCAGAAAAACCATGCGACGTCGAGGACTCCATCAAGCAAACAGATCGCTAAAAATTAAATGAAATCACGCACTTTTATTCGCTACAACAAGAGATACCGGACAACACTGGCGACGCTGGCTCGCGATGCAGTAAGCAGTCATTTTATCACTTGATGAGGTTGGTGATGGCCGTGCAGACGATGGCTATCCGCACCGCGTCCGCGCTCTGCTGCGCAAGCGGCGACGGGACGCCGGCCTCGGTGAAGGCGTCGTCGCACCGGCGCGCGAGCGACGCGGCCTCCCCCGCTTTCTCCTTCCCCGCCGCGTACTCGCGCCGGCTGATCCCGTCGTACGCCTCGGCGAACGCGGATCCCATCCTGTCGTACAGCTCCTCGCATTGCTCCAGCGCCGCACGCGCCTTGCCGCCCGCGCCCGGCGCCCTGGCGAGCATGCCCTTGGTGTCGTAGACCGCGTCGCCGGCGATGGCGACGCCCACGTCCGCCGCCACCTTGGCCAGGCCCCACGTGTCGGCGTCGGGGCTGTCGTGGTGGTGGCTCAGCCTGGACACGCAGAAGCCGTAGTCGACGCGCCTGTCGCTGTCGGCCGCCGCCCTGCACGTCGTCTCCGGGGTCGCGTCGACGCCGACGCCGCTCAGCACCACGAGCACGGCGGCGATCGCCGCGAGAAGGCGAGCCGCAGACGGTCCCATCGATCGATCTCGCTGGCGTTGTTTCGCAAATCACAAGGGAGTGAGTGAGCTCAGTAGCTTAGCCACTCGCCTGCGCGTACTACTGGCAGTGATGGATCCTCTTGCTCGGCGGTTTGCTTTTTGAACTTTTTCGAGACGATCGAGGGAAGTGGTTCTCCTCTGTTGGGACAAGTGTCACAAGTTTGAGGTGGGGACTGGCCGAACTGTCCAGAATTTCCTGTGGTACCGCCGTTGTTAGATTTGGGCCGATTAGTGGGCTGTGCCGGGCTTCCACGTAAAGCCCGTAAGATAGATGGGCCATGATTGCTCAGCCTGACCAAATACTGAGAAAAGACAAAATTAACTAGCTGAATACTCATGTGTTGCTATGGATTTTTAAAATTTATCATACTACATGTTTTAAAACTCACAGGTGGTAAAATTTTTAAAATATACATACAAACATGTTCTAAAAGTTTTTAAATCCGTCAAGTAAGTCGAAAGCCGTCAATCACACTTCATGGTCATAAGTTAGAAGACATCGACCACACCTCGTGGTCGTAGATCGGGAGCCCTTGAGCACACCTCATCATCGTAAGTTGGAAGCCGTCGATCATTGCGCGTGATCGTAGATCGAGAGCGGTTGACCATCACTGGTGGTCGTAAGTTGACAGCGGTCGACGGTTGATTGTAGTCCTAAATCGGGAGCCTTCGGCAATGGCTCATGGTCGTACATCGGAAGCCAACGACCATCGTTCGTGGTCATAAGTCGGAAGTCATCGAGGATACCCCGTGGTCGTTAGTCGGAACACATCAACCAACGCTCATAGTTGTAAGTCGAAAGACATCGACCACACCTCGTGGTTGTAAGTCAAAACATATCGACCAGTGCTTATGATCGTAAATTAGAAGCCGTCGATCACACCTTGTGGTCATAAGTTAGAAGCCGTCGACCATCGCGTGTGATCGTAGGTCGAGAGCGGTCGACTATCGTTGATTATCGTACGTTGGCAGGCCTCCGGTGCGCTTGTGCCCTATCGCCCGACTGTCAGCGCCATCCTGCTTGTCTTTGACTTCGACTACGACCATTCGACTTCGATTATGACCCTTTGACTTCGACCACGGACCGACTTCATCCACGACCCTTCGACTTCGACTACTGCCCCTTCAATCATTGTCCCCTTCAACCACGGTTTGGACTTCGACCATGACCCTTCGACTTCGACCACGGCCTGACTTTAACCATAGACCTTTGACTTTGATTATGGACCGACTTCATCCACAACCCTTCAACTTTGACCACTGTCCCCTTCGACTAAGGCTTGGACTTCGACCACGACCCTTCGAATTCGACCAGGGCTTTGACTTTGACCACGGATCTTTGATTTTCGGCCATGGCCTCCTTCAACCACGGCTTCGACTTCAACCATGGCCCCTCGACTTCTGCCATGGCCCCTCGACCACGGCCACATTCAATTATGGCACCGACTTCGACGACCAGTTTGGGAGACCAAAATCGTCAGACAGCGTGACAGGTAGGGGTGCAAATGGGTTGGGTTAATCCCGACCGATCCGGTACCGAATCCGGTCGGAACCGGATTCGGGAAGGGAATTTGGTATCCGGTTGGATTCGGATTCGGATAATTCATGTCGGATTTGGATTCGGGTTCGGATTCGGGAGATTTGTTATCCGACCGAATAGTATCAGTATTAGGATACCGGATAATTATCCGGTCGGATATTCGATCGGATATTATGTCGGATATTCGGTCAGATATCTGGTAAGAGTTAAGAATTCACCTTTTATTTTACTAGTGTTTGTTTTTTTGTCATGTTGGTTGGTTGAGGTGTGCAGTGTATAGAAAGTTTTCTTGGATCGTGCAAGCTTAAGTTCTCTAAAAGGAATATGACATTCAGTTGTGGCAATTATAAATATATAAATACTAAAATAGTGTTTTATTTCTAATTCTACTGCTTGTGCAATTGGAATCCTAAATTTGCTCATTAAGATCATTTATCCTAGGTAATGGAATGAAAAGTATGTAATAAGAGTATTATTAAACGATGAACTGGCATGCTTTAGTAAATGAATAGGTAAATTTCTCAAAAATATATTATCCCCAATTGTCTACTGTCTCTACCTTAATTTAGTAAAATTTCTTTAGTCTAGAAAAAGAAAATGTTGTTCGTCAAGAATCAAGATTCATCTTGAAACGTCAGACCTCAATGGACAATTTTGAGGGAAACGCTACACCATCTTTAGCTGATGAATTATAATCACTATTATATACTTATATCTAACAGTTTAAGACTTGAAATGATGGTGGTATGGTTTAGCATATGTTCCTTTCCGTATGCACGTACTATCCGTTTACATTATCCGTTTTCGATCCGAAACCGTCAAGTATCCGTTCCGGCGACACCGTATTCGAAATTCCGAATTCGTATTTGTATCCGGTTTTACCGTATCCGACCCCGAATCCGAGAAAACAATATGAGTTAGGATACGGTATGAGCAATATCCGTCCGAATCCGACCGATTTCACCCTTAGTGACAGGCTTCGAGCGAAGAGCAGGAGGAGGTAGAGAGGCTCACCGGTGAGCGACCGTTGGACGACGACAGTGGGGGAGAGCCCTGTGGGCAGGCGTAATAAGAAGAAGCCAACGCCATTGCCGAGTGCCCTTCTCTTTGATCCACTGGCCGTTGTCACCGAGCGCCATTCTCTTTAATCCACCGGTCATTGTCGCTGAGCATTGTGCCATTGGTTAGAGGGGTGATGGGAGATGGAATTGGAGAGGAGGTGGGGAGGCGGCAGTGGGCAGACGGGGAGAGGAGACGGCGGGCAAATGCGTTGGGGAAGCGGCGACGAGGGGATGCGACGCTGTTGGGGGAAGTTGGGGGACTGCGACCAGATGCTGCCGTATGCAGAAGGAATTGGTGGCGGTGTTGAGGAGGAGGAGGCGCGGCACGGGGGTTCAGGGGAGAGAAGGAGGCGACGGTTGCGGGAGGTGGAGTAGTTGCGGGAGACGGAGGATGCGGGGGAAGAGAAGAGGAGGAGCGCGGCCCATGCGTCGGCCTGACCTTTTCTATGAGGAGCAAAAGAGCTACCTACATGCAAATCTGAACGACTGATCTTTGATCGGACGGCTGAGAAGAGAGAAGAGATAACGGACCGACGACCACTAACTTATATTTTTATAATAGTAAAGATATGAGAACTTGATTTATCAAAATAACTTCTTTATTTTTTTTACCATCTCACTCCAAATATAAAACAGAGATAACTGATATATTAGGTATTTCACTTATCTCGCTTTCGTCAGTGTCTCTTTCATTTTTTTTTACAGCTGGTCTTTCTTCTAAAAATAATTTTTTCGATTACTATTGTTCATTTCGAGCCTAAAAGCCCATTGGCAAAAGGCAAGCCGCTTGCGAGTTTGACGCGACCCACGCTTGGAGTGAAGCGGAAGCGCTCGGCTCTCCTCTCTCTCGTCTCCTCCTCTGCATCCGATCGATTGGAGCACCACGGATCCGAGTAGGTATACGCTCTAGCTTCCACGATCTATGCTCCTTGTGTTCTTTATTATTTTCCTCGAGAAAATTTTGTCGCTGCCTGCTTCATCTTGATCCGGGTGCGGTGCAAGGTGCGATTTTTTGTGTGTGTGGATTTTTTGGGGGCGAGATTTGACGATGTAGCGGCGGCTTTTCCATTCCCATGTGTGCTCCAATGTTCCTGTTTGCTCTTTCATCTTTGCTGCGTCTCGTGTGTTCGATTAAACCCTAGGCACATAGAAGAAGAACCCTAGTTTTCTTTGCCTATTCGTTTTCGCCATTCATAGCCCTTTCGGCAAACTTCCAGTGTTGCAAACATGCTCCAAGTGTAGTTCGTTTGAAAATATTTGGGTGGTTTTGTTGGATCCCTGAAGTAATCAAGTCCTAACTTGAGCCAGATTTTGTTTGCAGGTTGAAAGCTTCGCTGGATCGCCTGGTCACCACAATGTAAATTTTCTTTTCCCTTTCTCAATTTTAGATGACACAATGTGATTTACATGTTCTAGCATTTGGCAATTGGAGTGAGATATCTACCTGGTTCTTTGATACATGCCTGCATGATTATTCTTAGAGAAAAACTAAAGCACGGTATACCGTGCGAAGCCATACAACGGGATAGCAGTCCATCGTTTCTCGCGCCCTACGCGATGGACCTTGAATCGTCCGATGACACCTCTACTTTATGAACGCATCCACACAACACAACAAGGTTCCTTCTCGTATATGCCTATCAGGTTCCTTCTTGCACATGCCTCTCGTAGCCACAACTCACTTGCTCCATTAGTGTTCATGAGACCCACTAGAAATGACTCTCTATCAGATTAGGCTTTGGTGTGGCGAGACCGCGAGAGTGTGGCGCCGACGAGTGGAGGAGGGTGCTGGGCGCAGTTGAGCCGGTGTCCGTCGGCGCAGGCGTGGACGTGATGTACATGCGCGCTAGGTTCGAGCGGGTGGTGGGGTCGAGGGACACGGAGGTGTTCTACATGATGAACCCCGATGGCAGCAGCGGCCCTGAGCTCAGCATCTACCTACTTAGAGTCCAAGTTCAGCATCTACCTGCTTAGAGTCTGACGATCGGTTAGGCAAAAAAAATCTTCTGTTTGCAGTTGACTTAATTTGTACGTACTAGTATGCATGCTGCATAGTTTGGGCTTGTGTTTCTTTCTTTCTTGGGTTTCATCTAAATTTGGAGGCCTTGATGTATGTACAATATTACTGATTTATAAGGTTTTATTAAGTTTCATGAAGTTTTATTACTAAGTTTTATTGTGTTTCATTTAGTTTCATAAAGTTTAGGAAGTTTCATGTCTAAGTTTTATTAAGTTTCATAAAGTTTCAGGAGGTTTTATGTCTAGATTGACTAAATTTTATAAAGTTTTATGTCTAAGTTTCATAATGTTTCATGAGGTTTCATAAAATTTTAGAAGGTTTCATGTTTTAGTTGACTAAGTTTCATGAAGCACGTTCGAAACTCTCTGAAACCTTTGTTAAAACTCATAAAACTTACATGAAATCCCATGAAACTTGCCTATACCGTTCTCTCAAACCTTGTGAAACTCATAAAACTAGATGAAGCCCTGTGAAACTTGCCTATGCTGTTAGAAAGGATTCTAACGGTATACGATACCCTAGCATCACTCTTATTCCTATCAGAATCTGTATGGCTACAAAATTTGTAATCCTGCACTTGCATGTCGTTTTTCTTATCTAGTAGATTTCTAGTAGTGTGTTGTTTTTTGTGGTACTGGTGATTTGGGGGAATCTTTTGCTGGAAAAAAAGGTCCAAAATGTAGTATGTTTTTGCGTAAGTTTTACTGTTGCAGCGTTGTGGTCATGGATTGGTGATTGGTTGGGAGCAGAGACACTCCTTGTAACTTTGAAATGAAGTTGGGTGATTTTTGAAGTAATACATGGTGCTGCGATGTTGTGTTTCTTGGCTCTTTAATAGAAATATCAACTTGAGGATGGTGTTTAGTCAGTACACTTAGATGTAGCTGTCTTGACTTTTTTGGTAGTTCTAAGATTTACTGGTGTGTTTTGTAACTCTTGTTGCATGGGAGCTGCAATTTGAATAATGAAGGCTTACTGCCTTATTGTAAGCAATTTGAATGTTGATGGAGTTCAGTTTTGGAATGCACCAGGGATGGTTGTACTTGTGTCAGCATGAAAAGTTATTAAGCATTTAGTAATTATTTGATGTTGCTTTATTCCATTTGTTTTCACTGAATTGCTGTGTGGTTCTGAAAGAAGAATATATTACTGTTGCAGATGTCATTGCATATTGGGCGACTTTCCCGAGATGTGCGGCAAGGATATCTTGAACATATTTTCCAGAAGTTTGGACATTGCACTGTGAAGCTGAAAAATGGATATGGATTTGCAGTGTATGATGCTAATGATGATGCAGCTCGAGCCATGCGGGCACTGAACGGGAAATATGTTTGTGGGGAACGCATTACTGTTCATTGGTCAAAACAGCAGCCCAGATTTTCTGAGAGTTTCAGGAGAAGTTCGAGATTTGTTGAATCATCTCATGGAAGGACATCTGGAGATGGTGTGGACAGTTTTAGGTTCAGGGATTCTGTAGCTCGGAAGAATCACCCAGCAAGTCATGGTCAGAGCCCTGATGATGCACCAGAAAAGAAATCTGATGAAATTGCTGAGGTTTTGAAGGATGCTGGGGAAAATATTGGTGAAGATCCAGGGGAGATGAAGAGGGATGAAGGTGGTACAAGTGATGCAAATGCAATCGAACACGATAGATGGGGTGAGACTGGAAAAGGAAATCCTGGTGTGGATGATGATGATTTTGACCGTTATGAACCTTATCATGGCTATGGCAGGCAAGAAGAAACGGAAAAGGCTGTTAAAGTAAGCTCTTATGACACTCGTGATCGTAGACGTTTTTCAGAGAAGTGGCAAGAATACCCTGTAGAGCGGTTTGACCTAAACCATGATAAATCAAAATCTCTTCCAACCTGCTATAATTGTGGCACCGCTGGCCATATTGCACGTAATTGCCCTCAAGAAACAGATGGTAAATTCAAAGCATGGACAGATGGGTTGAGTTTGAGAGAAAAACAGGAGCTGAGGCTAAGAAGATTCAGATCTCCCTCGAGGAGGCGGCCAGAATTTCATGTTGATCCAATGATTCAAACACATCATGGAGTTCAAGATGGCAGGAAAACGTTATCTGATAGGACTGGGAGAGCGCCTAGGATAAGTGATGTGTCCAGAGAGAACAGAAGACACACCCCTCACAATGAAAATATGCCACAAGCCCCCAAGGAAGCACGCAAGAGAAGCAGGTTGAATAGATCCCGTCAGTCATCTCTCTCTTCTGTCCGGACTTCCTCGTATTCAAGATCTAGATCTTCCCGTTCGTGTTCAAGAGCACACTTTTCATCTCATTCTGCACATTCTAGTTCAAAATCATCTCAGCCAACTCAGCCTGAAGGTTCAAGTTTGAGGTCAAGATTGAACAGTGAGGTTCCAATTACTTCATTCAAGTTGGATACCCTAAGCAATAGAGAAATGCTTGTACCTGGTAAGGATGCTAAGGTGGCAGGTTACACAGAGACGAACTTGGATAAGAACTTGGTTGATGATGATATTGTGGCTAATGGAGTGCATGGTCAGAGGACTAATCTTGAGGACACTTCATCAGTGAAGTCATACCAGGAAAAGCTGGCGAAAAATGGGAGGAGCAATTCTTTGAAGCTAACAACTAATGAAGTGGTCTCAGCTCTAAAGTGCCATGGGATGGAAGCACGTGAGATAGATTTATTGAATCAACCTGTGGAGAGGTACTTTGGTGCTGCACGCCTGTGGCCATGGGAAATTATTTATCACCGGCGGTGTAAAAAAGGTCCTATTTCCACAGAGAACTATGCTAAGCGACTTGAGCAGAACAAAGAATATGGTATTGTGGATCAGTATGTCAGAAGCAGCAGTGGTTGGTGGGAGTGCCACTAGAATATCGGACTGGTGGTATAGTTTCAGCCGAGGCTTTACATGATACGCTATATGCTGTCCCAAGCGCATTTTGAGGATGACAAGGTTTGTGTGTTTTTGTTAGGATTTCATTCTGTCTCCCATTATTATTTCCAGTCTTAGTGCTCCATGAACATGACTAGGGTCCTTAACTACAAGAACTACAAAGTAACGTGTTATCATCGTTACATTTTTGTGGGTAAAAGTTTATTATGCCTATTACCTATGCTAGTTCTGTATTCCAGCACCATATTATGCTGTGTTGTCACTGTTATACATCACTTGAGATTCCATCGTGCCACACATAGATTTTCAGGCATGTAGCTATGCCTTTTCGATCTCATGTGTCTTTTGAGTTGCAATGTTTCAACATTTAATCCCAGTAGGTACATTTGGATGATCAACAGACATCAAGGATGTTGTCTTTATGATTTTAGGAGGAAAGAACTAGCCCCATGTTAAGCAGGTCTATGAAGAAGTTGAGTAAGGTTGTCCCTGTATGTTTTCTTTCCACCGAGATCAGGATATGTAAGGATAGTATTCAACCAGGAGTAGTATTTTTGAAGTAGCACCTTTCATGTAATGTCATTATCAGAAGATATTCATATATGTCACGAAGAGCACTTCTTTGAAGAAAGATGGACTTTCTGGAGTTACGTCTGCTTTGCCTGACTTCTACGCTTCTGATTGTTACCTTCCAAAGGCCAGTGTAAAGATGTAGGCAAACGGTCAAACAAGGTGGAGATTTGTCACTACTCACTACCATGCTGATCACCGGAAATTACTGTCTTCTGGTGGTAATGAGCTGGGAATGAAAAGATTTTGATCCCTGATCATCTGTGGTCCTCCCAGTTATCAGTACTGATCTTACCTGGAATCAACTTATTATTTTTTTAATACCGCTGCTGAGGTTACGCATATTGTATTGTATTTATGATATATTTCACTGTCATTCTCAATCATTGATTGTTGATCAAGATGATATACTGTTGGCATGTTATCTGTGTTAACTATTTCAGTGTTTCTTGCACAAGAATTCTTTCTGGTTATGGAAGCGACTGGGATATTGCAATTGGTGTTAATCTATACTATTGTTGGTCATCCTTTTCTTATCCTTCTGCGGAATTATTCTGCATCAGCAATTCTTTTTGCTGCAATGCTACAGCGATGCCACTTATTGTGATAGATTTTATCTGCAAGATGTGCTTCCCCTGGTTACAAACATTTGGATGGGCAACCTAACAATGCACGCCTGCTTGGCATCTTGAGTCGTCACTATTATATTTTCTGGAGCTGAGGTCAATGTAGCAAAGAGTGGCAAGGTATGCAAACAAGTTTGCATTTTCTCTGTTTCGTGTACTCCATTTACTTTTTGCTAACTGGATTACTTATTCTTGTGTTTCGTTGGGTTTCCCGGTATTCAGTGATATGCGCAGAATCCGTTCAGGTTTTTGTTCCACTTATGCTCATGTAACTATGCACTCAGTATTTCCATATTCGTTTTTGTGGAGCTACGAGGGTTATGCTAAAATGGCCAGGGCACATGCACCGTCTGTGCGCTGATGACCACCATAATACTACCTAACTTGTATTACACCATGTGTCACGCTGATATTTTGGTCGTATCGCGAGTGAGGTCTTATGGGCGTATCCTGCTATTTATGTTGTGCTCTGACTTTCTTGGTTCTATGTAGACGGTGTGCCTGGCTTGGATTATTTATTTAGACGGTGTGCTTGCCAGTTCATGACAACGCAAGCAGGGGCGCATAAATTTTTATCTTAAGCCAACGGACACACCTTCCTGCCTTTGCATTGCATCAATGGCAAATCCCATCATGTTCGGTGGATGTTGAGTAGGATGTTTCGCATTTGTTCTGTGTGAGCGGTTTGGCATCGGTGTTAAAAACTGGATTCCTCTTTCCGCATTTTGCTGCGTTCTTTTCCCCTTCCCTCCTGTATACAAGAAACATGCTACTACACTATTTGACAGCTATGGAAAACGACTTGAAGCACCGTATTGACATCCGGTGGTTGAAAGAAATTGAAGTGCCGGCCATCTATAGAAATGTACCCTCTTTAACATACTAAGATCATGGATTCTATGTCAAAAGCTTTTCAACTGAAAGTTTGAAGACATAAGTGGTGTGTTTCAGTATCCAGTTGCACGCTTGAGCTCGATCTATTCAGTCCATTCTTATAAACAAGAAAGGAAGAAAAGGATGACATGAATCATGATGCCACTAGTACTCGGTTGAGGGGAAACCTGACCCGAGGCACATCATATGTTTGTCAAATGCACATATAAATCTACGAAAGTGCTAAAACTTAGTCTGGGTTTTTTTTTAATTGAAATCAGTCAGATTTTAGACTGCCCATTTTGCTTTAGGATTCGTGTTTTGATCGGGTCCGCAATTTTGTTGTTGGTTAGGCGTCCGAACCTGTTTAGTGCAGTCCAATCTGATAGAGGCTTCCGGGATATGTATGTATATATACAACTTTTTTGTTGTTGGTTATTCTCCCATTTTGATGTGTATGTATATATATACAATTTTTAAACATCAAATTTTTAATTTCATTTATTTACTTACATGATAACCAATTTTTTAGAAGTGCAACCGAACTGGGGGGATTGGTGCGTGCTAGTTTGAATTCGAAAATGGTTCTGCATTTTACTGCGGCGGTCCGGGTGATGACGACTAATCTTTTTATTTTTTGAATTCTAAGAGGTTGGAGTGTGATTGTGTTATTCTGGCTGCATGATAGTAGTCGGGCTATGTTTGTTTAATTTTCCCAAGATGTTTATTTGTTAATTAAAGAGGCAGCATACATTGCTTTTCTAAATCTTTTTCTTAATAGACTTAACTAATTTGTTAGATCAAGTATCACTACTGGTTTTGTATGCTCAAAAGCATAGTCAAGTTTTGTTTGATTAAATTTCTTAGTTATTTTGCTACATTATCTAAATATTTTCTTAATAGGCTTACCTAATTTGTTAGGCTAAGTATTCATAATTGTTTTGTTCATTTAGAAGGATTGTTGGGTTTTTAAATTAAATTACCCAAGATGTTTTGTTTGCTTTTCTGAATCTTTTTCTTATTAGGCTTAACTAATTTGTTAGGTCAAGTATCACTACTTGTTTTGTATGCTCAGAAGCACAGTCAAATTTTGTTTGATTAAATTTCCTAGTTGTTTTGTCACATAATTCAAAATTTGACTAATTTACAAGGAAAAAACAGTCGAACGACAAATAGACGCTTCCATAAATCTATCTACCGGCGTGGCAAAGTTGACCAAGGCAGCAGCGGCATTAAGGCCGCAGCGTCACGATGCATGTATTCTGATGGGAGCACGACAAGGAGGCCGCAGCGTCACGTTGCATCGTTCCAGAATGGTTCTTTTAGGTCATTCCGGAGTGTGCAATCGGATTCATCTGCTGCCTAGAATGGTTTTTTTCCCCAAACCATTTGGCAGAGCTCACACAGTGGCATGAATATCAGATCGATCACGGGTTCACGACTAAGAAATCGAAACCTCAACTTCGACTCAGGGGAGCAGCTTGTCCAGTTTGCTCGCTCTAACATGAAAGCAAAAGAGAACAGACGAGTTCTTTTGGACTGTGGTTTATGATTTTTGGTTTAAAATTTTAAATTTTGGCTATTCGCAAGAGAAAGAAACACTCGTGTATAATTTTAACCGATATAGATGAATTCGGTACAGTGTTACTATAATTGACTTGTAAACCTCATCTTAAAATGACACGTCGTTTGAAAGCTAGTTGATATATCATAAGTCAAAAGTTATAAGCATAAAACAAGTTATAAGCATAAAACCCAAAAGAACCCGGCCGACAAGTCTGGTACTCTAGTCTTACATCTCAACAGGGCTATTTCCTGTGGAGCCAAACCATGACAGAGGAGGGGAGAGAATATGTAGTAATAGTATTCTCCGGTGTATCCGTGATGTACCAAAATTGCCTCACTAACACATGAGCTCGATCGATCGATGCTCCTGTGTCAGCACCACAATTTCTCAACTAGACAGGCAGATATATCATGGTTACACTGGAGAAGTTCTAATAACGGAGTAGACTATTAATTGAGAATAACTATTGGACCTAGGACTTTTTTTTTTCTGATCACCGAGGCTGGCTTTTCTTGATCTTGATGCTGCTGTTTGTGTGATTGCCAATTAATTTGCCATCATGGACGGGTCTTCTTCTCTCCTCTTCTTTTGATCATCCCCTTCTGTTCGTCCGGCTGCTGCGATTGCTGTAACGCCCCCGTTTCCAGGGGCGCGTACGGACACATCATTCCGCAACTATTCACGCATGAACAGTTATGGAGTGTCGCGCAAGAGTATACCATTGCATGCTTACAACAAAATCCAGCATATATTTCACATATGGAATAACATCCAGCTTTTGACAGCGGGGCGTGCAAGCCCAAAGCATAATTACATTACAGAAGCTCCAAGATCCGCTTGAGCGCGGCCAAGACCTAAAACCACGGGTCCTCGTCGAAGAAGAGACCCTCAGGGACGTCCTCGACGGGGAGACCTTCACCTTCGTCTTGATCCTCTAAAGAAGGGCAAAAGCAAGCCGTGAGCCAATCAACCGGCTCAGCAAGTCCCAAAGGGACCCTAACTTATTACATGCACGGAACATCAAAAGAGGGGAAATATATTTGGTTTATTAACTTTGAGTGGATGCAGTTTTATTTGCAAACATTTTATAAAATGGACTCAAAACTTACTTCTTAAGACCTCAGGGGTTTTCAACAAAAGTTCATTAACCAACCTAATCCAAATTAAATATGAACAAAACTACTTAAGCTTTGCGGCTGGAATCACCCAAGTGACACAGCTCCAATAACCGGGAGCACGGCGTATTCGAATACCATTTATTTGACTCTGCAGAGTTTGCTCAGCTTTACCCACACGCACCCTTAACCCTCATGACTGAGTTAAGGAACCGGGTCTTTTCGCTGCTCAACCCTTGGTATACACTCCACCCGATAGGCGAGGAAACCCGCACATCCTCGGGTATCCGCTGGCCCTTGCGGAACGCCGGACCCGAGTTGTGGAGACCCATCGTTGTCTTGCTCTGACTCCCATTGCGGGGTTTCACTTAAGTTGAGTAGGTACTAAACCAGGGTTGACAAGTCAACACCTGTGGTTGAGCGGTCGCTATGACATTTGCTCAGCGTAAGGGTTTCAGTCCTTATATTTTCACATGGCCCGCAACCTTACCAGGCCCGCGACCCATCCGAGGGTAAGAGTTGGGTGAATGAACATAATCATCTTGCGATGCACCACAACCCCCCCTTCCTTCAATCCTAGGGTAAGAGATGGGTGAATAATCATCTTGCGATGCACCACAACCCCCTTACCCTACCATGTGCACGCCGGCACTCTCCGCTCTAAGATACGGTGTCCCATACCACCCTACCTTAGAGTCGGGTTTTGCAAAGTCTATTGGCTCGCTGCCACGACCTTATTAGTATAAGACTTTTGAGTGATAATAATATCTTACAGTTATCTAGATTAACAGATAATTGTTTCTATGGTTACAAAGGCATAGCAACAAATTTAACAGGGCATTTGTCAGCGGTAGGTTTAACTACATAACATGTCATTCTAAACATTTTATTTTACTTGAAGTAACATTTCACAATTAGCTCAATGCAAATAACATAATAACATAATTAAATAACATGGGTTGCAACATGATCAAAGGATTTGGGACTTGCCGTCAATCCGGATGATCTCAGCTAGCTCGAACGAAGAAACACCTGGATCCTCAGCTTGCACTTGAACTTTCGGGATCTTCGACACTAGCGCAAACACAGAAAATAACATAAATCCGGCTTGAGCCTAATCAAGCGAGGAAAAATAATCTATTTAAAAAGGAGTAAAAAGCATAAATCCTTCAAATGGAATTTTAGGAATTTATCTGGAATGAAACTGGAGGAATGGAGGTCAAAAATGGGTCAAGAATATTATTTGGAGCAAAGTGGTGAAATTTGGGAATTTTTGGGATTTTCTGTGATTTTCTAGGATTTATTTGGATTTTCTGGGATTTTGGAAATGGATAAACCGGGGAAAATGGTTTGCACAGTGTTGGGCCGGCTAGGGTGCTACAGTGCGGCTCGGCCGGAAAAATGGCCCGCGCAACCGTACGGCTTGCGCGGCCCAGGCGATCCGCTCGCGCGCGCGTAGAGAGAGAGAGGCGGCAGGGGTTCGCCCACGCTTCGCGCTTCGGCCGGAGGCCGTCTGCGCGCGCCCGCCCCGATGGATGGGCGACACGCGACCCGCGGTCGGCTGGGATGGCGAGGAACGAGCGGAGGATGGCGCGGGGTGGAGATCGGACGGCACGAAAAGCGGTGAGAGCGGCGGCGATACGACCGGATCGGACGGTGGGGTTAGAAAGCAACGGAGAGATGAACGGAGGAGGGATGGCCACGTCGCGGGAGGGAGTCATCTTCTACCTCCGCCGCTACTGATGTGTGGCTGCGGTATCAGCCAGTGATGGCGGCGGTCGGCGCGGGAGGCGTCGCCGGTGATCAAGGACACCGGGAGAGAGAGGGGAGTGAGGGGATTCCATTTGGGCGCTTGGGGACTCGGGAGACCAAAAGGGGGAGACGGGAGAGGGGAAAAGGGAAAACTCGGTCTCCAGCGATGAAGGAGGTCGCCGAGGCCGATTGGGGTCGATTGGGGGCGGCTACACCATCTGGGGAAGGTGGAGCTCACGTGGGTGGTGGCGGCGAGAACTGAGGAGCCGAGCGGTCAGCCACGGGAGGTGGTTGCGGTCGGCGGGAGCCGACGCCGCACGCGATGAGCTTCACTGGCCAGGGACAAGTACCAAAATGGTCAGCGAGGTGAGGAGATGCTCTTGGCGAACGCAATCGAGGAATGAGGGAGAGGAGAGGGAGATCCCATTTACAGGGCCGCCGGCGCAGGGGATGGCAATGGTGGGGCTGGAGGCGACGAGGCGTCAATCGGCCGCTCGGAGAGGAAGCTGGGAGGGGTAGGAAGTAGCTGGGGTTGGTGGAAGAGCTCGGGAAGCAAAGGGACGAGAGGGAGCCGGGATGGGGCTTTTATGCCCGAGCGAGGGAGAGGGGAGCTTCGGGAAGAAGGAACGGGCGGTGGCGCAGAGTCAACAGGAGTGGACGGGGAGCTGGTGGAGAGTCTCCTCCGCGCAGTGGGGTGACGGGGCGCCGCAAAGCAGTAATGGCGAGGTGAGGCGAGTGGAGCTGCGGCAATGGCGGTATGCGCGCGCGCGCGAGGGGGAGAGTGCGGCCGCGCGGGTGGGGTCGGGCAGAAGCGGCGACGCGTGGCGCAGGGAGTTGCCGCCGGACCGGGCATCGGATGACGCGAGCGCGGGCGAAACCGCGGCGCGAGGCGAGCGCCGAGGCGGTGCGGGGCGGCGCGCCAGCGCACGCACGCGCGAGGGGAGAAACGGGGAGGGAACGGGGCGCCAGCGGAGAAGGAAAAAGGCGCGGGCGCCGGAAGAAGGAGAAGGCGTAAAAAGGGCGGGCGCCAACTCGAGGGGGAGGCGTCCAGCCGGAAAAGGAAGGCGGGAACGGGGAAAACTTTCCCAAAAAGGAAAGTTTTCGAAATTCACTCAAAAATCCAGCAAAAGCATAGAAATTTTTGGGTTTGAAATTTTGGGTCTTTTCAATTGCTATTGCGGTTGTTGCGATCGCCGCCGTTGCCGGTAGTGTTGCCGCCGTGGAGGAAGTCGAGGATGACGGGGCTCCGGCACTTGGGGCAGCGGGGGTCGGCCTCAGAGAGCATGACATAGATGAAGCAGCGCAGGCAGGCGGCCAGCACCATCGACGTCGCCTCCGGGCTGTCCGACCACTGCAGCCCGCCGCCGTGCTGCTCGCTCTCCGACGACAGGCAAGAGCTCGGCGACGACTTGTCGTCCGCCGGCGCCGACAGCATCCTCTTCGACGACGACGAGTCGTTGCCGGGCGGCGGCAGCGACAGGTTCAGCTTCAGGTCCAGGCCCCTCGGCCCCCTCCCGCCGTTGCCCCGGCTCATTCTGCCTGCAGTCACTGTCGGTCAGGTACACACAGACAGGACACAGTCCCTTGCCTGCATATCCATGAGAATAAAGAGTCAGTTACTCCATTGATGCAAATGATAAGCTCTGGAGAGAGAGAGAGAGAGAGAGAGAGAGAGAGAGATTACTGTGTTGTGATGCTCTGACGATTTGCGGCTGCAAAAGTGACGGTGGAGGATGAAGATATGACAGAGTATTTATAGGGGAAATGAAGGTAGGGAGGGAAGGAGAGAGGTCAATTGGTTTTCTTAAATGCTACTCTACGCTATGGACAGTAAAAGCCGGATTTGGCCCTTTTTTTGGACCTGTAATTATAAGATAATAATTGCTTTGTCAAAATTACAAAATATCCTATTCATCGCACGACCACTGCGCGGCGTCAACGTAAGGGTGAGACGTGAGGTGCCACACGGCTACCGTGCGGCTGCCCCCATGCCGCACGCTCACCATGCGTCAACTAATTAAGCCGATTAATTAGCTGCCTTAATTACTGGTTTACGAGTATTGCTTTGTTTGAATTTTTAAAAATAGTAATTGGTTTAAAAAATTATGAAATTTTATATGCAATCTCCCGACATAGATCATTTAATTTTTTTCGTACATAAACAAGTCTCCTAAAAGCATGTGTTTGTGCATGGTAGAGGTGCTTATGTCGCTCTATACCATAGTACTAGTAAGGTTGACAAAATTTAAAAGATTTATGTACGGAAGATTCATGTGAAGCACAGACTAATAGTTTTTGGGTACAGAGTAAGGGCCTGTTTGGTTGGAGGCTGGAAAAAACTGCCTGGACTAGGCATGCATCCCAGGCGTTCGATTTTGGATGCCTGGGTCAGGATGTGTTGCCTGGCAGGCATTTGCAACCGAAGCCTCCAACCAAACAGGCCCTAAAATACTAACTATACTAAATAGTCGAGTAGGAGTATACTGCTACTCTGCATCTTTTGGTTGATTGTTTCGAAGCAGTTTGATTGAATTAGACTGATCTCCGATTGATTCTCCGCAACTTAATGAGGCCATCAATGGAATTTATAGGCTACAGACTGCAATCGCTCCCAAAGCATCAAAGCAAATGGACTTGAATGATCGATAAAAGCTCCCGTTAATCGAACGAATGGGATGGGCTGACTGCTTCATTTGAATACTCCTCCGCTCTTTAGCTGCTGGAGTACGATTTTTTTATTTTTCTTAATTTTTTTGAAAAAGTTAACAGTCGCTATAGTATAATTTTAACCATAACCTAAAAGTTTCAGATAGAAGCTTAAGGCATGAGCTAGTTGGAGCAGAGAAATTACGTGCCTGTGCACTGCATGCTATAGTAAACTACTACTACATTACTAGTAGTCCCGCTCATTTTGGCTTCGGCTTTTGGCTTATTTCTCACTATTCCTAAATTTTGTCTTTTTCTGGTTTTTTGGTTTTTTGAGCTTTTTTGCTGATTCATTTTCCCATATTTGTTTGCATTGTTCGTAATAGGCTAACTTTTTGCTATTTTTAATTTTTTTAAAATTTAATTACGCTAAATAAGATATCATCAGTTACAGCGTAATTTCAACCAACTACAATGTAATTTTAGCTATAAGATATGTTTTTTCAACCCAAATGAGCAGGCTCCAAATCTTAACCGGCTGGTTAGCGGTGATGCTATCGTTTATAGAATACCAAGTAAACACAATGCTTTAAGAACAGAAATGTAGATTTAACAAAATAAAATTGTAAACTGGAATAGATCGGAAACAGACTGGTAGTCGGCCGGTTACCGGCTATCGGGCTATCTCCGGTGAATTTTCAAATCCGGTGTTTTTTAATATACGTGACTCGACTCCGATTTTCTCTCTCTTTCTTCGTTTGGTCCTTTTCTGACGATCAAGTGATAAGTACACATCGACGCCGCTTCGTTGCGACGCGCGTAAAGAGCGGGCGGTAGCACCCTATTCTAATGAAGAAACGTCACTTCTCGCCTGTCAAATGCTTAAACTCGGCCATCTTTCCAGCTTGCCCCTGCTTATTTGGATTTCAGGTTTTGACTTTTGATTTTTAGTTTCTATTTTTTAATTTTGTTTTTTTTATATTTTTGGTTTTCAGGTTTTTTCCTCTGTATTTCTTTGTATTATTCGTGATAGCCTAATTTATTTTTTATTTTTAAAATTATTTATGTAAAAAAGTCATCAGTAGTAACAGTATAAAATAAATCAGCTACAATACTAAACAGTAAAAAATAAGTCAAAATGAGACTCTGATCCTTTGCTTGCAGTTGCACTGCACCAGCCATTATATTGAATCTATCTGTCCCACCACGGTTGACTTGTTACTCCAGTTTCGGCTGAGTTGCGTCCTGCAAGCATGTGCCTTAGCAGTAATTAACCACGGCATTTAAGAGAGAGCGAGAGGGTTGACTACGCAATCGTACTAGTGGTCCTACGAGTACAAGCTCTGGAGTCGTCGTAGACCATTAGGCCATGCAGTTCACCGTGTGTACCGAAATAAAAGAGCCGATAATTTATAAGAGATTTCTTAAAAAAACCGAGAGCGCATGTGTATTTTCGGAAAAGTAAAAGGGTTTTTCCGTAAAAAACCGAGGGCACATGTGTATTTTCGAAAAAGTCAAAGTTTTTTTTCGTAAAAAAGCGAGGACCTGTACGTAAGTAAACGAGGACACGTACGTAATTTAGAAAACCGCAGGGGGCTATCCTGCAAAGTGGAGGGCTAAAAAAACTGGCAGGGACCTTTCTGCGAGAAAAGGACTTTTATGTAATTTTCGTAAAATACAGGGACTTTTTCGCAAAACTGCTCCCCCGACCGTACGCAAATTCGGCGGCCACGCGCCGGCCGAGGGAGCGCTAGGGGCGACGTGGAGGGGCTCGGCGGCCAGGAACCCCCCGGGTTTAATACCGGTATGATTTAGGCATGTTTGATATAAATACGGCTTATAATTTTTAGCTGAAATTTTTGAATTTTAGCTGTTTGTGATAGAAATTATAGAGAAAGAGATATTCGTTTGTGATTTTGATTGATACAGATGTTGGACTTTTAACGTGTACTATAATTAACTTGTTGTAACATCCCAAAAATTCGCTTTCTGAAAAATTTAATTTCAAATTAATTATTTGAACTTTATTTGGATTTATTTGAATTTTATTTCAAAATCTAAAGCAATAAAAGGTATTTTAAATATTTATTAAAGCCAAAAAGAGTTCATTTTATTTTTCCCAACCTTCTCTAAATTTTAAATAATTTTTGAGAATTTTCTGGAATTAAAAATCAATTTTAAATAATAAAAAGTATTTTTATAAAATTATTAAAGGCAAATTTGAAATTAAAAATATTTTTTCTAAGTCTAAAATAGCTCCAAGAATATTCTATGAATTTTCTGGAATTTTTAGACATTAATTAATATTTTCTAAGTATTTATAATGTTTCTAGTATTTTCTGAAAAACCAATCCGAAAATAAAAATCAATTTAATCCTAGGCTGCCAAGCGGTCCGGATGACCGACGCGTATTAGTGGCTAGCTCTCGATGTGGGAAACCCATTTGGGGCTTAGGAGGGTAAGGGGACTAGAGGAGATGGCAGGAGACAAAAGGGGGAGTTTTGGCTTTTTGGCAATGAGGGAGGTCATCGGCGGTGAGAGGGCCCAATCGGCGGTGGATACACGGCCAGGGGAGGGTGAGGCTTACATTGGCGGTGGAGACGGGAGCTGGGGAGCTGCGGGGAGAGCTGGCCACGGAAGGGGGGTTTCTGCCGGCGGTGGTGCTCGGCGGGACTCCTCGCTGCTCTCCGCCAAACAAATGCACCAATGTGATTAGGGAGAATGAGGATGCTTTTGGCGAATGCAATTGGAAAATGAGCGAGAGAAGGAGAGCGACTCTCGGGTCACCGCGCAGGGAGAGTGGCGCTGACTGGGTGACGAAGGTCCAATCCACGCTCTGGGGTTTCTTGGAGTGGTGGGAGTAGAACGGGAAGGTGGAGTAGCTCGGGAAGCAAAGGGGAGTGAGGAGGCCGTGATGGGGTTTTATACCCGAGCGGAGGAGGCGAGCCTTAGGGAGAAGGCAGCAGGCGGCGCGGGGTCACGAGGATGGACGGAGCTGTGGGGCGTCTCCTCGCGTTAAGAGGTGGTGACCAGACGAGCCGCCGTAATGGCGAGGTGACGGACGGAGGCGGGTGGATCTGCGGCATGGCGGCGCGTCCGCGCGTAGGGAGAGGAAGGAGCCGCCGCGCGCAGTGGGGTCGGGCGCGAAGAGCGGCGCGCGTGGCACGAGGCTCTGTCGGCCAGACGGCCGACGCCGGCACGCAGCGGCGGTCCAAAACCGGGGCGCTGTCGCGGCGCAGAGGCGGTGCGGGCGAACGCGCAGGCAAGCGCGCGCGCGCAGGAGAAGGCGGGAGGAGGAGGCGCCAGCGAGAGAGGGGGAGCGGGGAAGGCGCCGGGAGCGAGAGAAAGCGGGAAGGGAGGCGGCGCCGAAGGAGGAGGGAAGGCGCCTGGCCAAAAGAAGAAAGCGGCAGCGGGGAGACTTTCCCAAAAGGGAAAGTTTTCGAATTCACTCAAAAATGCAGCAAAAAGCACAGAAATTTTTGGTTTGAATTTTTTAGGGCTTTTCAACCTACCCCCCTTAAAAGAATCTTGATCTCGAGATTAACTTGGTCCAGGGAGTAAGTTGGGGAAATCCCGCTGTAAATCTGATTCTCGTTTCCAAGTGGACTCATCCGCTGTATGATTCTTCCACTGCACCCTGCAAAATCTGACATTCTTGTTTCTGACCTGCCTCTCCGACGTTTTAAGTATTTGTAGTGGTTCTTCAGCATATGTGCAGTCATCCTGCAATTCAATATCTGACAAAGGCACTTCATCTGTTGGCTGTCGTAGACATTTTCGAAGCTGGGATACATGGAACACGTTATGTATCCTTGATAGGTTAGGTGGAAGCTACACTTGATAAGCTACCTCCTCAACTGTTCCAATTATTTGAAATGGTCCCACATATCTTGGTGCTAATTTGCCTTTAACTTGAAACCTCTTGACTATCTTGAATGGAGTGACCTTGATGTTGACGAAGTCTCCAACTTCAAAGCTTAAATCCTTCCGGCGGTTATCTGCATAGCTCTTCTGTCGGTCTTGTGCCATCTTGAGTCTGTCTATGACGATTCTGACATGTGCTTCTGCATCTTGAGCAATTTGGGGACCAATAAGTTGTCGTTCTCCCGTTTCCGTCCAATTCAGAGGAGTCCTGCATTTTCTGCCATAAAGTGCTTCAAACGGTGCCATTTGGATGCTGGCTTGATAGCTGTTGTTGTATGAGAACAGAGCAAATCGTAGACAAGTGTTCCATGCTGCACCATACACAATTGCACAAGCTCTCAACATGTCTTCCAAGATCTGGTTGGTTCTCTCCGTCTGCCCATCTGTCTGTGGGTGATATGCTGAGCTGAAGTTCAAATCTGTGCCCATAGCTTCATGCAATTTTTCCGAGAACTTGGATGTAAACTGTGCTCCTCTATCGGACACAATCTTCTTCGGGACCCCATGGAGTGTCACTATTCTGGTCAAATACAGCTCGGCAAGCTTATCCTTCCCATACGTTTGCTTGATCGGGAGGAAATGAGCCACCTTGGTCAATCTATCGACAATGACCTAGATAGCATCATATCCCTCACGAGTTTTGGGGAGTCCAGTAATGAAGTCCATGCCGATACTATTCCATTTCCACTCGGGAATTGGCAAAGGCTGCAACAATCCCGATGGTTTCTGGTGGTCTATCTTGATCTGCTGGCAAACATCACATTTAGCCACATATTCTGCCACCTCTTTCTTCATCTGGTTCCACCAATACTTCTTCAGGTCTTGATACATCTCTTAACTCCTGGGTGAATTGAGAACTGAGATGAATGGGCTTCAGATAGGATTAATTCTCTTAACTCCTTCTT
Source organism: Dendrocalamus sinicus (assembly GCA_036346575.1). Taxonomy (NCBI): domain Eukaryota; kingdom Viridiplantae; phylum Streptophyta; class Magnoliopsida; order Poales; family Poaceae; genus Dendrocalamus; species Dendrocalamus sinicus. The sequence goes on along the minus strand of CM070646.1, from coordinate 21,574,318 downwards.
GTCAGGTATGCAATAGCGACCACGGAAAGTGAGGATCCCATGCTCGTCTATCGCATACTCTGTTGAATCTTTTTCTTGAACTTCCTTTTTCAGTTTTTGAATCTCTTCATCTTCATCTTGTGCTGTTTTAATCTGATCTATCAACAACGGTTGAAGCTCTAGTGTTGCCATATTGCCTTGTTCTGTGATCACTAAATTCAGTCGTAGGATATCTCTTTGCAACTCTGGCGGGTATTCTGTGGTATTGGATTTGTTTGGTCGAACCTTTCGACTGAGGGCGTCAGCAACCACATTGGCCTTGCCTGGGTGATATTGGAGATCAACATCGTAGTCTTTAATCAACTCTAGCCATCTTCGTTGTCTCATATTCAACTCTGGCTGTGTGAAGAGGTACTTCAAGCTTTTGTGATAGGAGAATATCTCACAACGATTTCCTAGCAGGTAGTGCCGCCAAATTTTGAGTGCATGCACCAGAGCTGCTAGTTCTAAATCGTGTGTGGGGTAATTCTCTTCATGTGGCTTCAATTGTCTTGAGGCATAGGCAACATCTTTTCCATCTTGCATAAGTACACAATGTAGGATCAAGGATACCGACTAGAGGTGGGTGAATAGGAGGTTTTTAAATTTTTCTTGTTCAATTGATTAATTCTTTACAATTTAGATGACAAGAATGTAAAGCAATTAATCTTATGAAATTTTAGTTAACAATATAGCAAACTTAGCTCTAAACAATCAAATGATCACAATGATGTAAATAAGTAAGAGCTAAGCACAAAAGGACACAACCGATGTTTTACCATGGTGATCGAAAACTTACCGGTTTCCCCTAGTCCACGTTGAGGTTAGCCCGAACGAATCGGACCGGCTCCACGAATTGAGCCAAACACCTCGATCACTAATGTAGCTCTTCCCCACTCCGGGTAGGTGAGCTCCAACCTTCACAACTTGCCGGGTCTTCTCACAAGCTTCTTGAGAAGATCACCAAGCCAAACTTCGCCCGATCGTCCAAGTGCCGGCAAGCACTAAGAGTAATAGAACTAGGGCTTCACTTGAATGCAATTCTTGTGTTAAGTGGATCAACAATTGAAAATCTTGCACTAATTGCAAAACCACCTCAATTTAATGCTCAATGAAAGAAAGTGGGTGGAATGAATGCTCTTGGGCTCAAGGAATATGCAATGAGCCTCTAACCTTAGCCCTTGTGCGGTGGTGGGGTATTTATAGCCTCCACCAACCAAAACTAGCCGTTTGACACAAATTCCGAGAAAAATTTGGTCGAAGCGGTACTACCGCCTCAGGGCCGGTACTACCGTAATCAAATCTTCGCGCGAACGACTATGTCGAGCTCTGCGAAGGATCGTTGGATTTGGCGCGCAAGATTACCACCGTTGACATTTGCGGTACTACCGCTCCCCAGAGTTCCGCAAAGTCGGCGCGTACTACCGCGCTCCACCAAACTCCAAAAGTCCCAATTTTGGCGCTCTGGAAAAATTGATGCGCTCGAGGTCGGATCTTCCGACTCGGAAGTACCGCTCGGGCGCGGAACTATCGCACACAGCGGTAGTTCCGGCGTTGGAATCGCCGTATTTCCGCTCCAGAAAATCGGACTTCATCCGGAGGGTGCTCTCGAAAAATCAATTCGCTCTCCTCCGGATCTTAGGGCTCGGAAGTACCGCTCCATAATGCGGTACTACCGCTCGGTGCGGTAGTTCCGGCGTTTAAGTGGCCAGTACTTCCGTTCCCGCTAGAGCTTAAGTGCATCCGCGGGTGCTCTCTGGAAAAATTGATCCGCTCAAAAAACGGATCTTCCGTTCGCCGGTACTACCGCATTTGGGCGCGGAACTACCGCTCTCCGGTAGTTCTGACGTTCAAAACTACGGTACTACCGCCCTTCCAGACGGAGCACAGATTTTGTTTTAAAACTGATTTTTGATGGATGCAAGTTTCTAATGTTGATCCATATGGCACAAGAAGTATGTTTTCAAGCTACTTGCCAAGATCCCTCTTGATGGTACGATCATCTATCCTATAATCCAGTCTTCCACCATTCGCCTAAGACCGGTAAAAATAAAAAGGATTCTATGCTAAGTATACCTTTGTCTTGAGCCAATTTGATCTTCACACATATCCTTTGGCTTGCATCTTGTTGCACTTATGTGAACTAACTCTTTGCATGCTCATAAAACACGTTAGTCCTATATTCACATAATTTCATTAATTACCAAAACCATTTTTAGGGGTCTAGATGCTTTCACACATCCCAAACCTTGCTTTGAAGCATCGCAGTAGATTTGGAACTCTTTCTCTGGGTTGGGCAAAATCAATACTGGCATTCTTGTCAATTTGGTCTTCAAAAGCTGGAAACTCTCTTCACAAGCATCTGTCCATGCGAAGGGCTTGTCCTTCTTCAGCAGTTGAGTGAGTGGACGAGAAATCTTCGAGAACCATTCTATGAATCGACGATAATAACCCGCCAATCCAAGAAAGCTTCTCACTTCTGTTACTGTCTTGGGCTGTTTCCATTCCATGACTGCAGCAATCTTTTCTGGATCAACCTTGACTCCATCCTCTGATATAATATGACCCAAGAAAGCAACTTCTTTTAGCCAACTGCATTTGTCGAATTTGGCATACAACTTGTGCTCTCGCAGCCTGGTCAATGCCATGTGCAGATGCTCCTTGTGTTCTTCTTCACTCTTGAAATATATCAGAATATCATCGATGAAGACTGTCACGAATCGGTCCAATTGGTCCATATGTACCAGATTCATAAAATAAGCTGGCGCATTGGTTAAACCAAAGGGAACGACCGTGAACTCATACAGTCCATAACGGGTGATGAAGGCTGTCTTCTCTCGATCTTGCTCTCGGATTTTAAGCTGATGATAACCCGAGCGCAAGTTGATCTTGGAGAATACTTTGGCACCTTTGAGCTGATCAAACAAATCATCAATTCTGGGCAATGGGTACTTGTTTTTGATTGTGACTGCATTCAGTCCTCTGTAATCTACACACATCCTCAGCTCTCCATTCTTCTTCTTCACAAACAAAACTGGGGCTGACCAAGGTGAAACACTTGGTCGAATAAATTCTTTTTCCAGCAGTTCATCTAGTTGCTTCTTCAGTTCTTTCAACTCACTGGCTGACATTATATTGATGCTTGGCAATCGGTTTGGTGCCGGGTACCAATTCTATAGCAAGTTCTACCTGCCTGTCAGGGGGTTTGCCTGGCAGTTCTTCCAGAAACACATCTGGATAATCTTGTACCACTGGTACTTGATCAAGTGTGGCTGCTAACATGTTGATCATGCGCTTCCTCGCATCTTTCAACACTTCTCGGTCTGTTTGTACTACCACTCTCTGACCTTCAGGATTAACCAAGGATACTGTTTTGATCTCACATCTACCTTGCCTTTATTCTTGGCTAACCAGTTCATGCCCAAGATGGCATCTAATCCGGACATATCTAATTGCAACAAGTCTGCTCTAAAGTCTACCCCTTGGATTTTTATGTTAAGTCCCGCACACCCATTGTGGGACTCCATTCTAACCCCAGGGGTTTCAACCACATAAGGCCTTGGCAGTGAAATAGAAGGCAACTGGTTTCTTGCAGCAAAACTCTTCGAAATAAACGAATGCGTTGCACCAGGGTCAAATAAAATCAATGCAGGTATGGAGTTGATTGGGAACATACCAGCAATGATATCACTTGCTCCAGTTGCGTCTTCCGCAGACACATGGTTCACCCGTGCATAGAAAGTAGGTCTGGTGCGGCCTCTGCCTCTGCCTGCAGAAGTAAAGTTGGCTGTGCCTGCTGGAGATTGGGGTCCGGCTGCTTTGATCCGCAAATAGCCTCCCTTGGGAGTGCTGGAGCCTGCTTGTGACTTGTTCTCTTGCTGCTGCTGATTCTGGACTTGTATTTTTGCAGCATCTGATGGCAAGTTCTTCCTGGGGCACTGATCTCTGTAGTGCCCAATTTCTCCGCAATGGAAGCAAGCATTGGATCTTCGCGGACAGGCGCTGGCAAGATGGTTTCCACTACAATTGGGGCATTTGATGGCCAAGGGTGTAGGAAAGTTGTACTGTTGAGATTGTCCCGACTGGTTCTTTGGTAGCATCACATACTGTCGAGAGGATTGGGATCGGAATGAGGATCCCGAAGTCTTGCTCCGTTGAGCACTGTGTGAGGATGATTGTGACCTATGTGCGGCCTTGCGTTTTCTGAAGTCTTCCATCTCACCTCGAGCCTCTTCTGAGTTGATCAAACTGTCCACCATCTCATGTAGGTCCTTGAATTTCATGGCTGAAATATGAAATTTCAAGGACTGCTGTAGTCCTGCACGAGAACGGCTCATCTTCTTCTCTTCTTTATCAACATCATCCGGGGCAAACCTGGAAAGGTGGTTGAATTGATGCAGGTATTCCATAATAGTGCGTCCGCCTTGTTTAAGTGCCAGGAATTCTCGGCGCTTGGCTTCCATGATGCCATCAGGGATGTGCGCCTTACGGAAGGCCTTTGAGAACTCTTCCCAAGTTACTTCTCTGTTTTGAAGTGTGCGTTGGTAGTTGATCCACCATGTAGCTGCAGCACCATGCAATAGGTGGGAAGCGTATAGCACTTTTTCCTTGTCCTCACACTGTACAGTCTGTAATTTTCTTTCCACATCTACCAGCCAATCCTCAGTTGCTATTGGGTCAGCCGAGGTGGTGAAGACCGGTGGACGTGTCATCTGAAAGTCCGCCCATCGGGTGGTTATTGGGGAACCATCCCGAGTGGCATTGCCTCCACCTTGGATACCTGGAGATCTGGCTGCAATTTGTTCAAGTAGTCGGGCCTGTTGATCTAGCACTCGCAGAATATTCTGTTCTCCCTGATAGCGATTTTGTTCCATCATCGCTATTATGCTGGCAAGTGTGGTTTGATTTGTGGCAGGTGCACCCTGCCCGCTGGTCTGACCTCTCTGCTGATCTGGGTCCATCTGCCAAATGGGAATTTGAGATTAGCTTTGCAGCAGCTTTGGCAATCAAGAATAGGTAAGTAAGACTTCGAATTTCAAGGCAAGTATAGAGCGAATAAGATAAGAACGAGAGCGAAAGGGGACAGGAGAAAACTTTGAACACAGAGGGAACATACTGATAATTAAGTAAGCAACATAAAGGATTAATGAACATAAGTTTACAAAAGGCAAGTGGTACACAGACCACTTAGGGTTCATGGTTACACTTGCATTACATCACAAAAATATCACTAATACAAAAGGTCAGGTTAAACTAGCGAACTCCAGTCTACTCCTCTGGGGTCTCCGGTGCTGGTAGGGCAAGAGGGGCTGCGAGACGGAACCTGGCGTGGTACTCGCCCGCAGTCATCCTGCGCCTACGCCTGGACTGCACCGTAGAACAAGAAGACTGAACGCTGGGCGATTCTCCGCAGTCAGAAGCCTCTCCTGCCTCGATGGCCTCGTAGCGGAGAAGGGACTCCCGGAGGTGCTGCACCTGCTCGCGGGCGTCCCAAAGCTGTCTCTGTAGCCTCCTGGACTCCTCCACTGTGCTGTCGTAGCGGATAACCTGCTGCGCCATGAGGGTGGCGATGCCCGCAAGGCGGGGATCGTCCTCCTCGCCAAGCCGCGGAACAGCTAAACCTCCACGGACCTACTGCGGCACCAAGTCGAAGGGTGAGCCCGTGAGCTCCAGGTCATAGTAGTACCTGAGATATAGGGCAGCCTTCTAAGCTGCGTCCTGGATTGCATCATCCTTGTCGATCCTCCTCGTTATAAACCTCCTCTCGAGGTCGGGACGGACAGGCAGGGGTGTAAGGGTCACCCACGCCTTCCACTCATACCGCTGTCCTCCACAGAAGTGGCCCACAGTGTGGAACACCGGGCTGTGGTATCCTGTAGCTCTGAGGTAGCGCTGCATCTCCCACAGCTTGTGGGGCCAACCATCCATACGGTCCGGGCGGGAGAACACGTAGTGCACCATCTGCCGGCAACGAAATTTTGAAATTAGACAAACGAAACAGTAAACATTTGCAAAAATAAAGCTTAAGCAGAACTAAATTTAAGACAAATAAGGTAGCAACAAGGGAGGAAAAAGACATCAATAATCCTTATATTTTTCGTAAACCATTTTTATGGCTTAAATTATGTTTTGCGATAAAATCGCTTCCTAATTTGCCTTAGGTCTTAACCTACGGTCAAAGAGCCTACTCTGATACCACTTCTTGTAACGCCTGTTTCGTGGGCGCGTCTGACACAAAGATTCGCAACTATTTACGCATGAACAGTTATGGAGTGTCGCGCAAGAGTATACCATTGCATGCTTACAACAAAAGTCCAGCATATATTTCACATAAGGATTAACATCCAGTTTTTGACAGCAGGGCGTGCAAGCCCAAAGTATAATTACATTACAAAAGCTCCAAGATCCGCTTGAGCGCGGCGAAGACCTAAAGCCACGGATCCTCGTCGAAGAAGAGATCCTCAGGGACGTCCTCGACGGGGAGACCTTCACCAACGTCTTGATCCTCTAAAGAGGGGAATTAACAAGCCATGAGCTACCAACCAGCTCAGCAAGCCACAAAGGAACCCTATCTTACTATATGCACGGATCAACAAAGGAAGGAAGTATATTTGGTTTATTAATTTTGAGTGGATGCAGTTTTATTTGCAAACATTTTGGAAATTCTCCAGAAGAAAACTATTCCTTAAGCAGCAGGGGGTTTTCATGAAGAGTTAATTAACCAACTAATCAAGTTAAAGCATTTACAAAACTGCTTAAGCTTTGTTGCTGGAATCACCCAAGTGACACAGCTTTATTAACCGGGAGCACGGCGTATTCGAATACCATTTATTTTGACTCTGCAGAGTTTGCTAAGCTTTACCCACACGATCCGTTAACTCCCGCGACAGAGTTAAGAAAGCCAGGTCGTTTCACTGCTCAATTCTTTATATAGGCTCTACCCGGTAGAATTCACTCGGGTCTGACACATGAAAACTCCCGTCCGCTTCGAGTGAATCCTACCGTTGTTAGGTACCCGCAGCACGGCATACCTAACCTAATTTCTCAACACCCTAACTTCTCAACACCTGTAGAGTTTCAATCGAGTTGAGCAGCTACTAAACCAGTGTTGACAAGTCAACTCCTGTGGTTGAGCGGTTACCATGTCATTTGCTTAGCGTAAGGGTTTGGTCCTTATATTTTTCCCTCCGGGGTCCGCAACCCCGGCCAGGTCCACGACCTCCAACCTAGGGTAAGAGGTGGGCGAAGACCGTCTCGCGGTTCCTTCCCCAATCCCTTACCCTATCCTGCACACGTCGACAATCTCCGCCCTAGGGTACGGTGTCCCATACCACCCTACCCTAGGGTCGGTTTTCCAAAATCTATTGGCCCGCAGCCACAACCTTATTAGTGTAAAGACTTTTGCATGATAATAATAACATATAGTTATCTAGATTAACAGATAATTATTTCTAGGGTTACAAAGGCATGGCTACAAGTTTAACATGGCATTTATCGGTCGTGGGTTTAACTACATAACAAGTCATTCTAAACATTTTATTTTATTTTAAACTAACATTTCACAACTAGCATAATGCAAATAGCATAATAACATAATTAAACATCATGGGATTCAACATGATCAAAGGTTTTGCGACTTGCCGTTGATTTGGATGATCTCAGCTAGCTCGAACGAAGAAACACCTGGATCCTGAGCCTGCACTTGAACATCCGAGATCTCCGACACTAGCGTAAACACAAGAAATAATTAAGTCCAGCTTGAGACTAATCAAGCGAGGAAAAATTAAACTAATTAAAAAGGAGTAAAATACGTAAATCCTCAAATTGGAATTTTTAGGAATTTATCTGTGATGAATCTGGAGGAATAGAGGTCAAAAATGGGTTCAGGACATTTTTCTGAGAAGAGTGGTGAAATTTAGGAATTTTTGGGATTTTCTAGAATTTATTTGGATTTTTTCTGATTTCTGGAAAATGGAAAAGTCACTGGAATTTGGTGAAGCAGATTAGGTCGCCCAAAGCCCACGGCGCAGCCCAAAGATCATGCAGCCCGCGGCCGAATGAATGGCGCGCGCGCGCAAGCGCGCGCGCGCTCGGGCGACGGAGCAGGTCGAGGAAACGGCCCACGCTCACGCGCGCCCACGTGGTCCGGATGACTGACGCATGGCGCTGGCGGACGATGGAGATGGCGGGGAAGCGGGTGGATGGATTGGAGCGGGGTGGCGATCGGACGGCTAAGGAGAAGGGAGGGTAGGCGAAGCGGTACAGAGTGATCGAGCGGCTACGGTTATATGGCAACGGGGACGATCGGTCGGTGGAGGAGAGGCCACGTCGTCGTCGTCTTCCTCTCGCTACACGCGCGCAACAGAGAGGCAGCGGTGGCGGCACCTCCGCTCTCCGGCTACGGCCATGGACTCCAGCGGCAAGGAAGGGTATTAGTTGCTAGCTCTCGATGTGGGAAACCCATTTTGGGGCTTAGGAGGGTGAGGGGACCAGAGGAGATGGCAGGAGACAGAAGGGGGAGTTTCGGCTTTTTGGCAGTGAGGGAGGTCATCGGCGGTGAGAGGGCCCAATCGGCGGTGGATACACGGCCAGGGGAGGGTGAGGCTTACATTGGCGGTGGAGACGGGAGCTGGGGAGCTGCGGGGAGAGCTGGCCACGGAAGGGGGGTTTCTGCCGGCGGTGGTGCTCCGAAGCGGGGACTCCTCGGTGCTTCTCCTGGCCAAACAAATGCACCAATGTGATTAGGGGAGAATGAGGATGCTTTTGGCGAATGCAATTGGAAAATGAGCGAGAGAGAAGGGAGAGCAGCTCTCGGGGTCACCGGCGCAGGGGAGAGTGGCAGCGGCGACTGGGGTGACGAAGGTCCAATCGGCTGCTCTGGGGGTTTCTTGGAGTGGTGGGAGTAGAACGGGGAAGGTGGAGTAGCTCGGGAAGCAAAGGGGGAGTGAGGAGGCCGGGATGGGGTTTTATACCCGAGCGGAGGGAGGCGGAGCCTTAGGGGAGAAGGCAACGGGCGGGGGCGCGGGGTCAACAGGGATGGACGGGAGCTGTTGGGGCGTCTCCTCCGCGTTAAGAGGTGGTGACCAGACGCTGAGCCGCCGTAATGGCGAGGTGACGGCACGGGAGCGGGTGGACTGCGGCATGGGCGAGGGCGCGTCCGCGCGTAGGAGAGGAAGGAGCTGCCGCTGCCAGGTGGGGTCGGGCGCAGAAGAGCGGCGGCGCGTGGCACGGAGGCTCTGTCGGCTTCAGATCGGCTGACGTCGGGGCACGGCGAAGGCGGTCCAAAACCGGGGGCGCTGTCCGCGGGCGCAGAGGCGGTGCGGCACGGGCGCAACGCGCAGCGCAAGCGCGTGCGCGGGGAGAAGGCGGGGAGGGAGGGAGGCGCCAGCGAGAGAGGGGGAGCGGGGAAGGCGCCGGGAGCGGGAGAAAGCGGGAAGGGAGGCGGCGCCGAAGGAGGAGGGAAGGTGCCTGGCCAAAAGAAGAAAGCGGCAGCGGGGAGACTTTCCCAAAAGGGAAAGTTTTCGAATTCACTCAAAAATGCAGCAAAAAGCACATAAATTTTTGGTTTGAATTTTTTAGGGCTTTTCAACCTCTTCATCGACTAACCAACAATCTGGCAGATATGGAATCAAATAGCAAAATGGTTGCACCTGTCGATGCTTAACCCAACAAACTAGGGCCAACCAACGACAATTGAATACTGGTGGCTCAAGCAGATCGACTCCCTGATTGGCCTCACAAAGACTGCAAACACACTCATCATCCTTGTCCTCTAGCAATGGTGGAAGGAAAGAAATGGACATGTCTTCCAAAATAAGATTTCGATACATCGTGAGATCTTAACACTAATTAAAGGTGAGGCTAAACTCTAGTAGTTAGCTGGAGCAAAACATTTAATGGAGTTAACTGAAGGGGCAAACAATCCCGTATCTTTACTATTATAAAAGAAGGAGTTGGTGGTTGGTACGACCTCCCCACCCCCTCTCAAAAAAGACCCAGCGCCAGCCCGATTAAAAAAACCGTCTGCGTTCTCCGCGTCCCCCGTTCTCCGCGTCTCCCGGTCTCCTCCTCCCCCCGCGCCGCCGCCGCCGCCTCCTCCCCACCTCGCTCCGCCGCCTCCTCCCCTACCTCCCACCCCGCGCCGCCGCCTCCTCCCCCCACTCCGCCGCCGCCTCCTCCTCCCCCCACTCCTCCGCTCCGCCGCCTCCTCCTCCCCCCGCTCTAGGGGCCCCGCCGCCGCCGCCTCCTCCTCCCCCCCGCGCCGCCGCCTCCCCTCCCTCCCACCCGCGCCGCCGCCTCCTCCCCACTCCTCCGCTCCGCCGCCTCCTCCCCGCTCCTCGCTCCGCCGCCTACCCCCATTCTCCTCTCCAAACCCCGTGACACCTCCCGGCCATGGCCATCGCCAGCCGACGGCAACGGCAGCGGCGGCGCCTCTACATCCCCAAGGAGGCGAGCACATCATCGCGCCGACGCGCCGCCCCGACGGCACGCTCCTCTACATCCCTTTTTTTGCTAAGACAGTTGACCATTCTGAAAATGCGCGTCTTTTCTGTTGCGTATGGGTTAATTTAACTGTAAATGTTATGGTAATTTCTTAGGATTTTGTACTGACCGTGACTTCCTCTTGTTGTGAAGTGTCAATATATGGGTGCAATGTAGATGTTGTGGTAAGGAAGTGATTTTTTAGGTTTTCCTGTGAAATATTTGTTGCTAACACTTTACTATATTTCACTGAACAACAGAATTTAGGTAGCAGAAGTATATGCCCATGAATAGCCTATTGAGTATCTACACTTCAATTTCAAGAAATAGTAGAGCAGAAGCTAGAGTTAGATAATTCATATGGATGTTTGGAGCTATGTTAGTGCAAGAAACTATTTGTTTATTAGATCTGCTGTGTTGGTGACTTGGTTCTTGAGCAAGAAAACTGAAATTCTTTATGACGTTCATGTGTCAGGGCAGGAACTCCCCCAAAATTCGACAATACTGGACCTATTGAAGTGAGCTTCTAGCTACGACATGCAATTGAGGCTGAGGCTGAACTGCCATGTCGTGAATGTCGTCCACAACTTGAACAAGAACAACAGAATTTAGGTAGCAGAGGTATATGCCCATGAGGCCATGAATAGCCAATTGAGTATCTACACTTCAATTTCAAGAAATGGTAGAGCAGAAGCTAGAGTTAGATTATTCGTATGGATGTTTGGAGCTATGTTAGTGCAAGAAACTATTTGTTTATTATTTAGATCTTCTGTGTTGGTGACTTGGTTCTTGAGCAAGAAAACTGAAATTCCTTATGATGTTTTCGTGTGTCAGGGCAGGCACTCCCCCCAAATTCGACAAACTGAAATTCCTTATGACGTTTTCATGTGTCAGGGCAGGCACTCCCCCCAATTTTGACAATACTGGACCTATTCAAGTGAACTTCTAGCTACGACATGCAATTGAGGTTGAGGCTGAACTGCCATGTTAAAGTCGTCCACAACTTGAACCGGGAGTTAAAAATGGGTCATGCGGTTGAGCTCATTCTTTCAACTCTTGCAAATCTAGATATTACACAATGGAGTTTTGGCAAATATTTGATCATCGTCTTGCAGTTTCACAGTATTGACAACCGTAGTATACGAATTCATGTAAATTTATGCTTGACAGACTCATCTCAATCATGTGAAGTTTAAGTTCCTCTGTACTGACAAAATAGAGATGAGAAATAGTCCTCCAAAAAGGCTCTGAAGCGTCTTTTTATCTGTAACAAACGTCTGTCTCTCCCACATGTTGTACATTTGTTCATGTATATTTTGAGTAAAGCAAAAGAAGGTAGTAGCATGTGAAATTGTGAATACGTAATATGTACTTCGTGTTTTAACTCAGCAAGTGCTCTCAGTAGGTGATAATGTTTCATTGTAGGAATCTTTGGAGTGTGACCGTGTGTGTCTCACAATACCCGATTTCAATTATCTTAGTTCAATGGCTGTCTGCGAATGATATGTGCTGTGAGAAGGTTATTGTATATTGCTATATATTTATTACCTGATATAAACAATATTTGAAGACGCTGTGATGTTACCATGTTGCCAGCATAGTTTTTGCAACAAATGCAATTCATTTAAAGAACTAAAGCATCTCTCTGTTTCTTTATAAGAGACCATCTTTTTCTTACTTCCTCTTGCATATAACTATTAACCATATTTGAGCAACATGTTCATCATTATGGTAAGGCTCTTGCAAAGTTTTTCATATTATTAGCTTGCGGTGAGGCTTGCATTGCATGGCTATGCTTAGACTCAGTACTCACTCTGATTTGAACTTTGATATTAACTTGATCTATTTTGTTAACATTTTTGCTTGTATTAGCAAACAAGGTTTTCATTAACCACCAAAGTTGTAAAAGCCAGTGCAAGTGCATATAAACACCGAAGGACAAGCATACTAAGATGCCTCGTGGATTTGTGCGCAGCTTTGCCTTTGCAAGTGATGTGTCCTTTCGGCCTCCATCCCCGTGTTTCAAAGCTTCAAGCTTTCGCAAACATTCTTGACCATCCTTCAAGTTCTGAGAATGGCATCCTTCCTATTGTCACACTTTAGTCTAATTGTCTATCAACAATTGATGATTTCTTATTTATTTAATCCATGTTCAGATTGGATGCAAAAAAGGGTTAAAGTCTAGCTTTTCCGATTTACATTACATTTAGGTGTTGTCTTGTCATCAGATCCTAAACCATGCCGGTGTGATAGAAAATTGATATCTATTGTGCTGTTTAGGATCCCATACATTTATGTATCACTCTTTTTTTTAGGATCCCGTAGCAACGCACGAGCATTTAACTAGTAGCATGAAATGTTTAACTCACCTTGTCGCTCCTTAATTCCTTGTAAAAAGTAAACCTTTTACCCCTTTTTTATTCCGTCTCAAGCGCCGCTTGTGCTTCTTGTAAATTGATCAGATTTTTTTCTTTTTAATATATCATCCAGCATCTGCCGGCTTTCAAAAAAAAAAGAAAAGAAAATAAACTGCAGCAAACCAAACAAACAAAAAACAGCCGCTATATGTGGCTAGTTATCGGTGGAGTTGGCAGCACAGAGTCGTGCAATACTACTGGCTCTGGCTGGTGTGCCGTAACATTCGTAGTGCGATCGATCGGCACTGAAAGAGACCGGCAGGCAGGCTCGCGAGTCACGTGTAGCCTGCGTCTCTTGGCACAAAGGAGATGTGTACAAAGAGAGCGAAAGCCAGACCTTAATTGGGGTTAGGGGCCGACCCTGCCGATCGATTCAGAAAAGAATCAGAAAAGAAATCAAGGGAAGGGTGATCAGGTTTAGGTGATTGTACTGAGGTCACGATTGTGGGCAGCACGCAGCCGCCCGGGTTGTATCTCTGTTTGTGCCGTACATCATGATGTAAACAGTACTGGTTCATGCATTGAACAGATTAATTAGACAAGTGATCATGAGAGAGATGAGGGCTAAAGACAAGGGCCTGTCAAAAAATTATATATCCGCCTTACGAATGTGATGTTTCTTCAGTGTCAACTGCTCCTGTTATTTAACATATCTTAAAAAGCTTTCTGCTTGAAGCGTCCTAATTTTTAGCATGACGATTGATAAAGAAATATTTAACCGATGACAAAATAAACGTGCTTTCCTGAATTATAGAAAGGTCGTATAAAAACAAGGGGCGGCAAGGGGTGCGTAGCCGGCAAAGGCTTCAGGCACCACAAAGAGAAGAGGAACGGCGACAAGCACGTCAGCACATCTCCATCCATTTCATGCAACCGCAAAACTAACCTAAAGCTAGTTTATTGCGAGGCCAATCTGGTTACGGAGCCTGCATGCTTCAGCTAATCCCGAGCTGGATTGCTTATGCATGCGAAGTCGACATGGACGGACCTTGGCTTTTCTTCACCGTCATATCAAAATGGTTTATCGAGACAATTTTTTAAAGCGACTTATCGGTATTTGATTCGTACGCATAAGCGCTCGAGTTACAAACAAAAGCCATCAGTCACAGCCATAAACCATCAACCGTAGCTGAAAAGATTAATCTCACAGATCATATAGTTTTGTATTCAGAAATACAGCAGGAGCAATACTGCAACGCAGCAGGAACCTGGCAAGGACGATCATCCGCTAGCTATTTCTTTGTGTGTATTTGGATGGAGAACGCCACAATCCACAGCAGTGCAGTGCTGTGCCGTGCTGTTCACCGCTCACCACGACAGGCATAATGTTTGATATGAAAGGACAGACATGAAAATTCAGCCGAAAGGAAAGGGTCCAAAAATTAACAGTGAGGTTTTCTTTGGATCGGTTCGGCGTGCACGGAGTAGGAACCCTACCGTTCGGACGCAACACAGGCGTCCAAAAACCAAAATGAATCCTCGCTCAACGCTTGAACTGCAGCGCGCAGGCGCGCACATAAACTTGCTGGAAATTATATTATAGTTAACGTACCGCATATAATTTAGAGTTTGTAAAACCTGTCACGCTTGTTTTCAAAGAGGAAAACGTCACACTGGCCGGTGTGGTGATTACCCAACTCTATGAGCAGCACGCGCGAGACTGCTAATCAGTACCATGGAAAACATTCTCGGGAAAAAAAAATCGCTCCTTACCGATGAAACTGAAATTCGAAAATTTTGGAAAATTTCAGAAATTTTCGTTCGAAATCTAAATTCTAATATGAATTTTAAGAGGAGATGGAAAAAAAGGGAAAAGATAGTGCTGGTTTTGGGGTTTGAACTCGTAATCTCATGCTTACACATCGCCATCTCTTATCACTAAATTAGCTTTCTTATCTGGTGTTAGTTATAAATTCTATTTAAATCTAAGTTTTCGGACGAAATTTACAGATGCAACTGGTTTTCACCCTCCATCGAGAACACCGAAATTTCACGAATTTCGGAGCGAAGTTGTAATCCCAGTACTACATTCACCGGCTACGGTGAGAGTTGACCAAGTTAAATCTAGACACTTTGGTGGTGATCAGTTGGGCTTAAAAGCTATGGCTTATGGCTGAAAACACTGTAGCTGGCTGAAAAAAAACACTGTAGCTGACAAAGGCTTATTTAGCATAATTAAATTTAAAAATATAAAAAATATGTTAGCCCAATATGTATAATACAAACGAATACGAGAAAAAAAGAACCGGCAAAAAAGCTCAACGAAAAACTAAAAATTCAGAAAAAGACGAAATTTATAAATAGTGAAAAATAAATCAGAAGTCAGAAGCAAACCGAACCGATCAGGGCCAAAATTGCGCCATCCATTCCCGACCGGGCACGATCCCGTCCGTTCCACTATGTTCTTCTGCAAGGAGAAAAAACCGCGCACGGCCCGAGGCAGAAAAGTCACCGAAAAAACGCATCGATCTCGTCCGGCCATCGCAACTTGCCGGGCGCGCGCGTACAAACACGCCAATCGCGCGCATCCGGCCGCGGCGCCGTGCGCGACGGGTCAATATTAAAGGTTGAGCCCGGCACGGACACAGCTCTCCGTTCCGATCGAAACACACGCACGCACGCGCCCCTCGACCTGCCGTCCCGCCCCGGCACAGCGCCACGCGCGGCCGCGGCCATTTAGCAAGGTAACACGAACGAATCGTACGTGTCTCCCCCACTGGCCGGGCTCGGACGTGCCCGGGTGGGCTGTCTCACGGTGTCATCTTCGCGGAGGCCACCCGATCGCCACGCCTCGAGCTGTATAAACGAACAACGGCCTTTGCCCGGCCGCATATGAAGGAACAAGAACTCCTCGTTGCATTGCCAGTTCGCCGTCGCATCCCCGCTCGGCCTTTGGAGCGTTGTGTGACCTGTGGTGACTTTGGAGTTTTGCTCCGGCTTGTGAGGCTGGGAAATGGCGACGACCAGCGTGGAGGACCTGCCCGCCGACGTGCTGGCCTGCGCGCTGCGCCGCCTCGACGGCCCATCCCTGGCCGCCGCGAGCTGCGCCACCGCGTGCCTCAGGGAGCTCGCCGCGGACCCGGACACCTGGCTCGCGCTCTGCCTCGCGCAGTGGCCGTCACTCGCGGCCCAGCCTGACGTGCTCTCTACCGTTTCTCCTCGACGCCTCTTCGCTGACGCCTTCCCCTTCCCGTCCCCGGACGCTGCTCCCCTAGCCGGAGCTGAGCGGCTCCCCAGCGAGCTCGTCACCGCCGTGGACGTCTACCACAAGGGCGCGCCCCTCCTCTCCCGCGTCGTGGAAACCTCCACCTCCTCTTCGTGGTTCCTCACATCGCCGTTCTGCGTCGACGTCGTGGAGTGCAAGAACCCGGTGCCAGCGTGCTCGTTCTCTCCGGCGGAGCTGGAGCTGAGCTGGATCGTGGTAGACCCCAGCAGTGGCCGGGCTGTGAACGTGTCGAGCCGGCGGGCGGTGGCCGTGGACAGGCACTGGTACACCAGCGAGACGCTGGTGCGGTACGCGGTGGTGCTCGGCGGGTGCAAGTTCGAGGCCACCGCCACCTGCTCGGAGGAGACCGGCCACCTCAGGGAGGTCAGCCTCACCGTCGAGGACGCCGACGGAGCGGCTGTGAGTGGCGAAGGCAGCCTGCGGCTTCTTGCGGCGGCGATGGCAGGGCCGAGGAAGGGAGGGGAGAAGGAGAGGGAGGAGGCCAAGAGGAGGTACGAGGAGTTCGTGAGGAGCAAGAGGGGGAGGAAGGAGTCCAAGGCGAGGAGGGAGGTGCTCGTCGACTTGTGCTGCTCCGCCGTCAGCGCCGTCGCCGTGCTCAGCTTCCTCGCCGCCGTCGTGCTCCGGTAGTTTTATGAGTATTCCGTGAATGCAGTGAAACATCAGCGAAAGTTTTCTTTTATTGAGTGTTGATAAAATCAAAATATTTTCCTTTTAACTATCATTCAAATTTATAACCACTAGATTAAAGATTCAATGGTTATAAATTCCCTCTCTAAAAAATCTCTCTCCTCCAAAAAAAATCTCCCCCTTAAAAAACTCATTAATTTTAAATTTAAATAATTGTTAAGAAAAAAATCCAATATCACTGCATGTTGAAATGCTAATTAGGCGCTGGACCTCATGATACATGTCCAACAATTTTTCGTCTGAAACAAAAGAGACCATGTTACAACATTCTCTTTATTTGTACTGGCGATACTTCCTGCTATCTGATGGTCAATGGGGGCATCTTTGTCGAAGTGCGGTTTTGTGATGGAAATGTAGTCAACGTATGTTGTTGTGTGTTGGTCCAGCCCCAAATAATTAGGTCTTGCAGTAGATCTAATAATACAAAGGAATATATAAATATAGTTCTATCTTTTATAATTATTAACGAGTAGGATAGAAATTTTCCAACCTACCCTACTCTTATATACAAGCCCCCAAGAGGGATATGAGAAGGGTAGATCTACTCATTTTACACACAATCTCTCTCTACTGTCGTTAACTCTCTCTATCTCTACCTCCTCTCATGAAGAAAGGGATACCTTGTGCCCCTGTTGTAGCCATGCTACAACAGTTTGTGCCGTTCATGGGAACCGTGTAAAAAGTTGCGCAAGGTAAGACGCTAGAAAGCAACCACAACCAAGCGAAAGAGAAATACAGCGGCAACGACCATCGAGTCCAGCACGCGGTGGCCGGGAGTAGACATGTCCGACCGCTTCAGGGTCGGGAGTAGACTTTGTCGACGGTCGTCTGACCACCCTGTGGTCATGACTTCATCGACACTCGTCCGACCACTTCGTGGTCATAACTTCGTCGGCACCTACAGCCACGCCGCAATCAAGCTCCGTCGGACCTCACACGATCTCCGCTGGACTCTGCATGGATGTCGCCTCCGTCGGACTTCGTACGATCTCCGCCGGAATCTACGCAGATGTTGCCTCCGCTGGACTTCGCACGATCTCCGCCGGACTCTGCGCGGATGTCGCCTTCGCTGGACTCCACGCGATCTCCACCGGACTCCGCACGGATGCCACCTCAGCGGGACTTCACATGATCTCCGCCGGACTCCGCGTGTATGTCGCCTCCGCCGATCTTCACATGTTTTATGGCGGATTTTGCCCGATCTCCGCTAGACTCACCACATGATCGTAAGCTCTTCTACGAACATGCTATGGTCGTGTGTGTTACCACAACCATTGCATGATCATAAGTTTTTCTACGAACACGATAGGATCGTGGGCTTTGCCACGACCACTTCGTGATTGTAGGCCCTTTCTACGACCATGATATGGTCAACCTTGCCACGAGCACTTCGTGGTCATAGGCCCCTTCTACGAGCATGCTATTGTCGTGTGTGCTGCCACGATCACTGCATGATCGTAAGCTTTTCTACGAACACGATAGGGTCGTCAACTTTGCCACGACTACTTCGTGATCGTAGGCCCTTTCTATGATCATAATCTGGTTGTGCGCCTTGCCACGACCTCTTCATGATCGTAGCCCATCTTTCGACCATTCCCAGGTTGCCTGAGCCTAACGCCGGGACCCACATGTATCCCGGGCAACTCTACGGAATATAAAAAATCACACGGTGGCCTCGAGCTCTGGCATACTCTACGGAGTATAAAGCATCGGGAACTTAGTCTCCTGGGCAACTTTACAGAGTATAAAAGAATCGCACGGTGACCTCGCGCCCCGGCGTACTCTACAGAGTATAAAACACAGGGAACTTAGTCGTCCTAGGTAACTCTACGGAGTATAACAAAAATTAATGAAATTAAAAATAAAAATTTCACGGTGGCCACACGCCCCGGCATACTCTATGGAGTACAAATAGCAGTGTGGGACAGAGCATGCGTGCTCACGTGTGCATCGCGCGCCTCGCGCATCCTATAGGGAGTCCCTACCACCGCCGACAACCCCGGTGAGCCTCACGTGCTTCATGCACCTCACCAGGGAGTTTGCCACTCTAATAGCATCGAGCGGATGACCACCTCGTGGTCGTAAACTTTGTCCAATCACCTCGTGTTTATAGACTTGTCAGATCACCTTGTGGTCGGGACTCCATCCGACCACCCCATGGTTCGAACTCCATCCGACCATTTTCATCAACAAGCATCCGACCACCTCGTGGTCGAGACTTCATCAACGCTAGTCCGAAACGTGGAGACATGCGTGCTTCAAGACTTTATCCCACCGTCGATTTTGTCAAGCCAGTCCGAAGAGTGGGGATGGAGCGCGCGCGTCAAAGCTTAGTCTCGCCGCCACCTTCATCGACACCAAGCCTAAACGGCGAGAGACAGAGCTCACGCTTCAACACTTCGTCCAACCACCTCGCGGTCTTAGACCTCGTCTGACCACCTCGAGGTCGTAGACTCTGTCCGACCATCTCGCGGTCGTAGACGCTTGTCCGATCATCTCACGGTCGTAGACTCTGTCCGACCATCTCGCGGTCGTAGACGCTTGTCCGATCATCTCACGGTCGTAGACTCCGTCCGACCACCTCCCGATCGTAGAAGCTCGTCTGATCACCTCACAATCGTAGACTCCATCCGACCACCTCCCAATCGTAGACTCTTGTCCGACCACCTCGTGGTCATAGACTCCATCTGACCACCTCACAGTCGTAGACGCTCGTCCAATCACCTCGCGGTCGTAGACGCTCATCTGACCACTTCGTGGTCGTACACGCTTGTCCAACTGCCTCGTGATCGTAGACTTCGTTTGATTGCCTCGCAGTCATAGACACTTGTCTGATCACCTCATGATCATAGACGTCGGTCCGATCATCTCTTGGTCATAGACGCTTGTCCGATTACCTCATGGTCGTAGACTCCGTCTGACCACCTCGCGGTCGTAGACTCCGTCTGACCAACTCTCGGTCGTAGACGCTCGTCCGACCACCTCGCGGTCGCAGACTCCATTCGACCACCTTCCGGTCGTAAACCCTCGTCTGACCACCTCGTGGTCGTCAACTCTGTCCAACCATCTCGCTGTCGTAGACTCCGTCGTGCGCATCAAAGCTTCATCTCGCCGCTGCCTTCGTCGATGCCAAGTCCAAATGGTGGGGAACGGAGCGCGCGCATCAAGACTTCATCCAACCGTCGACTTCGTCAACGCCAGTCCGAACGAGGGGACGAAGTGCGCACATCAAAGCTTTGTCTCGTCACCACCTTCGTCGACACCAAGTCTGAACAGTGGGAGACGGAGCCTGCGCGCTAAGGCTTCGTTCGACCACTGACTTCCTTAACGCCAGTCTGAAGGGTCACGTCAAAGCTTCGTCTCACGGCTGCCTTCGTCGATGCCAAGTCCGAATGGTGGGAGATGAAGCATGCGCTTCAACACTTCGTCCAACCACCTCAAGGTCGTAGACTCCGTTCGACCACCTCCCGGTCATAGACGCCCGTTCGATCACCTCATGGTCATAGATGCCCTCATGGTTGGGATGGAGGGTGCGTTCAAAGCCTTCGTCTCGCCGTCAACTTCGTCGACACCTACGACCACCTCGTGGTCGCACCTTCGGTGATGTCATCCGACCTCGAGGGTCGAAACTTCATTGACAACCCTCGTCCTACCGTCGGCTTTGTTGACGCCCACGACCACATCTTCCTCGACATAGTCGTTGGCCACTTCTACGACCATCTTGTTGTCGCACCTTCGTCGACACCGACGACCACGTCATAAGCCGCATAGTCGTGAGACCTTCTCTGACCACCTCGTGACCAACTCATGGTCATCCAACCTCCGTTGTCCGCGCGCTGACCACTTCAGAGGCACCAACCCGATGGGGCACCCGGGCCTTCGGTGTGGGACTTCGTCACCCACATCTATACGCAACCTCAGCGCGTCGGCTCAGCCCCTACCGGGCGATTCCACGACCACGTCAAAATCAATGAAACAACCCTGCTCCGAGTGGTTTACAGTGTCCACACCCCGGAGGCTGGGGGCTACTGGCTACATCAGCTCGCTCAGGCACCTGCATGCTTGCTGTCAGGAGGCTGGGCCAATTGGTCACGTCAGGTCGCTTTTGGGATCTCCGTGCTTGCTGTCGAGGGAGTACTGTTGTGGAGATGGTCCAGCCCTAAATGACTGGGCCTTGCAGCAGATCCAATAGTATAAATGAATATACCAACATACACTTACTTTTTGTAATTATTAAGAGGTGGAATGGAAATTTCCCGTCCTACCCCACTCATGTATATAAGCCCCAAAGAGGGTATGAGAACATATCCGCTCATTTTATACACAAACTCTCTCTTCTATCGTTAGCTCTCTGTAGCTCTTACTTCTCTCGTGGAAAAAGAAATATCCCGTACCTCTATTATAGCCATGCTATAACATATATTATACTCTGCCGTTCGAGACCTGTTCAAACAAACGTACCATTGATCGGGTCTCTTCATAGTTCAAAGCACGGAAAATACCTTGTAGACTAAAATACCAGCTCAAATCCTCAAACTGGAGTGATCACTACGTTGAACTCTCCCCCAACGTTAGTTTCAAGACCATTTTAAGCCGTATGATGATTTGACAAAGCCATATCCTTTTGGTCGAGCAAAGCTGCTGCATTAAGACAAGAATATGCTTATACAACCCATTGAAAGGATTATTTATTCACAGACAAAGGGTGCTCAAACCCACATGTTACTATAACGAGCCAGCATTCTTGGCCCTGCTTCACTTCTAGTTCTAACTTCTAACTTCTTAATTTTACTTTTATAATTTTTTTTTGCTTTTTAGACATTTTTGTATTTTCTTTTTCCTACTTATTCATTTGCATTGTCTACGAGGATATAACTTTTTTTTTTCTATTTTTTAATTTTTTTAAAAATTTGATTACGCTAATAAAAAGTTAACATCAGTTACAGTACATTTTCAACCACTACAGTAAAAAAACTAGAAACATAGCTTTATAAGCTCAAATAAGCACTAAAAACGTACAAACCAACCTGCGATCATATATACTGTAAGCTCCAGCAATGTAAGCTGCAACCGTGTCTCCACATCAGCACATAAACAAGCAGCACTGCCCTAAAAAAACAAGCACTGTTGTTGTTCTGCAGGCTGCGGCCGTCCCTGCACTTAAAAAAAAGGCTGTGCGATAGAAGCCCAGAATATTAGGCACACCATATAAAAAACATTAAAAGACAGGCACAAGAACACATTTCATAATGAAAATAATAACAAAATTGGATTAGATCATAAGCTTACACCGCTCATAATTCACAGTATCGCTTGCTCCTGACAATCACAATCATACAGATTAAAGTTTCAGTTCCAATTCTAATGGCTTCTTTCCATCTGCGTTAGAAGTACATAAAGAGGCAACAGGATGTCAAAACAACACACATTTCCTTGGGGTGCATTCGCTCAAAATTGGGGTATATCACCAAAAGAAAAGCTCAGCTTTTGTACAGGCCGTTCCATGGCCATATTATTCTTCCCCTAAACAATATAAACAGAATCTATGTGACTTTGTCCGTTCTTTTCAGCTTATGTCTTTCTCCGAACAAACAAACAGGACGGCTTCTCCATTGTCTTTTCGAAGCGATTTATCGGGACAGTCTTTTCGAAGTGACTTATCGGCATTCGGTTCATTCGAACAAACCCTTATATTAGGACCAAAAGCCATCAGCCGCAACAGAAAAGAACACACCCAATTAATCAGAATATAATTTACTGTAATGAACTCAGAAGTAAAGTTGACACAAAATAATACACTCCTACTTATAATCACTATCATCCCACTGTCCACCCTCGTTCTCCAATCACCTCACGAACACGTGTAGCTACTTCAATAGCATCACTTAGGGGAGGGTAGCTCCAGCTATTTGAAATCTACACGGAAAAAGAGAAGTCATAAGAATGCAAGTACATGCTTGTGAACCTCAAGGAAATCTCAAAAACTGAATTGCTTAAAAAAAACTTCCAGCTGTCACATGTAGCTCCTTCAATAGCATAAATTATTTTGTTTAATTTCATCCTTCCATCAGCTCATGCACCACATTGAGATAGTTCTAAATTTCTAATGTATTTTGATTTGAGCCTTGACATAAAAAGTTATCGCAGCCACAACTATAGTATTTCCCACAGGAACTCCAATTGATGGCAAGAATAAGCGTGAAGCATCTGTGCTACTGTAATTGTGTAAATGAATTCGCAAAGCATGAGATTCTATTAGAGAAGTGTAGCAGGGACAAAAAAGGGAAAGGTTAGGAGTTAGGATCAGAATTAACAAAAGCAGAGAGTTCAGAAACCAATATGCACGGAAATTAAGTTCAAGCGACAAAGGTTCAGGATTTTGTAAAAAAATAAACCAACAATAAGTACTATGACATTGTTGGAAAGAAACGAGTGTACCCAAATAGGGTATGCTTAAATTATCAAGTAGGCACCGCAAAACAAAATGTCATCAACAGGATTGACAGACTTACATCTTCCAATCCAGTGAAAGGACGGACAACCCCTCGCTCTCGTAGAGTCTTGTGAAAAGCTGAAAACTTCCACTTACAATGCTCGGCCCCAATAACATAAACAGGCTTCCTGTAACAAATGTGATTGGAAGCTAGTCATGGAACCTCATAAAAAGGTTGGCACTTGCCAGAAGTCATGCAAATAGACAAATAGCTCACCCTGTGCTACACGCCTCACTTAGCATACTTATCGAGTCTGCTGTTATGACAAAAGCATCAGCCCATGCAAGATGCCCCAGGTGTGGGTTAGGTTCTGCAGAAATAAAATTAGCTCATCAGAAGTTGAACAACTTGCATAAAGAACATAAAGACTGAATAACTTAGTACTATTTTTCAGAATCTACCTTCCCCATCCCAAATATAGATCTTAGGATGTCCAGCAAACTCTTTAAATATAATAGCAGAGACCTGTCAGCAGACAATTAAATTTAAAGGTCAAGTTTACTAAATTATATTATAACGACCAACCAGATTACCAAGCATTCTACCTTTCGTGGTGTTCTCCTAGAGAATGAAATTCTGACACTCCCACAGCTGTCTAGCACATTATACAGCGAAGTTATGAGCTGCCTGGCAAGCCCTACACCATATTTACAGTTCCCTGAGCATTGACAAACAACACATTGGATCATCTTGGGTCTGAGTATGAAAATCAATCATTGAACACATAGAGAAACTGCAATCAAAGCACGAGAGAAAAGGCATGACCGCGTGATTAAAGGCCAACAGGTATTTTGTTACCTCTCCACAAAGTTAGAAAGTCTAAATTCCTCCATGATAGTTTATAGTACTTTCGACGAAGAGTAAAGAAAAAATAAAACAGATCATGGCGGTGCAATGCTTTGTTAATTACCAGATTCGCTATACCCCCACATACTACATACCGGATTCATCGACCCTGAGTTAATTCGTGGCACAGATTTGCTATGGAATTTGGGAGAAAAAGCGGTGTACCACAACCCTATACTGCATTCCTGGCAACTAAGGATTTGCACGAACTTTAAAGGACAATATCTGATTTTAAGACGTACCGATTACCGAAAACGTAAGAAGAGGCGGAGGTCGACCAAGACTAACGTGGGAAGAGCAGTTAAAAGAGACTTGAGGGATTAGAATGTATCCAAAGAATTAACTTTGGATAGAAGCGCATGGAAGTTAGCGATTCACATAGCGGAATCATGTTACAGAAAGAAGGTTTAGCGGCAGTGTTTTAGACTCTCGGTTTAGATGGCAGGATGTATAGCTTAGGATTTTAGCCTTGTAGGCTTTATTATAAGGCTCTTGTTTCTTTGACCTTGAAAAGGTTTAATTCGTAACTTACCCTAACTTGTTTGGAACAAAAGGCGTTGTTATTCTTGTTGTTTAAAGAACAATATCAAAGGTGTGGTTCTCATATTAATCTACTATGTTGTCAAGCTGTAAGCATACAATTTAACTTGTTATCCAATCGAATCATGCAATACATGTATCAATGCAGCTAGCTGAACTTCATGGACCTCATGTTTATATTTTGTGAAATGAAATCCAGGATAATATGGTAAAACGGTGTATCAGAATCAACAAACTAATATTATATTAATCCTGGAGCCTAAATTTTTTTTTCTTGGAGATGCAAAAACGTGGATTCTTTTTCCATGAAAAGTTCTTTTGCTTTGATGATGGTAAGGCATCTTTATGTTGTATCCTTAGTAGTTATTAGTCGCAGCAATCTCATAATTTTATTAGTACACTAGCATTGCTAAGAACCTAATTTTCCCTTGCTACAATTAATCAGAGATCAAACCTCCCTTGAGATCATCAAACTACACAGCAAGCACATCAAATGTGAGCTCCTCAAAATGAAGAAAAGTCCTCCAGTTACTATAGAAAATAATGAATTTACCCACTATATGCATTAAACCAGCCACGTCCAACGGTATATCAAACAGACAAAAATAAGTACAATTATCTCAACAAAAGAAGGTAAATCATCATATCAAGATATCCTTGCTTCTTTTTTGCGTGTGGATGCTTGCATAGCGTTCTGTTTTCCCAGAGTAATCATTAGAGTGCAACCATTGACATTTGTCTAGATTTACTCGGCATCCGACTCAAAACAGGACTAGCATATGCAAACACATACATAATGACATGTGCAATATGAGAGAGAGAGAGAGAGATAGCTACTTGTGGGTCCCCCAATGTTGACAATTAGCAATGGCTTAGGCAAAGGAGCAAGTTCATCATGCCAGGCTATAGCAGCAAGACGTAGTGCAGCAGAATCAGCTTGGTGTAGTGCACCAACAGTAAGTACCTGAACTTTCAAATTCCAGAATCAGCGTGGTATAACAGTGCAAGTGATTCTCCATTTATGAGTAATGAGAAAGCAGCATACCACATTCCTCCCAGGCGGTTCTCGTGGAGTAATCCACCTCTGGAACAGCCTTGGAACTTCTTGCTGTCCACTCGCAGTTAAAGCATAGTAATCATGACGAGGAGTCACAACCAAATCAAACCTATCAAGGCGAGACCTGGGGTGCTGTATCTGAAATCCAAAGAAAAATATTATCGGAATCAAATTAAGATTCATATGACGAGCAGTTGGCTTATTTTGCTGTTATACCATATTATTAACAAATATCCCAGTGGATTAGGTTTGAATGCTACCTGAATGACAAACACGTTATCTGAAGCTAAATGCCTTATCGAGCTTGAATATGATATGGTATCCCAGCCACAAGCAATAACTAATGTTGGGCCTTCCCTGAAAGAAGAGTAAATTGTCATGATGTCATGTTCACAGCTTAGCATAATGTTAGGAAACAAAGAGAGCTACCCTGATTCTGAGAACATTGGAAAACCTGGTGATGTGACCAACAAGCACCACATATGTTTAGGCAAAAATTAATTGGATTCTCTACAGAGCATGTGTGATTTGCCACCGCCCTAAGTGACACAAGGCTGAACCCAACAGCCGCAGAAAACATAAAAGGTATCCTATACAGAAATATTCAACTGGCTAGTGTTTATTTGTGACAACGAAAATCACTAGACAAATGAATGTTATTTCAAATCATCTTAAGAACAGCAGTTCCTCTTGGTTCTCTTGTTCCAACGTTTCCTCCTTGAACCACATTGTGCACAATCATTGGGCTAGACAGTGTGTAAGTTGTTGACATTGCATATGCAATATGCCATGATACCAATGATCGCAGCGTGTAAGCAGCTCCAAAGGTTAATGATGTTGAAAATGAAATTGATACGCCAAAAAGACAGCATAACACAAGAAATTAGGTGATTTACTGGAATTCCTACGGGCTGCAACTTCTAATCAGCCATGGTAATAAATCCACTATAACCAGTCGCCAAAATCCATGGACTAGACTATCATTTCAGTGATTCAACATAACCAATGAAATGGGGGAAATGACTAAACATATGCTATTCCGTATATTTAAACAAGGGAGCCAAGGTATAACCAGGCAATGGATCCTTACTTGTCAAATGTATCACGGGCGGTGGCCACGATCTTCTTGGTATCCGCCTCCAGAACAGAAGACAACCCAACGGATCCGCCATTCGGGACACGGTACGGCTTCGTCCCCTCAACCACCGGTGCAAACCTCGTGTTGCGAAAGAACTGCCTGAGCACTTGGTCAATTAACTTATGCATGGAAATGGGGAGGAAGTGCAGCCACTCGTTAATCCCTCCTCTCGGCCTTGTGACGCGCTGCAAGCCCAGCCCGGAGCAAAATTAACAAAATTCATGTTGCGACCACCGAACACAAGCAATCGAACAGAGTATGCCTATCCTATCACATCCTGACGCGGCTGTGCAAGAATAGAAATGCGACGAAATGGCATGTGCTAGTAGAAGAGAGGGGTGGGGGTGGACTGACGTAGAGGGTGAGGTGGTCGGCGAGGCCGAGGGCGCGGGCGAGGCCGAGGCACTGGTTCTCGGCGCTGGGGGAGCCGTTGCCGATGACGACGGCGCGGCGGATGACGTTGCTGCCGCCGGCGAAGATCTCCGGCGTCTCCATGCCGCCGCCGGGGGGCTCGGGCAGCCGGATCGGCCTCATCGGCCTAGGGTTTGCGGCCAATCCCGACGCTTAGGTGAGGATCTCCAGTTCGATTGGGATGAAATTGGATTGCAGGTCTGGGAGACGAGGATTCGCGAGGGTTCGGGCCTTCGGGGTTTGGTGGTGTAAGAATGCCGGAGCGGTGACGTGTTCTCCTGGGGCTTGCCAGTTTCAGGCCTTTTTTTATTTTGATGCTCCTTTCTTTAAAATCAAAAGAAACGTGACAATTTCTTTAAATAATTTTTTGAGTTTAAAACTATATATTACTATCTATGTTAATATTTTTTTACTGTATGTCATTATTTTAAAAAATACAGATAAAAATTATTAGCCATACCCAAAAACCTTTGAACACAACCTAAAAAACAGGGTGCTCAGACTCTGCGGCCATACACGAAGGGACTGGTAACTAGTTCCCAGCTAGAAATTATGATCAAGCACCGTTTTGAACGCAGGAACGTCAGATAAAACAACTTAATTTCTGCAAAATTGGGAAAAAAAAAATTGTGTTCCAAACGTGGCCTAAACTGTTAAGTTGTGTCTCTTATTTAGGGCGGAATGCAAACCGAGCTTCGGCATTATATCACATCGGGCTTAAGTATAGATTAGATATACTCAAGTTGGTTACCATTGTTAAGCTTAAGATAGAGCACAACCGAGGACTGAGCGCTTGCTCAGTTGGTTTGGCACCCCGTCGTGTGGCCAACCCACGTGGCTTCGAGCCCACCCTGTCTCATTTTCGAGGTGATACTAGTACTGTCTATATAAATAGTGTTCTATGAGTACACGTATATAAATGGGTTCCACGTTTTTGGAGATCTTGGGTCTCCAACTAATCTCAGTCGTGTGTATTCAATGTACCCACATAGATATGTGTGAGTGTAAATATAGTGTTGAGTGCATTTTTATTGTACTTGTGATTAAAAAAGGCACAAAAAGACCGAGTTTTTTTTACCATACGAGTGAGGCCATTTCATAAAGATTGCTATCGATATAAATACTCGAATAATACTCGACAAGAGAAGCCCCGCTTAAAATTGAAAGATGCGATAATACTAAAGTATCCCAATATAAATGCATGAATTTTATATCAAACAACCAAGAGAAGCCACTAAACAATCTGATTGTATTGTGATTTTTTTTTGCAAGGGAAAGATAAACTTACTAGTTGCCCATATAAGTTACATTTTTACATAGAAGATATACGATGAAACCAAGACCGTGCATATAATCTAGCATGTTGTGCTAATCCATGGGTTACACAATTTTGATCTCTTTTTGTCTGAACTTCTAGAATTTGTGTTATGCAAATTAATACAAGGTAAGAAACACAATAAATGTCAATAATAAAAAAGGAAAGTAAAAAATTTAAATGGTAACATATCCTATGCACTCAATCTTAGGGTGCACTCATGATGCACCCTAACTAAAAAAGTCATAAAAAATTTTAAGAAAATTTTTATATGTACGTATAAAAATAACTTTAATTATACATAAAATTTTAAGTTTAGATTCATTATATGATAGCAGTAACAAAAAAGAGAAAAATCTGACAAATGTTAAGAGTTCAAATTTGTCAGAATTTTCTCTTTTTTGTTGCTCTTAACATGGAACGGATTTAAACTTGGAATTTTATACATAGTTGGAGAAAACCATGGAATATATGTAGAAATTTTCTTAAAATTTTTTGTGACCTTTTAGTTAGAGTGCACCGGGAGTGCAGCCCAAACTTGAGTGCATAGGATATGTTGCTAATTTAAATATAGGCTAAATTTCCAGCAAAAATTTAAAGCAATAAGAAGAGTGAGAATTAAATTCAAATTAAAATTTTATTTGAAAAGGAAAGAGAAAATACAATTGAAGTCAAATTCAAACTCAAATCTAAAACCAAAATCAAAATCAAATAAAAAGAAAACTTCCAAACCAAAGTTGGGCCGGCCCATTTCCTTTCCCTCCCATTCCTCTTTCCCCTCTCGCCCCATCTCCTTCTCTTTCTCTCCCCTCTCTGTTTTCCTGGGCGCACCCCCACTTGGTCCAGCCGCATCCGCTGCGCCCACGCGCACTACTACTGCACACTCGACCGCCTCAGTCCGTACTGCTCCATGCCTCGCGCTCGCCTAGCACGTTGCCTCACCGCACGCACGCACACATTTGACCTAGATCCATCACATGCTTACGTCACACGCCCATGCTTTGCCCATCTCGCGCAGTCATCGCCGCAGCACCCGCTCACTCAACCCATACCGCCCATGCTGCGCTGCGGTAGCACCACCCTCAACTACTGCACTCACCATGAATGCGCGCACAGTGCCACCACCATCTGCCTTAGCTATTTAAGTCACCCATGACCCATCCCCTCTACTTGCCCTCACCTCTCAACTCAACTCCCACAGCTCCAGCCGCCGCTTCCTCTCGCCGTTTCGACCACTTTGGTGAGCAATGCCTCAAACCACTAATGTCACATCACATTCACCCCTTGTGTTTCTCCTCATTCAATTTGGTGATTTGGGCACTGGATCTGCCCAGCGACATCGTTTCCACTGGTCTGACCAAATCCGTCGTCCTCCCTCTCCGGTGAGCCCTTTTCTAGTTTTTCTTTCCTGGATCATCCTTGCACATCCCTTTACCTTCCCCACCATCAATTTCAGCTCCCCCTTGCCCTAGTCGCTGGCACCGTGGAGCTCATCGCGCCGCCCCCCCGCTCTTGTCATTGGACCACCTCACAGCTCATCCGCCTCCATGGATTGCTTCGGTGAGTTCCCTCCACCCCTCTCTTGCTTTTGCATGCCTCCTTTTCCTCCCTCTTCCACTCTAGCGCCGCTATCCCTTTTCCCTCCCTGTGCTTGGCCATCGTGCACCACCGTCGGCTCACCTCGATGCTGCTCGAGACACAGGCCACCTCCCCTTACTTCCTCCTTTCCCCTATATTCCATTTCCCCTCCTCTGTTTCTCCTTTGTGTCGCCCCTCCATCTTTCTCTTTCTTTCATCAATTATCTGACAGTGGTCCTCACATAAGTAATTGTAAAATTGAAATTAATTCGTATATGATCAATTTTAAAATTCAAATGTTTAAGAAAAATTCAAATAGAATATGATAAAAGATAATTAAGTTATAAATAAAAATAAGAATAAAATTAATTATGAAATTAGAATAAGGGTTTATGCAAATTGAAAATATTTGAAGATTAAATCTTGATTAATTGCTTGTAAACAAGAATTAGTAAATTAATTAGTCTTTAGTAATAACTAATATAGGATTAAATTATGAAAAATACAATAATTCAATTTTGTGTCTTGAAATAATTTTATTTGCTGAGCAAATAAGATTTAAAATTTAACAACTACTTGCAATATAATTCCAAGCTAAATATAATTGATTGAATAATAAAATAAGCCGCTCTAGTAAGGTAATTAGTTAATATGTTGTTAAGCACTTAATCTAAATGTATAAAAGGTCATGTATAATATAATCTTGTATAAGTGATAATTATCATGTCATTATCCCAAAATTTTAAATTTAACTAAAGGTGATGTTAAATACCAATGAGCCCTAGACCATAAATAGCCCCCTAGCAATAAGAGGAGAATAGGTATCATAGCTAGTCCATATAATTAGAGTATAAATCAAAGTCAGTTAGTGTTAAATGATAATGTAGGATAGTTAGAGTCTCAACAATATTTAATTTAGGGTGCAAATTTAATAGGGAAGATGTTAAAATATAACATTATAAATATGTGTTGGCATGGCCTCATAAGTAAACAAATTTGGTGATATATCACCAACACGTAGGAATCACTTATTAAACTATAAATTTAATATTCAGATGATACTCATTAGTATGACCCACGGAACATGGTCCATATATTAATATTTGGAGCTCCTCCTTAGCAAGTAAAAATGATTAATGAAGAAAATAAAACCCTAGCTAGTCCCCTTTGTTGTATATTGTGCTTATTATCCAAATTACAAAATAAATGCCATGTCCTTGCTAGTAAAATAAAACCGAGTTAAGAATTAAATAAAAATATAGCAAAGCTCAAAGACCATATTTATCAATCCAACTTATCAAACCCAACATCCTTAGAAAGGATATTCTGAATAATATTTCACCCTCTCCCTCCTTTATCTGTATTTCCTCCTTTGGCAAAATCTTTTAGCAACTGGATTTTCGTTGCTTGGATTCCTATTAAACCAATTCTTTATCCTAAATTCATACAAAATCAAAATCCACACAATAGTGCCAAATATCTGAACTTTGATGATTATTTGAGTTGATTTGAATTCTTTTGAGTTTATTCAGATGCCTCTGGCTGTATTTGGATTTGGTTGTTTATCGCATAATAGGAATTTGGGGTCTTGAAAAGCAATAATTTGAACAGGATCAAGATCCAGATAAGGACGAAGATAAGACCTTGAGCAAGAATAGGACATGCAGTAAATTAAGTGAGGAAAGTCATCGCTTTGATCATATTACACCTACCTTTTCTGAATGCAAATTATATTATGTTAAATTATTAAATTGCATGCTTCTCTTATTACATAAATTATATTAATGCTAACTAGTAGTTAACACCTTATGAATAATTATGCTAGTAAATTTCATTCCTTGACTTTAGACATAATCCCTTATTACCTTAGAATTAATGGTATATATACTAATTAATAAGTCTGTATCTAAGTGACATGCTTAGCTTTATTTAGATACATGTGTGCATTAAATTGCCCTAGCATAATTTCAAAAACATCAAAACATATTTTGGGCAGCAATTGGAGAGAAGTGATTGGTATGTTGAATTAGAAAGGAAATTTTGGACTCTAAAACTCTAAACTTGCTTCATAACTGGGCGGAATGTAAGTGGGGCTGGTGCGGATGGAGTACAAGAGTGTGGTATGTGGCAGAACTGCCCAGGTAACCTTAAGGACTGAATCGTGTGATGACCTCTTAAGGTAAAATAGTGCAACCACAAGTCTATATTAAGCCAGTGCTGGATAAGCCATCCAATCGAACACGTGCAAGTGTGCTAGAGGTAGGCCTTGACGTGCTGCACAAGAGGAGGCTTTCGAAGTGGGTGGACAAAAACCCATGACGGTGAAAACCTTAGCAGGTGCAGCTACGTTGTGAAGATAGCTACATTGTGAAGATGCATTATAAAGATCTTGTGGTGATCATCTGAGCCTCACGCTAAAGGTAGTGCGTTGGTAAAATAAGTTAGGCATCTCTTTGTGGGTAAAGTGTGTGACATCTACAGAGTGAAAACCGTTCAAACAGTTGTGCCCATGATTATAGGCGGACATATGAACTTACTCGAGTTAGTGTCTATTTTATTAAAACCATTTGCGAGTGGGAAGAAAAGAAAAAACGATGGGTGGATAGAACTCTAGCTTTGATTTCCTCTGGACGGATAGAACCTAGCAAATATAGGGCCTGTTCTTTTCCTCCGAAGCTGACGGCTTTTGGCTTTTGCTACAGTATCTAACTTTCAAACGGAATATTTTCTCAAGACGGGGTCTACAAGTTAAACGATGTACACGTTAAAAGCCCAACATCTGTACCATCTAAAATCGTAAGTGAGTATCTCTCTCTCCGTAATCTGTACCGTAAACAGCCAAAATTCAAAAATTTCAGCCAAAAGCCATAAGCCGCAGTCGTTGCCAAACAGGCCCATAATTGGTGGATAGAACCTAAAAGAACTAAAAATAGCATATGGTGGATGGAACCATACTCTATAAAGGGTGGATAGAACCTTCGCTATGATTATTATTATATACTCATATATTCTTTAAAACATGGCTTAGTTAAAATACTAAGTCTCATGCTTTCGACTTATTGTATTTCAAATGTGGCTTTCTACAAATAAAAGATCCTCAACCCATCTTATTTAGCCTTACATCTATTATGATTGCATTCTATATGGTTGCTTGTTGAGTACATTCGTACATTATTGCTTAATTACAATCATTCAGTAAGTAAGAAGAAGAAAGAAAAGCCCGACTATCGTCTAAGGGTGTTGACAAAACTGTAAGTTGAAGAGGTAAAGAACTAGGTCATGGGCCCCACTTGATTGCCTGTAGCATATCCTGAGGGTCCTACCTATGTAATGTTTCTGTTTCGTTGATGCTTTTTAAAGATTTCAGCCTAAGTAGTTTGTGTGTAAGTTAAAGATCGTTAGGTCTATTTATGTATGCTATTGTATTAGTTTTGCTTTCACAAGATATGCATTTAATGTTCAATAATGTTGAGGTCTTACGACCACTCTCAGGAACCGTACGACTACCTTGTAACTGCTACGACCACCCACTGCAGCCGTACGACCACGTTGAAGAGGCTACAACCACCTCCTGAGTCATCACACAACCACCTCCTGAGCCATTACGACTGCTCTGCTGGTTCTCCAACCACGCTGACAGTCATTACGACCATGTTGTGACCTCTCCGATCATGCCTCACTGCTCCGACCACATTCATCGCCGCTGCGCTATACTTCCTTCGACCATGGTTGATCACCGTAGTTGTAATCCGATTACGACCACACTGTAATACTATCGACCATGTCAAAGGCTTTGTCGACTGCTGTGGTCGTAACGCTTTACGACCATGTATCCCCACTGTGATCGCTTACGACCACGCCTTCTCGCTGTGGTCGTAACACTTATGGCCATGTCTTCTGCTCTGTGACCGTGGTCATAACTCTTTTATGACCACACCTGCGGACACCTCCGCTTGTTTCCGTGGTCGTGACTACGTCTGTGAACACAATGAACTCAATAGACTTCCCAGAGCCAAACCGCTCTTTTCTTCTTTATTTTTCTCTCTCTCGATCATACCGATCGCTACGATCACCATGATCGCTCTCTCTATTGCCTTGCCTTTCGATCACACTGATCGCATTGGCCACTACTTGCCCTCTCTCAGTACATTGTTCTACTCTTTATACCCTGCTCTACGACTTCGACTCGGGTTCGATCGAACTCGTACACGACCATGACTACCGACTTGTACACGACTCTGCCCACTCATATACGACCACGATGACTTCGACTTCCGACTCTGTTACGACCATGACTTCTAAATTGAAAACAAAATTACAAACTTTAACAAGTAATATATCTGTATATATTATCTATTGATACAGAAAATAGTATGATGAAATTATAAAGGATTTCAAACTGTAAATCCGAGTCGGACATCACCTTGGTTGATGGCACAGATTTTCAAACGAATGGGAGGTCTCAACTTTAGCTTCTAGACCGCTAAAAGAACTTTAGCTTCTAGAAACATCAAACATGGAGGCATAAATCAATCTCCAAACTAGTTGCATAGCGAAAAATTAGGTGTACATCTGTAACTCGCCATCGCTGATCAACGCTACTGTTTCCTTAGTTCCATGGTTAGCACCAAGTCAATTCCATATCTTTATCTACCATTATTGTTTCTAGACAGAGACCATTGAACTAATAAGATAATCTAGTTCTTAAAACAAATTGAAAAATAACCAAGTCAATTCCATATCTTTATCTACCATTGTTGTTTCTAGACAGAGATCATTGAACTAATAAGATAATCTAGTTCTTAAAACAAATTGAAAAATCGTGTGTAAAAAGATCCACCGTGTCCCTCTTTGATGGGGGAAAACCGAACAAAATGTGTAAAGGTTGGTGAAGAAAAGCCAATATGCCACGCTGGAGGGCGCGTTTGATTCATTTTCTGTTCCATGGCTGCCCCGTCGCGATCAGCCATGGATTAGATAGATCCGGTCGATGGGAGACAGGCCGGTACGAATTGCGGTGAGTGGCTCGCGCAAGCCGGAAATAGCGAGCGGTGTCTGCGGGTGGAAAAAAAAATCGGACATATTTTTTTATATTTAAAGGCAGCTTATATTTATACCGATTATAATAACTAATTTTAAATAATATATTTTTAAGACAGAATTAATATAAAAATTATAATAAAAAGTATATTAAGTTCAGTTGTATCAGTCAAAATTATATACAACTGTTTTCTTTTACATACTATCTCTAATAAACAGTTAAAATTTAAATATTTAAACTATATACCATAAGACATCGTCAAAAGAACACATATCTCCGGCCGGCCCCGAGCCAGGGTCCGGGCACCGCGTCCGAGCCGAACCCAGAAGGAGAGGCTCCACGCACTCGAGACGCACGCCCCTGCCCGTCTTTATTCTGTGCGCCGAAACAGGGCGGAGGCGGCCGAGAGAGAGAAAGAGAGAGAGAGAGAGAGAGAGAGGCGCACGCGCCAGAGAGATCGTCGCGATGTCGACGGAGGCGGAGAAGAGCGGCGCCGCGCCCGCCCCGGTGCGGTGCCAGCGGATTGGCTGTGACGCCATGTTCACCGACGACGACAACCCCGACGGCTCCTGCCACTACCACGCCTCCGTAAGCTCCCTCCCCCCAAAACCCCACTGTTTCAGGCAAGCAGGCGGTGCCTTCCTTCTCCGAGTTCGTGTGCCCAGCCCTGCGGTTCTAACCCCCTAGGACTGCTTCCTCGATCTCGCCTCAGAACCTCGCAAGTCGTATTCCGGGTGCATCCGGTGGTCAAGGGCTTTTAGGTTCCTTCGGATACGGCGTAAGGCACGAATTTGGGTAGTTGCTGTGTTGTAGAAATTGAAATCCGTCTGAATCATTGCATAGCTGCGTGCTGTCGATGACACTATTACTCTATTAGAGATGATTTGGGTAGTAGCGATGTCTGTTGTAGACATTAAAATCCATCCCAATCATTGTATAGAGATCGGTAGGTCCCACCGGATGATGGTAGATTAGTAGTATGTGCCTGGGGGATGACATGATTCAGTCGGAAGCGGATGCTGATGGTATTGGCAAAAGAGGCTCTAAGTAGGTGCAAGCAAAGTATTTGCGAAATTTTGTTCTTTCGGTTGGGGTGTTGATGCCTGGAAGTTGTCTGTTGATGAGGCATCGTGTGCGATGTGTGAGACGACTGTGTGGAAGATTTTTTTTCCTTTTCGGGATGGGTCACATGACTCACATGACTATACAAAAAGAAAGGTAAAGAAAAAGGGGCATGGGAATACCTTTACTTTCAGAGATTAGACAAAATTAATTCATAAGCAAAGCGGCAATTATCTTTTGCGTCTTTTCGTTCAAATCAAATTGCTCAGCTACAGCCTACAAGCACTATCTTTGAGGTGATCCCAAATTCGATTGTGATGTTTAAGAACTGTGTGAACTACTGGTTACTGCAATTGATCTTTAAAGTTGTTCTATTAAATACAGTAATGTTCATATGCTGACAAGGTGCATATGGAATGTCAGTTATACATATAAGATTATCAAATAGTAAAAGCCTGTACAAATAAAATAGGAACCATCCAGTATGTGAGAATAATTTCACATGTATTTCTGCTCCTGTGACCGGACAAATTTGATTCCTGCTTTTTCGGTTTTCACAAAGTGATTCGGAAAATATAGTTGCTAACTCTACATTTGCTTCTAATTCCATGTCTACTGACTAATAGTTTTCTGACAGCTTTCTCCCCCTTTTTTTCGTTTTGCAGGGAGTAAGTGTTTCCCCCGTTCTTGAGAGGTTAATTCTGTTTTGGAAAGATCCATAAGTTTTCTAAGATTATTTTTTTCCAGCCTATATTTCATGATGGCATGAAAGAGTGGAGCTGTTGCAAGCAAAGAAGCCACGATTTTAGCTTATTTTTGGCTATTCCTGGGTAAGGATCCCTCCTTCCCTTCCACAGCATGCATCGAGAACATACCTATGTGTTGTCACATATGGTGACATTGGTGCAAATTTAAACCTGGGAAAGACACAGTTATCAGCAAGTCTGGTTTTCTCTAGTACTTTCATGCTCCTGATGCATTGCAAGTTAGATTTACATGCCTTTTGGTTATTTTATGACAGAGCAAATGTGGTCTAGCGTTGTGTTCCGGCAAATGATCATGATTTTGTAATGTCCATCAGCAGATTATCAGTTTTGCGGTGTGTCCCAGCAAATGCCTGCCAAGTGCAGTGTCCAGGAGCTAATTTGCCTTGAAAGTATTGTTGGCAGACCACCATATGCACTTCAAATATTTGATAGTTTAGTGTTTCAATAATTAGCTGGAATATTTAACACCCTGCTTTTCAAACTAATTATGCATTTTGATTATCTACCCAGGTCTATTTTATGTGTTTTGACTTAGATTTGTAACTGCGATATGTCACCATAGACTATGAAGTGACATAAGTTCCTAGCAGTAAGAGGCTTAGGTAATGGTTGACCAAAAGTACATTAGATGGTTATATGTTGCCATCAGTGACATAAGTTACCAGGTTATATGTCACCATCAGTGACATAAGTTACCAACAGTAAGAGGTGCTAGCAATGGTTGAACAAAAGTACTTTAGATGGTTAAGTGGCAGAACACTAAAGAAGAAACAATATACAAGCAATTTCTCTAGTAAAATCATCTTGAATTAGCTCAAGGAAGTTATTCTACTTTTCAGGGAGGTCCAGAAATATGGTTTCAAGTGCAATTTGCTGGTGAATAAGCCCTTAAGTCCTTAACTGATGTCTTTGTATCATCATTCATAAGAACTTTTTATCTAGCCTGGCAAATATTCCAGTTTTAATCATTGCCTTTTCTCGACATCGACAGCGTCCTTACTTGAAATATCATCCTCCATAACCTGTTATATTTAGGCAAAATCCAACATAACTGATTGCATGCTCTACTGCGGTGTAGATGCACAACAGGGAAGCATACAACAGAAAAACCAGTCACAAAAGCTGTTTCTGCTAACCCTCTAAAGGCAGCTCCAATCCAGTCCTCTAAGCAGGGTGTGGGAACTGATGCCTGCTCAAGATGCCGTCAGGGTTTCTTTTGCTCTGACCATGGTGAGTTTGTGTATATGAGCATTTTGCTTTAATGCAGCTGACTAGTTTTCCTGTTATGGATGTTAATGGTTGCCATCCTACCCATATATGTTTAGTAAAAAAAAAGCTCTCGTCCGATTGTCATTTGCAGTAGTTTGGTCAAGAGCGTTAACACACAAGCATAAACTATAAAACTATTCATCGAATGGACATGTATTTTCAGGATCACAGCCCAAGGCACAAAAACCAGCTGTTACCAATGGTACAAACACGGAACCTGTTGAGAAACCATCAGTTCCAGCACCCAAGAAAAAAATTGATCTGAATGAGCCAAGGATTTGCAAGAACAAAGGATGCGGTAAAAGCTACAAGGAGAAGGATAACCATGATGCTGCATGCCAGTACCATCCAGGTCCTGCAGTTTTCCATGATAGGATGAGGGGGGTATGTATTAGTTCTGGATTTCACGCTCATCCGTGTTCAATAATCTCTTGCCTTTGCCACCAGCCCATCACTAAGTCCTGCATCTGTTCTTGCAGTGGAAATGCTGTGATATTCATGTCAAGGAGTTTGATGAGTTTATGGAGATACCTCCATGCACAAAAGGGTGGCACAACGCTGATGCTGCTTGAATCGACACCATGGCCCTATTTGCAATAAGATCCTGTCAAGCATAGGGTTCTTTGTTGTAGTATCTCCTAGCGCATAAGATTGGCATCTTGCCGCAATTTCTGGAGAATTTTTATTTGGGATTGTGACAAAATCTTTGAGAATGGGCTGCTTTAGTCTGCTCATTGCCTCGAAATCTTATGGTCTGTTTCATGTACTCTGGAACCGGAACTTGAAACCATATGTCCGAGACTTGATTTTAATTGAATTCTGTCAGTTGGCTGCTCATTTGGGTTTTTTTATATACTGTAACTGACTTAGTTTGGACTGTAGCTGCTGGTGGCTTTTTCGATATAATTAAATTTTTTTAAAAAATTAAAAGTAGAAAAATAAACAGATTAGCCTATTATAAACAATACATAGTAACATAGAAGTACAGAAAAAAGGAAAAAAGTTTCAAAAGCTAAAAACAGTAAAAACAAAATTAAAAAAATACTGAACTAGAAGCTAAAAGCAAGATACGCTGACGCCTGTTTTGAAGGGACTGCATAGCTGATGTGGTGAAGTACAACAGCTCTGTAGGTCCCATTAATATGTCTGATGGTGAAGCTCTCTGCTCAGACTTACCACAGTATGTTCCTACTGTTGCGTTGTTATTTAGGGTGTGTTTGGATGCTAGGATGACCCAGGGATGGAATGGTCCCGTTCCAATTTTGAGGTCATCCAGCTGTTTGGATTGTGGTATGGGGGAGAATGGAATGGAAGCAAAATGGTCCCTTCCAAAGGAATATTCCTCAAAAATTCGGTATCATACCATTCCACAAAAAATCCCGGACGACTCCATCCCACAGAAAACTCACGCGCGTTCTGTCACCCTCTCCCATTCTCCCGTGCTCTCACCCCTCTCTCTCCCCCTCCCTACTCCAGATCCGGCGGGGACTCGCAGCGCGCGCGGGAGGTCGGGAGGCGGCGGCGGCGCGGGAGGTCGAGCGCGGAGGCGGCGTGGGAGGTCGGGCGTGGGCGGTGCAGAGATCGGGCGCGGGCGGCGCTGAGGCGCAGACGGCGGCGGCCGAGGAGGCTTGCGTGGGCGCGACTGAGGCCGGCAGGAGCTCCAGTGAAGGTATGGTGAGATATATGTGCAGTATTTATGAGAAATATATATGAGAAATATGTGCAGTGTTTGGAATCTGTGGAATCTGTGGAATATGAGAAATATGTTACATTGTGATGTTATCAATTGTGCTATTTATATTGTAGATGGACAGGAGACTAGCTAAAAGAAGAAAGTGTGTGCTTTATGGTGTTGCTGCTTTCGTGGCTGTTGCTATGGTGGCTTTGTATGTCAGATCTAGATTAATGAAAAGAAGAACACGTATTACCTATGGTCCAATGGAAGAAAGAGATAGAGCAAGAATTGATTATCTAAATAAGAAAATTTATAGAGATGACTCAACTTGCCAAAAAATGTTAAGGCTTACTAGAGCTCCTTTCTTCCATTTATGTGAAGTTTTGAGAGGTCGTGGTTTGCTTGGAGATACCATACATGTTAGTGTTGAAGAGCAAGTTGCAATGTTCCTAAATATTGTGAGGCATAACCTAAGGAATAGGTTAGTCCGCACTAATTTTGATAGGTCCACTGAAACAGTTAGTCGATATTTTAGAGCTGTACTCCATGCCATAGGAGAGCTTAGAAGTGAACTAATTAGGCCACCTTCGGAGACCCCAACCAAAATTGCAGGGAATCCAAGATGGGATCCATATTTCAAGGTATGACATTGCTAATTGTTTGTTAGAGATGTAAGCTCAACTATTTAGCTACTAATTAGTGGGGCTCTTTGGGACGAAGATTCTTGTTCTATTTTGCTATGTGAAGAGCATTACAACAATTACATTCAACATCCGGTAAGCTTTCTGCAATTTTGGAAACAATCTATGTTCTATTTTACATTCAACAATTACTATATATGTTGCAAACAATCTGATTTCTATTTTCTATGTTTGCTAGAAAAACAAAAGTGATGCTGACATGCTAAACAAACCTATTAAGCACTATCATGCCATGTCTACAATATTTGGGAATTGTTTTGCTACAGGAAAGTATGCCAAAGGCACAAGTGATCCACTTGCCACTGAAGTTACAGACATTGTAGATGACCCAATTGATGTTGACGGTGGGGCATCTCCAACTGAAGTTAACATTGGGAACAATGGGGCAGCAGATGCAAGTGTTGGTGAGTCCTCAGGTACCAAACCACCCCGTAAAAGGGCTAGAGTGTCAGCCCCAGCATCTGTTGATGATGATATGTTGCTACCAACAATTACTTTGGGTCTTGAGAGGATAGCTAGTGCTATAGAGAAGGTGGGCACCTCTTCTGAGTCAACTATCCCAGCTGGTCTTTAGGACAGTCTTGCATCTGTACCTGGTTTTGATGAGGCACATCTCTCTCATTATTATGCTTATTTGTGTGAGAATGTTGGGCTTGCTAAGGCATTCATGGATCAAAGCTTGACAGGAAAGTTGGTTTGGGTTACTAGGTATGTTACCAACATTTTTCTTGAAGTTGGGATTAGAAGCATTTCACCTTGAAGACTTTTGTGTACTGAAAGCATTTCACCTTGAAGACTTTTGTGTACTGGAACAATTATCCTACTATGTAGTATTTTGTCTTTATTAAGGACCTTTTGTGTCTTGTTAAGGGGTTAATTAGGACTGCTAAGTGTTGTAATGTATGAATTGATTAATGTGATGCAAACTCTATGAGTTGTTATCTATGAAACGGACCTATTTATATGCACTTTATTTCAGTTCTAAATGTGCTATCACGTGCTAGTTAAACAAAATTATGTCAAGGGGAAAAAGTTCTAATAAATGTGCATATCCTACTTTAGAACCTCACCAAGTATGTCAAAGGGGTAACCTTACCAAGCAGGTTAGCATATCCTACTTTTCATCCCCATCCCACCAACCAAACAAGAGACGGAACGGTTCCATTCTTCTCCATCCCACTAACCAAACAAAAAATAGAACCATCCCATACTATGAACCAAACACATGGACGGAACCATCCCGTTCCATCCCAATCCAAAAAAACTGGAATCATCCCATCCTATTCCTCCCCATTCCACCAACCAAACACATCCTTAATGTTGCAGTTTGCACAGGCAGAGCCTGGACCATGCTACTACCAGTTAGTCATATTGCTTCTCTGACATCCAGAAAGCTATTGCCCACATTTGAACGATACGATTAGATTTAATCGAAACAATATTACACCTTAATATTAAGGTTCTCGAACAGATGCTCTCTTGCATTATTTGTCCTGTCCTTTTTTAACTTTTGACTTCTATTTTTAATTTTTCTATAATAACTAATTTTTAAACAGAGTGTTTTTTCAAGATAAGGTCTACTAGTTAATGGTAGTACATATTGTACCGACTTCATTTATATCGGCAAAAGTTGTACGTGAATTTCTGTTATTCTATAATCTCTCGCATGAACAACCCAAAAACTAAAGTCATAATCAAAAGCCACAAGTCTTAGTCAAAAAGAACATACCCATATAGAATACCATAGATAACTAAGATCATTGCAAAGTTGAATGGAAGAAAATAGTAAAGAGTACTGCAAGCGCGACGTACGCTAGGTTCATTCCGAGGATCCCGATGATTGGGATGAGAGAGAAGTAGGGCCTATTCTTTTTAGTTGAAGCTTATAGCTTTTAGCTATGACTTATGACTTTTGGGCTGTTTGTATGAGAGATTATAGAGTAACAGAAACTCACGTGCGGTTTTTGCTGATATAAATGAAGTTGATAAAGTATGTACTATAATTAACTAGTAAAATTTATCTTAAAAAGAGACTTCATTTAAAAGTTAGTTACTGAGTAAAAAAAATCAAAAAATAGTTTTTATAGACTGAAAAAACAGAGCCGTAGATAGGGCTGAAAACGAAAACGATAATTCTCGGTTACCGAAAATCGTTTTCGAGATATTACCGATTTCCCCCCTAAACGGAAACGGTGACGGTAACCGATAAAACGGAAACGAGAACGGTAAAAACATCCGATAACGAAAACGAAAACGATTTAGCTCTCTTCCGATCGTTTTCGAAAAATACCGTATTTAACCGATAATCTACCGTCGATAATTACCGAAAATCTCAGGATGGCATTGGGCCATTGGCATAGCCCATCGCCCACCCCGCCCCTGGACCCCTCATCTCCGTGAGCGAGCACCCGGGCGGCAGCCCATTGAAAGCTTCGGCGACGCGCGATTTGTGTGCGACTCCACCGTCGCCCGTCCACGACCATCCTCGGGCGAGCACCGATCTGCCGGCGGCCATGGAGAGCAGCGCCACGGCGTTGACACCGCCCGCAAGGAGGACGCCGAGGCCGAACGGGAGGCCGTGGAGAGGCGGCCGAGGCCGAGGCGTGGCGCTTGAAGGAGAGCGGGCGGGGCGGCGGCCGGAGGTGAGGTGTAGGCGCGAGGTGGAGCGCCGGGGAGGAGGGGACGGTGCGCGAGAGGAAGAGGAGGTGGGAGGAGGGGAGGAGCGCGATCGGCGGTGGCGCGAGTGGGCGGGGCAGCGGTGGAAGCTGCCGAGGCGGAGGCGGCGGGAGCGGGAGGAAAGGAACAGCAGGCGAAGGAGTCGGGGAGAGGAGCGCGCGCGCGGGATGGGAGGCGGCGCGAGGAGGAGCGAGGTGGGAGGCGATGGGGCAGGCGGGAGAGGTAGGCGGCGGGCGTTGAGAGGAGGAGGAAGCGGGCGGCGGCGGTGAAAAGGGAGAGGAAGCGAGGCGTCGGTGGGATAGGAAATGGGGAGGCGGCGGAAGAAACGAGGAAAGGAAGGGGCGGCGAGAAAAAGAAAAAGGGGGAAAAAGAGAATAGAGAGAGAAAGAAGAGAGAGAGGAGGAGCGCTCGCATAATAGAATTTTATATTTGTGAATGTTTAAATTTAAGTAATCGATTGCGGATTAAACTACTCGTTAATATTATGCTGGGCACGTTAAATTACCAAACATCACTAATCAATACATATTGATATGTATTGCAGGCATGCAATTCATTTGAAGTACTAACACGTTATTTCCATTGCAATTTGTAGGATGAATTTTTAGAAATGGATCATTACTACAGTATTATTTTTTATGTGACCTGAGTCAATCTATATAGCTATTGTCATGCTGTGCAGATTGGTGTGTTTATTGTATCTTAGATATCGCTTTCATGATTTTCGATCGTTATCGATGCACTTTTGATCGAATAGTTTCGTTTCCGAATTTACCGGAATATCGATGTCGTTCTCGTTTCCGACAATATCGTATCGATTTCGTTTTCGAGAAAATAATATGAAACTGAAAGTGATTTGACCTCCTACCGATCGTTTTCGACCGTTTTCAGCCCTAGCCGTAGATGAGAGGCAGTCCCAGGTCGTAGGGTGGTGGGCTGCTGGCTGCTGCACCCAGCGCTCGGAGGAGACCTCATCGGCGTCTGCAGCGGCGGCCTGGGCATCGGCGACGCAGGCCTCACGGGTGGCCTCTGGCCGCCACCGGCGGCAGTTATCCCCGCGAGGGTGCCGCACCTAGTGAAGACGGCGAGGCGGGAGCCCAGCACGTACGAGCCAGGCTCCTGCCAAGCGGCGACGACGCGCGCGATAGTGAACCTTTGCGGCGCGCAGAGCTGCTCCATGCCGCCGAGGACCCTCGCCGCGCACCGCGGGGACGGCCACCTCGAAGTTGCCGCAGTCGTCGGTCTGCGCCGCGTGCAGGCCCGCGCCGCATTTCAAGGGTCTTAGCTTAATGGTCTTTTTTCGTCATAACCACTCGACTATCTAGTTGCCACTTCTGAAAAAACCAGTTGCTACCACTCCTAAAAAATCTAGTT
Source organism: Dendrocalamus sinicus (assembly GCA_036346575.1). Classification (NCBI taxonomy): domain Eukaryota; kingdom Viridiplantae; phylum Streptophyta; class Magnoliopsida; order Poales; family Poaceae; genus Dendrocalamus; species Dendrocalamus sinicus. The sequence goes on along the minus strand of CM070646.1, from coordinate 21,529,544 downwards.
GCCACTGTATATTTTAGGTGAAAATTTAGCTCTTGAAAACTTTTGCCTCTACCTGCAGAAACTATACAACTCTCTTGGTACAGCACCGACGTGACCACAGCAAGAAAACTCCGGTACCGCTGCGCGGAGACGCTTCACCTTTTCCACATTTGTCATCGACTACTGTCCTAATCGGATACGACCGCGAGACACGAGCCCGTAGACCCGACACCGACCGGCGTTTATCCAAATCCGTCGAACAACGCTGCTTCCGTACGCCCCAGCGCCACACCGCCAGTTGCTCACAAGTCGCGGGCCGGCCATGTCTTGCCTCGCCGCGTCGCCGGCGACCCTGCCAGCGGCGAGGGCCGAGTCCCAGCGCCTCTTTGCGGTGGCGGCTCCTTCGCCTTCTCGGTTCCCTGAGCTGCATTGCGCTCTATGGAGGAGGGGAGGCGCCGGGTCCAGGCGTCGGACGATGCTGCGGCGTTGCTCCTCCGCCAGCAAGCCAGGGCGGCCGGAGACGACGGCCTATCCAGGTTGCATTACTTCAGCTCCCACATCGAAATTCCTTTCTTTTTTTGGTTTGGATGGAGGGATGGGGTTGTTGAGTTACTTAGTACGCTTGAGTTCTTCGTTGGTGCATAAGTAGCACTTGTTAGTGATATACTCAGTTGGTAGTCACGGAGATTGATCGTACCATTTCTATATTTATAATTTTGTAAATAATATGTTATTTTATTCAGAATAAATATATTATTTATTCATGAAACTCTTTATTCATATTTCGATATTATTCTAAATTGTTCTTGACATTATGATTTATAGATCAACGCATGTATTGATTACTGATCATGTTTCATGAATCATAGATATAGAAATATCAAATCAATAATATGGATATATGTTAGAGAACATGATGTTAGATTAAATCACCTTAAGACATCGTTAAGATTATTATGTTTTTATGTGTCATTAGTTGGTTGCAAGTAATGATGATATATAATCTTTATACCTGATATCAGTATAGTTTCTTACATGTGTAATAATGCGTTTAGAGATTGCCAAACGTTACTCAGTAACTGGGTAGTTATAAAGGTAGCTTTTGAGTATATTATGAAACATGTGGAGAAATATGACTGGTCGAATATGATATTTGCCTCTCCTACATAACAAGAGAGATATCTCTAGACTCGATGTGGTAAGATAAAAAAGTGCATGGCCATACCACGATTACTCAAGAGTTGATTACATAAAGTTATCCATCATTAGGTCGAAAAAAGATTGAACAGTCCATGTATGGCATGTTTCTCATCTATAGTTTGATCAGGTATCGTGAGGTAAGAGGAGAATACGTGAACAAGTCGTTCAATCTGACTAGATACGAACTAGACGTGTGGATATACTGACTAGTCGTGAGCTAGTCGGACATATCATAAATTTGTCTACGAACTGGTTGTATGGGGATACAGACTGGTCGTAACCAGATACGAACTGGTCATAAGGAGTTATTAATCGATTGTGAGTGACCAAGACTTGGTTGCAGACCATATTGCATAATGTTCGTCCAGTTTGATCTTTGTGTATATTTAGGGGTCGATATAATTTTATTAGGGACCGCTACCGATCAGTGACCAGAAATGTGTTTCCGGGTTATAATCAAGTATACCTAAACCTACAGAATCACACACTTAACGGGTTAAAACAATAGGAGTCCGAATGATAGATTCCAAGTGAAAATATAATCTCTACTCGTATTGAATAAGGCGAAAGCTATATATAAAGGGGTGCATTAGATTATGGGTAAAGACTAAGATCACACCACCCCCGAAACCCTAGCCGCCTCCTTTCAAAGGTCCTGCTGTGCGTATTGGTGCTAGCACATCGGCGCATGACGTTTTATCCCTGAACATGTGGACTTTAGTAGAGGCGCTGCTGGAACCGCGGTACTGATCGGGACGCTTGGAGAAGACAATCGTCCCGTGGAGATCAATTACCGCTAGAGGACAATCAGCTTCTGAGGATCACTTTCCGAAGACATTGGACGATTGACTACTTCCACTGCATCGACATGCGCTACGTTGAACCAAGCTGCTTTAATTTATTTTTCGCTGTACTGTGTGTTTAGTGATAACGATCTATGATCTCTTACTCGTATAACTTCTTGGTTTACGTAGTAGAAATTTTAATTTGCGCTAGTGTAACCTATCCGTATTCCTTCAACACTACAGTGTAAAAATCTGAGATTTCTGCGTAAGCTGATAGGAAATACGCGGTACATAGTTCTGATAAAGAAAAACTTCACTCTAAAACATGTGTGCCTGAGAGATGTTCCCAGTGATAATTCAATTTGGAACTTCCTGGTCTAGTGCTAATGTAGAAATTTTAATGTTAATTTGTGACTTTGGAGTGGAAATCATATCCAAGATTAACCATAATATGGTACAAGAAAGACACCCAAAATGTTGCATCAAATTGATAGCTTTCTTTAAGGTAATAAGTACCCCTGCTTTATATTATATTGTGAAGATTACAAACAGTCCTCTGAGATGCCACATAACCCTCGAACAGAAAGGGAACAACAATATAACTAAAAGATACACGTGTTGAAAGTTAAAATTCAGTCTTGCCACGTGCAGCTCCACGCAAACTGATAGCTTTGATATGCAGCGTTAGCCTTATACATCTTCTGGAATGCTTAGTATTCTTCATTCTTAATGTGAGTTCAGTTTAACTTAACACGAAGTCTGCTAGATCCATAAGAGCTTGCTCATGCTTCTCTTGTATAGTTTTTGCATAATTGAAGGTCCAGAGACAATACAAGACTTTGTTCAGATGCAATCTCAAGAGATTCAAGACAACATCAAGAGTCGCCGTAACAGAAGTTTCCTTTTGATGGAAGAGGTGTCTATTTTGCACACTTTATAATCATTTTGCCAATTCTAGTAGTACATTTTTAGCTTGCTAAAACAGCATATCATAGTTCACCTCAATATGGGTAATGTTATCAGGTCAGACGATTGCGGGTGCAGCAGCGAATCAGAGACGTTGAAAGCAGAGGTGCCAGCACCGAAGAAAATGAAATGCCCGAGATTCCATCTACTATTCCGTTCATGCATCATACGGTGATCACTAGCCCTCAACTAGTTTATGTGCAAAAATGACCACACAATGGCATCTCGAGTTGTTCTAAGTTCTATTCATTCCCTTATTTTGTCTGAAAGTCACCGAAGACAATGAAGCAACTCTATTTGACATCATTCTCTTTCATATATGGGATAATCTTTTTTGGAGGTTTGGTAGCCCCATTAATAAGCGCCAGCTTCGTCTCTCTCTAACTCTATTGGTACTCCTTAGATTTTTGAAGAACATCTTCTTATTACGACAGGTAATGTAGTATGTCTTCTTAAAGAACTGTCTTTGTTGCAGCTTGAACTGAAATTAGGGCTGGGTGGCACATCTTATGAAGACTTTATGCCTAGCGCGTAAATTCAGTGTTGGCAAAAACTTCTTCTTTCCTCTTTTATAAACTGTTTTACAAAGTTTTTTGTGGAATTGCATTTGGGACTTTGTAGTCACAGAACAGGGGGGTTCACTTCATCTTCTAGTTCCACTAATGTCTTCCCCATTCTATAAACTGTCCTAATTCGCGCATGTCCGTGTTTCCAGGTGACGTGCCCAACTTGCTTGTGCACAGGAATGGCAATGGCAAGCGAGCATGACCCACGGATAGATCCCTTTGATTAGTGTTGAGCAATTGGAAGTGTGTATGCTGGTTATGCCAGTTTCTGTTTTTCTTTCTGTTGCTACACATTTTGATGTTCAACTAAAGTTTTCTTTGCTGTGATAGTACCTGAAGATCAGATCAAATACCGAACAGTTGTAACTCTGGTATATTACGATGAATGAACACCGTGACCAGAACTCGTCTTCAGATTTCAGAACCCGCGTACAATTCGTGTTTTGCATGTGCATACCCTGGAGGTGTTAGTTGACTTAGTTCTATGTTGAAATCTGGTTGCAACCTTAGCGGCAACACACCAAGGACGACAGTTTGGCCGAGTGGTCTAAGGCGCCAGATTTAGGCTCTGGTCCGAAAGGGCGTGGGTTCAAATCCCACAGCTGTCAATTGTTTTTTTTTGCCCTACACCGTGCATGGTCTGCGTCTCATTCTTCAAATTCCAGCTATGACACGATACGATCTCCCTTTATGCTTCGTATTTTTTTTGTTATAGATTGTAAATGTAGATGGAAATCATGCTTCGTTTTTTTTTTTTGTTAAGAGTTGTAAATGTAGATGGAAATCAAGGTATGATGGCAGAAATGCACACGTCCAAAGCACGGCCCCTGATCATGTATATATATAGGAAGCTCGTTTTATATTTCTGAGAGTACATACTTTCATTCTTTTCTATTGTTTTTTTTGAAACTGGGAACTTTCATTACTCATCTGCTGATAGCTCAGCAGCAACAATTACACCGATGATACTAGGAACTGCTGCAGTAATTTGCTCATCCCCTTCAACGCACTCAAAACCCAGCTCAGCCATCGCATGAGCAGCTCTATTACAATCCCTCCCCTTGAATACACACTCGAAATGTGAGCTACCTAAATACTCTAGTGGTTATTGGATACCTCCATTAGTAATACAAACGGGTTAGGCATGCAGGCAAGCTGCATGCGCGGAGCCACCTCCTAAAAATGAGGTATGCGTGCAGCATACTACATGCATTCCAAATTTGAATTACAAACTCCTTGCCGAAGGTAATAATCATATGCTTAATTACCCAGTATGATACTTCTTTTTTTTTAATCTCGTATGAAGTATATTTTTTCTTCCATGGATGAATGAAGGACATACTTCAACCTGCAGAGTAGCATATACTTATTTTTTTTCCATCCCATATGATACTTATTATCCTGTTTCTTGATTGCAGTATATACCACATTGGCTAGAAAGGTGTGGAAGTATGTATACCTTTTTTTGTGAAGAGGAAGTATGCAGGGGCGGATCCAGCGGTGGGGCGCGGGGGCTCGAGCCCCTACCGCTACCGGACCCTTGGAGCCCCCCTAAATTTTTAGCCATGGATGTATACTATAGAAGGGGCTGAGGTCGAGCTGAAGGTACTTCAGCCCCTCCAAAAAATTTTCCTGGATCCGCCACTGGAAGTATGTATACTTAAAGGAGTATCCGTAACATGCACTTGAGAGTTGAGGGAGTATATCCTTTTTGTTATATGAAGAATGTTCATAAAGCAAAAATTAAGTGGTTCATATGGGAATGATGACTTCGAAAAACCGGTATATACTATATACTTGTTTCTAAAAAGGACCCAATAGGAGTATTTATCCTGATCTCCAAGAAAAAAAAACAAAAGGAGAACATATATGCTGCTCTCTTAGAAAGTATCTCCATCTAAATGACAGAGCATATATAAGGGAAAAAAAAGAGAAGTATCACAATCTAAATAGTTGAAGATAGATGCTGGATTTGAATAATGGCGGTAATGATGCCACGTGCCGCTGCTGGCTGCTGCCGATGAGATGCCAGCCAATGAGATGCCGAGGTGGATGCCACGGAAATGTTTGCTCAATGATCGACGTTGGTTGCATGGCAACTAGAAAGTATAGCATCAATTGTCACACCTTCTAGTTGATGGTCATCGTTAACAAGATACGAGCTCTTTAATGAGAAGGTGAAAGAGTTGTACGTAGTAAAGAAATTATTTCGTGCTGTTCCCTCACAATTTCTCCCGATTGCTTCGGTCATAGAGCAGTTTGGAGACATAAAGACAATGATCATAGGGGAGGTCATCGGTCGTCTAAAGGCGTATGATGAGAGTTAAGTTGGGGAGTGAATGGTTAGTTCACTGGTGGTTCATTTCGTAAATCTTGGTTCATGGGTGATTCATTAGAGTGAATGGCCAGTTTACTTGTAGTTTGTCTCAAATCCTTTGATTATTTATTTGTTATCATTTTCAAATTTTGCTTTTCAATTTATTTATTGTATTTACCTTAAAGTGCTTCTTTATGCAAAGTTAACATTTCAGCCATCCATTGGTAAACCTTCAATACTATATTGCATTTTTGTTACAAACGACTTGTTGAGTACTTTACGTACTCACGACTTCATCCATATTTGCTCAGTTGAGGAAGAAGGACCAGATCAGCAGAAGCTACTAGAAGGAGGATACTTCGACGACTTCGCGGATTAGGACTTCGCTCCCCAGTCAATGTCCTATGGGCATGTCGAGTGGCTACTACGCTTATTTCTGGTTTTCCGCTGCTAGTTTCTTCAAGTCTCTCAGACTATTAATTGTAAGTTTGGCCATAAAGTCGTACTCTGATTATTAATAATATTTGAATCTTTTCTTAGTGAATCGTGATATGTTTATTATTTCATCTTTTTTATACTGTGTGCACTAGCTTTATTCTGAACTAGTGCAAAATACACAGGAGAGTCCGAATTTGCATATTTGGATCTCTACATATAGTTACCCAAAAAATTTACTTAAAGTCGTGGAAACTGGTATTTAATACAGTAAAGATAGTTTTGCAAAATTTACTCAAAAGCAAACAAGCAATGGAACTATGGTCCTGTTTGTTTCCACTTAAGATTATTATAATCTAACTTATAGGTGGGGATTATATAAGCTAGCTTATAATAAGCTGGTGGGAAATAAGCTGTCAGGTGTTTGGCAGCCTGGATTATCAGAGTTATGGATTGTTGTATTCGAATGTTTAAAGACTACAATGCCCTGGGAGAGAGAGGCACGGGAGTTGGGGGTTGGATGAATGGCAAAGGTGGGTAATATTCCTAAAGTTTTATGGTCATTAAGATAAAAGGTGGATCTATAAGCTGAAATAAGCTCCTTTTTTAAGCTTATTAGATTACAATAATCTGGACTATTAGATTATAATAAGTTACCTTATAATCTGGACTGTTTGTTTCCACTTATGATTTATAAGCTAGATTATAATAATCTTAAGTGGAAACAAACAGGGCCTATGGAAGACACAAGAAGCAAAGCTAGCAGGACCACGACGTCTTGGCCCATCTATGGCCTATTTCGATCCTTACTCCATAGCGCATCGTATTCGGGAAAAAATTGATCATATACCCTCCATTTAGATGGAACTTGAGGATTTAACTTTCTGGCCCACGTGTTAGTGACTTATGATGACCCCACGTATCATTAAGATGTGGAGGGTAAATCCTTAATTTTCCAACTAAAAGGAGGGTATATGATCCAATCTCTCCGTATTCGGAGAAGGAAACCTTTACTACCCGTCAGATCCCCATCCGACGAGCAGAAATAGGTTTCATGACGTGCCCCCAAGCCGTAGCGGGGCGAGCGTTTGATATCGAGGATCCGCGGGGGTCCTGTCTGAAAAACAAACGAAAAACGCAGCGCAGCTTGATTTCCTCTCCCCCGGTGGCGTGTTCGCCGCCGAGAGCCGAGCGAGATGGGGTTTGTCGGCAACGCGGTGGAGTCGATCCGCTCGATGCAGATCCGCCATCTCCTCACGCAAATCATCAGCCTCGGTGACGCCCGCTGTCTCATCTCTTGCTCTTCTCCCCCGATTCCGTTTCTTTTTTTTTCTTTAAAGATTTTTCGTCGAGGTGACTCCACTGCTTCGACTTCGACCACGGCCGACACTTCGACCATGGCCCTCCTTCGACCACACTTTGACCAGAGTCAGCCCTTCGACCACTTTTCAACCACGGCTGGCACTTCGACCACAGCCCTCCTTTGACCATGGTTGGTACTTCAACCACGGCCCTCCTTTGAACACGCTTCGACCACGGCCCTCCTTCAAACAGCTTCAACCGTTCCCTTCGACCACGGTCGGCACTTCGACCTCCACCACGGCCGGCCCTTCAATCACGGCTGGCCCTTTGACCAATTTTCGACCACGACCGGCACTTCTCATGAGAACAATTGGATGTTATTTGGTTGTAGTGAACATGCAGTCAGTAATTGTCAACCATATAGCAGAGTGGTGAATCATGACATGGGAGTACGGATACTAAAATTTCAGAAAAGACACCAGGGACGAACTTGTAACAATGGATCGTTAGATTGTTAACTCAATTAATGTTCTATTCGGTCCGAGTGCACAGCACACAGCTGGACCATCATTGCACAACATTAAATGCGCAACTCAAATGTTCAAACTTGTTCCATCGTCCCTAGTGGGGAGAGAGGAAATTCATATGTGGCACAAATCTCAAAGAATAAATGAAGGGTAGAGATAGAATGCAGAGATCCACATATGTGAACAAACTCCAAGTCCTATATATATAACGCTTAAGAAGTGACTTAAGCGATCACTTTTGCATCTTTTAATGCGCCATCATCTTTCACACTGATATACCTGACTGATAAATTATCTTCTTGCAGGGTGATATCCTGTTTTTGCACATGAGCAAAGACCCTATTCGCACAGGGGAAATAGTTGTTTTTAATGTTGATGTAAGTCCCTACTGGATCATTGTAATTTGTAAGCCACAAATTAGTAGCTGAATCACGAATCCATCAGGTTGTCCTATATTTCATTGTGTTGTGTGCTTACACATGATTCTCAAGACACTAAATGTACATTTGGCTGTGATGTATTTAGGGCCGTGAAATTCCAATTGTTCATCGTGTGATTAAGGTAATAATTTTTGAAGTTTTCACTCTTCACATTAATCGATCCAATTTATATTACATGTGTAAGTTGTTTTGGCATGGTTTGAATTTGCTATTCTCTTTGTATAGGTTCATGAACGCCAGGAAAGTGCAGAAGTTGATATCCTCACAAAAGGTATCCATCATTTTGTTTGTTTGTTTGAGAGCCATAAGTTCTCTCTGGTAAAGCAATTAGTGTAATCCTTGCAATAATAATGAACAGCTAGCAATGTATAATGTGTAGTGGATGCCACTGCAATGTTTTGTCTTAACTGATGAACTGCCTTTCAGGTGACAATAACTTTGGGGATGACCGACTTTTATATGCACACGGGCAGCTTTGGCTTCAGCAACATCACATTATGGGACGGGCTGTAGGGTCAGTTACTCAGTATCCTGGACTTTGACCACACACATCTTCCTTCGTTCCTGGTGAAAATTAACTGGGCTGACCTTATGTTTTCTAATGTGAACAGCTATCTTCCATATGTCGGGTGGGTTACAATTATCATGACTGAGAAACCAATTATAAAGGTAAGCTCTTTTTTATTTGCCGATTGAGTTGGATATTAAACAAAGATTGTTCTAGTCCATGAGAGATTTTTTTTTGGGGTAAGATGTTGATAGAACTCCTCGCCCATTCTGCTCCTTGTTAGTGTAAATGGATAGGCAAAGTAAGCAAGTTATCTGTTCTCTAGATAAACTGGTGCATTGACGATAGTACTCAAATTGGACAATACCATTATAGCTCAATAGTGCTATTTCCTGAAAGGATTGTTGATATATGTTGTCTGTTGTTGCAGTACCTGCTCATCGGCGCACTGGGCCTGCTGGTCATTACATCGAAAGAGTAGCGATGTCCACAACGCCATGTAGATTGGTACAGTGGCCTCTACGGTCCCAAGGGGAGAAGCCGTTTTGTTGCACCACATCATGTATAGAAAAAGATGTCTTTATCAGTTCTGAGGGCATATGGTCCTCTCAATTGGATAGTCATGTAACACCCATCTTCGATAGTACTAGCTACTGATTTGAATCTGTTTATGGCATTGGATAAATTTTACTATTTCTTTCGGAAAACTTCCTTGTATGCAACACTATGAAGCCGGCCTAATGTGGATCTACCCTGAAAATTAGATGCTTCCCGGGGGTACTAAGCTAGAGTTGAAGTTCAAGAACCTATGTGAAGAAAGCAGAGATGTTTGAGGGCCTAAAAATGTAATTTACTATTCTAGAAGTAAGCATCAAATCTCTTGATCGTTAACATAGATTGGAAAAACATATACATAGCTGAAGTACGTAGATTATATAAAATGTCATGTTGTTGTACATAGGAGTCGCATTAGATGGTTGATTGTGGTTGCCGAACATAAACTAAAAGCCCGATGGCAACATACATCATAATCGGGAGGTGAGCCAGAGTACAGGTGCTAGTCCAATGTCTGCTACTGTAGACATAGCCAAGCACGGTATGACCCCATGATCAAATCATGCTGGGTCGGTCCGGATGAAGCATTGGGCCGTGCTTGAGCCGCCTCCCCGGTCTAGCATGCCAGTATGGCACGATATGAATAGTATTGGGCCAAGCATAGCCTGACACAGGTACAATAGGCACAGCACGGCACGTTAGGCTAAGTAGCTTATTTAGCATGTTAGACACATTGGGCCTGTTAGGCATGAAAATCCAATCATTAGGCACGCTTAGCACGACACGGTAGACACGGCCTGTTTGGCACGAATTCGGCCTGTTTAGTCAGGTAATGGTCAGATTTTTAAACTTTCTTGCTATTTTATATCTGTTTGGGAGTTTAAAAATTCAAAAAAAAATTAAATTTTTTTTCTATAAATAGTCAACATACCCCCTCATTCAGCCATATTTAAACCTATAATCTCTTCTTTGAATTCTTTTGTGAAAATTTCGATACAATTTGTGATAATTTGGAAAAATTCAAAATATTTTTGCTAAAAATCCAAAAATCCAAAATCCGGCTACAGACAAGAAAAGAGGTAATAATCTAATTTTCACATATTTTGTTGATCTTACTTTTCTTTGTTCTGATGTAAAATAGGTAATAGTGTAATTTTCTATTTACATTTTGTAATTTTTCATATTTCTCCATAAAATTTTTGACAATTTTTCTATGAGTAAATATGGAATTTCTCTAAAAGATTTCATCCTTTGGGAATGAAATGGCTCCGTCTCCACCTCAAACAGGAGAGTAGACCTTGGCTGTAGCATCATCAGCCTCTACGAGTGTTGTTGTGTCTGCAAGCACTAGAGCAAAGAGGTCCAGACCAAGTATATCAAAGGTGTGGCAAGATTTTGACAAGATAGTAAAGCGAGACGAGGCTGGAGCTCAGGTTAGATATGTTGTTTGTAAAATTTATCGTCATGAATTGTTTGTAAGATCTTCAGATGGAACCAGACACTTACACAAACATGTCCAATGATAAATAAAAACAAGGCATAGCCATGAAGCAGGCGCAGCTGCAATTCAACCTTGACGGTACGGTATGTAACTGGGATTGAGATAGCTCGAGAATCTCTAGTCCGTTTAATTGCCACATATAATCTACCTTTAAACTTTGGTGAATCATAAACATTCGAAATCTACATTAGAATTGCTCATAATCCTATTTTTTTCAGTTTCTAGACAGGCAACAAGATATTTAGTTAAATATTACAATAATAGTCGTACTAAAAATAAAAGAACTCTTTTAAATATGTACATTTTCAGTGGTCTTGACCTTGGACATATAGAGTGGTTGGGCTAAGGAGGATTATCTTAGTTGCTCATTATGTTATTGATGATTGGGTAATGGAAAAGGGAATTATAGGTTTTAAACTAATTAACATAGCACATACGGGTGAGAATATTGCAGAATATATTATCAAAGTCGTAAAAGACTTTGATCGTACAAATAAAATTTTTGTAATTATTCTAAACAATACTACAACAAACTCTAAGGCAATAGAAATTCTCACTCCGTTATTTAGTACATACGCTGAATCTTCTTGCTACATCAGCGATGCGTTTGCTATATTATTAATCGTATAGTTAAATATTATTTAAAGATATTGGATCCATATGTTCAAGCTTTTTGTGATGCAGTATATTTTTTGTAAATCATTTTAACTATTACAGCATATAAGAACTACTACACTATAGTAGGTGTATGCCCAAAACAATTCAGTTTAGATGTGCCGGTGAGACGAACTCTACAAACTTCATCGCCATTCCATAGCCTAACGTGGTTCACTTCACTAGACGTGAACAAAAATCCAGACTGGGGCCTTCGGAGCTAAGACAGCTAACCCAAAAACCTGCTCTTTGAGATCCTTTTGGTCACTGGCGACAACTCGGAGTGGCCGCTCCGGCTGCTCGGAAGGCTGACGTAGGGGCCGTTTGGTTTGTATTTGGTAATGTCTTTAAATTTTGGTTAATATTTGAATTGCTACTAAAATTTGGCGTCCCCGAGGAAATGTGGTAACGGGCAGTACCAACCCTGTGCAGCTTGCAGGCGAGCAAAGAGCCTGCCAAAATTTTGGCAGGGCTGCAGGGCATGCTTTGGTGACGTGGCAGTTGGAATTGGTTGCACTAAATGGTTTAATTCTTTGATTAATAAGTTTCAAACAATGATATCTTTCTATAGCCTTTCTGTCGATGGCTATATGCTGCTTCAAGATTTCCATGTTACAGTACAACTTTTGTGCCGCTGATGTGTGAGCCTCGCTGGCGTTTGTAGTCTAGCTTGGCTCTTGTGTGGCACCCTGTAATGGCCGCAGCACTGCATGCGTGTATGACATATGAGCTCAACTTATTAGGACGGCCGTTCGTGATAGAGTTGTAGTTTTTTGAAAAATTGGTATCTTAAAGGTGCAGCTACCTGAAATCTTCGCTTAAAGTTGTAGGAAGGAAACCGATAGTTTATTCAGTAAAGTTGCAGTTTTGCGAAATTTATTCTCTTCTTTTTTTAAAAAAAAATCCGTATTTGCCACTGAATAGAGGGACGTTTTTCCCCTAAAAAATATAGTGATAATTCGTTATTTGTCACTATAACCAATGCAATCAATTATTTGTCACTCTATGAAATGTGCAATCTATTATTTGCCATTTTGAATAGTTTTGCCTGTACATTTGACAATTTTCTCCTCTTCTTCCTCTGCTCCTTTCTCATCTTTTCTTTGTGCCACAGCCATGGTGGCGCGCCTATTGCTAACATTTGTGTTACAACCAGTTACAAACTGAAAAAGCAAGAATGCCCAATGTACAGATGTCTGTCCAAACAGACACCTCTTCATGCCACCATTCCATCATGTATAAATAATGTACAGATTTCAGAATCAATGGATAAATCAATCTTTCTATCTATCACTTGTCTCAATTTACTACAACACGTTATCAGCACGCACGCTCATCCATCCACACAAGTGAAAACCAGAGAACAGAACACAAGGTAATGACTCTTCCTGGATGTTCTTGCTTTGGAGACGACGGCGTCGCCTGCGGCCACACGTCCTCACGGCGAGGTCCAGCGCGGCCCGTCCTCACGGCGCGGCCCGACATGGCGCACCCGGGGTGGCAGGCGGCCCTACGGTGGCGGCAAGACTCACGCCGCGCGACAAAGACGCAGCCCGAGGTCGGCGGCTCCGGCAGCAGCGCGGCGACGCAGCTCGAGCGCGGCTCACGGCCGGTGCGCCCGTGGCGAGGCGGCCGGCGGCGGCGCGCTCATCGCAGCTGGCGCGCCTCGCGCAGCGCGGCGCCCGCGCGTCGGCGGCGCGCAGGAGGCGGCCCCGAGGCGGCGTGGTGGCGCCAGCGGCGCGACACGCAGCAGCGGGCTCGAGGCGGCGGCGACGCAAGAACGGCGCGCGCAAGAAGCGCGCGGCGGCGGCGGCGCGGCCGTGGCGGCGGCGGCATGCCCAGCGGCCAGCAGCGCCCAGCCATGGCGCCCATGGCGCGCGGCGCGGCGCGCGGCGGCGCAGCCGGCCCGAGGAGGCGGCCGGAGGTGGAGCGGCGGCGGCGGCTTGCCCGGAGGAGGTGGCGCCGGGCGGTGTCGCGGGAGAGGAAGCGGCACCACGGCCGGCGGCGGCGGCGGCGGTGGCGCCGTCGGCCGGCGGCGGCGGCGCCATGGCAAAGGCGGCAGGTTAGGGTTTGGGAGCCCTAACCTCCCCATTCCCTTTATATGGTCGCCACTTAAATGGGCTTTGGCCCAATATCTCCCACCTCCCACATGGGCCAAATGGCCGAATGGGCTTTAGCCAGTTTTTTATATTTGCAAAACCCCCTCCATTTCATGATAATGCAGAATTTCATGTTAAAATAAATTCCTATTGTACATATTTTGCAGTATAGTCTTTATGCTGAAATAAATTAGCATTTCAGTCCCTACAGGAACTGAAAATTATGTAATTGTTCAAATAAATGTGCATGCACATTTCTATAACTTTTACATATTTAGGATTATTTTATTGCAATTTATTTACAACATAAATTGCGACCATATTTAAATTTGCTATCTTTCGCAAATTTAAAATTTAAAATTCCCATTTAGTAAGTACCATTGTACTTAATAATTTGGAATTTTTTTTGCAAAATATTATACCTACCATAAATATCATAAAATCACAATTTATGGCACTTTGCTTGTACGCTATGCCATACAATAAATTGGTGTTCACCACCAATATTGTGATTACACGTTATTATAAATATAACTTCATGTTATATTTAATTTGGGTATATATTCATTCGGATTACAATACTCATATTGTTTTCCACATATTTTGCATTTTATTACAACATTACCATACACATTAATTTACCTCATGTAAATTAATTCTTTATGGCGTACATCAATTATTGCAATCTATCTTATGCAATTTACATATTACGTTTACTAGCTTACCATACAAGCACTTAATATTTTTTTTATTATGCAAATGCTTTAGGTTGATTTTCTCTCGTTTTGGAATAACACAAAGTTTCTTAACTTTGATTTTGGCTATACACAAGGTAGTACCATAGTACTACTGCGGGATTTATTCCTCAACGTGTGTACCCAATATCAAATTTTTGAAACAATTTGGTCTACACTTTTGGGTGACTGCCTTTATTTATTTTCAAATTGGCCATACGCAAGGTAGTATCATAATACTACTGTGGAATTTTCATTCTCAACGTGCGTACCCAATTTGATTATAAATTATTCAAGGTCTACACCTAAGTGATTACCATGGTTCTTTTTCACATTTGCCATACACAAGGTAGTACCATAGTACTACTGTGGGATTATCATCCTCAAAGTGCGTACCCAATGTTGAAAAATGAATTAAATAACGTTAACACCATTGGTGATTAACTATGTTCCACAATAGGAGAATGTCCCTTTATGTATTTCAAGTTTACCTTGATTTCTTGCATTTCGCATTGCTTATTTAATATTGCCAAAGATTTTAACAAATCTGTGGTCCTACATATGTAGGCACAATGGCTGCTAAAGAGTTTGAGGCTCTCGCTCTTGACGGCCACAACTTCCCCACATGGGCGATTGATCTCAAAGTGAGTCTATCGTTGCGCGGAATGTACCAGGCAATTGCAGCCCCCCAAGAGGGTATAGCTCCTTTGGCTGAGCCTCTCAAGTACAATGCCTTATTTATCATAAGGAACCACATCCATCTTGATCTCAAGGCTGAGTATCTGATGGAAGAAGACCCACGCGCTCGTGGCTTGCTCTTCAAACACGGTATGAGCAGCAGAAGCGGTCATCCTCTGGGAGGTGTCAATGAGTGGAACCACCTCCGCATACTGATTTTAAATCTGTGGGAGAGTTCAACCATGCTGTTCATATCGAACATATTTGGTATTGAAAATGAAGTTTGTATGTATTCTATATACTACTATAGGAATTTCATTAAATTCTTCTTTGTGTATATAGATTTTGGAGTTAATCCAATGGAGGAGGAATTATGCCTTGTGGATAGTGGTACCACAAACTCTATACATAGGGACACAAAATACTTCCTAACTCTTACTAGGAGGAAAGGAAATGTTTTAACAATCATTGGACGCGATGCAACGATAGTAGGCTCAGTCGCGTCTCTATTACTCTCCTATGGGTACATAATTGGAAATTGAGGATGCACTCTTGTATCCCGATTCAACACGTACTCTACTTAGTTATAGAGATATCCGTCAAAATGGTTTCCATGTTGAAACCCAAAATGACAACAAAGAGGAATATCTCCTCTTAACCAAAAATAACGGATATGGCAAACAAGTACTAGAGAAAATTCCATCTTTACACTCGGATTGTACTATACATACATCAAACCATTTAACATATTGCATACAAAGTAATTTTCCAAACGCTAACACATTCCAAATATGGCATGATCGCCTTAGCCATCCAGGCATTGGAATGATGAGGAAAATTATTAGCAATTCAATTGGTCACACATACCACAAAACAAAATTTCCGGAATCCTCAGATTTTGTGTGTACTTCATGTGCCACCGGAAAATTGATTTTAAGACCCTCTTATCTTAAAATCAGAGCTGAACCACTTAAATTCCTTGAACGCATTCAAGGAAATATATGTGGTCCTATACAACCATTGTGTGGACCGTTCAGGTATTTCATGGTTCTCATTGACGCATCTACTAGATGGTCACATGTGTGTCTTTTATCCACACGAAACCATGCATTTGCTTGGTCAAATTATCCAATTACGAGCATATTATCCTGAATATCGAATTCAATCAATTCGAATGGACAATGTTGCTGAATTTTCATCCCATGCCTTCAATGACGATTGTATGGCTCTTGGGATACAAGTTCAACATTCATTCCATATGTCCATACACAAAATGGTTTAGCGAATCTCTTATCAAGAGAATCAAGCTCATTGCAAGACCATTACTACTGAATTGCAATTTACCAACATCATGTTGGGGTCATGCGATTTACACGCTGCGACTTAATCCAATTGCGCCCAAGCGCTTATCATAGCACTTCCCGCTACAATTACTACGTGCAAATCCACGGATATTTCCCATCTGCGAAAGTTCATTTACGCTACATACGTACCGATCTCACCACCGCAGCGTACCTCAATGGGACCTCACAGGAAACTTGGGATCTATGTTGGGTATAAATCTCCGTCAATCATAAAATACCTCGAGCCCCTAACGGGGACACATTTCTGACGACGCTGATTGCATTTTCAATGAGGAACATTTCCGGCATTAGGGAGACAACAAGTACCAAACTGAATGCCAGGAAATTAATTGGAATGTTCAAGGCATTCCTACCTCAGACCCACGTACCAGAGAGACTGAACTTCAAGTTCAAAAACTCATTCATTTGCAAAACATTGCAAATAACCTGCCAGATGCATTTACTGATTATAAGGGTGTCACAAAATCCTATAATTCTGCCAAATATGTACCTGAAAGAGTGGAGGTACCGCAAAATACCACTCAACTCCCAATTCAAAATAAGAGGGGGAGAAGTACGGCACAAATGGCGGATACAGCTTCTAACAAGCGACAAAGGAAACAAAAGAATGTAAATGCAGATCAACCTCAAGTTGATAGACACCAAAGGATCCTTGTACCCAGATCAACAGTGCACTCAATATCGATCACGGGACATCGAATACCCGACTCAAATGTTTTGGGAAATAACATTGAGTCACCAGGGGTCCAAGAAATTTCCACTAACTATACTGATTCTGGAGAATCATACGATCGTAAGACTACAATTGTCGACATTTATTTCTCCACAACAATTGCAAACAACCTTCAAAATGATCCAGATACTAAGACCATGGCAGAGTGCAAACAGCGCTCGAATTGGAATCAATGGAAGGATGCAATTCAAGAGGAGTTAGCCTCGCTCAAGAAAAGAGATGTATTCACCAATGTGATACATACACCTCCCAAAGTATTCCTGTCGGTTTCAAATGGGTTTCGTCGCAAACGGAATGAAAACAATGAGGTGGTGAGATACAAAGCAAGGCTTGTAGCACAAGGGTTCACGCAGAGACCCGGCATTGATTTCAATGAAACTTATTCTCCAGTAATGAGTGGAATAACATTCCGATACTTAATATCATTGGCAGTACAAAATCATCTATCTTTGCAGTTGATGGATGTAGTGACCGCATATCTTTATGGGTCACTTGATTCGGACATATACATGAAAGTTCCCGATGGAATTTCAATTCCGAATCCGAACGCAAATCGCAATATGTATTGTGTAAAATTAAACAAGTCTTTATACGGCTTGAAACAGTCGGGAAGAATTTGGTACAACCGACTAAGTGAGTTCCTAACCAAAAAGGGATACTCCAACAATGATGATTGCCCATGCGTATACATCAAAAGATCCTCAACAGGATTTTGTATTATATCTGTGTATGTTGATGATCTTAATATCATTGGTAACACACAAGATATAGATGAAGCACGTAATCATCTTATGACGGAATTTGAAATGAAGGATTTGGATAAAACCAAATTATGCTTAGGTATTCAACTTGAGCACCTTCATACAGGCACCCTAGTGCATCAATCAGCCTATGTCCAGAAAATATTGGAGAAATTCAATATGGACAAAGCATATCCATCGAAAACCCCCATGGTTGTTCGATCTCTCGACAGGGACAAAGATCCATTTAGACCCCGAGATGACAATGAAGAGTTATTGGGACCCGAGGTTCCATATCTCAGTGCCATCAGAGCGCTTATGTACTTTGCAAACTGCACCCGGCCGGATATTGCATTTGCGGTAAATCTACTTGCTAGATATAGCGCTACTCCAACCAAAAGACATTGGGTAGGAGTGAAGCATATCCTTAGATATCTTCAAGGCACTAAAGATCTCGGTCTATTCTTCCAGAAGAATAAAAATATGGATTTTATAGGATATACAGATGCTGGCTATCAGATCCCCATAATGCCAGATCTCAAACAGGCTTTGTATTTTTACACGGTGGAACAGTCATCTCTTGGAAGTCTTCGAAACAGACTCTAGTGGCTACATCCACTAATCATTCTGAAATAATTGCATTATATGAAGTATCACGTGAATGTGTATGGCTTCGCAGAATGATTAACCACATATAACAATCATGTGGTATAGGTGCTATCGCATCACCTACCATTATCTACGAAGATAATGCTGCTTGCGTTGTCCAAATGCAAACGGGTTACATAAAGAGCAATATCACAAAATATATTGCACCTAAATTATTTTACCCACATGAATTGCAAGAGAGTGGGGGAAATAAATATTCTGCAAACTAAGTCTTGTGATAATCTCACAGACTTATTCACCAAGTCATTACCAACTTCCACATTCCAGAAATGTGTTTATGGAATTGGTATGCGAAGACTACGTGATTTGCAGATATCAGGGGGAGAAATCTCCTAAGATTTAACCCGTTCAATATAAATATTGTAATCTTTTCCCTTTATGAGTTTTTCCTCTAAGGTTTCTCATTAAGGTTTTTAATTAGGCAATATGACAACGTAATCATAAATATATTATATCTCTATTTTCCCCACAGGGGTTTTTAAGGAGATATAATAAAATATATGCCATATCAAATTTTCTCCTTAAATTTTCCCACTAGGTTTTAAAGGAGTTTTTCATGGCATATCTACTCTATCAGTTCTCCTCATATTTTTCCCTACAGGGTTTTAGATAAGTTTTTCCCAATATGATGAATCAAGGTGATCATATGAAGACGCATTGGTCAAGGGGGAGTGTTACAACCAGTTACAAACTGAAAAAGCAAGAATGCCCAATGTACAGATGTCTGTCCAAACAGACACCTCTTCATGCCACCATTCCATCATGTATAAATAATGTACAGATTTCAGAATCAATGGATAAATCAATCTTTCTATCTATCACTTGTCTCAATTTACTACAACAATTTGCAACCGGCCCGTAGATTAGCAATTTCCTAAGCTTTTCGGCCCACGTTAACTATAGTTATTCTATGGTAAGAAGTAGATTCAAAGAACAAAATAGCTTAAAGCATCCATGGCCGTGGTAGACTATTCTTCACACGCGCTAATCTACTGAGGTCTTTTCGCTAAAAGAAGTATCTTGGTAGTACCACCCAAGTGGCCAAGTCCCAGGACCTGCGCCGGCCGGCCGTGCTACGTGGACGAGCACCACCTCCGATCCCCCACCGTGAGGACGGGACGGGTGTCAACGCCGGTGCACATGAGGACCGGCACGCCGCTGGGCAGCACGGCGGCGGAGCCTGACCAGCTGGTTCGATGTCGAACTGCTTCGACGGGAAGATCGCCGGCTCCAGCGCCGTCTAGTCGAACAGGTTCGTTGAGACCGAGCGGGGCAGTGGGCCTCGAGGTCGTACTGGTACCGGAGAAGAGGCGGTAGAGCCGTTAATCCAGTTCACAGCAAGTCGTAGCGGCCACGGCGACTCGTGCACCGCCGCCCCCCACTCAGGTCTGAAGTGAAGGTCTGATCTTTAGCCCTCATGGCGCGTCACCTTCCTTGCGTGGCGAGTACATCTCGTGATTAACCTGTATCTGAACAAAGTTCAGAGGAGAAGGTTTGTTTGAAGAGGCGGCACTTGCCCCCCGCACCCCAAATACACAACAGAAGGAAAATTTTGTTATGTGGCGCTCGCCTGTGTCCAGACTCCAGAGGTATAACATCCAATTCGCACTCGGGGTCCGACTTTTAGTTAAAATATATTGCCTACTTTTTCTCGCCAGAATAAGGTTTTTTGTGAATTGATTAGTTCATGTAATTCAATAACGCATACTATAGTAATACTATTATACTATAGCTGCTCTGCATTTAAGCATTAAGTTAATGGCTCTTGTTTGTTTGTTTAGTGATGCTTGGTCCTAACTCGATTCTCTCTCTCTCTCTCTCTCTCTCTCTGTTGCTGGTTCTGATTGCTGGGACTGGGGGAGTAATGTGCAACTGAAAGCAAGCATCTGACTGAAAAAAAAACTTTTTGAACAACGACAATGTACTACAAGTCTACAAGGGCTGGTACCACTTGTTCTACCAATACAACTTGTTCTACAAGGAGAATGAAGGAGGATATAAGAACATTATATGGCAGTTAGAAGCTGAGGAAGGCCTGTGGCAGGATATTGTTTTCGTAGAATCCAATATGGCGAGTTAGATGAAGTGAATGACTCTTTTAAAATCTTCTTCTAAATATCAATAATAACATACAGTAAAAACACAAATTCATAAACTCACTAAAACCCAGAGCTATAGATAGCAAAACTCTAGAAAAGCAACCCAACACCGGTTAGACCTCTAATTGCTAGTAGGCGACCTCTAAGCGATGAATAGTAAAATCAACACGAATTCAAAACTAAGAATATATGTAATTTTTGATTCGGTGATCCAAATGATCTGAAACTTGGCATGCGTCTTATTTAGGATGTTACGAACCTATTCCAATCAATGATCGAGAGAATCATTACCAAATTCTGACCTTTTTTCCATTTGAAGGAATGTTGCACCAAAACAACCTCATCTGCTCTTGTTTGTGAGTCCTAAATAATCTAGGTGACCTTAGATAGGTTTTCACATGTCATAACAAGTTACATCATAGCACGAATTTAACCCAAATTACCCATAAGAGCAAAACCCTAAAATTACCTCTATTGAGAAAAATCAAACAATCTCAACAACTTCCTCTAAATCATACCTAGATAGATGGTATCATATCTTTAGAAGATATCTCCACCTCTTATACATTCTTGACATCAGGAAAGATCAAGAAGAGAGATCCAAACAAATCAAAAGCATAAGAGGGGATCTATGGCACAACTCACTTGAGTAAAATTTGGATATTCATTTTTGTTGAAGAGAGAAGTTTTACAGCCAATCCCTTATGATAGCAAAGCTCTAAACCTAGAAAATACACCCAAAAGTCTCTAACACAAGGAAACCCTAACCCTCGAATCCTTGGAGAGGCTTACATCTCACAACTCAACACAAGCTTAGTGGAGGCTTCTCATCTCTCACGTAACCTTAACAACCAGCCACTCCTTAGTAGATCACACCACTTTCATATGGGAAAACCCGATAATTCACACACAAACGAGTTTTACATTACACACACTTGCATGCTTTTTAAAGTGTGACTTCTAAAAGCTCCATAATCTCGATAAGACACTCTACTACAAAGACATGATCTAAACTACTTAGGCCAGTATTGTAGTTTTGCAATCCACCACTTCATTTGGTATTAGACAATTTTTATAATTACCACCCACCAGTCTGTCCATGACTTATCACCAAAATCGTATGCCTACGCTATGGCCATCATCACTTGAAACGCTCAAGTCCCATAACATACCAAAATTACACTATAGTCTATGATACCCAATTCTTGCCTCAAATTATCCGTCTACTCTGAGAACTATCACCACTTGAAACACATAAAACCAGTTGGCACACCACATGCACACATTGACTCCTCATGATCCTTGTCTCTCCTATGCTCTTAGCTTGAGATAATAATCCACCCGAACTTACACGACGCTCCATGGCCATCAAGCCTTGACTGGTCGTAATGACATGTACTTGACTATCAATTAGCAAAACATATACATGGACCTACGTCATAACTAACATTTGCATGAAAACCCCAAGACTACCACTTGTGTAGACACACGATAACTAACATTGCATGGACTCTCATCGTGACTAACACCTAAAATCAAAACCAACTCAGAACCAGAACAGAGAACCAGTCTGACCGCGGCTAGCAAGCCAGTTAGACCACCAGGTAATGCTTGTCTAACCCCCCCTCACAACGCTCAGACTGCTACTCCGGGCTGATTTAAGTGATGCTACCAGAAAAGCGTAGATCAAAGTGTCAATTCACAAAAATCAAATTCAATTAACAAAAGCAAGGCACAAGCAATGTTAAATATCTATCACTCTCGTAGAGCTGTCACCATGGTTTATAATCTCTCTCTTGGAGAGTAATTTGACAAATCCCTAAAGGCAAGATTTGAGTTTAAATTTTAGACTTTTAAAGCACATAAGTTACAAGAGTCACTAGTAATCCAAATTTAAGAGAAAGAAATAACATACTCATAGTAGCAAGATATGAAATGGTGCTAAGACAGACACGTGCCAGACCAAAATCAGGCAGCCATTTGCTTTGCATTAGCATTATGCCGGTCGAAGGCAAACCTGCACCGAATTTTGCCGGTCAGAGTAACATTGCTGCTAGCTGAAGACAAAAACAGCTCAAAACGAGGGATCAGATCAACATCATCTGCTACACGTTTTTGCAGCCCTAAAAAGCAGCACGAAATGTTGTTTCATAAAGATCGGGAACCGCACCGCGGCACCGATCTAACTGTGAGTCCAACCCATGCATTGCACGCAGCAGCAGCAGCGAGTAGTAATATCTTCTCGCAGCCCAACGCCGCCGCGCAGAGGCATAGGCGTACGCCTAATCATAACAGCAGTGAGTGACCACCGCCGTCCGCGAGACGTAACAAGACGAGGCCACGAGTCCTCCCCTCTCCCGTATCTTCTCGCCCCAACAGGAGCGACGACTCAACTCGAACACGGACAAGAGCAGAGGAGAGCAGAGCAGAGTTCACTTCACCGCGCGAGCGCGCGCGTGCATGGCTGCTACGACGTGCACCTACGGCTATGAGAGGAGCCGGCCGCTGATGCCGGCGGCGGCGACGACGCCTCCTGCTGCCATGGGCTCGCCCACGCCGGCGAGACCCTCGCAGATAATGGAGCCGTTCGACAACGACGGCCGCGGTCACGCCGCGCACGGCTCCATCCACGGCGCCGTCACGACGCCGTCGCCGCCTGCGCCGCCACTACCAACACTTCTCGAGCTCCATGACCCCTCCAGCTCCAAGGCAGCGTCCCACCACCTCGGCCTCTGCACCGAGGGCCTCGGCTCGGAGAGCTCAGGCGACATCGATCTCGGCGACGTCGCCGATGACACCGACAAGGACGAAGGCGTCGACGTTGGGCAGGCCATGCCGTGCAGGAGGCAGCGCCGCAACGATGATGAGGTGCCGATGCCGGCGAGGACGAGGAGCGGGAGGGCGTTCCCGCCGCCAATTTCGGTGATCGGCGCCGGCGGGAAGCCGTGGCTGTACCTCCGGGCGCACCGCGGGGACGGCCGGCTGGTGCTGCAGGAGGCGAGGATACCGTCCCGGGAGCTGCTCCAGGCGTGCCGCGAGGACGGCCGGTTCAAGCTCCAGTTCGCCCACCCGGAGGAAGAACCAGTAGATAATCAGTGCCAAGGGCAAGAAATCAAGAACTAGCAGATCATTTGCTGCCGACGCGATGGTGCAAGAACAAGGGCAGAAGAAGAACGAATGGAACAGTGGTTTTAGGTGCTTGCTCTGATGTTTAATCAGTTCTCGTCAACAAGCCCTACAGTAACATGCTACTGTCGTTTCTTATTTCTCTTCTAGCTGAGAGATGTAAATATGGCGAAATTTTTGTTTAGTTTGTGCATCACTCGTCAATCCATTGATACTGTCTTGCAGAATTCGATTCTGCAGTTCAATGACTTAGTTACAGGAATCAACAAAAGATACTCGTCCAAAAAAAAGTAACCAAGTACTCTACAGGCTACCCATGAGCTCCGAGCTAAGGGTGATTCGTGGCACCCTACCAGGCATCAGCTGTGGAAAGCTGCGGTGCACTTTAGAGCTTAGACCTTCAGGGTTCACAGGTCGGCGTTCACAAGAACCCTGAGCTCAGTTGATGGAAAAGGAACAGATCACGTGTGAAAGTAAGTTGATGACTTGATGGTTCTCGGTTAAAGCCATCGTGAATGGCATTTTGGGATCAAAGATGCTGATTCTGCTAGTTATGATCCTCTTCCTGCTTTCAGTAATCAAACCCAATAATAGTACTAATATCATAAAAAATTTCAAGAAACCAGTGATGCAGTAATATATTGCTTTGATCTCTGATTTTTTTGTGTGGAAGATCATTACATGACAAGCATTTTATTATGGAACGTGAAATTAGTGAAACATCACGAAGCAGCGAACACAGAAATGCCTTATACAAACAGTACATTTTTAAGCAGGGTAAAGTAAGGGAAGATCTACTACCGTTTGATGTAGTGGTGGCATTCATGGACCCTGTGTCTTCCCAATATTGTGGAGCTCATGTCCCTTTCAAGGACAGATGACACCCACAAAAGTGAAGCTTATGATGATTTCTCGCCATCTAATGCAATAGCACTTCATATAGATCAGGACGCCTGTCCCTGAAAATCCCCCAACCGTGCCTGGTCGACTTGATCTCATCCAAGTCAAACTCTGCTACCAGCACATCCTCATCTTTGTCATTTGCAAGCTTCAAGATTTCTCCAGTTGGCCGTGCAAACCACCATATATCTTAAGATCATGTTTTTCATGGTTTTATCTCCCGCTGTAAAAGGCATCATGAAGCTGAATTACCTGCTATGAATGAATTCCCACAGAAGGTTATATTGCTGTTGCCATGCTCAGTCTCAACAGTTTCCCTTCCTTTGCGGTTAGAAGCAACAAGGGGTACCTGGATAATTCAAGGTGAGAAATTGTTGCACCAACTAATAATATTACTTAAATTAACAACAATAAAACAAATATCATTATGTTTCCTGAATGAAGCTAACAGTGAATTATAAAGTACAACAAAAAACTACCAAGTTAGCGCCGGCATGGCCTTGCATGACACGCTTCCGGTGTTCACGAGAATCCAGGTTATTATCCTGGGGCTCAGATCCAATTGCAGTGGGATGGAACAATATTTTGGCCACCTGAAGCACCATAGCCCTTGCAGACTCTGGGAACCACTGAATACTGATCCCAGCAAATTCCTACCAGGTCACGGATGAAGAGATCATTAACCACCAAAAATAGTGAGGTAATGCCATTAGCAGAGCTATCATGCCAAAACTAAAAAAAAAACTGATAGTACAGCATCAATAACAAGGACAGCAATTGTGGCATACTTGGTTTTGAAAGCTTGCATCAATAACAGCAATTACACCAAGTTAATTTTTACTGATAACAAGGACAGTCACAGTTACACTTCAAACTAAATTGCACTCTGATACAAATATAGAACCATGTTTACCTTAAAGCCAGTGTCCCCTGGGTTGAAATAAAATTTCTCTTGATATCCTGACAAACACAAGTAGCTTCTTTAAATCAGATGATCTAAGCTATAGAGGAGCAGGCAAATGCTATTAGGCTATTAGCAAGTAATACCTGGTCCATCTGGAATGTGTGATTTGCGGTATAGGCCAAGATCTGTGCCATCAGCATCAATAATGGCCACCGAATTGTAATGAGCATTGTTTGCTTCTTCAAAAAAACTGACAGGTATTACAACATCCAACTCCTTTCCAAGCTTTTGCATCCCATGGCCCATGAAAAACAAAGCGCATGTGCAAATATTACAAAATCAGAAGAAAAAAACATTACTACTTGACTCCAAAGTTCCAACATGTTTCAGGGACGAGCGGGAAAATCTACCTCATTATGGTCGGGTTTCCTTTTATAAGGCTTAGCACGATGAAAGAAGACCATCCATTGAGCTTGACAGAAATAGTGCCCCTCAAATAACTCCTATGACATTTAACACATAAATGCATTAGGCAGAATTAAAGCCTAAGCCATTACCTTCTTGTTTGCTCTGAACCAAAAGATTCAACAAAATAAGATGTGATTTAATTAAAATAAAAACAACAATATTTAATCCATCAAACAAAGTTATTAAGGCGGTAAGGCGAGGTAAGGCAACCCATCCCCCTCACACCTTTTAAGCGGTAAGATGTGTGGCGAGGCGACGTTTTACGCACATCATAAGGCGAAGAAAACGGATTTCTGGAGGACTAAATCAGAAGAAATCTAAAGAGGCGAAGAACTTATAAGGACCTAATTGTAATTTCATAAACCTCTAGGGACTAAATTATAAAAATACCAAAACACACCCATCCCTTTTAACCCTTTAACCCTAGCCTAACCCTAATACTCCCTCACTCCCAACCGCCACCTCCTCACTCATTCCAAGCCGTCGCCACCTCCCTTCCTCCTCCCTCATTCCCAGCCGCCGCCTCCTTCCCTCTTCCCTCACTCCCAGCAACTGCTGCCACTCTCCTCCCTCACTCCCAACGGCCGCCTCCCTCCCTCCTCCCTTATTCCTAGCAGCCGCCACCCTCCTCCCTCACTCCCAGCCGACGCCTCCCTCCCTCCTTCATTCCTAGCCGCCGCCACCCTCACTCTTCCCTCCTCCCTCACTCCCAGCTGCTGCCTCTCTCACTCCTCCTTCTTGTAATGTTGCGGGCGGCCAGATTCAGCAAGGTGGAGGGTGAACGGCGGCTCGACGGCGCTCTGGAGGCGGAGGTGGCTCGACGGGGCCCTGGAGGCCAAGGCGGCGCAAGGACGTGAGGTAAACCTAGCTCACCTCTTCCGCCGCCTTCTTCCTGCCCAGCTGTCCGCTCTCTCTTTAGTTTAACCGCCGCCTTAGGTATGCACGCAAGGCGGGGCGGCGCCTTGCCACCCCTCTACCACCTTACAGATGGCTCGAACAATAAACCGTCTGTGCTACTCGTACATCACAGACAGTTCTAGCTGCCAACCGAGACGGTTTTTGGTTAGAGTCGTCTGTGACAGTATCCTTCACAGATGGTTCTTAATACGAACTGTCTATGTTGTGGCTTATCATAGACAGTTCAAGAATCGTCTGTGATGACCTGATATTATTACTGACCCATAAACTCAGATGGCTCACGAAACCGTCTGTGATAATATTTTTAAACTGTCTGTGATCACCTATTCTATAGTAGTGACAGATCTCTGAAGATTTTGTCACCTCTAAATGTGTAAATTTAGCGCAGATAGTTGAGTAATTTTGTTCCAGATATAAAGAAAAAGCATGTAACAACGCCGATGAGAGAATCAGCTTTTCTGATTTATTTGATACGGTAACGTCGTGCTACAAACAATTACTGAACCGGGGAGCAGTTGTTATTGGCTGCTTGCAACCCGCTTCATGATGGCAGATTAGACATGATGAAGTCACATGGGGCGGAATACACACTACAGAGTACAGTCCCCTCTGCAGGGTCATCGACCACATGAAGGCACCCTCGCCAGCTCCATGCAGAGGGCAAACAAGTATGTACTAGTACCGGTAGTCGATCGGTCGAACTGCTTGCTAGCTGGATCTCAAACAGCATTGAAATTAAAAGGCTAGACTAGATAGTCTTGTTAGGGTGTGTTTGGTTGCTAGAATGGAGTGGAATGGGATGGGGATAGGATGAGATGGTTCCACAAAAAAAGTGGAACCACATGGTCCAGCATCTAAGAAGAATATTCTCTAAATTTGCACAACCTCATCCTACTTTGGACCATTCCATCCCACCTCATCCCTCAAACCAAACACATGGATAGGCTTGGTCAAAGGAACCATCCCATTCCATCCCACCCTATTCCAGCAACCAAACACACCCTTATAGTACATAGTAGTAGGCAAGCATAAGCTCCGGTTGCCATGCCACCACCGGTCATGCTTTCCTCAAGAAGCCTTCGATCTATTTTAAGCCTTAACCGTACTGCTACTTGCCCACATCAGCCACTGCCTGAGTTGCTGCTCAGCTCAAGTTCCTCTGTTTCTTCATGCTAATCCTCTTCTATTCTTCTCATGAGTTATGAATTATGATAGCATGGCCCTGCTTGTTATCTACCTCTGTGCTTCCAAAAATGTGCCACCTAAGAAGTCATATGTGCCACATGTGCCTCCTAAGTAGCCACATCAGGCATTCTTGGTAGCAAATAGAGGAAACGATCTACGGCGCAAATAGAGACAAGTTTAGAGAGTTGAGAAAATAAAATGCAAGTTTGGGGACTAAAGTGGTACAACCTCATAAGTTTAAAGAGGTACAGTATAATTTTCTCTTTTATTTATATAGATGTCTAGCTAACAGTAGAATGATTTTGAGGAAGAAATTAGTCATTTTTTTGTACATTGTATCTCTATCCAACACTTCTGATTCCTCCCCTCATATCATATACAATCCTCACACCTCAACCCTACCCCATCACCCACACGCACAAGTACGCCGCCGCCACCCTTGCCCCACCCTACGCCGTCACATGGCTCCTCACCTGCGCCTGCCCCACGAGTTCCTTCCTGCAACTTCCGCCTCCTGATGTGGCTGCCGGCGCCGAGGGCAGTGCCGCGGCCTCCTCCGCGTCCTACTTCCACCTCCCCCACTGTCGATGCCACTTCTTCTCTATCTCTGGTAGCTCACCTCTGCCTTGCCCGCCTCCACTACCCCACATCAACCCCACTACTCGTGTCTCATCCCACCGCCCCACTGTCGCCTTGGCCCCGCCCTTCGTCTGCCATCTCCTAATTGATCGTTGTTCTTGTCACCACCGCCCTCTTTCAACCCCGTCCCACCCTTCTTCCTGTCTCTAACAGTCACTACCGTCTGCCGCCTCCTAATTGATCGTTGTTCTTGTCGCCACCATCGTGCATCCGCCGCCCCAACCTTCCTTTTTAAGTTCGAGGGCTTTGATGGACTCTGAACCCTAACAGGTAAACCTTAACTCTAATCCGGCGATCCTTCGCCCAACTTGCAGCTGTCGCTGTCACTGTCGGAGAAGATGATGATGCAGCTGGCGGGAGCACGAATCTCCAAACAACTCTAAAGGTTAGAAATTTAGATTATATATATATATATAATCATTCAACAGACGTATGGCATTTCCGTATTATTAAATGTTGTACGTGAGATGTAGCAAATTGTCCTACTAAAATAAATGACAAAGTAGAACGCAACACAAACTTGACAGTGGACAGGCAAGGGCCCATGCAATGAAATTTAACAGCCATCGCAGATCTATGTACGGGAAAGGCACGAGCCAGATCAGCAATGAGCTAGCGCGGACAAAACCCGAGGTTAACGAGAAACTGAGGACTAAAAAATATCTAGTGGCCGACAATGCAATGCGTTATGCGTAATTAACTAGCCAGGCACACCCCACTCGGGGACTAGTCCCGCGTACGTGATTGTCCATCACAGCGCTACACTTTCGAGTTTTAACTGAAATAGTAAATTTTAATGTGTAATTAGTAAAACTAAACTTTTGAACTTGGAATTGTAAAAATAACACTCTCCATCGAACGGGTGTAGTACTAACCTCAGGCCAACATATGGCAGAGCGGCTCAGGCCAATATGTGGTACTGTGATGGTGCAACCTTGCCACATGTCAGGCTATGACTAATACTATATGGTCACCGTGTAACACTCCGTTACGTATCGGTCCGAGGTCAGTATCGCACGATTATCGTGCGGTAGAGAGTGCTATTTTTACAATTACAACTATAAGGATACTATTTTTTCTAATTACTACTCCAAAATTTGGCATTCCGGCCCTTTTGCGTCCTACACTCTCTCGGGCGTCCGCCATGTCCCTATACCACCAGCGCCAGCGGTGCGCGGCCGGCGGCTGCACCTCCACCTCCATCGCCTGGGTGCATGCTAGTTGGCCTCACTCCCCCTCGGCCTCCGTCGACATGGATTCCAGCAGCAACGCAGCACGGCCACCACCCGCGCCTCCCTGCCTCGGCGGGGTCCAGTTCCGGCTGCGACCGGACACCCCCCAAGGCAGGACACCTTGGGCGACGCCGGCTCCGCCTCCACGGCCTCCCTGGCGAACACCCGCGCGCGGCCGAGCCTGCACGAGAGACGGCGTCCGTGCTCACGCGCGACCTTGCCCGCCGCGGGCAGGCCGCCGATAACCACGGCCACCGCCTTCGGCGCACCGGCCGCGGCGCACGAGCTCCTCGCCGCCACGGCGCTCTTGCGCGCGGCCGACTTGGGGTTGGCTGCGCCCTTGGTGGAGTCGTCGCGCTCCAGCACCGCCCCGACGTCGCTCCAGTCGATGTCCTCCCCGATCCGGAGCCGGAGCCGGAGCGACTCCGCAGGGGCGTACGGGTCATCATCTTCATCGGCGCCGTCGGAGTCGGAGAGCGCGGTTTCGAACGTGACCTTCGACTCGTCGCGGCCCACCACGCCGCCGCACAAGAGGGAGTCAAGATCGAATTGCGGCATCTGTAGCTCAGCGCGATGTGTTGGCTTCTTTCTACGGTTGAGTGATGTGTGCAAGTGAGACTGAGACAAGGAAATGCAGACGCTTCCGGGTTTGGTTTTGAAGAGGCAGAATGGGTATTTTGGTTCCGTTCCGGGAGGCGCCAATGGTAATTTGGAGCCGGAGATTTGAAAAGGTGGCAGTGGTTGGGTGGTCGCTTAATTTGGAGGCTTATGTGGTTTAGTTCGTTTTTGCTTGTGCTTCCGAGATCCAAGCCGTGTTCTCTTGCGCTTGTTTTGTACTACTCTGAGTTCACTTTTGCTCTCTCGGAGGCAATCAACTTTGGTTAATTTAGCTAGGCGAGTCTAAAAGCTAGCACATAGGTTATCTACGGCTATTCTTTTGGACTATGATTGATGGTTTAGGGCTGTAGTTGATAATTTTTAATTCTAACTTAAACATTTGTGCAAACAAATTAAACGCCAATAAAACATTTTGAAAAAGCTATCTCGATAAATTTTTAATCTCCAAAAGATGATAAAAAAAACTATAGTGTTTATTTATTTGGGAGAAAAACGACGCGATCGATGGGATGGGTCCCGGTCGGGAACACAAGTAGTAGGTGCTTGGCAGTTGGCGCCATCAGCGCACGGTCGATCGGCGATCGATGCGCGGAAGCTTCTGTTGTTTGTAGTGAGCCATTTCATTCAGGTGGTTTGTTTCGAATAATCCTTGTGCTTTTGTGCAATTGTGCATGTGTCTTAATTTGGTCCTTTTGGATAATGATGTCCACTACATGTGAAGTGTAATCGTAGTCGCCAACGAAGAAATCAGCGGTTACTTAGAACACAACTTAAAAAGAGACCTGACCACACTTACGTCCATGAGGCATGGTTCATCCTAACCAAAGCATCACCAATCACGTGGTACAGTGAGCTGTGCTACACTAGCAGTTGCAGGAAAAAATCACGCTCTCCTCTTCTTTTCCACGTTCTTCCTTTTCTCTATGCAAGTTTGTCCGTCGTCTCCTACGCGCAGCCCAACTTCTCTCCTCAAACCATCATATCCTCCCACCACTCCTACATCTCCACTCCATTTCCCCAGATCCAGTCCATTCCCCCCAAGTCCACCAAGCAATCAAAAGGAAGGAAGTGAGGAGGAGCTTGGCAGCAAGACCAGAAAGAGAGAGGAGCCAAGGAGGAGGAGACAACCAGAGGAGTTGGGGAAGACCGAAGGGGAAAGGACAACGACCACAATAGCCTAGGAGCCAAGAATTGCATAGAACAAGCCAAGATCGACTAGGACCAGAGGGGACCAGAGAAGAAAAAGGTCGACTAGTTGGGAGAACACGGGGAGCACCACCTCCACTACTGCCATCATCATCGCCATTTCATTTTCAATCGGATCAAGCCAAGTAGGTTGCCCCCACCTATCCTTTTCTTGTTCCCCATAGCACACACACCAACACAACAGAACACAGTACAACGACCTCATTGGCTGAGTAGAGTAGCATCGGTAAATAGGAGAGGGGGAGCCAACTCTCACCTTGGTCGGATAGGGTTGTGACGGTCAATGTCGCCAGCTCACGGCAATGGCTCGCGGATGGTCACCGGTGCACCCTTGGCAAGCCGCATGCTTTCCGGCGCATGCGAGCTCCTGATGTTAAAAATGTGGGTAATATTTTAATTTCAGATTTTATGAGGCAAATACCATAAATAACTAATGACGCATAAATCGGTACTAATAGCAGGTAACCTATTATAGTTCAAAATATATGTAGAAACGGAATTTAAACTAGTTGATCAGTCAAACGAATGACTTATAGTTGGGTCCAATAAAGAACTGGAAGCAACGTAGACTCGATGCAGTACAGAACATGGATGAAGCTGCAAAGCGAGTAGTCACACGATTTTTCACAAAATACGTGAATACGCGTACGTACATGTGCGTGCGCGCGTGTGTTTAGTCAAAACCCTCCTCATGCCATTCCCATCCATGTGTCACATATTTTAAAGAGTAGCAATAACTCTACCTTATAAATTGGTATCCTCCATCTTGCCTTAGTAATATAGTACTATATCATGTATACTTTGAAATTATAGGAAATGAGTCTTACTTATATGGGCCTATTTCTAACACCCAAATCCCATCACGGCGGCGCAACCACATGCTTTTCTCACCACCACTGCGTGCACCATGTGTAGAGTAAATCAAAAGGTAAAATTAAACTTAAAAATAGGTGGAGATCAAGTAGATTGATGCTGGCCTAGGGTATAAACAGAGAAAACCATCGTTCAACAGGGTCACATCAAATCCAACCCCACTGGTACCAGATTTGGCCAGAAGGGGAAGAGAGGAGGCTCGAGGACCAATAGGGGAAGCCGACGAGTGGGCGGTGGCATCTCCTAAGACTAGCACCGAAACACCATAGCCGGGCCATAGCAACCATTGCCTAGGGCCGTGGGACTGAGGGGACGGGCGAGCAGCATGGGGAACCAGTGGAGGAGGTGGCTGGCAGCAAGCGGGTGGCTAGTGGAAAGTGAATCGATGAGACGATGAGAGAAATCAGGGGAACCGGAAAGGGATCAGTGCTAGAGAGAAGGACTAGAGGAGAGGTAGAGAGAGTGTGGCATGCTATGCGGTGTTGTGTATTTGTGTTGTGTTGTGTGCGTGTGTGTAGGTGTAGTGTGTGCGTGCTGGACATGCGGTTCTACGTGTGTGTGGTGTTAGTGCAATGAGTGTGTGTTGCTATGTGTGTGCTGTGCAGAGTGGGTGTGTGCATGTTGTGTTAGTGTGTGTGTTGTGTCGAATGTGTGTGTGTTGTGGTGTGTGTTGCATGGGCTGTGTGCATGCAGGGCATGGCGTACCACTTGGTGATCGTCCGTCCTTCCCCCTTTCTCACAGAAAAGGTCGCGTCGATGTGTGGGTCTTCCACGCTCTTCTCTTCTCTCCTACATCATTCCTCTTCTATGCATGAGTTTGTTTGTCGTTCTTCTCCTACTCGCATCCCAACTTCTCTCTTGAAACCGCTGGTTCCTCCCACTACTCCCACGTCTCCACTCCATTTCCCCCTAGGGCATCACTGCCGCCGCTGCAACATGAGAGCACCACCACCACCTTACCAACATGTAGCACCACCTCCAAACCCTAGCCACCGCCCTGAAAGTACAGATCAGAACTTTATAAATCAATGCAAATCCAATTGTTGAGGATATTACAGAGAATAGAGAAAATCAATTGTAGCTGACTAACTATCTGTACTTGGCTTTCTTAAAAAAATTAATAATGGATTCTTCTGCTATTGTGAATTGTATTATATAAACATTTTGCTATTTTGCTTGTTAACTAGTTCTGTGAATAGTCTGTGATTTCTGCAATACTTTGGTGTGGCTACCAGTATGGTGTAAGCTATGCTCTTGCATTCTCACCTTTTAAGGTTATGAAATAACATACATAATTAACTCCTTATATGAAATGTTTAGTATAGTTGTCTAGCTGTCACCAATCAGATTCTTTATCTGTGACAGCAATGTTTTTAGCTCTACATTGTTGTATTCACATTTCGATGTTATACTCTTGCATATGACCGATGAAGGTTGGCCATCTCGAAGAGCACTATCAGGAAAGGGTTCACCAGCCTATTGTTAGTAAGGAAGGTCCGCGTTTCTTCGCAAATAATATCATGGAGGTATTGCATCTCGTTTTGAATTCTAGTACTGATTTTGTAACATACCTCTTATACATGAAACTTGAATGCCCAGTTCTTAACACACAAGAAATGGTGGGTCGTGCCAGTCATTTGGCTCCCTATTGTCTGCTGGTTGTTAGTCAAATCCAGATGGGTCATGCCATTGAGGAAGTAGCCTTGATAGCTTCAGTTAGGATATTCATATGGACGCTAATCGAGTATACTTTGAACCGATTCCTATTTTATATCAACGCTAGATGTTATTGGTAAGAACTGTTATGACATCAGTTGGAAGTTTTGTGTCGTTGTGTCATCCATGAGCACCGATGGCGAGGGCGCTGTTGCCAAGCGGAAAGAGAAGAGCACCGCATGGTGAAGGAGGAGCATCGCGCGGTGAGGGGGTAAGAGAGGAGGAGCCGTGCCCTTGACTAAGAGGATTTTTCTTGATTGGATCTAGAGAGAGAGATGAAGTGGAGGTGTCGAACTTGGAAGATGATGAGGATGCTACCTGCTAGGATTTGGATGAAGTTTGAACTTCTGTTATAACGCACAAGCACTTGGCTATGCATGGTTTGGAACAAAAGCTTCATACGTGTATAAGATAAAATTGATATTCATTATACGGTTTGGAATCATATTTTATTATATGTACCACCCTCTTTTTTAGATTTCGTTACAGCACATAGGCACCTTACTAGTTAACCATAATCAAAGAGCTTTTCGAAATCACACCAGAGGAACATTTGACTGCAGATCAAGAGGTCTCCGGTTCGAACCCGGATGGGCCCTTCCTGTTTTTCTCACTGATTTTTTTGACCGGATCAAAAGGCAGCTCGCTGCATGTCATTTTCCAGCATACTTTGGATTTTGTGTCGAACGTGTTATGACATCAGCTGGAAGTTTTGTGTCGTTGCGTCATCCATGAGCACCGATGGCGAGGGTGCCTGTTGCCAAGCGGAAAGAGGAGCATGCATGTCATTTTCCAGCACACTTTGGATTTTGGAATAAGCAGCACATTAAAGAACCTCTAACCAATATCACGGGTTGCTTATTTCTCAAGAGAATCGTGCTTATATGCTAATGCTGATTGCTAAATCCATGTGAATGGTCCGAATTCCCCACCATTTGCAATTGATAGCGTAGGAGAACCTACTTTCATGCAATTCCAATTTCCTCAATTCACCAGGTATGAACAGAAGATGAAAGAACCTCCAAGTCTCGTATATCTTGTTTTGCTTTAAGGAATTCAAATTCATATATCATGGAATTCTATGGATCCATGCCGCTTTCTTTCTCAGACTTCTCAAGCAACAATGAGTTGTGAAGGGGATAAGACTTATTCCCCTCCACAGTCACCATTATGTAGAAGCAAGGTTAAACGTTAAAAGTAGTCATGATTATAAGATCAATTCC
Source organism: Dendrocalamus sinicus (assembly GCA_036346575.1). Taxonomy (NCBI): domain Eukaryota; kingdom Viridiplantae; phylum Streptophyta; class Magnoliopsida; order Poales; family Poaceae; genus Dendrocalamus; species Dendrocalamus sinicus. The sequence goes on along the minus strand of CM070646.1, from coordinate 21,493,685 downwards.
ACAAAAATATTGCATAGTTAAAAAAATTAATAGAACGCACAGGATAACAAGATACATAATATATAAGACTACAATTTTTATCAATAGCAGGAGTTTTAAGACTAACATGAGCAGCAGGCCTTTAACTAGCAAACTCAATGTATCATTTCGAGATAAGCAAATACGGTCTTTTATATAGGTATATTGCTATTGGGCCTTAGTGGTCTAAAACTCCCACCGATAAACACAATAAATCACACAAAAAAAACACTAGTCGCGATATCTGCATGAAATTTTAGTAACAGAACAGGCCTAATTTTGATGATATAACACCATATTGCCGTCATATCGCCGCTATTTGCAGGTTTCGGTAGAAGTGAGATTTGAACCTAGGTAGGTGGGTTCACAATCTTATGTGCCGCCATTGCACCCTAAGATAGTCCTCTTCTCAAGCAACAACTAGGCAATAGAACATGTTGAACAGCTTTCGACAATGACACATATTCTGTAACGCAATTACTTCGATGTGATTTTCGTTGTTTGAAGTGGTTTTCAGTAATCGGTAACATTCAAGCAGCAATCCAGTGGTAACACAAGAAGATAATGATTGGCACTGCAATTTCGCATCATAGATGAAGACCAAACCGTGAGCAAGGTTTTATTACAGTCCATCGTGCCATGTTTTACACTTCCTTCGACATTCAGGATTCGCACCAAACTACATTATTCTCCACAGATCGAACTGCAGTAGGATACGGCATCTTTTAGATTTTCCGTGATCTGTCATAGAGCTGCACGGTACGACCATTCAGTAGCTGCGTCGGCCTGCAGTTGTGCCTGTAACTCCCCTCCAAAGGGGCCATCAAAGCAGCAGCCTGCTCCTTGGTCATTTCTCTTATCTGCGAGATTAACAGCGTCCATAACATAAGCTTTCACAGCATAAACTTCATGTGGTATTTAAGTTTTCACACAGTTTCTGGTAATTAGCAGAGGGAATACCTCGCCAAAGATGCTCCAGATCACATTCTCGGTGCATGGAGGTGTAGTTAGGGATCCAACATATCTGAAATACCTATGTGCGCCGTGTCTCAATTCCCTCAGATCCACCAATGCAACAGGAAGAGGATCACCTTTCTCAGCTTTGCAGCCCTCTGCATATAATTCAGCCAATTTATCTTTTATCTGTAAGTCACAAACATTGAAAATGGTTAAATATACATGTTGAGTATGAGGACGGGTAACGAGAAAGGTAACCCAAAGCATGCAACAGAACCAGCAGTGTCCTAGTGATCTGGTTCAAATCCAATACATATTAATGACAGGTTATTCATATCTTGAACAGGTCAAATGTCTCTTGGCTGTTTACAGAAGTCTCAAGCCTGAGTATAAAACATCTAATCAGGACTACTACTCTCTTGTTCCATAACGGTATCATCCTATTGACAGATCCTTGTTATAGTTCAGATCCTTGTTTCTTGCAATCAAAATGCAGCACAGAACTGTAGTCAGAACACAGGCATAACAGCGCTACCCGATTCTTTATAAAAAAAAGGGCACCACCTGATGGGCCTTAATCTAAAGCTCTACTCAGGCTAAATAGATCATATCTCTAGTTGACTGAAGTGGAGGATCCCACTATTCAGTGTCCTACAATGCAGTGATGACTATAGCAAGTCTTTTTTTCCTATCACAAATATGGGAGTGTATAGACATCACTCGGATGTTTTTTCTTCCTAATTATCATCCAAATTTGTGATCTTTGGATTAGAAATCAAGGGGCCTTTGTTTTTAGTTTTTAAAGGGAGGAGATTTTTTTTCAAGGGCGAGGGAGTAGAATTCAAAGGGAGGGAGGAGAATTCATGGCCATTAGATCTCTAATCCAATGGTTCTAAATATGGATGATAGTTAGGAAGAAAACATCCAGATAACGTTTAACAAAACCCCACAAATATTTACCTGGAAAAGAAAAGGATCCGGTTTGCCATATCGATAAAGGACTGCCACAACAGTAATGTTACCATCATCATTGTAGTGAACCATGTGGAGCTCCACTGCAAACCTATCAGGATAAGACATGGTCCATACAATTAGTACAGAAGGTAACCCATGCTTCGCAATAAACAGGGTGTACATGGAACCTTTGGCCATTGATGGTGTGCTCTGAGGGAGTGTGCCAATGCAATTGCTTCAGTTTATATTTCTTCCCGCCCACCTTCACAGTCCCAGCAGTGTCATTATAAAGCAGCTACATCAATCAATTAACCCAGATGATTTTATATTTACATATCCGCTGCTTGGAATTTGTAAATTTGGAGATGTCATGTACAAAGTTGAACGGAGCGTATTTCCATTACACACACGCTATTCTGCGCACAAGTGTAGAATGCGTGCTGGAAGGTTATTGCCATGTGCGCAGCGGTGGAGCCAAGGCCCGGCGACCCGGGTGGCTGCCCAGGCTGCTCGGGCTTGCCGGCGAGCCATCCTTTGATAGTCAGCAGTGGGCGGCGAGTCCGGCAAGCGATGATTCTCGGCCGGCCAGCCATCTACCCAGGCTCCATTCCTGGGTTGGCTTTGCCCCTACGTGTGCGAGTGAAATTACTTCTAAACACATGTAGAGTTACTGCCAGTTGTAACACTACACAACTAGCAGTAATTCTATATATATTTGACAGTAACTTCACTCATGCACAACAATAACTTTCCGGCACACACAGTGCGCAGGCGCAGAATAGCGCATGTGTATATGCATATATGTATATGTATATATATATATGTACATATATAGGTGTATATATATGTATATATATACATATATATATATATATGTGTGTGTGTGTGTATGTATATGTATATGTATACATATGTATATACACATGTATGTGTATACGTACATACACACACATATACGGACGTGCTATCCAGCGCGTAAGTGCATGCTACGCGCGGGTCACAATGCACGCGTGCGAACTGGCTTGCATTAGCGGTTCGTGCGTAATGAGATCGGCAGTAACTTTCCTAGCATTTCATTGTGAAAGTTATTACCGGACAAAGCAAGAGTTATTAGCTCACTGTATATAGATATACTATTCAGTGGCTAAGTGTAGAATAAATGCGTGCCCCCTAGCGACGCGGCCCGAATCCAATCAACCAATCGCAATCACGCTACCCCCTTTCAGTCGGCCCCACGTATGGTTGGCGGTCATGTTGTTGGTAGACCAAAGAAGTTACTTACGGTTACTTATAAAGTTATTGTCTATATGCAATGAAGTTACCATCCGTAGGGTAAAATTATCATCCACACAGAAAAATTATTGTCTCCTGCACGACAAGTTATCATAGACAATACATGAAGTTATTTATAGTTATCACATGCATTAAAACCGTGCTCTTGGATCTCATGTGTCGTTTTTTCAGTATTTAGTGGGGTATGGAATCCGAACGGTTTTTAAGCCCACCTGAGAATCTCTCTTCGCCTTCCCCTGATTCGATCTCTCCCCGACTCTCCATCTCTGTCACGAGAGTGCCTCCCTAATCTGGCGAACTCGCCACCTCGTTGTTGACTGCACGTCCTAATCCATTATCTTCTCTCGCCGCCTCGTCGTCGGCCACACGTCCTAATCCAAGCAGATAGCCATAATACTTTAGAGATCACTGTTGACCCTACCCAAGCAGAACCTGCCATTATGAAATCCGTCAAAAATGCTCACAGCACGAAGATGAAGAGGAGTGACAGTTGCTCCAAATACAATGAGGTACATGTAACATTGTAATACACATTTTTAAATCATTAGTGGATGTATAGTAAATTTCTAATTTATAGTTGGTAACTTCGTAGTGTATGGTTGGTAACTTTTAGATCAATGGTCTTTAACTTTTCTTATTTAGTAGGTGGTAACTTCGTAATGTATTGTCGGTAACTTTTAGATCAATGGTCTTTAACTTTTCTTAAGAGTTCGATTGCTACAATACTCTTACGAGTTACAACCATAACGCTACTTTGACCACGACTTCTGAGTACGACCGAATCACTCGATAGCTACAGTACCAACGACTGCTACAGTACCCACGACTGTTTTAGTACTTTTGGCTGCTACAGTACCACGTCCGCTACAGTAGTTTTGACTGCTACAGTACCTACGACTACTATAGCTACGCCCACTCTCTATAGCTTCGACCGTGGCTTCGACCACTGCTTTGGCCATGGTTTTGACTGCTCCTTCGACACCTCTCAACATGTATATGATAGTTTTACGCCGCTTCAACACCACTCAAACGCCATCCGATGCTCTGAAGCCGCTCAAACGCCATCCAATACTTCGCTGCTACTCGAACGTCGTACGATTTCCGTTGCTACTCAAACGTCGTTCGATTCTCTTCTGCTACTTGAACACTATCCCATACTCTTTGACTTCTCGCTCGAAGTCGATCTTCGACTATCCACTAGCTTCGTTAGTCGAACTTGAAACCTTATGAGTACTCAAGACTTTGACTACAAATACTTGTGCCTTCGACCTTCGACCACGACCACTCGTCGCTTCTTCGAGTACTCCAATTACTCGAGTGGTAACTTTCTGTATATCGGAAGATACATTTTCTGTTAGTATCTTTTATGTGCGCCAGAAAGTTACCTACGTTTGTTAGTGAAATTACTTCCAAATACATGTACCGTTACTGTGGCACTATTTTGCTCCTGCGCATTCTGTGCGCGCAGTTTTGCGCCCTGGAAAGTTATCACCGGCTGTGAGAAAAGTTATCATCGGTTGTGAGGAAAGTTACCACCGACGGTGTACTGTAAGTGTTCGATAGTAACTTTACTCGCTATCGATGATAACTTCATTAAGAAACATCAGCAATTTTTCAGCACTATGAAGGTTCGACAATAACTTCATTCAGAAACGATAGTAATTTCTCGCGTATTTTACACCTGCACGCTGGTATATATATATATATATATATATATAATACTCTAATAGTGATTATAATATAATCCAAAGTGAGTTTCATGAAAAATTTCATAAAAATCTCCTTTTGTTGGCATAATTTGCATATATAGTCCTTTTATGTATGAAAAAGTGTATATAGCAAAAATAAAATGTTTCTATAATATATATAGCCTTTTTCATGCTCCTGGGAGTACATACACTCACTTCTAATACATCACTTAAATGAATATTTTATACCTCTTGATTACTTTTGGTATACTTATATTCTAATTCTAAGATATTCTAATGCGACTTGGTTGAAATTTTTTTTATCGGAACCTTTTATTTTTGCTATATACACTTTTTCATGTACAAAAGTAGTACATACAGAAATTACGAAATAAAAAATGGAATTTTATGAAATTTTTCGTGGAACTCACTTTGCAGTATGCTTTAATCATTATTAGAGTATACTCAAATAGATAAAGAGGTATAACAACACCATTAAAATGATATATTAGAAGGGGGAGTACGTACTTTCAGGAGTATAGAACCACCTACTTCATGTAAAATAGCACAATAGAATGGAGGAGATCAAATCCATATACACTATCCGAGTGAGAACATGATGCACAAGTGGCAAATAGGTAATGATATCGGACAGCAGAATAAAACAATGACATGTTCCCTCAGTATGAAGTCAGGGCTTGTCATTCTTGTATCAATAAATTTTTTATACTACAAATAACTATTTGGTTCAGAGCAAACCTCAATGTTGAAGATATTGTCAACAATTGTAGCATTTGCAGAAGTATAATCCCTTTCGAGGGGCTCCAATTTTGGATTGTAGACCGCATCATCTTTCACTATGTTAATTGGAGACTGGTGCATCCCTTTTGAGCAAATTGTGAAATTAGGACTTAAGCTCCCCCAATGCTTCGGGCTAGTACTCCCACTGTACCCAAATCTCACGCCATCTGCTTTGACTCAGAAAGTGTAGATCAGAATCAGTACCAACGATAAGGAATTTCATGCAAATTCTATGAGCATTAGTGAAAAAAATCCACTCTGTGAGTTTCCCGTTTCCCCCTAATTTCATGACTCGTGTGATTTAAAAAAATTACTATTTTTCTTGTCTTTTGTCACTTCATGAAGACCTTCTAACAACATCAGTTTTATTTCCCAAAATTTTCTCCTCGATCACTTCTTGATTTTTTGTTTTGATTCTCCAAAATTTTCCTCTGAATATATTCTGAATTGATTATAATCTGGATAAAATTGGGGAACACGCATTTTTATACTAATTTTTATGAAAGTTTTCATACTTTTTTCCTTTGAGCTGGGCTCTATGTTCCTCCGTTCAGCAGAAATATCAAAAGAGCGACTCTTGGTAATGAAAAGGAAGAACTGATAAGTAAGAAACCATAAATATTAGCAAGGACCATTACATTTTAGGTCGTTCTTTTGCGCTTCTGGCTTATCTATAGTAATTATCTTTCAAACAAAGTGTCTTTTCAAGACGGGGTCTACAAGTTGATTGTAGTAGACACTATAACGACTTCAGCCATAAACCGTAGCCCAAAAGAACGGCAGATGATCTTTCAACTAGGTCAAAAAGAGATCACAATAAAAGCAGCTAAAAGACTAGAACAATAAACTAGCTTAAGAGCCAAATGGAGTAGTATTTTAGTTGAAATTCTTGAGAGAATGAAGGATAAAACTTGTGCTACTGTCAAATGGATGGTTCACAAGAAATCAACTGCTATACAACAGCATAACAACGAACTATCTTACGAGGAAAATGAAGACTCATTTTGTTATAATAATTAGGAGAATGCAGGACCGATTGAACACATACCTCTATCGCATGCATGAGTCCCAACACAGCACAAATACAGCAGTGCAACATAGATTGCACTTTTCTCAGAAGTCGCCATCTATCCCTTCGTCCTGTATTGAGAAATATAAACTCCCTTCGTCCTCTATTGAGAAATATAAACTCCTACTAATGGATGCAGGGAAATGTAAAAAAGTACTTGCACTCAAACCACAAGCGGAAGGCACATATATATATAGGAAGGCTTATGGTATTGTTATGGGCCAGCTTTGCCCTACCTGTTGAAACATGTAAGTCATTTCGGTGATATTGACGTTTTGGCCTAACATAATGTCCTTGCCCTTTCTGTAGTTGAAACTTATGGCTTTTAGCTGAGACTTGTGGCTTTTGAGCTGTTTATATGAGAGTTTACAGAGTAACAGAAACTCACGTGCGGTTTTTGCTAATATAAATGAAATCGGTACATTACGTGCTATAATTAACTAGTAGACCCCATTTTGAAAAGACACTCTATTTAAAAGCTATTTACTATAGAAAAATCAAAAGCTGCAAAAGAACAAGCTATAAAAGTATCATAAAGTTATCAGAACAATGTAGGTACATTTTGCCCCTTAGGAATTTATCTCAGAGATGCTGATAACCACACCTGAAGAGCACCTTATGCTTTTCAGACAATGAATTAGCGTCACATCCAACTAAGAGAATATTATAAGATCAGACCAAGCAAAAATTTCTTTTGGACAATTATGCACATGACTGGTGAAGGTGATTTTCATGATCTTTCAACACGGCACTTTGAGACAAGTCTAAGATCAGATGAACAGTCTTAACACAACTTGCAACTAGACAATGTCACACACACATCTGTAACAATAAGTCAATAAGAAATGAAAAAAAGGCATACAAATTGCCCAACAAAAATTCAAACTAGCACAAATTGCCTAACAAGGTTTAACTTGATAGCACCTATTCTTCTCTTCAATCATGGAAGATTTATGTAGGCAATATGATAACTGTTGTGGCTACTGACCAAACAACATATGAGGAGACTAACTAGAGAGAGCTGGTAAGAATTAGTGGATCGCCTCCTTGCTCATACCCCTCTTGGGGGTTTATATATATGAATGGGGTAAGATGGGAAATTCCTATCCTACCCTTAGTAATTACAAAAGGTAAAAGTACATTGGTACATTCCTCTATGTTATTGAGCTTATTACATATTAGAACAGTTGTAATACCTAGTCATGGGGTTAAGCCACCCCTACAGCAATAACAGAAAATGAGAACTTCAGTTTTGGTTCCCTCGCTAAAGAAGGCTACTTTCCAATTATGTATAATAACAGTGAATGGTCTTATTGTGCAAGCTTAAACTGTGAATAACTGAATACCATCTCTCTCTTTTTTTTTACTTAAAAATCATTTTCTTAAATGAAAGTAATTGTTATGGTCCTATTCATGCTGGGAGGCTAACGTAAACTAAGACAACCATTAGCCAAATTGTTAACTAGGTCACAATCCAAATCTTAGGCAGCACTAAGACGCGTCTAAAGGAATATGTCACAAGTAAGCGACAAGCTAAACCATTCAACTGATAGCATATATCCCCTTTGCCCCTAATGCGGCATAAAGACCGCAACTTTACAAGTTCGAGTCCAGAAAAGAATCTGGATTGAAGAAACAATATACGCGCCTTGAAGAACTCCATACTCATAAGTGGTACTGTTAATGATGCCCCCATTAACTACCAGTTCAGTGGGTAAAAATGTTGCCCACAATAGGCATGTTCTTTTTGGCTGTGGCTTGTGACTTTTCGTTGCGGTTTGTGACTTTTAGTCTGTTTATGCGAAAGATTACAGAGTAATAGAAACTCACGTGCGGTTTTTGCTGATATAAATGAAGTCAGTACAGTATGTACTACAATTAACTAGTAGACATTATCTTGAAAAGACATTCCATTTAAAAGCTAGTTACTGTAGAAAAATCGAAAAGCAGTTTTTAGAAGCCGAAAAAGAACAGGCCAATGTCAAGAACATGTATATAAGAACAGGGCAAGCCCAAAACTTTTCTGGACCTATGTCAACTGTAAAAGGCCTCTGGGTTTAGATTCAAAAGCTTTTCTACGAAGTACCTTGATCTTTATGACGAGAATCTTATGACAGGCCAGCCTTCTACTCTAACGTTATCATACCACAAATTAAGAGACCAAAATCTAACCTATAAGACTTTAACATTTAATTTTACAATCGTGTAATATATGTATGTGATACAACCAATGTGGGACTATTTTAATAATCTCTCCCTTCACACAATGGTGTCCCTAACCCTTCACCGCCCTTTCACCGTACACCGACAGTCCTTTAGGGTCCATTCGTTGTACATCGATGGTCCCTTAAGGTCACAGTCTATTAGGTGTTCACACACTAGTGTCCATTGGGCCAGAGATGTTAGAACCGGGCTATGAACCACTTGAAAGATTGTAAGGGCCTTCTCACCCAAAAAGCTAGTCAATGAGGTGAGAGACTTCCCTACTTTTAAGTTAGATCCCTTACTCTTCCATAGATCCCTTGCCCTTCCACCAACAATATAGGACTATTCCAACAGTGCTCAAGATGATCATTGTGAGGTCGCTATCGACAAGAGGTGGAAAGCATCCAAGAAGTTTAGTTGTGTATTCGTGAACACACTGGGGCCATCCATCGCAACAGAGGAGTTGGTGCAGTTGCTAGTTTGTGATGACAAGATCTTGTCCCACAAGCTCATTTGCCTCCCCACTTCCCACAAGCTCATCTGCCTCCCCACCGGCAACGAGGTCGTGCCACGGCTGCGGGAGGGCAAGATGTTGGTTTTCATGATGCACTTTGACACTGGGCTCTGTATCCTTTCTACTCACTCTGTTGGCTATCTTCTCTGAATGTATGAGCTAGAGCTTCAATAGCTCACATTGAGCACCATCGCTTGCCTCACCGTGTTTTGTGAGCGACATGTTTGGAGCGCACCATTCCCAGCGTTGTCGTCTTTGCGTCTCTGCACGATGCGTGATGTCAGCCAAAGCGCTAGGAGATGGTCAATATTTGAAACTGTGCAGTGTTAGCCTTTAGCTCCACGCTGGCACCTCAAAGAGTTTCCTAGCGGACTCAACGCGGGCGAAGTGAGAACCTCACTAGCTACAGCGGTGGTTCTACCACAAGATCGAGCATGACAGCATCCTTCACTTCATTGGGCGAATCATGGACTTCGTGTCGCTGTCTCAGGTGAAGCTCGATCATGGCGACGAGAGTCTTGCCTGGAGGCTCTTGGCAGTCACGCTTTGGCTTACCATGCGTGACTGCACCGAGGAGTTTTGCATGTTGCATATGTTCTCGTTGGTGCTATGGGACTTGCGAATTGGATTTGCATGGAACAATAGGGTCTGTCCTTCACTGACAATGTTGGCGAAGCCAACGGGACTGGGTAAGTTTCCCCCTTCACTACATTTTTCTGATGGTGGTGGCTTTGACACCGGCTAAATGTAAGATCTTGTCATTCTTACCTTAGCGGAGGCGGAGTGTGCGGTGGCTGTGTTCTTGGGACCCTACATTTTGAGGGAGCATAGCCTTCACACATCGGCCATGTCTAGTGGTCTATGCATCAATCGCGTGTGTGAAACCTTGGGCTTCACCATGCCTGAGTGTCCCATGCTTGTTGCGAGCGGAGGCTATTCCCGCGGCGCTAGCGGACAGGACAACAAAGATGGCGGAGGCCATGAAGACACAGGTGCTCACGAGGCTTTGGCATTGGCTATTGCGATCGTGCCTCTTTCTTCGGCCCCTCTGGCCCCATGGAGGCTGACTCCAGCACCGAAGAATGTAGCGGCCTTGACGAGTCCGGTATGGAGGAGGATGTGGACAACGCGGGTGATGACACTGGTGATAATAAATACCGTGATGACAACAGCGGAGATGACCTATGCGGCCCTTGCCACAATGATGCCCTCCAGGGAAGACCCGCACGAGGTGAGGAGAGCACATCGATGTCTGACTTTGCCCGGCATGTGTCCAAGTTTGAGTTCCTTCTTTTGTTTTCGGGACTTCGCATTTATCCCTGCTATGCTCCCTTACGTTATTGCCCTCGTCAGCGGGCCCTCCTTCAACGTTGGAGTCGCATTCTTTTGGATAGAAGCTCACCCATGGGCTCGAAGCTACTCTTGGTGCGGGGGATGCGTCGCGAACTGGGACCATAGAGGCCCCCAGTGCAGAGGAAGATTCCCGAACCCGTACGATGGAGGCGGTGGGTGCGGAGTTATTGCGGCTTTCTCTGTGGGACTTTGTCCCTCGACCAGAGGCTCTTTGCGCTCTGCGCGATACCGCAGAGTGCGTGGACCTGGCCCTCAACCAAAGGGCCCTCCACTCATGTGGGATGGAACTCCTTTTTGAGAAGTTGGAGGCTAGTGAAGTGAGGCTATATTTGTTCTCGTCTTTTGTCACCCTTGCTCCATTACTTTGCTTTCTTATTCTTGAGTGGGTACCGTTGTTTTACTATGTAGATAGTGGTGGTGGCACAGGCACTCCAGGCAACGACACTTCGAGAGTCGACACTCCTGCATGAGCAGCTGTAAGCTGTGCAAGCCTCTCTACTTTGAAAAGCCCCAGAGGATTGCCAGATGGCCAAAAAGAAAAAAAAAGAAAAAAGCTTAAAAAAACTAAAAGACTAAAAAAATAAAATTAAGAAGTCAGAAAGTAAAGTTGTTTGACCCAGGCCTTAAAATATTTTTTTAGTCAAGAACACCTCGAGCTTCTCCATGACTTCCTGGACGAAAGTCAGACCCAGCAACCCCGGTCGAACCCGTGCGGGGCGACCAACGTGGCCACCTCTTCCTCCTCGGCTTCCACAGCCACTCCTACCCTACCCCGCAAATGCCCACCACCGCTCCACCCACCTCCCCCTAAACCCCAGCCACCTTAACCCCATGGCTGCCGCCGCCACCGCCTCCCTGTCGCTCCACCTCCGCCTCCGCCCGCCTCCCCCTCCCCACCGTAGGCCCCCTCGCCATGCCCCCTTCCTCCTCTCCCCTTCCCACCCTCCCCCTCCGCCTCCGCACGACCTCCGCGTCGCCCACGGCCGGCCCCCGCCCCTGTGGCGCCCCGCCGTGAGGGGGCGCGCCGGCACCATCCAGGCGCCGATCCTCGCGCGCCCCGGCGGCGCCGTGGAGACCGACCGCCTCCCCTCCGACGTGCGCGACCGCGCCATGGACGCCGTCGACCACTTCGGCGGCCGCGTCACCATCGGCGACGTTGCCTCCCGCGCCGGCCTGCAGCTCGACCAGGCCGAGCGCGCGCTCCAGGCCCTCGCCGCCGACACCGGCGGCTTCCTGGAGGTGCGCCTCTGTTAGTGCTCCTTTGCCTCCTTTGTGGCTAGCCTTGGGGCCAGCGGCGATCTGAGCGTGAAACTGTTGTGAGTTGTGTAGGTGTCGGAGGAAGGGGAGGTGCTGTACGTCTTCCCCAAAGACTACAGGGCGAAGCTGGCTGGCAAGTCATTCAGAATGCGGGTCGAGCCGCTGGTCGACAAAGCTAAGGTGTTTGAGAGACGCAGCTGAACTTTCTTGATTCCTGTGAGCCGATGCTGATTTTGGTTGTGTTTTGCTTCTTTGCAGGAAGTGGGTGCGTATGTTGTGCGTGTATCATTCGGTACTGCGCTCATTGCCTCCATTGTGCTCGTATACACTACCATCATTGCCATTATCTCAAGCTCGAGGTATGTTTTGATTGCAAGATAGAGTTTCTGTGTGCTAATTACTGTATGTTGTACTGCCCAAAGCAATTCTGGCACCATCTCTTCATCGTTGTCAAGCATTCAGTTCCCTCAAGTGATCATTCTGTAAATGACTTAGTGAATTAATGAATAAAGTACATATTGAGAACGACAAGAGGCTTTAGTAGATATGGACTTTACAGTTGTTTGGAGGGGCTTTTACACTTGTCTGGAAAGTGCCCTGTCCTCAATTCCACAAAAAAAAAAGAGAATGGAATAGAAAGGAAATGTGCCCATTTCTACTCAAAGATTTTGTCAGTGTTAGCAATTGTTTTTTTGGAAGTTTAGTAGAGATATTGTATTGTTGTCATTTACCCCCATTTTCCTTCCAGTGATAGCACTTCCTCTTCTAATAACAGCGATGAAAATAATCGTGGTAGGCGACGGAGATCCTATGATTCTACTATCATCATCCCGACCGATTTATTTTGGTAAGTCTCCTGTAATTTTGGAAGTGTTTTGACATTGCTGGATTACCCTAGTGCATTTTTGGCTAAAAGGAACTCAGAGACAATTCAAATACTTTTGGTGTTATGGTTTTGGTTGGGTACGGGTCCTTGGAGGGTAGGGCACTTGCCCTTGATTGGCCAGCCGTGTTGCCGCCAAGGCTCTGAGGCTAGATTGAAGAAGAGGGGGAAAGATTAGGAACTTTGTTTATTTATTGCTTAAGGCAATTACATGATTCAGCTACCCTTTATAAAGGCACCCCTAACAAATGATTAGCTAGAGATTACTCAGTAACTAAGAGATATACCTGGTAACTAGAGATATATTTCCTAAACTACCTGGTAACTAAGAGATATATTTCCTAAACTAACTTATCTCTTGCTCAAATTAACTTGACTTCCTACGTGCCTCTGCTGCTTGCTGCCCAAGCCACAGCTGCTGGTGCTTGCGTCTGCACAACTGCTGCTGCAGCCTTGCCATACAGTCGCTGCCCACCGGCCTAAAGCCCAGAACATTTGGCTTGAAGGGTTACTCAACCACATCACTGTATTATTGTACATTTTGAGTTGAATATTGTCTAGACTGCATATTAAATGTTGTTCTAGCATTTCTTTTCAAACGAACCATCCCAGAAAAAAAACTTGAAAAATATTATGTCGAGTTGGAACGTTTTCTTATATATGTGTTCCTTTGATTCTTTGAATTTATGCATTACACTCCCTATGCAAATTATATATAATGATTAAGGCATGATACTATTTCTGGTGTGAAATTCTTGAAGCCTACTCTAAGTACATAAACAATGCTATTAAGCTACCCAACAATTCAATTGTTAATGGAATCTTTTTCCTGGTACTGGGAATTCTCGGTGTTACACCTCTCACCACTTACCTAGTAAGAGGATCGCAATAAAATGGTATCCTTTTATCCATAAAGCTAGATATACTCATTTGTAAATGCAACTTTGTATATGAACAAAAATCAATTATGCAGATATTCTTATTGTTTACAATACAATCTCATGTGTCTTCCACAGGTACTTGGATGCAGATTACTATAGGAGGCGGCGGGTAGAAAAAGAAAATGGGATGAACTTTATTGAATCTGTAATTTGAAAGGGTTTGATTTGATTGTTCATTTTTATTGTGTAATGCTGTCATGTGTTGGTGGATTGAAACACTGTATGTTCATTTATCCCATTATGCAGGTCTTTTCATTTGTTTTTGGGGATGGTGATCCAAATGACGGGATTGAAGAGAAGAGGTGGAAGATGGTAAAGGCTTTTACATAGAGCATGTAGCTTCTGCTAGTTGGAGTTATCATGACCAGTCATTAATTGTTAGTTTTTACTGATACAAACTTTTAATGTCTCCTTGAATAAATTCACAGATTGGGCAGTATATTTCATCAAATGGTGGGGTTGTTACAGCAGAAGAACTGGCACCGTATCTTGATGTACCACCACCTTCAGAGCAGTCCAAGGCATATAACTTCTGTTCCAAAGCAATAATAAGTATTGTTTGTTTTTGTTAAACTTGATTAAGATTTCTACTCATCCTTTGAATACTAAATAAATTGAATGTATACTTAGCTAATTGATTATCAAGATTATTGTTATTGTGAGGAATTTTCCTAGCAAGTTACGGATTGAGGTGAGTCTCATCTTATTAATACGTTCTCTTGAATCACAGGATGATGAATCATTTATTCTTCCAGTTCTCTTACGTTTTCAGGGACATCCAGAAGTTGATGAACAGGTCCAACTTTCTCCTCTTATATATTTCTTGCTTGTATTAGAGAACTTCCACTAAGATGTGGCCCTATATTGCTGCTCTTAATTTTTGACACCTTCAACCTTGCTACTTACTGAAGATGACATACTCTACATAACTGCCAATGAATTTGATATGTCTTGCTTGAATTGATCAACTTAAAAAAACTCTTAATGTGTTTGCTTTTCTTATTTAGGGAAACATTCTTTATCGATTTCCATCACTGCAACGTACTGCTTCATCAAAAGGAGGTGGGAATAGGGAATATGTTGGTACCAGATGGCCTGCAATGTTCAGTGGCGTTGGAAAGT
Organism: Dendrocalamus sinicus; assembly: GCA_036346575.1. NCBI lineage: Eukaryota > Viridiplantae > Streptophyta > Magnoliopsida > Poales > Poaceae > Dendrocalamus > Dendrocalamus sinicus. The sequence goes on along the minus strand of CM070646.1, from coordinate 21,478,630 downwards.
ATTTAGAGGAGAAACCATGGAAATTCAGGTTGGTATTTAGTCATTTTAAGCATGGTTCCCATTGTTGAATCAAATTCTAGCTGCTATTTCACCCTAAAATTCGAAACTGTTGTAATGTAAACATAAGTAGCATACCTGGATGGCAACCTTGGAATGACGTCTCACATTACACAATGAACTGCAATAAAGTCCAGAGATTAGTGATTGTTTGTGTTGATGCGTTAGAGGGTATTTGTCATCTGCTCTAAATTTGCTATTTTAAAATCTGAACTCTAATCTTGTGCCCTTGATGTATGTTTTGGTATGCTAACCTGGTAATTTTGCAGTAAAGCTAATGCATCAGGGAGGGCAATGGTTGCTGGTTTGGGAGGACTCAATCTTTTCGGTGTCATCATTCTTGGAAACTTATTGAAGTAAGAATTGTAATCATGCCTTCAAAACATCGTTTCATTCAATTATAATTAATTCTAACTTTTAAATTAAATTTTGTCGTAAAGGCAAATGACAGTGACACCTGGTGGACTTATCTCATTTGCTGCACAGTTATTTCCCTTGCTTCAGGTATGGCTGGCAGGCTGAGCTTGATTTGCCTGTTTAGTATTGTATAAAATGGTCCTTTGATCCTTTCATTACTCATTTTAAAAAGCATATGGCCGAAAGAATCATGAACCCTTTTATTTTCTGAGGGGAGTTTCATATTTTCTGAGGGGAGTTTCTGCATGTAATTAATGTCGCAAACTGTTGGTTGTTGAATCATTGTGTGAACATATGATGAATATTATGAATGATATACTGATACCATGTGGCCATTTGTAGATATATGCTGGTTCCTTTTTTGCAATACCATTATTTAGATGGTTTCTGCTACGCAAGACCAACAATGACATTAGGAGGAGGAACAAGGCCAGAGAACAAAGAGCTCAGGAGCTTGTGTTGCCTGAACCTTCTTTCAGAAGAAAGGTAAGAACAATTGAAAGTGCTGTAGCTTTGCGTTGGAACATAACATTCAACGGAAGCTGAAAAATTGTAAATACAAGCAAACTTAAGTTCAACACACTCCTATATAATGATTGTCACACACATGGACCTGTTTCGAGAAAGTCATGTATGGGTTTGGGGCATTGCACATAAACCTGATAGGCCGAAACTTGAGTGAGGTCAGGAGTGGTTTCCTAGTTCCTATGCATAAGGTTCTAGAGAAGAACCCACTTTGTTGGGGCTTAACCGCTTAACCTACAACAGCAAGTGGGATTATAATTCAACTTTATCATCTCTTGTCAACATCTACAACAATGAGTGGCTATTGGTATGAAATGAAAATAGATGCTAACCTTGATTATTCGTATTGTGCATATCTTGCTGTTGCATGCTTCAGTAATAGTTGTTACCTTCTTTTTGCGAGGGTTATTATTAATTTAAGTTGGTTGTCATCTTGTCATCAACTTCCTCTTGGTACTCATTGGAGACATCAGTTCATGCTTGGCTAGTTGACATTTAATGATTCTTAGTAACTTGGACCTCTTGTTGTCTTTATTTTTATTTGGAATTGGCATAAATTTAGCTAGTATTTCCTGTCTTTTTCAGTTGCTCAGTGCACGTGACATGGCTCAACGGAAGGTGATTACACCAGACGAGATTGTCTACACCACCGAAAAGGATCTGTTGGATCAGGATTATGAAGCCAAGGAGTGGGAAAGGAGATTTAAGGAGCTTGGGTCGGACTGATGGAAATGATGGATTACTTGACATTCATATTATGTCTACCATTCCTTCGGTCGCCTGGATGATTATTTTTATCTGCATTCAATTGAATGGAGGATAGATCTGACTGAACCATTCAACCAAGTGGGCAGAATGCCTAGCTGAGAGACTGGATGGTTTACACCCACTGATAGGCATACAGCTATTAGGCCGTGAAAATTTTGCGGAAGCTGTTGGTTTAATTTCATCTACCAATGTCTGCAGCTGCTGTACATATCTGTAGCATTTAGCCTGCGCATTTGTATAGGCTGTTCAATGCACAGGATCAGCGAATCAAAATTCAGAATTCAACACGGCAACCAGAGATTATACCACTGTATGAATGGAGGGCCAGCGTGACATGTAAAAGAATAGACTGTTTTACTGGGGCCTAAGACTTGGGCATTCTGGAATCTGGATTGGTGACACTTTGCTAGTGATAATGTCAAATTCCATGTTTTATACATAGGCATGTTGTTAGAGCCTTCAAGGAATCAATTCATAATTGGAAGTAGCAAACTCTAGTATGAAACTGATTACCTGAAGATGTGTATTATCACCTCTGTACTTATCTATACGAGTGATACAAGATCGCATAAAGATAAAGATGCGCCCAGACTCTAGGCATCAGAGTAACACTTGATAATTATCAAGCCCAAAACAAATGTAATATACAGATTATTTGCTATCTATTATCCACCAATAAATAACTACAGTCTGTGCGACTGTTTCCCCCTTTGTGGGACAAAAGAATTAGAATTCTGATGAGTTGGTGATGTCCAAGCTTCAGTAAGTTCTAAAGTAATGTCAGAACGAAGTCACTCTCAGCTGCTCCTGAAGGCTATCGTCATTCCCCCCTCACTGCAGTTGTCAGCAGACAGTAGCTGATGCTCTCAGGACAAGACGAAAGCGACCGATGCGATGGCGATAAGTGCAAACAAATGAATCAACTGCCAAAGCACCAAAGACAGGTTGTGACTTGTCACCTTTCATGTAAAAGCATAGGTGCGCGACAGAACATAGTGTAATATTTGATGATGCATTTGCTTAATGCAAACAGGAGGACACGTGTGTGGTAGTGCAGATTACGGCCCTGTTTGGCAGGGCTTCTCTTCAGAAGTGGAGCTGTTTTTTTTGACTTCACAAGTGGAGCCAAGTGAAGCTACTTTTTCAGCTCCTTGGGTGGAGCTACTTTTGTCTCAGCAGATTTTAAGGAGTTCCTTGGATGAAGCTATTTTGCTTTACCCTGTTTGGCACAAAACAGCTCCAAGGAGCTGGTGGTGGAGCTGTGCCAAACAGGGCCTACATCGTCGTCCTCCTGGCACTGACTCAGTGACTTGGTGGAGAATTCTATTCCTTGCCGCGAAAACGTGATAATTTCCTAATCCATGCATGACATGTAGAAAGTTTGCGCGAAATATGCGTGCAGAACTTGTGCTAAACAAGTGATCTGACGAAGCAACAAGAATCCGTACCTGCCGTGCTCCATGTGACGCCATCGGAGGGAGGTATCCGCGCAGCCCGACGTTGTACACCGGCGTGCCGTCGGGGTAGAAGAGCCCGTAGTTCCGCTCCGACGCCGGCCCGGGCTTGAGGTTCTCGTTGAACAGCGCGAAGACGTAGACGTCGATCGGCGACGACGGCCGCAGCGGCGTGCCCTGCTTCATCTCGATCCTCCGCAGGAGGTTCCCGATGTACGTCCCGGCGTACTCCGGCGTCGCGCCGATCTCGTCGGGGTCGCCCCGGGACGGCCACCCGGTCTCGGAGACCTTGACGTCGATGTCCGTGTGCCCCAGCGCCTGGATGGCCGCGTACACGGCGTCCACCTGCGCGTACAGCATGTTGTTGTAGTTGAGATGCGTGTTGGGGTCGGTGACGCCGGCATTAGGCTGGAAGAGCACGTACTCCAGCGGCACGCGCGCCGGGTCGTCCTTGTAGGCGAAGTACGGGTAGCAGTTGATCAGGAACGGCGCCCTCGTCGCCGACAGGAAGCTCAGGAACGGCTGCACGTGCGGCACGGCCGCCGGGTGGAACGTGCCGGCGGACGGTGGGAAGGAGACGCCCATGATGTCCAGCGAGTGCGCGGTGGTGACATTGACGCGGCCCTGCAGGCCGAGCGCGCCGAGCTCCCGGTGCACGGACTGCATGGCCGGGAGGAGGCTGGCCTGCAGGGCGGTGTCGTTGCCCTTGAACACCTCGTTGCCCACGGTGATGCAGGTGATGCGCGCGCCTGCGCGGAGGTGCGGCACGACGTGCTGCTGGAGCCACGCCTGCGCCGCCGCGGGGCTCACCATCGCCGGGACGGCCTCGTTGCCGATGCCCACGATGAACTCGACGCCCGTGCCAAGGAACGCGCGCAGGACGTTGGGGTCGGCGTCGTAGAGCTTCACCTTGCTGATCTTGAGCGACCGGAGCAGCCACGACACCCGCGCCGGCGAAGGGAGGTTGTTCGCTATCTGCCCGTAGTTGATGCCGATGGACAGGGCCTCGGCTACCAGCACTTGCCCTGCAATTGTTGTTACGTCTTAGTACTGGTCAGCTATCAATATTAAGGATTTGTATGCAAAATTGACGCTTTTAATTGCTGCATTGTATCAAGTTTTGGTGAGTGACCATCATCTTTGACTAATGCTACTAATTGAAAGGAGTGAAGAAGCACAAATTTTCATTCATGTACTAACAGTTTGATCATTCTTGATTGAGATTAAAAAAAAAACATGGCAGTGGCAAGCATAGCCTACAAGAACTCACTCATACTCGATGCATGCCATCAGTACAAGGAGACAACGCTGAAAGAATAACCGATCTAGGTAGAATACAAATATACAACAGTACAACCATGCAGAGAGTACGCGATCCAATGGAAGCAAGATCTCACTGGACCACATGATCATGTGGTGGCTGAACCACTGAGGCGTCCTGCCAAGAACTAACACTAATTAACCCAATTATTCCAATACCACGCGTTAATGCCGAACCCTATACTTTCAATTTAGCTGGCGACCGTGAAATAAAAAAAACTAATCAAACAGTTACTTTGTCGAGAAAGCAACCACAGCTCAGGACCAGATCAGATGCGCGAAATTGGAGAGAAAAAAATGGAGCGGAGGAAAGGCAAACACCGGGCATTTTTGGTTTGGTTTGTATAGGATGAAGGAAGTTGGTATGATGTTTCGGTTTTTGTCGCCATAGTGGGCGGTGCCTTACGCCATGGAGCACCTAGCTTAGGGAACAACGCATGCCACCTCAGCTATGTATTAGTTAACAGTTTTGCTATTGTACAAGTGACTGAACTTTTTTTTATCTTTTAGTCACCTAAAATTACACTTTCAATCAACTGAAGTTGCAGCCCCCTTCTAAAAAATCACCTGCAATTTTAGGTGATTCAAAGTGCAACTTCAGATGACTGAAAGATAAAAAATTTCAATCGTCTGTACAATAGATACCTAGATAAGATTAATCTGTGCAGATACATATGCTAATCTAGGCTAGATAGTCTCGGCACATGCACCTGCTGATTAATCTAGATAATAATAGCAATGCAACTAGTAATCACCAATTGGGCGGATCTTGTCAAATGGTAAGACGTTTTTTTCTTGTAAAGCAGTAAGAGCTTTTCTTTTTGAAGGCAAAACTAGTAAGAGCTTGAAGAGATGCTCTGTATATGTATTCGGAATAACACAGGAATAAACCAATCGCGCAAGCAGGAATCAGGAAGGCATGAACGAGACTGTTGCCATTCGATCGAGCTCCAACATTGGTGATGCAACTCTAGAAGCGGAGCCAAAGATTGCCCATGCAGACCCGATTCTTTTTCAGCTTTTGGTTTCTGCTTTTGACTTTTCTACAATAACTAGTTTTTAAACAGAGTATCTTTTAAAAAGATAGTGTCTACTAGTTAATTATAGTACATATTGTATCGACTACATCTATATTGGCAAAAACTGCAAATGAGTTTTTGTTACTTTATAATATATTGCATGAACAGTCCAAAAGTCACAAGCTGTAATCAAAAGTCATAAATCTCAGCCAAAAAGAACAGACCCGTAATTAACAAGAACAGCACACGGGAGTAGCAGGCAAATGAACAACCATATCCTTTATATGGCGCAATTGGCACGCGAATTCTATTGGAACAGAGAGAAGAGAGAGCTTAATTTACAGGATTTTTGCGCGTAGATTGATTGAAGTCACCTGTGAGGAGGACGGGGAGGAGCAGGAGAAAGCAGGCGGCCGCAGCAATGGAGGAAGCACTTCTCGATAGCTCCCGGGTTGCTGCCATGTATCCGCCCGATGAAGCCGCGCGCGCCCCCCAAACAGAAACAGAGAGAGGTCGAGCAGAGGAGGAGGAGAGCAAACTGAAGCACTGCCTCGCTGCACACGTTGCTGCTGCTGTATATATCGTACGTACGCGCGTTTTATGTTGCGTCTACTTGGATCATGCACGCGAATGGCTTAAGAGTTGACGAGGCTAGCTAGCTATTTAAGCAGTGGAGTGTTGCAGTATGTGTTAACAACCAAGCGGGCAGAGGAGCTGTGCCTGGCCTGATTTGCGCGTGTGCCGATGGGAAGCTCGTGGGAAGGAGAGGGCCGGCGCCATGTCGTAAGTCGTTACGACGCACTAAGGGAAAGTACCAGCGGGTTCATGCTAAATCTTATACTAGAGAGCCCCACGTTATTGTAGATCTCTCGTCTTCTAGAGAGAGAGAGAGAGAGAGAGCCTACAGAAATAGTATGGGTTCTTAGTTTTATATACCATTTGTTGCTATTATTGTTTTGTTTTCTAAAAAGATTCGATACTTGTACAGTACCAAACCCATTGTCTCTCTCGTCCCTATCTCTTTCTTCTACCTCACTAAAAAAATATGATATATGACATAGCTATAGTACTAAACACAAATTAACTATTGGAGTGTCCTTGTTAGCACCACCACATGCAAGTGCAAAATTGAGTCTACAAATAACACTGTAGCCGCTTTTTTAAATTTAGCTTCTGAACATCTATTTTCCAAAAATAGCCCTCTCTGTGGACCTATGGCGCGTGGCACCCACCTGTCAAGCTGGGGGAGCTCAACAGGTGACTTACCGTGCTGTTGTAGCTTGGCAGGTCACCTGCTGGACACGGTAGGTGCACGAAAAAGGTAATTTTTGAAAAATAGATGTTTAAACACTAAATTTAAAATAAAAGGCTAGTGTAATATTTTAGACACATTTCTGCAGGTGCGCCCAGGAAAGCGGGGGACGCACTCCTGCCTGCTCCCTTCGCGTCAGCTGCCTCTCCCTCTGACTGGTCCGCTCCTCCCTATCTTCCTGTGGCCGCGCGTCTTGTGTTTTCTGCAGCAGCTGGTATGAAATTTCCACCCACAGTTTCGAGTAAAACGTACGCGTACGAGTATGCATGTGTTCCATCCACCCCTGTGCTTGTTTGTGTTGCCGCCTGTTCGACTCTAGGCCAAACTTGAACCTGTATTTAAGGAATGAGACAGTGAAGTCCCAGCATGTCAAGCATCTGTATTACCGGATCCAGAAGCCAAAGCTGAGGGTTTGTTTGGACGTAGGAAAACAGTTTAATCACATCGTAGTAATCTGCGTGCCAAACAGAACCTTAAGAGTAAATCAATGAACTACCTAAGGTGCTCTTGACTTCCATCTGGAGAAACCAAAACCGAACAAATTATCCTGAGCTCGCTAAGGACAATTGCCGATCTGGAAAGAGAGACCGACTGCTAAAAAGAAACCAACAAAGCAAAGCACTTTCCAGACCAATTGCTCAAAGATCACCGGCGACCACGAGGCTTCCGGTTGGTTGCGCGCCGCGCCTCGGCCGCAGGAGTCAACCAACACCCGTCACATCCCTGCGTCACACCCACTTGCAACCTGGCCCCAGAAGCAGACGGGCTCACGCGTCAGCCAAAGAACTGGGCGCTGGGAGGTGGCGGTCGTCCACGGCAGAGGCGGGCGCGCGTCGGTGCGGGGGGAGGCGTGCGTGACGCCGATCCGAGTCACCTCTCCCCGACCCGGCGGCACGTGTGCTGTGCTGCCCCCACACTGTCTACCGCAGTCCAAGCACATCACTGGAAATGGAATCGCGTCCAGATCCCGGTCCGCATCTGGCACGCGTTTCGCGTGATCCAATCGCGCTGTGGCGATCGCAATTGCCGCATCTGGTGAAGCCGCCGCCGCCGCCGCCTCGGCACCTTTCCGACTCGCCACCACGCCGACAGTTAGGAGCCCGTCGGTGCCATGTCTCCACACGGGAACAGGGATGGGACGGCCTCCGATGTACTCCTCATCTTAGAACCACGCAATAGCCCAGTAGGACAACAGGAACTGCTCATTCTGATCAGAGAGTTCGCAATCACAATTTTCACTGGGTGAGTTCCAAGCCTCCAAGGGTATATCGTACTATCACATTGCTCGGGGGACAACCATAACCAATTTCATATTATCTGGTTCTATTCCTGATTAAACTCCCTCGCTATCATCGTATCTTGTATACGAATAGCTTTCGGGCTTCTTATCGCCTTTCCATCGGTGGCAGTATTGTCTCCCATCCCTACCGATAGTGACTGATCAACTTACTCTTAAGAGTTCTTAAGCATATCTTTTCCCATTATTAGCCCTATCTTCCAAGCGGACTGAGACGTCAATCTGAACTATGAGCCCTATCGCTTGGGAATAAGGGGGTGTTTGGTACAACTTCTGCTCTAGCTTCTAGTTCAAATGTAGTAGAGCTATGCCAAAAACTCAGCTTTCCAAAACAATCGAATTTTGATTCTTATGAGCAGCGGAGTGGAAAATAAACTAGTAAGGAGAAGCGACCTCGGAGTGGATTTTTGTAGGAAGCCAGCACACCTGAAACAAAAGTACTTGAAGGACCATGTGAAAAGGTTCAAAATACTATTGTGATGAACCATTGCAATTTCTGTGAAGTGATCAAACGGTTTTGCAAAGATTGCATTTGGTTTGGATTGAATTCTGGAAGACCCAGAAATATCAAAAAAAAACTGCAGGTATAATCGCGATAGTACTGTAAGGGTTTATGCAGTAGTACCGCAAGACAGTAGTTTCGACAATATGGCGGTATGTTTTTTCCAGAGAGGTTCGGTGCGAGAAGCGAAGATGTGGAAGTACCACTTTGGGCAGCGGTACTACCGATCTTCCCAGAAAAATAGGGTTTTAAGATTTGAGTCATGGATTAGGTGGGATGACCTGGGTCATTGGATTAAGCTTGCATGATGCATATCTTGGCTAATGTAGGTTAAGTTGTTTTGTTTTTAAATGTGCAGGGTCATTTGGAGTCAACTGTGATCAACGGCGATAATCGAAGCTAGAATCATAGAGGAGTTGAGGCCCAGAATGATCGAGAATGTCGGGTAAGATGTGAGTTCAAGCATGGCACAAGAAATGCGGGAAATATTGAAGGCAAGTTCGAATGGCGAAATGGCGCCATGTAACTTACACGGGCCAAGCGAGCCATGGTTCGATAGAACCAGGACAGGAGAGACTTGGCGACATATTGCAAGCTAATGATGCACATACACATGGCAAGTATGGTGATTGCTTGCAGTGGTTGGTGATGACCGGATTAAGAAATGGTATTTTGATATTTTGACCAAAATACCAGAAACCATCTTGGCTCAAAATCGCGGCGCATGGGCGATGCGTTGGAGAGTGGTCTAAGTCAAGGTGAGGCTAGTTGGATGAAGACTAAGAATTTAGCGGATGCACACTTATACACTTTGAAAAACGTCCATAAGTAAACTTGTGAGAGTAAAACCAGTGTGAGGGGGTTATCGGGTTTCTCCCATTGTAATAGTGGATAGAATCCATTAAAGGGTGTAGGTGGCTGGTTGCCCACCTATAAAACGCGGTTGGGATGGAGACATATGGTTAATCATCCAACCTATATCTTGTGCTCTCTTATCTAGGTTTAGGGTTAGAGTTTGAGAGTGAGTATCTTAGGTGCTCTTTATTCTCCAAGATAGAGTGACTATAAAGCCTACCTTCTCAAGTAAGCAATACATCAATTTTTGTGCAACTCTTGAGTCCCTCTTATTTTTTTAATTGATGTGCTTGATATTTGGTTGGTTTTAATATCTTTTCTTTCCTTTTTGTGATTTTGCTATGCCGAGGACGTGTAAAAGATGTAGATAATTCTTGGGAATATATCTTCATCCATCTAGGCACTTTGATAGTAAGATTCAAGAGAAAACCCGATTTTGCTTGACTTTGGTCTCTTTAGTCTATCTCTTGATTCAAGAGTTTTTGGCTCAGTTTCTGTAGTGATCTAACTTGCTATGACATGTGGGAATACATATTGACCCTTATTGGTCATCATCATCTCACGAGCAAGTTGTATTTACCGATTTTGGTTTTAGCTCGGTTTTGGTGCATCTTTCCTACAAATTGAAAAGGTCTCATCTTTGATCATGATTTTCGTGATTATTTGTTGGAATAGATTCTTGATAACCTAGAGAAGATTCTTGCAAATTTTCATATAATTTGGATCTACGGATTAAAAGTTTTATCTATTTTAGTTTTTGAACTTGGGCTGATTTCACTGTTTATCGAGAAAAGGAAGTACCGCAGTTATAGCAAAAGCACTTCTAGTTGACATATTCGGTCTTTCAGTACTCTTTGAAGTTGGAGTCAATTACCCACAAAGTGCCACCCAACTACTACTACTCCCTCCTCACCCTGAAACCCCCAACACACCCATCGTCAAGCGCCTCCCCACCCGCGCGTCTGGAGTCAGGGCGATCCCCGACTACCTCAACCCCGTTGCCCCCAACGCCCTTGTCTGAGCCTGACGCAACCGCTGATCGCCGACTGTGTCATCGTCGCTGGCCCATGACTTCCTCGATGCTGCCATCCTAGGAGTTCGAAGGCGCTGGTCCCAAACGCCTCCATCCAAACCCTACACTCCCCGAAGTTCATCGCCACCGACCCTCGCCTACCTCGACACCTCCATTCCCAGAGCACTAGCACTGGCCTCCCCCTTTCCCTCCTCTTCGCCATTGCCCCCTCCTCTTCACGAGCCCCCTCCCCCTTACAATTGAAAAGCGAGTGTGCAGTCCGGGAGATGCGGGTTTATCCCTGAACTCGGCAATTCGCTATATACCCTCCACTTAGATGGAAATTCAGGATTTACCCTCCTGACCCACGTGTCAGTGACTTATGATGACCTCACGTGTCATTGAGATGAGGAGGGTAAATCCTGAATTTCCCAACTAAAGGGAGGGTATATGATCCAATCCCCCCACTCAGAATAGGACCAATTATAGTTAGAAAGAACAGTGTGCTGTGGTGGCCGGAAGCAAAGCAGTGGGCCTGCAGAGCCTTAGATCAGGATCCGTTTGTTCTCTCCACGGGCCTTTCTCTTTTTGTATTGGGCCAACTCTTGGGCCACCGTGTGGACCCACCGGCCACCAGAAGTTTGGACACCACAACTCCAGTTCCACATGGATCAGAAGGGCCCATGGAATGGCAAATCAACTGCACTAATTAAGACACTACTCCACTGTTGCTTCACAGTACACTAATATAACTAGTCTCCTGGTAGTTGGTAGTTACTTGTCATTTGTCGTATATAGTAGCAATTAACTTCTCCATCCATCCTCCTATGCTCACAGACAAAATTCTCACTTCTCGGACATCGCTTAAATAATACTACTATACCTTTTTATCCTTTTAAATACACTCTAATAATGATTATAAGATATTTCAAAGTAATGTCCATGAAAAATTTCATCAAAATACAATTTTTATAACATAATTTGTGTACATACTTTTTTTTATATATGAGAAAGAGTATGTAGTAAAAATAAAGGACTACAATAATTTTTTTCTAACTAAATCATATTAAAGTATCTTAGAATTAATATTTAAGTATATCGAAGATGATAAATAAGTATAACACATTAGTTTAAGTGGTATACTAGAAGTGGGAGTATGTATTTTTGAGAGTAGGAATGCTATAACTGGTTCTTATTCGTGAATGTCCAGTTGTACTGTACATTTCGATCGGTTTTTCATATGTATGGTACTATATGCATGGCATGATACTATGAGAACATGACTAGTTGACTAATGCATATATGCATCATACATTAAAGGAGCTAGGAAAGAATCTGTTCCACAAACGGAAAGACGAACGAAAGAAGGGCGCGAGGCCACGTCGGTAAGATGTTGAGACGCAGAATCATTTGCTGGTTGTTCATGGAGATCTAAATCTGCGCTCCTATAGCACAAGTCTTAGAGATGTTTCTCTATTAGATAGATCTCTCTGTGATGAGAGAAGTAGATTAATTGTTCGATAGAATTAAGCATGCATACGTGATGAATTGAAGCTACTGCGTGTACATGCGATAGCACTCTTATTAGGACTTTCAGAGCATAAAATTGATTCATTACTACGTAAGTTTGGCGATCATATATATTGGAAATTTGGAAAAAAAAATTGATGCAACAGACAAAATTTGGATTGATAGAGATCGAGAAAGCTTATTCATGCTGAAGGACCATGTGAGAAGGTTCAAGATATTATTGTGATAAACCATTGCAGGTTTTATGGAGTAGTGAAATGGTTTTACAAAGATTGCATTTGATTTGAACTGTCTTCTAGAAGTGTCAAGAAAATTAAAAGTATCACAGGTATAAGTACGGTAGTTCTGTTTGGCGGAATTACCGCAGGAATAAATGCGGAAAGTTTGGCGGAAGTACCAGGTTGAGTTGCAGTATATTTTTTTAGAGAGCTCCATGTGAGGTTTTCAGTGTGCGGAAATACCGTTTTGGGAGACGATAGTACCGCAATGCGGAAGGGCCGATGTGTTAGGCGCAGTATTTCCGATCTTCCCAGAAAAACAGGGGTTTGGGGAATCGAGTTGGGATGACCTGGGTCAATGGATTTAGGTTGCATGATACATGTCTTGACTAATGTAGGTCAAGTTGTGAAGAACTTGTGTCTGAAAATGATTTCTTTGTCTTGGATGTGTATGGTCGTTTCGAGTCAACCGTAGTTAACGACGAGGATCGATGCTAGGCTCATAGAGGAGTTGAGGTCCAGAACGATCGATGATGCTGGGTGAGACAGAGAGCTCAAGCGTGGCACGAGAAAGGCAAGAATGTTAAAGGCGAGTTCAAACGGGGGATGGTGCCATGTAACTTGCATAGGCTAAGTGAACCGTGGTTCAGTGGAACTGAGACAGGAGAGATTTGGCGACGCGTGGCAGGCTAGTGATGCACCTACATGTGGCAAGCATGGCGATTGCTTGCGGTGGTTAGTAATGACCGGGTCAAGGAATAGTATTTTGGTAGGTTGACCAAAATACCGGAAACCATCTTAAATCAAAACCACGGCGTACGAGCAATGCGTTGGAGAGTGGTTTAAGTTAAGGTGAAGCTGGTTGGATCAAGACTAAGGATTTAGCGGATGCACACTGATGCACTTTAAAAAAATGTACATAAGTGAACTTATGATAGTAAAACCCATGTGTATGTGGTTAACGGGTTTTTCCATTGTAATAGTGGATAGCTTCCATTAAGGGATGTAGGTGGCTGGTTGCCTACCTATAAAAGGCGGTTGAGATGGAAACATGTAAGGTTAACCATCCAACCCATCTTATGTGCTCTCATATCTAGGGTTAGGGATTGAGAGTGTCTGTCTTGTATGTTCTTTGTCCTTCAAGGTGGAGTGGCTGTAAAATCTACCTTCTTAAGTAAGTAATACATCATCTCTTGTGTCTCTCTTGTTTTTTATTGATATGCTTGACTTTTGGTTGGTTTTGATCTCTCCTCTTTCCCTTTTGTGATCTTGCTATGCTAAAAATATGTAAAAGATGGAGATAATCCTTGAGAATACATCTCCACCCATCTAGACACCTTGATAGCAAGATTCACAAGAAAACCTGATTTTGCTTGAGTTTGGCCTCTTTGGTGTATCTCTTGATCCGAGGGTTTTTGACTGGGATTCTTCTGTATTCTAGCTTTCTATGATATGTGGGAATACATCTAGAGCCATCTTGGCCATCTTTTACCCATGAGCAAGTTGTATTCACCATTTGGAGTTTTGACTCGGTTTTGGTGCAACATTTGAACAAACTGAAAATGGTCACAATTTTGACCATGATTTTTATTATCATTTATTGGAATAGATTCTTGATACCCTAGAGAAGGTCCCTACAAAATTTCATATCATTTGAATCTGCAGGTCAAAAGTTCTTGCGATTTTCATTTTTGAAACCGCACTGAAAACAATATTCACCCTGATTTCACTGTAGCAGCGGAAGTACCACGATTTCTATAGCGGTAGTACCGCAGTTACTGTAACAAGCGGTAGTACCGCAGTTACTGTAACAAGCGGTAGTACCGCAATTACAACGGCAGTGGTTTGATTTTGCTGATTTTTCTTGAGTTTTTGGTGCCTCGAATTACTAGTTTTATTAGTGGCCTTTTGTCTTAATATTCATAGTTATGTAGTTATTGAAATGAAGGATTTATGAATACTTGACGGAAAATTAGAATACATCATTTACCTCCTTTGTTATCATATTTGATCTAATTTCATATGCACTCTTTGCTAAATCAGATGACAAACTAAGTTTCTCGGAAAAAAAAAAGATGATAAAATTAAGGAAGAGATGGACGAAATAACAGCTCTTAAACCAGACGGATCATTGATTTGATTCGAACAAGAACGAAACATACATGCCGCAATTAATGGTGATCAAATAACTAATTACATACAACAGTAGTCATGTATAACAACTTAAGTACTCTTTAAAATATCGATCAAATTCATAGTACGAATAGATTCGAATACATAGAGATTAGAGAGAGTAATTAATCGATCACTCAAGAAGAAGAAGCAAAAAGAAAGCACTCTCGATTAAGAGCAGCCGTTCTGCACCCGGATAGGGCGGCCGGTCGAGCCGTGGGGCGGGTGGCGCGGGACGGCGCACTCGGCGACGAGCGCGTCGCGGGCGGTGAGCAGGCCGCGCGTGGCGGCGAGCGGGCGGTCGAAGACGGCGCAGTCGACCCAGTCCTTGAGCAGCCTCTCCTGCCCCCACATGTCCGGGATCCGCACCCGCCCCGCCATCTCCGTCCGGTGCCGCTTCAGCCGCTCCCGCGCGCTCTCCTCCCCGGCCGCCGGCCGCCTCAGCTTCTCCCCAGCGCCGTCCTCCTCGTCCACCTCCCTGCTCTTCTTCTTCTTCTCCGCCGGCCTCTGCGCGGCCGCGGCAGCAGCCGCAGGCTGCCCGGACGACGTCCCGGCGCCGCACGCCGCCCTCTCCTCCGGGACGGCATCGCAGGCCGCGGGCCTCTCGTCGGCAGGCCGCTGCGCGCACGACTCGGACGGCGCCATGCAGCTCCTCTTGCACACGGAGAAAGAATCAAACTAAGAAGGCAGCAGCAGCAGCAGCAGCTTCCGAGCAGCTCTGGTCTCTAGCTTGTGTGGTTAATCCGCCGCGTGATATAGATATTGCAACCGGAGCGCGAGGAAAAGATCGGGAGGTAGCAGCGAGAGGCTGCACCTGGGCGACAAGTTAAGAGGCGGGGGACGCGCGCGCGCGGGGCGGGATGTTATGGTGGGTGGGAGGAGAGCGTGGCCGCGCGGGGCGTGTGTGGCTGCGTTTGGCCGGGCTACGTGGTGGGACTGCAGTTGCCGCGCCGGCGGGAATGGCTGCGTTTTTAAAGACACTGTTCTTTCTCAGTTTTTATTTTATTTTTTCTATAGTAACTAACTTTTAAATAGAGTGTCTTTTTAAGGTAAAATCTACTAGTTAATTATAGTACATACTATATCGATTTCATTTATATCGTCAAAAAATATATGAATTTTTATTACTCTATAATCTCTTACACAAACAGTTCAAAAATTATAAAGTGCAGCTAAAAGCTATAAACCTCAGCCGAAAATAACAGGCTGCGTTTTTGTCTTGTTTGGCTGAGGGAGGCTGGATTGGGCGGGGCTGGTTGGCCGCGCCAGGGCCAGTGGTCGGCGATGCGGATGCGTTGGATTTTTTGCAGGGTCCACTTGCCGCCGCGATTGCTCTCAGCCAGCCTTTCGCCTCCAGAATCTCAGCAAGCTTAGCGCCTTTCCCAGGGTCACCTCCTGTTGGTGCTCAGCAACTGGAGGTGTGGTTGCCTAGCTGGTCCTCGCACTCGTCTCCAGTCCGTCAAATCGCAGACCCGCATCGTCTCGTCACCTGTCAGCGCCCATAAGCTGAAGCTGATATCCTGAAACAGGTTCTTATTTGGTGCAAATACAGATGTGTCAACCTCATATTAAGTCCGTGGTCTTAATTATTGAACAAAGGATGTCCGAATGAGACGAGTATTGCAAATTAGGTTTAAGTCCCGTCGCGCTTTAAAGTTTAATCCCTTGTTGAAGATTAGAGGCCTCTGTTAGAAAGTTTTCATGTTCTTTCGACGAAATTTCTCTGTACATCTTTACCATGAGTTCACCGGTTTAAACCTGCATAAACTACACTGTAATCCTCCTCTCTCTAGAAGACAGATACAGAAACCAACTCTGAGACTGAGAGAAAACTCATCTGCAATCATACCCCAAAAAACACATCATTTGCTTCTTAACCGTTGAAAAGCCATATGGCACCTGGCAAGCCACGGTTCTTGCAAACTACTGCCCTACGTCCAGTCGCGACACAACTGGAGATCAGCGCCCAAGAGCAATAAGAAATTATTCCTGATGCGCCTGTTTATCTTTCTCCCGATAATGAACCCCCGCAATTTGAAGGGTGAGCGTCGCTTTTTACCACGACTAACAGCTGAATCACCGGGAAGTTTGGTGGACGCCGCCGCCGGGCATCTTCTCTCCCAAGTCTCTGGTGGTCCTATATGATCTGCTCATAAGAGTTTCTGTTTTTTATTTTAAATTTCTTACTTTTGTTTTCTATAGTGATATGATTTTTTTTAATTTTTTCTTTTATTTCTTTGTATTGTCTGTAATGATATAATTTTTTCTTTTTTAAATTTAATTACACTAAAAAAGATACTAGTAGCTACAATATATTTTCAGTCGCTATAATATAAAATAAACTATAAACCAAATCTTTTAAACCTAAATATGTGGTGATAAGGTGCCCCAGAGATTGTGTGGCCTCTGCAAGATCGACAGCTGTGCCGACGATCCCGTTGCACACTCGCATCTGTGTGATGCACACATCGTTTTGTATATGCAAATCAGGTCACATAACACATGGTATCTTTACTTTTAAAGCTCAATCACTCGGACAGGCACATGTCCTGACTAGTGAGGTATGCAAAACCGCAAATGCCTATTCTGCAAAAGCTAGCAGACCTTTCGACCATATAAAGCGAGAATATGTCATTTCTAGAGCAATGATGAAGACCCCTAACAAAGTTGACGCTCCAGCTAGTATTTCAGTTACTTTCTCCTATTTCGTGTTTGTTAAATTAATATAGCAGCAAGGTAGGAGAAAATAGTGATTAATTATAGAACCGATAAGGCTTAGTTTGCTGTTGCGGTCGTATAATTTCATTTTTTTTAACCATTTTCTGGGTATTATACCAGAGATGGGGTAAATATTCTCATAACTGAGCTGATTTCGTAGCACAGGCCGTAAATGGGCGTGAGTTTATTTCGCGCATTGAATTACATAAAGAAAAGGTTCCCATATGGTAATATTCTTATATTGAGAATATATATGGGGTGTTTTTTGAGGCTATAGCTGATGATTTTTTGTTGCATTTTTCAACAGCACAGCGGATGGTAGAGACGTCGATGCAGATGGTGCACACAATTTTAAGCTTGGAAAGTCGTTTGGAGAGTCCGTTTTAAGATACCGTCCCGGTTTGACTTTTGGCTTTATAATTTTCAAAGAAGCTAAAAGCCAAAAGTAGAAACCAAAAATCAAAAAGAACATGACCACATTTCTCTCAAACATGAAATCAAGATGAGAGACGTTAGGAAATGCACATCAACATCAGAAGATTAATATTATAACAGTGAAGAAACTGTTTTAGGAGAGGTGTCTTCAAATAGCTTACTTTTTTTTTTGTCAAGAGTACAATATGGACGCATATACTCAACGTACATAACACATACCACTCACGTATATATACGCGTACGTGTTTTCTATATACACTTAAAATTTATTGAAGATAATTATACACTTAAAATTTATCGGAGATACTCAAAGGCCTCTTAAATTCTGAATCTTCAAACTACGTTCCAGCAAGAAAGGACAATGTACCTCTCGTGTCATCACAATTGCTGTTCACTCACAGGCTCGCAGCATGCAACCACATGGCCCAGCTTGGCTTCAGGTTTTTAGGTTTTAAAGTCCGGCATCACGAGAAGCTAGAAAATCAAGGCTTTCGTAGCTTGGCCAAACGGCAGCTTTGAAGCTTGGCTTTGAAGTCCACCCGTTTGGCCAGGCATATAATTTTGAAGCCTAAAAACCTGAAGCTGAAGCCCGGCGAAACACTACATAAAGATCTTGCAAATGGACGGCACTGGATCAACCCTGTTCGCTTGGGTCCTCTCGCATGGATGAGCAGGAACCTGAAAGGTACATCACCGTTCAAACAGAAGCTTATGACTTTTGAGCTTTTTTATATTGTTTGAGATTTTTTTCTAGTATAGCTGTTGTAAGATTTTTTTTGGCGTAATTAAATTTAAAAAAATTTAAAAATAAAAATATGTTCTCTCATCACGAATAATATAAAAGAACACGTAAAAAAAGAGAAGACAAAAAAAAAACTAAAGGATAGAAAAGGACGAAATTAATAAGTAAGAAGCTAGAAAGTAATACCCAAAAAATTAAATATGAAATTAAATATGTTAGCCCGTGAGATTTTGAAAAGACAGGCAAGCTTGCCATTCAACCACAAAAAAACCAGTTGTACTCAAAAGTCGCCCTCATATTTCTTTTCTTCAACATCTTTCAGCCTATGACGTGTGACTTTTTTTTAAAAATAAATAAATAAAATAATTTCTCCGTAACTGTTTTGAAATATTATTAGAATAATTTTTCAAACGATTTATTAGTATTCAGTTCATTTGAAGTAGTTGCACTAGAATAGCCACAAATATAAACTATCAGCTGCAAACCGAAAAAATAGGGCCTTCGATATCATTGAGAAGCTTGCATGCCATCCAAGTTATTTGCGAATTGCAATCTCCGTAATAGACAACTAAGAGCATCTTCAACAATATCCTCTAAATCTCATCCCCTAAATCACTATTTAGAGGACACAATTTAGAATATAGAAAACTAAAAATATGTAACCTCCAACAAATCCTCTAAATATGGTCCCCTAAATTAAAATCTGGGTCCACAAAAACTACCAACCAAAGAATTTAGGGGATCGGACGGCGCAGGAGCGTTGGGACCGATTTAGGGGATGGTGTACGTCCTCCATATATGGGGGACGAAAAATCAGGGATGGAGTCCTCTATATTTTTAGGTACCACTTAAGGGATCTGTTGGAGCCCTTTTTTTACCTTTTCTTCTAAAATATAGGGGATATGAGCACTTTAAAAGATTTGTTGGAGATGCTCTAACACCGTCATGGCTGGTTCTGGTTTGGAAGGCATTCTGCAACGTTGTTATGGGCCGTGAGCCCACGAGAATTAGACCCAAAATGCCGTTAAACAGATTGTCTATGTGACATTAATTTCACGGATTTCTTAAGAACAGATCACTTAAATTTTTTGGCCGTTGGATCTAAACCGAATACGCATCCTCCCACACCGCTGCCTCCTCGTCGTCTGCAACATCAATGACAACATAGCTCACAAATCTTTATCATAACAGGTGGGGGAGAGAGGTTGGTCTAAAAAAATTAGTCAAGTAATGTATATCAAATATTTTTACATAGAGAAAATTAGTTTGTTACCGTAGCAAAGATGTATAAATTAAAACTATCATCGTATGTGAGGCTAAAGAAGTAGACCTTAAGATCATATATCAGTGTCATATCGATGGTATTTTTTAAGTCGAATGATCTTTACAATGTTAATTCGATGATCTTTACAATGTCGTAGAGCAATTTCCAAAAAGAAAAAAAAGAGAGGAAGAAATCCAGTTGCGAGCACCTGAACCGTCCATAGCCCAAAAATGGGAAATGCTTTTGGTCCACCACTTGTTATGCAGCACAATAGTACTGTACTCTGTTTCCTGTCGGTGTTCTTTTCGTTCATTCGAAGTCCAAACGTGCGGCTGTTTTTGTTCGAAGCATGTATAAACCACGCTTGGTGCTCAAAAAGGCACGAGAATATACTAATAATCAATCAATAGTAGTATGCTTTGTGTTTGGCAAATGGCAATGATGCAGGAGCAAGTTGCGTTAGTGGCAAGCGATTTGTCCGGTGGCGGCAGCTACCTTCCGGTTGGAAGCGAGCATGTAGAGTCTGTTACGCCACGAAAGCATGATTTGCCCAGATGATATGACCGTAAAAGGCGGGCACGTACACAGGCCACTACTGGCCCAGCTAGCCGGATTGGGATCCCCTGACTTCGCGCACAGTGAAGTCACGGTGACTTCACGCTGATCTGAGCCGTCCGCGGGAAAAATAACAGCTCAGATCAGATGTTGGTACAGTATTTTTACTGTAGCTACAGTAAAAAATACTGTAGCAACATCTGATCTGGGCCTTTATTTTTCCCGCGGACGGCTCAGATCGCGTGAAGTCACCGTGACTTCACTGTGCGAAGGCAGAGGATTCGAATCCCAGCTAGCCCATACCAATAATATAGCATGCATGCAATGCACGCGCGACATTGTTAGATTAAACCGTAAGCGCAAAATTTTCATATAAATTTTATAAAAAAAATAATTCAATTTATGCACGGAATCAGAAAAAATTGTAGCATCCCAAACAATGCCTTATACATCGAACTGTCCGTGAAACAACAATATGGCCCTGACACAATTAACATATTACAAAATCACATCGGGCTCCTGTGTTTCATGGAAGCCTGGAATACACACACTTATGATTTGAAGGATTTTTCCAGCCAAAAACGTTGACCGCTAGAGCCAGCCCCGCAGAACGGTCGGCTACTTCCAAGAAGCTGCCATTTTTTCCACGCTATCTCCTGCTTCTATTCTGCCCTGTTCGTCCCTCCGCCCCATCACGAAATCTGGACACATTTGGACCTCTAAACACCCGAAATTCCGTTTTTGGCCCCTAAACCAAAAAAATTCCATTTCGACCCCTCCCGACCGCGTGTTTCGCGAGATGGCGCCACGTGTCCCGGTCGCGCGGTGTGCTACCGCACGACCGCTCATCCTCGGCCGGCCGCGCATCGCCGCTTCCGCGCGCGACCACGCGACGCCGCCGCCGCGACGCATCGCGCCGCTTCATCGCGCGCGATCATGCGCGCCGCCGCGCGTTGCGCGCTTCGCGCCGCGCGCGCGCGCCGCGCCCGACCGCGCGTTCGCCAACGCGACCGCGCGACGCAGCGCCCTTTCGCATCGCGTTCGCGCAGCGGCCATGCCGCGATCGCGCCGCCCGACCGCGCGCCGCGCGCGCCGCCATAGCGCCGCGCCGCTTCGCCGCTTCGCCGTAGCGTCTGGTCGCGCCGACCGCAGCGTCCGGGACACGTGGCACCGCCGCGAACGCAGCGGTCGGGAGGGTCCAAAATGGAATTTTTGATTTGGGGCCAAAGTGGAATTTCGGTGTTTAGGGGGTCCAAATGTGTCCAGATTTCCCCCATCACCACCGCGCTTCCGAGTAGCCGACACTTTACAACCGCACATGCGTGAATAAATAGTACAAGCAGTGGCTGTGGGGCTTATAGCCGTGCTTTGACTTCCTCTTACGTTTTTTTGGCTTTTATATGACGCTGTGGTAACTCTCTTTTAAACGATATATCTTTTTAATATGAAGGTCTATAAGTCAATTATAATAAATGCTATATGGAATTTAGTTGTACCGATCAAAATTACATACGATTTTCTCCCTCTTCATAATATCTCTCATGCTAGAATTCGAAAGCCATAAACCAAAAAACACAATCCAAAGGATCTACCCCTAGTAAAAGCATTCTTGCGATAAACCAAAAGCCGATAAATCGTTTTTAAAAAGTTATCCTAATAAGCCGCTTCAATACAGCGATAAAAAATCCATCTCATTTATTTAAGAAAAAGTTATAAATCATGTATTATAAACTAAAAAGAACGTGTAGCAGTTAGGAATTACACGTAGCACAGAGTTCTTAACATAGGAAGTCATAGTCATAATTCGACCTGTCCATATATACACATCACTCGCCCCAGTCGCCCCCCTCCCCAGCCAAAACTGCGGTTGCTAGTACATAAACCGCCGACGAGGCGACGACTGACAAGTGAAGTGAGAGCTGACCAGTGACCGGCCGGACGCAACAAACCAAGAATGGCGCCTCATCTCCTCCTCCTGCTCGCAGTGCTGCTCCCGGTGGTCGCCACGGCTGACCCTGACCCCGTGCAGGACTTCTGCGTGCCTGACGCCGGGCGCGGCCGGCCGGTGGAGCTCGCCCTGCTGCCGTCCTACCCGTGCAGGAACCCCGCCAACCTCACGGCCGGCGACTTCGCCTTCTCGGGCGTGCGCGACGCGGGCAACTTCTCGGCGGACACGGGCTTCGCTGGCGTGTCCGTCACCCCGGCGCAGTTCCCGGCGCTGCACACCCTGGGGATGTCCTTCGCCCGCGCCGACTTGTCCGCGGCCGGCGGCGTCAACCCGCCGCACTACCACCCGCGCGCCACCGAGACGGCGCTGGTCCTCACCGGCCGCGTGTACGCCGGGTTCGTCGACTCCGGGGGCCGCATCTTCGCCAAGGTGCTCGAGAAGGGGGAGGTGATGGTGTTCCCGAGGGGCATGGTGCACTTCCAGATGAACGTTGGTGATGCGCCGGCTACCGTGTACGGCAGCTTCAACAGCGAGAACCCCGGCATTGTGCGCATCCCGGCGACGGTGTTCGGGTCCGGGATCAGTGACGGCGTCCTCGAGAGAGCGTTCGGGCTCACCCTGGCGGAGCTGCGGCAGCTCGAGAAGAGGTTTGGCCCGCCCAAGAAGGCGGAGATGGACGATTGATTAATTTTGTTGGTTGGTTGATCGGCAATTGGCGGCCGTGGGCGCGTGTGCATGATTAGTTTACCGGTAGACTTTGTGAGTATATTGCCTCTTATTCGATGATGTCGTATTTATGATCACTTGTGGTGGTTGTTAAGACTCATGATTAGCTCCGTAATGATTTGAGGTGTAAGGTTGGTACAAATGTGTAAGCTATACTACATATAAACGAAACAATGCATTACAATATGTCCTGTTTTACCTTGTAAGTCGTATGGTCTGTCACCTAGGCGTATGATGCGTATCTACAATACTAGTATAGTGCCCGTGCTAACGCCACGGCGGTATTTTAGGGATGCACATGAAATCAACTAAATGAATTTTTGAATGGTCATATATGTTTTGTTCCCTGCTTTCAAAACCAATTTTTGAATGGACATACATGTTTTGTTTGGATAATTGGGTTGCTGCTGGCAACAAAGTCCATCCATGAATGAAAGCCAAACATATACATCAGATTATTTTGGTCAGTCACTACAAATAATTGAAGACATCCAAATGGCACATAATATAGCCACTGCATATAGTATATAAGTTAACTGCAGATATCAGTGCTTGGGAATTAATAAATTCATCCTGCAAGGCTATAACATATGCACATAATACATGCAGAATTTGTAGATCTATTGTTACACATTATACATACCTATTCGAACAACATCATAGCCCCTCATGGTTTTGAGCTTCCGTCAGATAGAGGTAAAATAACTGCAAAGGAACAAATAAAGTTAGCACTTGCATCTTGATTTTGAGCCTCTCATATGACAGCAAAGATTAAATATGCAGAATTTATTAAGATTTATTAAGAAATTTTCTGCAAAGCAATTAAAAGGAAAAAAGACTCAAAGTCAAAGAAAGCTACAATTTTGCTTAGTCGATCTCCTCTTAGATGAATAGACAGAGAACGAGCAACATTCTTCACACTGAGCAAAGTGAGTCACAATCCGGATATTTTCGAAGTCGCCCAATGTTGCATGCCTTCACTTGCCTAATGGTGAGCAGAGTCACCTTTGAGAATGCATTTATGTAAACCTCACTACAATGCCAAAACAAAATCAATTTTAGATAAACATCAGCAGAGCTTGATAATTGGACAGACAAATTATTGGACTGCATTTCCAGTTGTGGGAATATAATTAGCTAGCTCCAAGAATAATTAGGTAGCATAACAATAATCCAAAAAACGCAAGCTCGCAGGACATTTTATATTCCCTTGATTCACTGACGGAAATGTTCCAAACATGTTCTATCAAACCAGATTAAATGCTTAGATTCACAGGTAAAATGTAATCATAGGTAAACTTCGCTATTTATCTGAATTCTAAAATGTCAGCAATACAAGCTGAAAATTGGTGTTCATTCATAGACCTTGCACACTGAGATGGAAGTATGAAGAGGAAACTAACCAGCGCAACAATTATCCCGTAATTTAGATGCGAAACACATGATTTTAGATGGGTTTACAAACATGTTTACCTAGGAGGATCATCGATCAGGCGACAGCTTCCTCGGCTCGTCAGGCGACAGCTCCGCAAACTTTCCCTGCTCATCGATCAGACACACACCACCCATCCATTTGTCAGTGAAGTTCTAGCTCACCAACGCACTGGTCATCGGCGCGCTTAAGTTTTGACGGGGTTCCGTGTCGCTCACCGTCTGGGTCCAGCTTGCCGGAGAACCTCGCGGCGGCGGCGGCCGTGGTCTCCCACTGCCCGATCACCTCGTCGACGTCGAGCTTCTCCTTGCCGCGTGACGCGCGTGATTCGTGCTTGCACCAATTGCAGTGTCGGTGCGAGTGAGTGAGGAGAGAGGAGATGAAGTGAGAGCGAGGGAGATGAAGCGAGGAGCGAGGGGCAGCGGCGCTCACACACACCGCCGCTTGTACCTTCATGGCCTCGCCACTCCCGCGTGGTCGAGGTCCCCGCCCGCGCGCGCGTCCGCCCGCCGCTGCGGCGTCCTCCCCGCCGCACCGCGCCCACCGTGTCGCGCGCGCCGCACCGCGCGGATGCGGTCCGCCGCGTCCGTCTCGCCGCGCGCGCGGCCGCCGCACCACGCCGCGTCCACCGCGGCGCACGCGCGAGGCGGGTCCGCCGCGTTCGTCTCGTCTGCCCGCTTCGCCGCCGCCACGCCGCACGCCGCGCCGCGCTCTGGCGCGTCGCGCAGCGCCGCCACGCCGCGAGGAGCTCGTAGACGACGCGTCTGGCCTAGGAGGAACGCGCGGTCCAGGTCCCCTGCCGCTGCGTCGCCGCGTCTCAGGTCACCCGCGGCCGCATCTACCCAGGAGACGAAGCGACGTGCACGGTGAACTGAACCGTCGCGACCTGCATGCGAGCCGCGAGCGTGAGGGACGCGGGAGGGGGTACTGCAGATCCATTGAAGGATGACCGTCGGATATGGTTGAGTAAGGAGAGAGAATGGAGGAGAGTTAATCTGGTGCGCACGTTTATACTTTTTTTTCCCTTTTACTGCGCACGGAAAAATTTTCTTTTGCGCGTCTCCTCTAGCTTCCTTTTCCTGGCGCATGAAAGAAAAATCTCTTTTCTCTCTCCTACCACAAGGAACAAATGCTACTGCCGTTCTGAAGATTTCTGGTACACTCCGTTTTGGCACAGCGCGTCTTCATCTCCAAGTCTCCATCTGCCTGTCTCCGAGACGAAGTTATGCCTTCTCTTGCGTCTTCTCGCAGGCCCCATCAGAAGCAAGCGCCACGCCGCAGTTGAGGCAAGAAAAGGAAAGAGAACAGCCATCACGCAACAGAGGAAAAGCGGCCTCACGTCAGCGCATACCAAACGCTCGCAAACTGCATGCGAGCCGCGAGCGTGAGGGACACGGGAGGGGTACTGCAGATTCATTGAAGGATGACCGTCGGATATGGTTGAGTAAGGAGAGAGAATGGAGGAGAGTTAATCTGGTGCGCATGTTTTTAAGATGGTGTATTTCTGGGTGCATATTATGGTGTGGACGTAGTTAAGGTTATGACTATGGAGCAGGTAATTGTTAGGTGGATATAGGATAATTTTAACTGATGGTTTATTAGATTAGATTAGAGGCGCCATGTCATGTGACTACAATGTTAAAGGCACCATGCGTCAAGCATTAGGCCCCGTTTGGCAGAGCTCTAGCTCTAGGAAATCTGTAGATTTTCTAGAGCTGGTCATCTGTAGCTCTACGAAATCCTGGATCTAGAGTTGCAGGCATGTTAAGTGCATTTACATGACTCATTTTATTTATATTATATATTAAATAAAAATATTTAAATCACTTTAATTTAGTCAACAAACTACAGATCCAGTATAGATCTCGGAGCTAGAGTTATGCCAAACGGAGCCTTAGTCTATCTTTTCCGTCCACTATTTTATCATCTCCTTCTATCACCACCGACAGAAATTAAATTAAAATGGAAATTCCCTCAATCTCCCTCCTCACTTTGTCGTCTCTCCCGTTCTCTCTCTCCTCCTTACACCAAAATCATCGCCTCCGCCATCCATTCCGGCGGCTCCGGCGACACTGTCATTGCCAGCAAAGCCTGCATGCTCCTCTCCACCCCCTCTCCCGATTCCCTTCACCAAATTGTGCCGCTGTCTCTTAAATCGCAATCACCACCAAACCCTAGCCATGGCGATAGGTCTCGATTCGGCGGTGACAGACCTCGAGCAACGACGGCAGGTCTCGATCCAATGGTCTCCATCCATAATGGTCGGTGTCTGGAGGCAGCGATCGGTGAGCACCCGAGCAGCGATCGATCTGGAAGGCGGTGGTCGGCGTCGGCAAGCACCTCTCGATCCAATATGCATCATCGCCGTTGATCTAGCCACGGCTGACAGGTGGGCCCACACTTTTTTGGTTGGCTTCGATTGCTGCTGTAGTATATGGCATAACCGGGGCAAACTGTGAATTTTTTGTACGGATAATCCATTTTTTATTCGAAATTACAGAAATATACCCGCGGGAAAATTTTTTACAAAAATAGGTTCCAGTCGCCTAATGGTTGGGCGATCGGAGCCTTCGCCCAACCATTGGGCGACTTTAATTCGTCGCTCTACCCTCGGCGATCGCATCTAGTCGCCCAACCATTGGCGACTTTCATGCGATCGCCCAATGGTTGGGCGATCGCACTCAGACCCGTGAATGTTTTAAATTTTGTCAATTTTATAGTTTTAAACTGGTAAAAAATTTGCTGAAGTTGTAATAAAAGTTTATGTTCATTGTATATTGTAGGAGTGTAAAAAATTTTGGGAAACTTTTTTTAGGAACAAATGACAATAGAACAATTGGTACATACGATGGTAAGTAATATTTTGATTTAGTGAGAATTTGGAAAGTGCATCAAACCTTCGCCAAAAAAAGTGAAAATTGGTGGAGCTGTTCTCCATACATCCAACAGCCTCTAGAAAATAATT
Organism: Dendrocalamus sinicus; assembly: GCA_036346575.1. Classification (NCBI taxonomy): domain Eukaryota; kingdom Viridiplantae; phylum Streptophyta; class Magnoliopsida; order Poales; family Poaceae; genus Dendrocalamus; species Dendrocalamus sinicus. Next base: position 21,451,387 of record CM070646.1, on the reverse strand, counting down.
TGAGCAATTTCGGCTACAGGATCAAAAGTTATAGCAGTTTCCGTCTGTTTCGACACACCTTCAGAAACGGGCATAACTTTTGCATACGGTGTCCGTTTGACGTTCTTGTACTCGTTGGAAAGCTAACGACGAGCCCGATCCAATAAAAATGACCCGCTTGCGCTAGTCGCCCTCCAAGACCCCGAAAATCGGCCATCTTTGGACCTAAACCTGCGTCGTAAGTTTTTAGTTCCTGTTTTTGCCCTTTTTCTTGGTCTTCCTTTCGGAATTTGGATTTTGCTTCAACTGAAAAGTTGTAGATCTCGTCGAAACCTTTGAAATGAGTATATATAAGCCATATACAACTTTGCTATTTTATCTTTTCAGACTAGTTGTTTATATTGCATCGGTATATAAAACTTGTGATAAAGAGTATTACAGACGGTTTGTATGTAGAACCGTCGTGATAATCTGACCGCTGGGCCCGTCTATCCTCCTCAACCCAATCCTAGCCCAGAGACACGAATTCTCAATAATATTAAAATATCACTTACCATCGTATGTACCGATCGTTCTACGGTTAATCGTTCCTAAAAATTTCCCAAAATTTTTACACACCTATAATATACAATGAACATAAACTTTTATTACAACTCCAGCAGATTTTTACCAGTTTAAAACTACAAAATTGAAAAAATTTAAAACATTCACAGGGACTTGAGTGCGATCGCCCAATGGTTGGCGATCGCATTTAAGTCGCCAATGGTTGAGCGATCGATGCGAACGCCAACGGTAGAGCGACTAGATTAAAGTCGCCCAATGGTTAGCGAAGGCTCCATCGCCCAACCATTAGGCGATTGGAGCCTATTTCTGTAAAAAAATTTTCCCGCGGGTATATTTCTGTAATTTCGAATAAAAAATGGATTATCCGTACAAAAAATCGGCAAACTGTGCAGTCACTTTTTGCGCTGTTCAGCTTTTTGTAACGGTGTTTATTGCGCACTGTGATCAGTTGAGCTGCGAGGCCATCATGCGGGTGGTTGATTAGGTGTACGTACTGTTTCCAGGAAGCCTATGAATGAAACGATGAACACTGATCAATGGATATTACTATTTACTCTTCTTTTGCCCCACAGAAGAAACAAAAAAGACTAAATCTTTATGTGCAATGACAAGGCTGTAGACTTTATAATTTTTAAAAGCTATTTTTTAATTTTTCTATAGAGACTAACTTTTAAATAGAACATCTTTGTAAAATAGATTCTACAGTTGATTATAGTATACACTGTAACAATTTTATTTATATCGGTTAAAACCGCACGTGAGCTTCTATTACTCTATACTTTCTCCCGCAAACAACCCAAAAAATCATAAACCAAAATAAAAAAAAACTTACCCAAATCATCTTTCTATACAGGACCAACTGCTACTACAATACAAAAGGAGGTCTTTTCGAATCTAGAGGAGCCTTCAAAGACGGATAATTTAACTTTTTGTCACCCTTATGAGGTGAGTGGCATCATATTTGTCACTCTGGTCCATCGTCAGTGACTCAGGCGGCCCCACATGTAAGTGACAGGGGTAATTGACCAATCTTAAGAGTGGCAAAAACATGAATCTCCCGAATTGGACAAACTACTAAAAGTAGGCTTTATAAGAGAAGTTAATCACTCATAGTGGTTGGCTAACCCTATGATCGTTAAGAAGTCTAACGATAAGTGGCGTATGCGTATAGACTATGTTGATCTTAATAAAGCTTGTCCAAAAGATGATTTCCCTATTTCTTGTATCAACAAATTGGTTGACTCAACTACTGGTTGTGAAACATTAAATTTTCTAGATGCATACTCTGGTAATTATCAAATTAGTATGTCTCTAAAAGATGAAGAGAAGACCAAGTTTATTACGCCAGTTGGAATATTTTGCTATATCCAAATGCCATTTGGTTTAAAAGGTGATGGTCCGACTTTTCAATTTTTGATGCAATTGACTTTTTTCCCTTCAACTTTTTTCCCTTCAACTAAGTCGAAATTTGGAAGTCTATGTTGATGATCTAGTTGTAAAGAGCATCAAATGACTTAATCACATTTTAGACCTGCAGGAAACATTCGACAACCTCAGAAAATACCGCTTGAAACTCAATCTTGAGAAGTGTGTTTGGAATTTCTTCAGGAAAATTGCTCGAATTCCTTGTTTCGGCAAGAGGTATCGAGGTAAATCCTGAAAAGATAAAGTCCATTGAGCAAATGCACCCTCTGACCACTAAGAATGAAGTTTAGAAACTCATAGGGTGTATGGCAGCTTTAAATCATTTCATCGCACGACTGGAAGAGAAAGGACTTCCTTTCTTCAAACTTCTAAGGAAGCATGATGGGGTTCGAGTAGTTGAAAGATCCTAACAATGCCTTCGAGGATGTCAAGAGATATTTTATGAGTGCTCCTTTTCTGGTTTCTCTGAGACCAAAAAAGACGTTCTTAATATATCTAACTGCCACGCCATAGGTAGTAAGTGCAGTACTGGTCGCAGAATGTGAGGGCATCCAATGACCAGTATACTACATAAGCGAAATCTTACACGTGCCTAAGGAGCGTTACCCCCAGGTTCAAAAACTTTTATATGTCCTCCTCATATCTTCGAGAAAACTGAGATATTATTTCCAGGCACACAAAATTTTTGTGATGTCTGAGTTTCTCTTAGGAGAAGCTCTCTAGAACAGGGAAACAACGGGACGTATGGTAAAATGGATGATAGAACTTGGAGAGTTTGACCTCTATTTTGTGTCCCAAACGGCCATTAAATCCCAGATCTTGACAGACTTTGTCACCGAATGGATAAATCATGAACCTTTTCAGGATCCCCAGTACACTTCCCACAACCAGTGGACGACGTACTTTGATGGGTCACTTATGCTTAGTGGCTCAGGGGCTAGGATGGTTCTAGAATCTCCTACAAGAGAGACCTTAAAGTATACCGTTCAATTAAACTTTCCAACCACTAATAATGTGGCTGAATACAAAGATTTGTTGGCTGGCATATGAGTCGTGAAAGCGCTCGGGATTCATCGACTACTCGTGAAAGGAGACACTCAACTAGTCGCGAATCAAGTAAGAAAAGAGTACTAATGCTCTAATTCGACCATGTCTCAGTACTTGTCGGAAGTCAAAAAGGTTGAGAAGCATTTTTTGGTTTTGATATATAATATATCCCTCAAAAGGATAATTTTCTCGTTGGTCAGTTGCCTCGAATGGCTTCGTCCTGATCACAAGTACCAATAGGAGTCTTCTTGGAGTAACTTCAGAAGCCGTCTCTGGTCAAAACACTAGAAACAACTCCTAATGAGACAACCTCTCTCGAGTACGAGGATACTTAGATGGAACCCATCTATGAGTATCTTCAGAAAGGTTCAGTACCCAACAATGATCTCGAAGTAGATCGTTTATCTCGCAAGGCCAAAATGTATACTTTGGTCGATGGGGTGCTCTATAAAGGGAGTACTCAAAGAGTTCTCATGCGATGCATATTGTAGAAAGAAATATTACAACTCCTTCACGACATACACAGAGGCATCTGTGGAGCGTACGCTTATTATAAAATGCTGATCAGAATAGCCTTTCGACAAGGTTTTTACTGGCCAACATCCCTTAATGATGCCAAAGAGCTAGTTAAGAAATATGTACAATACCAGTTTTATAGTAGACAAATACACCAACCAGCTTAGGTCGTCAAACTACACCTTGTCTTGGCCTTTTGTGACCCAGGGTCTTGACATCCTAGGACCGTTTCCAAAAGCACTATGGGGTTTCGAATTCCTTTTGTAGCTACTGATATATTCACAAAATGGATTGAAGCCGAACATGTCACTAGGATAACAACAGAAGCCGCTAAAAGGTTCATGATGAAGAGTGTGATTACTCGATTTGGGGTGCCAAGTCGAATAATAACAGATAATGGTAAGCAATTCTCGAGTGCAAAGTTTCAAGAATTTTGCGAGGAATTGGGTACCAAGCTATGTTTTGCCTCTGCCGCCCATTCTCAAAGCAATGGGGCAATCAAAAGAGTGAATGGCCAATAACACAAGGGATTAAAACTTGAGTCTTCAACGAGCTCGTAAAGCGCTCGGGGGTTTGGGTACATTAATTACCTTCGATATTATGGGTAATTCGCATGACTCCCAGTCGGACAATAAGTGAAACTTCTTTCTTCCTAGTTTTTGGGGCCGAAACTATACTTCCTCCTGAACTAAATATTCGCTCAACAAGTGTCGAGAGTAGAGATGGCAACGGGTAAATACCCATCGGGTATTGCCATTCCATACCCGTACCCACTAGGTGTAAATTTACCTGTCGGGTTACCCGTATCCGCACGCTGGTAGGAAAATTTACCCATACCTGCATTCGCACGGTATTACTACCCGACGGGTAACCTGCACTGCAAGCATACCCGGTTCAACACATAAGAATATCATCAATTTAGACATTCATTAATCATACATGCCAAGCACAAAAGCGTCTAATGATCAAAATTAGTACATCACATAAACATACTTGACATGACCATATCAACATATGACAAACAAATAAACAATCAACAACAAGTAGATAATAAAATTAACATTTGAGTGGGATGTCTAGTTGTCTAATGCGGGTATTCTTTACCCGCGGGTAGGCGGGTATGGGTAGTATATACCCACACCCGCACCCGCCTACCCGGCGGGTAGAGGATTTCGCCCAATAACGTACCCATGGGTACATAAAATTTTTCATACCCATCTCTTTTATCGGGCAAAACCCGTCGGGTATTCGGGTATCGGGTACCTATTGCCATCTCTAGTCGAGAGCTTTGACAACTCCAACCAAGAGCAACTTCGAGCAGATAACATTAACCTACTCGAAGAGAAGAGGAATCAAACCTTAATTAATTTGGCGGTCTACCAACAATCCATGTATAAATACTATGATCGTAAGGTCCAACCTCGTAGCCTTATTGTAGGTGACTTAGTATTGAAGAAATTTCAATCCCAGTCTAATCGGAACAAGCTTTCCCCAAGTGGGAAAGCCCTTACACAGTGGTCGAAGTTACACAACCAAGTTCGGTATGACTTGCCATGAAAGATGACCAGATTCTCTCAAATTCTGGGAATATCAACCAATTGCGTAAGTTCTATGTGTAACTTTTCTACTATTTCAGTAAAGTTTTTAGTCTATTTAATCTTTATTGTTGTATATGTAGAAGAGTTTCTTTTATGTTCGTTCGTCCACCTCTAGTACATTCAATATGTTCAACCTGATTGGAGAAAAAAACATCACATAGTCGAAGTCTCTCCTCTCTACATGTGATCCTGCCCACTAGAAAGAGCTTCCTAGCGTCGCATCTTTTCCAACTCTTGCTGTCAGTAAACAACAATTGAGTAAACCAAGAAAAGTCGAACAGATTTAAAGAAGGAACTTTTAGTGTTTGTCATGTTATCATTTATACTTTTGATTTGATTAACCTGGTCGAAGAAAGGTAACATCGCCTCATCGAAGCCTTTCCTTTCTACATGTGGTCCTACCCACTAGAAGGAACTTTCTAGCGTTGACTCGTTCCTAACTTTTGCTACCAAAACATGATAATCGAAGTCGACAATGATAGTCGAATGAACTGCTCTGATCTTTACTACCCTATTTTGTACTATTTACTTAGTTTATCTGTAAAAACAAAGTAAGTGTTTGTCCTATTCTCATTTATACATTTGATTTGATTAACCTAGTCAAAAAAAAGGTAACATTACCTAGTCGAAGCCTTTTCTTTCTGCCTATGGTCCTATCCACTAGAAGGAACTTTCTAGCGTCAAATTGTTCCTAACTTTTGCTACCAGAATAGGAATATCAAAGTCGACAACGATAGTTGGATGAACTACTCTGATGTCTACATACCCTATTTTGTATTATTTGCTTAGTTTATCTTTAAAAACTATGTAAATAGTCAGGGGCTAAGATAGAGTTATCAATATAACTTCAATTCCTAGTCGTAATTTAAATTTCTTGCATTTCTTTTTTCATCTTACGAGTACTAACTACTCAACAAGATGAATTGCGGGAAAAGAAAGGTGATTATCATTAACAATTTGCAAAGTTTCATATTACAAATTACTCTGATGAAGGAGAGCTCATTTGCATCTCCTCCACGATCTTTTGACCAGCTGGCACCAGTTCTTCGATTAGACGGGCTGCCTCTGCTTTAGAGCAGTTGAAGTTATAATCGATCGGTTGGAGGTTGAGACCTTGGTCGTATGCCTTGAGTTTTGCCAAGGCATAACTAACGGCACTCTTAATGGCCTCTCGTATCGAGTCAGCTTGGTTGGTCTTCAGAGTGGTTAAGAGCTTCTCTAGAGCTCTGACTTGTCGTTCAATCATACTCACGTGAGCGGTCATGGTGTCCTTAGAAGGATTAATTTTCTCATCACCAAGCCCATCCGAGTAGATCATTTAGAAGAGAGACATTCCCTTGAAGAATGCTCTTCATCAACCACGTCTCCTCCCGACTACGAGTCGAAGCCTACGAGTCGTTTTATTTTGACTACAGCCTCTGCAAAGCAGAGTGAAACTTAGTCAGAAAAAGACTTCATAAAAAGACGGGTTAGTAAGACTAGTCAAAGGTAAAGATTTCCTTACCTACTAGTCGAGACTTGAGTTTCTCAACTTCATCTTTATGCTGGTCTGCCAGCGACCTGACCTTCTGGCTGACTAATGCCACTTTTTCTCTTCGACCTCCTCTGGTCGAAGGATAAGATCTCCTATGACCATCTCTGGTCATAAGTCTTGAGCAAATGTTGCTGCTCCTTAAACTTTCTACCCCTCCTGATGGTCGAAACCTGTTTCGATCACCTGAGGAGTAATATCGTTTAGAATTCTAAAATTCCTCTATTCAAAACCGGCATATCTTTACAACTCAAGCGAAATAACCTTTTGACTAAATTCACTTCTCGTCAAATTAGATCGAGAAGACTATGCTTTCGATCTCCGTTCATCTATGACCAGTCTTTCTCAAGTAAGTTACCTTCTCCTAAAGTTGGGGGGCTAAATGACGAGGATATAACAATCTCCAAATTATTATTTATCTATAGATGATATTGTTACGTCATTATACTCCTTAAATATACCCCTTATTTATAAGAAAGAGATTTCACAAGGTAGTCGTAAGCTCTTCTACGACTGCCCTTTAGTCGTAAGCACTTCTACAACAACCTTTTATTCGTAAGCTCTTCTACGACAACACCTTAGTTGTAACCTCTTCTACAATAATCCCTTAGTCATAAGCTCTTCTACAATAACCCCTTAGTCGAAAGTTCTTCTATGACAACCACTCTTTGGTCGTAAGCCGTTTCTATGACCACCTTATAGTCGTAAGTTCTACCACATCGACATAGTTATAAGTTATCCTGCGACCACCTTGTGGTTGTAGATCCTCCTACGACTAAACCAAACTTCAACTGACCTGTCTACGACAACCCCATTGCATCATGGGCCTACCTAACGAGCGGTTAGTATGTGTATTTATTCTCTGGAATAAGTGTGCATAACTTCTCCCTAGCAGAACCGCCACACGATGAGTGAAATACCTTGTCTCTAATAACTCATGTCGCACAGTTATCATTTAAAACGTTAAGGCGTCTCTTCGCAAGAAGAAATGGCTACCGCCTTGCAAGTTATATAAAGGTGGATGTCAAAGAGGAAGAAAGGAGGAATAGGGACAGACCAAGAAAGAATAGAAGTAGATCAAGATATTTCGCATTACTTTTTCAATTGTAATCAATTCATTGAACAATAGCCACATAGGAGTAGGGTTATTATTCTCTCAAGAGAAAGTCTGAACCTATATAAAAATCTCTGTGTCTTTTCTCTGTGTGATTGTAGCCAGGACTTCCAAAGTTCCCCTAAATCCAAACAAATCATACATTAGATTGATACTAAAACATCAACGCTATGGGTGATAGAGACATCGCACCTCCCATCAAACCTCTAGCTGCCTCCTTCCAAAGGCCCTGTTATGCACATTGGTGCTAGTACACCAGCACACGGTGATTCCAACTCTAGATGTGTGGACTTCGATAAAGGCACTGTTGCGACTACTGTGTTGATCAAGACAATCTGAGGAGAAAACAATCAACTCGTCGAAATTGACTCCCACTAGAGAACAATCGGTTTCCGAGGATTGCTTTTCAAAGACATTTGACGATCAATTATTTCTACCACGACTCACACTACGTTGAACCAAACTACTTCAACTCTTCTTCTATTGCACTATACGTCTAGTAGCAACAATTCATGATCTCTGACTCGCATGGCTTCCTATTTATTTGTGCTAATATAACCTACCCGTAATCCTTACGTACCAATCAGCCACCCTAGTGCTTAGGTAAGGTTCACTAATTAGTCATCCAGAAATTAAACAATTAATATGCAGAGTGGATCATCAAAGACCACCCGGGCGGCTGTGAGCAAATAGGAGCTAGCAAGTCAATTTATCATGGATACCATGAGATGTGTGACAATCTTCACAAGATCAGCTTTGCAATCAAGGATATTGATTGATAAAGCGTTTCTTCCACTCTACTTTCTATAGCACAAGCCAAATTTACATTCCCATTCGTTTGTTCTACTTCTACCATCTGAAAACATTGAGTGGTCGAAAACGGAAAATGATAGATGCATCATGGAATGTTTGTGCTTCAAGCAAAGCAAGCTTTTCTGCAAAAAAAATAATCCCAATGACTGCTTCCTTCCAAATGACTGAATGTTGTAACCTCAATGTGACTTGGTGCCAAACATTCCACATTAGTTCCAGATTAATTTTCTGTTTTACACATCAAATTCGAGTTTTGAAGTTAATTTGCATTAGCAAATTGTTGGTCTCTCTGGCGCCACCAATTTACTATGACAGAATCGATAATGATCTGCAGAACGATTCATATCATACATCAGAAATGACTCCTAACAGAAAGCAAGTGACAAATAGCAAAACTGCATGTGCAATAAGTACCTGATTAATGTGCGCAGCAACACATGGGATGACCAGAAATCCGGACTGCCCGAGAGCACCTCCAAGCTGCTCAACCACAGCAACCAACACCGGCAATGTTTTCTATAGGACACCAAGAAGAAAATTAGGCAAGATGCCAGAAGTTACAGAGTTTTGATGTCATGAGGAGAATGAAAATTGCATATTTAGCCACTAGTTTGCTACTACAACTGCAGGCATAAATTTGATTCAACCGGATGCATTCCCAAACAGGATTTTACAATAAGATTCCTGTGCAGTAACTGCTAGGTTTCTACTAGCAGTTTCCTGCAGTCACTGGTCCTGTAATGGACAAAACCTTCTACTCCCTCCAGTAAAAAGAAAAGGTGTCATCCTAGCGTGCCTGCAGTCAAACAATTTTTACTTTGCCAACAAAATCTTTCACAATAGAAAAAAATACTTTCACAAACGAAAATGATATGTGTAGATTTCTCTCAAAAATACTTTCACAATATTGTTAGATGTATATTATTACCTGTGTATTTTTCCTGTTGTATAAGAGGTTACCTATATATATGTTATATATTACGATTTTATTAGATTTTTAAAATATATCATAATAGAAATTGGTAGTCAAAGTTGTGTTTTAAAGACATTGTCAATGTCCAAAAGGTCACATTTGTGACTAGAGGTAATCGTAAAGATTGAGGGAAGCATGCTACTAGGCCAGGACCATGCTGATGATTCTCTTGTTACCGGCAGCACTAGCTATTCCGGATGAGTTGTGATTTTCACTTTACTTCTTTCAATTAATATCATGCACTTGTATGTTTGCTTGCAATGAGAATGTGAAACTTGGGTCGAAATCACCTATGAGCATGGGATCTTTGGATTATATGCCTTTGGGCTTTTTGAACTTTCGGACTTCATTACTGTTTTTGAGCTAATTGGTGTGGTGCAACTAGAAAGTAAAGTTTCTTCAGGATGTGCCCCTGACAAGGTCTAAAGATGTTGACTGAGGAAAAAAGACTATTGCACCCTTTCAAATTAGCTGAATTTTCACATTAGGTTTTTTGATGTTCTTTATCATTCTTCTTTTTGAGCTTGGCCATTTCAACAAACACCACATGGTCAACAGACAACAGCAAGCTCACTGCATGTTGCTGCCGCGGTCGATATTGGTCTGCATTGCCGCCACTACTGCAGCAAGCACAGGATGCTTCGTCGCACAGTGTGCAAGCTTAGACAGCATCGCCACAGTGTGCAAGCTCAAGACGCTCCACCACCACCACGTGCAAGTCCATAGCATGTGGTCTGTTGCCTCACGCACGCCACCGTCTTCAACCACACATGCCACCCACCATTGAGTGCCGAGCGTGCCACCACTGTGCACTGTGAACTCCACAGCAGCTGCACGCATGTTGGCGAGAGGCAGCGGCCTGAGATCGAATGAGAGGTAGAGGAGTTGGAGGCAAAGAGAAAGGGAAAAGGGGGAGGGGGAAGAAAGATCCAAGGGCACTTCTGCCATTTTGAGAAAAAATAAGTCAACAATTGCATTTCTGAGGGAATTTTTGAAATCAGTACTTTGAAACCAATGATCCAAAAAAAACAATGGCAGCTTTGAAAATACGCTATTTTCCATTGGCATAGAGCCACATATCCAAATCTTCCTATGAGCATTCATAAATCAGACAAGCCCGGGAAAAAAATCTTTAAACCCTATTCCCTCAAGTAGCTGGTATGCTAACAATTCTAGCCAACAAAACTGCTTACCAAGGAACTGGCAGCTTCCCAAACCTTGGTGCCATCTAGAGGCAGGCAAGGTCAAAGAGATCATGAAAATGATTACCATCACAAGTTGGATCAGTTTCATTTACAAAATTTCTATTTCTGTTAATGGTGATAAAGACTGACCTGACTGGCCACCAAAATGACAGCTCGTGCATACTCTTTCCTTGCAAAGACTGACTCTTCCTTCTGTTTAAGACATGACAAGATCTGCAGTGCTGTAGCATTGAATGCTAGCAGAGCAAGATGTAGAAGCCTGTGACAGGAAATATGCTTCTGTTAGAAAACAAGATACAATAAAGTAAGCCGCAGATTATATCCAAAGCAGAAAAAGGCTATGCATCGCCAGTGGCAAAAAGGTCTAGTTAGGACTTAGGAGTCATTGCAAGTAGGGTATTCTTCATTTATATATTTCTTTTTTACTTATGACAATAGCCTTAATTCAACTTGGCTACTGGTTACTTAATAAGGCTGTGTAAACAGAGTAACAACGCCCCTAATCCCATCCAAAATGACACTACCAGCAAGCGGTATAAAAAGGTGACACCATGTTAGTATAACTATTTTTATCTAGAACTGAATGACACCAGTAGGTGCTTCTATTTATCAAGATGTAATGAATTGGAAGCGCCAGTTGTCATGCATGTGTTTGAGTGAAGGTGAACAAATTGTCAGTAGATGTGGTTACTGGTTAGAAACTGAATTCAACAGTAGTGCATGATACTGAATGCCAGAAGGCAGAAGGACTGGAAGTCAATTCATTATGCAAATTGAAAACATAAATTTATATTCAGTCCAGATTTTGGAAAAGTGGTGGCAATAGTAACTAGATTGATAATTATGAAGAATTGTTTCAAGCACAAACTTAACCTAGTCAAATGACATAATGACATACAGGATGTGCAGTTTTCTACAGATAACACAAACATTTTAAAATACAAATTCTGGTTTTTAAGTTCCATACCCATTTTTATTTTTTAAGTTCCATATCTGCATTACAATATTTACAAACATTCTCACTACAATAGGATCAGATAAAAAAACGTACACCCCAACAGTCACAGCAGTAGCAAAAGCTTTTGCTTGAACAGACAAGAGCAGCGATCTTGATCTACTTACTTGTATCCATGGGACCTGTGAAACAGAAAATTTTCAGGAGTGTCCTCCAAAGAGTGTAGATAAGCAAACTTGTAATATATTCAAAACAAACTACAAAAACAGCATAAAGTTAAGAGCAACTCTGAAAAGTGTCCTCCCATGTAAAGGCAAAATGTGGGTCTCAGTTCTGCTATATTTGAAAAGTTGGGCTTCTAGACTTGTCTTATCGTCAGATGTCTCAAAATATTCTATTTTCATCACCGATCATGAATTAACCACTGCGGTAGACAAATTTCCTTCCAAAAGAGCATAGAGTATTACCTCTCTAGTTCGAACTAAGATAGTAATCGTTAATATACAATCATTTCAAAACCATAGTAAAGCGCTGCTAAAGTTCTATAGTTTCTGAACTAGTACAATACATTCTCTTAAATATTTATTAAGTTCATCAATTCCCCTTGTCCTGATTTGGTGGTTTTACTCTTCATTTTCTTTTTAAGTGAATTTTTGGTATGCATCTACCCATCATCACCTCTCTCCACCTTCATCTGAATATATGTTCCATCTATTTGTATTGCTACAAATACAAAGAAATTTGCTTTGTACATGTGCATTACATTTCAAACTATTTATATGAATAATCTGACTCGTAATAATTTGCTCCTAGAGAATTTATCAAATAATTTATAGTATTCATTATATGTATCCATTTCCCAGTCTGCAGAAGTGATGCACATTAAAGGTGCCACTTGAAATTATTAGTTGAGCAATGTGTCAGTGCCAAAACAGCTTCAATTTGTCATGCCAAAAAACAGCTTCAGTAGTCAATCCCCTAATTTGTTCATCATCTCTCAATTAACAGATTCAGATCTAAATCTATCAATATATCTTTCAGAACAAGAAAAACCATATTAAAAAATTTAATAAGCTAAAGTAAGCATCACCAGAAGTGCTTCCAGTGTAACCTAATTGTGTACAACAGAACAAATCAATACAACAAATAAATGCATTTAACAACGGTGAATATATTCATGCAAGAAAAAGAATGTATCAATCAACTTGTTTCATGTTAGAGACATACTAGGCTGAGAAGAACAGCACTTGCAACTGAAAAGCCCTGCTTATTTCCATCAACAAATTCAGCAATACCTACATAAGGAAATACACAAATAAGGACTCTACATTAATAACTTGGTAAGTGACAGTAAAAAGAAAAAGGAAAATATTAGAGTCCGCACACCTTTAGAGGTTTCTCGAGCAACCTGACAAAGAACAAACCATAATTAGTGTCTTTGATAAGCTTCCATTATTTCAGGCCTGCACTAGAACAGTAAAAAAAATGCATAGCTCTGAAGCATAATACTGAGAATGAAGTAATTAATGTCAAATTTAAGCCTGCAACACTTGGTTGAAGAACAGGGAGAATGAGTAAATTCAAAGTTCTAAGGAAAATAATATTATGCATTTAAAAGGAGAGGAGTTCAAATCTGACAGGCACTCCTGATTATTCTCTGCATGAAATCAACAGAAATAAGAAGCTCTACTGTATATTCCAGTTTGAGGATTGATACCATATTCGCACTAAAAGCACATCCAGACAGACCAGACCTCACAAAAACTGAACTGTCAAAACTTATGCTAAAAATCCTGTTTATCATATAAATTTTTACTATGGACACAGTCACAGTCTTACACATGAGCCTAAGAATAGCCTATTGTTATCCCACTTCAAAATTTTAAAGTGAAAGAAGCACAATATGCGTATAATGGCACAATCATATTTTATTCAGATCATAGACCACTAAGCTATGGTGTAGATTACAGAGATATGAATAACCACATACCTTGCCTAAAATAAGGGGGATTAAAAGGGTGTTGACCAGACTTTTGAATAGTTGCTCGGTAGGCAAAGATACCCCAGCTCCAGCACCAACGTACTTTGCAAGAGAAAGAGGTACCTAATTCCATGATCACAACAAACATGAACAAATTTATTAGGGAAGGTTTTTGCCTTCAGAAAGTGAAATGCAAATTTTAGCCAGGATGGTTATCTAAAAACAACTAATTTGGCTTTGTGTTCACTATCAATTGACTAATACTGAATCTAGGAGGTCTAATGCTACTAAGAATTCTAAATATTAGTTAATACCACTAACCTTCAACATCTCAGAATTGTCCTTGCCAAAACTGACAGAAGAAGTTTATTACATATTATTACGCAGGATTTCAGTCAAGAATCCAGTTTTTCTATAAGGATTAATCTACAAAACGGAGGATTGCATTTAAGTAACTCCCACACAAGAGGATAATTTTTACATGTAAAAACAGAACAAGACTCATGTGAATTATCTCATACTCAAATTGGAACACGAGAAAAATAAATAACACATCGCTGCATCATTTAAATTTTCAAGCACTCAGCAACATTTTACATTCAACGGCTTATTGAACATAGGTCCATATCGTCAGGAAACACTCAACACAGTTAAATCTGTAGCTCAATATTGGGTTAACTATTTCAATCACTGGTGATGCTTGACTACCAAGTTAAAATTACAACAAAGATGTGCTTACAAACATGATGCCCAGTAAGTTGGATATGACTGTCATTGCAAGAGCAAGTGCAGAGTTACCGCCAACAAGCTGCACAGCAGTGATAAAGTTTGATTAGATTGAAGTGGTGGTCTAGCTATCCAAGAAATTATACATAGTATCGGATGTTAATGGGTAGTAATTATGGACGAGTAGTGCCTGTGTTAGTGCGACTCCACTTGATAATGTTGTTGGCATGCAACAAAATATAGCTAACCCTGCAAGATGTGTTGTCAATATCAAACAAACAAGCTGTAAGATGCATAAGGATATGAGCTACCACATAGAAACAGGAAATGACCAGATGTGAACAGAGAAATCCATTGAGAGAATTGAAAAAATGGACATGCAGTTGATCCTATATACCAGTGATAAATTCACGAGGGAAGAACTGAATTTGCATAATAAACTGCGCAAAAAAGGGTGTAAACAGCAAGATTGAGCCCTGAAATGAGAAACATAACAGAAAAAGATGTCAGCAAACTTATTGAGGGTAATCAATAAAAACATGGGAACCGGCAGCTCTAACAAAATCAGAACGGCATAATATTATTTTAGATTATGACACAGGGAGCAAGAAATATTTTCAAAATAGATACAGGTACAGCCGAAGAAATAGTATTAGATCATACAAGTGAAACATGGAATAAACATGGGATCATACTAGTCCAAAGAGTCCAGCAGGCCAAGCTTCTAACGCTGCACCAAGCTCCTTGGTTCGCAGTGTCAGTCCTATGCAAAAGGAAGCCATTAGTGTAGGAAAGCCATAGCACCACGACCAAACGAATAGGTTAACAAATCGAACCTGAGATGAAGAATATCCCAAAGGTGCTGTATTTTGACAGGGAATATTTGTGAGCAAGGCATCCAAGAGTAGGATCCAGGAGCCCCAAAGCGATCCCAGCGATGAGAGCTTAACGATAAGAAAGATAAAAATCAATCCACTTAGGTTCATAACCTGAGGTGTGCGCACACTATTATGTTTAAAAAAAAGGTGTGCACGCACTATTATCGTCACTACAGTAACATAGTGAAACCAAGAAAATAAAATAGTTTTTCTCCAAAAAAAGAAGAAAATACAAAAGTGATCAGGGACCTTAATGTTGAAATCCCAAACAGTTCTTTTCCCATCCAAACTTGCTGCATTTGAGAAACAAACCCATCTAACTCTTAAATCTCTAACCCCGTATTTCTGTTCTGTAGTAAAATGCCAGGATCATACACATGCAAAGTTACACGCAGACTCGAGCTCATACTTACATTACAATTGGTGTGCATGTAAATGCCAGATGTATCTGAATTGGCTCGTAAAATTTCGCAACTGTATACCTTAGACATACATTGCACACACAAATCCGCAGTACAAAATCACCCATCAGTAGTAGTATGAAACAAGGCACGAGCTGAGATCGCGTGGAAGCAGGAAGCTCACCTAGTGGGAGGAAGTTGCTCCGAGCGAAGTCGAGCGCCGCGGCTCCCAGCGGGGGACGCGCCGCGCGTTTGCCTCCATCGCCACCTACCTGCGGCGCGACGAGTCACTCGAGTTGGAACGAAGCATCTCATGAGAATAGGAGAGAGTTTGAGACGCGGTGTCCCGATTGGGGAGTTACCGGTGAGGCTCCTCCGGCGGCGGAGAACAGAGGCCGCAGGCGGAGGGGCCGCGGCGGAGGGAAGGAGGCGGTGACGTGCAGAGGCCGCAGGCGGAGGGGCGGCGGAGGAGGAGAGGAGGCAGCGGCGGTGGACAGGAAGGCGTGAGGAGTCCGGCGGCGGAGGCCGGCGGGGAGGGTGGGGAGGAGCAGGGAGAGGTGGTGGGTTACCATCGCGGCGGAAGCGGAGGAAGCCGGCGACCGGCGTGGCGCCCAAGTGGGGGTGGGAATTTGGGAGGGAGGAGCGCCAGTCCAGGCTGGCAGGCTGTCCTGTCGGCTGGCCAACTGCTCGATCCAGATTTTGGAGTAAAGAGCAACTCCAGCAGGCCACTAGTTGAACCCTCAAACCTTATATTTGAGGGTTTGAGGTAAAAAAATAGATTCAGCAGGGCTCTCTACTAGAGCCCTCAAATTTGAGAAGCCCTCAAATCACCCTCCCACCCTCATTCCTATGGGCTCCTCCACCCTCATTTTCTGTTTTTCCCACCGTGAAACTTCTCCCATTCTCGGCCAAACTTCCCGCCGCCTCTTGCCTCCCGTCCGCGAATCTCCCCACTTTGCATCTTTCCCCCGCCTCCTCCCGCCCGCCTCCTCGCTTCCCCGCCGCGCCGCCCGCCCGCCTCGCCTCGCCGCCGACGCCGTTGTGCTGCTAAAATCCGCGCCGCCTTCACCGCCTCGCCGCCTCGTCGCCGTTGCCTCCCTCGCCGCGCTTTCGCTCACCCGCGCGCCTCTTTCCCGCCGCCGCCTCCTCGCCCTCGCCGCCTGCCGCTGCCGCCGCAAAATCCTCGCCGACGCCCGCCGCCGCCTCGCCTCGACGCCACGACGCCGTCCTTGCCCGAATGGATTTGTCAGGAGTGGGTCCCATATGTCAGTGTGTGTGTGGAATGGATTTGAGGGCTTAGATTTGAGGGGTCCTGTTGAAGTAGAAGCAAAAAAAATTGGGCCCTCAAAAGTAGGAGAGCTCTCAAATGAAAAGTAGGAGCTTAGATTTGAGAGCTACCACTAGAGTTGCTCTAATAGACGGCCCAAGGCCAATTCGAACAAAAAGATTCAAGGGAACATTTTATTTTACTGTCCAAAAAACAACAGTTTGATTGTTCTTTTCTATTAGGGATGGAGAATAAATTACGACGTTGTTCAGTCAGCTTTTGGCTTCGATTTCGTTCAGTAACCACTATTCATTAGTCTAATAAACTGTAGTCTTAAAAAAATCCCCCTATATAGCGTTTCGATGGAGAAATACCATAGTTTTTAGAAGTATAAGACATGAGATACTATGATATACGAATACCATAGTTTTTTTACAATATTGACAGAAACAACGATCTGTTTGGTAATTGTAGCATTTGATAAAGTATTTTGCTTGAAAAGTAACTGTTAGGTTACTTGTTGTTATTGCTAAAATTTAAATAAAGTGTGTATACGTGCATGCTAGCTACCTTTACGGATTTGTATTACGATAACTATAATTAAAAAATACGTCACGATGAAGGTAAGTTGATATTGAAAATCACCAGGTTGTGATCGTTTCGGCTTCAGCTTCTGGCTTATTTCTCATTATTCATAAATTTTATCTTTTTCTGAACTTTTGACTTTTTGTTGAGCTTTTTTGTTGGTTCTTTTTTCCCGTATTTGTTTGTATTATACGTAATAGGTTAACATATTTTTTTTATTTTTTAAAAAATTAATTATACTAAATAAGTCTCTGTCAGTTACAGTACTTTTAAGCTATAAGCTATCCAAAAAAGTCGAAATGATCACCAGCTAGAAGATAGGACTAGGCGAGTAGTAGGTTTAATTAAGCCATGGAGTAGTTCTTACGTGCAAGCTATCGTGCAGCTAATGCACTCACATACGTTTTGAAAAGCCCTGGAAAAATTCAAAATAAATTTCTGTGCTTTTTGCTGCATTTTTGGGTGAATTTTGAAAACTTTCCTTTTCGGGAAAGTTTCGTCGGAAATGCGCTTTCCTTTCTCGGCCATTCCGCTTTCTCCACTTCTTTGGCGCCCCGCCTCCCTCCCCGCTTTCTCTTCTCCTGCGCGCCCTGCGCCCGCGCCTCTCCGCTGGCGCCATCTCTCCTTCCGCTTTCCCTTCGCCTCAGCGCCTCGAGACCTCCTCTGTTGGCGCGCCGCGCCGCGCTTCGCCGCGCGCGCGCGCGCGCGCAGCGCTGCTGCTGCGCGCTGCCGTGCCCGCCTCGCGCGCCGGTCCTTCCGCGCCGCGCCCGAGCAGCCCGGGTCGGAGGAGTGGCGTCGTCGCTCCACGTCGCCCGCGCAACTCCGGCCCCTTTGGCGGCGGCGGTTTCTCCCTCTCCCACGCGGACACGCCCCAACCCGGCGCGGCGCTTTGCTCCCGTCGTCGCCATTAATGCGCTCTGCCACGGCGTCACCCTCCGATCACCGCCCACCCCGCGGAGAGACGCCCACTGCCCCATTCCTCACTGTCGCCCCAGAGCCGCCGTGGCTTCCCCTCCACGCCTCGCCCCCTCTCGTGCGGGTATAAATCTCCCCGCTTTCCCCTCATTTCCTTTGCTTCCGAGGCTCCCAAACACTCCCAATCCCCTCCCGCCACTCCAGAGAACACCCAGGCAGCCGATTGAGCTCCCGCGCCGTAGCTCCGCCACCATCTTCCCTGCGCCGGCGACCCCCTGGAGTCAATCTCCTGCTCCCCTCCTTCATTCTCCAATTTCTTGCACCCCGAGCTTCCCCTCAGCTCACTGACCCTCCTCATGCTCTTCCCTGGACAGGAGGACCTCTGAGGAGCCTTGGCGCCGACGACCTCGCCGCCTGTGCCGTGCTCCGTGGCCAACTCGCTCGAAACTCCCACTCACGCCTCGCCATCAATGTGGCGCTTGGACCCTTGATGGTGTAATCACGGCCGATTAAGCTTCCTCGCCGCGGCAACCCTCTCCACCATGAAATCCCGAACCACCCCTTCTCCTCCTCTCTCCCCTTTGGTCCCCACAAATGCTAACTACCCGAAATGGGTTCCCCCGTCCCCTCTACCCGCGGTACCCTCGGTGATCGCCAGCGAGCCCTCTAGCGCCCGGGCCGCCGTCGCCACCGTGACCCCGCCGCGCGGTCACTGTAGCGGCTGGAGGTGGAAGACGACGGACGTGGCCCCTCCTCCGCCATCGGATCCGCCCGTTGCCATTTAACTTCACCCGTTGGATCCTCCGTACCGGTTCGCCACCTCCCTTAAATCCCAGCCGTCCGATCTCCCCGGTTTCCCATCGCAACCGCTCATCCCGTCTCGCTCCGCCGCCGTCCGGCCCGAGCCACGCGGCGGGCATCCGTCTTGGCGTGGCGCGCGCGCTCTGGGCGTCGTCCCTCGGCCGCTTCGTCTCGGCGCAGCGCACGCAAAGCATGGCGCTGGCCGGCCGGCGCGCGGGCCGACTCCGGCCAACGCCGCTGTGGCCATGGGCGGCCTTTTCTCATGCAAAGTGATTTTCCAGCAATTTTCCAATTTCCAATATTCGAAAACTTAAATAAATCCTAGAAAATCACAGAAAATCCCAAAAATTCCCAAATTTCACCACTTTGCTCCAAATATTATTCTAGACCCTCTGGTGAACTCCATTTCCACAGATTCATCCTAGAAAAATTCCTAAAATTCCATTTGGGGTGTTTATGCAATTTATTTCTTTTTAATTAGATTATTTTTCCTCGCTTGATTAGTTGCAAGCTGGATTTATTTCATTTTAATTGTTTGCGTTAGTGTCGGAGATCCCGGAGATTCAAGAGCAGGCTCAGGATCCAGGTGCTTCGACGTTCGAGCTCGCAGAAATCATCCGGATAGACGGCAAGTCCCAAATCCTTTGATCATATTGTATCCCATAATGTTTAAATATGTTAATACATTATTTGCATTGAGCTAGTTCTGAAATATTAGTTTGAAAATAAAAATAAAATGTTTAGAATGTCATGTGATATAGTTAGTCCTACCACCGTTAAATGCCATGATTAAATTGTAGCCATGCCTTTGAAACCCTAGAAATAATTATCTGATATTCTAGAGAATTGTAGGTTATTACTATCATGCAAAAATGTTACACTAATAAGGTTGTGTTGTGGGCCAATAGAATCTGGAAAACCCGACTCTAAGGTAGGGTGGTATGGGACACCGTATCTTAGAGCGGAGAGTCTTGCGTGCACAAGGTAGGGTAAGAGTTGGGGAGAGCCGCGAGGCGGTCTTTGCCCACCTCTTATCCTAGGGCTGGAGTAGGGTAAGGGTGAGTGGGAAACCGCGGGACGGTCTCGCCACCGCTTACCTTAGTTTGGGTCGCGGACTGGCGAGGTTGCGGGCCATGTGAAAATATAAGGATGAAACCCTTACGCTGAGCAAATGTCACGGTGATCGCTCAACCACGGGAGTTGACTTGTCAACACTTGTCGATCATTGCTCAACTCGATTGAAACTCTACGGGAGGGTAGCGTAAGGTTAGGTGGCCGTCTTTGCGAAGCCTAACAGCGGTGGAATTCACTCGAAGCGGACGTTGTCCTCTCTTGTGTGTGTGTGTGTGTGGGTGTGAGCCGGACCGAGTGAATTCTCTGGTAGAGCCTATATAAAGAGTTGAGCAGAGAAACGACACGGCTTTCTTAACTCTTTAGCGGGAGTTGAGGAATCGTGTGGGTAAGGCGAGCAAACTCTGCGAGTCAAATAAATGGTATTCGAATACGCCGTGCTCCGGTTATTGGAGTGTGTCACTTGGTGATTCCAGACAAAGCTTAAGTAGATTTGTAAATACTTTAACGTGGTTAGTTGGTTAATGAACTCTTGATGAAAACCCCGAGATCTTAAGGAGTAAGTTTTGTGTCCGTCTTATGAAAATATTTGCAAATAAAATTGCATCCACCAAATGTAATAAACCAAGTATACACCCTTCCTTGGAATTTCGTGCATATAATAAATTAAGATCCCTTTTGGGATTTCTTTGAGCCGGTTGTTTGGCTCACGGCTTGCTTAATCCAACCTTTAGAGGATCAAGGCGAAGGAGAAGGGCTCCGTTGAAGAAGTCCCGAGAGGATCTTTTCTTCGACAGTATCCTTGGTATGAGGTCTCGCCGCGCTCAAGCGATTTTGGAGCCTTTTGTAATGTAATATACTTTGGGCTTGCACGCCATTGTAAAAACTGGATGTTAATCCGTATGTCAATTATATCTGGTCTTTTGTTGTAATCATGCAATGGTATACTCTTACGCGACACTCCATAGCTGTTCATGCTTGAATAGTTACGAATGCGTGTCCGTCTGCACGCACCGAAGCGGGCGTTACAAGAAGTGGTATCGAGCGGCTCTTTGACCGTAGGTTGAAACCTAAGGCTGTCTAGGAAGCGATTTTATCGCAAAAATTAATTAAGGCATAAAAGAGTTTATGAAAAATATAAGTATTATTGCTGTCTTGTTTCTCTCTTGTTGCTACTTTCTGTCTTAGTTTATTTCGCTAAGTTTTAATTTTCGCAAATGTTTCTTGTCTTACTTGTCTAACTTCAAAATTTCGTTTCCGTGAGATGGTGCGCCTCGTTTCTCCGCTTGACCGTAGGGATGGATGGCACCACAAGTTGTGGAAATGCGGCGATACCTCGAGCGAGAGGAAACCACGGCCCGGTGATCTACGCCGAGGGCAGTTCCGCGAGACCAGTTCTCACGAGTACAAGGCTTGGGTGGTCCTCGACCCCTGCCTATCCGCCGACAGAAGCGGAGGTTCACCGCCCGATGGGTGAGCGATGAGGATCTTTGTTCGGGGCGTGGCTCACGAAGGTGCGCTCTATCTCGAGAGACTACTACCACCGAGAGCTAGCGGGACACCTTCGACAGTGCGGCGTCCGCACTTTGGGGACTTTATAGTCCCTAGGTTCGATGAGATGATGATCCCCGCCTAGCGGGTATCGCCACCCTTATGTCGCAGCAGTCGCCGGCTACGACGAGCGATCGAGAGGCAGTCCGCAGAGGCGGTTGTGGGACACTCGTGAGGAGGTTCGGCGCCTCCGGAGTCCTCGTCCGCTCACGAGGCCCGGGAGGCGCAGAGGTCTCGAGATAGTGCGAGTCGCCCAGCGTTCACTCCTCTTGTGCCGGTGCGATCTAGGCCCAGCGCGGATGATCTGCGGCGCGATCATGCGTGCCGTTCCGCCAAGCGGCCCGCTGCCCTCCCAGCACTGAGGGACGGCGAGGTAGGCGCGTTCGTTAGTGGTAGCGACCTTTTGGTGATAGATGTACTTTTGTTATGTAATGCAAGTGCAAACTCGAACCCTAAGTGGTTCTGCGCATCGCTTGCTTTATTGTAAATTTATGTTAATTAATCTTTTATGTTGTTTGCCTAATTATCGTATGTTCTTCTGTGTTCAAAGATTTCTCTGTCCCCTTCGCTCTCGTTCTTATCTTTTAGTCCTATACTTGCCTTGAAAAATTCAAAGTCTTACTTATCTATTCTTGATTGCCAAAGCGCCGCAAGGCTAACCTCAAGTTCCCAATCAGCAGATGGAGCGCAGAGCGAGCAGTCGAACCGGCGGCGGGTGCACCGCCACCGACGAGAACACACTCGCCAATGTTATTGCAATGTTAGAACGGAATCGATATCAAGGAGAGCGAACATCTGCGAATGTTGGATCAACATCCAGATTGATTGAGCAGCTCGCCACGGATCCCGAGAGTGCAGGTGGAGGCAATATTCCACGGATGGTGCTCCAATTACCACCCGGTGGAATGACTTTCTAAAGACACGTCCACCCACTTTCTCCACAACCGATCCTATGGTTGCTGAAGATTGGTTGGCAGATGTGGAGAGAAAACTCCAGACTGTACGGTGCGATGATAAAGAGAAGGTTTTATTTGCATCCCACCGGTTGCGAGTGCGTGCATGATGACTGTGGATCAACTACCAACGCACACTCCAGAATAGAGAGATTAGTTGGGAAGATTTCTCCAAGGCCTTCCGTAAGACCCACATCCCCGAGGGCATTATGGAAGCCAAGCGCCGGGAGTTTTTGGCGCTCAAACAAGGTGGTCGCACTATGATGGAATACTTACACCAGTTTAACCACCTCTCCAGATTTGCCCCTGAGGATGTCGATAATGAAGACAAGAAGATGAGCAAATTTCGTGCAGGTTTACAGCAGTCCTTGAGATTCCACATTTCAGCTTTGAAGTTCAAGGATTTGAATGATATGGTTGATGGTTTGATCACCTCCGAAGAAGCTAGAAGTGACATGGAAGACTATAGAAAACGCAAGGCGGCACATAGATCGCAGTCATCTTCACACACTGCCCAACGAGCCAAGACATCGGGATCTTCTTCATATCGATCTCCATCTTCCCGACAGTATGTGATGATGCCGAAGAACCACTCCAACCAGACTCAGCATTATGCTTCCCCTCTACCATTGGCTCTCAAGTGTCCCACTTGTGGTGGAAATCACCTGGCTAGTAGCTGCCCGCGAAGGTCAAACGCATGTTTCCACTGCGGTGAGATAGGGCACTACAGAGACCAGTGTCCCAGGAAGAACTTGCCATCAGATGCAGCCAAGTTGCAAGTTCAGAACCAACAGCAGCAAGAGGTTAAGTCACAAGCAACCCCCAGCACCCCCAAAGGAGGATTCTTGCAGATTAAAGCAGCCAACCCTCAGTCACCTGCAGGCACTGCGAATTTCTCAGCTACAGGCAGAGGCAGAGGCAGAAGCAATGTCAGACCCACTTTTTATGCCAGAGTGAACCATGTATCTGCAGAGGATGCCGCTGGAGCAAGTGACATCATTCTTTGGTATGTTCCCAATCAATTCCATACCGCATTGATTTTATTTGACCACGTGCAACGCATTCATTTATTTCAAAGAGTTTTCTTGCAAGAAATCAATTACCTTCATTTGCATTACCAAGACCTTATGTGGTGGAAACCACAGGGTTAGAATGGAGTCCCACCTTGGGTGTGCGGGACTTAATATAAAAATCCAAGGGTAGACTTTAGAGCGAACTTGTTGCGACTAGATATGTCGGATTAGATGCCATCTTGGGCATGAACTGGTTGGCCAGGAATAAAGGCAAGGTAGATTGCGAGATCAAAACAGTGTCTTTGGTTAACCCTGAAGGTCAGAAAATAGTAGTAGAGACAGATCAAAAAGTGCTGAAAGATGCCAAGAAGCGTATGATCAACATGATAGCGCCACACACGACCAAGTGCCAATAGTACAAGAGTACTCGATGTATTCCCGAAGAATTACCAGGAAGACCCCCTGATAGGCAAGTAGAACTTGCAATAGAATTGGTGCCTGGTACCCAGCCAATTGCCAAACACCAGTATAGAATGTCAGCTAGTGAGTTGAAGGAACTGAAGAAGCAGTTAGATGAGTTACAAGAGAAAGAATTCATTCGACCAAGTACTTCACCATGGTCAGCCCCAGTACTGTTTGTGAAAAAGAAGAATGGCGAATTGAGAATGTGTGTAGATTACAGAGGATTGAATGCTGTCACCATCAAGAACAAGTATCCCCTCCCAAGAATTGATGATCTGTTTGACCAACTTAAAGGAGCCAAAGTGTTCTCCAAGATCGACTTGCGCTCGGGTTATCATCAGCTCAAGATCCGAGAGCAAGATCGAGAGAAGACAGCCTTCATTACCAGATATGGATTGTTTGAGTTCACGGTCGTACCCTTTGGTTTGACCAATGCGCCACCTATTTCATGAATCTTATGAACTTTGGTGCATATGGATCAATTGGATCGATTTGTGATTGTTTTCATTGATGATATTCGATTTACTCCAAGAGTGAAGAAGAGCACAAACAAACATTTGCATATGGTTTTGACCAGATTGAGAGAGCATAAGTTATATGCAAAATTTGATAAATGCGATTTTGGTTGAGAGAAGTCGCTTTCTTGGGTCATATTATATCGAAGATGGAGTGAAGGTTGATCCGAAAAGATTTCAACTGATGATGGAATGGAAACGACCTAAGACGATGGCCAAGTGAGAAGCTTCACAGGATTGGCGGGTTATTATCGCGATTCATAGAAGGTTTCTCAAGAATATCTCGTCCACTCACCCAATTGTTGAAGAAAGATAAACCGTTCACATGGTGATGCATGTGAAGAAAGCTTTCGGATGTTGAAGACCAAGTTGACAACAACACGGTGTTGATTTTACCCAATCCGGAGAAGGAGTTTGATTTCTTTGCGATGCCTCAAAGCGGGGTTTGGGTTGTGTGCTTATGCAAGATGGAAAAGTTGTTGCCTATGCATCAAGACGATTGAATCGCATGAAGAGAATTACCCACACACGATTTGGAGCTAGCAGGTGTGGTGCATGCTCTCAAAATTTGGCGGCACTACTGCTAGGAAATCGTTGTGAGATATTCTCGAGATCACAAGAGTTTGAAGTATTTGTTCACTCAACGAATTGAACATGAGGCAGTGCGAGATGGCTAGAACTAATCAAAGATTATGATGTTGATCTCGGTATCACCGGGCAAGGCAAATGTAGTTGCGATGCCCTTAGCCGTAAAGCTCGTCCAAGCAAAGCGATCAATCGAGTACCCACTGAATTGCAGAGAGATATATTCTTGCTGAACTTGGTAATCACAGAACAAGGTGAAGAAGCGACCTTAGAGATTCAACCACTATTGCGGATCAGATTAAAGCGACCCGGGATGAAGATGAAGGGATTCAAAAGCGAAAAAGGATATTCAAGGAGAAAATTCATCGAGTATGCTATAGACGAACATGGAATCCTTACTTTCCGTGGTCGCTCATCGCATACCCGACAAGAAGGAGTTGAGAGAGTTGATCTTATCGAAGCCCACTCCTCCCAATTCTCAATTCATCCGGAGGCACAAAGATGTATCAAGATTTGAAGAAAAGATATTGGTGGAACCAAATGAAGAAAGAAGTGGCGAATATGTAGCTAGATGTGATGTGCGCCAGCGGATCAAGATAGACCATCAAAACCATCGATTGTTACAACCTTTGCCAATTCCCGAATGGAAATGGGATAGCATTGGTATGGACTTCATCACTTTGGACTTCCCAAGACTCGTGAGGATATGATGCTATTTGGGTCATTGTTGATAGATTGACCAAGGTGGCTCATTTCCTTCCGATCAAGCAAACTTATGGGAAGGATAAACTTGCGAGCTATATTTGACCAAAATTGTGACATTGCACGGAGTTAGAAGAAGATTGTATCGACAGAGGAGCACGTTTACATCCAAGTTCGGGAAAAATTGCATGAAGCTATGGGCACCGATCTGAATTTCAGCTCGGCATATCATCCACGCATGCGGATGGACAAACAGAGAGAACCAATCAGATTTTAGAAGACATGTTGAGAGCTTGTGCGATAGTGTATGGAGCAACATGGAACACACGTCTACCATTTGCTCGGTTCTCATATAACAACTTGACTATCAAGCCGACATTCAAATGGCACCGTTTGAAGCGCTTTATGGCGAGAAATGCGAGGACTCCACCGAATCGGCGAAACAGAGAACGACAACTCATTGGTCCCAGTTGCTCAAGATGCGAAGCACATGTCGATTGTCGTGGGATGATGAAGATGGCACAAGACCGGCCGAAGAACTATGCAGATAATCGCAGGAAAGATTTGAGTTTCGAAGTTGGAGATTATGTCTACATCAAAGTCACCCCATTCAAGATAGTCAAGAGATTTCAAGTCAAAGGCAAATTAGCACCAAGATATGTGGGACCGTTTCAGATAATTGGAAGAGTTGGGGAAGTAGCTTGCAAGTGCGACTTCGCCCAACTTATCTAGAATTCACAATGTGTTCCACGTATCCCGACTTCGGAAGTGTCTCGCCACCAGCGGATGAAGTGCCACCGCCGGACATTGAGTTGCAAGATGATTGCACATATCTTTGAAGAACCACTACAAATACTTGAAACGACAGAAAGGCAGCTCAGAAACAAGAACGTCAGGTTCTGCAGAGTACAGTGGAAGAATCATACACCTGAAGAGTCAACTTGGGAACGAGAGTCAGATTTGCAGCGAGATTTCCCCAACTTACTCCCTGGACCAAGTTAATCTCGGGGTCGAGATTCTTTTAAGGGGGGTAGGTTGAAAAGCCCTGGAAAAATTCAAAATAAATTTCTGTGCTTTTTGCTGCATTTTTGGGTGAATTTTGAAAACTTTCCTTTCGGAAAGTTTAGTCGGAAATGCGCTTTCCTTTCTCGGCCATTCCGCTTTCTCCACTTCTTTGGCGCCCCGCCTCCCTCCCCGCTTTCTCTTCTCCTGCGCGCCTGTGCGCGCCTCTCGTGGCGCCATCTCTCCTTCCGCTTCCCGCCGCCTCGGCGCCTCGAAACCCTCCTCTGTTGGCGCGCCCAGCGCCGCCGCCCGCGACGCGCGCGCTAGCGCTGCGCGCGCGCGCTGCCGTGCCCGCCTCGCGCCGCCCGGTCCTTCCGCGCGCGCCGTCCGACAACCCCGGTCGGAGGAGTGGCGTCGTCGCTCCACGTCGCCCGCGCAACTCCGCCCCCCCGCGGCGGCGGTTTCTCCTCTCCCACGCGGACACGCCCAACCCCGGCGCAGCACACCGCTCCCGTCCGTCGCCATTGTCGCTCTGCCACGGCGTCACCTCCGGTCACCGCCCCACCCCGCGGAGGAGACGCCCACTCGCCCCATTCCTCCTGTCGCCCAGGCAGCCCGGTGGCTTCCCTCCACGCCTCGCCCCCCCTCTCGTGCGGGTATAAATCTCCCCCGGCTTTCCCCCTCATTTCCTTTGCTTCCCGAGCTCCCCAAACACTCCCAATCCCCTCCTGCCACTCCAGAGAACACCCCAGAGCAGCCGATTGAGCTCCCGCCGCCCGTAGCTCCGCCACCGTCTTCCCCTGCGCCGGCGACCCCCTGGAGTCAATCTCCTGCTCCCCTCCTTCATTCTCCAATTTCTTGCACCCCGAGCTTCCCCTCAGCTCACTGACCCTCCTCATGCTCTTCCCTGGACAGGAGGACCTCCGAGGAGCCTTGACGCCGACGACCTCCGCCGCCCCAGCCGTGCTCCCGTGGCCAGCTCGCTCAGAAACTCCCCAGCTCACGCCTCCGCCATCAATGTGAGCGCTTGGACCCCTTGATGGTGTAATCACGGCCGATTAAGCTTCCTCGCCGCCGGCAACCCTCTCCACCATGAAATCCCCGAACCACCCCCTTCTCCCTCCCTCTCTCCCCTTTGGTCCCCACAAATGCTAACTACCCGAAATGGGTTCCCCGCTGTCCCCTCTACCCGCCAGTACCCTCGGTGATCGCCGACGAGCCCTCTAGCGCCCAGGCCGCCGTCGCCACCGTGACCCCGCCGCACGGTCACTGTAGCGGTGGAGGTGGAAGGCAGCGGACATGGCCCTCCTCGCCATCGGATCCGCCGCTGCCATTTAACTCACCCGTTGGATCCTCCGTACCGGTTCGCCACCTCCCTTAAATCCCAGCCGTCCGATCTCCCCGCTTCCCCATCGCAACCGCTCATCCCGTCTTGCTCCGCCGCCGTCCGCCCCGGGCCACGCGGCGGGCATCCGCCGCGATGGCGCGCCGCTCTGGGCCGTCGTCCTCGGCCGCTCCGTCTCTCGCAGCAGTGCGCAAACAAAGCGCGCTGGCCTTCGCGCATGTGGGCGACGACTCGGCCAGGCGCGCTGTGGCCATGGGCCGGCCTTTTCTTGTGCAAAGTGATTTTCCAGCAATTTTCCAATTTCCAATATTCCAGAAAACTTAAATAAATCCTAGAAAATCGCAGAAAATCCCAAAAATTCCCAAATTTCACCACTTTGCTCCAAATATTATTCTAGACCCTCTGGTGAACTCCATTTCCACAGATTCATCCTAGAAAAATTCCTAAAATTCCATTTGGGGTGTTTATGCAATTTATTTCTTTTTAATTAGATTATTTTTCCTCGCTTGATTAGTTGCAAGCTGGATTTATTTCATTTTAATTGTTTGCGTTAGTGTCGGAGATCCCGGAGATTCAAGAGCAGGCTCAGGATCCAGGTGCTTCGACGTTCGAGCTCGCAGAAATCATCCGGATAGACGGCAAGTCCCAAATCCTTTGATCATATTGTATCCCATAATGTTTAAATATGTTAATACATTATTTGCATTGAGCTAGTTCTGAAATATTAGTTTGAAAATAAAAATAAAATGTTTAGAATGTCATGTGATATAGTTAGTCCTACCACCGTTAAATGCCATGATTAAATTGTAGCCATGCCTTTGAAACCCTAGAAATAATTATCGATATTCTAGAGAATTGTAGGTTATTACTATCATGCAAAATGTTACACTAATAAGGTTGTGGTGTGGGCCAATAGAATCTGGAAAACCCGACTCTAAGGTAGGGTGGTATGGGACACCGTATCTTAGAGCGGAGAGTGCTTGGCGTGCACAAGGTAGGGTAAGAGTTGGGGAGAGCCGCGAGACGGTCTTTGCCCACCTCTTATCCTAGGGCTGGAGTAGGGTAAGGGTGAGTGGGAAACCGCGGACAGTCTCACGCCACCGCTTACCTTAGTTTGGGTCGCGGACTGGCGAGGTTGCGGGCCATGTGAAAATATAAGGATGAAACCCTTACGCCGAGCAAATGTCACGGTGATCGCTCAACCACGGAGTTGACTTGTCAACACTTGTCGATCATTGCTCAACTCGATTGAAACTCTACGGGAGGGTAGCAATAAGGTTAGGTGGCCGTCGCTGAGCCTAACAACGATGGAATTCACTCGAGCGGACGTTGTCCTCTCTGTGTGTGTGTGTGTGTGTGTGTGGGTGTGAGCCGGACAGAGTGAATTCTCTTTGGTAGAGCCTATATAAAGAGTTGAGCGAGAAACGACCGGCTTTCTTAACTCTTTAGCGGGAGTTGAGGAATCGTGTGGGTAAAGGCGAGCAAACTCTGCGAGTCAAATAAATGGTATTCGAATACGCCGTGCTCCGGTTATTGGGCCGTGTCACTTGGGTGATTCAGCAAAGAAAGCTTAAGTAGATTTGTAAATACTTTAACGTGGTTAGTTGGTTAATGAACTCTTGATGAAAACCCCGAGATCTTAAGGAGTAAGTTTTGTGTCCGTCTTATGAAAATATTTGCAAATAAAATTGCATCCACCAAATGTAATAAACCAAGTATACACCCTTCCTTGGAATTTCCGTGCATATAATAAATTAAGATCCCTTTTGGGATTTCTTGAGCAGTTGTTTGGCTCACGGCTTGCTTAATCCAACCTTTAGAGGATCAAGACGAAGGAGAAGGGCTCCGTTGAAGAAGTCGAGAGGATCTTTTCTTCGACGAGGATCCATGGTTGTAGGTCTCCGCGCGCTCAAGCGATTTCTGGAGCCTTTTGTAATGTAATATACTTTGGGCTTGCACGCCCCGCTGTAAAAACTGGATGTTAATCCGTATGTCAATTATATGCTGGTCTTTTGTTGTAAGCATGCAATGGTATACTCTTGCGCGACACTCCATAACTGTTCATGCTTGAATAGTTACGGAATGCCGTGTCCGTACGTGCCCCTGGAAACGGGGGCGTTACACGTTTCATCGATGATCGCTCATCTTCATGGCTAATTAGCTAATTGGGGACTACCGACACCATTGAAAAAGAAAAGTAGCGAGGGCAGCACCTATGCGGATGAATCCTGTTACGGAGAGCTCGTGGCTTCGGTCTCAAAAAAGAGGTCTTGATTAGATTTTTTAAAACTCTAAAAATACCACAATACTACGGTTTATAAAACTACAATGTTTATTATACCCAAACACCTCAAATTTCTTGATATCACAGTATTCTCTAAAAACTCCTTGAGAATATAGTATTTGCCCGTACATGTAGGGTGTGTTTGGTTTGAGGGATGTGGTGGGATGGAATAGTCCAAAATGGGATGAGTCTGTGCAAATTTAGAGAATATTCTTCTTAGATGCTGGACTATGTGGTTCCACCTTTTTTGTGGAACCATCTCATCATATTCCATCCTATCCCATTCCACTTTCATCACTCCAACCAAATACATCCGTAATCTCCTTTCAAAGAAATCAGGTACATTCATTGACAATATAATATTTGCCCGTACTATCATGCCCACTTCTTCCTGCCACCTCATTTTCACAATTATTATTTCTCTTCTTGTTATCCCCACCAGTAGTGGACAGCACTGATGCCACCCTGCCAAGGCTAGACTCATGGGTAAGCCAAAGACAACTTAGACAAGTCTTCAATTTAGGTCTCCAAAAATTACCCTTCAGGCCCTTTTGTGCAGTTTTAGGTTTTTTGTTTATAGCTTAAAGTTAGGTTTTTTTTACCTTAAGTAGTTTAAAAGTAGTTCGTTTTTAAACCACACCAGTCTATTTGGCAATCTAGATATTGTTAGGCTGGCTTATCATTATGAAGCACGAAATGTTACTATTACAAAAGGGGCATCACAGACGATTCAGAACTGTCATCACAGGTGGTTTTTTGAACCGTATGAATTTTATACGTTAGTGATAATCAAAGGTTATCACAGACAGTTTGTGAGCTATCTGTGATAAATACAACACTGACAGTTTGTAACTAGAACCATCTGTGGTACTCTAACATCACAGACGGTTCAAAATAAAAATTGTCTGTGATACTCTAACATTACAGATGGTTCTAGCTACCAATCATCTGTGATGGGTGAGTATCACAAACGGTTGTAATATAGAACTGTTTGTGAAAGTCCTTCATAGACAGTTTATACCACAAAACCGTTTGTGATAGTTCATACTATACCTAAAATTTTCCTTTTTTTTTGCTAGCATCGACAAATGTTAGCTATACCCTTTAGCAGATACAGCAGCACATTCTATTAGAATCCACCATTACAGTATCACAAGATAATGAGCAGGTTACATATCTAACACGGCAAGAACGCATCTCCTAATCCTATGAACCCAACTCTTAAACTGTAACAACCTGGAAAATGAAGCTCTAGAAATGTGGAGTTTTTGATTACTTTGCAATTTATTCCATGTGAAATTGGAGTTTATTTTGTTTCCCAGAACTTTGGGCAAAAGGTTTTAAAAATAAAAAGGGACAAACCTGCTAAAAACATTAGGGAGTTACAATCTAGAATACGAATCTGAAAGGATGATCCATAAAATATAAGGGGAGAGTTTTAATTAAGCATAAAATCCTAGCCATGAAAATAATGATATGAATAACAAAGGGGCAATAAAAATATATATAAACATACACATGACAATTAGACATGAAGGGAATACATACATGGCCACACAATAAATAGAAGCAAAAATATAAAGGCATATATATATACGAACACAAAGGAATAAACATAGCCATAAAAATAGCAATACCAAATGAACAAAAAAATGAAAAATGGTGGGGGGTCAGACCAGGCCAAACTGGCCCAGCCCAACCCCCTCTCCTCTCCCAACCCGCGCGGCCCAGTCTGCCCGCGCCTTCTTCCCTCTGGCGCGTGGCCCCGCCTCACCCGCGCGCCCTCTTCTCCCTGGCCCGTGGACCCTGAGCGAGCACTGTTCTTCTTCTCCCCCTGAATCCTCTCTCCCTCTCTCTCCGGGCCGCAGCCCCTTCGCATTGCCCCCCCCGGCAGCCTGGCCCGCCTCTCTCCCTCCTCGCGCACACGGGAACCCCTTCGGACCGCCGGTCCTCCGCCCACACCATCACCCGCCGCGCACGCCGTCCCGGATGGGCACGCGCCCGCGGAGATCCCGCCACCGTCTGCCTCCTCTACACGCATCCGGAAATCTCTCCGCATCGTCGAACGTGCGGCGCAGAGCTTCGTTGCGATGACGCACCCGAATCCCTGAGATCCCGCGCCATCTCTGCCCCGCCGCTCCCCGACATGACCGCCCGGGCAGACACCATTACCAGCCTCCCTCGGCCCCCTATAAGGACCCCCGAAGCCCCCGTTGTACTCCCCACGCCCCAGTTCCCTTTCACCTCCCTCCAATTGAGAACCGGAGCTTCCCCGCCACCAAACACCCCTTTCTTCTCCACCTCTGGCCGCTCGGCATCCCCGCTAATTCCTGCCGGGAAAGTTCAATTCCGGCCGCTGGAGCCGTCTTTAGAGCGCGGTGAACACGTCCCCGGCCTTCCCCAAGCCTCCCGGCAGCCGTAACTCGTTGGCCCCGACGTCCCTCTCCGAACCGCCGCCACCACACGCCGCCGGCCGCCACCGCGCCTCCTCGGCCTCCGCTGACCCCACTGCCGGCATCACCTCCGCGCCGTGGACGCGTTTTGCCCTCCTCCCGAGCTTCCCCGACCGCCGTTCACCGCCGACGCCACCGCCCCACCGCCATTCTCGCCTCCTTTGCTAGACCCCCTCCGAAGGTTAGTATAAGAGGCATACGCCCCCTATATGGGTAAGCAACATCGGTTCGGCCACTTGGTTAGCAGCGCTGGTTCTATCCCCCCCGACTCCCCGACCGCGCGCGTTCGAGCCTCTGGCTCCGCAGCGCCGGGTCGAGTCTTCTTTATTTTCCACCGCTGGCTGACTGGTGGGCCCCAGTGGTCAGTGGCTGCGACCCGGAGTGGCTCACTGACAGACGGACCCACATGTCAGTAGCACCCGAGGTGAAAATAAAAATAAAAATTAAGAACAATAGGACCCACCTGTCATAGACACTGTACAAAGAAATAAAATAATATGAATGAAGTAAAAATAACTAGTGGGACCCACATGTCAGACTTTTCTGATTTTTTTGAATTTTTATGAACTGAGAACTTTAAATGGGTGTAACTTAACCATTTTAACTCCAAATTGAGTGAGACAAATTTCTAAATTCATCTAAATTCAAGATCTATCAACTGGAACTAGAATCATGAATTTTAGATTTCATTTGAATTTCTGGTGATATTTTGAGTGATTGTTGCTTTTCTTTTATTTGGGTTTTTCGCATGATAAATTAGCATACGAGGCTCAAGAAGAAGAAGCCGAGGCTGCCACCTTAGAAGCTTCAGAAGATCAAGACCAAGACCCCCGAGACTCAGGCGAGTTAACACTTTGACCATATTGGACCCATGTTCATGCAAATGTTAATTTCTTTTAAACTATCAAATTGCATGCTATCACTTTATGCGTAAAGTTACTTTGGTTTTAACAAGACTAGTTATAACCCTGTTAATATGCTTGTTAGTATACTCCATTACTCCATTTTGGATAAGTGAACCTTGTCACCCTAGTAAACTAAAAACTATCGTAGCTTTTGCAAATAAGTCCCTAGTATATAATGATGCTTAGGAATGCTAGACAATTGGAGTACCTACATGCTCCAACAATCTTCACTTGCAAATATGAAATGTTTTGGGCAGTCATGGTTGGCATGATTGGAGTTTATTTGTATAATATTTTATGTTCTCGAAAAGCCCCAAATAATGCTAAAAATTACCTGGGTGGATGGACTGGGGGCTGGAATGTGGTGCAGTGGATGCACAAATTGTGAAATGTGGTAGAACCATTCAGGTAACCCTAAGGACTAAATCTTGTCATGATACCCCTTGTAATACAGTACAACCACAAGACTGTAAAATACAACTTGGCTAAGTAATTTTATCGAAACTCCCGAAAACATCTCACTGGTAGTGGATTGGCGAGGTTATGCAAGGGCAATGGAGGCCTAAAGGGACACCGAGTGGAGGGTGACGTTTCCCAGTCGTGCTAGTGTTGCGGGGAGTAGAGCCCGAATAGCACTAGCAGCCGTGGGGAACATCCCATGCAACGTATGGGACCCACCGCAAGTGGGAGTGGCCCATAGAGTGAGATGCCGTAAGGAACTAGATATTATGAAAAGTCACTGTGACAGTCTGCTCAACCACATGACTAAGGCATCATGTGGGGCACCGAGTTGATTGTCTCTTGTGGTGAAAGTGTACAAACTCTGCAGAGTCAAAACTATTCGAATAGCCGTGCCCACGGTCAAGGGCGGACATGGGAGCGTAACTAGATATAGTTCTATTTTGAAAATTTTGGTGAGTGATAAGGGAAATGTGTAGGACTGCTGATGGTCCTGGTTTGGAATTGCCCTGGGTGTCGTCCCAGTAGTAAGATAAGCGGCTATAACGCTGAAAGAGGCTATATGGTGCAGATGCCATGTAGTGGTGGATGGAATCTGTGTCAATTATAAGATCAACTTACTTTACCAATAAAAGTCTTGAGTTTAAAATTGCTAGGTCCTAAGGATTTTTATATAATTGTATTCAAAAGCACTCTTTGCAAAATAAAATAAGCCCGAGCCATCCTTTGATTAGCCATACATGTTAAATATTGCATTCTGTGTGTTGGCTCGCGGAGCACGGGGTTGGAGTGCTCACTCTCGCTTTTGCGATAAAATTCAGAAACAGGAACACAAGACCATTATGCCTACGAGGATACTCCTACTACGGAGGAGAAGGATAATGAAAGAGACTAAGGCGTAGGCCCCGTTAGTTAGACATAGACAAGTGGACTTTCGGCTTTGTGTGCACGTATGTTACTGGTTATCCGGCGACATATAATGCACACAATACCCTTCCAGCCGCTTGCCTGTGGATTTTGGGTTTACTTTTGCTAATGATTCCGCTGCGTGTTTGTAATGAAGACATTTGGACGTGGTGTAGCTTAAACTTTGTAATATTATTATCTGTGCGATGTACCACATGATTCAACAATGTATCTGTGTGCACTAACTACTGATCCAGGGATTAGTGCAGTAAAACACAGTAGATTCGGATTAAAAAATCCGGGTCTGACATAAACATGGCAAGAACACATCTCCTAATCTTGCGAACCCAACTCTTAAATATGACAAGAACGCATCTCCTAATCTTACGAACCCATGACAAAAACATAGAAGAAAGAGATATATTAGCAGTGCGCGAGCCAGATGTCCTTGGTAGCTAGCTGCTTCCGCGGTGTCTTGCAGTGAAGGAGAGGTGACGGTAGCGTCACCTTTGTGGTACGATGGTGACACTGCACAAGACACTCGTATGACACTTATGACAATAGTGTGTTGTACAGTAGATTGTGGTGTCACAACAGATGCGCTAGCTCACGGCAGTAGTCGGCGTCATCGAGGAACAAGGTAGGAGTGGATGAACTAACTAGCTAGGAGCAGCCGGCAGAACTCATGCATCTAGGAGTGAAAGAGAGAGGGGAGTAATTAATAAGGGGCGAGAGGTGGGAAGAACCGGTGCCTGCCGTTCGATACGGAGAGAATGGATGGGTGAGATCAGAATCCTAGGGGAGATGCCACGGATCGGTGTCGTGGCATTATCAGAGACGGTTTGTTATACGAACCGTCTGTGATAATGCACATGTCACATACGGTTCTTATAAATAAATATATGTGAATTATCACATACAATTTTTAATACGAACCGTCTATGATATCTTGCATTATCACAAATGATTTATACTAACAATTGTTTGTGACATTTTGCAGACGGTTATTAATAAGATTCGTCTGTGGTGTCTTACTTTATGATAGACAGTTGGTATAAATAACCGTCTGTGAAAATATCACATATGGCTGTTAGTATAAATCGTCTGTGATAATTACAGCACAGACGATTCATAGGAACCGTCTGTGATGTAACTGTCCAGTATAGCCTCTTTTGTAGTAGTGTGTCCAAAATACCCTTATCCAAATTAGTTGAGAAAGGTTTGCATATCATTGTTTTTGAGTTAAAGCATGATATCGATGAATGCATAACAATTATCAAAATTGAATATCGAAATTTTCAATTCATCAAGGAATTACGACCTGATAGGCATAAGCTAATGTCAAATCTTTGCATCACTATCATAATGAAACCTTACTAAACTAGATTAAATATTCCAAGTGAGCAATCTATCGTAGGGAAAACATTAGAATTGTTGTTCATACAAAATCAAATTGCAAAACAAAAACAGAGTAAAAAAATTGAAATAGCTTTCTTGAGCCATACAAACATTTGAATCATTCTCCACACAATTGTAATTCGATCTCTATCCACTAATTTAAGATATTTTGCAGCACGATTATAGTTTCCCACAATCAAAATCTCTCATTTAAATAAAGAAAAAAAGGAAAAATCTAGATCTAGAGCTATACCGCTAGTTTCCCACAATTGAAATTCCTTGATGGGGTTGCTGGTAGCGACTACCAGCTGTTGGTGAGTAGTGTGTGGCGCGGCCCAAATCCTAGGTCGAGGCCGACGGAGGTTGAGGCTAACGGACATCGCGGGAGGCCGGCGGAGGTCGATGGAGGCTAGTAGAGGTTGCCAGCAACTGGGTAAGGCCGTGGACGGGTGGCTCTCCGCTCATTCTCATGTGAACCCTAGTCGCCCTTTAAGAGATGAACTGGAGACGACGTTAGGGGAGGCGACGGTAGCGTCTACAGGAGGTGGCGAGGGAGTAGGGGGAACAACAACAGCAGAGTCGGGGGAGGAATCTAAGGAGGATGGGGGAGGAGGCAGCAGCAGAGTCGGGGAGGAAGGGGGAGTCTAGGGAGGAGGTGGCACCGACGTCGAGGGAGGAGGTGACACCATATGGAGAGAGGAGGCGACGCCGCTTTTGGGGGAGGACAGGAGAGAATGGTCGGTTGGGAGAAACGAATGGAGTATTTATAGTAGGTTCCTGCGGGTAATTTTTTCGAAGTTCAATGGCAAATGCCATTTCCATCTCACAAAAAGCCAAAAAAGCACATTTGAACTGACTTTTGGCTTTTACTTATGTGGGTGGCTTAGGCTTTTAAAAGCCCAGTGAAAAGCCACCTATTTGTTTAGGCTTTAGCTTTTTTGCTTTTAAGCCAAAGAAAAAGTCTACATAAACATGACCTTAATATCATGTTTGTTGTTCTAGTCAGTCGAAAAAAATGTAGGCTAGAACCAGATGGGCATTTGAAGGGAAGGGTGCTTGCTATGATCAACAACCAAAAAAAGATGTGTATGATATTTGGATAATAATTATAGGTACGTTTTCTACTGAAAACATTCAAAACATTTTTAAGCATATTATTAGTAAATCGGTCATTGTACATTACAAACCAGGCCATAGAAAGCCCGAGTTTTATTTTAAGCAAAAAACCACTGAAACCCACGGACGAAGCTCAGGTGGCGAGAGACCGCCGCCGCTTTCATCCGGCCGCTCCACCGCTCTCCGCTCCGCATCCGAGCCCCAAAACGTCTTCCACCACACCTCCCCATCTCTCTTGCCCTTCCCGGTTCACGCGGCCCGAGAGCGCATCCACGCCTGCATCTGCATGGGAGCGGGCGGCAGGCGACGTGTCGCGGGGGAGGCAGGCGAGGGCACACCTGTAGCCCAGCCGCGGCGACACACCAACTACCCCCACCTCCCCAGTCGCCTCAACGCCTATTTATACCCCGTGAAAAGGATGGATCGAGGCGCTGATGCTTCTTGCTGCCGTCTCGTCGTCGTCCCGCCACCATGGTCTGCTCTCGTGCCTCATCCGGTCTTTGCATTGCTTTAACCTAGATTTGTAGTATCGCGTAGTATTATTGTCTGTTTGCTTGCGCCTGTTTCTTTGATCCTTTGCTGTTCTAATTGGTTGGGAGCTATTACATGAATAGGTTCTTGGCGTTCCATTGCAAGAACTAGTTAGGAGTAGTTTGACTTAGCTAGCACGATGGTGCGCGCGCCTTGATTGATTGATGTCACCAAGAATGGTTCGTTAATTGATGACAAGTATCGAGAGTTCTTACTCTCTCTCTCTCTCTCTCTCTCTCTCTCTCTCTCTCTCTCTCTCTTTGTGTGTGTGTAGTTAACAGGTCGTTGGTTCTATATAGCTCCCTTAGTCCACCAATCATGGCTGTGGTCTCACGTATTTTTAACTGTGAAAATAGTCAGGGAAGAAACTAGTCGCATTTGGCACTAATCGCACAGTAGTAGGTCACTTTTATCTGTATAAATTTTGCTATTCATAATGGATAGGATGTACTTTATTAGAATTTTAGAGCTGTGTGTTGTAGGTTTCACTTAAGAGAGGGAAATTTTAATTATTTTCTTTTCGATGTATGTATGATGCATCAAGTTGCAACTTTGCATGTTGCTCCATGTAGCATCATGGCTAATTTATGCTGCTAATCTGACCATTCAATTCTTTTGTTACTGCATAGCTATGGTTATTTTCAAACGAATTATGCTCGCGTTGTTCCTAGTATTTATATGTAGCTCACCAAATTGTGAACTGTTGATGTCCTTGGAGGTACACGAGACAAGATCACGGACGCTTGCGGCTGCTCATGAAGAAGGGAAGGCTGCCCTGAAAAAGCAGAAGGCAGAAAACAAAGAGCAGGAAGGGGGGCAGCAGGTTCCCTCCAAGAACAAGAAGTCGGTCGAGAATAAAGGGCATGATGGGGAGCTGGAGGCGCCAACAAAGAGCAAGAAGCTCAAAACTGAGGAAACCGCCGCGAAAGAGTTCTCGGAGTTCTGCAAGGCCATAAGAGAGCAGCTCTCTGTCGAGGACATGTGCAAGATCCTTCAAGCCAATGAGCAAGATACTTCTGGATCAGAAGATGCAATTGCAGTTGTTCCAAGATGGTATCATCTAGTTAAAACTTTTAAAAGCTTTTATATTAAAATCACAACTACCTTTGTTCATATGCTAAGTTTGCAGCTAGTGCCTAACAATTCGCTCCATGGCCGCAGTGAGGATGTGATGTTTTATGGACCTCTTGAGAAGTGCCCAATATGTGGTGGTCAGCTTGAGTGTAAAGGGTGGAAATACAAGTGCACCGGTAATTACAGCGAGTGGGCAAGTTGCACTTTCAGTACTAACAATCCTTCAAGGAGAGGTGGTCCTATAAAGGTCCCTGATGACGTCAGCAATGATTTTGTGTGCAAGGTGATGAGATTGCATTTTTAGTATTCACTAGTACTGCATGTCTGAGTTAACGGTATTTATCTGCATTTCACTTGTTCTTTCGCAGTTGCTGAAGCAACAAGAAGGTAAGGGATACCCTAAACGTGATATGGCCGAAGAGGCGCACGTCTTCTCGGGCATGATGATTGCATTGTCTGGCAGGATGTCGCGCTCACATGTAGTGCCTTTGAACATTGTTCCCCCTCATCCTATAATACCGAGTTGCATGAATCTAAGTCTGCTGATACTAAAAATGGCCAGGCTTACTTCAAGGAGCAGATTATGAAGCATGGAGGAAAAGTCAATAATTCCGTGCTTGGTGTGTATCATACAATACTGTCCTGTCAGTTGTATCATGTATGATCTGTTGCACTTTTGATAATGCAAGATAAGCTATTGGTGATGTTGGTACTTCGTGCCATTGTGTTCGCAGGTGTCACCTGCGTAGTTGCTTCTCCAGCTGAGAGAGATAGAGGTGGCTCGGGAGGATTTGCTGAAGCACTGTAATCCCTTGCCGAGACACATTTTTGTTTTTTGATCTGTTCCATGCCCTGGACTGTGATTGAAGTAGATTAACACGGTTCAATAAAAAATCTTCCCACAGCACATCACACTGCATCTTATTATTTTTCTTT
Organism: Dendrocalamus sinicus; assembly: GCA_036346575.1. NCBI lineage: Eukaryota > Viridiplantae > Streptophyta > Magnoliopsida > Poales > Poaceae > Dendrocalamus > Dendrocalamus sinicus. The sequence continues at coordinate 21,410,852 of CM070646.1, read as the reverse complement.
TGATATCTGGGATCCTGCATGCACAGGGAGCGTGGAACTCCTATTGTGAGTGAGAATTGGATAGTTGATAGCATCCAGAAGAAGGAAGCTCAGTCCTTGGCTGCTTATGATATTGCAGCTGATGTTGTTCCGGAAGGCCGAGGACTCCCGCTGGACAAGCTCGATCCAAGCGAGGAGGCCGTCGAGACCTTAGCTGCAGAGGTTGTTGCCTTGCACTAGTGCATTTTTCATGAATTGCAGCTTTATTTAGTTTCTCAATAGCAATGCTTGGATTGAGCAGATTAAACTTGCCGGCAAAAGAGCAGTGTACAAGGACTCTAAACTGGAGAAAGATGGAGGGCATATCTTTGAGAAGGATGGAATCATCTACAACTGTGCCTTTTCCTTGTGCGATTTAGGATGCGAGATGAACGAGTATGTATTTGTATTCTCATATGTACTGAGGACCTGGATGGGAATGAAGTATACTTTGATTCAAGAACTTAAAAACTGTTTCTATGCAGGTTTTGTATTATGCAACTGATCATAGTACCTGAAAATTGTTTACACCTTTACTACAAGAGGGGTCCGATTGGACATGACCAGATGGCAGAGGAGCGAGTTGAGGATTTTAGTAGCCGTGTGAATGATGCTATTAAGGAATTTGTTCGTCTTTTTGAGGAGGTTACTGGAAATGAGTTCGAGCCATGGGAGAGAGAAAAGAAGTTTGAGAAGAAGAATGTGAAGATGCATCCCTTGGACATGGTACTATACTCTTTTTAGTTTATTTTTCTCTGATTTTAATCTTTCAAGTAGCACCAAGGAACGTGATTGTGAATTGTTCCTCGGTAGGATGTTGGTATTGATGTGCGTCATGGCGGTGTGGCACTTCGTCAACTGGGAGCTGCAGCAGCACACTGCAAGCTTGACCCATCTATTTGTTTTCTCATGAAGCAATTATGCAGCCAAGAAATATACAGGTGTTTGATGAGTAACTTCTGAATTACTAGTTGAAAATGCCATTAATATCTTTCATTTGGTCTTTGGGAAATTGCCTGTCCTTTGTGTCCTGGAGAAATCATTAATATTGGAAAATTACCTGTCTTGTGTTTCTGGGAGAAATCATTAAAATGGATGCAATCACTCATTTAGTCTTTGCAAATTTACCTCCCCTGTGTTCCCTGGGAAGTCATCGAAACTTAGTGTTTTGTTTCACAAGGTATGCTTTGACAGAGATGGGCCATGATCTGCCTGACCTTCCTATCGGGATGCTTACAGATCTCCATTTGAAGAGAGGTTCGGCTTTCAACGTTTCTATTTGCCCTATTTAGCAATTTATCATCAATTGTTCCAATTTCCAGGGGAGGAGGTGCTTCTTCAGTGGAGACGAGATGCAGAGTCGCCTCCGGAGTCTGGCCCTGCTGCTGATGCATTCTGGATGGAAATCAGCAACAAGTGGTTCACACTATTCCCCACAACTCGGCCGTATACAATGAGGGGATTTGAGCAGATTGCTGACAATGTACGGTGTATACTTTCTTCTCTGTTATTGTCACTTTTGGTTGATATACTTTGTTGAATTTCTCAATTCCTATGGCATGCAGGTGGCCTCTGGTTTGGAGACAATCCGCGATATAAATGACGCTTCTCATCTTATAGGGGATATGTTTGATTCAACCTTAGATGATCCACTGTCTCAATGCTACAAGAAACTCGGTTGTTCAATCAATCATGTTCTTGAAGATTCAGAGGATTACAAGATGATTCTGAAGTATCTGAAGAAAACATACGAACCTGTCAAGGTTGGTGACGTGGTAAGATGTCATACTGCTATACCTTTTATCTTTTTTAGGACTAATATCGGCAACTAAAGGGGTGAATGATTTTCTAAACATTTTCACTTTTAAGGTATTTTAGGGATAAAAACCAACAAATCAATAGTCTACTATATAGGCCAGGTTAGACCGCCATTGGGAGGCATGCCAATAGTCTAGTCTGACTGCAGGTCTAGGGCCGATCTAACCGATCGTTTATTCTTAGACCTAAAAATCTCTCAAGACAAAAACTCAAATCTCAAGAATTTGTCTAAATCTTTGTCAAATCTCAAGAACTTGTTTAAATCTCAGGCAAACACTTTCAAGTTTTGTGTGAGACTAGTTCAATGCAATAGGAATATAAATCAATCAAGAATTATAAGATTTTTAAGCTCGAGTTCACAAAATTGAAGAAAATCGAATCTACCTCATAATAACACCCAAAACTATAAATATCAAATTACTTCTTACTCGTGAGGATCTAAAATATGAGACTTTCCATATTTACTCTCACATATCCTAACAAGAGGATTTAAGCAAAAGATTAGACTAGAATTACCACAAATCTAAAATCACAAATCTAACTTAAGAACAAGATAAGCCAAGTAAGAATATAAGCAAAACATGATTGAGAAAGCTTTTATCTATTTCAGTGAAGGATGAGATTTACATATTCGTTGATGATTATAAGGTGTAGTCAAAGCACCACCCTTTTCGCTCTCAAGTTCTTTCTCATAACCACATAAGGAGAAAGGTGGTAGAGTAAAATTAAAACCTTAGAATCCTTGAAGCTACTACCTCCTCTCCTTTCCTTTAAATAACTAGCACAGTCCTAATGGGTCCAACCCATTAAGCTTATCGAGGAAATCCATCAACCCCACTAACACGGGTTTTATACTTATGCACGCTTCTCAAAGCGTTTACAAGACTTAACCCGCTAACTCTTTAGTGATTGATTCACTTGTCAATTTTAGCTCTTCTTGACCTAAACCACTTCTTCTTTGCTCTTCTTTGTGCTGTAGTTTTGATCAAGATAAAAAAAACTCGACTGCGAAGTAAGACAACCCGGGCATTTCATTAAGAAGATCTTCTCATGCGGTCGAAAATCCCGAACCCTTGCCCCACGACACAGCGAGCATCACCCATGTGAGAACAACCAAGGTGATCCCTAGACCACGACACTGGCGAGCCTTAGACTCGTGCTTTGGCTTATGGGGCAAGCGGGATTTTTCCTCAAGATGAAATTCGCTCCCACCGAGTCGAACCTAGGACTCGAGGGTGCTACTAGAGCGCTCTAACCGCTACGCTAGAGGTCCGTTCGCATTTTGATCAAGATACTAACCTGGTATTTGGCTAACTATCAAAATACCTTCGACGAATCTTTCAGTGTAACACCTCACCCACTGCCGTGGGGATGTGGCACCTCGAGCCTGCCCTAGGCGTGCATGCATGCCACTGTGCCTTGCTTCCTCGCAGGCCAACACCCCATTTTAGCACCTCTGCGCAGCTCAACCCACAACACTCTTCTCCTCTTCTTCTCCACGGAACCATCCCTTCACACCACACCCATCCGGCGGCACGGTGAGCACCCGCAGAGAGAGAGAGTGGGGCTGCGTAGGAGAAAGCGGCGGGCGGCCGGCGGCGGTCGGCGCACTTGTGCGCCACCCGCGTCGCCCGGGAGGAGGGCCGGCCGCTCGGCCAGGGGAGGAGGTAGGAGGGGGCCGACGGAGAAAGAGGGCTGGCCGCGCGGCGCAGGCCGGAGCCTCCCGCCGTCTGGCCGCCGCCGCGCGCCGGCAGTGGGAGAGTGAGGCGGAGGGGAGCCGAGGCGGAGCCCGAGGCGGCGGTGGGAGCCGGGCCGCGGCGCCAAGTCGATGCTGAGGGGCGGCGCGCCCGAGCGTGAGAGAGCGGGGTGGGAGAGGAGGAGGCGGCGCGGAGGGCCGCCGGTGGCGCGGGCGTGCCGTTGGCTGCCGCGCCTGCGGAGGAGGCCGAGCCGTCGGCGAGTGGAAAGGGAGAGAGAGAGGTGAGGATAAGGAGAGAGAGAGAGCGGGAGAGGAAAAAGAAAGGGAGGCGGTTCGGCCAAGAAGGAGAGAGAGAAGGAAAGAAAAGAAAAGGAAAAGAAAGAGGAAAAAAAAGAAGAAGGGTTTGGGACTCGAGCAATAGACCCTGGCCGTGCATTTCTATGCGTAAGCGGGTTATGCGTATAATATGCCGCCCGATTAATCTCGGTCTCGTATGATGCGTTAAATCGGACTATTTGCTTGTCCAGTGGAGGTCTCGAGCCATCGTCCGCACGACGCCCACGCCGTTTGGTTAATGTGCAAGTACATGGTAGAGCGGTAGACCAAGGGTTATGAATATGCGATGTTTATTTGGTATGATGATATCTATGTAGAAATGTGTTGATTACATGATATCTATGTGGAAATGTGATATTTACGACATAAGGTTGCATGGTAAATGATGGCAATGATGATGGAGGTAGGCAAAGATGCTTGTCTACTCGTAATGCTAGTGATGAGCGTGAATATGATCATGGGCATGTGCATTTGCATGAGGAGCACTCAAGAGTGAGGGCGGTGAGAAAGTCCCTAGCTATGAGTAAAGCTAGTGGACTAATCCGGAGTGCTCTTGAGTAAGACCTACTTCGGTAGGCCTCCACGGGAGTGGAGGGGCCCCGTGCCTATGAGGGCGGAACATCGACGGGTGTTCACTCGGCAGTACCGGTACTTGCAAAGTGAAGAGCATATGAGCATGTAGAGTAATGAGGCATGGCGTTGATGGCAATGCATTGCTTGGCTATGAGAATGAGGTTATGAACATGATGATATATGTGCATTATGATTATATGCTTACTTATGTTGGTAGTGTCTATTGTTCTATTATGTACTTGTTGAGTCTTCAGACTCACCCTTGCTTTGTTGATGTTTTTAGGTGACCGTTGAGGATGTCCTGCTCGGTGGAGTAGCACATGAATAATCAACACGACCAGACACTTTTGTATCACTTTTGCCGATTACTTTAGCTTTACTAGGCTAGAGTAATTGTTAAGGATGCTATGTGGTATCTGAACGTAGCAATTCAAGTATCATTCAGAGTTGATTTAAATTCTTCTAATGTTGATAATGGTATGAGTATGCAGTGGTGGTAGCATCCTGGCCCAGAGGGCGGGTGGGGTGTTACAGTTGGTATCAGAGCGGGCGTTAGGTCCGTGGTAGGGAAATTTGATAACTTAGGTTTCTAATTCAACTAAAATTTGACTTAGGCCAACAATTAAATTAAAATTTGACACACTGGTGCACCATAGGATGAGGAGTGGGTCTTGCATTGCTTATACGCTTTCGTTAGCATTGATGTTGATGTGTGTTGTTGAAATGGGTGCTTATGGGCTTGTTGAGTGATTGGCTATCTGTCCTGATCAGATATGCCGAGAGCGAGAGAACGCGGCGTGGCCGTGGAAGTCGCGGCCGTGGTCGTGGCCGTGCCCAACGAGCGCCGCTGAGGTTCAGCAGAGGCACTGATGCGAAGTTGCTTCCACGAGCGATCCGTAGCAGATCCGGCAAGGTCTTGACCTTGCTGCAGGAGTTCTTAGAGGAGGTCGTGCGCTTCACCGTCAAGGGCCGGCACGGCTGCTGCTGCCGTTCAAGCCGTGCCCTGTTCTTGTTCCGGCTGTACGGAGGCAAGAATGGGCCTCGTGAGTGGTTAGCCTTGCGGTTAGATACCTTTGATGGTTCGGCACACCATCCAGCTGCGGATTGGTTGCGCTACATGGAGAGGCAATTGAAGCCCTTGAGATGAGCTCGCGATTAGCTCGTTCGTGGCTTTTCAATTGAAGGGTCGAGCGGACATTTGGTGGGAAGGGGTTCTCGGCGGAGACTCTGCCCGGTCCCGCTACAGGAGATCTTTGCCGAGCGGTTCAAGGCAAGTATTACCCAGATTCATTTGTGGAGAGTATGGAGGTCGCCTCGACGACCTTCGCACAGAGGAAAGATGACCGTGGTGATAGCACGAGGCATTCAATAATTTGTCCGTTCGTGCCATCGGTCGCGAACAATGACCTTGAGAAGGCCAAAGGTTCCGCCGAGGGCTCAACTCGAGTTCGGCATGTCATGGGAGCCTCTGCGCCACGTAACTTTCGATCCGTGGTAGAGCGGGCGGGGATGGAGATGGAGATGCAGCTCACTAAAGGGTGCAACCCTCTAGTGGTTCGAGCGCTACGGTGGTAACCGAAGAGAAGCTTCACGAAGGGTGGGTCATCTCGCCCGCTCCTAAGAAGTCAAGTGGGGCGGCATCCCCACAATCATCCAAGTCCAAAACTTGAGGCCGTCGTCTTGCCGCCACGTACTTCATCGACGACCCGGCCTTGCGCCCTGTTCCGGCGGGGCATGATTTGTTTCAAGTGTGGAGGTGGGCGCCGGTGCGCGAGTGCTCTGGGCGGGAGTGTATCGGTCTGCGGACGATCGGGCCACATGGAGCGGGTTTGTCGTCGAACCCCTCCGGCATTATCAAGTGGGAGCCGATTTCTTCAACTTCATCAAACACTACACCTGGGGTCGAGTCCGGATGATGGCGGCGCCCTGCTGCAGCCTCCACTCTCATGGGCTCCACCGCCGGCTATTTCGGCATCCTACACCGACTCCTTCATTCCAAAGCATGTTACGCGCCTCCAATCCCTTTGCCGCCACAAAGAGCGTCCGGGCTCGCCGCCCGACACCACCCGAGTTTACTCATTGCTCTGCTTGAGTCGCGATTCGTCTGGCGTGATGGCAGTACCTTGTTAGTGGACTCATGTGAAGCCTTTGTTCTTTTCGACTCGGTGCTACTTATTCCTTTGTGTCCCGGGAGTTTGTTAGAAAGGCCAAGTGGGTCCACAAGCAGAGAGAACGAGTGGCGGAAATTAGGCAGATCACGCTAGCCGCCCGAGTAGGCGGGAAGAGCTACGCCGATGTTAGAAGCGAGCTAGAGTTCGAAGTGGGGATCGTGTGTTTCAGAGTATCTCCCACTAAAGGCATAGTGCGATTTGGTACCAAAGGAAGCTTAGCCCAAGGTACATTGGGCCATTTCAGATCTCGAGCGGATTGGAAAGGCGGCGTCTGCGTTTGGAACTCCGACTCCATGAGGAGTGCATAATGTGTTCCATGTGTCAATGTTGAGAAAGTTCTTGCGAGACCGGAGCATGAGATTGTGTTAGAACCGGTGTCCTTAAAACAAGACCTCACCTTTGAGTCCCGTCGATTCGGATTCGGAGGAATCGAGAGAAGGTGTTGAGGAATAAAACGATAAAGTATATTAAAGTGCTTTGGTCGCATCGATCGGCGAAAGCGACATGGGAGTTGGAGTCGCATGCGCGAGAAGTACCAGTTGTTCTCTTAGTGCGAGTTAATGTTATGTCAAGAGCGATTATGTTTATTTTGTTCTTTCGTGCGGATTGTTGAATGCCGAATTGGGTCGAAGTGCATTAAGAAGGTAGAATGTAACACCTCACCCACCGCCGAGGATGTGGACCTCGGGCTGTCCTGGCGTGCATGCATGCCACTGTGCCTTGCTTCTGCGAAGCCAACACCCCCATTTTAGCACCTCGCACAGCTCAACCACAACACTCTTCTCCTCTTCTTCTCCACGGAACCATCCCTTCACAACCACACCCATCCGGCCAGCACCGGTGAGCACCGCAAGAGAGAAGAGAGGTGGGGCTGCGTAGAAGAGCTGGCGCGGGCGCGGCGGCGGCAGATCGGCGCTGTGCGCCACCGCGTCGCCACAGGAGGAGGGCCGGCGCTGGCCAGCGCAAGGGGAGGAGGTAGGAGGGGCCGACGGAGAAAGAGGGCGGGGCGGCGAGCATGGCCGGCGAGCCTCCCGTCGCGCCGCGCGCGCCGCCAAAGCGAGTGGCGAGTGAGGGCGGAGGAGCCGGAGGCGAGAGCCCGAGGCAGCGGTGGGAGCCCGGGGCAGCGGCGCCGAGTCGGGGCCGACGCGCGCGCGCTGGCCGGTGCGAGCGCGCCCGAGCGTGAGAGAGAGCGGGGTGGGAGAGGAGGAGGCGGCGGGAGAGGCGCCGGTGACGTCGGCCGGCCGTGCGCCGCCGCGCGCCGGCGGAGGAGGAGGCCGAGCCGTTCGGCCGAGTGGAAAGGAGAGAGAGAGGTGAGGATAAGGAGAGAGAGGGGAGCCGAGAGAGGAAAAAAAAAGAAAGGAGGCCGGTTCGGCCGGCGGTAAGAAGGAGAGAGAAAAGAAAAGGAAAGAAAAGAAAAGGAAAAGAAAGATCGTATAAAGAAGAAGTATGATCGTTCGGGACTGAGCACAACTCCACGCCGTTTGGTTATGAGCAAGTACATGGTAGAGCCGTGCATTTCTATGCGAAACGGGTTATGCGTATAATATCGCCGTTGCCCGATTAATCCGGTCTCGTATGATCGCTAAATCGGACTATTTGCTTGTCCAGTGGAGGTCCCGAGCCACGCCGTACGACGCCCACGCCGTTTGGTTAATGAGCAAGTACATGGTAGAGCGGTAGACCAAGGGTTATGAATATGCGATGTTTATTTGGTATGATGATATCTATGTAGAAATGCGTTGATTACATGATATCTATGTGGAAATATGATATTTACCTGACATAAGGTTGCATGGTAAATGATGGCAATGATGATGGAGGTAGGCAAAGATGCTTGTCTACTCGTAATGCTAGTGATGAGCGTGAATATGATCATGGGCATGTGCATTTGCATGAGGAGCACTCAAGAGTGAGGGTGGTGAGAAAGTCCCTAGCTATGAGTAAAGCTAGTGGACTAATCCGAGTGCTCTTGAGTAAGACCTACTTGTGAGCCTCCACGGGAGTGGAGGGCCGTGCCTATGAGGGCGGAACATCGACGGGTGTTCACTCGGCAGTACCGGTACTTGCAAAGTGAAGAGCATATGAGCATGTAGAGTAATGAGGCATGGCGTTGATGGCAATGCATTGCTTGGCTATGAGAATGAGGTTATGAACATGATGATATATGTGCATTATGATTATATGCTTACTTATGTTGGTAGTGTCTATTGTTCTATTATGTACTTGTTGAGTCTTCAGACTCACCCTTGCTTTGTTGATGTTTTTAGGTGACCGTTGAGGATGTCGGCTCGGCGGGAGTAGCACATGAATAATCAACACGACCCAGCAGCACTTTTGTATCACTTTTGCCAGTTACTTTAGCTTTTACTAGGCTAGAGTAATTGTTAAGGATGCTATGTGGTATCTGAACGTAGCAATTCAAGTATCATTCAGAGTTGATTTAAATTCTTCTAATGTTGATAATGGTATGAGTATGCAGTGGTGGTAGCATCCTGGCCCAGAGGGCGGGCGGGGTGTTACACAGGCACCTTTCCTTGACTTCGTCTTCACCCTAAAGCATCTCCACATGCTTTGACATGCAGTCCGTAGTGCTCAATGACTAAGCCATCACAAACCGTCTCTGCGTGTATCGGCCTTGTAACTTGGCGCACCACATGCACTAACTCGCATCTCTATAATTCTTGTTTTATCTGTGCTCTCGCTTGAGCCACGTACCTTATCCAGACTTACATGACTGCTTTGGATCTCAGCTCCCCCGTCTAATCATGGTCTATCGTCGTCGATCGCTACATCCTCTTAGCTGTGTGTACATTCAAAGACCAAAAAGCTATATCGAGTATAAGTTCTATACACTTGACTCACATTAGTCAAAACATGCATGATGCAATACAACATAACAAATCCATGGCACATATGCCATGCACACACTCAATCACCACTTGACCAAAACAATTTGCCACAGTAGGTCTGACCGCCATTACAAGGACGGACAGACCGCTGAGGCCAATCAGACTATCGACTCCATGTCAGTCGGACCGCCCGGTCAATCTACCAGTCACTGGATGGTCTGACCACTTAACTACACCAGAAAATACCCTCTAGAATTTCAGTTAAAGTCCATCTAGTTTCAACTCCAATTTCTAATTTTAGTAGCACTAAGTGCAAACTCATCCCTAAACAAACCTACAAAAGTGTTTAGTATTCATTTACCCAAAAGTTCATGGCGGGTCTGACCGCTAGCCCTATAACAGTTAGACCATCGGCCATCAACTGATCTGACCGCCTGAACCCTAACAACATAAGTTGAAATCTGAATTTTGTAAAAATTTTACAAAATTCAAATTCAATTCAACTTAAATACCAATTATATATGTTAGACCTACCCATGCTCCCTCACTTTTTTCCCTCCAAAGTTCTGTCTCGTGATTTGCTCTCTTGCAGGTTTATGGTGTGACTGTTGAGCGGATATATGCTGTTGAGTCCAGCGCATTCCCTTCTTATCACGAAATAAAGAAATTACCAAACAAAGTTCTTCTCTGGTGTGGTATGTGTTTCTACTCAATCCTCCAAACCGTGGATCCATGACACAATCAAGCTGATGTATTATCGGTATTGCCACTCTGGTTTAACTCAGCCTCTTGTTTCCCGCAGGAACTAGAAGCTCAAACTTGCTTAGGCATCTACACAAAGGTTTCCTGCCTGCTGTTTGTCATCTTCCTGTGCCGGGATACATGGCAAGTAACACGTTGGTCGTGTGGTTCTTCTCTAATAGGAAGACTGAGCATTGTGCAGATTATTAAAAGCTTCAATTCCGTTGTAGTTTGGCAAAGCCATAGTCTGCTCAGACGCAGCAGCTGAAGCTGCTCCCTACGGCTTCACGGCGGTGGACCGTCCAGAAGGATACCTAGTCTTGGCAGTGGCTTCTCTGGGGGAAGAGATCAAAGAGATAACAGACAAACCAGGGGCAGAGGTACTCGACCTACCGTACCTCACCTGCAGGAATCTTGAACCTGTTACTCCTAGTTGGATGCTGATGCTGCCCTTTGTTCCGAGTGCGACAACAGGATGCCAAAGCTTTGGAAGAGAAGAAGATTGGCGTGAAAGGGGTGGGGCGGAAGACGACCGACGAGTCGGAGCACTTCACCTGGAGGGACGACGTGAAGGTGCCGTGCGGCAAGCTGGTGCCGTCGAGGAACAAGGATGGCCCGCTCGAGTATAACGAGTACGCCGTGTATGACCCGAAGCAGGTAAATGCTACGTACCAAACTAGGCGCAATTGCAGTCACAGGTGATCGATACGTTGATCAAGATCAACCCTGATTACTCTTTTGGTTGTCACTGTAATTGTGATGTTTGGTGGTGGTGTAGGTGAGCATACAGTTCCTGGTCGGGGTGAAGTACGAGGAGCAGAACATGGAAGTGGTGCCGGACGAGTGAAGAACCTGGGTCCTCGGTCACGGTCAGATCAGTAGTAGTTTCTTCCTGCATTTCGCAGCAGAGCGGTAGCGGTTGTGACTAGTGATGCATCGGGTGACGATGGCGGTGGCCTGCGCTGCATTTTGGGCTGCTGCCTCCTTTTGGTTTCTTCGTCGCTGTCGGTAGGTGTGTTGGTTGATGAAACATGTCCTAGGGAAAATGCCAGCAAGCATGCATGCTTGTAGGCTGCTGGAAGAACATGGCGTACGTTTATCAGTTTGTACATATGTTTTTGGGATCTTAATGCGACCTCAGGTTACCGCTCCTAAATTAGCTGTGCGCTTTTGATCTTGTGCTTCCTTCCTAGTTCATATTCTCTATTTACTAGGCGAAATTTACCTAGGCGAAAGCATGCACTACTTTTAACGTCTGGTTTGAAGTAAGTATAAACTAGAAAAGATAACTGGTCTTCAGTAGAAATGATGCCTGGTTTCTGAGAGGAGGCACATGGTTCCCTTGTTTGCTTGCTTGCTACCTATACATCACGTAGTTGTTTCTTTGCGCTCGGTACGTTCAGCTTCGCATCTGCTCGTATCACCAAATGATCATTACTTTTCATAGTGCTCAGTACCATTTGGCACTTGGCATTATGATTTATGATCAGGTGCTTCACAGGATGCATGCGGACAAATTTCTGTCTGGCTGGTTGTGTATGTAGTATGTACTCGTACTGGTCCCTAGTCCCCTGCCTGAAACTTATAATTACTCATGCTCGTTGCTCAGTCACTCAACACTTGCTTCGAATGTGCGAGAATTAATGACCAGATAATAGAAAGAATGTCTTTGTATGCAATTAGTGACTTAATCATATTTACATTAAGCAAACAATATACCTTGTCCGTGTTTTCTTTTCTTTTCTTTTCTGTTCCCATATTGTAAACAATCTTATTCGTTTGGCTGGATTATGAAATAAGATATGGTTGTAGTTGTTGTCGCAAATCTAACTTACTTCCAAACTTACAAGTAAATATACTTTTTTCGAGAACACGTATGTGCCATTCTATTAATAGAAGAAAAAAATAGTACAATTAATCACCTAACCAATATATATATATATATATATATGAAATGGGACACCTAGGTGCAGACACCTGCTCCTATTTGTTAGATTGCTTTAGAGCAATGGTATGTATGGTATGTAATATATTAGGCATGCTAAATCAATCATGGAAGAAAGTCTTAATCATGGATGGAAAGTCTCAATCACATTAGCACACATCTAAAAGCAATCCAAAGGTAGGGAGACTAGGTGTCAGGACACCTAGGTGCCTATATATATATATATATATATATATATATATATATATATATATATATATATATATATATATATATATATATATATATATATATATATATATATATATATATATATATATATATATATATATATATATATAGGAAAATTACGTAAGGCACCATGGTGCCTAGGCACTTACATCCGATACACGTATATGATTGATATTTTTTGAGTTTGGGTATGAAAATGTTTTATACCCTTAATATATTTATGGTAAGTAAGTTTTGAACTCAGTTCAAACTAGTTTGAACTACTTTTGAATTCAATGCGACTACGGTGAGTATATACCATAAAAATAGTTCAAACTAATTAAACTGAAGTTGAATTTAATTTTTTTGAGTTTGACATCTCAAATATACTTTTTATGGGTATATGAAGATACCCACATCAAGCGTTACGAATCTCAAAGCAAATCAACGGGTATTGATATGGGTGCCTAGGCACCATGGTGCATGAAACACTGTCCTATATATATATATATATATATATATATATATATATATATATATATATATATATATATATATATATATATATATATATATATATATATATATATATATATATATATATATATATATATATATATAGGAATGTATCAGGTGCTAATGCACTATTCGGTGCTAACATGTGAACTCGCTTATGGACCGTCGGATGTACCTCAAGCGGCCTAGATCCTTCAAGGTGGAAGCACTCAATTCACATATACATTTTTCAAAAACTCCCTACGGTTGGATTACTTTTTCCGCCCCGCCGTTCGCTACGCCCTCGCGCGCGCTGGCCTCCTCTCGCCGTCCCGCGCGAGCTGCCGATCGCAATCTACCGCTCACGCCCTCCTCGCTCGACGGCGCCTGTTCTCCCTCGCGCCGTCCCGCGCGAGCTGCCGATCGCAATCTGCAAAACACAAGTGGCCCGGCATTCTCTTGTTTGTTCCGTGGTCCGGCATTCTCTTAACAAATGTATTGTTTCGTGGTCCGCATTCTCTTAACAAATGTAGTTGCAGTACTATCTTCTGTGAGCAATCGGAATTTGTGACTGTGTATGATGAAATTGTTTGCACATTTAGGTGCGATGCTTACGAACTTATCTCTTTACGTTATCTTGCTTCAAACTCACGGCTACAATTAGTCAATTACAGCTGGAGGCAAGAGGAACCTGACAGCATTATGCCGGAAATAATGATCCATGAACGCTATTCATGTTTGGGAATTCCTCATTATCAAAAACGATGAACATAAACAACAAATCAAAAAAAAAGAAGAAGAAAATTTAATTGCTACCCATCGATGTTGATCTCCAGTATGAACAAATTTCTGTCTTCCCTTCCCAAAATAATCACTGTCCAACGATCCATCATCCGTGATCTTCGTTTCGGTTCATCTTCAGCGTCATGGGGCAGGCAAAAAGCAACGCAGATGTACAGATTTATCGGTGATTTATCCGTGGTCTATTGGCAGCCCACGAATCGCGATCGCTGACCGGAGACGGCCATCATCTGGCACGCCCCTTCCAACAACTTCCCTGCAAACACCAAACCAAGGAGAACAAGATTGTAAGAGACCTGGATGAATTAACAGCAAGAATAGTGATCACCAATAAGAAGACTAATTGAGATGCAAAATTATACTTTTGGAGGTACTCCGTCAGATTAGAGGTACTAATTGAGATTGTGCGAGACGAAGCCGGGCGTGCGGGTCGAGACAAACCTCTTCATCAATCTTTACTTCGTCGTCGGAGGAGAAGGCAAGATGCGGGCGTCGCGGACGGGCCGCGAGAGAGCGAGAGAGGCGGGGAGGCGGATCAGCGCAGCGCGCACGCAGCATGAGAGATGTCGCTGATCGCGCGGGGCGGAGGCGCGAAGCAGCGGTGATCGGCGCGGGCGGACGGAGGCGAGGGGCAGCGGGCGGACGGGAGGCGCGAGGGGCAGCGCGAGCGGACGGGAGGCGCGAGGGCAGCGAGCGGACGGAGGCCGGAGGCGTCGCGCGCGGCGAAGCGAGGGGCGGAAAAAAGTAATCCAACCGGTAGGGAGTTTTTGAAAAATGTATATGTGAATTGAGTGCTTCCACCTTGAAGGATCTAGGTCGTTTGAGGTACATCCGACGGTCCATAAGCGAGTTCACATATTAGCACCGAATAGTGCATTAGCACTAGATACGTTCCATATATATATATATATATATATATATATATATATATATATATATATATATATATATATATATATATATATATATATATATATATATATATATATATATATATATATATATATATATATATATATATATATATGTATGTATGTATGTATGTATGTATATATATGTATGTATGTATATATGTATGTATGTATGTATGTATGTATGTATGTATGTATATGTACACTTCGCAGTGGCTACAGCTGAGAACATGCTGATGTTCTTTGTGATCATTGCACGAGTCCTTGCAAGGTGAAAACATTTCTTGTGTAATTATTGTGCAACAAAATTTAATTTTGAAATAAAATGAAATAAGGAACAAATTGAGGATGGTTGGTTCAAGGGCGTGTGTGTGACTAGTTGCTATCTCGCTCCTTGTCATGTGATCCTAGTCATCATCTCTTGTCCGGTTGTTGTTATCTGGCTCTTTCTGATATTTTCCTTCATCCTACTTAAGCAGCTATTATCTCCTTGTACAGAAGATGACCTCAAGAAAAGAAGAGGCATCGGGTGTAAGCAGTGCATATGATCCTTATTAACGGTAGGACCGTTGCTGACAATCAGAGATATAAATGATTTTTAATTTTTTTTCTAAAGATATTCAAAATATTCACTCAAATAACCATGATAGTTACCAAATTCATATCACATCAACTAAACTAAGCAAAACAAGACTAGAGACTTAAAGCAACAAAATCAGCCACCAACAGCACAAGGCCGGTCCGACTACTATGGATTGGCCGGTCTGATTGCAAGTGCAATGGCAGTCTAACCACTGATGCCAGTCTGACCGTAGATCCAGGACTAGTCTGACTTGTTCTTTGTTTTCAGATCTGAAAACCTTTTAGAACAAAACTCGAATATCAAGAATTTGCTCAATTTTCATCCAAACACTTTCAAATTTTACAAGAGACTTATTCAAGGCATTAGGATCTGAATCAATTAAGAATTATAAGATTCTTAGTCTCGTCTTCCCTGAATTTGAGAGAATCAAATTTAGGGTATAAGAACACCAAAAATCCTAAAACTAAAATTACTTTTTACTTGTGAGGATCTAAGGCATGAGATCTTATAAATATATTCTCATATGTCCTAGCAAGAAAATTCAAGTAAAACTTTGGGCTACAATATAGACGAACATGAAATCACAAATCTGACTCAAGAACAAGTAAAACCAAGTAAGAACGTAAACAATAACATGATTGAGATAAAATTTTGATCTATTTTCATTGAAGGGTGAAGTTTACATACTCATAGATGATTATAAGGTATAGTCAAAGCATCACTCTTTTCTCTTTCACAACCATGGAATGAGACAAGTTTTTAGAACAAAAACCTGAACCTAGAATACTTGCATCTACCACTTTTTCGTCTCCCCTTTAATAACCAGCAACAATCATAATGAGTTCAACCCATTAAGCTTACCGAAGAAACCTGTCAACACCACTAACATGGATTTCACACACTCATAAACGCTTCTTAAAGCGTTTAGAAGATTTAACCCGCTAATCCTTTAGTGATTGATCCATTTATCAATTTTAACTCTCCTTGATCTAAACCACTTTTCATTTGTACCTCCCCGCGTTGCGGTTTTGATCAAGATATCAACCCACTATTTGGCCAACTACCAAAATACCATTAACGAAACTTTCAGATACCTTCACTTATTCCATCTTCATCTTCATCTTATAGCATCTTCACATACTTTGGCATGGAGCCCGTAGTACTCAATGATTAGCCGTCATGTCTTCACGCATTCAATCTTCCTCAAATCGTCTCTACGTGCATGGGTCTTGTCACTTGGTGCACCTATACATTAACTTATATCTTCACGATCCTTATCTTTTATATGCTTCCCGCTTAAGCCGCGTAGCCTTACCCGAACTTACACGATCACTTGGACCTCAGCTCCCCAGTCTATTCCCGGTCCATTGTCGTCTACTGCTAACATTCTTCAAGTCACCTACACAATCAAAGATCAAGCAACTATCTTGAGCATAAATTATATGCATTTGACTCACGTTAATCAAAATTATACACCATGCAACAGACACAATCAACCAACGCACCCATACCGTGCGCACACTCATCTAACTTAAAATCCATTTTCACTCTCTGCTTACAACCACCAGTCTAACCGGCTAACCGCACTTCACATGCCAGTCAAACCATCCCGATCAGAGGGCCATTGGCTGGGCTGACCGCTTAACAGCACCAAAAAAACACTTTTTTTTGGAATTTCTGTTAAACTCTATCTAATTTCAGGTCTAGTTTTCAATTTCAGTGGCACCAAATGCAAATTCGTCCCCAAACAAGCCTACACAAATTGTTTGATGTTCTATTTTCCAAAAGTCCATGGCCGGTCTTACTACTCGCCTTATGGTAGTCAAACCGTTGACCATCTGCCAGTCAGACCGTTGACCTTATGGCGGTCAAACTGCCTAAACCCTGACGGCACAAACTAAATCTAAATTTTCTAAAACTTTTATAAAATTCAAATTCAACTCAATTTTAAAGTGCCAATTGTTCACCATAAACATATACTACATGATCTCTCAATAACCACGAGAATAATCTCTTTCTGTAACTTTGGCTTGTCCTTTTGATCTTTTACTCCCCTAATGTCTTTAGAACCTAATGAATGAAAGAGCAAGCATGATAAAAGACAGACATAGCAAAGTTCATATTGTTGATTGGGTGGAGTAGTAAATTAATAAAGTTAACAAATGAGCAGGATGGTGTGTTGACGTGAGCAGGGAACAGAGGGTAGCATGATATCAAAGAGCTCATGGATTCTTGGATAAGTAGGACAAATCAGAAGGCAGAATGAATGGTGCTGGCATGTGCAGCACAGGAATCCTTGTACAGCCTTGGACTATCTACTTGTGGCTAATCATAGTATGGTAACAATTGACAGTTGAGAAAACTCACAAGTAAAAATTAGAATCAGACAAAATTTTTTCATAGTAGTGCTTCTATACTGGCCCTAATGCACACCAGTTGGACCAATTACCCCTGTACGTTAATGGGTACACACGTGTAATCAGCTTCAAGCAGTTGTGTTTATCACCACCATATACGTATATTCTGATTTGCTTGCTGGATTTAATATGACAGAAGTGATCACTAATGCGCATGCAACTTTGACCTCGAATGATCGATGACAAGGCAGATATTGATACAATGCAGAATATGGCGCTTTCCGGTGATCGGACTCATGTAATCTGTTATATGAAGATTAGCATTCTCTCTGTATGAACTTCTGCATTATGACGCAAAATGTCTGCTGGATGGCTGTTTGACCTATACGTGCTAGGATTAGAATGATTCAATACACAGTCAAAGGTTACACATGAATTCCATCTTTATGAGTTTTCATGCGTACTGACAAGATCTTTAAACTCACTAGTTGAGATTGCTTATATTAAACAGCTCCTTGCATTATGTACTTTTCAAAAGGAAAGAAAAGGAGTTAACTTATATTAAACAGCTCCTTGCATTATGGTCTTGGTCAATTCATACTGAAGAAGATAGGAAAGTAACCAGCTAACTGTTGAGCATGAGTATGAAAACAAGATGAAGATGTTGGTCAAAAAGATCCAACTATGCATATGTACCTCCAATTAAGCTAGGCAGCAGCTATCAATTATAAAGATGCTGCTACATTTCAGTGGGCAGGAATTAAGCTCCATTAACTTAAAACCACACAAAATTAACCTTCCTAAATAACACCCAGAACTGGTTAAACCAACAACGCCATAACGAGGACGTACTACAACACTAGTTCAGGCTGCTGGCGACTTGGACTTGGGGGCTGCCTTGTCCTTGCCGGTCTGAACTAGCGAGGCGGCGCTGAGGTCGGGGATGGGCGCGTGGTTCGCCGCCGCCACCGCGTTGTTGTTGCCGCCGGGTGCCGACGCCGACTTGGCGAGCCGGTGATTGAGCTCGGAGAGCAGGGCCTGGTTCTCCTGGTTGAGCAGCGTAGCCGCCTTGCGCAGCCGCTCGTTCTCCTTCATGATGTAGCAGTTCTGCAGGTACAGCTTCGTGTTCAGCCTGTCCATCTGCTCCTGCGCAAACAGAAGACAAGACGAACAAAAACATCAGCTCTATACTATATAAGCATACGTGTGAATCCATCGTTACATCCATATCGAAAAGCAAGATGTCATCTCAAGCACATAAACAAATCGACGGAGGCATGCAGAACAAAGCAAAGTAGACGCAAACAAAAAGGGGCAGCCATCCCACAGGGCATGCGATGCACATGACATTACGCCAACACATTAAGCCACCAGAGAACTAATGCCGGCTGGCCCCCATTCCCATTGTCAGGTCTACATGATTCTGCAATTTGTTCATGCATGAATATTGGAGAAAAAACACGCAATGTTTTTGCATGGTCACGAAAAAATGGAGCGGAGCACGAGAGCAAAATCGAGTGAGCAGGGAGCATCATCGATTACCTTGCGCTTGTGGAGTTTGAGAAGATGGAGCTAAGTCAAGCGGCAGCAGCAAAAGGCAGAGGCCGATGAGACTACGGGGCAGGGAGACGGCTAAAGGGAGGAGTTGTGACTTGTGTGTGCTCGGTGCGTTGCAGTGGTGGGGCTTTATTTATAGGCGCGTCCTTCGTACTCCAATAGGCTGCGATGCTCTTGCTGCCTAGCAAGCTTGGTGTGTGACGTTTTTTTAAAAAAAGCTTGGTATGTGAAGGTTGTGGGGCTACGCGCGGGGTCCACATGTCAGTGGCACCTGTCAGTGGCACCTGGGAGTTTTACGAGTTTTTTTTTGGCACCGAGAGGTTGAGTTATTTTCCGTTTATGACTTATAATACGTAGCTTTTTTAAAATAAATAATAGGATATTTTGAAGCGATTTATCGGAATAGATTTTTGAAAATGACTTATTGATATTCGGTTCATTCACACAAGCGTTTATTATGGCCAAAAACTATAACCCACACCTATAAGATATAAGCCGTAACTGAAAAAACCCACCCTATGTATAGTCATTTACTCATATGGAAGAAAAAAAAGAATAAGAAAACTAGTTTAAACTTAGATCCCCATTTGAAACACGAGAGATTCTTCTAATTTACACGACTATTGAACCATCTCCTATAAGATTATTGTGAACTCCCTAGTTTACTTCCCTGTAAGGTGATCCAAGATATTTCTCTCTCAATGATGAAGCTTATCCTCTTATCTATTCCCGTTCAATCGTGATGAATAAGTAAGTCAAAAAAAGAAAAACTTATATTATATTTATTTAGAGATAATTAGTCTCAGGCTCAGCTCAAAAGAATTTTTTTAAGTGATTTATGGCTAAAAAGCACTGTAGCTAGCTGAAAAAGCAATGTATCTGACGGAGGCTTATTTAGCATAATTAAATTTAAAAAATTTAAAAATAGAACAAACATGTTAGCTCATCATGTATAATGCAAACAAATACGAAAAAACCAGCAAAAAAGCTCAAAAAAGTTAAAAGTATAAAAAAGACGAAATTTATTGTAGTGCAAAATAAGTCAGAAACTCAAATTAAAACGAGTAAGACCTCAAACTGATGACTTCCACCATATCAAGATGATACTCTACTGCTGACTTATATCTCTTCCCCGTCCCGTCTAGAAAACTCATGCGTTCTAAACGGTGCACAAACATGTTCAACAGGAAGGAGCGTAGTTAAGTTGAGAAGACGAGGCAAGATTACGGAGAGAGAAAAGAGGGTCGAAAGGTCCGTGCCGGGCGCGAGGAGAGGGCTTATTTCCAATGATGATGGCGATGGGCCTCGATCGGCCGGCCGGGCCAAGATTCGTAATGATGTCTCGTCTCCGGGTCCTCTCCTCGCTCATCATCGCATGCTCTATATTCCTCCTCTTTTCTTTTCTTTTTTTTTTCATTTTCCCCTTATCTCTTCTTTGTCCCCATCTTTTGATTCTCTCCTACTAGAATTATTGTCACTTACTGCCCCTTCATTAGTTCCTTTAACACCACCACCCTCTGGCTATCATGATCTCCTCCGACCCATCCAATTGAATGCCTCACAATTGGTACTATTGTAGTATCTTTTTTACCATCCCTGTGCACATTGTTTTACCGCGTTGCTTTTACCCTTTTGCACTTTCTGTTCTTTCGGTTGGTTCTGCTTTTCAAGCCGATCGCTGGATATGGATGTTAAATCGAGGGGGATCGATCCCTGGTTGCGCGAGCGCCATGGTATGTGAAGGCACTGTTTGAATTAGCAGAAAAGAATCATCAGCGATGATGCCCGACAGGCTGGACTCTGGAGTCCTCATTTGTGAGC
The DNA here is from genome assembly GCA_036346575.1 of Dendrocalamus sinicus. Taxonomy (NCBI): domain Eukaryota; kingdom Viridiplantae; phylum Streptophyta; class Magnoliopsida; order Poales; family Poaceae; genus Dendrocalamus; species Dendrocalamus sinicus. Next base: position 21,389,970 of record CM070646.1, on the reverse strand, counting down.
GTTCTCAGGACCTGAAATCTTGACCTCAAGATTTTGATCTGGACCGTGGGAAGCTCGACCTGAATCCCAGAACACTGCTCTGCACTGTTCATTCAATTTTCTTTTGAGAAATCCGCACTCTTCGTTTAGAAACAGCAGACATCGATCTGACCGCGGACCCCCTGGCATCGCGATTTTTACCGCGCCACAGTAACTGATGCATCGCATGAGAACCGGATAAAAATGGCATTGTTATAACTTTTCTTTTCAAAATTGGCTTCGAAAGTCTATTTTTGCAATTCCAGCCTCTCCGTGAATCTATTGGGTTAAGGAAGCTCGCCAGGCACCTTTCTAACTATAGAAGATGTCTGCCGAGCTCCTCTAGCGCAGTAGGTCACTTGCCAAGCTGCCCCTTTGCGCCATATGCTTAGCAACGTGATTAGTGCTTTAATTAGCAATCATTAATTGACATGCACAAGGGACTTGCCGTACATTGGTTGCTCCGTAGACATCTGCTGAGCTTGGTAAATAAAGGATGCTAGATTTATAAAAATAGATATTTAAAATTTATTTTGAAAAAAGTTATAATAGTGTTGTTTATATAAACAGTTTTTTTATACGATGCACATAGTATATATTCCTATTGCTGGCAGCTGCTGCTGCATGGATACGGAGCTAGCTCGAGCAACGATCAAGATCGCCAAGGGACTAGTAGTGGAGTAGTACGAATTATGATTACAAATTAAAAGCGAAGCCATCATTTGTTTTCCTCCACCACGCTCATGCTGATGCCGCATTGCCAGCACTGCCTTTTTACTACTACTACTACTACTCTTTAACTTGACGTGCCACTGCTCGAGCCTCGAGGTTTAGGATGCGTTCAGCCGAGCTCGGCTTCCGGACTCTAAGATCTGATCAACTCGGCTTCGATTTTTGGCTTCTGATTTATTTTTACTATTCATAAATTTTATCTTTTTCTAAATTTTTGATTTTTTGTTGAGCTTTTTTACCGGTTCTTTTTTCCCGTATTTGTTTGTATTATACATAATGGGCTAACATATTTTTTTTATTTTTAATTTTTTTTAAATTTAATTATGCTAAATAAGCTTCACATCGATTCTGATGCTTTTTTCACCAACTACTGATGTTTTCAGCCATAAGCCACGAGCTTTTCAGCCGAACCGATCACCACCTAAAACATGGTTTCAAGATAAACTAGAAAATCAAAGTTATAAATTTTTTAAGTCATTTTAGGCATAGCTCCTTTTTGGTTTCTGTGGCCTGACTTCGAAGCCCACACATTGGGCAGGAAAACGGTTTTCAAGTTTAACAATCGGAAGCTGAAGCTTGGCCAAATGTTACTTTAGGTTTTATCCTTCTTTTATTGCGATTAATGTCTTTTGACTCTGATTAATAAGTCTGATAAATAGTATCAATTAATAGAAATCGAAACAAAAAATTTACTGAAAAATAAAAAAAGAACAGAACCTTATAGGTGCGGCCGCCCACTGGGAGAATAGCTAGGGCGCTCGATGGATCATGAGAAGGGAAAAGGAAAAGGCCTCTTACTCGATTTGGCCTGTGTTGGATTCTTCTTATTATTTTATCCGCTTTTTTTTTTCTTTGGAATGTGCTGCTACCTGCTAGCTACAGACCATGAGACCAGAGTAGGAAAAGAGAACAAATAATCTGTATAGGGATGCATGGCCAAGTACTACTGGCCAATAGCTGCTGTTGGCAATCTACTTGGGCCATGACGGGGTCGCCCTCCCCGCAGACGGGACCGACAAATTAAAAAATATTTTAATTAATATATTATAGTTTTTAATATGAAAGATTATATTTTTGTATGTTTGACTAAAACGTGAATTTATACGTTATATATTTTAAAGTTATATTTTGAAAAAAAGTATGACTAAATAATTATAAAATAATAAATAAATTCATACTATTATTTTAAAAAAACATTTACCCTATTTTTATCTCTCGTGAGGATCCCTGTAGGAGTCGGGCCCTCGCAGGGATCAGGGACGGGGGCATCTTCCCAGGTAACCTTAGCGGGGCAAGGGGCTTTCTAGCAGGCACAGGACGGGGACACGAGGACCTCCTCTGGGACCTCCTCCCTCGGCCCCGTTGCCACCCCAAGTATGGATAGTCATCCGATAGAGGTCACCAATGTTATATATTCAAGGTTCATAAGACCTCCAACCTTAGATTACGTAGGTGGCAACAGCTGGCGATGAGGACAGTGCCGCCAGTCATGGGCATGATGGTTGGCAAACCAGAGAAGGAATTAGAACAAAAATGACCGGGATTCACTATTTTACTATATATATATTAGGTAATATTGTGCTAAACAGTAATGTATTCGGTAATTTTTAGCATCAATACTTCAAAACAACCGATGGTAATGTATGATGATAAAAGTAGCAATCGAAATGCTTACTAAAATGAAGAAGCTTAATAATAATATTTGTTAATTGCAGTAAACTAAAGGAACTAAGGGCGGAATCACCAAAAAAAAGTTGGTCAGCATGGTAAAATAAAACATCCAACTTCAATGGCCTATTAAAAGAGAACAAAATTACTTAAAGTTTTCAAATAAAAAAGAATAATCAAATGTAAGTTCATGCGTTAACTTTTAGAAAAATACATCAAGTGCCTTACTTGATATTATAGTCAAATACTACATTTTTACCTCCAATCTGCAACGAGCTAGGCTGATATTCCAAAGATCAAAATTGAAACTTTGAGTCTTAACCCTACAATTCAAGAGAAATCAATCAATAATCATCACATTGAAGCTCTAACTCATAAAATTAGTCCCCCTGTTCTTGAAACAAATTGGAAGAATTGAGAGAAATTTAGAGCAAAATTCATACTGATTGGGTGAATTTAAGTTTCCTTCGACCAGTAAGGGAGCAAGGCAATAAGAACTAGGTGGCGTTGCGGCGAGATGGCATGTGAGGGCTACTGGTGGTGCCTATTTCTCCTATTCTCCGACGGGCAATCGCTGTCTGGTTGGGTGCGATTGTACATGCGGTGGGCGTGATGCATATCTCCTGGGCGATTATGTGAGACGAATGTGCCAAGGGCTGCTGCGAGGTAACACACTTTGGGATTGATTAAATGGACACCGTGGTCTATTGCGGTCCTCCCTCTTGGGTTGGTGCAAGGGGCTAGCTCAACCTGCTACAATGCTTCATAGGCTGAGGGAAATGGAGGCTTCTCATAGATTGCTACTAGTTACTGGGAATTTGAACTGCTATTGCTCCCTTCATTGGGCTTGAAGAAAAGGCTCAGATGCACTGAGTTAGGGCTAGGGGTTCACTCATGGACTAGAGGTGCTGATCACTGCTAAAACTATTTTTGGACCCGGTGTTCTGTGATATCAGATAGGCAACCTTGCTTCTGCCCCTGCTGTAAATGGTGATACCTGCCCCTGCAACAAACAGTGATACTGAGCCAATTGCGAGATGTCAATCCAATGAGGTGTTGATTTAGGTTCTAGGGTGAGATGGCAGGAAGCGGCCTGGGGTGGCAGATTCAATTCATTGGCGGTGAACTGTTGAAGACGCGAGAGAAAAGGGGGAGGTGCTGCGTAGCACGACAGTGGACGAGGAGGCGCCAGTGGGTAATATGGCATGCAGGTGGACATCGCCGGCACAGGCGAGGCGGAGGGGGTGGCTGCCGTTTGTGGAGAGGAACGGGGAGAAGATATGAGTTTTTTTGTCCCTTGTGTTTGCACGAATCTCCACATAATCCAGTACTTGATTCACGTGGAAAAAAACAGGTAGGAGTACATGATATTTATGAATTTTTTTGCTTGTTGATATAAATTCGAACAGAACTACAAAAATTAGGAGTTGCTAATAGTAGTACTAACACTAAAGACATACTACTACTACATACATAAGGGCAAACATTGAGCTGCGTGGTTTCTAGAATGGCATAATGGGATGCAGGTGCAATGAAGTACATATGCATAAGGGAGCGCAGTAGCAGAAAATTTACTACATGCATGAACCAGCTGCAGAAGAAGAAGTGGGCAGTGCCTGTTTATTAAGATGGTCAACGCGATGCATCGATTTGATCCATGCAAAACTTTTCTTGGCACCAGCTAGACCAAGAAATAAGCATATGCATGCATGTTCTCTATGTCAGATGGAAATTATCCTGGAGCAGACCCGAAAGCGCAAGTCGTAGACCTTTTTGAGTTTATCGCTTATCACTAGTGGCTTTTACGGAATAAATAAAGAAAACGACCTTTTTATCTTTTTTTAAGCCATTTATCACCTTATAGACATTCGATTCATTTATACAAGTTTCCGCGTTGGATAAAATCTATCAGCCAGAGCCATAAGAGCAAGTACAATAGAAGAGGTGGCTACCACCTCTAGGACTAGCCAAATAAGCAAAAAGAGTACATATGACTCATGTGGAGGTAGCTAATACAATAAGTTGAGTAGAGATTACCTCTACTAAAGCACTCAAACATTTAATATTTTGCTAGAGGCGACCCTAACCCTTATTGTACTTGCTCTAAGAACTAGCATCGCCTCCAAGTCCTCGTATGATGTGCTAGAGGTCACCTCTGATGAAGCTTGCCTCTCTCTCATCTTGTCTCTCTCTTCCACATAGGATTGTGTTGACGTGGATTTCGCTAGAGGCGACCTAGTCAGCATCATTGTACTTGCTCTAAGATATCAGCTACAATGAAAAAGAACCCACTAAGCTCAGCTGCAACCAGCCATCTCTGCATGTAGACCTAAAATACTCTATTACCATGTTGTATGTAGGACTGAAAGGTAACAAAGGAGGATGAATAGTGCCGATTAAAAAAATTCCTCAAGTATTTTTGATCCTTCACTCAAATAACTACGGAGTTACTGAGATTAGAATCAACAGCCAAAAACCAAAAAAACCGCTCAAGAAATAAAAAACCAAGGAAATTCAAACTCCAGGTTGTTAGACCGGCTACTAGAGGCAGTCTGACCGATGCTTAGCGGTCAGACCGTCGGCACCAATTTGGTCTAACCAGAGGTGGCGGCTGGGTTGCGAGGAGAGGTATGACCGGCCTCTCTGTTCTAGAACAGTCTAAAGTGATCCACTTTTAATGTAACTTATAAAATACAAATCTAAATGATATAAACTTTTGCACACACGCCTTTCATATACTTATTTCAACCAAGGATCATAAGAATCTACATCAAAGTTCAGATCTTTTTTAAGATTAAGTAAGATTGCACCAATACTAGGCTAAAATAAAAAATGATAAATACAACTTGCTTGTGAATGAAAGATGGCCAAGATAACAATAAATATGTTCTCACATATCATAGCAAGCAAGAACAGCAAAAAAAAAAGTTCAAGGCAAGAATACTCGAATCAGCAAGTCACTATAAGAGATCAAATTCAAGGCAAAACTATGCAACTTCATAAATTTGCAATATGATGCCTAGATGGATGTGGACTAGTCTCAAAGAGTAATCTCCATCACCTATACGTCCTTGACATAACAAGATCAGGAAGGGAAGAGAGAAGATCAAAACCAACCAAATCAAGAGCAAATCAACTAAAATAAGAAGGATCAATAAGAGATGAACAACGCTGATATATTGCTATTTGAGGATGAAGGTTTTACATCTACTCCACATGAAGGACAAGAGATCACACCACAACACTCACCTTATCAAACCCTAACCCTAGAATACCTGGCTTCAATTGCAAGAGTTTGATGGTTGGATGGTTAATTAGTAAGTTTTCATCTCAACCCATTAAATAAATAAAGCAACTAGCACCTATCTAACCCTAGTGAATACTATCCACTTAGCACAAATGGAAAAAATCCGTTAATCCCCACACAACACGGGTTTTACCTACACATTACTCTTATGCTCGCTTTTCATAGTACATAGCCCAAATCCGATAAATTCTTAGCCTTCATCCAACTTGATCTTTTCAGCTTCTCCTTGACCTAAACCGCTCTCGCAAGCACCGCTCAGGCATCGCATTTTTTATCCAAGGTAATTTTCGGTATTTTGGTCAACTTACCAAAATACTCTTTCTTGACCCAACCTTCATATTCTGTTGCAAGCAATCACCATACTTGCTACATGTAGATAGACCATAGGTTTGCCATACATCGACATCCTTGATCGTTCTGGGTTATGTCTTATTTGGACCGACCAAGCCACATGATATAATCCGTCGCTTGAACTTTCCTTCAATATTTTCTACCTTTCTTGTACCATGCTTGATCTGAGCCATCTCACTTGGCATTCTTATTTGTTATGGGCCTCGGCTCCTCCACGAGCGTAGCCCTGATCCTTATCATTGACCATAGTTGACTCCAAGCGAGCTTATACATTAAAGACAAAGAAATCATTTTCGAGCATAAGTTTTTCACAGCTTAACCCACATTAGCTGCAACATGCCTCATACAACACACATGCACTGACCTAGGTTAACCCAACTCACCCCATAACTAAAATACCTAAATTCCAAAATCTAGCCAAAACCAAATTAACACAACTAGTCAGAATGTCTGCCCTAGCCGGTCTGACCGTTGATGGTGGTCAATCATATTGCTAGGGAGGGTTGGTCTAACTGCTACCTCTGGAAGGTCAGACCACCATGTCTATAGATCGTCTAGAAAATTTGAAAAATTTACAAATTCAAATTTTCACACTTCTCAAATTGCAATAGTTCATCATAACATAATTCTGGACCTTCTAACGTGGTCCTTCACTGTGCAAGCCAGCTAGCTCCAATGGTGCGGTCATACAACAAGAGATGTCTAGGTTTTGCAAGCGTAAGCATGCTTGGTGTGTAGTATAGCCTTGTTGTTTTTGGCGTTTTAGTGACTTTTGGCTTTTCTCAGCAATCATTATTCGTTAATAAGTCATAGCTAAAAATTATAAACCGTAACATAAAAGAACAGGTAGTTCCTAACCTCTAGATTATAGTCTAGCTAGCTACTTTGCACTCTGCTACATTAATATAAGAGTTTTTATCATCTTTGAGAGATACTAGAAAATATCAGTAGCTCACCATCAAATTATATATAAATTTTTGGTACCTTTTAGTACATCTTAGTAGCTTCCTAAGGATAGTAAAACTCTGTATATATATAAGGCATGGTGCTAACAAGAAGAGTTGTGTGGTTTCAGTATCACTTTACGCGTGGGCACATATAACATGCATGGACAATGAGCGTATTCAAAATTCAAAATATTTAAGATAAATATCTACCATTTGGCTATTGGCTGCACATGCAATAACGTAGGATAATGATGCAATTGCATTGAAGGGCATGCGTGTCGCCATTGAATAAAAAACTACCCCCTTTCCCATCATGGCAGCTGAGGCGAGAGGATGATCATATGGATCGATCGAGTGCATGCATGCATCTCGATCAGTACTCCCTCCCTTCTCGTCATCATACCGCGCACAGCAGCTACTAACTAGGACGTGTGCCTTCAAAAAAGAAAAAAAAAACTAGGACGTGAACAAAAGAGAAACGAGCCTGAGATGAGCAAAGCAAGACCGAATAACCTACTTGTACGTAGCTACAAGCCTGCTAGCTAGCTGATAGACTCGGTTCAGTGGTGGCGCAAGCGTTGCGATCCTTGTCTCGTGCAATGCAGCAGGGCTAGCCAAGTAAGTAGCTAGGGACAGAGTACAGACAAGAGGGTCAGGATTGGCATGGTGAGAAGCTCAGAAGTAGCCACGCACCCAGTGAATGGCCTTAAGCATGTACTGCTGCATATACTGACGAGCGTACGCACGCGCCTTGCCATCATTCCTCTTGACCAGATCGATCGACCAGCATTTCTTCCTCCCTGTCCTGAGTCCTCGCGAAGTGGCCGGTGAATACTGGTTACTGAAGCGGTCGGCAAAGTTGTTCTTTGCACGCTCTTCCTGTATCTTTGCTGAGCTGATCGAAACCCGTGCTTAGTTTACTGGGATCAGCTGGCAGCTTCTGTGTGTTCACTACCGGGCTCAGCAGCTTTGCCGAGTGCCACCCATGGCATAGCTCACACGGCAAAATTTCTAACGGCAAAGAGCTCTTTGCCGAGAGCTTTTCATCGAGCAACTCGACAAAGACTTTGCCGAGTGCCGAAACGACCCTCGGCAAAAAAAGATCAATGGACGGTGAGAACACGGTGACGACGTCGTTTGCCAAGTGCCAGGACGGAATGGCACTCGGCAAATTTTTCCAGTTTGCCGAGTGTCGTGGTAATGACACTCGGCAAAATCTTAAGCTTTGCCGAGTGTCATGGTAATGACACTCGGCAAAGACTAAGAGTTTGCCGAGTGTCATTACCATGACACTCGGCAAAGCCTCCCTTTGCCAAGTGTAACACACGGCAAAGTGGCCAAAAACTGCCTATTTTAATTGTTTATTGCACCCCACTCAAACAAGTCACAATATATCACAGATATATCAACAATATATCACATATAGTCCACAAGTAATCACCACAAGTGCCATTCACAACCATTCACCAAGTGCAACCACAATATATCACATATAATCCAAGTGCATCACCAAGTATCATTCCGACATTATTCACCATAATATATCACATAAGCATCACAACCACAAGTATCATTCACCAAGCTGGCCACCCCGACTGATGTGGTGGGTCATGACTCATGAGGCACATTATTCGAAGCCGCCGATTGATTCTGCACAAAGGAGAAGAGATTGCATGTAGCAGCTTTCCGGTAGTGGTTCCCTGCATGTATGCCGGCTGCCGGCCGGCCTCTTCCCATGTGTGACAAATGACATAAGTCTTCACCCTCACTTGCACAGTTGCATGTCCCATGCGTATCAACGCACGGGTAAAACAATATTCTCAAACATGCATATACCACTCTACTGGCTAGTATGAATATTTCTAGTCGATCGGTCACGTCCGTCCATGCATGCGCATGGTGTCTATATATATATAGAAGCCTTTTTCTACTCCCGGGTGTAATTACACCCTATATCGTATCTCACAACGTAGGGAGTATCTCGCGTAACGGAGGGTATGTACATGTAGTATACGAGTATTTAAGACCATCTAGGTGGTATGAACAATTTTTCAGAGGTGGTATGTACATTTTTTCGACATACTCCTTTTTATATGCGTATATGAAGGTATTTATAAAATACGCTAAAAACTATGAACTCCCTTACAATTTTTTCGTATAGTTTACATTGGAGTATCTTATAATTAATATATAAGTATACCTAAAGTGATAAAGGAGTATTTCAAATTTATATAGGTGGTATATTAGAGGTGGGTGTAATTACACCCGGGAGTAAAAAGTATTTTCCTTTTATATATATATATATATATATATATATATATATATATATATATATATATATATATATATATATATATATATATATATATATATATATATATATATATATATATATATATATATATATATATATATATATATATATATATATAGAGAGAGAGAGAGAGAGAGAGAATGTCTAGAACAAATGGTGTATTCAGTGCTAACATATAAACATCAACGAAGGCCATTAGATCATTGTCGGAAGGCCGGGATCAAGCGCGGGCGGAATCCTTCAGCTCACTTATGCGATTTTCTAAAAATCCCATGTGCGGCAATGCTTTCTTGAGAGCAGTGCACCTGAACCACCCCTCGGCGCCGCCCTCCCCTAGCGGCGCCTTCCTTGTCCTCCCCGAGCGGCGCCCTCCCCGTCCTCCCCGAGCGGCGCCCCACTGCCGCCCTCGGCCTCCCTCCACCACCGGCGTAGCCCACCCACCTCCCTCCACCCCCTCCGGCCTCCCTCGGCGCCGCCCCGCCCTAGCCTCCAACGGCTCACTCCCCGGCGCCGCCCCCTCCTCCATTCGTGCTCCCCCCTCCTCGAACATGCACTACTTCGACCATGGTTGTTTCGACCACGGCGGTTTCGATCACGACGGCTTCGGCCATGGTGATTTTGACCACGATGTCTTCGACCATGGCGATTTCGACCACGGTTGCTTCGACTACGGCGATTTCGACCACGTCGACTTCGACCACAGTGACTTTGACCACGGTGATTTCGACCACGCCGTGGTCGAAACCTCCATGGTCGAAGTTGCCGTGGTCGAGGAGGCACCAACCGCCAGAGGGGAGGGGGAGGCGCTGGGGGAGGCCAGAGGGAGCAGCACCGGGGGCGACACTGGGGGAGGCTGGGAGGGCGACGAGCGGCGCCAAGGGAGGCCGAAGGGGGCGGCGTTGGGGAGGCCGGCAGGCGGCGCTGGGGGAGGTCGGAGGGGGCAGCGCCGGGGAGGGAGCCGGGGAGTAGGTGCCGGGGGAGGAGCTCGAGGAGAGGCAGCGCTCGGGGAGGGGTGGCACCTGGGGAGGGAGGAGCAAACTCTTGTGAGTTGTGACTGAAGGCAAAGCAACGGCGGGGGGTTTTTTCAAATAAGTACAAGTCATTCGGTGGTTTCCACCTGCCTGGATCGTGCCCGTCTGGCTGGGATCTGACGGTCCTGAATGTTTGTTAACATGTTAGCACCCAAATGGACATTAGCACTAGATATGCTACCATATATATATATATATATATATATATATATATATATATATATATATATATATATATATATATATATATATATATATATATATATATATATATATATATATATATATATATATATTCTACACATGATGACATACGTAATAATGCAATAGTCATATATACTGCTCATCGAGAATCAAGACAGATCGATGGATGCATATTGATAAGAGATCTATACGTGCTGGCCTGTACTGTCATTATTACAAAGAAGGTCATCACAGACGGTTCGAAATTGTCATCACAAACGGTTTTCTGAACCGCCTGAATTTATGTTTCAGTGATAATCGGAGGTTATCATAGATAATTTGTGAGCCGTCTGTGATAAAAATAACATAGACGGTTTGTAACTAGAACCGTCCGTGAAGAAAACTATTACATATGGCTCGAGCTAAAAACCATCTGTGATACTCACACATCACAGACGGTTCTAGTTACCAACCGTCTGTGATTGGCAAGTATCACAAACGATTGGTATATAGAACCGATAGTCCTTCATTGACAATTTATAGCACAAACTATTTGTGATAGTTTATTCTATACCTATTTTTTTTTTCTGTTTTCTGGCTAGCCTGAAGAAATAATGTTAGCTATGCCCTTTGAAAACAAGCAAATTAGCTATGCCCTTTGAAAACAAGCAAATGCAGTGGCAAACATAACAACATATTCTATTTCTATTAAGATTGGAATTCACCATTACAACATTATAAGATAATGAGCAGATTACACATCTAACACAACAAGAATATATCTCCTAATCCTACGAACCCAACTCTTTAACATGGCAATAATGTATAAGAAGCAGAGAATCTTGTAGACAGTAGAAGCTGGATGCAGCGCGATGTCCTTGACATTTACCATCAAGGAAGAGAGGGGAGGGAATCGGATGGAAAGGGAGAGGGGGAGTGATTAATAAGGGCTAAGCGGTGGGAGGAACCGGTGTCTGCCATTCGATGCGGAGAGAATGGACGGGTGAGATCAAAATTTTGGGGGGGATACGCCACAGATCTGTGACGTGTCATTATCAGAGACGATTTGTTATACGAACAGTTTGTGATAATGCACATATCAGAAATGGTTTGTTATACGAACCGTCTATGATAACGCTTAAATATGCGTGCCTTACTCCAACTCTTGTAAACTGTCCTCCCCTCATCTTTTTCACCAGATTTATCAATAATGGCATCTTATACTCTTTTGATATCCTTTCTCTCATCTATCCATCATGAGTTGTTTGGCTGTATGGCTGTAACCTTACATAGGCGGCCAATAATTTACGTCTAGAGCAGCTCCTCTACTCACGCCTTGCTCTCCTTCCTCGACTCGCTTCCATCCGTCAGCTGGACCTCATCATCCGCCGTCGATGGAGGTGTCTCGTTGCCGCTCAGGAAAGGGAAACCGCTCTTAGCCTCATTCTTCTCTGCAATGTGTACAAAGCGGAAGCAGCTCTTGCGGCAGTGGAAGGACACATGGATAACATTGCCGATCAAGTAGAAGCGGCCGATTCTAAGGAACCTTATCATAGCATCCCCTTCGAGATTATGAGCCATGCTAATGATTTGACCAGGTTAGAGGGGGAAGTGGAGAGGGCAATAACAATTTTCACGGCATTCGAGAACTCGGCGGCTGATCCTCTAGCTCCAAAAGTCGAAGAGAAAACATGTGAAGCCTAGAAGACTAAGATATAAGAATATCTTTTTTAGAATTTTTGTAATAAATTTGCCTTGAATTTGTCTTTTATAAAAGTGACTAGTCACACTGGCACACTTATCTGTTCCAGCTCAGTACCTTCTGTAGTTCATTCGATAAAGGACAAAAAAACAGACGGTTGTAAATAAAAACCATCTGCGATAATGCGTGTTTCATAGACGGCTTTTAAATCTAACTATATGTGATAGTTTTATAAACGGTTTTAGCTATAAACCGTCTTGAATAATTAAAGTATAGATGGTTTCATATAAATTATTTGTACTGAGATGTCTAGTATAATTTGTTTTTGTAGTAGTATAGGGTCGCGTTCGAACGTGTTCGGGATTGAGCGGAATGCGACAAGGTCCAGCTAGCAACTGGACCACGCATGCACGATTTTTGTAGTTCATTCGATAAAGGATAAAACACAGACGGTTGTAAAATAAAAACCATCTGTAATAATTTTATATACGGTTCTAATTAAAAACCGTCTGTGATAATACGTATTTCACATACGGCTTTAAACCTAACCATATGTGATAATTTCAGAAACGGTTTTAGTTATGAACCGTTTGTAATAATTAAAGTATAGATGGTTCCATATAAATTATCCAGAGACGTTTAATATAATTTATTTTGTAGTAGTACATGGTCAATCGAGATGCAAACTGATACATACGTTCGAACGTGTTCGGGGTCGAGCGGAATGCGACAAGGCTAGCTAGCAACTGGATCATGCACGCACGCATATTGATTAAGCAAAACACTGTTACAACTGCAACGAGAACTACTCAGCAATAATCCTGTCGATCGCGCTACATGCACCACGAGATCGATCGATGGATGGCGTTCGGCCAAGGGTCGGTCAACTTAATCGAGGCACTGATAGCCAGCAGACGTGTCGACGGATGTGAGAGCCAACGATGCATGGTCGCACGGAGGGATCTGTGCTTGAAGCCGAGGGAGCGCGCGCGTGCAGGTGCGTGAAAAGGTCCGCGAAGAATGAAACGTACGTGGCAGATGCATGCGTGCAACGAGCGAAGGGTGCCCAGCCCGACAAGTGTTAGCTTAGCTGTGTTCGTACGCCTAATTGTGTGATGTTGTCTTAAGGCCTTAGTTAGGCTCAAGTGAGCAATCGCCAAATGCCGAACGAACAAGAAACAGCCGAGAGGCCCCATAGCCCCATAACTGCTTCTCTATGATTAATAACTAGTGCACAATTTTCCTGATTTTCTATGATTAATAAGAGCAATTTTAGTGTATTGAATCGTTGTTGATTTAAAGTCATATCACGTAAGTATTCTAGAAACTAAACTTATTTTTCTTCAATATATTTAAACCGATTTCTACTAATAAGTAATAACTAGGACACACGTTACATTAAAAACCATAAAATAATAATATCCTCTCTCAGCCGTACTCTCTCCTATGCAGTTGTTTAATGCTCATATGAATTATTTAATATTTTGAATCGACTTCTAAGTAGAGTCCGATTTCATATATTTTTTTTGTTAGAATCAACCACTCTAATGTATTAAATCGATTGGATGCCTTCACTCTCCTAATTTGAATAGACTAAAACATAACATTGGAGAAGGTGTAACTTGTGCACAATTTTCAAAAAAAATAAGAAGAAGACGTATGCACCAATTATTTGGTCAAAATTTCCATCGATTATTCTTGGTACTCGATTAACAGAACCACGTAACGGAATTATTGACATCTAGAGTCACGACTTTGCATAGAAAACAAGTAGAGATGTTAATGTTATAGGACTGATATAGCAACAAAGGTAGATAAATAATGTCTTCAAATTTTTTCTTAAATATTTATTAATTCTTTACTCTAATAGCTATGAAAAGTTATGAAGATCAAGAACCTAAAATTCTAAAAACACTAGGTGGTACAATAATTTCGCCCCGTGAACAGTAAATCTAACAATATTTCAAAAAAGATAATACATGAAACTTTTGATCCATCGATTCGAAAGACTTGAAACTTGAATCAAGCATAGATCATGATTGTAAGAACCTATCTCAATAAAAAAAATCCTAAAAGAACTTAAAAGAATTGTAATGTTTTGGTCGTGAAGTTCTGCTGCATTAAAACCGGACCAAAACCTAAAATTGGGCTAATTATGAAATCAAAACTCCAACTCACTTGAAATTCGGTATCCACCTTCTCTAGAATGTCAGAAACCTATTCCAATCAACGATCAAGAGAATCGTTACGAAAGTTTTGACTTTTTCTGTTTGAAAGAATATTGCACCAAAAATAGGTCAAAAACCAAAATAAAAGTGAATATGACTTGCTAGTTGATGAATGATGTCGAAGATAACTTTAGAATCAAATGTGGGTAAGTCATAAAAGTGTATAAGTGTATAAGTCATATATGAGTGTAAAAATGTATAAGTCATATATGAGTGTAAATTTCGGTGTATGTGGGATTAACAGTTTTCCTCAGTTGTACTAATGGATAGTATCCCTTAGGATCAAATGTGGGCTAGTTGTTCTATCTATATGAGTGGGATGTATTAGAGGCATGTGAATTGAGGAGGCTAATCAACCCATCCATTCTTTAGGATTTGAGAGAAAGGCTTTCTTAGAGAGGAGACTTTGGTTGAATGCTCTTGAGAGAGAGAGAGCTCTGTCCTGTATGGTATAGTGGCTGTAAAATCTACATATATAAATTGCAATAGATCAATTTTGTTTATCATATATGGTGTTGGTGTAGGGGTGACCCCCACCTAAGCCCAGTAGGCCTGTTAGGTCCGAAATAGGACATGTGTAATGACATAAGAGCCCCCAAGGGGAATACTCATGTGTAAGGGTATAACTGTACAAACACTCCCCATATGAATATATATGTGGCATAGGCCACGGGAGGAGGGGGCTAAGCCATTCATTTTACTCAACTCTCCACTACCACACTCTCTCTCGTGTTTGGTGCAGAACCACACAGCTTGGCGCCGTCAGTGGGAGGACAAGAGCAAGCCTCGGACTTGAAGGAGGATGGCATCAAAGAAAGTTTCACCATCGGCGCGAAGAAGAAGAAGGCGGAGGCGGCGAAGTCTCGCAAGATGAGGGCCGGCTTTAGCACCGTGAGGTATGAGCGATGGTGTAGGTGCGGCCAGGGCCCCGCCGCCGACGCGACGACCAACCCCGCCATCGACGCGACGACCAACCCGCGCACGACGCGACGACCAACCCGTCGCTGGCGTGACGACCGACCCCACCAAAGACCGCCCGACGACCAACCCCGGCGATAACAACGTGGCGCGCAACCTGGGTGCGCAGGCCGTGGTCACCACCTTGCCGGCGGCACCGCCAAGCGCGCAGACGGCCCCGGCCACTCCCGCAATAGAGACGGCCTGCGGCGGCCCTCGGCGCGTTCGGCGGGAGCTAACGGACCAGCGCGAGCCGTCCGGGACATGCAGGAGGCCCGGAGCCAACACCCCCCTCCGGCAGTGGCATCCGAACCCGCCCCGGAAAGGACAGAAAGCCGCGACGCCCCCACGTCTAGCCGCGCCCCACTACGGCGCGTAGACCCGGAGTCCCCGCTTTTTGCGGGCCTACAGCAGACGCCATGGCCCGAAGATTTCAAGTTCCCGAGTGTCATCGAGGCATACAAAGGCGACTCCGACCGCGAGTTCGTGCGCGTGTGCGAGACCGCCATCGGCCAGCCGCGGAGATGACACCACGAAGGCAAAGGGCTCCCCTCGCTACGAGGGGTGGCGCTGTCACGGCTCTTCACCATTGAACCACAGTCCATCTACGCATGGGAGCAGTGCAGAATCGTCTCTACAACAACTTCCAGGGAAACTACATCGAGCGTGTCGATGCGGACCAGCTCTTTGCAGTCAAGTAGAAACCGGAGGAGAGGCTCCGGACTATTTGGCGCCAGCGAAGGTGCGCGCGCCAAGTCAAGGACGTCAACGAAATAACGGTCATCAACGCGGCGATACAAGGCCTCCGACCGGGGCCGATGGTCGAGTACAACGTGCGCAAGCCCATTAAGACGGTCGGGAAACTCTTCGACAAGATGGAAGAGTATGCCCGAGCGGAGGAGGACGCACGGAGGCGACACGGTGATGACTCCGACTCTAACAAGGCAGAAGGCTCGGTCACGACCGAAGACTCGCCGAAACAGGGCCCTTCGAAAGGCAAGCGTAAGCACGAGCAGCCGAAGGGCACCTCCGAACGCAAGGACCCCCAACACAATGACCAGCCAGGCGACAAGCCCAAGCGCGATCAGCGCAAGTCTAGAAAATCTCGTTATGTTTTCGACATCGAGGGCGGCTCTGAAGACAACGCCCCAGGTCGCGGAGGCCGAGGACGCTGAGGACGGGGACGTGGCCGAGGTCGAGACGACCGGGGTCGGGACGACCGGACCCGCGAAGAGTACGGCGACCAGCACCACGGGCAATGGTGCGAAATCCACGGCCAGGGCAACCACGACACGCGTGCTTGCGCCACCATCGCAGCGCTACGGCAGAGCGTTGCCAGGGACAAAAACCCGGATACACGCGCGCCCGTTGTGGCTCACGCCCAACACCCCAGACTAAGCGATGCAGGCCCAGAAGGCTTCTGCGCATCCAGCGCACGTCACGGCAATCTCGGGAAGGCCTCCTACAACTACAAGCCCGGAGGGAGCCCGCCGCAGATTATCAACGTCATCTCCGAGGCTCCTCACCGGGTTCGCCGCAAGACAACGGAAGGCTTACGCGCGGAGGCTACACCACATCGCGGCATACCCGCGCAGCGCCGCCGAGATCGGGCGCAACATGAAGTCACATTCACGCCCGCCGACGCCGAGGGCGTGGAGTTCCCCCACCAAGACCCTTTGGTCGTCTGGGTCCTCGTAGCCGGGTGCGACGTCCGGCGCGTCCTAGTCGATGGAGGAAGCTTCGCAAACATCCTCTTCGCTGCGGCCTTCGACCAAATGGGGATCTCTCGGAGCCGTTTGGGCCCTTCAGGCGTCCCGCTGCAAGGGTTTGGAGGGCAGCCCTTGCGCGCCTTAGGCCAGATATGCCTCCAAGCCTCCTTCGGCCAAAACGACAACGTCAGGAGCGAGGACGCCATCTTCGACGTGGTCAACATCGTATACCCCTACAACGCCATAATAAGACGGCCGCTCCTAAACACCCTCGGGGCAGTCCCGCATCACGGCTTCCTGTGCATGAAGCTTCCCGGGCCACGGGCCATCATCACCATTCATGGCGACCAGGACATGGCTCGGCGCATAGAGCTTGGCGCCAGGGGCCTATGCCACGCGGCTCGCCAAGGCACCTAAGCCGGGAGGGCGGATGCGGAGCCCTCAGGGAGTGTCCCGCGCTCCACGCGCGCAAGATTGCCCCGATCGCGGCGGCCCGTCAAGGCTCGCCCCACCCTCCTAGCGGTTAGTGCTTGGCATTCCCCCCTTCTTTTGTAAGTGCTCACCGCGTAAACGGGAATTTAATAAAGTTCACCGTTTGCACAAATTTCTTTTCTTCGAAACAAAGACACGCGTTCGCGCACGCACTCTCTGTCAAAGATACGGGCATGAGTATAAACAAAGACACGCGTTCGCGCGCGCACTCTCCGTCAAAGATACGGGCATGAGTATAAACAAAGACGAGCGGGGGGACGCCTCCGCACGCACTCTACGGAGTATAAATAAGACGTAGCGCGAGGTCCGCCTCCGCACGCAATTTCACCGCCCGCAACGCGCGGAGGTTCGCCTCCGCGCGCAATCTACGGACTCTGAATAAGACATAGCGCGAGGTCCGCCTCCGCACGCACTCTACGGAGTATAAATAAGACGTAGAGCGAGGTCCGCCTCCGCACGCAATTTCACCGCCCGCAACACGCGGAGGTTCGCCTCCGCGCGCAGTCTACGGACTCTAAATAAGACGTAGCGCGAGGTCCGCCTCCGCACGCACTCTACGGAGTATAAGACGGAGCGCTCGCGCGTCTACCTCGACTAGGCGCCAGCTCCGCTGCCACCACTTCGAAGGATGGGGGACGGAGTGCTCGCGCGTCTACTTTGACTAGGCGCCAGCTCCGCTGCCACCACTTCGAAGGATAGGGGACGGAGCGCTCAAGCGTCTACTTCCGACTAGGCGCCAGCTTCGCTCCCACCGCTTAGCATCCTCGGACCACCCTGCAAACGTCTGCGATGGTCCAATGTTGCAGCATCGTGCTGTCACGAGGCTCCAAAATCCGCGCCGGGCGAAGGAGCGTCTAGGATCCAGCGGGGCCTCTGACCCAGCCCCATGCATCGGAGGCCTAGCTTCCCCTCAGTAGGGCGTTCCGGCCGAAGCAGAAGGTGAAGGCGAGAGGGCACCGGTTTACCCACAACGCACTCAACCGCAAACTCTGAACCGTGGGGTACAGATCGGCCTTTCGGCCCATAGCCCCCACGAGTCGGAGGTCACGCGACATCCCAGCCCTGTGGCAGGTTTTGACACGTTCTCGTAAACAGAAATACTTCTGTACATCAACATTCCCTGATGGTAACGCTGGTGGGCGCAATCAGAGAGCACAGAGAGACTCAAGCATTTCTGTCTTCGAGAGCAGGTCAAGCCTTGCCATTTCCATACGAAAGCGCGATGCGCGAGCAGGACCCTGTGGACGTCCAAGACATCTACAACAAGTTGTGACGTATTCCCATAAGCAGGCCATCTATTGTTCATCAGCGCTCGCTAACATTAGCATCAGTAGACGCAATCACCAAACGCGGATTAACAATAGCTGGCATGCATGTGAGAAGATAACCGCATGCAGGTATAAGATGAGTAGCCAAGGGTGAGCAAGGAACAGGCCGCGACACCGGCGTATTTATACCCAGGCCCACCCGGCGAGGGGTCGCCAGGATGGCGGAAGGTCAACCGGCGGCATGCCAATCGTCGGGACCGCAGTCGATGGGCGCCCGGCGGTTCAACTGAATCCCACGATGCTCTAATGGCAGCCGGACGCGTGCCCACATCCAGTACAGGGCAGGCGGAGCAGCCGTGCTAGCCTACCCTTGGTAGAGACAGACGCGATTCCAGGCGTCATTAAAGCGCACTCCTGGACTTGGCAACCATCTCCCTGAACTGGCACGGCATCGCGCGAAGCATTTCCCGAGACTCGGCTGCCAGGGGCAGCCGACCAAGTTCGACTCTGCCCGCAAATATCCGGAGTGCGAAGTACGGCACGCCCGGACCTCATCTCCGTCGAAGCCTTCGGCCTTCACGCTTCCTTCAACCTCGAGACCGCGCCAGCTTTGGGACCCGAAGACAGCCCCCGCGCAAGCAGGACCAAACGGGCAGACTATCCGAGTCATCAAGCATCACAGGCCGATGGGACGGAGGGGGCCAAAGGACTCAGCGACATTGCTTCGGCCCGTGAAGCCCTTCACCATGAGAGGCTCCTGTTGTAGGGGTGGCCCCCACCTAAGCCCAGTAGGTCTGTTAGGTCCGAAATAGGACATGTGTAATGACATAAGAGTCCCCAAAGGGAATACTCATGTGTAAGGGTATAACTGTACAAACACTCCCCATATGAATATATATGTGGCATAGGCCACGGGAGGAGGGGGCTAAGCCATTCATTTTACTCAACTCTCCACTACCACACACACTCTCTCTCTGTTTGGTCTGTAACCACAACAGGTGTGTTCTTACTCTTGTTGATTTTGCGTTTGTTTTGGTAAGTGATGGAGATGTCTCATAAAAGTCATATTCCATCCATCTAGGGACCATCTATAACAAGATCTTAGAGGTTGCTCGGTTTATTTTGATTTGGAACTCTTTTAGTGATATCTTGTTCCTATTATTTTGGCCTTGAATTTTTATATGCTCTTGCTTGCTGTGATATGTGGGAATTCATCTAGAGTCATCTTGGCCATCTTCAACCCATGGGCATGTCAAATCTCAAGTTTTTGAGTTTCACCCTATTTTGGTGCAACCTTACTTATCTTGAGTAAAAGTTAGAACTTTAGCCAAAATCAATGCGATCCTTAGATGAATTATGTTCTTGAGATTCTCAGCAAGGTATGTGCAAAGTTTCATATTATTTAGAGATGTATTTTAGATATTGCACCATTTTTAGTTTTGATTCAGGTTGATTTTCAATTCTAGGATCAAGAGTGTGGTCAGATTGCTCCAGGCCTACAGTCCGACCGGAGTTTGGTCAGATCGGTCGACACCAATGGTTAGACCACTCGCCCGATTGAACCGCTTTCTCGTAGTAGTTAGACCAGTCCTAAGGAGTTAAACTTAATTTGCTCCATTGCTCCAGGCCTACAGTCCGACCGGAGTTTGGTCAGATCGGTCGACACCAATGGTTAGACCACTCGCCTAATCTAACCGCTTTCTCGTAGTAGTTAGACCAGTCCTAAGGAGTTAAACTTAATTTGCTTTCGTATTTTTTGTGTTTGCTTTGTGGATAGGCAAATATGATATTTCTAACTTTTAATAGTTACTGGAGTGAAGGTTTTGAAATAACTTATAAAAGATTAAATTTAAAGGTATAATTCACTCTGTGATTACAATACAGGGGCCAACAACAAGAAACCGTGTGTCCCAGCCGGCAAGAACAGCATCCCTTTATCAGCTATGCTCCCCCAACATATCAAACCCTCCCTCGACGACAAAGTAAACGACAGAACCAAAAGGGAAAAAAAGGGACGAACGCGCTGAGAAGTCCAATCTTCTTTTACCAAATCCGTTCCCCTTTTATTTCTCCCTCCACTGTGTTCACTTGCACATTTTTCATGTCTTAGTGACGTGTATGAACAGATACGTATGTTCGCTTTCATGTACTACTAGCTCAACACGCGCTCAGGGTCTCTCTCCAACGAGAAACAATCAACAACTAGATAACCCGCCGAGTTGTTCGCACGGCTCGGCCGGGCCTAGAGAAAGAAAAGTCTTGCTCATTTCGACTTCTAGTTTAGTTTTTTATTATTTATAAATTTTGTTTTTCTGATTTTTTGGTTTTTAAGCTTTTGTCTTGGTTCTTTTTTTTCTGTAGTCGTTTATATTATCTATGATGGACTAACATGTATTTTTATTTTTAAATTTTAGTTATGATAAATAAACTACTATCAGATATAGTGTAATTTCAGTTAGCTATAATACAATTTTAGTCATAAATCAATTTATTTTAGTCTAACCGAGTAGCACCTAAACCCTATGCAAATCTCCGTCAGATTTATATCCCGCTCGGTTAAGCTGAAAAGCTGTGGCTATGGCTGAAATTGCACTGTATCAGCTGAAATTTCACTATAACTGAGGTTGCTTATTTGACGTAATTAAATTTAAAAATAGAAAAATATGCTAGCTCGTTATGGACAATGTAAACGAATACGGGAAAAATGAACCGACAAAAAAACTAAAAATTCAAGGTTTAGAAAAAGACAAACTTTATAAATAATAAAAAATAAGCTTCATGCTAAAGTTGAAAGGAGCGGATCTAAAGCTTAGCTAGTGGTGGGCTCGCGGCACGGGCAGGGGAGGCGGTTCTGAGGTTGGTGTCAGCACGCGGAGGGTTAGAGGCGGCCATCCGTTCCTTGGGCTCCGTTGTTGACCCATCCAGGGCTTTGTTTCTGTGTGCTTTGAATGTGAGCGGGACGTACGCAACGCACTAGATTAAAGAAAAGCCAGAGGAATCGGTCCAATCCGGAGGCATCACGCATCCTCCTCCGCCTAGCTTGTCCCTAGCTTATTGGACCTGTTCGTCTTCGTATCACAAGAAAGCCGGCAGGCTTGTTTGCATCTTCTTCTTCTTCTTCTTCTATTCTATGGCTACACGATTGCTTTGATTTCCATCTGCACGGAGTCATTCGTTAGTTCGTGTGCTCGTAGCCGCACTTCAATTGCCGGTGTGACTGCTGTCACCAACAAGAATCGAGATAGCTTCACAATTATACAGAGGTAGCAGCACAGAGCGTTCAATGTTATCCACTCTGGGATTCAATCAGCAGGTCTCCAGTCACTAGAATCAAAAATCAATTTTCGAGATGAAGATGGACGAGGACTTTACTACTCTTGAAGTTGTTAGGGGGAGCTAATCCGTTGGCTGGATTGGTATCGTCTACCGTAGAGACGGGGAGAAAGAATGGTACGGCTAGCGTACGTAGGCGAGCACGCATGATTGGGCCGTCTTCCATTGCAAAATCAATACTACTATCGCAAGATCAGTGTTCGTCACGTTTGCATTTCAATCGCCGTTTGAATCCTCGCAGAAGCAGCAGCAGCAGCTAAATACGAGTTGAAGCAGGCTTAGAGACGATGATGGAAGCAGAGTTTATTCGAAACGAATTTCCATTTCAATGGCTGACGATTTCATCACCAGCTTACACACAGTTACACCAATAACATTGGGGAATAGCGCCCGGCCGCCGAGGACGCGCCATGGGATGATGGGATCAGATCTTGTCCTTGAGCTTGTCGCCCTTGATGACGGGGTTGGCGAGCGCGATGGCGTCGCGGCCGGCGGCCTTGAAGTCGAAGCCGCAGGCGTGCCGCTCCGGGTACCGGTGGGCCCCGCAGAAGGTGCCCCCGCACCGGCACGCGAACCCCGTCAGCCCGACCCGCTTCCTGCAGCCGGCGCACCTGCTCGCCTCGGCGCCCGCGCGCGCCGAGGACGGCGACGATTGGGCGGCCGCGACGGGCTCGGCGGAGGCTGCAACGAAGGCAGCCTCAGCTGCCCCTGAGGCGGAGGAGGAAGGCAAGAAGGCCGGGGAGGAGGCGGCGGCGGGTGTTTCTTGCTGCTGTCGGTCGCGGTAGCACTTGGAGCAGAGGTCGAGCGTGGCGGGGCTGCCGAAGAAGCCGCAGTTGTTGGCACAGAGGCGGTGCCCCTCCTGCCACCTCTGCTCCTCCGCCATGACCCAAGAAAGGATATGGATACGATCCTTCTTGCGAGGAAGCGAAGAGGCCAAGGCCAAGGCAAAGCCAAAGCCAAGGCCGAGGACGGTGAGCTAGATTAGGGTGGAAAGTGAGGGGAGGGAGGCAGGCAGAAGGGATTAAAAAGGCAGCGTCGTCACGCGAAGGAAGGCAGCGGCCGAAAGGTGCCATCGATTTGGCTTTTGTTTCAAGCGACGGGAAGGGATAGCGACGACGGTACGACAAATCGAGAGGCGCCGCGCGGCGGGCGAGTGGAACGACGGCGACAACGACGGTTGGGTACAATTGGGCCGGCGGGGCGGTGGGAGCAGCTGGGCGGCCGAGATCAGAAACGAGCGTTCGTTACGTCCTGAGGTCCGTCGTGTTCGGCTGCAGCTTTGCATCAATTGCATGTGCCGCCGGATTCTGCACTCGGAGCTGGTATGGACCGTACGGGCGAGACTTCGATGATCCTAGCAAGCCTGGTTGCGTGAGCATCTCTAATAGGACTTATGAGATAGCTCTAAGTATTTTATTTCATATTTTAATAAAAGAAAGAGAAAAATTATCTCTTGATCAAAAACTAGTCTCATACACACAATCCAAGATTATGTGAGAGTGTCATATGAGGCTATTTATGTTATGAGCTATGTGCTAAAAATTAGTACTTTTGGAGAAGTTATCTTAGAGCTAGTAACTAGCTCATACTGTTAAGATGCTCTTAGTGAGCGTACACGCGTGCTTTTCTTTCGTTCGTACGTGAAGTGTTTCGGTGATAATTAACAGCTCAGCAGCGCCAAACAGAGGAGAGCCTTCATCAGCAGGCACGTGCTCGACATCGCCGGCTTATAATCTCTTCTCAATGGAGACCAGGTCCGCTTGTGGCAGCACGACCTGGAAGCCAAGAACACAAGCGAAATGCAAATTATTTTATGTGGCTGGTGATCCACGAAAGGTGCTTGATAGCTGACAACTTGGTAGAGATGTTGTTTGGCTGGCTGGAGTATAGTTTTTTTGGCTAGTTTATTATTTTTGAATTCTTTCTATTTACGAGAGAAATTATAAAGAAATGTAGTCGTATGTGATTTTGGTCGGTATAACTGAAATCAGTATAATATACTATAATCGATTAATAAACCTATTTTAAAAAACATACTGCCTAACAAAAGTGAAAAGCCACACGCACGTGGAAGGGGATCTTGCATCAAGTCAGTTTGGCTTGGGAGAGCGATCAGGCATCCAAACAGCCGCCTCCTGCACTTGGCGGGCCTGGCTCAGGGTCCGCACAGCCAGGAAACCAATCACGCCTGTATAGTAACAAACTAACAACCGCAGGCGGATCTCGTATCACAACTCTGCTTCCTGCCACACTACTCAGAGTCAGGTCAGCCCAGTAAGGCAAAATCTAGACTTGGATCCTTCTGGGCTTCAGCTCGACCTCATAGCTCACTATGTAAGCATGCATAGGAAGGCCTAATGGGCTCTTTTATCTCACAGAAGATGAGTTCAGAGCTGCAGGCACAAGATGTGCCGAAGGAGATTCCATTCCAACTCCTTGCCATGGTTAAAATTCCAAATCCTCCGACACCCCATTTGGCAACCATGAATCGTAGAATTGGAATCCAATTTCAAGAATGACACTATTTGGCTGCCACTAAGAATTCCAATCAATGATTCCAAACAATTCGAAAGAGGCTAAAACCAATTGGTATCAATTCTTTCCAAGTACCGTCAATTGTGTGGAATCAAAGATTGTTGTCCACTTCTTGTGCTCGACTCCACTCGACTGGTGACCATCGCCTACTCAACTCTGGTGAGCACCACCTACCCACCGTCCATCATTGGTAATCGAGAGGCAGCATGGCAATGGCTGGTCGACCTAAGGTTAGGAAAAGATGTCTACGTCGGGAGAAAGCAGCAAATGGCTGAGCACTGCCATGGCCACCTTCTCCAAGCTCCTACCTCCGCCACCGCCTCCACCATTTCCAAGCTCTTGCCTCCGCCACTGCCGCCACCATCTCCACATCCAATCCCCGTCACTAGAGTGCTCCCGCATCTTCCGCTCGCAAGCAAGATCTCATGGAGATTGCAAGGGAAGAGTGGTATGGTGGATTTGGGGAAGAATGAGAGCCGAGAGAGAGGAGCACGAGTAGTGGTGGTGATGGGGTGACATGGCCCACAAAGCAGAGGGGATAAGGAGAGTTGGGTGTAGATGGAATAGTACTTCTGATGTTGTTTCTTTAAATTTCATTCAATTCCAAAACCAAATGGCACCCAAACAAAAAAATGAAATTGAATTAGTCTGAATCAAAATTGAATTTTTTAGAATAGGTTTTGGAATCTAATTGAATGAATCAAAATCAATTATAGGAAGACAAAATGGGTGTGAAAGGAATTTTTTATATATCCTTGAAGAGTTTTCGAATTCCTAAAATATCATTGTAAAGTCGGTGTTCCCACATTTGCCACTCACTTTGAAAACAATCCCCTCCATGCCACTTCTTTTAGCTCCGTTACATTATGCCGTCACTGGCCCCCCTTAATACCCAAAATGCCCTCCTCTCTCTAAGGCCATGCGTCATATTCACCCTGATAGGCACCACCACCAATCTGGTGGGCACCCACCTGAGCTCCTCACCGTCTCCATGGACACAACCGCACACCTCCTCCTCCCATCGGACCAAGCAACAGCTCACTATGGACTACAACACACACACTGTCATCATCGTGCGGGGTGCCTCCCTGGCCTCGCTGTTGGCCTCCTCCACCATCAACGCAGATCGAGGTGACGGCGAAGTCCTCTTTTGACCCCATCAATCGAGGCGACGGGGCACCCTCTACCTCCAACGCTGATCATGCCGGCGGCGATGTCCTCCTCCACCCCTCCACGAATCGAGTCGTCGACGGTGTCCTCCAAGCTCCTACTACCATGGAGATGGGGAGGGTCTCATGGGAGCTTTGTTGCAATGAGGCTCACCTCCGTCAGTACGTAGGTATGCATCCAATTTTGGTTGGCTATTTGGGGAACAAGGTTGGGTGGGCTTGATGTGTTTGGGTAGTTCGATTTCGTCATGTTTTGGTCGGATTTGACATGGATTTATTTCGGTGAGGCAATTTGTTGTAGAAAGATGGGTACAAGTTGGAAACATTCGATTTTGGGGATTAGGGTTCATGGTGATTTGCGGATTTGGGAGGTTCTTGGGCTACCCGTATGAGGTTAGGATGCTTGAACTTGGAAGTGTGAATCATTTTCTTTCTAACAATTATCTAAATTTGGGACTATTGGATTAGAGATTCAACTGTCATTTCTTGAAGGGGGAGATTTTTTTTTGGAGGGGGGAGAATTCATGGTCGTTAGATTTTTGGAGGGGGAGAATTCATGGTCGTGCTGCACATCGTACCGGCTTTCCAGGCCTAGCCCAGCCCACCTTTCGTGCCGTGCCGACATGGTCCGCCAAGTGTTGGATCGGACCGTGCTTGGATCGTGCCAGCCGATCGTGCTTGGACTGATCTGAAAAAACACGACCGTCTTCTACCTCTAGCTAAACTAAGGGCCTGTTTGGTTGGTGCCTAAACTTGTCATGCCTAAGCTTAGGCAATATGTGGCTGCCACAAAAATGTGGCTAACAAAATCGAAGCCATACTTGTGGCAAAGTTTGGCAAGAAACTGAGTCTATGACGTGTGGGGCCGGGTGCTAAGAAAGTATGGCATGCCATAGTTACATCAGTGAACCAAACATCGATTTAAAAACTATGGTACACCTAACTTGTGGCTAGATAATTTCTGATCATGAACCAAACCGGCCGTAATACTCATGCACTGGTACTCGACCACCAGATGGACAGTAGGACTGTAGGAGTCACATGTAATACCAATGATGTTAAGCTAAACTCGCGCTACCTCGCTGTCAAATCAATCTCATCTCAAGCCCACCGACGAGTGAGCTCAAGCTCGAAAACCGCACCGCTCTGAAATTTAACTCCGTGTCGTATCCCAAGAACTCAGTCACTCGCAGTAGTAATCTCCAGACGTTCTCACCGTCAGTCAAAGATTGGAAAACCAAAACGAGAAGATTAATAAAAAGAGC
Source organism: Dendrocalamus sinicus (assembly GCA_036346575.1). Classification (NCBI taxonomy): domain Eukaryota; kingdom Viridiplantae; phylum Streptophyta; class Magnoliopsida; order Poales; family Poaceae; genus Dendrocalamus; species Dendrocalamus sinicus. Next base: position 21,362,761 of record CM070646.1, on the reverse strand, counting down.
GACTAGCGACCGGACCTTGGATCTACACCCCAGCATCATCCGCTTCCATTTTAATCCTCGGATACCCCTCTCATGTACAGCAGCCTTATTAAAAAAACAACGCATTATAAAACCAATCCTCTCTATAAAAAAATAGCCCATGCATCATAAAAAGCAACAAACGCATGCTTCTCCCTGGCGTACTCTGCCACAAAAATCGCATTAGAGTGAAAACAACGAATTGCTGCTGCGTACGCTACTACAGAATAAAATTCTTCTTCAGTTGCAACAAAACTTTGCACAATAAATAAATATACAACAGCATTGCAACATAAAAGAAGCACTGCTTGCAACAATTCAAACAAATACCTACAACAAATCGAGCAAATACATAAACAAGATTGCAACAAAAATAAGAGCAAAGTTCAAGCACACGTATGAAACAAATTGAGCAAAAGCGTGAAACAAACAGATACAACGGAAAATATGTAGATGAAAATAAGTATGAGAGCTCATCGTTAGACAAGAGGGTGAGGTGATGCCTCATCATCGATATGCTCAAATCTTATGTGTTGTGAGATAAGCCTGATGCCTCATTGCCAATCTATACCCTCTAGATTTTTTGCTGGTGTCTAGTGCGCCACCACAGTATTCTCTCCTCAGACCAAGAGAGAAGTTGGGAGGAAGAAGAAGAAATAGATATCTTCAGATGTGAGGTCGTCGCTGCAGTGATCTCACGGGTATAAGAGCATCTCCAATGGTTATAGCTAGTAACTAAAAGTAAGTACAACAATGATTTTATAGCCAAGCTAATCAACATTTTTGCTGATGTGGAGGAGAGAAGAGAGGAGAGAGAGGAGAGCTTAACTCTCATGCTAGCAACAAGCTGCACACGGGAGCCTATGCAGTGGTGGGTCCAGATAATAAATGTATGTGAGGAGGAGTAGAAAAGAGAATGTGAGACATGATACCACATAATAATAAAAAAATCTTTTGTAGACAAATAGAAGACAGATTATTGTATAACTTGGCTCTTATAACTTGACTTATAGCCAAACACTTAGCTCTATTATTGGACTTGCTCTAACTATAAGACTTCCACATCATTTATATAGTACACACTAAAGCTAGCATTATAAGGGCATCTCCAATGGTTATAGCTAGCAACTAACTATAAGACTTCCACATCATCTATATAGTAGACACTAAAGTTAGCATTCTAAAGAACTATCTATAAGGATAGCTATTTGATGCTTACATGCACACACAGAATTTATGGAGGCTGCCTCGTTTGGCGCTATAGACTATCTCTAGAGTCATGAGAGAGTCTGCGTTCTCTTTCTTCATTTAATATCTTCCACGTAGGACAGTTGATGACATGGACTCTCTTGTAGATAGCTGCTATAGACCCATTGGAGATGCCCTAAAGAACTATCTATAAGGATAGATATTTGATGCTTACATGCACACACAGAATTTATAGAGGCTACCTCGTTTGGCGTTATAGACTAGTGCTTAAGGAAGAGCTGGCTCGATTTTTTTTGCATACTCTTTTTCCTCCATATAGAATATATGCTGATGTGTACATATATATAGTTAGCTGACTCATACCATTGGAGATGCCGCTCATGCACGTTCCAGCGAAATGATTTTCATTGGGTATGCAGATCTACGTGACTAAAAAAAGGCAGTAGCATGATAGCAGTCGTTGGAGCACACGTGGACAGCTACGATTTTTTTACCGTCCACGTACGTACGCGGTATAGCAATCCCCTTGGAGGAACGCGGCGCGTACGTACGCTAGGCACGGCCTCGGCGCACCATCGCCGCGCCGAACGGCGGAAGCCTCGAACCAAGTCGGAGCCCCCTCTTCCAAGCGGCCCCGAGCGGCCGACCCAACCCAACCTCCGACCCCATGTCGCCGCGCTGCGCAGGCAGCGCCCTCATGTGACACTCCCGCTCGCGCTCGCGCTCCCGCTCCCGCTCCCCAACGCGCCAATTTGCAATTGTCGGGAGATAAATCCGGGGCGAGGGATTCTGTTCCATTTGAGGATTGCGGGATGGGGCAGGAGGGGACGGGGTACAACGGCAAGGGCGGCGGGGGAAGGCTGCCGATGACGGCGTCGCGGCCGCGGGGGGCGTCGCCGCTCAGCAGCCACCACAGCCGCTCGCGTAAGATCCACCGCACCTTCAACAACGTCAAGATCACCGTCCTCTGCGGCCTCGTCACCATCCTCGTCCTCCGCGGCACCATCGGCCTCAACCTCTCCCTCCCCTCCCACCCCTCCGACGCCGACGCCCTCGCCGGCGCGAAGGCCGTCGAGGACATCGACCGCATCCTCCGCGAGATCCGCTCCGACTCCGACCCCGACGGCAACGACCTTGACGGCCCAGGCCTCTCTCTCAACGCCTCCGCGCTCAATGGGACGGAGGCATCCGCGGCCTACGCCGCGGCGGTGGGCATCTACGCGCTCGGCCCCAAGATCTCCGGCTGGGACGAGCAGCGCCTCCGCTGGCTCGCGCAGAACCCGGGATTCCCAGCCACCGTCGCCGGCGGAAAGCCCAGGATCCTGCTTGTCACGGGGTCGCAGCCGGGCCCCTGCGATAACCCGCTCGGCGACCACTACCTGCTCAAGACAACCAAGAACAAGATCGATTACTGCCGCCTCCACGGCATCGGGATCGTCCACAACCTCGCGCACCTCGACACGGAGCTCGCCGGCTACTGGGCCAAGCTGCCGCTGCTCCGCCGCCTCATGCTCTCCCACCCGGAGGTCGAGTGGGTCTGGTGGATGGACAGCGACGCGCTCTTCACCGACATGGCCTTCGAGCTGCCCCTCACGCGCTACGACGGCCACAACCTCATCATCCACGGTTACCAGGACCTCCTCTTCGAAAAACACTCCTGGATCGCGCTCAACACAGGCAGCTTCCTCTTCCGGAACTGCCAGTGGTCGCTCGACCTTCTCGACGCGTGGGCGCCCATGGGGCCCAAGGGGTTCATCCGCGACGAGGCCGGGAAGATACTCACGGCCAACCTGAAGGGCCGACCGGCGTTTGAGGCCGATGACCAGTCTGCGCTGATATACCTATTGCTCTCGCAGAAGGAGAAGTGGATGGACAAGGTGTTCATAGAGAATTCGTACTACCTGCATGGCTTCTGGGCTGGGCTGGTGGACAAGTACGAGGAGATGATGGAGAATCACCACCCAGGGCTTGGCGATGAGCGGTGGCCGTTTGTGACACACTTTGTCGGGTGCAAACCTTGTGGAAGCTATGGGGATTACCCGGTGGAGCGGTGCCTCAAGAGTATGGAGCGAGCATTTAACTTTGCCGATAACCAGGTGCTGCGACTGTATGGTTTTGCCCACAAGGGGCTGGAAAGCCCCAAGATCAAGAGGATCAGAAATCAGACCACCAAGCCTATTGACGACAAGGAGAACCTTGATGTGAAGGCTAAGATATCGACCACTTCTTGAAGGTTCTGATAAGAGTTGGTGGTACGGCAATAGCATACTTGCTTCGGCTCTCTTCAAGGTCAGAGTGTTTTGTGACTTGGGGATGATGTTGTTTTAGTTTCCACTCTTTTTTCTGTTTTTCTTTTTGTTCACGAATTGTTATTGTTATGTAACAGCTAGAGATTGCAAGCTATGTTTATCATGGAGTTAAACGTGATAGGAGTTCAAATCAGAAGGAAATAGCCTCATTTTTTTTTATCGTATTTCAGTTCAGTGCTAGCTTCTAGTGGAACAAGCACTACTAATATGTGTAGTTTGTACCTGGTAGGCTGGTAGTAGTTCGAGTTCTTTTATCTTCTTCCATGGTACGTTGAAGTTCTGAAGCAAAACATATTGCATAGCTAATTAAAAACATCTAACCCTATAGTAAGATTCCCCCTTCACTAATTTCTGCCAATGGAGCTCCAACTGCTCCGGAGGGTGTTTCATGATTAAGTATTGTCTTCTTCATTTGGTGGTATTTGCAGGACTGTCTTATTTGATGCCTAAAATCTTTAATTTGTTCCAAAAAATGGTTCATGGTTTGGCAATTTTTGTATCGCTATCCCATTCATACCGGAATTTGCATTATCCAGGAAGATCAGAATAACTGTTGCTTCCTACTTGTCATTTTCCTAAATCTAGTGTGGTACCAAGTTATACTGGTTTTGAATAATTATAGAAGAAAAGAAAGCCTGGCACTGAATTTGCTTCAAGGCACTCCTCAATAGTCATTTTCCTAAAACCTATAACCACACTTTTTAAGGGGAAAATGACTACGGCATGTTTTTTTCCTATTATTTCTGATGTATCATTAATTTATAACGTTATATTTGATTGATGATTCACTGGTATTGGTTTGGGAGTTATCAAGATTTTAGTTTCAGCTTTCAGCCAAATATTAGAGGCATGCTACCGTTTTTCTTTTAAATGGCAAATACGCAATGTTGTCCTGGTCGATGTCCAATTTGATGATGTTTGAGGCAAATGGTATTTTATACCTCATAAAATGTTGGAAAGTTGGCTAATTGTTGGGAATGCTTGTACAACTCTTCTGATATCCAAGAATACTACTACAATAACAACAAAGTTTTTTTGTCTTAAACAAGTTGGGGTACGCTAGGAATGAAATCTCTTCAAGGTCAAAGAAACGAGAGATTTGTAATAAAACCTATAAGATTAAAATCCTAAGTCCTACGTCCTACCATCTGAACCAAAAGTCTAAAATACTATCTCTAAATCTTCTTCTTATGTCATAGTTCCGGTACGTGGATTGTTAATTTCCATACACTCCTGTCCAAAGTTAACTCTTTGGATGCATTCCAACCCCTTGAGTTTTTTTACATGCTTCCTCTCACGTCAGTCTTAGTCGACCTTTGTCTCTTCTTATTCTAATGTCCAAGAATAATTTAAGGGAAAGTTGTCATAAAATTTGGTCCTTTTGAACACTTGATTTTGTACTAGTGACTGCTAAAAACTGATCTTCACACTTATAATTTTGGTTCGAATGATGATGCAAATGGGTCTGTTTTCTGAAATTAAGGTGTTTCAGAGTCACTCTCCCAGCTTTTGTCTTGTCCAAATGCAGAGCTCAAGGGTGGGGATTTTAATAGTTGTCATTAATTCCCGTGTGGTAAGACTAGGAGAGACTAGGAGAAATTATCTTTGTGCAATAGTTCATATGTTTATCAGGAATCGTTGGTTTGACACCCTTTCAGCTGCAGAATGTGAATTTTCTGTCTAGTCCATTTGAGATGCAGAGTGCCACAGCAACAGTCACATTGCTTGCTGATTTGCTGTTGATTCACATATTTGTTGCTGCTGGTGTTAGTCTCTTAACAGGACAGCTAACTGCTTGCCTTGGAGTCGAAGTTACTAACTAATGTAGCCTTTTATCTTCCACTTCATTTTATTCCTTTTCACTTTGGTGAAAGCTTCTTTATTGCATGTAGGTTGTATCTGATATTGCTTACCAAATCAGTCTATGTTTAGATATTTTTTAAAAATCAAGGTGTTTTGTCCTGTAGTTCTGCATTATTTTGGTTTGTTTGGGGCGCAATAGTTTTCCTAGATTCACGTGATTCCTTTCGGTGTTGAACTGTCTCCTGTGAAATTTCTACATTCCAAACTAGCGGTTCTACCTTCGCAGCCCCTTGCGTAGGAGCTTGCCTGGCACCCGTTTCTTAGGATGCGTTAGTAATAAATTTAGTCAATCAAGATGCTGATTTGATCATGGACAGCAAGCAAGCCAACGATGCGACTCATCACTGAGCAAAATACATTAATTGACTAATTGTACAAGATTAAGAATTGTTCATTCACCGGAGCTAATGCTAGCTCAAGATTTTCATGATTTGTTCATTTGACTTTATTATACTGCTTCTAGATCCACGATGTCATGGAGATTCGAGACATCGATCTCAAGGAGCTACCAGCAACGATCTGAGAAGACCTGACCATGTGCGGCGTTGTGCACCTGTCCTATCAATCCAAATGCCTTCCTAGAAACACACATGTGAATCTAGACAGTTATAGCTTGTGGCCATACGAAGGGACTCACGTCTGCGCTAATCAAAATTCAGAATCCAGAGGTATAAGCCATCTGAACTACTCGATGTTACTTTGTGGATTTGTGATCAGTATACATCCTCTACTTGGAGTTGTTCAGACAAATTATATATCAGATGGTTATTGGTACCTTTATTTGAAGTTAGTACTTAGTAATACACAACAGTGGAACAAATAGATAGTTTCAGTGGGACTGAATTTTTTACAGCATCTTTGAACCTGTCAAAAGCAATATATTAGACATAGAACCTAATTGCTAGGATAATCTTCACTTATTTGTACAGTGGAGCATCAACAAATAAGTTGTATGTGTTTATGCACCAATCACGTACCCTGTGCTATCCATCCAAGCTTAGCCATCAATTGAAGCTTTTGTGGTACGTCGGCCAAAATCATGGTTTAATTCCACATGTCCTTTAAGGAAAGAAGGCTAAAAATTAGTACTCTACCTTCCTAAACATTGAACAGTTGAACTTGTTTTAAGTCAATGTCTGCATCTGTTCCACAGGAGACTTCTTTTTGGCGTCTGACGCTCATAGGCAGTACCTTTTTCTCCTGAAAGACGTAGGCACTACTGAGGGTCCCAACAAGCTAACATCTGTAATGTTTGCAAAATAAACAACACTTAGGCCTAAAACAAAATATACTTGTGGGAACAGGCAGACAACTTCCCTATGGTTGGAAAGTATCAACATCAGCACAATTAAACCAATCTTTGAAAAAACATCCTCCCAGCCTTGCTTGGCAATGGCAATACAAGGAACGGCGTAGCCTAGGAAGCTCCAAGCCAGAGTTATTGTTCCCAGGACTACAACGAAAACACCCCCTTTGATGGAAGTTCATTAGCTCATTAGCAGATCAAGATTTGCAATATAAATCTGTGTACTAGTTAATGTCCCTTCTTTTTTGGAATATAATTTCCCGGCAATGTATCTTCTTCAGGGTTATAATTTCCACCTCCATATATAGGAATGCAATTTCCACCTTCAGGGTTTTCTGTTTTCTTCATGTGTCTTCTTGGATGACCATGAACTGAACTTTCAGTAATATACTCTTGTGTGTCAACAATATGTGATTTCCCTTATCTATACACACAGTATACAACTTTGATCACGGAGAAAAACAATCTTTGTTGAAGCAAACGGAAAAAAGAAAAACTCTCAATGTAACGAAGAGCAACATATGCTGCAAGCAAACAAAACCCGGTTAATAAAAAACCAAACGCTGTGCCGGTGAGGTCGATTCTACAACATTTTTCTTTGTGCTTCAGATCAAGGCAAAGTGACGCTTCCATGTTTGACGCCTATTTGCCGACCAGCTTGCGTGCACGTTGGTTGGCTCCTTTCACCCTGGAGTTCAGTTCTTCCACATCGTCTTGCAGATCATCCAGTGCTTTGTTTTGCCTGAAATGTTGGTTAACACAGTGAAACTCAATTTGACAATACTGTTAATACGGTGTCAAAGATTCTAAATTGGGAAGATTATATTATCCCGAGTTTGCTTTCGCGCAGTAAGGAGCTCACCTATCAAGTTCTGAACCCATGTCAACAGCCATGCCCTTGAGCTGCCCCAACACGCCACTGAGATCATCAAGGGCATCATCCTGCTTTTGTTTCTCCACCTGCCAATCAAAAATGGCTTCTAAATATGCTAAAAATTGATAGTTTTTTTTTGCATTGATACTGCTGAAGTGAACACGAACCTGAACTTTATCCATGGCGTTGGTGGCGTCGGCGTAGCTGCGAGGATTCGATTTCGACCTCCCTCGAGGGCTCAGCCCTAGCTTGTCCCTCTGTTCCATGCGGCTTGCCTTATTTTTGAAGGAATCATCTGTACATTTCATTTAGTTGTCATTGTCAACAACAGTGAGAAGAAAACCCCATGTGGGCACATGCATGGTATGGACATTCTCAATGTACATATGTACCTCGCGACACAAAGGCTGGTCCCTTGATCTGCCTGGTTTTCTTGGGCTTCCATGGCTTGGAGAAGAACCCTCCAAGGCTCCCCAGAAGCGACTCGCTCTAGAAGCGCAAACACCAACATCAAAACAATCAAAATAGTATCCTTCTAACTTGTAAGCATCTTATCTGAATTATGTAGGAAAATGCATGGCATTGTCCATTGTTCAAGAGGGAAATGTGCTGCTCATTTTGCACATATATTATTTGCAACAGGATTGCACACACTTTGCAGCTTGTTCAGAGTGAAGACCACAGCACACCTTGGTGAGGTCCTGGTCGATCTCGACGGCCTTCTCGTGGGTCCTGCTGATCTGCTCGCCCTGCTTGTGCAGCGTGACGAGCGTGTTGGTCGCGTCCTCCTTGATGTTCTCGGCGATGCGCAGGCAGCCGCTGAGCGCGTCGGTAGTCTCCTCGGCCTTGTACGCCGCGTAGTTCTCCAACTCCTGCACCGACTGGTTCTCTAGCCCGCCGGCGTCGCGGAAGTCGTTCTTGTACCGGTTCTTGTCGCCGGCGGGGACAGAGTAAGACGACGACGACGTTCCATTGCTCGGAGCAGACGATTTCCTCGCCGGTTTGGAGGTAAATTCAGTGTCTGAGTCGGAGTCGAAGGGGTTCGGCTTCGAGGAAGCGGACTTGGCGCCTCGTGGCACAGGCATCTTGTCAAGAATATAATGCTAGGCTATTGTAAATAATAAGGGACAGATTACAGCCAGGAGTTTATTTATTTTTTCCCTGCAAATCAAAGAGGTGAAGGTTACATTGCAGTTGCAAAAAATGAAACCAACAACCGCAGTTGCAAACGAGAATTTGAAGTTTGGATTTATGTAATAAAGATATGCCATTGCCAACCTAAGAATCTTCTTTACAAAACTAGAAAGAAATCGAGAGAGAGAGACCGAGAAATCGTCACAAGTCCAAGAAAGAACGCAGCACGAACGAATTGACAAGACAAATCAAACTACTAGAGAGAGAAGATGACATGAGATGAAAATTATCAAGAGGGATTGGCCGAACCAGGTAGATTTTGGCCGCCTCCTGTTTCCTCCTCGGAGGGCAAAAGAGGAGGCAAAGAAATCTGCCTTTATTAGACAGTCAGTAATGAACTTCTTTTCCTCCATGTAAATCCTCCTCCTCTTTATATAGTGGTCTATTTACCGAGAGCGATGTTATTTTTGGGAAGCTTATGCGGTCCATTCGGTGGCCGAGACAAGACTTATATCCGGGATTTTAGAAAGAACGTGGTTCTGTAATTTGTCACGTGCCGTCATGGTCATGCAAAACCATGCATAATTCATCATCTCACTACCTTAAGGTCAATCGTGTATTGATTAATCAAGTGACGTGCACGAAAGTAAACAACAATAAGACATTTTCAAACTGGAGCAAACCAAAGTTATTGTAAAGATTTCCAGTCCCCCCTCCGGCCTTTTTGTCTCCTTGAGTACACAATTGTTGCTGCTTAGGGAGAGAAATCTGCAAAAGGGGAACCACCGAACCACTCTCTGCCACCTTGGAATTTTTCTTTGGAAAAATCCTCCAATTTACTACTATGTCTGCTACTTAAAAAAAGAAGCCGATGAGTGGTACGTTGTTTCCCCTTTCTCACAAAAGGGTCCAGCGCCAACGGTGGCCCTACCGTGTGGTCTCTTCTAGGCGTGTCGCTCATCTCGCTCGATTCCATCCTGGTGCAATCCTTCCCACTGCCTATCACCATCGCAAGCTCCTCTTCTCCTTCCCCATGCCGCCCACCCCTTACCGTTGTTCACCCCATCATTGCATTACCACCCACGAGAGGATGAGTCGCCATTGTTTTCCCTAATCCTACTTCCTTGCCATGTCGCCCTTCAACACCCTAGCGGAGGTAGCAGTGGAGACTAAGGGAGGAGATATAGCTTGATGATAGGGAATCTGGCTTGCTATGCTCTATGCCCTCCTTTGCAAAGCCCGTGACTCCATCCCCACCCCTGCTCTGTCCTCGCGTTGCTGTCCCTATGGCCAAGGAAGGGCGCCCTTCCCGACAACCACCCCCTCTTCTCTAGCGTGTCGTGTCGCCTCCCTCGTCCTCTCTAGCTCATCGCCACCCCCGTCGATTTCCAACTACGAGTCACCATCCTCCTCCCCTAGATCCACATAGACACTGCGTTGATGTCCCCTTCTATGTGCTGCCCTCCTCTTCCTGGAGAAGGAGGAAGCAGGGATTTGGGGCGTAGGCAAATCGGTGCATCGTCGCGGGATCCTCGGAGATAGGAGAATGTCGAGAAGGAGCTGTGGCATCCTCATCCCCACACACCACAACGGTCGTCTCCTGCCCGCACCGCCTCCTCACTGCCAATCCGCTATGCCACCGCACTACTGTGGTGGCCGTCGTCCTCACCATCGAGCCATAACGGTTGAAGGCCACCCGTACCACCGTCTATCACCTTATTTGCTTTACTATTGGCCACCTCGCATCCTCTAACTCCTGGGTACCAATATATTCTCTCTCTACCTTCCCTTCCCCTCCCCTCCCAATGATGTCCTTCTCCTCTCTGTCTTTCCTTTTCTCTCCCTCCGTGTTTGCTTCCCGATCTCCCTCCCTATCTTCCCTTTTTCCAGACCCCCTTCTTCCAGATCCCCTTCTCCATGCCAGCGTTGAACATTCTGCAACATTTGATCTTCTTCTTCATGTTGTTCTTGTGCTGGGGTTAATTTTCTTCTTGTTGCTGCTCGTGTGTTCGATGGAATACCACAATGCTGATCCGCGGAAGGCAGTTGCCCCTATGGACGTTTCTAACAGACACAGAGATCCCGAGGTGGAGCCTGTAAAGCCATGCCGGTGCAGCCGGTATGGCTACGCCACACAGTCGATAATGGGTGCTCTGGCGTGACATCGCCGATGAGTAGACCATAGGCGTAGGTAACTGAAAGGTGTTGGAATTAATACACATTTTTCTTTCTTTGAATGGTTTAGGTGTATACTTTCTCAGCTCGAAGTTCAGCAAGGCCATACGCGGATGTTGATCCTTGTTCCAAACTCCATAGCGTAGTTTTTGGATCCCAACTAGAAAGTGGCTCTTTGTTCCTCCGATCTTGTGTATCAATGCACTTACGCATGACATTTGTACATGTGAAGTAACAGAGGAGTGGAGGGATTGGTGAAGTTCATAGGGAATTTGCTCAGAAATTTTTAAATCTCTAGCAGAACTACTTACTTTGTTTTCTTACTATACATTGCTTCAATATGGTTCTTCATAGGCATGTTTGATATGAATAGCCAAAGGGGTCTTAGCATGGAAGAGATGATCATAAAATTATGTCATGCTCATGGATTGGCTTCCTCACTGGATTCGACGTCTACTGCTTGCTGCTAGCCGGCCTACATGAAGAATACAGCTATAGCGGTGGATGTATTATCCATCTGGTAATTATCTATTAGCTATTCATTTATATATAGGACGAGTGTTTCATGCACCATGGTGCCTAGGCACCAATATCAATACCGTTGATTTGCTTGAGATTATAACGTTTGATGTGGGTATCTTCATATACCCATAAAAAGTATATTTGAGATGTCAAACTCGAAAAATTTAAATTCAACTTCAGTTTAATTAGTTTGAACTATTTTTATGGTATATACTCATCTGTAGTTGCATTGAACTCAAAAGTAGTTCAAACTAATTTGAACTGAGTTCAAAACTTACTTACCATAAATATATCAAGGGTATAAAACATTTTCATACCCAAACTCAAAAAATTATATATATATATATATATATATATATATATATATATATATATATATATATATATATATATATATATATATATATGACAACTCTAGCGTTGATTGTTTGTTGGTTCCCAGAAGTACTAATAACTAGATCGATGAGTAATTTGAGCCTGATACATGCTATTATTGGCTATAATTTGATTGATCATGGTTCTGGCAATGTGTATGTATGCTTCTTATGGACGGCCTTATTATTAATGAATGGGAGATGACCTAATTATTAATGAACAGGAGATAAATCTTTAACTGTTGGTTTCTTTACTAATATTTATATCTATATAATATAGAAAACTCAACTGGTGGTGTTGATGGTTATATTACATCATCTCCTAGCACCCCTTCCACCTCCTTAAAAGAATTTCAATGAATTTCTAATTGTTATATTTCCTCTAATTGTTATTCTCAATGAATTTCTAATGACAGTATTTTTGCTGCATGAAACAGCCATTGTGGGTAGCAAAGCAACTGCATATTCTACAATTCTATCCAAAACAGGTTCAAAAGTTATGTTACAACCTGATACTAACAAAAACCAAACCGCAAGCATGTAAGTCATATGGTCTTTGCTTTCATAGGATGCCATATTGTAAATCATCATCTGATGGATTGATGCTTACCACCAGTTATATGGGAATGACTGTGAATTAGGAATATGAATAGTATCTACTGTTTCCTTTACAGTCAATGAAACTCTGTTTGCAATGGCCTGAATGACTGTGAATTAGAATCCATAAATAGTATATATTGTTTCCTGGTTATGAGTTTGTGCATTGATAGCATATTTTTTTATTTAATGCAAATGCAAATATGAGATATGTGAGATGGTTTTGCTTGCAAACTCAATGGTAATCGTTGAGCGTTATCCATGCTTGTATAATTCACAATTTAGCATCTAATTATTTTTTCTCTAAATTTTAGCTTGAAATAAGTTGCAGTTTATGACAGAATGTGCTTACCCTTTTTTTTTTTTTGGAATTGCTATACAAGACTTGACTACATGTTTTTTATGTTTCATTTCATTTTGTGACATTTGGGTGTGTTTTAAGATCCGACCACTTCCCTTCCCCATGTCATGACAGGCCCAATTGGTTGTGAGGACGGTGATGCAGGCTGGATGTGGTGGTGGACTGACCACAACAATGGAGGTGGGACATAGGTTGCAGGGAAGCTCGGCCAGATATGGTGCTAGTGTGAGGGTGTGGTGCAGACCACGTAAGACGATAAAATATGTGACGTGAGCTACAGAGGAGCTTCACTGGGCACTGTGGCAGAGCTAAGGGCATGGTGTTGGCCGAGCTTGGTTACGATGACTTGACATGTTGGAATAGTATGATTCTTTTTATCCGTCGTAATGTACAGATATGTACCTAGATTTTTTTTAATAAAAAGTCCAGATTGATTCCTCTATTAAAAAAACGATTATTTAACCCCCTAATTTTGAAAACCAGTACAAATCACCTCTCGAAAGCGGTTTTGCCATGTTGGCCACTTATGTGGCATTCCAATCAGCGTTAAGTAGGCAAATTAAAGAGGGATCCACCATAAAGGATGGAAGAGAAATAGAGAGGAGGACGAGAGATTAAAGAGAGGAAGAAAAATTATTTTTGTTTTTTATTTTTAATTAATTCTCATTGTGTGAGTTGGCTTTCTGACGTGGCTCATTGGCTTGCTGATTAAGCAAATCCAGCCCAGTTAGATGCCAAGTAAGCAAAACCACTAACAATATCATTGTCAGGGTGTAAATTGCTTTGTTTTTCGAAGTTATGAGGGTCAAATAAGATGGCTCAATTTTGGCTGAAAGTAAAGGGAAGTAAATTGGACTTTCTCTTTTCTTTTAACAAGGGTGTTTTCACTTTTTTCCTATGTTTAATATTTCATCTCATATTTTCCCTATATTTTCTAGTCCTCTGTTTTACATTGACATTCCTATTATATTCGCTATTATAAAAGAATGAGTTGTTGGTTATACGTCCATTCTCTTAATTTCTCACCATTCTCTACTTTCCAACCGATCAGGCCAACTTTCTTCTATATCACAATTCTCTATATATTAAATGAGTTCCGTTGCAACGCACGGGTACATAACTAGTTCCTATTATATTCATATGTTTTTTCTATTCATGTATAGAAGAGGCCCTACCAGCTTTCATAGGAAAACTTCCTATAGAATCTAAATCCTACAAAATTCTTTTGCTCCAAAGGAGCCCTTATGCAGGCCCAAGCATTGCAGTATACTTTAGTATCTGGTACACTACCATATTGGATACAATATGGTCCAAAACCACGGGGATAGAATTTCATTTCCTTTGGAATCCTACATAAACATAAAAACACAGGAAAACTACAAAAGAGCTATTAGTATGTTAAGAGGAAAAACACAGAAGTCCAGACTTAAGGATCAGACTGCTGCCACAAAGTTTGTCATGTCAAATGGATGGTAACCTACATGAGGCAGGTCTAGGGTGCAAAAAGTGATGAAAGTTACACAATTGAGGAATGCACAAGCAAGTGCTTTCTTGCAAAGCCAGATGCATCCACAATAACAGCATCCAACCGCGAGCATCCCTCTCAAAGTCTCCATCAAAAGCACAACCTTTTGTAAGTATATACAGGAAAGACACATCCTATAACTTAAAAATGCTACCTTATCCAGGAATTTGCTGCGAGAATTCACACAATGTATGTCTTCTTCAACACTTTCTTGCCACGTTTCCTGTTTGTGCTCAAAGCATTAAGAATTTCTGCGTCCTCGTCGTTCCAGAGTATTCTAGCGGCATCAGGTTTTTCCAACAGTAGCTTGGCTACAAGGTATCCAGCAATAGACCAGGTTTGGTAAAGCCGAGACTGTTTCCCTATGAAGCGTGCTCGCTTGGTGTCATAGTATTCAGGCCATTTGTCTGTAGCAATACGCTTCTCAGCTATCTCCACAGCTTTTGCAGCAATCTCTGGTCTGTTCATCTTGATACATGCCACTGTGAGCTGCACGTAAAGATAGCGATTGGTCAGCAACTACAAACAAATGCACCAAGAAATCCTAGTGAATGACTAAAATATCACTGATTCTCACTACAAACTGCTCCACTGCATCAAGGTATAAACATTGAGACTGTACTATATGCATGGACAATAAAAATCAGTTTTACATCAGGAGACAGTAAGTCGGTAATAGAAGGCATAATCTCCAAGAGAATATAGAATATGCAAACCTGCCACAATAATGTTGGCCAGGATCCTCCATTATGGTATGACCAAGGCCTGTGTCAATAGAAATTAATAAGCAGATGTGCAAAGGAACTGCAATATGCACACAGGTATATGGTAAAAAAATTTATTCGAAGACTCACGTGTTTTTTGGGTCACTCCCAGTAGTGATTTTCCATTCCTGATTCTCAAGAGCAGGATAACATATCTTCAATGGCATCTCTGCCACTAAATCAGACCATTTAGATTCAATCAGATCCAAAATGGCATGGGATTGATGAGTTGTTGCCAAGCTGCTTACTATTGACCATAAATTTCCCAGAGAAAAGAATCGGAAGTCCATGTGAGCTGGCTGCAGGTTTCCGATAAAGTAACCCCCTTTAGGAGGTATCCATTCAACAAGCCATGGAGAAACCTGATCAGGATATATGTTGAACTTGTTGACAGCGTCATAAGAATATTCTTCAGTTTTGTATCTATATATTTCATTCAATTTTTGCATGTCGACCCAATAGTACTCCCTGATATGAAAGGACAGTGCGATAAGCCTGTTATTTAGAGCGCGGATTAAGTCAGCTGATCCATCTTCAGGGGTCAACATCTCACGTGCGCACAAGAGAGCTGAATAGAACAGTGCCTACACAGAAAATAATATATGTGAGCTAATGCTTTATCACAAATATGGAAAGTTTCCTATATGTCTTAGTATGACATTAAAAACAAAGGAATAATGTTAACTGGTTATTTCACATGATGTCCGCACTTGCTTGGATTGAGTGTTTTATGGTCACTACTCACTACCTTGTAAAGTTGTCTGAATATGAAACATGGTTGAGGCTTGACTTGTGTTTGGATATTTGGATCGAGGTAATAAATGTGTTGTAATTTCTAATTCAACTGCAGTGGGCTATTCCACAGGAATTATATTAGGGATATTGCGGGCCTTTTCTATAAGACAATGTTACACTGCAATTATGATAATGAAGATTATCCACCCTCAGTCTATTAGCTTTCTCTGTTTGGGAGGTAATTTGCTCTGTTGCAACTTGTGAGCACTGTAGACATGGATGATCTCATTACCGTCCTCACCGCCAATGTTCTCTCCAGTGATCCCATTCTCTTACCTGTCATTGATCTTGCCATCATCACCCCTATAAAATGTCACTGCTGGTGATTCTGCCATCCTCCCCACTACTGATGCTGACTTTTCAATACTAACACCTATCATTGCGACCAACGACATCAACACCATTACTCCTGCCATCTCATTGTGCCCGGCAATTTTCTGGCTTGGCTTTGGTCCTAACATCATCTTCTTAGGAGCCCCAAATAGCAAACATATTTTACTGCAATTGGATTTGAATACGGCTGATCACAAATGCTTTCATTTTGACAGTGAGAATTGCAAGTGTTTTCTTTCAGGTGGGAAAAGACCATAATCAGTTAAACAGTTTCCTTAGCTGAAATTGTTGATATGCTATCAGTAACCCAAGTTAGTAACCAATATGTGATTAGTCTTATTGGAACTGCACATGAATTCTTCAAATTCAAAAGATATATTTTGCTAATCCAAGATATGAAAAACACTATAATTGCTACCTTTGTTAAAAAAAAATAGTACAATTGTAAACTAAACAAAATGTTTGCATCCCCTTCATAGATCTGATTTTCTGTCTGTCTTAAAGTTAAAGTTAAAGATACTAGGATGCTAGAAAATTTTGCTAGTTGGTGAATCTAGATCTAGTTTGAAAAGTTGCTTCTGAACCAATGGGATCAAAATCTACCAATAAAACAAACACCAAAATGAAACAGAAATTGACTAGAGCATAGTAAGAAAACCTGAATTTCAAGTGGGTGTCCATGGATTCCCATTCGACGATCAATCATGCATGAACCATCAGTTACCAGTAATGTAGGGAACATGTCAAACCCATCAGCTAAACAAAGCTTCAAAATCATTTTTATGCCAGTCTGGACATCAATTCTCTCTTGAACCGAAAAATCCCCTGAACACTTTCCATATGCCCTAAGCAATATGATCCACCATAGACCTGAAGCCCATTGTGATCAGGTACCTGATTAACAATTAGGACATGCAGACTAGAAAACAAGAAAACTCATTAATTCCACCAACAACTCTACCTGAATCAACAGGTGCCACACGACCTATTGCAGCCTCCCCGAAATCAGGATCCAAGACCTCCTCAGTCGCATCCTCATCGCCATCAAGTGGAATAGTCCGCACCTTGAAGCTGGCAGGCATTAAGCCTTGGCCTGGACTATGGCAGTCCATTGTCTTCTCCCAGCTCTGCAGATCAATTCAAGTTGTTAGATAAATTTTGCCACATGTTGGGCAGTGCATATAAATTGCCATGTTGTAACAGTATCTAGAAGAGATTAACATCATAAGAAGTGTTATAGGCTACCCATTTTAGTAGACCTAAACAGTAAACACTAACAGAAGTTCACCTGTATCACTATATATTGACTTCTACATGGGGAAGAGAGCATGCGATCTATTTTTCCGATAGATCTTATTGTGCATGAGAGTATGCATGCAATCTAAATTAGGTGATAGTCTTTATATCCCTTTTGGAACACAAGAATTTCAATAGGAATTTCACAGGAAACAGTTCAATTCTTGCAGGAATCGGGAAAAAAATCCCGTGTTCCAAATAGGGCCTTACTTTTGCGCGCACTTGTTCAACCCATCAAACTATTATATGCCAAAGCAAATACAACTAGACACTAGAGTGACGTACTTTAGATAAGCACAAACCCATTATTTTCTGGTAACCACAATTAACTTATATGCTATAGATTTTGTTGGTTCATGTATACTACCTGAATGTTCTCTTGCATTATCATAATAGACATGCCACCTGAATCTAGACAACTCAAAAATAATGTTTAAACAGCAAGGTGGAACCAGTACCTGAAGCTGAAGGGTGTGAAGAATGAAATTGCGCACAATTTCATACTCTCCCTTCAATAGAAAAGCAACGCCAGACGGTATGAAGTCTCGGATAAACACCTGATCATAATTTACCGGATTACTATCATTTGGGTCATTGGCAGCAATCGTTCCAACTGGACTACCACAATAATAAACCACAGACTCCAGCAAAAGGTCCCAAGCCTTATCCTCAACCGATGACACCTTCCGCCTCTGAGGCGGAGGCTTGACAGCACTCCCATTTAGACCTCCATTGCCACCTACAGTCTGAACAGGCACGCTCACATCACCAAGAACCTGGGCTGCCTTGTTCACCGCATCCTTAACCCATGTCCCGTTCCCTTCTGTGACCCTCGCAATGTCATCGATCCGCTGGCACTGGCACTCGACGGACCGCAACCCGGGGAACTTGAGTGGACCTTGAAGTGCCCTGGAGTTGGGCAAAGAATGGTTGCCCCTCTTCCTCCTGCTCCTTGCGTCAGCCCTAAGGGGCAAATTGGATGCCGGGGAGTGGCCGGTGAATGCCCCCGGCATGGTGTGGAGAGCCACCCCCGCAATCCCCATTGGCGCCCTGTTCCCAACGCAACGAGCGACTGCAAGAAGGCGTGCAAGGCTACGTTAGCGTATGATCAAGTGGTTGAGCACCAGAAGAAAAGATCTAATCTGAGGAATTCGACAAGAATCGGATAAATCGAAGTAAAAAGCGTGCGATGCATTACTCCAAGTACCCAGCACAGAACAGAGCAGGAATCACTACGCGGGTGGGAGAGTACGTGAATAAAACAGCAACTGACAAGAGCACACATCTCGTCCAATGGTGATTGGATTGACGAAGCTTACATGATGGGAGAAGGAAGTAGCGTAAGGAGGAGGGGACTCACCGGCCGAACACCACCACGCTTCGTTGGGCGGCGCTCGCCACCGGTCGCCGGAGGAGGCGGGGACTGGGTGGCGTGGCCTCTTGAGAAGGCCGCGCCGCGGAGGAGAGGAAAGGACGGGGGAGGAGAGGAAGACCGTGGGGATAAAACGAGGACCGGAGACGAAACGGGGAGGCCCCCACGGCCCTCAAAGCCAACCACCCTCTTTCCATTTCTGTTTTCCCACTCATTTATATTTCCTCTTTCCTTTCTTCGTTTCTTTTCCTTACGGGGATTTTAGGCACAAAGCACATATGTCTCGTGCTTTTGTTTGAGATAATCTTTCTGGTTTAATTGTTCTTAGGCAAATACATGTAGAAGCACAGCATCCCAGAATTTTAATAAAGAACTAGAACATTAGGCGCCCTTTGGGCGCCCTGCCATGATCATTTGGCAAAACCTTTGCTAATATAGTAGGTTTGGATTAGAGAGAGAAATCTTTGCCTTTGCTAATATGTCTAAGCTGCTTAGCTGCCTGCCACAAGTGACTCGGCGATTGTAGAGTTTAGAGAGAATGTATTTCAATTCGAGATATGTCTAATCTGCTAACTTGCTTAACTTGCTTAGCCTAGGTTCAATATCAGCAAAGCTACCGGATCTAATGTTGGGGACAAACGTAGTGGTTCCACAGATGCCTTAAATTCCTACATTAAGCGGATAATCTGTTAAGTATGATACCGCTTTCAACACCCAAAGACCGAAACTATATCATGGGAAAAGTTTCCACTTCTCCGATCAAATTATGATATTTGAGTTGCCAACAATCACAAGGCCATCATCCAATCGTTCACATGTCACTATTTCAAACTAACTCAATTGATTGCAAAATTAATTGAACAAATTCAATCTTGAATTGATCAAACAATTACTTAAGGTATACAAAATTTCATTTCCAAAGTAAAAGACAGCAGAGACTCAAAACAAGATAGCATAATTCTTATATGTCCAATGATGAATTTAACCACAGCAAATCATACTACCTATATTGTATAGACAATATATCAATACACGCTCGACAGATCGATCCAATCATTCCACCAACCATTTCTAACTCCATGTTCCCAAACACCATCAACAGCAGAAATTACACGGATTAGAAAGCAACAATGAAAAGGATGAACCTTTGAATTTTTAAGCAAGTAATTTCCTCGATTTACCACAAGAGCACTAAATAGAATCGATTGTACACAAAAGTTCGATTAAATTCACCAATTAATAATCTAAAATGATTCGACTGCGCTACCCAAAATACACGAGCGATCCTAACTGACAAGCACCAATCTATACCATATCCAACTTGCCAGAACAGCGAATCCATGTTTCAAGAACTCCTATCGAAACATCAAACCGAACAAGAAAGCCGAAACCTTTGTTAGGTCGAATCAAGAACTCACCAGATCGGGCACCTCGACGGCGACCTCTGAATCCGCCTTTGGCGACATCGCGGCCGGCAGCGACACCCCGACCACCTCCTCGACCCCCATAACGGAGCACCGGTGGAACGACGCCTCCAACAGTGGCACGACCTGATGCATCACCTCCGCCCCAGCCACCATCTCCGCCTCCAATCCGCTCAACCACATGTTCCTCCCCACCGCGCACGGCACGAAACCTCCCAAATCTCTCGCCCCTCAGCACCCGCAACGCCAAGAACTCCCGAAGCAACCTCTCCTCCTCGCACCAAAAAAATTTCCCACCAAATCGCTCGATCCGAACACCGCCGATCGGTCTTGGACGAAATCACCGAAAATCTACGAAAGGTCGACCTTTCCACGATCCGAGAGAAGGGCGACGCGATTTGAACTTTTCTGGGACACAGCCATGAACACACACCCCTAATCCAAGAGAAAGCAAACGAGCGGAGATCCGGGAGGGGAGGGGCGGCGAGCGGCGGGGCGGATGCGGGAGGGGGCGGGGTGGCGAGGGCGGATCTGGGAGGCGACGGGCGGCGGGAGGAGGGGTAGGAGAGGGGCGCGGCGGGGATTTGGGGATGAGGAGATCGTATGCCGCGAGACCGCGAGAGGGAGGAAGGCAGGCGCCAGCGCGAGAGGGAGCAGGTCGCGCGGGGGAGCCCGCCACGTGTCGCCGCCAGCGGGTATCCACGCCGCCCAAAACGCTGTGGTGCGAGGAAACCGCAGTAGCTTTTAATAACTCCGATGACACGAGAACCTCATCTGGGGTGTTCATGCAGGATATGTATGATTAATTCATGGCTCTGGACAGACCTTCAACACCTAGCATTGATAGTACATGGCATTGCATAAAATGATTAGACTTATCACGATGAGTTTAGGAGGAGAAGGCTATCTTAACTCTTATGGGAAATGAGTTTGGACATCCCGGTGAGATTCAACCACTTTGTTGCATGTTGTATTGTTTGAATCTTAAAGAAACTTTCGTTTGACAATTATCTTGTCAAATTTAGTTTTACTATGTTTCAGAAACCAGTTGGTTTTAAGGTTATTGTTCTACGTTTTATTTTTGCAGACATTCCGAGAGGTCCACAAGTACTTCCATATGGTAAGTTCATTCCAGGGAATAACAACAGTTATGAAATGCCGTCGAGGATTTGACCTGGTGAACATTCTTTGTGTTATTATCTTATTATCGATAACAACAGAAATTTCTACCTCCATCGAATCAAATTCAGATCTTTTACCTCTTCTCCAGTGATTTGTTCAACAATGTGCCAATATGATAATTCATCTCGGTCATCTACTTTTCTTTATTCACATTAGCGTTTGGGCAGGACCAGAAATATTGAACCATGCTTTTGTTAAATTTATTGATCATTAAGAAATCTTCCCTTGTTTTACTTTGTCAGGGTGATGCAGAATATCTTAGGCAAGGTTGTCAGTATCGCGATATGTATCGTAGTATCGTACAATCCTACCAAAGGTAAATGATACGGATCGTAATATATATCAAAATGAGATAGTATCGTAGTGGGATTGCGTTTCTACTCGTAGGATTGTTAGGAACGGATAGGATCATAGTAGGATCATAGTGGGATCGTGATCTTGACAACAAATCATATTAGCATATAAAATTTGCTGTTACCTATTACTAGATTAATTCGTTTTGTTTTTTGTTTATATATTGTTCTAAGTTAATAAGGTATTATCTTTGACATATTGAATTTTTAGATCATTAGTTTATTAAAAATAATTAAATAAGTTTTAAAAATCAACCTTAATTTAATATAACATGAATAAGTGTACTCAAATTACAAAATTAAATTAAAAAATCTACTATAGACTTGTATATTTAGAAAAATAATTCAATTTTTATATAAAATATACACGCTTTTAAAAATTTGATAGAATCGTGATTCTACGATCCGATCCCGTCAGGTGAAAAACGATCCTACCTGAGATCACGTTCTTGACAACCTTGATCTTAGGTATCATGGTATGCAACAGTTTGACCAGGCATTGCAGCATCCTGAGGAAAAAAATATGGAGTATGTACTATTTAGTCTTTACTTTCTTTTTGTTCCTGCAAGGTTGAGTCACTATGCTTACTGTTTGTACTAACAACATCACATTACTGTTTCTTCATAATCATTTCACTGTGTCACTTGGTTGGTCAGATATAGGTTTGGTATAATGCTGCAAGGGACCCATCCTCTAAATCTGATGAACTGATGCACAGCAACAAGCCAGACCCTCCTTTTATATGTCCTGTCTCATTTGGTGCTATATCTATATATTCTAATCCTCTCAATACATCGCCTATTTATCATGAAAAATAGTAAAACCACTTGCCTGAGATATATGCTGAATAGAAGAATTATACATTTATACTAGTGCGGCGTGCAGTAGGGTAATACTGTAGTCTTCCATTCATTCTTTTTTAGGGGAATAGTCTTCCATGTTTTTACTTTATATTTATCTCCAACTATGTTAAAACTCTTCAGGTGAAAAAAATGAATATTTTGTAGTATGCGCTGCATACTTTCCCCTCATTTAGTTTTCTGATACTTTAATAAAAAAAATGTTGCAAGGAAAACACTGGATTAGTTTTTACTTTGCAGGTGCTAACTGAGATTTGAAATGGGGAGAGGATTTGCAGTACCCGTTTTACTGCTTGGCCTTGCCACCAAATTATATCTGAAATTGGAGAAGAGATTATGGTTTCTTCCATTATCACTAATTCTATTTCATGGTTCCTGTTTAACTGTCCTTTTAGTACCCATTGCTCTAAACTAGGTAGATTTTAGCAAGTTCATGATTATTGCTCTTAACATCCTCTGGCACCAATGAAAATTTGCTGATGAAACGGACCATGTAATTGCAGTTTATGACATCAGACCACCAGTACATATCTCGAAGACACGAGGAGGATAAGGAGATTGTGTTTGAAAGCGGAGATCTGGTATTTGTGTTCAACTTCCATTGGAGTAACAGCTATTTTGACTACCGTGTTGGTTGTTTGAAGCCTGGGAAGTACAAGGTATGCAGCTGTTGTGCATTGCCCACGATCAGATTCTAATTTTTCTTCACTAGACGAGTTGCCATACCATGGAAAATTCCTAATATTTCTCCTCCAAATACATTGGTAGAGTTAGGAGCAAGGGGGATCTTGGTAATCATAACTCAGAACTTCGTAATTTGTTTCGATCCTATCTGAACAACTAAGATTTTTTTTACCTGGTTTGCTTCTGTTTTATAAGCAGATAGGACGCAAAATACAAGTGCTTGTCTCCTGCTGAAAATGATGTTTCTGTCGCTAACTTTTAAATTTAAGCATAGTCTTGAAAAACAAGAATCGGCTACCTATTCTGGGTGGTTTTATGCCCATTCTCTTGATCCTGCCGTAGTTGAGGTCATCCATGTTTTGAAAATTACCTAGAAAATTTACTCAGAATTCCACTAATCAGTTTTGAAGCAGCTTGTTCATACAGATGAACTGAATGTGTTGGGTGCTAATAATATCTGCTGTTTTCTTTCAGGTGGTCTTAGACTCGGATGCTGGCCACTGGTGGATTTGGTAGGATCCATCACACTGCAGAGACTTCACTGCCGTAAGTCTTTTCTCTGACGAGGTTGCTTATAGTATTCTGGACCTCAAGGCAATGGGCAATGCATTACGCTTGCGATGGTTGTGGAGGCAAAAAAACAGACCAAACGCAAACATGGGCAAACCTACAAGTTTCTCATGAGCCAACCATCAATGCAATATTCAAGGCCCATTACTACAAAAAAGGTTATACTGGACGGCTACATCACAGACAGTTTGACAAAACCGTCTGTGATTAACACTAACACAGACGGTTTTAATTTGGACACCGTCTGTGTTAGTGGTCGAGTATCACAGACGGTCCTTACCAATGAACCGTATGTGATACTTTAGTATCACAGACGATTTTTTATTAAAAACCGTCTGTGTTGTGTACACTATCACAGATGGTTCTTCTTAAGAACCGTCTATGAATGTTCACATACGGTTTTTGACAAGAACCGTCTGTGATATTCCTTTGTCTGTCATATTATGTTCATGATCAGAGGTTAATATATAAGTACACATTGCTTCTAATAACTTAACTACAGAACTATTGAGACAAGAGATCACAAATTAAAGGCAAATTTATTAATTTCAATTAGAGGCAAATTTATTACAAAAGTCGCACAGGTAAAGAGTTTCTCAGTTGTAATCTTTTGGGCTCAGACGCTTCTTCTTCGACTTTGGGACTTGGAGGATCACCATCGACTTCTCGAACGCCGTTAAGATTGTCCTTGTCCTCAGCACTTCCTCCTCCAGCCTGGGCAAATAATCAGTAGCATAGCCTATAATGTCGTAGAGGATAGCATAAAAAGATTCCTCAGAATCTGTCGTTTCTGCTTGATCGGCAAGGCTATCCATCAGTCTCTCCAATGTGTGTAGAGCTTCTTCCGCTTTGCGCACATTGTGGAGAAGAATCAGGGTAAGGGCTATTTCCCTTTCTTGAGCGGCAACGAGGCGCCCCGTCGACGCGGATGATCGGTCGGTGACGGATGCAAGAAAGTCGGGAAGGAGAGCGGGCGTGTGCGGAGAATCTGCTCCAGATGCAAATTGCTGGCCGCCTGTGTAAGGTTCCGGCTGAACAATTCTTGATGAACAGATGAGAGAAGGAGATGATCACAAGAATAGTAGAAGTCATATTGTACGTACGTAGAAGAGATCTGGATTAGACGCGCATATTTAACCTTTAGCACAGACGGTTCGTATACCCAAACATTAATGATATAGACGCTTCGTATAACGATCGAGAGACGTTAATTAGATGATTGAAACATGAAGCGTTTTGAGATAAAGCTTATGACAGACGGTTTATACGGAACCGTCTGTGATTAAACTGTCACAGACGGTTTATACTGGCAACCGTCAGTGATATTTTCACAGACGGTTATTAACACGAACGGTCTGTGATAAATGAGACATCACAGACGGTTCGTATTACTAACCGTCTGTGAAAGTAAATATCACAGACGGTTATTGACTGGAACCGTCTGTGATAATTTTAGAGATCACAGACGGTTCGTGTTAATAACCGTTTGTGAAATTTCACAGACGGTTAGTAATACGAACCGTCTGTGAATTTTAGAGATCACAGACGACTCGTATTAAGAACCGTCTATGATAATCACATATCACCAATAATTGACGTGTGATAATCACGTGTCACCAATAATTGGCGTATACCCAGGATTTCGATCTCACCCGTCCATTCTCTCCACATCGAATGGCAGGCAGCAGTTCCTCCCTCTGCTCGGCCCTTATAAATAACGCCCCATCTACCTTTCCACCGGTACTAGTCACGCGTGAGTTCATCCACTGTGAGCATATGTAGCTGTAAGTGTGGTAAGTGTGTCTTGTTCACCCGCACCGTCGTTCCATGAAGAGTTCACTAGCTTGTTATCCTGTAATAGATCTAAATGTATTGTCGTGCTTGCCTCTGTATTTGCATGTTTCTCGACGATGTCGACTACTGCCGAGATGTGATGTCCACTCCGACAATCCTTCTTTTTCCTGCAAAATTCAAGGCAATTTTATTACAAAAGTTCAAATAAAGACATTCCCAGATTCTTCGGTGAGCAGCTGACATAGCCGACTTCTTCGCTGAGCGACTATCCATCTGCTTATTCCTACTTCTTTTCTTCATCTCTGGTCTCTGGATCATGTATATCACATACAAAAACCGTCTGTGATACGAGACTATCACAGACGGTTTTTTATAAACAACCGTCTGCGATACTCGTCTATCACAGACGGTTAGTAATAAAGACCGTCTGTAACTGACCGTCTGTAATGTGAGTTATCACAGACGGCTCGGGAACCATCTATGATAACCACCAACTATCATTGACACCTAAACACTGACGGTTCAGGAACCGTCAGGAACCGTCTGTGATGACGGTTCCGAACCATCTATGATAGGGCTGTCTGTAGCAGTGGCCATGATAAAGGTTAAAATCAGCGACGGCAATCGAACTCTGTTTTGGCTCGACAATTGGATTGGAGGGCGATCGGCAATGGATATAGCGCCCTTCATATGCAAATTGGTACATTCAAATACCAAGAGAACTACCACGGTCGCATAGGGTCACCTACTTAATTCTTGGACTCAAGGAATTCAGGGAGCCATGACAGTTCAAGCGATCACCGAATTCCCCACCCTTTGGCACAAAATCGCCTTAGTTTCTACCCAACCTCACACTGAAAATCAGACCGTCTGGAAATTTAATCCATCCAAAGGGTATTCCTCCAAATCCACGTACAATGCTCTTTTCCTTAGCGGGATCCGTTTTGCAGCCCACAAGTTGATTTGGAAATGCAAGGCTTCTCTAAAATGCAAGTTCTTCACTTGGCTAGCCATTCAAGACCGTTGCTGGACTGAATATCGCCTAGCCAGACGTGGCATGTTGTCGCATACTCTTTGTCCACTTTGCGAACTAAACCTAGAGTCAATTGATCATCTCCTCGTCCTCTATCCTTGGGTTTGCCAAATCTGGGCAAAATTCTTGCGTCTCTTCAGTGGGCCTCGGCCACCACCAGTTGGATAGAACAGATTGCTAGACTGGTGGACCTCTATGCACAATCAGGTGCCCAAGGCTCAAAGAAAAAACTTTGACTCACTTGTCACCCTCTTCCTCTGGACGATCTGGTGTGAACACAACGACTAGGTCTTCAACCAAACAAAGATGATGATCGAAGCTCTCCTGGCTAAATTAAAGCAAGAGATAATTTGTTGGCGTTAGGCGGGGGTGGACATACTTCTAACCCTCTCATGACAGGCAGACTGGTCTTCTCGCTCCTTGAGGAGCCAGTTGCTGGAGTCGACCAAGGTTCAAGTTGCTGCCATGGACTACCTTACTGAATGTCTAGCTTAGTTCTAGCTAGTTCCTCCTTGCTGCAGCTCAGAGTAGCTCCTGTGTTGTAACTTTTGCCCCCAGGTAAAGAAGCTCCTGCTTAATCTTTAGCTCTCAGCTTTCTCTTTCTTTTTGGTGATTTCTTCATTTCTTTTTTCTACCCCTGCTTCCACGCTCATTTCTGTGCTCTCAGAACTTCAGTGATGTTCTTCTTCTATTAATGCAATGGTGTGCAGTCCTTCTGCACACTCCCAAAAAAATGTATGCTTGTGTAAACTCGTTCCTGGCAAATCTGAATTAACTTCGGCATTGTCCATTCCTTGCAGGACTGTTCACATGACAACATGCCCCATTTGTTTTCAATGTATACTCCTAGTAGAACGTGTGTTGTGTATGCTTGGTGAACTGACATAACAAGATGTCGCATGCAGGTTTGCAGCTGTTGTTGCAAAGAATAGTTGACAATCATTTGGCCAACATAACCTAGTGTAAGGGTTTGTCTCGTGTCATAAGCAATTTCTGTGAATGGGTTTAATAAGGTTGAGATCCCAACTCAATAGGGATTTACGGGAAAAACATGCTCTTCAGGTACTGTTGGGATCTAGGAGTTGAGATCTCCTCGTGTCTCTCACCGTCAGGAGGTTAAGCGCATCTTCAGGTACCTTCAAGCTACTCTAGACTATGGTGTTTAGTAATATACTTCTTCCTATCTTTTCTTGAGAGCCTACTCCGATGCAGATTTTGTTGGCTGTAGGATAAATAGGAAGAATACTTCTGGTATTTGCCAATTCATTAACACTTCTATTCTTTCTTGGTCTTCTAGGAGGTAGTCCAGTGTTGCACAGTTCACTGTAGGCCGAGTATGTTGTAGCCGATAGTTGCTAAGTCATGTGCTTTGGATGGTTTCAACCTTGCAAGTCTTGGGTTAGCCATAGATAGTGTTGCACTTTTCTGTGATAACATTTCTACTATTAATATTGCCAAGAACCCAATTCAACATTCTAGAACCAAGCATATAGATATTCGATATCATTTCCTTACAGACCATGTAGAGAAGGGTGACATAGTGTTTCAGTTTGTGAAGAATGACCACCAGTTGGTTGATGTTTTCACCAAGCCTTTACATAGCCCGAGGTTCATGGCCTTGCAGGGGGACCTTGGGGTGATATGTCCTTATGGCATAATCTGAGATGGAGTATCATGTACTTTCTGTATTATATATATTTATCTTCCGTTGCACTTTGTTTACGGGTGCATTTGGGTTAGTCTTTCTAGTATAGACCAAAGTGATTTTCATATTTTTGCTATTTAGACTTCTTCCTCTTATCTTATGATCCTAGAACGCTACTTATTAGTTGCTTCTCTTCTCACTAGGTTGAGTCACTCACTTCTTTTAAGTCTAGCAGGGGTTGGACCCCCTTGGGTAGACAAAAAACGTGTTTACTCTCTTGTATTTTTAAATGACCAGCTAATAGTCCTAGAGTAATATAGGGTAGATGAGAGCGAGTCTAAGCCATAGCAATTATTCTATCTTGTCTATACTTTAAGGACTGTCATATCTTTGTTTTTCCAAGTTTCTTCTCTCATGCTTTTTGCTTTGGTTCAAAAAGAGTTCATTTGAGATTTTTTTTGAGCTTAATGCCGACATAACTCAACTTGAACCAAATTGCTTCTAAAACTGATTCACTTGCAGGGGGAACTGGAATTTTTGTGTCATCATATTTAAATTCAGCAATATATATTGTAATATAAATGTATGGAGTCCTAATTATTATCCTTTTGTGACATGATAAAACTATTTTACATCTTGCCATGACTTATGCTAGATTTCTCATGAGCTTCTATGTGTAGTTTAGCTTTGGTCATGCCAATTTCTTTAAATATGAAAATTTTGAATTAAATCATGTCTTGCTCTATTGAATTCTCTTATGATTCATACCATGTCAAATAAACTAAGTTAAGTCTTGAATCTGCATTGAGCTTTAGATTGAGCTATGCTAGTTCATTAGTAAAGCATGAGTTAGTATTAACTCTTTGTTCTTGAACTAAGTCAAAAAAATACAAAAAAATCTCTTTCGTGTTAAAAAACTGATATCACCGATCCTTTCTCATGAGACGGCTTGCAATTGCACTAGGCATGAACTCAGGGGAGTTTTGGATAACCAAAATCATTTCCTTAAGATTTTCGCTTGGAATGGTCGCATAAGGTTTGAGATCTAGCACATGCTTTAAGAAACTAAATTTTGTAAAAATGGTTGAAGCTCAGCTAAAACCAAAAATAAATTCAAAATTTGCCAAATGTGCTAAATTTTCTTAACTGCAAGTAATATCAAGTGCTTGAACAAAATATTTCATTTGTGAACTTATAACACTCTAAATTGCCTCATTGATAGCTTCTTGGTTCCATTTAGCATATTGACATAGCTTGACTCATTTTTTATACTCTTGGCTAAATTGTGAACTTAAGCACCTATACATGTTAACAGTCTATTTAATTTCAGATCATTGCTTATATGGCTTTAACTTGGCTATACATATTTTGTTATGATCTAGATAGTATCTTCACTTTTTATGGTTTGGTGTAATACTTAGAAAGTCTAGTTGGATAATCTTTATGGCTCATAAATGCTAAAAATGCATAAATTACAACCATTTCAATTCATTCATATTCTATCTTCTTCCATGCATCTTGATAATTTCATTGTCAAAGGGGGAGAAAGATGAGTAAAAATGCACATCTAGAGCGTGATTTGAAGTTTTCATTGAAAAACTTGATTTTTAGAGTCGTTTTGTGTTGTTGTAATTTTCTTGATGTTTAGATAACTTCTCACCATGACTAAGGTTACATCGAACACTTGTTTTTTTAATTTGGGCTTAAAGTAAGATTTCCCAACACTTTTGGTAGATATGAAGTTTTTGTAGAAAATTATAATTTTTAGTAACTTCTATCTATCTCTGTCCCAAATTGTCATGTTTAGCTCTTTGCAGTCTTTCTTTAACCATTTGAAGCTCTCTTTGCAAAATTCTTTTTTTCTTTTTCTAAAACCACCTCTAATTTATATTTTTGAAGAATTGCCAATGGGTTTGTCAAGAGAGAGATTGAAGGATCATGTGGGAATGTCCAGAATTCTGTTGTGATGAACCATTACAAGTTTCGTGGAGTGGTAAAGTGGTTTTACAAAGATTGCATTTGATTTGGACTATTTTTTAAAAGTGTCAAGAAAATTGAAAGTACCGCAGTGTTTTTGTGGTAGTACCGTAGAGCGATAGTACTGCAAGGGTTTATGCGGTAGTACCATAGTGCGGTAGTACCAGCATTGTAGGTGCTTTACTACCGATCTTCTTAGAAAAATAGGGTTTTGGGATTTGAGTCATGGATTGAGTTGGAATAACCTGGGTCATTGGATTAAGGTTGCATGATGTGTGTCTTGACTAATGTAGATCAAGTTGTGAAGAACTTGTACTTGGAAGCGATTTCTTTATCTTGGATGTGTAGGGTAGCTTGGAGTCAACTGTGATCAACGGTGATAATCATGGCTAGGCTCATGGAGAAGTTGAGGCCCAGAACGATTAAGGATTCCGGGTGAGACGGTGAGCTTAACCATAGCACGAGAAAGGCGAAAAATATTGAAGACGAGTTTGGACGGCAGGATGGTGCCATGTGGTTTGCACGGGCCAAATGAGTCATGGTTCAGTGGAACCAGAATAGGAGAGACTTGGCAACATATGGCAAACTAGTGGTACACCTACACGTCGCAAGCATGACGATTGTTTGCAGTGGTTGGTGATGACTAGGTCAAGAAATGATATTTTGGTAGTTTGACTAAAATACTAGAAACTATATTGAATCAAAATCGTGGTGCATGGGCGATGCATTGGAGAGCGATTTAGGTTAAGGTGGAGCTGGTTTGATCAAGACGGATCAAGGCTAAAGATTTAGCGAATGCACAATTATACGCTTTGAAAAATATGCATAAGTGAATTTGTGTGAGTAAAACCCGTGTGTGTGTCTAACGGGTTTTTCCATTATAATAGTGGATAATATCTACTAAGGTGAATAGATGGCTTGGTGCCCACCTATAAAAGAGGGTTGGGATGTATATATGCGTGGTTAACCATCCAACCCATCTATTGTGCCCTCTTCTCTAGGTTTAGGGTTAGGGTTTGATAGTGAGTAATTTGGATATTCTTTGTTCTTCAAGGTGGAGTGATTGTAAAATCTACCTTCTCAAATAAGCAATACATCAATCTTTATGCAACTCTTGAGTCCCTCGTGTTTTTGATTGATGTGTTTGATTTTTGATTGGTTTTGATATCTCTTCTTTAGTTCTTGTGATCTTGCTGTGCCAAGGATATGTAAGAGATAGAGATAATATTTGGAAATACATCTCCACCCATATAGGCACTTTAATAGCGAGATTCATGAGAATACCCCATTTTGCTTTATTTGGCCTAAAAATGTGATTCCTTGATCCGAGTGATTTTTTATATTATTTCTTTCATATTCTTACTTGCTGGGATATATGGGAACATATCTAAAGTCATATTGACCATCGTTCACCCATGAGTAAGTTGTATTCACCTATTTTGGTTTTGGCTCGGTTTTTGTGCACATTTCCTTCAAACTAAAAAAGGTCTCAACTTTGAGCATAATTTTCATGATCGTTTGTTGGGATAGGTTCTTGATATCCTAAAGTAGATCCCTGCAAAGTTTCGTATCATTTGGATCTACGGATTAAAAGTTCTCTCGATTTTCGTTTTTCTCTTGATTTTTATTTTTGAAATCATGCTGAAAGCACTATTCATTAGGCTGGTTTTATTGTAGCACGGTCAGACCGCCATTGAAAAAGTGGTCAGACTACCCGGACTGGTCAAACCGCTATTTCTATGCCGATTAGACTGCCTGGAAGTGGTTACTTTAAGATTTTGTGTTCTTAAACCATTTGTCTTGAGTTTTTGGATGAACACTCTATTTTCTGTAAATCTGTAGTTGTGTGAGAATAGAATCTTGAATACTTTAAGGAAAATTCGAGTTGGCACTATTTATCTCCTCTGTTGCCATCCGGTCCAACAGCAACAGAATATCGCAAATGCCTCTGGCTTTGTAAATCGTGATGCCCTCGTGGATCATTGATACCCTTTAATTTTTGAATTGCCAGTCAAACAGTGTTTTTTTTTTGTTTTTGGCAATGCTTGATTAGAATTGTGTTCCTTATTTTGCCCTTCCGGTTTTTTTGGTTTAATTCTGCACGTCTTTCGTAATGTTGAGCACTACTGATTTGAGAGTTGTGCCACCAGCTTCCAAGAGTTATGACCTTCCAGGCGAGGTTGTATGGGAGTCAAAAGTATGTTGGTCACGTCAGGCTACGGAGCAGTGTGCTCCCGCTCTGCTTATCCTGCACTGCTACTCCATCTTGAGTACCAAGGATGCTTCGTACCAAAGCACCAACACTACCGTCCCTGAAGGCACTTCATCTTCCGGGCTTGGCGTTGCAGACATCTCGCCTCCCTTCCCGAGACGTTAACCCCGTAACAGTTGCCGGGAAACAACCCTGCTAATGCAAGCAAGGCGAAGCCAGGGAAGGGATGCAGTCGCATGCATGCATGTTCTAGCCAAAGAAGAAAAGGAAATGAGAGCACACATGGGCACACCAACTCATGACAATGGACACTTCCCCACCACTATGATACAAAGCAGCTTGCGCAAGAGTTACTTCTACTCGACCTCTGACAGGGGGCTCACACACCTAACGCATATCACCCTTGCTGTTGCCTTTGGACAAATCCCAAGTTGCCCTCCGGCTCACATCACATGTACCTGAAATAATGCTGTCTTTCCATCATGGGATACTTTACAGCCTTCCTTTCGATCGATCGATCTCCCAGAGGGCTCAAGTTATCATCGATCGTTATGAGTTAGATATGACTGACACCTGCATGAAGATATGCAGAGATTGGTAAACTAATTGATACGCACAGCCGTTGCTTGCTTGAAGTTTCAGACTGCAACTAGGGCACGGGTACTCAAGTACTATTAATCCTTTGCAAGAAAATATATATATACACATAAGAGAGACTAGATAAATAGACGATCCAGTGGCTAGCTGCTAGTTTCTACGACTTAGTGCAAGGGTGTGCCTCCCTACTGTTTGGTGAGGTCGATCGACGCAGCAGGGGTAGATGGAGAGCAGCAGCAGCAGGGAGCAGCAGATGCAGATCGTGTGCGTGAGGAGCTCCTCGACCGGCGGCGAGGAGGCGGGAGAATGGGAGTCGTCACGGTCGGCGTTGTCGCTGTTCAAGGAGAAGGAGGAGGAGATCGAGCGGAAGAAGCTTGAGGTGAGGGAGAAGGTCTTCTCCATGCTCGGCAGGGTCGAGGAGGAGACCAAGCGCCTCGCCTTCATCCGCCAGGTACGTACTACGTACTTTACTTGTCACACCAGCTAAAGCTTATGCAGCGTTTGGAACACGAAGAGTTTTTTTTGGTGATTTCGGTAGGAAATCAATCGTTTTTCTTTAAATTTTTGCGTTCCAAACAGGAACTCTTTGGTTCTTTTTTTAGATATTATTTTAGAATATGTACAAATGGTCAGCCTTTTAAAACTTTGGCCACTAATATACATAAAAGTATTCAGATTTGTAAAGTAAAAACGATATTAGTAAATTTGCCAAAAAACACTTTCGTATCTTTATATTTTTTAATAGTGTTACCGATATATATTAGAAAAAGTATAGTGATGTACGAAACAACGAGTGAAAAAAGAACGGAGGAAGCAGATATTAAGTATAATCTAGTTGATAACATGACATATTGAAGCTAATTAATTGCTGTAGGAGCTGGAAGTGATGGCTGATCCAACACGGAGGGAGGTGGAGTCGATACGCAAGCGGATCGACAAGGTGAACCGGCAGCTCAAGCCCCTCGGGAAGAACTGCCTCAAGAAGGTGAAGCCGCTGTTGATCCTACTCATAGTGACCCGTAGTTATTTGCATTTTATTTTGTTCAAAGAGTTGGCCAAGTGGCATTCGTAGTTTTGATTTGCTTGGTTTTGGATGAGCAGGAGAAGGAGTACAAGATGTGTCTCGAGGCATACAACGAAAAGAGCAATGAGAAAGCTACGCTTGTCAACAGGCTAATGGAGGTGAATAACCAATCGACTGTAACTTGCCTACTTCTGCTAAAGATCCGTATACTCCCTTTAGAGAGAATAAAGATCCATAATCCAGTAACTAAGTAATCCATTAGTTAAGTTATACTAGCTTTTCCTTGGCGATCAACTTGTTTTTACGGAACTCTCCAAAAAAAACTTGGTTTTCAAAAAAATGGTAAATTACGCTTAAAAAGAAAAGGATAAATTGCACCATGGGTCCTAAGCCTTTCTCCCCAAAAAGAATTTGCCAGCCATGCTAGCAAATTTACTCCCTGCAGTAAAAACAGTGATGTTTTTTCCAAAGTCAATAAGATGCAACTTTGATCACTAATTTTTTATATATATGCCAGAAAAATTATAAAAGTGCAATATTATGGAAGTATTTTCACGACAAATTTACTCATATCATTTTTATATATCCAAACTATATATTCTATGCAATATTTTTGTCAAAATTAATACGTTTTGATTCCATGCATTCTAAAGAACATGTAGAGGCCAACATGGGCTATAGCCTCCCCTTCAATTTTGCAACCCTTCGAAAAAAAGTATTGCATATTACGATTTAGCAACTGTTTAGACTAGAAACTGGCCACCTCGTTCCTTTGCAATTTATTCTCTATTAGGAGATGCCCCCCTTCTCTAAATTAAGGAGCTCGCTAAGCTAATATATATGTTTTTATGTGAAACTTCAATTCAGATATAGGAACCTGCAGTACAAGTTGGAACACGGGAATTTTTCCTTACTACGAGGATTGAACTATTTTCTACGAAATTACTATAAAATTCCAGTGAAATTCTTGCCGTTCCAAACGGCCCTTAAGAAAAAAGAAGTCTAGTTGCATACAGATTGCTGACATAGATTGATTTGAGCCAGACATAGGTCCATCCCAACAGATGAGGGGCTGGGTAGGCATAATCCAAAATATCGGCCAAGCCACGGGCTGGCCTGGTTGCTGGAAACCTCAAGCCCAGCCCCGCCTTAAGCTTGGCAAACCAGGCCGGGCACCCAGGTGCAGAAGATATTAGGACCCCTTCAAAACGGTTTATAATTCAATAATTTCTTCTTTTTTCTGATTTTTTGGTTTTCTTGAGCTTTTTGTCGGTTCTTTTTTCTCATATTCGTTTGTATTGTCTGTGATGGGTTAACATGTTTTTTATTTTTATTTTTTTAAATTTAATTACGTGAAATAAGCCACCATCAGCTACAGTGCAATTTCAGCCAGCTATAGTACTTTTCAGCAATAAGCCACTAAAAAGCCATTTTGAGCACCTCTAGGTCTAGTACTATACTTGGTTTCTGCATCTTGGTACCGTACTGAACTCACTCACTGCACCTTGTGCGTTTTGAGCAGCTGGTGGGCGAGAGCGAGAGGCTGCGGATGAAGAAGCTTGAAGAGCTGAGCAAGACAATAGAGACCCTCTACTAGACCCGGTCTGGTCTGGACTCTGGTGGTGCCACCGTACAAGATGAGCTTCGCTACGTGCAATTTTTGTGAAATGGGGATCGATTCTTTGTGATCGACCTTACACGCGCCATTCTGTAACTAACGATGATGAGCTCCCGAGTTATTTATCTGTTTCGTATGGTTCTGTTGCTACGTCACTGTCGAGCAACCTGACGTACTTGGGCAAGATCTTTTCTGAGAGAGGACCTGAACAAGATGAAGCTGCATGCCAAGAATCCTTAAGTCATCACGCCTTTGCGTCTGCTTGTGGTTTCCGTTTGCCTTTTTTCTAAGAAACGCGTGTGGTTCGAATTTCGTGACAGGTTCTGGAGCTGGAATTTTGATCCAGTCTATACAAGTGCTCGTCAATTTGTGTTTTAAGTCCCAGTTCGCTCCCATCAATTTAGAAAGCCTACGAGCAATCTGTATTGCAATCGTCATTCCTCAGAAACCCTATCAAAGAGGTTGTGCCCATTGGTCTTGTTTGCGCATCTGAACCAAGGGACCAAATGCAGGATCCTACTGCATTAAACAGTCTGGTACCTGAATATCGGGCGGAACCATAAACCGACCAGAGGTTGATATAGTGTAAAACAAAAATGGGAGGCCTAAAACAACAATAAGATGACATGTTAACAACATTCAAGTCGTGATTTAATCACACAACCTTAAAGATCAGCAAATCATCCACTAGACCATATTTAAAAAACCATATAATAGAATACTTCTCTTCTAGAAAACCAGTACATCTTTATTGCTACTAAGGCACTCGATCTAGAGAAAACCTAACGCCAAGTGTAGTTTTTTTTTTTGAGAAGTGCTATAAAATATTCAACTTTTTTTAAAGCAAAATTAGTTAGATTTTAAGACATTGGATCTTAATCTAATGGATCACCCATACAAGCCCCCTCCAAAAAATGATCTGGGGCGTTAGATCTCCATCCAACGGATCCACTCATACAATCCCCCTCAAAAAAATGATCTGGGGCGTTGGATCTCCATCCAACGGATCCAACCATACAAGCCCCCTCCAAAAAAATAATCTGAGGCGTTGGATCTCTATCTAACGCCCCAAAGTCTGACTAATTTTACCCTAAAAAATAGTCGAATATTGTATAGACACTCCTTTCTTTATAGAATACTTTGCACCGAAACTCCCTAAACTTATGAGGTTATCTCAGCTAGTACCCTGAACATATATTTTATTTTGTTGACCCACTTAAACTTGTTTTCGTTTGTACAACATTTGCTTTCACTTTTAGACACCCTTTCTTGCTGGTGTGCCCTCCTATTGGTATCCAAAGTTCCTAACTCCCAGTCCTCGAGGAGCTCAACAAGCTATTGAAGATTATAACTTGTCAATGCTGCGTGGTAGGCATGGTGAAAAATGATCAGGCCGAGTGTGCCACTATCGCCATGCCATCCACATGCACATTGGTGGAGAAGGTGGTGGTGAAGAGGGAGCCAGGCCGCGATGGACTTTAGTTCATAGCATCGTTGCTTGGGAATAAGAAGCTAGTAAAGGACGATCCAAGGAACGGACCATCTCGCCGCTCTGAATCGAATGTCCACCCAACCGATCATGATAGTGGTGGGAGCTCAACGACATTGTCATCCTCGCCTTCTTGCCCGCTGGGCTTCTCCACCCAAAAGTCTAAATGGACTTATGAGTAGGCTACACTAGCATAAATTAAAAAATTTATTGCGTAAACTAGAAAGCCGTACAAGTAAAAGATCGTGGATCATTACCACTTAACACGCAGTGTAGCGGAAGAAAAGTTGAAACAGCCTAGTTCAACGTAGCGCGTGTCAGTTAACTGATGACCTTGATCTTCTTTCTCATTGCCTCCATGACCTTCCTTGTCATCCTCCCTCACCTCCATCTTGGCACTAACAAGTACTTCTTCAACTATGAAAGAATTAACACCACTTGAAGTGTTTACGGTTTTTGGCCCCGTATCATCCTCCCTCCCCTCTGAAGCAAAGCCATCCTTAGCTTTGGGATAATCATGATAGCTTTCCTCTTCTTGGTGACTGGAATCTCATCAACATGTATAGCACTCTTCATCATTGGTCTCAGCACCCACTTCAGTCGCCCCATGTACAAAAGTGTATGTATTGGACCGACCCTCAGGTGTAGCGTTGTGGTCATATTGTTATGGTCTTTCCAACAATAACTCACTCCATTGAAACTACATCGCAATCGAACTTATTAACATAGTCACCAATAATAAACGGAATGCACCTTGTGAGTAATCTTTAGCCTTTTGGAGTTGTGTATTCACTTCATATGGTGTGGTTGAGGATGCCTCCATGTGGACAGCCCCAAAATATACACCAAATCTTTACTAATCATATTGGTGTAACTCATAATCTATAATCAACTTACATATTTATCTTTGATCCTGCACTCCATTTGGAAAACACTTCACCATTGTTCCTTTGTTTCAGTTTCTTTACTTTGCACTATCCATACCAAAATATTAATATCACCTAAAGGAGGTCAATAATAATAAGATCGACATCCTTGTGCTCATCGTCAGACTCTTCACTTTCAGAATCACTACTAGAACTCATCGAAGTATAGCCATTTATGGTGATAAGCACCTTCCATTGATTTGGACAATCACGCATCATATGACATCTTCCCTTGCACTCGAAGCACTCAGTTTTTTAGCACAAGCATTAGAAGGCAAACTAGAATCAGGTTTAGTTACTTCTTTACCTTCATTGCTTGTCTTCTTTGAAAGAGTCCTATTTGAATGGTTTGATGTCACCATTTTGGAGTGTGAACCAATATCATCACCTTGCTATAATGGACACCTCCATAAGCTTGTTTGAGTGTTGGCATGCCTACCCTTGGCTTATCTACGCTTCAATTGTTGTTCGGCATGTTCGACTTGATGCACCAAGTCTTGGATGTTGTAGTAATGGATCATCTCAATCCTATCTTGTACAACCTCATTTAACCCATTAAAGAAACGTGCCATAATAGCCTCATTATGCTCCTCCATCCCTGTATGGATCATCAACATCTCCATCTCTTTATAATATTCATCAACACTAAAATTATCTTGGCGCAACTATTGTAGCTGATTGTTCAAAGTCCTAGTGTTGGAACAAAACATCACCTCAAGATATTCTTTAATTGCACCCAAGTATCCGGACAAACTTCTACATGACGTAATTGGTTTCACCAAACAAGAGCGTGTCCCGTGAGCTCAATTTTCACCAAACAAATCTTCTTGTCCTCAGTGTAGTAATTGCTATCAAAAAATTGTTCGATGCGTATCTCCCACTCCAAGTACCCCTCTAATTCAGATTTACCATGGAACGACGGAATAGAAAATTTTATCCACCCGATGCCATCATCCATGGCAACATGCTAAGCAAAATCAACATCATCATGCATGCTCTCACCACGGGCAGTACCTCTATCATGCACACCTCTATCACGATAGTCCTGAGCACAGCGTGGTTGTGGAGCAAAATCCATCTTTGTATGGTGCACACCGTTTGTGATATTAAGGAACCCGTTCAGCATGTTGAATTTACAGTGGCCGGTTGCATATAACCTCTGTCAATGCATCAATTCATGCTCCAAAATTATCAACCTTGCCTTCAAGTTTCCAGTGACAACTCAAGAAGTAGTCACGTGTAACTTCAAGCCCCAATCACACCTCAGGCAGCACAGACATCATATATTGGTGTGCATCCTTAATTGGCTCGGCATGAGTATTAACTGCCTCGCCATCTTCGGTCTTCACAGAATCAACCATCAAGAAAAAAATCAGCAAACACGTATTATGATCAACCACGCTCTGATACCAAGATGGTATGGCACAAATTAGTGGATTCCTAATTTATACGTGAATTATTGGCCCAATCTTGACGGCACATCTTCAAACCGCCAGAAATCAATTATCTTGGTTCAAGAACAATAGCAGCGATAGTAGGAGAAGATGCAACAGCCTCCTGTACCTATCCTCGCGTGACAATGCTAGTAGAAGTCGACATCACTTCTGTGCTAAGCCTTTCCAGCCGAATGCACTTCTATTTTCAATGACTTGAAGCCTTTTCCAGTCGAATGCACATTCTTTTAAGTGGTATATTGGATGGTGTGAGTATGTACTTCCGAGAATACTAAAAAGGCTTTATATATATTCTTTTTAAGAAAAGAACAGGAACTCGATATCATTCCATTAACAGGAAGAAGAAAAAGATAAATACCAGCCTAAAATAGGAAGACACCTCCCCTGCTCAATGTGGCTTATAAGTTGTGGCTTTTGGCTTTTCAGCACTGTAGCGGCTAAAAATGCACTGTAGCACCTGTTAGCTTTTTTGAGTAATTAAATTTTAAAAACTAAAAAATTAAAAAATATTGGGCCTCTTCTTTTCAACTTCTAAATACAGCTTTTCGACTTTTCTACAGTTTCTAGCCTTCAAACGGAATGTCTTTTCAAAACGGGGTCTACAAGTTGATTGTAGTACATACAGTAATGATTTCATTTATATTGGTCAAAACTGTACATGCGTTTCTCTTATTTCGTCCTCTCTTTCACGAACAGCCCAAAAGTCATAAGCTGCAACCGAAAGTCATAAGCCGAAGCTAAAAAGAATAGGCCCATTATATCTTAAATTATACTGTAGCGGCTGTTAGCTTTTTTGAGAAAAAAAATAAGAAAAATTGCGAATAAAATTGAAAAACCGTTATATCGTCATGAACAATGCAAGGAAATAAAGGGAAAATAAAAGGTAAAAAACCCAAAATAAGCCAAAATTAGAAACTGATGTGTGCCAAGTGTATTCTGGTTTAAAAAAGCTGAAAGCTAAAAAAGTTAGAAGTTAAAACCGTTTGAAATGATACCTTAATCTAGGCATAAATAGGTCGAGTCCAGCCCAACCTATCCAGCCAAAATCAACTTCTTATAAACTCGGCCCAGAAGCTAAGCTCAACCCAATTCAACCATGGGTGGGCCAGCCTTTCTCCTCTTCATATCTACTCGTGTATGGCTTTGAAATATGTTGATGTTGTTTTTGACTTATGTATGAACCCTAGGGTGGGTTTAGAACATCTTTTAAATGGTGTATCTTTTCGAGATAGGATCCATAAGATAACTATAGTAGATACTATACTAAATTTAACTCTATTGATTAAAATTATATGTAATTGTCTATCTTAACAGTCTCTCTTTGTAAACCCTCCAACAAACTGTCATAAATCATCGACCCTGCACTATCCACGCCGTGCACGACCACACTGTTTCACTCGGGCAGGTCGCCATGCCGTGCCATCCGCTCCGATGGGACACCTCTACATGCTTGCCCGGCAGGTCGGCTGAAACCACATATAACCCCTCAAGATACAGAGGGAAAAGATGGGGACGGCACGCACGTCGGGCCGTGGGTGGGCGACGCGCCGTTCCATGCGGAGCACACAAAACGATTCCGAGCCGGGCGCGGGCGAAGCAGGCCAGGGCGTGGTGGCGACGCCGTCCTCCGGAAAAGAACCGGTCCACACCGCACTCGCACACACTTGCACGAATCCCCATCGACCGCTCATTAGCGCAGCATTTAATAATGAGACGACGGGTGGGCACCACCGCGGCTGAGCTGAAAGCGAGGGCCTAGCTAGGCCCGTCGATAATTGACTTGTTAATTACCCCGCATAATCACCGATTAGCACCTTAACAACTCGATTGGATTCTCCACGATGAGATTAGAGTGCCATTAATCGACAGGCGAGCATATATTATTTGCTACAGTAGTAGCAAAAGATAAATTATCTCCGTAGGCGAGACGGGCGCAGGACAGGCCACACTCGCTCTCTCGCTATGCCTGCCTATATCCGCTCCGCTGCTGCTGCTGCTTCTTCGCTCCTCTTCCTCTCCTCCTTTGTTATGCAAGAACAACAGAGCGAGGTGGAGGGACGGTAGATAATAAGTTAATTACAGATTCTCGCAGCCGAGCCGAGGAGGCGAAGCGGCCTGGTCGAGAGACCAACCAAGTAAGTCCTATTCACAGTTTCTGCCCGTGAGATGCGAGAAACAGAGCATGTATGCGCGCGTGCGTGGTTGAGCTTGAGCGAATTTGTGGCGGCGCAGGGGCCGGGCCGGCGTGAGATGCTAGAGGAGCAATGTCCGCGCCGGCGGAGTCGAGGGACGGCAGCATGAGCATGAACATGGTGACGACGGTGATGGCCTTCTCCGTCAGCGCCTTCTTCGTGCTCTTCGTCTTCACCAGGCTGCTCTGCGCGCGCATCCACCTCAGGGCCGCCGCGGCCGACCACACCGCCGCCGCCGCGCGTGCCGGCCACCCCGCCTTCCCGTCCTTTCGCGTTAAGCATCATCGCCCACCACTTCTTGTCGATGCTTCGCTTATCCTCGTGGTGTTCCTGACGCGTTGTTGGATTGTAACCGATTGATTAATTGGGTTGAGCAGGAGGAGCGCGGGATCCGTGGGCTGGAGCCGGCCGTGGTGACGAGCTTCCCGACGGTCAAGTTCGGCGACGGGTCGCATCGGCCGCCCGCGCAGGAGTCGCAGTTAAGATACACTTACCAGTCTTCGCTGCCTACGGTTTTTAATTTACTCATCATTGACGCGCGCACGGATTGAGGCGCGTTCAATCCGGCTTTGTTAGCGGTTTCTGGTCGTTAGTTTTTTCACTAAAATTTGTACGGTAGCAACTATAATTTTTTAGTTGTTTAATTAA
Organism: Dendrocalamus sinicus; assembly: GCA_036346575.1. Lineage (NCBI taxonomy): Eukaryota > Viridiplantae > Streptophyta > Magnoliopsida > Poales > Poaceae > Dendrocalamus > Dendrocalamus sinicus. The sequence continues at coordinate 21,320,251 of CM070646.1, read as the reverse complement.
AAAATAAAGAAAAAACTACTACATTAATAAAAAAAGAAAAAACCGTTACATTAATATAAAGAAAAAACTCTAAAAATCTAAAATAAAGAAGTCAACCGTTTAATCTAGTTTCTACCTTCTCGAAGCTGGAATGAATGGCCTAACATTGATTTTACATTCTTACAACTCGCAACTTTGTAGTCAGAAGCTATTGTTGTTTGAAATACATTAATTTTTTAATACAGCTTTTTCTTTACATTATTCTCATAGATATAACTGTATTTTTATTTTTTCTTTAATTATATACTTAAAAAAGCAACTACGCTATTTCCGTAAAAAACGACGGTGCTCTAAAACAGGCCATATTTCCGGAGCCCAATGGAAAAACGAACGGTCTAAATTTTTTTAGTTATTACTAGTAAAACAGCCCATTCTCCCACCGTCCTATGCTCCCACGCGCGGCCCGTTGCACCCCCCTCCGTTTTACTCTAGCTCCACCACTGCTCCGATTAGACTCATGTGTTAGTGAAACATTAGCTTAACGTTCGCTCATGGATAAGTGAAGTCGCTTTGTGCTACGGCCGCCAGCCTGGGTACGCGAAAGCATCTGGAGATTGCGTGACAAAACAGAATTCGTACACCGCTTTTGCAGCCTGTGCTGCTTGCAAGTGCTAGTACTATGTGAGCCTTATTTTGGCAGTTATAGCTTTCTCGATAAGATGGTCTAGATTCTAGCGCAGCTTCTCGGAGAAGTCGCTAGAATTTTAGTGGCTTTAGGCTTGATGCAGAAGCTCACCAAGGGGGCAGTTTATGATGGGTTTTGATGTCTGTACGCACGCTCGATAGCCATCTAGTGGTTCCTGGCACTTGGCCTGTCTTGTTCTTACCATTAAAGGCCATGCTGGCTGTCAGTTCAGGAATTGTCAGTTTAGTTTCAGTTTTTTTTTCTCACTTGAATGATTGCATTTCCCCCAGATTGTTCACCTGACATTGATTCCATGTGTTTTTACTTGAAAATGAAAAGAGAAGAAAATCTGGCCACTGCAAAGCTTTGCACTCAGCTACCTGTTTCCTCGGGACTGACATTGCCACTATAGTAACAGCGTTGGAACATTTGAAAATTAACTATTTCACTATCTTTTCAAAACAATTTATCAAGATATATATATGTGTAATTAAGATATGTGTAATTCTAGGATATGTGCAATTCAGTTTTTAAGATAGCATATATATAGAAGCATTACCCCAAGATTCAATAGCCACAATCATCCGTGGCCTTCCTTTTTGTCATACACATGTCCTGTATTCTACAATGTGCAAAGGATATATAGTGCTGAATTACACGTTCAAGGATAGAGCATTACTACATTGATTAGCGTAGTGTATATTTACCGATCCTGAATTCTGTACTCTGAAGGAGGCTTCGCTGAATGACAGGTGCACGGTGTGCCTGGAGGAGTACGAGGCGAAGGACGTGGTGCGCGTGCTCCCTTCCTGCGGCCACGCCTTCCACGTCGCCTGCATCGACGCCTGGCTCAAGCAGCACTCCACCTGCCCCGTCTGCCGCGCCTCCCTGCAACCCAACGGCAAGCACCGCGCAGCCGCCGCCATGCCGCCCGTCTACTGCGCCGCCGTCAGGGCGCCGCCGTCCACGTCCTCATCAGACCGTAACGCATTCCAAGCAGAGGCGGCGGCGGCAGACCATATGGACGTGATGGCTAGCAGGCTGGAGATCATTTCCGACGAGCCGGCCTCCTCCGGCGCCTGTCCAAGCTCCCGCTCCCTCTCCTGCTAATAGTGATTATCGTTGCGGCGGAACGGCGAGGCAGAGCCTGCCGGGCAATGCGTCGGCCACGCATTGCTAGCGCTGACACGTGCTTATAAACGACTAGTCGATTGAGATTGGGTTGTGCTCAATTTTAGGGGCTAATAGTCTTGGGAATTAACATTGGTTTTTTTTCGTTCACTTCACTGTATACTTGCATGTACACTCTCGAATCGAATGCACAGCCTTCCTTGTTTTTTCCAAAAAAAAAAGAGCCATGTTCTGACAATGTTTTTTTTTTTGAAACTCATGTTCTGACAATGTTGATACAGCGGCGAAATTCATCCACAGACGCACACCGGACGCCCATACATCACACGTGGACTGACACGGCGCTCGAAACGGCCCATACGAGGCAGCCCGCTAACATGTCTGCCCATGAGCGGTCCGATTCGAACTCCTCGTCCCTGGCAATCCCACAGGCCGCGGCAAACAGCGCGCAAGGTTGCGCTCGTTTAGTACCAGATGGCTTGTTCGAGGATGCTGGGGTGGCAGCACTCGTTATAAAATCAAGGCCAGTGGCCCACATTGCAGATACTGGATCATGTGTAAAAATAATAATACGTATCAGTTGATCGTAAGTTTATGCGTATATATTAGTTGGTTATAAGTCTATGTTGTATAGGATTTTAGATGATACGGTAAAAAAAGAAAGAGCTTAACTATTTAATAGAGGTCAAATGGGTTGGGATAACAATGTTAGTATAAAGTATGGTACTGTCGGTTTGTTCTAGATATGACACGATTCACATCTAAACAAACCAGTCATGTTGTGTTCAGGTTAGCACCTTCACACGATGGGTCGGTCCAAATGGCACGGTCCACACCTAAAAAGACGACATGGCCCAACTCGACACGTTCCGTCAAGGTGGTGGCCGGAGGGCGGAGGTGAGGTGAGAGGTGGTGTTGGAGGTCGAGGCTGAGGAGGCGACAGTGCGAGGGAGAGCGTTGCGTGGACAGCATGATCCGTTAAGATAGTAGGGAGAGGTGGTGGTCGGAGGACGGAGGCAAGGCGAGAGGTGGCGGCATGAGGAAGTGGCATCGTGTGGAGGGGGCAGTAGCTGGCGCCAGAGTCGAGGAGGTTGGCGCCGGCGCAGGTGGCGGATGGACGACGATGGAGGAGGTAGGTGTTGGATTTGGCGGCAGATGGATGACGGAGGAGAAGGTGGGTGACAGATCCGACAATGGAAGGGTGGATGTGGAAGAGGTGGCGATGGGGTGGCGTAGAGGAGGCGGCGACGTAGGAGGTGGATGATGTGCCGACATCGAAGGTTGTGGTGAAGGGACGACGTGCCAGTGTCAATGCGTGGAGGCTGATGGGGGCACCGGGGCGAGTGGACAACGGCTGGTCATCAAGTTTAACGTGTTTAAGCTAGCACGACATGACCCATTACCTCGTTGGGTCATGCCTGGGTCCAAGGCTTAGTTCGTGGGTCGGCATGACATGGCTCGTGAATTAAATGGGCCAATCAGGCCATGCCTAAATGGGCTCGTGCTGGACCATGCTAGGGGCCCATTTGGCCATCTCTATGTATAATATTGTATAGATAACTATATAGATAATCTATTAATTGTGTGAGTCCATTACAGAAAACTATATAAATAATCTATTTGTATGAGTTGTCTTTAATCATATCTACGAATGACATGAAGATGTATTACAAACAGCCACCATCTATACCATTCTACATGGCCTACGTGGGAGAGTGGACGTCATAATTTGTAGGAGAGTGGGCATCGTACCACATAGAATTTTAGGTGATATGGAGGAAAAAGGAAGATTATATATACTATTTAATAAACAGTTTTATAGATGGATTTTTACTGTGTATAGTATTGTATAAACAACCTATTAATTGTATGAGGCCATTACAAACAACTACATAAACAATCAATTATATGAGTTGTCTTTAATCATATCCATGATAACATCGAGGTGTATTACAGATAACTGTTATTTATACCATGGTACATGCTCTAAGTGGGAGAGTGAAGTCATAATTTGTGGTAGAAAGGGTATGCCCCGTGTGGCCCCTGCTAATTCTACCAAATTAAATTTTTGCTCTTTTTGGTTTGCAGTTAGGCCCTTGGTTCTATGGCTTGCGCAAGTTTGGGGGCTTTGGTATAAAATTTAGCTCTACTTTAGACAATGTCAATGTCTTTTTAGGCAAGCTATAACAGAAAAGGATTGTTGAAGTAATCAAATTGGATTACGGTACATTGGGACCTGTTCTGTATTTTCTGATGAGATGATCACTGCTTGAAGTGGGTAATACTTTTTCTCCAAAGATTTGATAGTACAAAGACAATAACTTGTTGCTTGGACTGCATTACACATTTAAAGGCATTGTAGATACATGTTCTAATTTAGGTGGTGATCGGTTCGGCTGAAAAGCTCGTGGCTTATGGCTGAAAACATCAGTAGTGTTGAAAAAACACTCATGGTGTGAGAGGCTTATTTAGCATAATTAAATTTAAAAAAATTAAAAATAAAAAAATATGTTAGTCCATTAGGTATAATACAAACAAATACGGGAAAAAAGAACCGACAAAAAAGCTCAACAAAAATCCAAAAGTTCAGAAAAAGATGAAACTTATGAATAGTGAAAAATAAGCCAGAAGCCGAAGCCGAGTTGATCGGGGCCTTAGTTCTGGTAACAACCGTTTTTTTTAGCATCCAATTGTATGAATCAACCATGTACAATGCTTGTTTTTGAAACTTACTAAAGTTTGACAAACCAATCTTATATTTTCAAAAATGCATTAGTAGCATTTTAGCATCATCAGATGGCAGATGGTAGTATTAATGTATTCAGATTAGTGGGCCACTTCATGAAAGACAAGGCTCAACGAGCCAAATGGGTTGTGGGCTTAATCGAGTCGACATTGCAGTGCCACCGCGACACCATGGGCCCAACGAACACTGCCACCTCGAAGAAATTCTGCATGCTTGCCGCCGCAAAATACAGCCCAAACACCACCAATCGTCTTGGGTTGGGCCTTGCCTTCTCGGATCAGCGGCCGGTGCCTTGCCGTGCCCATGCGCCTTCTCCGTCCACGGCGGAAGCGTCCCGGCGATCTCACCGATCTTTTGTCCACGTCGAGAAATTTCGATATTTGACACTGAATATATGCGCTCTCAATTTTTAACCTCTAATTCGCACGCCTTTAGAAATTTAACAATGTCACTGCGAATTCTTTTGATTCAAGGGATTCTTCTCATTTTCTCTCCTTTTATATTTTGAAATATCAAAGAGAGAAAATGAAAAGAATCCTTGAATCAAAAGAATTCGCAGTGACAGAGTTAAATTTTTAAAGATATGCGAATTGAGAGGCGCACGTATTCAGCGTAAATTTCTCACGTCTCAGACTCGCACTTGGTTACCCGCGGAAGGAGTTGAAGCTGGAGAGCTCGACGGAGCTGAAGGACCCCAAGTTCTTGTACGGCCCCGGTGAGAGCCCCTCGTCGTCGGCGCTCAGCTGCCGCCTCGCGTCCGCGGAAGTACGGAATCTCCTGTCCCACACCCTGTACACCCCGAAGGCAGCCGCGGCAACCACCACCACGATGCCGACGGCGAGCAGCGCCGCCTTGGCGCCGGTTGCCCTCCCTCCCTGGCTGCCGCCGTGAGTCGCCTCCTCCCGGCTCCTCATCTTGAAGTACCCCACCTTCCTCTCGTCGGCTGCCACCATCACCTGCGCCGGGTAGTCCATGAGGTAGCAGTACCCCGTCCCGTTGCTGTACACGGCACCCCAGCAGCTGCAGTTGCGCGCGCACCGCGCCTCGCAGTCTTCCGCTGACGGCGCGTGCTCGAACCCCAGAAGCTCCTTGTTCGCTGGCTCCACGCCCTGCCTCCGCATCTCCCAGTACAGCCCGCCCACCTCGCCGCCAGTCGTGCCGCACAGGCCGCCCCCGACGGAGGCCGCGGCGCAGCCCGAGCCGTCGGTCGCGTTGGCCAGGCACGCGCACCGGCCGCCAGGCGGCACGCAGACGCTGTAGGCGCCGCAGGTGGTGGGCAGCTCGCACGGATCAGTGATGGCGGTGTAGTCGAGGACCCACCGGGAGCCGTCCCAGTAGTAGGCGCGGAGGTTACCGTCGGGCTCGAGGGTCATGCGGCGGAGGGCGCGGATGCCGTGGTTGAAGGTGTCGAAGGAGAGGACGTCAGCGGGGGGCCCCTCCTTCTGGTACATGCCGAGGTAGCCATCGGGCTCCACGCGCGCGTAGGTTGGGCCGCCGCCGGGCACGATTTGGGCCTTGGCCTCCAGCGCCGTGTGCTTCCAGTACATGGCGGCTGCGACGCCGCCCGATGACGGCGGCGGCGGCTCGATGTACAGCGCGAAGTAGCTGCTCCCCAGCCGCATGGCGAAGCGCCGGTCGAAGGTGTAAAGCGCCGCCGCGGAGGTGAAGTTCTGGTCTTGGACAATGGTCTCCGACGGGTAGTCGAAGCTCTGCCACACAACACTACTTGAGCCAGAGCTACTGCTTTGGATTTGAAGGTTGGACGTGTTGAGGAGGACGGCGCGGTCACCGGCCGCTACAGAGGTGGCAGCGGTGGACCATAACACTTTGTTGGTGGCGCGGTCGGTGAGGACGAGGCCGCCGTCGAAGGAGAGGGAGGCGGCCGCGGACCACGCCGCGGGGCTGTCGGGGATGGCCCGCCAGAGGGGGAAAGAGGAAGGAAGGTGGAGGACCGCGAGTTCGAGCATGGTGGAGTTGACGCGGAGGAAGCCGAGGCGAAGGCGCCGGTGGGGTCGGAGAGCACCGACTGGAACTGCGAGTAGGACGGGTCGTGGGCGGCCGAGAAGCCTCGCCGTAGCTCCTGCGCCGGGGCCGCCGCCGCCGTTGGTGCTGCCTCGCCGGCGCCGCCACCCAAAGAAACCAACAACGCCGCTGCAGCCATGCAAAGCACGACTAGATTCTTGCCTGCCATCGCTGCTTCCATGCTAGCTCGCCTAGCTAGCTGCCTCGACCGAATGATATCTGCACTCAGAGGCTTGGATTCGAGTGTGGATTCTAGATAAGTGGACAGAGTGCAGAGCACCGAGCAGAGCTGTATGGTGGATGGGATCGGGGAGGAGCAGGAGAAGACGAGAGCCGGGAATATTTATTTTACTCTCCTGTCGTGGCTCTGCAAGTGAAGTCATAAACGGGGTTCAGAAGATCCAAAGCAAACAAGCCGATGAGGGTGGCGAGAGGAGGAGCCAAGGAGGTTTGGTCAATGAGCACTGAGCATACTTCGACGGGTAATCTGCTTGTCTCTTTCTTTCCTTGCAATTATATATTCTCAATTTCTCATTGCATTGCCTACTTCTGCAGGATCTACCTACGTGCAGTTGGAAAGTGTGACTTTTTCCAATTGTCGAAGATAAACAACGCATCAAGATAAACAACACATGCTCTTCTCCAGAGTCAGGTTCAAGTTCTTCCGGTTGCTCAACCATCAAGCTGGGTGATATAGGGCATTATGTCATTTTCCTTCGGTCCAAGTACATATCAAGATGTTTCAACTGCAATTGTGTACTTCTAGTCCACCTACCCTATCTTCAGGACAATTATACTCTCGATCATATTCATAACAACCATGCAAAATACGTTGTCTTGGTCGACCTGTTTTCCCCGACATATTTCGTGGAGCAAATTTGAATAAGGCTCCTTGATTTGACCAGGGTTGTCTTCTTTCGAAATTGCACTATCTTTTTGAATTGTGCATCTTTCAGAAGTCTAAATCCCTTTTTATCTGTTGATGTTTGCGATTCAGACTATATACTGTGTGCTGTCCATTTTTTGTTTCAAAAAAAGTAGTTCATTGAGTGTCTGTAATTCTGTATGCAAAGGTTAGGATGTTCCAGTTTTTCATATGGCATTGAGCTCGTGTAAAGAAACTATCGCTTGGGATTTTTATTCCCTTTCGTTTTCCTATTCTAATTAGCATTGCAGCTACTTTTTGCAATGCCATGAAAATGGAAAATGAAAGGAACAATTGTCTTTAGTATCAGTACTTCCCTTCAATACCTCTGCCATGGGAACAAGCAGAAGTCAAAGCAAGTGTGCCCAGTTGCTAGGCACTTATCATCTTGAGAGGATAGTGACATTGAGTATAATGTTGGGTTCTTAATGTATTACTGTGTTGGAAGGTTCTTCTTGGTCCTGTTCCTCCGATCTGCAAAGATCGTATTTTAGCTCATAGGCGAGGAAAATACTGGCCGACGTATTTTTACTTCAGTCATGCACTTTGCCCACCATTTTCTCTGGCGAGTCTGAAGAACCCGACCAACATTGCATGCCGCTTACAACGGCACTGGTATTATATGGAAATTCTAGTAGCCTTTCAAATTAGTCAACTTATGGAAATTCAGTTTTTAGCCAATTCTAGTAGCCTTTCAAATTAGTCAACTTGTGGAAATCTGTCACTAGCATATACTGTGGAAATCTGTCACTTAATATACAACACATGCAAGGAGTCCCATGCCAGCTTGGGGATCTGCTGCCGATCTGGCCATTGTTTGGTCAGAGTGAGATTTCCTTTTGCAGCTGCGCTCATACTTGTCTTTTGATTTTTTTTCTGACTAACTGTATATAATACTATTTTGCAGTTCCAGGCTGCAGCTCCAGTGGTTGATCTGCCAACCGCCTATCGTACTCAATTAAAGTTGACCAGTGAAGCAAGTCTAAGGATGCCTTCTTTCTTCACTTACGATTTATAACTTGTACCTTAAGTTATATGTTACAATAATTAGTTTTTGAACGATATATTTTTTAAAGACGAGATCAACAGAAAGGTTATAGTAAAAAGTGTACTGAGTTCAGCTATATCGGTCAAAATCGCATGTGACTATTTTTCTTATGTACTGCCTCTCACATACAGTTAGAATTCAAAAATTTAAATCTAAACCACAACGCAAAAGAACCCACCCTTTATTCCTTACTAGTCAAGGGCCTGTGCGTTGCAACAGATCTCATAAAAAATATCATAAACTCTAAATTCTAGAAAAACAAAATATGGCGTGAATATTCCTACTGATGCAATGGTAGCATAAGCAACATTTATTTACAATATAGATAGCATTTTTGCAAAAGAAAAAGAGGATAAAAGTTCATTTCTCCAAAAAAAGTTAAGAGTAGCATTACAAGTTTACAACAAGCAGATATATATTTGTAGTGGCGCGAATATCCAAATATTCAATTCTTCTTGAAGATATAAATGTTCGAATATAGGTTTGCAATCCATTATATCCATCTAGTTAAGCAATGCCAGCATTCATTCTATAATCTCCTCTCTAATTCTTGAATTAGAACTCGATGTAAATCAGTGTCCCTAGGCGGGCGGTAGGGGCCCGCTAGGGGCACAAGAAACAGCCCACTCATGTTGAAAGCTTACTTGATATAGGTCTTCTAGGGTAAAATTACCACCTAATCTCAAAAAAAAAACTCAAGCCTTTTCTATAGATCACAAGTTGTACCATGCAGGCCATCATATTCAAGCATACAAATTTGCAAACAACCCAATTTTTCTTTCAAGGAGAATAACCAGCAAAACATGAGACAAATCATTATTACGAGTCCCACGGAAGAATAGCAACAAAATTATTATGCTCATTGCTAGTCTCATGATTGGTATATCCGACGGTTCAAGCAACATAATATGACACTGGAACTTGATTTGGTTGTACATTGCAAGCAATCTTCGATTTTGTGATTGATCTTTGGGAGCATGGACTATCTTAAATAACAGCGCAGTATCCATCTCCAATTTCGTATCCGTGGATGTGAAATGGAAGGAGAGAATAAGCTTTGATTTACAACATTGCAAGCGGATGGGCAACAAAATGGCGAACTTCATAGGAAATGTGAGTTGTTTATACCAAAGAAAATTTAGCTTGTTCCTTGAAAAATACATTGTAAGCGATCGATCGATTAATACCTAGCAATCTGATAGTAGATTTTGACATGTTATCTTGAGATAATCAGCTCTTGACAATGACGATGTATAAAATCCTTCAATTAAGTTATGATCTTGAATTCCTTAGTCAAACATAGGTTCCACATAATGGAACACTTGCGGTAAGATTAATCCTGCAAACTTAGAAAAAAAATATTGTTGCAAGCTTATCAGATATCCTACAGTTCCTCAATACTATGTAAAAGAGCTATACTCATGTGTTTCAAATTTATATACCCAGACAATTAACTGGATACTGTATACCATCTTAATTATATTCCGTTGCAACATATGGACGTTGTAAATCTACAATAACCACGAAACAACCCTTGTTTTACATTTTCAGCTTTTCTTGACTTGATGCCCTAAGGGGTTAGCACAAAGCAGCTAGGTGGTAATTTCCACAAGATATAACCCTTTTATCAAAAGGATTAATGAATATATACAATGAAAACATTGACTTAATGCAGCTATAGCTTCATCATTGAATTAAACCGCATAAGTTCGCAATGTTATTCAATTTTGAACTCAATCATGTCTTAGATGAGTAAAATACACAGTCTTAACAAGTGTATGCAGATACAAGCAAAATATCACAAGATTCCTGGTTTCATTGATATGTAAAATGTGAAACAGTTGACTTTTCATATATAGGAAAAAGCAAAGTTTGTCGGCACCAAAATTGCACACAGATAAGAAAGGCAAAGAGGCAATTTTATCAATGCTACAGGGTTCATTGTAAAAAACAATGTATGAGCATGTGGCAGCAGTGTACTGTAGCCCGTGTGGGAGCGACAGTATGCTGACCAAGGAGACCATTTAATTTGGGCCTCCGGATTATGCATTCAACCCCACCATTCATTACCCCATAATATGCGCCATCCATGAATTGTGTCTCAATTAAACCTTGCATTAACAAATTAACAAAATAAAGTAAAATCAACCACACATTAGGGGAAAAAGGGCAAAAATCAAATCTTCACCCGCATGGCCAAGTCAGACAGCACAACATTAGGAAAAAATCGACCAGAAAGACCTCTGGCAATAGTCTATTATTAATATGAAGATATGTATCTAATTATTTCTAATATGAAGATACACATACAACTATTCCTAATATGACCACTACGGTCTGAGTGCACGAGTGCTGTTCACGTGCTACACCCCATGAAATGCCTGCAGAGAACATCCTCCTTTATCCTCTTAGACTTCCCCGGGCATCATAACATACATAATGTTAATAAAAAAATTGTTTTGGCGCCATGTAAGAGCAGGTCTCCATTTGCGCAAAGTGTGATACTTGCATTGACCCACAGACCCAAACAGGTCAAACTTTTCACATTTATCTACTTATTTACACATTCAAGTAATATGTCATCTCACCAAAATTCACAACACATTGCATAGCTGCATGACTGCATCAATTACACTAATTCAACAAAGAACATTGAATTTTGTATGTACACTTGTACTTAAACAAAGGTATCATCTGCACTCGAATTTTAGTTGGAGGTGGTAAATAGTGATTAACATGGCGGGACACAAAGTGTACATACCCAAAATAGGCACAATATCTAGCAGAGGCGCACTTAATGTGTTTCATGTATCTATTCAACAAACTAACTTTGGGTCATGTTTAACTCACTTAAATCAAGTTTATTTGGCAAAGGGAAGTAAATGAACAACAATAGAGATGAAAGAGGAGCATACTTTGTAATGTCTGCAATTTCTTCTTTGAAGGTGTAACATTTTGGTGACAAAAAGCACAAACAATAGATTAAATAAATTACATTGAGAAGCAGCACATAGTCCCATATATGATGTAATGACTAATGATGCCACATTAAAACAATTCTCATGAAACACAAGATTGCCCTTTAACACATGCAACGATTGACTATATTTTTCATTTCTTTCCTAAATTAGACATAGATTATTTCTTATGTTCCCTTATTAACCAAGGTTTGTGCGATGAATAATATAGATATAGTGGCATTGAATGTATCTTGTCATTAATCAAAATTTCTTATGTTCCCTTATTAACCAAGGTTTGTGCGATGAATAATATAGATATAGTGGCATTGAATGTATCTTGTCATTAATCAAAATTTTCTAAAATTTCATGCAAGTCAATTATCCAGTTGCCAATTCAATAAGGGTATAATCAAATATCTCACTTTTTCCTTTTTTGCTTCCCCGGATGTTACACCAATAACCCATTGATTTACTCAAGTTCAAACGGACTCAATTTCCCATGATAAAAGAGAACTATATGAAGTATGATCAGACATAAAGCTAATCTAAACTCCGTTTGATAAGAAAAGAACACTCTAAACAATATCGCGCATACCAGCTCCACCCGTGATAGCACCTCCAACACTCTGCATAAGGTATACCGTTTTCAGACAAGTGCTACATCATAAAACATACAACCTAAACACTCCAAGAAGTGAAAGAACCGCTGGCACTTACTCCTGTGCGTAAATCCTCCTAGCCCCTTCCATTGCGACACCTCCGTGTCAAAGGTATTCACCATCTCCAAGCACCTTGGCGTGCTCACGAAGCGCACGAACCTTCAAGCACAAGCCAACCAAACACCTATCAAAATTCGATCTTTTGACACCACCACCAGAGAATCACCACATAAGCCAAGCATATCAAGATGGGTTTTAAAGTTCAAACAATTGCGATTCAAAATTGTGATCTTATAGGTTAAGTGCAGATATGTGGTAATGAAAATTAAGTACCACGATAATCATTAGAAAGAAGCATGAACAAACGGTGGAAATATAGGAGAAAGCCAAAGCTATGAATCCGAATATGTGCCCGCATGATATTTGATGGTTGCATGCGGTGAGCTCTCCCGCCACGCGGTCGGCGCCGGAGATCCACGCGGAAGGCCTTGAGAAGTCACGTCGTCACCGAAGAGGTACATCCACTTGGACTTGGCGAGAAGGATGAGCTCGTCGCCCGACAACGGCGATCGCGCGCCTCGGCGGGAGCTCGGCAATGGTGCCGAGATGACAGCGGCGGCCGCGAGGGTGATGGCGTCGGCGATGGTGGTGCGGCGAGCGTCCTCCTCGAAGACGAAGAACTCGCCGGCGGCGTAGTTGATGCTGCTCGCGTTGCGATCGGCCATGGTTGGGATCGGGGCCCAAGAACCAGCAAGCAGTCGAGGAAGCGCGAAAAGGAGGCCCTCGCGCAGGCGCCATGACACGTGCGGGGACCGGTCCCGAGCTAGGTCGTCGGTTTCCGCGAAGAAGAAGGTGGGAGCGGGAGAGGAAGGCGGCGCCGTAAAGGGTGGAAGAGGAGGCCGCCGGTCGGTGGGGTCGATGGCGAGGTCCACCGCACGGTGACACGTAGGCGGCGGCGGTGGTGGTGCGCCTCGCGATGGGGCAAGCATCCGAGGTCGGGTAAAGCGGTCCTCCGGCGTAAGAAGAGCGCGACGGGAGGCGGGAGGAGCGACCACGGCGGCTGCAGCGGGCGCGATCGCGCGCCTCCCGCGCGCGCGCCGGAGGAGCGAGACGGAGCGGAAGCACGCGATGTCGGTGAGCTCGGTGAGTCCGCGGCGATGTCGGTGAGGAGCTCCGACGGAAGATCCGACCAGCCCGTGGCGCCATGGCAATCACACTCGGAATCGGGCGCTTCTAGGGTATGCGCGGGAGTAGTAACCTCTCTCCGATTTATGGGTCCGCCACTGCGTCGCCTCCTTCCTCTCCTCCGCCCCAACCAGCGCCGCCCCTGTGTCGCCTCCTTCCTCTCCCCATGCAGCCGCTCCTTCTCCTTCCTCCGCCCCTTCCTCTCCAAGCCAGCCGCGCCGCAGCGCCTCCTCCTACCTCCGCCCCAACCGGTGAGATGGAGGTCGCGCGCCTCCTTCCTCCGCACCCAACCGACGCTGCCCCCGTCGCCTCCTTCCTCTCCTCGCCCCAATCGGCGCGCCCGCCATGTCGCCTCCTTCTCTCGGCGGAGGGCGGTTGCGAGAGATGGGGAGGGACGTGGGAGGAGCGGGCGGGCGGGCCGTTGGATGCGGCGGTGTAGAGGGGGGGGGAGGAGGAGGTGGTGGGGTGGGTGGGAGGAGGAGGCGCGCGCGCGGAGGAGCGGGAGAGGAGGCGGCGCGGCGCAGGGAGAGGAGGCCGGAGACGCGGAGAATGGGGAGGCGGTGGCGCGGGGTGGGAGGAGGAGGAGGCGGCGGAGCGGGCGGGTGGGAGGAGGGAGGCGGCGGAGCGGGGAGGAGGAGGAGCGGGGAGCGGAGGCGGAGGAGGAGCGGATCGGGCGGAGAGCGGGACTGCGGGGAGAGAAGCAGCGGGAGGCCCACATGTCGGCGCTTTTCTGTGAGAGGCGGCAGAGCGTAGGACTCACCATCCCCTTCAACTCGTTCTTTTAAGAGTAGTTTAGATTATTGCAGGGCATTGGCTGGGATCTCTATAAAGATTAACGAAAGCCACAAATGGTAGTACTCCAAAATGAGAAGCATGTATGTATATGTGTGTGTAGACACACATACACACACGACTGCGCTATTCTGTGTCTGCGTGCACTGTGCACATCAAAAAGTTACTGTCAAATAAATGTAGAGTTACTGTCAATTGTGTGATGTTATACCTGGTAGTAACTCTACATGTGTTTGGCAATAACTTCACTCACGCACAACAGTATCTTTCCAATGTGCACTCTACACCTACGCGCAGAATAGTAACTACATATGTGTGTGTGATGGTTGTGTGAACTAAAGGTTGCAGCTTGTGGCTTAGGTTTATGGCCTTCGGCTCTAACGCGAGCTCTTGTGCAAACGAATCGAATATTGATATGTTGATAAGCCGCTTCAAAAGCCTGTCCCGGTAAGTCGCTTTGAAACAACGTTAAAGAGCCATTCTGTTTATTTGTTTGAAGGAAACTATAAGTTACAAATCATAAACTGAAAAGAACATGACGTGAAGCCACATGCACTTGGGCGAAGGTGATATAATTTTTACTAGCCCTTTGTACAATGGTTAAGGTCAAATACAATGGTGTAAGTTCAAACTCCAATAAATTAGTTTTGGTGATTAATGATAAATCTAAATGTGAGACTAACTCATTTAATGATAAATCTAAATGTGAGATTAATTCATTTGTTGAGTATGTTATTGTTTAGTTTCATTTGGATAAAAAAGTGAAAATCATGGAGGTATACATTTGACGTTGAACTCCACCAAAAGCCTACCTTGAATATGTGTATATATTTTTATTACACATTCTTGTATGCACATATTTAGGGGGAGTGCACTATATGTTTTGTGGTTTTATTAGTATTGATCTATGTTTCTTTTTCCACATAAATTGGTGATCTCTATTTTGAAACATATCCTTTAAGTGTATAAAACTTATGTAGTTTATATATACTCATATTACTTTATATTCAATTATTTATGCTTGCAAAAGGGACTAACATGTATGTCAAGTGATTGCAAGGTTTAGTCTTGGGATTCGTTTGACAATTTGGAGATGTATGCTATGGATGACAAAATTAAGAGAGATCATGGCTAGTAGCTTGAAAGTTATTTTCTTATGCCATTTGGATCAATTAAAGGTCATGCATGCATTTGAATTTAAATTCTAAAGCCATCTATGCATTCTCGGGAAAATCGGTAGTACTGATGTATAATTGGCAGTACTACGGCGGTGTAGTATGACCGGGTGTTATGTGTGATAATACCATACCCTGGTATAATTGAAAATTAGTTGGCGGTATATTATTTCCAGACAGATACTTTTTTGGAGCATTTTTGCTTCTCTGTAAAACAGTAGTACTGCTCTTAGAAAATGGTACTATCGCATGCCGAAAGTACTAGGCCCTGTGAGGGTGATAGTACCGCACTAAGTTCAAATGATTATATATTTAATTATTTGCAATTATGATAGTTGTCATCAATTACCAAAAAAGAAAAAGATTGAAGAATCTAGACCGGATATTATGAGTTAATGGTATATTTTCGTAATTAACGACAATCATATTGTGGGACTAATATTTTTAATGAGTTAGATGAATAGGTTATGTTCTATGATGATGAAGATTTTGGATGACTTCATGTGTTAAAAATCATCAAGTCAAGGTTCAAGATAAAAGATGGTTTCATGAGTTGAAGTGCATAAAAAAGGATGCATCATATGTTAATGCACATCAAGATCCCAAAAAAAGTTGATCATAATTTGATCATCAAGTCATTGGAAGACCTATCATATGATGATAGAAGATACTTGAAGGATGCATCATGGGTTGATGCATATCAAGACAATGACCCAGATTTGAAGTGAAGATATACGCTATGAAACTTCAAGACGATGCTCAAGGCAAAGGTATACCTAGTTAGGACAAAGGATGTGTTTCTAGTCTTTTACTGGTCTTAGTGTTTGATTGGAAGACTGGATTGATAGTATAAGTTTGTTGTACTATTAAGAGTGGTCTTGTTTAGTAGTTTGAGTCTCATCATGTATTGATAGGTTAATTCCATTTACTCTAGCTCTCCATAGCACGATGTTATTATATTACAAATGTGTTTTGTAAATAGTTGAGACTTATGCATTTAATATAACATGTGACTATACTTTGCAAATGTGTTTTACAAATGGTTGAAGTCCATGTACCTACTCCTTATGGCATGATCTAAGTTTTTAAATATATTTTACAAATTATTGGAGGTTATGTATTATCCCTTGGCATGGTCTAAAATTGTTTGTTGCTATTTTCTTGGACTTAGATCGTGCTAGTGACTCCTTTAATCTCTTATAATTTCTGCATTAATAATATATATTTGAGATCATACAAATAGATATGTTATGTAGCTCTTTGAATAAACTTTCTATAAAGTCCAAGAATACTCAATTCCGACATTGAAATCAAAAGTTATGACTGTTTTTCCTAGTATCGTTTATGCTAAAATCCAGAAATGATAGTACCGCCCTTATACCTGCAGTATGATCGCTCAAAGGTAGTACGGCCCCTTGTGAGTGCGGTAGTATCACAAATGCCAAATAATGGCTAGTTTTATAGCTGTTATGATGGAAAGTGGTAGTACCGACCCTATGCTTGTAGTACTACCTTTTTTACTGGGTTTTTTTTTATCTCCAACGGCTAGTTCTTGTGGTGTGGGCTATAAATACCCTCTTGCCTGATTGAGAGACTATCTTTGGCACTCTATTTTATTCTCTTGAGCTAGTGTGAGCTTCTCCTTTCAATTATGTATGTGTTGCACCATGTGAGCAATGAGAGAGGTCTCTAGTTACATTCGTTGCATCTAGACATAGATTTCGCATCCACTTGAGTTTGTGCATTCGTTGCACGTGGTGAGAGTCAAGTAATGTGCTTGAATTGTTATTTTTAGAGGTTGTTGACTCCTAGACAGCATTGGAGGTGTCGTGTCCGGTGATCTTCTCAAAGAAGGTTGTGAGAAAGCCCGACGTATGGTGAAGGTTGGAGCTTGCCTACCTGTAGCGGGAAAGAGATACCACTAGTAGAATTGAGGTGTTTGACTTAATTCGTAGAGTTAGTCCAATTCGTTTGGGCTTTACCTCAACGTGGACTAGAGGAGACTGACAAGTCTCCAAACACCATGGTAAAAAAACAATGTTATTGTGGTTTGTTCTCTTGTGCTCAATTTACATTCAAACAATTTATATTCGTAGAATTAAATTAATTGCTTGTCACCCTAATATGGCAAATTTTTAATATAGACTTAGGTTGTTGGTACACTTATTTAGACTAGTTGATTTAAGTTTTAATTGTGCAAAATCATTTTGATTTACGCTTTTGCACTACAAACTTGGTTTTAGTCAAAGAAATTTTAGAACCGCCTATTCACCCCACTCTAGTTGGCCTTCTTTATCCTACAATTGGTGTGATGTCAGCTGTTTATTAATTTTGCCATATAGGATACAAGATAATGTGCAGGAGAGAGAGGGAGCATAGAGTTGGACCATGTCTTATACAGTAATCGACTGTAACATGATAAAGAAGACATATTGTATCATAGAGAAGCTATTTATAGAAACATACAAAAAGATAATCTATTGTATGAGATGTATTTAATATCATGTATAGCTGATATAAAAATATTAGATAGTAGTTATCTGTATCATTATACATGCCCTAACGGTGATGCAACCATGATCTGTCGCTGTATCAGCAGTCTGATATGTCATTCCCTTTAGACCAGGCTTTAATAACTGTTCCCTTTAGACCAGGCTTTAATTACTGTTTTGCAGTGTCGAAAACTTCTGAATAAATAGAATCGCTGGTGATAAATATGGATGTGGTGGAGACTTTGTGTTTGTAAAGATCCTCAGCTCAATGTCAACGTACGGTGTTAAATGTTAATCACGTGTCGGCGGAGGCTTTGGATTGCTTTATATATCTCCATGCAGTTTTTTCTTTCAGTCAATGTGTTAGTTCGTTATCGAGGAGGTACGAAAACTGTAGATTACGGCGCATGATATGTTGGACCGACAGGGGAACTCGACAAAAATGTCGGCTCTTTCGTGCTGTTTGGCTGGTTAGAGGGCTAAAACCTAAAAGGAGACATTTCAATTTGTTACAACACAAGCATGGTTATATTCAGAAATAATCCACTAATTCTATGGGCCTCGCTGACTGCCCTATTTATATTAACTTTTAAAAACTGTTTTTCTACAATAAATAACTTTTCAATAATACCTAAATTTTAAATAAAGTGTCTTTTCAAAACAGGGTTTACTAGTTGATTGTAGTATATATTACAATGACTTTATTTATATTAGCTAAAATCGTACACGAATGTTTCTCTCTACAAACTTCTCTATAGTCTGTTACTATTCATAAGCAAAAGCCAAAAACAATATAAACAAGCCCTAAATCAGTGCTGGTCTGGTCGGAAGGAGTAGTACTCATTTATATTGTCAAAAATTATATATAAGTGTCTCTATAAATTTTTCTATAGACTATTACTATTTATAAGTCAAAACAAAAACAACATCAACAGCCCTAAATCAGCGCTGGGTCTGGGCGGAAGCAGTAACTTGGGCTTATGATGGCTGATTGGTTGCTCCTACTGAGCTAGCCTGGTTCAATGGGTCGGGCCCGTTTGTTAGGTTGGTGGCCTGATGTTACATTGTTACACAGGCTGACGTGAGAATGTTTGGTTAGCTACGCAAGAGAGGAAAGTGGAAAGTATACCGAGAAGATATTTGGTAATATTTTTTTTATCGACTTTAATAACTCAAGTAAATGAGTCATACCTTAATAATGACTAGTATAGTGCCCGTGCTAACGCCACGGCGGCATTTCGGGGATGCACATGAAAACAACCAAATGATGATATTTTTTTCATAGTTTAAGTTTCACGCATTTGTATATCATCATGTATATAATCTGGAAAACACTCATTTATATCACCAGCAAGTTCAGGTCATGAAATTACAAGCAAAGACCTTTGGACTTCAACAAGGACATTCGACTTCAAGAGAACATTCTGAATGCGGGCCCTAGGCATTGTTCGCAAAAGAATAGTTGCATTTAATTCCATATACTTTTTAGGCAGCATGCAATCAGGCATCTTGTGATATTTTAATCATGTCTATTGTCCAGACATTTTATTGTGTAGCTCACCTTGAATCTTTCAGATCATAAAAGGCATCTGATCTTGTAGTAAGCAGACTCAAGTATGTATGTTCCTGCCATGGAGAGAAGATTATTTTAAGAAGCTATAACGCTTTTTCCCATGCTAGATAAATACAAAAATGTGATTGATACCGCATATGAAATGATTCCAATGCCTTCCTTAAATTTCTAATTTACTCTTATGTTTATCCAAAATACATTCCCCTAAAGAGGAAAGAAAACTCAATGTGCTCAATGTATCCTTAAAAACCGCAAAGTGCTTAAATCATCAAGAACTTTGTATTTCCTTTTCTACAGAGTAGATTGAGATTCAACACCCCATGCATAGTCACTACATAAAAATATAAACTTAAGTTTCCATGTCGCCATTAACGTGTATCTCGACCCTCATAACAGAAGATATTTTCGACACAATTAAATGGGCATAAATGTTCAGATGCATATATTTCACTCACATCAAAAAATGAACGTAAGCATATAGGAAGGCCATAGGATTGTATCTTGGCAAGCATATGGGTGAAAAGACTCTGAAGTCCTGCGTATAAAGGCATAAATTGTTAGAACAGTGGCTCCAGGTAAAGATTCCATTTCAGATAGTCTGTCATGATTACCTAAAAGATTCAGAGGATAATATAAAATTTGCAAGTAGTAAGATATCATCAGGATGCAAAGTTGCCTTTTGTGCTCCCACAAGACTAATAACCTGAAAATTTAACCAAGAATGGTATATCGAAACATGAACACACAGGACTAAAGAAGAAACGACTTTAGGTTAAACATGTCTAAAGACTTGCAATCATAAATGGAACATTTGGCATGGATAAACTTCCAGGAGGTCTCTCTAGCTCAGCATGCTTCATGATGGGGTGCTAGCAGCACATAGCAACTAATGGTAGAAAGCAAGGATCAATCTATAATGGATCCATTTGTCAAGTTACAGAGCACAAAAGTTGTTAACTCTATTGGAGAGATCAGAGATATGTGATATCATAGCAACACAAGTGGCAAGCCTTATATAGAACTTTCCAGAAATATGGCATCTTGGCATGGATCGGGTGAAAGATAGATAATTGATTGAGACGACTGACAAAAAAGAAAAGGTATACCATTGTATGAACCTCTAGAAGGTTCAAGTGGCACCTCAAGTGTGTTCAGATCTAACTATAATAAGAATAGTGTTACATCTAAGCAGATAAGCAGGATTCGATACAGTATGGCTTAAAAGGTCATATAAAATTAGTATCACACCATAAGTTACGGTACAAAGTTGGACAAACCTTGTGCTCACACATAAACAATGCAAATAAAACTCTGAATCAAGAATGTCCTGCAAAAGCAGTGCTTGCCGCTTTGCCTTGTTGATTGGGCAAGGGGAAGGCATGTGTATGCATGAAGAAATGTAGCAAGATTCCTGTAGAACGGTTCAATTGACATCTCAATTTAGGATTAAAAGTATATGGCATAAGATGAATCACAAGCAAAGAAAAAATGCAGACCAACTGAATGCATGTATAAGAGATAGGAATATCGCATCCGTGCTACCAAGCAAGTGCCATATCAAATTTGGGATTCTTCTCAAAGCACTGTTGACCGACTTTGTCAAAATAAGCAACATCTGCAAAGTCATGTTTTTGACAGAGAAATCAGGATAAGAATGGAGGAATAAGTTTGTACAGAGCCCATGAAATGTAATTATGTTAAGATGAATGCAGCGATGCGTGCACTGACCATACATGAGCTCTAATTGTCCCTCGGTCCTTCGTATGACTCTTGATTGCAGCTTATACAAACTAAATATATTGGACCCTTGACGAGGAAAACTATCGAAAGACGATGCTAAATCAACTTAGTAGACTATATTTAATAGTTAGAGAGATTTGCACATAAGATGTCCAGGTTAGTCGTACTAAGTTATTCAAGCCTCAATAGAAGAAAGCATATATCCTTCCTTCTGAAATGAGATAATGAACAGAGTAAATTGTGGGCAATGAAGGCCATCGACTGATGTTTTCCAAAAGACGATGCTAAATCAACTTAGTAGACTATATTTAATAGCTAGAGAGATTTGCACATAAGATGTCCGAGTTAGTCGTACTAAGTTATTCAAGCCTCAATAGAAGAAAGCATATATCCTTCCTTCTGAAATGAGATAATGAACAGAGTAAATTGTGGGCAATGAAGGCCATCTAACCTGATGTTTTCCAGCCCTCGCAAATTTGATATGGTCGCCACTGGATGGGAAAAAAATCACCACAGGAAAAATACAACACAGCCAACAGAAAAAAAGGTTGAGCCACAAAAATCTAATCATTGTTATCACCAAAAGTGGAATTGTACCGTCGCACACCTGTTCTCAACGAAGGAAACAATCGCTTGCAATATAGCAGCAAACCCAGCTAGCTTGTGCTCATCACCATACCTGAAAGTTTAATCAGATGAAGAAAATGCACAATCTTATAGTTTTGCTTTAGAAAATGCACCATTCCTGATCACTTCTTATCATGAATTCATCTTGCATAAGTGATTTCACCTAGAATATATTGGCTTGCCGGAGTTGCTCAAAATGAAGAAATGCTTTTTCCTCTTCCTCCATGAAGTTGAAGCATCATCCTGAAGCATTTAGGAGTGCATTCAGCGTGACACAAAACCATACCACCTACAACTCCAGCAGTAGCAGTTATGGGCAAATGTCACTGCCTGGAAAAATATCTAGGATACCAACAAGCTAGTACATAATTAAACCACGGAAATCTTTCAGATTGTCGATTTGGTAGTTTGTAGACTTGTAAATAAGAGTGAACATATATTAGGCATCGTACCAAAGCTAGACGTTACTTGCTAACATCGCAAAGACCGTCCCAAACATCCGTATATGTCGGTTTAGGTAACTACGGATATCACACACTGAGCCAAATACCGATGAGGAATGGAATTGGCCAATTGGGGGTGAAGAATTCATAGATATATGATTGAATTAGCTTAATCCACACCGCGCATAGTAATCTAAAACATGCAAAGCGTTGGGCACAATCGTCTTAAAGCAGAGCGAGCAAATTGTTGGCATGTGTGACCTCGTCGAGATGCTTCTTGTCGCGCGCCTAATCCTCGGCAGCCGCGGCGTGGCCTTCGGGTTCGGGCTCGTCGATGCCGCCGCTGGAGGCGAGGCTGCTGCCCCGCTCGGCTAATCTTGTTTTGTATCTGGTGGCCTGCCATGATGATCGAGGATCGCCGCGCCCTGCCCTGGGGTTCCTCTGTGGTGGAGGAGTCGCGCGCGGGGTGGGGAGGATGGCCGCCGCGCGGGATGGGCGCCGCGTCGCCGCCGGGGGAGAGGGGGAGTCGCGCGCGGGGTGGGGAGGATCGCCGTCGCGCCGCCGCGCGGTGTGCGCCGCGCGCCGCCGGGGGAGAGGAGTCGCGCGAGGTGGGGAGGATCGCCGCCGCGCCGCCGCCAGTGGGAGATGGGCGTCGGGAGTCGCGCGGGTGGGAGGTCGCCGCCGTGCCACAGGGCTCTGCGCGCGCGAGGAGAGGAGTCGGCGTGTGGGAGATGGGGCGTTGGGGGAGTCGCGCCTCGCTCGCGGGGTGGGCGCAGGATGGGAGATGCGCGCGGGGTGGGCGTAGGTATGATCCAAACAACCTGGGCCATTGGATTTGAGTGAGTAAGAGAAAGGAGAGACTACAGTGGATATCGTTCCTTCGTTTCTAAAGTCCGTTGGTTCTGGGAACAGTTGGTTGGTGCATCTAGGAGAGGCCTTGACTGCGGGGGACATTTGTTGGGGTAGCTATAGAAAAGTTTACAACTGGTGGTTTTATAGTGGTAGAGATTAGTACTAATCACTCTAGTAATTGGCCTTCCTCACTCGTACGCTAGAACCTCGCTTCCCTCCTTGCCAGGCCCAAGCCTTCACTACTTTTGCATCCTAACATGGCTAGCTCACGCAGGATGATCAATAAATCATTGAAGTCCAGCACAAAATTCTGCATTAGCGAGCGTGGCTTGAGCTCACACAGGCAACCAATCAGCCCCTTCAAGTAGAAATAAGATGAAAGTTTCTAGATATCTGCGCGACGGTTTAAATTGACGTACAAGAACTCTTGCCTTTTTATTTTTCTGGGCACAAAGTAGTAAGGAAAGAAAAATTAGGCCCAACCATCTTTATATCGTTCGAGCTAGCCCCTTGACTTCTTGGTGGAGCGCTGCTCTTGTTCGATTTCTCTTTCTTTGATGGACCGCAGCGGAAGTATTAGGTGGTGATTAGTTGGGCTTAAAAGCTCATGGCTTATGGCTGAAAATATTGTAGCTGGCTGAAAAAAATACTGTAGTTGACATAGTCTTATTTAGCATAATTAAATTTAAAAAAATTTAAAAATATAAAAAATATGTTAGCCCAATATGTATAATACAAACGAATACGGGAAAAAAGAACCGGCAAAAAAGCTCAACAAAAAGCCAAAAGTTCAGAAAAAGACGAAATTTATGAATAGTGAAAAATAAGCCAGAAGCTCAAGCCGAACCGATCAGGGCCAAGTCTGGCGAACCTTGTGCTAAAATTCCTTCTTTTCTTTCTCAGCCCGAATACATTCAGGTCGTGCTTGGATTGAGACCCAGAACCATTTTGCCTCGCCAGAGCCCTCCCTGGATGCTGTCTACATGGTGGGTCTTCAGTTACTTCGTAAGTAACTTGATTTATATCGGCTAAAATCGCACGTAAGTTTCTGTTACTTCGTATTCTTTCTTATAAATAGCCAAAAATCATAAGTCACATTTATAAACCATAAGTTAAAGAAAAAAAGACCCGGTGTTTGGTTGAAAGAAGATAATATCTTTTTAATATGATTAATATTTATTTCTAAAGCATATGTTGGGCTAATATAATTGAGTAAATGTAATTATCAAAGTTTAATTGTTAAAAATGCTTATTTGATAAAAATTCGATGCGTGGTTCTGCAACCCTTGCAATAAACAAGAATACTCATTCCACCTCTTAGGGCACTCCT
Organism: Dendrocalamus sinicus; assembly: GCA_036346575.1. Lineage (NCBI taxonomy): Eukaryota > Viridiplantae > Streptophyta > Magnoliopsida > Poales > Poaceae > Dendrocalamus > Dendrocalamus sinicus. The sequence goes on along the minus strand of CM070646.1, from coordinate 21,295,887 downwards.
AATGAGGTGATGTAAGCAGTGTCTATAGCATATCAGATAAGCAAAAAGCTGATGTGAGAGGGTAATTAAGTAAGAGAGATGATAATAGCGCCTCATGTAAGACATTGCATATTTGAGAGGACCAAGAAAACTAAAGGATGAGGATTCATAAAAAGAAGAGAGAGAGAGAGAGAGGAGGTGAGACAAGAGGGAATAAATTAATTAAGTGGGGTGGTTGCTAGATATCATGCATTGAGAATATTGTTTCTAGTCTTATGTCTATATAAGATAGCATGCTATACTATAGATATTGCTATACAGTGTCTGCACTAGGAGTGCCTTTAATGTTTTTGTGCACTGAGAATGTGTATTGTTGCTGTATCTTTTCTTATGTTAGCTTTCTGCTACGCAGACTTTCAACCAAATAATCTATTTTTAGACTCGCCTAGTCAGGCAAAAGTCTTCAAATTTTCATGCTACTTATAGGCAGTATTTTTTGCCACCAGACCTCCAACCAAACAAGCTCTCGCTAACAAAGAAACGGGACAAGATGAATTTGATGTTAGATGTAATAGCAAGATCATCGTAGTCAAGCTTTACCTAAAGCTAACCAATTTTAGTCTGATCTAGCCTAATCCTGAACAGTCCACCAGGCACCAGGGGTGGATGTCCCATCGGGCATGGAATTTTAGTTGAACCCTCTTGGAAAGGGGGAATTTATATGTAAATCCTTCGGATTCCTAAAATTTCCTAGAGCAATTCCCCTCTTTCAAATTGGTCTTCAGAAGTTCTGGAAAATAAGCTGTTACTTCTACTAGTTTAGGCTAATAGACATCATAACATCATATGAACATTCGAACCCTCCATAGGCCAAATCCTAGCCCCGTCATTGAGTCCAGCTCAACAAGAGATGGTTAAAATGTGTGTTCATAACTGGATCGGTCAAATTGTTGTCATTCATTTGATGGCGTTAATGTAATGGTTAAGCTCGGTTTGCATTTGACTTTATAAAAGATGAAGATACCGTATAATGGCTCTGTTTATTTTTTGAGATACGGTTTATGATTTTTAGTAACTCTTTTTGATATAACAAAGGATGATAGAGACATCGATGTGGACGATATATACGATTTTGGATTCAAAAAAATCATTCGAAAAATTCGATTTAAAAAACCGTCTTTATTTATTTTAATTTTTTAAAAAGTCACGGGCCAAAAATCTAAAAAAACGTAACCAATTGCCTATCTCGGTGGTGAGACCCGACCAGAAACGGGGGAGCAAGTGGAAGTTTCTTGGGAGGCCCACCGGGACCGGGCGAGCAAATGGGCAATGCGTCGGAACCAACAGCAAAGCGCAGATGGGCGGGCACTCCCACTCCGCCAGTCGTGTCGTGTCGTGTCGTCATCGTCTCCAGCGGCCGCTTCCGCCTCTTCCTTCTCACTGCGCGCTGCCGCATTCCACTCCACTGCGCGCCTCGACTCGACGACTCCCACCCACCCCCACGCACATGCGCCACGCCCACGCCGAACTGAAAAAAGGCACGCAAAAGCGCAGCGCCACGCCACCACGAGATGTACAGCTACTAGATAGATGTTCGGTAGCTGCCGCAACTTGCACTCGAATCGAAGGCGGCGCGGCGCGAGATGAGGGACGCCAAGTGGCCCGCGCCGATCGGCGGCGAGAGGCGCGCCCACGCCACCGCCGCCTACAGCCTCCTCGCCACTTCTCCTCCCACCAGCATCAGCAACGACGGCTGCTCGCCTCACTTCCCTCCTGCCGCATCAGACGAAGACGCCTCCACCTCGTTTGACCCGCCGCCGCCGCAGCTCGGCGTGGCGGACTGTCTGCGGCTGCAGCGCCAGTCCAGCGGGAGCAGCGTCGGCGGCGACGACGGGGAGGGCTCCTCCTCCGTCTCCACCGTCGCCAATGCCGAGCACAAGGCCGACCCGGATCGCCCGCCGGGCAGCAGGAGCTGGGCGCAGCAGGCGGAGGAGGCCTACCAGCTCCAGCTCGCCCTCGCGCTCCGCCTCTGCTCCGAGGCATCCAGCGCCGCCGACCCCAATTTCCTCGACTCCGCCGCCGCCGCAGCCGCCGACCACCATCACCACGTCGCCAGCTCTCCCCAATCCCTCTCCCACCGCTTCTGGGTCTGCACAAATCTCTCTCTACCATCAATTTACCAGAAATCTGGCAAATGTCTGAGCGATCCGAGTGACCAACGCGTGGCGTGGCAGGTGAACGGCAGCTTGTCTTACTCCGACAAGGTCCCGGACGGCTTCTACCTCATCCAGGGGATGGATCCCTTCATATGGACGCTCTGCAACGACGTGCAGGACGGCGGACGCGTGCCCTCCATCGAATCCCTCAAGGCCGTAAATCCCACCGAATCTTCCATCGAGGTGGTCCTCATAGATAAGGTGGCCGACTATGACCTGAGGCAGCTGATAAGCACGGCGATTGACGTTTCTCGGAGCCGTGCTGATTCCAAGGAAATCGCCACTCGGCTTGCCGGCGTTGTTTCCGCGAAGATGGGGTGAGTTGATAATGCAATTAATTGCCTGTGTCATCCTGGTACATTGGCTCTCTGCCTTACATGTATCCCATTAATGTTGAAGGGGTTCAGTAGCATCGACCGAAGAACACGAGTTGGGTCCCCGGTGGAGAGACTCTGTCGGGTTCCTGAAGATTAACTCAGGGTCTGTTGTGCTTCCGATGGGGAAGTTATCTGCTGGCCTTTGCTGGCACCGAGCGCTGCTGTTCAAGGTGATCTTACTTCTGTAGTGATGTGGTACTAAACAGATATTGACATGCCATTATGTTCTTCTGTTACAGATATTGACAAATTTGCTATGCTTTATTTCTTGCAAATCATGCGATGCATAAACTGATTACAAGCAAAGTAATTTATATGCCTAAGTCTCCTAATAGCAAACGACTAGGACTTCGAATTGGACGCTACTTCAATTCGAATTACAGATGAAATCGAACTCCATTACGCTAGGACTCTTAAGTCAAGATTAAATCTAACAATCTCCTCCTTAATCTTGACTTTCTAACTTCTTTCCATCTTGTTTGAGTTTGGACGGCGACACGTCTCAAACGTCCATGACTCAACTCATCTTCAGAGCACTTCATCTTCGCTGAGCTCTTCAGCAACGAACGCTTTCTTCGTCTTCGGCTTTGGGCACTCAGGCGAAGTGTCCATAATCATTGCGGTTATAACACCTCACTTTTGCCTTATCAAACCTCCGACCTTTACGGCCATTGCCATCACCCCTGGAAGCGTTCTTGCCTTCACGCTTTGATTGAGCCTCCCACTCGGCGCGAGTCAACAAGAGTTGTCCTTCACTTTTGTTGCTAGTGTCATGGATGCGTTCTCATACGCCTTAAGACGACCGATGACCTACTCCATGGTCATTGTCTTTAGGTCTCCAAATTGCTCATAATCAAGCAATCGGAGAAACTGTGAGGAATAGCACGAAGGAATTTCTTTACCACATACAACTCTTCCACCTTCTCGCCAAGGCCCGTATCTTGTTGACGATGACCGTCAACCGGACGGCGAAGTCATTGATCGACTCGTTTCCTTCATACGCAGCACCTCGAACTCGGTTTTGAGAGTTTGTACCTTTGCTTCCTTCACTCGATCCGCGCCAAGATGCATCTCTTTCAACGTCTCCCACGCGGCTTTGGCCGTCTCCTTTCGCCGAGGAAGAGCGTCTCTTCCGGATGCCCTGGTAGATGGCCGCCAATGCCATCTGATCTTTGCGCATATCGACGTTGCCGTTCTCGATCGCATCCCGCACACCTTGAGCCTTCATGTAAACCTTCATCTTGATTGCCCATGCGCATAATTGCTCTCCGTGAGCATCGGATAATGGCGAGATGGCGAACTCCCTTCGCCATCGTACCGGATAATGCCTCGTTGCCGTCGAGACCGCTTTCCGTTTCACGCGACATGATCTTGGGCGCGGATCAAAAAACTCCAGCTACTTTGAAGACCCTTGGACGGAGAGAAACGGAAGGAAAAATTGTTGTCTTCCTTTTTCTCTTTTTCTTGAACTCTGCTCTTGATGCTCTGCGCTTTGGGGTTTAGCTCTAGTGCTTGGGGTCTCTTTAAAGGATGGTGGGAGCAAGCTCTCAATTGGACTCCCTCTGCCGACTCTGGTTTGGACTCGAATTTAATCGCCAAAAAACCGAGAAGCCGAGACCGAGTCCCATTTACTGCCGCATGCCCCTTTTTTTCTTCCTCACTCCAGTGCTTCCTCCTCTGCGCCGCTTTGTCTCCTTCTCTCGCGTCCTCCTCCACTGTGCCCGGCCGTCCCCTTCGTCGCCGCCTCGCTGCGCCTCCTCTTCCTCTAAGATCGCCTCCGCCGGCGCCTCCGCTGCTGCCTCTCCGCGTCAGCGGTGCCTCCATCTCGCGGCTCCGTCGGCAGCGCTCTACCTCGCGCGCCCCGGGCGGCGAGGCGGCCCAGCGGCGGTCGGTGGCGGGTGGCGGTCCGAGCGCCGAGCACGGAGGGCGCTGGCGGCGCAGCGGCGGCCGGACGCGGAGGCCGGCGGCTGGTGGCGGCGGATCAGCCGGGGTATTACGCGAGCGCGCGCGGCGCGGTGGCGGCGGATCTCGCCGGATCCGGCCGGATCCGGCACGCCAGTGCGCGAGAGGTGAAGCACGGCGCCCGAGCAGCGGATTCGCGGCGAAGACGGCGCCGCACGGACCAGAGACGGAGGCGGCGGCGGCGCCGGCGCGCGCGGCGGCAGCGAAGCGATGGCGCCCAGAGCGAGAGATCCCGGGTAGCGGCGGAAAACTCGGTTTTCTCTCGCTCTCAAGCTCGATACCAATTGTTACACTTTTGGACCCTGGCCGCATGCCTAGGTCCAACTGAGTGCCACAGGTCTAAATGGGCTGAACACAACTAAGCCCACGGAGCAACAGAGCAACAACCTTATAAGTGGTACTGGGCCTTCTCCCCCCAAAAGACTAGTCCAATGGGTGGGGGCTCCCTCACACTTATAAGTTGTGCTTGCTCCTCTCCCACAATCCATGTGGGACTATTCCTAACATCTTCATCCCCGGTGGCAATATTTTCAGGCCAAGTAGGATTTTCTTTGTTAGCGTTGCAATTATATCTTTGCTTTAATGATTTTAAAAAGCTCTTGTGCAACATTCTCGTTCTCTCTGAAAAACTTAGTGAATTATTATTATTAAGCTAATGGTATTGATCCACTCATAAGCATACATAAGAATATAAAATGCACAACTTTGAAAGATCAAATTGTATGTGATTCTCTATTTCATCTTCTTCATTGATCCTATTATTCTTTATTCAATTTTTCTATTGATCTCTTTTCTTTCTTTCGAAAAAAGACCCTAGCAGATTCTATCAATCTCCCATGTCGAGTTGTGAGGGGATGCAAGTATTGCAAAGCCGGTGGTGCTGCCTCTTGTTTGGTGCGCTTTGGCCATGACAGGTTTGTGATCCTGATCAAATGAGTTGCGCTCTTGCTACATTTTGGATTATTACGAACCCATGACCTTAACAATGACAATCTTATGCTCTACCACTAGGTAACGTGTGTATCCCAAATTATTACAAAGATGAAAGATGAGGATAACATAATAGATAACTGAAACTTATGCTGCCAAGGTTCTTTGTCAGGACATCTAATGTAACTATTTTTCTGCTCAGCTTCTTCAAATATCTCCTAAAATCTGTACAATAAAAGATCTAAGTGATATGCTTAACTCACTTCACCTGCATGAGTGATTTGCATAAATAGTGGCGTTCTAAATGGTTTTGCAGAGAGTAAACATTCATAAGCATAAAGTTGGTCCCATTGTTATTGGCATTTTCATTTTTTGTAAGTATTTGAAACTTTGGAGGATCAGATAAAAAAAGAAATTATTGCTCTTAGAGGCCAATTAAATGTTACCATGTTTTACCTGAATTTATATATTCAATCTTGCCTATATTCTGTTTATGTTCCAGCTGTCAATGTCTCTGGATGTAGATGGTGCTTATTCAGTTCTTGACTTTATTTTGTTTTCAATACCAGGGAATATCTAATCGATTTGATAGGGAACCCAGGCTTCTTATCTGAACCTGACTCCCTCTTGAATGGTCTCTCATCTATCTTGATTTCTTCACCACTGTGCCCACCCAAACACAACTCAGTTGATATTGTTGATAATTTCAAGTCATTGGCCAAGCAGTATTTCCTCGATTGCCAATCACTAAATCTCATGTTCAATGATAAAGCAGCAGGTCTCTCTCTCCCTCCCTCCCTCAGTCTCTCTCTCTCTCTCTCTCTCTCTCTCTCTCTCTGCGTGTGTGCATGCGCAAAATTTTACAATCATGCCTTTTCATTCTGAATACTGTGTGGTTAAATATTGTGGTAGGTAAATAAGCGCTGTGTGATGGTAATATCCAAATGGGTTCATTTGCATAGGAAGAGAATTTTGGCATCATTAATACATATGTAAAGTTGTGTTCTGAGTTAACAATAAATGTTATTATGGACTTTTCCTGAGAGACTTTATATCATTGATGTCTAGTTTCGATATATGCTATTTTCTAGCACAATCATTTTACCTAGTGGGACTATTTTTTTTGGTATGCAATAATAATGCTTCTTAGTTGTAGAGTCGTCCTTCAGGTTTGAGTTATGCTGGAATGGTCTCCAAAAGAAAAAAAATAAGAAAAAAAGTTGTCTTCAATTTTTAGTCCAAGCAAGCAAACTGACAAATCCATTTTATCACCACAATTTAAATTCATGAAGTTAGACTTTCAGCATGCAGAACAACAAAAGATTCAGGATCTTTTCAAAATATCATCTGATGTATATTTTGAAAAATTTCTGGAACAGTTATTGACTTAGATGAGGCCATGGGATCAAATCTTGGTCCAAACTCATCGCATGCAACAAACAGTGATTTTCAAGCTACCTTTTCTCATCTTAAGGGTGATGCTCAGCCAAGTGGTCAAGATGGAAATTTTATAATGCAAAGGAGGTACACAGATAGTATGCTACCTAAAAGGTAACTAGATATCTCCAGCATCCAAAGCTGATAATATTAATAACGATTTCAGTTTCCCTGAGGATACTCAGTCTGGACAAAGTGATCCCTTTAGCGATATCTCTCTTGACATAGAAGACTTGATTATTCCGTGGAGCGAACTTGTTTTGAAAGACAAAATTGGTGCTGGTACGTTTTATCATTGAAATAATATACTTCTTAAATGTACTTAGGTTGTATATTCCGCATACACTGTTGGCCAAAGGTGAATAGTTAAGCCAAATTGAGGCTTTCAGTTACTCTGGACCTCCAAGGGCACATCTTTTAAAAGACTGAATAATCACAAAGCTCCCTTTTTCCAAACATTGTTGTAGATTGTACTGATGAGAAAAATTTCAGGTTCTTTTGGAACTGTGCACCGTGCAGATTGGAATGGCTCGGTATGTTTCTTTTTTTGCTTATCACAAGCAATTTACAGTTGGGGTTGATAGGATATTCTCTATATCACCATATAACGTATAAGTAAAGCATGTTACAAGTTACAACATAGATGATGAACTCTCGAATGAACTTGCATGCATGTCATAACATCCTTTCTGGAATCCTGAATTTGGCATGTTAGTCTATGTTTTTTTAGGGGGCATGCTAGCCTATGTTGGTTTGGGAGCTTAGATATTCCTGGCGCGGCAGATGTTCCAATAAAATATTGGCCAGTGGCAAACCATTAAACTTGACCTGAAACATTAAAAAAAACTGAGTTTCTGGCAATCATGCTTAATATGAGGATATAAGAGTTCTATTATCAGTGTAACTTTTTAACTCAGGATGTTGCTGTAAAGATTCTAATGGAACAGGACTTTCACCCAGAGCGTCTCAAAGAGTTTCTGAGAGAGGTAAAAGACTTCATCTGTATACATTTCCATGAAAAAAATTCCAGTTGACATTTTTATCATGCTGTCTTTGCAATTACCAAATCCGAAGCAACAACTCTTTGAGCTTGCCTGTGTATAATGGACTTAGCTTGTGCAATAATGCATATGGCTAGATGGTGCTTATTCGGATTGATTTTCATCTGCATCAAAGTTGGTATCCAGTGTATTCTTTGCATAGAGGATGCTTATGCTGTTGCCTCATCCAAGAATTGCATAAATAAGAAGATGTAATCATGTAAAGACCATTTGTCGTTTAACGCGTTGGGAATTCTCCTTTGTAGGTTGCAATTATGAAAAGTTTGCGACATCCAAACATTGTTCTTCTTATGGGTGCTGTTACTCAGCCGCCTAACCTTTCAATTGTGACGGAATATCTATCAAGGTGTATTTTACTTTCTTATTACTATTTCAAAAGGGAAATAAACCATAGGTGTGTGCTTAGTACTTACACCTAGTCTAGCTTGCAATAGTCTAATCCTTTCCCCCCCTAAATGCAGAGGTAGCCTATACAGGCTTTTACACAGACATGGCGCAAGGGAAAATCTAGATGAGAGGCGGTGCTTGAGTATGGCTTTCGATGTGGTACAAGCATATATACTTTCCTCAATACAGAATTTACTTGTAACAGAATGATGAGTAGACGTATGCTTTGCATAAAGTAAAAATTGACCTTTTAATTGAAATTGAATGTGCTTGTTTTTTAATATTATTTATTGCATGTGATCTTTCATACACAGGCGAAGGGGATGAACTATCTTCATAAGCGCAATCCTCCAATAGTCCACCGGGACCTAAAGTCATCAAATCTGTTGGTTGACAAAAAATACACTGTGAAAGTATGACCTGTGAACCCATACTTTCCAGATATTTCAAGTTAGTTAGCCGTCTTATCTCAATTCTATTAGGATAAAACTTGTCTTCAGTTACTCTTTATGGTTCGCCTTTTATTTTTCTACTCTTCTTGCTATAGCCGTTATGTACTTATGTTCATTAGGATCAAGTTGAGTTCATTTAATGGGCGTTAGGAATTTGGCCTTCTAGTCTAATCGCCATCTACCTGCCTAGTGCCTACTGTCTAACCTTATCTTGGACTGCCTTAAGCACTCTTACAATTCTGCAGGTCTGTGATTTTGGTCTCTCCAGATTGAAGGCAAACACATTTTTGTCTTCCAAGACTGCAGCAGGGACTGTAAGTTGTACATATTATTGTTTCATTTCATGCTTTTGATTTTGCTCAGTGAAATCCATGCATGTAAGTGCTTTTCTTTATCATGTTCTTTAGCCTGAGTGGATGGCACCAGAAGTTCTACGTGCTGAGCCATCAAATGAAAAGTCTGATGTGTACAGTTTCGGTGTTATCCTATGGGAGCTCATGACATTGCAACAGCCATGGAGTAATTTAAACCCATTTCAGGTTTGCAGCTCTTGTTTTCTGCATCACGTTGATTTTTCAGCTTCAGAAGTATGGATTAAACAAATCGTAAAATTTTTTTCCATGGAACAACATCACATAGCTTGTTTTTCAATTTTCAGTAAATATGATTTGACTGTTAGTCCACCTGTCTACCTGCAGGTTGTAGCAGCTGTTGGTTTTGAGGGACGAAGGCTTGAGATTCCAAGAAGTGTTGATCCAAAAGTGGCGTCAATAATTGAGTCCTGCTGGGCCAAGTATCTAAAAACATACTTGCTATTTATGTTTCTTCTCATGCCTCTTACTCGAAAGTTATTTTGATGGAACATTTTTTTTGGTATTTTTAGAGAACCCTGGAGACGACCCTCGTTTGCCAGTATCATGGAATCCCTGAAACAGCTTATCAAGACGTTACCACCCCATCAACTCCAAGAGGAAAATTAGTTACAGCTCATAAGCCCTTCCTCGATATCCCAATCGAAGATGCGAGCTTTTGATGACATACTCAGCAAAAGGGTAACTGGCTATCATATTTATTAATTTTAGAGGTTCCAAGTGTTGTTAGCACGTGGTTTCATTTGAGTTGTGATTTGTGAAAGTTAATTAAGCTTATAGTTCTTACATAGACTGCCACATTTGTCATTAGCAATTTAGCACTGTCAGAGTGGGTTTTCGTGACAATGTCTATATTCATACTGGGGTACAATGTACTGTACATAGAAACAAACAAGCTCTTTGGATAAAGCTCATCGGTTCATGCGTGGAGGAATCTTAATTCTTTGGCATCAACTGGTGCTCCTAGATGTGCTAACACCAGTGCTGTAAAAGTTGATTGTACTGCCCTTAGCGCTGATCCGATGAACCTTGCACTTATTATGTGTTCGTTCTTAGAAACAGTAATAGTCTCTATGCACTGTAAAAAATTATGCTAGATTTAGAGGGTATCTGGGTTCCATCTTAAAGGCTATCCAGCCTTTACACACTATTTGTCTCTCAACCGTCTCAAAAACTCTACAGGTGTAGAACCAGCAACATCGGAGATCCTCTGGTCTCTCTCTCAGCACTAGCCCATAGAGGCTAGGCCCTGCAAACAGTGTGCACTTTGTGAGGGTTGTTAAAATAGTTGTGTACTTAATCGTTGTAATTGTCCTATTTACTAGTCACCTACTTGTACGTTGCAATAAAATTTATTAGATATATAGAGAATCATGGTATAGAAGAGGACTACTTAACTGGAGAGTAATGAGAGGTTGAGAATAAGATGGTTGGAGGATATATATATATATATATATATATATATATATATATATATATATATATATATATATATATATATATATATATATATATATATATATATATATATATATATATATATATATATATATATATATATATATATATATATATATATATAACAAATCAGCTGCTCACGGTAAGTTAAGCTGGATCAATTCTTTCTTCCAAATCTTCTTTCATGGTATTAGAGCCCTGTTAATCTCCCACGAGATGTCAACCATAGGATCACAGAACTCCATTTCCTCTGCAGCAATCAATGCAACAACAGCAGGATTGCTCCCCACACCATCCTTCTCCCACTTGATCAATGTCAAGTTAACGACTGCTTGGGTACGTCGACGGATCTAAGGAAACTCCTCCAAGCCTCATCACCAACACTACGGCAGATGGTGCAGCTCAGATCCCAAACCCAGCGTATCAGACTTGGATCCAACAAGACGAAATGGTACTCAGTGCTCTACTTTCATCTCTTTCTGAAGCAGTCCTTGCACAGGTGATGTTTCTCCCTACAAGCAGAGCCCCAAAGAGCAGTTGCCCATCCGGTTGGAAGCCTTGAACCTGAAATAGAAAATTGCAAGAAAATTTAGCAACAAAAGCTTCCAAAATCTACAAAGAGAACATCACATATATCACAATCACAATGGAAGAGCTCGGTACCTGCGAATTCTACAACACTTTATAGCAAAAGTAGGCACAAAAGAAGTAGTTATCTCAGTCTTGGTAAAGCTGTGAATTGAATGTGTGATCATAAACAGATAAACTATCTACTATTTGTGCATAGATGGGAACAAAATACAATTAAGATGTATGAAAATCTATATGGAAAAGTATATTAAGGAATGCTCAAAGGTAGACAAATTACATCAACAAAAGATTCACACCTGGTCATGGACTCCCATTAGCCTGCACAAAACTTTGCACAAAGAGGGGGAAAATAGAGGTGAAACCAAATAAAATTGCAGAGGGCCAAGAGCTCCACTTCGTTATGCAGCTACATGTACCTCTGCACATAAAATAACATCACAGAGCCTCGTTTGTTGCAAGGTAAATACTTGAATTACGTGTATATGCAAGAAGCAAACAAATTGTCTTAATTTAATTTCTGTCCTGCATATATTTATGTTTTCATACAATTTATTTTTGCAACATATCCCATTGCATATGAAATCAAAGCACAAATTTGATCACAACACAAAACAGTGGATAATGGAATTAATTGAGGTTAGGGCTTTACCAAGAGTCCTCGGATGAAGCTGGACAGAAGACATCTAGGGCTGAGGACAAGACGGATGACGCAGACTTCGATTTCTCTACCTGCACTGTATCACCAGAGTCACACACCAAAGCGAGAGCAAGTGAGAGAGAGAGACACACTGGAATTCTTAGAAGCGGTGGGTCAGGTAGATGTTTAGTTGAGGAGCAGAGGAGACCCTCTAGTCGGCAACGCGGGATCCACTCGGGAGGTGGCACCATAGGAGGAGGTGCTTAAGGGATGGAGGTGGCACCGAGGTGATGAGGCGATGTAGATCTAGATCAGTATCGGAAGGAGGCAGAGTTGTAGATCTAGACTTGGAGGAGTGCGATGCTATGGTTCTACTTGCCGTCACTTCCCCCACGGCCGGGGCCAAAGGGGTCGCCACCAGAGGAATCACCCACGTCGGAGGGGGCTTGGAGCGGCGCGTGCAGGGGTGGGTATGCACGCATGGCGGTCGGTGGCAGTGGCGGAGGATGAGGGTGAACAATAGATGGTGGTGAAGGAGGAGGCGAGTGGACGAAGGAGGTGGTTCCACCTACCGCCGCTTTCCCTTGGCCGGGGCTGAAAGGGCTGTCGTCGGAGAAGGAGTCACCCACGTCAGAGGGGAGCTTGGAGTGGCGTGTGCGGGGGCAGGTGTGCACGCGGCAATGGCCGATGGTGGTGGTGGAGGCTGGGGATGACTGCGGATGGTGGAGGAGGAGGAGGCAAGCGGGCGGAGGAGCAGCAGCTTGGAGGGCGGGGAAGAGGCAGGTTGTGTGTGGAGGGGGGATCTGGCGTGCGACAGTTGGGGGAGGGGAAGGGTGTAGGGACAGGAAGGCAACGTGCCATGGGGAAAGCGGCAGGGGGAGAGGACGATGAGGGATCGGAGGGGAGAGGCGGGGCGGTTTCTCTCACATGCGACGTGCGGCGGCGGAATGTGTGGTGGCGCGGCGAGGATGGATGGAGACAGGAGCGTGCGGGAGGGGCATATGTAGGCTACGATGGGCGGTAGTGGGACATCGTCGTCGACTCCTGTGCTCGTGGGTACTTATCCTCGGCGCAGTGGGGTATGATTGAAGGATGAGGCGGCAGCAGTGTCGGGTGGGACGAGAGGAGTTGACGGTAGCGGATCGGGAAGGAGGCGGGGCTAGCAGCTGAAGCTATGGCTGCGGCTAAGGGAGAAGGTGGGGGAAGGCAGTGACGCTGGCATCAGGTGGGAGGTGGAGGCAGGCAAGGCGAGAGCGAGGGCTCCGGCAGTAGGTGGGGGGACCAACGGTGCCAGTGGAGTTGGGAGGTAGAGGGATGGGGCGGGAGGTGAAGCTAGCCTCCGGAGTCCACCATCCTCGCCGCCGCCTCGACGCTGACCCTGTTCCAGTGCTCCTCCTTTGTCTCTCCTCCTCTCTTGCACGGTGAGCGGTGGTGCGGATGCCAGGAGAGGATGAGAGGAGTGGTGGCACAGATGTGAGGAGACGAGCGGCGGCAGCTTCTGCTAGGTATCGAGGGTGGGACTGGGGTGCGGAGGAGGAGGAAGTGGGGAGAGGGTGGGGAGCGGAAGTGGCCTTGTGGGAACAGAAGTGGCCTCGTGGGGGAGCAGTTGGGGAGAAGCTGCACGCGTGGGGAGGATGATTGAGATCGGATGGTTGTAGACAGTCGAGACCGAATGGATGGCTACGAAGAGTTAAGAGAGAACATACCGACGACCACCAACTTATGCTTTTAAAAAATAGTTAAAATTTTTTTAAAGGATAATTTTGATATTTGTCCACCAATTCAACCTATTAGATTCGGTAACATAACATCGTTACCTGCCCAGCCGGCTGCCAGCTTACATGCGGACCCCGCGCGTCCGGACAGCCCACGCTTGCGCCATATCCAGCTCACCCACCCATCCACCCCACCAGACGACCACACGACACAGCCCGCCTGAAAGGAAAATATCCGGTCCTCTCTTCGCCACCAAGCAAACCCCGCGCCCGCCCGGGCTGGCCTCCGCTGCGCTTTCCGCCCCCAGATATTTCCCCCGCGCCCGCACTGTGCCGCACCGCCTCGACGTGTGGGCCGGAGCCGCGCGACACGCCGCCAAGTTGACAGACGCGCCCCAATCCCACACGGGCCCCGCCGTGAGATCGCCCCAAAACAGCCGCCCGTCACGTCACCGCGGCGCGCACGCACGGGGCCCCGAGCCGAGAGACTCCACCTCTCCACGCGGGGCGCCCGCCGCCGTGCACGGTATGTCGGTTCCACCCGAAGCCTATAAATTCCCCACCGCCTCGCCCCGCACCGCCCAGTCCCGCTCCCCGCCTCCCCGCGACCCTCTCCCCGCGCGTTCTATGCCCCCATGGACCATACTCACACCAGCATTAACAGCCCGGACGCGCCATACGCTGCCGCCGCCGCCGCCTCCGCCTCCATGGACGCCGCGCTGCTGCTGGAGCCCAAGCTCGAGGAGGAGCCGCTGCAGCTGTCGCCCCCGGCCCCATTTGTCTCCTTGGAGCAGCTGCTGCCGCCGCCGGCTGTGGTGTCCGAGCCGCCGCGGCCCCTGGAGGCGCTGCTGAAGGGGCCGCAGCTGCCGCCGTTCCTGTCCAAGACGTACGACCTGGTGGGCGAACCGGCGCTGGACGGGGTCATCTCCTGGGGCCCCGCCGGCAACAGCTTCGTCGTGTGGGATCCCTCCACCTTCTCGCGCGAAGTGCTCCCGCGCCACTTCAAGCACAACAACTTCTCCAGCTTCGTCAGGCAGCTCAACACCTATGTGCGTATCAATCCCGCCATCCTTTTCGTTTCTTTTTTTGCAATCCACACTGGATTATTACATCATATGCCGTCGTCGTCTGTTCGTGAAATACTCTGTTTCTATGACCTGTCCATCATGGTGCTCTGTTCTGTTATTGATGAGCTTGGATGCCTAAGATTCTTGCTGCCGTGTAGACTGCCGATGGCGATGTTGCTGCTGATTTGTAATGCGATTTTTTTTTACGGTTTTTTGGTTCAGTGTTCTCCAAATCTTGTAAAATCCGCCCTGTATATAGAGTCTGTACTTTTTCTTGCCTTTTTTTTCGTGAGCGGCATCGCAACATGTAAATGCCAAACTGGACCTGTGCAAACAAATAATTGGATTAAGATGATGACTGAAACAATCCTGAGGAGTAGATCCTGTGATGGGCAAGCTTAATCCATTCGCTGGAATGCGACGCCTCGCGCTGGAAGGTAAGCTTCGCGATCCACATGTGCGTACGCACTTCTATTGCATTCTTTTCGAACCTAAAATTTCTTCATCTATATAGTAATAGGCCCATAGTGCGAATTCGTTTTGTTTGTACCCTGTCAAATGCTGCAGCGTTTTTTTTTGGGGCTTTTGCTGCCCTTTGCCCCTATGTGGTTGTGCCTATGCTTCTAGCTCCTCTGCCCTCTGTTTCACAGGTCTGGTATAAAAAAAAACTAGACCTGGGGTTAGACAGCCCCGGGCATTTTGCTTAAGAGAAGATTTTCTCATGCAGATCTAGAAAACCTTCGAACCTCTGCTCCACTCTTACACAGGGGCACCGTTGCCCGCGTGAGAAACGACCAACGACCTGGGCCGGGCCTTAGACCTGTGCTTTGGCGTGGTAGCAGGCGAGGGGTTTTTTTTACCCCCAGACCTGAAATTCGCCCGCGGGATTCGAACCCAGGACCTGGGGGGTGCTATTGAGGTGCTCTAACCACTGGGCTAGAGACCCGTTCGCCACAGGTCTGGTATAGTGCAGGTGTACTCCTCATAGATTAATATTTCTCTATGTTGCCTTTTTTTTAAAAAAACTATCTTTCTTTAGCATTTAGATTACACAGTTGTATGATAGTTTAGCACTTCAGTTTTTTTTAAAAAAATATATAGCTATGTGCATTTGGTGCAGTCTTTTTGGTTAAGTAGCTATGTCAGCAATACAGAGAACTCTTTGGTTCTGTTAATTCAGACAAAGTTCAGTTCCTGTATGGTAGTAGGACTTGAAGGGTCCAATGTGTCAGTATGCACCAATTTGGTTCAGTATTCACGTCCTTAAGCAACGTTCTTGCTTGATAGGCACAAAATCTAGACCCAGTACTCCACTAGTGTCTATTTTGGGGATAAGTAACTGCTAGGAAAGCAAATGCTTAGTTATTGGGTTTATTTCTTCAATCAGGTTAAGGTTAGGAGGAGCACACAGACTGCTGGGTCTTATAGAAGTTTAGTTCTTGGTTAGTGACAAGTGGGAGCTGGTTCTTGGTAGGTTTAGGTGTAAATGACAATACAACTGAGGCTTTGGCATTTTGACTGCATCAAATGAAACGCGGTTCGTTATCTGTGTTCAACGGTGTTTATGCTTGTACTGTCATGAAGAATCATGGTGCTTTCTATATGCTCCATTGTTGTTATATCTAATAACATTTTTTCCTTGATATACTCAGGGTTTCCGCAAGGTTCATGCTGATAGATGGGAGTTTGCTCATGAGGATTTCCTGCGACACAGCAAACATTTGTTGAAGAAGATTGTCAGGCACGGGTCTTCGCCAACAAAACAAAGCCGCCTTCAGTCTGGTTCTTCTGGTGAATCCAGTTTGGACCCTGAGCTCCACACACTGAGAAGAGAGAAGAGCGCACTGCTTCAGCAGGTGGCCAGGCTGAAACAGGAGCACCGTCAGACAATTGAGCACATGAGCACACTGAATCAGAGGCTGGAATCGGCGGAGGACCGGCAGAAGCAGATGGTCTCTTTCTTGGCCAAGCTCCTTCAGAACCCAACTTTCCTGAGGCAACTTAAGCTGCACAGGCAGCAAAAGGAAATCGACTCCACCAGAGTGAAAAGGAAGTTTCTCAAGCATGTACCACATGGTCACACAGACTCAGGTGAGTCCAGTTCACATCACACCGGAGAGAGTGGTTTAGAACTTCCTGCATATTCTCCAATGCCTCCAGGCGTGCATGACGATATTGCAGACCTTCAGAATTTTCTTTTGGAAGACATGGACGTCAATCTTGGCTTGCTGCCAGACAACATAGATCTCGACGGAGAAGAAGCACCGGAGGACATCGGGGCATTGGTTCAGGGATTCGACACACAAGATGAAGTTGAGCTCGGTAGCGGAGCTGAGCTGTTGGAGATGCCTCCAGCTCCTGGTCCTCACGGCCAAGATCCCACAATTGGCCGGTCCAAGGGAAAGAATGTACTGTGTCCAGGATTGGATGGTACCTCCTCTGATGCCGACTGCCTCGGATCGTTTTCCGACAATATGGGGGTGATCTCAGGCACCATGTTCGAAACAGCAGGCAAACTGATGGATGCAGATGATGAGCAAATTTGGGGCGTCGATGCTTCGGCCGCTTTGCAGAGTTCTTGCAGTGGCACTAGTCAACAAGCCTACAGTAGCCCTGTTAGCGATCCCTACCTGATGGAGATTGCCAACAAGCCTGAGAAGTTCTGGGACCTCGATTTTCAGGCACTGGATGTGGGAGATTTGCAGCTGGACAAGTGTTATTGATGGCCTTGCTCTTCAGCAACAGAAAGGAAATATGAAGCCGTAGATCCATTGCGGTGTGAGATAATAGTGTCTGATGCTTTATCCACCTAAGTACTATAGTTAGCTTTGAACATTGCTACAGTTATTATGATATTTTTGAGGCTAGTGAACTCCTAGGCATGCGCACTATGGCATTAAAGAAGTGGTAGTGGTATTATTCCTTTTGTTTTCCATTCATTCACCCTACTGTTTTTGAATGGAAATGACTTATAATTTGCTCGGAGCAGGTGCTGCTAGCTTGTCCGACCAATTCTTTCTGTTTCCATTTATCATTGCATTCTCTCTCTCTTCTTCTTCTTCTTCTTCTTCTTCTTCTTCTTCTTCTTCTTCTTCATTTTTGGGGCAATTTGTCTTGAAATGAGCAATGAAATTGAACCTTTTTTCATGCTCAGTTGTATCTTTTATTTTGACAAAATTGTTAGGATGATCTCCACCCATGGTTGGCCCAACGCCACTGGCCTTTTGATACGATCGGGGCGCCAACCCTAATGGTTGATGGGCCCCGTCACATCTGCGCTATATATAAAGGTGGTGGCCGCGGCTCCAGATCACGAGGTTCGCTGAGCCGCACGACTCCACCGACAAAACCCTAACCCGATCTCGAGGAGCGCGGCCGAAGGACGGAAGCGCCATCGCCACGCCGCTCCTGGACGGCGCCGCCACCGGACTTCACCGCCGACGTCTCCCGTCTCCACCGACTCCATGGCGGACGCCTCTGCACCAGCCACCAAGACCACGGATGGTCGGTAACCTAAAACCCCTCTCTTTACTCTCTTTCCCTTTTAGATCTAGACGCATTACCCTTAGCCCTCACCATGAATAGCAAGTATCCCGCTCTAGATCTACTACTAGTGATCCTGTTTTAGAGCCTAACAATGGTATCAGAGCATATTTTAGTAGATCTAGTTCTTTGGGTAGAAAGAAAGAGATTAGAAGGAGAAGAGGAACCCGAACTCAGAAATACCCGAACTCAGAAATCCCAGAACTCGAAATCCCAAACCCTAACCCTAACGCAAGATGCGTTGAGAAAGAAAGGGGAGGACCTACCGTGGCTTTTCCCATTCCAGACCTCGCCGCCGCCTTGCCGCAAGACGGAAGAACCGCCGCCGTCGAAGCTCGGATCGGCACGCCAAAGGACCGCTCGGCGGCGCGCGCACCCTCCTGGCGAACGCGCGGGCGAAGGACCCACGGCGGCGCCAGCTCTTCTCTCTTTGGCGGTGACACGCCGCTCGGTTCCTTTGCTGCTGCGGCGGCCGAGAGAGAGGAGAGGGAGAACAGAATGAGAGAGGTTAGGGTTTCTGGGATCCGGCCGGCGCGCGGAGGGATTTTGTTCTCCCGATCCGCTCGCTCCACCGCTGATCCAGATCGGACGGTTGCGTTAGCGGACGGCTTTCAGCCAGCGGTTACTGAGTCGCGCCCGAGCCCGAGTTGCGGCCGGGCGGGGCGCAGCGTCGGCGCGCGAGGCGCGCGCGAGAGCGCGGCGCGCGGCAGCGCGACGCGTGGCGCGGCCGAAGCGGGCCACCGAGGCGCGCGCGACAGCCGCCGAGGCGCGGCGCACGCGCGAGGAGGCGCGGCGAGTGGTCTTGTGGGCGCGCCGCAGGAGCGGGCCAAATTGGCCGGATGAACAGTAAAATGAGTTTTATTTAATTTCAGAAGCAATTTTTGATGGATTTTAATGAAATTTGCACCAAAATCTCTGTAATTTTTGCACCAACGTGTTAATTTTTCAGAGATTGTTGTTTACAGTATAATGCTTCTGAATATTGAATTATTTTAGAATTTTTCCGCTGCGAGCTAAAGTTTATTATCTTCTTATTAAATTCGAACCAACGGGAGAATTTAATTTTGAAGAGCAGAAATTTTAAGTTTTCTCTAATTTTAATTGGAACCAACGGGAAAATTAAAATTAGAGGAATACAATATTTATTTACAGTTCATGTTTATAATTTTGCTATTTTCTGACCAAAGTTGATGATAGCAATATTATAAATTGATTTATTCATGAATTTATGCATTAATTCTATCTTCTGCCCAACGGTGATGTAGAATTAATGTCAAGAATATTTTGCATGTTTTAATTTTGACCAACGTTAAATCAAAGCATGCAATTATTATATTGTTATGTTTCCTCATTTTTTCTGATACTGTTTCAGGACTCAACCCCATGGCATACATCTCGCACATCCCGGCACTTGATGGGAACAATTATCGTGCAGCGAGAAAAGTATGATTTAGCACTTGCGCTGTCGAGAATGACTTAGCCTCACCTCTCCGTGTCCTCATCGAGCCGAGAGGACCGGTGAGGCGTAAAATGAGATCGATGTCGATTTCACCGCCCGAAAGCGTGATCATGCGAAGTCGAATGAAATACAATCTTGAGAAAAGAAATGGGACATCTCGAATCGCAAGTGCCTAATGGTGGCTAAGGCCACCATTGCGCATCCAATAAGGGATCCATCCTGCATCGTGACACCGCCACGCAGTATCTAGTAAAGTGAAGAATCGGCCATGGTTCTTCAAAAGCCACAACAAGCACGCTGATTAAGAAACTAGTGAATGAGAGATACTCTAGTGGTGGAATAAGAGAACACATATTAAAGATGAGCACAACGGCAGACTAAGCTAAATTCAATGGATATGGGGCTCAAGGATGAGTTTCTAATTCATTTGATTTTTGCTTCTCTGCAAAAGAATTTGACACTTTTGTTGTTAATTACAACATGCACTTGACAAATGGGATATAGAAAAGCTCATTGCAATGTGTGTGCAAGAAGAGGAGAGGCTTAAAACCTCACAGGTGACTTTGCAAACCTTGTGAAGAACAACAAAAGAAAGAACTTTAATGCCAAACCACAAGGGAAACCTCGGTGGGATAGTAGCTCCTCTTCTAAGTCACAGGAAAGGTTCCCAGTTTCATAAGCCCAACCAATTTACAGAGACAAAGACACTGTAAATTTTGTAAGAAGAAGCGGGGCACTATCGGAGGATTGCCCGAGTTCCCAAGCATCTGTTGAAGAATGGTAAGGATGTCATTATATTTATAGATGAATCCTTGTATTTAAGTTATGAAAAATCTACTTGGTGGATTGACTCAGTGCAACTGTTCATGTTGCTAATTCATTACAGGATTCCATACGAGGAGGACCCTACAAAGAGGAGAAAGAACAATTAAAGTTGCGAATGGAATTGAAGCTGAAGTCGAGGCCATTGGAGATCTCTTTTTAGAATTTCAAGATGGTTTTGTACTTAGGCTTTCAGACGTTCTTTATGTACCCTCTTTGCGCAGAAACTTAATAAGTGTGTCGAAATTAGATGATGATGGTTATGATTGCCATTTTGGTGATGGCAAATGCAGACTTGTGTTTAATAATAAATGTGTTGGTCTTGCCTTCCGACAAGACAAACTTTATTTATTATCACTTTCTGAGAATGTGAATCATGTGACCATTGAGAATGAGAATACCTCTTCGTCTATGAATGAAAGTAAAAAGCGGAAGATAAATCATGATGCATCGTCGAAATTATGGCATTGTCGTTTAGGCCATATTTCGAGGGGGAGAATAGAACGATTGATTAAGAAAACACTTCTTCCGCCATTGGAATTTTCAGATTTAGAACAATGTATTGATTGCATAAAAGGAAAATATGTTAAGAAAATAAAGAAAGACGCCAAACGAAGCGCAGAAATTTAGAAATAATTCACACAGATATCTCGTGGTCCATTTCTGTGAAAAGTGTGGATGGTTATGATTCATTTATAACATTCACAGATGACTATTCGCGTTATGGCTATATTTATCCAATTAAAGAAAGAACGAAGCATTGGATAAATTTAAGATATTTAAGGTGAAGTAGAAAATCAGCACAATTTAAAGATTAAGATAGTAAGATCCGACCGTGGGAGTACTACGGTCGACACACCCGTATGGCCAAGTTCTGGACCTTTGCAAGGTTCTTACAGAAAATGGCATAGTTGCCAAGACTTACACCAGGCGAACCTCGCAGAATGGAGTGGTGAAAGACGCAACCAACCTTAATGGATATGGTGAGAAGTATGATAAGTTACTCCATGCTACCGATAAGTTTATGGATGGAGGCGTTAAAACCGCCATTCATATTCTTAATCGAGTACCAAGCAAGTCGGTACCCAAAACACCGTATGAGTTGTGGACGGGAAGAGAACCCTCACTTAACTATTTACGTGTGTGGGGTTGTCTCTTGAGGCTAAAGTTTTTAACCCAAACATAGGAAACTAGATCCCAAGACAATCAATTGCCATTTTATTGGCTATCCGTAAAAATCGAAGGGTTATCGCTTCTATTGTCCCGACAGGACATACGAAGTTTGTAGAAACAAGACATCTTGTCTTCTTGGAGGAAGAGATGATCGGGGAGCAGAGTAGCGCGAGAAATTAACCTAGAGGAAAAGCGGTACATGTGCCCATTCCAATGGTTCAGAACCATTTTTCACGCTACTGTTGTTGCTACACCAACAATGCGGACATCAGAGGTAAAGAGTTGTTAGTTCTCCGAGGAAACGATGAGTGAACATGAGGAACTGTCCTTCAGATCCCATAGAACCCATTGTAACCCAAGAGGAAGAACAACAATGACCTCACACAGAACAAGCATCAAATAGCGAGGGACTCAGAAGGTCTCAAAGAGTCAGAAGATCAGCTATCCCTAATGATTACGAAGTCTATGAAACTGGGGATTTTCAAATGGAGGGTGATCCCACCTCTTTTGAAGAAGCCATGAGAAGCGCTCATTCATCCAAGTGGCTTGAAGCTATGCGGGATGAAATGAAGTCAATGAGCACCAACGGTGTTTGGGACTTAGAAACTATTCCTAAAGGAGCCAAGACAAGAGGTGTAAATGGGTCTACAAAACCAAACATGACTCTAGAGGGAATATTGAAAGATTTAAAGTGCGACTTGTGGCAAAGGGTTTTACGCAAAGAGAAGACATAGATTACAATGAGACATTTTCTCCAGTCTCGTGTAAAGATTCTTTTAGAATAATAATGGCGCTTGTAGCTCATTATG
This sequence comes from Dendrocalamus sinicus, assembly GCA_036346575.1. Taxonomy (NCBI): domain Eukaryota; kingdom Viridiplantae; phylum Streptophyta; class Magnoliopsida; order Poales; family Poaceae; genus Dendrocalamus; species Dendrocalamus sinicus. The sequence continues at coordinate 21,273,441 of CM070646.1, read as the reverse complement.
ATTTAGAATTGCATCAGATGGATGTAAAGACGGCATTCCTAAATGGGGATTTGGAGGAAAATGTCTACATGGCACAACCGAAAGGTTTTGTTGTGGAAGGAAAAGAACGTATGGGATGCCGCCTGAAGAAATCCATTTATGGATTAAAACAAGCATCAAGGCAGTGGTACTTGAAATTTGATAGTACAATAAGAAGTTTTGGGTTCAAGGAGAATGTAGAGGACAATTGCGTGTATGCAAAGTTTAAGAATGGGAAATACATTTTCCTAATCCTGTATGTGGATGACATCTTACTTGCTAGTAGTGATGTTAACCTATTACAAGAGACCAAGAAGTTCTTGTCCTCGAATTTTGATATGAAGGATCTTGGTGAAGCTTCGTTCGTTCTGGGAATAGAGATTCACCGAGATAGAACTAAGGGGGTTTTAGGTTTATCTCAAAAGGCATACTTAGAAAAGGTTCTAAAGAAATATAGTATGCAAAATTGTAAGCCTTCACTGCTCCTATAGTCAAGGGCGACAGATATGGGGAATTTCAATGCCCCAGGAACCAATATGAGATCGATCAAATGAAAGCGGTTCCATATGCTTTAGTTGTCGGAAGCTTACAGATGCTCAAGTGTGTACGCGCATACGACTTAGCGTTTGTCACGGGTTATTTGGCGATTCCAGAGCAATCTCGAATAGAACATTGAAATTAGTAAAGAAAGTCTTGCGTTATTTGCAAGGAACAAAAGGCCTCATGATGACATCTGAAGATCGATTCACTCCATATAGTGGGGTATCTGATTTCGATTATGCGGAGATGATAGAAAGTCGACATCCGGATATGTATTCACTCGCAGGAGGAGCTATATCGTGGAAAAGCTCAAAACAAACCGTCACTACATCATCCACAATGTATGCCGAGTTTGTAGCATGTTATGAGGCCACGGGCGGTGAATTGGCTAAAGAAATTCATACCCGGGTTGAAAGTGGTAGATGACATACATAAGCCACTAAAGTTATATCTGCGATAATGAACCAAAGAAGATGTTATGCTCACAACAATAAGTCAAGTGGTGCTGCCAAACACATTGACATAAAGTATTATGTTGTGAAAGATAAAGTCCGGATCATATAATCAGTCTTGAGCATATAAGACAGAGAAAAGATGCTCGCGGATCCGCTCACAAAGGCTTACACGCCCAATGTGTTGAGAGAACACTTAGCCGGCATGGGTTTACTGGGAAAGCCTATGATTCTGGACAACAAGGGCCCGCTTGAGAGTTCATTTCAAAAGAGAAGTGCATTGTGGCTGTTGAATCTAATGGCATAAGACCGTGACGATGAGGCACGCTCTATGCACTGATTTGTGATGGAATGAGAAAAGCAATGAGTGATAAGTATAGAGTTCAGAATATAAGATGAGATCAAGGGGGAGAATGTTAGGATGATCTCCACCCATGGTTGGCCCAACGCCACAGGGCTTGAGCTCGCGCACGATCGGGGCGCCAACCCTAATGGTTGATGGGCCCCCGTCACACTGCGCTATATATAAAGGTGGTGGCCGGCGGCTCCAGATCACGAGGTTCGCCTGAGCCGTACGACTCCACCGACAAAACCCTAACCCGATCTCGAGGGGGAGCGCAGCCAGTGACGGGAAGCGCCACTGCCACGCCGCTCCTGGACGGCGCCGCCACCGGACTTCACCGCCGACGTCTCCCGTCTCCACCGACTCCATGGCGGACGCCTCTGCACCAGCCACCAAGACCACGGATGGTCGGTAACCCTAAAACCCCTCTCTTTACTCTCTGTTCCCTTTTAGATCTAGACGCATTACCCTTAGCCCTCACCGAATAGCAAGTATCCCGCTCTAGATCTACTACTAGTGATCCTGTTTTAGAGCCTAACAAAAATGTCTTCAAATGAGCATTGGGATTGACCTTCTTTGCCATTGTCAGAACGCTATTGTAATTGTTCTGCTTCTGCATTTGTTGTCTCCTTTTTCTCTGTATCAAATGGCTGAATAGTGCGACGGTTGTACAAGGCCAAGCCCATATTGCGGTATCTGGGTTTGATGCTTTGCTTCACGAGAAGAACGTGGAAGGTGGCGTTATATTTGTGATCAAGTCTTTTCACTCTTTTGGTTGCTCATCGCAACACATGACACAAGCCAAGATTCATGCTCATGCATCAAGCCCTTGGCAAGCCACCGGGAAGTCAGACCAAGTTCCCGCAGGTCTTCGACACACACCTCTCACGACCCGTTTGGATCGCAAGAATTTTACCTAAACATCTCGATTTTCTATATGAACTTGATAGGGAATAGCTTCATGCTCTTGGTGGATTGAGGTTTAGGTTTAAATCCCACCAAAAAGACAACAATAATTGTGGCTTGTTTCGAAACTGGGGTATCTCCTTCAATAACGAAATTGTTCGTGGTGACCGGCGAAGTTCATTCGAGATTCGATGACCTCTGCGGTGGGATCCGGTGGTGGCCGCTGTATTCACTCGTCTCGTAGCCATATGTTGGTAAGCTAGAGCAAGACTGTAGGGTCTAAACTGGCTTAGATTTAATTATATTCTAGATATACCATCAACACATATTTAGATTGGATGGTTGAGAATTGAGAAAGAAAAATGTATCAACTACCAACTCAAACTTATTAAATAGTAGAAAACGGTTAACGTGGGTGCTAGCTCATTCGAGAACTGACCTCTGCAGTGGGATATGTAAGTGATTCTCAAGATAAGCTAGAGCAAGACTAACTGTCCATAAACAAACTTCTATTACACGGAGCTGAGAAAAAATTTAGGGGTGAATGTCGTGCACACACATATAGGTCAACATGGATCAAGATATCACAAAGACTATCCTTGCAAACTGTCCATAAACAAACTTCTATTACGTGCTCTTACCAAACCTAAGAACCAACACCTAAAATCTGAAAAAGTACAGAGGAGGCACTAAAACTCAAATTACTCTCCAACCTTTGATCCTTTGGCCACGAAATTTTGAGGATATGTTAGCAATAGCCATGGGATAATCCAGATTAAATTTCATGCCATTTCTCCAAGGGAATCAAGATTTCACCAAAACCCTAGAAATCACAAATGAAGAACAGAGGACCCCAAAGTGCCAAATCTGAAATTAAACTCAGTTTGCTCTTAGGATTGACTAGCCAAATGGCTTTTAAGCATCACCCATGTCATAGCAACCCATTTTGGCACTCTCCAGCAAGAAAGAACTCCAAACACAAAAACTCAAAAATCACACTTAGGAGCCATCGAAGCAAGAACAGAATGAACAGAGAAAAACTTCAGATTTTTCATTCCAATCACAAGGATTACAGAGAGCTACGTCCCCATACGCATGGACATTAGAACAAGGAAGTGATTACAAGACTCTCTACACAATCCTCTCCCTCTCCCTCTCAAGAACACAACCCATACATGCTTAGGAGGGAGGAAGAACACTCTGTTCTATCTAGAAACCATTGTAGGGGACAGAGGGAGCACCACTCTGCCTCTCCAACCACTAAATCTCACCCACTAAAGCCTAAAGCCAAAACAACCACTAAAGACTCTTTTGACTCTAGCAAACCTTAATTCTCTTTTTAAGTGCTCAAGTGGGCATGCAGCCCCTCACATGTATTTATAGCCTCGGCTAACGGTCTCGCCTGTTACGCGCGCTAAGTCCAACTGAGCTGCTCCGCTTGTGCACCACGCGAATTTCGGTCGCCTCACACCTTCCGGAAGCTTCGCGCTCTTTGCCTCGCACGCTCGCAACCACCTCGAGTCCACGTCGTCTTCGACACATCCCGACCGCTCGACCTCGGCGCCACCGCACCTAGTCCGGTCCACCGTGTCTCGCCACGACTTCGCCGACGCCCCGCGACCACACGCACAAGAAATACGCAAATAGCACCGCTCGAACCCACTAACAAAATGAAAAGAAAAAAAGTCACACCGCCCATATCCTATACAAAACAGCTCTTCTTTTACTGTAGCTACTTGCTTCGCTTTGGCTGACGTTGTTTTGACTTCCTACAAGAAGAAAATTGTGAATGGGAAGAAGGCAGGTATCTTTGAACAAACCCAACGGCGAGAGGATTCGACTGATTTGCCAAAAATTTTACTCTACTGATGTACACCATTTATGTTTATAATTTCCTGATAGAGAAAAATATTACCCGATCGCCTGTGCTTCCCAAATTTTGTGCGCTACTTATCAAGCCACATGCGCATAACTCATTTGATCAAGCAACTGGTTTCTCCGATCATTTCGATGAACGGCAGCGAGCGAGCATTGACCCGGCTCTGCAGATTGATATATCCTGGGAACCTGGGAGAACGGAAGATATTTTCTGGGTGATAGCGACGACAGCGACGGCAGACGAGGAGGATACAACCTCCACCAGACCGAGCTTACATGCAAAGGCCGACGAGCTCATAAACAAAGGGACAGTTCAGGGTCAGGTTGCATCCTGTGGTGGTGAGTGCACGGACGGAATCTCGGCCGGTGAACTCCACGAAAGGTCTCTTTCAGCCGTGTAGCCAAAAGAACATGGCCAAAAAAACAAGAGGACCGGACGTCTCTCTCACCTTGAACCGTAGTATCAGTGACATTTGTTGGGCGGCTAGCTGAACGGAGCCAACCAACGCAATCTGTAGCTGAAAGCCTGAAATACACATAGAAGCCCTTTTGTTTCGCAAGAGTTGCGGTGGCTTGTTGGTACTCTGCAATTGTGTTGACGAGAAGTAGCATAGCGGATACTTGGGGTAGATTCGGGTCGCTTCAAAGCGTTTAAGCTGCTGGTTTATGATTTTGGATGTTGTTTTTTTGGTTAAAATTATATTGTAATGACTGTTATTTTTTTCTAAGTCATTCAATTAAAAAATAAAAAATGATAAACCATTATATCGTCACGGATAATAAAAAGAAATAAGGAAAAAAATAAAAGTCAAAAGAGCCAAAATAAAACAAAATAAGAAGTCGACATATTCCAAGTAGCTTCTGACTTAAATAAACCGAAAACTAAAAAAAATAAGAAGCCGAAGCTGTTTGAAGAAGGGTGTCATTGTTTTAGTATCGATCTTAGGTGTAATTTATTTGGATTAAGGAAAACTCTTAAAGACTTGGCTACGATCATACAGAGAAAAGACATAGAGATTTTTATACAGATTTGGACATTCTCCTGAGAGAATAACAACCCTATTCCTGTGTGGCTATTGCTCAATGAACTGATTACAATGAGAAAGTAATGTGAAATATCTTGTTCTACTTCTATTCTTCCTTGGGTCTGTCCTCTCGCTTTCTTCTCCTTGACGTCCTCATTTATATAGCTTGCAAGGTAGCGGCAGTTTTTCCATGCCAAGAGACGTCTTAACGTTTCAAATGGTAACCGCCCGATGAGAATTATTAGAGACGTGGTATCTTACTCATGGAGTGACTGTTTCTGTCGTAGAGAAGTTATGCATATTTATTCCAGAGAATAAATACCCGTGCCAACCACCTCATCAGACTAGCCCACAATGCAATATGTTGTCGCAGACAGGTCAGTCGGAGTTTAGCTTAGTCGTAGGAAGATATAAGACCACAAGGTGGTCGTAAGATAACTTATGACTATGAGGTGGTCATAGGAAAGACTTACGATCGATGAGTTGTTTAGTAGATCTTACGACTAAGAAGTTGTCATACAAGAGCTTGTGACTAAGGAGTTGTCGCAAAAGACTTACGACTACCTTGTGAAATCTCTCTCTTATAGATAAGGGGTATACTCGAGGAGTATAATGACATGTCAATATCATTTATAAATAAATAATAATTTAGGAATTTTTATATCCTTGTCATCTAGCCCTCAACTTTAAGTGAAAATAACTTACTTGAGAAAGAGTGGTCATAGACGAATGGAGATCGAAAGCACAGTCTTCTTGATCTAATTCAACTAGAAATGAACTTGGTCAATAAGGTAATTTCGCTTGAAAGACATGCCGGTTTTGAACAGATAAATTTTAGAATCCCCATCGACTCTCACCGATTTGTTCGTTTGGTGTAATCCCGAAAAGGTAGTAATCATTGGGTTTCCAAGATTGGAAAGTGACTCATAGAGGCTTCGACTTGTAGTCAGGAGGAGATGCAGTCGATGAAGAGCATTCTTCAGGAGAACGTCTCGCTTCTAAACAATCTACTCAGAGGACTTGGTGTTGAAAAGATCAATCTTTCCGAGAACACAATGACCGCTCACACGAGTGCGATTAGCTGACACGTCGAAGCTTTAGAGAAACTCTCAACCACTCTGAAGACCAACCAAACTGACTCCATACGAGAGGCCGTTAAGAGTGCCATAAGTTATGCCTTAGCAAAACTCAAGGTATACAACCAAAGCCTCAACCTTCGATTGATCGATTACGACTTCAACTATTTTGAAGCAAAGGCAGCCCGTTTGATAAAAAAAAACTAGAGCCAGCTGGTTGGAAGATCACAGAGGAGATGCAAATCGGCTCTCCTTTATCAAAGTAATTTGTAATATAGAACTTTGCAAAAACAAACATTTTGTTAATAAAAAATCATCTGTCTTTTCCTGCAATTTATCTTGTTGAGTAGTTAGTACTCGTAAGACAAAAAAGAAATAAAAGAAAGTTAAATTACGACTAGGAATTGAAGCTATATAGATAACTCTATCCTAACTCCCGACTATTTACTTAGTTTTTATAGATAAACTAAGCAAATAGTACAGAATAGGGTAAGTAGAGATCAGAGTAGTTCATTAGACTATCGTTGTTGACTTCGATTGTCATGCCTGGTAGCAAAAGTTAGGAATGAGTCAACGCTAGGAAGCTCCTTCTAGTGAGCAAAACCACATATAAAAAGAAAAGACTTTAACTAGATGACATTACATTTCTTCGATCAGGTTTAATTAAATCGAAGGTGTAAACGAGAATAGGACAAACACTTAGAGATCTTTATTTAAATTCATTCGACTTTTCTTGGTTAACTCAATTGTTGTTTACTGATAGCAAGAGTTGGAAATGATGTGACGCTAAGAAACTCCTTCTAGTAGGCAGGACCACGTGCAGAGAGGAGAGACTTCATCTAGGTAATATTTCTTTCTCCGATTAGGTTGAACATATTGAATGTACTAGAGATGGATGAACAAACATAAAAGAATCTCTTCTCCATATACAACAATAAAGATTGAACAAATAGAAAACTTTCTTGAAAGAGTAGAAAAGTTATACATAGAACTTACGCAATTGGTCGATATTCTAAGAGTTTGAGAGAATCTAGCCGTCTTCCATGGCAAGTCGTACCGAGCCTGATCGTGTAACTTCGACCACAGTGTAAGGACCTTCCTACTTGGGGGAAAACTTATTCCGATTAGACTGGGGTCTACAGAGGTTGAGCTGGTTGGTGTATTTGCCTGCTATGAAACTGGCATTGTACATAGTTCTTAACCAACTCTTTAGCATTGTTAAGGGCTGTTAGTTAGTAAAAACCTTGTCGAGAGGCTGTAAGAAGCGTGTGTTTCACAGATGCCCCCATGTATGTCGTGAAGGAGTTTTAATCCTTCTTTCTGCGATATGCATCCATAAGAACCCCTTGAGTACTCTGTTTAGAGAGTACCCCATCGACCAAAGTATACATTTTGGCTTTGCGGGATAAATGATTTGCTTCAAGATCGTCATCAGATACTGAACCCTTCTGAAGATACTCGTAGAAAGATTTCATCCAGGTATCCTCGTACTTGAGAGACTGTCTCATTAGGAGTTATTTCTGATGTTTTAACTAGAGACGGCTTCTAGAGTTGCTCCAAGAAGACTTATTGGTATTTGTGATCGAGAAGAAGTTATTCGAGCCAACTGGCCAGTGAGAAAATTATCTTTTTGAGGGATATATTGTATCTCAAAACCCAAAAAAATGCTTCTCAAGCTTTCTGACTTCCGACAAGTACTGAGACATGGTCGAACTAGAGTATTGATACTCTTTTCAACCTGATTCATGACTAGTTGAGAGTCTCATCTCATGAGTAGTCGACGAATCCCAAGCACTTCCATGGCTCGTATGCCAGCCAACAAACCTTCGTATTTGGCCACATTATTAGTGGCTAGAAATTTTAATTGAATGGCATACTTTAAGGTCTGTCCTGTGGGAGATTCTAGGACCACTTCAGCCCCCGAGCTCCTAAGCGTAAGTGACCCATCAAAGTACATCATCCACTAGTCCTGGGAAGTGTACTGGAGATCCTGAATAAGTTCAGGATTTGTCCATTCGATAACAAAGTCTGCCAAGATATGGGATTTAATGGCCATTCAAGATACGAAATGGAGGTTGAACTCTCCAAGATTTACCGACTATTTTGCCATGCATCCCACTGTTTTCCTGTTCTGGAGGACCTTTTCTAAGGGAAACTCAGACCTCACAACAATTTTGTGTGCCTAGAAATAATGCCTCAATTTCTTTGAAGACATGAGAATGGCATATAAAAGTTTTTAAACCCGAGGGTAGCGCTCCTTAAACCTATGTAAAACTTTGCTTACATAGTAAACTTGTCGTTGGACATTTTTGCACTCTGTGACCAGTACTATGCTTACTGCCTGTGGCGTGGTAGCTAGATACATTAAAAGCGTCTCTTCTGGTTTTGGAGAAACCATAACAGGAGCACTTGTAAGATGTCTCTTGACATCATCGAAGGCATTATTAGCCTTTTTCGACCACTTGAATACTTCGTGCTTCTTTAGAAGTTTGAAAAAGGAAGTCCTTTCCCTTCAGTTGTGCAATGAAATGACTTAAAGCTGCTATGCACCCTGTGAGTTTCTGGACTTCTTTCTTAGTGGTTGGGCACATTTGCTCAATGCCCTTCATTTTTTCAGGAGTTGTTTCGATACCTCTTGCAGAAACAAGGAATTCAAGCAATTTTCCTGAAGAAACTCCGAATACATACTTCTTAGGATTGAGTTTCAAGTGGTACTTTTTGAGGTTGTTGGATGTTTCTTGTAGGTCTGAAACGTGATGAAGTCATTTGATGCTCTTTACAACTAGAACATCAATATAGGCTTCCAAATTTTGGCCTAGTTGAAGTGAAAACGTCGATTGCATCAAACGTTGAAAAGTAGGGCCAATATTTTTCAAACCAAATGGCATTTTGACATAGCAAAATATTTCAAATGGCGTAATAAACATGGTCTTCTCTTCATCTTTTAGAGACGTACTAATCTGATGATAACCAGAGTATGCATCTAGAAAACTTAATGTATCACAACCAGGATCCTCAATGTCTGAGGCTGGTTAAGGTCGCCTTAAAGGAGAGCGATTATTTTGAGAATTTCTCCCACACTCATCAGAGCACTCACTTGGCTCATCACTGGAGGTCTTCTTTCCATCGCTACGAGGGGTCGTAGTGTGTGAGCGACGAAGGCACTTCCAGGGCTTCCTCCAAGACAGTGATTAGTATCTACGGGGAGGGCGAAGACCTCTTGAACATGATCTCCACTCGCGTCAGACTTCTCCTGGCTTGAGGAGTCGTCAAATGACAGAGCCTTACGACACGAAATATGCCTCTCCAGAAAGAGGAACTCTGGATTATAACCGTCTCCAACCGGAGTTGAACCCTACGAGAGTATGAACGAACTTGCAGGGAGCCCAACCACATTCTCTGCAGGGACAACTGAAGGGTCACAACCACCAGATGTTGATGGATTCTCGGAATGATAGATTTTAGGGCTTCCTGACCTAGATCGAGTGGTCAGTGAGGTACTTGAACACTTGGAGGTGAATCCCTCCTTATGTTGTGGACCCGCCTTGGTGCAATTCTATTTGTGGTTGGATTGACTCTTGCTCTCTGGGGAAACTAGTTCCTCCTTTGTGCATAATATTGTAAGGGATAAGGATCTCTTCTTAACCTTATCCGTGGTGTAATATCCGAAATCTCATGATGGATCTCCAAAGATAGCCTCACCACCAGATAAAAACATGGTGTACTTGTTGTCGTAGCAGGCATCTATGTCGAAATCTGCGTAGTCAGCTAGGTCGAACCAATTCTCCTCGTTCCACTCTCCTACTGTGAGGATATAAAAAATAAGAGAACTTACCGATAAGGAATTACCAAAGTTTTGGTGAAGATGATCCCCACGGATGGCACTAACTATGAGGTGGTCATAGGAAATGCTTATGACCAAGGAGTTATTGTGGAAGAACTTATGACTAAGGAGTTGTCATAGAAGAGTTTATGACTACATTGTGAAATCTTTTCATTATATATAAGAGGTATACTTCGGAAGTATAATAACGTATCAATATTATTTATAGATAAATGATAATTTAGAGATTTTTATATTCTTGTCGCGGGCCTTCACTACAAATCATTGACTCTTGCTCTACGTTCCTGTTTTTTTGCAAAAAAAAAAGGTTCCAAACATTTTGAAATCGCGGCAACGCCTTGGCCGAACTAACGGCCAAAGAGTTCATGCTCATCTTTTTTTGTGTAGAAAACCCCTCACAGTTTCTTCGAATTACTCTAAGATCCTGTAAGCTCTAGCCATCTGATCGCTCCAAGGGGCACATTCGGCCGTCCGCACACATGTTCTAGGCCTGGGGTCCTAGCCATGCCATTCTCCTCTCCCGATCCCCTTACAGAGGCCGCCGCCTCCTCCCCTCGCTCTCACCTCACTCCCCGCATCCCTTTTGACCATGCCGTTGCAGGAGCTACCATCCTATCCCCTCAAGCAATTGACTTCAGCGGAAACGTGATGGAGTGACAGATCGGTGAGCTCCCTCCTTCAGGTCCAATGGCGACAGCGGAGGGCTCCCATCTTTGGCGAGCTCCAAATTTCCTGAATACAAACCAATCACTAACTCAGCCTCTTCCTACTAAATCTATCTCACCGCCCCTAACTTGACCTCACCGTCCCTAGCTTGGCACCACGTTGCCATATTTAGCCAATCACCACTGCCGTCGTGAGCTCACCCTATGCCATGTTAGCTCATGTTTGATCGCAAAAATGGATTCCCCATGCCTCAATCCACCTTCCCATACCTCCATTAATCGCAGCCAAGCCACACCATCGATGGAATTGCTGCCGCAGCCATCTAACAAAGAGAGCAAAGAGAGAGGGGAAGAATGACAGGTGGGAACAAATCTTACAAAAGGAAGAAAAGAAAAGAAGGAAAAATGAGGGCAAAATGGTCATTTTGCACCATCGGGACAAAAATGGTCACATCAGTGGCATTTTGCTGATTTTTTGGCATTTGCAATGGTATTTTACGGCTCCTCTTGTTCACAATGGTATTTCGTAAGTCACGATTCTTTGCGATGACACCGAGCAAATTTATTCTAAGCCATAAACTGAAAAGAACAGGCTGCACGTCTTGCGTTTGTCTGCAGAAGCCATGGTGTAATTCCAACGCACGCAGCGTAGCACGTGATCCTATCTAGTTATTTCTAGGTGAATTGTTTTTGGTTACGTATGATAGCTTTTAGCGCTAGCGCGAGTGAGTCGAATACCAATAAACTAATAATCTGTTTTTAAAATATTGTTCTAATAAGCTATTTTGAAAGGATGAGGAAGAAATTATTCTATTCATTCATTCGAAAGAAACTATCAATCATAAGTTGTAAGCTGGGAAAAAGAGAAACCTCTACATTTCAAGCATGCCCTTAGATACTAGGACAAGCAAAATCAGGACACCACCTCAACTTGGAGTGCATTCTTCGATACGTTAGGCACCGTCCATTATACTACACTCATTTGCCCTCGGAGTGCGAGAGGTACTGGTGCGACTGGGGTCGGTATGGATGCAGGAAAAGGTTGGTTGGTTAGGCGCTCGGACGCTTGGTCACTCACAACTCAGGAAAGCGACGAGATGCGGTGGAGCTCACTTCTTGGGGCTGGTCGTGCTCATGAGTTCCATCCGCTTTAAGGATAGCTATATTCAACTATGATTCCCGTACTCAAAACAGACCGAGAAACACACGAATAGACGCGACCAACAGTTCAGTCACTAATTATTGACCTATCCCTTGCAAAGTACTAGTAAAATAAGGGGAACTCAATAAGATTATTTTTGACACTAAACAACTTGCTTAATCTCGGTGCACGGTTGCAAATCATGATCACCCAGTCTGTTAGCTATCCTAGGTAAGGTGTGTTTCATGTGCCAGCAACTCGTCAGTCTGCCTGTCCGGACACTTATCACAGGAGCTCCGGTGCTGCACACCTTACACGTGGGCTCGCACGAGTTGAACATTCTGTTTCTATCGCCTACACAGAACCTAGACCAATCCCATCACTGGTTGGCTAATAATTGAATCCTAGTATATGCACACCGGTTTCTTTCCTCCTTCCTCGTGTCCTCCACTCCAAAGCCTTTTATATGCTAAACTAGCTAATTGAGATGCAGATGCTCTTCATGTCATGGATGCACTCATCCAGTGACGTGTAGCTGGTCAGCTGTTCTGTTAATCCTGCTCATAGTGGTGTGCAATTTATTGCTTCTGATTGATCAAAGATGCCTCCTCTTGCCGCGCCGGTGGAGAAGGACGGGTCAAGGCAGCGGCACGCGGCGGCGGCGGGGCCAGGCGTAGCGAGGCTGCGCGAGGCGCAGCGGTCGGCGTCGTTCCACGGGCGCGGCGCGGCGGAGCAGCAGCGCCACCTGCTGAAGCAGAGGCCCCGGACGCAGCCGGACCTGCTCGCCGGCGTCAGGGGACGGAGCTTCAGGGGAGCGGCCGCGGACGGCGGTGGCGCCCCCAGGAGGCCGGCGCCGAGCAAGGTGCTGGTGACCGTGGCCGTGCGGCAGAGCATGTGGCCGCTGCACGTCATGGCATGCGCCGAGTGGCGCGTCGCCGACCTGGTCGCCGCCGCTGTGGAGCTTTACGTCCGGGAAGGCAGGCGGCCGCTGCTGCCGTCCGTCGACACCTCCGCCTTCGGGCTACACTACTCGCAGTTCAGCTTGCAGAGTACGTGACCTCTCTGCATATGCACACACGCTGTGCTACTTGTCTTTGTTTCGTATCTTCATTGAAATGGTTGCTTTACGCACAGGTTTGGATCCAGAGGACAAGCTCATGGAGCTGGGGAGCAGGAGCTTCTTCCTCTGCCCCAAGGCGGCAGTAACTGCTGCCGCCGCCGCCGCTTCGCCTACTTGTTCATCTGCTAAAGCCGGCGAGGCCACCTCTGCTAGGAAGCCAAACACATTACGACAATGGTTAGGATTCATGCACTTCTGGCCGCTGCTGTAGGCCACTCTCGTGCGAGTAGGTCATATACCTATGATAATGAAGGCTTATGTGAGAAAGTCTGATAAATTATTGTTATTGTGGAGATGTGAAAATTTAGAATTTATAAATTTACAGATTTTTCTAGACAGCTTGTGTTGTTTCGGCCAAAATAGATGATTTTAGAAAATTGAATTATAGATTGATTTGGGTTAATCTAGGTCGGTACATATGTGTTACATGAAACATGTTTTGCCTAATGTGGATCAAATTGTGAAGACCTTGTGTCCAAAAATGATTTCTTAGTCTTTAGATATGCGAGATCACATGAAATCAACCATGATTAATGGCGAGGATTGGGACTAGACTTATAGAGGAGCCGAGAATCAGAACGATCAAGAATATCGGGTAAAATAGCTGAGCTCAAGCATAGCATAAGAAAGATGAGAAATGTTGAAGAAAAGTTCGAGCGAATGATTGCACTATATGGCTTGGTCGGTCCAAATGATGAGTGGTCTGATGGAATTGGAATGGGAGAGACTTGCCGACGTATGGCAAGTCAGTAGTGCACCTACACGTAACAATCATTACGATTGCTTGCAATGAAAGATAAAGACCATATCAAGAAAGGGTATTTTGGTAATTTTACTAAAATACCAGAAACTGCATTGGATCAAAACCACGGAGCTTAGAAGAACGGTTTAGGTCAAGGAGGAGCTGAGAAGATTAAGTTAGATTAAGGCTAAGGACTTAGCGGATTCAGATTTATGCGTTCTGAAAAGAGTGCATAAGTGTAATGTGTGAGTTAAAACTCATGTGTAGGGGGTTATCAAGTTTCCCTCATATGCGCTAATTAGATAGCATCCATTAAGATTAGATAGGTACTATTTGCTTACCTATTTAACGGTTTGAGATGAAGACTTGCTAATTAACTATCCATCCATTTCTTGCGATTAAAGCCAAGTGTTCTAGGGTTAGTGTTTGAAAAGTATGAGTGTTGTGGTATGCTCTCTTGTCCTCCAGGTGAAGTAATTTTAAAACCTTCACCTACAAGTAGCAATATATCAACTTTATTTATCTCTCATGAATCCCTCTTGTTTTGGTATTTACTCTTGTTTTGATTGGTTTTTATCTTGTTTCTCCCCTTTCTTGATCTTACTAAATACCAAGAATGAGTAAGTGATGGAAATATACCCTGCAAATCAATCTCCATCTATCTAGACATCAATTTTGGCAAATTTGTGAAGTTGTCCGATCTTTACTTAATCTGGTCTCTTCGAGTGATTTCTTGATTTATTTATTTTTGCCTCGATTTCTTAGGTGTTTTAGTTTACTGTGACATGTGGAAATAGCGTTATTTTTCACTGTTAACGAACTGAAATTACTGTAGCACAGTGATTTTAAGAATTTTGGGTTTTTGATTTTCATAGTTTCTCATAGATATTTGAGTAAAGAATTGACGAATATTTATAGAAAAAATTAAAGAAATCATTTACCCTATTCTATTACCACACCAGTCCTACATATAATCTTCGTTTACCTTTTCTTTTGTCCTTGACCTTAGGTTGCAGTGTTGTACAGTACATTCGTGTTTGCTCAGCTTATGCTTCCTGTTAAGAGTTTCGAAGCTCCAGTTTATGTGGTTCATGTTGCCCTCAAAAGATACTGTTCATATGAACCTCCAAATTTGCATTTGCGTCAACGGTGATGCATGGCGAAAGTAAATCCGGTATATTGATGATTGGGCATATGCTATTTACACATATTTTCTGTGATTGCACGTATGTAAATGTCATTCCTATTGACCCCTCTCTCCCGAGGGAACCCATTTCTATGTTCCCTACCAATCCTTCTCATTTGTTGCAAGAGTTATTCTTATTGATCCTAGTATTAGAACACTAACCTCTTGCACTTGTTTTTTTCCATTTAAAAGCAAGTTGGAAGAATGATTGACTTTAAATAGATTATCATCGTGGGAGCACACATCATTTCCCATTAATCTCAGTTTTTGTCCCATTCAGTGAAACGTCTTGGACTTGTTCGACTTGTTGAGATTTATACTGATGATTTTATGTTAGTAGACCGATTCTCATTGAGAAGTCAATATCAAATCTTCATTTTCAATATTAGGAGAATGGAGATTTTCATAGATGTCGTGATATTTTAAAACTTGCTCAAACGGTGATTGAAACAAAAAGGATAGAACTTTCCTATTAGTGTATTGTTTCATCAAGTTGACATTGATCCTTCCAATGGTGACGACATCTGTTGAGAAAATATTTTCGGTAATGAATATTATCAAAATAGATTTGCGCAACAAGGTAGCTAATAAGTGGCTCAATGACATAATGGTGTGCTATACCGAGCAAGAGATATTTATAAGCATTGGTGATGGTAGAATCATAAGACGCTTTCAAAGCATGAAATCTCGCATAATGCATTTACCTCGTAGTTCATGCTAGCGCCTTCATGGTATATTCCATTTATTTTAAATGTTCATGAGTCATAACCACTTACAATTTACATCACTAATTTTACTAGTTTTGATATACAGATAACAGATGGCTACTCATTAGAAGAGTGAAAGCATATTCATATATTTTGGGATACACTTTTCATTACCAAGGTATCTTTATTGTATTTCTTTCTTGTTTTGTTTTACTTATCAATTTGATACAAGGCTATTTCAATTTATCTTCGTTCATTCAGTCCACCTTTCATTTTTATCCTGATTTCGCCATTGGTTATATATGCAATGATTTACTTCGTCTTTTGCTAACTCTCTTTTTTTCGACATCACTGTTCATAATATATATGCAAAATGATGAATACAACAACTAAGCAACCCAAGAACCTACACGACTGGCTCAACACCCCACCCACTGGGACCCGGGTTCTCTCTCTAAGTTAAAAAAAGGGACTGTCTATACAATAACTGACTGTTTTCAACGTGAAAAACAGTCAAAATCTGTACCGCACGATTGCAAGATGGACGTACGAGATTTGTGCACAAAAAGCTGCGTGGTGCCGTGGCAGATTCTTAACGGGCCCTCAATTCAGTTTGGGCCTCATTTTGTTCATGCCCCATAATGGATCAGCATCCACAACTCCACAACCCTGTTAGCTTCAAAATTGTGGGTTTTTGATCATATGCTTTGTCGTACTGCATGTGGGCTTTGTGGCCGTTTTGTTATCACGCTAAGCACGGGAAAAAAGTGAACAAAAGGCCCAACATCACAAATCCATTCAAAAGTAGTTCTCACGGTACAAATTACATAGCCCACGAATACAAACGTTGTACAAAAGCATCAACTTGACACCCAAGAAACATATAAAAGGCTTGTCGACGACGAGATCCGATAAAAGGGGAAAAAGCAAATTCTAGAAAGAAAAGAGAGTAGAGATTAAGAGGGTTCCCAATGCAGATACCAACCGATTGAAGAAAAGAGCAACATGACGGATACACGCAAAGATGCAAGAAGACAATGGTTCGGATGGTGGCGCCGATCAAGAAGAAACGGAGCAACTGCAGTGGGATTCAGGGAACCGAGAGATATTAGAAGCAAAAAATAGGGTTCCAGAACAAAATCAAGGTACATTGCGTAAACCCACCAAGTTTTTGCTTCAATTTGACTTCAGGAAAAAACCTGAGAAATCAGCATTCAGAATCATACCTTGCTAGCTCCTTTCATTTGATCTGGTTGCATCAACACCTGCAGTAAGCACTAGCAACAAAACATAGTTAGTGGTCATCCAAAACATACATATATATGTGCATACTTACATATATATGTGCATACATACAATTAAAAAAACCGATGTTCCATTAAGGTTACATATATATGTGCTAACAAAAATTAGGTTTAACAGTGCTAACAAAAATTAGGATTAACATGTAAGTGATTCAATTTTCAGGGATGTATTCAGTATTTCATGATTATCTAAGACCAAAACAAAACAGATGATGCTTCAGTAATCTCTTAAACCTTGCAGCCTATACAACATTAGATAAAGTTCCAACAATGTATAATCACAGGAAGGTATAATTCTTCCAAACAAAAAACAAGCTTGTTTAAACATAACAAAACAACCATCAGGAGTAACTGCTAACAAAAATTAAAAAACTGATGTTCCATAATAATGATTAGTGGGCCATTAAGCATTAGGAGTAACAAAACAATGTAACTGCTAACAAAAATTAGGTTTAACATTAAGGTTTAACAGTGCTAACAAAACAATCAGTGCTAACAAATCAAAAAGTTTAACAGTGCAAACAAAACAATTAAAATGATAACAAATGCATGGATTAACATGTAAGTGCTAACACAAACTAACCTTCTAATATAAAAAATTAGACAGGAAACACATGAGAATCTACATGCTAAATCTCATTGAAGCCTCACCATATATAATTAGATCCAGCATATGTACAACAAATAGAATGTGTTGTGTTATTGCTCTCAGATGGTAGGGTTGCTCAAGATTTCAATCTTGGCCGTCCCACTACTTTGGTCAATACTCTTCATAAATTGAATATAACAAGTGAGATTCAAATTTTGAGCTCTAAAAACAACACTTTGCCAATCTCAACTATTGACTGTCACTAAAAAAACTCTCGGCTACTAATCAAGGTGCAGACATCACAAAACTAGTGACTGCTAACAAAAACAAAACTAGTGATTCAATTTTCAGGGATGTATTCAGTATTTCATGATAATCACAGGAAGGTATAAACTTCCAAACAAAAAACAAGCTTGTTTAAACCTAACAAAACAACCATCAGGAGTAACTGCTAACAAAAATTAAAAAACTGATGTTCCATAATAATGATTAGTTGGCCATTAAGCATTAGGAGACATAACAAAAAGCTAGTGACCACAACATATATATCTTGTCAAAAACAATCTAATCAGAGGTCGGTGAGGCAAAAATGACAGCAATGCAAAAGATCTAGAGCTCAAAATTTTTGAACATTCAATTTCAGTATTAGACCACAATTATCCTCATCGAGCATATGTCAGGGCCACTAGCATCTCCTTCCCCCCTACCACAGATCACAGAAAGAAAAAAAAAGATGACACTCACTGTGCAGTGATATTCGAAATCACTTGAAGTATTCGAAAAAACTAGGCAAAGGCACGCAACTGCATTAGTGGAGCCATTAAGCATTAGGAGTAACAAAACAATGTAAATGCAAACAAATTCGAGTTTAACAGTGCTAACAAAACAATTAGTGCTAACAAATCAAAAAAGTTTAACAGTGCTAACAAAACAATCAGTACTAACCAATCAAAAAAGTTTAACAGTGCTAACAAAACATGTATGTATACAGTTATATATCACTACTAGAAAATATCATGAGAACCTAACAAAACAAATTGTTCCTTGTTTGAAAAAAAACAACAGGACACCAATCAGATCTTGCTATATCAATACCAGTCAATGTTGATGGGATGAAGGTAAGTTTCAAATTTATCACAAAAAAATGATAATTACACAGGTTAGTGCTTTCAGATTGTAAACTATGTGAAACCAACTTATTTTCAGGTGAGCTCAGGGATTCATACTGACAATACAATAACTAAAGATATGACGACACCACACAAAACTACAGACACATATCTGATGTATGATGAATTGCAACTCTTGAATTATACTTCAGGAACAGTAAGTACATAGAGACACAAAATTCACTGAGCGAACATAAAAAAATCATGGCTATACATTTAACTGTCATTTTTTTGCCAAAGGGAGTGCATCTACCATTTACGACTTTGATGCAGCAGATGATTAATAGCACTGAATCAATTTACCCAAAATCCCAGGTGAGAAAAACAGACATGGAACAAAAAAAACATGAATGTTATTTTGTGCCAACCAGTGAGAATGGCACAAAAAAACTGACCTGCATTCATTTGGTGCTTTTGCAGGACGAATTAGGAGCATGCACTGATTTTTTGAATGCCCCCGTCAGTTTTCAGGTTCTAACATGTATATTTACAGGATAAATTATGTTTCCCCGTGGAAGTACTAACTAGAATTCTGTATGTATCCAGAATTCAATGATAATGACAAGCAGCAGGATAAATGATGACTACTCAGGTGTGCAAATAGGGCATACAGAATATTGTCAGGACATGCATGCAGACAGTGAAGATGAAACTCCCCATTATTGGTCTTTGGACATGTTAAAATCAGTGGAAAATGGCAAGGTATGATATCATACTTAAAAAAATCATATCTTCTATACATGCTAACATAGGATACAAAACTCTAATTACTGGATGAAACATTGCTTTTCAGGGGCCAGATGAGGATGATGACATTACAACTGAACCATCATTTCATATGAACAATGAAGCACACCAGCAGGAAGTCGTAAATGAAACAGAGCAAAATGGACTGCTAGATGAAGATGACATTGAAAATTTATTGATTCTTGAAGAGCAAGCAGCAAAACAGGGCAATAATGTACAGATAGATAGCAAGTACACTCCTGCAATGGGGATGCAATTCAAAACAGCAGAAGAAGCGCATCACTTTTTTAATTTTTATGCTTTCCTATCAGGATTTTTAGTGGTCCTTACACATACCTATCACAGCACAGGCAAAAAGAGGGATAATGGGGTCACCAAAGTCACATTCAAGTGCAATAGGCATGGAGTTACAAAAAAGCAGAAACAGGAGGAAGTAATGTCAGAAAGGGACACAAATGTTCTGATAAAGACCAATTGTGAGTGTGTTATGGTTGTGACAAAAACAAATGGAATATGGTACATAACAAGGCTTGATTTGGACCACAACCATGATCTGAGTCCAAATTCAGAGACAAGATTCATGAGATCGCATAAATACATGACACCAGAGGAGAAGAGATTGATAAGGACATTAAAAGAGTGTAACATACCGACAAGAAGCATGATCTCGATTCTATCATTTCTGCGTGGTGGCTTGACAACATTGCCTTACACAAAAAAAAATGTTAGCAATCTTCGAACATCAATTAACAGAGAGACAACAACTAATGACATGGTGCAAGTTCTAGAATATTTCAGCAATAAACAGAAAGATGATCCAAGGTTTTATTATGCTTTTGATTTGGATGAGAATAAGAAAGTCAGAAATATGTTTTGGACAAATGGCAGATCAAGAGAATATTATGCTCAATATGGGGATAGAGGAAAGGACTAAAGAGAAAGTGAGTAAGGAGTCGATGAAGTGAAGCACAGAGGGCTGTTCAGACGAGAGAGATCGAAGGAATGAGGTAGAAGCAGAAAAGGACCTGGGAGAAGGAGAGAAGATGCTACTGCTATAGCCATAATTCACATCAAACACACAACAAACACAGAAAAAAAGTAAGAACGAATCTAAGCATCTAATTAACAACCTAGCTACTGCATGGAACAAACAAATAAATCTAACAGAAACTAAAGCTGAAATAACAGATCTAAACTATTACTACCCTTTTTTTATCTTTTCTGCTAACACATCATAACAGATTAGCATGCAATAAATAAACCCTAACAGAGAAATGAAATCTAAATCAACAGAACATCAGATAAAAGCATGAATCTAGCTGGACAATAGCATCTACATAAACATCTCAGGCGCACAAAGAACATGCATAAACTTTTTGCATCCAAAAATCCACTCAGTACTACATGCATATCGTAGATCTGACACAATAGCATCTCAAGCAAGCCATTACAATACTAGATCAAATGTTTGGAGAGTTACCAGATAACAAAAAAAAGTATGCAGAGGTTTCAGTTTTTCAGCTATGTGCAGGAGAATTATGTACACGTTTTAGTTTCAGCAAATGTGCAGGATAACAAAACATGCATTGTTACCTTAAGATTTGTTACTAAGAGGCAGTATTAGTGATACTAACAAAACCTTTATGATAGTAAGGAATAGCTTAGAAAAGCAAACAAAACTAGTAAGTGAAAGATAGTGACATTTTTTCTTGAAAAGAAAAACATCTCTACTTCAATAAGTGATTTGAAAAATGAAAAGAATGAGTGTACGCTATCACAAGGAAACATTAGCAACAGTATACTTAATAAATATTCGGTATACATGTACAGGTACTTGCGCAAAAATATCATTTAAGATGGTGAATATTAACAGGCAAGAAGAATGGACAACACAGAGTCTACCCCACATTGATCAAAACTTTGGGATTTAGGCAAGAAGTTGCAACCTTGCAACCAAAATTGTTCTTGTCATGATCACTAAGACTAGTCAATTCGATATTACTGAAAATTTTGGATCCACAAAACATGGCAGGGCTCACACCTAGATAGACACATGAGGGTATGGTGTCTAGAGCAATACCACCATGTGATCAGTTTCAAAATCAGAAAACAATCGACAAAAAATGATTATACAACACAACTGAATGTAATGCAAAAACTGAACTAATATCTTTTTTCTCAAGCATCCTGGATCCATGGAACCATCTCTCTACATCACTCCCTAACTCCCTCCCTCCTTTACCCTTCCAGCTCCCCTAACCCTTTCCCTCTATCTATAGCAGTATAGCACACTGTCTATATGAAATTTGACTGTTTTCATCATTAAAAACAGGCAAATTCTAGTCTTTTAATTATAGAATCAAAAACAAAAATTTATTTTGGGCATGTATATACCTTGCCATGTGCAGGAGGAACTTGATCGACAGGACAAATTCTTTAAAAAAAATCACCCACCATCAACGACAAAAGTTAGTGAGTTTCAACAACAATATGGGTTTGCATTTTTTACTTCAAGTTGGGGTACACATAAACAAAACACATCGATGATGAAACAAACTGCATGCTCGCTGCTAATATAATCTTATTGCTACACATCCTCTTTCTCTTATTACTAGATGAAAGATCTAAAAACAAAGTAGACAAAATAGTATGAACAAAATAGTATGGGTTTGCATTTTTTACTTCAAGTTGGGTTGACTCTGTATGTATTGTATGAAATACATAAAAGGGATGGTATGCGAGCAAAAAAAAAGGCTTAAGAGGTACAAAAAAAGACATTCTTGACTGTTGTACTAGATAGCTTTTGTGTCGCTTGATCATCACATTGTTTGGAGTTGTTTCGACCCGAGTTGAGCACTTACGAGTCTCCTCTTGCTCGCAATCACCCGGTTCGATTGACTCAGATATTACATAAAAGGTAAAAAACAAAAAGCAAAACGGATTAAAAAATGGGCTGTAATGCAAGAAAACAAAAAGGATGAGAGGGATGAAGCAGCCATTCCTGACCTATTGAGCTTGATAACTTTTGTGTCGGTTGATCATCATATTGTCCTGGGGGTGTTTCTGACCCAGAATTGTGTATCTTTTGAGTTTCCTCTTGATCACAATCACCCTCATCACACACACCCGTTGGATAATGCACTAGTGGCCCAGCAGTACAGTTATCTCTTGAACAATGCTCAACACAGCACCCTTTCACATTGAGACCTTGGGCATCTACTCCGTCCATATGAATATCCACATTTACCATATTAGGTGTAGTCCTGTTGCCCTCAATATTTGTATCGTTGACTCCTCCATGATAGTCCCTGTTGTCGCAGCACAAAACTGTGGCTATACCCACTGCCAAACATTCTAACCCATGATGTAACTTTGTTGTTTGTTCATGCTCAAACTGATCAAGTATTGCCGATAATGCCTCCTTAACCTAAAAAAAGCAATGAATATCAAATGCATAAAAAGGTTAATCTAGTGATTATTTCACTTCAGATCGACATAACATTAAAACAATTACCTCGTCAAACATTGGGTTTTGAACATGGTGATCAAGAATGGCTTTAAACTTTGATTTCATTTCAGCAGACATTTTATGACGGTTCAAAATAACACCTACAATAAAAAAAACATAGACAAAAAATGACTTGAAAAGAAAGAAATTTCAGAAACACTGTATACTAAATAAAACTGCATACTTGTTTATGATATATGTGAATACAAAGGCTGCTAATTCAGAAGCCTTCATCTCAGGAAAAAAATGAATAGTCCACAGAAAAAAAAACAAAACTCCTATGATAGTTTACCAGTTTTTTAAAAAAATGAAGAGGTTTTCAGATTTTTAACCTATGTGCAGGAAAATTATGTACACGTTTTTAGTACCAGCAGAAAAAATGTGCATAAATTAGTGTGCAGCATTTCAGTGATACAAAACAAAGCCTCCTCTCTCATGTAGTATATAGATTGCATAATATATCTACAAGCAATATATAATTCGTATATCATATCACAACTGAAATATGTGTGATATTCCTATCATGCTAGCACACAAAACAACTACGCAAAGAGGATTTTAGATCCAACGTATCGATATTCACCCTACAAAAAAAACAAAATAGATCATGGGGGATACCTTACTTTTTGGAAATCTGCATTATGCACCTTATATTACCGTATTGTAGATATGCTTTGCATTCAGCTAATGGTAACAGAATGTGCGTGATTCCATTTAAAACACACAAAAAAAACATTAGAACAAAACAGCAAAACA
The DNA here is from genome assembly GCA_036346575.1 of Dendrocalamus sinicus. Lineage (NCBI taxonomy): Eukaryota > Viridiplantae > Streptophyta > Magnoliopsida > Poales > Poaceae > Dendrocalamus > Dendrocalamus sinicus. The sequence goes on along the minus strand of CM070646.1, from coordinate 21,249,725 downwards.
AAAACATCAGTACATAAAGACCTAGAACAGCAACAGCATTATCATCTCTTCTAACCCCCCCCCTAAAAGAGACTGTACATACAGTGCATACATGTTGAAATATGTGTGGTACTCATATCGTGCTAGCTCACAAAACAACTACGCAAAGTAGATTTTAGATCCAACCTATCGATATTCACCATACAAAAATAACAAACAGATCATGGGGGATCTCTTCTACTTTTTTTTGAAATCTGCATTATGCACCTTATATTACTGTATTGTAGATATACTTTGCATTCAGCTAATGGAAACAGAATGTGCATGATTCCATTTAAAACACAAAAAAAACATTAGAACAACAGTACATACAGTGTATACATGTTGCAATACATACAGTACAAAAAAAAGTGCATACATATATGTGGAGAGCGAGAGAGGCAGAGCTCACCGGGAAAAAACACCCCGCAACCGAGATAGATCTCACCGGAGAAGACACCGCTCCCCCCTCCCCCGGGCGCGCGACGAGGTATAGCTCACAGTGAGAAAAAACCGCTCCGCGACCACCGGGAAGACGCACGACGAGATCCCCGTTGAAAAGTGAGAAGTGAGTAGATCTGCGCCCGACGACAACATATCCGCTCATACATACAAAGAAAGAGTGCAGACATGGAAATGGATAGCGAAAAGATGCAGAACTCACGGAGAAAAAAAGACACCCCCCGCACGACGAGGTACAGCACCCCGGAGAAGACACCGCTCCACGACTCACGGGGAAGACGCAGGCGGCGAGATCTACGGTAAACCTGAGAAGCCGACTAGATCTGCGCTCCGGCGACAATATCTCCGCTCAAACTGAGACCACCCCCCGGTGCTCCGCACCTCTCCTCTCCCCCCTCTAGAGCTCCTCACCTCTGCTCTCTCACCAGCGCGACAAAAAATCGCTACGGCAAACGAGATCGCCGCTCCTAACTCAGAACCCTAGCGTGCTCCGCACCTCCTCACTCCCCCTCGGATGCTCCGCAATCCCGCACTTCTGCTCTCTCCTCCAGCGAAAAGCAAGTGGCATTAGGACAGGCGCGAGACCCGATGAAAAAAGAATTCGAAAAATAGCGGTCCGGACAAGTAGCTTCCGGAAACCGGGCGTGGGAAAAAGCGGATCCGAATTTGCAAACCGCGTCATCCCGAGCACGAATCTCACAGAACATCCAACGGCTAAAAAAACGACTGCTTTTGAGTTAAAAAACAACCGACTACAGTATAGTACTTCCGTAAAAAAAACAACTAAACGACCTAGGGCGGAAGCTATTTGAATGGCGATGTTTTGAATTCTTAACCCCCTCGTTTTCAATTTCTTCTCTTGGCTTCGGGCAAAAGAATGGTGAGCATCCTGTTTGCCATGGATGCAAATGTGCGAGATGCGTGATTGAATGATCGTCAACTCAATAAAAAAGCATCTTGAGTTCCTCTATACGTGCGGAGCGGACTCCTTGATCCGTCAAAGCTCCAGAAATCACTCGCTGCTTACGTGCCTGCACAGCCTCCATTCGTTCTTCGACAGTGCTCTGCACCGTCATATCATAGTTAAAACAGTATGGCGATCAAAGGCTTTGCATTATGTTGTTTCAGACCCAGATTGTATATACTAGCCACATAGGCGTGGCGCAACGCCACGTCAGGCACCGTGTGGACCGAAGTAAAAGTGGAAAAAATTCGCAGAAAAAAGAAGGCGAAGGGGTTTTTTCACAAAAAATCGTGGGCCTTTTCGCAATAAAAGGAGATTAGAGGGGTTTTTTCGTAAAAAACCGAGGGCCTTTTCGGAAGAAGTAAGGGCCTGTTCGTAATTACGGGAAACCTCGGGTCGCAACCCAGCAAAAAAATATATGCAGGGGCTTATTAAAAAAAATGCAGGGACCTTTTTACGATAACGGAGGACCTATACGTAATTTTCTAAAAACTGAGGGAAAATGCCTCGGCCGGCCGTACGCAGATTCTGCTGGACACGCGCCAGCCGGCCGAGGATTTGGACGACGTGGACGCGCTGGGGGGGGGGCGGAATCCCCCGGAAATGTTATGGTTATGATTCCAATAACAACCCCCACAAAGTACCTTGACAATGAACCTTTCGATGGAAACGCTCTCCGTTTGACCAATTGGATGGATACGCATCACAGCTTGTTCCTCAACAGCAGGATTCCACCGAGGATCCTGAAGGAAACATGATTGAACTACTAAAATGACCGCCCAAAAAATATGCGAACAATGCCAAAACCACTGAATCAATGTAGCACCAGAAAACTAGTAATGCCAGTACACTATTTAGGTGCACCACTGTAGGCAGTTCCGCAGTTGTAAGCCCATAGGAACTTCACCACTGGACCGTTTGGGCTTAAGCTTTTAGCTTATTTAGCATTGTTTGAGTTTTTTTGGTACTATAGCTACTATTAGTTTTTTCAGTGTAATTAAATTAAAAAAAGATAAAAAAGAAAAGGAAAAAACCAAAGACTAAAAAGTAAGAAAAAGACAAGATTAAGAAGCTAGAAGCTCGAAGCTCAAGCTAAAAGCTCAGCTTTTTTATTGTTTGGCACTGTTTAGGGCTTATTTTTACACTGTAGCTACTGTTAGCTTTTTCAGCGTAACTAAATTTAAGAAAAAATGAAAAAAAGGTCAAAGGTTACTTCATTACGGACAATGCAAAGAAATAAAGAAAAAAAATAAAATAGCCCAGAAAACCAGAAAAAACAAAATTAAGAAGCTAGAAGCTAACACTACTCATTATAATTTCATTATCATATATGCTTAGACCGCTAGATTGGAGATAAAGATATATATGGACCCATTTGAATGTTGGCTTATATAAAACGATTTCTAGAAAATTCATTCTTTAGACAAGTAAAAATGAGTTTTTGGCATTTTAGGTTGTTTTTGAAGGCGTATTTACAACAATAGCGCCGGTCACACGGTATTGACAAAAATAACGTTTTCACCGCACGGCCACCGTGCAACAGAAGTGGGTGCCGCACAGCCACCACACGGTAGGTGATTAGGGTTCGCATTAATTACTTTAATTAACGTAATTAGGGAGTTTATTTACATGTATTGCATGTAGAAATTTTTAGATAAAGCAAATGAGCTCAAAAACTTACAAAATTTTTGTGGTGCTTCCAGATGCAGCGTACTACATTGTGTGATTTATTCATAATTTTATCCGTTCTGAATTTTACTTGAAAAATCATTTAACTAAACTATTTGTAGTAATTTTTTAATATAGGAAATGAGCACAAAAATTATGAAATTTTTGGAAGGATCCTTACGTAATGAAGTTGATTGTGTAATTTTGCATAATTTTGTATTGTCTAAAATTATACAGATATAGCAGTACAAAAAGCGCATAACACGGGATGCGATATGACTCACTCATCTCAGTTTGAGCCACTACTCTCTCCTCGCCATGTCTGCGTCCGTGGGTGCGGCCTTGTCTTTCGTCGAGCATGTCCCATGGGATATGATAGCCGGTCCGGAGTGCGCGTGTCAGATTGGAGGAGGTACGGAGACCATTCAGTCTGTTGAGTGGCTAGCGGTGCACCAGTAGGCTGAGTTAGAGTAGGCTGGGTCTGGTAAGCATCGATATCCTCCTGCCGAGACATGCCAAACTAGAGGCCACCAGTGATGAAGTCCTGAATGAGGGACTCTAGAAATCCCGATCATGCAAAGGAGCTCTGGCTTTCACCGTACAACGTGCCAACGAAGCCAAAGGAGCTCTATCTTGTGTATGTTCCAAACCCTACATATGGTCAGAACACTGAGCTCTGCCCTATGTATGCTCCAAACCCTAGCACTGTGTACTGCCCCCTGGAAGCTGTCGGGAGACCCATATCCTCATCGGTGAACTGGCCGTCACCCACACATTGAATTGAAGGATGCAAGATGGAATGATATTAGTCAAAATAAATATTCTAGATGTAGACTACGAATCTCGTCCACCCGGATGTGTAGCGAAAATGATCGACGGGGAGCGGTAGTCTGTGTAGAGGGTGTAGAGGGTACAAGTGATGAATCTCAATGATGGACCTACGTTGGGAGAACGCCATGATGTTAGCAGAACATAAGACATAACAAGAAAACAAAATATAGATTTGTATGTAACTTACCTCTTCGTCGATCTGACCTACGGATGACTGACGGGTAGTACTTTGACACCAGCCAGACTCGCTAGGTTGCAATGACCTGGCGGGTGAGCACGGTGCCCCCACTGGGTGCCCGATGAGCATGGCGTGGTCCGTCAAACTGTTGTAGTTCATGTTGTTCATTATTTTCTTGGCTTATAATAGGATGTACTAGAAAGTTTTCTGTATGGCCGGTGGTGTGTCTAGGTTATGGATGGCAGTTTCAGATGTGCTTGCGATACGTTGTGCCCGCTCCAACTAAAATGACATATGAAATAGGTTCAGTAATGAGTAGTACAAATTTCATCAATGAAACGATAAGAGGTTGCAATTGTCTTACGGTGTCATGATGCTGCAAAGCGCTGTGACCATCGAATGAGTGGTGTAGGCTGTCGTAGTGCATCACTTGCTTTGGGCGCTCTGGTGGAGGAAGGGTGAGTTTGCCATGCAACCATGGTACGTACCAATCTAGGTATACATCGTACATCTGAACGTCATACGGATGCTGCTCCAGTATGTTATTTCAGAGAGGACTAATTTGGTCCTCAAGACAAACGGTAGTACCACACCAAAAATCAGAACTAGCGAAATATCGGAACTACCACACTTACAATAGTGGTAGTACCACCCCGCAAATATAATAGCTAGTTCAGAGGCAAATTAATACAATTGCTATAGCTGTTAATGTGCAGACTTCGCAGGAGCAGTAGTACCGCCCTTACAACGGTGGCACTACCGATTTCCTTGATTTTTATGATCTTCTCCAAAACGGTCAATTTTGGTTGGTGGGGATATAAATACCCTTCCACTAGCTCAAGGACAGAAGTTAGAGATCTCATTTAGGGTGTGTTTGGTTGAGCTGTGGCTTCTGAAAAAGCTGTTGTGAGCTGTGGGCTGTGGAAAAGCTGTAAGCTGTTTGGTTCAAACAAGTATAAAACTTACCTTCTATCTCTATTTTCCTTGAAATAACTGTGAAACAGCTCTCTATTTTCACCATTTCAAAAAGCAGAAAGCCAAAAGCCAAAAGCAGCTGCTTCTGAAAAAGTAACTTCTGGTTTCCACCCCTTTGGTTGGTTTTTGGCTTTTTGGAAGCAAAAGCAGCTCCCAAAAGCTCAACCAAAGGCACCCTTAACATTATTGAGCTAAGAGCATACTCTCCACACCTTATATACACTTATTGCATTAATTGTGAGGTTCTTGAGTAAAATTGAAGTGCATTCATTCTAAATTGATCCTTGGCACTTGATTGCCATCAAGCGGAAATTGTGGTTCATTACTCTTGGTGTTTGCCACCATCTAGACGGCTTGGCGGGAGTTCACGTGGTGATCTTTTCAAGAAGATTTTGAAGAGACCCAGCGCCAAATTGTGAGTGGTTTGGTATTTGCCATCTCTGGAGTGAAGGAAGAATAACCACTAGTGGAATCGAGGAGTTAGGCTTAATTTGTGGAGCCGGTCCAAGTCACTTGGGCTTTCCTCAACGTGGACTAGTGAAAACCGGTAAGTCTTCGATACCACATCAAAACATCATGCGTCTTAATTTGGTTACTACGTGTCTCTATTATTCCGCATTTATATTTCTAGCAATTAAAATTGTCATATCTTGTTGAGTTAGAATCATATTTGTAGAGACATTTCTTATAGTGCCTTAGTTATTCTAGAATTGTGTAGGTCCTGAATAGAAATAGAATTCTTGCTTAAGTTGTAATTTATGGAAATTTGTTTTAGAAAGTAAGAAATTTTAGAACATCCCATCTAGTCGGTTATTCTTGATCCTACAAGTGGTATTAGAACTTGGTCTCTCATTGATTTAGACTTAACCATCTAAGAGAGAAAATGATGGCTAGTGAGGAAATTACTATAGGAAAGGCATCTTTATTTAATGGCTCAAATTATGCATATTAAAAAAATTAGGATGTCTATTTATTTAAAGACCATGAGTCTGAGTATATGGAAAATACATGGGTAATCTTCTTACATGACAAGGCCGAAGCCTCTTGTATTTTCAAAAGTCTTACAAAAAGGGTCCAAAATAAATTTGATTTCAAAATAAATAAAATTTGTAGTAACAATGGTTCCTAGTTCAATAATACCAAAATTGAATATTTTGTGATGAACTTAGAATAAAGCATTAACTTTCCATCACCTACACTTTAGAGCAAAATGGAGTTGTAGAGAGGAAAAATCAAAGATTAATTGAGATGACTAGAACGATGCTTGATGAATATAATACTTCTGATAACTTTTGGATGAAAGCTATTAATATCACTTGTCATGCCATGAATCACATTTACTTGTATCAACTTTTGAAACAGACTTCTTATGAGCTTCTCATTAGAAGAAGACCGAACATTTCCTATTTTTGAGTATTTGGTTGCAAATGCTATATCTTAAGAAGGATGTTTAGCTTTCTAAATTTCAAAGTCGATGTGATGAAAGTTTTTGCTTGGTTATTCTTTTAATAGTAAATTTTATTGTATCTTCAACAGAAATTTTGGTTTAGTTGAAGAGGCTTGTGATGCTCAATTTGATGAGATTAAATGCTCTCAAGAAAAGTAAGACAATTTGAATGATGTAGGTGATGAAGGAGTAAGGCAAGCAACGGAGAAGGCGACATCAAACCAAAAGAGGACACAAGTGAATCACCTTCATCAAAACAAGTTGAAGCTCCCACATTTTCCACAACAAGTGACATTCAAACAACAGACTTGGAAGAGAAAGAAGAACAACCTTCAATACTACCACCAAAGGTTCAAATGCGGTTACAAAAGATCATCCAATAGACCAACTATTGGGTGACATGAGTAAGGGTATTCAAACTCGATCTTGTGTAGTTTTTCTTGAGCCAAAATATGTAGATGATACTCTAGACGATCCGAATTGAGTGAATACAATGCATGAAGAGCTAAACAACTTCGCCCAAAACAACGTTTGGATTTTGGTGAAAAGACCCAAGGAGCACAACGTGATTGGCACAAAATGGGTCTTTCGCAATAAGCAAGATGAAAATAGAATTGTGTTAAGAAATAAGACAATGTTAGTCGATTAAGGTTATATTCAAGTTGAGGGTTTAGATTATGAATAAACTTTTGCTCCCATAACTAGACTTGAGTTTGTTCGCATATTACTTGCCATTGCATCATGTTTTTATATTAAACTTTTTCAGAAGGATGTTAAAAGTACTTTCTTAAATGGAAAATTAACCGAACTTGTATATGTTGAACAACCTCAGGGTTTAGAAGATCCTAAAAATCCTAATCATATGTATAAACTCTCGAAGGCGCTATACGGCCTAAAACAAGCATTGAATTTTTATTCCCATGCTTCATAGGTATTCCTCCAATTATCTGGATATCCCCTAACCTTTGAACAATCCTTTCTATATCCTTTTTAGACTTTGTATCTCTATACCAATTGGGTGCAAATGATTGTAATCCAATGCATTCCACACAAGAATTTGTTATATGATACTCTTCTATATTTGCACTAAATTCTTCTTCTATGATAATTTCAGGGAGTGTGTTGTTTATATTGGTACTTTGAAGATCAAGATTAGAAGTTTCTAAGTGCTAGACTTGGACTTGAGGTGTCTTACCACGATTTCACACTTCTGAGATATATAGAACATTATCTTGATATGGAATAAATGTGATTCCTTGTTCATGTATAATTGTGGTATGTAATGATTGTTGTAAAAATCTTAGACCAATTATCATATCGCCATTTATCATAAATAAATCTCTTATTGTAATTTTATCTATTATATATTTTGTGCCATTTATGTACATTTCAATATTATAGGCTAGTTGGTTATGGATCTTCTTTATTCCTAACATATCTGTGGATATTTCTTCTCTATTATCCTCTATTGTATGGACTATCTCAGGACATTTTATGAAATGTTTATCATGGATAATATTTTTCGTACATCATGTATCTACTAACGCTAATATTTTATAAGTAACGTTTGATTTTAGCTTTAGCTTTACTAGGATTCATATGCCTAATATTCCTTTAAAGGGTAACTTAACTATATATTTATTTTCAAAATTAGTTATAGCATTTTTCAACTGGATCATCTTAGTCCCTCTGTTTTCTTTTAATATTACTGTCTATTCCTTAAACTCAGTATTTTCTATAACTCTGTCTTCTTGTAACCTTTTAGTGCTCATTTGATTTTTTTTAAATCTTCTAAGTCTACTTCTAATATTCTAACTCTACTAGACAATATCCTTACATCTGGCTCTAATTCTATTTCATTTCTCCATCTTTGCCCTTTTGCCTTTAAACATTATGAACATGCCTGTTTTGGACAAAAGTTACATGTATCTCTATTTTTTTGGCTTGGTACTATATACAGAAAGCATATTTTATATTATAATCTCCTTTTCCTATGGTCCAATCGTGTTCACTATTTACTTGATCCATCATTTCAATTTTTAAACCAGTTAAATCATCTATTAAGTCCAGTTCATCATTACTTGACTCATATTCATCTTCATTATTCTCAATCTCTTCTGTTTCTAATATTGAATATATTGATTCGTCATCCTTCATTTCATCATCACATACTAATATATTTTCATTTACAATTATTAGAACCTTTTCTTGCTCCTCATATTTACTAGAATATCTCTTTTGATCCTTATTAGGATAAGCTTTACTTAAATGATCTAGTGAATTACATATAAAACACCTACATGTTTTATCATAATTATTTCTGGGATTATAGCGCCTTATATTTCTCTTATGTAAATATGAAGCTTTATTATATGCTTTTCTTAGAAAATATCTTTTTTGTCTTAAATTTATTATATCCTTTATTTTGATGCTTATGATATTTTCTACTCTTAGGTCTATCTTCTCTATATGTTAATGGTATTTGAACTATCTTATTGCAGAAATTATAGTCCGTATACTTCATGCCGTATACTTCATGGATCTTTGGGCTTGTATATTTGTGCAAATTTTCTTTAATTGCTTAAATACAAATATTATAGCTTGAGATATATTAATGACTGCATCTTCAATTTCTTTCTTATATTCATCAAATATCGTACTTCCTAAAGAGTCTGGTAACTTGTTTATACACATACATACATACATACATACATAAACCCTAGATCCTTTCTTAATTAGTAATCAAATCACTCAATTGAGTCTACTGCCGCACCGCGCTAGCTTGGTTGAGCCTGCTCTACAAGACTAGCTAGCCTAGCTTGCTGCCGCACCATCTCGTCTAGCCACATGTCACTTCTCCTGCTGAGTTAGGGTGATGCAGCAGGTGATACATATCACACCTTTTGAGTTTTAAGAGGAGTTTATTTTTGCAAAAAAAATGCTATGGATCTAAATTAAAAAAGTTGCTAAGAGGGCTATATATATAGGGAACGTATCCAGTGCTAACAGGCTATTCGGTGCTAACATGTGAACTCTGGATTTAGACCGTCGGATGTACCTCAAACGGTCTAGATCTTTAAAGGTGAAAGCAACCAACCCACTTAAACGTTTTTGCCAAAACCACCCTACCGGTTCGGTTTCTTTTTTCCCGGCCCCGCCTGGCCGCCTCCGATCCCCACCCCCGCGCCGTTCCGCCTGCCTCTCCTTCTCGCCTCCCTCCCCGCCTCCCTCCCCGGCGGCGCCGTTCCCTCTCTCTCGCCGCCTCCCGGCGCGCGCCGCCTCTCCTCTCGCCTCATCCCTTCCCGACCTCGATTCGCTGCCGCCTTCTAGGGTTTGCGCGCCTCCTCGCTCCGACCTCCGCGCCTCCCGCCGTCCGTCGCCCCCTCTTCGGCCTCCACGCGCCGGCCAAGTATTCGCCGACGCCGCGGCTCGCCTCCGGCTCGATCGCTCACTCCGCCTCGGCGATGCCGCTACCTCGGTCTCGGCCGCCCGCCTCCTCGCCTCGAGCGACGCCGCCACTGTCGCCCTCCACCCTGGGCCACCTCCCTCCGCCTCCGCCATCTGCGCCACTGTGGACCGTCTCTGCGCCTGCCGCCAACACCTCCTCCTTGTCCAATCCTCCGAGGCCGCCGCTGACTCCCTCGTCCGTCCCGGTCTTCGGCGTCCCCAAGTGCTCCGATTGGGTTTTGACTCCGCTCGCCAGAACTGAAGGTATGTGACCAAGTCCGATTCGATTCTTACAAGTCAATAATGTATTTGCTAATTTCTGAAATCAGTGTGATGGAGTCAGATCCAAAATTGGGGATTGGTTAGTAGATGGCAGATGGTGATAAATGGTATAATGTTGTGTTTCTTGAGAGAATACTAAACCCTGCTGAGCTATTGATTTTTTGAAGAGAAGATGCAAATAGCAACATCCAAGCACCGTGGATCCAAAATTATCAGATATTGAAGAATTTTACCGTGGCCATTAATATGTGTTTGGTTTTGAATCGTATGCTGTTGACAGGATATTAGAAGGGAATTAAAGATTGAGCAATTTGTGATTCTTGAATCAGCACCAAAGGAAGATGAATTTATGCAAAGAGCTACAGTAATTTAATTGTTTTTTCCTCAAAATATAATCTAATTGTTACTATTTTTGATATTTGAGCACTTCACAAATATTGCTTTGTTCTAGGTAAATGAAACCTGTCCAAAGTGCTGCAATCCTAAACTTGAATATTACACCAAGCCGCAATCCTCCCCGAGCGCCGCCGCCCTCCTACCTGGGACACCATCTATCCTGAGGATTTATCCAACTGTAGGAATTAGTTCCCTATATCGATGGATCTTGCGGCTTGAAATTTGTAAACCTGACACAATTTAGAGAATGTAGAGAATGTTAACCTTCCGTGTTTTTAGGAATGCAGAGAATGTAAACCTGACACAATTTATACATTATACAAATAATGTTTCTTGCTCGCATGTTTGCTTGTATGTGTGAATAGAATTTCTGTGATGGATGTTGGGTTTCTGGAATTGGATGAATGTTTCTTGCTCACAGCTGTTTGTATGTGTGAACGAATGTACATGGTCTTACTGATATTTGGCAAGTTGTTTTCAGCCGACAATTGTATCTTTCTGCGATCGTATTGGTGTTGTATGTGAAATCAATGAATGGAAGAGGTAGAGCTAACCTAACTCTAACATGGCTGTTCCAGTTCTTATTGGCTGTTGTTTCTTCCGAAAAGCTATTTACTTTACTGTAAAAAGTGCTTCATTTTGTATGAGAAGGGAGCTCAGGAGCTAATTCTGGTAGAAGATGCCTTTGTTTGACTGACAACCTGAATGGAACAGCACAACAGTTAGGGATGCCGCGCAATGGATGTGTCAAGGTATCAAGCGTAAAAAGAAGAGATCAACAATCTGTCATTGTTGTGTCTTCAAAAAAATTCATGTGCTGCTGTTTGCTTCAAAACATTCATTGTCACCGAAGACACTCTTGGCAACAACTTACATTTCAAAGATTCAGATAGAATGTAGATAGCAAATAGTCATAAGTTTGAAATCGCTTACAGATATTCAGATAGATTACAGTTCAAGGGCTCAATCAGAGAAGTGAAGAATCATCATCATAAAACTAGCCTTTTTCAAAGTAATTGATACTACTAATACTGATGTTTTGATTTCAAGCCCATACACCCACATTAGCATTCCCATAATCATCTATTCCAGTAAACCCTGCAGTTGATAAGGATCATCTATACCAATAAACCTGCAGGTTGATTTCAAGCCCATACACCCACATTAGCATTCCTGGACATCGACAATACATGATCTTGAATGGAACTTGTGAAATGAATTCCTTGAACTGAAAAAAAGAGGCATTCGACAAACTAACAATATTCATTTGCATTCAATTTTTTCAACCGATCAATGCATCATCAATCCATGCAAGCATTTCTTTTGTTTTCACTCAGATTACGATATCCGAACCAGCCAAAGACAACAAAAACAGTCATTATTTCTCTCCATTCGACAAACCAGCCATCACAAGACAAACAATCAATCCCAGGCACTTTCATTTGCACACACAATTCAATTCACATCACAGATTACACAATTTGATGGTTCAATTCACACAAAGAATGCAATTTTTTTGCAAAATCACAGCACAATTAAAGCACAAATCAACCTCACAAGCACAAATGAACCTCACAATTCCTCAATACGAAACATTCCTCAAACCCTAGCTAGTGGTGGAGGGGGGTGGCGGCGGCACTCCCTGGTGCGCTGTGACGGCAGGGGGGATGCCGTGCAGTGGGGGAGGGAGGCGGCACCGCTGCCGACGAAGGGAGGAGCGAAGGGCTGCGCCATGGTGGAGGGCGACGGCGCCGTCGGCCAAAACCCTAGCCTAGGAGGGCAGCGGCGGCTCAGTGGTGGAGGGGGAGGTGGCGATGCAGGTATGGAGGCGGTGGGTTGGGGGCGGCGCCGAGAGAGCCAGGGGGACAGTGGGGCTGTGGAGGCGCGCGGGAAGCCGGGCGCGCCGAGGAGGCGGGAGAGCCGGGGAGCGGCGCCGGGAATCCGGGAGGAGCGGGGCGGCGCGGGGGGACGGCGCGGGACGAGGGAGGCGAGAGGCTGGGGAGGAGCAGATCGAATCGGCGCGGTGGCCGGGATGGAGGACGGAGGGCGCGGCGAGGCCGGGAGAGCCGAGGTGCGGTGCCGGGGAATCCGGGAGGGAGCAGGGACGACGCCGGGGGGGGCGGCGCCTGGGACGAGGGAGGCGAGAGGCGGGAGGAGCGATCGAGCGCGGTGGCGGGGATGGAAGACGGAGGCGGCGACGAGGCTAATCGAGATGGGAGGCGGGGCCGGGAAAAAAGAAACCGAACCGGTAGGGTGGTTTTGGCAAAAACGTTTAAGTGGGTTGGTTGCTTCTACCTTTAAAGATCTAGACCGTTTGAGGTACATCCGACGGTCTAAATCCAGAGTTCACATGTTAACACCGAATAGCCTGTTAGCACTGAATACGTTCCATATATGAATATATATACATATATATATATATATGGGAACGTATCTAGTGCTAACAGGGTATTCAGTGCTAACATACTAAAACCTCTCTAGGATCGTTAGATCTGCTCCCAACAACTCAGATTCTTAAAGGTGGGATGTCCCAACTCACTTATGCGATTTTTCCAAAAACCCCCTACCGGTTTCCCTTTGTTTTTCCTCCCACGCCGTCGAACTTCTCCTCCGCGCAAAACCCCTATCGGCAAAACCCTCGCGATCATCCGGCCGCTGCCCCACGCGCGCCGTCGTCCCGCGACATCTCTCGCTGCGCTGCCGTCGCGTGACTTCTCCGCGCAGGCGCGCTGCCGCCGCGACTTCTCCCACGCGCGCGCGCCCGCGACTTCTCCGCGCAGCGCGCTGTCGCCGGACTTCTCTTCGTGTGTGGGCGTCACCCGTCTCCGCGCGTGCAAGGAGATACGAGTGATTTAGGTAATGGCGATAACATGTTCCTGAGCAATCAGCCTCAAGAGTTCAATACTTATGAGACAGATTTGGAATTCGGATACGAGCCAGAAAAAGTTTTATGACATGTCGGTTTCATCTTGTAGGAGTATCTCATAGATATCGGTGCGAATGTGCAATTCCTTGTCACGCATTACTTCTGGAGATCGATAACTCTTTGACTTTTAGCTCTATCTCGGACATCTCAAACAACCATGACATAGTGGATATGTGGATTATGAGCTATCGTTTGGGATTTTTGTAAATCAAGAACTTCATTCGCAGATTGCATCAAATTCGTACTTCATTAAAAATAATGTTATATTCTCGACTTAAGTTTTACAAAATACCCATTTGATTGACACACCCAATCCGTTCTTGAGCAAAACGATCGGGAATAATTATTCGAGGTGATGAACTTCAATAGCACTGCACTTCTATTTTTCCTTTGTTTTTGTAGTTAACATTTGCTCATTGTGGAGCTAACTACATCAAAATAAAATGCAAGTACACACCACATATCATCTGGACAACCTTTTTAAGGAAAAACTGCAAATTGGGTATAAACTGCAAATTGTAAGTTGTGCTCTGTGAAAACCTCTAGTTTTTTTAGTTATCTATTTGTGAACTGTATTGTTTACAACTTAGCCTACCCTAACTTGTTTTAGACAAAAGACTTTGTTGTTGTTTGTTTGTATTGTTTACAACTTACAATATGTGCTCAAATGTTGTTGTGCAGGACCGTGAGAGATATAAATTGGGAGATCCCGCGTCATTTCACTATCTCAATCAGTCTAACTGCATTAAGCTTGATGGAATGGATGACTCTTCAGAATATATTGCAACTAGGAGAGCAATGGATATTGTGGGCTATTTGCGAGATCTTGGCTCGATCCGTTCGAAAAGTCATTTCAGAGGTGTAATTTTCTTCTTATTATTTGCAATGCTTATCGAGGAAATCAACTTCTAATTGTGAGGTTAGCCCAAATCAATGCCGCTTTGACAAATCTGGTTTTGACAAATGCTGCTTTGAGAAGTCCTCGTTGTTGTATTGTATATGTGTGCACTGTTGGTGATACATCATCATACATAGGCAAGTGATGCTGCGGATGGATGTCCTTGTGATTGTTTCTTATGATCCTTCTTTGTCATCGAAATGCTTTGGATGGCATTATACAGTGGGTTGTTTTCGCCAATAATTGAGACCACACTATACACAATTATACATATCGGTGGAATGAGATTTCCCCAATGCAATGCATGGACAAAAACACAGTTTTCGATTCTATCCAATAGATGGTAGTTTCTCTGTTTCAGGTTGTCGGGTTTTGAACACATCCATATCTGTCTCAAAGCTTTCACACACACGAAAGTCCTCTCGCGGTCACCTCCTTGCACGGCCATTGAAGCGGACCGGCGGCGACGGCCACCCGGCCTCTGCTTCGATCCGGCGGCCGTCCGCTCCGACCAGTCATGGAGATGCTAGTTTGTTGTTTACTAGAACACCAGCGTATGGAATAAATGAAACAGATGTGCTGGTTTTTGAATAATGGAATAGCTTCTACCACCAGGTCATATTTTGTCTGGGTTAAGTACAGCATGAAACCAGGTAACCAACAACAAAATCTGGGCATCATTAGAAACATAAGCTTTGAGCCACTCCACTGTTCTTGTAACAGTATTGGTCACATATTACAGCATAAACAGTTGAACTACCAAAGCTATGCTAAAACTCCATCAGAACTCAATCCCAATGCCACGCTCTCATCGGCCATATATTCCATACCTCCTGCAAGAAAAATGCTGCTTTACATAATGTAGGAAATAACAGAACCACCAATTTCCAGTAGAGTTGGCTTCACCCAATTGCTCATATCCATGCTTACATTGCCCCAATAAACAATGACATATTCTTAAGTCTTAACATTTCTAAAGGAATTAATAATGCCATGCAGATGCCTTCCATCAATTAGAGAAGCCTAAACCTTGATTTTGATTTCTGACAACACACGCGTGGGCGGAAGATAAATCACTGAGGACTCAGATCATTCCATCAATCAGATAAATCAGTGACAACACACGCCTTCCATCAACACATGCCATCTGGAGTTTTGACTATACATGTCATGAACTCAGATCATTCAATTGACCAACCAGCCAAAAGGAAAAAAAAGAAACAAGAATTTGAAGCCAGGCATGGGTGAGAAAGGCCATTACCTAAATCTCGCTGAAAGAGTTATCAGATCTCCAGGAAGTAATGCATGACAAGGAATTGCACATTCGCACTGATATCTATGAGATACTCCTACAAGATGAAACTGACATGTCATAAAACTTTTTCCTGGCTCGTATCCAGAATTCCAAATCTGTCTCATAGCCATTACCTAAATCACTCGGATCTCCTTGCACGCGCCGGAGACGGGGTGACGGCCCACACACGAAGAGAAGTCCGGCGACGGGCGCGCTGGGAGAAGTCGCGCCACGCGCTGGGAAAAGTCGCGGCGACGGCGCGCACGCGGGGAGAAGTCACGGGCGACGGCGCAAGCGAGGAGATGTCGCGGGACGATGGCGCGCGTGGGACGACGGCGCCGGATGATCGCGGGGGTTTTGCCGATAGGGGGTTTTGGGCGGAGGAGAAGTTCAGACGGCGTGGGGAGGAATACCAAAGAGGGAAACCGGTAGGGGGGTTTTGGCAAAATCGCATAAGTGAGTTGGGATATCCACCTTTAAGAATCTGGGCCGTTGGGAGCAGATCTGACGATCTTGGAGAGGTTTTAGCATGTTAGCACTGAATACCTGTTAGCTGGATACGTTCCTATATATATATATATATATATATATATATATATATATATATATATATATATATATATATATATATATATATATATATAGAGGAAAATTACATAAGGCACCATGGTGCCTAGGCACCAACATTCGATACACGTGTATGATTGATAATTTTTTGAGTTTGGGTATGAAAATGTTTTATACTCTTGATATATTTATGGTAAGTAAGTTTTGAACTCAGTTCAAATTAGTTTGAACTACTTTTGAGTTCAATGCAACTACAAGTGAGTATATACCATAAAAATAGTTCAAACTAATTAAACTGAAGTTGAATTTAAATTTTTTCGAGTTTGACATCTCAAATATACTTTTTATGGGTATATGAAGATACCCACATCAAACGTTGCGAATCTCAAGCAAATCAACGGGTATTGATATTGGTGCCTAGGCACCATGGTGCATGAAACACTGTCCTATATATATATATATATATATATATATATATATATATATATATATATATATATATATATATATATATATATATATATATATATATATAAACAGTTCGAAAAGAAGTCGCCCCACGTGGCCTCCTGCTCGGGCACTGCACTGCTCTGCCACCCCGGGCCTCGAATTCCAGGCCACACAGCCCATCACGCTTAAACAAACCCAGGAGATGGAAATCCAAAAAAAGTCGCAGAAATGGCGCTGAAACAAGCCGCAGACAGAGAGACAATTAACACAAGCGAAACCCACATCACCACCCTCCCCCTCCTCTTCCTCCGTGCTATCCCTCTCTCTCCTCTGTCCTGCAGTCCATTGTGCGCTTGTACTGCGACTAGTCTACCACTCTTCCTCCCTCTCCAGCTGTTCAGCTCATCAGCATCTGCACTGCTACAAAGGAGACAAGAACAGGGCGCGGTCCAGTGGTGGAGGCAAATCAATCACGTCCAGCAACTGAGCAAAGGCAAATCAGCCGGGAATCATCTAGCTGCTAGCTTCTCTGTGCCGTGCTGTGGATGGCCGCGGCCTAGGAGCTAAGCTAGATCCTAAGGTGCGCGCGAACGTGACTACGTGTACGTGCATATCCTGCCAAGAAACAGGGGGAAGCCAAGGAGAGAGGGAGGATGGGGGAGAAGGCGGCTGATGCGGCGGCGGTGGGGGTGGGGGACCAGGACGACGGCCAGGCGGGGGCGGGGGGGGGGCTGGACGGCATCCAGTATTGCAGCGAGCACCCCTACGGGCGCGGCGCCGCGGCGGCGGCCGTTGCCGGCGGCGGCATATGCGCCTTCTGCTTGCAGGAGAAGCTGGGGAGGCTGGTGTCCTCCTCCAAGTCCAGCCCGTTCTTCCCGCTCGGCGGCCATCCGCCGCCTTCCGGCTCGCCGTCGTCGCCGCCATCCTTCCGCCGCGCGGCCGAAGCCCCGCCGGCGCTCCACTCCGCTACCTCGCGAAAGTTGATCCCTTTCCACAAGAAGAAGACCTCGTCCTCGTCGTCCTCGTCTTCCTCTGCCTCGGCGGCCCTGTCCACTTCGATGGTTGGAGGTGGGCTGAAGCGGAGCCAGTCGGTGGCGCCGAGGCCTGAGGAGCAGTTCCCATCGTCGGCTTTGTCCGTGACGGCCGAGAGCCCGCGCAAGAAGAGCTTCTGGTCGTTCCTGTACCTCACTTCCTCGGCCTCGTACGCGCACCAGACCGCCTCCACCGCGTCTTACTCCAACGGCGGCGGCGTCGCGAGGAGGAAGTCGGTGTCGGTGGCGTGGGCGTCCAGGGGTGGCGCCGCGGCCGCCGCGGCCGCCGCGCAGGACCAGCAGCTGCGCGCGGGGACGTCGTCGGCGTCGGGTCAGAGGCTGGAGGTTATCGGCGAGCCGGAGAGCCCGAGCCCGAGCCAGGTCTCGTCGTCGTCGTCGTCCTTCGGCCGGAAGGTGGCGCGGTCGCGCTCCGTGGGGTGCGGCAGCCGCAGCTTCTCCGGCGACTTCCTGGAGCGCATCTCCAACGGCTTCGGCGACTGCACGCTCCGGCGCGTCGAGTCCCACCGCGAGCCCAAGCCCAACAAGATGCGCGGGCTCGGTCACCTGGGAGGCGCCGGCGCGGACGACGACGACGACGACGTGTACGAGCACCAGCACCGGATCAAGTGCGCCCGGTTCTTTGGCGGCCTGGGCTCCACGTCGTCGTCCTACTGGCTCTCCGCGGCCGAGGGCGCTGGCGGCGGCGGCAAGAGGAAGTCGGGCGGTCGGAGCCACCGGAGCTGGGCGTGGGCGTTGGCCAGCCCCATGAGAGCGCTGAGGCCGACGAGCTCCACCTCCACGAAGACCATCACGGTCGTGCCTCCCAGCCACGTGGTCGTCCACAGCAACGGCAACACTCCTACAGCAGCATTGTCCACATCTTCCCCGATGACATCATCAGAAACAGCAGCGGCGGCGACGAATTAAAGCTGCACGGCCGGCCGGTTCATTACCCTCCTCCCAATTTTCCTTCCCCGCCCTTGAACCGTATACATTTCCTCATTTGCTGCCTTCTTTTTTTCCCTTTTTTTTTTTGCGTTCTCTTGTGTCTGTAATTTCAAGAACAAACTGCTCATATGTTGAAAGTAAAAAATGTCCATTTGACCCTCCAAACTCTTGCCAAAAGTAAATCAGCAATAAACTCTAAAAACCGGACATATAAAACCCTCAAAGTCTTAAAACCATGCAAACCACCCCCCCAAATAAATGGTTTTTGTCACGTTAGCATCCATGTCACCGGTTTGGCACCTCGTCAGCCAAAATCATTCCTCTCCTATGTAGCACGAACACTTGGTAAAACCGTCGTATCCGTATCCGACACCGTGTCGGACACGGATACGACACAGACACGTCTTGGACACGTGTCGGAGACGTATCGGTCGATTTTAGAATTAATTTTAATTAGTAAAATTCTCGACACGTGTCGGACACACTAAATATATGGGTCGGACACGGCCTGGACATAGCCGGCCCAGAAATGGTCCAGGACACGGCCGGCCCAGGCCAACCCATAACGCACGCACGGCGTGCCCTAACCCTAACGCACGCATCGCACGCACGAGTGGCCGAGCGCGTTATTCCCATCACGCTGCTCCGCTTGTCCGCATGTCCACATCGGCTGCTCGTGCCGCCAGCTCCCGCACCTCGCCGCCACCCGCTCCCGCCCGCTCTCGCACCTTGCCGCCGCCCGTTCCCGCTCCCGCACCTCGCCACTGCCCGTCGGCTTCCTCCCCAAGTGCCGTCGGCTTCTTCCCCACTCGCCGTTGGATTCGCCCCCGTGCCACCGCGTCGCCGGATTGTCCGTCTGGCGCGCCGGATTCGTCCGCCGCACGCCGCCGACTTCCTCGCTAAGCGCGCCGGTTTCTTCCCAATGCCGCCGTCGGCTTTCTCCCCAAGCGCCGCCGGTTTCTTTCCACTCGCCGCCGGATTCGTCCCCGTGCACCGCCAAATTCGTCCCCGCGCGCTTAAAAAGGAAGTTGCAAAGGTTGAGGAAGAACAAGCAAAAACAAAGCCAAGAAATATGCCCTTGCCCAGGTTAATGGAATTCTTATTTCTGAAAATGGTATTCACATCAACAATTATCGTCAGGATTAACAAAACAATTCATGAGGTACATATTCCGAGTATACACTTTACAAATTACAAGTTTACAATTTACATTGTTGCAATTTAATAAGTATGTGGAAATATAGAAAATAATATACACATATATATAATTTATTTATTATTTAAATATATATAGCCGTGTCGTCGTATCGGTATTTTTGGGAAAACGACGAATTTCTGTGTCGGTGTCGTGTCGTGTCGACGTATCCGTATCCGTGCTACATAGCTCCTCTCTTTCTCCACCTTCCCCTTCTTCACACTCGTTGTCTCTCTCCTCTCACCCGCCGGCGACGGACTGGTGTTAATGGAGCCTCAGCATCGTTGCTGGCCTGTGGGCGGTGGCTCTTGTTGATGCACAAATCAAGAAAGATAAAGAAAATTCCAAGACCGAGCAAAGATTTATCGTAGTCCATGAAAAGGAGCCCTGGATTGCAAGATCAATGTTAGCAAGCAACCAAGCTTAAGAGCTAAGGACAAGGAAACTGGCTAGCCGCATCTTCACCGGGCACAAGACACTGTGCCATCTTCAAGCTTTTGGAGCGCCGCCGCCGTCGATTTGGGTCATGCTGGCTCAGATCTGCCCCTCGCCACGCCGTCCATCTGTCGTGTCGCTGCGCTGCCCTCCTCCCCTCTGCTGGCTCAGATGAGCATTGGGATTCTGCGCGGGATCAACGGGGGAAGAGATGACGCAATGACGGGATGCTTCTGCTCGTTGAGCTCCCTCACCGCGTTCTGTTGGAGAGGAAAGGGGAAGAGCCGCACAGGTGGAAGGAATCGGGAAGAAAGAAGGTTGAAAGCGGCGGTGTGCGTGACAGAGAGGAGGGGCGAGATGAGGTGGCCCTCTCACTGACATAGAGGACCCACAAGGACTATTTTTTCTCTCACTGACACAAGGGGCTCACAACTAGCTTATTGGCTGACTTAAACCATGTTCTACTGATTTGGACGCCAAGTCAGCATACACTAGCCAACTACGACGCTTTGTCAGCCAAAACTAGGATGGTTTTGCTCTAGGTGTGAAGTGAACAATATTATTGGCCCTGCTCAAAACGATTTTTGCTTATGGCTTTTAGAACGCATTGACTTCTTAATTTTGTCTTTTTTAGATTTGTAGATTTTTTTTGGCTTTTTGTTTTTTCTTTATTTCTTTGTATTGTTTGTGATGATAAATTTTTTATTTTTAAAATTTAATTATTTAGAAAAGCTAATATTTACTACAGTATTATTTTCAGCCGCGACAATGAAGAAAAAAAGGCTAAAAAATCAAAAGCCTACCACTATTTGGAGTCTAAGAGTTTGAGGGTGTCCAATAACCAGAATAGGAATTCAGGGCTGATTTGTAGATTTTGACAAGAGTTGAGGGGGTCAAATAGACTTTTTCCAAGTTGAAATGTGCTTGCGGATTTTGGGTTGATTTTGCTGCTGCTTATGGTCTTTTCATCTTGTGTGGGACTGATATGCTCAGACAAACAACAGAAACACCTGAATTTGTTGATCTGTTCAAATCTGTTTGTCGAATCACCATCCATTTCATCGCATTATTCATTCGTGCTGATGCAAAACTCCATCGATCGTTTGCTGAATGAACCACAAAAAATATCTCAATGGTGCGAACAAACCGCCAAAAATGCTTCCTTTTGCTTCAGTTGTGTGATGTAATATGTTTTCAACATTTCAACTCATTGATGCATCCAACTAACCATCCATGGGCGTAGGCTGAAAACGAAAACGGTAATTTTCGGTTTCCGAAAATCGTTTTCGAGAAATTACCGATTTTTTCCTCTAAACGGAAACGGTGACGGTAACCGATAAAACGGAAACGAACGGTAAAAATATCCGATAACGAAAACGAAAACGATTTAACTCTCTTCCGATCGTTTTCGAAAAATACCGTATTTAATCGGTAATTACCGTCGGTAATTACCGTATCCACTCGGCCAGGACGGGAGTCCGGGACCATCTCCGCACTGCAGCTCCGCGCGCCAGGCCCATTAGACCTCCCCGGTCGGCCCGTCTCCGTCTGACCCGCACTCCCGCAGACCCGCATGGGCCACGGCCGCCTTAGACCTAGCCAAACCTCGCAGATCCGAGCTCCTCGGCCGCCCTCTCCGATGCCTTCCGACGCCGCCGCGTCGGTGGAGATGGAGCTCGCCTGGCACCTCCTCACCGTGCTCCTTCGCTTCGGCCGCCCCGCCTCCGCCTACGACCTTGCCGCTGCGGCGGATGCCGCCGTCTCGCCGCACCTCATCGAGCGGCTGTGCCGCATGCCTGGATCTCCGCTGCGCCTCTCCGTCGGCGTCGTCACGGCCTGGATCTGTGTTATTGAGCTCCATTTGGGTCAATTTTATGCAGGTTTGGTGGAACACAAGCAGCAGCTGATTGCACAAAGCTGCACTCCAGTTGCTACTGGAGAGGTATGGTTTCTCTTTCCCATTGCTTCATGCTTGTTATTTTGTTGCAGCATTACCTAAGTTAAGGAAACGTAAATATGCAATAACTCAATGAATGTCCAATCCTGTCCTCTTTGCTTGCATTTGTTTGTGGTTTGTGTGACTGGCCATTTGAGATCCATTTCTACCATTTTCCTTTTAAAAGGCCAATTGGATAAGCTGTCCCATAGTGATTGTTACTATTCACCAGTCTCTATTTGGGACTTAATGCTATCCTTATGTGGACGTTTTCTTGCTGTAAATAAAAAAGAGAATGCTTCAAGTTTACTGTTGACCCTCAATCTTTCAGGCATCGTTATCTTGCTTTTCTGGCTGACATTAGTTCGTGAGTTGACTTCCAAAGTTCCAATGCTGCATGCTTTCTGCAATTATACGAAATAAACTGTACTGTCCAATGCTTTGATACATAGGCAATTGGCATATCATCCTCTCAAAACGGGAGGCCCGTGATATGAAATTCTCTTGAATTGTCCTAATCAAGTTTTGTGTGTGATTCTTGACTTTCCATGCAGTTAAAAGTTTCATATCCATATAATAGTTTTAGTATCTTGTGTCTTCACTTCTGTTCTTTTCATTATATCTTGCTGGTAAAATTCTGCACAAAGACTGATGCAACAAATGCCTTCATTACGAAAAACAGGAGTTTCTGTCTTAATAATCCTGTGAGCATGCGAGTTCTTCAGTAACCATCAAATCATCATATTTGGGTCAAGTCCTTGAAATGAACCTTGCTAGCCTTTGGATCTGAAGTCTGTCCACACATGTTGCAGCACTCTGGTTTAGTTGAGAATTTGTGATATGATGATATGAGTTCATGGCTTAGAATTGATTATGGTTGCATGTTTTGGCTTCCTTAGATGTCGAGAATATCGTATTTTAGCTATCGCTTTCATTATTTTCGATCGTTATCGATGCACTTTTGATCGAATAGTTTCGTTTCCGAATTTACCGGAATATCGATGTCGTTCTCGTTTCCGACAATATCGTATCGATTTCGTTTTCGAAAAAATAACGTGAAACTGAAAGTGATTTGACCTCCTACGTTTTCAGCCCTACATGGGCGAGACTAAGTTCACCACAACTATCATGATTCGGTGGATAGCTAGGCAACCAAGAATTGTTACTGCCATCCAGGCCATAAGCGACAGTGTGACCATTTTGTCAGCTCAGCAGGTGGCCAGCCACCTCCCTATCTGCAAGTACAAGCACAGTTTGACCACGCATGGGAATAACATGGCTGCGCTGCCACGCAACCCGTGACCACTCACCCTACGCAGCCGCGCCGTTGCGCGCGCGCGCGCGCGCACAGACACACCCACCATCGCAACCTTCCCGTCGAGCCGCACGAACCTCCAAGCTGCGCCTCCTCCGGTAAATGGATCGAGTGGTCACTACTGAACTATGGAGGTGATGGAAAGGTGGTTAACCTTTGCAAAGAGTGCGAGGCCGAAAGCTACGTTTGGGTGGTGAAGGCTAGGTCCCAATCCGATCAGGCCAGTGAGGCAGCGACCACAGTACATACATACCATATGTACATACTGTAATGACTTCATTTATATCGATAAAAAATATACGTAAATAGTTCACTATAAATTATTATTATTTATAAGCTAAAATCAAAAATCAATATAAACAGACGAGTTGAATCCAAAAGCAAAAAATGAACGGCGAGTTGAATCGGTTTGGCTTGATCCCAGTGGCGGAGGCAGAAATAATTTTCAGGTGTGGCAGGTTTATAAAGGTTAAACATATCAAAACTATGCAAGAGCTCACTAGAACGTCCGTGCGTGATGATGTACAGCCTAGGTAAATTAATTAACACGAAAAGATGATCTAATTACAATCTAAATTAGAAAATACCTTTCATTACGTATTTGCTCTTCTTCTTTGGTGGTGCCATCGTTGATGTTGATTCGTTGTACAATTGTACTCAAGACTGCAAGCCGGCGTCGTCCGTCCGACCGGCTATCGGCGTCGGCGCCGAAGTCGCCGCCTCGCGATCGCCGCCTACACGCTGCGGCGGCCCTCCCGACCCGACGAATCACGGCAAGTCGGCAACCGCTTCCTACACCGAAACAATAAACCCAAAGTACACGACCAAACACGCGCTCGCTGCCTCGCTCCTCGCTTGCTCGCGGTCCCGAGCGCCCACGAATTGAAAGGACTTGTAGTTCGCCGCGGACGCCGGCCGGCCGCACGCACGTATTGGATGATTTGGATCGGAGATAGCGTTTGAATGATTTGGATGATTACCTCCTGCCAGCCCTGCACGTATTGGATGATTTGGATGGGAACTTGGAATTGGATGATTTGGATCGGAGATTTTTTAGGCTGAGCGATGGAGCTAGCGTTTGAAGGCAAAAGGGCCTGCATCGCGAGGGGAATTATGATCGGTTCCGCCTTTCGAATACTGACAATCGGAGGCTCTGAGCGACCAATTGGCGATGAGTACATCAGTACATGATGTATTGATGTATTTTATTTTCATGTATATATACATAATACATACTAGTCTTTTGTAGGTATGGCGGCTGCCAAACCTTGCCACATAGCTGCCTCCGCCCCTGCTTGATCCACTCTCATCGTGCGTGCGTGCGTGCATTGTCATGGCCTCATGTTCATGCATGGGGTCGTGCATGCAGCCATGCATGGCGCATGCGTTATGGCTGATTATTCTGGAGGAGGCGACGGACGGGGAACCGGCCGCTGCCCCTATAATACGCACTCCTTTCGTGGATCTTGGCTTGGCTTAGAGCAACTGGCCCTTACTTGAGCTCTCATCCTATTTTTGAGGGTCGATGGACAAAAAACTCACTCCAGCAGGGCCCCTACTTGAGCCCTCAAAAGTAGGGGCCCTCAAATCTCCCCCTCGAGCCCTCATTCCTGGGGGGTCTGAGAGCAACTCCAGCAGTACGTAGCTCTCAAAACAGGGCCCCTACTTTTTATTTGAGGGCTCTTCCTACTTTTAAGAGCTTTGTTTTTTGGGCTACACTCCAGCAGGAGCTCTCAAAACAGGACACTCAAATTCATTCTTAGAGAGGATGACACATAGGACCCACCCTCATCCTCATCCTACTTTTGAGGGCCGAGGCAAAAACTCACTCCGGCGGGGCTCCTACTTGAGCCCTCAAAGTAGGGGCTCCTCCGGACCCCGGGAATGAGGGCTCGAGGGGAGATTTGAGGGCCCCTACTTTGAGAGCTCAAGTAGGGGCCCCGCTGAGTGAGTGTTTTGCCCTCGGCCTCAAAAGTAGGATGAGGGCTCAAATAGGGGCCTGCTGGAGTTGCTCAAGGAGCCCCTACTTTGAGGGCTCAAGTAGGGACCTCTTGAAGTGAGTTTTTGCCCTCGGCCTCAAAAGTAGAATGAGGATGAGGTGGGTCTTATGTGTCATCCTCTAAGAATGAATTTGAGGTCCTGTTTGAGGGCTCTCTGGAGTGTAGACCAAAAAACAGACCCCTCAAAAGTAGGGAGAGCCCTCAAATAAAAAGTAGGAGCCCTATTTTGAGGGCTACTGCTGGAGTTGCTCTAAGAGCAACTCCAGCAGGGCCCCTACTTGAACCCTCAAAACTCAAATTTGAGGGCTTGAGCCAAAAAACAAGCTCCAGCAGAGTCCCTGCTAGAGCCCTCAAATTTGAGGAGGCCCTCAAATCACCCTCCCACCCCTCATTCCTAGGGGCCCCCTACTCCGGCTCTCATTTTTCAGCTTTCCTCATTTTTTGTGGAACATTTGTGCTTTCAAATTAAATCCGGAACAAATTTGAATTTAAATTTGAATATTCGTATTTGAATTCATATTTGAATTCGGAACAAATTTGAACTTAAATTTGAATGTTATGTGATGAACTTTGTGCTTTCAATTTAAATTCGGAACAAATTTGAATTTAAATTTGAATATTCGTATTTGAATTCGTATTTGAATTCGGAACAAATTTGAATTTAAATTTGAATGTTATGTGATGAACTTTGTGCTTTCAATTTAAATTCGGAACAAATTTGAATTTAAATTTGAATATTCGTATTTGAATATTCGTATTTGAATTCAGAACAAATTTGAATTTAAATTTGAATTCATATTTGAATATTCGTATTTGAATTCGGAACAAATTTGAATTTAAATTTGAATGTTATGTGATCACCTTTGTGCTTTCAATTTAAATTCGGAACAAATTTGAATTTAAATTTGAATATTCGTATTTGAATTCGGAACAAATTTGAATTTAAATTTGGATGTTATGTGATGAACTTTGTGCTTTCAATTTAAATTCGGAACAAATTTTAATTTAAATTTGAATATTTGTATTTGAATTCATAGTTGTGCTTTCAATTTAAATTCGGAATAAATTTGAATTTAGATTTGAATATTCGTATTTGAATTCGGAACAAATTTGAATGTTATGTGATGAACTTTGTGCTTTCAATTTAAATTCGGAACAAATTTGAATTTAAATTTGAATATTCGTATTTGAATTCATATATTTAAATATTGTCCCTCATTGTGAAATCATAAATATTTTATTATGTAATGTGTTTTTGTCCCATACATATGCATATAGTGTGTGAGGAAATAGAGGAATTGAAGTAGGGAGCCTGTTTTGAGGGCTCTGCTGAGTCACTACCAAAACAGGCCTCAAAAGTAGGAAGAGCCCTCAAATGAAAAGTAGGGACCCTGTTTTGAGGGCTACTGCTGGAGTTGCTCTTAGCCAACTAACGCTATTCTTATGCCTCTGCGTGCCTGATGATCGCGACGTATCACGTACGAGAGGAGGCAATGATGGATGGATTAGTCGAATAATCAACCTCATGACGAGGAATCGAAGACTTGGAAGTAGCAGCAGCGTATTAGGCCGGCTCTTCTCTCGTCCCTTCGTCTCCGTGTGACTGTGAGATCAATAATGGCGCCGTGGCCGAGCCGTCCTTGCGGATCAATATCACAACTAGTAGTGGTACTGTGCACTAGTCCATCAGCATTATCTGGCCGGGGACGTGACGGCTCTGGCGCGGCGCAGCCCCAGCCTAGGCAAGGCAAGGACCCCATGCATATGCTTATGTGCTTTCCCTTGTCTTTTTCCATTCCTCCCTTCTTTCCCTTCTCCCTTCTTGTTCAAACCTCACCGCACCGGTCGCCGCCACTGTGTGGCTGGCCCCGCCATGGCCCACCGGGCGGTGACCGGGGCGTCCCCACAGGCACAGGCCCGGCCATCGACGCTCAGCGACCATGACCCGCGGCTGACAGAGCAATTAGAGTCGCAGGGTTAGCAACTTGGAGCTGAATGGGCCTCTGCTGCAGCTCAATGGTTGATAGAGTAGCAGATCACTTCCTCAGAAGGAAATGAAACGCCCGGCGATGGTGTACAGTACAGGCGTAGAGGTATATAGGGCAGAGCCGTAGAACGCAGGCATGCAGGCAGGAATAGGATCCTAGAGGTATGCTGCCTACGCTCGAAGACGTATGGTTGCAGGGTGTCATGAATGAATACAAGTTGGTGGCTGGGTCGCTGGTCAGTGCATGAATATTATAGACTGATTGAAGCTGCAGCTCATCAGTGACAGTCGCTCACCAATCGAAGAGCCTGGTCCAAGTAAGCATGATTTTGTTTGGTCCCAGGTGGAAACAACGACCGGACGCGCCCTTAACAGCCGAGCTGATGATAGCCTGACACTATAGCACCTATAGCACACAGTGATTAAGCACAATCCCAAATCCTGATTAGATTCTCGTGGGTGGACAGGTCGACAGCAGCAGGACAAGCTGGTTCTGTTTTTAAAGCCATTGGTACGTGTAGAATCGAAGGCGTCGACTGAAGTCTAAATAGAGCTCGCTATTTTTTTATATTAAATCAAACTCTATATTATTCATGGTTTCAAAATAGGCAGTAAAGATCAATCACATGAATCCTACAAATTAATCCTACAAAAACCAAGCTAAAAGAGTCTAGACATGCCTAGATAGTCTCACCTCTCTTGCATGGACGGTTTGATCTCTCGACAAAATTAGCACAATAGTTAAAGCAACTTGCACAACATTTAAACCGAGACTCCAAATCACTTTAAATATGGTATACACTTTTTCTAAAATGTTAGGAACATATTCCAATCAAATATCAAGAAGCTTATTGCCAAAATTCCGATCTTTATCCATTTAAAAAATATTATGCTAAAATCAGGCAAAACACAAGCACTTTAACCGAGATTTGCTCATAGGGAAAGTATGGCCAAGATGATATTGGATCTACTTCTATACATCCTAGCAAGCTTAGCAACAGTAAGAACACAAGCCAATAAGATCAACCCCCCTAAAATTGCTCTTTCTTGAGCTAAATCAGGCAAGCTTACCTTTTCATAGAAAGTATCTAGATGAATGAGATTTAGTCTTCAAGAGATATTTTCACCCTTTACACATCCTTAGCATCAAAAAAGATCAATAAGGGAGAGAAAACACAAAAAAAAAACAAGCCAAATTAAGAAATCAAAAACTTCAAGTTGATTATAAAAATTAGGACAAATTTGATAGATGTATTAATACTTAGAGATAAATATTTATAGCCACGCCATTATAGAGGATGGAGCTCTAACCCCAAAGCACTCACACAAAGTTCCCAACACAAGAAAACACTAAACCTAAAGTGTCTCTTCAAGCACAAGAGATATTTTCTCTCAACACATACAAAGGTTTATATAGTAGAGACTCCTCACATCACATATAACCCTAACAACCAACCCACACTTAATGGATATAACCACTTATAAATAGAAAAATCCGGTAATCTACACACAAATGGGTTTTACACTTACATACTTGCACATTTTTCAAACCGTGATGTCCTCATGGTTCCAATAGCCCGATAAGACGCTCCATCCTTTATGACGTGATCTAATCCACCTTAGGCCACCGTCGTCGCAGTTTTACAAACAGTCTCTCCACCCATATTGGATAATTTATGCCAATGCCACTCACCAGCATTCCTAATGCTTTTCATCAAAGCAACTTCAATAAAAAATTCATAATGCCTAATAACTTGCCGTCAAGTCTATATGCCTTCGGCTCCTCCCAGATCATCTCCCTTGAAACGGCTCAAGTCCAATGCACATCACATACATGCACTTGCCTCATCATGATCATTGTCTTTCTCCTGTGCTTCTTCACTTGAGATATAGTCCCACCTGAACTTACGCGATCCTCCGTGGCCTTGGACTTCTCCCCTAGTTTCAATCTTGTCGTTGACTGCCAACAGTCTCCAAGCCCTCTGAACATCAAAGAACAAACAATCGTCCTAAGCACAAGTAATATGCACTTGATTCTTGTTAGCAAATACCATATGGCACTCCTGACCATGATTAACACAATATATAGACTCCCGCTATGACTAATACATTGCAAGGATTCCCAAAAAGTTCCTAGAGCAACAATATAACCGAGACAAAACTCAGCTCACTCATTCAATAAAGGCTGGCCTGACCACCAACTGACAGCCAGTTATGTCACCCCAATCAACACTAGTCAAACCCCGATAACAAAGGACTAGTCTGACCGCTAGCCCAATTTCGGTCAGACCGCCCCGCTCTGACCGCCGGCCACATGTCAATCAGACCACTTAATAGCCCTAGAAAACACACTCTCTGAATTTTCGGTTAATCTTTCTACTCATAACTTCAAATTGATTGACATCAAGTGCAACTACGTCCTCAAACACACATACATAAGGGTTTGGTATCATTTTCCAAAAGTCTATACGGCTAGTCTAATCACTCCATAGCCGTCGGATAGACCGTTTAATTCCTGACATCAGCTCTAAAACTAAAAAATTTTAAAGTCAAACTTAAACTTTGATAGAACTTACACGTAAAAACCAAATACCCATCACGACCTCCACGTGTTGTCACGTAAAGAAAGGCAGAGCCGGTCTTGATGAGGCTCCATGGTTACATAGGAAAGTTGACTCGCCCATCGGCTGAAGTGCAGTCGAATACAGGTTCTTGCTCACCGGGAAGCAGAGCAGCAGATGGGATTACCGCTTGTCACGTAATACACAGGCTGCAAACCACCGGCTCTGACTATAGCCAACCGCACGATCCATCATCACTCGCCAGCCATGAAGGAGCCATCCGCCCTTATCAACAGAAGACTCCCATCTCTCGTCACTACACCCTGCATAGATCGGCAAACACGATCAGATTTCCAGCTCGGCCACGCCTGCCTGCCATGACCATCTTCTAGTAGAGTTGTGTCAATTATTTGTGGTCCAGTGGTGGAGCCAGGATTTGTTTATACACTAGGCTTAGTGATGGAATGATATATGTTATCTAGGTTAGATCATAAAAATACTATCTAGACTAGATATTTTTCCATATTTCAGAGTAAAATTTACCCTGCTCGGGGTGTAGCTCCGTCCGCCGTTTCTGAACTCATGCACCAATCATTTGCTGATTCGGCTGTGACTGCGCGCATGCGCACCATCCGCTCGGCCGTTCGCTCTGAGTACACACACCACGTAGAGCCAGGCCAGAAGCTAGCTGCTAGCGTCCGTCCGTCCGTCCCCGTGCCTTGTTGCCTTTCTGCGTCGAGAGAGCCATGGCCAGTGGGCTATAGCCAACCCCCACGGTTTAGGGTTTGCTGCGTGCATGCACCATGTCTTGTTGGCCATTGAGACGGCAAATGGTCGCCCGTCAATCGACACACCACTTAACCTGTGCTCCATGTCTGGCCGCACGGTAGGCCCATAGCATGTGTGTAGGACTGTCACAACTTGTGCGCGGCTGTTTCAACTATTTCTTCTCCGTTGGTTGGAAATGTGCAATCGAAGGTACATAGAACAAAAAGTAGATGGTTGTTTCCATCCTCGAGTAAATCAAGAGATGGCTGGGCACAGTGTACGCACCTGGCTCCGTTTTGTCACATAGTACGTCAACTGCACGGCCTGCATGTAATAAGTACCTCGAGTAGCTAGAGAGGGCAGGGAATGCCTTGCTCCGGTCCTGGGAGGCTGAGACGATCAGATCAAGCTAACCTGTGATTCAATAGGGAAAAAAAGACAGATCAGCTGACTCGACAAAGCGAAGTTAGGCGTCGCTTGAGGAGAACATGCATGGTAGCCGTAGGAGTGCCCATCCATCATCTTATATTTACGACATTTTTATCTTCATCTTCGCCATCGCTAGGCTAGCAATTGTAATTAAATAGGTCAGGTATGCACATTGTTTTAGACTCGCTAAATCATTTAGAGAAATAATTTTGAGAAACTACTTGAAGAAGCTATCCTATTTATTTTTGAAACAATGACAGAGATACCGATACAGATATAGAGTACATGATTTTGGACTTATGAAGCTGTTTAGAGAAACAGTTTCAATAAATCATTCGAAGAAACTATCCTATTTATTTTAGCTGCCAAAAACGAAAAAAAATTGGCCGTATACTTTGGGATTCACCGGCCAGTGAGCTCTGATGCGGTCTCACATGCAGCGACGTATTTATTTACGTGTGTATTGACCAAGGGATGGTCCCCGCTGGCCCTCAGACTAGTACTAGTACTGTTTTATTGCAATGTGGTAGTAGATCAAGATGATAGCCTTGCAAGTTACTACATACATAGTAACATGTGAACCTGATGGCATTGATGCCTTGCTATAGCAGCACCTCAGCAGCAGTACAAGCACGATAGACTCATCGCCCATGTGCCATTGTTGCAAAAAAGCCTGAGCAGAAATTAACATTCCACGGAGCAAACTTGTACTATCTTTACCATCAGACAGTCAGGAGAAAGGTCACTATATTTCAGGTGGATTCTTTTAGAGTATAAATTTGACTTTTGTCTTATAGTTTTTAAATTCTAATTGTAGACGAGAAATAATACATAGAGAAAAATAAAAGTATATGGTGTTAACCGGTATAGTTGAACTCATTACATTGTCTAGTACAATCTACCTGTAGACTTGTCTTAAAAAGACACGCTGTTTAAAAACTAGTTACTGTAGCAGGAAGTGATGCGTTGAGACTAAAGCAAAAAAGAACCTAGTTTCATTGCATCAAAATCATGGTCGGGTGCCATTCCTCTTTCTTATCTTTGAATAGTAAACTGTAATGTTTAACATAACCTTGTGAAAATTTTCCTCCTCTTCAATTAAAATCGGTGGAGCTCTTGCCTCTCGTTCCATCATAGTAATAGTAATAGTAATAGTAATAGCAATAACCTTGTGAAATACAACAAAGTAGATACTAACACACCGTTTGGTTTCCAAGAATTGGCCTTAGAATCATAGAATTGGAATCAAATTCCTTGGATCAAGTTACTTGGCTGCCACTGGAATTCACTCGATGATTTCAATAACAATTCAAAGAGGCATAATACAACTAGAAGCAATTCACATCTTCTACCTTAGTGCTGGCCAAATGGGCCGTATCTGTCGAGCTGGCCCGAAGCACGACACTGTTGGTCCGATCTAGACATGGCACAATCCACGAAAACGATGGCCCAGGCTGGCACGGCACGAAGTCGTGGGTTGTGCTTGGGCCACAACCCTAGCCCAGCATGCTGGTCCGACATGGCACAAATAGTGTTGAGCCAAGCATAGCACGGCACGAGCACATCCTGTTATGCGTGTTTAGCCCATTAGGCACAATAGCGGCCCATTAACCACAGAAACGGTCCGTTAGACACAGTTAGCCCATTATGCATGATTAGCCTGTTAGGCACAACTTGTTTAGTATAATTTCAACTTGTTCAACCCGATAGCGGTCGAATTTTTTTAATTTTCTAGAAGTTTATAGTCGTTTGAGAGTTTAAAAATACAAAAAAAATCTTAAAAATCTCAATTTTTTTATAAATAGGCAGCAGACCCTCTCATTCAACCACCATCCAACCGCCAGTCTCTTCTCCGAATTCTCTTGTGAATTTTGATCCACTTTGTGGTAATTTGTCAAAATTCAAAATATTTTTGCCAAAAATTCGAAATCCAGCTACAATCAAGAAAAGAGGTAACAATAATAAATCTATTTGTATTTTGCAATTTTCTACATTTCTCCATGGAAATTTTGATAATTTCCCTGTGAGTGATTTCCGAATTTCTCTGAAAGATCTCGCATCCATCGGGAATGAAACGACGCTACCTCCACCTCAAACGTGAGAGCAGGTCTAGGCTGTACCATTTTCAGGCTCTACGAGTGCTGTTATGTCTGTAAGCACCACAGCAAAGAGATCCATACCTAGTATATCAAAGGTGTGAGTAGATTTCAATAAGATAATGAAGCGAGCCAAAACCGGAGCTCCGATAAGATATGTTGTTTGCAAAATTTGTCATCATGAATTATCTGTAAAGTATTATCTATAAATTCTACAGGTGGAACTAGGTGCTTAATCAGACATGCCCAAAAATATAAAGAAAAATAAAGGATAACCGTGAGGTAGACGCAGCTGCAGAATAACCCCGATGGTGCAATACGTAATTGGGATTATTGTCCCGATGTAACTCGAGAATTTCTTTGTTGTTTACTTGCCTCACAGGATCCAACTTTAAACTTTGATGAGTCTAAAGCGCTCAAAAACTACATTGGAACTGCTCATAATCCTAGATTTTCTTAAATTTCTAGACAAACAACTCAAGATTTAGTTAAATATTATAATAATAGTTGTGCCAAACTAAAAAGAACTCTTTGAAACCTGTATATTCTCAGTGGCCTTGATCTCAGACATATGGAGTGGTCAAACTAGTGAGGATTATCTTAGTGTAATTGCTCATTATGTTAACAATGACTAGGTAATGAGAAAAAGAATTATAGACTTTAAACTAATTAATGTAGCACATACGCGTGAGAATATTGTAGAATGTATTATCAAAGTTGTGAAAGATTTTGATCTTACAAATAAATTTTTTACAATTACATTGGACAACGTTGTAGCAAACTCTACGCGGTGAAAGATCAAGCTCCGATTAAGTTGGTTAAAGGGGAGATTGAAAGATCAAATTTCAATTAAGTTGGTTTTGGTGTTAATGACAAATACCATAATAAGATTTTGGTGATAATGACAAATGCATATATACGAGACTATTATGATTGTTTAAGTATATTACAGCTTAGTCTCATTTGGATGGAAATGTGAAATCAAAGAGGTATGCATTCGAAATCACTTTTTCATATTCTAATGCATTCCTTAGATCCAAAATATAGATTGAACTCCTCAATTAGTCCAAAATGAATATGTGCATATGTCTTCATTATATACACTTGTATGCACACATTTAGGGAGAGCTATCTTTATGTTTTGGAGTTTTATAAGTATTGATCCATACTTCTTTTAATATGCATATTTGAGATCTTTACTTTGAAATACATTCTTGAGTATATATAGCTTGTGTAGTTCATATATACTCATGTGTAATCGGATTGTCATCTAACTTCTCCATTATGTGTTAATGGTTGAATGATTAATGATAACCGGATAAGTAAGCTTTGTCTAAAGCTTATCTTAGAGTATACATTTGTTGTGTACAAGTTGTATACTCGCAAATCAATTTTTATATCTCATTATTTGTTGAGATTGTCATGAATTACCAAAAAGGGAAGATTATCGAATCTAGTCCCTCCATTATGTGTTAATGGTGAAGTTTGGTATTGATGACAATTGTTTTGTGAACTAACAGTTTCGATGAGTTGGATGAATATGTTAGATTCTTCAAATGAGGATGACTTGGGATGACTTCATGAGTTGAAGATCATCAAGTTAAAATTGGGAAGAAGATAGCTTCATGAGTTGAAGGCTATCACCTATCAAGAAGAAGAAGATTTCATGTGTTTAAGGCCATCAAGAAGAAGATGCATCATGAGTTGATGCATGTCCAAGATGATCATGTGTTGATCATCATGATAAGTGAAAACCATCATGTGTTGATGGAGTCGATGAAAAGGATGCATCATAAGTTGATGCATATCAAGACGATAACTCAAGGCAAAGGTATGACCGGTCTTCAGGTGGCGGTTTGACTGGCGTGCGACGAGCGGTCTGACAGTTCCATGGAATTGCAAAAAAAAATGTTCTCTTATCTCATGGTGATGCAAAAAAAAGTGTTTTCCACTCTTACAGCGGTGTGTTCTCTTATCTCATGGTGATGCAAAAAAGTGTTTTCCACTCTTACAGTTCCATGGAATTGCAGTACTGTAGTCTGTAAAATGAAAATATTCCGACTCTAATGCTGTAAAGAAAGTAAATACTGTTCTGTCACAAACAAATCTTCAGCTTTTTTATGACCAAGCTATGTAAAATGAAAATATTCCGACTCTAATGCTGTAAAGAAAGTAAATACTGTACTCTCAGAAACAAATCTTCAGCTTTTTTATGACCAAACTAAGTGACTGGTTGCCAGAAAATTTCATAGCTTGCTAGCTAATCTTTTGTACCATTTATCACTGCTTAGCCACCTAGCTAGTGAAAGCTAGTTCAAGTGGGACGGACTTTGAAACAATAAATTTCACACGCTTTACCGACAACCCACATAGTAGTAGACTCAATAAGTTCATTGTATTAGGGCAGTCCCAATGGGCATTTATGGTGGTTTCTATCCCTCTTAAATAAGGGTGCCACGTAGGCAAAAATACTGACATGTCAGTTCAATTAATAGGAAAGAGAAAGAAAACACAAGAAATCGTTTCTTGGGGGAGAAACGACGTCTTCCCTCGCCCCGATGCGTGAAGAAACGACGAAATCGCCATTGGGAAGACACCGCTCGTTTCTTCCCTTGCAGCGCCGGTCCGCTTGCCCGCCGTACTCGCCGAAGCCGGCCACGCTCGCCTCGCTCGCTGCGCGGCCCCGCACGCTGCTGCGCGCCGCTCCGTAGCCGCCCGAGCTCGCCGCGGCGCGCAGCTCGCGCCCGCCGCGAGCCGCTCGCCAAGGCAGCAGCGCGCTTGCTGGCCGCGCTGCGCCGCGCGCCGCGAAGCCGCTTCGCTTCGCCCGCGCTGCGGCCGCCCGGCCGCCGAAGAAGCGCGCGCGTCAGCGTGAGGGAAGAAGAAGCCCCGCTCGCGTGGAATGGAAGAAGAAGCGGCGTGAGGAAGAAGAAGCCCCGCCGCGTGCTCACCGCCTCCGAAGCCCCGCCGCCGCCTCCGAAGCCCCCCCGCTGGCCGCACCCCGCCGAACTCTGGTTTGGGAAGAAGAAGAGAGAGAAACGGAGGGGTAAAAAAATAACTGATATTTATTACGTGAAGAAACTCCCATTGTGTGAGGTAGTTTCTACCCTTGGATCTTTGCTGATGTGGCTCTCTTGGATTTCGCACGTGGTTTCTACCATAGGGACTGCCCTTAGGAACTAGGCTCAATAAATTTTCCAATCATGCATAACATGGGTATGAAACATATAGAGATGTGCATGTTAGTTCTAAGTAGACATACCAGAAACAGTTAAAACTCGAAGCAAGAGAGACGAGTTTAACGAAAGTGCTAGTTCATTAATAGATCAATTTGTACACAGATTTTACTGTATAAAGTGTAAACAAGACAAACATACAATAGATGATTGTAAGCATAATTGCAAGCTCAATCAAAGCGTGGCAACTGTTAGGGTGAGAAGCAGGAATCAAACCCATATTACACCCCGCGGGGTTCCGCGCAGGAGAGAGCGGCCACGTCGCCCCGCCCGCGCGCTCCGGCCGGCCCGTGGCGGGGAATCTTCGTACAGCCGGGGAGGCGATTTCCCTGTACTTTCCAAAAATTACATAAAGGTCCTTTTTCCTTGCGAACAGGTCCCTGTCAGTTTTTTTCCCCCTCCACTTTGCAGGATAGCGCCCCGCATTTTCCTAAATTACGTACGGGTACTCGTTTATTTACATACAGACCCATTTATTTACGTACAGGTCCTCAATTTTTTACGGAAAAAACCTTTAACTTTTTCGAAAATACACATGTGCCCTCGATTTTTTTTATAAAACTCCTCACGAGTTATCGCCTCTTTTACTTCGGTACACACGGTGGCTGGCGCGGCGGGTCCTCATTTATTTACGTACAACTCCTCAATTTTTTACGGAAAAAACCTTTAACTTTTTCGAAAATACACATGTGTCCTCGATTTTTTTTTATAAAACTCCTCACGAGTTATCGCCTCTTTTACTTCGGTACACACGGTGACTGGCGCCGTTTTTTTATAAAAGGTCCCTGCCAGTTTTTTAAGCCCCGTTTTTTTTAAAACACCCCTCCACTTCACCGAAATTTTTTATACTTTGCATGATAGCGCCTCGCAGTTTTCTAAATTACGTATGGATCCTCATTTAGTTACGTACAGATCCTCGCTTTTTTACGAAAAAGACCTTTGACTTTTTTGAAAATACACATGTGCCCTCGATTTTTTTTTTAAAAACTCCTCACGAATTATCGCCTCTTTTACTTCGGTACATACGGTGGCTGGCGCGGCGTGCCACCGCGCCTACGAGGCTAGTATTATACATGTATGTACCCAAGTTGTTCGGGATGCCAGTTTCCAACAAACACGCAGGAAGTTGGCGTCAGAATAAGAACTACAAGGATGCTTTTAATGGGCCGCAGCCCGCAAGAGGGAGCCAGGCCAGGTTAGCCCGCCTAACTTATGCCTAGGGGTTAAGCGAAGATTCCGAGGGGATAAAGCGTGGCCGTCTCCGAAGACGCCGAGACGAGACGAGAAGCAGAGGGATTTGGTGGCGATGGCCTCGTCGTCGTCGACCGCGGCGCAGGCGCGCGGCGGCAACCCCCTGGAGGAGTGGAGCGGGCGCGTGAAGGCGCTGGAGGCGGGGTTCCGCGCGTGGATGGCGAAGCAGCCCACCCACATCGAGGCGGTGGTGACCACGGCCGTGGGGGCGGTGCAGGGCGCAGCGCTCGGGGGGCTCATGGGAACGCTCACCGCCGACGGCGGGTCGCCGTTCCCCGTGCCGCAGACGCCGCCCAACGCCAACCCGCAGGCCATGGCATCCTTCAAGCAGGCCCAGGTTGCCAACCCTATCGCATCTTCTCCTGAGTTTGTTGTTGCACTTGGTGAATTCTTCGTGATAAGTGATGTGTATGAACGATTGGAGTATGTGTCGTGCCAAAATTGTATCCGAATACATATTAATCTAATCTATATCGACTTACCGAGTGTTTGTTTGCAAAAGAAACCAATCTGCCCTTTAGCTTCATCTACAGGTTCGACCGCAATACTGGCACATATGTGATTGGCAATTACAATGACTTAGTATAGAGCGGACCCTCTTGCTACGCATGATGTTTGTGGAGAACCGGATGTTACTCTAAGAATGCACTTGTGCAGTTTTGCTCGATACAAATCGTTGTAGAGGCGATGATTGGTTAGTCTGGGATAGAATCAGATACAGGTGAGAAGTGGCATAGTCAGGCAATGAGGAAAGAATGGACAGAACTGATGAACTACGATATGAAGAATAAGTAAATAGATAGTTGTACTGTAGGAACATATATGACTCGTTCGGCTACTAGTCTCAAATTAGAATAGAGTAAAAGCTTACTTATTTCCAATTTCACTTGTGACTTAATGACTTGTGAGCCTTATGTATAATAGTCAACTTAGTTTTAGGCTAGCATTTTCTGTTTCATAACATGGCAAATGTTGGCCATATAGAGGCGACATAGATATCTCCCAAATCTCAATATTTGATTATTTTTTTACACATCAAGGTAATGAAACTACTTGACTTATAGGCTTTAGCTGGTGGACCCTTGGTGCAAGCCCGGAACTTCGCGGTTATGACTGGTGCAAACGCGGGCATATCTTGTGTTATGAGAAGGATACGTGGGCAAGAGGACATCCAGGGCAGGTGAGGCTTCGGAGTTTCATTTTGGTTGGCACTTGGCACTACACCTCAAGGAGTAATAACTTGTATCATCAATTTGGTGTTTGATATATGCATCTTAATCTTGCCAATGCTAAGATACAAAAATAATTCATTTCGGCTATTAGCCACTAAAAATGGTGATTATTGTGCAGCTTCAGATTTCTGGGTGGTTCTAGTTAATAAATAGATATTTGTTACTTTATGCTTAACAAATGCCTTTTTTGTATTTGTATAGCATGGCAGCTGCTTTTGGTTCTGGCGCTCTCTTCTCCATAGTTAGTGGAATGGGAACTCCTAATCCAGTTGCAAATGCAGTTACAACTGGTGTTGCTTTTGCGGTATTTCAAGGTGGCTTTTTCATGGTAAGAACTTAGATATCTTTGTTGGTTATTACAATTTGGAGTCATTTTGTTGCTCATTCAATCTTATCACTAGATTGTAATATCTGATGGGTCAAGTCGCTATTATAATGCCTACTTAAGATAAACTGAGGGTTGGATGGGAATATTATTGTGTGAACGAATAATGTTTTATCTTGCATGTGGAGATGGTAGCTTCTTCTATGAACTTGGCAGACATTAGCCGACTACTAAAGATTTTGCTTAATTTCCTTTCTTTCTGGTTTAGCCTAGCTATAACTTGTGCTTCATAGGAGTATTATAAAACAGCTTTTAGCATGCATACTGATATTTTGTTGGTTAAAGTCTATGGCTTGCATGGAAATGTTGGACATCTAAAGTATAACAAGGAGCTTTGGCACTGCCATTTCTTGTTTCCTTTTTGCTGTTACAAACTTCATTGTGAAATATCTCTCGAACGTGGCCACATGTGCAAACCACCTACATGCCTTGGATCTCCAGAAAACAAAAGAGAAGAGAAGTCTTGGTCATGAAAAGAGCTACTTAGCTGTTTCTTGGCAGTTGGATGTGATTTTGCTAATTTTGGACGGAATTCTCGAGAACATTTTATTAGTGAGGATTAATACTTGTATTATGATGAAACCATTATGGTCAGGTCGAAAAGGAATGCTTCTTTCTGCTGAATCTTCTTTGCCTGCAGAATTTCCTTCTCAAGTTTTACACATACCTTTTTATAGTAGTACATTTTGATAGTGGTGAAAATACTATTTGATTATCTTGAATCCAACGTACAGCCAGCTGATGTGATTGTTGACCTGGTATTGTTATTGTGTACTAGTTCTCCTTATTGGCTTATTATATGTAGATTGGGCAGAAGTTCTCAAAGCCAGAGAGTGATGATATGTACTATTCCCGCACGAGGAACATGTTGCAAAAACTAGGTCTCCAGAACTACGAGAAGAATTTCAAGAAGGGTCTCCTCACCGATCAAACCTTGCCCCTCCTTACTGACAGGTAAGTATTTCTAGGTTCATGTGTATTCTAACCAGCTCAAAAGAATGTAGGAGAAAAAAAAATAGTTATGCACGTATAATGTATTGATATTCTACTTTATGATGCTTCAGTGCTCTGAGAGATGTGAAGATTCCCCCTGGCCCCAGACTTCTCATACTTGATCAAATTAAAAGGTTTGTAATAATTGCCCAAGAACTTTGTGGCTTCTATTTTTTTAGTTTTCCTTTGTCTGATGTCGTTTCCATATTTTCTAGGGACCCTGGGTTGGCAAAAGCATAGTGAAGACTCGCCACTGTGTTGGTGGTTCTTTTTGAGTTACATAAACTGTATTATCTGATGCTATGTCCATCTCTATTTCAATTATAAGCTTTCTAGGCACCGCTATTTTATTGTCAGCGAGAGTGTAGTTTTGTTCTGGTAGTTATTACTAGACCGTAATCAGTTTGCATCTTCTTACTGAATTTTGAACAACAATTAGTTGCATGCTCGTGTTGAAGTTTCAATTGAATCACACTTATGTGCTTTAAAGCTGAGTAATCGAATGTGTGATTGGTAGAATTTTGGGGTTGGGTTAGCAACGCTCTATATAAAACAGTTGGTAGTTTGTAAGAAAGTGTTTTTTTTCGCAGTAAATTACCAATGTGCCCTCGAGGTGTCAATATGCCGGACAAGTATGTGTCTCGTCGATATCTGCTGTTATCATGCTGGTCTTAATTCTTAGCAGTATCATATTGGCGGTGGTGCATGTCTGCATGACAATGGCTGTAAACTCCCTTGCAAAAACCAGTTGCAGACACTTGACCCGCGGTGAAATGAAGGGCTTGCATCGCATGGCACAATCACCAAAGGCAACAAACTAGTTTATCCTGGCCTTTTAAAAGTTCATCGCAACACTGCTCAAAATCAGTAAATAGGACAAACAGCACGAAATTCACTCGACCTATATGGACTGCATGTACACAGAGAAGTAATGGGGATAATATCCGGCAGCTAAACAGTTTCAAAATAATATATTTGCTCACCTGAAGAACAATATACAGTAGGATACAAATTTTTGCAACAGCACTATATGCCGGGACAAATCCCCCGAATGTTATGTACATAATGAAATTTTCCACTTCTACCTATAAAAGAATTAATAATCTCGTTTCTTGAAAGAATGAAAAACTAGACCTCAACTACATGGGATGCAGAATTTCAGAATGTCCTTGTCGGATCAGACAATTGGACGATCTGCTCGTTGAGACGGCTCAAGTAA
This sequence comes from Dendrocalamus sinicus, assembly GCA_036346575.1. Classification (NCBI taxonomy): domain Eukaryota; kingdom Viridiplantae; phylum Streptophyta; class Magnoliopsida; order Poales; family Poaceae; genus Dendrocalamus; species Dendrocalamus sinicus. Next base: position 21,207,908 of record CM070646.1, on the reverse strand, counting down.
GGTTTGCCCTCATCATCGGTGTCCATCAGTATCGTGTCACCCGGCTTGTACTCACCAAAAAGAATTGCTTCGCTGATGACATCCTCGATCCGGTGGGTGACGGCTCTCCTCAGCGGTCGCGCACCGTAGCTCTTGTCATATCCTTCTTGGCAAATCAGGTCCTTCATTGCATCAGACACCTCTAAGCCTATTCCAAGGGCCAAAAGCCTACCCTTCACTTCTTGTAGGATGATATCAAGAATTGCTAGCATCTGCAAATATGTCAAGGAGGGTATTAGCGTCTCATGTGGTCCGAAGTTCAGGACAGTAGGTATATCCGTATTAGCATAAAAAATAACTTCAATCTAGTAAGTGGCTGGCAAATTGCACAGCAAGATAAGGTTTTCTTTTCCAGATCTTGTAGTAAACCGGCATGTAGTATGATCTAAGTTTACTGAATATCAGTCCAACCAATTCAGAGCGAGTGCAAATGAGAAACAGACCTGAGTCTTCTCCAGAGGACGGAACACAACCATCTCATCGATTCTATTAAGTAATTCTGGCCGGAAAAATGACTTCAGCTCTTCCATTACTAGGGACTTCATTGCAATATATGAGCTTGATTCAGTGTCATCTTCCATCAAGAAACCTATGCTCTGTCTTCCCTTCGAAATTGATGTAGAACCAACATTTGATGTCATGACAATCAATGTGTTCTTGAAGGAAACTCTGCGGCCCTGTAGTTAACACCAAGCTCTAATGTAAATTAAAAACATTCATCACATAGAGGTTTAGGAACTACTTAATTGTCATCCTAAGACTACGTGAGGACAAGTCTATGTTAGTATCTTGATTGTAAGTTGTCTTGATGTCTAATTTCAGCAATCATGTCCCAAATAAATGTTTGAAGGACCCATACAAAAACAGAATGTGATAGAAGTGCAAGTGCGCTGACCAATTTTTAGCATGACTTTCCAGGGACAGGGCTTCATCAAACTTGGTCCAATAACTCTATTGTTTGAACTTTATTTATGGACATGTAATGAAAGCAGTTGCATATATATTATCAGGATCAACCGATCTAGTACCTGTGAGTCCATCAGATGTCCATCTTCAAAAATTTGGAGAAGAATGTTGAAAATATCAGGGTGAGCTTTCTCTATCTCATCAAGCAACACTACAGTAAATGGTTTTCTCCTGACTGCTTCCGTCAAAGTACCAGTTTCACCATATCCGATGTACCCTGGAGGAGAGCCTATCAGCTTGCTCACAGTGTGCCTCTCCATATACTCGCTCATGTCTAATCGAAGCATAGCAGATTCCTGTTGAAAAAATAGTAAGCATCTTATCAAGCCACATTCTTGAAGCATATCCAAGCATCGTTGAAATAACAACAGGATGATGGGAGCATGATTGGGTAACTTACCGATCCAAAATAACTTGCTGCTAGAGCTTTGGTAAGCTCCGTTTTACCAACTCCTGTTGGACCACAGAAAAGCAGCGTAGCAATAGGTCTGTCAGGGTCATTGAGACCAACACGTGACCTCTTCACCGCTCGCGATATCGCCACAACAGCTTCGTCTTGACCAATGACACGCTTTCTGAGCTCGTCATCTAGTCCTACTAAAAGCTTTCTATCATCAGCGGTCAACTGCTGGACTGGTATACCCGACCATAATGAGGCAACTCTTGCAATTTCCTCTGTTCCAACTACAACTAGCCTGCATTTTTACAATAGATTCCTTGATGAGCAGATATGTAGGAAATGGAAATTACCCTGCAGGCCTGTACATGTTGACATGAGAAAACTTACTCTTCAACTGAGAGTGATAAGGTAGATGTTGACCCAGCCTTGTCCTCAGGCGGTGCTTCAACGTTAGCACTACCATTCTCTTGATCATTCTCATTTGGAGAATATTTCATCTTGTTAGATAACACCTGTGTAATGAAGGACATTAAAATATTATTAAATATTTATCACCAGATGGACCAAAAAAATTCAAAATATAACCAGTGGAAAATGTCCCATTACCACTTCATGCATGGCTTGCACAGCTTTTATCTCTTGCCAGTATTCATCTGGTGACTTTAAAAGAATAGAAGACTGCCCTTCCTTCTTCCTTTTAAATGATTCCATTCGAGCTCTACTGCCAGCTTCGTCAATCAGATCAATAGCCTTATCAGGAAGCTGTCTGTCAGGGATGTATCTTGCTGACAAATAAACTGCTGTGTTGATGGCTTCTAAAGTGAAGTTGCATTTATGATAAGTTTCGTATTTCTCACGAAGACCAAGTAGTATTTTCACCGCATCTTCCTGCAATAAGTTTCAAAGGTGATTAAGAAAGAATTGTACCCATAACTACCTAACTTTCATAAGAAAATATCTGCAATACCTGACTAGGCTCATCTACTAATACTGGCTGGAACCGGCGTGCCAAAGCCTTATCCTTCTCAAAATGCATCTGGTGTTCATCTAGAGTTGTAGCTGCAATGCACTATAAATACAAACAAATATTGCCCATAAGATAGGATATATGATAAAAATAGATGTTCTTTTGTACATGACAGCACGAAGTAAGAAGCGGGATGAATCTAAATACCTGCAATTCACCTCTTGCAAGTGGGGGCTTCAGCAAGTTGCCAATGTCAAGGCCAGCACCCTTACCCTTTCCAATAGTTCCAGATCCAATAAGATTGTGAACCTCATCAATGAAAAGAATAACATCGACTGCATCAAAATTAGGCAATCTTCTTAATTCATAACCAAGTGCAGAAGCTTTATATTTGATAACACTTCAGACTGCATTACCAACTGACCTGCTTCCCGGACTTCACGGATTAAACTAGTAACCCTGGACTCCAATTCACCCCTCTCTTTTGCACCAGCAATAAGTAGACCAACGTCCACTGACATTATACGCTTTGCCTGCATAACAGTTTAAATATGGGAGCATTATTGATGTGAAAGCCAAATATGGGAATATTATTGATGTGCAAGCTGAATTTTTGAATGCATGACTTTGTATCCGTCACTGGCAATTCAAACTTACCGCAAGGTAAATGGGGACATCTCCATTTGCAATGCGAAGAGCCAGCCCTTCAGCAATTGCAGTTTTACCAACACCCGCCTCACCCAAAAGAATAGGATTGTTCTTCGTCCGTCGGCATATTATCTGAACTACTCTTTCAATCTCCTCCTCACGACCAATAATAGGGTCAACAAACCCTCCTATAGCTTGTGTGGTCAAATCCAAACAAAATTGATCTAGTGCACCCTTATCTGAAATGGCAAACAAGACAAATTTGCATTCAAGTTCCATAACCTATATTTCCACGAACATGACTATAAGCCTCAATACAACAGCGACTCCTCACCTTTCTTTTTATTCAAGGATTTGGAGAAGGCAGATCTTCCAGATACAGCAGGAGATTTCTCGGGCACTTTGAAAGAAGATGCTCCTGCGGGATCTCTGCCATCTTTTGCAAGCTCCCCTTGGAGTCGGGTGAGCGCAACTGATGCTAGTTGACTCGGATCCGCTCCCAAGCTAGAACAAAAAAAAACATTTATTGATGATGACACAGATGGTGAAAAGGACAAGAAGATATCTTTCAAACACCCCATCATGGTATAACCCATCAGTATGATCGGTTACTTCCATGAGACCTTGTTTTCGGCCAAGTCAACTTCTGAGGGTAGTATTAGTACACTTGTTATGGGTGATAAATTAGCAATGACCTTTTCAAAGGGTGCTAACAGCTTGATCATATAGTACAACTAGATGACACATGATCCTCTTTCCATGTGAGCTACAGAACAATCAGTTGGAGCAATTGTTTGTGTATATAAAAGAACAGGCATTAACAAGATGATCTCAATATACGATTAACCGACTGGCTATATATAAGTGATTATTTGATCAACAGATGGCATCACAATTGATGGAATGAACAATTTTCAGGTAAGAAATGAATAATAAGCTTCTGGACAGAGTCGGAAGAGGATGTAACAGCTACCCTACCTCCTGAGGAGGCTGTTGGTGGTGGGATCGTCGAGGGTGAAGAGCGCGAGGGCGAGGTGCTCCGGGGAGATGAAGCTGCAGCCCATGTTCCTGGAGAACTCCACGGCCACCTCGAACACCCGCTTGCAGCTCCCGGAGAAGGGCACGTTCGTATCCAGCCCCGCGCCAGACGGCGATGGCGACGCTGCCTCGGCCGCGTCCCGGGCGCCGAAGCCGCGGCACGCCTCGCGCGCGCGCTCGATGTCGATCCCCGACGAGAGGAACCCCCCGGCCGAGCGGTCCTCCCCGACGAGCCCCAGCAGCAGGTGGCGCGGGGCCACGGCGCCCTCCCCGAGCCCCCGCGCCTCCCGCTGCGACAGCACGACCGCCTTGACGGCCCGCTCCGTGAACGGCTCGAACACCGCCCTGATCACTCCCACGCCGCGCCGCGCCCGCCGCAGGGCCTGCGCGTGCGCGGGCCTCGCGGCAGGGCGCAGCGGGTGCGCCAGCACCACCGCCCTCCCGGCCCCCGCCGCGCCCCAGTACCGCGCCGCGGCCGCCGGCGGAGGCGCGGCGAACCTCCGGGCGACGCGATCCAGGACGGACGACGAGGTGGAGCAGCAGGACACCTCCATCGTCGACGATTACCGCAACAGCAACGATGCTATCTTTAGCCGCGCTCCTAATTAATGCACGAAATTAAGCTATATATCAATGAACGAACCACTTGGCAAGCGAATACGTGTCGATGTACTCGTCTAAATGTAGCAGTCTAGTGTCTACGTATCTACTTGGAGGCTCGGTGAGCGAGCGAATAAAACGAGGAGGAGGAGGAAGAGGGGGTATAAAAATATCGCGCGGGGCGGAGGCGGAGGCGGAGGCGGAGGCGGAGGCGGGAGGAAGGGAAACCGGAGTTGGAAATAGCGGCTAGGAACTGCGCTACCGCGCCGGCTCGGGACGCCACGCCACCCAACCGCGGCCGCGCCGGTCAAAAGGCGTGGCGCTCCGTCCGACTGCGATCGCGGACCGCGCGATCAGGGCCCTCAGGCGTTGGATCGGCGGCGCGGGCGGCTGTTTCGGCCGTTTCTGGGCTGCCGTGCCGCGCGCGGACTTCTGCTACGTACGAGCGGCCGGCCGCGCACGGGCCCGTCGGTCAGCTGCTGCGCTCGCTCGTTCGACCGCGTGCAACGTAACTAGTAATAACCGTCGCGACCACACGTGTCAGGCTCCTCCGTGCGCGACGTGGCCGACGGGCCTCGAACCACCGAACGGACCCGGCCCTTTCCTCTCACTCACCCGTCCTTGTTACAGCGCGTGCGTGTGTGCCGATACCGGAAGCTTCTGCCTCCGCTACACGTGTGTAGAAACTGCACGTTCCCGCTGTGCGTGGGCAAGGCGAGCGAAGCGGACGCGACTCACGAGTGTGGAAACAAAACAGGACACCCCCAACAGCTACAGAGTTTTCCATTAGGATCGGTGAGCTTGTTGAGCATGCATCCTGCGTGGTGCTTAGGGTACAACTGAAGTGAATATTGGACGATAGGGCGTAATCAGGTAAATATGAAGAGATTAGTCTTAAGATGTTGAAGGAAGAACATCTTAGATGTGACAATCTATCTATATATTATTTTATTTCTAAGTAAAATCACAATAGATTTTCTTATATCACTTAACATACAAATATATACGGACGGAAATATGGAATACCTATGTGTTTCTAGCATATGACTTATCTAAAGTGGAGGTCTAAATCTTATGGATTTTTTTAACTTTTGGTTTTTTGAGCTTTTTTGTCAGTTCTTTTTTCTTGTATTCATTTACGTTGTCCGTAATGAGCTAACATATTTTTTCTTTTTTTAATTTAATTATGCTAAATAAGTCACCTTCAGCTACAATGTATTTTTAAACAGCTACAATATAATTTTAGTTATAGATCACTATTATTCAGTCTAACCGAGCAGAGCCTAACTCACGGAAAAGATGAGCTCCAGCGTGGAATACAGAGTTCGAACGATGAAAGATAGCTGAGCTTGCCAAGCGCTCCTCGGGTGCTTACGAGTTGCAACAATCAATCACTAATCCGGTATCTTATTCGTACAGATGAGTTGATTGAAGAGCAGAGCAGCCCAAACCGGGGCCAGGGTACGTGTTGGCAGCCAAGTGCATCCCAACCGACTTCTGAACCGCCGGTAACGAACCAACCAAGGTGTACAAACAAACAAGCGCCAGCTGTGTGTATACAGTACCATACGTCTCTTTTCTTTTCCTTTCTGCGACTTCCGCATTTAATTACAGGGGATGTGATAAATATGGACGGGTCGACGTCCATCATGGTCAAGGCATTTCAGGCGTACGGAGGAAGCAAAACACCTGCGCCAATTTGGTCAGACGCCGTACATAAGCAGTCGCAGACATCATAAAACAAGTCTAAAACATGAGGCACTTGCTTTTTTTCATCTGATTTTCTACTGTTGTTAGTTTATCTTATATTATAATTATTAGTAGTTTTTTTTAATGTAATTAAATTTTAAATAAAAATAAAAAATATGTTAACCTATTACGAATAATGTAAAAAAATACGAGAAAAAAGAAAATACAAAAATCTTCTAAAAACTAAAAATCAAGAAAAAGATGAAATTAAATAATAGTGTACTAGAAGTTCTGAAGCTGAAACAACAGAAAGGGGCCTAATTATCGACGATGTTAATTTCATTGTCAGTCGATGACCAGATCGCAAGGGCAAGTGCAAGTTGCACAACGCAACACGGCGGCAGGAGTAAGCTAGCACATGCAATGACGTGAGAAGGGCGAAAGACGAAGGTAGCTTTTCCCTACACGACTTGTTACTCTCTCTATACGTACTTCAATGGCAAACGAACAATGGCAGTTGCCACTTGCCAGAGTGTGTATTCTCCCTAAGCTCCTGTACATGCTAAAGATGCTTATGTATATGATAACACTCTGATTCAGACGTAACATAGTACAGATTCCGATGGGTACTCCAGGAAGACTACAGCCACTAAGAGCAACAGTTGCAACTTCTTTCCCCATTTTGCTTAGAAGCTGGAGATTATCTCTAAAGCTCTTGAAATATTCTATTCAGCCTAGAAGAATGCCCTCACTTTGGTCGAAGCAAATTCGTGCAAGGGGATCGGTTCCCTTTGAACTGTTGATAGGATGTTTAGATCTTATTATAAAGTATTGTGGTTTTTGGCTGAAATAAAACTATGGGTGAGTTCTGTTGAACTATGACTTATGGCTTTTAGTTTAAATTTTTGAATTCTAACTGTTCACGAGAGAGAATATGAAGAGAGATACTCAGGTGTAATTTTAGCCTATATAGATGAAGTCAGAACAGTGTCTACTACAATCGACTTGTAAACTATGGTTTGAAAAAACATTCCATTTGAAAGTTAGTTATTGTAAAAAAAGCTAAACCATGAGTCCAAAAAAATCCAGCCTAATTGTTAGATTTTTTAAGGTACTTAATTAAAGAAAAATAGAAAAATAAAAATACCGTTATATCTCTGTAGATAATACAAAAGCAAAAAGGAAAAGAAAGCAAAAAATTATGTTAAAAAACCAATATGTTCCAAACAGCTTTTAGCTCTGGAAGCCAGAAGCTTTGTTTCTTGGAACGGTTCCTTAATTAAGGCACCTGTAAGGTCATAAAATAAAGTTGTTTCAAGAATCAAGTTAAGGTTACTTTCATGTAAAATTCCACATCAAAATTCAAGTGTATTTTTTATTAAATACCATAAGGCCCATAAGCCATAATGTAACATTAGTAACATAAAAAGGCCAAGATGTAAGGTCTTGGCTCTCAAATCAAATCCCAAAACAAGAGACTATCTTTTCTATACAGAAAAGCAAAATAGTTGATTTTTATTGAGATATTTTTATTAAGTCAATCAATACATTCATGGAGCTATCTCGATATATGATACAAAAGTTTACAAGAGTATGACACCAAACTAGCAGATCATTCATTATTACATCTCCAAAATCACTCGTCATTACATCTCAAACTTTAGTTCCCTAGCCCCAGGAGCACTTGCACTGAAGAAAAGGAGACTAGGGAGTCACTAAAATGAACACACTACTCATCATGTAGGAAGAGAAATGGATCGTGCAAACAACAGTGAAACTGCATCCACCATCTAATTCCTTTACAACCTAGCAATCCTTGAGCGCAATTAGCTGGTCAACGACACCAGGATCAGCAAGGGTGCTTGTGTCACCAAGTTCATCCAGCTGCTTTGAGGCAATTTTGCGCAAAATTCTGCGCATAATCTTGCCACTCCGGGTTTTAGGAAGTCCTGGTGCCCAGTGGATCTTGTCAGGAGCTGCAAACGCCCCAATCTGCCACATAAGACGTGATAATCATATTAAGATAAATGCTTTCTGATTAATTTTGTTCGCATCATAGAAAAGCATATGAATAAACAGAAACAATCAGCATGGAAGGAGCCAAGGTGAGAAACAGTATTTCCAATAGGTTTAAGATTAACTGCTTTTGCCTACATTTTTTTGGTAGCCATGTTTCTTTCGAAGTGCCTTTCAGTTCTAGTCAACATAGGATTCACAGTTTCACACTGCTTGCCTGAAGAGTGTTAACTACTTTGTCGGAACTACAAGCTGAGTCATGATAGTTTATGTTGGGGGCGTTTATATTGGCTTTTGTTGATGGCTTTTAACTTTGACTGATGAATAGTAATAGCTTGTAGAGAAAGAAATGCTCGCGTGCAATTTTGATCAATATAAATGAAGTCACTATATTGTCTACTACAATCGACTAGTAGACATCGGCTTAAAAAGACACTCGTTTGAAAGCTAGGTACTATATAAAAGTCACTTACTATAAAAGGATTTTAGAAGCCAAAGCAAACAAGGCCGAATTGGTTACAATTGTTCCAAAATAATTTTAAAAATGCTGAACAGATAAATTTAAGGAGCTCAGAGATACGTTTGACGTCAAGGTAGAATTTTCATATTGATAATCTAGCTCTGCTTTAGAATGCAAGACATGTAAAAATCTAAAAGCACTATAGAGGCCAACCAACCATGGAGAGCAAATGAACATCCCAAAGTATTAAGAAAATACCTGGCTGCGGACCATCATTATGAGGCTTTTGCGAAGTTCTTCACTATAAGGAACACCATCCACCAAAGTCACAAAAGCATATATTCCCTGACCTTTGACCTGAAGCAGATAATTTATTTATTGATTGAATTGCATATATGATGGGATACCAAGGACAGTAAAGGAGAAGGAAAGAGACGAAAAATAGCAGTGGACCATACCTCATGCTCAACACCAACAACAGCAGCCTCTGCACATTGTGGATGTGAAACCAAAGCAGACTCAATCTCTGCTGTGCCAATTCGGTGTCCACTACATATTCGGAAGAAGGGCAAGATAGTTATAACTTGAAATTTTTGCAACTGCCACATACTGAACTAAAAACAACAGTATGAGCCAAATAAGTAGTTTACCTGACATTGATAACATCATCTACTCTTCCAGTCAACCAATGGTAACCGTCTTTGTCCCTGACATGCAAAAACTATTTAAATAAGTTTGGAAAAGTAAACCATGATGTCAAAATACACCTGGATCTCATATCATATTGGAGGAAGACTTATAAGTTACCTGCTGCAACCATCACCAGTAAAATAGTAGCCAGCAAATGGCTTGAAGTATGTGGTCTCGTATCTGTCATGATCTCCATAGAGAGTCCGGAAAGCCCCAGGCCATGATTTTTTAATGCAAAGATATCCACTGCATTCTCCTTCAATCTCCTGCCCTTTCTCATCAACAATGACTGGCTGTAAACCATACAGCAATGACAGAATTAGAGAGATGGTGGGGGCCATATATCTTTACATTTCACAGACAGATTATGTTTACCTGAACACCAAAGAAAGGAAAGGTTGCAGAACCTGGTTTCTGAGGCCAGGCACCAGGTAAAGGAGTCATCTACAGAAAACAAGTACGACAGTTCAAATTGAAGTGTTGAAGATCAAATTCACATTATGGCCTAATGAAAAAGAAATTTCATGAGAAGTGTAAACTATAAAGAGGAGTTTACCATGAAGCCACCGGTTTCAGTCTGCCACCAAGTGTCTGATATGGGGCATCGTGAGTCCCCAACAACATTGTAGAACCATCTGAAATGAAGTGAAGCATGCACATGAACCTCTTGTATGTGTGTCTGCATAGTAGTATAGTACTTTAACACCTAATGAATGGTCCACATACCTCCATGCACTAGGATTAATTGGCTCGCCAACACTTCCCAGGACTCGGAGAGATTTTCGAGAGTAGCATGTAACATACTGCAAAAGTATATCAGAAAATCAGTAAGAGGAAATATTCACGGCAGTCATGCATATGGAAAATATTAAATAATTAGATTTTAAATGTTATCAAAAACATATCACAGAATTAACTAGTTAAGAGTTTGGTCTTGCAGAAGAAGTGTTTATCACTTAATCTATTAGTTTTATAAAGTAGAAACAGCCAGAGATCCTTCCAGTGGATAAGTAATAAGAGCTTTTTAGCAAGTCAAGTATATCACATATCAAATAGTAGTGCATGAATCATTGGTGAGTTATGCTAGGTCCACTGGGCTGTGGAATGCAGATGTATCAGTAAAGATGCAGATAAGCTCCACAGCACACTTTCAACAAGCAGTGTTATCCATATTCAGTATGTGTATAACTAGCTAGTTGGCAAAAGTTGAGATCTAGTAAACAGAGAACTAAAAAATTAAACTTCAATGGTTGACTGGCAATCATTTAGCTTGGGGATTTAGGCTAATATTTCCTTCCCTCTATTAGAGATTTAAAGACAACCAGATTAATACAGACTTGAACATAGTGGGGGTAAAATGCCATCCAGCATCAACTGATGGCCTGTTCACATCACTCTGTAATGCAGTGAAACCATATCTTATATGGGAAAAAAGAGCTGGCATAAAGAATTGTCATGCATACCTCAGTACCATCACGCATGAGTGAACGAACAAGTGTCGGTGCAGTATAGAATATTGTCACTTTGTACTTGTCCACAATGTCCCAGCACCGACCAGAATCAGGGTAGTTTGGAGTCTACATGTATGATTCAAAGGAATACTTTAGGGATAGGACAATTGAAAACAAGCACCTAACAAAGAAACTTATTGAAGAAAACAAAATGATGTTTCAATGAATAAACAAAACAATTGCAAGCAGTCAAGCACTGTTCAAAAATAAAAGTAGACTTTGGTGTAGGTGAACTGCTATGAATTGTCAGACAAGAAAACAAATCAAACTAAAGAAATTAGACAGGCCCAAAAACCATTGAACCACAGAAGTTGCTTTTTATCATCACATATCATAATTTCACAACATACAAACTAGAAAAGCTTTTAGAATTTTACCCCTTCAAAAACGAGAACTGTGGCTCCATTCAGGAGAGGACCATATGTCACATAGCTATGTCCGGTAATCCAACCACAGTCTGCAGTGCACCTGATGCCAACAAAAACAATGGAATGTATAAGGAAACAGCAACTTCTATGAGTAGTTCCCCAAACCAGGAACATGTCTATACCCCTCAAAAACCATAAAAACTTGAGTTTTACCAGTATATGTCTGTTGTCTTGTAATCAAATGCATACTTAAATGTTGTTGCAGTGTACACCATATAGCCCCCAGAAGTATGCAACACACCCTACATACATAATAACAGATTAATATTTGGGTAATTCAATAACAGGACAAACAGTGTAATTAAAAGTACCTTTGGCTTTCCTGTGCTGCCACTCGTGTACAAAAGAAACAAAGGATCCTCTGCATCCACCCATTCCACATCGCACTTGGTTGGGAAATTGGTCACAACATCCTGAAAGATATTTGCCCAAGAGATTATGCTAAAATAACATTGCTGTTCTCAGAAGATACTCGCTTGACCTAAAATATAGGATGCATATTGGAAATATTCACAAGATTCTGGTGAAGGGAGAAACACACACCTGCCACCAAACATCCCTTCCTGCTTGCCATTTTGTGTCTTCTCTCTTCATTGCTGACTGGTTTTCAAATGTCAAACAAAGACCTACTCACCACAGCAGAAGTCGACATCAGTAAACTATATATTGGATAGCATTCAATTATTCCTGCATGCGCCTTGAATGAACCACATGCCAGAAGAGAAGTAACTTTCAGTATGAGAATATATTGGGGTTTGCATAACTATCTGCCAAATGCGGCAATACAGGATACATTTTTATGATGTGCGGACTAATGTATTATAACATCAAAGGCTAAATATTCATTTAATTGTAATATCTATTACTAATATAGAAAAAGTAAGGGTAGTGATTTTTCCCAATTCCCCAGTTTTGTGTACGCAGGATTTTCCTGTCAACTGGATAAACAAGATCACATGTTGATACAAACTAGACTTGGATTTCCCCTCTTCCCTTTTGTGTGTCGAACCCAGTAAGTTGCAACCATTGATCTATGATACCCAACAGCCACCACTGACAATATATGAATCTGCCCCTAATATTCGCAGCTTAAAAAAAGTCCTCCTTAATGGCCTCATCAAATCATATTTTTATTAGACGTAAGCATTTCAAATAAATCCTTCAAAATAAGACTTGATTAATTTTACTTATAGTCTCTTTGGTTACTTCTTTGTAACTTGGGCTGTGGATTAGACATGTACACTTACTAGTCTCCCATAAGCGAGTCACTATGAGAAAAGTTTGTATATAATAGAAACATAATGAAGAAACTAACCCAAGGCATTAAGTCTAAGCATCTAGTTTCATATGAGGTTTGCTTATATGATCTCCTAAAGACATCTTGGTTGGCATTCATCGGGGAGAAATAATAAGTTTGACAGAGTTACCACCCAAGACCCAACAGCAGCTCAAAACTGTCTATGCAGGTGCAGAAATCGGATCATAGCGCATACCCACAGATACTCCATTCTTCTCACTTTCAACCAGAGCTGCATCCACTATATCTTTGAGAAGTATGGGCTTGACCCCCCTTTTCACCGCATTGCAAGTGATCACAAGCTTAGGTTTGCAATCAACGATCCTTTGTGTTAGCGAATCCGCAGAGAAGCCAGCAAACACAACCTGAACGAATTTTGGGATGCATCGTGTCATAAAAACACAAATATGATTTACTAGGATAACCAGCAGAGCTTGTAGTTGTAGCCATTACCGAGTGAACAGCACCAATGCGGGCACAAGCAAGCATAGCAATGGGCAGCTCCAGCAACATTGGTAAGTAGATAATCACAGCATCACCCTTGCCGACACCAACACTCTTCAAGTAATTAGCAAGCTACCAAAAAGCATAAACAATACATTAGAGATTCGGCACCTTCCGCAAACCTCTAATGATACATGCTGACACACACGGTAGAACATTTATTGTTCACAATTTTTTCAGATATGAGCATGCATTTACCTGGCAAACCTTGTCCAAGAGCTCGGAATAGGTGAGCTTCCCATCCTGATCAAGCTCATTGCCCTCCCAGTACATTGCAATCTTGTCTCCATTCCCAGCCTCGATGTTGCGGTCAATGGCATTGTAACATATGTTGGTTTTGGCTCCTTTGAACCACTGTCCAACACCAAGAATCACCGCATGATTCACAACCACTAGACCCATCACAAATAAATGCTAAATTTTGTCAAGACCCATCTGACGATGCTTACAGTGATCTGGACGGGCCCCTTGGTGACGTCGAGGTTCTCGGAGCAGACCTCGCTGGGGTTCCACTTCTCCTTCCAGTAGAAGGTCTCGGCGATCTCCGACCAGAACCCGGGCGGGTCCTTGATGGACCTCTCATACATCTCCCGGTACTGATGTCCATCATGAAAAAACACACCAAGATAACACAGCTTTATCACATCACAATCATCAAACGTAGAAAGAAAAGAAGCACTAGGATGAATGGATCCTAGCTCCCAATTCCCCAACCCTCACTTATGTCCCTGTCTAACTTTTGCCCACAAGTCTTGATCAGGACGATACATGATGGATTGCACAGTTGCATGAGCCCCCAAATGGAAAGCTCTCAAGCGCTAAAGCAAGCGCCTAGTTCACAGCAAGCCATCAAATAGTTCAAATAATCAAATTGGCTTCAATGAAAAGAATCAAGAAGGCGCACTTAAGTAGTACTACTAGTCTCGATTACTCCATACCTGTTTCGGGGAGGAGACGAGGGCGTTGGCGGAGAACTCGGGGCTGGGGAAGACGAGGTCGTGCTCCTCGGCGGCGAGCGACTCGCCGAGGACGACGGCGTTGACCCCGGAGATCTTGCCGCCGCCGGACAGCAGCTCGGACATGGACTCCACGTGCCGGAGCTTGTCCTGGGAGGCGCCCGCCGGCTGGTCGCCGCTGGCCGTGCCCATGGCTGGCCGCGCGTGGGGTGGCTGTGGCGACTGGCGGCGGGGAGTGGAGGGGGAGGGGGGGGGAGATGCAACGAGATCCAACTCCAGGCGGGGGCGGCAGCAGCGATGGCTCCCGGTGGAGTATATAAATAAATGATGAGCGATCGATCTCTAGCTCCCCGCCCAGCCCCTCCTTCCCTCTGCCCGCTACTGCTGCCGGCCGCCAAGTTGTTGGCTTTCTTTTTCGTCTTGCTGATATATTTTCATTCCTGGTAAAGGGCAGGAGCCAAATCAAAATAGACAATGCTAATAGTTTTTTTATTGAATGGTAATTTGATTTGAGAAGCCAAGGAGCTGGGAATGTTCCTTTTTTTTTATTGCATGATCCTTTTTTTCTTAGCAGAGGATGACGACGAATATGGGATTGTTCTTTTCTTAAGATATGATCTATTAGTTAATTGTAGTACATACTATACCGACTTTATTTATATCGACAAAACCCGCACGTGAGTTTTTGTTACTCTGTAATCTCTCACACGAACAGCCTAAAAGCTACAAGCCACAGTCAAAAACCATAAGTTTCAACCAAAAAGAACAGACCCTATGTCGTGAGTCATGTGATTCTTGCATTGTTCCGTTCAATCGAAATGACAGTTTTTATCTAGAAAAATTGATCATATGTATTAAATTAAGTGATGCTTGATACAATACCATCCAATACATAGTAATACATAAAACACCTTAAGGTTAAGAGACGAATTGATTATTTGATATTTTTTTGCATTTTTATTGTTTTTTTATTTCTTTTGTTGTTTAAGCTCACACGAAATGACCAAAATACCCCCAATTTCTTCTTCCTACTCCTCTCCCCACCTCTTTTTCTCAAAATCTATCCGACCTGCTCTTTCTTCACCAAATCTGGATGACCGGCTCCCTCTCTTCCTTCCTCTCATGCTTCTCCTGCTCTTCCTTCCTCTCCTCCATATCCTCTTTCTCTCTTGCATGCACGCTCCAGCGTCATCGTCCCCATACGCCGCGACCTAGTTGGGTAGAGGGCTCATGCTAGGCCCACCAGGAGAAGGTGGCGTGGGTAAGCTGCGCCTTGGAGGGGGTTAGCGGTGGATAGCACGAAGACATCCATCTCGGTCTGGGACAAGCTGTTGCCGAAGCCGACAATAGCTTTGGATGGGCCCGCCTTGTCGGCATCCGAGGTACAGGAGCGAAGGTCATAGGATGAGGCCCAACGCCAGGTGTGGAGGTGCAGCCATGGGAGCGGGGAGGCGGCAGTGGCAAGAGGCGGTGGGTGTGGGGCCATGTAGCAACAGGAGCGGGGGTAGGCGACGGAGCGTGAGCATTTGGCCAAGGAGACAATGTTTGGAGGGCATCCGTCCCAGATGCTCTCGTTGGGGATTCGAAGGGAGGAGGAGGGAGGCGGCAGTGGTAGCCATAAGGGAAGAGGAGGAGCCTTTCGGCCATTTACGAAGAAAACGATTTAGAATTTGATTTAAAATGGAAAAAAGGTAAATCATCAATTGATCTCTTAACTTTTAAGTATTTTATCTATTATCATATAATAAAGAATATTTTGATAATGGTCTCTTAACTTTAAGGCATATGAACAATTTTTCCTTTTATACCCGATTTACTTTAAATTATGTATTTATTATGGTTTGAGAATAGAAGGATGATTGATTAGTGTGTTGTTAAATCTGTGATGGCTGGGTTTGAGCAGAAGGACAAGTTATCTGAATGCTTTACCGTGAGGAAAATTTTAGAAATCGAGGATCAAAAGTAAGGATGTACCTCAGGGAATTATCGCTTTTGGGAAAGGAAGGTGGCCAAACATGGCGATTGGAAAAGTGAGGCTTGACCTTTTTTGTTAATAATTTCTTTTATCATTTTTTTGTATTTATCAAGGAAGTTCCATGAGTTAAGTTAGAGCTATGTATCGATGTATGAGTGCAGCTAGGTATATATTCCTTGCAACTTAGGTTATGGTAAAGGTAAAGCGGACGGATGGATGAGATCTGTACTTATTCTATAAATCTTCAATAATCCCATTATCATATTTTATGTCTCTTCATTTATCGCTAGCTCAAGTTTAATTCGAGTTAGGATCCTTTGTCTGGTCCCGACTTGCTTTATATACCATTGTACTAAATTTTATTATGTACCAAAGCTAGTGTCAAGACTTAATTAATGGCATTACTATTAGTTTGCTCATACTTTAGCTGCTATTAGGCTTAGCTTCACTTCTAATTCTAGTTTAAACTCACTCTAAGAGCAAGGCGTAGTATGTATCATTTATGTGAAATGTTAATCTAAATACCAATTGTCATTATTAACTAGATCTAGCTTCTGATATTTATTTATCGGGGATGTACTAAGGGTGGGATCTGCATTATGAATCCTGACTTTCCAATTTAAATATGTATGTCATTTAATTTGGTGTTAACATGAATCAATAACTATTTAAAGCTTAACCATAAGTCGATTGCATACATGGCAGCCTCTATTTCAATTTGAATATCATGGCCTAAAGGTTTGTTTATTAATGTTCACATTATTTAATAGTCAAAAGGATTTTCCTAACAGCTAGGGTAATAAGACAAGGGTTTATGGTTTAAACTTTCTGATTAATTTTATAACATTTACTAATATGCAAGGTTTTAGGCTTCATTGATTAATCACACTTCATTTGCTAAGTTGTCATTCGGAGAGCATACACCTAACAACATCCCTACTAAGCCTTTAATTAATAGTTAGGATTTAATTAATGGCACCACTACCATTTGTCTATAGCTCGATTATTATTAGGCTTAGCGTTGATTTCAATTTAAATTATATTCATCTATCATGGGTTCATGTTTTGACATAGCTATTAATTAATCATGAACTAAAGTCTCCACATAATCTCATTTATGCCCTTAGTAGATAATTAGATTTAAAATTTAAATGTTCAAGTCACACTAATTATTTATCATGATAACTAGACCTTATCTAAATATCTAACTATATTAGTTGTTCATATAGTAAATAATCACATATTAAAATGTTAGGTAACCTTAGTTTACATCCTAATTAAATTTTATTAGCTTCTCTAAATTATTCCTAAATTTTCCATGATTTCACTTAATTGAAGCAGGTTGCAAAAATGAATCCAAAAATAGGTGGAAACAGATGCGGTTTGTGGGAGTCGAACTCGGGACACAGGTGCTCTGTGTTTTACATGCGCGGGTAGCCAAGTGGGCGGCGGCTGGATTGAGTGAGAGCGCAGCAAATGCAAAACGACTAGCCGTTCTAGGGGTCGAAGCGAGAAGATGGCGATGCAGTGGTGATGGCGCCCGCCGGCGGGGTGTGGCGAGGCCGCTGGGAACGAAAAATGGATTCCTCCGGCGAGATGCCTGCAGGGTGGCGGCTCCGTCCGGGTGCGGTGGCGGGCTAAGCGCGAGGCGGCCGGCGGTGGGGGTGGAAACAGGGCGGTGGCGCCGGCGTGGAAGAGAGAGAGGCGTGCGCATGAGCAACGAGAGGCGAGGAAGCTCACCAAGGGCTTGGCGTGCGGGCAAGGCGAGGTGGGCGGCGTCGGCGGCGTGGCGGCGCGAGGGCTCGTGTGGAGGAGCTTCTCGAGCGGCGAGGGCGTCGGCCGCCGGTTGGAGGAGATTCGGGGCCACGCGGTGGTGCTCCACCCTCGAGGAATCGAAGCCATGCTCGCGCGGTGGCCCGGCGGTTTGGCGGCGCGAGGAGGAACGCCGCGCGGCGGCCGCGAGGCATCGAGGCCGGTGCCGAGAGAGGAGGGGGCTTCTGAGGCGCACCATAATGCGGTCGGAGTGGTGGATCCTCGCCGGGCGGCAGGCGGCGTGGGCGGCTACGGCTGCGCCGCGATCGGAAATGGAAGAAGAGCGAGGAGGAAGAGGAGTGTGGCGGGGCTTCTTAAGGTCACGGGCGTTGCGAAGAAACGTGGCGGGGCATGTGCATGGAGGCCACGTGGAGAAAATGTCTTGAGCTCGGCGCCACGCGGAGAAAATGTCTTGGCTTCAGCGCGAGAGAGAAAGAGAGGAGGAGGAGGAAGAAGAGATGCGGGCGGCGCTCGGGCCACCTGCGCGAGAGAAAGAGCGCGGGCGGGCGAGGAAGCCCGCGCGCCACGTGGCAGGGGGAGGAGCAGGCGAGGCGCGGGGTCGCTGGCGAGGAGAGGAAGGGAGAAAGAGGCGGGGCCAGCGTGGTGCGCGACCGGCGAGCGAGGTGAAGTTGGGCGCGCGCGGCCGTGGCACAGCCGCCCTCTTTCATTTTCATTTTCATTTTTATTACTAGTCCTCTTTTCCTTGCACATGTATAACTCGTGTATAATGTATATATATACATGTATATTTTAATCACTTACTTTTATTTACTAATTAAGCTAGTATTGTCAAAGTGAGATTTATATTTTATCTTTGGTTGCTTCCTCTATCTTTGGATCATCTTTTAGATTCGTCATTTAAAATTTTAGTTTTCTATTATTCACATATTCCCTTTTGATATTACTAATGTTTGTTTTTGTATATATATATATATATATATATATATATATATATGAGTTCTTAAATTTTGAAACCTCCACCAAATTCAAGCATACAAAACCCAAATTCCAATAAAACATAGTGCAAAATAATTCAAAAGCTTCACATTTTGAATTTAAAATTTTCAGGATGTTACAAATCTACCCCCTTAAATGAATCTCGACCAGAGATTCCGGTGAAATAGAAGGAATGGAGGTGGGTTATATTGGCTAGCAATGGGTTTCGGGGTGTTGCTCGGCGTATAGTTCTTTAACTCCACGAGAGAGATGAGAATGCACAATAGTGATTAGAACTTGGAGAAGTCAAAGGAAGAGAAAAACCTTGTTCTTAGGATAAGTCGTAGACTTCCAAATACTTGTTCTTTGGCGTTGTTGTCTTCACGTCGTCAGTAGAATGGAGTAGTTGCATCGTCTATTGGACATATGGTCGTAGAATTTCCTTACTAATAGGTGGGTAGCAATGAGTGCATGCCGTGGGGGTAGGCAGAGGGAGAGGACACAGTACTTAAAGGAGGCAAAGGGGAGGAGATCTTTATTCTTTTGGAGAGGCGTCGTCTTGAGTGCTTGCTCTTTGATTTCTTGACATTATATCTCGTAGTGCTACCCCTTAAATAAATGACAATTGTCATTATTCATCTATTGTGCTCTTCTTTGTCTTATTCAACAACAGATTTGAGAAGCAATTCATGGGCAAGGGTCGTGTCCTTCGCGAGAAATAGATGACCTTGCTCAGTGTCTCCCTCTGGCGGGTGGTCTTCTTCATAGTGATGTTGTTTCCCTTAAATCTGGGAGGTTGAAAAGTCTTCGCCTCTTCTTGATTGCTTGGTTTTGGGTTACTTGTTATTTCGTTCCTTTGGATCAGATGAGGTTTTGAGAAAAGGTGAGAGGAATAGCATGAGATGAGGATTAAATCGCGGAGTTAAGATGTTCTAACCCATTTAACTTTAAAGGAAAATACCGGAAGTGGGGGAATCTGAACCACACAAATTTTAAAAGCAAACTTTTCTGTGTTGCGAAATAGGGCCGAGGCAGAGGCGGTGCACGGGGGCCAAATAGAATCTTGCAACAATACAACGTCTACTCGGGAACACGCATAAGATGCCACGGGGTTCATCGGCATAGTTCGTTTAAACGAAACCATCTTATCTTCATGATCATCTTCGATGTTCCTAACCTTAATATTTGGAGTAGGGGTATGAAAAGGTTCAAAATTTTCCTTTTGTAATTAATAGAAAGAAGTGGATAGTATTTGGGGTAGTTTCATTGGTTTGGCACTCTTTTTATATAAATGATCCTTGTGGCTAAATTGATTTTTTTTTGTATCCTAATCTCTTCCAACGTTCAACTATCCATCACTGAATCAATTCACTCCCATATGATTTTTTTTACATAAGGCTTAGAATCCAACGGCCTTTATGATTTAACTTCCACTTTTGCAACCTGCACTTAGGCTATCTTTCTCCATTACTTGTTCATGGTATTCCGCCATCTAATACTCCAAACAGCGAAGGAGATTATTTATTTTATTCGATCCACCAATCATACTCGTCCTATTGTTTCATCCATCATTTCATTAATCTAGTCATGATTATGCAAATCCCGCATGAATCTTTGACCATCAATCATATATTTGTGGATTAAATATCATATTTTCACTATGTTGTATAATCAAAATCTCGAGATCCATTATTGGTCAACTTATTAACTCTACAATCCAATGAAAATGCAACGCCTTCACTTTAGATCCACCAATATAATTCTTCCATTTAGAATTTTATTAATTGAATCGAAGTTACCAAATTTTGATATGTGCTGAATTTCCACCACATCTTTATAAATCCAATATCGGGTTCGCAATTGCCGGTTTATCGACTTTCCAATCAGATAAAGATCTAGCTTTCTTTATTTAGATCCACTTGATGTCTTTAGTATCGTGTCCTCTTAATAATTGATGCAGGTGTCATTGATCCAACTCCATAGTTTGCTTCTCCAATGATCAACTGAATCTTTATTGTCTATTTACTCCTCAATTCTGAATTCTAATGATTATCCAACATTATTACCTTTAAGTCCACGATGTCATGTGTATCAGGACTTCCTAATAATCAAGATTGTATTCAAAATCATAATTACTCATTTAGTAACCACCTAAATCTTTACTATCAACCTTGAATTTATTCATTATTGTAAGCATCCTCCAGGAATAACATTATTTAATCCGGTCTATACTCAGACAATTTGTTATCCAACTTCTCACAATTTTTAGTGAATCCTTAGGTTATTGAGCATATCCTATTATTCCATTGTTGAAAGCATCTTCCAGGAATAATGTTATTAATCAAGCCTATACTTTGATAATTGTTGTCATCTTTCCAATTTCTCAAAACTCTATCAATTTATCTAGCAATCGATCATATTCCATTATTCCACTATTGTAAATATCTCCCAAGAATCATGTTATTTATCGATGTTGTACTCCCGCAATTATTTTCATATTTCCTATTTCTTTTCCAAGAATAACTTAATTCATCCTTCTAGTCAATCTAATCCTTTCCGTTAGGCTCCACCAAATTTTTTTTTGTTCTTCCAATTTTCACTCTATTGTTTTCTCAAAAATAAAACAATCTTTGATATTAAGCTTCAGGTTAAGCACCATGACTCTTGGCCTTGAGTGCGTTTTCATAGAGAGTTTACAAGAGAAAGTCTGGATTTTCATCACTTTGAATTTGGTAGAGAGCCTCGAAGTAAAATAGCTAAGGCGACATATAGATGAGAGGAATCATCTAAGAGAGAGAGATTGAGCAATACCACTTATATGTTTGAAATAGATTTTGAAGAAATAATTCTAGTCATGAAACTAACGACCGGGCTAACTAGGTCACGACTGCGATCGATATGCTCACGATACCATTCTTTGTAGGGACCCGGATATTAACATCCGGATTCCTCGTGATTTCTTGCACTATTCCTGGATCGATAGATAGTGCTCACGATTTCTGATTCGAATATCAAAATACATATCATGCGGCGTAAATGTAATAGTAAACTTACTCATGGGCGATTAGGCGAAATCGATAAATTGCAGCGGCGGAAGAGCGAAGCACACAGGTGGGACCTTGAGGACATGCCCGAGGCGACCAGCGGAGGTTCGCGACCTAGCCCTTGACATCTTCATCTTCTCGGCCAGCTTGTCCAAACAGTACACAATGGGATATAACTAGAATCTTAAATTAACATGTATTTGCATATAACATAACAGCATGCAATTTGATAATTTAAACAAATGTAATGTGCAGAAAACGTAGGTTCAACATGATCAAAGTATTGACTCGACTGGCGCGGTTTACCGCAGTCTTGAGTTCACGCAATGCTTTCTTGAGCATCTGGTCTCTATCTTCACTTTGAGCTTGACCTCGCTGGATCCACTGAATCTTCACGACTCCCAATTTCTAATTACGCGCTAAACGACTGAATCCAAATAAAAGCAAATAGCTCAAAAGATCCAAATAAATTCAATCACTTTAAATACCGATTTACTTTAAATTATGTATTTATTATGGTTTGAGAATAGAAGGATGATTGATTAGTGTGTTGTTAAATCTGATGGCAGGTTTGGCGAGAAGGACAAGTTATCTGAATGCTTTACGTGAGGAAAATTTTAGAAATACGAGGATCAAAAGTAAGGATGTACCTACAGGAATTATCTGCTTTTGGGAAAGGAAGGTGGCCAAACATGGCCGATTGGGAAAAGTGAGGCTTGACCTTTTTTGTTAATAATTTCTTTTATCATTTTTTTGTATTTATCAAGGAAGTTCCATGAGTTAAGTTAGAGCTATGTATCGATGTATGAGTGCAGCTAGGTATATATTCCTTGCAACTTAGGTTATGGTAAAGGTAAAGCTGGACGGATGGATGAGATCTGTACTTATTCTATAAATCTTCAATAATCCCATTATCATATTTTATGTCTCTTCATTTATCGCTAGCTCAAGTTTAATTCGAGTTAGGATCCTTTGAGTACGGGTCCGACTTGCTTTATATACCATTGTACTAAATTTTATTATGTACCAAAGCTAGTGTCAAGACTTAATTAATGGCATTACTATTAGTTTGCTCATACTTTAGCTGCTATTAGGCTTAGCTTCACTTCTAATTCTAGTTTAAACTCATTTCTGGAGCAAGGCGTAGTATGTATCATTTATGTGAAATGTTAATCTAAATACCAATTGTCATTATTAACTAGATCTAGCTTCGATATTTATTTATCGGGGATGTACTAAGGGTGGGATCTGCATTATGAATCGACTTTCCAATTTAAATATGTATGTCATTTAATTTGGTGTTAACATGAATCAATAACTATTTAAAGCTTAACCATAAGTCGATTGCATACATGGCGACCTCTATTTCAATTTGAATATCATGGCCTAAAGGTTTGTTTATTAATGTTCACATTATTTAATAGTCAAAAGGATTTTCCTAACCGCTAGGGTAATAAGACAAGGGTTTATGGTTTAAACTTTCTGAGATTAATTTTATAACATTTACTAATATGCAAGGTTTTAGGCTTCATTGATTAATCACACTTCATTTGCTAAGTTGTCATTCAGGAGAGCATACACCTAACAACATCCCTACTAAGCCTTTAATTAATAGTTAGGATTTAATTAATGGCACCACTACCATTTGTCTATAGCTCGATTATTATTAGGCTTAGCGTTGATTTCAATTTAAATTATATTCATCTATCATGGGTTCATGTTTTGACATAGCTATTAATTAATCATGAACTAAAGTCTCCACATAATCTCATTTATGCCCTTAGTAGATAATTAGATTTAAAATTTAAATGTTCAAGTCACACTAATTATTTATCATGATAACTAGACCTTATCTAAATATCTAACTATATTAGTTGTTCATATAGTAAATAATCACATATTAAAATGTTAGGTAACCTTAGTTTACATCCTAATTAAATTTTATAGCTTCTCTAAATTATTCCTAAATTTTCCATGATTTCACTTAATTGAAGCAGGTTGCAAAAATGAATCCAAAAATAGGTTGCGGTTTGTAGGAGTCGAACTCGGGACACAGGTCTGGATTATGCCATGTATGGTGATGTTTCTTGGTACTGCGTGCTGTCCACTTGGTAAAATCCTTCTTTTATCAACTTGTTGCCAGCATAGCAAAGTGTTCCTAATTGCCAGATAGGGGCATCGTGGTTCAAATAAGTTACGAATAATTAAGTGGGTAAAGTTGTCGTCTCTAAACCGTAGACACTCATACATGGATACACCGTGGCACGCGAGTACGTCCACTCTAGAGTTTTCCTTTAAAAAAGTTGCGGAGGAAGTGGACCAATCGCCCAGCAGCCAGCTCCGGCGAACCGATTATATTTTAGGTTCGAAATGGCTTTTGGATAATTTATACTTGTATTATCTAAGCAACTAGCTTTTAAATGATGTATTTATTAAAACAATATCAATAGAAAGATTATAGTAAAAAAATATTGAGTTCAGTTATACCGACCAAATTTTTATGCGACTATTTTCTTGTATATACTACCTTTCACGAACAGTTAAAATTTAAATATTTAAGTAATAAGTTATCAGCTCAAAAGAATTTACCTTAAAAGTGTGGCATCAATGCTTATGCCATTGGTTGCTAGTCCAGCCAGTGCAGCACCCTTCTGTCCACATACCTGTTGACTTTTACCCAACATGCAACCACGCAAATCTCAAATTGCTATATATTCGAGTGGCGTGAGCTGCCTAATTCTTCCCTAATTCTATAATCTGACGGGCAAAAAGTTGTAGATCAGTGCTCCCGCGTGATTGGCGTGGTGCGGGCTAACCGCTGCTAATAAATTAAACTAATCAGCCCGTAAGATATTGGCACATTCACATGGCAGGTGTTAAAAGTATTTGGGGGTATTTTCTATTTTTTAGGATTTACTTTTGTGTGTGTCTTATGTACTTTATATACAACTCTTTAGACTGAGTTCAATACAACCAATCGATATTTATTTATCCTCTAAATCTAACATGGTATTAGAGTCTAGGTTCATACCCTAGCCTCCATCCTCTTCCACTGCCTCTGCCCCTAGGAGGAGCGATCTTTAATTCCGGGGGCGGACACCTCTTTTCGGTAGCAGCAATCAGCCAATCACCCCTACTCGCATGACATCAGATCTAGTCGGGCTACGGCCTGCTAACGCCATATTCGAGCAGGTGACAAGACCTCTCCTATCGTCATCACCATCTTCCTCTCCTCCTCTCTCTCTCTCTCGGAGAACAGTGGGGAGTATGAGAGGTGCGAGTGAGGTGATTGGGGAGAGGTAGGAGGCAAGAGGCCATTGTTCTGGGTGGTCAGCTTAGTAGGAGGCCACATTGACAATGAGGTTGATGATGGTGCTGAGGATAAATCTGAGCATGAAATGGAAGCTGCTAGTTCTGCTGCTTAGTATATCGAGCTTTTCATTTAAGTCAGTATCCCATTGCGCCCATTCAAGTCCGTAGTCTCTATCTTTTAGTTCGTTAAAACCGTGTGAGTTCATAAATTTATTTGTCAGTCAGCCGGTCGCTTTTCAAGCTCTCCTTCCCATTTGCATATCAGCAACCGTCACTCTTCTCTTTGAGCTGTCGCAGATCGTAGAAGTTGTTTGATACCGCCGCTCTTCTCTTTGAGCCGCCGCCTTGAGTTTCTAAAGCCATCGCGCTTCGCTTCTGCGCCGTCACCGTCTCGGGCTTTGATCTACACCGCCATACTTCTATCTATCTCTCTTCAGATTAATTTGATAAATCTCTCTATTTATGTCAGCTTTCACATCCTTTTTATTGTGTTATCGCGGTCGATTTTGCTCCCGCTTACATATACTTTCACAGCCCTTGCATTTTGTGCTTTATGGGCTGCCGCACGATTCCGAATGGAAGGAGATGTTTTGGTACCCGACACAATTTTTCTAGAGCTGCACGCTATGGTGACATCTTCAAGATTTGGACTTTGGATTTTTTTCTATTTTTAGTGTCAACATTTTTCAAATGTAACGCTATCACATACGCTTTATATTTGAGAAGAGTGATAAGGATATTTATGGTATTTTTTAATTTTTAAAGTTTGATCTTTATATATATCCTACGTACTATGGCCCTGTTTGGTACAGCTTCACCAACAGCTTCATGAGCTGTTGTGAGCTGTTTTTTGCCAAACACCCTTTTTGCAAACAGCTTCATGGATGAAGCTCCTTAAATCATGCTCTCACAAGGGAATGGGGTGGGGTGAAGCTGAAAATAGTAGCTTTCACGCTCTCTCCTCAGCTCATGATTCTAGGAACCCACCGCCCTTGTAGTTGTGAAATTACAGCACTTTGCCACCGGGTCCCCACGCTGTTTCCTCTCCTCCGTTCGCACTTCTCTACCGTCAGACCGATTTTAATTTTTTTAATTCATACTCATTCAAATATATTATTTTTTAATTCATATGACCATATACAAACATACAACTCTAAATGTTAGAACAAGTCAGGTAGACAGGGGCATCTTGGACAATTGCCCTCTCTCAGCCATGCATGAAGCTGTTGGTGAAGCTGTTTTGCCAAACAGTTTTCCAAAACAGTTTTAGCTTCACCGGTGAAGCTGCTCGTGAAGCTGAAATAAAAAAAAAACAGTTTCACTAGCTTCACTAGTGAAGCTGAGCTGTGCCAAACGAGCCTATATATATAACCTTTTAGGTTAAATTCAATACAACTAATCAACGTTCATTCATCCTTTAGATCTAACAACGGGTACGCGGTGGCATCGCACAGCTGCCCGGCGCGACCCTTTCCATGTGGGACCGACGCCACGGCAGCACGGTGCTTACAGGCGAATGCTGCCCCCCCGGGGCGGGGCGCGGGCAGGCGATTGATTGATTATTCATATGTTGTAACTACGTGCGACCGTGACACCACAGCGCCTGCGTTAAAGCGAAGTCCATGTCTTGGACGGGCGAGTGCACGTCGGGCGCGTTTGGAAATCGGGCATCCAAACTTCATGTGATTGCCAGGTGGTTCCATCTCAAGTTAAAAATCATTCCAAATTTCCTTGCAAAACAAAAATCATTTCAAATTAAATGGTTATATAAGGCTACTTATTTAGCCTGTAACAGTCTGGAATGTCGAGGAAACGAAATGGTGAGGGCCATGGATGGATGTTACAGTCGAAACAAGAAATATCCACCCTGACTTCACGACGAAAAGGACCGACGCCGACGCACGCACGCCCGCCGACACAGCTCGATTGACTGGGCGCAGCCGACCAACGCCCTTGAATGATGATGATCGCGACGCCTTGATTTTACTAGCTGCATAAGCACGGCGCACACCGCGCTAGCTACCGTGTGGAACAAAGTAAAAGAGATGATAATTCGCAGGGAGTTTCATAAAAAAATCAAGGACAAATGCGTAATTGCGGAAAAACTAAAGGGTTTTTTAAAAAAAATCGAGGACTTGTAAGGACTCGTACGTAAGTAAATAAGGATCTATACGTAATTTTGGAAACCCGCGGGGCGCCATCCAAAAAATTTTTTTAAAGAAAAAACTTACAGGGACCTTTTCGCGAGAAAAAGACCTTTACGTAATTTTCAGAAAGTATGAGGAAAGTGCCTCGGCCGGCCGTACGCAAATTCTCTTGCCACGTGCCGGCCGGTCGAGCGCAGTGGGCGACGTGGCGCGGCTCGCTGGCCAGGAATCCCCCGGAGTTTGTTTTGGCTATGATTCCGGGGCTCGTCGGCCTTGCGACATCTGCTATGTTGCCGTAAATCCAGTACGTCAGATAAGAGAAAATGATGTCCATATATGTTTCTCAAAAAAAATCACACGGGCTTCTATCGTAGAAAAAGGGGGTTATTCTTGTCGGGGTTAATGACTTTAGGGCAATTTGGTTTGTGACCCTAAAGTACCAAACCAAAATTTGGTATTATCCATAAAATTTGACTACTACTTAGTTTGGTACCAAAATTTGTTGTTACCTAAGGAACTAGTAGCGGAAGCGTGGCGACATGCCACGCTAACTACTATGTGAACCGAAAAAAGAGTCGACAATTCATAAGAGGGCTTTTGTAGAAAAATCGAGGGCTCGTGCGTATTTATGGGAAAAGTGGAGGGCTTTTCTAAAGAAATGAAGGACCATACGTAATTATAAAAAACCATGGGGCTTTATCTCATAAAAGAGGACCTTTCTGGAAAAATTGAGGGGCCTTTCTGTAAGAAATAAGGACTTGTATGTAAATTTAAAAAATCAGAGGGTTTTTTCTTTAAAATGCATGACATGGCATGCCTCCTAGGGAGCAACCCCCAGGAAATAATAGAGGTATTAATTCGCAGCGTTCACCGAAACTCTGCCAAAAACGCCGTGGGAAAACGATAGCCCTAACTTTGGAAGGCTAGTTGCAACATGATATAATGTGTCATGTGGTGATTTGTGGCATTAAATACATTTTTTGTTTGATCATCAACTTTTAAATGGCCATGCCTTCTAAATCAAGTATCCGATTTGTAATCAGTTTAGGCAATTGTGTTTCTCGTGACAAGATCTCTACTATTTAAAAAGGAGTTAGTGGTGATGGTTCACAACCCCCTCTAACTGATGATGGTTCATCTACCTCACCTCCTCCACCTGTGTTAGAGTGAATCAACGCCAGGACGTGGGCCTTTTCTCACAAATTTTCCCCATGATGGATCGCATGCCATCCTTCCACTTCCCCTTTTTGTTTTTTCTCCAACACTTATCTTGTGCCCACACCGCAATTTGCGTGCTCGCAAGCCACAATTGACGCACACCCTGCCACGATACTCTCTCCCCCTTTGGTCGGCATTTCCTTCCCTTTCCCCTTCTTCCACTCCTTTCAATTCCTCGAATGGGTTGTGCCTCTCTCTATGTGTTCCACAATGCTCATCAAGGAGATGATCGTCATTGTCACCGTCGAGACGACGAGTACTGGTGCTTCCCACACCGGCTTCGACCTTGCCCACTCCCTCCACCTCCTCGCGGACATGCAGGAGGCCAAGATGCCTCTAGCACCGTCGCTTACACGCACCTCATCCACGTGCTCACCTGAGCCGACCGCACACTCGAGGACAAGGTGCTCCTCCTCGAGATGTGCCTCTTCGGGATTCGCCCTGATGCTATGCACTATAACGCCCTCCTCGAGGGCCTCCTTGCCAGGGCGTACCTCCGCCTCACTGACCGCCTCCTCCTCCAGATGGTCGACGACAGTGTCGCACGGAACTAGTGTACTTACATGATCCTACTGGATGCGTACGCCCGCACCGGCCACCTCGAGGACTCGTGGTGGGTGCTCAACAAGATGAGGCGCCGGGGAATTTGGCTCAACATCGTCGGTTAAAGCATGTTGGTACGGCTTTACAAGGGGCAATGATAGGTGGAAGAAGGCCATCGAACTCATCATGGAGATGTAGGAGCTCGGCATGCAGCTGGATGTTAAGATTTACAATGGCTTGATCGAGACATTTGGTAAGTATGGGCAGTTAGCGGACGCACACAAAGTGTTCAACAAAATAGGTTCAGAAGGGATCAAGCCAGATATTGCTACTTGGAATGCTTTGATTCGATGGCATTGTCGGGTTGGGAATGTGAAACGTGCTCTACGATTCTTCGTTACAATCATTGCCTGGTTGGGGGAGAAGGGGAAGTGGGATGAGATCAAAACGTGGTTGATGCTTTGGCTTGTTTGTTGCTTCCTTTATTCTCTTAGCATATTGGCTTCTGTTTTATACTTGTTTTCGCTGTACATTTGATCTTATTAGCTTTTCATAGCTAATTGAGTAAAAAGAGCTAAAGGGAACGATTTTATAAAAATTTAAAACGAGATAAAGATCATTCACCCTTCTAATCTCCCTTATCGGTTGGGGTGCAATCTGATCGGATTCGGATGGATATTGTTCATACCGTATCTTAACCCATTTTTTCGGATTCAAAGTTGGATACCGTATCATACACTGAACTATACCGCCACCACTTCAAGTCTTCAACTAGCAATAAATTCATCTAGATTACTTAAGTACGATAGCCAACACAACACAATTTCAATATAAGCGATAAATTCATACATACATTCCAAAACTAATAAATTCATATATAAGTTCGAAAACCAATAAATTCAATATAAATGGGGAGAATTGGTGGCAACTTGATAGAGTGGCTAAACACTGGAGTTATGTTAAGACTTGGGTTAAATCTAGGTCAGTTAGTGTCAATGATGATTGATGGACTAGACTGGTTGGGGTACTAACTTGTTTATCGGATATCCGGTCGGATAGTATCCGATTTACCATTTACCAATGCTATTTGATCAGATTTTAACTTTCCTGTTTTCACTATTGTATTTGGCAATAATTATCCAATATCAACTGAATTCGGTATCAAATACTAAATTTTTTCTACATTCAATACTAGATAGATCAAAATTAACCCATACTATTTGCACCACTACTTATCCGTCCTACAGAAGGTGATTACGCGAACATGGCTTAGGGCTATAGGGCCTGTTCTTTTGTGGCTGTGGCTTGTGACTTTTGGCTGTTCGTGTGAGAAATCACAGAGTAACTGAAATTCACGTGCAACTTTTACCGATATAAATAAAGTCGGTACAGTATGTACTACAATTAACTAGTAGACTTCATCTTGAAAAATATTCTATTTAAAAGCTAGTTATTATTAAAAAAACCAAAAAACACAAAAGAACAGATCCATAATCAGCCATGTGCCGGGGAGCACGTAGGGCTGGGCATTCGGTCTTTTCGGTCTATTCGGTTCGGTCTATTCGGTCTCTGAAAAATTCGGGTTCTAAAAAATGAGGACCAAATTTCTCAAGAAAAAACAAGAACCGAACCCAAATAGACCGAATTTTTTGTTCGGTCTATTCGGTCCACCGAATTGACCGAAATAACCTGCACAAAAAGCTACGGCAGGTTCACCAGAAGCTAGCAGCAGCAGCAGTATGATGATTGGCAAATTCATCATACAAAATCAGATATGATGGGGACACCAGAAGCTAGCAGCAGCAGTATGATGGGGACCCTTGTCACCCCTCAAAATCTTTGTAATGAGCTAAACAAAACAAATAATATTCATGCATAAAGCAATGAGTAGCCAGCTAGTAAATAGATGATAGACACACCAAATAAGTACATACATCACATATTAAGTTCATGAATTCAAGAGACAAGCACTACTCGACTAGACAAATAATGAAATAACTAACAAATTCATGAAAGACAAATTTCAGATGATTGGCAAACACCAGGTTGATTGCAGCCTTAGTCCTTCTCCTTCGTGGAATCTTTGGCACCAGAGTCACTAATATTAAGTCCACCCATTTCCGCAAGCAATTCTGACACAAAAATCAATTGTAAGCTAGCATGAGGACAAAAATTTTCTCAGTAGCATTCATTTCCTGATGCTTTGCTTGCTAATAAGTTTCTCTTATCTTCAAAGGTATATATATACATACACCATTTTGTTCTTAAGAATTAGACATTTGTATTTCAAATTTGCAGAAAGAGTTTTTGTGGAAGTTTCTTGATGAACACTTTAGTACCCTATCAAGTAAAAATAACTTGTATTCTGCAATTTTCAATTGTAAACTAGCAAGGACAAAAAACTACATACATACATATTTGGTGATAGAAAATGCAGCAATATTTACCTTCTTCTAGCTTAGCTAACTCCTCTGTATTCTCTTCATCTGTGATAGCAGGGTTTGCACGTCTCATCCAATCTTGTGTGCAAATAAGAGCTTCCACCATGAATGGAGTTAGGGAGCTTCTGAAATCATCTAAAATACGTCCACCGGTACTAAAGGCAGACTCAGATGCAACTGTAGAGATGGGGATGGCTAACACATCACGAGCCAAGTGTGATAACATCGAAAATCTTGAAGAATTCACTTTCCACCAGCCCAAAATATCAAACTTGTTGGTCTGTGGTTCATTCTCTTCAGCAAGGTATTTCTCTAGCTTTGATATTGAAGAAGTGACACCACAATTACTCATTTTCATCCTCTTAGCTATCAAAGATCTCATCAAACTGGTACCTTCTTCTTCTTCTTCTTGAGGCTTTTTTGCTTCATTGGACTGGGTTTCGTCCTCACATGGAGCATATTTTTTCTGATACTCTTCAAACATATCAGTAAGTGTTTTAGTCATCACGTTCCAAACATCTTCTCCTTTGACCTCACCAAACATCTCCAAGGTAGCAATCTTGGTGTAGTTTGAAAGTTTGTACCGTGGATCAAGAGCAACAACCACAAAGATGAGTATGTTGAAGCTTGTATGATCACCCCAATACTTGTTGTACTTTGCTAACATTCTCTTAGCCATTTCCTTGCGCAAAGGGTCGCTACTTTCACACCACGACCGTAGCAAGATGTTAAGATCAACCACCTCATGAAAGAAAATGTGAGATGTAGGGTGAAGAGTGACGAAACACGAAGAGTCAACTGTGAAAGTGCTCTAAAAACTCACCATCTTTGCTTTGCATTAGCCCAATCAGTATAATCAGCACTCCAGCCGCTTGTCAAGACTTAAATCGTGAATATAGTATGGGTCATCTTCGCATATCTCTCAAACACCTTCTCATATGCTACTGCAGCATTCAACATTTTATATGTCGAGTTCCAATGTGTGACAACATCAAGAGACAAGAAAGCTTTGGTGGTGACCTTCTCTAGCTCAAAGACACTTCTTGAATTTAGCAATCCTAGCAGGGAACTTTTAATGAATCTAACAAATGCACGAACACGCTTGATGATGAGTCAAGTTCTTTCAATCCATCATGTACTATTAGGTTCACAATATGGGCAGCACATCTCATATGAAGCAACTTGGCTTGCGGGATGCTAGTCTTTGATTTATTAGTGATCTTTGCTATGTAGGAGACTGCACCATCATTTTTGAAGCATTGTCAATAGTGATGGTAAACACTTTATCCAAACCCCATTCCACTAAGCATCTCTCAATGTCTTTTCCTATGTCATCCGCCTTGTGACCCTTCACCATGAAAAACCAATGATCCTCTTATGCGTTCCCAACACTCATCAATGAAGTGAGTGTCACACACATGTAGCTTTGTCTGGCTAGACGTCCATGTGTCTGTAGTCAAGCATACTCTTTCACAGGACTTCTTGAAGAATTTTTTCAGCTTCTCTTTCTCACGGTTGTAATTAGTAACTACATCTCTAGTTGTTCTTCTAGATGGAACTGTAAATCATGGACAAGCCTTGGACATGAACTTCCTAAAACCTGATTTTTCAGAAAATGCAAAAGGAAGCTCATCTGTAATTATCATTTCAGAAAATACATCCCTTAGAATTTCTGGATCAAACCTCCAAGCAGATTGCAAAACAGGCTGTTTGGCATCATTAACCTTATTGGGATTCTTTTTGCAGATCCTCAAGTGCTTACCTAATGCAGATGTACCATTGGTTTTTGAATCACACTTGATAGTAGTCTTGCAATAGTTGCACATTGCTTCCTTGACAACATCAGAATCTTTCTCTTTGATTTTGGTGAAGCTTAGCCATGCCTCTGATCTGGGTGCCATAGCTTTTCTTTTCTTGACCTCTTTGCCTGCTTCTGCACTCTCCTTCTCATGCCCTTGACTCTGCTCCCCTGATCCCTCACCATTCTCACTCCCAGAATTAATAGTCAAAGCCAGCTGAGACATGCTCTCTTCTGTTTCAGACATCTACATATTAAAAAAAATTCATGAGCATCGATCTTACATGACACAATAAGAAAGTTTGGATCCAATAGCACTTACGTTGCAGGATTCTTGGCTGGTTGCCGTGGTGCCTTTGGTGGTCGCCGCCTCACTGCCTTTGACGAGGCTAAACCGAGGGAGCGGCTCTACTTGATCTGGATCTGGAGATAGATGCAGAATGCGGAAGAAGAATTAGTAGATCCGGACATCCGGTTCAAAGCAGTAGGAGGACGAGGTACAGAGGTAGGCGCTAGAAGATACCGACGTGGCGGCGGAGGCGGTAGCGCCTTGCTCGACGAGGACGAGGTACGGAGGGAGGAGCACGCGTCGTCGGAGGTGTAGAGGAAACAGGCGTGGTGGTGGCAGAGCGCTGCTCGACGGCGACGAGATAGGAGCGCGCCTCGTCGACGGCGAGAACCCTAAACCCCTCGTCCTTGCGTCGCTGTTGAGGGGTCGCCGTCGCCGTCGCAGGTGTTGGGCCGATGCTTGAGTGCTAAAGTGCTTGACGCCTTGACGGAATGACGGGGGCCTTTACTATAAAACCAGAATTCGGGTTAGTTGGTCTATTCGGGTTTTGAAGGCCAAAGACCGAACCCGAACCCGAAGACCGAACTGGCTCAAAATATTGACCGAACCCGAACCCCGAAACCCGAATAGACCGACAATTCGGTCTATCCAGGTTCGGTTCGGTTCGGTTTTCGGGTTTAAAGTGCCCACCCCTAGGAGCACGTGTGTTACTACCAGTGTAGCATCAACCAAGGCAGGCGTGACTGGAAGAAGGAGCGGGTTCGGTGATATTTTTCTCACAGTTGGTGGTACATTATACCGCATCCCTGCCAATCGTAGGCCACGGCACACAGATAAGTACACGGAGTCCGTGGGCACCGCCGTATGCACAGCACTCCGATCAATGGATAGAATACTTTACAGATTATCTACTCTTGTAATGTTTTTTCTGAAACAAACTACTCTTGTAATGTGAAGTAGTAGCATGTTACGTCGCTACATTACAAGATACTACGTATGCGATATTACAAGATACTACGTATGCGGCCCTTTTTTCAGCTCATTGTTTATAGCTTTTCTCGAATAGCAATCTGGTTAATATTTTCGTCACTATATTGTAAGTGGTTTGTCGAAACAGTTTTTTTTGTAACGGTTTGTTGGCATTGAATTTATTCATATAAATACTTATACTAAAATAAAAAAACATCAACCATAATTATAAACCACAATCGAAAAGAAAACACGCATGTAAAACCGGCCTATCGCCATGTAGTATCGCGTCCTCCAAGGCTCGGACCGGCGTAGCACATGAAAACGACGTGACTAGGGTAGCGCAAACGGCCACAGAGCCATTAATGAACCTGTTTTTTTTATGATTTATTGTTACATTTTATTAATTTAATAAATAGTGATTATTAAAAGAAATTAAAAGCTAAAATCACTGAAAAAAAGAACGGGGCTATTAAAATCTCCACCGGAAATGGCCACCTCGCCCCTGCCGATCTTGGCCGTTTCGCCGGGACGGCGGCCTCCACGCGCCGGTGGTCACGTATTTGCTTTTGGATTACGCACGGCGACAGAGGCTGCTGTGCTGAGGAGGTGGTGGGCCCCGCAGTTTGGTGGTGAAGGGAATCCCGGGCAGGCCTGCCCGCGGGCAGCTCCTCCCCACGGCCGGCTATAAAAAGGGCGCCAAGGCCTGGGAGACGCAGTTTGCCGCTCTGTAACCCCGTCTCCTCCTCCCGTCCGTTTTATCATCTCCTTCCGTAGGTAGTCTCTTCCTCTCTCTCTCTCTCTCTCTCTCTCTCTCATATCTTTCTTCACTCTTATGATCTTATCTGATAGACTAGTACTGTTATTATACTGATAAGATACTTCTTTAGACGGTACTTGCTTTTCTCCTACGTTTCGTCGGGTAACTTTTGCACATAGAACACGATTAACTGGATCGATTCATTCGTTGTCAGTACTTTGTGATACT
This sequence comes from Dendrocalamus sinicus, assembly GCA_036346575.1. Classification (NCBI taxonomy): domain Eukaryota; kingdom Viridiplantae; phylum Streptophyta; class Magnoliopsida; order Poales; family Poaceae; genus Dendrocalamus; species Dendrocalamus sinicus. The sequence continues at coordinate 21,172,227 of CM070646.1, read as the reverse complement.
GCTTGCTAGTAGAGTAATTACCATGGACATCATGGAAGGGAAGACAACATCGCTTAGTGGAAGTGTCATGACTAGCGAATTCTTGCGTTACTGGCATAAAGATTTACTCATATTTATTTTGGCATTTCTTGCACACCTTTGTACTGACATCTATAGATGTGATGATGCGGTCTGCAACTTTTGCCACATAAGAGCTTTGTGTTGTGACATCTCTCTCTTTTGGCATCTGCAGATCGGAGAGAGAGAGACGCAGAAACTGAGCTGAAGTGATGGCGTCCAACTACGTCGACACCACCGGCGAGGAGGGCAGGTTCCACGGCCACCACAGCAGCACGACCACCCCCACGGGGGCTGCCGCGTCGTCGCCGCGCACGATGCGGCGGAGCTTCTCGTCCGCGTCCTCCGGCAGCCACGGCGGCGGCGCGCCCAAGTGCGTCTGCGCGCCGGCGACGCACGCCGGGTCCTTCAAGTGCCGCCTCCACCGCACCAACTCCCAGGGCCAAGGCCACCCCCACCCGTCCCCTCCGACCTCCCCGGCCGGCGCCTCCGCCGCACCCCCGCCGGCCGTCTCGTCCTCAGCCTCCTCCCGCAGCGTCGAGGCCCAGTGACCCTGAGTTCCCACCCCGGAATCTCCAGACTAAGGAATCAAGGAGAGGGGGGAAGAGAGAGAAGAACATCGCGTATCATAATCAGAAGGGAGTTTATTTGTATTTCCCTTATTGTGATCTCCGTGCTATTGGAGGATTTTTGCTTTCTTTCTCTTCTCCTTTTTTTTTTTTTGCTGCGTGGGATCTCTCCTTGATGCTCTGCCTGCCTTGCCTCACATGAAGGAATTACATTCCCCTGCTCTAATCAGGCACCTTGCGTCTTGTTCTACCTATTGGATTGAATGTTGGGAAATGGGAAGAAAGGGCCTCTAGTTCGAGTAACCGCTGGTTTGTTGCCCTTCTGCTATATGTAATTACTGGTACCATTTACCATTCTATGAGTCCATCCTTGTTGCTATACAAGAGATGTTTGTGTGGATTTTTAGTGTGATGATATGCTTTTCTTTTGGTAATATGGTATTGGATGTGGATTAGTACATATGGATTGTTTTTAGAAGGCATTATCTGTTTATTTTGGTTTAAGAGATGGTCCCGTTTTAGAAATCTTCAGCTGCGACGGCAAGGAATTGCAGAAATCTTAGATTCTAGATATCTCGGGAGATGGGCAGTAGCAAATGGAGGTGGAGGTGACGATGTCATCGCCAAATTCTTCTGTTTCGGTTTTGCTCGAGCATGATGGATTGGGGCTGTACCTCATAGCTTGTTCCTATACTAAACCACTATGTTGTAAGAAGGTAAACTACTAAACTACTATGTTCCTATACTAAACTACTATGGTGTTTCAATATCATCCAGGTTTCTCCTTCCGTTTCAAAAGAGAAGAAAAACGGGGAAACCATCCAGGTTCTCCTGGGGAAGGTATCCAGGATTCTGACAACAGTGCAGCGCATAGAATCAGATCAGATATTCAGAATTTCATATCCAAACCGTGAGTAAAAGTGTTTACTCCAGGTAAATGCAGGAAGGTTCCTTTCTCATACCCATCATCTCATCATCGGCGCTTCGTCTTGCTACTGGGTACACAGCCACAGCACTCTTGGATTCTCGCAGTGGTAGCTAAGCGAACGAACAATCATTACTACTGATGCCCAACGATGATGTTGAATACTCCCTATATATGATCTGTTGCTTTTGATTTCGATTCCATATAGATTTGGTTATACTTCTCTGTCCTGGTTTTTCATTCGGCCTTCTGCAATGCCCTGTCTCTTCATCGCCCAACCACCCGGTCTCCATCACAGCCATGTGGAGGTGGTTACGGTGAGGTTGATCATTGCCGTTGCTGCCGGCTGGTGATCCGCTGGCCCTCCCCATTTCTCTGCCTTGACAAGCTGTTGATGAATCTTGAATGCGCTGTTCGGTGGAATTTTGCGGAATGAGATATTTGCGGAAGGATTAGATGAGAAGGTTTAGAATAATATCGTGATAAATTATTATAAATTTTGTGGAGTGGTTAAATGTTTCTGTAAAGATCGTATTTTATTTGGATCTGTCGCTGAATTTTTTTTTAGAGAAATCGGTAACACCACCGTTGTGCGCGTCGTACTACAGTGAGAGCGCGATCATACCACAAAACGGTAGATCCGATTTCTAATTGGTGTTAGCTAATTTTCAGAGAGATCCGGTGCAAGGTGCAAAGGTGCGGTAGTACCGGCATGTTGCGTGCAGTACTATTGGATTTCGCAGAAAAACAGGGTTTTAAGAAATTGAGTCATAGATTGAGTTGGCTTACCAAGGTTAGTAGATATATGTTGCATGAAGCATGTTTTAGCTAACGTGGATCAAGTTATGAAGAACGTGTGTCCGAAAACGATTTCTTTGTCTTTAGATGTGCAGAGTCGCTTGGAGTCAATGGTGAGAATCGGTGCTATATTTATAGAGAAGTCGAGGTCTAGAATGATCAAGGATAACAGAACAAGAAATGTCAAAGGCGAGTTCGAACGGCGGGATTGCACCATGTAGCTTGGATGGGGCTAAGTGAGTCGTGGTTCGGTGGAATCAGGACGAGATAGACTTAACGACGTATAGCAAGTTAGTGGTGGACCTACACGTAGCAAGAATAATGATTGCTTAAATGGATGGTAATGATGGGGGTCAACGAAAGATATTTTGATATTTTGACCAAAATACCAGAAACCACCTTGGATCAAAACTGCGGCGCATAAGTGGCGTTGGGAGAGCAATTTAGGTCAAAATAAAGCTGATTCGATCAAGATGAATCAAGACTAAGGATTTAATGGATTCGGATTTATACGCTTAAAAAGCGTACATAAGTGAACATGTGTGAGTAAAACTCATGTGTGTGGGGTTACCGGTTTTTTCCATTGTGCTATGTGGATAGTATCCACTAAGGGATGGATGTGGCTGAATAGCCAATCTATAAAAGATGGTTGAGATAGAGACTTGTGCACTCTTGTTTAGAGTTAAGGTTTGAGAGTAGAATACTTGGTGTGCTCTCTGTCCTCCAAGGTGGAGTGACAGTAAAACTTATCTTTTCAAGTGGCAATACATTAATCTTTGATCATCTCCATATCTATCTCTTGTTTTGATCGATTTGTTCTTATTTTGGTTGGTTTTGATATGTTTTCTTCCCTCTTCTTGATCTTACTGTGCCAAGGATGTAAATGAGATGGACATAACCTCTTAAAATCAATATCCAATCATCTAAGCACTTTGATAGCACATTCATCAAGAAACCTGGTTTTGGTTGATTTTGATCTCATCAAGTAATTTCTGTTTCAAGGGTTTTGGGTCGTGTTCTTTAGTGTTCTAGATTGCTATGACATGTGGGAGTACATTTAGAACCATCTTGGTCATTATCTACCCTCGAGCAAGTTGTATTCACCGATTTTTGTTTTGGCTCGGCTTCGGTGCAACCTTCCTTTAAACTGAAAAAGGTCTCAATTTTGCCTATGATTTTCACGGTTATTTGTTAGAATAGGTTCTTGATATCCTAGAGAAGACCTTACAAATTTTTATGTCATTTGGATTTACGGATCAAAAGTTCTATCGATTTTAGTTTTTGAAATCGTGTTGAAAATACTATTCACCATGATTTTACTGTATCAGCAGTAGTACCATGATTACTGTAGCGGTAGTACCGTAGTTATTATAGCAAGTGGTAGTACTGCGAGTGCAATGACGGTAGTTCAGTTTTTGCCCATTTTTTTTAAGATTTCAGTGTCTCAGTTTACAAGTTTTTGTGACGGCTTTTCATCATAATCTTTACAGTTCTATAACTATTGCAGTGAAAGATTAGTAAATACTAGGACTGTTCGTTCGGTTTTTGGTTTATATGGTTCGGTAAATACAATTTTAGTATTTCGGTAAATACGGTATTTTCCAAAATACGGTGTGGTATCGGTAAATACCATCTTATTTCGGTACGGTATCGGTAAATACCAATTTTACCAAAGTTTACGCGAATTGCTAAACGTTAATCTCATCCCCAAGACTCCAATTCTCCATTCTAGAATCAGAAATTCAGAATAGCATTAGCAGTGGCAGTCGGCACAGCACTGGCAGCACATATCACTGATATCAGTATATCACTCAGTCTCCAGCAGACAAGCATTGACTAGTAGTAGTACATGGGTTGCTTACTATGTTCCAACAACCCGGGTAGTATTTGCTTGTTGCTGGTTTGCACGAAAGATCCTTGCAGTCCCAAAATCCGATATTCTGGGACTCATTTCTGTGTCCAACAAGATGTTGCTAGCTTTGAGATCGCTATGGATTATCCTTAACCTTGAATCTTGGTGGAGATAAAGAAGCCCTCTGTATTTCCTTCCTTTGCCGTTTGCCTGCTGGTAGGAAACTCAATACGTACCTTTTTTCTTAACATTTATACAATATTACTGCATTTTTTTAAAAAAAACAATGTCTCTTGTTCTTCTACCTCTGTATTTTTGTATCCAGACAAGGGCTATGCATGTGAGTAGCACTAGGCATGCTGTAATCGGGAGTAATATCTTTACTAAATTGCTCTTCTCCAGAACTGGACAAATGTATCACATTCCCATCAGAATTTACTACATCAAGTATTACATGCATATAATATCATCAACGATATGTGAACCTAAGTACCTAGCTAGCTAGCAGTAACCGCGTGCATGACTGCAGTGCTGGTGCTGGTGGGCGAGACCACAGACGTGAAACGCTGTCGCCGAGCTGGTCAGTTGATTGAGCCATGGGATGTTCGGTTCAATCGGTAAATTTGGTTTTTTCTCGGTTTTTACCGAAAAAACCGAATCAGTGAAATACCACTTTTTCAGAAACCGAACCGAATACCGAATACCGGTCAAACCGAGTTAACCAGTTCAATTCGGTTTTTTTGGTACGGTTTTTTCGGTTTGGTTTGAAACTGCACAGTCCTAGTAAATACTTAGAGAAAAATTTCGAAACACCATTTACCCTCTCTGCTGTCACCCTCGGTTAGCACAAAATCGAAGCTTGGATGGGACGGTCGAGTGAAAATTTTCCTCTGCCCAAAAACTGCATTTCGGGAAAGCGCAGGCGGTGGATACGGATCCGCCTGCGCCGCCTAGCAGGTGACACTGAGATGAGCCAACATGGCTGCCATGGATTCTGCCCGACTCTGTGATCTTCACAAACGAATCCATCATCCTGATAACCAGCGAGCAGCAGCAGCAACCCGTTCCTTTCACCGGGAATCCCTGTGTGGTAGTCGATGTTTGTACTTGGTGCCCCTCTCGCCCAATTAAGAGCTAATCTAGACAGCGCACACGGGGTTGCTGATCGAAGAGAGAAAATTTGTGCTGTTCTTGTGACGAGAGATGGTTCTCTGGGCGGCATCATCTGTCCACCCCAAGGATTGGAAAAATCCTGGATGGGATTTGCAGTGAGAGAGTAAGGACCTAGGATATGGATGAGTTCTTTTGGACTAATAATTTATGGTTTAAATATTTAAATTCTGACTATTCACAAGAGATAGTACGTAGAGAAAAATAGTCACATTCGATTTTGACCAGTACAGCTAAACTCAGTACACTTTTTACTATAATTTTTTTATTAACCCCGTCTTAAACAACGTACCGTTTAAAAGCTAGTCAGGAAAGAACATTTTGTGTCGGTTAACTAGGCTTCTGTGCTTGGGCACCACCACATTTATAGGCCTATTTTTTGGCTTTCTTTTATTTTGACTTCTTCGAAACCTTAAACAAATGGGACGATTTATTCAAGTGGCTTCAAGAACCTATTTTTCTAAACAACTCTTCGAGCCAAAAACAAGTGCTTTGTCCGCATTAGCGACTCTGCCATCCACCACCATCTCAAAAAATATAGCTAATAGCCATCAGTCGTAGAAAAAAAGAGTAAATAGTCTACGTGGGCTAGATAGATCCAAGCAGAAATCAAAAACATGGAGAAGTTGAGGGTACAAATCACTAAGCCCAATGATCCATTGGAAAAGCCCAACCCAACTATTCCACACACCTGCAAAGCACATCCAATACCCATACCCGCCACCTCTCCTCTCCACGGCTCAAAACCCCCCAAAAGCACCAACTCATTTCCCCTTGACAACCATAACAGTCGTCACGATCGACGCCTCCCACTCAGCCGCCGGCGACCATGGAGAAAAACGAAGAAGCCCCCACCCCGGCCTAACCCCCCACCCATGCCACTCACTCGCGAGACCTGGTCTATGAAATCCTCCGTTGCTTGCCAGCCACCGACGTCCACCGCTTCCGCTACCTCACCCATGCCCATCTTATTCTACCGCCGCGACTTCAACCTTCGGCCTCTCGGCCACAACGAGAACCCTGGCCTCGCCCGCGTCGACCTCAAGCCATCGACATCACTGCCCACGAGACCCGCCAGGTCCTCCGCTTCACCGACGTCCCAGACCCCTTAGCGGACGCCGATGAATCGGGTGAAGCGCTAGGCCTCGACGAGTTGGACCCTGCAGACGTCATGGTCTGTGGTCGAATAAATCTGACTAGTCGACCGGTCTGTGTGTGGTCATTACAACTGGTGTCTGCGTGGTTGTAACGATCGGTCTCTATGTGGTCGTAGCGACCGGTGTTTGTGTGGTCGTTATGACTAGTCTGTGTGTGGTCAATACGATACAACTGGTGTTCGTATGGTCGTTACGACTGGTATCTTTGTGGTTGTTTCGATCAGTCTCTGTGTGGTCGCACACGACTAGCCACTGTAGCAGTCGAGGTCCCTATAGCAGTCGTCAGCAGGTTCATGTAGAAGTTGGTAGGCACTGTAGCAGTTGTCAGCGTACTACGTGGTGTCAACAAGCGACATGGTAATTGAGGCCAGAGAAACCGGATCTTGGTCGGTATAGTGTTTTGTAGAAAGAAAAAGAGTTTGTAATATAGTCGATAAAGTAAGTTGCAGTTGAAAATTGATTAAAAATTGCCACCAAACACTCTCCCTCTTGAGCTCTGAAACTTTCTTCATTCTTGTCCTCTGTTTTCTCTATTCTTTATTAGACAACAGAGAACTCTTGTTTGATTTGTGGGTGTTGATCTGTGGTCGTATTCCAACACTTGGTATCAAAGCTCGGTGTATGCCCAAATACATACGGTTCGAGTTGATGACCATCACCACCCAGCAGGCGGTGAAGGAGAGCAACAGAGTGCTCTTCCACTACCCGATGCAGACATCCTACAACTACATCGTGTGGGAAATCAAGATGGATGCCCAGGGCATCTGGCAGGCCATCGAACCAGCACCCGAAGTGGTCGTGGAGGCAAAGAAGGACAAGTCGGAATCAAGGGTCAGAGTGGTCATAGAGGCAAAGAAGGATAAGTTGGCGCTGGCGTTCATTTTCCAAACCATATCCAAAGACATTCTTCTGCAAATGGCCAAGAATAAAATAGCCAAGGAGGTACGGGATTCTTTGAAAACTAGATATCTCAGGCCTGATCAGGTGCAAAAGGCGTGTTTACAAACAATTCAGAGCGAGTTTGCGACATTACGCATGAAGGAGGGAGAGTCCATCGATGACTTTGCTGGGAAGCTGAGCGGGATGGTGAGCAAGTACATCATATTTGGTACAACTCTGGAGGATCCAGTGCTCATGAAGAAGTACCTCGACTCAGTGCCCGACAAATTCCTCCTGATGGTCACCTCAATCGAGCAGTTCTCTGATCTAGAGTCGATGCCCTTTGAGGAGGCCATAGGGTGCTTGAAGGCTTATGAGGGAAGGATCTATCATCATGTAGGCGACACCAACACCGATGGACAGCATCTCCTCACTCATATTGAGTGGTCAAAAAGGATGGCACTGGAGGTGGTAGGGACAAAAGCCACATCCACTGCTTCAACTATGACAATTATGGAAACTACGCCTCTGAATGTCATAGTAAGCGCCAAGAGGAGGTGAATCTGATGCAAGACAAGGAGGATGATCTAGCCTTGATGTTGATAGTATGTGCGGAGGAGCCGTGCAATTTGGTGCTCCTAAACGAGCAGCATGTTCTACCGGACTTGTGTGCAGATGGCAGCGAGCATGTCACAGCTAAGGAGTTGCCAACATCTGGCTTATGGTATCTGGACAATGGGGCCAATAACCGCATGATCGGACAACGATCGTTCTTCACCGAGCTTAATGAAAGCGTCATCGACAGGGTAAGCTTTGGTGATGGATCGACAATACAAATCAAGGGGAAGAATCAATCTTGTTTGAGTGCAAGAATGGAGAACAACGGCTATTGACAGAGGTATACTACATTCCCAGTCTTTGCAATAATATCATAAGTTTGGGACAATTGATAGAGGATGGCACCAAGATTGCGCTCCTAGACAATCTACTTCGGATGTATGATAGGACCGGCAAACTCATGATGAAGACAGAATGCACGTCCAACAGATTGTACAAGGTGGTTCTGCACACCTGTGCACCGGTCTGTCTTGCTGTGTGCCTAGCCAAACTGGAGAGGTTATGGCATACCTGATTGGGACATCCTAACTTTCAGGCGATGAAATTGATGGTTGACAAAGATATGGTACGAGGAGTACCAAGACTTGAACACCCTACACAAATATGTGAGGATTGTTTGCTAGCTAAGCAAAGCTGGTTGCCTTTTACAAGTCAAGTTCTGTATCGAGCAGTGCAGCCATTAAAACTTGTTCACGCAGATTTGTGTGGCCCGATCACACCTCGTACTCAGGCTGGGAGTAGGTATTTCTTACTGCTTGTTGATGATTTCAGCCGGATGATGTGGATATACACATTGAAGTTGAAAGATAAAGTTGTCAATGCTTTCAAGAAGTATAAAGTGCTAGTAGAGAAGGAGATTGGGCATAATTTGAAGACTCTCAGAACTGACTAGGGTGGTGAGTTCTTGTCAAGGCAATTTGCACAGTTGTGTGACAAGGAAGGAGTCCGCCAGTACCACACCGCACCTTATTAACCTCAGCAGAATGGGGTGGTGGAGTGCCGGAACCGGACTGTGCTGGCAACAACTCAAAGCCTTTTGAAGATCATGGGAGTGCCAGGTAGGATGTGGGGAGAGGCAACTTGCCATGCCATTTATCTGCTGAACTGGGTGCCGACCAAGGCCCTGGTCGGTGTCACTCCACATGAAGCCAAACCTGGCACATGTGAGGGTCTTTGGATGTACTGCACACACAAAAATACCAACTGTCCATTTGAAGAAACTGGACGATAAAAGCAAAACTTTGGTACATTTTGGTGTCAAAGAAGAAAGTAATGTATATCGTCTCTATGATCCTCAAAGCAAGAAGATTGTTGTGAGCTAGGATGTGGTATTTGAGGAAGATAGGAAGTGGAATTAGGAGATGACAAGTAGTAACATGATCGGTGGGATTGCCGAGTTTACTGTAGCATATTCTACAACAGAAACTGAAGGGGAACTGCAATAGCAAGGCTCAATTGTCGCAGACCAAGAGCCACATAATGAAGAGGGAGTCTCGGCGGCACATTTAGACCCCTCAAGCCCTTCCTCTCTGGAAACAGATGAAGAATCCATGAGGTACCGAGCACTTCCCGAGATTAATGCAGAAACACAGCCAATTGAACTTGATCCAAAGCTATTATTGCTAGCAACTGAAGAACCATAGAGCTACCAAGAGGCTACAAATTCATCCGAGTGGCAGGATGCCATGAAGAAGGAGATGGAGTCAATAGAGAAGAACATAACTTGGACTCTCACCGAGTTGCTGGCTGGTCACAAGGCAATTGGATCTAAGTGGGTATAAAAGCTGAAGAAAGATTCAAATGGGAATTTTATTAAGCACAATGCACATATGGTTGTAAAAGGATATGTGCAGAAACAAGGGAAAGATTATGAACAGGTATTTGCACAAGTAGCGAGGATGGAAACAGTGAGTTTTTTGTTGGCATTAGCAGTTCAAGAGAATTGGGAGGTTCACTATCTTGATATCAAATCGGTATTTTTGAATGGGAGGCACCAAGAGGAGGCCTATGTGAGGCAACCCAAGGGTTTTTCTGTTGCAAATCAAGAACATTTTGTATACAAGCTATCCAAAGCGCTTATGGTTTGCATCAGGCCCCAAGGACGTGGAGCATTTGTCTGGACTATACTCTGAGAGAGCTCGGTTTTAAGAGATGCCCCTAAGAGCAAGCTCTCTACAAAACGAGCAGTGGGTTTAAGCTGTTAGTGGTGGGAGTTTATATGGATGATTTGATTGTTACCGAAACAAGCAAAGACTAGATACATTTGTTCAAGCATGAAATGATGAAATAATATGAGATGAGTGACCTTGGACTTCTTTCATATTACCTAGGAATCGAGGTGGAACTGAAGAAGAGAGCTATTACCTTGAAGCAATCAGAGTAAGCCAAGAAAGTGTTGCAAGTGGTCGGTATGTGGTAGTGCAATTCGGCAAACCTACAGAACCAAGATTGCATTTAAGCAAGGATGAGCAGGGAGTACCAGTAGATGCCACTGATTTCCATCGCATAATTGAAAGCCTGAGGTATCTCACACACAACCGGATTTGGATTATTCAGTGGCATGTTGAGTAGGTTTATGCAAACACCTAAGGAGTCGCATGTTCAGGCAGTCAAATAGGTACTAAGGTATGTAAAGGGCACCATCAACTCTAGTTTGGAGTATAAGAAAGGAGGTGGTGGACTCTTGACAGGCTACAACGACAGTGATCTCGTTGGGGATGTGGAAGATAGGAATAGCACAAGTGGTTCCGCATTTTACCACTCCGGAAGCATGATAGCATTAAGCTCGCAGAAACAGAAGACTGTTACACTCTCCTCATATGAAACCGAGTTCATACCTACAACAGGTGCAGCTTGTCAGGTGATCTAGCTCAGAAGTCTACTAAGTGAAATCACTGGGAAGAAGCCTGAACCAGTGACCATGTACATGGACAACAAGTCAGCAATCACACTCATGAAGAACCCGGTGTTCCATGGAAGAAGTAAGCACATTGATACACGTTTTAATTTCATTAGAGAATGTGTGGATCAGGGACAAATAAATGTGGAACATGTTAGCACAGAGGAGCGGTAAGCCGACATCCTTACCAAGGCGCTTCCCAGGATCAAGTTCGGCGAAATGTATGAATTGATCAAAGTTAGAGACCTCACAGCCTGAGTCGGGTTTAGGGGGTTAGTGTGGTTGAATAAACCTGATCGGTCGACCGGTCTGTGTGTGGTCATTACGACCGGTGTCTACGTGGTCGTAATGACCGGTGTCTGTGTGGTCATTACGACTGGTCTCGGTGTGGTCGTTACATCCAATTTGTATGTGGTCATTATGACCAGTGTCTTTGTGGTCGTTTCAATCAGTCTTTATGTGGTCGCACACGACTAGCATCAGAGCGATCGTTGGATTCTGCAGCGATCGAGAGATCTCAGAGCGCCGTCGCGAGTTCTGTAGTAGTCGGCGACACCGTAGCGATCGACGGCGAGCTCTGTGAGCGATCGATGGGCACCGTAGTAGTTGTCGCCGCATCGCGCGGTGTCAACAGGTGGCATGGTAATTGAGGCCGGAGAAACCGGTTCTCGATCGGTTTAGTGTTTTGTAGAGAAAAAAAAGGAGTCTGTAATATAGTTGATAATGTAAGTTATAGTTAAAAATTGATAAAAAAAAATTGCCTCAAACACTCTTTCTCTCAATCTCTGAAACTTTTTTCATTTTTATTATCTGTTTTTTTTCTGTTCTTTGTTAGACAACAGAGAACTTCTGTTTAATCTAGAGGTGTTGATCTATGGTCTTATTCCAACATCGTCGACGCGGACAGCTTGTTCAGGGTGGAGGGATCCTGCGACGGCATCCTCCTCTCCTACATCGATGAGTTGGACCCCGGAGAAGGAAGAGGGTACCGGGTACCAGACAGGAGCTCGACAGATCGAAGGCTCGTACTGGATCCGCGTCCTGGGAGCCCCGGAGCAGAACGCCGTCAACGAGATCGGTCGCCCGGCGTCGCCGGGGATGCCGCCGGCCCTCAACGGGGTGCTGTTGGCTGGGTTACGCCCTGCCCACGAAGAGCCGCCCGCCATGTTCAGCGGCACCCTACACTGGCTGCCGCAGATATATGTATTCCAGCAAATCAACAAGATCTCTGTGTTCGACACGGCGGTGGAGGAGTTCCGGTGGATCAGCCCTCCTGTCCTTGCAGGCGCAGAGGCCAACAACGAGTTCGATTGGCTTCAGATTGGCACCTTCCAGCTTCTTGAGATGGAGGGCATGCTCGCCACGGCCATCATCGGCATGGCAAGGGCAACGATCCATGTATGGGTGCTGCACGACTACGTCAACGAGGCATGGGTGCCCAGGTACCAAATTGACCTGCCGCCGGCTGCGATCACCACTAAGTCACTAACGATGGCTATGATCCATTCGGAGAACCACCTGCCTACATCGTGTCCCAAGAGCTAGATGTGCTGCTGCGGTGCCCGTATACCCTGTTCCAATGTGACGCAAGTAGGGCTGTGCGGCAACATCACCGGCGTCCTCACCACTGGACCATCGCCACCCCACTTACGCTCGAAGAAAGCTTTGTCCTGCATGCGTTTCTTTCAGGACAGGGGGATGATGTCGATGGCGTTCCAGGAGCCGTAGGGTGACGCTGTGGTTTCCTATCCAGTTAAGAACCTATGCCTGACTGTAGAAGCTGCAATGCCTGCAGGTGAAGCTTGAAGTAATTACTTGTGGGAATGATCTGTTGCCGTACGTTGCTGTGTCGTTTGTCTGGCAGCAAGGATTTGTGGGTTGAGCTTCTCCTGATTGACCTGACCCTGCAACAAAGCAAATTGGCAGGGCTATTTATTGGGCGGGCTCTTTTGGGCTAATGACTTATGGCTTAAATATTTGAATTCTGGCTATTCGCAAAAGGTAATACATAGAACGAAATAGTCGTATACGATTTTAGTCGGTAGAACTAAACTCGATATACTTTTTACTATAATTTTTTTATTGATCTCATCTTAAAAAAGTGCATACAGATAAGCTAAAACGAACACAGTCATATCTATGAATGTATGTGCAGGCAGAAGAGCAACAGCGGCAAGGCCCATTTGGCCATCTCCCTTGTTCTGAGAAAAAGCCCGGCCCAACCGAACCGCAGAAAGCGCAGCGCTCCTGTTGCCTTCTTGGGTGACCTTCTTTGTCCACTGCTCCCCGAAACCCCAAACGCGCAGCTCTCCACACCACGCTCTTCCCTTTCCCTATCCGGAATCCCCAATCCGCACCCCACCGATTCCCTTCCCTCCCGGGGAAGAGAGCGGTGGCGGCTGTGCCATGGGTGGCGGCGGCGCGGGCGGGGACGGCGACGCGTGGGCGGATCAGGAGCAGGTCAACGGCGGCAGCCGCGGCGGGGAGGCGAAGCGGTCGGAGATCTACACCTACGAGGCCGGGTGGCACATCTACGGCATGAACTGGAGCGTGCGGCGCGACAAGAAGTACCGCCTCGCCATCGCCAGCCTGCTCGAGCAGTTCGTCAACCGCGTCGAGGTCGTCCAGCTCGACGAGTCCTCCGGCGACATCGCCCCCGTGCTCTCCTTCGACCATCCCTTCCCGCCCACCAAGACCATGTTCGTCCCGGACCCGCACGCCGTCCGCCCCGACCTGCTCGCTACCTCCGCCGACCTCCTCCGCATCTGGCGCATCCCCTCCCCGGACGACGACGACGCCGGCTCCAACGCCAGCAACTCCAACTCCGGCTCCGTCCGCTGCAACGGCGTTGGCGGCGCCCCCCCGGGCCAGCAGCCGGCCGTCGAGCTGCGCTGCGAGCTCAACGGCAACCGCAACAGCGACTACTGCGGTCCGCTCACCTCCTTCGACTGGAACGACGCCGACCCGCGCCGCATCGGAACCTCGTCCATCGACACCACCTGCACCATCTGGGACGTCGAGCGCGAGGCCGTCGATACCCAGCTCATCGCCCACGACAAGGAGGTCTACGACATCGCCTGGGGCGGCGCGGGAGTCTTTGCCTCCGTCTCTGCCGACGGCTCTGTCCGTGTGTTTGATCTCCGGGACAAGGAGCATTCCACAATTATCTATGAGTCTGGTTCTGGCGGCGGCTCCAATTCGGCTGCTGCAGATGGTGGGGCAGTGTCACCAACGCCGCTGGTTAGGCTGGGGTGGAACAAGCAGGACCCGAGGTACATGGCAACCATCATCATGGATTGCCCCAAGGTGGTTGTGCTTGACATCCGCTACCCGACACTGCCTGTGGTTGAGCTCCACCGCCACCACGCCCCTGTCAATGCTATCGTGTGGGCACCTCATTCTTCGTGCCACATTTGCACGGCTGGGGATGATTCACAGGCACTGATATGGGACCTGTCCTCCATGGGCACTGGGAGCAATGGTGGTGGCAATGGAAATGGCAATGCTGCAGCAGCTGCAGCTGCAGAGGGTGGTCTTGATCCCATACTGGCTTACACGGCAGGGGCAGAGATTGAGCAGCTGCAGTGGTCTGCGACCCAGCCTGACTGGGTCGCCATTGCATTCTCCAATAAACTGCAGATCCTCAGGGTCTGATTTTTTTCATTCCAGGTTTGTCGGTGGTGGGACAGAAAGGAGCAAAGAAGCCCAACATGGATGATGAGTTTAGGCAATGAAAGGTGGTTAATCTTGCTATTGCTTTAGCGTTACTTATATGTTGTACACAACAGATTTGCATTCTGAGGTGGTTCTAGTGATAGAACAGATGATTCACTAGTTAGAAGCTGGAATCAGCAATGAACTGAGCTGTTAATTAGCTGCTCTAGGCTTAAGTGTTGGTGATAATGTGGGCTGTAGTTAAGTTGCTCTTTGTGCTAGAATGTTCGACTCCAGTGGTGTGTAGTTTCATCTCTTGACTTGCTTGTTGTAACTTGCAATCGTTGTATATGCACATATAAGCTGTAAACTTGCTTGTCTGTTGATGTTGCTTCGGTTCTATGGTATTTCTTCTGTTTTCTTTTGGTGATGGAGAAAGCATTAGCAACCTTGTAGTTAAATAGTTCATCTAACATGTTATGTCTTGCTATTTTGTTCGCTTTGCATCCGATACCTCATCGTTTACCATTTGCCATAAGTAGGTAGGGTTTTAGGGTCCTATTTTCTGATACTGGTGATTTGATCTGCTGTTATCCCTGTAAGCAATAATCATTGTTGATTTTGTGTGGCCGATAAGGAACGGCTTTGTCTGACTTACTATAACCAAGGTTGTTCCTGCAACAGAGAAATGGAAAGCCTATGTTTTCCAAGGATAACGCCACGATAGGGTCCTGGTGCATATGAATGCATCTTTTAAGTCTCACCTTTGGATTTATTTCAGTTTTCATCTAGTGGTTGCTTTCTACTTAGTAGTATTGTTTCTTTGCGTGAATATGACAATTGTATGTCTGTTATCACTGGACAAAATGGAAATAACATGTGTATGAGACGCACGGGAACTCCCTTGACGTAGTTAGTGACAGACCTCTTAAAGCTCCATCGGCACATGTTGGAACTTAGTGGTAGAATTTGGGTTGCTTTCCATTCTTACCCAGTGCAGCACTCTGTAAATGACACGCTCTTGTCCGTTGTGTTCTGAAGCATAATTCATTCTGTCTGCTTGGTGTGTACAATCCTATGTTTCTGCTGTTGCAAACATTCCAGTTTATGTATTCTGTGAAATAGGATCGATAATTGCCTTTTTTTGCTTCTGCTTTTCGTGTGTATGCACAACTATCAACGAGATGACTATGGAGTCATTGTTCATGATGCCTCGAAAGGAGATTCAAGCAAATATCCACTCGGGACTATCCTGGGCTCGTACTCTGCTCCCATCTGAGTTCAGAGACCAGCCCCTTTTTTTTGTAAGAAGAGTTTTAAGAGACCTTTCGACATTTTGTAGACTTGCTCCACATTGCATGATGAAGATCGGTTTACATTTTCGACATTTTGTGGACTTGGTCCACATTGCATGATGAAGATCCTAGTTTGCAGGTTCATAGGAGCATCCTGCATCCCTTTGGCCCTGTCACCCCCAGATTCTGGAATTTGTTTGTATGGGTCGGCTACTGTTCTACTGAACTCGAAAGTGTTGCACTACAAGTTGATACACATCTTCGTCCATTCATTTTACAAAATTCGCAGCCGTGTTCCAGCCTCCCTTTTGCAATGTTCCATTTTAGACCTGGCTTTTGGCAATGTTCGAGCTTGCTGTACAATAGCCTAGTTTTCCTATCTTGCTGTACAGTAGCACAGGCTGATCGATGTGAATCACAACGATACATCATACATACACTAGCTCCTTTCCAAATTGTAAGGCGTATGCCTAGTTTTCCTATCTTGTACGACGCATTGCAAGGGAGGGAACTGAATGATGATTTCCCCCTTTTGCCCCTCTTTACACTCGCTAACTATCCTCAAATCATTTCCCATGTACGTATAACAGAGATAGCATCGTCATTTCCTCGTCTTTCTTGTGGTTTTGTAACCTTTTCAATGCTTCAAAACATACCTAGAAATTGAAATGAAGTACATGGTCGGTGCGTAGCATTAGCTGCACGTTTTACCTTACTCTTTACACAAACACCTATAAAGGGGGCACTGTGGTAAAATCTGGAAACAACTCAGCGTATTCCCGAAAACCTGATGGCTGCGACTTATGATTTTTAGTTTTAGTGTGAGTATTGTGTGAATGAACTGATATCGATAGACTGATAAGCTGCTTCAAAAATATTATCCCAGTAAGCTACTCTGAAATGGCATGAAAAAGCCGTCCCGTTTGTTTGTTTGAAATAAGGCCCCGCTCGGACTGAAAAGTTGTGGTTTATGGCTGAAATTGCACTGTAGCGGATGAAATTTTACTGTAGCTGAAGGTGGCTTATTTAGCGTAGTTAAATTTAAAAAATTTTAAAATAGAAAAAATATGTTAGCTCATTGCGAACAACGCGAACGAATACAGAAAAAAGAACCGGAAAAAGCTCAAAAAAACTAAAAGTTCTGAAAAAAACGAAATTTATAAATAGTGAAAAATAAGCTAGAATCTAAAACTGAAAAGAGCGAGACCTAAGTCATAAATTATAAGCTATAAATCGAAAAGAACACCTAATTATGCGTGGCAATTTTAACATGTGCAGAATGGATCCATCTGATCTGCAATCGGAGTGATTATGCGTTGCCCTTTCGGATCAGAGCAAGTGGATTTCCGGGATATATGAAGCCCGACAGCGCTATCTCATGTGTGGTCTGCGGATTAGTTGGATGTCGGCATCCCAATCCATCGTGCTGTTCAGCTTCTGCCAGAACATATGATTGATATCTCGAATACGAAAATTACAGAACACTGAATCGATTAATCCACAATACAGATAGAACATTTTTTTTAGTAGCCCAAGCTAGAACACTGAGTGCTACCAGTAGTCTAGTAGTGACAGTACTGTAGTATTCTGCAACCACGATGGATTAGAAAACTAAAAGGCCGAAAAGAGAGGCAGAGAGAGACAGGTGTAGGCCTCGAGCAAATAAATCAATGCACACGCATGGGCGTGGCGCCATGGCAAACGAGACAACAGTAGCACCCAAGAGCAACAGTGCCACAGCCATTAGATTAGAAGCCATTAGATCATCACACCATCCAATGGCAACAGATGCTGCACATCTCTCTTTCCCTTTGGCACCACACCAATGAGCCTATTGGAAGGTGGCCAACAGCAGCAACAGCAGCAGCACGACTCCAGCAGGAACAAGTTAGGCCAGCCTGCAGTAGTGGCCTGTGATGAGCCCTGGGCATCCAATCCATCCCAACCATGCCTGCTTTTGATCCCCTTATACTACATGCACTTATTACTTTGGGGGAAGCTTTGGGCATGCAGTTGGACCTTGACACCTCCACCATCACATTGCAACTTCCCATGCATCTGATGGGAAAACGATGCAAAGAATTCAATTCCAAATGGATCCAGACTCCACCACCACCACCACCATGGCAAGCAAAGGTGTCATGAGGGTGATCCATCATCATTAGATAGTAGCAGATAGCTCCATGGATTGGTAGATAGATAGATAGATAGATGTATAGATTCCCAAGCAGCTAGAAAGGGAAAGGAGGGGAGGAAAACATCTAGTAGTGTAGTATGCTTCAATAAAGCAAGGTGCAAAGATGAAGAAGGTGCATGTCCTTGTGCGGACGGGGGTGTGGTGGAAACATGGCATGGCATCTTTTTTTTGCCCTCGTGATCAAGTCCAAGGCATGTTAAAGTGGGTCATGCATGCACAACATTGGAAAAGATGAGATCTCCTCGTCTCGCTTTTACCACCACATTCTTTTTTCTCTCTTTCCCAGGGCACCAGATCAAGATTTATTTGTTTTAGTTAAGGGAGTCGCTCATGGGGTACTACAAAAGTCTCCTTTGCCTCCAGGGCTTGCATTGGTTAGAAGATCGTCACCACGACCTACATAAAGATCACAGACATCCATACTTTCACAGGGGAATATGCCACCTCATGTGGGGGCATAGGCACAACGATTAAACCCTCCTTTTCTTGTTGCATCCAAACAACAATTAAACCCTCCTTTTCTTGTTGCATCCAAAGAGGTTGCTTTGTTGCAACCTCTCAGCCCCCCTCGGCGGCACACATGTTCATGCATGATACATTTACATATCACATCTTAGCTTGCACGCCAATGTAATGGATGAAGAAATATAGGTTAGAAACAAAACCGCAGATATGAGATAATAATAAATAATAATTGCCCGTTAAGATCGATCGCTGGATGAGTAAGGCCCACACTCCAATACCCTCAACCTCTCAAGGGCGAGGGAGGCTTCTGGTTCGCAGGCAAAAAGTGTGCACAGCTTTTCTCGTTTTGTGGGATTCTTGGCTTTTGCCTCTGTTGTTGTACCAGTACTGCTCCTACCCTAGTCGCTGGGGACCATCCTTACAATGCATGCACGATGCATCATCGTCTATTTAGTCCATATTTCTGGGTACCGCTGCGAACTCTAACCTCAAAGCCTGCTCCGCAAAGACATATAATAGTTTCTCAATGTCTATTCGTTGAAGAGATCAAGAATTTAGGGCCTGTTTGGATCCACTTAGATTTTAAGAATTTGGCTTTTGGAAACTAGGTGGGATCCAAACAGATCAGTTTTTGGGGTAGTTTTTAAAATCTACCTACCCAGATTCTTAAAAACCAAGAAGCTGTTGATACCCAGCTTTTGCCAGTTTTGTTGGCACAAATACCCATTTACCCTCATTAAAGACTACGCATGGCTGTTTAATGTGCTGTTCAAGAGCAATAAATGTAAGGGTATAATAGTCTATTAGCATCAATCATAAATGGAATCAGCTTTTAAAAACTAGGGGATCCAAACACCCCATCAGTTTTTGCTTACAAACCAGTTTTTAAAAACTAGAAGTAATAGCTGGTTTTTAAGAATCTGAAACTGATCCAAACAGGGCCTTAGTAGTTGCCACAATACCGAGCACTAAAACTCTGTAGTAATTATGATCTCGGATCCTCCAAACTAAGCACAACGAAAGAAAGGGCTAGTCCACTAATTCGACTAGCCCCGCTCATTTCGGTTTCAGCTTCTGACTTATTTTTCATTATTCATAAATTTCGTTTTTTTCTGAACTTTTAGTTTTTTAGCTTTTTTACCGGTTCTTTTTTCCCGTATTTGTTTGCATTATACGTGATGAGCTAATATGTTTTTTTTCTATTTTTAAATTTTTAAAATTTAATTATGCTAAATAAGGCTCTGTCAGCTACAGTGTTTTCATCCAGCTACAGTGTTTTTCAGCCATAAGCCACTAAAAAAAGCTATATTGAGCACAGCCTAATTAGAAATAGCCTAAAACGGTATCTTTTATGACCGGAGGTAGTACCATACTAGGCTAGCTAGCTGGACTATGTAAAAGTTGAGAGCATTTACATATCGTGCATAACAGTACGCAGTACGGTAGTAGCGAACTGATTTCGCCGTCGTCGCTGTTGTTTTCATGTGCTGTCCACACGCACTTCACAAGGATGCAAAGCAGAGTACTCCGAAAAAAAGATGCAAAGCAGAGAAGCAGACTTGGAAGCAAAGTGGTGATGTTGGCGAGCACCACGCTAGTGGTACGTGTGGTAGAGGTAACAAACAGTAGTACTGCCCATCGTGCAGTGTAACACTGGTGAATCTATAGGTTGACGGCCTAAGTGCGCGCGTGTGGATCAAAAGCAGAGGCGTCGTGCGAGAAACAAGTTAGTGCGAAGTTGTTAGTGCACGAGCCATTCCCCCCAATCTCACGGGCTATCCTATCAAAGTTACCTGGAAAAGGACAAGAAATAAATCCTCCACCGAGTGGGATGATTCTGCCGCGCAACGAGTAGTGCATGTGCGCATGCACCAGTACACGGTATCAGTACGTACCGGCTGGTCGGAGTCGGCAGTAAGAGCATCTCCAGCAGGGCCCCTACTTGAGCCCTCAAAACCAAATTTAAGGGCAGGCGAAAATAGAGAGTCAAAGAGGCCCTACTAGAGCCTCAAATTTGAGGGCCTTAAATCCCCTTCACCCTCATTCCTAGGGGCCTACTCCACCCTCATTTTTACTTTCCTCGTTTTTCCCGTACGAGTGAAATAAATTTAAATTCGAAATAAATTTGAATATTCGAAACAAATTTGAATTTAAATTTGAATATTCGAAACAAATTTGAATATTCGGAATAAATTTGAA
This sequence comes from Dendrocalamus sinicus, assembly GCA_036346575.1. Taxonomy (NCBI): domain Eukaryota; kingdom Viridiplantae; phylum Streptophyta; class Magnoliopsida; order Poales; family Poaceae; genus Dendrocalamus; species Dendrocalamus sinicus. The sequence goes on along the minus strand of CM070646.1, from coordinate 21,151,493 downwards.
TATTCGAATCAAATTTAAATTCAAATTTGGATATTCGGAACAAATTTGAATATTCGAAACAAATTTGAATTTAAATTTGAATATTCGGAACAAATTTGAATATTCGGAACAAATTTGAATATTCAGAACAAATTTAAATTCAAATTTGGATATTCGAAACAAATTTGAATTGAAATTTGAATATTCTGAACAAATTTGAATTTAAATTTAAATATTCGAACAAATTTGAATTTAAATTTGGAACAATAAAATTGAAACAAATTTGAATTTAAATTTGAATATTCGTATTTGAATTCATAAATTTAAATATTGTCCTCATTTTGAAATCATAAATATTTTATTGTGTATTGTGCTTTTGTCTCATACATATGCATATAGTGTGTGAGGAAATAGAGGAATTGAGAAGTAGGGGCCTGTTTGAGGCTCTCACTGAGTGCACTGAAAAACAGGCCCTCAAAAGTAGAGGGAGCCCTCAAATTAAAAGTAGGTGGCCTGTTTTGAGGGCTCCTGCTGGAGATGCCCTAAGGAAGTGAACCACGACTAATAAAACGGGAGCCACGAGAGGTCGACGTTAACAGAGCCCAAATTGTACTCACTTTCTAACTGAAAGGACCCCCCACGTATAAATGTTTAGTCATCCCCAAAGAGGGCGGGGAGCAGGGGTGCAAACGTACAGCAGTATGGTTTAATTCCGATCAATTTAATATAAAAGGTAATTTAATACCCGTACCGAATCCGATCAGTACAAGATAGTTGTTGCTGGATATGGTAACGAAAACAGGAGAGCTAAAATCCGACCGAATAGCGTCGTTAAACAGTAAACCAGATATTTGACCAAAAAGTTAGTACCCTAACCGATCCAGCCCATCAACCATTATTCACACTAACTGGCCTAAATTTTACCTAAGTCATAACCTAACTTCAGAGTCCAGTCATTCTAACTAGTCGCCACCAATCCTCCGCACTTATGTTGAGCTTGCATATGAATTTATCGATTTTCAAACTTATAAATGAATTTATTGGTTTTCAAACGTATGTATGAATTTATCACCTATGTTGAACTTGTATTGTGTCGGCTATCATACTTAACTAATCTAGATGAATTTATTGCTAATTGAAGGCTTGAAGTGATAATGGTATGATTCAGTATATATTCTTTTACAGGGGGCGGAGCCACCGGGTGAGCTTTGTAAGCTTCAGCCCACCCTCGGCCCGCCCCGAAACACCCCACCCACCATAGACGGCTCGGCCCAACACCGAGGTAGCAGAGGAGTTCATCCAGATCTAGACATTTATCGAGCCAAGGTGGCCACAAGAACACAGCACGGAGACAGAGTCACAACTCACAAACCTACAGATGAGGCGCGCACACACCGACGCACGGGAGACGAGAGGACCTACATGATGCAGCCAGGCAGTGCGACGATCAGCGGTTGAGTCCTGAGTGAGCAAACCCAGCCATTCGGGCGGCGCCGCGTCAGCCAAGCACACATCCAAGTGGAGTAGATCTAGGCGGCAGCCGACGGGCCGAGGCTCCGACGCCGAGCCCGAGCAGATCCTGACGGCATGGCAGCGGTCGAGCTGCAGAAGTGCGGAGGTGCCCTATAGCTGGCGAGTGCTGACTGGCGGGGCTCTTCGGCTCTAGCCTCTGGCCTTTGGGTGGTGCCGCGATGGGGCCTGGGGCGGCGCATCACTGGTGGTCACCAGGACCGCAGGGGTCAGTGCCATCTAGGGAGAAAGTGTCTAGGGGAGGTAGTGAACTAATAGTCGGCTAGCCTGCTATTGGGAAGTGGGGCGCAATCGATCAAGAGACTGACTAATTGTGTGCTGGCTTGGAGCCTTGGACTACTGAAGTGCTAAGCTAAAGGGCGGTCCTCGGTAGTTGGTTGAAGACTAGAGTTGGAGGGCGACATCGGTTGACTCACCGATGCAGGAACGTGGCAATGCCCGAGTCCCAACGGTTGGCTACTACCGACTGGCCGGGAGCCCAAGACCGAGCGTTGGGTAAACCTTTTCTCTTTAGTTGATTAGTTATGTATTCTTTACATCGAGTATTTCAGTTATTGACATTGATCACTTCATCAGCCTGAATTATTAGAGTTATAAATTATATGTATGTCCTATCATTACCATTGATCAACTTGAATTATTAGAGATTAAAATTAAAATTATGATTTATATGTTCCAATAAGAATTGATGTGTCACATTTTGTTAATAGATTTGCTATAATAAAGAAATGAACTTTGTGTAACTATTTAAGACGATTTCAAGGCATGAAATCTCGTAGAATAAATTTGCCTCATGATTTAATCTTGCGTGCAAGTGGTATGTTATGTTTTTCTTAAATGTTCATGATCATTTATAATTAGTTATCGTATTAGTAACTTTGCTATTTCTGATATGCAGATGACTAATTTCTACTCACTGAAAACATATTTATATATTTTAGGATAGGCTTTCTATTATTGAGATACTTTTATTGTATTTATCTTTTTTGCTTTCTTTCTCAACTATTCATGCATGAATTTAAATTGCACAAGAGTTAAATACTATGTTTGTAACACTCTAGCTTAGCCAATCCTCGATTTTGTTCCTAGGTTTGCCACTATTTCTTTATATATGCACATACTATCCGTCTATATTATCCGTTTCTAATCCAAAATTTGTCATGTATCTGTCTTGGTAATATCATATCCGGTCTTACCGTATCTGACTCTAAATCTGTAAAAAATAGGTTAGAATACAGTATGAGCAACATCCATCTAAATCCAATCCAATTGCACCTATAGGAGATTGCACACATAGGAGGGAGGGAGTTTGATGGTCGGTACGTGGTGGTTTCAGAAAAGTTTGATAAATACTCCAAATGCAAGCGAGTATTGCATTTTAGGAATGATGCTACTAGTCTCGATGTGATTAAACGGAACTAAAAGTGCAATCTCCTTGCTTGCATTGTAAGCATGTTGCGCCAGCGACCCAGCGTGGTTAACGGAACGGCGCGTACACAAAAAAACCATACACAGGGGGAGAGAGAGAGAGATGAACAAATTGCAGTGCCTCAAAGACAAATCTAAAATCTATTTACCGTTTCAACAACTCCACTAATCCAATACCACCAAAAGAAGCCAGATGAAGTCTCTTCGTAGACAACCGATAAAAAAGGCCGAGATTGATGGTCTAGACACGAGAAAAAAAAAAGGACAACTTTTTTGTGTGTGTGTGTTGACACGACCTTGGAATGCACGACCAGTCCAGCAGACACGTTGGCCTGCCGCGTTAGGTCAGGGGAGGAGGACATGGAGCGAGGCGTTCTTGGTGGCCGCGCACACGGGGCAGGCGTCGGCGGCCGCCTCGCAGCCGCGGCACAGGCATAGGTGCCGGCACGGCAGCAGCAGCACGCACGCGTCCGCTTCGCCGCACGCCTTGCACGCCTTCCTCCGGCTGGACACCTCGCCTCCGTCCGCCTGGTCCGCTCGCACGAAGCAGCACGACTGCGCGTCGTCGGCGTCGCCCTCGCCCTCGGCGGCGCAGGGCGACTGCAGGAGCTGGTCGAGCGTGGTGCGGAGGCCTGCGGCCACGGCCTCGTGGCTCTTGGCGATGCCCAGCCAGGCCTGCCCCTCCGCGCCCATCTGCCGGAGCTTTTCGTCCAGCTCCGCGTTGCGCACCAGTGCTCGTTCCAACTCGACCTCCGCGGCACGCAGGCGCCGCGAGGCCGTGCGCTCCACCGCCGACACCACCGACCGCACGTGCCGGCGCCGCGCCTCCTCTAGCCCCGCGCGCAGACTCTCATTCTGCACGACGAATGATCACCGAATCAAGCACCACTCGAGACCAGGCCGAACAGTGCGCCCCTGCCTTAAAATTAACGCACCTCGAAGCGGACGAGCGCGTCGATCTCGACGCTCTGGCGGTAGAGATACGACAGGCGGCCGTGCGAGACGGGCGCGGCGCTGGTGGACGCCGCGCCGGAGCCCACGACCCTGCTGCTATGCTGCACGTCCCCGAACGCCTGCAGCACCGGCGGCAGCAGCGCGCGGTGCCCTTCCATGATTAAACCCGCCGCACCGTCGTCGCCGCCCACCCGCGCGCGCTTCCTCGGCACGAAGCAACCGCTATCGTCGTTGTTGTGGTGGTGATGGCTGCAGGTGAGCTCGCTGCGCCGGTCGCTGAACACCGTGTTGCCCACCGCTGCCGCCACCTGCTGCTGCGCCGCGGCGGCGAGGCCGCCGGGCTCGTCCAGGAACACCGACGCGTTGTCCAAAGATGGCCTGTGAGACAGACACACAACACACACGACGGGTGAATCAATCGTAAGGCAGCACACGCAGCCAGGAGGAGGGTTCTTCTCGAACGGATGGATAAATAGGCCAGTGGGAAGGAAGGAGAGGAGCACAAGGCGCATGAGCGAGTGCGAGAGGCGGACGCATCATGCACACAATACGGAGGAAACGCAAGCACGCACGCACGCGGCACGGATGGAGAGACGGACCTGATGGCGCGGGGGTCATGGGGGAAGGCGTGGGCGAGGTACTGCGCCTGCACGGCCATCACTAACACCGCCCTTCGCAAGTAGTACCACCACACCAGCACCTCTCAAGCAAGGAGGGGCAGGCAAGGATGGCGTTGTTGTGCGGTGTTGCAGTGACGGACCGGAGGGGAGGAGGCTGTTTTTTTCACGCCGCACTCGCACACGTACGCGTCGTGGGGGTTACTTGCGGAGGAGGAGGTTATATATGGCAGGGCGTTGGGGTTAGCGGTTCTTTTATTATTTACTTATATAGGTTTTGCAACTATACATTTTTTTTATCTCTCAATCACATGAAGTTACATTTTAGCTATCTAAAATTGCAGTGTACTAATTTCTTTTTGAAATTGCATTCTCAGTCAACTAAAGTTTCGATATAAAAAAATGACTGAAGATAAAGAAAAAATAGTCATATGTATAATAGTCACTTTCTTACTATATTCGTCGGGGCTTTGCTCCTGCTGTCCGCTCGCCTATCCAGCCAAGTTGATGGTTTAGTTTTGTCCTTCCGTTTGCTCTGTGTGGCTTGTGTGGATCTACGGGTTTTCTACGGTGAATGGTGACGAAGATAGTTTAACATTGACTGTGGGCTATTTGGGCGGGGAGGATAGCAGTCCCACAAACGTAACCCCACCTTTCCCCCTTCTCACGTGAGTTTTCTCGGAAGTGCATCAATTTTGCCCACACCATGCCAAGCTAGCGCCAGTGCCCTAGCAGTTTAGAACATTGAAGAGGGGAGGTACCAACTACCAAGCTAGCATTGGTGCTAGTCCTAAGCACCGACGGCAAAGGAATCTTTGCCGGTAAGTTATGGAAGAGAGGGAAGAGGTGCTAAGATACCTAAGGAAAATTAGTAAATTTAACACCTGAGTGATATGACAGTGGTGTGGCATTTTTTTTGGCACGGCACTACACACCGCAGCCTATCTTTCCTTATCTTTCTTTTCCTGTGGAACTTCAAGTACATCGTAATTTTCAATGCGCTCCATTAAAATCGTTTAATCCGTATATGGTTCTTTTCTTTTATGAGAGCATCAATTTGGCCTTTTAAATTCGTTGAAACGGAAAAAAAGGCGGTCAAAACACCGGACGCAGCTGCCGGGGAGACACCTCAGGCGAGATACGACCAGTGCAGCGTCGTACACCACCTCACGGTCACAGGTACGTTTCGTTTAGCTCAGGAGTAATTAACTAAACGGTGAATTCATTCGCGCAAGACCGATCGAGCATTTCCCGGTGCGTGCAACGCAACGGCCCGTTCCGATTCGGGAATTATGGGGTCTTTTAGGTCCTGATCAAAAGGGTTTATTTTAAGTGATTTATAATCGTGCACCCACAAAAATGCACCCAAAGAAATTGTCTTCATTAAAATCAAGGGCTAAACAAAACTCTCCTCGGCTTCAACCCAATCGTGCGGCATGGATGGAACGTAGGCTTCAACGCGAGGCTTCAACACGCAGGCGCCTCCCTAAACGAAAAATACTATAGGCGATAGTGGCTTACTTGGTGTAATTAAATTTAAAAAATTAAAAATAGACACCTAGGGTTAGGTTCCGCGAAAAATAGGTTAGTTGGCGGATCCCAAACCCACGCCGCCACCGAGTCACGGATAGTACAAATGAATACGAGGCCGCCATGCACCCCACCCGGTGTCCCCATCCCGATTTGGATTAAAAAGATTTGACAATTCGAAAAATATAAGTTTAGTATATTGAACCATGGAAATGCTTGAAAAGCTAAAATCCAAAAAGGCTAGATATGGGTAAAAATGGACCTTGAAGAGGCCGATCACGTTGTTGATGGCTAGAATCTTTATAACTCATTTACTATCAAAAATTGTTAAATAGTGAAAAATAAGTTAGAAGTTTAATGGTTTGAACAGAGTAAATTTTAACTTGAGAAATAAGATCAGTTTCAGAAAGTTAACAAGTGTAAATTAGCATTCTTAAATTTATTATGTCATTTGTGCCATGTTTCCAGGGAGAAGGTAGTCCGAGGCTAATCGTGTCATAGAAATGAGCTCTGCTAAAATTCAAGTATGCTTACGGAAGCTTGCAATTAGCTGAGAGCTCCTCAACAATTCAAATTCGATAGTTGCATGGTAAGTTGCGAGACCCATACATGCATGCTTATGGCCACTTCCTTGTTGTTAGACCATTTAGTTTCTCAGCAAGCGCAGTGTGTTGGAGTATCTTTGTTTACGTTAGGAATTATGAGAAAAATAGTGCAGAATCTATTATATGTTCCTCTTTTGTTAGCTAGCAAAGGATTTTATCATGCGATTCTAGGAGTATGTTTTAGAAGTTTTTCTGTGGCATTTTGTGATAGGTTTTCAGATTATATACATGGTGATATACAATTGCGTGAAACTTAAACTATGAAAAAATATCGTCATTTGGTTGTTTTCATGTGCATCCTGAAATGCCGCTGCATGCTAGCACTGTACTATACTAGTAGTGATAGTGGCTTACTTGGTGTAATTAAATTTAAAAAAATTAAAAATAGAAAAAATAGGTTAGCCCGTCACGGATAGTACAAATGAATACAGAAAAAAGAAATGAGATAAGTTAGAAGTTTAAGCTGAAATAAGCGAGATCTTAATTAGATGCAGCCGATACCTTTTGTCTTTTGCTTTAAATTAAATAGTAATAATTTGAAGAAGTAATTATTAAAATAAAATTTAGAAAATAATTTTTAAAAGACGCACAGAATACTCAAACCCACGCATAGCTTCTCAACGTACCAGAAGCCGATGCGTATTGAACAGCCATAAGAGCAAGTACAATAGTATAGCCAACTAGTGGCTATAACACTTGTCCATTTTATCTATAGCCTTCAAAAAAATAGTTCATACAATAAGGTAGCTGTTACAATAACTATTTGGCCCCACGTGTAAGAGAGTGAAATGCATATTTTTACGTGCTATAGCTAGCTGTAATTTAGTAGCCAGCTTCATTCTCTCTCTTCCTTTCTCTCTCTGCCACGTAAGATTTTGTTGATATTATATTTACTATAGTCTGCTGACTAAGTCTTATTGTATTTGCTCTAAGGCTGGGGCGAGGCGACACGAGGCGCCCCACCATGTAGGCGACTAGGCCGTACTGGTAACCTACTCCGTGCTGTGCATGGGACGCATTCACTACCCGCGCGCGTCGATCCGAGTAACGGCAAGCGTAGGAGCACTGGTACGTACCTGACGTGATGCCCCGCACAGCCGGATCTAGCCTCGATTAATGGGACGCCTAAACAAAAGTTTTTAGCAGCAGCGGCAATAACCAAACCCTGTCTGCCCGTGCCGCTACATGTGATCTCTCGTGCTACAGGGACGTCGCACCAGCGCCAGGAGTTTCAGTGCCCGCCATTTACAGCCGTTCAATTCCGAACAGCGCAACCGGCTCCCTTTCCTGTGAAAGATCTCAAGTGACAGCCATCGCACTGATGCACCATCATGCGTGTATAGTATGGGTCAGCGCGTGCTGTCGCGAGCGATTGCACGGCTGACATCGCTGGGGGCTGGGCGCAACCGCAGAGATCAGGCTGTGCATGTAGCGTCCCCGGCCCTGCTGACTGACGCACAGAGACACAGATCGAGCAAGTAATGGGCTCTGCCAGGGAGGATACAGGATACATCGTTAAGTGTTTCGTGCTTGTTACAATCTAGTCCTAGTCACAAAAACTCTTGTCTACACAAGACACGGTGAGGTAGATTATGGCACGCAACATTTCCTTAACTTGTACAATCAAAATTAATCAATGGTACTTAATTGCCACTCCACGCCAAGCTAGTGTGTGTGGATTTACTCGCGGGTTACCATGCCTGCATGCATGTAGTCTTATTTTGTATTACCATTATAGATAGTGGAACTGGTATGACAGATCCATCCATCGCGCCCGCAGTGACGTGCGTCCGAACGATTCACAGTAGACAGACTAGTTAAGTGGCAATAATGCGTATGCCTAACATTATCCTATGGACTATCCATACAGGCGGGCCGGCTTGCTTGCTTTGCTCAATAATCTGATTCCTCCCCCGGGTCAAATGCTTTGCGCGCTGATAACCGCATGCTACGTACCGTCTAGCGTATCAAAAGTCTCTGGAGGCAAAGTCCCAGAAGGACTAGAGAGCTAGTCGCATGATTCGCAAATCAAATGAATAGTGTCATATGCTATCGTATATATGGAGTATAATTTATGTATATACTTCTTTTATATATAAAAAAAATATATACGTCACGACCGTTGGCCTTCTCGCCTTCCACCGAGCTTGCCCTACTGCACCCACTCACCTTCTCGCCTACCCTTGAGCACACCCGCGGCTTCGCGCTCACTGGGTTACTGCGGTTGCTTGTCTCTCGTCGCCGCTCCCATTCACCATCGCCCACACTTACCGCGCACCCTTTCTATGCTCACCATGAATCGGCTTATCTGGAGCTCCGAAATCTCACTACTGTTGAGTTCTTCATCGAACATCAGCCTTTTCTCCAATAGTCTCCTCTACCCTTGCACATTTTGGTTCCAATCTATTGTTTTTTTGCCCCACCCTTCGAAGCAAGCTGATATGGTTGCTACCTGTAGCCCACCAGCGCCGAGCTCGCCTGCGTACACACGTTGTAGGTCGCACCCCTCACTGCTCCTCCCTGCCACTGCAACGAATTAATGGAGAGGAAAAGAGGAGGTTGTTGGGAGTGCTCGACAGCGAGATCTGCCTTTGCTTCTAGCAAATCGACGATGAGGTTTGCTGCTAGTGCTGGTGAATTTTGAGGAAATGCACTGAGAATTGAGGGTATAGAGAGAAAGGAGAAAGTGAGCATTGAGCAGTGAGCCGTCTAGATACTTCGAGACGTTAGATAATCGGATGGCTGATGCATATAGCATTATCAGAGCTAAGGGTGGATGCTTGTGCGTTGGTTTGTTACCACGCGTCGCGTTAGTATTTCTCGTGCCATAAAGGCCACCACGTCTGCACTGCACACATCCCCGTCACCACCTCTCTCTCCCCCTTATCCTGCTTCCTCTTTCCCTCTCCGGTGGGGAAGAGGAGGAGAGATTCCGAGAGAATGAATGATCGTGTAGTGTGGCGCCGCGAGGATGAAAACGACGGAAATTGCCGACATTAGCTGCAAGTAGCAACAGTGATAGTACCAACTGTAGCTGAACCGAGTTATAATCGTACGTATCACATGACTTTCATTTCTACCCTCTCATCAGCACCCTACTATTATATTCTTGTACGAGTTACAAGTAGTGCCCTTCGCCAATATGATAAATAAGTCGTAAGGCTCTATAGTTGTCGTTTCTACTACAGTCCTGTCATTTTTATACATCATTTTTAGCTCCATACTTAGAATAGCATCGCATATATAAGAAGAGTCACAATTTCTATCTCAGATTTCACATTTCTTCATTGGAGTTGAAAATATAATTTGTTTGCATTTTGAACCCTAGCTAATTAAGATTGTTTTGTTACTTTCGTGCTGAAAGAGAACAAAACGCATAGGTCTCAACTGTAGCGGCGTCATTTATGACACATCCATACAATGAGGGTTTTATCATCCACTTGTACGCAAGATAGTCAAGCCAAAAAAAAATTCTTTTTTTTCTTTGGAAATACGTGATGGTCGAGTGATGAACGTCCAAAGAAATCTAAGAGCATCTCCAAGAGATGCCCAATAAATTCACACTCTAAATCTCTTTTTACAGATTCTAACCATGATATAAGTTCCCAAAATAATCATTCCCTCCGACAGATACCCTAAATCAGAAAAACAGTATTGAGAGCCTAGATCATCCTCTATAAGTAGAGAGCGAGAGCCCATTTTTTGAGTGTATTCTATTTTTGGGAGTCTATTTGGGAATCTGTTGGAGCTACTTCTTACCCTTAACTCTAAAATTTAAATATTAAGAGCCATATAGAGTATCTCTTGGAGATGCTCTAAGAGGAATTAGATGTGAAAACTGGATCCATTACAAATATAAATTGGACGTTTCTGTCGTCTCTTTCCCTCTTGTTTGTTGGCAATTATAGAACTAGTACTGCTTCGAAGGCTTTATTACATATACTGTAGAACCGGTAAACAGAATATGCACTCCTCCATATGATGGTTAAATCATTGGATAGAGTACTGATATTTCTTCGATACAGCAGGGAAAATTGTAAGATCATTTTCGATCGAGAAGCAAAACTTATGACAAAATAAATGAGATGTTTAGTAGTACTACTACTACATGGTGACAGTTTACTGTGTTTTCTTTAATGTGAAGCACCAATTGATAAACATGTATAAGTACACTTTATGAATAGTAACAGTGCTGGCAAAATAAAAGAGATCTGCAGCAGTACTCCACCCTTTACTCGTACTACATATTGTCACAAGCGTTATTTTTGTAGTGTGAAGCGTCAATCATCAAACATACTCTATGAACAGAACTAACAGTTGCGTTGTACTCTACGCCTTTGAATTGGCGTATGTCGTAATGAAGGGAATATCCAATTAATGTTGCAATAGCTGGTCGAAAAAAAAATTACGACTATCATATCCCATGTGATAATTAAAAGACACTACTACAGAAAGTCTCATAGTAGACGCCTCATCACAGACAGTTTTGTGAAACCGTCTGTGATAAACACTATTACAGACGGTTGTAATTTGGAGGCCGTCTGTGGTATTTGTGGCAGGAAAAAGGAGTATTACAGACGGTCGGTCTATATTAAGAACCGTCTGTGATAATCCTAGATTATCTGTGATAAGCTGGTTATCACAGACGGTTCTTAATTAAAAACCGTCGTGATAATTCATGACGGTTTTAATTAAAACCGCTGCGTGATAATGGCACTAAGGCATTTATTGCGCCGCTCGCACCGCATCTGTCTTCATTTCGATCCGATCTAGCCACCGCGCACTTTTTCACTTGGGAGGAAGCTAGGCGATTTGAGCGATTAATTTGGTGGGAAGAGGCAGAGATTGAGATTTGAAGATTCATACTTTCCTGGTTGCTCTAGATTCATACTTTCCTGGTTGCTCTAGAGGCAGTGCCACCAACAGCAGCCGGGCAACACATGTGGATACTACGTTTGCCAACATATGAAACTACTCCTCGATTCCTCGAGGATCACCAATTCCAAGGTTTGTCAATCTTCCCATAATTACTTCATACTTATCACGTTACATATATACGCACAATAATATTCCTATCGACAGGTTGCGTACATCCCGTCAACTTCATTGAAACAGCCTGATCTTGGATGGATTCGAGCAGAATTGGCGTACTTTTTGCTGACTCAAGTCATAAAGCCGTAGGCGGTTCCACTCGCACCATAGATACATAATCAACGAACCTTTTTAAGTGCAAATGCGTGTGGATCTTTTGTAATTGTGTATTTGTTAATGGATATTTTATTTCAATTCAATTAATTGATTTGCGAAATGGATGCTTTATGTTTGTGATCAAATGAAGTGCATTGTCAATTGGATGTTTTATGTCCGTGAAATGAATTGAGATGTGAAATGTATCGAAATGAAATGAGATGTGTGAATTGTATATTTTATGTGCGTGATTATCTCGATTGTTTGAGAGGGCATGGCTAGTATTTCTGAGGCTAGCCAATAAGCGTAAATGATTTAGATTTTGGAGGAAGGAATATCACGAGATAGTTTTAAGTAAAACGTGCATGATATGTGATAATCACAGACGGTTTTTAATGCAAAACCGTCTGTGATATCTGATAATCACAGACGGTTTTAAAACCGTATGTGATAACCTTGGATTATCACTGCCCCATAAATTCAGACGGTTCAGAAAATCGTTTGTGATGACGTTTCTAAACCGTCTGTAATATGGTTTTCTGTAGTAGTGAGAGATTTTTTTCAACCGAATCGTAAGTTAATTTACTGTTGCCTGGCAGAATTATGCTCCCAATAGTGTCATGGACCCATGGTGTAGTGACGGACATGAACGCTCTTATTCCTAACTAAAATGTGTATATATATATCTTTGTTGCATCCATGCATGCACATGCAAGTGTAATTTTATAACACATGCATATACAGTTGTACGAAGGATAAACTAAAACCTAAAATTTTAAGAGGATATGTCGTGAATTCCGCGGACAATCGGACATATATAATTAATGCATCAAAATTGATGTTTTCAGGATATGATCCAAAAAAATCTTATGTTGTACGCACAGAAAGCGTACAGCATGTCGCGTAACTAACCCAAATGCGGTGTTGCTGTAATTATAGAGAAGTCATACAGGGTAAATATAATTTCACTTGGTTTCATAAATAGAATTTTTATTTACAGACAGTACTATATTTATCTATGTAAGGTAGATGCGTACATGGACAGCCTTGAAATCGATCTATAGTAGTACTAGCTGGAACATGTATATATAGAACAAATTACAGAAGTTAAAAATCGTTTGGAATGTGTTGGTTTTTTCGCATGACTTTTTTCTTTCTTTTCTTTTTTTGCATTATCTGTAGAGGTATAATGGTGTTTTTCAATTTTTGTATTTTCCTTGATTTTTATTCAATTGAATATTTCCTTTGTACAAATTTGTAAAACATATTTTATCTTGTCACATAGAACAAGGATGTAGTGAAAAATGGCCAGATTACCCCTTATTTATCTCTAAACACTATATTTAATGTATGTATATAGAGTATAGTCGTACGTATTCTTTTTCATGTGGTAGGCGTACTGTGTACGTATGCAAGCTAAGCTAGCTTGTATAGTAGCTAGTGGTTGGGCCCCAATCGAAAGAACGCTTGTTGGTTGCTCCTGCGTATAGCCGTATATCGTCGCGTACGTCGATGAGATCTCTTCTATTTATGGTCGTGTCTCTGATCCGTACGAGGATGGATCGATGCGTGCATGGACCACTGTGACAGCCGGCAGATCAGGCTCGTAATGGCGTACGTACGTCTTGTAACGCTGTTCGGTGACCGTGAGCCGTCCGCAGGGTCGGTCCTGAGATTTTAGGGGCTCGAGGCGAAACTAGAAATAGAGACCTTAATATAAATATTTAAATATAAATCTACATATATATATATATATATATATATATATATATATCTAATTTTACCAACAAATACTTAAAACTGCTGGTTTGGGAATTTCGCGACTGATTGCTCGCTCCGCTCGGCTCGCCTGTCGCCTCGCAGACGGCAGATCCCTCGCTTTGCTCAGCCGCCGCCACCGCGTTCTGCACTTCTGCTCGTCCCACACGCCGAACTTAGGCACGACCGTCGCCTTGGTACGCCGTACGTGCCTGCATGCAAAGCGGAAACACGTCAGAGCTCACGTCGGCATGTCGCAAACCGCATAAAAATCAAGAGATAAATGTAGGATCAAGCATTTTGTCTCGTACCCTCAAAAGCTAACACTAGTTTGCTCACAATGCGGAAGAAGGCTGTGATCGACCGCAAATTACTTGCATCCTAGAATGATATCCACGAACATCACACGCTACGTCGTCACAAACAGTAATGCCATTGTCGATTGCAAACTTCAGATGATGCTTTGAAAGCAATACTTTTGCTCCTTAAGTGGTCAAACCACTCATTGACTCTAAATTTGTTGCAGCTCGCTAATTAGGGTCATTCCGTGTTCATCGTGCCTTTTGCGCAGAGCATACCACGGTAAATTGTACTAGTGTTCAAATAATTAGCCCTCTGTTCCATGATAGTCATAATTTTTTTCTAACAAGAGAATAAATATAAACATGATCTGCAGGGAGCTGCAACTACTTGTTACCTGGCATTGCATCCTAGTGTGAAAGACGTGTCCGGTAAATACTTTGCGGATTGCAACGAAGTAACCCCTTCCGCCACTGCAAGAAATGCAGATAATATTAGGCCCGAAATATTTAGTTAGCGTACTATCCACATAGAATTGGTATTGATCCCTTCTCAGGGGTATTCCTGCCACGCTCGAGATGACTAACATGGAAGAGAACATGACGCAACGCCGGCCGATCAAGCCATCGACGGCTACTGGCGGGGACATAGCGCTAGCGCGACGGAGAGACAGCAGACGGCCACCTCGGCGCGGCGCGGCGTGAATGGGTGATGGTGCCGGCGCCGCCTAGCCCCTAGATTTAAAACGATCGGACTTGGTCTTGAGAAACGAAATCGGCGGAGTCATATAATATACTAACACTCTACATAGTATATGTAATATGTATTAATGTATATGGGGGCCCCTGGATTTTGGGGGCCCGGGGCGGCCGCCCCGCTCGCCCTCCCCCAGGGCCGGCCCTGGCCGTCCGATTCTCAAGGCACTAGAGAGATCGGACGTCTAGCTAGGTGTTAAAATGCATCAGCTCGGGCCGTTCATAAAGAGGCTTTTTCACTAGTTTATAGCGAAGTTTATAGAGAGCTATTTATGTACGTATAATTTTAGCCGATATAAATAAAATTACTGTAGTATATACTACAATCAATCAGTAGATCTCCACTTAAAAAGACACTCCATTTGAAAATTAGGTACTATAAAAAGTCATTTAATACAAAAAAATAGCTTTTAGAAGATAATATGAACAGGCACTAGTTCTAGCTTCCCAAAACGATTTTTCTTCTTCTCTCGCTCCATCTCGCTTTAGAGATAAGGTAGAGGGTCACATGCGCATGATGCAACCTACTCCTTCCGTTTCGATCTCGCACACGCATATCTCCCTCACTTTCTCCACCACTCGTCTTCTCTTTTTTAAAGCCACTTTTTCAGGCACTACTACTATTTATTTTTAGCTAAGAACCATCAGCCGCAACCAATTTAAACATGCCATAAGCACCTGTTAGTGGTATGCCCTAGAGGGAATCATGGAGATGATTGTATTATTTCTATATTTATGATCTTTTGAATAATATGTTATTTTGTTTTTAATAAATGTCTTTCATATTGATCAACAAGTGTGCGACTTATTCGTAGAACTCTTTAATCATATTTTGATATTATTCTAAATCATTCTTGATCTTATGTCATTATGTAGAATAATTATAATTTACAGATCAACATATGTATTGATTGATGATCATATTTCACAGATCATGGATATAAGGACATCAAATCAATAATATGGACACATGTTAGATAACATGGTCTTGGATTGATCTACTACGAGACACTGTGAAAATTGTTATATTGTTAAGTGTCATCAGTTGGTCTTATACATAATGTATGTAAGATCTTTAGACCTAAGATCGTCATGGTTTTCTACATATGTAATAGTTTACTTAAAGATTGACAAACAATATTACGTAATTGAGTAGTCATAAAGATAGTTTTTGGGTTTACTATGAAACATGCGAATGAATGTGAGCGATCAAGATGGAATTTGCCCCTCCAATATAACGGAAGAGATATCTCTGGACCCCTCGATATGATTAGATTAAGAAAGTGCATGGCCGTGATGAGAAGTCAATCATAACTGAGTAATCTATTACAAATTCAAGTGAAGGATCGAGCTATCATAGAATAGCACACTTCCCGCATTGAGTCCAATCTGGTATCATAAGACAAAGGGATCGATACATAAGTACTATATAGGTTCGTCCAATCCGATCTTTATTTATATCTGGGAGTCGTTATGTCCTGCTAGGGACCGCTACCAACTTATGGACTAGAAAAAAGTTTTCAATCCATGGCCAAATATACATGAATCTACAGAGTGACACACTTAACAGGTTGGAACAATAATGGCCCGATGATAGACTCCGAGTGAGATACGATCTTTACTCAAATTGGATCCAATTGAAGGTTTTCCGAGTGGGATACGATCTCTACTCGTATTGAATAAAGATCCAGCCTGAGACTTTCTGAGTTGGATATGATATCTGATTGTATCCAATAAGGATTGAATTGGAGGCTATATAAAAGGAGGTATGGGGGTAGAGGGATGCATTTTGAGACACATTCATCGAAATCCTAGCCGTCACCTCTCATAGCTCCTGCGATGTGCGCTGATACTAGCACACCAACACACGGTGTTCTATCTCTAGACGTGTGGATCTCAGTAGAGGTGTTACTACGACTGCGGCGTTGATCGGGACGACCACGAGGAGGAGACAATTGGCGAGAGAACGATCGATTACTTTCACTACACCGATGCGCGCTTCGTTGAACCGGCCGCTTCAACTCTAATTCTGTT
The DNA here is from genome assembly GCA_036346575.1 of Dendrocalamus sinicus. Taxonomy (NCBI): domain Eukaryota; kingdom Viridiplantae; phylum Streptophyta; class Magnoliopsida; order Poales; family Poaceae; genus Dendrocalamus; species Dendrocalamus sinicus. Next base: position 21,134,816 of record CM070646.1, on the reverse strand, counting down.
GCACTGCGCATCTAGTGGTAATGATCTATGATCTCTTACTCATATAGCTTTCTGGTTAAATTTACACGATAGAATTTTTAATCTAGTGTAGCCTACCAATATCTTAAAAACACCGCCGGTTACAAATCTAGTACTATCGAGGGCGTGTTTGGTTGGTGTGGCTTCAAAAGCTCCGTGAGTGTGGGCTATGGAAAAGTCGTGAGGTTTTGGGTGTGGAAAAGTCAGTAAGTTGCTTGGTTCAAACAAATATAAAACTTACCTCCCATCTCTATTTTCCTTGAAACAATCTGTGAAAACTCTCTATTTTCACCATTTCAAAAGCAGAAAGCCAAAAGCCAAAAGCAAGTTCCAAGGTACTTTCAAATCAGACTATAAAAGTAGGCTTCAAAATCGGTTTCACCCCTTTGGTTGACTTTTGGTTTTTTGGAAGCAAAAACAGCTCTCAAAAGCTCAACCAAAGGCACCTTGAGCATCTTGCGAGGAGGTCGTAGGTTTTGGGATGGATTTTTCCACGTAAGATGCGCGTGTTTAATTAGGGACAACATTAACATCTCACATGCATGGTGATGGTCGATCGATCGGGTATATATAGCATTTGTTTTTTCGCTTTCTGGCTAGCTGGGCACCTTCTCTCTCCCACCGTACGTATGTACGTATATCTCACTCACAATCACAGGACCACAAGCGGTTTGTGGATCAAAGATCCATCACAACCGAGCATGATTTGTTGGTCTGTCTTGTTTTCCTTCTCCTTTATGGTTATTAATTCTTCGCTTCGTAAGAACGTACGTACGTACGACGATCTACAGTACATAATTGGACACTACTGTTTTCATTTCCTGCGACTTGTCCGTTAACCACGATTTCAGCCTCTCAGTACCTTTTTTTAGATAAAAGATATAAAATTCGGCCTCTATATCCATAGAGGATATACACAGCCAAAAGTTACACGAGCTCTTAGGCTCAAAGCCTCAAAACTGAGGTACATAAAACAACATGAAAGATAGCTTAAGGACTACGAAAAAACTAGAAAGGCTAAGCTTCAGCACGATTTCAGCCTCTCAGGTACCTAAGGTACGATAGAAGTACTTTTGACTGTTTGACATGTAGGACAGGAGGCAAAAAATTTCAAACTTTGCAAGGGAGTATACTTGTATTTTTCTGCCGAAAATTCTCATGTTTTCCTTCTTTTTTCAAGTGTTCTTACTAGCGGTGCTAGTAATTTGGTATCAGGTGAAGTCTGAAACTTTGAACGCTTCTGCATGCTGATGCAGAGATGCAAGCAGGGGCAGTGTAGTACTGTTGACTTGACTACGCTGCTCATCATTGCCTAGGTTCACAAGACTGCCCTGACTGCATCGCCGGCCAAAATTTCCGAGATGCATATGCAAATCTGAAGAGAGACCCGAATTCCAAGGCAAGAAACGCAATAATTAAATCTGGAACTGAAGTTCAGCTAGCTGCATGCATACGCTGCGACATTGACTTCGCCGCTACTTTATTTTCTTATTATGCAGTGATCTGTTCGCTAACCAATGTGAATTCTTGCCTCGAGATTGTCTTCCTGTTGTTCTCTCCTCGGTTGTTTTGGCCTCTTCAACTCGTGACAATGAAGATCCATTCAAGATTGGGATTTGATTATTGTGGTAGGGGTGGCCTCCACCTAAGTCTATTTGACCTATTAAAGAGTTGTAAATCTTAAAATAAAACATGTGTAATGACATAGATATCCCTATGAAGGACACATGAATGTAAGGGTAGGATTGTAAAATACGCTTAGTGGAAATATATATACATACCCTGGACGTAGGGAATAGGTAAGTATTATCTATCACATCCATTCCACTACTTCTGTTCTACTATACTATTTGATCAGTAATCACAACAATTATCTTTGGCGTCCAAGACTGGAAATCTGTGTGAAATGAGTGTCAATCTATGGGTCTCCTCAAGAAAGATTGGTCAATGGTCGCTTATACATCAAGTATTACTATTTGCTACTGTGCAGTATAGCCATTCTTAGTTGAATCATGAGTGAGACGAGATAACGGATATATTTTTTCGGTCGAGGTTTATGACTTATGGCTGTGGTTTTAGGTCTTAGTACGAGAGTTTGTATGAACGAATCGATTGTCAATAAGCTATTTTAAAAAATTGTTCCACTAAGTCGTTTCAAAATGACGACCAAAAATTATCTCATTTATTTATTTGAAGAAAATTATAAATTATAAGTTAAAAGAATTGATCAGCCCGTAGGCCCCCGTAGGAAAGGTCGAAAGGAGATAGCGGTCAGCATCCATGAGCGAGAACTGGACTTTCAAATGTTCTCAGATCAAGCATCAAGTATTCCTCAGTGTCCCAAAACCACACGTCAGAAAAATTCTGCAGGCCGAAGGAAAGAGTAAATTAATGACCCTGAAAGTTAAGTTAGAACTATGGAGTATAATTTTTTGTTCGCAAAGCATCGTGATGCCATGCACCACGCGTTATTAGTCTATAGTACTAACACTCATCTTATTGATTTCAAGGGCTACTATTGTTTATGTAATCAACTAGCTACTAGTACAAGTACGAAAGCAAAGAGGGAGTGATTTTTTTAAATAATTATTTTTAATTTTGAATTATAGTATTATACTTTTTTGCAGTTTTGACCATATGTCGCTCTATGATTGGGCAACTTGGCCACATATCACCCAACGGTTGAACGACTTTAAAAAATAATATAATTATTTTATTAATCTGATAGAAATAATTATGAGGGTAAATGACAATTGTTGTAGGTAATACAGTTAGCAAATCTTGTTTGTAAGTTGTTTCTTTTTTTGAAATAAAATGGTAGATAATGTCGGTTGACCCGTTTCGATTTTCGTAGATTGTGAGTGGTGCGAAATCTGTTAGACTCGCAATGACATTTTGCGATCGTCGTATGTTGTTGTAGTGTGATAAATTTTTTGAAGAATTTTATGAGCACGATTAAGGTAGCAACAATTAGTAAGTAGAAAGGTAAGTGATATTGGGATGCAATAGATAATTTGTACACAGAGGAAGACAATGCAAAAATATGTACACAACAAACAAATACACGAAGTAGGAGTAAGACCCACTACTCATCGCTAGCTACACCACCTGCAGCACCTCCTCCGTCATCGCCACGTCCCACCCCGTTCGGTGGTCACCCATACGACCCCGCTTGGCCTTCCTCAGTGTAGGGTGTCGGCGCCCTGATAGTGTGAGGCAGTCAAGAGCCCTACTGGCCTACGCTCCCAATGCCTCAGGAGTGGACTGCACCTGTGGCTGCAAGGGAACTAGTGCTCTTGAGCTGCGACTCGGAAACGACCTCCATCGGGTCATCCACTAGGAAGTCGCTCACATCCACCGGAAGATTCTCGTGGGGATAGTCGAACTGTTGCCCGGTGCGTCGTACCTGTAGGACAGGTATTGTTTATTTGTGCAATATATCGATGCGAAAACACCTTAAGAGATGAAATGTACTTTCCTGGGCCATGGTATGCAGCCAACTGTTGTACCCGCCGGGCCGGCTCTAACCGAACAGCGTGTGCTGCCCTGCTAATGGCGGTAGGGGTCTACGGATGACGATGGCGGCGGTGTGTAGGTACGTGCCCACGCTGACCCTCTGGCCTGTCCCGGGGGCGGCAGTGGCGATGCTCGAGGGTAGTCATGTGCTCCCCGGAGCCTCCTACTTGAGTGGCAAGACGTGGTGGCCTCGGTGTGGACGTCGATGTGGCCACCTCCGGGGCCGTCCTGCACGATGAGAGGGAGAGGGCATGCCTCGCTCTATCGTAGACCCGATGGACAAGGTGCAGCAGCTCGTTGCACGTCACCTCCAAACCGCGGACGACCCTATCCACGATCGATCCGGTGTCCCCCACGATCTTGGCGATGATGTCTGTCTCCAAGAAGTACATAAAAGCTTCAAAATAGTAATTGTGGTAACCGTACCCTAAAACTTTCAGACATGAGAGTATGTACCGCGAGGGGGCGAAGTTCGTGCTAAGTGCATAGGGGATGCGTTGGTCGGTGCTAGTACGTGAGCAGGGGAGGGTCAACGATACACACCAGCCTAGTGCGTGTCTATGGAGCATGCCAGTGTAGCTACTCATCGTACATGCAAAGGTCATACGCGGTGCTCTCCTACACAAAGTCCTAGAGTGCTTCTGCCCACTCCGCCACCCATGGCGCCATCTTCGTGTCCCAGTTTGTCCCGTTAGCACCCCTCCTATTAAGCAGGCATCGTAACAGAATTGAGAAAAAATATAGGGACATGTGTTGTGTGTAACTCATGTGTGGGTTGAGTCAGGTGAGTACGTACCCATCTACGGCACCAAAGTGACCCTGCGGTAGGTCGGTCCACGGTGCCCCCATGGTACATGTTTGCGTGGTAAAGACCGTTGTCGAGCAGCATTGACCGTTTGAGGAGGAAATGCTCGAACGATCATAGCTACAGCAAGAGGGGGCAACCTACGAGGATAGGGGTCGTCCTCGTCCCACGGCACTACCGCGGTATGTCGTCCCTGTAGTGTACCTCGTCCCTGTCGGTGCTGGCCCTCACATACTACATGAGGTATGCATCGACGAAGTCACCGTGGCTGCTGGTAGACAATACCTCAGCTGAACAGCCATAGCAAGTATGCCTCAAGGTGCCGTGAAACCTATACTCGTTGGCGTCCGAGTCCATCCGCTTGACTTGTGCACAAATGAAAAATAATAAGCCTGTCCCCGCCCTCAGGATGTGGACACGATAGCTCGCATGGTGCTACGCTTCGAGTGCGGGTCCAACAGGATGAAAGGCTAGTCCAAACCACTAAGGTTATGAGCCATATCTGCAAATCAATTTGAAGTAAGCAATTATGACACAATTATTGGTTCAAGTATTAATAGCGTAGCTCTAGGAATTCTTTTTGTAACTAGTACCACGTGATGATTTGATTACAGATACAACAGAAAGAAAATCTTAAATACTAATTAAATTAATTATACTAAGGCGTCCCTGTGGGATGTCTGAATTTTATTTTCATAATGTGCAGATTTTTACGACTCAAATGCTATTTAAATTACCACGTACTATTTTAATCGCTACGCGTAATCTTAAATGATCGCGTACTATTTTCAATCGACACATGCTATTGAAATCGTCACGAGCTGTTTTAAAGTTTTTGATGGCTAATAATTATTCTAAAAATTAAGAGAACTTATCACAGGGTTTCTACAATTTATAAGCAATTAACAAAATTAATTGTGCCTTTAAATGCGCAACAGAGCGATCTAAACAACAATACAATTATTAACAACCAAATTGACGTTACTTTCTAAACTACAAATTTAATAGTTTTAGTTGCTATCCTACCATGTTTAAAAAATAAATATAAAACATACAGAAAACTCGCCGTCATTGATGTGCAGATCCCTCCTCCTGTCTTCCCCCTCTCCTCCCCTCTTCCCTCCTCTTCCTCTCTCTTCCCTCTTCTTCTTTCTTCCCTCCTCTCCTCTCATCTTCTCCTCTTTTTTCCCTTCTTTCCTTTCTTTTCTTTTCTCTTCTCTTCTCCCCTTCCTCTCTCTCAGCCGGCCAAACTGGGGAAATGAGCACAGTGCCGAGCACCGACCGCTCGCTCGAGTGGATATACCCCCCTGGTCGCGACTAAGGACCAAGTCGCCCAACCGTTGGGCGATTAGGGGTCTTGTTGCTTAACTGTTGGACGATACGGTCTAGTCGCCTAACGATTTGGCGGCTAGCCCAAGTCGCCCAACAGTGAAGTGGCATATGGTCAAAACTGCAAAAAAAAAAAAGCAAGTATAATAATGTAATTTGGAATTAAAAAATAGTTATTTAAAAAATTCAAGAGAGAGTCTTCTTGATATATGATGTACTCTTATTTCACAGATAGCATGGACTAAGCGCTTAATTTAGGTTGTATTTTTTTGGGGGTTAGTCTTTATTTTTGCCTTTTTCGAAAGTTGAAACAAGCGGTATGGATTTTTAAACATATTCTTCAAACTGATTATCTAAATAGCTTTCTAAGTTCAAAAATATATGCTGTGTCCACGTTTCTACTATTATCTTAAAAAGTGTAAATAAAACCATCAATCACAACTAATAGCTATAAGTCATAGTTAAAAAATTATAGATTTAATAAAATTTAACAATACGGTAAAGTAGCTTTCTCCACTCTATTAATTGTAGTACAATCTTTATTGTTGAGACCTGAGCGGCACAGGCACCACTACTATCTGATGTAATGGCATTTACAACCTGCGGGCAGTTGTGTCCATGTGGTCATTATGCATCATCATAAAATGTGAATGCATTATCTTCATCAATGTTAGATCAAATTGGTGCCTCAGCTGATGGTGAGAGATACTGGTACTACCTCCTAGTACACCTCCTCCTGGGGCCCAAACGTCACCCTCAAATCTCATCATCTAACAATCTTTGCACTGCAATGCCATAACTGGGACACCTAAATAAAGGCCGGCTGATTTTAGGTTTATAGTTTAATTTTCTACAATAATTAGTTTTTAAATAAAGTATTTTTTATAACAAGGTCAACAAATTGATTGTGGTAGGCATTACTCTGATTTTATCTATATCGATTAAAATTCTATGCGAGTATCTCTCTCCGTACTCTCACACACAAATAAACAAAATTCAAAATTTTAATCTAAAAATCATAAACTACAACCCAAATGAATATACTAAGCTATCCATCAATCAACCCCCATGCATATCTCCTTCGCCCAGATCTCAGATCTCCTTTATTTCATCCTTAATTCGCTTGATCTGTTCAATCAAATTGATTAACTTTTCAAAAAAAAAATCTAGTTGATTGAATCCTCTAGTTAATTAGCTAGCTTGTGTCCCCATCAAGATGGATAGTAGCCTGCCTCCTGATCGAGCAAGTCCATTCCCCTGTCCATTATGCCTCTCCAACGCTAGCTTGTCCCGCCTTCAGATGGTCCAAGAACCCTAGCCATGTGTGCCACAGATTGAGCTCATTTTTTGGTTTGTGGTTTATGATTTATGATTGAAAATTTTAAATTTTGATTGTTCATAAGAGATAGTACAGAAAGAGACACTTGCACTGAAGCTGGTACAATATCTACAGTAGTAAAAAACCATAAGCCAGAAGCTGAAAAGAATAGCCCCAATTATCTCTCCTTTCCCTTTGCACTAACGAATACTTTAACGAAGCAAACCCTCCAACCTTATATTGGTGATGAGTATTTATGGTTACAATTATGGTTACTGAGTTGTTTGAATTTGATTTTATCTGAATTTCGATGGGCTGATCGGCAGCTATGGAGCGGTCAGACCGACCATATACTTTTTGGTAATTTGACACCAAACACTTGTGTAGGTGTGCTTGGGGATGCCTTTGCATGAAATGTCACTCTATTTGCAGTTCTAAGCTGAAAGTGGATAGAGATTAACCGAAATTCCAGAAATGATTTTTTGGTACTCTTAAGCGATTAGATCGACCGTTGGTTGAAGGTTTGACTAGTGTTGGGCCAGCAATCAGACTGGTCCTTGGGTTTTCACTAGGGTTGACTAGAGTAGCCTAACCGGTCGTTGGTCGGCCGTCAGATTGGCTCTTGCTGAGATGTGTGAGTAACTTTTATCACGGTTGTGTTGTTGCTCTGGGAGTTTTTTTTCGGGAGTCCATGCAAGGGGTTAGTCATGCACGGGAGTCCACACATTGTGAAAATATTGATGGGAGTGTCAAGTGGTGCATGTTTACATTGGTTTTGTTGATGAGAGTTAAGTACATGTTACTTGTGTTCGGGACAATTCCTTTTTTTATGTGCAAGGCGCTTGGTGATTGTTGGTGGTCAATAGCAGTCCCTTTTGCATTGACGTATACTTGAACCAAGTAAACCCCACCCCAACGCCAATTATTTACTATTATAAGACTATATGGTGGCAACCTTATATTGGTGACGAGCATTTAAGGTTACAATTATGGTTACTAAGTTGTTTGAGTTTGATTTTACCTGAATTTGCAAGGTTGTAGTTTGCTACCAGGCTTTAACTGGTCTCGCAGGATTGGCAGTGGCAGCCTGCCCAGCCTGGTATCGGCAGTCTAACCAGCTGCTTTGGAGCGGTCAGACCGGCCATATGCTTTTTGGTAAGTGGACACCAAACAATTGTGTAGATGTGTTTGTGAATGCCTTTGCACTAAGTGTCACTCTATTTCGAGTTCTGAGTTGAAAGTAGATAGATATTAACCGAAATTCTAGAAAGGGTTTTTTGGTACTCTTAAGCAATCAGACCAGCCGTTGGTTGGTGGTCTTATCGACGTTGGGCCAACGGTCAAACCGATTCCTTGTTATCGGGTTTTGACTAGGGTTGACTAGAGTGGTCTATCCGACCATTGGTTGGCAGTTAGATCGACTCTTGCTGAGATGTGTGAGTGAGTTTTGTCACATTTGTGTTGTTGCTCTAGGAACTTCTTAGGAGTCCATGTAACGTGTTAGTCATGCGCGGGAGTCCATAAATTGTGGAAATATTGACGGAATTATTAAGTGGTGCATGTTTCCATCAGTTTTATTGATATATGTCAAGTGCATATCACTTGTGCTTGGGACAATTGCTTGTTCTTTCATATGTAGAGTGCTTAGTGATTATTGGTGGTCAACAGTAATCCATATAATAATCCTTTAGTTATTATGTCATTACATTATCCGAGTATACCTATTATCAACAAGGAAGAGATTCCATAAGATAATCGCAAGTCTTACTGCAACTACTCCTTGGTCGTAAGTCTTTCTACGACCATAAGTCGTAGGTCTTATGGCGACTACATGCTTAGTGTTTAATTATGGTGCATAGTGATGTACAGCGCGTCTACATGCAACCGAGGGGGGACTCGACACGACCCCTACCGAGCTAGGAGAGATCGGCAGGCACAAGGAAGCTTGGTAGGTGCTTGCCGAGCTTAGTAGGTGCATGGAGGAGGCTATATTTATAAAAAAAGGATGAGAGCCAAATTAAAAAAAATTACTATAGTGATTTCTGTGAACAATTATGCAAGATGCTATCTTTGACTAGGTTGTTTTAGGGGATGTTCATATTGACTTGCCTTTTGGCTGTAACTTATTACTGAAAATGAATAGTAGTTACTGAAAGAAATGTCTTTTAGAAGGAGGCAAGCGGTGCAAAAAGTGAAAGAGAGATGCATGCGCTTGACGGGAGCGAGAGGAGTGGGGTAGGTGATGCACCCGTGACTCCTGTCTTATCTCCGGAGCAAGAGAAGTGAATAAGCTGCTTCAAGAAGTTAGATATTTATATTAGTTTTTAACTTTTTCTAAGTAGAAGCTATAAATAAAAAGCAATACGAACTGTGCCTTATTCACTTGAGAGATTAAGTAAAGCTTGTGGTTAACCTAATGGACAATGATATAGCGTACTGTATCAGGCGAGAAAAAAAGAGCTACAAGTGCAGAGGCCACGTTACATTCCTAAAACTTCCATGTTTTTGCAGCGCTTGCCCTGCTCCAATAATTTCTGCTTCTAACTTCTAATTTCAAACCTTTTAATTTCGTCCTTCTGGTTTTCTGGATTTTATGTTTTCTTGCCTTTTTTTTTTCTCTTATTTCTTTATATTATCTATGATGTTATAACTTTTTATTTTTTTAAATTTAATTATGCTGGGAAAAACTATCGGTAACTATAGTATATATTTATCTGTTATAGTAAAAAAAAAGCTAGAAATCTGAACTTATAAACCCAAATAAGCAGGGGCGGAACCACACCCGGGCAGGGTAGGTTTCAGCCTGGGGTGTGAAAAAATATATAGTGTACAGCCCGGGTAATTTTGTCTAGTCTGGATAATATTTTTATAGTCTAGTCCAGATAGTCTAGACTATTCTACTACTAAATTTAAGATGTAATCAAATTCTATTACCGCCACTGCACATAAGTACTAATCGATGAAGTTATGACATGTAGAGACTGCCTTGTTGTCCTAGCTACTAGATCAGTAGTACTACTGATAATGGCACCATTGTTTTGGTTAAGCTGTGATCCATCACGCACACATGGTCTCCTCTCTGACATCGAACCCAAAACCGTCTAGATGTTTACGGTGATCTCTCTGCACATGCGTGTTAGGTTAGCCATTTGCCTCGATCGGTTCGGTCAGGTCATCGTTTTCCTCTGCCACAAGTGCACATCACTACCTACTTGCTAGTGGTACATAGCTAGCTAGCTAGCTAGCTAATGTTCCATCGCACGGGACGGCCAGCCGTTCCCTGACGAGCTAGCTAGCTCCTCAACTCACGGCAGACACGCGTGAGTTGACAGCCACACGTCAGGTAGTTACCTAGGGTTTCTCAAGATTGATACGTGCTACATGTAGCCTTTAGATGAGGCAACAGAAGCCTAAGGTTTTCTGCTCAGACATCAAAAACAGTAGTCACACGGCAGGCGGAACGTTGAAACGCGCGGCAAGGGCGTGGCACGGGCCACGGGAAACCTTGGCATCCTGTAAACCCGTGATCATGGCTAGACTGGCAAAAAAAAGGTTTGGAGTTCATGAGCCCGTTCAGCTGCGGTATAAGGATGTGTTTGATTGGAGGGATAAAATGAGATGGGATAAGATCAGTGGCGAAGCCAGGATTAAAATTGAGGGTGGGCTGAAGTATTTGTCGGGCTAAATTAAGTTGACACAAATATAGTCTTATACTTTTATAGAATTTCAAATTCATACGAAATTATCTGATTGGAGTCTTGTTGACAAACAACGAAAAGCAGAGAAATAAAAATCGTACCTCGACAATAGAAAGCGCATACCCAATAATATATAATTATTCGCTATCGGTGCGAGTAGATTTAAATCACTGTGTATGAAACACATGAACATAAGAATCATTTGGATTAAATTCTAGTCAAAGATTTTTTTGGTTGAGTTGTACTCTTAACGGTTGGACGAGAACCACTTGAATTATTTGCGAAATAGTTGCACAAAGTTCGTTACTCTATTATAGCAAAATCTATAAATAAATTATTAGTCTAAAATCTAAACTTTAAAATACTAAATTGATAAAAAAAAGTATAGAAAAATTACCAGTTGATAACTTGATGTCTTGATCTGTTCTGCTGTTCTGGCTGGCCGGTGCTTTCCTGTACTACTATGGACACTCGTCGCTTGTCACCGAGCGCCGCACGCGCACTCAGCAGCAGCAGTGCTTTCCTTATTATCTTCGCCGCGCGCAGCTCTGACTTTTATTTGCCGCGGCTCGGCTCCTCACGCGGTCACGCCTCATCGTCTCTCACTTCTCGGATCTCGCTCGCCGCCTCGCCTCGCTCCTCGGCTCGCCGCGGCTCCGCTCCTCGCCTCGCTCGAGTCCGCCTCGCCTCTCTCCTCTCTCGGCTCCTCGCTCCTCGCGTCGCTCGAGTCGCGCGCCGCCTCGCTCCTCGCGCCTCGCTCCTCGCCTCGCTTCGGAGTCGCAGCGCCGTCCCGACTTCGCCGGCAACGCCTCGACCCTCGCCGCCCGGTCCGCTCCCCTGCCGGCTCAACCCCTCGTCGCGCCGCTCAGGCTCCTCTGCCGGGTCGCCACGGCTTGCGCGCCGCAGATCGGCTTTGGGATTTGGGCTACTGTGCTTTATGAATGTCTTGAGTTCTGCCGTCGCCTGGTGAATGTGCTTTGTTGGGCCTCTTTAAGGGAAATGGACTGCCACTTGAAGTTTAAACTTTTTGTTGTTTGTTGCTTGTTGGGCTTAAAGCCTCTGTGATTGTCGCCGTCGTCTCGCCGGTGGTGAGGGGGGGTTCCTGCTGCCGGGGGGAGGTGAGGCTCGAGCCTTACTAAGCCTCCCCCTTGGCTTCGCCCCTGGATAAGATAGTTCCTTTGACTAAGCCTATCTATGTGTTTGGTTGGAGAGATGAGGTGGGATGGAATGGTCCAAAGTGGGATGAGCCTGTGCAAATTTAGAGAATATTCTTCTTAGATGCTGGACCATGTGGTTCCACTTTTTTTGTGGAACTATCTCATCCCATCTCCATCCCATCCCATCCCCTCATCCCTCCAACCAAACACATCCTAAATAAACCGAACCGAGTGCACCACCTAATGAGCATAATCCAAGCCGGCACGTGGGCCGCTTAGTGGCTCATGAGGCTCAGCGGGCCCAGGTGTCCTAGGCCCAATCTCAACCGGAACATGTAATCGCTAAGGCGTTAACCTTAACCAAGTTGCACAACACAAGCAGTAGCAAGCTACCGCATTGTGCACAGGCGCACAGGACACGCCTGGCCTCCCCTCAGCATCCGCGTCCGCCTCTGTCGTCACCTCCTCCTCCTCCTCCTCCTCCTTCGCCTCTTCTTCTCTGTCTGCCTCGACCTCCCCTCACCATCTATCTCTACCTCCCCTACCTATCGTTGTTTGCCACCCCTACCCATCGGCCTCCCCTCGGCGTCCGCTGCCCCTAGCTATAAGAATTTTTGTCGAAAAATCCCCGTTTCGATTTCTTCATCTCTTCTTTGTGGTGTTGATTTGGGTGGGGTTCTTTTGGTTTGTTGGCGCATAGGAGGAGGAGCCGTCGGTGGAGGGTGATTCATTGTCATAGGAGGAGAGGCTGACATACCTAGAGTTCATGCAGCAGGTGGCAGCGCAAGCACTAGTGATGGCAGCGACGAACACTTACGCCAAGCAGGACACAGGGCCACTCCGCTCTGGCGTCGACCATGTTGAGGGCACCGTCAAACCCATTGTCGGCTCATCTATCGTCGCTTCCACGTTGTGCACCTTGACCTCCTCAAGTTCCTCGACCACAAGGTGAGAACAACTAACCCTAGCATGTCTCTTCTGCTCCTAATTTTAAATTGCTTGCTCTTATTCGGTTGTCCAAGAGTTGGATTATTCAGTTGAATCCTGGGTGATATTTGTCCCGAATTCGCAAAGTATGGTAGTTTTGAGGATGAAATTAGGAAACTTTTTGTCCTGGGTGATTATTTCTAATGATTTTAATTAAAGACCGGCTCGATTAGAAGTGTACCTGTGCTTGCTGTTGCTTACTGTCTGTGTAGCTTCTTTTGTAGGATCGTATGGCACAATCAGAGAAGGGGGTGAATGATTATATCGTCTGGCAGAAACTTTTTCCTTTAATCTGCTGTCTTCTTTTCTTTACCTGCTAATCACACAAAGCACACAGAAAAAACAAGGAAATATACTTTTTCGGAGGTTATTGTAGCAGACCACAATTTAGTACTGTAGCAGAGAAATAAAAATAAGACGTTGCTTTAAACGACAAGAGACAAACACTAATTAAAAAAGTCATGACCAGCACACACCATGCATTCACCAAGTCACATTAACTCATAACTTACTGCAGGAAATCTACTAGCAAAACTAATTAGCCCAAATCAATGTCTCGGCTGCCAGCAAGAACTCACCTTTTTTATTGATCTACTAGCAAAACTAATTAGTCCCAATCAATGTCTCGGCTGCCAGCAAGCGTTAGACTCCAAATTGTAGTGTACGTGTGTGTCGCATGTTGGAGCCGGTGATGAAAAATGCCGCACCCGCACAGGCTGAAATTTTTCTATTTTAGCCTTTTTTTTTTGAAAAATATTCACATTTAGACTCCTGATAATTTTAATTCTGTTTTTGGACCCAGAGGTCGGCGCCGAGGTAACACGTCTCGGCGCCGTGGTCCATGGCGCCGAGGTCGCAGGCCCACTCCAACGTGCCGGTCTACGTGGCGCCGACGTGGCAGGCACCTCGGCGCCGTGGATCGTGGCGCCGAGCTTGGAGCCAAGAGTAGTGGCGCGAGCTGCGGCGCGCGTGGATCGTGTGGCGAGGTGTGAAACATTCAGAAAAGGCGCCGTGACTGGTGGCGCTCCAGCTCGGCGCCTTCAAAATAATCCCTAGCTTTTGGAAATATTTAGAAAATTGATCAACTGTGTGAAACACAATTTTCTATTAATTTTTTGATGTTGTCGTGTTCAATCTGAAAATTTCAGGTGCTAGTATGGTAATAATGTTTGTAACTTTTTCCTAAGCGAGGAACTCAGATGGTCAAACACTAATTGTTAGAGAAGGGGATAATGATGTTGCTTATTCATGGAATTCAAAAGAGCTAAAATGGGACAAGGTAAGAACCTATGTGCGAAGTTAAGAACATTATGCACTCTATTAAATTGTAGTTTTGTGAAGCACCGATCACGCAATACCGTCATACAGAGTAGTCTCAAGTGCGATCGATCTGACTAGGCAAACACAATAGAGTGCATAATAATAGGATTACATAGACCGTAGATAACATAAAGAAATGCAACGTGGGTGTCTAATTCTCGACTTTCATGGCTTCTCCTAATTCGAGAACGTTCGAGCACGTGGCACGTGGAACTCAGACTTCTAATGTTCGAACTCGACCACTAGTCCTAACATGCTTTAGGGAATATAATTTCTTTGGGTTTATTACATTTTGTCTCTGGGTGTAGCGTGGTTGTTTCCCTTTTCTCGCGCTCGAAGATGGCTCATTGCATCCTTCGTCTTTGTCACTCTTGGGCTTGAGAGCTGCCTCACGAGCTTGAGGCTCTTCCTCCTGACGCTTGATGGCTGCTTCACGTAGTCTTAACTGCTCCCGCCTCCTTTGCAGCTCATCCTCCTTACCCTTTAGACGGATTTGGTCCACCCTCACGCGGCGCTCTTGCTTAAGCCGCATCTGTCGTTCCAACTCGCGAGCCTGAGTCATCTTGACAAAGTATTGTCCTTTGTTTTCCACCTCCATTGGCCGGTTCCGTGGCCATGCCGGCGGCACCCGATCCACCCATTCGCTAAACTCGCAAGGCTATGTGTGGCGTGGTAGATGTCACGGATCAAGTTCAAAAACGTTAACGAGAAACAAGAGATTTAGTTGTCGTCGTTACCATGAAGTCGTCATCCAGGTCTGGACACTTGAAGAACCTACGGCCGTAGTTGGCTCGTTGTACTGGATCCGTCCAAACGCACAATATCGTCCTAAAGCCGCAATGGCACTTCGGGCGCTCATGCCACTCCGGCACTCCAAATGGGTCGGACCTCCAGGAAGACATTGTTGTGGAGTAGTATTGTGATGGCTTGAGGAGATGTGGTATGGAAGATATAGGAGGCCTTTATGTAGGCAGGTTATCTGGTGCAGTGGGCATAGTCCATGGAGAGGACGACATGCGAATCTTTTCGCTTTTACAGGATTCCAGTGTAGCAATAAATGTCCATATGTAGGCTTTTCAGAGCCTGTAGTCTCGTAATAAATTCATAGATCGTAGCCTTTTCAGAGGCCAGTAATCATAATTCCTGTAAAGGCTAAAGGCCTACGCCCCTATATGTGTACTGGCATTACTTTGTTGAAGCGACGAAAGCCTGAAAAACCTAGAAAGCTAATTGTTGCGTCATTAGTCTATCTCTCATGTTGTGTCATTGCAAACATGTCGGCATATCAACTACTTTTATCGTGGACGTTAGAAAATTTCGGCAAGTTTGCCCTGTTTTTGGAGCCACTCTAAATACAAATATCACATGAATATAACATATACACATATATACAACAAGTAGCTCATTACAAACCCATCTCAGTCCATACGAACAAAGTACAATAGGCCAATAACGTTATAACAGTCCATACAAGTGAAACGGCTAGTCTCCGTCACTACCTCCTAGCCTTACCCTTACCAAGTGCGTCGGTGTCTGGAGTGTAACGGCTAAGCTCGCGGCGGCGTCTGCGTGGTAGAGGCTGAGTCGAAGGAGCGTCTACGAGCTGAGACGGGCCTATCTTATCGTAAGTCTGCTCCACCTCGTCCTCGTCCTCGTCCTCACCGCCCTGGGCCGAGAAAGTATCGTTTCTCATGGGGGATGAGCTCTGTCCCGTGTACGACCCTCGCCGCGTCGGGTCTGCAAGTCATGTCGAAGGCACGTCTACGTCCCTCGCCGCGCCTGTGCTGCAACCACAATGACCAGCCGCACGATGTAGCCAACCTGCTAGCCTCTGTCATCCAACATTTTATTAACCAACAAGATACGAAGATATTAGGTACTAATTTTGTGAGTGGCTTTCTCGAAGCTTACTTCTAGGAAGCTACGCGTCTTGACGTCGCCGACCGCCCCGAGAAACGCCTATGTCTGTGCACGGATCGCTTGTGGTGTTGCCCTGCAAACAAGCAAAAGAATGGATAATTTGCTATATGTAGTGGTATTTATGTCTATTGGAAAATAAGCAATGAGATTGAATATTACCACACGGTCCAGGACTGGTGCTATCTCCACCTGCGTCCCAAGGCGAGTAGACTGGTCGTACGGCGTGTCTTCGTCGTCCGAGGACTCAATGTCGGCATAGTCATCTTGAATCCATTGTCCCTTAAGCTTGGACCGCGTCGCACGCTGGTACCAAACTTGGTACCGCCGGAAGTACTCGTTGGTGTGCGGCTCGTCGTTGTCGTCCACGTTGTCTTGAAAGTGTCCCAACTCCTCAACGTACACGTGGTGGTGCTGCTCGAAGTCTGTCACCTTCTTCTATCGCTGACGATCAAATCTGCATGTCACGTAAACCAATAGTTAAAATTAGTAGAAACTCTGTGCAATTGGAATCCAAGGTTAGAATTGAAATTGCATAGCACTTACTTGTGCAAGGCCACAGACATCGAGAACGGCGCTACTAGCCACAGCTGCCTCCTACCAAACTGGCGTGCAACTCTATGTGGCAGGTGATACTCAACAGCATCCAGATGGAGCAACGGGAGGAACACCCACATTATCAGGAATGTCTCCTACATCATAAGCACGAAAACGATGGGATTGAGACAAAAGAATGGAATGACGGGAAAAGGCTAAGTGTTGATCGACACTTACTGGGATGATTCTGGGTCAAAGGGATCTCCTGAGGGGCCGCCACGACATCTTCAGTCCGACATTCAACTCGAACTGGTTGAGAAATCTGAACCTCGTTCGGAACAGATAGAGCATCGGGCACCTCAGGCACTTCTTCCACATCCACCGCAAGGTCCGTGAACGGAGGGTCAAAGGTGCCCGATCACCTAGTTCAGTGAATAACCATGAGGGTGGGATCAATGGACACCTTCCGCACAACAAGGTCCAAACATTGGAACTCATTCCTCATAACCAATTTGACATATTTGTCCCATCGATCCTCACAACCAATTAAGATCAACCGCCTTAGAATTGTGTCTTTCGAACCAAGTGAAGTAACCCTCAACTATGATGCTCTCCTCGTTTGCATGACAATGTAGCTCCTCCGGCCCTAGCAACCAACTCACTAAACGCGGTACGATCACTTTGAATATCGAGGCACCCTTTGCATTTCAACAAATCGAACATTTCTATAATCATCACTTGTCACACTGCCTCCATGATATAGGGTGACTAGGTTGTCCATCTAGTTCATACAGAAAACCAAACTTAATACCTTTAATCGAAATTGGATACTAGATAGTAACTAATAAGTACCTAGTCACTAACTAAATGCTACATAACTAATTGGCTGACTACCTAAGTACCTAAATTAACTAACTACTACACTATAATTGATGCTAATTAACTAACTAAATTGCATTGTCAATTTTACCTGTCCGACGATGGTAGTGGACAAACCGGGCGGCGCGGTGGCTTGGAGGCGGCCGGCGGCGTGGACGGGGTTGTAGCACGCAGGTATTAAGTTGCATGTGCATTTACTTCAAAATATTATGTAAAGCCCTACTAACATTTTTTTACATAAAACAAATATTCACCTCTAAGTAAAAGTGCACATTCTTGGGATCCAAATATTCATTACAACATGAAGGCAAAATCAGGATACTTCCGCACTTCAAATTTCTCAATACACCTTAGCACTCACATATTAACTTAGGCATGCCAGAAATCATACAAAAAATGCTAAAAATTGACCAAAAATCCTAATCTGATAGGTATTAAATTTTCAAAGTTTAAAACTATGATAGAAGTACCTAGTTAATGCTACTTGCATGCCAAAAAATTCACCAAAAATCCTACCTCTCGGAGGCGGCCGGAGGCGGTGGGGCGTGGATGCGGCGGGAGGCGGCGGCACCACGGCGGGGCGCGGCGAGGCGAGGCGGGCGGGAGGCGGCGACACCACGGGAGGCGGTTAGTGAACCAGAGAAATGTGTCGGGTGGCCGAAAGAAACAGAGGGAGAAATGAGAAGGGCGCGTGGGGCCCGCTGGCCAAAGCTCGGCGCCAAGATCCACAGCACCGAGGTCGGCGCCGTGACTAGTGGCGCCTGCGTGCCACGTCGGCGCCATGCAGGCGGCCACGCTGGTGCGAGCCTGGGACCTCGGCGCCATGGACCACGGCGCCGAGACGTGTTACCTCGGCGTCGTGGGTCACGGCGCCGACCCCCTGGGTCCAAAACCGGAATTAAAACTACCAGGGGTCTAAATGTGAATATTTTTCAAAAAAAGGGCTAAAATAGAAAAAAATTGGCGCGCACAGGAACGACGCTCTGAATTCTTTACACGAGCTGCGTGCAGGTCAGTGGTAGAGGACGTGACTGGACGCACACGATGCCAAGCGCCGTGAGCGAGGATGACAGGCGTGACGTTGAGGAAGATGTGGACCGAGAAACCACGTCGCGCGGGAAGCGAGCATCGCCTCGTGTCTCTAGCGCACAAGGCCGAGGATGCTGCTCCCTCGAGGAGTACCACGTGGAGTCCAGAGGCGTCGCTCGAGAACCATAAGCGAGATGCGCCACCCTCTTTTTTCTCAAATAGATCTATTTTATTTCTGAATCATGGTGGCTACAAAGAGCCATTCTAGCACCCTTAAACCCTAGCACAAAATTAGTATCTCCCAAAAGCCACGGGGTTAGCCTACAACCCCATCTCTATTTATAGTCTAGGGCCTCAAAATCTGGACTTATCAAAAGCCCACGAGTTCTAATCCAATTCCAACAAATAAGGAACCCGAAACCCTTCCTAACATGAGTTTTTTTTTCAAAATTTCAACTTCTCTAAGTCGTCACATGTCGAAGCCTCCTAGATCGCACACCTCATAGCTTCTCCACGCATCATCCACCTTTGATCCCCATGTGCTCCAGTATGAGCCCAACCACCTTATGACATTCTCGACCGTCTGGACTTTAGATTTCCCCCTCCTAGTGTCGGTTTTCCTCGTCACCGACCATGACCGTCTTCACGCCTAACCTGCACATGTAAAGAACAAAGAACGTTTTCCCGGCATAAGTTTTCTACAACTTGACCAATATTAGTCCACGTCACAAGTTTCAAATAACAATACTAAGTAATGTTGTCAATTATTCATCATTATAAAAATCATAGATCTAGTCATATGGTCTAACAATCTCTCCTTTGATGAGAACAACTGATTGCGCATGCTAGTGAAGATACTGAATGCTTGCTTGAAAACTCATCGCACCTATGACCCTTCTAGCACTGGGCGGCATGGAAGTCTAATGGCGCTAGATTTAGAAATCGGTAGATGATAAATATGCAAGTATCAAATCAAAGATTGTTAGAGAGATTGAATTTAATATTTCCTGACATAAATATCCTGAAAAAATGTGCCATTTGCTTTCAACGACAAAACTTCCTGGCATGAATATTTGTATGTACCATGATTTTGATGTATTCCAGTATGTCAGCAACAAAGAATTGCCATGGTGTTGCTCATTCTACTTTACATCATGGAAGTTGGTATTAATACCTCAAAGCAATTTTAGTATTTTTTACCATCACAAAAAATGCATGCAAATCAAACTTCAAAGCAGCACGAAGGTTGCAAGAACTTTCAGTCAAAACTAGGTTTGAAATAAAACCAGAGTATCTACCAGTGATAATATTTCATATGAGATTCACTGCACCAACAGTTGATAGCTACATAATTATAAGCAAGAAAAGATAGAGGAAAATGGAACTAAACTAACCATGATATATGAAAATTCCAGCCTTGGGTGCATTTAGCAGGAGTTTCAATGGAATATAACAAGAAAAGCAGCACATTGCCAGTTGCCAACAGAGGCATTTAGTTTGTACCCATAAAGGCAAAATATAAATTTGTTTTGGATTTCTCCTAGGTCCCAAGTAATTAGCACTGACTTAACAATTCCCACAGGAGAAAGGGTTAGATGTTCTCCACATTCTACCGAATCTACTTCCATTGTTGCATTATTTTCCATGAACAAACCGTATACTACAACTACAATACACCAATGACCTCAATAAAAGCCTCGTTAACTTACAAAATTACACATGCATCAAGCAATCGGCGCTTAAAAAAAGGCTTTGATAAATGGAATAGAGGCTTGAGAATTGATATGTACGTATGTACTTAACATTACAAATATTTTCAGATCTGGTCAACAGAAGACAAGAATCATAAGATAATATATACTTGGAGAAAGTATCCACAATTAACAACAAAAAGGGTAGTTGATGTCCACACCTTGTCATGTGGCTTAAAAGCGAAAAATACGTGTCCATCAAAAGAATAATTCCCTGTAAAGTTGTAACATCTGCAGCAACTGAATAGAAGAAATGTTGTGTTTGGAGAGCAGGTAATTTCAGAACTAGCCAGATAAACCTGCGTTTGGCCAGATAGATACATTACCAGGCATAGGGATTAGGTCCTCTTCCAACAACAGAAAAAATGAACAAGGTCCATTAATTTACTGTTACTTCACGAGGTAACTAAAACAAGCTTATTTATTTATGTTTCCACTTTCACTATAAGAACATAAGCAGCATGCAGTTTGTCACATTAAGATGACATATTGCGTAGTTTGGGGTAAATTTACAGAGAAATGAGACTGGAGAAACTAACAAATCAGAAGAGCATATGGAGAAGATGGTGGGCCTTGTGCGGTTATGCTGCCCAACAAAAGCCTAGAAACAGAACTTTTGGGGGTATGAGTACGTGATGCATAATTTTTGGATAATATTTGTTAATTTAGTGATGCTTTCTTTATGAAAATAGCAAATAAGTGAATAAACAAATGAAAAAGGCGCACACACCTCATTCTTGCTATCTCATTGTTGTTAGGAAAGGCTGTAATTCCTGCTTTCTTTAAAAAAAAAATTCTGTGAATATCATCAGAGCCACAAATTTCATCTTAGAAGCAAGCATATTCACGGATATGGAGAATCGTCTAATGGAGGCGGGTGCTCTACTTGGGCCAACACTACCCACAAAATATTATGGGCCAAGAGCCCTCGTCTCCTCGGTCCAAGTAACGGCCCAAACATCGTCCGGCTTCCTTAGCTTTCATGCGGTCCCACGCGTCAGCCTCCCATCCTACCTCGGCTCGCAGTCGCGCAGCCTGTGTCGGACGCGGAAGGGAGTGTCTCGCCGCCCGTGATGGGTCACCGCAGGCGATCTCACGCCGCCGGCCCGTCCGCTCCCGAAGGCGGCGGAGACGAGACCGCCGATGTCGCCTCGTCTCATTCTCCCGGGAAGGCGGGGCGGATCCGGCCGTGGGCAGTGGGATCGGATCGGAGAGTGCTGGCGCTCGCTCTGGTGTTCCGCGTGGTGAACGCGCTGCTGGTGCGCACCTACTTCAACCCCGACGAGCACTGGCAGTGCCTCGAGGTCGCCCACCGCGTCGCGTTCGGGTAAAGTCGTCGCTTCTGGTTGCTGTTTACGGATGTTTAGCTTGCTTAGAGTGAGGTTGAAATTGGATCCGGCTGCTATCCAAGGCATGAAATAATTTCATCGCTACATTTTGTTAATTTTTATGTTGGTTGCAGGTATGGCCACCTTACTTGGGAGTGGAAGCGGGGTCTTCGAAGTTACCTCCACCCGTTGATCTTTGCTGCCCTTTATAAGATTCTGGCCCTGCTCCACTTGGATACCCCATGGTTTATGGTACTAATAACTCTAGCAATTTACGCCAAAACTAGCAGAGTATCAGTATTGGAAATTTCTTTGAGCAAAGATTGCAATTGGAGCTTGGAGGGTATATTATCAATTTCCTCAGCTTAGAATTGTGATTCTAGTCATAAGTCACGTGGAGCTTGAACTGTCAGTGAACATAACTTACATTGGTCGGTTACATGAGAGTACTGTCCTGGCACATAAGTCCTCAGTATCAATAGGTTACTGCTGGCAACTAAATTCTTAGTTTAGTTTACGCCATGATGTTGGTTTTGTGATGCCAGCTTCGTCCAAAACATCCAGAATTTGTACTGTGTATGTTCAACCTCTGTAGCCTATCCCAGGCAATTGGGCTGCGAATGTAATATGAATAGCAAACCTCTATGAGAACTGTACGCCCCCAGCTTTACCATTTTTCACGATTGAGGGGTAGCATGTCCTTATCTATTTTTTTCCGTAGGTGATGGCTCCACGTCTTCTACAATCAGTCTTTGCATCTTTCGGAGATCTGTACTTGTATAGACTTTCCAAACTTACTTTCAACGAGCACGTTGCTCAGTGGACAGTATCCTTAAACTCATTTGTGTAGATATGATTTTCCTTTCATGAGTAAACAATAGCAGGTACCTGTTGGATGGTGACCTTAACAAATCATTTGCAGTTATTTTCGCAGTTGGTTAACTGGTTTATGTTTTTCTGTATTACGCGGACTTTATCAAACAGCCTGGAGACAGTTTTGACTGTGGCTGGACTCTATTATTGGTTTATTGCAATCAAGTCTTCCAAGAGAACTTCAGTTGTTTCAAATCAGCAGGCCACCAGCTACCAGAGTCCTCCATCAAGAAAAGTGGCGCTACTCATAGCAGCCTTAGCTTGCGCCATTCGGCCAACAAGTGCCATCACATGGTTATATGTTGGTCTTTTGGATTTTATTCAGATAAAATCAAAATGTCGATTTCTCTTTCTTGATGTCATTCCACTAGGGTAAGAAATTATTTAAAACTCATGTCAACTTGCAGTTTTTCATAGTTCAGCCATTGGTAGATTTCTTTATAATGTCTTCTCTGTATTTTTCTTGGTTTTTTTCTGCTGGATATGCATAATGCCAATGACATTTAGGAAGTTGCCCATGATAAGATTTTTGTCTGGTAGTATTACGGCCCATTGGGGGCTGGGGGGTGGGGAGGTGCAATGTTCATAGGGCAGCAGGAAGGTAAAGTTTCCATATTGTCGTAGAATTGCAAGATCAAGATTTAGTGATTCAGATAACTATATTATTAATAATTACTTTATTCACAGCAGTTACTTGTTTGTCTTTTAGGTTAATTTTGCTCTTTGTCGCGACTGCTCAAATATCCATATAAAATTTCTATGTTGTTTAATCTTTCTGCAGGGCCATTGTCATTGCAGTAACAACATTCCTTGACTGGTGGATGTATGGTTCCCGGGTCATAGTGCCGCTTAATTTTTTGAAATTCAACCTATTTTCTTCAGGAGGAGACTACTATGGAACACATGTCTTCCATTGGTACTTTACCCAAGGTTTTCCATCTATGATTTGGACGTTCTTACCGTTTTCAATTTTTGGAATCATAAAGTCTCGAGAATGGAGGCTTTCAGGTCTAATTGCCTGGGTATTAGGGGTTTATAGCATACTTGGACACAAAGAGTTCAGGTATTTGCCTCTTCTCATAAGTATATAATGTCCTTGAAATCAACCAATCTCTTCTTTATATTCCTTAAAAAATCTCTTCTTTATATACGCATGGTATGATAAATAGATTGAATACCACAGGTTTGTTCTTCCAGTGCTACCTTTAGCGTTGATGTTTTCGGGATACTGCTTAGCTGCAATGTCGCAATTCAAGGGCAAAAGTCTGCATGGGAAAGGGCACCTTTCAAGGTTGCAAATTTCTGTTATTCTTCTCATCATAACTAATGTTCCGATGGCCTTATATATGTCCCTATTCCATCAAGTAAGTGTTTTGTGTGTGTGTGTGTCAACATTGTTCTTTCTTTCTGCTCTATGGATGTTTTTTAAAAAAATCAAACTTGTTCTACAGATTACTTTTGTTGCTTTGCCATTATTGCTGATTAGTTTTCCATTTCAATATCTTTCTTTTATGTTCTTATATAGTTATATGCACCTTTCATTGTGGCAGAGAGGAACTGAAGATGTTATGTTTTATCTATCGAAAGAAGCCCATGATGGAAGAGTGAAGGGTGTCCTGTTTCTCATGCCTTGCCATTCAACACCTTATTACTCTACCTTACATTACAGGCTACCTATGCGCTTTTTGGACTGTACTCCTAGGTGGTTATGTTTGTACTCTTTCTACTCAAGTAGATTTAACATTTCATGTTACTACATTGTGCCTCAAGACATAGCCAATTTTCCCTGACTTAATTTGCATGCTCTCAGTGATAACAAAGGGACCTTGGATGAGTCAGATCGTTTCCTCGTGAACCCACATGATTTTGTGGGTGAAGCTTTTGGAAATTTATCTTCATTCAGTCACATTGTATTATTTGAATCTGAAGAAAGACATGTTTTTCAGTTGCTTCTGCACAATTCCTTTCAAGAGGTAATATGCCATTGCACCTTAGTAATCATGTGCTTTTTTATATAGTCAATAAAAACACATTAATTACTGCTTTCCAGTGTCTGACTATTATAGTATTATTTGTGCTTTGTCAGGCAATATCTGTTATTAACTAGTACAAGTGTTTCCATGAACTTACCAGCATTCTAGGTACACTGGTTACCACTCACCAGGCATGACTGTCTGATGTGGAGCCCTGATAACATGATATCTAGAAGTATTTATCACATTGACTCTTAAGTTTGCTTATAAATAGAGTTTGTTGGATGCCTTCAAACAAACATGATTTAGACTGCCATGTTCTTCTGTAAGGACTACAATCTAACTGTCTCAACCAGGGTTCAAAAACCCGGCGGTTACCGGTTCTACCGTTAGGGACCGGTAACCGAAAAAACCGGCCAAATTCAAATTTTGATTTCTGAATTTTGACCTATTTTTTCCGGTTACCGGTTTCAAAACAGCCCAAAATTCAAATTTTGATTTTCGAAGTTTAACTAGTTTTTTGGCCGGTTTTCCGGTTATTGTTACTGGCCGCCAGGCGGGTTTTCTCCTGGTTCCGAGATTTGTATCCTTGGTCTCAACTAAAACACGCTGAAGTATATTGTCAAAGAGACAGGTCACATTTTTATGTTTGTCCTTGTGAGAGGTCTGGTGGACTCCAATAGTAACATGTTTGGTGGTGACTGTACAGTCCTGCTCCCAAGAATTAGTAGTGTCCACAAACTGGTATAATTAAATGCCTCTTGTGAATTTGTGGCTTGCTAGAAAGCATTTCTTATCAAGGGGTAACGATAAGCATCTAACATGAGTTCTGCATTGCTTGCAAGTGGTGAGCATCGTTTGGCTGAAGGAACAAATTTGGTTTCTGAATTCTGAAACAGTAAATATAATTAGGATATCATTTGTTGTACTTCTGTTAGTGTTAGTTATTTATTACAATCACAATCTCTTTTAGTGAAATGGACGAGTAGCACTGCATTGCCTGATGAGTTCTATACTACATGACAATTAGGATACCTTCTCTTATCTCCTCTAGCACTCATTAACATGCGTTATGGTTGACAGGTTAGGAGGTTTTTCCACTCCCACTTCAAGATTGACAGAGACCTTCAGTCATCTGTTGTTGTATATTCACGGAGGGATGTATTATGATTGCTGGGGCTGAAAAGGCTTGTTACCTCGTCTAACAACCTCTAATCATGTTTTGCCCTGTTTTAGTTTGTCATTTGTAAAATGAGCTGTAACACTATTGGATATTATAAATTGGTCATTCATTTTGATTTTTGACCCCTAGACATGATATGTGCTGTTCTTTTTTTTACGGGTGTTGTATAACAATATCAAGCAGCCAGCAGGCATAAATACTTAGGACCTATTCATATTGGATTCTCCTTTAGACTTCTGCTTCCAGAAGCAGAAACCAATACGAATGCCCCAGCTTCTATAAGCCATTTTTATCAACCACTACTTTTCGTTTTCGCATATTGTAACGTATTTTGTATTTTGTTATATCATAATTTCGTAGGTCGTATGACGGTCCGAATGTTGTATAGCCTTTCGTTGCACCAGTTTTCTTACATAATACGTTATTATTTATTAGTTATTTTTATCAGTCACTACTATTTATCAGTCACAGCCAAAAATTATCAGCAAAATCTAATATGAATAAACCCTATTTGTTTAGAAGAAATTATAAACCCTAGGCTGAGAAAGAAAAGGACACAAAATTGAGTAGTGCTTTTATATTTTTTAATAAAAATAATACTAACATTAAATCATACGAAGAGATAAACAATACCTCTTTATCATTGGCATAAGCACCTCTCTCCCCACGAGTTTACGCTCGCGACCAAACGGGGCGAGCGTGAACCCCGAAGCAACCGTCCTTTGTTCCTCCAGCTACGGCGTCGTCCTGTGCTTCCGAGGGAGCTGAAAACCCCACGGCCACTGCTCCCTACCCTCCCCCCCATCGATCACGCAAAACCCTAGCGTCGGAGCCTCTGCTACCACGACTGTGGATGAAAAGCCGAACTGAGATGCAATTGTATGCCAGCTAAGTGAAAGAGCTCCCACCAAAAATTACTTGTAAAAATAGGATCACAATCACTAACAATCGATGAGGGGATCCCATGAAGATGGACAATTTCAGAAAAGAACACACGAGCAACTGAACTTGCAGTGTACGAATGAGAGAGGGCAATGAAGTGAGCATACTTCGAAAATCTATCAATCACGGTTAGAATAACTGATTTACCATACACCTTTGGCAAGCCTTCCACAAAATCCATGGAAATATTTGTCCACACTAAGTGAGGGACCTCCAAAGGTTGTAAGAGACCCGCTGGATGAAGATGTTCGGTTTTATTGCGCTGACACTGAACAACCTTTAATAAATTCACGCACCTTTTGTGGCAACCTAGCAACATAAAAATGAGCACGAACACGGTGTAACGTTTTTTGCACCCCTTCATGCCCAACCTCATGAATCGTGGCGACGGAGATGACACCGCCCACGTCAACGCCGGATCTGGGTTGGGGCGGCGCGGTGACGCCGGATCTGAGGACGAGAGCGCCGGATCTGGCGGGGAAGAGCCGGAGGCGCCCAGATCTGGCGCGAGGAGCCCAGATCCGCGCCGGGATGGAGCTGCATCGAGGTGGAGCGCGTCTGGGCGACGGCCGGAAGAGGTGGCCGCCCCCAGGGGTAGAGCACACTCCTAGGGGCAATGGCGGCGACGGGCAGTGACCGGCAACGGCCGGAGCGAAGGTTAGGTTCAAAACCTAGGCTCTGATACCATGTAAGATTGAATAGAGGTTGAATTGTATTGAGACCTAAAGGGACAATATATAGTGAATACATGGAAACCCTAGGACAACAGGAAATGACTCTAATACCCTTAATAATTATAAGGTGTTGTGGATGATAAAGTTGGATATGTGCAATGCATATGTCCTTTATGTTTAACTCTTAACAAGAGAGTGAAGAATGCTGTCTGACATTACAAAGTGTTAACACAAAGTGCATATAGTTTTCCTTATGTGGACACCTAAATGGCTTCCACCAGTATCTATTTCACCTTTCGGACGTATTTGAGCTTTGATAACAATGTTGCAATAATGGCTTCACGAATATGTCAAAGGAACTGGTGTTTCTCAACACACTTTATCAGAACTTGAAAGGCACTTTGTTATCTTTGCACGTTCTTGAGTGCACCTGTAAATCCCCTGTTCTTCTATACTGTCTATGTCTAGCATGGTAAAAGGAACATACTATTCATTAAAAGTTTAACTTGTCTTCTCCTGCGTATAATTTTGGTCTTCTGCATATGCTTGTGGTCTCTGATGCACAAACTTCACTATCCGCCATGATCTGATGTACATTCAATTGATTATAGGTCTTGTGATGGAAAAGGTTGCAAAAGAAGATACCATGTTTCTTGTCTGGATCTTGCCCTGGAATCTTTCTCATGGAATTTGGTTCTGTACCATCTGTACGAAAAAGAGGCTCCAGTTTGGTATACATTCTATTGTTGATGGAATTGAGCCTGTGTGGGATGTCAAGGAGGGTAAGCAGAAAACACCATGGGCATGAAACATAATCTGGTCTGGCAGTCTCGCCTTCTATTTCCTAATTTTATTACTCCTTATTGGCTGCTGTGTTTCTAGGAATGCAAAATGGCAAGCAGCATTTTGTGAAGTATAAGAATCTGGCACATGTCCATAATCGTTGGGTTCCAGAAGCTGATATTGTTAATGACACCCCTGGAGGTCCTGATCTTTTGTCCTTGTTTAACATGAGGAATCATAAAGAAAAGGTGGCTATTTGTGCGGTGAATTTTATTTCTTTATGCCTGTGAGGGAAGACTCAAGCTTAGCAAAAGATCTTTGCTTATGTTTTTTTTACATGATTCCCCAGACAAGTCGGAAGGTGGAATGGATTGAGCCACACCATCTGCTGAGGAAAATGCTACTTACACACCACAAATTAGCTGATGATTTGTGTTGTAGGGGCGGTCCAACCCCTTGTGGCGGGGCCTTGCAACTGACCTAATATGTAATAGATCTAATAATGTAGAAACATATGTATAAAAGAACGTACTAATGTATCCCTACCATTTATAATTATTAAAGGAGTAGGATAGAGATTTCCCATCTAATCCTACTCATATATATATTAGCCCCCAAGAGGGGTATGAGGGCGAGATCCACTCATTCTATACATGAGCACTCTCTTTTCTGTCGTTGGTTCTCTAGTTAGTCTTCTCATATGCTGTTTGGTTAGTAGCCATAAGCCCATAATAATTTGCTTTGCTCACCTGGTGTTAACTTTGCATATTGTAATGTTGAATGGTTAGTGAAATGGAGGGGTCTTGGCTACGAATTACGATCATGCAACATGGGAACTAGAGACTTCACCCTTTCTATATACATGTGTGGCTGATGAACTTCAAAAGAACTATGAGAACCGCCGTGAAGCTGCAGAGCAATCATCTATTCCCACAAAAACAAAGGTGTGTCAGAAAAAATCAATTTAGTGTTATATTGTTATACTCTTAATATCATTTTATAATCCACAACGTGAATTGCATCTTTGTGATATGCACTATAGCTAAACCATTTTGATATTTGGGCTACCTACATGTTAGTATGTTACTCCATTTTATGAATATAATGAGCTTCACAAAATTGTAACATCTGTTCTCTAGGTTGTTTTTTGTGATATTTAGATTCCTTCGCTGTTTAATATGATCGAACTTGGTACGAGCCATCAACACTTTGAAAACTGAAAATTGGGTTGATTGGTCTGCTAATTCCATAAATTTTGCAAGCCCACATTTGCTGCATCATATGTTTCCTTCCACCCTTGCCTTTTGCCTACTTGCCGTTGAAATATCACGACATTGGCACTTTATTATCTCATTTTCTATGTTCTACTTGTCCTGCAAATGCATAACCCTTTTATGCGGATCTGGAAAACCTGAGATCACTCCTGCCCTTGGTCGAGATGGTTCGGTGGACTGTTGTGCTGTATGGAACTGTCTTGTTCTGAGTTCTGATGATCTGACACCCTTGTTAGCTACATGACTCAGAAGTTAGGCTTTGACTTAACATGTTGGCACTGTTCGTTACGGGCAATGAGTTGACCTGGTGCTGCCTTGGATCCAATCCAATCTGGTAACCTGTTGTTACGAAAAAAAACTCTGCATTTTGTAAGCATGAAAAGGTATGGTATGTAAACACACCTCAAATGTCACCTGCACATGCTGATGGATGTTAGGAACCAATCAAAGTCTAATCGACACCATGTGACAATTCGGACCTGTGATTGTTGTTGATGAACAGCTGCTAGAAATACAGGGGTAGTATTAGGAATGCTGTGCCTCCTTCCTCTTTTTGTTCCTGTTTGAAACTGATGCAAGCACTAGCATACTGGACGGCCAGACGTACATTGGTTGATGTTTCTTCACTCCAACGCGATGAAGCTGTTGCTGTCTTATTTAGTGTGTTGCTGTCTTATTGTGTCTTGTTGCTTCATCGACCAACCGTGTGTCGCAAATTCCAAGGTGACGTAGCCAGGTACGAGTCTCCGAATACGACGAGACGAAACTAGTTGACACTGCCGCTGCCTGCAGCTTGTACAGGATCAGACATAAGAGCAAGTATTATAAGAGGCTGTAAGCTGGTTGTATGCTGAGGTGGATGAGAGAGATGAGGAGAGAGAAGAGAGGTGGGGTGTAAGTTTACACAACCAAGCACAAGAACCAAGAAACTTTGTGAGAGGAGGTAGGTCATTTGTGTAACTACTATATGAGTAGGCTGATAAGTGAGTGTAAGTATTCATACAACCAGCTGAAGGTTGTATTATAAGACTTGCTCTAAGATACAATGAACATTAGCGTCGACGATCGAGTGTTGATGAGACAAATGATGTGAGAAAGGGGGTTAAATTCTTTGAAACTATTCAACAAGAGAAAAGAGGATGATTTTTATTGCTATAAACTGGTTATAAAAAAGAGGATGATTTTTATTGCTATAAACTGGTTATAAAAGGGCTTACAAAAGGATTTAACTAGCCTCTAATCTATAATCTTTCCACTAAAAAGATCTTGGTTGCCTTGACTTGTTCTTTGAATTTTTATTCGGATTCTTTTTTCCTCTTCTTCCGTTAACTTTTAAATAATGGGTGCTAGTTATCTCTAAGGAGACATCTCATGGAATCAGTGCGTCCGATCAAATGGGTGGCTATTGTCAGAGAGAGATATCTGATGATAACTGTTATTTGGTTGTTGTCAATGGGAGATAATCGCAGGAACAACTGCATGACGGTTGTTGTCAAAGATACATGGCCAAAACGTTGTGTTGTTTGGGATTGATAAAGCACGTATTTTATCCATCGCACAGGAGTTCACTGGAAACGGGACCTCATACCACTTCATAAACTCTCCAAGTGTTCTACTGGTTGGGCAAAGTGCACAGTAGTCCTTCGACCAGAGTACTCGGGAAATAGCTTTAGAAAGATTATGACCATGGGGTCTTAGGGTTTTAATTAAGTATTAAAGCCATTTTTGAGAGATCATTCAATCCTCGTCAGTTAGCTCATGAACTTTAAGTGAATTTATAACATGATTTTTTTCAAATGAATTTAAGTTCGAAAAATACTCTTTTAATAATAAGAGTAAAGAGGCATCTTTCATTCACTTAACGTTGATAAAACTAACTGGGAATATTGAATGGTTTTCTGTCTGTTGGGCTTCAGATCGAGCAACTACTGTTTTGCAATTGAAAAACCTTTATAAAAACCTGGCATGATACTTGTTGGCTTTACGCTTTCTCGAAAAACCTTTCAGCTTCTTCAATTTCCTTTACCCCTTTTCCTTTGCGTCGTTTGACTATAGCCTTGAATCCTTTCAATTGTCGCTTAGATTGCTAACCAATCTAGCCAAAATATCAAATTTGGTCATTGATTGACCGGTGTATAATCTTGGATCGAAGAAACTAAAGGCCATGGAAGAGGCGGGGATAATCCCTGATAAGATTTTGATCCCGTGGAGGTCAGCAATCAAAGAAAACATTTCAAGCGGAAGCGACAGCGAAATCCCAATCTTCTGGACGTATGTGGAGTGTGGATGTAGGCTATCGGTGCATCCTTTCCTATTAGAAGTCTTGGAATTCTATAGGATCAAATTGGTGAATTTGACCCCTAATTTGATCACCAACCTCAGCATTTTTATTCATCTCTGTGAAGTGTATTTAGGGATTCTAATGAACTTAGAGCTCCTAAGATACTACTATAAGATGATGGGAAGAGCTGGAAAAGCGACGACATCATCCGGGAGTTGTTCTTTGTGGCTCCACGATGGGAGGTCAAGGGAGTACATTCCAATGTTCTCGGGTCCTCATGGTCATCATGGAAAATTTTTTGGTTCTACATGATGCTCGGCAAAGAAGACAGCCTTTCCTTCACGGGATAGATCGCAATCGAGAATCCAAGATGAAGGTCTTCCCCGAAGGAGGGAAAGATGGAGCGATGAGTCGATACCATCGTCTGTCTCAAGGACATGGGATTAACTTCATGGCATGTGGTGGGGGATTTCTCCTTGCACCGAATCAACCCACTGAAGTCAAGCAACCATATAATGCTATGGTATTAGAGCGCAAAAGATTCGACAATGGACTCCTTGGAAGATAAGCATCAAGAATTTTGACAAGTCGAATTTTATTTTTGTTATATTTTTTGACCTTAAGATTTTCCTTCTATTTCGATTTTGTAGCCCTATTTCCTTTCGAAGTGAGGGAGAGTCCACGCAGAAAGGAGTAACTTTGATGCTTGATCCTGGCAGTTTCCTCTCCGAAGGACAGTATCAAGAGACTTAAGGTAATAGAATAATTCTTTTCATATGAATTTCCTTTTTCTGATCGGTGTATTGTAACATTCTTGAAATGTGCAGGCGATTGGGTCGAAGGGTGATGAGCCGGCTGAGAGCTTGAAGGAAGCTACTCTGAGCCCCAAGAAGTGGCACAGTGTGAAGAAGTCATATGGAGTATCGAGATCACATCTTGCTCCTTCAACCACTCCTATGATTGCTCCTCTGACTTCACAAGCTCCTAAGAAGCAAGTAGAAATCCCCTCAGTGGTATGTTTTAATTACAACTCGAGAGTTTTTCTTACAAGCCTATCCCTGCTCTTGTAAGAATGACATAGAAATTGCGCCGATGGGAGTGTGTTTCTTTGATGAAGGGCAGTCGATGACAAGGTGGAAGAAAAGGAAGAGTGACTGATCGAGGATACCACAACCATGGAGCCATCAGATCCACTGGTCGTGGCCTCCGAGATAGTCATCACCGACCAAATAGAATACCCAATGGCCACCCAAGGCTTCGACTACATCAGTGGAGACAATAGCTCTGGTTGCCGAGGAAGTTCAACCTTCCGAGCAGACGACTGGAGAAGCTGTCTCTGATTACCCAAGGGAGGATCCGGCTAAGGATGAGTGCATCCAGTTGGGAGACTCAAAGGGTTCGACTAGGTTTACCAATATTACATTGATGAAGTCGGTCGAAAAGAAGAAGAGGAAGACAAGCGCTCTGGATTATGCTCCAGGGTGTTTCAACTTTAAAACAAAGAAAACTAGGTATGTGCTAGTTGTAAGAAATTGCGTAAATTCATACCTTTTGATTTCTTGGCGTTGTAAGTTTCTTCTTTCTTCTTATTCTCCTTACTTTTAGCCCCTCTACCACTCCAATTAGCTTCCATCCGAGCACTCCTAGTGAAGAGGCATCTAAGAATGGAGTTGTCATAGGCTCGTAGCAGCCCCCTAGCCAATGAGGGAATCAACAGAGGCTGCCACGACCATAGAACCTTCAGTGGTTCTAACACCATCAAAGGATGTTGAAGCAGAGATGAAGTCCCAACAGATTCTTGTTTCTGCTGGGAAGAAGTTGGTCGAAGAGAAGGGAGTATACATGCTTCCTCCATTCTTTGGAGGACCACAAAGGGGAGTTCCTCATTAATCAAGAGGTCTCCACATCCGAGGGATATCCCCAACTGAAGATGGATCTTCAACAACCAAAGACTCAAGGAGCTTTGGTGGAGGAAGGTCTCAAACCTGGAGTTGAAGACCGGTCCCGAGGAACTCTTCTCCTCGTATGCAAGTAAAGTGGTCTTGGTAAGTTCTCAAGATCACTTAGGATGCATTTTTTATCTTTTTGCAAATTTTTCTAAGTTTCTTTTTTGCCTCTTTTCTTTTATGCTCCAGACCATATCCTTGATTTCATCTTTCATGATGAGGGGGATTGCATCATTTTCAAAGGGCCTTCGTCCCTCGTAATCTTCTTGATGAAATCTTTGAGTCGGTCTTGGGCCTGCTAACAGATTATTGTCAGCCTAGCCACATTGGCTTCTATCATGCAAAGAGTCCATGGAAGAAGTCAACATCTGGCTTTTGGAGTGCTTTTGCTCTTGATACATCTCTGTTCATTGCATGGTCTGTTGTAGAATCTTTGATACCTGACCTACAACTTGTGCATATTCCAGAGTTTCTACTAGAGTAGGGTTCGGGTTGTTTAGAATATCATGCACTCATTGTAGGTTTTGGATATTTACCCAAGGCCTTGAAGCGTTCCTACCAGAAGAAGTGGTACGATGACTCAAGCTTCGCCCTGAGTTCCCTACTCATACGACTCAACATGCACAAGGGGTAGAAATAGACAGATTAGATGGTTGATGTCCACCAGTTCCATTATTTCCATTCCCTCTGGGTGATGCAGGAGTATTCACAACATTTCAACCAGTGGGTTGTGGGGGGGTACGGTCTACCATGGAGAGCCTTGCATGGGATTTGTAGCGGTATCACCGATTGCGCTAACTTCATTCTTCTAGCAAGAATCTTCTGACGAACTCCCGTCAAAACTAAAGAAGAGCCTTCCACCGCTTCGATGGGTAGCTTCGATGATGGGTAACGATTGGAAGCTGCCATTTTGGAGGGTTGTACGGTGGACTCAAACTGATCCAATAGATTGCCAATTGAATAATAAGTGTTATTATCTTCTCCTAGCTTTTTCGTCAAAGGCAATCTCATCGACACCATGACTAGGTGTTGTCCGGCCGCCACTATACATAGAAGCCATTAGCGAGGATTGTAGCACTGTGCTCTTGTTGCCATGTTTGCCGATCAAAAGTATCGTGCTTGCCACATTGCTTGAGCATTCCGACAAGGTCGGAGCAACCAGTTCCCCTAATAATGTTGATGACTGGGTCGGCTTGTCTTCTTCCATTTGGTTGATCTTGCTAGCCTCAAAGACGAGCGAGCCTGCGATGGAGGACGATGATGAAGAAGTGTTGTGTTCCATGGCATGGATGCATACGTCTATGTCAAGGTTAGCGTAGTCGCCAGATCAAACTAGTTCCCCTCGCCTAGGTTCCTACCATGATCACATGGGTGGTATTAATAGAAAATAAGGGAGGATAATACTTGCTGATGAAGAACTTCAAGAACTCGGTACCAGCTGTCACCGATTGAGTCGCCGATGTTACGAATAATATGAGAGAATAGGTTGGATTTCTTGGAACTATTCGACAAGATAAAAGGGGATGATCTTTATTACTATGAACTGGTTACAAAAGGGATTTAACTAGCCCCTAATATATAATCTTTCAACTGCTCGAAAGATCTTGGTTGCATTGACTTGTTCTCTGAATTCTTGTTCGGATTCTTTTTCCCTCTTCTTATGTCAACCTTTAAATACCGTTGAAGGGACGTCAGCTATCCGTCCAATAGGAGGGGTGGTTGCTGTCAGAGATAAATATATGATGATAACTAATCTAAGGTTGTTGTCAGTGGGAGATTTGTCAGAATTACATGGCCGAAACATCGTATTGTTTGGGATAGATAAAACACATGTTTTATCCATCACATGGGAGGAGTTCCTTAGAAGCGGGCCCTCATACTAGTTCACGAACTTGTTGAGTGGTTTACTGATCGAGCAAAATATACAGTAGTCCTTCGACCAGGGCACTCAAGAAATAGCTTTGAAAAGCTTATAACTACAGAGTCTTAAGACTTTAATTAAGTATTAAAGCTATTTTTAATGGTAGTAACAGGTTGGTTCTAAAAATCTAATCGGATGTTGTTGGTGCATCATTGGCCGGTTGTCCCATATGCATGCAGTGCCGCTGTGTTCGTTTGGAGCGGTTTCATCACGGCCGGACGTGCCGCGTGCGCGCGTACGTACGTGGGCATAAATTTGTGCGTCAGCGAGCGAGTGCGCGTGTGACAAGAAACGAATGGATTGATTTGGGGGAGGTGTCGTGCGTGAGCCGTGACTCCGAGAGCGATGAGGGTGTGCAGCGCGGACAAAATAATTAAGGGAGTGGACTTCTTTGCTCATGTTCAACCTCGGCAGCCTCGCGGTACGGCCTCGCCTCCTTGGCCCCTTTTCTCACTACTAATTAATGAATTCCACAGTGCATTCAAATCCTGCCCTCCCCTAACTTGCTCACTCCAAACACAAACGCTCCCAAGGGAAGGGACTCACCATCTCTCTCTCTCTCTCTCTCTCTCTCTCTCTCTCTCTGTGGAGGTGAGGAGGTGAATTCAGATGGAGCTCCATGGATGAAGCGGTTGAGGTATCTTCTTCTCCCTCCCCTGTCAGTCGACCCCGTAATCTTTGCCCACTGTCGATTGTAGTGATTGGTGGCCTGAGTTTTGGATTCTCTTTCTCTCATCTCTTTCCCTTTGAACTGTGTATTGCTGCTGTTCTTCGTTTCCTTTGCTGCTTCTTCTCCACTTTAGGAGTCAGGACCCCCCTGAAAATGAATCTTGAGAATTCTGAATATGCTGCCTAGGCTGAAACAGCAACTCAAACCGAGTCATTTCTTGCTAGATGTGCTGCCTGCATCAATACAAGAGCTCTAGCTAGTGAACTAAGTGCTGTTTGGGGAATTGTACTTCAGGCAAAGCTGCACTGCATACATCTCTCTTCTTCTTTCGACTATCAACTCTGATCTGGTAGGTGAATTCTAGGACCCACCCCACTGGTCATGAATCATGATGCAGGAGATTGCACAACATTACTTCGAATTTTTCTTATTTTCTCTAGAGCGTAGTGTTGGATAAAATGCAAATTATCCGTCCTTTCCAATCATCTTCGGCAGCTCCAAGATTCGATCTTGCCCACAGATTTTTAAAAATGGACGGATCAGATGCACCTTAGCCGCCCAGCAGAGGGTTAAGGGTAGCCATAAGCCCATAGCCAACATGGAGATTCCTTTTCTTCTCCCTTTTTGTTTCTTCCGTTTCTCTCTGACAGAATGATGGCATCTACTACGGATCTACCTTGGTCTCTTCCTCGCTGCAGAATCATTCGTCCTGCAGCGGCCACTAGTTTAGTGTCCTCGAGGAAAAGTGGTAACTTTTTTTTAACTTCGGTGATGATTCCTTCACCGAGAGCTATGCCGTGATCCATTCTTTAGTGGAAATGGCGCTGTGTCAGCATAAAGAAAACGAAGACGATAGTTTCGAAAAAGGGAGGTGATTTAGGTCTCCAATGTGCTCACAGACTCACAGGTGACTGACAACCATTTCTTTTTACCCCGTCCAAGATAATTTAGGATGAATCCAATGGTTTTGGATTGGGGAATTCTCCGTCTTCGACGCAATAGATGCAATTCTGCCATGAGCAAGCTAAGCTAGCTCTGGTTATCTATGCCTGAAATGGAGACAAAATCGTAAGGAAAAGATGTGACTGATAACAGAAATGAAAACCGGATGTCTTTTTTTCTTCTTCCCAGTACCAAAGGATTTGATGCGATTGGAAAAAAGGGATAGCCAGCCAGTCAGCAGCCTGCATGCTGTCAGTGTCATGGATCTAATTCTACGTTGAAGTATACGTGTCGTAGCTCCGTAGCTGCCTGAAATTCTGTTGTTGGTTTGAAGATTACGGTGCCTGACCTGAAAGGCTGAAACCCAATGATGCTACATGTACGCGTCAGGGAGCACTTACCAACCATTTCTTAATTTCTTTCTTCTTTTTTTCAACAATGTTGATCTTTGCCGACCGAGCTTAACCGTCACGGCTCCACTTAAGGCAAAATAATCGATTAAAAACAGTTTTCTCTCTTTCATTTTTCTGTTTTGCGGCATCTGAAGAACAAGTCTTCAATCTTCATTTTGCTTGAAACGATGTTTCTCAAGAGGGAAAGGAACAGGTTTTGCTCTTCCGGCATATAGTATTCCCATTTCTCAACTTTTTTTCCTTGCAGTTTTTAGGTTCATCGAGATTATGGAGGCTGAACTAGTTGGTCACTAACCCAAGAAAATTTTAAGTAATTTGATCCATGAGAAATCTTCTTATATGTCCAGGTATAATTCCATCGATGTGTATCTTGCAACCAATTTAGCCATATAATGATTCTTTCGTTGGTCTACGCACTAAAGATAAATTGCACAGTTTAAGCATTAGCCTCTAGTGGTAGTTGCAGAAGGCACATCCATAAGCGTGCAGTTAGAGTTGAGATGTAACAATCAGAATAAGCAAGACATTGAAACGAACAATTGATCTCTTCAAGAAATCTCCGCGCTGTCCTTGGCCGACAGAATCCAATGGCCGAAGTTGAGTCTATAAGAAAAAAGAAGGAAAATGAGGCAGACAGAATAATGATAGGATAATTAGTCCCACTTATTATTGATTTTAGACTTGTAGTGCTAGGTTACTAGTAGAGCTATATCATCTTTGCAAAACCTGTCCTGTTGTGATCAACTTCTTACAAAGCTTGGTAAAAATGAAGGTTCTAAATTTGCCTTCTTCAGCGAACTCCATAGAACGTTGTGTTTAAAAGCAGAAGATAAGTTGCGATTTGGCCATAATCTGTGTGCATCAATTCATAACTTGGTGTGAAAAAGCCCTGCTATCTTCTTGCACAGGATGGCTTTTAGAAGCCTTAACCAGGCTGAGATCTCCGATCACCGCCAAACCTAGCAGCCGTCACATAGATCTCAGGTCAGATGTCCTTTTAAGTTTTAATCCACTGTCTGTAATCAGTCTCTCTATTCAAACATCACACCTAAGGCGTCTCCAACAGCTGGCTATTTAGTTACTAGATCGATGTCAGGAAAAGTAGGAGAGAGTAGTCACTAGCGAGCAAATAGCTGATCTATTTCACGTAGTCCAAGAATATGAGAGAGAAGCATGTGGGTCCAATATAAAATAGTCTGCTTTTGTCTCACGTCGGACTATATATAGACTGCTATTACCATTGGAGATGCCCTAAGTACAGACAATCTCGAGTCTTTGTCATAGGAAACAGGTGGCTGCTGTTCTACTCCTTTTAGGCCCTATTACTTCTTTTCCCTGGTGTGTAGTGCTGTAGGTTGAGATGTCTCCTGTCTTGTAAGGTGCTGGTGCTGCACGGAGTGTGTTATTATAATGATGGATGTGCACCGCATTTACCAAACTCTTTTTTTTAGTATGCATTTGCAAAACTATTGCCAATATCTTCTGTGCCTTTCTTGGAATTTCTTGCCTTCATATAATCTGCCCTCTTTGCTATTCAGGACATAGAACTCCGTCTCTCCCTACCTCCCCTCTTTGCTGTCTCTTTGGTTCTACTCTCGGACCATGATAATGTCGGAAGCAACTAAAATTAGTCCTCCTCTTGTACTTTCATGTACTTTCAGCTGATTTCTGGTTGCAAACTTTCAGAAAGATCATGTCAGATTTTTCAGTGTTGTACATTCGGCAAATTTTACAGATTTGATTAGCATTAAGATAGTCAGTTGTAAGTAAAACTTCTGAGGCCCCCATTGGCCTTCTAGTTGTTTCTTGTTAATCATGATTGGGCATCTAATAGGACTTGCTACTTGTTTATGATGAGTTGGCAGTTGCACATCATTGCGGCAATGCATTGTTTTGTAGGACGTAATAACCTTCCATGTTACCCTAAATTTCTACTTACTCTTTTATGTTTTACCTATTCTCCTGGGTGTGTAGTGGCATATTTTGTTAGTAATAGCTAGTCAACCATGTACCACAACCATGTACCATCTAACAATATCAAATATCTGATTGGACTTGTTCATAGTGCTATGCTTGTACCTAATTGATTTCTTTCTTCCATTTTGGTCAACAAATGATGGTTTCAAACATGTTGTTACATTTTTCAGAGATTGAATTGGATGAGGGGGCCTATTTGACTTTTTTTTTTGGATTCTCTTGCGCACTAGCTGATGGATTTCCGCATCAAACTTCTCGTTGCCTCCTTCAGCTGTGTGCTTATGATGCAAGTAGCATCCTGTGGTAAGCACTACACTCTCATGAAACTAGATCTATTTTTTTATAATTGTTGCAGTGCAATGCTTTGCAAAATGAACTGAATATAGAGTAGGGGATAATACATGATACATGAGTTTTTAAATAGATGGCATCACAGAGGGAACTGAAACTGGAACGACAAGCTGGACATGTGTATGCGCAGCTTATCCACTAGGTGAATCAAACTCCAATAGCAGCCTGTCGTCTAATTGCTCGTCTTCATGCCATTGCCTACAAGGTATGAGCAATTGATCAAATACGCATCTCAACAGTTCAACACATCATTGCAAATTTGCACCACAAGATACCTGAATTAGAGATGTCTACAACAGATGAGAACGGTGGCACAGGATCATGGAACTGCACGTGCGCCTCTGACAAGGCCCTTCGAAAAGAAGAACAATCTGTATCACACGATAGGAGTTGCTTCACTTCCTGTAACTGCACATCCGGTATATGAAAATATTTTTTACTGATTCAGATACATCCATCGTACTTCGGACTGAATGTTCAGATGAAATTGTGCTGCGGCTACTGATGAATATCTGAATGTTGTCTGCTTCAATTCTCCAGGAAGTTATCAGGAAGGAAAGAAGCATGCCTCTAACAAAACAGTCATAGTTACTCTCCTAGTGTGTGTGATTCTCACCACTGTTGCTTTCCTTGGCACCACCGCATACTACTTTCGCCGCAAGGATGCACTCTCTCCACATTCACGGATATACTCTTTTGACAAGTACACCAGCTGGAGCAGCAGATCGAACCTTGTCAGCCATCGATCTTCTCCTTTTCCCCAACCAAAACCGAAACCGAGGATCAGTGTCCTTAAAGGTACTCCCTCCGTTTCGCTATATTTATCAACAGTCCTCCATACGCAGACAAGAAAGCACTAAATCTAAGAAATATTTTGTGAGAAATAATTGTACATACCCTTATTAAATGACATACCACAATCACTTGACATTTTCCAAAGCATTTAAGTAGGGATAGAGAGAAAAATTACAATAACTACACTCTAGTTTCCCTTAATAGACAAATATATTGAAACGGATACTTCCGAGGCCATGGACAAATATAGCGGAACGGAGGAAGTGCTAAGAAAAACATCTT
This sequence comes from Dendrocalamus sinicus, assembly GCA_036346575.1. Taxonomy (NCBI): domain Eukaryota; kingdom Viridiplantae; phylum Streptophyta; class Magnoliopsida; order Poales; family Poaceae; genus Dendrocalamus; species Dendrocalamus sinicus. The sequence goes on along the minus strand of CM070646.1, from coordinate 21,093,947 downwards.
TTAATTCCCGGTTTAGATGAGGCACTTGATTGTGTTGCTTTAAAATTCACACTTTGCCGCCTTAAAAAAATTCACACCTTGTTTTATTCAGGATAGTGTACTAGAGCCACACTCTGATTCTTGTTTCAACTCTCTGCCGCAGAGTTTCTGTGTAGTTGTCCTCTCATTTGTGGGAGTGAAGGTGGTCCATTTCCTGGCGTTATTGTTCGGTTTACCTACTCGGAATTGGAGCAAGCAACCGGGAAATTTTCAGACGACAATCTTATCGGAGTTGGCGGAACAAGCAAGGTGTACCGAGGCCAATTTAGCGATGGAAAAGTTGTTGCCGTGAAGAAGCTTAGGCCCCTAGGAGGTGCAGACGAAGACTACGAGTTCCTATCCGAGGTGTACACTCTGAACTACACATCCATTTGCATCTTCTTTTCTCCATTAATTTCACTTATTCGATGTGATGATTCGTGAGACAGACGATATATAATTGCTCTCAATATAATTAATGCTTGACAATGAACAACGAACAGATCGAGCTGCTGTCACGGCTGAACCACTGCCATGTGGTGCCATTGCTGGGGTACTGCTCGGAGAGCCAAGGGCGGCAGCTGGAGAGGCTGCTGGTGTTCGAGTGCATGTCCAACGGCAACCTGAGGGAATGCCTGGACCTGAAGCAACAAGGGAGGAAGCCCATGGACTGGCCGACCCGGGTGAGCATCGCGCTCGGCACCGCGAGGGGGCTGGAGTACCTGCACGAGGCGGCCGCGCCGAGGATCCTCCACCGCGACATCAAATCCACCAACATCCTGCTCGACGACGAGTTCAGAGCCAAGGTGACCTACTCATGACGAGTCCTGCAAACTAATGATCAATCATGTGTGTCACTGAACTGTCGTACGATCGAGTTGAGATTATTTGTTTTGCTGCATGCAGATCACCGATCTTGGCATGGCCAAGTGCCTGATGAACGACGGCGTGACGAGCTGCTCGAGCTCCCCCGCACGGATGCTGGGGACGTTCGGGTACTTCGCGCCCGAGTACGCCATCGTGGGCAAGGCGTCGCTCAAGTCCGACGTGTTCAGCTTCGGCGTGGTGATCCTGGAGCTCATCACCGGCCGGCCGCCGATCCACAAGTCAGCCTCGACCAGGGGAGACGAGAGCCTCGTCATATGGGTGTGTAATAAATCATCAACTGCTGGATCGAGCAGAGACTTGCAAAATTTATTTATTTATTTACACGGCTTGTTGATCGGACCGAGTCGAGTGTTGATTGCAGGCGACGTCTCGTCTGCGCGACAGCAGGCTGGTGGTGACGGAGCTGCCGGACCCGGCGCTGAAGGGCAGGTTCTCGCCGGAGGAGATGCAGATCATGGCGCACCTGGCGAGGGAGTGCCTGCAGTGGGACCCCGAGTCCAGGCCCACCATGACCGAGGTCGTCCAGATCCTCTCCACCATCGCTCCCCTCCACTCCGCCAACAAGCGCCGCAAGCTGCCCCTGCCCACCAACTTCGATTTGCAGACGTCGCCTCACATCGGGAGCAGCGAACCCGATGGCGGCGACATCGAGAGGCAAGAATGCTCGGTGTCGTTCGACCGGTGGCAGGACGGCGGCGACGATGGCCGTCGTGACATGTACAGGGGGAATGATAGCACTAAGGGCGGCGTTGTGTCGGGAGAGGTCGTCCGGATGCAGCTGATGATGAGCTCCAACGGCCGACGGAGCTGGCGGTCGCCGGAGGAGGACGTGGCGGTGGACCTGACGGAGCCGCGGCTGGAGACGTTCACGCAGCCGACCACACTCTTCAAGTGAATCGAGGAGAGACAGAGTGTAGTAGCCTAGGACTCCAGGATCGATCGATGATTCGATGTAGCTTTGGTTAGTACGAGCCTACGATCTGCAACTCCATGCATGGCGGGATCTGTCTGTACAGTGCATGCAAACATAAGTTAATTCAAGAGACAATATTGGTTCACGGCAAAATATCAGGTGAAAATGCGAATTTGACGTAGATGAGATGAACCTCCTTTTCTTTTCTTTTTTTGTTTTGCTTGCTTTCTTCCTCTCGAAAGAAATATGGCCATGTCTTCGATAATGCTCTCTTCGTTCACGAATAGACGTCGTTTTAGGATGTATGTAGTCAAAACTTAGAACTTTGATCTCTCAAAAAAGTTACAACTTTGATCCTTAATATACACAAAACTATTGAAATTTGACACATGGAAGTGATATTAGTAAATCTGTCATAAGAAACTTCCATATCATTGCATTTTATTAATTTTTACTTGGTCATTGTGTGTATTTGAGACCGTATCATGTCTGAAACGATAAGTAACGATAAGTAAAAAAGAATGAAAAGAGTACCACACAAGATAGCTTTATGTTTGTGCTCTGGTTCAGGCCCGTACATTAGCAGGAGTAGGGTGGGCAACTATTCAGGACCCCCAAAATTACAAGGCCTCCAAATTTACACTAAGTAGTAATTAGCAATAGTTAATCCTTGAATAGAAAAACTAAGATGCGCCGCACTGCAATCACCGGTTTGTTAATTGGAGTATTGGCCCAACGTAGGCCCATGGCCATCCGCCATGCCCACCACCGCTTGGGTCCTTACTCCTTGCCTTCCCATGCGCATGAGAATTGGCGGCGACGTTTCGCTTTCCCCGCGCCGCAGCGATTCTCGCTGTCGCTAGGATCGCTGCGACGCTGCTACGCTTCTACGCAAGACGCCGACGCCAGCAATCCGGCGCAGCATCGCCCTACGCTTCTACGACACGACGCCGACGCAAGCCCAAAGATCGCACCACCGCCTACCATCGCCAAGACGCTGAGAGCTTTTCTAAACTCAAGTTACTGTTGCATCTGCGGAAAGGAGCTTTTCTAAACTCAAGTTATTGAAGTCCTACTTGCGATGTACAATGACACAAGAAAGACTCAATGGGTTGGCGACAATAGCACTTGAAAATGATATCTTGGAGATGATCAAGTATGAAGATATAATTGAAGATTTCATTTCAAAGAATACTAAAAGAATGATGCTTTTCAGTAGAACATAAGGTCAGTTTGTCGCTTGAGTACTACTTTTATTGTTTTAGCATTAAGATTTGATATGTTCTTACTTCTTAGTAGTGTAAGAACAACGTATATTTTGAAGCTTTATAATTAAGTAAAAGTATGTTTTCGTTATATTATTTTCTCGAATTTTAGGGTCATATCACGCGTTTCGTTCAGGGTCCTCCAAATCGTAGGTACGGCCCTGCTCTGGTTGCAAGTTAATCCAGCCTGTGCTCCATACATAACATGCTTCTTCAGGGAGGTCATCAGGTGTCGAGATTTATTGATCTAAAAAGGCTACGAAGAAAAATAAAAATAAAAAGCAAATCCACAAGCCCAGCCCATTTCAGGCCCAGTTAAACCAGCCCATCATCACTCACTTGAGCCAGGCCACTTCTGCCTCTCTCTCTCCCCTCCCTCCCTCCCCCATTCCAAAGTTTCGTCGTCGGCTCCTCGACCCCCCGCAGCCATGGCACGCCGCCACCTCCACATCCCCCTCCCCTTCCTCTCCTGCAAGCCCCACGGCCCCACCCCTCTCTTCCTCCGCCATGCCTTCTCCACCTCCACCGTCACCCCCGCCTCCGCCGTCGAGACTCCGGAAGCCCCGGAGGCGGCGGCGCCGGCCCCCAACCCGCCCAGCCGAGAGGAGCCCCTGCACGATACGATTCTCCACATGATCCGCCGCCGCCAGTGGACCACCCGCCTCGAGAACTCCATCCGCCTGCTCTCCCCCAACCTCGCCGCGCCGCTCGTCCACGACGTCATCTCCGGCGCCGCCGCCGACGGCCGCGCCGACCTCTCACTCCAGTTCTTCCGCTTCGCCTACCGCCGCGCCGGCTTCCGCCCCGAGCCCGCCACCTTCGCGCTCCTCGTCCCGATCCTCGCCTCCCACCGCATGCTCAACCACGCCCGCTGCCTCCTCCTCGACACGATGCCGTCGTTCTCTATCTCCCCCGACGAGGCCACCGTCGCAGCTCTCATCGCAGCCTACGGCAAGGCCAACATCCCGCAGGAGTCCGTTAAGCTGTTCCGCTTGATGCCCGAGCTCGGCATCACACGCACCGCGCTCTCCTACAACGCCGTCCTCAAGGCCATACTCTGCCGCGGCCGCGAGGCCATGGCTAGGCGGATCTACAACGCCATGATCGCGGACGGCGTCTCCCCGGACGTGTCCACCTACAACACATTGATCTGGGGGTTCGGCCTGTGCAAGAAGATGGAGGCCGCCGTGAGGGTGTTCGGGGACATGAAGGCTCATGGGGTGACACCGGATGTGACTACTTATAACACCCTGCTCAATGCTTGGGTGTGGGCAGGTGATCTGGAGAGCGCACAGAAGGTGTTCGAAGAAATGGCAGGGGCTGGGTTTGAACGGAACTCGGTCTCATACAACGTCATGATCAAGGGATATGTTGCAGCGAATAAGGTGGAGGAGGCAGTGGGGTTGTTCACGGAGATGGGGGAGAAGGGGTTGAGGTTGAGCGAGAAGACATTTGCTGCGTTGATGCCCGGTCTTTGCGATGATGAGGGGAGGATTGTGGAGGCCCGGAAGGCAGTGGATGACATGGCAGAGCGTCGACTCACGCCAAAGGACAAGTCGGTGTTTTTGAGGCTTGTGACGACACTATGCAGAGCTGGGGACTTGGATGGGGCGATGGAGGTGCACAGGAAGAGCGGGCAGTTCAAGCATGTTCTGGTGGATCCGAGACAGTATGGGGTGTTGATGGAGGGCTTGTGTGCAGTTGGAAAGTTTGATGGTGCTGTTGAGGTGCTAGATGAGCTTCTTGAGAAGGGGACGCTGCTGAGCCCAAAGAGTCCTGTGCTGGAAGCACCAGCTTACAATCCAGTGATTGAGTATTTGTGCAACAATGGGAGTACCAACAAGGCTGAGACGTTCTTCAGGCAGCTGATGAAGAAAGGTGTGGATGACAAGGTTGCATTTAACAGTCTTATCCGTGGGCATGCAAAAGAAGGCGTGGCAGAGGCGGCGCAGGAGATTCTCACCATTATGGCACGCCGTGGTGTCCCTACTGACCCTGAATCACATGCGCTGCTTGTGGATAGCTTCCTGAAGAAGAATGAGCCAGCTGACGCAAAGACAGCGCTGGACAGCATGATGGAACAGGGGCACCTGCCGATCCCAACTCTATTCCAGTCTGTTATGGTGGCGCTTTTCAATGATGGTCGGATTCAGACCGCAAGCAGGGTCATGAAGAGTATGATTGAGAAGGGGGTTACAGAGAACATGGGCATGGCACATAAGATCTTGGAAGCTCTCTTCATGAGGGGCCATGTGGAGGAGGCAATCGGTCGCATCAATCTGATGGTGGAAAATGGCTGTATGCCTGATCTGGATAAGTTGCTGGTTGCCCTTTGCGAGAATGACAGAGTGATGGAAGCACAGAAGCTGGCTGATTTTGCGTTGGACAGGGACTTTGACATTAGCTTCTTGACCTACGACAGAGTCCTGGAGGCCCTGTACACCGAGGAGAAGACATTGCCTGCATACTCCATGCTTTGCAAGATTAAGAACAAAGGAGGTGTTGTGGACCAGAAGGGTTGCAATGCTTTGATGGAGAGCTTAAAAGCCGAAGGGTACTCAAAGCAAGCTGACATTTTGTCTAGGATCTTGGTGGAGAATGCATCATTGACATCCAAGAGGGGCAAAAGGGTTGCCATGGGTGCGTAGCAAGGTGTCTGGATTCATGGAAAGATCCTATCTTCTATTTGACTTGAAGAAAGCAGTGGCTTCTTTCTTTTGTTAATGCTCGTCGGGCCAAGTTGGGATTTTTATCCTTGGAGATGAGAAGGGCAGGTACATTTACTTTTTTCGCAAAGCCCCAGATTGAATTTTGTACCATGTCTTAGGAAAGAAAACATGTTTAATAATTGATGAAGATGTACTTCTTGTTATGAATTTAGTTGAGAAATTGAGCGGTTATAATTATAACATGCTGTACTTCATTGTTTATAAGTGGCTGTACTAAAGACCAGCCCAGAAAATTTGGTTTTGGCATGACGCTAAGGAAGACTTTGCCCTGTGATTTTAATGCTTTAATTATTTTGACTCATTATTTGCATCAAGACTGATAATGTACAGTAAGATATCCACGACCTTTTAGTTTGTTATATGTATGTATGGTTTGCTGAACTGGTGAAGTGTCAATTTAAAATTATGCAGTTGCATGATGTGTATGCTTTTCTACATTTCTATTAGAAGAAGTGTTAATCTTTAATTCTTGATTTTACTCCTGGCCATAGTAAAAAAAATTAGGTGCATTTTAATGGCACCTTGTCTGCACTGCTTTTCATATCTCATTTCGTTATGCTCCAGCCGCAACTTTGCTGTGACCATTATTATATAATATCAACCTGTGGGACAGTTACTCATTTTTTGTCATTTAAATTTAGGTTGCAGCCTGATTTCAGCTTGTGCTGGACGGCATCTTTGTAGTTGGTAATAATAGAACAAGTATTCCTTTTCAAAAAAAAAGGACAAATATCCCCACTTATGTGTTTGCGAGTGTATCTAGATATGTGATTGCGAGCAGTGGTGAATTTTTCAATGATGTGTTTTGACGCATCTTAGTTTCCATATCCATTGATGACGTCTCTGCTTTCTCTCTTTTTGAGTTGTTCTCTGTTCTTTTTTTGGCCATGGTGGAGTAGAATAGCCTTATGCTACCAAATACTAACCATGCTTGCCAATTAAAACCATTTGAAGACTTAATTCCTCCAGGTTTGTTTTTTTTCTTCTAGTTGAATAGCCTTATGCTGCCAAATACTAACCATGTTTTGCATGTGAAAATCTATTAGTGATGTTTCATGATTTGTCGTTTCTGCACTGCTTTCCTCTCATATCTTTTGAGATCTTTCCAGTACGGCATTTTCATTGTCATTTTCAGAGTGTAGTCTTTTGGTTCCACTATTCTTTTCCAGTTTCATGTGAGGGAAGATGTTCATGCATTGAATAAGATACCTATGATGACTTGTTCCCAACGGTTTGGCCGTTTGGCTGGCCTCGATCAAATTTACCCATCCAGGAGCTAGCATTCACATGTGCCTTGGTGCATGATGTGGCATTCTCCAGGTAAATTTGGACCTTGCAATTGCACATTGCTCCCACCACAATTTCATAAAGATACTAGATGTTGGGGCGCGCCTCTAGACTATAATTTTTTACATGGCGGATTAGAGAATTTATTTAGTTTGTGACTGCTGTAGAAGTGGCAGCGCCCTGACGAATTGCTAGTCGATATTCATATACCGTACACTGCGAGACATCAAAATGACTTGTACTAAGCATCAGCACTAATAGGATAACATTGTTGTTTGATATTCATATCTGGGGAACCTAGCGGGAGGGGAAAATGATCCAGCCGATCAGTTTGTATCTGCGTGCCAAGAGCGAAATAGGTGTATGCTGAACTGCAAGCGGAGCATTGTGCGATGCATATTGCTCGAAAAACATATTGACAAGGCGGGTTATGGTACACAAAAGAGGCACGGGTGGCTGTGGTAACAAGATCTGAAGAGGCAAAACCCGTCTACATTTATCAATCTACAGTTAAGCACGCGTTGTTGCCGACAAAGAGTGAGTTTTTTAGGTTGTGACTTTTGGCTTATGTTTTTGAATTCTAGCTATTCGTGGGGGGACAATACGTAGAGGGAAACTTTGTCGGTATAACTGAATTCGGTACAATGCCTACCACAATCTATCTATAAATCTTATCTTGAAAAAATATATCGTTTAAAAGCTAGTTACTATCGCAGAAGTGATATAAAAGTCAAAAAGAGCTCAACTAAGAAAACAATAATGTGAACTATTGTAGCAAGGGTGGCTCAACCCTCCATGACTGGGTCTTACAACTGGTCCAATATGTAATAGGCCCAATAATATAGGAAATGTACCAATGTGGCCTCATATTTTGTAATTATTAAGGGTTGGATGGAAAATTTATATCCTACCCTACTCATGTATATAAACCCACAAGAGAGATATGAAGAGGTCAGATCTACTTATTCTTATTCACCACCTCTCTCTAGCTCTCTTAGTGCTATGTCTCATATGAAAAAGAGTATCATATACCCACTGTTGTAGCTATACTACAATAATTGGCGCCATCCATGGGGACTATACAAGAAGCTATGCAAGGAAAGGCGCTAGAGAAGACTACCATCAAAGTGTTTGTGCCACGAGCACACCAGATGCTGCCATATCCGGGGCTACTTCCAGCGGCTGCCCTATCGCACCTGCAGAAGTGTAGCGGTGTTTCTCGTCGCCGAACACCAGGGAGTTGGCCTCCGTGCATGATGTAAACTGACTCCAAGCTGCAGAGGTGGAGCCGTGTTTCTCGTCGCAGGACACCAGGGAGTCGGTCTCCGCACGCGGCAAAGACAGGCTGCGACCATCAGCCATAGCTTGTCGAGCCTCCGCGACTATGTCTGACCACCTTGTGGTAGTAGACACCCATCTGACCACCTCGTGGTTGGAGACTTTATCCAACCACTACATAGTCGTGGACGTTTAAGGCTTCATCTACGACCGCGTCGTGGTCAACTCTTCACTGACAGCTACGACCTTCTCGCAGTCGAGACTTCATCAACACCAGTCCGAAGCATAGGGACGGAGCGCGCCGCTATAAAACCTTTGTCTCGTCACTGACTTCATCAACACCTATCGTGCCTTCGGCGATGTCGTCCGACCCCTTAGGGTCGAAGCTTCATCGATGCTCGTTTGACCACCTCATGGTCGTGGCACTTCGTCCGACCGCCTCGCAATTGTGATTTCGTCTGACCACCTCGTGGTCGTAGCCGCTGTGGGATGAACCACGTGTCGAGATTCATCTTGCCGTCGACTTCGTCGATCCCAAATCCGAAAGGCGGGAGACGGACCGTGCATGTCACAGTTTCATCTCGCCACCGACTTCGTCGACACCAAGTCTGAAGGGTGGGGTATGGCCGCGCGCGTCAAGAGCTTCGTCCCACCGCTGAATTTATCCGATCATATCGCAGTTGAGACTTCGTTCAACCACCTCGTGGTCGTAGACGCTTAGTCTAACTACCTCGCGGTCGTGATTGCTCCAACCGTCTCACGGTCGATACTTCATCCGACCACCTCGCAGTCATGACTTTGTCCGATCATCTCATGGTCGTAGACGCTGCAGGACGGATCACGCATCACAGCTTTGTCTCGTCACCAACTTCGTTGACCCCGTGTCTGAAGGGTGGGGGACGGATCGCACGCATCATAGTTTCGTCTCACTGCCGACTTTGTCAACGCCAGATCTGAAGGGTGGGGGCGGACTGCGTGTGTCAAGAGCTTCATCTCGCCGGCGACTTTGTCCAACCGCCGTACGGTCATACACGCTTTGTCCAACGGTCTCGCAGTCCATATTTCATCCAACCGCCTCGGGGTCGTGACTCACTTCATCCGAACACTTTGTGGCCGAGACTCCAATGACTCTCGAAAGCTCCGCCTCAACGGGGCGCCTTCGGCTGCATCGCGGGACTTCGTCGCCCTCCTCATAGGCATCGCCTTGAAGGGTCAGTCCAACCCACAACTCCGCCTCAAAAGCCACACCTCGACGGGGTGCCTTCGTTGCATTGCGGGACTTCGCCGCCCTCCTCGTAGGCATCACTTCGGAGGGACGGCCGACCCACGACTCCGCCTTGAAAAGCCACACCTCGACGGGGCACCTTTAGCTGCATCGCGGGACTTCGCTGCCCTCCTCATAGGCATCGCCTTGGAGGGGCGACCCGACTGACAACTCCGCCTTTATGTGTCGCCCACGCCGGAATAAGAACTCAATGACACAGTCGTAGCCTCAGCATCAGAGGGGCTGGAGCTACCAATTGCATTAGCTCGCTCATCGGGACCTTCGTGCTTGATGGCGGGGGACGGGGGCTGGGATAGTTGGTCACATCAACTCGGCCATCGGGACATCCGTACTCATGACTGGGCCTTGTAACGGGCTCAATATGTAATAGACTCAATAGTATAGAGAAATATACCAATGTACCCTTATATTTTATAATTATTAAGCGATAGGATGGAAAATTCACGTCCTACCTCACTCATGTATATAAACCTCCAAGAGGGGTATGAAGAGGTCAGATCTACTCATTCTTAGTCACTAGCTCTCTCTAGCTCTCTGAGTGCTAGAGTGATATATCTCCCATGGAGAAGGGTACCATATAACCATTGTTGTAGCTATACTATAACATTAACATATTTCCAGCTTCCAACCCCCCTACCCCCACACCCCCACCCTTTATGCGGCTCTAGGCTGCCTATTTTTTATGTGACTATAAAAGCATCTATAATGTGAGGTAATTACTCTAGTGTTACTATAATCTATTTCTAACTCTACTTGTTGTAGGGGTGTCTAACCCCTCGGGCAATTAGGATTAACTAGTGGGTCTTAAAGCAAGCTCAATATCATAATGTTGTATGTCTAAAGAGATATACCATTATACTTTTAACCTTTGCAATTATTGAGGGATATGATAGGAAACTTCTATTCTACCCCATTCATTATATATAAACCTTCCTAAGGGGGTATGAGCCAGGCCATTCACTCATTTTTACTCACCAGCTCTCTTTCACTTATTTTTACTTCCCAAAAGAAGGAAAAACTAGTGGAGGATCTTGTTGAAGTGTAAAGCACACGCCAATACCAGACAACTGGGTGGCAAATACAAAGAATAGTATGTTGAGGTAAGTACGCCCCCGCCCCACCCCACTAAGTCTACTGGGAGAGATGCCCCCTGTCCCTTGTCCCCACGGGGACCCGACCCCTACGAGGATCCCCCGGGGGATAAAAAATAGGTAAAATATTTTTTAAAAAACAATAATATGACTTTTGTTTATTATTTATAATTATTTAGGCATATTTTTTCAAAATATAGCTTTAAAATATATATTCTAACATATAGATTCAAATTTTAGTCAAATATGAAAAATACAATCTTCTATATTAAAAACTATGATATATTATTTTAAAAATTTATATATATTAGGTCTCTGTAAGGCCCTTCGGGGGAAGGGCGACTCCTATCCCTGCCCCGTTAGTATAGCGTGGCCTCACCCTATTCCCTCCGGGAGAGATCAGCCTCGCCCTTACAGGGATATTCTCTGTGGGGGCCGTCCTAGGGGGAATTGCCATCCCTAGGCTTGTTTTGTAGTCAACAATATAGGGGAGATAGAGTTGTCGATGTAAGATGGACCCTGCTGGCTCAACAGTAGAGTAGTTGTCAATACTACACATACAAGAGATATTTGCCATACCCGTGTGTCATGTCATTTACACGCGGCGGTGGCCATAGATCCGTGTTTGGTTATAGCCACTGAAGCTCATCACTTATCACGTAGACTGTTCGATGACAGAGAGTACGAGTAATAGAAATTTGTGTGCGGTTTTAGTTAATATAAATGAAATCGCTATAGTGTATACTATAATTAATTTATAGACTTTTTAAAAAAACATTTTGTTTAAAAGCTATTCCGGTAGAAAAATCAAAAAAAAGATTTTAAGAAGAAAAAAGAAGACCCCTTTTGATGGATGAGATTCAGGGATACCGGAGTGCATGTGGTCACCGCGCAATGTCCATGCATCCTTGTCTCGATGGCTGCAGCACCAATCGCAAGAGACAAGTACAAAGCAATCAATCACACTACGTTGAAAACAACAGTGTACGTATACACTAGTACGTGTCGAGTATTCACAAATACGGGATTATGGTGGTGATCAGTTGGGTTTTTTTTTTGTTTATGGCTGAAAACATTGTAACAGACAGAGACTTATTTAGTATAATTAAATTTTAAAAAATTTAAAAATATAAAAAATATGTTAGCCCATTACGTATAATACAAACAAATACGGGAAAAAAGAACCGGCAAAAAAGCTTAACAAAAAGCTAAAAGTTCAGGAAAAGATGAAATTTATAAATAGTGAAAAATAAGTCTGAAGCCGAAACGATCACACCCATTTTAATTGATGTGGTAGGGGAACAAGATAGTGTCTAGTCAAAACTTAAGTAATATTTTGTTTAAGAGTATTTAGATTTTAAGCCTTTGCATCTAGATTTAATGGACATCGTCCTCTCTTTAACTATATAAATTTTCTCATCTCACTCCACCCCCTAACCCTACCCTTCCCCACCGTCCTACTCGCCGCCTCCCCAACGTCACCTCCGACACCAGCGCCAGCAAGCCCCACCAACGTCCATTTTCTCCACTGTTCCCTCCCCAGCCATTTGCATTCTCTCCCTGACCCGCACCCCACCCCCACCGGCGTGCCGCCCTCCCTCCGCCACACCATCACCATCCCGGTGCTATCGTAGCCCGCCGACGAGCCCTACTCGCCATCGCTTCGCCTCCCAACGCGTCTACCGGCATCGCCACCGCTTCTTCCGCCACCGCACATTCCCGCGCTAACCTAATTTGACTCCACATCCAAGCGTCGTTCCACCTATCGGCCGTCACCTACCACCCTCCTCCGATCCACAGCACCAACGACGCCATCGTCGCCCCCAGACTCCCTCTAAATCTAGGAGCCCCGTTGAACCCAATCCAAACCTTAACTCATTGGAGCTGTTGTTGGAGTCGAAGAAAGAAGTGGAGCATAAATCCCAAGACAAAATTATGTGGTGAAAAATTCAAGTATTCAATTCGACAAAAACAATCGAGTACTAGGTACCAATTCCCGGGAACAAACGACGAGAGCCCTTGATATCCCTGTACAACTGCGGAATTAATGTATCCACTTAAGAACAGAGAAGTCATTTTTTATTTACCAGCTGAAATAGAGGGGGAAATCGGCCTACTTCCTACGTGCAGATGCAGATGGACGTTAACTAGGCTGCCGCTTCTGGAGCTTGGTGAATGACGTGCCCTCGCACTCGAAGTCGTCGTAGCGCCGGAACAGCTCGGCGAGGAGCATGCACGCCGTGGCGACGACGGCCTCCTTGGCCGCGCACTGCTTGTTCCCGGTTGACGGCTCGCCGGTCTCCGGCCCGTTGGACCAGTACACGTACTGCAGCAGCGCCTCGCCCTCGGCGCCCAGGAACCTGTCCGGCACGAACTCCTCCGGCCGCTCGAACACCACCGGGTCCCGCATCGCCAGCTTCTGGTACCCGCACAGTAGCTCGCCCTTGGCCACGGCGAACGCCGCGTCGTGCGACCGCAGCACGAAGTCCCGCCGCGCCCGCCCGAACTGCAGCGGCACCGGCGGCTGCATCCGGAGCACCTCGTACACCGTCGACCGCAACAGCGGCATCTCCCTCACCGCCGCGAACCCGACCTCGCCACCATCGCCCAGCACCCGCCGCACCTCCTCCCTCAGCCGCGGCCGAAGCCCGGTCTTGTCCTGCCCGACCTCGGAGATCAGGAAGGGCAGGAACACCGAGAAGCCGCCGAACGCGTTGAAGCCCAGCACGAAGAGGATGTTGTTGATGGCATCCCTCCTGGCAATGCCGTGCTCCTTCTCGGCGACGGATACGGCGTCGGCGCCGTGCTTTTCGACGAAGCGGTAGAGCAGGTCGTAGCCGGGCTTGATGACGAAGGACGGCAGGGGGAAGGAGTGGAGGAGCAGCTCCTCGAGCGGCTGCGGGATGGCGCCCACCTTCTGCGTGGGCACGATCTGCAGGCCCAGCCACACGTCGAGGATGTAGAAGCCGAGCCGGTCCACGAGGGCGTCGGCCGCCGGGTCGGCGCCGACGAGCGCCTTGCAGAGGAACCGGAAGATGCATTGCTGGAGCGGAAGCAGGTAGCTGACGGCGGGCTTGTCGGCCTTGGCGAGGTCGGCCTCGACGGTGGCGAGCATGGCGTCGACGCCGGCGCTGAACTCGGCTGCCCAGTTGCGGGCGCCGCGGCGGAGGAGATCCATGGCGAAGGCCTTGGTGCGTGCGTGGTCGGGCTCCTCGGTGTCGAGGTAGACGCCGACGCGTGTGCCGCCGGTGAAGCTGACGCTGGGGTTGTAGGGGCCGATGAGGATGTCGCGCTTGTCGACAAGGGCGGGGTCGAAGAGCGCGGTGAAGGAGGCGGCATCGACGACGGCGACGACCCGCGGATCGATGCCGAGGAAGAAGGGGAAGGTGGGCGGGATGTTGGCTCGGAAGACGGTGCTCTTGTGCGCGGCGGCGCGGCGGCGGAAGAAGTCGTCGGGCCCCTGGAACCAGAAGTAGTCGAGGCGGTCCCTGAGTGGGCCGAGCACCGGCAGGCCGTAGCCGCCCGGTATGGGGCGCGGCGGGGGCAAGGCCGACGCGGTGGCCGCCGGCGAGAAGGTCGGCAGCATGGAGGCTATGTATAGTGTGTACCTGTACTTGCTTTGTTTCGTGTGCACTGCTATCTCCCGTATGCGGTGTTGAACGCGCTACCCAGTACAGTAGAGTGCAGAGTGGCGCGCGTGTAGCACGGACCAGCGAGTCAGCGACGAGTAGAGTAGCGTCGACCAAGCACGTGAGGAAAAAAAAACAAAAGCTAAATAGGTTGGCATTTGGCCGAGGAGTGAGGATCATGTGGGCCCCCGTGAGAGCCCTTGTGAGCGCTGTGATTGGACGCTGCCTCACCGTGCACCGATTTGTGGGGATGGCTTCCCTCCTTTACGATTTGTGTTTTGAGCCGTGCTGCGTAAAGTGCACATTCCTCATCCTATGATATATCAGTATGTCAAATTTTAATTTAATTACTAAATCTAAATTAAATTTAGTTGAATAATTAAACTAAGTTGTTAAATTTCTTTACCACAGAAGTAACACCCTCTTTGATACCAACTGTAACACCCGCCCATCCTCTGAGCCCGGAATGCTATCACCGTTGCAAACTTTTACCATTTTCTTTCAATTGCTAGTTATTTTAATCAAACTCTACTTTATTCATAATGCAGCGACCACTTTACAACATATCATTTTAAGCAACTATTTTAGCATTCTAGTAGAGTTTTAACATGCTATCCAAAAGCTGATATGCGAAGTGCTGCTAGTACGTGAAGTTATTCATATGCTACTCCCGCCCGTGCATAACGTCCTCAATGGTCACCTAAAAAACAGCAAAGTAAGGGTGAGTCCAAAGACTCAGCAAGTAGAAAGCAAAACAGTAAATAACAGGTTCACGAATCGGTCCATAACCATCACAGTTTCAATAACCACTTATTTCTATTTAATCTCTTTAAGTTCTCATCAATCAATCATTATGCATTTGCACCCGTTCTCTGTCATAATGCAATTGCATATGCACATACATTTCTCTCTTATCTCTTTAGCCTATACCGGTATAACAGAGCGAGCACCCATCGATGCTCACCTAAGCCTGCCCTGTTTCCATGTGGGGATCACAAGCCCGTCCTTTTTCATACGGGGACAGCCCGTCATTTTCATACGGAGACCTCAATCTCCACTCCCGTGGAGCGTCCACACAAAGTGGACCAATGATATCACAACACTATCTCTTTTCATGACGTGTATGCAATGCAAGTTCTTCATTTATGCATATCAACATGTCATGTCGCAATAATCGTCATTCATTATTCCTCATCATGCATCTAGAAATAGTTAACATACCACAACATGATAAGCAATGCACCATCATTCATCTAATAGCAAACACTATCCGAATTTACCACTTTACCATGCACTTGCCTGGTTGGCCTCAAGAGGATGCGTGGACGGCTCTGACCCAGGACCTCCACCTGTACAAACGTCAACCCGACTCAACACATCATATCAAAACCAGTGCTTAAGCGAGCAGCAACGACTCTACACGTATAACCGACTCTGGCATAAAATGCATGGGGTTAAGGACCCATCACACAGGTACCAAACCCCACATTTTTTCTTTTATTTTTCTCCTCTTTTCTTTTCTTTTCTTTTCTTTTCTTCTTCTCTCTCTCTTTTCTTACTCTCCCCTTTATCTAATTCGGACGAAGGCCTCATCCATTCCCATCTCTTGCTCCCTCTCCAGGCGCGCGACTGCGCTCAGGCGCATCGCCGTAACTCGCCACAGGCCGACGAGCTGCCGCTGGCCACCCCTCCTCCTCCACAGCTCTCCCTCACTCCCTCTCTCTCTCCTGGCGAATTGCAGCGCGGAGGGGGTCCCGGCTCGTTGGTCTGGAGTGCGCTGCTGGCGCTTCCTCCCAACCCGGCTGGCCAGGGCCAGATCCGGCTATCGCCCTGCCATCGGCTGCCTCCCCTTTAGCCACTCCACCTCCCCCTCGCTCTTCGCCTCGAATTCGGCCAACCAGTACCGAATCTGTCCCCTCCCCTTGTGTGCGACGGTGAGGTGCTTGGCATCGCCGCTCGGTTGGCACGACCTTTGTCGTCATCCTCCCTACGCTACCATGGCATGCCCCCATGCCAAGGCCCTCGGACTTTGGCCTCCCGACGCTACTCCTTCGGTCGTGGTTCCCCCAACCGGCCATCCTCGGTGCCGTCAGCTCCCGAAGCTGAGCCTGGCTCGGGCGTGGCTGTGCCGCCGGATGGCCATCGAGTGTTCCCCTTGGCCATGGCGCCTGAGCTTGGTCTGAGCACCTCTACTCTACTGCTACACTAGACGGTCCTTCTAATCCTCTCTTATTTATCGCATTTTGATTTAGCTTCTAGCTTTGTTTTGCCCTACTATTCAATACGCATGGTTGGGGAAGGCAAACCTTACTTAGCTCGGGTTGGGTGGGGATGGGAAGGCGATGACGATGTCCGTGGTGGCGGTAGTGCTCTCCACGTGTTTCCATTGGCCCTTCTCGCCTCCTCCTTGTCCCAGTCTAGTTCGGCGTGGCTCTGGTGGTCCTAGGCAACGTGCGGTCGCCGTAGACTACACCCTCACGCCGTCGGTCTTTCCCAACTCCCCAGACTGCGCTCCTCCGCTTCTCTCTCCCTCACCTCCTCTCTGCGGTGGCCATGGATTTGGGTTTTGGGACTTGGATGAGCTCGACTTGCTCTGTGTATTAGTAGAGAAAGAGATGAGAAATGGTTTGCTTCCTCCGAATGAACTCTTGGCTGAGGGAAAAATGAAATGAGGCTTTGTGTGGCTGGCCTGTGTTGGGTTTTGGCTTAAGAGAGGCATGGTTGACCAGCCTTTCCCCTGGTTTTGTGAAAAGACTGGAATGCCTTCACCTTACTCCCATTCTTCTCTTATATGGCTAACTGCCCCAAGGGCATTTTGGTCCAAGGGACTCTGCATTTGTGCTTTGGGGATTTGTACTGCGGCAGGTAAGTCAGTAAAAGGTAAGAATGGAATTTCCTACTGGATGATGAGAACCCAAATACGAAACGATGCCAACCGTCCCTTGACGTCTGGGAACCTCAGTGAGCACTACTTTTAATCGACATTCTAAAAGTCAATGGGTTTGACAACAAAACTCTTATTAATTTCCTTTGTTCTCTCTTTTGCACTTTTAGTGGTATTACAATGCATGCATGCATATACATATGCATGTATATATACACATATATAACATATATACGTGTATATATGTATATATACGTAGAGAATCATGCTATATACGAGGGCTGCTTAGATCGGTTGAAAAGTGGAGAGTGGTGAGAAGTCAAAGTAATAGAACGTTGGAGAAGAACGGATATATGACCACCAACTCTTTTATAATAGTAATAGCTGAATGCCCGTGCATTGCTACGGATTCTAAAATTTAACATATTACATGTTTTAAAACTCACGGGTGGTAAACATTTTTAGAATATGCATACAAACATGTTTTAAAAGTTTTTAAATCCATCAAGTAAGTCGAAAACTATCGATCACACCTCGTGATCATAAATCGGAAGATATCGACCACACCTCGTGGTCGTAGGTCAAGAGCCCTCGAGCACACCTCGTCGTCGTAAGTCGGAAGCTGTCGACCATCGCGCGTGATCGTAGGTCGGGAGCGGTCGACCATCGCTAGTGGTCGTAAGTTGGGAGCAGTCGATGATCGATCGTGGTCCTAAATCGAGAACCTTCGACAATGGCTCATGGTCGTACATCTAAAAACCAAGAATGAACAATAACCCCTGCAGCAAAGAGCAAAAATGGCCCAATCTCCATGCCGAAACAAAACAAAAATACATAAGAACCGAACAATGTAGAAATGGAAGCACACAAGAGGCAAGCGGCCTACCGCAGCTTGGCACCCACGATGGTGTGTGCAGAAGAAGCTATCGACTCTGCAAAAGGAGAGACCACCATTGTCCAGGTGGAAATGGAACTCATTTGTGGACAGCAAGGAGGAGGATGACAGGGCCAGCGACGGTGGCGCGGATGGGCCGGGCTGGGAGAGCTCCAAGAAGTCGGGGTAGTCAAAGTCGTCGCCCTGCGTGTTGAACTCGAGGAAGGTGTAGGCATCCACGGTTGCGGCCGAGTAGGGCAGTTGCGTCGCCATCCCTTGCTAGGGTTAGGGTTTTGGGTGGGGAGGAGACGATGCGAATCGGGACGGGGGAGGGGAGGGAAGAGGACGCAGGCCGGGGAGATGCGAGAGGGGGAGGCAAGGAGTGAGGTACACAAGTCGGCACAGGTGCTTTTGTGAGAAGGGAGAGGGAGGGGAGAAAAATGGATCATTCGGTAACCCTTCTTTTAAATAGCAAATATTAATTATTCTATTTATATAAAAAGTAGAGACATGAAACTAAATTACACAAGTTATAAAATAGTATGATTAGTAGTAGAGCAATGGATGATTAAATAGAACAACCATGCATTCTGGTAACTTAATTTGTTGCAATCTAAAGCCCCGTTCGGTTGGGCTGAAAAATAGTGGTTTATAGCTGAAATTACACTATAATTAAAGGTAACTTATTTAGCATAATTAAATTTAAAAAGAATTAGAAATAAAAAATATATTAGCTCATTACGGACAACACAAACAAATAAAGGAAAAAAGAACCGGCAAAAAAACTAAAAAATCAAAAATTTAAAAAAAGATGAAATTTATAAATAGTGAAAAATAAGTCAGAAGCGTAAAATTAACCATGCACCAACTTGTAAAAGGTCAATGATCATGTACTACTTTCGCTTGTACTACTAGAAATGCTGATCCGATCCATGCAGATACGCTAACTGCACCTGCTATTTTGACCCAACAAATCGACGTTCAGCGCAATTTGCTATTTACAGCGCTTGGCGGCTACCTATAGATACTCCGCCTCAACCGAGAACAAAGCTTGTGCTCGCCGCCGTTGCATTCGCATTGATCAATTCATCAGTCGATCACGGTAGGCACGCACCAATTATCTACCAATGCTTATGCGCGCTCGCTCGTCACTGCGGTGTCCTATCAAATCCTGACCTCGCCGCCGGTCGGACGCCGGTGCGTGCGTCGAAGACCTGTGGCTCCGACTGAGAGGGCTAAGCTCCGCGATACTATGGACGTCGACGGCGTCTCCTGTGACCGCTGCCGTGCGCAGCGCGCGCTCGTGCGCTGCGCCCAGGACGCCGCGTGCCTCTGCCTGCCCTGCGACGTCGCCGTGCACGCGGCCGCGTCGAGCCACGAGCGCGCGCCGCTCTGCGACGGCTGCCACACGGGGCGCGCCGTGGCGCGCTGCGACGTCCACGGCGCCGCGCTCTGCGCGGCGTGTGCGCGCAAAGCCGCCTGCGACGCCGAGCGCCACAGCCGCCGCCACGCCGGCACGTACACCGGGTTCCCCGACCTGGCCGAGCTCGCGCGCATCTTCGCCGTCGACGATTATATCCATATGATTACTGAGGTACGTAGGGCTGATTAATTAAAGTTGATATTTTCCTCTATCTTGATGCCTCCCCGCACTAATTGCATCAACCTACATTATAGTTGCAAAGCCTCAAAGCCTTCCTTCCAGGAATGGCCATTTGAGATGTATGCGCCGATCGAATCGGCACTAATTTATCAACAAAACAAGACCACGCCGATCAATCTTTGTTTTCCTTCCCTTCGATCGATGCCTGATTTGAGGCATTGATCCTGCATGTTTGTTTTCTGTTTGATGCAACAGCTATCTTCAGATAGTCTCATGGAAGATGCAATTACCCCTTACAACGATAAGATCGGTGAGATCATGGGAGCAACAGCAGCCTTACTAATTAATGATGGCGATGAGCATTTCACGCAACAAGGTAGCTGGCCAAAGCTCGATGATGGGGGACTCAACGTCTCCACCATACATGATAGTATCAACTTGTCAAACTCCGTCGATTCAATCGGTCACACGGAAGGCACTTTCGAGGTAAGCAACGGCTTATATGTTAAGAGTACACGTATGAAAAGATTATAGGAGATAGAATAGAATCAATTAGAATGATTTGTATCTAATATGGTTTCTTCCATATCTCTAGTAACTTTACATAGCTCTAGTAATTGGCTTGATCTCACTTTGTGCTCTATATATATGCCCCCAAGGATAAAGCAATACATCAATAACTATTATGATTGAATTATCCTCCTACAATATACATGATGCTCAACTTATTTTGCCATCTTTGCATATACATGATGCTCAATTTATTTTGACATCTTTGCATGCATCAAGCTCATCAGGATGATCATAAATTAAGTCGTACTTGCCAGTTGTTAGTGTGCTAGTAATCTCGGACGAGATCAGATGTTCAGACATAAGATAAACCTCTTTGTGTTCATTGATGCCAACAAGTCTAGTTCCTTTTTGATTGTTCACAGGAATCTTCTTCTTTGGACTATGATCACCCATTAACCTCATCATGGTCAGAACTCATTATGCCAACTGAAGCTGATCTTCTGCAACCTCTGACCAAGAACAACACAGCCTATGAATATGATGAGTTCTCAATTATCAGCGCAAACACGAGCACCAGCATGCCGATATCGCTGTCGGACCTGACAGCGGGAAGCAGCAGCGTGACCGGCTGCCAAGATCAGGAGCCGTTGCAGGTTGCGCTGCCGGAGAAATCCAGCCGAGACCCGGACGCAAGGATGAAGCAGCAGGAGAAGAGACAGCGGGCTAAGCAGAGATACAACGACAAGAAGAAGAACAGGAGGTATGCCGAACACTCACTCTCATTGAGATCGACTGAATTCAGCAGCAATCTGTTCTTACTTCTTAAGACGGCACATCATCAGAGTACTCAAGAAACTGATCGAATTCATATGTGTTTAAGAAACAAAATTGCTGTCGATACAATAATTCTGTTGCAATTACAAGTTGATGGTGCATTTTTTGTGCTTGTTTTGTAATGTCGAGTTCTTGAAACTGCATTTGCAGGTTTAGCAAGCAGATAATGTACGCCTCCCGCAAGGCAACAGCAGACACGCGAAAGCGTTTTAAAGGCAGATTTGCAAAGGCTTCCTCCACCAGTGCAGTGCTCAAGAGCCGTGACAAGAGTCTTGACTTGAGATAAGCAACTGAAGCAAATAACTTTTACTTCCAGAGTTCCAGTCTGTTTTTTGTAAGATATAAACAAGTATTACGCCACAAAGGTTTTTTTTTTTTTTGCGATGACACCACAAAGGATTCGAGGTAGAAGGCAGCAAATAACTCTGCCAAGAGAGAGAGATCGGACACGTACGTATGTGAATAAGTTGAGGGTTTTAGTTTGTTCATTCCATCTGGTCTTTTTCTTTTGTTCATTCCATCTGGTATTTTTCTTTCTTATCTTACTTTTGAGCTCAGGGTAGTTCAGAACTTTAGATGAGTTTTTTTTTGAGGAATTTTGTGTTAGAATAAATCAAGGGCTCTCTTTTGTAAATAACAATTTTGCCTGGATGAGCCAATTTAGGAGGGTTTTTTTTGTTCTATTTCCTTTTGAAAGGTTGGCAATCATGCCCCGTGATGTAATAAATGAAATATTGCATGCATATAGCCCGTTGTGAGTAAATAAAATGATGGGGCATCTGCATCTATGTCCTTTGCTTTTCTCACGGGAAGATGTATTTGTGGACTCATTTAAGCAAGTGACGGTGAGAGAGATTCTTTTTCTCGAAAACGCAGGAGAGCTGCCCTTTATCCATTAAGAAGAAAGAGTTACAAGAGGACTCGAGGCCAATTACAGTCAGGAAAACAAAACTAAAGTATTATAAAGCAGAATGACATACTATTACGATGGACGACAGATAAGCTAAGCAGCAAACACTGGACAGTCACTGCTGACCAAGAAGATCAGACAGTCTCGATTTGCGTTGGATGATCAATCGTGGAACTCTCACTTAATGCGGAGCACTAACTCCCCTACATTAAAAGGGCCTTGCTCATATCATAGCCTATTCCTTTCTTTCCAAATCATCCAGATCACTAGAATTGTTAGAGTATCTAGTCCTTTCCACTTTGAGTTAGGAACTAGATCCCTGGTGGCTTCCTACAAGGCAAGAGAATGGTTCCATGGCACATGGCATTGTAAGCCGATTTGGAGGTATACGTGCCATTGGAAGTCCAACGCTAGGTGATGGTGTCTGGGACTCCTTGTTGCAACTGGACCTGAGATAGAGCTGAGCTGAGCAAACAACAAAGAAATCGGAGACGGCGTGCGAGATGAAGGGTCCTCGCAAATCTACCATCCACTTATTGCTTGGAAGAGCTTCGTGGATCCTGATCAGCTTTTTCCGATAAGTCTTCACTCTCTCCCAAATGGCCGGCGCAATGTCACGGATACTTTGCCCTTGCAGCCAAGCATCAGTCCAGAACAGCGTTGAGGCACCATCCCCGATCTCGAAGGTCACTGATGCACGAAACAGATCTTCAGTCGCCTGGTCTTCCTGTAGGCAAACGCGCTGCCAAATTCGCACGGGGTCAGTGCGCGCCAACCATTCCCATCGGGTTCGAAAAGCGATGCCGGCTAGCTTCAGATCGGCAATGCCCAGTCCGCCATGCACATATGGCTGACAATATTGGCGTCAACTGACGGGGCACCTCCCTTTCTTAGTCAAGTCATTGTCGGTCGAAAGGAAATCCCGACGGCTCTTGTCAATGGCCGGCTTTGATCGCTTATTGGGGAAAAATTAAGGTGATTAGGGGGTAGATTACCATGAATGGAAAAATCCCGACGGCTCTTCCTGTTTGGAAACCGCGTTTGCTCTCGCGTGCAGGGAGGCTTATAGTCGTTAAGACGGTGAGAGAGATTCTACTGCTACTATTCTTTAATAGCTTAAGTTTTCAATAACATTCGCTAGTGAACAGAGTTCAATTTAGTAAAATATAATATGTAGTAATCTAGCATCTGTTGGTCTGCAAGATGGAAAGTGGTATCAAGCATATTCACGGCGATTAGGCCGTTTCTACTGGCCGAAAATTGGCAACGTTCTAGGAGAGTGCAGCTGCATAGCAAGATCACATACCACCGAACAAAGCACCTGCTCTCCTTTGAATCTTCCCCTTAGATTTCCTTCTCTTCTTCTTTTGAGCAAGAATATGCATGTTTGTTTAATCTACAATACAAGCCCGGTCGGTTAATTTCGATATTGTAAAGCCATTAAATATCAGGAAAATAGCCTAACCTTGTCTAGTGTATGATCTCCCCGGCCGGACCTTCGCTACCACTGACAAGTGGGTGATTTAACTGAATCTGAAATGACACAGATTTCATTCACGTTTGCCTTTCAGAGGTAGTCATGTCACACAAAGCAACCTCAAAAGTAAACTAGTGGCTCCTTACCTACATAGCACCAAACTACCTTGCAAATGACATTAGAGGCCATCACACACTGAGCAGAGTGCCCAGGGCATATATATACATGCATCCATGGCTATGCCCTCTTGGTCCTAGACAAGCTAGCAGCACTCCTGGGTTGACACCAACGCAATCTATGAGGAGGCTGGCGGTGGTTGCAGTGGCATTGCTCGTCCTCGCATGGCAGTCCTCCCCAAGAACGATGGCGGCAGTGCCGACGGCGCAGACTACGGCACCGCCGCCGCCGGACGAACAGGACGACGATCCACCCACGCCCGGGCCTCCGTTGCCGGGTTCCCCACCGCCGCCGGCACCTGAAACGCCGGAGCAACGGCCGCCAACGTCACCGTCGCCGCCAAGGCGAGAGCCGACACCGCCACGTACGGTGGTGCCACCTCAGGAACCGTCGTGGGCTGCTTTGCCGCCGCCGGCGGCAGCAGATCCTCCGAGGGTGATCAACTACACTGCCACCGGCTGGACCACCATGCTGGTGTTCGGGGACTCGACGGTGGATCCCGGGAACAACAACCGGCTGCAGACGGCGGCGAAGGCCAACTTCCTGCCGTACGGCATGAGCTTCCTTGGCGGCAGGCCCACCGGCCGGTTCAGCAATGGCCGGCTCATCACTGACATACTCGGTACAGACACGCATCCATCTGCTATTGCTTGCTCAATGATAGTGGTACATAATTCATACGTAGATAATACACACTGTAGAAATGGTTTCCAACCAAATCATAAACAAGGAATGGATGATGCTTTATTTTCGGGTACACAGATATATTTTGAAATGAACAAATGATGGTGAAAATTACGCACAGCTAAATGATTGATGTTTTTGCTTAGACGGTGAGTGATATTCGCTATTGTTCAGTAAGACATCTAAGGCGCAGCTCTGTGGCTGTGCAGCGGAAAAACTAGGTATAGCGAGGAGCATCCCAGGTTTCCTTGACCCAGAGTTGAAGACAAGGCAGCTCAGGAGGGGTGTGAGTTTTGCATCAGCAGGTTCCGGATACGACGATGCAACTGCCAAGAGATCGGTATGTCAGCAGCATAACCTGCAAATATTTTTCCATCAGAACACTAGGTCGGGCGAAGCTATTGAATCACTGTATCAGACATGTAGACAGTAGACAGATATTCCTTAAGCCATTTTGACGATTGAGGACCAGTATTGGGCTAACTAGCTATGTTTTTGCCTTTTTCATCATAGAATGCACTGCCATTCTCCAGTCAAATAGAGGACCTATGGCGGTACAAGAGAAACCTCCAAAGATTAGTCGGACCAAGAAGAGCAGAGCAACTTTTCAAGAAGGCTACCTTCGTCATAAGTGCTGGAACAACTGATCTACTTTTTCACTATCTTGCCTCAAACCAGTCAACAGCAGATAGTCAGCCACAATACGAGAACCAATTGATAGCGCGCATTGCCAACTATACCCAGGTAGGCAATTGCCAAGTAATAGCCTGATATATCTTGTACGTCAGCTCAGGGCTGAGACCTAACACTTATCATCTTATTCAGGTAATGGGGACACTTGGAGGAAGGAGATTTGTGTTTGTTGGAGTGCCCCCAATTGGGTGTTTACCTATTGTCAGAACTTTGCTACGCACAGGTGCAGAAAAATGCCATGAAAACATGAACTTGCTGGCAACTTCATTTAACGAGAAGCTAGTCGAAGTGGTGCGCATTCTGAAGAATGAACCAGATACCAGAGCTACCTTTATTGATGTTTATACAATCATAGGCAAGGCGACAATAGACCCCAATAACTTCGGTATGTTGTGCTATATTTCAGAGCTTTTTCATCAACACAGAACAAAAGGTGTGTGCATTCGTTGGGATTATTCTAGTATAACAATATTGTCTTTTGAACTACAGGGCTGACAGAGGCATCAAGAGGCTGTTGTGGAACAGGAGTTATTGAAGTTGGGCAAACATGCAGAGGCCGAAAAACATGCACAGATCCCAGCAAGTACTTGTACTGGGATGCTGTCCACCAAACAGAGAGAATGAACCAAATTATCGCAGATGATGCGATAATGAATTCAATTGGAGAAATTTATGAATAGATCATAATTGTGAATTTGCATTTACAGCCCCAAATTTTATATCTAGCATTTCATTTATTTTAGTGCATATCCCATTGTGGTTCAATAGAAGAGATTGATTATGAGTGGGTTCTTTTGGGCTATGATTTATGACTTATAGTTGTGGTTTTTAAATTTTGCACTGTTCACGAGAGACAGTACGTAGAGGAAAATAGTCATATACGATTTTGGTCGGTACAGCTGAATTCAGTATAGTTTGACTACAATCATCTTGTAAATCCCGCCTTAAAAAAACACCGTTTAATGGCGAGTTACTGTATAAGCCTAAACCTAAGCTTAAGCAGTTTCGAACACACCCATATCATTTTCTAGTTAATTCTGATTATTACAATTCAACATAGCACAAATATAAACATCAGGTTCAGGCACTAATTTCTCTTCAATCAAACTTATATATCTTCTTCAATGAATTCGAACAAAAAGAAAGAAGTAAACACCCATTCTACTCTAACTGGGTTTTATAATTTAACACTTGACGACAGTTATAACGAGTTATCTGGCGGGTGATTTCAAAATTTGCTAAATACATTTGGACAGTTGGCAAAAATGAAAGTGCTTCCAGGCATATTCAGAAACATAAAGTAAATATGGGTTTGAGCAATTTCATTTTAAAATGAAGTAAACTAGAAAGCTTTAGTAAATTCCCTGAGATTTCAGAGACGGCAAACCAATGAGAAACTAACAGGAGCAGAACTAACAGCACAGCAATATGGACACCTGTACCACAAACCGGTATAGTTCTGCACTTCTGCTAATCCACAAAGGAAATAAACCACGCTATCAGAATTAGAGGCCTTCAGAAGTAACTGCCTTCATCTCAGGGACAGCCTAGGGTGTGTTTGGTTGGGTGGGTGGATGGGATGATCTAGGATTTGGGTGGATGGGATGAGATAATACAAGAGTGTTTGGTTGGGTGAATCGGATGATACATGTTATTGTTTAATTGATGGGATGAGGGTGGATGGAATAAGCTCATTTTGTGTTTGGTTGGATAGACAAAGATAGATGAGATGGATTGGGATAACCCCTAATGAGATTACCCTGGACAAAGTTGTATGTTTGGATATTTGAGTCCTTGTGGTAAGTTGTATGTTTGGATACGCTCAAACCTGCCACCACTTGCAATCTAACAGGAAATTAGGACTTAGGAATCCCATAATCAAAGTAATATGTATGATCAGGACTTAGGAATCCCATAATCAAAGTAATATACATGATCAGATTTTTTAAATGTGAGACACATGCTCTAATGAAAGCTTTAATCGGTGCAGATGGAGTCTATACCTTTCCATTTCATATATGAGAACACAAATCATGATAACAGAAAACTTCTCATTCAGACAAAGCAATATCATCAAGACATACAACAAAATAAAGATCAATTCTCAAATTTTACGAGCAAGATCAATTATCAAATTTTATATACAACAAAATGTCAACAGAGCAAGATCAATTCTCAAATTTTACGAAAGATCAACGTCAACCACATACAACAAAATAAAGACAAACTTTTGCCCAGTACCATAAGATGCAAATTAAAGTTTCATAAGTATTACAATAGTTCAATGCTTTGGTTTATACCAGTCATCTTATGGGAGAGTAAAATAACTTGTTAAGTCAGACGAACTCCTGCAACGACACCCCTCTCCCTGCAGCGCTATTGCCAGAGCTCCGGCCGCCGCCTCTTCCTCTTCCCTCTATGGCCTTCTCCCTCCCACTCGTCGCTCGCGAGCGTGAAAAGGGAGAGCCCCATGTTGATGTGGGCTGGGGCGCTGGACTTGGGGAAGCAGAGCACAATGAGGAGCAGCGAGAGGAGGCAGGAGAGCATGTAGGCGATGGAGAAGACGCGGTCGAAGGGGGCACCCGGCCTCCACTCACCGACGCCGTCGCCCGGCCTCCACTCGCCGTTGCCAACGCCAGATGCAAGTGAGATGGGTGGGGGCAGTCGATTTTGGATGGTGAGTGGAACGAGGGAGGAGTCAGTGGATGAGCTCGTCCCACCATTTTTCCCGCACCGCGCTAGCCAGGATCTCAAGCGAAACTTGGACAGGACCATCCCATCCATCCCCCATCCCACCAACCAAACACAACCTTAACTTTTTGCATGTGGATCGATACAACCATGCTTAAAACACCTAGCGAACCTCATGAGTGTCACTGCTGCAACAACACATGATTCCTTGTTTCCAATGGCGGTTGAGGCAGTTCAATTTGGCATTCTTGCACTCACTCATGCACATGCAAGCCAAAGAGTAAAGTACTGCTTGGGGAGTTATAAATTCGTGATGACCCTAGCCTTTACCATAAATGCATCCGCAAACCAACAAAAAATTCTTCAGTCTGCTACGTCAAAAGTTCATGAATCTGCACATCATCTTGTAACAGCAAAGCATGTAAAATCCTGTATAGAAGGTAACAGGATAGGGCAAATTAAGATCAGGTGACAGCAAAAGACATGAAGCGGCACACAGTAGGAGACTTAACATAAGAGGTCGGCAACTACAGAATTCTGGGTAAATAGAGTACTAGTGATTAAGTAAATTATATGTAGGAAAGGAAATTGCTAGACAGAGAGCAATTGGAGGAGAAATGGAATAGATAAAGTACCTCTGTTAGCATGGATCTTGAACAGGCCTCGCCAAAGCAAAAAAAGATTCTGGATTTACCGACATCAACAATTCAATTGGGACAACCTTAGCTGGACGAGAAATTTTAAGCCTAGGCTCCAGAAAGGCTGACATTATCCATTTCAATGTATTAGACAAAACAAGTATATAGTATTATAGAAATATTAAGAATAAGTCCATGGTACAATCGTAGTACCTGGAGAAAGCTTTCGCCCCTCATACAGTAGAGTTGCTAGCGGATTTGTTGCCCAATGGTTCACGGTTAGGCGGCTCATTGGCTGAAATCCCACGACTTTACCTTCTTCTGACATGACCACCTACAGATAGATGAATCAAGTGACACAGTGTAGGTTTGAGCTATCTGACTCAAGAGAATGAATGACTAGAATAATTAATTTCATAAAGTTAACATGGGGAGTTGTTACCATCATATAAAGTTAAAAGCAATATGAAAAATGGCGTTGGGTGCCTCATGCAACCCAGCTTAGAGGAAAAGTTGACAAACGCTGCAGTCTGCACATTGTTCAACAGGACTAAAATAGTAATGTTTTACAGTCTTGTAACTCAAGGTAAAGGATTAATTTCATTGCAACCAAACTATCAAATAAAGAAATTGCTGAACAAACAGAAAAGAGAAAGTGTAGTCTCTTTTCTCACGAGTCATGGCCAAAGAACAACCCAATACATGACAAACAAGGTATTACAAAACATCCACTCTAGACCATAATAATAGGTTAAATTCATGCATATGCTGCTGAATATAAAAAGTGGGAAACTGATCTCAAAAACTAAAATAATAAATTACATTAGCATAGTATTTAAGATGGCAAAACAGGTGTATTCTGCTTCAGCAAGCACAACAGGAAATTGAATAATAAATATCAGAATCAAATTAAGAAGTGACATGATAACTAATAATGACTGTGAAGATGTATGGATATTTTGCAAATTTCCTTGGGAAATTTACAATTTATTATAAACTATGTAAGCATCTCACATGATGATAGACATTTGAGTTGGTAGAAACATCATCCTATCAAAAATACCAAACAAAGAGAAATCCTTTATAAATCAGAAAAACATACCTGAAAACTAGCAACATTCTGCAGAGTTTCCTGAGTATTGTCATTTTGTTCCAAATGAGAAGTCATCTTAGTGTGAGTTGACACCAGTGGGGTTTGATTTTCTTGGCTAACAGTACTAGAATGCTCAATGTCATCAGAAGCAGCATTGTCCTCAAGATTGATGCCCTTGAAGCAGTCAGGCAGTTCTCCAACCCAGGCACCAATATTTTCATCAACCATTATATCTCCAGGGCATCCACATGAGTCTTTTATTTTCTTAACAACAGACATGCAATAAGCTCGTACCTGCCCAGGAGTAGTATATTAGACAAAATATGCAGCGCACCAGAGATGCCATTAGAAAAACCAATGGAGTAGTTGTGCTATGATCCAATTATGCAGCAGGAACATTAAGTCAGTGTTACTTAGGAACATATGGCAACAAAAGTGCCTTGGACTCAACTTGTTTAATATTTCTTTGAAAAAGGAAGGGTAGTCAAAGTATTACTTTCCAAGTGATAGATGATTGCATTTGCAATATAGAAACTTGGTGAAGTCTGTACAAGCTACAGTATCTTTTAAAAAGTACCATTACAATGGATTTTCAGTGGTCTGTAGATTAAAGGAGATGCATATTGCATGTTCCACCTTAGAAGATGCATTATGCATATTTCTCAAAATTAAGGGGAAAATGTAGTAGTAGATAGTGGCCCACGATTATAGACAGACTATCTGTGGCTTCAAAGCCAGAAATTACTAAATTCTGTAGAATTGAATGATTCTTGGTGGAGGGCAATTATTTGTCATCAGATATGCCCTTAGTTATACACAGCAAATAGGTTTGCTATGTATTTCAAAAGGGTAATAGTTCAAAAAAAATGCATGCTACATGATGTTATCAACGAGAACACCATTCGTCATGAAGCCGTAGCAGGTTAAGAAAATTAACACCTTCTGTTTAGGGACTCTCTGTTTTTCAAGTGAGCAGTTATTACATGCAAGTTGAAACAGATGAAATGTAGCCTGTCAGAATATCACCAAGTAATTAAAGCTAAACGCAATTGGTAAATAAGTGCAAAATTAAACAATCCAAAGGTTTGAAGCACTTCCCTTTAGGTAAGTAGTTATTTGAAATACTATACTACCATGATGAATCAATGTCATGTGAAAGGGCTATCAGGCATGAACCCCAGAAAACAGTAGCAAGCACCAGAAGAATTCATGACTAAAAAAATAACCAGCATTCTCCCTTGGACAAGCAAGAAAGACATTACAAGGACTAGATAAGTATACCTCACTATTATGCAGAGAATGGACATCAGAACAATAGCTCTGTGATGATGAGACACTTGAACTAGCCATGAACAATCTTTTGTCTTTAAGCGACTGAGGCCAGCATAACTGAGCAATGATGCCAACAAAAAGAATAATACAGCTACCAGCCAAGAAACCAAAAAGGTTGTTTAAATAATCCTGCACCCAAAAAAATATGTTATGAACAGAAATCAATAAATATCTAATGTGAGTAAGCTTTGACTAAGATGAAGTACCAGCATACATTGTTCTTTTTAACCTTTGATGGATCTGAATTCCAGTGAGAATGGAAAGTTTTGCCAGGTAATGTGAATTGATCTTCAAAATACAAGTCCAGAACATTCCCTAGTTCCGCCTACAGTTGGGGGAAATGGAGGGAAACTTAAAATGAATAAGAATGATCGAAACAAATATGTTTACATCAGGGATAAGGAGGGAGTGACAATGTACCAGTTGGAAGTGGGTTAAGAGAACTTCCCACCTATTATTTGCTAACTCATGACAGCCTTCGAGATTTGTATTCTTGAATGCTTTGGCATTAATTTGCAGTTTATAAGTAGGAATGAACTCATTGGCCCAAAGGATGAAATCAGGACCCCCGATCTTCCCCAACCTTTCATATTTTGGAGCTGGCCACCATCCATTCTTAGCTTTGCCCGCTTCATGAGAAGACTTGACAAGATTAAAACTCTCCAAGCATTTCCTAGCATTGTTCACTACTTCTGCCTCAGAAATTCTGTGTATACAAACAGAGGAATCAAATGAGCAGTTTGGTTTCAGCTTCTGAAACAAACCGCCTGTGCCCCCAAGGTAATTCTTTCCAGCATCCTCAATGACACAGGAGAAAATAGCTTCAGCAAGAGCAGAAAGAAGTTTTTCATCTGATGAACTGATACTACAATCCACAGGCACCTGGTATGCAGCCACAAATTAGCAAGAAGTAAACAAAAAATATATGTAACATCAAGTCCCAAACTTTTCAGATGTACACCTTTCGGAATTTGCTAAAATCTTGGAAGTCTCTCTCTGAATCTGGGGAGAAGACGTCGAGCCGAAAGTTTAAGAGCTGCTCTATTACAACTTGCTTAAAGGCCATTGCCAAAATACTATCTGAATCGGGTTCATTTTCAGAGAAAAAATCAGTGCCAAAGTCTTTTTTTATCTTATTGGCCTTCTCTTTAACTTCCTTGGCTTGCAAAATCTACAAAAATTGCCAAAAGTTCCTCACAAACCGATGAAGACAGAAAATCAAACCAAAATTAAAGAATCTTGCCATGTTTCACATATACAAAACAAGCCAATAAGTTCCTTCTTGGATACAATCATACAATATAATAAAAGGGGGCAAACACCGATTCATGGTTGAACTAAAAGCACCTCTCATCGTAAATGTCTTGCCGACTCGCACCGAATCACCAACCCACTTGGTCTATATAATACCAATCACTACTGCCAAAGTGCCAAGAGGAATCTACATGCTGAACTTAGCTTCTCCAACTGTTACACCCTGTATTGGTTCATAAGAAGCATGCTTCCTATAATGTAGGGACTAAAATGCCTAGATTCAAACTAATGTTTCCATTTGTAAGTACGGCATAACAAAAACGATCAATCCTAATTGACACAATTAACACTGCAGAGCTTAAATAGACGAAGGCGCAACATCATGCATTAGCATTACACTAATTCTGCTCCGGTACGAATAAACTTTAGGAGAGTTTTTCAAGCGCGTCAGGAAACAATAAACGCATTGCTCTACAGTACCGGAGCGAACAAAAGCTGGTGGGGCAGGTGGAAGTGGAACCCGAAACGCTCACCACTCGAGTGGACACGGCGCTGCGCTCGCCGCCATCGGCTCCAGGGAGGAAGGCCTCCAAGACCATGGCCTCGGCACCGGCGGCGAGGTGGGCATCCGCTGCCGCCCCGCCATCGGCCGCCGCCGCCGCGGCGAGCGCCTGCTCCCGCCGCGCGGCGCCAGAGAGCTCGAGCCGCGCGAGGCCGCCCTCGTAGCACCGCGCGATCGGGATGATGCGGCCGTCGTCGTCCGACGCCGCGCGGGCCCCGCCGCGGCCGCTGGCGCGGGGCGGGAGGAGGACGCGAGGGGTGGGGGTCAGTGCTAGGGTTTTGAGGGAGGGGGATGGGTGGTGGGAGGAGGCGAGGCGCGGGGAGAAAAGAGGGGAGATGTGGTGGAGGAGGAGGAGGAGAGACGGAGATGGCATGCTGAGGGCGGCCGGAGACGAGGACGGCAGGGGAGGCCTGGGAGGGGAGGAGTTGCGGTTGCGATGTGGGAGTTGGAGGTCTCCGAGGTTTATCGTATCAGCGGTCCGGTTTTCTTTTTCTTTTTCCCCTCTCCCGGGAAAATCTCAAATGTGTATCAACGATCAACTGCCAAGTTCATCGAGGTGTTTATTCGTAAATTATATTAAATAAATTAAATTACGAGTGATTATGATACACATGATTATAATATATATAGTGTCTACATCCAACGCCCTAGATCGTTTTTAGAGGGGTCATTTTTTGGAGGATGTATGAATGGATCCGTTGGATGGAGATCTAACGCCAGATCAATGATTGTTTGTCCTCAAAAACTATATATATATATATATATATATATATATATATATATATATATATATGTGTGTGTGTGTGTGTGTGTGTGTGTGTGTGCATTTTTTTGGTACCATCCATTATTCATCCTAGATGTTTTTCTTTGGAAAGATTATTCGGCGGCTATAAGGGGGAAAATGCATGCAAGCAAGGTTTTCTTTAAGCTTTGTAACCACAGCTATCCCCGTTGATTCTTTAAGCGAGGTTTTCCCATTGAAAAATAATTTTTTTACACAATGAGTAATTTTTAGTTTACCGGCATTATGCAACCATTGCGCATAATACGATTTCGAATGTTGCCACATTGTCAACCCAAAATTTATACCATATCCTTGTTAATGATGTTATTATAATTACCACCATCAATAATAAGCTTGCAAACCGTCTCCTTGATTTGCACTCAGATTTGAACACATTGGTTCGTTATCCTCCTTTGACGATAGCTGTGTCATCAACTCGAACTTTCTTGGCCAGCATGCTCAAACCATCTTGTGTTGCATCACCATCGGTTTTGTTACCTTTAGAGGGTGTCTCCTCTTGTAGTCCATAGTCAACATCATGGTGCACATCTTCTTTTTTGCGGCGCACAAGTAGCGCTCCCCACCACTGCCTCCTTTCTTCTTCACGTGCTTCCTCCCTTTGCGCTCTTTCTTCATCATGTGCTTCCTCCCTTTTGAGCGTTGTCACATATTTGACGATCTTAAAAGTACTGCTACTCTAACCAAGATTCAATCTCTCGGTGCATTCTCTTCCAAGGAAAAGAACAGATAATGTTGGGAGAAAGACGATGCCACCAAATACATTGCTCCATCCATAGGTAACCAAGCACCAATGATCAAACTCGCATGTGCGTAGGAACAACATCCTAAGTGACAATTGCAGCATATCCGTCCAAAGAATTTTTTACCTCAACTTGTCGCATGATTGAGATGTGTTGATACAACCATGACAACGGATAGGGCTTTAGGTGCGATGTCATCATCAACCCCAATTTGTCTGCAAGCGTCTCGCTCACCGCGTTGATGAAGCTTCCTTGGTCTATCATCATGGCAAAATCAACATTTCTAACTCGGAATAGGCAAAAGAGCAAACCCCATTGGTTCAGTTCTAGCAACGGGTCCTCCTCACGTGATGTCAAATCAAAACTAAGTTGGATGATTAATTCTATTTTCGACATGACCTCCATCGATGATCTTTGCAGCAACAAGGTATCGTGAGCAACTTAGGGTCTAATACCAGATGATATGGACCAACCAACAGGAAACATTGATTGATGCATGAATAGCCCGATCTTTCACAGTAACATCCAGAAAACCTTGCAAATCGATATGATTTGATCAAATTGCAAGATGAATACTTTCGGCACAATCTGAGAACAATATATTCGCAACTTGCATACCAAACGCTCTCTTTCTAATTTGCTAAAATTCATAAATTTTCTATCTTTCCCTCACAACAACCTCTTCTCTCAACTCACCTCACGCATAAGATATGGTGCCAAGTGCTTTTTTCAGATATTTATTTGTAATTAAACATCATAATCTAAGATGTCTACATGGGGGTACACCCCCTTGGTCTTATATTGGTGCTCAAGACACGACTAACTCACGTACATATCATGCACTCACGCACAAACTATGGTCATAATCGACTCCTAGCCAAACACCAAAAACACACACAATCTGCAGCTCGGACAAAGAAAGAACATGACATGGACTCCATCCCTAGGAAAGGAAACAAACTAAAAATAAAAAAGAAAGTAAATCATGTGCTAATTCATATTGGGATTGAGCCCGTGAAGATAAGATGCCCCCGAGTTGGTTTTCCTTGTCCAACTCTAACTCTAGCTTTCTTTTTGGCTCACCGTGTTCTTGGCTCAAGATAACCGGATCAAATTTCTTTTCCTAGCTCGAACTCCTCCCTCTCCGTTTCCTCTTCTAGCTTGGTGTATGATAAGGATAACCGACTAATGGGGTGAATAGGAGATTTTCAAATTCTTTTAAATCATAATGTTAAGTAAGTTTGATTTACAAATTCATTTTGCACAATCCAAAGCTTAAAAGTTCTAAGTCTCACTATGGCACCACAAAGCTAAAACTAAGCTAGATACAATTCTAACTAAGCAATTAATCACTAGAAATGTAAATACAAAAAGTAAAGGGCAAAAGAGATAAAACATATGATAGACACAATAAATTTTTTCTGTAGTCTCGAAGACTTGCTGTTCTTCCCTACTCCATATTGAAAGAGCTTGAACGAATCAAGTGGGCTCCTTACGCAACTCGAGCCTTTTCTCAATCTACTAGGGTAGCTCTTTCATGTTTCAGGAGGTGAGTTTCAACCTTCACAACCACGTTGGATCTCTTCACAATCTTTCTGAAGAGAACATCATGCCAAATCGTCCAAACCGTCTAGGTGTCGGCAACCACCAAGAGTAATAAGCCAATGGTGCTTGCTTAAAGGTCTTCAAGTGCCACAAAGATCAACCAAATGATGTAATGCACTCGAATGCTCTTAGCAACTTAAAAATGTGAAACTAATGCACTAGAGTTGATGAGAAAGATGTAAGAGCTTAAGAGTATTTAATTGGAGTCCAAGAGAGCGCCCTTACAGCTGGTGGAGAGGTATTTATAGCCCCTACCACTAGGATGACTGTTACGGATGAAATCCCCAAAAATTAGGTAGAGCGATACTACCATCATAGAGTAGCAATACTACCGCACACACTATTTAACAACTACTTAGTGCTCATTTAATGCACCAAAACTAGTTGTTAATCCAAATATTCGTAGTACCACATTCATAAGACCCGATCATACCGATACCGCAGTAGCACTTAAGCTGCAGCAGTACTGTTTTTTAGAGAAGAGAACATCTCCCAAAAGTATTTCTCTGAAAATAGCTACCGCCAATTAGGAGATGGTCATACCACACATATCGTAATGCGGTAGTACTAGTCATGTAATACGGTCATATTGTTACGGAGGTTGAAGTGCTTCACCGGAATACACCTTCTCTACTTCAAACGTTTCCATTCATAACTCATAAGTAAGATGGCTTGTTTCATATGAAAGATGCACACCGACATCTACACTTTGCGGTGGTCTCGGGTCTTCTCAAAATAAAGATTAAAGTGGTCTCGTCGTGCCTGTTGTATACGGTAGCGAGAATCCCGTTAGTCACGTCATGTGCAGCTCGTGACGAGGTGAGGCGCATCAAAACCGAACAAGGAGAGAAGGAACTCACTGCTAAATGCTAATGTTACACGAGGCACTCGGCTAGTAGTCGTGAATGAAATCACTAACGATATACTTAGCGCACTAATTCTCCTCTAGTGTTCACCTCAATAAAAACAAAAAAAATATCTAGTGGTAATTCACTAGGAAAAAAAAGGAGCTATGTAGATCTATGTTATAGGCTACTCGAATGGCAATAAAAATGTCGGTCAAATATAACAGGACATTGTAATTATCTTTTCTTTGTCTATACTCAAGCCAGATGGGAAGAAGAAGCACTTGCCGCAGAATGTTCCAAAGAAGAAAAAAAAATGCATCGAATCAACGTTGAGATTTTTTTATGAGCAGATATCGTACGGGTAATTTGCAGAATGGATGAATGCAATGATTCGTGAGGGCATCTCCAGCAGGAGCCCTCAAAACAGGCCCCCTATTTTTAATTTGAGGGCTCCTACTTTTGAGGCCTGCTTTCAGGTCGCTCTCAGTGAGAGCCCTCAAAACAGGCCCCTACTTCTCAATTCCTCTATTTCTCACACACTATATGCATATGTATGAGACAAAAGCACAATATACAATAAAATATTTATGATTTCAAAATGAGGACAATATTTAAATTTATGAATTCAAATACGAATATTCAAATTTAAATTCAAATTTATGTCGAATTTTATTGTTCCAAATTTAAATTCAAATTTGTTCGAATATTCAAATTTAAATTCAAATTTGTTCGAATATTCAAATTTCAATTCAAATATGTTTGAATATCCAAATTTGAATTTAAATTTGTTTGAATATTCAAATTTAAATTCAAATTTGTTCCGAATATTCAAATTTAAAGTCAAATTTGTTCCGAATATTCAAATTTAAATTCAAATTTATTTCGAATATTCAAATTTGTTTCGAATATCCAAATTTGAATTTAAATTTGTTCAAATATTCAAATTTAAATTCAAATTTATTCCGAATATTCAAATTTGTTTCGAATATTCAAATTTAAATTCAGATTTGTTCCGAATATTCAAATTTGTTTTGAATTTAAATTTGTTTCACTCGTACGGGAAAAAACGAGGAAAACTGAAAAATGGGGGCCGGAGTAGGGGCCCCCTAGGAATGAGTGAGGGGATTTAAGGGCCTCAAATTTGAGAGCTCTAGTAGGGACTGCTGGAGCTCTATTTTTGTCTCAAGCCCCTAAATTTGGTTTTGGGGGCTCAAGTAGGGGCCCTGCTGGAGATGCTCTGATGAGTTTTACGACAGGGTGTGCACCCAGGGAGGCATCGCAACGTGATCCGTAATCCATTGCATTCGTAGGCGGAGCCACGTCCCGGTTGCTCGAGTTCACCGGTAAGTAACTTCGTTGAGCTTTGATGAGCTCACGACGTTCTTCTGTCTGTCGGACGACTAGCTATATTATCACAAATAATAAAAATTTTTAAAAATAGAAATTAGAAAAAAATAAAATTAAAAAGTTAGAAATGA
The DNA here is from genome assembly GCA_036346575.1 of Dendrocalamus sinicus. Taxonomy (NCBI): domain Eukaryota; kingdom Viridiplantae; phylum Streptophyta; class Magnoliopsida; order Poales; family Poaceae; genus Dendrocalamus; species Dendrocalamus sinicus. The sequence continues at coordinate 21,055,869 of CM070646.1, read as the reverse complement.
AAAGCTAAATATCTAACGAGCGGTGTCTAATCTTTATAAGGTGTCGCTCGGTTGGCTAAAATAAGTTCGCTTATGGCTAACATTACATTGTAATTGACTGAAATTAAATTGTAACTGATGGTGACTTATTTGGCATAACTAAATTTAAAAAAATAAAAATAGAAAAAACATGTTAGCCTATCACGGACAATGCAAACAAATACAGAAAAAACCGGTCAAAAAGCTCAAAAAATCAAAAAGATAAAAAAAGATAAAATTTAGAAATAGTAGATAAATCAAAAACTATAAACTCATCGAAATGAGTGGAGCTTAAGACTAATCGGGGAGGAGATCACGAGGGGTGCTTGATGAGAGGGAGCAACCAATCATGCAGCAGACAGAGCACTAAGAAACAGCTCAATACAGCAAAATGATGGAACAGCGAACGCAAAACGGCCGGCCAGGCCAGGCCAGGCCAGGGCTCCCACCGTAGAGTGCTGAAGTACAGGTACTGCAGGGGTCCACCTGTCATTCTGCAACGAGTCAACACAAAACAACTCCAACCGGGACCAGACTAGCGACGCTAACCATACTACTAGAAGTACGTTACGTACTCCTTCCAGTCCAGTATCGCACAGTAGTCCATAGTACATAAATGAGCGAGCCTTGCAAGGCAAATAAAACAGTTATAGTCCAAGTACCACTGTACCAGATCACCTAAAATTGCATAGCTCGATATTTCATATCAGAAATGCCATTTTGATCACTAAAATTAACCCTCCTATATTCTTAAAAAAAATATATGAAAGTGTGACTATCTTTTATAAAAATCTACTCGTATCGTTTTTATCTATCCAAACTAGCGTATTCTAGAAGATATATTTGATCAAAGTTTACAAGCCTGTTGTTTTTTTTGTGATTTTTGGTTTCAACTTCTCTAAAAGCCGAAACAAATAAGGCGACATCTTCAATTAGCTTCTCGAAACTGCTTTTCTAAACAGCTTTCTCAGCTAAAAATTATGTATACTGTCTATGTCAACGTTTTCACTATCCATTGTCGCCTTGAAAAATATAGATAAAAATTACCAGCTATAGCTCTAATAAACATAATCTACATTGTTTAACTCAAGACACGACTCCTGGGAGTCGCTATTTTTTTAAAAGAGTACTAGTGATGGCACCAACTTTAATCCATCCACCTTATTATGCTAAGACCATCTTCAATATTATATTTTAGCCGGTCCAAATAAGGAGAGAGAAAACATTAAATCGATTCAATATATTGGAGGAATCAATTTCAACAAAAAAATATATGGAACCGGACTCTACTTAGAAATCGATTCAAAGCATTAAACAATTCATATGAGCATTAAACAACTATATAGGAGAGAGTACGGTTGAGTGATGATATTATTATTTTATGGTTTTTTAATATAACGTGGGTTTTAGTTATTAGTAGATATTGATACAATACATTAAAGAAAAATAAGTTTATACTTAAGTGGCATGACTATGAATCGGTTCAATACACTGTACAGATGGCCTAATTCTCGTAAACTAACCATCGGTCGTTGCTTGAATAATAAACCTAGTCATCATGACACCAGGCGAGCCTCCCGTTGCCATCAGTCACGACTAGGGGTGAAAACGGATCGGATATTTCCCGACTGACCAACCGCCGAATCTGAGTCGGATTGAATTCGGATAGTTATGTCGAATAATTATCGGATTTGGATAGTTGTTTTCGGATACGGATTCGGAAAAGAACTTTCGGATACTATCGGATTCGGAAAAGAACTATCCGGATAGTTGGTTGCGGATATCGAGCCAGCCGCTCGTCTTATCGAGCTTTTTCTAAAATTGGCATATTTTGATACTATCCGGATTTTATCGGATAATACCGGATATATTTTTGGATATCCAAGTATAATTGGATTCGGATAGTTGGTTGCTTGTCATGTGTTTGCTAGTTTTTGTTGATCCTCTTAGTGCAATAGATTTTCTTGTTCTTTTAGTTTTTGTTGATCCTTCCCTGTGTACATGTGTGTATGTGAGATGGTGCAAAGGAGAAAAGCAGCAGTATTTGGGATCACACAAGAATGTTGAGAAATCCATCACTTTTGTGGTATTGTCCAGTTGTAGAAGCCTTTTGTATATGCCTTTTGTACCGGTCTATATATGTTTTTTATTACATTAGATTACATTACATTTTCTACATGTCTATATATGCCTTTTGTATTCCTACGTAATATCCGACGAGATATTCGTTATCGTATTCGCATCCGCTCCGTATTCGTTCCATATCTGTGACCGATACTATCTGGATTCGTATTTGTATCCGGCACTATTCGTATTCGACTCCGAATCTGAGAAAAAATATATGATATGATATAAAATAAATAATATTCAATTAAATTTGATCCGTTTTCATCCCTAATCAGGACCCGACCCAGACGAGACGACACACAAACATGACAATAACACAAGAAACTTGTGCGTTGCATTGCACTCGTATCGTCTTCCAGTCTCCCCTTGCAAGCATCTCTCCTCCTTGCCAAAATGGTAGCGAGTAGTAGTCGTCTCCTTCGCTAAAACCACCTCACCTCTCTCTCACTCCACCTATCTGTCCATCTACCTCTCTGACTCCCCACCTCGCCGCCTCACCTTCCCACCCAACCATGCCGGGCCTAGCTGCCGACACCTCGCCCCCGGCGGCAACCCCGCTGCCGCTGCCCAGGAGGGCACCGCCCTCGCCGTCCCCCTCCACCTCCTCCCGCGCCAGGCCCAGGAAGGCGGCTGGGGCGGCGCAGCCGGAGACGGACGAGGCGGCGCTCGACAACCCGGATCTGGGGCCATTCCTCCTCAAGCAGGCCCGCGACGCCATGGTCTCCGGGGAGGGCGGCGGCGCGGCTCGCGCGCTCGAGTTCGCCGAGCGGGCGGCCCGCGCGCTCGTGCGGCGGGGCGAGGGCGCCGAGCTCGAGCTCGCCATGAGCCTCCACGTCGCCGCCGCGATCCACTGCGGCCTGGGGAGGCACGCCGATGCCATCCCCGTCCTCGAGCGCGCCGTCGCGGTCGTCACACCGCCCGAGGGAGAGGGTTCGGAGGAGCGGCAGCCAGAGGAGCAGAAGGGGGAGGAGTGGGCACTCGCCGCCTTCTCCGGCTGGATGCAGCTGGGCGACACGCACGCCATGCTCGGCCGCATGGACGAGTCCATCGTCTGCTACGGCAAGGGCCTCGAGATCCAGATGGCCGCACTCGGCGAGCGCGATCCCCGCGTTGCCGAGACATGCAGGTGATCGTCGTTTGCTCGTTCTCGATCTAGATCTCTCTCAAAGACGCCATCCCCCCTCCAAGCTCTTGTCAAAGGCGAGATTTTTTTTAGTGTATAGGCATCACCCGGATATTTTCTTTCTAATTATCATCTAAATTTGTGGCCTTTGAATTAGATATCAAGGGGCTCCTTATTTTTAAGGGAGATTTGATCATATACCCTCCCTTTAGTTGAGAAATTGAGGATTTACCGTCCACATCTCAATAACAAGTGGGGTCATCATAAGTTACTGAGACGAGGGTCAGGAGGGTAAATCCTCAATTTCCATCTAAATGGAGGGTATATGATCAATTTTTTCTATTTTTAAAGGGAGAGATTTTTTCAAGAGAGGGATAGACTTCAAGGGGATGGGGGAGAATTCATGGCCATTGGATTAAATCTGGATGATAATTAGAAAGAAAGGAATGTTTATACAACATTTGACTATTTTTAAGGATAAAAATAGTCAGATTGATTTGGGCGTTAGATCTCCATCCAACGGATCCACTCATACAAGCCCCCTCCAAAAAAAATGACTATGAATTAGAGCGTTGGATCTCCATCTAACCGCTCAAAATTTGACTGTTTTTATATAAAAAATAGTCGAATGTTGTATAGACATTCCCTAGAAAGAAAACATGTGGATGACGTTTAACAAAACCCTTTTTTTTTTGCTCCTCACTGTTAGTTTTAGGTTGTTGCGGATCTCGGCAGAAATGGCATTAAGATTGTAATATTACACAAACAACTAAGAAATCTAGAGAGGAGACTTGACCACGAGTTACTTTTGTACAATGAACAGGTATTTGGCGGAAGCGCATGTGCAAGCTCTTCAGTTCGACGAGGCAGAGAAACTGTGCCGCAAAGCCCTCGAGATCCACCGGGAACACAGCGCTCCCGCATCTCTTGAAGAAGCCTCGGATCGCCGCCTGATGGCCCTTATCCTTGATGCCAAGGGTGACTACGACGGTGCCCTCGAGCACCTTGTGCTTGCCTCCATGACCATGGTTGCCAATGGACGTGACATTGAGGTCGCCACCATTGATGTCGCGATAGGCAACACCTACCTTGCCCTTGCTCGTTTTGATGAGGCTGTCTTCTCCTACCAGAAGGCATTGACTGTTCTCAAGTCTGCCCGAGGCGACGACCACCCGACAGTCGCATCTGTCTTTGTCCGCCTTGCAGATCTTTACCACCGAACGGGGAGGCTCCGTGAGTCCAAATCCTACTGCGAGAATGCCCTCCGTGTGTATGCGAAGCCCGCTCCTGGTGCCGCCCCTGATGAGGTTGCTGGAGGCCTAATGGAGATTGCTGCCATCTATGAGGCGCTTGGAGACCTTGACGAGGCACTAAAGCTTCTTCAAAGGGCACTGAAGTTGCTTGAGGACTCACCAGGACAGTGGAGCACTGTTGCTGGAATCGAGGCACAAATGGGTGTGTTGTACTACATGGTAGGGAGGTATGCTGATTCAAGGAACTCATTTGAGAGCGCAGTTGCCAAATTGAGGGCTAGTGGCGAGAGGAAGTCGGCATTTTTCGGCGTTCTACTGAACCAGATGGGGCTAGCTTGTGTGCAGCTGTTCAAGATTGATGAGGCTGCGCAGTTGTTTGAAGAGGCAAGGGCCGTTCTAGAGCAGGAGTGCGGTGCCTCTCATCCAGATACTCTTGGCGTGTACAGCAACCTGGCTGCGATCTACGATGCCACGGGGAGGTATGTGTTAGTCACACAAATTTGTTTTTTTTTCTCTGGGCAACCTGCAGTCATTTTATTTAGAATTCAATAATAGCTTGGCAGCGCCGCTCTGTTTGTTGAATAAAACAGATGGGGATGGATGGTGTAAAGCTCCATGCATAATGCATTTACGATATCTAGACTGTTACAACATGCTTGTAGTGGCGTCTATCCCTAGATCTTTAGAAGTAATTCCCACGACTTTTTGTGCTCTCTGAAAGGATGAACTTGCAGGGTACCACGTCTAATGCTTTGTGAAATGTTGAACGTGGGTGGGGTGGGTTGCTCCATTTGATCATCCTATATAAGGTTGATTGATTTGAATTGCAAACAACCAAGAGAATGCTTGGTTAATTGCCAGCTGATCATCTCTGCAAAGCGAGGGGTGCAAGGGCATCATTCATTTTACTGGTCCATCATCTTGTTGCCTACATGTTGCTGCGTGCTAATGAGTTATATGATACAACTTTATGTGATTACAAAACCATTGGTCCGATCTAAACTCATGATAAGTGGCCTGTGTCCATTCATTATGCCAATTGTTTCCAAACTAACAGGCACAGTAACCATTACAGGATTGTGGAATTTAGGCATCGCCATGCCTTTTTTGTTGTGGTAGATTTTGTACCTTGGAAAATATCATCTACATTTTGACACTGTTATTCCTATTAGATGATCCATTTTTTGTCACTTGATAGTTGTGTGCATTTCCCTTGTGTTGTCAGAGTGGAGGACGCCATTGAAATCCTGGAGCATGTACTCAAGGTGAGGGAAGAGAAGCTCGGCACTGCAAACCCTGATGTCGAGGACGAGAAGAAGAGGCTCGCAGAGCTTCTAAAAGAGGCGGGGCGGTCTCGGAACAGGAAGCAAAAATCACTGGAGAACCTTTTCGTGACCAACTCGCAGCGGGTCAAGAAAGATGCTGGGAGGAGATGGTCCAACTTTGGGTTCAGGAGTTGATCAGCTCACCTCACCTGGTGCTGGCCTTTGTAACATAAGAGGAAAAAGCATGTGCAAAGATGTTGTCAGAGTAGGAAGACGATTGTGTTTGCTGTTTGAGATTCTAAATGTCTTGTTGCGCGTCGATATTACAATTATCTTGGATCTTTTTTTTTGTTGTTTTCCTAAATGATTAACTCGTCCTGTTGTACCTGGATAATATATTGGTTGTGCTGGTGGTTGGTTTGTTCTTTTTTTGCTTCGGCTTATGGTTTATGACTACGGCTTATAACTTTTGGACTGTTTATGAAAAAGAGTACAGATTAACAGAAACTCACGTGCGATTTTAGCCGATATAAATAAAATTGTTACAATGTGTATTATAATAAATTTGTAGAATCTGTCTTGAAAAAATGCTTCGTTTGAAAACTAGTTAAAAAGTCGAAAAGCAGTTTTTAAAAGCTGGAAAGAAGAGCCCCGATGAATACCTGCTATGTGTTTGTTACATCCGTTAGCTTTTCCCTGGAGTTGAAATGATTTCCTGTTTCCTTGTCTTTGAAGATATGCTTCTGGTGTGTGTACCGTATGAATGATCACTGAAAATTGCTTCTGTTGAATTCCCATCTGCTGTGCCGGTGCAGTATGGCAGTTGAAACTGTCCGCTTCCAGCAACTAGGCTTTCAGCTGGTTGGCGGGTATGGGTGGTGCCTGTCTCCAGTTTGATTCTCTTGGGATGATGATAATAAAGTAGGAAGAATAATCAAATCCAATCTGGAGCTGCATCGACGTCGTTTGGTGAATGACAGATAGAAAATACATGTTGATATGAATGATGTGTGAATTGTTCCAGATCTATATATATGGGTAAATTGACGTCTATGCAACCGTGCGTCCATAGCTAGCTAATGCAGTCTTCTGAAGTATTTGCGCGTTCTGTAAATTATCGACAGAAGCTGCGTTTATTATCTGGTTTGGTTTTGGTCAGAGAGGTCTATTTAATCCATACTGGTATATAGCTTGTACTAAATGTCAAAATCTGCAGAAATCTTTCTCAAAAGGAAAAAAAACAGTGGAAATCAAGCAGCGCAATTCATGTAATGTACGAGAAGCTGTACATATACATAATTGGGTTGGTATACATAAACACTATAGCCGAATAGCATCAAGTATGATCATGCATGAGCTGGGGCTGGCTGTGCCTGCGCAGCCCCAGCTCGATAGATATAATTCAACGTTTTTGCAAAGCCCGACCGGCACTTGCGGCGGTGCACGATGTATTAACGCATGGCACTTAAAACTTGCAAGTTGCAAGCCGGAGACCGGCCCAGGGGAGAATGAAGAAAACAAGCATGGAGCAGCTTGTGTGGTCGCCACGGCGAGCGCGTGAAAGTCGAGGTGCCATTGGGCGGCCGGCGTCCACCACCAGCACCAAAACGGGGGAGGGGGCAGTTGGTTGGAGCGTGCAGCCTGGGGGACAAGACATACCCTTTTTTTATCTTTTGGTTTCGGTTTTTTTAAAAGTCGAACTAAATAAGATGGTTTCTTAAAGCTGTTTATCCAAATAACTTCCTAAGCTTAAAACTATATATGTCATCAACGGTAATGTTTTCACCATCCATCACTGTCTCGAAAAACATTGACAAAAGATAGTATTCACGGCCCCAAAAAAAAATATGGCCATCATGCACAACGACACAATATGGACATAGAGCGCATGTCCACTCCAGACTGTGCAAGTACAAACATCCCCAGTGCAACAATCACATGACATGATCGCTTGCCCGATTGGGCTTCAATAGTCAATATCCCACGAGTGATGATTTTTCTTTAGACTCACAACTGTTGACTTAGGCCTTCGAGTGGGCAATGGGGCAAGCTTTGCATTGCATCTCGACTATACGATACCAATAGCTATCTACTGGTAGGACTATAAAAGAAGCTCAAGTTTCATTTAAATGAATCAAGCTCGAGCCTAGCCTCAAATTCGCTAGCCTTAACGAGTCGAGCTCGATTGGGCTCATTGTTTTCATGGCCCACCTACAAATCCCATTTCCTTTCAAGTTTCCTTTGGTCAAAATTCAGAATCATCCCACCTCATTCTAAGAGGCTCTCAAGTCTCAACCTTATCCACTTATCCCATCCACCTTTCCCCCAATCCCCTTTCTCTAACCCTGCCTTCTACCTAAACACACCACACCGCCTCTCCTCGTGGCTCCCAGCCTCCCACCCTATTGGCCACCAACCATAGCGGAATGCGCCATCCACTGCTCCTGCCCTAAGCCTCTCCTCCTCTACCTCCAAGCAACAAGCCGACGGCGTGGGTAGTCATGCACATGACGGGATGTCATGATGCGTTGAGCGTCGAGGTGCCGATGCATCTCCTCCTCTGTTAACATTGAAACCATGCTCCTCCTTCGCCATGAAGCGTTAATTTTCCTCTCATTTGCCGTGAAGTGCCAACAGGGACCATGAAAACCTCCTCTGTTACTTCGCGCTCCAAGGGACAATGCAATGCCACCCCCAGCTCATCCCTTCCTCTGTCGTCATGGAGTGCCGACCCCCTTCATTGCCATGACAACCTTGACTGCTCCACTTTGTCTCCCTCATCTATTACGATGAGTCCATAACGCTACCATCTCTCATATCTAAGTATGAACTTTGAACCTATCTTGTGCGCCAATCCTATTAAGACATTCTCGATGTTATATTCATATGTGTTACTATGTGTTCTTATTCAAAATTGCGGCATATGAGTTGTGAAGGTTGGTACTATCTTGTTCTGCTAAACAATATGTGAAAAGCCCTACGAGAATATAGGTTTCTTGAAGTCTTGCGTTGCCGAGGCTTAGCGAACCTACGCAAGCCAAATTTGAGCCCGTATCTAAGTTCAACTGTCAACTGAGGCTCGGATCAAGCCCATCTCGAGCCTACCATGCTAGACTCACTCTCTTGTTTCTGCTACAACATCGACGATGACGTTGATGATACTACTTCAATAGTTTAATGGAATGTTTGTTCAGGACAGTGCAAGCACACATTACGATCTCCTGTTCAAAAGGGAAAATAAGGCCCCACTCAAAACCGCTTAGACTTCTGGCTTATTTTTCATTATTCAATAATTTTGTCTTTTCTATTTTTTGGCTTTTTCTTGAACTTTTTTGACGGTTCTTTTTTCCCATATTCGTTTGTACTGTCCGTGATGGGCTAATCTGTTTTTAAAATTTTTAAATTTAATTACACCAAATAAACCACCATTAGCTATGATGAACTACAATGCTTTTCAGCCATAAATCAATTAGAAAAAGCAGGGGCGCCCAAGATGCGACATGTGTCCCCGAAAATAAAAAACACTTAAAAATTCCGAAAAATTGTAAAAAGTATTAATTTAAGTACTGAAAAAATTCTTTTATTAAAAATTATTTTTAAAGTACTTAAAAATACTTTTTTTTAAAAATAAAAGTAAAAATCCAAAAAAATACTTAAAAATTGTAAAAAGTTACTTTTCATACTTAAAAATACTTTTTAAAAATTTCCAAAATTTTTAAGTATTTTTTGATTTTTGGAGGACACGTCTCGTATCCTGGGCGTCTCTAGATCCTTGCACCTGAGCCGGGTCCCCCTAAGATGAACCCCAAGTTTTCTGCCATCGTGCTCTACACGTACGGAGTGATTTTTCTTTACTTGCGGGGTAACTTTTACCGCGCACCGCCGCCAGTTTTTTTCACCTTCCGCCGCGCGATTCAAACTCAACGCTCACCCGCGAAACCGAAACATACGAATTATTCCCCCCGGTTTTCCATTATTTTCCTCGGTACACGTGCGCCACGTCCCTGACAGCGGGCCCCACTCCCCCGCCGAGCACCGCGCCGCGAAACTCAGCTCTCCGAAACCGGGGCCATAAGCACCTCAGCCCAGCCCACCGAAACCCGTGCCTTCCACTGACACGTGGGCCCACCCGCAGCACCTGCCAACGCCACCACAAAAATCCGTCGACCCCTCCCCCGTCCGGTTTGAGCTTGAGTTCGAGTTAGCCACCAACACCGACCCGACCCACGCCCTCCTCTTCCCGCCCCGACCACGCCACCGCTTCCCGCCGGATACCCTCGCCGCCGGTGCCCGGATGCCCAAGAGGAAGCGCGGGCGGGGTGGGCCTCGCAAGGCCCCGGCCGCCGCCGCCAAGGTAAGCAATCCAGAAACTAATTAGGTATCTCTTTCTCCTACCTTCGAGCAACCCCCCCCCCCCCCCCCCCCCCAAAAAAAACCGCTAGTTGCTGATTGCTTCACGGCGCTATTATCATGGAGTGGAAGAGAGCTTGTTCGGGATTTTTCCTAGTAATTTTCCGAGCAAGTCGGGTAGCTTCGGGTTGTTTCGTTCACTGTTCGCTTTGGTGTTTTCGCCCGTGAGAGTTGCTTGCTTATTTTTACTCTGGTTTTAGATGGTTGGGGAGGTACAGAGGCCGATTTATCGGGACCAGGAGTTTCGCATTTGCAATCGTTGTGGTCATTTCCTTCGATCTTACTTGGAATCGAGCAATTCCTTTGGATTTGCTCCCAGAAGCAAATATCTCCTTTAGGGTTCGGCTGTCGGGGTTTGTTAGTTTGTTTGCCTAACGTGCTCCTGGAATGTGCGAGAATGAAGTGTCAATACTCTGCAATTGCTCCCTGAACTCCCCTGCGTGTTTTTACTTAAAAGAGTATTTTTTATTTGTTTGAAAGAGCTTGCACTGCTTTTTCTGGAATGCTTAACCTTTGTTTGGTTGTGGGTTGCAGGAGAACGATGAGAAGAAGGGCAATGAGGAGATACCGCAGGCTTCTGCCGAGGTCAGTATTTTCTTGCACGAGATTTTTGTGAAAAAAATCGAAAACGTGAATTCTGGACATTTTTTCGCTATTGTATTGGATTTTTGTGTTCCAGGAGGATGGCGCGCAAGGGAGAACTGAGGCCTCAAGAACCACAAGAAAGCGCAGGAAGGATCCTGTTGCTGACCCCTCTTCTCTTGAGCCTAGGAACATGCGGCTTCGGGAGAGGCGGAATGTTCCATTGGTAGAGGGTGAGGAGCCTAAGGTGGAAATTTTGATCTTTTCTCATTGATCTTCCATCTCTTGGGTAATCAGGAGTGGTGGATGAACGATTAGGGGATGTATGTGCTGACTGTAATTAAGCTCTAGGTGGTGCTTGTGTTGGTTTCGCTTACGTAGTTTGTGCTTGGTTCATCGAACATGGTTCAATTTGAGTATGCATTCCACTCCCATTTGGCACACATACCTACTCCACGTTTTTTATCCACTTCCTAGGTATGCACGCTGTGTATAAGGAGAATGAGCAATATATACACTGTGTAAGCAGTGTCTCAAGCAACCAAAGACATACATGTGCAATATATAAGAAGCACTTACATCTCGGAGGACCCGCTCTGAACTGTAGCCTTTACCTTCTCCTATATGTACATGCATGATTTATGTTGGTTGCTGGAATTTGCAGAAGATGAAAAATAAGGATAATGATTCTTCAGACATGTGTCATCAGTGCCAGAGGAACGACAAAGGAAGAGTTGTACGGTGCCAGGGCTGCACACAATATAAGAGGAGATACTGTGTGCCGTGCATCACTCGCTGGTTTGTGCCCTTCTAAAAGCATTCATGTTGGTCACCTTACATTGCATTTGGCTGCCCGTTTTTGTAGTGATGGCTCTTGTGTTTGTCTGATCTTCTATTTTTTAGTATCTTTGTTTCAGTCACCATGCCAGTGCCTATTTCAGTTTACATTTATGTATTTGTTATTAAAATGCCACTGCTTATGTTTGTGGCATGACCTGAACAGGTATCCACATTTAACAGAGGATGATTTTGTGAATACTTGCCCATTTTGTCGCAATAATTGCAATTGTAAGGCTTGTCTGAGGGCAAACGTAAAAAAGAAGGTATGGACGTTTTGTTTTGTTTCGTTGCCACTTTGTTTCCTGGCCTCAGTGTATTTGATATTTTTACTGTATTTCTTCCAAAGGATGACTGGAGTGTATCTGATGACAATAAAATTAAATTCTCTCTGCGTATTGCACACTTTTTGCTTCCTTGGTTGAAAGAATTTCACCAAGAGCAGATGCTAGAGAAAAGTGTTGAGGCCACAATTAGAGGTATTATCATTGAAATGTCAGTTTTCGAGTTTCTTGCTTAAGAACATGGTTGCTATTTATTCATTACTCTCTTTGGTTCTCCTGTTCCTAATTTTGCTTTTATAACAGGGATCGAGGTATGCAATTTGAAGATTCCTCAAGTTGAGTGTGGACGCGATGAGCGGATATACTGGTTGGTCTTGCTTTAAATATGCAACATATGCAAATTATTTGTTTACTTAAGTGCCTAATTTATAGTTTTCTTTGGAACAGCAACAACTGCAGGACATCTATCGTTGACTTCCACAGAAGCTGCCAGGAATGTTCCTACGATCTCTGCCTCACCTGCTGCCGGGAGCTTCGTCGAGGTCTTACTCCTGGTGGCGGTGTTACTAGTGACACTGTTGTTAATCTACCTGAAGTAGGAGGCAAGGAGGATTTGCAAGCGGGAAGTAGTCGTAATAACGTTGCAGGTCAAGAACCTTATGATGGACAGAATGGGATATCGATAGATAGCGCAGTTCCTGCTGAGGATAGCACTCCTAGTTTGAGACGATGGAGGGTAAATAGTAATGGAAGCATATCTTGTCCACCAAATTCATTTGGTGGTTGTGGGAGTTCTCTTCTTGAACTTAAGTGCTTGTTTAAGGAGAAGTTTATTCCTGACTTACTGGAGAAAGCCAATTCAGTGGTCAACAATAGAATAATGCTGGAGTTGGGAGGTTCAAAATGTTCCTGCTTCACTGAATCAGGTGACATGAACGATGCAATATCACGGAAATCAGCTTGCAGAGAGAACTCCAGTGACAACTACATATATTGTCCAACTGCTAGAGATGTTCAAAATGGAGGTTTGGATCATTTCCAGGCTCACTGGTTGAAGGGTCAGCCTGTTATTGTTCGTGACGTGCTTGCATTGACTTCTGGGTTGAGCTGGGAACCAATGGTTATGTGGCGGGCCTTACGAGAAAAGAGAGACAAGAATAAAGACGAGCGGCTCTCAGTTATTGCTCTTGAATGCCTGGCGTGGTGTGAGGTTGTGACGTTATTGTGACTATTGATTGTTATCAACACTTTAGATTGTTATATGCTGGAAGTGATAAAACTGATGTTAAGGATCACTAGATGCATATAATGACTTCTACAGTCATTAATCACGTCGTTCTGTTTCTATCTGTGTTAATCTAATGAACTTGGTGCTTTTGCCAAAATGTGGCTGTGGAATATTATTCCTTTTTTTGTTTGTCTATTTATGCCTTATACATCTGCATAATATTGCTCAGTTAATGTGCCTCATTAGAAATTAGAATGTTGTCGCCAGAGTTTCTGTTAGTATCAGTTCTGATTTTGTCCACCAGCTATATATTATTTTCTTGGCTATACCATAATTTTATATGATCTCGGAGACCCATAGGATATATGGTTACCTATTTTTAAAAAAGATTTCCTATATTGCACTTACCATCAAAATCATTTTTATTTTGAAATGAAATTCCTAACACTACTGCTGGTTTCATGTACCCTAAATGCAGGTTGATGTAAACATTCACATGTTTTTTGCTGGGTATTCCCGTGGGCTTGTTGGTCCAGAGGATTTGCCTCTGTTGCTTAAGCTTAAAGATTGGCCGCCACATAGTTCCTTTGAGGAGCGACTGCCACGACATGGTGCGGAGTTCATGTCTGCATTGCCGTTTCGCGAATATACAGATCCCAAATCTGGCCCTCTCAATCTGGCAGTGAAATTACCTGACAGTGTTAACAAGCCAGACCTTGGTCCAAAGACTTACATTGCTTATGGTGTTGCCCAAGAGTTGGGAATTGGCGATTCTGTTACGAAGATTCACTGTGACATGTCCGATGCGGTAAATAAATGGATATTGCTTATGCTTCCTGGTGTTCATATGTAGAATTTTTTTGATTGAAATCTTGTCATCCTTGCAAGGTCTTCAAAATTTGATATGTTTTTGTATATGTTCACATTCTACTTACGGAACTTGCTAATGGCTATCTCTATATGCTGTTGTGTGCATATTGGGACTTGCTTATTTATAATTTGACTTTCAATTTTCTTAAGAATTAAGACTACAAATACAAACATCTTTTAACACTGCATGGAGTTAACACAACAGTGGAAGTTTTAGGTGATAGTTGATTATAGTCTTGAATTTGACCTGGTTGCCTTTTGCCAAATGCTGCACTCTTATTGTTGGTTGACCATAGACCAGACTATACATTCTATGGGAAAAATCTCGAAAACATCAATCTCAATTATCTAGATGTATTTGTTACATACTGTACCCACAGTGTCATTGCTTAATTTTCCCATTTTCAAGTTTTTTCTATTGACGAACCATTGTGGACTTATCCTTCTGTTTTTTGTTCAGTTTTATGAGTGATATTCTACTTCCCATTGCTTAAATAGGTCAATATCCTCACACATACTGATGAAATAAAGCTCAAAGCAAAAAGGATTACAGCAATAGAGAAAAAGAAGGAGAGTTTAACTATCAAGGAAGTGAGTGGAAATATTCAAGCTTCCTGTACAGATGCTGGTGCTGATTTGCCAATAGCTCTCAGTGAATCAGCCAAGGTGCCAAGACCTGAAGAATGTGGAAGTGACGTGGGCATTAAGCAGCCAGTACCGCATGTTGCTTCAGAGGAGCAGGAAGGTGTTCAAGAAGATGCGGTAGCTGAAGCTGGGGGAAACTTTGCTGTGTCCAATGAGCAGTTGTCCATTCAATGTGATGCAAATCATACGAATGTTTCTCTTGCTATGGGAAAAGCTGAGGATACTTTGTGGACAATTAATGGGAGAGAGAGTGGTGATGGACTCAGCAGTGAAGATAAAAGTGAATCTCCTAGTGATTTAGCAGAAGGAACATCTGCTGAACCTACTGGTCAAACATGCAGTAAGCGGCGTGGTCGTCATTCTTCTAACACAACAGGAAAAAGAAATAAAACAACAGGCAAGGAAAATGAGACGGGGAATTGCCATATATCCTGAGCGAGAGAATGATGACCTACCGTTCGTGGAGGAAACCAGCCAGAGGGTGGTGCATTGTGGGATATCTTCCGACGGGAAGATGTCAACAAACTACATGCTTATCTAATGAAGCATGCAAAGGAGTTTAGGCATTGCAATTACGAACCAGTGAAGCAGGTTACTAATTCTTACTGTTTGACGATGAAATGCCATTTCACATCTGATTCTCATGTTGCAAAATTATCGTATGTTGGCAGGTTACTCATCCTATACATGATCAATGTTTTTATCTAACAAATGAGCACAAGAGAAAGCTTAAGGAAGAATATGGTCAGTTAAGAATACTGATGTCTTTTTGGAAATTTATTTTTCCCTGTGTGATTACTTCCTGGTTTTTGTTCACTGCAGTTGACTTCTCCCATAGTGATTACTACATGGTTTTCGTTCACTGAATATGCAGGAATTGAGCCTTGGACATTTGAGCAGAAGCTTGGCGAGGCAGTCTTTATCCCAGCAGGATGTCCCCACCAGGTCAGAAATTTGAAGGTATGATATAACACTAAGACATGGAAACAGTTGCCCATTTCCATTGCTGTTAATGCCATTTCCTGTGGCACTACTCTTTTTATCAACTGCCTTTTTTCTGTTTCTGTGCAGTCATGTATAAAGGTTGCACTCGACTTTGTTTCTCCGGAAAATGTGCAAGAGTGCATCAGGTTGACAGAAGAATTTCGTCTGCTTCCGGAGGGGCATAGGGTGAATGAAGATAAACTAGAGGTCTACCGATCATTTTATCCCAGCACTCTTTTGATGATTTCATAAAAACTAGTCTTGTGAATAGCATGGCAATTTTGATAGCTCCAGAACTCCTAAATCTTTTCTCTTGACATTGTTATCTAACTACATTTATTAAGAACCTTATGAAATTCTGTATGAACCCGGTCAATCTGAATCACCAGGTTAAGAAAATGGCTCTTTATGCACTCAACCAAGCCATCGAGGATATCACCAAGGGTGATTGCAAACAAAGGTTAGTGGTAACAACTCTTTGTATCTTCATTAACTTCTGCTTTCTAAATGTCTTGCTGCTGTGATTACTCAAATATTGCAGTGTAATCATTTTAGTTTGATTACGCTGATGCACCATGTCTTGCTGATTTTTTCATAAAAAAAATCAATTGTTATCACCTGGACAGATTGCTGTTTCCCACTTTTTCATAATGCCACTCTTGCAAGTTGCGAAAGTGGCGTGTAAATGATGATATTCCTGAAAGCTGAAAGAAATGTTTACAAAATTTTCTTTGTGTTTTGCATATTTGAAGTTTTGTTCATATGTTTTTCCCCCTCATTTTGCATCTCATTACTGTTTATCCATTTGTCTAGGAACTCCAGTATATTTCACTTTTAGAATGTAGGGTGTAGTATAAATTTATCTAATCTATTAAGATATTTGAACATAGAATGATGCAGCATTACACCATTAGTGTTCCTGAGCACTGCTGAGGTTCTTTTTGTAAATGAACCTGGGGAACTTGAATTTCATGTCGATGGTTCTGCAGAACACATGGGCTGTTCTTTGATTTATCTTAGCTTGCGTGGCTTTTCGGTAGGTAAAACAAAGCAGCTATCCATGATAATAGGATGGCCGATTACTAGCTTCTCAAATCTCAAAGCATTCTGGCATCTCCTGTGCCGTTTGGTGCTGTTGCGACGCCGATTCTGCCTAAATACTAGAGAAGTTTGCCATCCAAAATGCACCATGTCCTGATTCTGTAATCTTTTTGCATTGATAATTAAGCAGTCTCGTTTTAATAATTGACGTGAACCCTTTAGTGGGATACAATGATATATGTGTCCTAGAGACTACTGGATGGTGTTATGAAGATATTATTAAGTGATTTTTTGCTTTTACCAGGACAGAGGGTGAAGTAAAGGATGAACCACCTGTCCCAAGTGAACCTGCAGAAATGGAGTAGCACCAAAAATAACCAGCTGAAGCCATGTCAACATAAGTAGCACACCTGCATGCGCTGGATTTTTGCTGTCATTGCGCTTCAACCCGAGATTCCTGTGACGCTATATTTTGTTTCAGATCAGTTTCCTCTGGATAGCTAGTGTGCTTTTGCAAGTAGTCTGACAACAAGCTGCTAGGCCTGCTAAACTTGCCAGCTCTGTACCTTTGTACGAAGCATGACAACTTCTACACGGTTGATTATGGATTTCATCCTTGAGTTCGATCAATGCATCCTTGATTTTCCATCTCTATCGTTCTTGCCTGCCTAGTAGTATTTGTGTGTATCATCATGAATTCACGAGTAGCAATTATTTCTGCTCTCGATTTTTTTTACCTAAAGGGTCCAAATTATTACCCATTTTCATGAATTCGTATGTGTTTGATTCAGGTAAGTTCCCTTAAGACGTTGGTATTTCTACTAAGAATCCTCCCTCTGCACGACGCGCGCGGAGTGGCTCCCTTATCACCGCCGGCAAGTCGCTTTTCCCAACCGGTGGATGTGGTGTGGCGGCGTCTGCTGGCTTCCACTCGAACAACCTCACAAAGCTGCCGAACATGAACTCGAGGTGCTTCACCGCGGGCACGTATCCGGGGCACATCCCACGGCATCATCTTGATCTCCTTGCTCCTGGTGATGTCCACGCTGCACCCCTCCCTCACGGCATATCACCATCCGATTAGGTCAATTCCGACATATAGAACCCGTAACCCTCCAAACGTTAACGTCATATGGCCAATTTGTGCCACGGTTAAGTGTGATAGTAAACTATAACGATACATTTAGTAAATTTATGAGTATAATGAAAGCCTTTTTAACTGGCTGTAAATTAGAATGTACTTGATGTAAATACGATATCCATTTTACTATGTCATTGCACAACGGTTCCAGAATAAAAATGGTATGCATTTTTTAGGCTTGGTATGGTAGTAAACTCTAACAACGTGTGTAGTAAATTCGCCAGTACGGTAAAAAAACTTTATCTAACAATAAATTATTATGTATATGGACTTGAATGTGACATACATTCTTTGAATACCAGGGGTAGGTATGATAGTAAATCATGGCGAAACTTCTCGCAAATTAGTGAATACATTAAAAGTAGCTTTACTAGACCATAAATTGGTTTGTATCTAGACTAGTTATATCATATTTTACTGCTAAATGAAGCGAACAGACGATTTACAGTGTGTTATCCAATTTTACTGCCTCAAAGCGTGTTTGCTGGACGAAGGGTTACGACGACTCGAGCTTCACCTCGAGTTCCCTGCTCGTCCCAAGTGACTCTTGGGAGGCGAGTAGAAGCATGTAGATTAGATGGTTGATGTCCACTAGTTTTATTATTTCCATTCCCTTAGGGCGATCCATGAGCGTTTGCACCATTCTGACTGGTGGGTTGTGGGGGAGTCTACCATGGAGAATTTGGCGCGAGATTTTGCAGCAGTATCTCCTATTGTATTAACTTCGTGTTTTTAGCACAAATATCCTAATGAACTTCCATCATAACTAAGGAAGAGCCTTCTATTGCTTCGGCCAACAACCTCCATGATGGGGAACAGTTGGAGACTACCACCTCCGGAAGGCTGTGGAAAGGACACAACCTGATTCAGTGAGCATTATTACCTTCTCACCGGAGGCAACTTTATCAACACTGTGACTAGGAGTTGTTCGACTCCTGCCATATATAGGAGTCTTTGGCGAATAGAGGTTATCCTTGACCGAATTGAGAGTACTGTACCTTTCAGGTTGTGGTGCCATGCTCTTATCATTGTGTTTGTTGGTAGGAAGTACTGAGCTTGCTGCATTGCTTGGGCATTTTGACGAGGTTGGAATGACTGGATCGCCAGGCGATGCTGATGATGGGGGCGACATATCTTCTTCCATCTGGTTGATCGCACTGGTCTCAGGGTTAGGTGAGCT
Organism: Dendrocalamus sinicus; assembly: GCA_036346575.1. Taxonomy (NCBI): domain Eukaryota; kingdom Viridiplantae; phylum Streptophyta; class Magnoliopsida; order Poales; family Poaceae; genus Dendrocalamus; species Dendrocalamus sinicus. Next base: position 21,036,881 of record CM070646.1, on the reverse strand, counting down.
TGCATGCGTCCGTGTCGAGGTCGGCGTAGTCAACCAAATCAAACTAGTTTTTCTCATTCCATACTCCTGCCACGATTGCATATGCGATGTTTACAGAAGACGAGAAAGGATAATGCTTGCTGATACACAAGACTTCAGGGAATCAATGCCTTCTTCCCCACAGACGGTGCCAACTGTCGACAATCAAATCATCCATCTTACGAATAATATGAGAAAGATGGTTGGATTCCTTGGAATAGATCAGCAAGAGAAAAGCGATGATCTTTATTGCTTATGAATTGGTTAGAAAGGGGCCTGTAAAAGGACTCAACTAGCTCTAATCTATCGTCCCACTGCTCAGAAGATTTTGGTTGCCTATTGGATAATCGTGTCTTTGAGCGATCGTGTGTTTGTTGTTGAATGTCCTTCTGTTTTCTCTCATCAACCTTTAAATACCATTGAAGGGGCATCAATTATTCATCTGAGGAGACATCTGAAAGATCAAGCTCCATTTAAGTTGGTTTTGGTGATAATGACAAATACTATTATGATATTTTGGTGATAATGATAAATGTATTTGTGACACTAACCCTGTTTATTGATTATGATATTAATTAGTCTTATATGGATGAAAAAATTGAAATCATTGAGGTATGCATTTGATATCTTTCTTATAATCGTGTTGCATTCCTCACATTTAAATATATGATTAAATGACAAATCTATATGTGATGCTAATATGTTTGTTTAAATATATTATTGCTTAGCCTCATTTAGATGAAAAGGTTGTATCGACGTGTGTTATGCGGTACTACTGGATTTCAGAAGCTCTAGATTTTTTTGCAGTACATTTTTTTCCCAAAGAGATACCTATGTGGTGATCTTCTCTTCCTTGTGAAATCGGTAGTTTCGCATGTGTGGAGCGGTACTTCCGATCAGAAGTACCGAAGAATAAATGGCGGACCTTCCGATTTTAGAGTATACTTAAAAGAATAAAGAGATGTAATAACATCACTTAATCGGTATATAACAGTACACAATATGCAGGTTGTGATACCCTGAACTTTTAAATTAACCAGAAGAAATATGCAGTATGTCCCCAAGTGAGGAGAGGGGAGGACTTGGTCAATGTAATCAACACCTTGACGTGGTCGAAGGAGAACTGAACACTAGCTCGTATCGAGTTTAATTATTTCTTGTTGTCAAATGCACATCACTGTCCGAGTGGATCATGCCAAGATGACATGTCCATTTTCTGAGAATACGCGCGACAGGCATACGCCCGCAAGAATCGACGGTTGAGATGCGCCTACGTGGTAGGATGGACGGTGTGAGATCCAAGGATTCGCTGTGCGGAGGCACCACGACCCGGTCCACGTCCGGAGCTAGCTTGCCGCTACTTGAGTTCAGCCTCAGCGCGTTCGGGGAAAAGAGCGGGTCCAACTGATGAAGTGGAATTGCCCTATCCTATCAGCACCACTGCAGAAGGATAAATTGAAAACCCTACTCAATCCAATATAATTTCTCGACGAAAATCCAATATAATTAAGACACAATCGTCATACAACGCAACATTTCTCATTGTAGGATTGCTTTGAGATTTGTGCCTACTTCACTTACATTTTTTTTGAGGGGTATAAGGTAGACGTATACAATGCACATACATATACACATGCGCGTTCACTACATATGTTAGGAGTTTTTTAACGGAGACTTAGAGCGCACGTGACGAGCAAAACTCAAACACGGGCGGGCAGTAGAGCGGCCACACGCTCCTGCCAACTAAGCAAGCCTTAGTTCTCTACTTCACTTCCATTTGACCTTTGTTGATTATAAATTTTCAGTTGCGTAGCATCGTTGAGATGGCGGTGGTGCGCTAACCTTGGTCTGGTCCAACACAACGATAGTGTGGTGAGAAGTTAATAACTATGGCCGTCAACAAATCTGGTTAGTCACATGTGTCGAATCTGATTGAGGTGGCTGGTGGTGATGTGGCTTGGAAAGAGCCAAGGAGGCATATGATACCATTTTGTCTAAAGGCGGGGGGAGGGGGACTGGCGAGCCAAGGCTCCTCCTATGATCTAAAATTTGTCAGTATATCTCTTTATGATACATGAAAGTTTATATATATATTTCTGCTATTTAACTCTTCTTATAGAATACAATTTTACTACATAGTTTATTCGGTTTCTCTCATTTCTAATTCCAGGCTCTACCCTTGCCATTGTTGATTGCACCGCTGTCGATCTTCAGGGGCGGAACTAGGCCTCGGACTGAGTAGGCTATAGTCCAAGGCCTAGCAATTCTACTAGTACTACCTCTATTTAGTACTATCTTTATAATATATATAGTATACCGGCCCAGCCCGAGTCATGAAATCATGTCCACCTCGGCCCACCAAGCCAGCAAGGAATGCCTCAACGGCAGCCCAAACCGTGCGCACCCTCAGCCACCAAGTGAAGGAACCCTAACCCTAAATAAAATCCCCCGTCCGCTGACCTCGCTTGCACGACGCCGTTGCGGAGCCGTCCTCGCCTGTAGTCCTTCATGACGCCGCTGGCCTCGCCTGTGCGCGCCTCGTGTTCGCCGGCCATCGTCCTCGCCCCTCGCTCCCGACGCGATGACACCGCGGTCCGTCGGTCGCACCTGCACGACGCCACTACGACACCATCCTTGCCTGCACGATGCTGCCAGTCGCCACCCTCGCCTGCACCGCCCGCCTCCTGGCCTGAACCACCTCGACGCCCCCTCCCGGCCTGCACCGCCCGTCTTCCAGCTAGCGCCGCTCCGACGCCCCCTCCCGGTCAGCGCCGCCTGGCTCCCGGCCAGCGCTGCCCCGACTCCCCTCCCCCCTCCCGAATCATGGCTAGCGCCGCCCACTAGGCCCACCCTCCTCCCAGCGCTGCCACGCCTCCGGCCCCGCCGGCTCCCAACCAGCGCCCCTCCTTCCGGCCTGCGCCGCCCACCTCCTAGCCTGCACCGCCCCGACGCCTCCCTCCCAGTATGCGTTTTCAATGGTAATGCATCTAACACATTCTTAATATTTGTCAGAATTTAAGCTTTTTACAGTATATATTGGATAGCTATGGCCATGACAACATATATTATGCCCATATTGACCAATGGCTCAAGGTATGGTTGAGAACTTGATATCATGCGTGATAATTGAATGATTGAGCACCTGCAACCTAGCATGATAACTGGATGATTGAGCACTTGTGATCCAGACACCTTGTTGTCAAAATTACAGGGGTGATTAGAACAGTTGTATGTACCTGTTGTGTTGTTTGTTCATAGGATTCTTCTAGCTGAGCTCAACTCTTAATGCAAGCTGTATTGACAGCATATTTCCGCCTTCATATCTTGCCTGTTTAACCTGTATTGATAGTGTGATACATCCAGCTGCTAAGCAATGGTTACTTTGAAAAAGTGTAGGTATACTTATAGGCATGCCCATAAGTTAATGAACTGTACCCTCATCTGGAGCAAGTCATATAGCTTCAAAGCATCACCTTATCGGACAAGATTCTTTGCAACGAGTTGTCATATTTGGTAACATGGGAAATGTACATATGTTCTTTCATTTCTATCTTAGTTTTATTTAATATTTTTCATGTAACAATTATCCATTTTACAATTTTAGTGATTCTTCTTTCTGACATTTTTATTCAGGCTGAGGCAGATGGTTCCAATGAGTTCATTAACTTCCTGCCAGGCTCACTGAACACTACTTACCAGATCATTATACTTAGACAACATCGACATGGTGGTCCACATCGGGGACATTTGCTACACGAATGGCTACTTGTCCCAGTGGGATCAATTTACTGCACAGTTCGAACCAATTGCTTCGACTGTACCATACATGATTGGCAGGTCAGTTTAGTGTTTCATTTTAGAATTTCCTTATGTTTTACCCATGTGTTATTGTCTAATAGCTACAAAAAAATGGGCATTTCTGTAGTGGTAATCATGAGAGAGATCGGCCCAGAATTGGCTCTTTCTTTGGAAACCTCGACTCCGATGAACAATGCGGTGTTCCTGCTCAAACTGTGTTCTATACTCCTGCTGAGAACTGTGCAAATTTTGGTAATTGTAGTGGCTTAATAAGGCCATAGCAGTTCCTTCAGATGTCATCTCTGAATTTTACTGACAGAATAGCTATGGTTCTTCAGGTATGTGATGGACTATGTCCACTATGGTTCTTCAGGTATACAATGGACTATGTCATGTTCAGGTATGATCTGTGAGGGGGAAAATGAGATATCAGCTTGGTATACATTTGCGCTATACTATTTTGTTATGTTTTTCATGGTTATATTTGGTATAAGTTTTTGTCATTAGAATTCAGCTCGGTACTTGATGGAATTCTGGATCCGCTACTGTTGATCTTCATGTCCTGAATTTCTTAAGTGATGATGAATCCACGTACAAACTATTCGAGCGCTAAAGAATGTCATAACTTAGATAGGAGAATTGGTTCCTACAAAGAAATAAAAAGATAGAGTATTGGTTGAAGTATAAACATTAAACTTTAAACCACTTAGGCAGTTGTGCCACGGTTGATGATGGTATTTGTTTGGGGTGGGTTATTTTAGGCTGATGGCTTATGTGTTATGGTTTAAATATTTGAATTCTGGTTGTTTGTGAGAACAAGTATACAGATGAAAATAGTTGCATGCGATTTTGATCGGTACAACTAAACTCAGTACACTTTTTACTATATTTTTTATTAACTCTATCTTCAAAAAACATATTATTTAAAATCTAATTACTGTAAACAATATAAATATAAGCTAACTTTAAAACCTAATAAGTGTAGTAGCATAGTGCTATCTATCTACCGTACCAGCTCTAATATAAGAAACGACAAAAGAAAGATCCCAAGTGCTGCGGTGTGTGCTCCCGTAAGCATTTGGTTTCCTCACTATCAGATGGTAGCCAGCTTGTCCTTTCCTGTCATTATACGTGTTTTTAATGAACTCGGCCATGTCATGCCTTGCAGCTCAGGGTTTCACGCCCTTCGCTCAGGGCATCTCCAATAGTTATAGCTAGCAACTAACTATAAGACTTCCACATCATTTATATAGTACACACTAAAGTTAGCATTCTAAAGAACTATCTATAAGGCGTCTCCAACATTGGCTATTTAGTTAGATAGATCGATGTGGCAAGGAAAAAGTAGGAGAGAGAGTAGTCACTAGTGACAAGCAAATTTGATCTATTTCACGTAGTCCAAGAACATGAGAGAGAGCATGTGGGTCCAACAGTATAAAATAGTCTTTGCTTTTGTCTCTCACCTCCAGACTATATAGCTAGTACTAGCTATTACCATTGGAGATGGCCTAAGGATAGCTATTTGATGCTTACATTAATTTATGGAGGCTGCCTCGTTTGGCGCTATAGACTATCTCTAGATGAGAGAGCTGCGTTCTCTTTCTTCATTTAATATCTTCCACGTAGGACAGTCGATGACATAGACTCTCTTGTAGATAGTTGCTATAGACCCATTGGAGATGCCCTCAAGGCTTGATGAAGCTAGCAGCGTACATTAATTATCTTAATCTGCGATGTGATGAATTATACTTGATGAGACGATGCATTAAATAATCATACATAAATGATGTATCGATTCCCTTGTAAGTTCGTGCGCTTCACATACTCCTTGCTGGTCCACCACAAGACCACCATAGAGCAGGCGCCAGCTGATACTAAAGGAGGTGCCGGCCTTGCATAGTCGCATACATGCTTTCGCTGTCCCATTTGGCCGGATTCTTTTTTGTTTTGTTTTGATTTATCACTTTTTAGTCTAGTAACTAATTTTTAAACGGTGAGTCTTTTAAAGATAAAATTTATAGATATGTTATAGTAGATACTGGATGAGTTCGTCTATACTAGCTAAAATCATATACAACTGTTTTTCCTCTGCGTACTGGCTCTCATGAACAGAGAGAATTCAAAACCATAAACTAAAAGCCAAAGGCACAATTCAAAAAACCCAAACATTTTCTCCTCCAAAGAGAAGAGGAGAGGGCTAGCTAGATTTCAAAAGGAGAAATTAGAAGTAAATTCAGTATGAAATGCAGCTCTGATTACAAACAAGTAAAGGGAAAAAGAATAGGTTGTGATTCTAAAACTGAGCACGTCTACAAGTCTTTTTTTTTTCAAACGTAAATAAAAGAACATCACTACACCCTGGCAAGAAGAAAAAAAGAACATCAATTAAGAGCAAGAAAGCATCCACACTTTTTGAGGGACCAAATCACATAGATAACAGTAATAAGAACTAAAACAAGCAATTAGGAAGAAGAAGAAAAAGAGAAAGAAAAAAAAAAGAAAAAGAGCACCGAGTCCATTTGGTGGCAGCCAACCAAGTCAGCCTGCACCCTTTGCAAAGAACGAGTCCACCATTCCCTACCTCCCAACCCCTCCACGCACCAACACGTCCTTCTTTCTGTGTCTGACACCTGGCCCTACTTGATCTCTGACCCCACGTGCCATTGAGGTAACTCTCGTCACAGCACGTACCCGGAGCTCCCCCTTGTTCTCCGTCCCTCTCGTATATATCAACGCGCACCACCCGCGGTTCCCCACCATTCCCTCCTCTCCACTCCTCTCCTCTCCCGCGACTCCAAGAAAACAAGCCCAGCCCCAGCCCGAGCCCGCGACTGGCCCACCGAGGATGGCCGCCGCCGAGCCGCCGCCCCCCACCGGGATGGGCTTCCTGGGCCTGCTCAGCTTCCGCCGCAGCGCCACCGCCGTCGCCTCCTTCGACCCCGCCCAGGACGACGAGCTCCCGGTGCTCGACGCCCTCCAGGCCCACGTCGCCGACCGCTTCGCCGCCCTCGCCGCCTCCGCCCAGCCGCAGGCCCCCGTCCTCTCCCTCGCCTTCCTTTCCAAGCTCCTCGACGCCGTCCTCTCCTCCGACGCCGCCTTCCGCGACGTCCTCGCCATCGCCCCCGTCGCCGCCGGGCTGTCCAGGCCGCCGGCAGACCGCCTCGCCGCCGACCTCGTCGACCGCGCCGTCAAGACCCTTGACGTCCTCAACGCGGTCTCCCTCACGCTCGCCTCGCTCCAGGGCTCGCGCCGCGCGGCGCTCACCGCCGCCTCCTGCCTCCTCGGCCCGCCCCTGCACCGCGCTCACTTCACCCGCGCGCGCCGGGCCATCTCCAGGCTATTCCCGGACGCCGCCAAAGTCGCCGCGCCGTCCCCTTCCTCCCGCACCGCGCGCGCGCTGTCCTTCAGCGTGTCCAAGAACTGGCCCACGGGGCGCCACGTGCACGCCATGGCGGCGCACCTCTCTCCGCCGCCGCAGGCGCCTGCGGCGGCATCTGCGGCCACCGGGTGCGGACTCGGGCTGGCCCTGTACACCATGAGCTCGGTTCTTGTGTTCGCTGTGTGGGCGTTGGTCGCCGCGGTGTCGTGCCAGGATCGGTCGTCCGCGTCTACCAATCCCCTGGTTGCGCCGCCGAAGCAGGCGCAGTGGGCGACGCCGATGTCGGCTCTCCAGGAGCGGATCTCGGAGGAGTGGAGGCGCGGGGAGAAGAAGGGGTCATCGTCCGGGTCGGCGGCGCCCACGGGGCTCCTTGCCGAGATGCAGGCCGTGGAGCGCGCAGCGCGGGAGCTGAACAGTCTCCTCGAGGAGATCGCCGAGGAGGAAGAGGCGGCGGAGGCGAAGGTGGGCGTCAACGAGGAGCGCGCGGGGGAGGTCGTGGAGCGCGCCGAGGCGCTGGCGGCCGCGTGCCGGGCTCTGGAGGAGGGCCTCGCCCCGCTCGAGCGGCAGGTGCGCGCCGTGTTTCACCGCATCGTGGCCAGCCGCGCCGAGGTCGTGCGCTGCATGGAGCACAGCGCGCGCAGCGCCAGCGCCAATGCCGCGGCGTCCGCGTCCGGCGTGCCGCCGCCACACCACCATTCGTTCTGAGCAGCTTTCCGTTTGGGGGAGGAAAACCCAGGGATGGTGGCCATTGGTGGTTAATTAGGAGCGTGTTTTTGGGTTACACATTATTTCTTTCTTTACTGTACTGTACCATTCTTTGAATTGTAAAATTACTGCTACTGCTGCTGCCTTTGTGCCTGTGATCTTGTGTAGATGTGGCAGTAAAAACTAACTTGCTGGATTAGTGTGTTGTATTGTTGAATGTTGATGCGTGCTGAAGAGCAGAGGAGAAGAGAATGTACGTGGTGAAAAGAGTCAATCAAGGATTGTAGAATTTGCCAGCTCTGATAGTCTTTGAGTATTTGCTTCCTGCAATTGTCTCTGATCATCATGTAAAGGCCTTGATGTTCCAAGATCATCTACTACTGTCCTTGATCAAGAGACTTTGATCTCTGCAACTGCAATGCAATCCGATTGTTTCAGATGAGCAGAGTTTGCAAGTGTTGCCCAGCTGCAACTTGCAGTTGACAAAGCCGTGTGCGGTTGACTGAATCGAATTCGGCCATTCAGGGCGCAACGACTTGCCACAATTTACTAAATCCTCTCTCTCTCTCTCTCTCTCTTCCCTCAAGAAGAAAAAGAAAAAGATGATCAAGTTGGTGGATACATGCCAAGATGATCAAGTTGGTTGATACATGCCATGACACGGGGAGAGTGGGTAGTCTTTAATACTTCCTTGATGCAATCAACTGGTTGACTCAAATCGGCATGCACATAAGACTGACAAGGGGATGAGGCTGACCAAGATTTCAATGCCCAGAGCAGAGCTGTGCAGGCCATCAAGGAGGCAGCCACAGCTGAGCTGGGGATTAGCTGTGAGACCGTGTCACTTTGTCGCTTGTCACCACTCACAAACCCTTTATACTAATTCAACTCAATTGTCCTGTTCCTAATATTTTATGACTACTCTTACAGCAATCCTAAAGCTGTGTAGTAGTACCTGAGTAGTATTCTTCTTTTTGAAAGACAAGGTTGTATGCTGCCGAGCTGCTACTTGCTGCCGTCTGTAGGAAACAGAATCTTCCTATGCTATCAATACGAGCAAGTTGACTCCGATGGCCATAGAATTTGTACTAGTATTTGACACATGGGCGTTGTGACTCTGAAGGCTCAAAACCACTTAAAATTTAGTATGTATTTTTTCTAAGATGTTAAAAATTTATTACAATCAACGATCAATGAAATCTTTGTCTAAGTTCTGATCTTTTTCTGTTATTGCTCGTGAGTTCTTGATGATCTAAATGATCTTGGACGTGTTCTCATATATCATAACAAGCTAGATCATAGTATGAGCTCAAGTCAAAATGGTCACAAGATCAAAATTCCAAAATCATCCTCTCTTGAGCCAAAACCGGGTAAACATAAGAATTTGCAAATAACAAGTATTTAGATGGATGAAATACGGTTTCCAAGAGACATTGTCATCACCTACATATCCCTCGCACAAAGTAAGACCAAGAGGGAAAGGAGAAGAACAAAAAACCAAGCAAAATCAATATTTTTTTTCACTTGAGCACAAGAGGGATGTGTCCCGACTCCCGTGCCCACTGCGCAGTATGCTCCGTCTGTGTGCAGGCCCCACACTGGCTCCAAAGGCGGTTGGCAGGCTTGCTAGCTCGCGGGAGTCCATTCGGTGACGAAGTCAGCCAATATTTGTGACTTTATGGCAGTACACATGACGTACATGATGGAGAAGGGGGCTAGTTCGGTCGCCCACTTGCTGATGCAACCCATAGATTCTTTGTTTTGTAGCCATCTCCCTGAGGGGGGAGGACGAGGGCATTGTGATGTTGTGTGTGAGGAAATAATGCCGTCACTTGCACAAAGCCATTATCAACCTGTAAGCTAGCTTCTCCAGCTCAGTGTACCGTACCCTTGCTCCCTGTAGGACTTCGAAGACATAGTAGCGCTCGCTCAGCTGCCCTTAACAGGAAACGACTAAGGAAGGCTAGGTGACCTGTCGTAAGATCGAGGAGGCTAATTATAGGGAGGGTTGAATAGTTGTTTATAAAAAATTCAATTAAATTAATTCTATTTAATCTATTTAGCTAAAACCAAGAATATAATGTGGAAGCTTAAATCAAATTGGTTTTAGCACAAACAAAACCTAAATCAATTAGATTCACCTAAGTGCACCAACAACCTAAGTCTATGTCAAAGGTTTGCAAACCTAGGATGACAAGCAAATAATTTAATTCTATGAATGTAAATTGCTTGAAAGTAAATTGAGCACAAGAAAACAAACCACAATTGACACGATTTCTTTTTACCGTGGTGTTCGGAGATATGCCGCTCTCTCTTAGTCCACGTTGATGTTAGCCCAAACAAATTGGACCGACTCCACGAATTAAGCCAAAACACCTCAATCCACTAAAATTGCTCTTTGACCACATTGTCCGGATTGACCACACAGGCCTCTGACTTCGCTGATCTACAACCACGGAGATCTTCAACTACGTTGTCAGGATCGACCACATAGGTCTCCGACCATGCTGGTCTACGACTACATTGGTTTCGATCGCTAAAGTTTCGACCATGTTGGTCTCTAATCACATAGGTCTCCAGCCACTACATCGATCTTTGACCACGTTGTCTTAGTCATGTTAATTCAACCACGTCGATTTCAAACACACAGGTCCCGACCATATCGGTTTCGACCACGTTGGTTTTGATCACACAGATCTTTGACCACGTCGGTTCGACCACACAGGTTTCGAGCACACAGATCTCAACCACGTTGGTTCGACCACACTGGTTCGACCATGCTGGTTTCAATCACACAGATCTCGATCACGTTGATTTCGACCACACTGGTTTCGACCACGCTGGTGTCGATCACATAAATATTCGACCACGCTGATTTCGATCACACAGATCTTGACCATGTCGATTCGATCACGCTGGTTTCGATTACACATATCTCGAGCACATCGATTCTGACCACGCTGGTTTCGATCACACAGAGCTTGATCACGTCGATTCCGACCATGTTAGTTTCAATCACACAAATCTTTGACCACACAGGTCTTCGACTATATTGGTTCGACCAAGTCGACTGTCAACCATGAAGATCTTCGACCACCAACGCACGCGGTAGTTCTGTGATTATAACGCTAGTAGTTTCGGTCAGTGGTTGTACCACAGACTACACTGTGGTAATTTCAATTTCTCTGAGAAGTGCATATACTTCAACATATTTTGCAAAACACATTTGTAAACTACAGTATCATGCATACAAGGATTATCCATGATTCCCAACAAGTTACAAAATACATTTGCATACTTTTAGAATCATGACACAAGAATTATATATATGAGGTTCAACCATTTGTAAAATACATTTGCAAATGTAAGCCTCATGCTATAAGAATGAAAACATTGATTTTAAACATTTGAAAAACACATTCACAATGTATAGTCCTATGTTACAAGGGTTCAATATATGATCCACAACTATTTGTAAAACACATTCGCAAATACAAGCCACATACCAAGCAGAGCTAGAGCAAGTGAGGTTAAGCTATCAATACATGATAAGATTCAAGCTACTAGGCATGACCCTTCTTAATAGTACGGTAACCTATATGAGCAATCTGGTCTTCTAACCAAATACCAAGACCGGTAAAAGACTAGGAACACATCCTTAACCCTAACTAGCCATACCTTTGCCTTGAGTCATAGTCTTGACATGCATCAACTCATAATGCATCTATTACTTCAACTCCATCAACACATGATGGGTCTTCACTTGACTTGATGTTCAACATATGATCATCTCTTCTTGAACATGCATCAACTCATGATGCATCCATCACTTGACTTGATAATCTTCAACACATGAACTCATCCCAAGTCATTCTCATCTATGGAACTGAATCTATTTATCCAACTCATAAAAAATATTAGTCCACAAGCCAATTACCATCAATTACCAAACTTTACAATTAACACATAATGGAGGGACTAGATTCTACAATATTTCCTTTTTGATAATTCATAACAATCTCATCAAATAATGAGATAAAGATTGTATTTGGGAGTATACAATAGTACACAACACTTGTATACTCTAAGATAAACTTTAAGCAAAGCTTACTTATCCGGTTGTTATTAATTATCCAACCATTAACACATAATGGAGAAATTAAATGACAACCTGATTGCAAATGAATATATATCAACTACACAAGCTATATATACTCAAAGGATGTGCTTCAAAGTAAATATCCTAAATATGTGTATCAAAGAAAATATGGATTAATACTTATGAACCTCAAAACATAGAATGAACTCCCCTAAATGTATGCATACAAGTATGTGTAATGAAGACATATGCACATATTTATTTTGGACTATTTATGGACTTCAATCTATATTTTGGATCCAAGGAATGCACTAATATATAAGAATGTGATTTCGAATGCATACTTTTTTGATTTCACCTTTTATCCAAATGAGACTAAGTAATATCATAATCAATAATCAAGGTTAGTCTCACAAATGCATTTATCATTATCACTAAAATCTCATAATAGTATTTGTCATTATCACCAAAACTAACTTAAATGGAGCATCTAGACCCCTAAAAATATTTTGATAATTAAAGGCAATGAGTGAATATAGGACTAACATGTTTATCAAGTGTTTTAAATAGTTTAGTCTAGGAAGATGGTTTACGATGCATGACACTGACCGAAGAGAAGATCAAAATGGCATAGAAGAAATGTATAAGTAGTCTATGATCTCTTTTTGATTTTACTTGTCTTTGGATATTCGGTGGAAGACATGATTTTAGGATAGATGTTGTATTATTATGAGGGATTATGTCTAGTAGCTTGAAAGAAAATTCTTGTGCCATTGTATTAACTAAGGATCATGTATGCACTTAGTTTTTAAAATTGAAAGCCAACTATGCATTTATAAGAAAAGTGATAGCTCTGGAGGTTACTTGGCGGTACTACTGCTTAACGGTATGACTGGGATGAAGTGCAGTACTACTGCACCCTGGTAGGACTGATTTCTAGTTGACGATATATATGTTCTAGAGAGTTGCATTTGGAGTACTTTAGCCCCCGGGAAAACAGTAGTACCGGTGTACAAACGGCAAAATTACCGCATAGCGGTATGACCACAACTTTGAAGCAGAACTACTGGATCCTAGTTGGACTGAAACTTAGTTGGTAGTATGTTATTTCCAAAGAGGGCTAGCTTTGGTCCTCAAGAAAAGTGGTAGTACCGCTTCATGGAAATGGAACTACCGAAGATCGATACTATCGCACACTGAATGGTGGTAGTACCACACCGCAATATAATGGCTAGTTTAGAAGCATTAATTTATGCAGGTGCGATAGTATTGGCCAATGAACGGTGGTACTGCCACATTTGCTGAAAGTTCTGGAATTTGCCCTCTAACGGTCAAATTAGTTGGTTGGGAGTATAAATACACCCCCACCAGCTCAAGGACATGTAGAAGTGACTTTATTTAACATCCTTGAGCTAAGAGTATACTCTCCACACCTTATATACACCTATTGCATTCATTTAAGATAGTTGAGACATTCAAGTGCATTCATTTCAGTTAGGTGATCTTTGGCACTTGAAATCCGTCAAGCGAAGGTCATGGTTTATTACTCTTGGTATTTGCCGGCACCTAGACGATTTGGCAGGAGTTTGTGCGGTGATCTATTCAAGAAGATTGTGAAGAGGCACGGTGCCAATTGTGAGTGCCTTGGTGTTTTCCATCTCTGGAGCAGAGAAAGAACAACCACTAGTGGAATCGAGGAGTAAGGCTTAATTCATGGAGCTGATCTAATTTTTTTGGGTTTTCCTCAACGTGGACTAGTGAAGACCAGTAAGTCTTCAATGCCACGTCAAAAACATCGTGTGTCTCCATTTGGTTATTTTTTGTCTCTACTATTTTGCATTTATATTTCTAGCAATTGAAATTATCTTATCTTGTTGAGCTAGAAACTTGTAGAGACTTGGCTTATGGTGTATTAGCCTAACTAGAATTGTGTAGGTCTTGAATTGTACTAGAAATCTTGCTTAGTTTTTAATTTGTAGAAATTAGTTTTAGAAAGTAAGAAATTTTAAGAACCTTTTATTCGCCCCCTCTAGTCAGTTATCCTTGATCCTATAGATCATTCTGACGGTCTTCAGAGCCTCCATGGATAGTATCGCGTCGATCTTGTCAATTTGGCTTCGATTCCTCACCTAGACACCAGGAAGCCGAGCAGCTTGCCCACCTGGTCTTTCAATGCATGCTTTTCTAGGTTGAGTTTTATTCTAGCACATTGGAGGTTATCAAAGGTTTTCTAGAGGTTCACATCGTGGGATGCCACTCGCTTGCTCTTGATGACCATATTGTTGACATAAGCCTCAACATCTTGGCCCAGTTGCAATGCTAAAATAAGTGCGACGAAGCTGGTGAAGGTGGCCCCATCGTTCTTTAGCCCAAAGGGAATCCAAATGAAGTAGTATGTCCCACACGGGGACTATGAAGCTTGTTTTCGCTTCATCCTCCTTTTCCATATGTATCTAATGGTACTCAGAGTATGCATCAAGGAAACTCATCATCTCATAGCCCACTGTTGCATTCACCAGTTGGTCGATACGGGGCAATGGATAGTTGTCCTTAGGGCACACCTTATTGAGGTTTGTGAAGGCCACACACATGCTCTAGGTGTCGTTCATTTTTTCACCAGTATTGGGTTGGCAAGCCACTCGAGGTGGACCACATCTATGATGATGCCGAAGGTGAGAAGTACGGTCACCTCGGCCTTGGTAGCCTCTTGCTTGTTAAAATACATTCGCCTCATGCGTTGTTTGACTGGCTTCGCATTGGGGTTCACTGCCAACTTGTGTTCGATGGTGGAGAAGTCCACTTCGGTGATATCATCGGGTGACCATGCGAAGACATCCGTGTTCTTGCAAAGCACTTCTAGTAAACTTTGCTCGGCCTCTGGGGTGAGGTCACCCCCACCGACATCTGCTTTGATGGGTCATCAGGCTGAGTGGCACCTTCTTTATTTCACCACAAGCTTTAGCATCGGCGTCTACCCTGAGGCTGAAGGAAGGGGCGCCGCTGGGAGGGGGCTTGTTCCATAAGGAGGGGGTGTCGTGGAGGTTAGTGTGGTCGTTTCTCCTATAGCGTGCGCCCTCCGGTGCGGGCTTCATGTGTTGACCGCAATCTAGCACACAAGTTCCTAGTTATGGAACCCGTAGGGCTCGGGAGCTTCATGCATAAGTAATTATGATGTGGGATCATGTCGAAGGTGTTGAGGGTAGATCTCCCCAAGATGGCGTTGTAGGGATACTAGAGGTCCACCATGTCAAACTTGATGACTTCCCACCTACTTTATGCTCCTTACCTGAAAGCTACCTCGAGCACTATCTACCCCAATGTGTGGATCGGTTGTTCGCCGAAGCCTTGCAGGGGGTATTCCTAGTGGCTCCAACCTGCTTCAGGGGATGCCCATCTGGTCGAAAACTTCAACGAATAGGAGGTCCGTGGAGTTGCTTCTGTCCACCAGGACCAACCTCACATTGCATCTCGTGATGCTAGTCTCGATTACCAGGGGGTCTTGGTGGGGAAGTCCACCCTTGATGCATCCTCTGCCTTAAAGGGGACCACGTGCGTGGGGTATGTGGTGACTTGGTGGATTTGGCGTGCGTAGGCCCTTCGTTGTCTCTTGGAGGGGAGATTAGGGACAATCCAACCATGATGGCGTTGATCACCCCACGGGGCTGGCCTCGGGGGCCCTAGATTCACAGTACGGTCAGTAGGGGTTGGACGAGCGGCACAGTCGATGGGGATTGGACGGGCAGTACCTCCGAGGGTTGCCGTATGTGCACCATTACCGGCACCCTCATGTCTTGGGTGTGCTCTTTGGCTGCGCTTTCATGGAGTGCCACGATAGTGGGGAAATCACAGGTGAGGTGGTCTCCCCGGTAGTGCACTTTGCACCATGGTCCTTGCTGTCAGGAGTCCTCCTGACCGCACCCCCTTCTATGTTCGTGGCCCCTTCAGCCGCGACCATGACCTCCAGGGGTAGTGCTCATCTCAGCTTCTTTGATGCTAAGGATGTATGTGGGTCGGGGCCCCTTTGCTACTTGTGGTTAGAGCCCTCCTTTGCGGTGGTAGGAGTTGGCTTGGCCTTAGGGGTAGG
Organism: Dendrocalamus sinicus; assembly: GCA_036346575.1. Lineage (NCBI taxonomy): Eukaryota > Viridiplantae > Streptophyta > Magnoliopsida > Poales > Poaceae > Dendrocalamus > Dendrocalamus sinicus. The sequence continues at coordinate 21,020,798 of CM070646.1, read as the reverse complement.
TGACGCAACCTTCGCCTCGTGTCCCGTCGCATCTTCTTTTGCCCTGGTATATTTCTCCACCTTGTTGAAGAGCTTAGCCATCATTTTTATGGGCTACTGTGCATTATACTCTGCAAGTGAGCCCTTCTGGAGGCCACAGATGTCCACATTGATGACGACCATATCATTGACGTCCCTTATTTGGCAGGGGACCTTCGCAAAGCGTTTGAACTAGGTCCGCGGCTTCTCCCTTGGCACTTATCTCACTATTAAAAGTTGGTCAGCACTGACTCGCTCTACACAGTTACCTTGGAAATTATTGTGCATGAGATCCTGGATCTGCTCCCATGCATACATCGAGCTGGGGGAGATGGTGAAAAACGAGGAGAGTGTAACCCCTAAAGAACAGGCGGTAACCTCTTCGCCTTCATCAAGTCATCTCCCCTGGCTATCTCGTAGACACGTAGGAACTCGCGGGGGTCCGTGCCACCTTGGTAGGGCTCCACTGTGGGCATCTGTCTTTGGCACAGCTGTCGTAGAGCCATCCTCATTACCTATCACAGTTCGAGACGCCGCTGCACGAGTGTGCCACTGCCATGGGGGTGGGGAACCTTCACGGGCTGGCTCCCTTGCCTTCGCGGTGGCGGTCTCAATGGTAGTGCCCCTCTTCTACTAAGGAGTCAACATCATGGCCTTCTTTGGTGCCATTGTGTCCGAATGCACTTTCTTAACTCGCAGCTTCTATGCCGATCCTCACGGACGATGCCAACTGTTTTGATTACAGACTAAACAGTTAACAATGGGGCTACTGGGAGGCTACAAAGGGTCTGCCAGGAGCCTTAGAAACTGTGAAGATGAAGGATAGATGTCTGTATTACATAAGCTTATCCTTTGGAAAAATACCCGACCCCTTTCATGGTGCCCTAAGTCATATATTTATAACCATAAGGTGGTTTCTTACACGAATACCCCTATCTGGGCCTACACTCACAAGGGCAATCTCATCCTTTCCCTTGTGATAGCCCTCTCGGGCTAGCCACATGATTGCATGATTATTTGACCTCTTGGAGCAATGGACCGACTGAACCAAGGTAGGGGCCACTGCCCCAACAAGGGAAATACTTGGATGAATTTTGATCTCCATTGATACTTAAATATGAATGTTTATAGCCACTTCACAACCCTAAGGATGACAAAAGCTCAACCACAAGAGCCTCTCACATCTCCCACAAGGTTCTGTTCAAGAACTCTATTTCCTCTCAAGATTAGGCATGAACTCTGTCAAAACTTTAACATAGTCATATTTCTCACTCTTTATATATGGAGGCTCACAAAAAACCCTAACTGATACCTCTAGTTGGGTTTCATCTATTTACATGGGCTAACCCGTTAACCTAACACCATATCGAGTTTTACATTTACATATGCATGCTTTTCAAAGCGCACATACCCATTAACGTATTAGTTAATCAACACTTGATTCACTTCACATTTTTAGCAAATTCATGACCTGAACCACGCAGGCCAATGCCATAGTTTCGCACAATGCCATGTTTCTGGTGTTAGAGCAATTTACCAAAATACCTCTCTATCACCTTCCACGAAGTTTCCCACTTCCTACGCCATGAGTAACACCATGCTTTATCTTCAAGTTCATGTGGTTCCAATGATTTGCCGCCAAGCCTCTCACATGTTCGAATACCACCGAGCTGTCCTCACTCACAAACGACCTAAGTCACTTGACGCACCACATGCTTCTCTTTGCATACGATGATACCCAGCTTGCTTGATCCCTCTAGATCTCAGCTCCTCCTCGAGCTTGATCCCGCAATCTCTGGTCATCTTTGGTGGCTCCTTGATTGTCTAGACCTCGGTTGGTCCTGAGCGCAGTCCTGATCCCTTGACCGTCTTGGACGTAAGCTCTCCTAGCTTAGTTTCAATCTCGTTCGCCTCACCATGACGAAGCTCTAGAGTCCTACAACCAATACAAATAAGCAAATTGTTATGTAGCACCGTACGAAACAAAATCATCAATACACCTAATTGATGACAGCGAGAAACTTACCTCAAAGCTTCCATCCCGGAAGCATCACTGCAAAGTATGACGTGCATCTCCAATGTATCACTTCACCTTTCATGGTTCTTGTCCATCTTATGCCTTGCTTAAGCTCAACTATTCCACGCGACATACACGACCGTTCTGGACCTCAGTTATCCCCAACCTAGTCTCGGTTTTCCTGTTGTTGACCATAATCGCCTCCAAGCCACCTATACAATAATAGACCAAGCAACAATTTCTGAGCACAAGTTCTTTGCAACTTGACCTACGTTAGTCCATAAATGCACCATACACATGAATGCACATAAGCAAAGGCATCCATGCCGTGCACACACTTAACCAACTCAGCTCCAAAACTCTAGGGCTAATCTGACCGTCTACTATAGGCCGGTCAAACTGCCGGAACCTTGGCCAATCAGACCGCCAGTACCAGCTGGTCTAACCGTTGGTGGCTGCCGATCAGACCACTGGAACTAGCCGATCTGACCGCCACCTCCCACAGTCGTTCTGACCGCTAGCCCTAGTCCTGTCAGACCGCTCCTGGCTGGTCTGACCGTGACCCCAAATGCCGGTCAGACCGTTGGCAACAGAAAGTAACTGAAAAATTGCAAACTCTAAAAAACTAAACGCAAACTCCACAAGCTCTCTGAACCAAAAGCTAATTACTCACACAACCATGGATAACCTCCACGCGGTGTTACAATGTTATGTAAATCAAGAACAGACAAGAGAGCTTGTGTTCAAACTTGAAATGTCTCTCTGAACGCGCTCTGCGTGGGCAGTGCTTGTGATTCTGTCGCCATCAAAGTTGCCACTTGCTTGGGCTTCACTTGCATCTAAACTCTGAAGCTAAATTCGAAAAGAATGGAACAGTCTCATCCCTAAATGTTGTGTAGTTTTCATGGAACAGGAAAGACAACTGCAAATCAATCGTGTTTATCCTAATCTGGTGGACGCATTTCTGTCAAGACCAGAGATATAAGATCAAGTGAGAGATCAAGTTATCTAAAAGTTGCATCGATCCTAAGCTGTTCGTCCAACGTATGGCTCATCCATGAGTGTACGTGCAGTAATTGGGAACCATTTACAGTGCTCGCTGGCTCACATGGAAAACTTTTTCTTATTTCTGCTAGTGTATTTGTCGACAAGGACAAATTGTGGTGGTTGGGTTGCTGATAAGTTTCCCATGCGTGGTTGTCACGGCGGAGTCGGCGACCACGGAGAGTGAGGGGCGTCTGGACGTCTAGGTGACGGGCTCGGCGACGGATGCTGACTCTCTCTCTCGCTTATATACTGCCGATGCCGACTCTCTCTCGTGTCTCAGTCTCAGTCTCTTCCGCCTCTCTCGTGTCGCGTCTCCCGACTCCCTCTCTCTCTCTCGCGACTCCCTCTCTCTCGCGTCACGTCTCCCGTCTCCCCAACGGCCGACTCCCACTCCTGGCGCCGATCTCCCTTCCCCAGCGCTTCCTCCACCGCGCGCCACCTCCCCCCCGGCGCCTCCCCTCCCCGACGCCCCCTGCCGCCACCTCCCCCCGTCGCCTCCCCTCCCCTCCCCTACCTGGGTTGGTGGTGAAGCTAGGATTCAGGCCAAGGCGAAGCGATCCTCCTCAACGTCTCTTCCCCGGCGCCAGAACGACTTGGCATCGCCTAGGCGACGCCGTGGCAACCATGTTCCCATGTCAACCTGTTCATTGCCTCACACATACACACACATCACCTACTAGTGTCTCTCGAGTCTCGATATGGCGATCGAATTGAGCTGCATGCCTGCCACTTTACGAAATCCCTTCAAAAAGAGAAGAACATGGAGTAGTATATAAGAGGAGAAGGCCACGCATTAAAGACACAAATAAGGGAGGAGAATACGCATTAGGTTTAGTTAATCCTCTAAGGCCGGGGCTGTGCAATGCAACGTGTGAGATCTCCACCCCGATTGATATGATATACTATCACACAATTAATCAATATATTGCGTTTCGTGAAATACTAGTGCTACACCTGTGCATTTTTAAGACACAGATTAATTGCTGACTCAAATAGCAGTACACATTGAATTATAGCCATAAGAGGATATATATATATATATATATATATATATATATATATATATATATATATATATATATATATATATATATATATATATATATATATATATATATATATATATATATATATATGAAAATTACATAGGCACCATGGTGCCTAGGCACCAACATCCGATACACGTGTATGATAGATAATTTTTTTGAGTTTGGATATAAAAATGTTTTATACCCTTGATATATTTATGGTAAGTAAGTTTTGAACTCAGTTCAAATTAGTTTGAACTACTTTTGAGTTCAATGCAACTACAGATGAGTATATACCATAAAAATAGTTCAAACTAACTAAACTGAAGTTGAATTTAAATTTTTCGGAGTTTGACATCTCAAATATACTTTTTATGGGTATATGAAGATACCCACATCAAACGTTACGAATCTCAAGCAAATCAACGAGTATTGATATTGGTGCCTAGGCACCATGGTGCATGAAACACTGTCCTATATATATATATATATATATATATATATATATATATATATATATATATATATATATATATATATATATATATATATATATATGGGAACATATCTAGTGCTAAAGCCTATTTGGGTGCTAACATGCTAAAGCTACTCAGAGCGTGAGATCCGCCTACGGCCGGATCGTGAAGGTGGAAGCACCAAATTTACTATGCCTTTGCGAAAAAACCCCGCCGAGTCTTTTTTTCCAGCCCCGTCGTTTTCCCCCGCCTCCCACTCGCACTCAGCGGCGAGACGAAACCGTCCCGCGCTAGGGTTAGGTTAGCGAAAGGCGGCGAGCCTCCTCCGTCCGCGGCCGTCCTTCCCGCGCACCGCCCTCCCGAGCCGGCCTCCGAGCCCCCGCCGCCTAGCCTCCTCCCGCTCGACGGCCTCCGACGCGAGCATCGACGCCCGACCCGCCTCCTCCCGCGCTTCCCCAGCGCCGCGCCCTCGACTGGTGTGCTCCCGACGCCGACAACCTCCGACACGGCGTCCTCCGACCTCCTCACCGAGCGCCGCCTGAGCTTCTTCCCCAAGCGCGCCGCTCTCGGACCGGTGTGCTCGAGCGTCGACGGCCCGAGTAGCCTACTCCCGAGCGCCGCGCCGCCCGACTTGGTTTGCTCCCCGAGTGCCGACGCCGTTCAAGCCGGCCTACTCCTGGTGTAAATCATTGTTAATCATTGTATGTCAGTTTGAAAATGCAAATTTTGTATTCCAGTCAACCAAATGTAGTGGAAGTCAAGGCCACAATTTTGTTGTTCAAACTTAATGATCGCAATTTTGTCTGCCTGACCAATTTGTGAATGAGTGTCTCTTGCTCATAGCTACTTGTATGTGTGAATAGAATTTGTGTGATGGATGTTGGGTTCCTGGAATGACAATGTACATGGTCTAACTGATAGTTGGGATGATTCCATTACGAACTTATTTGAGAGAGTATTCCAGAACATATTGACATCAAAGCAGATGAAAGCATATTGTTAGCAGTCAAAACATCATGTGACTATATGCAATGAAACACAAAAGGAATATTATTTGAGAGAGTATTCCTATATTTTATTATATTTAACGTTTCCTTTTGAGTTCAGAAATTTGTATGCTCCTTCTGAATAAGGGCAAAACAAAAGGAATGTGCAATCTGAATTTTGCAGTATTTTTAATGTAAACTTATGCAATGGTGAGCTCGATAGCAGATATATCTTCTTATAAGGATATGAATATTGCTATAGAAGAATAGCATTTACATTTCTGGCACAAAGCATTTACATTGTCCAGAATTTGATACTATTCATTGCACAAGAATGTTTTCTGTAACTTCCAGGGAATTTTGTACATATCTTCCAGAGTGCCACAGATAGATGTTGCAGCTCCAACCTCAAGGAATTCTCTGAGTTGATCTTTGCACTGCAAACCTTTCGCTTCGGTTGAACTCAATTCCACAAATTCATTTCAGTTCAACTCACATATACAATTCATCTCCACAGCACTAGTTTGAAACATTCAACATCTGTGTGTTTCTTGTATATTCAAAAGATTATTTGATCGAATCGGTAGCCTCTGTGCTGCTGCATCTCCAAAGACACCATTCTCATTGCCAATTAGCTGATTTTGTTGTAAATTTGGTTGCTGTCCCATTAATTCGTTCTTTGTCCCATTCAATCTCTAGTTTATCTGCAATATACACTACACAAGCACTTTATACAGGTTCTACACACACACAACCTTGTCGGTTTCTCACACACAAAACATCACTGATCAATCTTGAATTGGAGTAACGAACAATCTGATCAATTGCAAATTCATTCAGCAGTCAATCACAAATTCATTCAACAGGTTGCCATTCGAGCTCAGGAACTGATCAACCGCAAATTCATTAAACAAATTCATTCAGAAAAGCATACACAAACATTCAGAATCTCAGTTCCACCACACAAATTGGAGTAACAAACACAATTTGATTCGGCGGCGATGCTCGGGAGCAGCCGCTCGGCGGCGTCGGCACTCGGGAGCGAACCAGTCGGAGGCGGCGGCGCTGGGAGTAGGCCAGCTCGAGGCCGCCGACACTCGGGAGCACACTGGTCGAGAGCGGCGCGCTGGGGGGAAGCTCGGCGAGGCGCTAGGTGAGGAGGCCGGCTCGGACGGCGGCGACGCTCGGTGAGGAGGTCGGGAGGAGGCCAGGTCGGAGGTTGTCGACGTCGGGGAGCACACCGGGTCAGAGGGCGGCGGCGCTTGGGGAAGAAGCGCGGGGAGGAGGCCAGGTCGGAGGGCGTCGATGCTCGGGTCGGAGGCCGTCGAAGCGCGGGGAGGAGGCTAGGCGGCGGCGGGGCTCGGGGAGGCCGGCTCGGGGAGGGCGGCGGCGCGCGGGGAAGGACGGCTGCGGACGGAGGGAGGCTCGCCGCCCCTTTCGCCTAACCCTAACCCTAGCGCGCCGGACGGGTTTCGTCTCTGGCTGCGGGTGCGAGTGGGAGGCGGGGGTTTTTTCGCAAAAGGCATAAGTAAATTTGGTGCTTCCACCTTCACTGCATCCGGATCAGAGGGGCAGATCTCGACGCCATGAGCATTTTAGCATGTTAGCACCCAAATAGGCTTTAGCACTAGATATATTCCTATATATATATATATATATATATATATATATATATTAATAAACATCAATGTTACCTTACGTCATCATGGATTAAACAAAACATACATGTTCATACTCATAAATAAATCAAGCATCATATTAGTGAAGCATGATAGAACAAGTACCACATACAACAATATATACAAAAATGGTAGTAAATAATATTTTTCCATAGCATTCTTAATAGATAAATAACTGTCAGACTGTCTTGGAGAATAACAAACCAATTGATATGTCTAGGACCAACTCATGAAAGTGGATGCACCTACAAAAGGTAAATCAACAACGACATTACTTTTTGTGTTAAATGTACATTAAGATACAGAAAGAATGAACTTAAGAAAAATTAGGAATATACATAAATATGTCTTCAAGAACACTTATCTAGACTGGAATGACATGTAGACATCAAAGTGAGCATAGACTCTTCGAGCAGCTGGTGGCTAAGTACTAATTCCAGCAGCACACCTAGCATAAAAGGGACCATGATTTTTTTCCCCCAAAAAGTACAGTACTTAGACAACAACATGCAAACCTATCTAGCTCCAAAGATTTTTAAAGAAATAATCCCAGTGTAAGAAATAATCTTCTTGGACTAATAAATTCTTCTCCAGCCGGATCCTTGGCGCCAACCTTCGCGGTGTCATCTTCGAGGTGGTCACCTCTTTTACGTCTGCAATGGCACTTTCTCTGATCGTCACCCACTACTGCCACCGCTTTATCTTCCCTTGCGGCATGGCTGCATGTCAGCATGCACTCGTCTCGCCTGGCTCCAAATCTTTCTGTACCAAATGCATGAATCATGCATTGGCTTCCTAGCTTTTAGCTATAAGACTCTTTATCTTAGTTTACGGCTGAACCTCGTCAGATCGCAAGTTCACAACAATGTAAACCGCAAACGATTTGTACAATCTGAGTATGACATGAATTCTGCGGTAGCCCATGAAAGGGCCAGCAGCAGCTAACAATCACTCTGATTTTGTTGCTTATGCTTTCCGAACGGGAGCCTCAGACATTCGTTGATGCATTATTAGCTTGATCCATCTCTTAATTAAATTACTGGTGGCTGGCGCCATCCATCACGATGAGTTTTAACCAGAGCTTGACACCTAGGCTCCCAGGCGGTGAGTCATCTCCAAATATCTTTACTCTTACGCAACAATAAATTACTGGTGATACTTAGCAGAGAGAGGAGAGGAGAGGAGAGCCGGGGAGGCCAGGGGCACGTTGCCAGCGGCAGATCAGGTTCGACAATCTGCACTCAACTCCTGTTGGGCTCCCGAAAATTCTGCCCAAAGAAGCAGCGTGCGCGTGTGGGAGAGGCAGCAAGGAGGGGAGGCAGTCGTGTTTAGTACCACATCGAGTACTGGAGCAATGGCGCAGCAGGAGGTGCGGCTTTAAAAGGAAGTGTGGTTCTGTCTCAACTCATACCTTTCTCGACCTTTTGGCTAAGATCAAGTGTAGTATTTATTCTTATTAGTTTAATATCTGATATGTCGACTATGTGTCTACTGTGATATTAAATTTATTTTTTGTGGGGGAGGGTCTACCACAGTGGCTTGTGGCTTGCCACTGGGGCCTTTATGTGTCGCTTAGGCGTTGCACTATAGCCTGGGCTTGGCGCACCCCAACCAAACCAATTTATAAAATTTCTTAGGCGGTGCCTATCACATTCTTAAGAAATATCAATGATATCTGATCTGCATTAGAAAAGTGTTGTTCACCAGAAGATAAAAAACAAAACTTGTGGTGATGGTCAACATTTGGAGCTGCTAAGGCTTAACTTGCAGAGATGGCATCTTGTTGGCTCGGAGCATGTGTTTCTCAAAGGTTTTGAACTTTTAATCGAGACTGATACCGAAGCTGAAAAGATCAGAAGCATTGACGCTGAAGCAAAGAGAGCTTTGTTTACCTTCTGGTGTTGTCTCTTTCCAATTCGCACGTAGTGATGCTAATAGAGCTGTAATACCACCAAAATGCAAAGGTAAGAAATAATCCCAGTGTAAGATGAAAATTGTGAAACATAACCCAGCTAAGTTATAGTTTGCCACATAAAAAACACAAATTCGGGTCCAGACAGGATAAAATTGACCTAGACTTACAAAAGCGAACTACATCATCACATCCTGCAAACCATACACATACGGTCCAAGTCATTGGAAGTTCTATTTAAGCTTAGAACACAATCAAAGGAACCAAGATAAGGTGTGAATCTGCACCTATTTTCTCGCATATTATTTCCCACCTCCGCAATCACTTTGCAATTAGAAAAATTGAGAATATCATATATCAAGAAATTGGTATTGAAAATCATAAAGATAGAAAGTACTAAAACAAGAAAGAACATCTCAATAAATCAAATCCAATACCTCGTCCAACATGTCTTTCAGACAAAATGTGTTTGAGACAATACTTCTTGCAAAAAGAAACTCGCATCTTTTTCACCATGCCACCAATGTCACCCACGGTGCATATGCATCAACACCTATCATCCATATGCAATTGTTAAAAGAATGTAATTCGATTGAGATAGCAAAACAAATTAATAATTCAGCTAATCCAGGGCCCATAAAAATAATGACCATGGAAATACTCACAGCTAGATAGCTGCATCTAATCTCACAGAGAATTGCATTAAAAGAAATAGAGTATATTATGACTCATTGTACAACCACAACATACAAGAAGTAAAGAGGAGGGTTATCACCAGCCCTAGCCACGAAAGGAACCATGTCCAACATATCAGGAAAAGTGACGCATTTGTTAACCTTGCCGTACTTCCCTGATTGAAGCAAGTCATATAATAAGTGATCCAACCAATGAATCACATGCTTGCGAAAATTGCCCAAAATGTGCTTCATTACATTTTATTAGAGGGGTTTGGTTGCAATTTGAAATAAGGTGCAGAACATAACCTCATGAAATTCTATTACAAATTAGTCAATTCAAGTGACAATTCTCAAATACTGATAAATGTACATCTCACGACAACACAAGTGTGAACATATGCTTCCAAACATGTAGTTGAATATTAGTCATAATACAAACATTTCTTTGAGAAGCAGATCAATATTGCATGAAATACAACAATACCTGGAATCTTTTCGAACTACAGGTAATATGTTGGCACCTCATTCACACTAAGTTGTTTTCTAGCTTTGACATAAGCGAACACCTGCATAAAGATTTAAGAGGCTTTGATATCAACTACACAACAAAGCAAAAATCAAGCGCACAAATGATAATCTAATGTCATGAAATTCACCAATCAAGAAAAATGGAGGGAACACATTAAGAATCAAATCACACACAAGATAAAATTGGCTTGTGGTAATCGGCGCAGCCACCGTGACCGCCGCGCCGATGCCACTCCATCTCGATGTTGATCTAGCGCCCGCCGGATCCTACGCTGTCTCCCGCCGGATCCGCGCCGTGCCGCTCGATTCTAGTCGCGCACGACACCTTTCCGCCAACCATGGCACCGCTGCCTCGTCGAATCCGGCAGCATGCGCCGGAGTTCGCCATCACGCGCCGCCCGGCCCGATCCGGCGTGGGGTGGGGAGGAGAGGCGGCGGCGGAGTGGAGGAGCGGGGAGGAGGCGGCGGAGCGAGCGATGGGGAGGAGGAGGAGACAGTGGCGGCGGGGTGGGAGGCGGGGAGGAGGCGGCGAGCGGAGGCGGGAGGAGGAGGAGGGCGGCGCGGGGTGGGAGGGAGGAGGAGGCATCGGCGCGGGGTGGGGAGGAGGAGGCGGCGGCGCAGATGAGCGAGGGAGGAGGCGGCGGCGCGGGTGGGAGGGAGGGGAGGAGGCATCGGCGCGGGGTGGGAGGAGGGAGTCGGCGTGGGGTGGGGAGGAGGCGTCGGTGCGGGGTGGGAGGGAAGGGAGGAGGCGTCGGCGCGGGCGGTTGAGGCGCACGGGTTCGTGGGGGAGGAGGCGACGGGCGGTTGGTGGGGCGGGTGGACCCACATGTCAGACTACCTTTTGTTGTCAGAAGGGTGGTGGTGGGAGAGGCCGCACCAACCACCAACTCCTTCTTTTATATAGTAAATAAATAAATAAATAAATAAATAAATAAATAAATAAATATATATATATATATATATGGGAACGTATCCAGTGCTAACATGCTATTCAGTGCTAACATGTGAACTCCGTTTGTGGACCATCGGATGTACCTCAAACGGCTTGGATCTTTGAAGGTGGAAGCACCCAATCCACTTAAACGTTTTTGCACTATACTCCCTACCACCACATCTTTTTTCCGGCCACGCTGTTTCGCTCTGAGACGCTCGATCCTTCGTGTCCACGCCGCACACCAGACGCTGCACCTCCGACGGCCTCCTCCCGAGCTCGTCGCCCCGACGCGGCTACCTCCCAAGCTCCGCCGCCCCGAGGCCGGCTTCCTCCCGAGCCCGCCGCCCGACGCGCCACCTCCCTAAGCTCCGCCGCCCCGACCCGCCTCCTCCCGCGCTTCTTCCCAAGCGCGGCCACCTCCCGAGCCCGCCCTCGACCGCCACCGCCCGAGCTGGCCACCTCCCGAGGTCCGCCGCCCCGACGCGGCCCTCCCGAGCCCGCCGCCCGACGCGGCCACCTCCCCAAGCTCCGCCATGGAAGATTTATGTTCCAATTTGTCGATTAGCCATGGAAGATTTTTTTAACAGTAGACAAGGAACAGAGTAGGAATTTCAGATTGAGAGTTTGGTCGCATTGTGTAATGCAGCATTGGTCACGATTTGTTACTGGTGTTTTGATGAAAAATATTATCACTTCTGTAAAGTATGGTCATGGTTCAAATTTAGAAGCGAGTATAACAATTTGTTACCCGTGGAATTTTCTCTCACGATTGATGTTTCTATCAAATGTCACGAACATAAATAGCATATCAACATTTTAGAGACTATGCGAGCATGCACACTAATATTTCACCTATTTACTGATCAAAGTGACCGATAAAGTTGGAACATAAAGCGTATGCAAGCAAGTGCTTGATGAAGGTCTAATTTGCACAAACATGGTACATCATGTTAGAGATATATGTATAGTTTGTTATTCCCATTGTTATGAGGGTTCATTGCATATTTACCACCTGTACTTTGTGTATATATACCGCCCATTGGCCTCATATGAATACAAGCGCTATTCATAACATGGTATCGAGCCAAAACTAGGGTTTTGGCTTACCTAGGTTCCCGTGCCGTCGCCGCCTCCCTCGTGCCGCCGGCCTCGCGCCGTCGCCGGCCTCCCTCGCCGCCGTCGGCCTCCGCGCTGTCGCGCGGCCTCACCGCGCCACCGCCGGCCTCCCGCGCCTCCCGCGCGCCGCTGGTCTCCGCGCCCACCGCGCGCCGCCGAGGCCTCTCGCGCCTCGTGCTGGTCTCCCGCCGGCCTCCTCGCGCCGGAGTCGTGTCGCCGCTTCGGGATCGCGCCGCGCTCGAGGAAGACCGCCATCGAGTCGCCGCCGTCGGCCGCTCTCCACGCCGAGGCCGCGCTCGCCTCCTCGCCGAGGTCGCCGACGGCCCGCGACTCACTTTGGCGCCCGCGCCCGCCTCGCCTTGCTCCAGCGCGCGCCGCCACTGAGCCGCCGCCGTCCGCCGACCACCGCCGGCCGCCTCCGCCGCCGATCTCGCCACCACCGCAGCCGCCTCCGCCGCCGAGCCTCGTGGCGCGCGCCGGCTGTGCCTACCGATTGGCGGACGGTTTGAGTAGTAGTTAAAAACGCCGTTTAACCGCCGCCGCCCAGCGCGCTGTTAGACTTCGTTGTTTGTCGCCGCGCCGTCCCAGCGCGCTACCAATGGGCACCGCTTCCTCCTCGCTTGCCGGTGATCTTTGATGGTGTTAATTACACCGACTTCGTGTCTCATGCGCATTCACATGCGTGGTCTTCGCCTCGGGCGTCCTCTCGGCGATGTCACCGCCCGCTTTGCCTATTCTCCGACGGAGCCTCGCTGTTGCATTGCCCCGACGGCCGATAAAGTGCTGGATGATGAAGCTGGCGATAAAGCGCCTCGCCTACCAGAGACTCGATTCCTACAAGGATTGTCGACCGTCTACACTCGGTGGTACGATGACGACGCCGCCGCCGCCGTCTTCATCGCGATGTCGTCCAAATTTTCTTCCGAGGTTGTGGGACTACCTTCGCTTTCGGATGTGGACTCATCTTCGCTCGGCGCCACGAGCCCTCCGGTGATGCCTGCACTGCCCGTTGTCCGCCAGAGCACTCTCTCGGCAGGTGATGCTCTGTTGACACTTTTACGCTCGAGTTCTGCATGCGGCGTCGCTTGGACTCACTTCGCATCGCCGGCCGTCGCACTCCGTCCGTCTTTGCTGGATGTACGTCTTGACCGGAGTTTCAGCCGGTTTACGAGTTCCTTACCGCTTCGCCCCGAGTTCAAGCAAAGGCGTGCCCACTACTTGCACGCCACCTCGTGTTACTCTCCGAGGCTCTTACCGAGATACGCGCGGAGGAGACTCGCCCGAGTGGTGCTGATGCGATGCTACTCCCCTGCGTGCTCGCCGCCGCTCGCTGCTACACCGCTTGCCTCCTCGGCTACCACAAGTGGTGGTGGCCGTCCTCCGTCTGGAGGTGGCCGTCCTCACTGTTCCTATCGCGACAAGGATGGCCACACCGAGTCTCGGTGCAAGAAGAAGCGGCATCTTTACGCCGTTCTTTCATCGGCACTAGTGCTTCTACGACGACGTCGCCTCGACTTCTTCAGAGCTTCTCTCACCGAGCGAGAGATAGCCGGACTTCGACGCCTACTTGCCGCCGGAGTTCTCCTCGGCGAGTTCTCGCGGGTTCTCATCGACTTTCTGCACCGAGACCACCTCCTACGATCGGTACCTCCCGTGGATTCTTGATTCGGAGCATCTTTTCACATGACTCACGATCCTTCCACTGCCTTCTATTACACCCTTGATTCTCTGCCGTTGTTCTTACTGCGATGGTACATCTCTTTTCGTCTCGGTCGAGGATTCCTTAGCAACTCATCTTTTCATGTTCCTTACATTGCTCATGTTCCTCGCCTTACCTTGCGACTTCTTTTCTCACGGGCGACATCGACCTTGGTTATCGGGTCATTCTAGACTCGACTCTTGTTGTGTTCGGGATCGCCACACGGAGCTCGGTTGGTTACGGCCTCGCGCCGTGACTCATAGCGTCTCGGGAGCTTGACGGCTTCACCTTCCTTCGCGCCACCATCGCCGCCGCCTCTCTCTCGCCACTTCGCTTCATCGGCTCTTTCAGCGATGGCATCACCGTCTTGGTCATCTGTGTGGATCTCGCCTCGCCGTCCTTAGTTCGCCGTGGTCTTCGGGTCTGTCTCAGAGACGCGTCTTTAGATTGTCGGGCTGTAAGTTAGGTAAATGATTCAGCTTCCTTATCCTCATAGTGAGTCGTGTCTCGGCGCCCTTTGATCTTGTTCATTGGATGTTTGGGGTCCGCTCCTTCGTTTGAAAGGGTCATCGATATTATATCATTTTTATAGATGATTTTCTCGCCATACTTGGATATATTTCATGTCTTCTCGTAGTGAGGTCTTGTCTATCTATAAACAATTTGCCACTATGATTCACACACGTTCTCCACTCCTATTCGTGTTTTTCGTGCCGATTCTGCCGCGAGTACCTCTCTCGTTACTGCGCAGCCTTCCTTGCCGAGCGAGGGCACTCTCGCCGTTCTCTTGTCCCGGTGCTCATGCTCGAATGGTGTCATTGGCGCAAGCATCGTCACCTCCTTGAGGCGGCTCGTGCTCGATGATTGCCGCTCTATTCCACCTCACTTTTGGGCCGAGGCTGTTTCCATCGCCACCTATCTCGTCAACATCCAGCCCTCTTCTCGCTCTTCGGAGCGATCCTCGTTGGCGTCTCGTGGTCTTCTTCCGACTCATCGTACCCTTCATCTGTTTGGCTGCGTTTGCTACGTTCTCCTCGCCCCTCGAGAACGCACCAAACCGACCGCCGACCGTTGAGTGTGTCTTTCTGGGATACAAAGGCTGCGAGCACAAGGGCTATCGGTGTTGGGATCTGTGGTCGTCGGATGCGGGTTTCTCGGGATGTGACTTTGACGAGTCTCGTCCATTCTACCCACGCCCCGCTTCTCCTTGGCTTCCTCGTGAGTCTCGTCTTTCTTGACCTTTCGGATACACCTATCTCTGTTTGCCCTTGTCCACTGGGTCCCACCGAGCCTCCACATATTCCTCCCGTGGCCTCTCCGCCGTTGTTGCCGCCTGTGTCGTCTCCTACGACTCATGCAGCTCCTCCCACTGATACCTTCTCCCTTATCTTCTACACTCGTCGACCTCGTATTGAGGATCTTCCGGATGAGCCATCTTCTTCGATGCTCCATCTTCCCTGATGGGTCATCTTCTCCTCGCTACGCTCTCGCGATCGCGATCGCCGGCCTCTGCTCGCTTTGCCTTTTTTGGTGCAGCTACTCGTGAGCCTGTCTCCTCACCGGGATCTTTGTTACTCACCCCGAGTGGCAGCTTGCCATGGCCGAGGAGATTGCTGCCTCGAGCGCATCTTGGTACTTGGGATCTTGTTCCTTTTCCATCTCATTCTCATCCCATCACATGTAAGTGGGTCTATAAGATTAAGACCCGCTCGATGGCTCTCTTGAGCGCTATAAGGCGCGTCTTGTTGCTCGTGGCTTCCAGCAGAGCATGGTGTTGACTACGACGAGACTTTTGCTCCTGTGGCCCACATGACCACTGTTCGCACTCTTCTTCGGTGGCGTCTGTCGCCATCGGTCTG
Source organism: Dendrocalamus sinicus (assembly GCA_036346575.1). Classification (NCBI taxonomy): domain Eukaryota; kingdom Viridiplantae; phylum Streptophyta; class Magnoliopsida; order Poales; family Poaceae; genus Dendrocalamus; species Dendrocalamus sinicus. Next base: position 21,004,822 of record CM070646.1, on the reverse strand, counting down.
CTTTCTACTTGATGTCAAGAATGCCTTTCTTAATGGCGAGTTGCGTGAGGAGGTCTACATGCATCCGCCACTGGGTATTCTGTTCTCGAGGGCATGGTCTGCCGCTTCGCCGCTCTCTATATGACCTTAAGCAAGCCCTCGTGCTTGGTTTGAGCGCTTCTCCTCTGTGGTCACCGCCGCTGGTTTTTCAGCTAGTGATCATGATCTGCGCTCTTTGTCCACACTCGCCTCGTGGTGGACTCTTCTTCTCCGATATGTTGATGATATGATCATTACGGAGATGATTTCGAGTACATTGCCTTTGTCAAGGCTCGTCTTAGTGAGCGATTCCTTATGTCGGATCTTGGTCCTCTTCGTTACTTCCTTGGGATTGAGGTTACTTCCACTCCAGATGGTTTCTTTATGTCCAAGCGAAATATATTCGGGATCTTCTTGATCGCGCCTCTCACCGATCAGCGATCGTTGAGACTCCCATGGAGCTCAATGTTCACCTCGACTCTCGATGGCGAGCCTCTTTCGATCCGACTCGCTATCGTCATCTTGTTGGGAGTCTTGTCTACCTTGTCGTTACTCGTCCAGGATATCACTTATCCGTTCATATTCGAGTCGGTTTGTTTCAGCTCCCACTCAGTTCACTACTGCCACCTTCTTCGAGTTCTCGCGATACCTTCGTGGACTATCTCGCCGTCTCTTCTTTCCACGCCCAGCTCGTTACTGCTTCAGCCTATTCGGATGCTACTTGGGCGGCGATCCTCCGATCGCCGGTCTATCTCTGCCATCGTGTTTTTCTTGGTGGTTCTCTTATTGCCGGAAGACGAAGAAAAGCATCGCAGATGTCCTGCTCGAGTGCAGAGGCCGAGTTGCGAGCTATGGCTCTCTTGCAGCAGCAGAGATTACTTGGCTCGGTGGTTACTTGAGGATTTTGGTGTTTCGTCACTACACCGACCCTCTCTTGTCGACAAGACAGTGTATCGGTATTGCTCGTGATCCCGTGAAGCATGAGCTCACCAAGCATATTGGTGTTGATGCTTCTTTCATGAGGACTTGTGTGCATGATCGGTGATTACTCTTCAAGTATGTGCCTTGAGCTTCAGATAGCGGATTTCTTCACGAAGGCCCGGACTCGAGCACAAAGACAGACTTCTACCTCTCCAAACTCAGTGTTGTTGATCCACCATGAGTTTGAGGGGGGTGTTAGAGATATATGTATAGTTTGTTATTCCCCATTGTTATGACGGGTTCTTTGCATATTTACCACTTGTACTTTGTGTATATATACCGGCTCATTGGCCTCATATTAATACAAGCGCTATTCATAACACATCACACACACGAGACCAGGTACAGACACATTGATTTTTGTCACCTTCCACATAGGACAGTTCTGATGACATGGTCCACAAACCAAACTGACTTTCAAATTAAATGCAAGGAAAATAGCACAAGATGCAGAGCTCCAAATTCAAAGTGAGACAACACTGTCAAAGACACATGGACATAGAACTAACCTAGACAAAACTGCTTCCATTTGTCTGTTCTGGAGCTTCCAAACCTCAACACCATACTTCAGCATAAGCTCCAGATTCTCTATCCTGAAACAAACAACAGAAGTATGTGCAACATCAATAGAGGACCATAGATGATACGAACCATGGAGCAAAATGAGAGCAGGACCTCCTAAATGAAATGCATACTACATCTGAATCTAAGATATTCAAAGCCTTACATATGTCAATAAAAAACATACGTCTGAACTGGGAGCATTCATTGCCAATATGATTGAAGCTGATATTTACATGATCTGGATGAAATGTTTTGAGTAGTCTATTCGAGAGGCATATATTCAAAAATACAAATGCGAAGGTCTATACAACTAGGAGCACTATGCTACCTTCTATTCCACAGTTTATTATAGCATGTAGAAAAGAACCTGCCCCGTATCACAATGATATTGTGCTTGTCATTTCAAACAGACTGCAAGACTCTTCGTTAACAAGTCCAACCCTTTTGATTTGATATTTTATTTGACCATTTTATTTTGAAACAAATGCTTTTCACAGCAGGGAAAGCTCACAAGCTATTACGATAATGGAACAACATTAATTGCTAAAAAATGAAAAGCAGGGCATGACACAGCACCACACTGGTCCCTGAGTTCCTTGCATAATCAAATGCAGCAAAGTGCAATCTACTGCTTGAACTTTGATGGTAAATTCCATTAGCTCAATACCCTGTTGTTTTAGTGTCTTCCCTGATGCAATTTTTGTGTGTGGAAAAGTTCAGTGAATATCCTGACCACAGCACATCAATAATGACTATGGCATTGGCAGCTTCTCTGCTTGCATATGACTTCACAAATACACGACAGTCATATTCCATTTGAACTAATGCTGCATTACAATGTATCGCTTATTACAGTCATGAATCAGACCAATGCTGCATTACACAATGCTGGCCAAACTCTCCAATCTGAAAGTCCTACTACTGTTCCTTGTCTACCTGTTAAAAAAAATCTTCCATGGCTAAATCTGACAAATTGGAACATAAATCTTCCATGGCGGAGCTTGGGGAGGTGGCCGCGTCGGAGGGCGGCGGAGCTCGGGGAGGAGGCCGCATCGGAGGGCGGCGGAGCTCGGGGAAGGCCGCGTCGGAGGGCGGCGGAGCTCGGGGAGGTGGCTGCGCTTGGGGAAGAAGCGCGGGGAGGAGGCCGGGTCGGAGGGCGGCGGAGCTTGGGGAGGTAGCCGCGTCGGAGGGCGGCGGAGCTGGGGAGGAGGCCGCGTCGGAGGGCGACGGAGCTCGGGGAGGAGGCCGCGTCAGAGGTGCGGCGTCTGGTGTGCGGCGTGGACGCGAAGGGATCAGGCGTCTGCAGGCGAAACGGCAACGGCTGGAAAAAAAAGATGTGAACCGGTAGGGAGTATAGTGCAAAAACGTTTAAGTGGATTGGGTGCTTCCACCTTCAAAGATCCAGGCCGTTTGAGGTACATCCGATGGTCCACAAACGGAGTTCACATGTTAGCACTGGATACATTCCCTATATATATATATATACCATAAATATATCAAGGGTATAAAACATTTTCATACCCAAACTCAAAAAAATTATCAATCATACACGTGTATCGGACGATTCTTGATGTGGGTGCCTAGGCACCCAGTGCCTTATGTAATTTTCCTCTATATATATACACACACACACACACACACACACACACACATATATATATATATATATATATATATATATATATATATATATATATATATGTATGTATGTATGTATATCCAAATTAATGGATAATGGAGACTTGGTGCTAGTAACTGCCGTGCAAGAAGCCAGTCGAGGTGGTCAATTGCATGCTATATATGTATACATACACATACAACATTTTTTGTCAATACTATCGTTATACTGCTATTTTTATAAATATGATATGAAACAGTGCCAAATGGCTTTGATTCTACATTTTTGTCAATACTGTTGCCATACTGCTATTTTTGGAAATTTTTTCGTTGAATTTAACAACAAAAATTCCCATGGTTAAGTTAATCCAAACAAACGTGGCTAATTCAGATCGCATAAAATTTCTAAAAAAATTAAATAATAACTATTATTGCATCGGAAGGCTTTATATAAAATTTCGTAATTTTTGGAGCTCGTTTGCTATATGTAAAAACTCGTAAATATCAAAATTGTATGAATTTTTGAGCAACATTCGCCATGAATAAAATTCTTAACAAAATTGTACTATGAGTAATGTTATGTTGGGAGGCTGTATATAAATTTTTGTAATTTTTTGAGCTCATTTGGTATATTTAAAAATTCAAACAAATACTAAACAAAAAAATTAGGCAGGTAATCAGGCTGGCTAATCAGCCGGCCTAATTACCTGCCGCCTCCTCCCTGAGTGACAAGCTGCCTGCTGTCCAGCCACCGGGCAGCAGGCGCCACGCGTCGCCTCGCGGGTGCCACCGCTGGTCGCCGGGTAGCAAAAACGATATTTTTGTCAATCACTGTCACTATGTTGTTATTTTTGTAAATACGATACTGAAATAGTGCCAAAAGTGGTTTTGATGTATATATATATATATATATATATATATATATATATATATATATATATATATATATATATATATATATATATATATACACGTACTATATGTACGTGTGTGAGGGCTTCCTTTTCCGTATACGTACGTATATGTACGTGTGTGGGCTTCCTTTTACCGTATGCAGAGAGAGAAAATGGGCCGTTCTCCATTCTTAGCTGTTCTGCAAGTTAATGGGCTTCTGTTCCCTAGTGCTTGGATCGTGTGCAATTCTCGACCATCTTCTCGATCGTCCACGCGTGCTTTGTTTCTCTCGACCACATGCATGTTATCGCGCACGGCACGCCGAGCTCCATCATCGCAGCATCCCTACTAAACTGATTATGTCAGTTTAAGTTTTTTATTTCTAATTTTTTATTATTTCTGAATTTCATTTTTCTAGCTTTTTAACTTTTTAAGCGTTTTTTTACCGGTTCTTTTTTCATGTATTCGTTTATGTTGTCTGCGGTGGACTAACCTATTTTTTATTTTTAATATTTTTAAATTGAGTTACACCAAATAAGCTATCATCAGCTACAGTATAATTTCAGCCAGTTACAATACAATTTCATCCATAAGATAACTTATTTCAGTCTAACCAAACGACACCTAACCAAAGTGGACAACCTTAATCTACTATTTAAAGGGCGATAACGTACGCTAGCTTGCATGATGGCCACTACTGCATCCCTAATCCCATCCTCTACCATTCCATTTTTGTTCACTTCAAGCAGTGATCTCATGGCCTGCTAGACCGTGACGGCATGCCATCCCTGCCTCATGGCATTGGAGAGGAAGACCCCGAGGTAGCCATCCATCTGCTCCCAAGGATCCCCAGCATACTCCTCGGCGCATGCACGGATTCTCGAGCCTCGTCATGGTTGCTCACCCACATGCTTGAAGTATCCCCCCAAAATCCTCAATTTCACACAGTCTAGGCAGATTAATGAGCATAAATCAAGAGCAAAGTCCAAACCATAATGAAACCAAAATAGTAATACCCCAAAGCTTGGTAGGAGGACGTAGAAGGGATAGAGAATAGAGGAATAGGACCGGTAGTACCAATGAGTAGGTTGGAGCCGTGGTAGTCGGAGGGCCAGAACACACAGTGTCGGCGGAGCAAGGACTCCACTGGGATGCATGGCATCAGTGGAGACGAAGAATCCGATGGGAGACGCATGGTGTCAATGGAAGCAAGGACTCCATCGGGACGAGGGGCCTCGGTGGCGATGTAGCCAATTGGGACACAAGGCAAAAGGAGGGTTGTAGCCGGAAAGGACGCGTGGCTTCGATGATGTCGGGGGGGGGGGCGTTTAGACGCGAGATGTCATAACTAGAAGGGCCAAGGCCAGCGTAGCCAAAAGAAGGAATGAAGCCTAGGCCACATGGAAGAAGCAAGAGGCAATGCCAGCAGATTTAGAGATAGGAGCACCGGCAGTGGATCTGATGAAGAGGACATCGGGAACCGCCGTCTAGGGGCTGGATCTAGGGGAGCTGTGCCTTGAACCACCACCATGAGGCCGGATTAAATCAGCAATGAGGGGAGAAGGGAAAACGAGGGAACTCGGCGGATCTAAGGAATACCAGTGATGTTGAAGTAGGACCAACCGAGGAGAGGAAGTGTGGTGCACGAGGCATTGTCAGCGGCACCATAGCTGGTAGAGCTGAGGCCGATGGTGGAGTTGAGAGAGGGAGATGAGGGAGGAAGAAGCCAAGGCGTGCGTGAGTGCATGCGTTGTTGAGAACAGGAGAGAAAGGATAAGGGGAGACATAGAGAAAAGATAAGGGAGAGAGATGTAATGGGCGGTGGGCCAGCCACATGCACAAATGGACCAAATAAGAAAATGGACCAGAACAACAAAAATAAGGAAGAAAATAAAATAAAAATTGATAAATAAACTACAAATACATAGAACACAAAATAAAACAAGACCCAGAGAATTTGACAAATACCACCTGTAAATAATACTAATAAAGAGTAAAAGTTATGATTTTCCTCAAGAATAAAATAAATCTAGAATAATGCAAATTATTCAACATGGGATTTTGCTTCATTTAGAATATTAACAATAACCCTAAATAACATAGATTATATTGATATTAAATAATGCAAGGAGAGAATTGGTCTAATGGGAGAAGACTAGTTGAACCACCACCAAGGCAGACTTCTAGTGTTAGTATTCAGGCAAGCATGTCATTGTTCATTCAAGCACCACAAAGGTAGACTTCCGGTATCAGTATTTAGGCAAGCATGTTATTGTTTATTCAGACTAGTTATTTTATTACACTTATTTTACTGTTACCATCTTACATCAAAATTAATTTCTATATATAAAAAAAGAGGAGGGAAAAGGAGTTAAAAGAATTAAACATTATAAATAAAGAAAGGGAGAGAAGTGAGTCCAGCCGAGGGTAGATGATTTTGCTAGTGAGTGGACACGCTGAGTCCACGTAAGCACCAAAACCACCGTGGAGTTGGAATGGAGGTTGTACGAGATTGCACCGGAGGGGTCTAAATTGGACGAAACTGAAACTACAGGGCTGTAAATTGGACATTTGCCCTTTTTTAGAGAGAGAAATTACTGCATTGGTGTTGGTGTCATTGTTGGTTGCTTGTCAAATTTAGCTATTTTTCTGTGGTAGATTGTGATATATGTGGTTTACATAACATCACAAATTAAGGGATCAGCCCAAAGTTGCGTGGCCAACATGCGAAGCCAAAAAGTAGGATTGGGACTTGAAAAGGAAAGCAGTGAGTGATGGACTCAAGATTTACTGATTAGTTTATCGAATGCTGAGTTACTATTTTTTTTATTATTTCTAAATTTCATTTTTTCTGGGTTTTTAACCTTTTTTTTCTGTATTCGTTTGTATTGTCTGCGGTGGACTAACCTATTTTTTATTTTTAGTTTTTTTAAATTGACTTACGTCAAATAAACCATCATCAGCTACAGTATAATTTCAGCCAGTTACAATACAATTTTATGCATAAAACAACTTATTTCAATCTAACCAAACGACACTAACTAAGGCCCCATTTGGCAGCTCACCACCACCGACTTTGTTTGCTTCTGTTTGTGCCAAATGGAGACAACAAAATAGCTCCACCCAAGGAGTCCCTTAAAACCCGCTGAGATAAAAGTAGCTCTCGAGTGGAAATTGAAAAAAATTTCCACTCACCCACTTCACAAGAAAAAAGCCCACTTGTGTGCCAAACGGGCCTAAAGTGGACAACCTTAATCTACTATTTAAAGGCCGATAACGTACGGTAGCTTGCACCACGGCCACTGCTGCATCCCCACCTTGCTCTTTCTTCTTTGCGTTGCTTGCCCGAGAACTGATGGAGGAGAGCTCCTCCTCCTCGCCCTGCTCCTCCTCTGCATCACCCTCTCCCTCTCGCTCGCGGCCTGCCTCCTCTTCCTGCTTCGCCATACCCATGGGGCCCGCAGCAACAAGGGCCTCCCTCCCGGCCCACCTGCCGTGCTCTTCCTCGCCAAGTTCTTGGCGCTCCGCCGATCCATCTTCGACCTCGGCCCGCTCCTCCGCCAGCTCCACGCGCGCCACGGCCCCGTCATCTCCGTCCGCCTCTTCCGCACCCTCGTCTTCGTCGCCGACCGCCGCCTGGCACACCGCGTCCTCGTCCAGAGCGGCGCCACCTTCGCCGACCGCCCGCCGGCCGTCGACCCCAACGGCCTCTTCACGTCCGGCGGCCGCGACATCAGCCTCGCCCTACGGTCCCTACTGGCGCCTCGTCCGTCGCAACCTCGCCGCCGAGGCGCTGAGCCCAGCCCGCGTCGCCCTCTTCGCGCCCGCGAGGCGGTGGGCGTGCGACGCCCTTGTCGCCAAACTCGGCGCTCTCGGCGGCGACGGGTCGGAGGCCATCACGTTCAAGCCGTTCCTGCGCCGCGCCATGTTCGAGCTGCTCGTGTACATGTGTTTAGGCGCGCGGCCCGGACAGGAGGCGCTCGACGAGATCGAGGAGCTGCAGCACCGCGCGCTCCTCTCTCTCACAACCTTCCCGGTCTTCGCCTTCTTCCCAGCGCTCACCAAGAGGCTCTTCCGCAAGAGGTGGGCGGTGAACGTCGCCACGCGCCGAAGGCAGGACGAGGTGTTCGTCCCGCTGATCCACAACGCGCGCGGCGGCGACGTCCCGCCGTGCTACGCCGACTCCCTCCTCGCGATCCGAGTGGCCGATGAGGGCGACCGCCCGCTCTCGGACGGCGAGATGGTCAGCCTCTGCTCCGAGTTCTTGAACGGCGGGACGGACACCACGGTGACCTTGCTGGAGTGGATCATGGCCGAGCTGGTGAACCACCCCGACGTCCAAGCCAAGGTCTACGAGGAGGTAAAAGCCAAACCGGAGCTTAACGACGGCGACCTGCAGGCGATGCCGTACCTAAAGGCCGTCGTGCTCGAGGGGCTGCGGCTGCACCCGCCGGGACACTTTGTCCTCCCGCACGGCCTGCAGAGCGACGCGGACGTCGGTGGTTACACGGTGCCCAAGGGCGCGGAGGTGAACTTCATGGTTGCCGAGATCGGCCGCGACGAGATGGTGTGGACGGCGGCTCGGGAGTTTCGGCCGGAGAGGTTCTTGGACGGCGGTGAGGGGTGCGGCGTGGACATCACGGGAGCAGGAGATCAAGATGATGCCGTTCGGCGCCGGCCGCCGCATGTGCCCGGGTTACTCGCTTGGCATGCACCACGCGGCGTACTTCGTGGCGAGACTGGTGAAGGAGTTGGAGTGGCGGCCGGCGGCGGAGGGGGAGACGGTGGACATGACGGAGGCGTTGGATTTCACCACCGTCATGAAGCATCCGCTCCGTGCTCGCATCATCTCCAGGAGATAACAAGTAGATACATATAGCCTGTCATAGGAGCGTACATGTGCATGTTTAGGCTTGTGAAATCCAGCCAATGTTAGAAACTGTGCACTGATATAAATACTAGGGAGTGTCTATACAACATTCGACTGTTTTTGAGGACAAAAACAGTCAGATTTTGAGCTGTTAGATGGAGATCTAACGTCCTAGATCATTTTTTTTGGAGGGGGTTATTTTTTTTGGAGGGGGGCTTATATGGGTGGATCCGTTGGATAGAGATCTAACGGCCCAGATCAATCTGACTGTTTTTGTCCTAAAAAACAGTCGAATGTTGTATGGCAGTACTCTAAATATTATGTGTCTAGTAATCATCTCATTGTTTTTTTCAAACAATCATCTAAAATTTAAAACTTTTAGATTAAAATCTAAAAACCCTCATCTTTTCTCTTTTACTATATAACCCCTAACCCTAACCCTCCCCGCCACACCTGCCCAACCTAATAGCTGGTGCTTTCTACCGCCGCCGCCCTCCAGCATCGTCCACCACCCTCTTACCCTGCCCGTCGCTCCCATCGTCGCCCACCATCCCCTGATCTCTCTCTATGCCTGAAGGGAATGGTGAACCCCAGACGTGGGGACGGAATTCTCCCCTCAGGGTCGCCTTCCACACAAGAAATTCCAGCGATCTTCAGTGATTTGTTCTGTTTGCTAGCGATGACTACTCCAAGGTCATCTGGAGAGTGGAGACGCGTCGTATGTGTACTCTACAACGTCCCCAATATCGAAGCATGTGTACTCAACTGATCAGAGCAAGTACAGATTAATTAATTCTCCATATACCCTATATATAAGGAGGTGCCAAGGTACAAGCGAAACTTTTTTTATTAGAGGGCACTCGAATTTTCAACCATAAAAACTAAATCTAAAGGACCTCATCTCTCCTGCAAAACTATGTAAAATCCACTTTATCCCTTCTCCTCTCTTTCCTTCCTCCAAACCCTAGGCTCCTTCTAACTTGTTGGAGACACTGTCGTAGCTCTCGCCTCTAGCGCACTGTGACATAGCCGACCCACTGCTTGCGAAAGAGCCTCTTGGTGAGCGCCGGGAAGAAGGAGAGGATGGGGAAGCTGGTGATGAAACAGAGAATTCGTAGTTGTAGCTCCTGGATCTCGTCAAGCACTTTTGGGCCAAGAATTTCAGCGAAACACATATACACAAGCAGCTCAAACACGACATGCTGGAATGATTGCCTCACCGTGACGGCCGACAAGCCGCTGTCGCTATGCTCTCAAAGGTCATGGACGAGCCCTCAACGGCGAGGTTGCGGCAGACGAGGCACTAGCATGGCCCGTAGGGAGAGGTGCTAATGTCGCGGGGGCCGGTGGTGAAAAGGCGTCTCGATTTGATGAGCGGCAATCGGTCGGTCGGCAGAATGTTTACACATCATTTACTTTCTTTTCTTAATAGTACCCTTACGTAGCCTCTAAATTGTACCCTTACGTACCCTTCTCTGTCTCTTCGTATTTTGTTCGTGCCTCAGGGAAATTGATTGGCTTCTGAATAGAGCTGCGGAGACGCTACACCATTTTACGGGCGACTAACGGAGGCCAGGGGAGGGCCGTTCCGCGCGAGGCGATGCCTGGCAGGCACATATGCACAGGGCAGGGGGCCATTCGGGGCTGGGCGGGGAGCTATAGGAGTGCGCGCACGGAGGGCAGCCGACTCGGCGTCGATGCGTGCCACCCAAATAGAAATAACAGGTACGTGAAGTAGTGGGTAGCGCGCCACACGCTTCATGTCCGACCAGACCGTGCCTGTGGGCCAGATGTGGAAATAGATGCGCATCGGGGCTACATTTGGTATTCAGCCGTCACATGAAGCCACATTGGCCAAAATTTCAAAAGAAAGATGAGGTTACGCAATAGGATTACGACTCTACGCTCATTTGAGCTTAAGCTCCAAACTTTTAGTTTTTTAATTTCATTTTTTGGGCTTTTAGACTTATTTTTGAGTTTTTTTGGGTTTTCTTTTTTCTTTTTTGCTTTGTCAATGATGATATGATCATTTTTCTTTTTTAAAAAAAATTCAATTACGCTGAAAAAACTATCACAAAATTTTTTTGCTATAACAGCAAAAAAAGGGGGCTAGAAGCTTAATCTTTCGTAAGCCCAAATAGCATGCTACTCGCTACTCTCCAGTCAAGTACCGCTAAACAGACCCTTCAAAAAAAAGAGTGAAGGTACCCCTAAACAGAATAAAACAGTATATATGATGCACGTAACTACGCCATATCCTAACACAACAGGTGCTGGTGCTCAATTGAGCTGCTAGTTCATCACCAATTAACCATTTTATACAACCATTGCGACTTGATACTTGTGACCTTACAAAATAAAGATAGCATTAAGCAGCCGCGCTATCGACCTATCGTCGTGGAGCATCCATAGTCCTGACTTTGCTCGCAGGCACTATTGCTGAACTGTAATGAGTACCTAAAAAAATCACTGGGCCTGTCAGTTATGGGAATGGTTATGCTACACACACTTCATAATACACATACATCTCACCCCAATAGAAAACTGAAACAACAAGTAACTTCAAAAAAAGAAGAATTGCAAGGAGCGTCCACGTGGACAGATAAGGCTGTAAAGCACGATCAAACCAACAGCATGATACATTGATACTGCGGGAATTCATCGACATGCTCTACGCAGATAATAAACATCGAAGACATTCTCACAAGAAAACAAGCTTATTCAAGGGAGCAGGCTGCCCAACCATAAAATATCCTACGCACCAGTTTTGAGCCCAACACTGCCACAGCACCGAGTACTCTCAAATTTCCACCAAAGCTGGAAGGGCACGCTGATAGATCCAAAATATCATATATAGATCCTCGTATAAAAAACACAATAACAGGCTAATAAAAAGCTCATGGTTCAACACTAGCAGCAGCACAGAGGTGCATCTAGTTTTCAGCCAAACATTACAAACACAGAAATTTCTGAAGATTAGTTTTCAGCCACAATGCTCTAGGAATAACACTGCTTACAAGAAGCTCCGTATCAGGCATCACCTGGGCAACTAACTTCCCCGTCCTTGGGATCAATCCCCTCCAGCATCCTTGACATCGACAGTGAACTCATACTCCTGATCGCAGCCCAGATAGGAATCTGACATCAAGTAAATCATGTAATCCTTTCTCCCTGCTTCTGCAGCAGCAGTGAACTCGAGCTTCACTCGAGCCCTCTTCTGGAGCGCAACCCTCTTAATTGCCAGCAACTGGTTGGTGTTGCTATCACCAATCACCAGCCACCAGCCTTCTTCCTTGGGCTTTGGGTACCTGGGAGCATGAACTGGCCCAACCTCAGATGGCAAGTTTGTCATGTCACGATCTAGCGTTACCTGCACTGTTACATTGTCACCGGCCCTTATATCGTCACCCTCACGAACTTCATAAGTCATATCAACGTTGGGGAACCGTTTGAAGAATTCAATGATATCCTGCAGCTGAGGGTTTGATAATTGCAGCAGATCTCGCATCTCATCGACACTCATCTCAGCCAGATCAAAGATACTCTCAATGGCCTTTCCTTCATTTTCCTGGCACCTCCGGGCTAACTCCTTGGTGAAGTGTGGAAGTTGAAGCAGCACAGAATCACGATCCCACATGCCTTGTGTCACCATTTGACTCAACTCCATTGCATTAAGAGCGAGTGAGCCATCCATTGCTGGAGATAACATCAACCATCGCCTGAAGCAATCTATGGGCAGAAAGGAGTATCACCCGCTGATCAGCTGCCAGGTTCCCTACCACCATGTGCCTTGAAAAGTGGGCTTGCAGTAGTGCGTTGGCCTTGACATGTAGATCACCATACTTGGGCTTCTCAATAGAAAATCTCTGGTGACGAACCAACCTCTCAATGAACTCTTCCTCACCAGGGCGACTTGGAAGCTCTGCATATTCTGATGCAGAAGCTAGAATCTCCAAGAGACCTTTCATCTTAGTCTTCTGAGTTAGCATCGAACCGAACCGTTCAATAGTCATGTAGCTAATGTAGTAGTATGAGGCAATAAGACCAAGGTTGAGGGGTTTTAGGTACATATCCTCCTCTATAGCCACACACTTGCTTGATTCTAGGTCGTTCAATACTGTCTCCACCATCTCAGAAAGATGATCCGAGAGATGCCTGTGACTTACACCCTGCAGATTGTAGTAGTTAGGGTTCTTGGTCAGCCGTCGGTACATGAAAGTCCAAGTAAGATAATCCACGGCATCTTGCTTGTTTTCTATAACACCAACAACAACTTCAGCATTCATATGATCATGCAAGAAATGGTGAAGATGGCTCTCAACAGGGAAGGCCTCAAAAAGGAACTTCTTGTAGTATTCCTTGCGAGGTGCATGGCACAATATAACACATTTCCTGAGTTGTCTTGAAGAGGCCTGCTGGCATGACCCATCATTTGTAGCAGATCAGTAATCGGATAATCAGTGTGAGCATTCTCCCGGCCATCATAATACTGGGTTCCCATAACAACAACCAAATGAGCAGGCAATGATCTTCCCCAGCACATTGTGCTGCTCGCAACACACACTTGGATCCTCCCACCAAGAAACAGCTGAGTGACAAGTTCCTGATCAAGGCCACTTAGACCCTCGTGCAAGTAGCCTACACCACATTTCAGCGTATTTTTAAGTGTTTCTTCATTGACACCTCTAGTGAAAGTATCCATCTCATCTTCTGACCCAAGAAGGAAAGGTGTTCCACCACCCTCAGCACTTGAGTATGCACACAAGTCCAATGCAGTCAACCTCGCATGCTTACGTGTTGGTACAAACACCAAGGCAGGCTTACCACTCTTTGCGTGTTGTGTGATAGCAGTGTACGTTGGCTTTGTCATTGCTTGCATTCTCGCCTCAAAATTTGCTATATCCACACCCTGAATGTGTATTTCTAATGGCACTGGTCGCACTGCTGGAGGGAAGTTGAAAAGGCCATGAGAGGTGGCGCCGATCCATTCTCCGAGATCTTTAGCATTTGCAAGTGATGCTGAAAGCGCCACAATCCGGATGTTACTACCAATATGACTTGCAACACGCCTCATCCTAGAGACAATGATTTCCAAAACATGTCCCTTTTCAGATCCAATCAGATGAAGCTCGTCAACAATAAATAAGCTGACTTGTTGGATGTGTTTCCGCTGTTTCCACCGGCGAGAGAGTGCATCCCACTTCTCAGGAGTACTAATAATGATCTCCCCTTTATCAAGAAGCTTCAAATCAGCTGCAGTTTCTCCTGTTAGCTCAACTACACGGGCAAATTCTCCAAATTTCCTCTCCCAGTCCCTGTATCTTTCTTTTGCGAGAGCTTCAATAGGAGCTATATACACGACACGCATGTTGGTTTCACCAGATTGTGCCTTCTGGTGGTTCCTTAGTATAGCAAACTCCGCACAAATGGTCTTTCCACTGCCTGTGGGTGCAGCAACCAACACACTATCATCACTGTTATACAAGACAGTGAACACCTGAGTCTGGATGGGGTTGAAATGTTTAAAAGCACTATAAATGCCTTCATATCGTGCATTTCTCAATGCAGTAACAGGTAGTGGCTGCAGATCAAGCAATTCAGTAGGTGGAGCATATTTTTCTGGAAGAATTAAGTGCCTAAAACAGACAGGAAGAATCGTCTGAGAACCAAGCCACTTGTCAGACACAACACGTATAAAGTACTGAGGAGGCAGTGGCTCATATATTGGCACTGTAAAGTTAAGTGTATGATCTTCATCCACGTATTGTTTCTTAAGCATGAAGTACTCGTGGTGAAGAATGTACTCGCCATCATTGTCCTCCACTATAACCCAAAAGGGCTCCACATATCCATGTACCTTATCATCCCATTGAAAATCAGGTGTTATAGTCAGCTCAAAACCCAAAACTGTACGAGTAATAGGTTGAACATGGGCTGAAAGGTTCAAGTTTGGTAACTGGTGGATGCACTTGTGCAGCTGCCTCCCCATCTTTGGATAACGGATTAGCTCACCAATTTCCTGTGACGATAGGTCATAGTACCTCTCCCAAGCCAATTCTTTTTTCTCCAGTTTCATCAGGATTTCCTTCGGAATACCAGGAAATTGGCGCAGAGGAGTTTGGACACTCCACATCTGCTTATCAATCATCTTGCAAAGATTCAGAGCCTTTTCTGCTAGCTGAGCCCATCCTCTCTTCAAAACTATCTCAAATAGTGCTCGCAAGAGGCGGCCAGCACTCTGCATCATAAGAGAAGAATATATAAGAATACTAGACCAAATAAGCAAGCAATTCAAATTCAGGAAGTGCATTCAGTAGAGAACACATTACCTGTCTGATGTAGACCATATCAGAACTAAGGGAGAGACCCTCCAATTTCAGCCTAGAAATATATGCTTGCAGCAGAACATTGATCTTTGCACTGGGCTCCTCCAAGCTCTCTTTCACAGGAATTGGCACACGATCCAAAAGCTTTGCCAGCTCCATTTTCTCATCTTGCCTGACACTAACATACTTAAATTCTTCACTCAGAGAGAACAGTCGACACAGCTCAATATCACCCATTGTAGGCTTCAGGTACTCATTGTAAGTTGAAATAGTCCCGTGACTAATATAGTAATAACTAGCAATCCTTCCCAGGTCAGTAACCTGAAAGTATCCTGTTTTCCTGTCATACTTTATCAAATTGTTCCTATCCAACAGATTTGCAGCAGAGTGTACCTGCAGCAGCAAGGAAGTGCAGGAATCAGCAGTGGAACAGGCAGAGGTGTGAAACAAACTATGCAAGATCAAGAGAGCATCTAGAGAACAATATTAACAATACGAAGATAAAATAATTGCCGACTAGATTGCTCTGATAATTCTTGAAGATTTTGTGCCAGTATTAAGATGCAAATTGAATACTTTCCATTAAACCAATATGGAACTCATTTAACAAAAGCCAAATAGCAATGAGTTTCTTTTTACAAAAAATACTACATTATCTGATAGGATTATACTGCCCCCTCCTTCATTTTTACATAACTCTTAAATTTATACCGATCTCAAGCAAATGTTTCACACAATAAAACTAGAACATGTCTGGACTACAACATAATAATCTGTGTTGGATTTGTGTATCTACCAAAAAAAGTAAAAAACTGCACAATTTTTTCCTGCCTACCCATACCACATTGTTAGTATTTCTAGAAAAAGTGCTGCATTTTGGTATGAATGTATGATGCTATACAAAACTGTCAAGAAATGGAACAGACATTCTCACGAACACAGACGTTTGTTTCATGTGAAGACGTTTGTTTCATGTGAATATTCTACAAATCCTCACCAATAAGGACATTTGTTTCATGTGACTATTCTACAAATGCGCAACTATAATGCATGGCAACAAAACCATGAACGCATGCAGGCACATGTGTTTTTCCCTGTTTCCATGGGCAAAAACAAATATCCATTATAAATTCATACGTTCTAGTATGACGCTGCTGGATGATTTCATGTAGCCATTCAATGCAAAGAAAATAACTTTTGTGCAGCTTCAGTTTCTTGTAATGGCCCAAGGATGCCATTGCCCTAGTAAAGTAGTAACATGTCACTGGAAGCACAGTATTTTCCAAACATAGCATCTCAATACTGAACGTCTATCAGTAGACACCCAGCAAAATTTACTGGAAAGATTATTTATGAATGGGCCTAGCTCATGCAACTGTCGAACGCTAGAATGTAGAGAGCCTAAAAAAATACTTGAACATAGAGTAGAGAAAACCTAGGAAACAGGTGGCCTCTGCAGATAGATAAACCTCAGAGAATATAGTAGCAATTAGTGCATATGTAGAAGCACAACAGCCAAACCAATGCTGGAGAAATAACACATCAGGACAATGGGATTACTACGGAACTTAAAAAAACAGAACTTAGATATGGCATGTACTTACCAGGTCAGCTCTCCTTTCATCTAGTGTTTTGTCTCTCTCCATGATATCTGCTGGTAAACCATACAATGTTGGATTCCGGAGCATCCTGATGTAGAGGTAAGTGTAGCCAAGCCATGAGCATGCCTCCCGAGCATTCTGAATAGTTCCGAGAACAATCTCGGCATTTAATTGATCAGCCAATCTGGATATGAACTGACTCTCAATAGGCAGTTGTTGATTCATGAGGGACAGGTAGTATTGCAATTCACTGTGGCCAGTTAAGATTATTCCCTCTCCATGCGTGTCATACTGAGGCCTGCCCGCACGACCAAGCATCTGCATGACATCCAGAGGACTTAGTTCTGTCCAAGCACCTTTTTCTGGATTGTAAATCTGGGTTCCCTTTATAATAACAGTGTGTGCAGGCAAATTGACACCCCATGCAAGGGTGGCTGTCGAAACGAGGACCTGTATATGTTTATCAGCAAAAAGTTCCTCAACGAGTTCACGGTCTACCCTTGCCAACCCAGCATGATGAATTGCAAAGCCATATGGCAAAAGGTCTTTAAGATCACTGCTTTTGACAAGATCTGCATGAGTGCCAAGAATCTCTTGGCTTGCACTCTCGTCCTTCAGAAAGCGGGTCAGTGTGTCATTTGCCAATGCAGTGTCTCTGATGGCACGAGCAGTTTTCGCTGTCTCCTTCCTCGAGTGCACAAATATAAGCACTTGATGCTTACCAGCAGCAGCCATAACCTTCTCATAACAAATCTCATTCATCAACTGAAACCTCTGCAGTGGCTTCCTCACAGTGATCCCAATGTATTGCTGAGCAAGAGGGCAAGGTCGGTAACTGTTATCAAAATGGAAGAGACCATCAGAGCGAACACGCAAAAACACTGCAACATCTTCATAGTTTGGAAGAGTTGCTGAGAGGCCAACTAGACGGATATGTTCCTTGGTTGTCTCAATCTGCCGGACTGTTCTAGAAACAATGCTCTCCAGAACAGGCCCTCTGTTATCATGAAGTAGATGGATCTCATCAATGATTAAAAGCTTTACCATTTGAGTATAGGTTCTGTCACCTGATTTCCTGGTGACAATGTCCCATTTTTCAGGTGTGGTGACAATAATCTGTGTTTCGTCAATCTGTTGTTTGGTCAAGTTCTGGTCTCCACTGAGCTCCCTAACAGTTACATTGTACTCTTTCAGCCGTGCCGACAAATTTCCAACAACTTCAGCAACCAAAGCTTTCATCGGGGCCACATAGACAATTTTGTACTTGGTGTTGTCAAACTCTCCATCCTTCATATGCAAACCAATCTGCTGAAGAATCGTAAGCACAGCCACGTTAGTTTTCCCAGCACCTGTTGGAGCACAGAGAAGGATATTATCTGGTTTGAAAAGGGCAGTATCATAAACTTTGCTCTGAACCCTATTCAGCTGTGTCATCCCAGCAAAAGCTGGTTGAGCCCACTCCGGCATATCAGATATCTTCACAATCTTCTCCCCAGTTTCATACGGCCTAGGTTTCAATGCTGGCACATGGACCTCCTCATACCCCTTATGAGGTGTCCTAAATGATCCTGGAGGAAGTTCACATTTCTTGTTGGCCATCAAGAGACCACCTTGCTGGAAGGAGAGGCTGTCAAGATCCAGCAGCTGCCTCTGGCCTTTCAACCATCCACTCTCCATATCCCAGTCAACTGCCCTACGATCCCTCGCACCATCAGCACCAGCACTGTCATTGTTTAGAAGCTTCTTGGCCTCATCCCTGATACTTTTCTCCAGGTTCTTCTGCCTTTCCTTTGCAGATGCTCTTGTTGCATGTAGCTGCTCCAATATCGGAGCTAAGCTTGGGTTACTCATCATCTCTTCCTCTATCTCCTTCCGCTGTTCCTGATCTTCAGCCCTGGCTAAGCGGGTACACCAAACTATCTTGAACCGGTTGCGTAGTAGCAATTTAATGAGATCAAACTTCTCGTAGTCCAACAGCATGACAAGACGATTCTCGACATCTCTGTCGTCACCCTCAGCAATTATCTTCAAGATCTCCTCGGCAAGCTTCTGGCTGTGCTGGGGATCAATATCTTCATATGCTTGCGATAGCTTCCTCTGAAGCCAGTAAGCATCAATGTCTTGCACGTTTATGGTCAGCTCCGCATTGGAGTTCTGCATATCATCGTCATCTAACTCGCCACCCATTTGCATAGCTCCAGGACCGTTCAACTCAGCCATGTCGTCCTCATCCTCCTCATCCAACTCATCTTGCACCTGATCAAGAAAAAAAGTTGAAGGCAACATAAGTACATATAAGACGTCTCAGTCAGGCACAGCAGGAGAGAGATTCTAGACAGAAGGTTGTGTTGCATGTATGTACCTGATCAAAATCACTCCCCTCATCATCCTCATCCTCATCGAACTCAACAGCAACGCCAATATCGTCATCCAGTGTCGTGTCCATGCCGTCATCTGAAGGCGCACCGGCAGAATCGCCGGTGGCGGCATCATGGAAATCCGTGATGAGCTTCCCGATAGAGACGAGCTGGTCGAACATCTGGTTGGATATAGGGTTGAGGAGCTTCTCGATCTCCTTCTTCTTGTCAGGGTTCTTGATCTTGTCATTCTTGAGGACGGTGAGCACCTCATCGGCGGCGCCGCCAAGCACGTCGAGCGGCTGGCCGCCGAACTGCTGCTGGATGACGCTGAGCAGGGCCTCGTAGGCGGCGCGCGTCTCCTTGGTCTGGGGCTTGTAGACGACGTCGTCGTTGAGCGACAGCACGCTGACATCGCGCTGGGCGGCGGCGGCGCGGCGCCTGCGCTTGGCGTCGCGGCGGGGGACGTCGGGGTCGGCGGCATCGCGCTCCTTCTTCTTGCGCGACTTGTTTAGCTTCTCCTCGAGCTCGGGGGGCTTGGTCTGGACGGCGCGGTCGCCGAAGCTCCTGGGGTCGATCCTGCCCCAGAGCGTCTCGGGCTCGCCGGTGGGCTCGTGCGTGTCGCGGGGGCGCGAGTCGGTGGTGAGGACGAGGCTGGAGTTGGCGCGGTACTCGTACTGCTTGAAGCGCGCGTGCGCCTCGGCGCCGCCGCCCAGGTTCGCCATGGCTGTAGCCCGGATCGCATGAAGGCAGGAGTCAACAACCAGTCGGGACCGAAGCGGAAGAGCAGAGGCAGCAGGGCTAGGTTAGGTTTTGGGGGGCTTACCTTTGGTTGGGCGAGTCTAGGGCAGTTAGCTACCTCTCCTCTCCTCGTGTTGTGCTCCTGGAGGAGCTGCGACGTCCGGCCGCCGCCTCTGGTCGCAGAGCTCCTTCTCCTCTCTCTCGTCGCCGCGCCGGAGATGGGGGAGAGAAGGGGTTAGGGGTTTTGATTCGGGGGAAAAGGCGGCGCGGCCGAGATTGGAATAAGGGCTAGGTCGGTGAGATGAGGTCGGTTCGAGACGAAGGAACCGACTATTGTGCGCCCAAGGTCGTGGGCCGCCCCAGGTTAATGTTTGGTTCAAGGCCGGCACGATCTAAGGCCTACAAGAGAGCCCAAGCCCTCGCAATCAAAGCCCAGCCATTATAAGCTCTCACGATCGAATTCGACTCTGAGGAGAGCATGGCCTGCCAATTTCAGCCCAGTTCTACTCAAAAAATATACTATAGGTTTCACTCAAATAGTCAAATGGAGGCAGTTTAGTCTAGTAAAAAAAGATTTATTGTCAGGATGAAAGGGGATTCAAGAAAAAAAGGGGGTTATTCTGTCCCCCACCAAAATCTGTGTATTTGACTTAACTTGTTCCAGAAATAAAGTGGGAAAATACAGAAAAAGAATGTTGCTTGACTTATCCGATGACTGAAACTCGAAGTGCCGTAGAAACCAATCAAAAAGGAGGGCATACACGAGTTTTGAGGCTTTTACCGAATTGGTGCTGATTGCCTGCGTAATAGCAAAAATGACATTCGTTATGATGAATTTACAGAAATAGCATTTCCACCACATGATCACCGCACAGGATGGCCGGTGAGGCGACACGTACTACCGCCACATGACAGCCATGTAGATTATCCAAAACCGCATGGTGGCCATATGGTGGAGCACTGTAGCACCGCACGGTGATCGTGTGGAGCATTGTAGCATCACAGTAACAAATTTTTAGGAAAATCTATTTAAGTTTTTTTGTAAGAATTTTTTAATATAGAAAATGAGGTCCAAATATTATGATTTTTTTAAGGCTCCTTACATAGTTTACTTAATTGTGTAATTTTTTAGAATTTTATATATTCTGAAATTGTCTCGAAAATTAAAGGTTTGGGTCTCAAAAATTAGGTTTTATAATTTTATGTGACTTGGAACATATAAAATTTAGTACCACATGACTAGTTTAGGTTAGAGACACTCTTAAGATATACTTATGAAGAGTTTAGGCCACCGTCCGGCCTCCCTCCTCCGCATATGTGTCGCTTCATCGCTATTGTCCTCTAAAACGAACTTCTATTCCTGATAATTCCATCCGGCGCCCTTCGGTCTTCGCATCCCATCGCGGGGCCAAGGGGATTGGACCTGGACAATGCAAGATGATTGACTTTAATTTGTTGGAGACCGCTTCCAATCGTGGTGACCTCGACTAAACCTAATCAACAATGTTAATTAACAACTTAAGAGAGATGTATACGAAAACACTTGATTCGGCTGGATTTGGATATGTAGGATCGATCTTGAGGATGTTATGTACTCACCCATCCCAACTACAACCTACTTTTTAATTGGAGCTATATATAATGAGCTAGGTTAGGTTCATGTAGTAGTAATAATCATTTGGAAGCACCATGAGCTCTTGAAGGTTTGGAAGAGTGTCACTTTTAACAATAGGTTTTCCCTATTTATGTCGCATAAACTTGATATATGGTGTGATGTCACAGCATTAATAAATCAAGCCATCTCATGAAAGGGAAGGCAGGCGAGTAGAAAATTTGTGCCGAGTTGGTGCATGCTACTAGCTTCATGGTTAAGTATCAGTCGCAATTCTCTGCTAGCTCTTGGCATGCATTACTTTAATTAGCACCAGCATTTTCGTTGCACACTAACTTTTTCTCGCTTTTTTATATTTGAGATCATAGCTATGTACTAACTAGAATCTTGTTCGATCGTGTATATTATATTGGACTTGATCTTCTTAGAAAGCTACAATGTAGTGGTTATGCCAATGAGAGGTGCAGGAATGAATCATATCACACTCCATGGGTCTATTAATCAAATAAATGATTCTTCTTAATTTTTGTGGTTCGTGTTACCTCAAGGCATGGCTTAATCACTCATATTTCAGACACATATACAAACTTCTAGCCTGACCTGTTCATTTGCAACATTAATTATGCAAGTTAATTTGGCCCACTAGCTACTTGATAATTAAGTTGAAATATACCTGCTGATGTGAGCAAATCAGTAGGAGCTAGCCGGCCTGTTGCTTCTTCATGACTTTTGCAGTATGAAACCAAGAAAGCGATGCTTCACCAAAAGTCTAGCATGCACATATGCATGCGGTTCTTTTTTCCTTGTCCACATGCAGCAGCATGCTTGTTGCCAACTCGATCGATCTGCACATATGAACATGAAGCGGTGAAGCTAGCTAAGCCCGACAAGTTCCAACCTATCCTTGCATGGGTTATTTTCGGTGCAAGTAGAGATCAGGAGACGTAGTACAAGCCAAAGTGCCAAACTAGAGTGCTAGCTCTTGACATCAGAGAGCCTTATGCATCATAGAACAACCTGTTGTATTTTATGATCTGAAT
The DNA here is from genome assembly GCA_036346575.1 of Dendrocalamus sinicus. Taxonomy (NCBI): domain Eukaryota; kingdom Viridiplantae; phylum Streptophyta; class Magnoliopsida; order Poales; family Poaceae; genus Dendrocalamus; species Dendrocalamus sinicus. Next base: position 20,982,201 of record CM070646.1, on the reverse strand, counting down.
CTAATTGGATCCGACCATTGCTGGTTTTTCCAGCCGCTTAAGAATCCAATCAGGTCATGCTCATCAATGCAAACTAGTCGGAGATTATGATTGTATCATCTTCGTGTCTGCGATGGTCTCTGCACCGATCTGAATCAGACATGGTGCTCTAAGGTGCGTGCACAACTGGAGTCAAACCTGGATACTTGAGGCATTTTTCAACTATAACTCTTCACCATCATTTTCTAAAACTTTGTGCGGGGTGTTGTTCCCATCTTCGAGAAGCATATTGTTTTGGTTTTCAAGTAAGTCTCTATTTCATTGCCGACTATGACTCTATTCCTTACCTCATCCAAGGCTATTTATATCCTCTATAATCTGCATAGTAGAGGTGTGGAGTCACACATACGCCAAGAGAGTTCTGTAACTTCTCGTATGGTGATTTCACTGATTGTGTGTTTGCTATTTTTTACACGAAAAGGGTTTTTCACATTAAATCTCTGTCTCGTGTTATTGATTGTTCTTCATTTGTTTTGTGCTCTATCTTGTCTATTTCATAACAGGTGGTATCCGATCCTAACAAGTGGTATCAAAGCTACATTTGTTTGCCCAGATCAATCTAGGGCACTCTCGACATGACGACAATGAAGTATGACCTTTCGCTGCTTGACAGACACAAGATTTTTCCTGTGGCATATCAAGATGCGAGCTATTCTAGCACAATTCAATTTGGATGATGTGTTATTAGGAATCAACAAGATGCTCGTTGCATGATTTGCTGAGGAGAAGCAAAGAAGAGATCGTAAGATGCTCTCTTATAATCACCTTCATTTATCTAACAATATTCTCTAGGAGGTCACAAATGAGACCATCGCTGCTACGTTATGGTTAAAGCTAGAACAGATATGTATGACAAAGGATCTAACCAGTAAGATGCATGTGAATCAAAAGCTCTTCTCGCTCAAATTAGCAGAAGGCGAATATGTGTTGAATCACTTGGCCAAATTTAAAGACATCACCGCTGATCTTAAAGTAAGGGAGGTCAAATATGAAGATTAAGATTTAGGTCTTATTCTACTTTGCTCGTTGCCTGGTTCATTCTCTACGTTTAGAGACACAATTCTTTATAGTCGGGATGCTCTCACCCTCAAGGAGGTTTATGATGCTCTGCATGCAAAGGAGAAACTGAAAACCATGGTGTCGAGCGAAAGCTCGAGTTTGTATACAGAAGATTTGTCTATTCATGAAAGACAAACTAAGATGTCTCCGACTAGGGATTTCAGGGGCAAGAGTAAATTTTGAGGTTGTTATAAGTTAAAGAACAAGAAGTCGTGCCGTTATTGCAAAAAAAAAGTGGCCACGACACATCCGAGTGATAGAAACTCCAGAACAAAGAGAAAAAGAACAATAATTCCAAGAAAGGTCAACAAGATGAAGAAACCAAAGACATCATTATTGCTAAAGAAGGTTTTGAAGGAGATGTTCTTATTGCCTTTGTCGGTGATTCTAAAACCAGCGATAAATGGATTCTTGATTTAGCATTCACTTTTCACATGAGTCCAAACCATGGTTGATTCGTTAACTATGAAGTGACCCTGAGTGGATCAGTCCAGATCAAGATGTTTGATGGCGCCATTAGAACCCTCTAAGAAGTCTGACATATTCCAAGCTTGAAAATGAATCTTATCTCATTGAGTACTCTTGATGCTAGAGGGTTTAACTTTTCAGGTAGAGGTGAAGTCTTGAAGGTCTCCAAAGGCGCTCTTATTGTGATGAAAGGTAATATAAAGGCAATAAATTTATATCATCTTCAAGGCACTACTCTAGTTAGAACCATTGCTATTTCTTTGACTAGATTGTCTGATACTGATTGGACTAATATATGGCACATGTGTCTAGGACACATGAATAAAGCTGGCATGAAGTATTTGTGCAAAAGAAGTTTGCTTCATAGTCAATGCGTCGACCAGTTGAAGTTTTATGAATATTGGTCTATGGCAAGCAGAAGAGGGTAAGTTTTAACACAGCTACTCATTCTTCAAAAGGCATATTGTATTATATTCACTCTGATTTATGAGGAGAATCCCTTAGAGACGCAAACTACGTGTTGAACGTCATTGATGACTACTCAAGAAGAGTTTGGGTATACTTCATCAATCACAAGTCAGATGTGTTCAAGACATTCAAAGAGTGAAAGATTATGATAGAGAAACAGACAATCAAGCATGTTAAGAAGCTTCAAACAGATATTGGCCTGGAGTTTTGCTGGGGAGAATTTGAAGCATTGTATCAATTGAAAGGCATTATGGGCACTATACTATTCTGGGTACACCACAGCAGAATGGTATGGCTGAGCGTATGGATAGAACTATTATGGAAAAAGTGCGCTACATGCTGTTGACATCAGGTCTATCAAGGAGATTTTAGGCTGAAATTGCTTCCACTACATGTCATTTGATCAATTGATCACCGAACACTGCCATAGACAAAAAAACTCCAATTGAGAAGTTAGTCCTTTCGAAAATTTGACGCATAAGAGGCATTCTACAATTTCATCGAGAAGTTTTTTTGGTTCTTCTTTTTGCTACAGGAGGAATTTGGCTCATTCGTATTTTGTGATCCAAATTTGGTTGGGTCCAACCACTACTGGTCTTTCCGACTGCTTGAAGAATCCAATTAAGTTTCGCTCATCAATGCGAACTGGTCGGAGATTATGATTGGGATCATCTTCATGTCCATGATAGACTCTACACCGATCTGCATCAAATATGGTGCTCTAAGGTACATGCACTGACTAGAGCTAGACGTGGCTACTCGAGGCATTTTTCAACTACAAATTTTTACCGTTATCTTCTAAGACTCTCCGTATAAGGTGTTGTTCTTGTCTCCGAGAAGGTTACTATTCTAGTTTTCGAATAGGTCTCTATTTCAGTGCCAAATAAGATTTTGTTCCTTATCTCATTTGGGACTCTTGTTCCGAGGTTATTTATATCCTTTGTAAGCTACCTAGTAGAGACATGGAATCACACATACACCAAGAGCATTCTGTAACTTCTCTCATATAGCGATTTCGTCGATTATGCATTTGTGGTTTTTTACCTGAAAGGATTTTTCATGTTAAATCTCTGTCTCGTGTTTTTGATTGTTTTTCATTTGTTTTGTGCTCTATCTTATCAATTTCATAACAGGTGGTATCCGATCCTAGCTAACACAACCTTAGTTGCTTTAGGACATGAATATAATTGTCGGGTTTTAATTGTGATGAGTTTGACCTGGACCTCATAGATCACAGGATATATGTCAGCTAGCTAGCTCGTCAGAATTGAAACACACCGCACACTTAACTAACTTTAGAGGGTGAATCAGAGAATTAACCAAAATTAATTGAACAACTAATAACTAAATTACAATGTGATTAAGTTCCTATAAACATATAGTAGACCAAATTACAATATCAGAACACTGCATAAATGAATACATTCACAAGTTTTATTCCGCAAATAATACACTTCAACTCACAAACTTTACAATCTCATACACTTTAAGTGCATACAAAATAATACACATATGTGTCCATACATATAAATAAATATAACTCAATACAATTACAATTGACAGGCTTCTTCGAGATCATTAGAGTTGGCACGATTTGTAGTAGCCGGATCAAGCACCTATAGGGAGAATCAATAACTGGAATTAGACAAGAACCAAATTAACCAAATTAGTAAAGCCAACATTGCTATTAGAACCCTTTGAGGAAAATAGTATTGGGCGATTAGCTCATTGAGATACCAGACCGATCGGGGCCAATCAGCACTTCTTGCAATCGTTGGGTTTCATTATTCAGTATAAAAATAAACATGAATCAATTGTGAGCACATTTTCACCGCTCAACACAAGCAAGGTAAGAAACGTGGTACCATCACCTAGATCCGCCCATATTTCCCTACGGTGACCAAACCTAGAGGAAAAGCCGGCACTGAAGATAAGGAGCCGAGCTACGAGGACAAGGCAATGTCGAAGAACAAAAGAGCTGGGATAGGGAATAGCCAAGGAGTTAACGCAACCGCACGCATCAAGAGAAAGGGGAGGAACATGAACCGCACCAAATCAAGCCCGACAAGCTTGGCTAAGGTACCCCACATTTATCCCCAGCATTATCGACATCATCTTGCATGACCACACACACATGCAGCCCCAAAAGCACATGCACTGCACTAGAGCCATTAGTATCCACAAATAGAGTAGAGGAAGAGAGGACTAAGGGGTAGAAAATACCAGAGGGAGAGCTCACAGTAGCGCTAACATGCCCGTAGTCGGCCACCCGCGTGCACCCAACGACCTCCACATGCTCCCTAGTGCATGAGGAGATCCCGATCGCTGTCACAGCACACCAAACTTGAGCACCCAAATCCACCACACAAATCATACCAGATCAAGAAGTAAATCCCCAAATTGAGAACCAAATAAAAATAAAAAGAGGAAATCAAAAGTAAATCGAGAGGGGGATAGAGAGGAGGAGCAGAGAAGAGTCAAATCCTCGTGACCAGAGATGGAACCGCAGCTGTAGGGCACAGATCTGGCCAGAGGGTGAAATACACACATATATAGAGGTATACGTATATGCATGTAAGTGGTATTTGACCAGTGACAAATAGTTATCGACCATACTACATTGATAAAACAACATATTTTCACATCAGCAAACATGACAACAAACAATAAGTGCACAAAAGAAAATTTTAAATATAAACATGCCAATCAATTTTAAATCGACAAAAGGTTTACCATTGAGACACATCAATGTAGTATACTTGTATATTTTCGTAAATTAAGTCGTAGTCTATGTATTAAATGCAAACGGCGACCCTAGTCAAGAGAAAGGATTCCACCTGAACGCGTCTGAACCTGGGAACTACTACTAGATTCTAGGAAAGCATGTGTGTTGATCATATTGACTAGAGTATCTTCACTTAAAACAAGTTATTTTTCCTTATTACAATATTATCATCAAATGAATTTCTACTCAATTCGGATGAATGATGGGTGGAAATTTAGCGGGCTCAACTAAGGAGTAGTTGACCTGCAGTGTAAGTATATGGTGGGTAGAGGGTGCCTTAGGAAGGTGTAGAGAGGAGGATTGGGACCATCTGCATATGGATATAACTTAATGATTTACCAGCTTTCACTCATATAATGGGTTGTAATTATTGTATCAACCATGGTCCTATCTAAGACGGATAGAACTAGTAACTTTATCATGTTATTATACAATCAACAATAGGTATGTAGATTATCTAGGTAATTTTATGGGCAATGTCTTAATTGGACTCAGGGTCATGAAAGGATAAGCCTGCCACCTATATTTAGCATAGTAGAGTGTTGGGTGAAGGTGTGTTCGGCCTAACCAATGACTAGAGATAACCCTAGTCGAGTGGAGGTATAATATATGAAAATTGAGGAAAAAGTTATGTATTCTGGTATGGGCATCGCATATAACGAAATGAGAAGAACCATTCATAACAAAAGTTAGAGTAGCTATGAGTAAAATGGTATAAGTCTACACAGTGTTATATAAACCACGAATTCACGCTTATCTCCTGGTTGGAGGCTATAGGAATCAAATAGGGGTTCTATATGTCATGCGAGTGATTAATAGATTTCTAAATTTAAAATTTGAAACCATCTCCGACATAAAAACACTTATTTTTTGAGATGATATGAGATGAGATAGAATCTATGGAGATATTGGTTAATGTTCATAAAGTTATATATCTACTATTAATGCTTGTTGAGTATCTTGTATTCACCCTTGCTATTTATTCCCCCTTGTTTAGATACTAGTCAGTCCAGAGTGTTATGGGGCATAGACGATGCCTATGTGGAGGGCAGCTATGCTATGTAGGATGGAGTTGACCCTGTGTGTATGACACATACGAAGTGGATGCTTATATGAGACATGGGATGAGTAACATGCTACTAGTAAGTCGTATGCGGAACTCAAGGTATAATGGCATGCTTGTATCTGTAGTTTCGGTACTTGTATAATTATTAGCTAGCTAGAAGTACTCTGTTTCTAGTGGTATTGTAATAATCAAGCAATTATTTAGCTTTGTTAAAGATTTTAACCTTGCGTAACAATGTTATTGTAATGTTATGGAACAATTCATAATTATTGTTCTATAACAATACTCTGATGCGGCTTATTAGTCAATAAAACAAAATTTTATTCTATTTTATTAAGTAATAATTATAAGTTGATGCTATTATCTAAGATAGTCAGGGGCGGAGCCCAATGGACCAGAGGGGGTTCCCAGGAACCCGGGTCTAAAATTTTTTTTAGTTATTACTAGTAAACATTCACCCTTTGTGCACCCCCTTGGTCCAATATGGTGTACCCCTAGCCCAACAAACACCCTCACTCGCCCTGTCCAGCCCATTCTCCCACCGTCCTATGCTCCCACGTGCAGCCCGTTGCACCCCCTCTGTTTTGCTCTAGCTCCACCACTGAAGATAGTAATGGTATGGGCCATAAGAACAACCTTGCCTCGCTGACACGGCCATAGGTACACGCACAAGCTGGTAGTTCGTTAGTATAATATGACAAACCGATGTTATTTTCTAACCCGCCGTACGGTGCAATATGGTTGACATTAATCGTACCCGTCAAAGAACATGCCAGCAATTTGGTTTTGCATCGTCAAGCACGTTCTTCCTTGTTACTGGACGGATAGCTAGCTAATTTTCGTGGTTTTTAATTTGCATGGTGCACGCATCATATGGATCGTCAACGATGTAAGTTACTAGCTAGTACTGAACCACTTTGGTTACTACCGCTTAACTACGCGTACGTAATTAAGAGCACATAAGTTATTGTCTCAGTAAGTACGTACGTACGTAGTCCCATCCATCCATCCATCATCCATGAGAGGAGCGAAATGGCCTGCCTGCCGGTACCTGAGCAAGAGGTTCCATCCATCTACTCTAACAACGTACGAGCACTGTTTACATGTACTCTCCTACAGTACACTGTACTGTTAAAATTAGATTGGTTTACGTACGTATTGGCTTTAATGTTATTAGTGCTTGCAACGTACCATTGATCCGATCGATCCATTGGCTAGCTAATCAAACCTAGCTGCTATTAGTGAGCTGCATGTCACATCGATCTCTAGCTAGCTAGCTATGAGCAAATGCATGCACGTACAGCTTCGACTGTTGGATGTTTTGTCTCAGAAGAAAGAAAGAAAAAGAACTGTTTGATGTTTACCGCTCTCCTAATCAATTGTACCGCACTCCCTAGCTAATCGATTTGAACTTAGGGAAACATGATGCTTATAAATTAGTACTAATATTATTCACCAAGTTAATATAACTAAGTACTCTATATAGAAATTTCTTACTGAACGTTTTTTGAGACCATACTGGACGGTTGTTGGTTTGATTGGCTGCTGTTGCCACTGCAGGTACACTATTCTCCTACTTGATATACATTTTTTCGATTGACAAGTACTCCCTACTTGATACTATCCCTACTTCAAAATAGATATAGTTTAACAATGCTTGTTTGATTTGTAAAAAAAAAACTTGTCGTTTTTAGCAACATTTCTCTATTAACTAACTATATAATTCGTTAATAAATTGCTCGTAAGCTGTCTTCCCCCATGAAAGCTGGAGCTAAGAACTCCAAAATTCGTTTCGTGTAGCATATTTTTTTTATATAGCAGTGTTTTAAATCGTGATTATCGTGGTGTCGCGGCGACGCAGCCAAAAAAATTGTCATGATAGCAGCCAGCAGGGGCTATAGTGGCGACGTAGCTAATTAACGACTCGAGCAACAATATATAATTGGAAACAGTACTGTTCAACCTTCGCAAATCGCAATTTAAAGTCGCTAATTAGCCACGGGGAATTGAACTACCATGCATGTGTAAACGCTCTTTAATTCCTTACGTGTGTCCTTACGCTCACCCCCGAAACTTAAAAAATATCGACCGTACGTTCGTAAACATTTTCCTTTTTAAAAAAGGTCCTTTTTAAAAAAGTTGGACAAATAGTACTAGCAAAAAGGGGGTCAAGTTGTGCTATTTTTATACCGTTACCTGCTCCATATATTTAAGTATTTTGATTTTGTTCCATTGATCATGTTTGTTTTTCTTCCGCAAAACCATCGCAGTGTCAAGTCTCACGGAAACTAACTACTACAATCACGGTGTCATTGATTTTTGTTGTTGTTGCATTTCAATAGTGTGCTCCCTCTAAATACAAATACAAGTCCACCTAAAGACGATCGCATAATATTTTTAGGTTTGGTCATCAATTCATACAAGAAATTATCTACATCTGCCCATATCAAATCTAATATATAATAAAAGCTTATCGCACTCGTTTTACAACTGGTAAAAAAAGATAAATATCCTAGAAATTCTCATAAAAGAGATAAACATTTAACCTTTAATTTAGTTAACCTAATATTTGACCATTAATTTGGTGGAGCCAAACACATCATAGCCTTGTGTTAATTTAGTGGACCCTAAGACATCCTACCTTGTGTTACTAGAGGAATTCCTAAAGGAATTCAGAAAAAAAAATCCGTATTGTTCTAAACGGGGCCTAATTCCTCTTAGCAATAAGATCCTTAGGCTTAATTTCTGATGAGGAGCAAAATATAGTAAACCAATATGGATTAGCAAGTTTCTAACCCCTGCCTGCCTATATTAAACTCTGCTTAACTAGTATATAGTCCTACTTGCCATATTTATACAGGCATGAGCAATACCGGCCCTGCCATCTCTCTCTCTTCCATTTCCCCACCCTTAAAGCAACCAAGCCAAGCTCAGCTCAGCTCACCTGCTTCCGCCACACGTACACGGTACACCACCCAGAACAACCGCGAGCGAGCACGCCATGGACGTGGCCATGGTCCTCGCCATCCTCTTCTTCTGCCTCCTCCTCCTCTCCGCCGCCGTCATCTCCTTCCTCCTCCTCCGCCACCTACTCGCCGGCCTCCGCCGGACCACCACACCTGACGCCGACCGCGAGGCGGCAGTACGATCACCGCCGCCTCAGGAAGAACCGACCTTATTGGCGCCGCCCAAGATACCGGCAGCCAAGGAGGCACCTCGGAGGCTGACGTGGAGGGAGGTGGAGGCGCTCACCGGCGGCTTCGACGAGTCGGCGGTGGTGGGGCGGGGCGGCTCCAGCACGGTCTACCTGGCGAGGCTCCTGGACGGGTCGCCGGCGGCGGTGAAGGTGCACCGCTGGTGCGGCGGCGAGCGGCTGCTGCGCGCGTTCCGGCAGGAGCTCGACCTGCTCCGCCGCCTCCGCCACCCGCACATCGTCGCCCTCCTCGCCTACTCCGACGACCACGGTACACACACGTCGTCTTACTTTACTAGCTCCTCCTCCGCCTGGAGTAATTAGTTCAGTATTCTTGAAGCTCTTTTCCTTAAGACTGCTGAAGCTTAATTTGAGCCTTTGACTCTACGCTTGCGTTAACGTCGTTGTGGTTATGTTCCTTCTTTTCCACGTTCTTACACCACCTGTAGTTTATTTACCTAGCTTTCTTGTTCCTTTTCTTAAAATTAAATTAATCTTAGCTCGATCGGTTTGTTCATGTTGGTGTTCACTTCATATATAATTAAGCAGCAGCTGTGACTAATTAAGCAGCTATTGTTACTGATTAGGGTACACATACTAAGCTAATCTGACATAGATATTGACTTTGTTGATGAGTGCATAGTACAATGAGCCGTTCGTATAAATTTTTGGGTTTAACTTATGAATAATGTTTATAGAGAAATTTATGGAGAGATACTCGTGTGGGATTTTAACCGATATAAATAAAATCATTATAGTGTGTACTATAATTGACTAGTAGATTCGTTCAGAACAGACACTCCATTTAAAAGTTAGGTACGGTAAAAAAACCATTTTCTAGAAGACCAAGCCGACACTTACTGCTACCTAACGAAACAACGTCACCTCACTGTAGCCTACTGATTACGGTAACGACCAGTACGTTGTTAATTTCAATTCGAACTATTTCTTCGTCAGTCTTCAACAAAAAAAAAAAAAGGCTGAAGAAGCTGCAGGCAGGTTGGTCGCTGTCGGCAGAACTTCGCATACAGTTCACAGCTACACACATGCTTGTAGAAATCGCAAGCTAATGAGTACTATTTTCCATGCATTACTCCTCGTTTTCACAGTGCATTTTTTACCTCACCTAACCATGGTAATTAATACTCGCTTGCCTCTCTTGCGAAATTTTGTTATTGCAGAGGAGGGAGGTGCACTGGTCCTCGAGTACCTCTCCGGCGGCACCCTCGCCGACCGCCTCCACGGCGCCGCGCCCCCTCTGTCCTGGGCCCATCGCATGCGCATCGTCCACGACGTCGCCGGCGCGCTGGAACACCTCCACGACGCCCCTGGCGGCGCGGCCCCCGTCGTGCACGGTGACGTGTCGGCGTCCAACGTGCTCCTCGACGGCTCTCGCGGCCTCGCCGCGCGCCTCTGCGACCTGGGCTCGGCGTGCGAGGGGTTCTCCGCCGCCGTCGCGCCCACGAGGGCGGCCGTGGGCTCGCCGGGGTACGCCGACCCGTTCTTCCTCCGCACCGGCATCGTGTCCAAGAAGTCCGACGTGTACAGCTTCGGGGTGGTGCTGCTCGAGGCGATCACGGGCTCGCCGGCCGCCGGATCAGGGTCGGACGGCAGCGAGTATCTGACGGGCATGATACTGCCGCGTGTCAGGACGGAGGGTGTGGAGGGGCTCGTGGACCGTAGGCTAGGGGAGGGGTATGACGTGGCGGAGGCAGGTGACGTGGCGAGGATCGCCGTCGAATGCGTCGCGGCGCAGCCGGGCCTCCGGCCGACGATGGCGCAGGTGCGGGCGGCCATTGCGGAGAAGGCGGCGAGGTCCATTGCCATTGCCGGCGGTGATCATAAGTTGCACGACGCGGGCTTCACGTGAGAGATGGATTGGATTATTTTTCTCCTTTTCTGTAGATGTTTTAGCTAGCTTCTTTTTGTGTGTTTTATTATTGGTAATTGGATTGGTTGTTCTTGTTAGTGTCTAGAGTAGAAAACTGTTAAGAAAATCGTCGAGTATTTGGAAGAAAACGGAAAAGGACTAGAGTGAAATGTAAATATAGATTTCTGTTCTCTTTAATAGCGATGTAATTTCTGTCTCTGGATATTATCGTCCCAATTTTCAGCTAATGGACAAAATCAATTCCACAGGAATCAGAGTTCAATGATTCAATCGTGATGGAGACCGAAAGCACGAGCAGTTTTTGGCCGACATACTCTTTCAGTTGAGAAATATAGGACATATTTTGATTTTACACATGGATTAAGAAGGTGGTGAAATTGGGAAAGATATATAAGAAAATGACTCAGACATCTTTCATAATTGTCTTAAAAAGATGAGTGAGAATACTTGATGTTGCTGGTAATGAATAAATACATACTAGTCAAGTGCCCGTGCGTTGTAACGCAACATAAATTTTACACCAAATGTTATGCATGTTAGTGCAGTTATCATGCGAATCATACAAAAAATGTAACATAAGTACATAACTCTTGTTGTAGGAAAGTAAATGGTAAGTTTAAACAATGTACACGAAAGCATTGCAAGGGATGTATTGGACTTTGGACCTCTTGTAGGTTTCTTTGTCGTGTAGACGGTCTTATTCTCCTCTAATATGTCATTGCAACATGCAAGTTACTATCTCTTAAAGTCCAATATTATTAACCCACAATTAGGATGACAGTTGCAGTTTTATTTGTCCTTCAAGATGTTTAGGAATTAAGAATTGCGCAGAGAGGAGGTAGAAGTGTAGAACTGCATGAATGGGAATTAGGAATTGTTCTGATAGGAGGATGAACTGCATGAATGAATCTTTCTTTTGCAGCATTTAACTTTCTGAATGTGGTCCAATTTACCACAAAATGTCTACCAAAAGTAGCCTATGATGAATTACATGTTTAATTGAATTAACAAATGCACAATTGTTACCGGTCCCTAATTCCTAAAAAAACCAAAATCATAGTACACAATCTGATCACAATAGGGGAGTACGGCATAAATGGGAGAGCACATGACATGTTATCAAATACAAAAAACAACATGACACAGTCTTAGCAACTCACAAATAGCGGCATCCTCTCGCGCTCTGAGCCTCATTGCCTCGTCGAGTTGTCGCGTGCTGTTGCCCAATCACCATGGGTCACCATGGTCTATGTCGCCGGTGAGATATGCGGGTGCCTGCCACTGAATCCGCCATAGGAACCTTGCTGTAGTGCTGGGTCTAAATGCGATCTCTATCACCTTCTGGAGGAGATTGTGGAAGTTATCGTATTGATCACAATCGTAGAAGTTGTTGCAATTTTTTTTGAGGGTGGGGGTGATGGCTCGTGAAAGGGAGGAATAGGTGCATGGCATTGTGAGTAATCATTTCTAATTTTAAAGGGTAATTTTTTGTGGAGAGAATAGATAACGGCTACCAACTTGTACGCGCGGGTGGTGTACAAGGCCAAGGACCGGCGGACCAACGAGATGATCGCGCTCAAGAAGATCCGCCTCGGCGGGAGGGCGAGGCGTCCCCTCCACCGCCATCCGCGAGATCTCGCTCCTCAAGGAGATGCGGCCACAGGAACATCGTCGGTATGTACCGTGCCTCCTCTAGCGTCTTGTGGCGTGCGTCTTTGTTCGGAGTTGGATGATCGGTCTCGATGTCGATCCGCGCAACGAATTGGATGTGTCGTGTGGATGATGAATCGGATGGCTCGACTTGTGCCGTGCGAGCTGCGGGGCGTGGTGCACAACGAAGTGCATATACCTCGTCTTGAGTACCTCGACCTCGACCTCAAGAAGCACATGGACTCCTCCCGGACTTCAAGAACCACCGCATAGTCAAAGTCGGACACTAATACTACCCCTCTCCCTTTGCTTTGCTCGATGTACTATCGTTTATTTACTAACAAACTCCAGCTGCGGAGTATGGGAATGTATTGACCATTGCTCCATTTTGCTGTGATTATGTTGATATGTAATCTTGTTCGGTGCTCTTTGTGCGATCCTTCCTCTACCGATTCTGCGGGGCATCGCGTCGCCACTCGCACCGCGTGCTCCACGGGATTTGAAGCCCGAACCTGGCGATAGATCGGCGTACCAACTCATTGAAGCTTGCCGACTTTGGATTGGCGAGCGTTCGGCATTCTGTCCGGACATTTACTCACGAGTGCGTTTCTTGCCCGACATGTCGTCGATGCGATGCGTTGTGATTTAAGGTGCTGCATGTCCGACATCTTTGGTAGATGAAATTGTCTGCTATGTTTTTATCGGGAAAATAATGCGATTACCTTTGGCTCCCGAAAATTAACTTGCGCCCTTCGTTGTAATGCATTTTGTAATAGGTGAATTCAGTAGGCGACATGTGTGCACACTTTTCTTCATCTTTGTCGTACCTCTTGCTGACTCAATCGAATATTGTGCATGTATTCATGGAAATAAGAAAATTCGGACTATGTCATGGCGCCAACGGAAGGTTGATGTCTCTCATTAGTGTCCTGTGTCCCTTTGTTTTGTGGTACATCTTAAGATTGTTCGCTTCTTTCTTTCCCTTCTCGCACTTTATTAAGTGCTTTATGAATCAATGGTAGATGATTTCTTTGGCTTTCTTGTCATGGTGCTTCCTTGTAAAACTTGACTTTACTCTCTGCATGGCAATATCTGGTGACATCTATAAGCTCAGACAGACGTACAAACCTTTTTCTTCATCATACACCATCGAGCATGCGTTTCATCCTTCATGCCACCACCGCAAAACAACTATCGAAATTTCCGGAACATAGAATGACGCATACATAGTTAAAGCTCTTGTTAATATAGACAAAGGAGAAGAAAAGTAGAAGCTCTTTGCCAAATTCCAAATTTGATGTCCTTTTGTCTTGAGGCAAACCTAGCTCGAGTTTAATGAGCTGTACTTGTTTTCATTTTAATCTAACCAAGCTGTGGTTTATTAGGTGGTGACAACGTAGTCAGAGCACTGAAATTCTTCTTGGTGCAAGGCAATATTCCACCTGTTGATGTGTGGTCATTGGTTGCATTTTTCTGAAATGGTGAACGAAGCCACTATTTCTGGGATTCAGAGATTGATGAGTGTTTAAGATTTTCGAGTCTTCATCACAAATGTTGTCCAGTCTTGCTAAGTTCTTGGTGTTTCGAACAAAGATCTAACCAGGATATAATTCTCTTCTGCGTTTATGTTCATGCAGAATTATGGGCACTCAAACGAAGAAAAGCGGCAGTGTTGCTTCATTACCCGACTACAAATCAGCCTTCCCAAGCGGCCACCCGTGGTAAGTTATACATGACTTCTCTTAATTGTTGTGAAAAATGGGATAGAGTTTGAAGTTGCGGTTGGGACTGAAACTTTTTATTGTATACGCTCGCTATTATAACTTTGGACTCTCATCTATGCAAGTGTAGATGATAATAAAGCATTCTTGTGATTGTGATGCTGGATATTTTTGGTTGTAACACGTGGTGCATGCTGCAGATCTTGCAAGCGTGGTCCCGACACTCGGACCTTGAGAATTGATCTTCTTGCGATGAAGTCGGACCTATGAATGTTTTGAGATACCATAATTAATCGCGATTAATTACATGTTTGAATTCAATCAAACATGTAATTAATCGCACTTACTAAGTAGGTCGTTCCTTTCTTTCTTTGCCTTACTTGCTCTTTACGTTCCATTTCAGGTCCTATGTTGAGCTTTGGAATGTGCCTTTGAAATATTCCAATTTGATTTATCTCCCACGTCGGTGATGCAAATGGCATAGTTCTGTCTACTCCAACGCTATGTTGAACTCATCACGGAATTTTACTGAAAATCTCCCTTCCAGTTGGGCTCAGAAGGTCAAGAACAGGAGGATTTTATACTCCGAGGCCATTCCTATACAAGGTTCGACATTTTTTTATACTCCGCCCCATTTTCTAATAATATATTCATCTAAGCTATGTTGTTCCTTTTTCTTTCCTACTGTTGCCGCACTTCATACTTTTGTTCTGTTGTTGTAATTAGTATCTGTAAGTTTACATCTGTCATAATTCCAAGATATTCGCATGCTCCTAATTGACGGCTTTTGCTTGGATATGGTAGTACTTGGCCTAGCAAGTTTATTGTTTTGTGCTAAACATGTTGGCCTTCTATTACATTTGTCCATAATGAAAGAGCAATGGGTCGGTAGTGCTATTGTTTTTATTGTGAATTGCCTCAACACATAATATTAAATGGACTTGCTAAAAATGCTATATCTCTTTCCACAAATATGTCTGTATACAAAGTATCTTTCAGGAAGAGACTTGCTATGTTTAAAACATATAAGACAAATGAATCTTTGGGAATTCTTCTCATATACCAGATTAGGATGTGATTTTAAAAAGGCATATGAGAATATAACCGAAAATAATCAAGTAAAACATTTTATTCTTATTTTTTACAACCAGAAAAGACTAGCATACAGGATATCAAATTAGATGTCACATGCAAAAGGAAAGTATTGCACTGTAGACTGGATCAAGCACAATGCACATTCTTTGCAGCTATATCTTTAACAAACTTAAGCTCCTCTTTGTGTTCATGGCATAACCTAAGCCCTTAGCTGTCAAGTGGAAGTTGCGGTTGAGCGACCAAATGTTCACAAATTCAACCAACTTACATGCATTCGATGGATTCATTATTTAGAGTTCCATCACGGATGTGGAATCATCAAATGAACAAACAAGTCGCATGACAATTATGTGATATGCACATAAACATGGTTATAATTAGAGGATGTAGTGCACCAAGGCAGGGCGGACTATTAAACACCGAAAGTTGTAGAATATACTCACATTTTCAATGCTAACTATATCAAGTGAATCCAAACCAGATTTAAGTCCATCAATCGGGCCTTGAGCATAGTCGTAGAAGTATCCGTGGTCATCACAAATAGAGATGAGGCAAATTATGTAATGGAGAGGTGAATTGGTTGTTCCAATCTATACGATTATGTGCAATAATAATCTCATTTACGTAGCATTTTGTTTTTGTATATTGCAGGTATGGGACGAGTTCATGGATGAGTATCAATCAGTAATGACCGGAAACTTGGTCTAGCTAAGTATAATAGCGGCTAAATGCGTCGGCACCTCCTCCTTCCTCCTCCTCTTCCCTCCCCGCGCGCCTCCTTCTCCTTCCCTCCCCACCCCGCATCGCCTCCTCCCCTGCCTGCCATCCCGCACCGCCGCCTCCTCCCGCGCCTCCACTCCCGCGCTCCCCATCTCCGCCTCTCCCGCGCCTCCACTCCCGCCGCTCCCCGTCCTCCACCGCGCCGCCCTCCTCCGCTCCCCGTCCTCCACGCGCGCCGCTCCCATCTCCACCTCTCCCGCGCCTCCACTCCCTCCGCTCCCCGTCCTCCCCGCGCGCGCGCGCCTCGATATCTCCGGCCGCCGGCGTCGTTCGCGGTGGGGCGGTGGTTCCACCTCCCGCCGACGATCCGCCGCCGCCGCCGCGGCGGCGCTCGAGGCCCGGTCCCTAGCGTACAAGCGATGCATGGCCATGCTGCGAGGTCGGTCGATGTACGCCACGCTCCGCCTCCCGGCACGCGTCTTCGCCTCCTCTGCGCCAACCAGTCGTACAACTACGAGATGGGCCACCGCGTCGGCTCCTTCGCTGTTCCCTTCTCCCGCGCCGAGGAGGCCGCCATGCGCTCCCACCGCTGCCCCGTCGGCGGCGTCGAGACCCAACCCGCCCTCGTCGAGCATGTAACTAAAATTGCTTTGAGGAGTGGCACCGTCGACTACATATAGCGAGGGCTTTGGTTGAAGCAGGTTATGTAGAGAATGTCAGGCAAGCATTTAACAAGTACCTTGGTGATGACGGCTCTGCATATGCCATGTAAGTGCTACAACTAATACTACATCCCAATGAGCATTTCATGCTGAAACAAATGTTTGGTGAATAATGGTGTGTGTGTTTTCTGCAGAGGAAGTGAGCCATTTGCTAAGACTGTGGTGCAGTTGATTAGTCGTACTGGGGGGTGTATCTGCATTAGCTCACCCATGGGCATTGAAGAATCCAGATGCAATCATCAGGGTCGTGAAAGGTGCTGGTCTTAATGCTATGGAGGTCTGCAGAAGTGATGGAAAAGTTGATGGTACGTCTCTTGTACTATCATGAAAGCATTTTTTAAGATAAATTTACACATGTAATTTTTATGTATCAAATATAAATATTTCAATAAATATCAATAGCTAAAATTTTAAAAGTTTGACTGCATATATATTTTAAAACAACATGAATTTGTCATCGGAGGGAGTATTTAGGAGCTTCTTTGATTTGGTATGGATTTCCATAATGCTGAACAAGCACAGTTCCTGTTTAGCTTAATTGTACATCACATAATGACTGAAAATTTACTATGCATTTATGGTATTCTGATCAAAGCAAGGCCCAACTAAAAGAGTTGTGGTCTAAAGCCCCTTACCTAATCAGTGTTGCTCTAAACTCATATTCAAAGTAGCACGTAAGTACACCCAGTGTGTTTAATCAATTCATTCTTCATGCCTGCTTGCAACCGAGGAAATGGTAGGTGGGAAGTTGCTCTCCACTTTTCAGTTTCAGCCATGTGTGAGATCCTGTTTATATTTTGCTCAGGCCTAGCTGATGTTAATATTGCTGCACGCAGAGAGGAGATCCAGCTTCATGGAGTGGCTCTGCGCTTTCTTGAAGGGGACGAAGTACGGGGAGCCGAACCGACGGCGGCCTTGGGTGACGGCAGGAGAAGAGAACACGCTCCGGCAAGAAGAACCAATTAGACCAAAGGTAATGATTTCCCCTTTCTTCCACAGTCTGTCATTTTCTTCTCTGCTTCTTTTCATATCTTCAAGAAGTACCATCTCACAATTAACATCCAATACGCCTTGCATTTGTAGAAGGAAGATCCACCTAGAAATGACACTGAAGAAATGGACCGTGCAATTGCACTGCCACTTGCAGAGGATGCCAAAAATCCTAAAGGTACATATATCCATATATGTGATGTCGAGATCATACCTTCCCGATTTGTTTCCTCACTACGTGCCATTGTTAAATCTTGCGCAGAGCGAAACCATGATAAGGGAGACAACGATGAAGACATTGCTAGGGCCATACAGGACAGTCTGAACATGAATCCTTACATGCCACACAATCCTTATGCTCCCTCTCAGGCCTTACCTATAGGATACAGGTCAGCTATTTGCGTTCATGACCTTGTCTCCAATGCGCTGAAACAGCTCGTCATGTGTAAAGAAGCCATTTATCCTGCAGGGTCTGTGGGGGTTGCAAGCATGAGTTACGACATGGCCATTACTTGGGCTGCATGGGAATGTACTGGCATCCTCAGTGCTTCCGTTGTTCTTCCTGTGGCCACCCTATCGGTGAGACCGAGGTAACAATCCTTCATTTCTTTCAAGAAAATGTGTCTTAGTGTCTCTCAGAAAGTGATCGTTCCCTTTTTTTTCCTTTTCTGTTTCCTAGATCACTTTGCTAGGTGCTGATCCATACCACAAATTGTGCTACAAGGAGCTACATCACCCAAAATGTGATGTCTGCCTTCAATTTGTAAGACCTTTTCTGAATGAACTCTGTTCATAGAAGATTAGCATTCCATTGGAAGACCATTGCAAGAAAACCTTCTTTTTGGGTGTATTTCTGCAGATTCCAACGAACAGGACTGGCCTGATAGAGTACAGAGCCCATCCATTCTGGGGACAGAAGTATTGTCCTTTACATGAGCATGACAGCACGCCACGCTGCTGTAGCTGTGAGAAAATGGAGGTACATACATTACAGGAACTTTTAAAGGAAAATTTGTGTTTCTTCTTTTGTTATATATTTGATAGCTTAAGTTTCCGGAGGCTTACGGAGGCTCCTCTTGTTATGCTATAAAGGTGGTGTTCTTGCGTTCATAGACTAATCACTTACCATCGATGCCTTTGTGATCTTTGATTTTCCACCAATGTAACCCTTGTTCATTCAAATTGTCGGATGTCTTTTGAACCTTAACGTCGAGGTTTTTGACTCCATTAGCCTTTGAAGTCCCAACAAATTTGCAATTCAAAGAAGTAAATATAGTTTCTTTACGATTAAGAGCATGGCAGAGGAGGTAACAAAATAAAGTACTACTACTACTAAATGAACATGACAACGTATAGGCTTTTATTTAAACAGGCATTATGCCAGCTCAGACTTTATTAGATGTTACTTTCCAAAAAAGGAAGGAAAAACTTTCCAAACAAAACTAACGTATTCTGCAGCATCCATTTGAGAACCCGTATCTCTCTCTATCTCTCTCTCCTTCACGTATTCTGCATGGAAAAAACGTATCAATCTCTTTGCAATTACGTTTGAGCGCAGATTTTTTCATGGGATTGTGTCGTGGTGATCTCCAAGAGTTAGTTTTTAAGTAATAGAGATGATAGTGAGAAAATAAATAAGGCATATGAGAAAAAAAAATCTCATTAAATCTATATGCAAGTCTTATATTTATCAATAAGATCTTTCAAACTATAGTTATATTTTTTCAACGGAGAGAGTACATATGATTGGAGATAATTGTTGAAAGAATTGAGTAATGGCCCAACAAAAGCTACTCAATCATAGTGATCTAGTGGGTTTTTGCTTTCTGAAATGATGCTCTCCATAATTGGCAGGTCGCAAAGGTTTTTGGTAATTTAGTTAGTTGGACCACAGAATGGAAAATCTTGGCAAACACAGGCTGGCCTACGCAGAATGGAAGTTCAATTAGGACAAAGTGCAAATCAAGATGTCAACAAGAGGAGAGTAAATTGCACCACAGCTGCATTTCCACCTACTACCAACTAGAAAGGGGGTTGACCATTACGAGCTCCAAATTCTTTTGGGTTATTAGTACTAATTAATTAAAGACCAACCAGAAGTTGCAAGAACACAGATGAGTTAATTCATTTGGAGAGGTGGGGTAGAGCAAACGACTGTGTTTAAAATCTCATGTAACAACAGTTTCTACCGCACTACTTTTTTAGTACGTTACAGATTGCTTGGCATGAGAGCATTTCCACCAGCAGCAGACAGAAAGGGAACACATGACAACATCATTCTTTGTTCTATTCCTTAAGGGTATAAATACAGATGCCATTAGCTCTAAACAAGTCTCTGAGAACATTAAACATGTCTAAGGCTATTGACTGCTGAGTACATTATCTTTCTTAAAAGTTTTGGACAAGCAACAGCTAATGCATAGATTACATAAACTTGAATTTTCATTTGAGGAAATGAGAGATTATTGTTCAAGCCGTCGGCTCGTGCACTGAACATAGCATGAACTACAATGTTATGGGACCAATTACCAAAACAGAAATCACAAGCAGCCAAAAATGGTTTACGGATTAAAGGATTTACAAAAGAGATGGGTGTCAACATTGTTGTTTCCAGGCATGGAGTGATCATTCTGGTTTATGACAGCTTTTGTCAATTTTTATGTGGGCGATTTTGACCACTGTGACCATGATCCTGCCTGCCCTTTGCTCTTTTCATCTTTGCTTTGAACCTCAGTTTTAAGGTCAAAGTCTCTACCGTGTTGACAAAGTTGCCGACTGCCATAACCACTAGCAAGATCCCACAAACTACAACCTGGCAAAGTGGAAAACGACAATGTAAAAGTCAGTTCAGGACAATTGGCCTCTCAAGGGTGATATCATCCATTTCAGACAGTTTGACCTACACCACCTTAAATTTTTTAATCCTTTTTTTCAAATCTCTGGGAATGGCATTTTGTGTAAGGATTGAACAAAAAGCCAAATAACAATAAACTTGATCGAGAACAAGAGCACAATTTAATCCTTATGAAGACCTGATACTCCACTATGAATTGTGAAAACTATTGACTTAATTCTTGCCTGCCATTCGGAGGCGAGCCCGTGCAAAGCCGTCTGAAGAAGCAATACCCCAACATATGCTTCAAAACCCTGAAAGCATGGAGTATCCAAGATGAAGTGCATTAGTGCAACATAGAAAGTATATAATAGCCAACTAGCCATCTTTGTGCTAGTGTTCATGATTCAAAGGATTAATTCCAGTAAGGAAAAGAGATATGTGTTCAAAAACATGCAATTGAAGTACGAGATGACATTCTGGAGGGGTTAAGATTACTAACAACCAGGAACTGGCATGCTTTGAGCACACATGCCACATACCTGTAATATAAAGAGGACAGGATAAAGCAGCAAGAGCTGCCCTTCCACACCAGCTGTTTCTCCGGCGACAACATCCATTCTTTTAGCCTGCAAGTAGTCAAGGGATATTACTCTTTTGTGATATTAGATACATCTTAATTGCGACAAAAGTTAGGTTGACCTTGAGAAGGTATATAGATGATAACAGAAAACATCAATTTAACAGTTCTTTGAGTAGTACAAACAAGCATTGCCCATAAGATTTATTTTAAGAAAGGTCTCAACTCGTATCTTTGTTATTAGTACCAGCGATGTCTCCAACTCCTAGCTAAAATGTAAACCTCAGAACAAATATCAAATGAATTGAATTGATTTGATAAACACCAACTAAAGATCTCCATGCATCTAGTGTCATTACATACAGGACCATCTGCAGTTGATACTGGTTAGAATCTTGTTACGGAATACATCATAAGATATATTTTTTCTTGGGATTCAGATGGTAAAATTTCAACACTAAAGAGTAGGTACCAATTACTTTCTTGAATCAAGACAGGACATTACCTTTCCTAGAGCTATTCGAGTGCGTAATCTTTGACGCTGGTACCTATTCTGTAGATGCATTGCAATTCCTTGCATGATTGCCCACCGCAGGAAAAGTTGTACCCCTCTCTGCAAAAAGGTCATAGTTTGAGTTCAGTGTTCAAAGATTTGGGATTGACACCAAAGTGATATACCTGCTTCCTCTGAAAAAAAGATCATATACCTGCTTGCTGGAACAATCAGCCTGTCCCTTTATCTCCCATGTAAGACTAACAAGAGCCATTAGCATTGCTAGATAGTGGTGGTATATCCACCTGAAAATATGGTAGAGCATTATGATAAAAAGACCTTGCTTTGTAAAAGAAATTGATTTTGCAAGATTGAGAGAACAAACTAAACACGGGCTCTACGCAACAAAATGAAGAGAGGTGTTGATCCCAGATCTTTCAAATACCAACAAATTAACCGACATTTGGTTAAATTTGAGCACATTTGACTGGCCATTCGTTAAAAATGGGTATTATTTTCCAATCAATTGCTTGAATGCTAGTTGACAATTTCCATATCTTAAGCAATGAAATTTTGAATCCTTACCAAGGGCGAATATCACTTCCATTTACAATCAAAACATTCTCCCGCAAAGCAAAACTTGTGTAGAGGAATAATAGCCAAGCCTGTAAAGTGGAAAGACACTCTTTACATCATTTCTGTTGGACAATGAGTGATGAGAAGAGTATATATATTCAGGGTGTATCACAGTACTCAACAAAATACCTGGTACACCTGAACTGCCAATGCTGGAAGGCATCCATCCCATATCCACCATCTCAGTAGGAGGAGGGTGGATGGAAACAATAGAAACATATAGGCAGCCCTATCCTGCCAATACAAAGGTTAAACCATCAAGTTTGTCAGGCAAGGCTTAAAATTTACATGAAAATTTTAGCAACTATACAACATCAGTTCAGCTACTAAGCTCAATTATAAAGGATTATTTGAATTCAACATGAAAAACTATTTTACAATACTTGCAACATAATTACTAGTGTATAGTCAAGCATTACGTGTTTCCATATCAACTAATCTAACCGTATCACATGCAAAACAGGTTTGAGGTTTTATTCAGCATGACTTTCTGAGTTTGAACATACACCATGCGTAATCTCAATAATTTGAATTTGGTTTAAAATTTTGTAAGCAGTGGCAGGTTAGCAGTGATGTATGATATATGAGCATTTCTCATAGTGCCTATCACAAACCAAAACTGACGCTCTACTAATTGGAGCAATCATTAGAAATTTAAAATGCATAAGTCATCACACTAGAATAATCAGAAGTAATCAATAATTTAAGCAGATAATTCAATTAGTTCAGTTCATGATATCATGTGAACCAGATAATGTTCCAAAGGAAAAGCATCAAAGAAACATGTGAATTGAGAAGTTTACCCTATAATTATTATACTCATCCTTCACTTTGATCTTATCTTCCTTCCTTGCCACCCGCACATTCACAGGGCCAAGAAACATCTTAAGGAATTTCCCTAAAAATTTAGAACAAGTACATGTAAATGATAACCCATAAATAACAACTAAACTTCATCCTGAAACGCCTGCCATGTGTGGGATGAAACAAAACATAGCAACATAGCAAACCATTTCCATTGCTTGGGAGAAATGCAGCCACGTCACTATCTGATATAGCTACCCTGGCACGCTCCAGTTCCTCCTCAGCCTGCACATATGACAAGGAAGTACAAGTGGCAAAATGAGAACACTTCCACGGCAGATAAAAGTATAGAAGAAAACATATTAGCAAAAAAAAAGTGCAGAAGGAAAAAGAAAAGTCTGAAAAATAAGAAGTGCGATATATTGGGAACTGCAGATGGTGATTCTTACAACAATTTAGAAGCAAAGGAAACTATATCGTTTCTGCATGCTAACGGAACGCATGGGAGACTTTGGAGATTATGTTTGGCTAGCGTACGGAGTAATCATCTAGGTTCAGGTTAACCCTTTTGGGCTTAGCAACGATAGGGCTCAAAAGCGTTGCAAGGTGTTAGTCCATAAGCACATAATTCATAGAACTGATAAAAAGGATCATCCAAGAACTCAGCGAGAGGCCAAATTGCAACTAAACCTATGGGAAAAGGTCCCCCCGTTACTGTGAGGAACCGAATCTTCCGAGGAATATCTAAATAGCGCAGTAAATGATGGGGGTCATGATTCTGACGAAATCTAATTCTAATTCGCAAATCTGCCCAAACTGTATCGAGATTAAATCCTTTTCCAGAATCCAGCAATCCAGAATGTCGAAGCACACACCTCAAATTCGTACCCTGCTGAACCAACAAGAAATACTTAATTCCGGACATCTCCATGGAGATATCGCAACAAATTCAGTCGACGCACACGGTCGGATCGGTGCGCAGATTTTGATGTCGTCCACACCCAGCCCACATCTCTAGTGCAGGTATGATGCAGGAATGCATAAAAATACGCATAAAAGCACCCAGCCTTTTGCTTCGCAAGGTAAACGCGATCTACCGTAACCTGCATGTTTGAATCCGAGCCACCGCACAAAGAGATGAGGGGGCGAGGGAGATCGAATTCCAATCAAGGCCAGAGAAGAGGAAGAGAAGAGAGGAAGAGGGAACGGGCGGACTTTGTCGAGCGTGGAGGGGTCGAGGGTGGTGAGCAAGCCCTGGAGGCGGCGTAGGTCCCCGTCCAGCGCCGTCGTGCGCCGCCGCAGCGCGTCCTCGTCGGCTGCGCGGCGCATGGCGAGGGCGGCCGCCGCCTCCCGCAGCTCCCGCGCCGCCTCGGCAGCCGCCGCCGCCTGCGCCTCGAGGCCGCGCGTGTCGCCGTCGCTGGCCATTGCCTGCCTCGCGGGAGACGAGAGAGCGAGGAGAGAAGCGGTGCGGTGCGGTGCGAGAAAGAGAGGTTAGAAACTTCTCTTTTGTGTGGGTGTGCCGTGTGTCTCGCTGTATGATGTGTATGAGAGATAAACCTATCGCCGTCGCATCGTCGTCTACTGAGCAGTGGGGCCCACCTAAAAAAAGAACGACGAGTCTTTCTCAGCTTATTTGAGCTACTTCTGACTTTACTCGGGTAAATATTCGGAACGGACTTTTCTGTGGTTATTTAGAAAAATGTATAAGTGGTAGCCCTAAAAACAGATCTGAAAACCTCTATTTTATTTTGATCGACAGATAATTTTTGCTCTACAAATACTAGAAAACGGTATAGGTTCCGATGGGACAAAACGACAACGATGAGCGAGAAGGTGTGACTATGGCGATGGGCGGCTATGATGTCCAAGCGTCGTGGTGGCTATGGGCTACTCCTGATGGGTCTACCGTGCCCCTCAAATATAGAGGGAGACCGAGGAAATGGTGGTTCGGCAGTGGGCAACAATGGAGGGCGACAGATGAGGGTGGTGGTCAATGCTGGAGAGCAGTACAGTGAATATTAGGTTGGACGGAGTGACGACCGAGAGAGAGACGGCGGTGTGCTAAGGTGACAAGGTAGCCACCCGCCACTGGTGGGGGAGAAGGGGCAGAGGGAGGCAGAGGAGGATTACAGAGTTATGGCCGACACTAGAGAAGAAGACGAAGAGGGCGACGGGTGTAGAGAAGAGAGGGGTGAAGAGAGTGGGGGAGGAGAGGGGAGCGGTTGCACCGGAGACTAGTGTAGCTATCCCGTTGCGATAGGATAGCGTAGGCTAGCTGCTTCCTTCTTACTCATTCATATATTGTTAGACATCATTATCTGCCGCTAGATAACACTAATTCGCTACTAAATACGGTTGTCAAGCACAAATCAGATCCTTGTCAAAATTTAGTACAAACGCGCATCACGTACTTAAAGAATCGACATGCAACTAATTCGCCGGTTCTTTTAAGGACTAGTCATTTTCTGTTTAAACACAAACATGTACTACTTCCTATTCCCAAAAAAAAACAAGGCATTAATTTTTGTTTCTTCCATATACATGAAGCTAAAAAGCCTAAAACGACAACTCAAAAAAGAAGGGTGATTAGTACTTTATGTTGCTGTGCTACGGATCAAGTTCAATTTTTTTGGAAGGTAAGCTAAGAACAAAACCTGGTCTACAGAGTACAATTATTCCGAATTAGATATGCTTATGCTGTGCTTCACAATCTAATGAGTACCTGATCGCATTATCTTATGCTGGGGGTGTTGTGTATTGACCGGTTGCGCTAACCAACCAGATGACATGAATGGTCGATCGAATTCAGCTAGTCATATGTTGGCATCCATCTATTGCCATTATTATTTGTTTTTGTTGGTTCTAATTCGAACCGAATTGTTGTCATGTTCAGCTATAAATGGATTACGTACGAAATACAGACACCACAAATGAAATGCTGGTTGATTGTGAAATAGACTTCCAAACGAATCCGAATACTGCAACTATCAAGCATCTACACTCTGCAGCGTGCACCACTGTCGTACTGTTCGAAATGGGTAAGCAACTGTTCATCTGCTAGGCCCCGCTCGGTTAGACTGAAAAATAGTGGCTATGGTTAAAATTACACTGTATATAGCTGAAATTACACTATAACTGAAGATGTCAAACTAATACGGAAAAAAGAATCAGCAAAAAAGGCTAAAAATAAGCAAAAAATTCAGGAAAAAATGAAATTATGGATAATGAAAAATAAATAAGTCAGAAACTCTAGACGAAATGAGTAGGACGTGAAAACTATACTAAGACAAGAATATTAAATTATACTCTTGACAATAACAAAGTTTACTCCCGGATGAGCAATTTGGTGCAAAATGACAACGTGACAATACCAAATAGTGCGATTTTGTTGACCAGTCTTGATAAAAGTGGCACAATAGAATTAAAGGTATTTTCAGATAAGGAGAGGGAATAGGAACAACCTAAAAAGACGGGCTGGGAGCCTGGGAGTAGAACAAAGCGAGATAGTTTTTTTTTAAAAAAAAAACAGACGAGATAGATTTGGGAGAACATATAACTGCCCAAGGCACATAAAACATTTTGCTTGTTTACAAGGAATACCGTCAAAAGATATACATAATTTCAAGAACATGTACAAAATCAACGAGAATACGTCAAGGAAAACAAAGTGAACCAACCAGTTTCAGACAATCTGCTTGGGATAGTTACATTGGCAATTGCCTCGGGAACCTGATCTTGTAACCGAAAGCCACCTTTAAGTAGTTATCGAGTGAATTTCTACTTAAAAAATCTGAATTAGTGGTAGTCCGTTCTCTCTTCTCTCATCTTAGTCGTCTGATTTGGCTATAAGATAGAACCCTCACTCCTCTCTTTTAGGATGGAACTACTCTCCCCTCCACTTTTTTACCCCACCCAGCACTAATAAAGGCGTGCCATGTGCGGCTAGGGCATAAATGCATAATAGTCTCCCGTTTCTCATTCTTCCCTCAACTGCTCGATCTCATCCCCACTTTCGCCACGATCAATCTCCATCTAGCGATGCTCTCTCCTCTCTTCCCCACCGCGCACCAAGCTCCACCTTCACCACCGCTACCCATGCTCTACCAGCTTCTTTCCTATCGCCTTTGCCATGGCCAAAATCGAGGATGACCCTGACGTCATCGAGCCAAGTCCGGTTGAGCCAAGGATTCGCCACCTCGACGACGTTGGGACCCCCACCTCTGCTCCATCATCTTCTTCCCCATGCCTAACTACTACTGCTCTGCTCCAACACCAGTGTTCTCCACCATCGAGATTCTTCCTACATCGAGTTTCCCTCCGTCGAGGCATCATAGACGCTACGCCGCCTCCTTCACCTCTACCATTGTGCCTCCCTCACAGATCTTTCTCTGGGCACAAGGATTTGGGGCAGCGGCTGGCACCCGGGCAACCAAAATAGACTGAAGGTAGGTGGCCGAACTAGAGGCATGTGGCATAGATGGCCAATGGGGAGATGAGGAGATAGAGCACATAGTGGAATCTAAGGCGGCGACCATGGACTCCTCAAAATGTGGGTCGTGCAGCATCCCTATGGTCCTAGCCAATGGCCATAGGCCCCACCGCGTTTCACTGTGGGCAAGGAGTTGCGTCTGTCCTATCCTCCCTTTGGTTGTACAATAGTGGAGGAAGCTATCTCGTCCGACCTCCACCGGCTCTTCTAAGTAAGAGGGCTCCCTTCCTTTTTTTCCCTGTTCTTGATTTGTTTGGATTATATTGATTCATCCGTCATATGAATTTATCTCTTGCTTCTTATAATTGAGTTTCCAAGTCTTCTATTCATCAATTGCCACTTTAGAAGAGTAAACTTGATTTGAGATTTGAGACAGATGCTAGGCTTAATTAAGAAATTGTAGTAGCTTTATATTCAAATTTGATATCTTGTTCTTGGCCACTCTGCCAATCATGTCAACAGGGCGGTTGAGTTACTGCGATTTTAGTCAGATGTGCTTGCCCAAAGGCGAAAGCTTGGATTTTGTCCCCTACAATTAGCCTTGAGGGTCACTGCAAATACAGGGCCTGTTCTTTTTTGCTGCGGCTTTTGGCTTTTGGTGCGGCTTGTAGCTTTTAGGCTGTTTGTACGAGAGATTACAGAGTAACAGAAACTCACATACGGTTTTTGCCGATATAAATGAAGTCAGTAAAGTATATACTACAATTAACTAGTAGACTCTATCTTAAAAAAATACTTCGTTTAAAACTAGTTACTATAGAAAAACCGAAAAGTAACTTTTAGAAGCTAAAAAGAACAGGGCCACAGCTTGGTGGCTTTATGTGGGTGCCAGGTTGACGCCTCCGAGTTCAACTTGCAACTAGGCCGCCGGTCTGACGGACATACTCTTCATTCATACCGAATCGGGAGTGCTTGACGATGAAAACATTTGATTCTTGGTAGCATTGTCCCTAGCCAACATAAGTCAACAATATCTATTATTTGGTATTCAAGATCTTAATTCTAGCTATTTCTTACAACTATGGCAAATCCATAGGATAGCTTTGTGTAGTCAGTGCTATCTTTTTGTTTTGTTTTGTGATGGCTTGATGGGAACATTAATTGTCTATTTCTAATAGCAGATGATCTAGATGGAGGTCATCTACTCATGATGGCATTTCAATATGTTTCTTGATAGCATGTATTGGTGATTATTAACAGTAGTGTCAATTTATTAACATCCTCTCATGACGATAAGAATTTTTATCGGTGATTAATCTGGCAGAAAAATAGTTTGGCACCTGAACTGAAACCATCTGTGCTAGATATTGTAGTATACAATTTTTGTGCTGAAGATTGCCGAACGTGAGATCTGCATTACATTGATTCTTAGGTGAGTTCTTGCTTTTGTAGACTGCCCATATCATGTACTAATCAGGCAACTTATATTAGGTTTTTTAACAACCAAATATACCATGTACTGATCATGTAGTGTAACTGTTAGGATTGATCTTAACTTGTTAAATACCAAGAATATTGTTGTTGCGGATAAACAAGGATCTAGATTATTCAGGTAAACTACCTCTGAGTTGCATTTTTGTGTGTGGTTACAGAGAGGAATATTATCCTTGTGTTGTTTCAAAAATCTGCGCAGTATTTTCACAACGGTCTTGGGAGATAAGTTAACGGCAGTTAGTGTACTAATGTATCAAGCAACCAATATCTTGTGGTGGCATTAATATGATGTTAATTTTACATTTTAAAGATACATAGCGACAAAGTACATTCTAAAATTTGGGTTTCCGTTGCAACGCATAGGCACTTAACTTGTGGTCAAGTAAATATTATAGTCACCGCAGTGCGCGCATCAGATGCATCACAAAAGGTTAACCATTTGACGTCCAAGAATAATATCCACAGAATATAATACACATTAAGATACATTTGTCCACTTCAGTGGAACTGATTGCGAGGTCTCCCAAAAATCCAGAAGTTAGCCTTAAAATAAATGCAAGGTCTACTGCAGCTCGGCTCACACACATCACAGATTCAGATGCAAGAACCGTCTGGAAGAAGCAATATGCTCTCAGTCAGGTTGCGTCAGAGATCCCGCAAATAACAACAGAGAATCAGGCAGCCTCACTTTAAGGAAAGTGTATTTGTATGGCAATAAACAGTTCAAGAATTAGTATCATGACAAACAGATAATGCTCATACAATCAATTTTGCCAGGTTCATTCACCAGAGTAGTGACATCATTGCTTTGTGTAATATAGAACAGCAGTGTAACCAGAAATCAAAATTCCAAAACTGATGATGCCATCGAGCAAAATATGATAATTATCATCTTTAACATAAATCCGACTACCAAATTTAATTCAACCCTCCATTCATCAGCAAAAGATTTCCATAAAGATAGTTGGTATTTTACCTAGTGCGTTATATGAATAAGGAATAAATCTACTTTACCCTCTGAACTTTTGCAATAGTCTAAGTTTCAACCTCCAACTGCAAAACCAGATGCTTTACAACCCTCAAGTATTAATATTGTTTATTTTACCCCTCTAAAGGCCATGAGCCGATTTTAGCTGACATGGCAACTACATGGATAGAGGTCTGCTTTGGCTTCCACGTCAACATCCACGCCATTCTTCCTCCCCTGGTATGGCCAACATGTCATACTCACCGCTTTTTCTTCCTCCTCATCCTCTCTCTCTCTCTCCCAACCACCCTCCTCTGACTTCAATCCTTCGCTGCGCTCAAGGCCAAGCCAGGCTAGGTGCGGCTTCATCGACCACAGGACCTTGTCGTCAGCACCCATGGGGCAATCAACCATCTCTCGTGGCCCTTCATCAAATCTATCCACGTTGCCGCCCCAAAATCCTGCCGCAGTGCTGTCGCCACACATCACCGGCTCGAGCTCACCGGCCACTGAATTCCCCGTCGTCGATTGCTCCATGACACCCATGAAACTCCTGGTTGCTGCGGCACCCCGCCTGCTGCTTTGTACCACTTCTGGCTAGGGCTGTAAAAAAAGCTCGAGGCTCGCGAGCTATTTGAGTTTGGCTCGTTGTAGGATCGATTCGAGCTCGGTTCGAGCTGTTAACGAGCCGAGTCGAAGCCAAGAAAAGCTCGCGAGCTTCGAACGAATCGAACTCGAATAGTTCGTGTAAATTCGAACAAGTCGTGACCCGCATCAAAACTTCACCACCGCACCCGCACATGCACAACGCCAATCCCTAACCTAAATCCACCTTCCTCCCGCCGGCGCTCCCGCCTCCCGGTTCCCCGCCCCACCCGCCTCCGCCGCAGCCTCTCCGCCACACGCGCGCGCCTCGGCCTCTCTCCTCGCGGCGGCGCCTCCGCCCGAATCCGCCTCTCTCCTCCCGGCGTCGCCGCCGACCCCGCCAGATTCACTGCTGCGCGCCGTCGTCCCCACGTGCCGCGCCTCGCCTCCTCTCCTCCCGCGGCCGCCTCGCCCGAATCCACTCGCGGCCTCTCGCGCCGACGCGCGCGCCTCGCCTTCTCCTTCACCGCGGCCGCGCCTCGCGAATCCGCCTCTCTCCCACCGCGGCGTCGCCGCCGCCTCGCCAGATCGCACTTCGCCGCCTCGCGTCGTCTCCAGGCGGCCGCCTCGCCTCCTCTCCCACGGCCGGCGCCTCGCCCGAATCCACGCTCGCAGCCTCTCTCGCCGACGCGGCGCCTCGCCTCTCTCTCCCACCGGCCGCGCCTCGCCAGATCCGCCCCTCTCTCTCTCCCGCTCCGCCGTCCGCCGACCGCCTCGCCCAGTCGCGCTCGCGCCTCGTCGTCCTCCGGCGGCGCCCGCCTCCCTCTCTCCCACCGGCCGACCGCCTCGCCAGATCCGCCGACGCCGTGCCGTGTTCCTCCTCGCAAGGTTTGATTCTTGTCTCCGTTCACATTGCTAGACAGAACAATCGGATGTAGATGTGCGAACAATGGATTGATGGTCGTCCCGATCATCCATGGAAGGCTTCTTTGTGTTGACAATTGCAACATGCCGTCATGTTGTCCGTGTCTTGGCAATATTGATGTACTTAGTTAGTTGTGTTGGATGCAAGCAACTCCACGCCACCGTGTTAATTTCTTTGTGTTAATTTGTTGTTGCATGTCACCGTTAGCTAGCTCAACTCCCGTGGACTACATTATGTTTGTCTTTGCTATCGCAGGACTGCTGTGTCTTTGTCTCTTTGTCCAAATAGGGCCCTATGTCCAAATGAACTTTGTTTGCAAATCCCATGTCATTGTTACTTAGTTGTTTGTTTTTCTGTGGTTCCTGCGAATGGAAGGTCCTGTGAATGCGGAATGCCCTTTTGTTTTGTGTTGCTACTGCTGTGCCTTTATGGCTTTATCTGCTATTCTCACGATCTTTATTATCGCTGTGTGTTTTATGCTTAACGAGCCTCGACGAGCTTTGTCAGCCGAGCTCGAGCTTCTTCGAGCCGAGCTCGAGCTCACTCAAAGCTTGACAAATCTTGGGCTCGTTCGAGCTCGGCCGAGCCACCGAGCTCGAGCACGGCGAGCTAGGCTCGCTCGAGCTCGCCCGTTCTGACCCTACTCGCATCGCCAAGCGTGTCGCCATGACCGCCTCAGTTCTGGGCGAGCTCATCGCCGACGACGGGGTAGCGACGGCCAAAACATAACGCTAGGGGCATGGCAAGCCCAAGGGAGGCCATGGGGTGTGGGGAGGCGGCCCAGGGAGGCCGGTGTAGTCACACACAACAGCGGCGACGACTTGCTACGGCAATGATGGCGAGGGAAGCGACCTCTAGCGACGAGACGATGAGCACCGAGTAGAACGCGACGCTGCTAACTCGAAGGTGAGGTCAAGAATGACAGAAGCTCACTGCTCACCGGAGGCGACGAATCTTGGCGGCGAAGACGCTCGGCTAGTGCTAATAAAGACGCGCTTGATCTCCTCAACCACAGCACCTCGGCTCGATTCCTTAAGGTTTCTTGGAGCTCTTGCCCAGGAACACATTGTGACGTGGTTAAAATCGATGAAGACGCAACAGGCAATGAGCTCCTTCCGTTGGCTCCAATGGCAGCAAGGACTGGGCACAAAGAAGACGACTAGAAATCAAATCCGGTCTACGGCCGCCAGGACAACTCTGACCACGCCGGCTTCGCGCGGCTGCTCTCGTCTAGCCTGGTGACCGAGGAGCTCACCGGGCGGTCGCCACCAGGAACAGGGAGCAGGAGTTGGCTAGGAGCAGGGGGCCGAGCTGGTGCTGGCGGCCGAGTGGGAGGCACAGAGGGAGGCGCCAAAGAGCAGGGGAGGTAGGGCGGCGCTAGAGAGGGAGATGTGAGAGAGAGGATGAAGTAGATGGATGGGGGCCAGCTAAATTGCAAGGAGTGAGAAGGAATGAAGATGGATGGAGAGCCGACAGGTGGGCCAATCGTTTTTTCTTCTTTTATTTGCTAACTCAAATGACATGGAAATGGTGTGGAAGAAGTTATAGAGCATGACATGTAGGCCCTGTTAAGTATATCAAGGCCCAGCCCATGTGGCCCATGTGGTTATCTATATATTGGCATCTCCACTATTGGAGTCATTGTCTTCTCAAATCCCTAAAGTAAGTCACATGGTATCAGAGCTATGGATTAGGGTTAGGTTAGGATTATTTTAATCCTCCTCTCCCACGATCCAAACTTTTATCGGCGATCGGCCTCGTTGGCTGATCCGCCCTTCGACCGGTCTGCCGCCGATTCGCCCGCCGTCGCCGTTCTCCCATCGCGCCGCTTCTGCCCGCCGTCGCGCTTCTTCCTGGGGCCGTCGCCTGCGCTCTCTCGCCGTGGCGGATTCGTCCAGGCCGCCTCCGCTGCCGGGGTCTTCTCCGCCTCGTTCTCGTCAAATCCGGCACGACATCGCTGCTCGCCGTGGATCCTCTGCCCGTACCTTTGGGAGTGCCGTGCTTTGTCGCCTGCCCGTGGATCTGATCTGCTGGATCTGCTGCCATTCGTGGATCTTCTTCGCTGTTTCGCAAGTCGCCGCTCGCTTTTCTACCGTGATTTGTCATGGAGTCCGGTGAGTATGATTCCATTCGCATACGATTGCTTCACAATTCTTACGCTCTCACTATGGCACAGGCATTGTCTGATTTACTTGCAGAAGAAACACGTCTTAAGTCTATGTCTTCTTCTGCATCTGTTCCTCATAGTGTGTTGGCGACTTCTCGGAGGATCGGTGCACCAAAAGTACCTCTTGGCGCTCTGTAAGCATTGTGGCAAGTCCGGTCATCTTCCGAGAACTGTTTTCTCATTATCCGTAAAAGTTGGTCGACTATCGTGCACGCCGTTGCTGCCGTGGTCGTGGTACCGTTCCACTTCTAAAGGTTCGATGTCTATTGCCGCCGCCGCCGTTAATGCTCCTTCGTCGCCTTGGGTGCTTGATTGGGGCTTCTTTTCATGTGACATCCGATCGGTCCCGGTTGGTTGCTTGCAAGCGATTCATCGATGGTGCTTACATTCGACGGTGATGGTACATCTTGTCATATCACTCATCGAGGTTCACTTTGCAATCCTCATTTTTTGCACTGATGTTTCTTTTGTACCTCGATTGTCCATGAATCTTCTTTCGGTTGGTCAAGTTCTGACCAACATTGGTTTGTTGGATTTGATGACTCATCTTGTTTTATTCAGGACCGTCGAAGCGGGAAAGTGATTGGGACTGGCCATCGCCGTAAAGGTGCTCCTAGCCTCTACATCCTCGACACCTTGGGGTGAAGCTGTTTCTACTGCTGTCTATCTCATCAATAGACAACCCTCATCCAAACTATCTGGAAAATGTCCTGGTGAAGTTCTTTTTGGTACCTCTCCTAGCTATGATCATCTCCGAGTTTTTGGATGTACTTGCTATGTTTTGCTTGCACCTCGTGAGCGAACTAAATTGATCTGCATAACTGTTGAGTGTGTTTTTAGGGTATAGTCCCGAGCATAAAGGTTATCGGTGTTATGATCCTTCTTCTCGTCGCATACGTATCTCTCGTGATGTGACCTTTGCAGAGGACCGTCCTTTCTTTTATAACCCCTCTACTCAGCCCTCATATTCTCCCACAGAACCCACCTCGTTCCTGTGTCTTCCTCCTATTCTACCCAATACTGATGTCACTACTCCTTCTATTTCCATCACGCCACCTTCACAGGAGACTACACCTCCTCCTACACCACCTTCTTTTCATTCTAAACCACCTATCACACGTGTTTTCCATCGTCGCCCTACAAACCCCACAGCACCTCCACCCAGTTCTACCACCACGGCCACCCCGATCACGGCCGTGTTGATGCTTCTAATAATATTGATGAGTCATACTATTCACGATGAGTTACTGAGTTGGTCCAAGATATAATCTACGAGATCGTACTGCTATTGGTCCGGCTGACAAGTATGGTTTTCCATGTGTGAATGCTGTTGTTGATGAGCCATCCACTTACCAGGAAGCCTCTAATATTCCGGAATGGCAGCTTGCTATGTCGAGGAGCTTGCGCCCTTGATCGTACAGGAAGTTGGGATATTGTTCCATTACCATCACATGCGATGCCTATTACATCTAAATGGGTATTCAAAATTAAGACCAAGTCTGATGGTTCTATCGAGAGATATAAAGCCCATCTTGTTGCTAGAGGCTTTCAAAGAAACTCAAGGTAGAGATTATGATGAGACCTTTGCACCGCTTGCTCATATGACTACTGTTCGTACTCTTATTGCGATGGTTGCTTCTTCTTGGACCATCTCTCAAATGGATGTTAAGAATGCTTTTCTTCATGGTGATTTGCATGAAGAAGTTTATATGCAACCACCTCCGTGTGTTGATACTCCTCTGGTCATGTTTGTCGCCTTCGTGCGTGCTCTATATGGTCTTAAACAGGCTCCTCGTGCTTGGTTTGAGCGTTTTGTTTCGGTGATACGGGCTGCTGGGTTTTCATCTAGTGATCATGACCCTGCTCTATTTATTCATCTCTCTCCACGTGGGCGTACTTTGCTTCTTCTATATGTTGATATGTTGATTACGGGAGATGATGTGGAACACATTTCTCATGTGAAGAAGCAACTTGGTGAGCAATTTCGGATGTCCGATTTGGGTCCTCTCGGTTATTTCTTAGGAATTGAGGTGTTGCATTCGCAAAGGGCTACTATCTCTCTCACCCAAATACATACAAAACCTTATTGCTGCGTTACGGCATTACAGATAGTCGAGCGGTGCGACACCTATGGATCTTCATTTACAACTTCGTTCTACCGATGGTACACCTCTTGAGGATCCTCTCGATATCGACATATTGTGGGCGACCTTGTTTATCTCATTGTTACTAGACCCGATATTGCTCATGCCGTTCATATTCGAGTCGGTTTGTGAGTGCTCCTACTTCCATTCATTTTGGACATTTGCTTCGTGTACTACGGTACTTAAGGGGACATCTTCTCGGTGTTTGTTCTATGCTCGTGAAAGTCCGCTTGACTTTATGCTTACTCGGACTCCACTGGCGAGTGATCCAACAGATCGTCGTTCTATCACGAGGATATTGTATTTTTCTTGGTTCTTCTCCCTTGCATGGAAGTCTAAGAAGCGGCGGTGTATCTCGTTCTAGTACAGAGGCGAACTTGAGCACTTGCCACTACCACTTCGAGAGATTGTATGGCTTCGATGGTTGTTAGCAGATTTTGGTATTTCTTGTGATGCTCCTACACCTCTTCTATGTGATAATACCGAGCCATACAAATTGCCAATGATCTGTGAAGCATGAACTTACAAAGCATATTGGTATTGATGCTTTCTTTACTCGGTCTCATTGTCGTGAAAACAATTGCTCTTCAAGATGTGCCCTCTAATCGCAAGTGGTAGATTTTTCACTAAAGCACAAACTCGAGAGCAACATCGGTTTCACTTGCTCAAACTCAATGCTTCAAAACCTCCGTTTCCACCTTGAGTTTGAAGGGGGGTGTTAAGTATATCAAGGGCCCATGTGGCCCATGTGGTTATCTATATATTGGCATCTCCACTATTAGATTCATTGTCTTCTCAAATCCCTAAAGTAAGAAATCCCTAAAGTAAGTCACAGGCCCATATTATTTTTGTTTGCTTACTCAAATGACTGGTGTCCATGTCACCAAAAAACCACTGCGATATCAGCGCCATGTGGCTGAAAACCGGAGTGGAATAGTCTAGGGGGGGCAAGTTGCCCAGTGTTGATATTTAAGGGGTATCGATTACCTAGTTTTGCAGTTGAAGGTTGAAACTTAGACTAACACCATAGTTCAAGAGGGTAAAGCAGACTTATTCCTATAAATAATGGATAAACATGTGCAAGGATTTAGATTAGTAACTGTATATTTCAAAGCTATTGGCATGCGATCAAAGAAAGACACGACTACTCATCGAACTTACCAGTGTTCTAGAACCTGACCAGGATACTATCAATAGTCTTGAGCTGCTGCATTTCTTCTAAACCAGCAATTCCAGGATCCACATAACACAACTGAAAACATGAAAGTCATATCAGGCGTGTTACAAAAATGTACCAAATGTTGTAAGTTGAGATATTTTGGCCGGTCATTTGATGTACCTGATACTGTGGCTTCCTGAGGGTGTGGACACCTCTTTTCACCAGACTCTGCCATCCTTTTTTGCTTCTAAGAGACCTCTCTAGATCTGCTGTTCTCTGTAACATTTAAACAAAGCATTTGTATATTAATTTTAGAAAGAAAAATGCATTACGAATTATGGAGTAAAAAGGATTCAAAATGTTTTTTTTAATAAAGTGAATGAGTAGCAGAGTTAATATGGGGCTCGGCTCATTCTACCAGTAGTCATCATTTGGTTGAAATTGCATTCTATAAAACAAAATATGTGGAGCAAAAGATTTGCAGTTGAAGAACAGAAAATTGGGTAATGAGAATGTTCATATACAAATCGAGGAACCTTGGAGCTACACAACTTGGTAAGCTTTGAAACCAGAAAAATAAATACCATAAGCCATACTTCCAATTGGCTGTTAAGTTAAATTTTAAATAACTGACAAATTGAGAGGACAATAGGTTACACCGACAAAAAGGAATATAACCATGACTTACATGGCCAGGGTCTAAAATCAAAAGGGTAAATTGGTCTTGAGATCCACGATAACCCTTTTGCTTTTGAATCCCAACTATGGTCCTTGAATGACCTTGATGTTGGAAATACAATGGGCTGTGAATGGAACCTCATTAGTCAGCACAATCTTCGCACTTAACATGAGCTGCAGGCATTTCAGATGATGAGATAGAACACTTCCCAAAACAGGAGATATAGAGCCTCTTACGTTTTATCGCTGACAATGGCACGCTGTGGATTGTCCAGTATATCAGAATGCTTGCTTCCAAAGTAGTTCCACACCCAGTCGACAAGGACCTGCTGACCTCTCATGCTTTCAGCATCCTCTTGACAAAGTTCAGAAGGCAATGATCTTGGAGAAGAATTATTCTTAATCAAGAACTTGTCCATGGGCCCACGAACTTGATTAACTACTCGTTTTCCATTCTTACTTTGGAGGCCCGACGATTCTGTGCTATCAAAATCTACTATCCTTGCACGCAGACCAAAAGAGCGCAAGAGGGTAGCACATTCCGTAGTCCCTATCCATTTCTTGACACCATAAACTTTGTTATGAAAATGGCTCGAACCAATAGTGTCAAAAATTTTATCCCAAGCAATCTCAAGCCACCTCTGAAGTGAAGGGATGTCAGGAACAAATCCACAGCCACCAAACAAAACCTCTCTTGCTTCTGGTCTTTGCTTTAACAAATGAGAGCTCAGCATCTGGATATTTCTCCATCCACATCCCCATCCCTTGTCTTCTGATGAAAGACTCTGATGGTGGTCAACATGGCCTGATATTATACTTGTTGAACAACCACCTTCAGATTCCAGGCAGCTCCTCAACAAGTTCATAATGCCACCTTCTACTGGTTGAACTTTGCTTCTAATCTGTGCTCCAATCAAGCAAGAAATTTGTTCATTCAACACCTTTCCATAAGGAGATGAGCATCTGCTGATGCTTGATGAGGCCCCTTGAGCATGAGAATCACTAGTGAATGATCCCATACAATGTTCAGGAGCATCCTGCAAAAAATGCTCATCTGCATGGGTATTTTTGCCACAAGAAGGCATGCAAAACATAAAGGACCTATGGACTTCTATGAAGCACAAAGTAGACTAATGAGAATAATATTTCACTAGTAGCTTAATAGAAGTGTATTTCTTATGAATAGGTAAGAAATAATAAACCCAAGCATATATCAGCACGTACACGTGGCACATGCCCACGCATGACATGTAGGCACTCCTTACCTTGGAATGGACAATGGGCTACAGCTACTATTCTTAAAAAACAGAGAGAAGAATGTGAGCAGAAAACTACCATGGTATTTGTACTTGAATCTGCCACTGCGATTTGTTTCGCCAACTCCATGTCCCTTTGGACTTCATCATCCTCAAAGTGGCTATTTGCATGCCTAGAAATGGTCAGGCAAAACATCAGCTAAGGCACAGAGGGGTAAAGTCCAGTATCATACACTGAAGAAAAGGGAGAGCTCCATCCAATCGTAGAACCAAACACAAGAATTGGCCATTACCATTCCAGCTCGATTGTAAGAACTTGCTTATTGCAGATGGGGCAAGATGAGATCATCTCCACAGGTAAATTCCTACAGTGCAAAAAAAGGGAAAGCTTCATCCACAGAACTAGAATCCAAATAGTACTACTACTCATGGTGTAACTGTTGAAACAGTAGTGGTAAAGTACTCTTAACTCGGCAATTAAGGTTGTCGTCAGTATCGCATATAGAGACTTGCACAACTATGCTCTATGATTCAAGAACAGCAAAAAGGGAAAAAACTTTTCAAGTTGTATGTATGTGAAAATGCGATGGGAGCGAAATGGCTTTACCAGATTGATCAGGGCCTGAAAAAACTGACAAATATTTGCATGCCACAGAGGCTAATTAGAAAATGTTCTCAGTTGCCAATTTCAAAAGTTGACTGTAATAAAGATTTCTCAATCCGAGTTCAGAAATTTCATAGTAAACAAGTAGAAGGGGAAATTAAAAAAAACAATTTATGGGTGACAATCGTACCAACATTAGCATTGGATACGGCGAAGCAATACATGATATTGGTGGTACCGTGCTACCTCGACTCAGACGTGAGTGCTAGACACCTATGGAAGTCCATGTGCGCAATATGGCAAACCAGAAAAACAGGAAACAAGGGCGGGACACCCTTATGGTTTTACCAGTTTTCTTGGAAGAAGACTAAGCTAGCAGTGTGCCGGAAAAAAGTTCACAAATATATGTGCAGGTAGATTTGTCTATCTGTTTATTTTGAATCCGGGGGAAATAGCATTGCAATATTCATTCCTAACCACGCAGTTGCAGGACTTGAGGTGTAGGGCTTTTGGGCATAGTCCTGCCCCTTATCAAGTGTGGGAGGCAAGGATCGCCGAAATAGCATATGCTCGAATTAACGCTAGCATTGGGACACCAGTCCTAACCGACTTAGCTAGCTTTAGACTAGACAAGCGCATTATATCTGCGAATACAAGGAATTCAAATTGGAAGGGAGAAGTGATGCTGGTAGAATTTGGCACCGCGTACCGACTACCGAGGGCGAGGCAGTGACAAGGGCGGCCGGCGACGAGAAGACTCCGGTGGCGGGTGGCGGCCGGCCTCAGCTCAACTAGTAAGCGGAGGCGGAGGGAGACAGCGAGGCCAACAGCAGCGTCTCAAGTCCCCGGTTTCTCCGGCCTGCGAGAGGAGACGCGGGGCTCCGAGCAAGTCGTGTGGAGAGAAGAGGAGCGACAAGTCGGCGAATCGAATAGCAGCGCGTACCGGCGACGGCGACCGAGGGGCGGGGCGGGGCGGCGCTGGCGCTGCCTCCGAAATCCAAATGAGGCTTGGGAATTGGAATTTTGGGGGTTTCGCCTTCGCACCTTCGCGATGCTTTGCATCGAGCGATGGGGAGGGGATGTAACGCGAGACGGGAGGCGACACCGCGAGAGGGAAGTGGGCCTGGGCCTGCAGCATAGGAGGGCCTTCCCTGTTGGCCTCCAAAGAAATCAGAGGTCCAATACGTAGGATATCTTTTTTAGGAAATTTCTTATTTACTTTCTCAAAAAAAAAGGAAATTTCTTATTTACCACCAAGACAAGCACGCGAATTCCTTATTTGCCGTTGACTATGTTACTTTTGTGCCATCGTGTCTCATGAAAGTGATCCCTTCCATACCATATAGCAACTGAGTTTAATTAAGCCATAGCATGTCAATTTCGTTTGGTAATACTACACCATAGGTCGATCGATCTGATCTTTTCTCTCCCGTGTTCCCTGGCGAATTAGCATGCATGTCTGCATCAGCAAAAGGGCTGTGTTCTGATTATTATCTTTAAAAACTATATTTAATATATATACATAGAGAATAGTAAATAAATAATATATCTATTAGAGATATAAAGAGAATATCATACTAATTTTATATTAGACCATAAAATACATTCTGTATTTATAAACAAAGCTATTAAGAAATGCGTCTTATAAATTAGTATGGTCGGAAGAGACACCGGATCATGTTTTCCCTATTTGTTTTTCACACGTACGCGGCGGCTTGTACATCTCAAATATTGTCGGCCAATAATCTGCGAGCTCTATGGATTTAACAACCCTCTGTAAATTTTTTTTAAAACCCTCTCTGTCTTCGCATGGGATTGAATGTCATTTTAGTAGATGATACTGCGAGTAGGGCTGTAAACGAGCCGAGCTCGAACGAGCTTGGCCTTCCAGGCTCGAGCTCGAGCCGAGCTCGAGTTGGGTCCGAGCCTGGACCTGAGCTCGAGCTCGGCTCGTTGAAGCTCGATAACAATTAAAATAATTTATTATGCACTATTTTTCAATAATAAGAAAAATTAAGTTCGAGCTCGGCTCTAATAAGCTCGATAATGATCAAAATAATTCAAATACACACTAATTTTCAATAATAAGATAAGTTCGAGCTCGAAACAAAGTAAGCTCGTAAGAATTAATATATATTACTATTTAAGCTCGAATCGGGCTCGCGAACTATTCGAGTTCGGTTCGGTGAAGCTCGCGAGCTCGAGTTCAGCTCGTTTAAAGCTCGAACCGAGCTCGAACCGAACCTAGAACGAGCTGAACTCGAGTAGCTCACAAGCTTCGAGTTTTTTTTACAGCCCTAACTGCGAGGGGTAATAAGCATGAACCGAGCCAGCGGTCGTAGCCCTTGAGAGGTGAGGATGGAGATTGGTGTAGCGGGCATTCTCAACTCAAGTGCCAATTCTGCGTAACATGGCTGTCTAAAGCCTTGCACCCCCACCGGGTAAGTTTCCAGCCCCGGTCGTTGAACCTATATATAATCCGCTTTCTCCTAGACATGCAAAAACGCTGATGTAAATGTGACACGACCCTCTTTTTTTCTAACTAACAAGGCACGAACTTGAGAGCATTCTGGGCCCAACGACCCGTACCGTGTACGTGCAGGGAGTCAGGGGGGCAGCCATTAGGGCTGTAAAAAAGCCGAGCTCGAGCGAGCTTGACCTTCCAGATTCGAGCTCGGTAGAAGCTCGAGCTGAGCTCGAGTTGGGGTCCGAGCTTGGATTTGGGCTCGAGCTCGGCTCGGTCTAAGCTCGAGTAGGCTCGAGTTCGGCTCGTTGAAGCTCGTTAACAATTAAAATAATTTATTATGCACTATTTTTCAATAATAAGAAAATTTTAAGTTCGAGTTCGGCTCGAGTAAGCTCGATAACGGTTAAAATAATTCAAATATACACTAAAATTCAACAATAAGAAAAGCTCGAGCTCGAGTTCGGCTCGAGTAAGCTCGGTACGAATTAATATGTATTACTATTTAAGCTCGAATCGGGGCTCGCGAACTATTCGAGCTCGGCTCGGTGAAGCTCGCGAGCTCGAGATCAAGCTCGAGTTCGGCTCGTTTAGAGTTCGAACCGAGCTCGAATCGAGCCTAGAGCGAGCCGAACTCGAGTAGCTCGCGAGCTTCGAGCTTTTTTTACAGCCCTAGCAGCCATACGAATGTACTCTCCAGTTCATTGTTGTGAGCTTTTTTTTTTAACTTTTAGTTTCTATTTCTTCAAACATGGTGAGTTATTCAAATGATTTTTCGAGTCTAAAACCATATGTATTGCTTACATCAATGTCTTCGTCGTCCACCTCCGCTTCAAAAATTATAAACAAAAGCTATTGGTCATAGCCAAAAGATATCAGCTACAACAACAAAAAATAGAACAAGGGCTACATCTGGTTCGGCTCACAAATTCGTGGCGTACGACTACTGCTATCATGCTACTGCTCATGCAGGCAACACACGGTACAGTGATTACTGCCCACGGTATTTTCATTCCCAAAAATACCCAAATTCGAGGGCAATCCCGCCACTTCACACCAAACCAGAGCCGCGCAGGGTGCAACGCACAAACCAACACGGTATCACCTAAGAGGAAAAAAAATTATATGGGAGACGGCACTAAACCCCACCCATGAATGCCCTACTTCATATTTGTGCCACGTGTCTATCACAATCTTAAAAGCTTCTTCTCTCACTATCCTCTCCTCCCTTTGTCCGCAACCCTCGTGCTCCCAAGTGATGGCTATGGCAACATCCACTTTCTCCCCTTCCTCCGCCTTGCAGATCTCCCTTAAGCCTCAAGCGGGCGCCAAGCCCTACCTCCTCCCCTTCCCGCATCTCCACACCGACTACCACCTCACCTGCGCCACCGTCGGGGAGGCTCCCGTCGAGGCGATCGAGGCACCGAGCAAGCAAAAGGAGACGACCCTACCGTCGATCCCCGCCATGTGCAACAGGGCTGCTGCCTCCGCCGCCGTCGAGGCTAAGGCTGAGACACCGATGGTGCTGAGGTTTGTTGGAAATAATCTTGACTTAGAGTCCAGAACATAATAGAGTCCATTTTCATGTGTTACTCAAGTTGAATTCATGCCCAACTTGAAGTATGAATATGTATGTTAGTAAAAAAGTATTAGCCTATATATTAAGAAGGGTCATAACCAGTTTTGTAAGAAGAAGTAGAAGAAGGAGCAAGTAAGAGAATAGAGAAATTCAGAAATGTTGCTATGTCCTCTCAGTTTATTTGCGATATGTGTATTTTCTCCTAAAGTAAATACAACATTTAGTATCAACCTAGTTGATTAACAGAGCCAGACGAGAACTAAGTTGTTGAAAAAAATCGTCTCGGCGATTCCGATTTAGCGCATCTCGTGCAGCTCTCCCGAGGTCTCACATGCAGTCTCAGTGCCCCCTGTTCTGGCGTGTTATCTCGGCGCGTTTCGCCGTATATGAATAGCAGAGGACAAGTACGTCTTCGCTCGGTCCTTCTATTCCGATGCATTCCAAAGTAGCAAGAGGCAGGCACCAGGCGTTTTGTCCTTCGGTTCTTTCGTCCGTGCGGCGTTAGTGGAAAAGCAAAGTCTCCGTCCGTCCGTTCGTCTCCGAGGCAAAGTCGTGCTAGCGCCAAGACGAGGACAACTCATTCTCTTAGTTCGAAGGAAAGCAGCGCTTACTCTAGCAGCCAGCTAGTACGTGACAAGAAAAGACAGGCGAGAATGGAGTCAAAGCAAAGCATTGCATGTCACGACAGACCAGGAAAAAGGATAGAGTCAATTCTTTTCTTGTGTCATGGGAGAGAGAAGATAGGAGATTGTTTTTCTCTTGGTTCCAACGCAAGGACGACATGCAACCCGAAGCCGAGTAGCTTCCATCTTTGGAGTTTAAGGCCAAGACATGAAAACCTGCAGTAGGTAGCAGCAAAAGGAAAGTGAATCGACCACAAAATTTTAAAAAGATTTAAATTACTTTGAGTTGTGATTTTATTTGATTCTTCTCCTAAATCAATACTCATCTCCATCTTTGGCAAATCAACTCGCACATCCTACCGTCTCCTTCACCCCTTGATCAAAGTCACGGCTGTCCGCATTGTTGCCACCCAACAAAAATCAGACAATTCCCGTCGCTCATCCAGTCATTCGAACCATCCGCCACTACCTCGATTCAACCATCGTACATCCTCGAGGATAGCACCCCTGACACTCCCTGACAACCATCGGTTATGCCAAGATGAATTTTTCCACCACCGTCTTTCCTCTGACGACCAATCACCCCAAGCCACA
Source organism: Dendrocalamus sinicus (assembly GCA_036346575.1). Classification (NCBI taxonomy): domain Eukaryota; kingdom Viridiplantae; phylum Streptophyta; class Magnoliopsida; order Poales; family Poaceae; genus Dendrocalamus; species Dendrocalamus sinicus. The sequence goes on along the minus strand of CM070646.1, from coordinate 20,937,320 downwards.
ACATTTGACCACCGCCCAAAAAGCTTAGTGCACGAAGTGCTAGCTCACCTACCAACCTCTTCACCGCTCTTGCCGAGGCATCCCAAACCATCCCACGCCTCTCCTGCCCTAGCCACGTGCCACCTCTCGAGCGAGACCTCCCCTGTGCCAAACCGCCATAAACCGGCTAGAAAAGCCCATGCGCCCCTCTATTCTCCTACATCAATGTCTAGGAGCACTTAGACACGCCTAATTCATTTCGCCGGATGACGCTTCATCACTAATTGTTGAAAACCCAAAGTAAGCCATTACTTTCAATTCTTTTTGTATAGTTAATCGCACTTCAATTCCTTTGCCCTGTAGCCCCTTGTACTCATAGAAACACCCATAGTTGCAAGCTCTCAAACCCCTCATTGCTCTTGCACCAATAACTGCCACCTAGCCGAGAGGCCTCACTATGGACAGCCTTGCACGGCCATCCCTGACCCGAGCCGCCACTTACCCAAGCTTCCCCTACACCAAGGATGTTCAAACACTAATGCTCTTGTCCCCTTCACCCTTGAAGCTCAACGTTGCCATTTAAAACCGCCGTAAAGACACCTCGCCGCTGGCAATGCAAGACCGGGACCTCAGACAAGACAGAGGAGGCGTCTTTGACTTGGTTCCTCATTCCAGCAATGCAAGCGGCTTCAATTTTCTTGTCTGTCCGTGTGAGGAAAAAATTCGAAGCATAGTAACATGCCAGTTTTTTATTCCATCCGAGGCTTCAGTTAAAGGCAGCAATTGAACTGTCTAATGGTCGACAGCGAAAAGTAGTGTTTTGCTTTAGTCCCTTAGTTCAAGCGAAAAAGCAAAGCCTAGTGCTTAGCAGCTGTCTACCTTAAAATTGAAGATAAGATTCCGTCATTTGGTCTGTAAAAGGAGTTTTTGCAAGCCTAAGTTCTTGATCCGTGTCCAAGATCATGTCGCGTTCTCCGACAAGTGGTGTCACCGGCGATGAGACATCACCGGTATGATGGCGAAGGAGAGTTTTCTGCTGTCTCACTACATAATCCGATGCTCACGATGAGTAATTATGTAGTCTGAGCAATTAAGATGAAGGTGTATATGAGGGCTCAAAGAGTGTTGGGTATTGAGAAGATGTGTTCACCGTCCAAACTCAAGTAAGCTGAGATGAGTTCAGGACGTTGAGAAGATATGTTCGTCGTCCAAACTCGAGTATGTAGAGTTGAGTCTGGAACGTTGAGGAGATGTGTCGCCGTTCTGTGTCAAGTATGAGTTGGGTAAGTCGCAGTTGAAACCGACTACCTCAATGTTTTAAAATATTTGCATCTGAATGGACCCATACCAGTTGAGTTGTTCCTACATATAGCTTGTATGTAGAACGCTTCATATGGAGGCATCGCTGGTAGTTCATAATGCATTGAGACTAAACTAGAGTATGTCAAGTCAAGATTAGAGGGGAGATTGTTGGAAATAATCTTGACTTAGAGTCCAAAATGTAGTAGAGTCCGTCTTCGTGTGTTACTCAAGTTGAATTCGTATCCAACTTGAAGTCCGAATACATATGTTAGTAGAAGAGTATTAGCCTATATTTTAAGAAGGTTTGTAACCAGTTTTGTAAGAAGAAGTAGAAGAATGAGCAAGAGAATAGAGAAATTCAAAAATTCTTTTGTGTCCTCTCAATTTATTTGCGATATATGTGTTTTCTCCTGGGGTAAATCCAACAAGGTCTTGGGACTTAGGTAGGTGAATGGGACATGGGACCTGAGCCGATTCGAGAAGGGCGACGCCGTCGACTGGGATGCCACCAAAGACACCGGTGAGATTATTAATTCCAATTGCCCGTTCCCTTTTATGCTGCTCAGTAGTATTGGATAGTAGCTAGGCCTAGCATTTCATTCAGATGGGGAACTGCGGATTGCCATGTTCAAGATGGGATTACCTATCTCCCAGTGGCTATTTGCTTAAGGAATATTGAAATGCTTTTCTAGTATTTACGAGATGCATATGCTTCAAATTTGTAGCCCCCCTCTCAACATTGGGGATTAAATTCCACATTTAGCTTTTTGGCCGAGTTGCTGCTGTGCTTGATGAGCTAATGCTTAGGATGATGCAAGGAGGGATTTACAAGTTTGTGTTGTACTCTAAACTGGTTTGCCAGCCTATTGGAACTTATTGCTCAGTGCTCATTAATCTCAGTCGATCGCTTAAACAAGGAACATGCATGCCATATTGTGTTCCAGGGTGGAGGCACGGGAAGGAAAGGAGGTAGGGCTTGGCGCCCGCCTAAAGCTTGAGGGAGAGCTGCAAGGTAGGGGGAGGGGAGAAGGTGGACATCACCATGGCCATCACTTGGGAGCGCAAGGGTTGCAGACGGAGGAGACGAGGGAGGAGAGAGTGCGGGGGGTCGATGCGATAGTGAGAGAAGACGCTTTAAGATTAGTGATAGACACATGGCACAAATACAAAGTAGAGCCTTCATGGGTGGGGTTTAAGCTCTCTCCCATAGAATTTTTTCCCACATGAGAAGTGAGAGTGATCCGTTGTACTGTAGCCAGCACCTACTGACAGGCGGACCTGACTGATGCTTGCGGCACGCATGGACCCACCTGTCAGTACCTGTTCATAGTCACTGCAACCTCAATTTTTTTTACCATGTAGAGCACCTACACGTCCATGCCAATGCCATGTCCACACCTCGTCCGTCTCGCTAACTTTCTGGGTCCACAAGGAGCCATCGATCCACCATGGCGATGAGATCGCCTTGCCCTGTGCACCACCGGTAGGTGCCCGTGGGCACCACATGAGTTCCCCTGGTACGTTGGGTATGACTTAAAAAGTGCCGTGACTTGTTTTTTGCTATGACTTCTCGCTCTTAGGATATATACAATGATATATGTCGGTTGTCTATAAGTCTATGTCATATAAGATTTTAAATGATACGGAGGAGAGATAAAGATATTGTCTATTATTTAATAGATGGTCTTATAGACAGTTTTCTACTATATATATTATTATATAGACAACTCACTAATTATATAAGACCACTATAGATAACTATATAGACAACCTATTATATAAGCTGTCTTTAGTCCTATTTATAGATGACATAGAAGTGTATTATAAATAATCACAGTCTATACTATTGTACATGCCTTTAGCTGAAATGATATTATGGTAACTATAGTCTTTTCTAAGTTATTTGATTAAACAAAAATAAATAAAAATAAAAAATGAAAAGCATCGTTATATCTCTATAGATAATACAAAGGAAAAAAGTCACGGTAAAAAATCAACACATTTCAAACGGTTTTTTTGACTCTGAATCTAGAAGTCAGAAACTGTTTAGACCGGAGCTATGATTACAACGGACGGTCGGAATGGGCTTGGAGAAGCGATCTGCGGCGGGGTGGCGTATCCCGCTGGGATCCTCTGTTGCGGACGGTCGGACGTATGCGAGGTCCCAGCCACTGCTGATAGGCGGTTGCTCTGCGCCGCGCGGGGCCCGAGCATTTTTTAAAATCGGGAAAACTGATGATTTTCTCCTCTTGCACCCCTCGTGAAACCGTGATATTGCATCCGACGTACTCGTCGTAAGCCCGAGGGCATTTCCTGTTGCCAATGCTCACGGTATACTTGTTATAAACGGTGGCATGATCCTATCCAGAATCGAAGATTTTGTATAGCTGCAATGCGATCCTAATCTCTCTGAAACTCTTACTCTTGGCAGGAAGGTAGAGAAATTTCACGGGAAATTGTCACCGCTAGCTCAAGGCAAACGATTGTATAACTCTTACCACAGTAGCTTTGTATGTGTAAGTGTCTGGTGCAATTAAGAGGGGATAAGTTAACTGGGATTGAGATCCACTGAACAGATTCACGGCTCTACAGTACTATAATTTTAGATGAATCTCTGCCGTCGAATCATAAATAAACGGCTCAGATCAGATGATACCATGTTGACGCTACAATACTCGAGCTATAACGTCTTTCGCTGCAGTATTGCTGCAGTAGTTTTGCTACAGAACCAGGTCGATTTCAACCTTCGTTTCTTGATCCGTTGGATTCGTATCACAAAGTCAGAGGATCCGAATACGTTTAATATGTGAGAACGCATAAATTGTTAGATTTCTACCTATACAGCATATATACTATAGGTTTGGCATGGTCATATACCAAGGGTTGGATGTGCTCTAGCCTACATACTTGGGGCATAATCATAAATGTTTATTGATTTTTATCTTTGATATTTGTAGAGGTAAGTACTATGTTAGATGGTTTACTTAGGGGTCGCTTGTTTCGGCTTGAACTTTTGACTTCTAGTTCACTATTCCTCGACTTTGTTTTTTTCTGGCTTTACGGCTTTTTTAGAGGTTTTTTTTTGCCTTTTTATGTATTCATTTGCATTGCCTGTGGTAAACTAACATATTTTTTCTATTTTTAAATTTAATTACCCCAAATAAGCCACCATCAGATACAATATAAAATAAGTCATAAACCAGCTTATTTCGGCCGAACTGAGCGGCCCCTTAATAATTTCAGAGTTTTAATTTCGTTCTTTGTCACCTTTACACTAGATCACCCCTCTTCTGTCAATCCATTGCAACTAGGGCTAGAAAATCTGCTCAAAGCTTGCAAGCCAGAGCAGCTCGTGATGAGCTCAAGCTGGCTCGGCTTGGGCTCGTGAAATTTTGAGCCGAGCTGAGCTCACCATCCAGCTCATGCAAAAAAATGAGCCGACCTCGAGCTGGCTTGTGAGCATCTTGCAAGCCTGAAATAGCTCGGCCCGTGAAGGCCCAGAGTCCCCATGCCTAACCCTACATGCGCCACTTCCCGATCCTATTCCTTCCCTACGCGCGCGACCATCGTCCTTCCCCAATCCCCATCCTCCCTGATCCCCCTCCTTCCTGATCCACCGCACCGTCACGCAGATCATTCCCCGTCCGCCGCACCGCCACACTGCTCGACTTGTCCATCGCACTGTCGCGCCCCTTCCAACCCTTCCATCTGCCGTCCTTCCCCAATCCCCATCCTCCTCGATCCCTTCCTTCTCGATCCACCACGCCGTCATGCAGATCCTTCCCCGTCTGCCACACTGCTCACCCCATCCATCGCGCCGCTGAGCCCCTTCCAACCCTTCCATCCATCGTGGCCTCCTCCAATGGGTGCGCATGGGCCACCAACGAAGCATGGAGTCTTGTGCTCGAGGGAAGAAGGCGGCTGACGTCGGGGCCTCCACCTCGGTAGTAGCGACCGAGCGTGCAACTGGTGAACGCCTCCTCAGCTCCCAGCTGCTTCCTGACCTCACCAAACCAGCAGCCTCGGTGAGTGTAGTGTAACTGTAAATGTAGATATGCAGTAGTGCAGATGTTGAAGCTAGAAGTGTTCTAAAGTTTTGAGCAAGTTCACAGTTAGTGCGTCACTAGGTTTATCATGTAGAATTGTAGATGGAGTAGTGCAGACGTTGTATATGTTCTTGAGATAGTTTGCTCATGTAGGGAAGGCTGCTTTATGGATTAGCAAGAGTACTTTGCAATTTGCAGAATACATTGATCCCCATTTAATTTTCTTTATGTTTCACTAGTGAATGGTATTGTTGTTGTTAGGAGTTACTTTCTTGACATATGTTGTATATGTTATTGTTATTCAATTGTGTTTTCAATTGTGCAATGTTTTATTTCAGTCATTGAGCGAGGATGTGGATTGGGAGGATTTGGCTGATGATGATCACGATGGTGTACCACCTGATGAGGACTGGGAACATATTTCGGTGAACTCTTCAAGTCCAAATGGTGATGAAGAATCCGATGTGGCATTGACAATAGAAGAGGGTACCATGTCTCAAGGAATATCAAAGAGGGGGGCAAAAAGGAGGAGAGGATCTCCAAAGGCAACTGGTAGACAGAAACAGAGATTAGATTGTTGGGAGATCTTTAAGATGGTGAATGTTCCATCGAATATAAAGAAAGGAGAGGTTGATACAAAGGCAAAGTGTAGGTTCTACTACAAAATCATATCTTACAAATAAGGGGGTGCAACTTCACATCTTATGAGGCATATACTAAAGTGCACGCCATATTTGAACAAGGTGGCTAAGATGAAAGCTCAAGCAAAACTCAACTTTGGCCCTACCATGAGAGGTGAGATGGGTTTACCTATTGCTTATGTCATAGCTAACTTGAATATTATGCATCTCGTCAGGAAAAAGATGAAGAGGATGATGTTCAAACCATTCCATTTCCTAAAAGCATCGTAGAGAGCAATTGGTGAGTGGTAATGCTTCGAGCCAATCTTATTCTATTATTTCTGTTTCCTCAATTGTTGCATCGGCTTTTATATTTGTTCATTTTGTGAAGCTGAAGAAACACTTAGTTATTTGTTTTTGAATTGCTCCATTGCCAAATTATATCCAATGTTTGTTGAAATATGTCTATCTCAAACGTTGCAGACAAGATAAAACATTTGTCAGTGTCACTTGGGATAAATGCTGGCTACACCAGTCTTTGAGTGAGGATGTTTCCCTATCAATTCTTGGAACCTATGAGACTAGATCAAAATATGCAAAAAAAAAGAGAGTAGTAAATAGCACTGTTTCTAGCCACAATTTGGGATATCAAGGCCATGAAAATGCATATTATATATATATATATATATATATATATATATATATATATATATATATATATATATATATATATATATATATATATATATATATATATATATATATATATATATATATATATATATATATATATGTATGTATGTATGTATATGTATATGTTATAATGATAGCTTGGTCTTGATTGATTACTTTTTTGTTGACCACTGTTATGTATGTGTTGCTCTGATGATGATTTAGAGTAAATTCTTCCAGGCTCAACTATTATTTTGAGTGGCTCACAGCTAAGTTGGGTTGCTTACTTTGTTTCAATAATTTCTACATTTGCATAACACACTTCAGATATCTTTATGCATACTCCAATCTTTATGCAATTGCCAACTCCAATATTTATGCATGCAGTCCGCTAGATGATGAATATGGCGATTTTTGAAGTTGGGTCTTTTTGAATGTCGTCAAGACTCGAGATGGCAAAGGAGGGGTCCAGATGTTCATGTCGTTCTGTCAAGCCAAAGTATATGGTGTAATGTAATGTATGTGTCGAATGTCGTGTTCTGTTTCTTGCTGCTGCTGTTGTGTGTTTCAAACTTTCCATCCTGTGCTGCTATTGTGTGTCCTGTGTTGAATGATTAAATGTAAACTTGTGATTTTTTTCATGCATTTCTTTAAGAAAATGAACTCTCTAGCTGTGTTCGGCTGTTCTTGGTTCGAGCCGCTGAGCACATTGAGCTCTCTGCTGGTTCTGGCTCTAAGCCCGCGAGCCGGCTTGAGCTGCATTTTGAGTCGAGTTGAGTCTCTCTCCTAGCTCGTTTTTTAAACGAGCCGAGCCAAGCCTCCTGTTCACATGAGCCGAAACGAGCTTGGCTTGAGCCAGCTTGGCTCGGCTCGTTTCCCATCCTAATTGCAACCAAGAGTGAACACATGAAAATGGTGGCATGACAACTCAACACAATCCACGCTGTTGCAACCATGGGTGGAAGAGAAATGCGAGTCCATGTAAACTTTAATTTTCAAAGGGATAACTAATATTTACCAAATTCTTGACATTACAACTCATATGTTTGGAGTGCCGTTAGACCCGAGGGGGGGGTGAACTAATGTTAGAGGATGAATGTGAATATATATAAACCATTCAATTTCTATCATAGACAATTCATATGCAAGAAGCCACATTGTAATCAAGACCAAATAAATATTAGATAGGGCAAACGGTCATATTTCTTGTATACAAAGTTACAGTGGCAAGTGATATAACAACCATGATTCAAGGATGGAGTAAGTGAATGCATGCAAATGATTATATTGTTGGCACGACAGCTCATACACTCAATGCCATTGTGATCAAACTTAGACGAAAAATAAAACATGAGTCCACAACATTCGACTTATGATTGAACTGCTCAGAGCACTCCCAATGCAGAAACTATGGATCTTTTCTATGGCATTAAATAAGGTGCCAAGTAAGCAAAATGCTGATGTGTCATTAGAGCAAGTACAATGATGGTCTTATCGCCAAGCTAGTCAGCATTTTTGCTGATGTAGAGGAGAGAAGAGAGGAGAGAGATGAGAGCTTGGCTCTCATGCAAGCAACAAGCTGGGCACGGGAGCCTATGCAGTGGTGGGCCAAGATAATAAATGTATGTGAGGATGAATATGAAAGAGAATGTGAGACATGGTACCATATAATAATAAAAAACCTTTTGTAGACAAATAGAAGATAAATTATTGTATAACTTGGCTCTTATAACTTGACTTATAGCCAAATACTTGGCTCTATTATTGGACTTGCTCTTAGAGTTAAGGAGGAGAGATAAGGAAATGGTTTCTTATATAGACACCATGTCTACATAGGAATCAAGATAGAAAGAACTGTGATAGGTAGATGATAGGAGAGAGAAGATAGATGATTGGATGAAAATTTTATTTGTAGAAGCTATCCATTGGGAGTATAGTTTCTATGGGTAGTGTCTACATTAATTGGCAAGTATAGAAACTATCTCATAATTTCTGCATTAGGAGTGCCCTCATATGTTCAATGCCGTTGCAACTAAACTTAGGTGGAAGATAAACTGAGTCCACAACATTCGACTTCGGGATTGCTCCTACGTTTAGTGTTGTTGCAACTAAACGTAGATGGTAAATGAACGTGAGTCCGCAACGTTTAAGTTCTGATGGTAAGAACAGAGCCAGCGCCCGATAACTCTAGGCTATTGTATAGGCTCGCCAACGAGCAGCCCCACCGAGCTCCTCCACTAGCCGGCGGCCAGCTTTGCCCGGGCACCACCAGCGGCTGGGTCCGCGACTGACTGGATTGTTGATATGCTCCAAATGCCATTACAGCTAGGACCAGTCGATGACAGGGTGAATGAATGTAACCGGCCGGTTTCGGAAAACAAGGCTCAGTTTTTGACGGTACAGCCGATACGATGCAAGTGTGGCCTTGGAGCTACAGAAGAGAGAAGGCATCAAACCACTCGTACGAATACATGCCCTGGTGTGAGAAAAGATGGAAACCAAAGGGCCACCCCGAGAAATCGCTCCGAAAAAGTGCAGAGCAAAAGCAGAAGAGGGGGGAGCAGGGAGGGCTGTGCCCCTACAAGTCTACAACTACAAGCTCTCCTCCCGAAGCCCCCCACCCCACCACCTTCTCCATCCCTTCCGCTTTCTTCTCCATTGGACACCACACCCTAACAACAAACCGCCCGGAGGAAGGGAGAGGGGGCTAAAACCCTAGCTCGCCATGAAGACCTTGTGCCCGAAGCCCGGCAAGGGCGGCAAGATCCACCCGTCGCCCCCCGGCGGTGACGTCGACCCCACCGCGGCAGCGCTCCGGATCCTCCCTGCTGCCATCCTCGCGCTCACCGCCGCCCTCAACCCCGAGGACCAGCAGGTGCTGGCTTACCTGGTCACCCGCTCCCTCCAGGGCGCCGCCGCCCCGCACCTGGAGCAGCCGCCGGTCCGCGGGCGCCGCCTCCGCGCCCACCCGCCGGCCATGGGGTGCGGGTGCTTCGACTGCTACACCAGCTTCTGGTCGCGCTGGGACTGCTCCCCCGACCGCGAGCTCATCCACGACGCCATCGATGCCTTCGAGGACCACCTCGCCGCCGCCGAGTCCTCGTCCTCCGCCGCCTCCACCCCTCCCTCCTTCTCCAAGCGCCGCGACAAGGGCAAGCGCAGGGCCCCACCGACGCCGCCGCCGATGCCCCCCAAGTCCCCGGAGCCCCAGGCGGAGAAGGTCCAAGAACCCACCCCTGCCCTAGCCTCCCCTCCTCTGCCGCCGCCGCCTCCCCCCGCTCCCGCGGCGAGCACCGTGGAGAGCGACGAGGAGAAGGTTCCAGAAGATTCCCCTGAGGCGGAGGCGGTGGAGAATGCGGAGGGGGAGGGGAAGGAGGAGGAGCGGAAGCGGGGGTGGGCGGACGTGATGGGGATGCTTAACCCGCGGTTGTGGGGGATTTGGAGTCCGGCCGTGGAGAGCGCCACCTAGAACAGCCACCACCTTACTACCAGTAGAAGCAAGCAACTAGCAACAAGAGGTTAGGGAGGCAGTGCTGCAAGGGACATTTCTGTAATTTCTGGGTTTCTTTCAGGGTGAATTGGGATGCCATAGGAGCAAGTGATAAGATGCAGTAGTTTCCTTTCTTGGGGAAAAGCTGGTGATGACTGGTTACTAATACTACTAGCTCTAGTATGGAATGCATGATCGGTGATGGTTGGTGATGATGGCGTTTTGGAACATGGAGGAAGGAGGAGGAGGAAGATCTGATGTCTGATGATGTTGATTAAGGTGTCTTGGTTTTCTGACATGGGAATTGTGAAAGCTTGCATCTGCACTTGCTTCATTTCCTAGCTTTGTAATTATGGCTTATGGGATGGTATGCTAATGATCATATAGCTTCTATTTGGCCTTCTTGCTGTACATTCTGCAGAATTGCATTGCATTGCGTTGTGTTTCTGTGTTTGGAGCAGTCAGGGTTCTTTTGCTTAGCCTCTGTGGTCGGATGTGCTGTGTTTTGTGACCTTAAACTAGGGCCAAATTGTAGCTTGCTGAATGACGCTAAGGAGCTCGGAAACGAGAGGATTTTCCAAAGAAGACTTGAGTAGGCTACTTGCCCTGATCAACTGCAGGCATTGCTCGAGGTGAGCTAGATCCACAGCTAATTCGCCATCCTACACTGCGATTACTGGTGGCTTTGCTGGCTTTGTTCTGACCTATGAGAAGTCATCTTGGCGAATCTTGCATTCGGTGTTGCGTTGACCAAATTTCTACTTTCCGAGCTGATGTGCTATTAGTGAATCATAGGCTTGGCTTTGTTCCCTTTTTTTGGCTGCTGCTTTCGTTGATCTGATGAAAAAACTCATGCTGCCGTTTTTGGCTACGACTTATTAATCTGATGAATAATAATTATTGAAAGAAGTCGATTAAGTCTGACTGAAAAACTGAAAAGAACAGCTGAAGTTTTTGGACCCCTCTCTCCCTAAAATTCTCTGTTCTCATTGCACATTTCAATCCTACCTGTTGAACAGATAAAGTGGAGCGGTAGTTTTCACAAAGATGCTGAAGTTGTACTGAAAGACGAGAGAGATGGAGTGGTGGGGACGGGAAAATGGGAGCATGGCTTTGTTCACTTATCAAGAGGAGGGGAGAGCTATCAGCCATGCATGGTATGGTAGGGATAAGGATACTGTTGCTCTTTTTGTCCCTTATTTTGACTAGAGGATGATATTAGGCTGTGTATCGAGCCGTGCCTGCATGGCCAGGTCCACTATGGGCCAGTTTGATTGTCTATATGAGCTGATGCAGCTGTATGAGCATGGCTAGACTGAGTAGAGAAGGTCCTCAGCCGCGTTTCTCCTCATCCTGGCTCCAGTTGATTTTTTGCATCCGCTCGTGCAGGCTCTCACCCCGATGCAGGCAACCAAACACCATCTCCCTGCATACGCTGGTGCGAGCCACCCCGATGCAGGCAACCAAACAGCCCCTATGCTTTCGACCGTATCGTGCTGAGTCGGTTCGTTTCGTCCCCTGCTAAGCCCAAGCACGGTCTAAAGACGGTCGTGCCGGCATTCGTGCCTTGTCAGCCCAAGTCTAGGTCAAAGTAACTATATAAGACAAAAGCGGCGGCGACGATGGTGGCGGTGATCGTCATCTTCATTTCTCTTGCACCCGTTTTGTTAAAAACTAGTTAAAATCGAATTGGTTGCGTAAAAACATGGGCATGTAATGATGTAAATATTTCAGGGGACAAGTGAATTTCCTTGATATTTTAAGATACAATATTACTATCTCGTTAAAAACCTTATGCTTCAAAGTAGGGTTTCTCGAGTAAGGAAAATAATCCTTCTCGTGACTGGGGTTGTTGCTTGCAATTAAATACGTTGGCTACGACTTAATTTACGGAAATATAATAAAATGCAAGGTACCGATGTGTTTGTGCTCCTAGGGTGAGGTTTCGCTCAATTTAACCCGGTCGTAGTAATCCTAGATGACTCATATTCTATATTCATCGCTTGATGTTATTTTCCTAGCGTGAAGCTGTGTTGCTTACTTACGAGGTAGGCTTGGCCTTTTGTTGATTTTTGACCATTTATTGTTGCGACACGATTAAATAGATACATGTACAAATATAACAGCGAAAATCATTCTTAGCCGATTTCACATATGCAATTATGCATATTTAATCTCTTGTAGGCTCATACGCATACATGTACACGCTAAATTTTAATCTATTGACAATTCTTAATTAATCGTCAATAATCATAAATATTGATTAATAGTGTTTTGTTATTTATCATGACTAGTAGAATTTTATCAAGTAATTTAAAGTGCTTAGAGTTAAATATTCACAAGAAAAATCTTTTTACTGCGCTCGCCTTTTCTCTTTCCCCTTTCCCTCTCTTCCCATTTTCCCTGTCTGGTTGAACACCTCCTGGCCACTCATTCTTTCTCCTTTCTTTATTTCTTCTCTCCTTTCCCTCATCTTCTTCTTCCCCGCATCTTTTCTTCTCTGATGCCTTCCTTTTGCTTTGCTCTCCAGCTGAACATCCTCTAGCTACTCATGCCCCCTTGCAGCTCTCTCTCTCTCTCTAATGGTTTTCTTTATTTTCCTTGCTCTGGCTGAATGCCTCTCTAGGTCCCTTATTTCCTTCCTCTTCCTTGCCTAATCTACTCACTACTCATTCCCCTTCTTCTCTACTTTTCCCTAAATCCTCCATACTCAGACCAATCCTTGCACTGGACCTAACCAGCGCTGTCGTCCCACACACCTTCGGCCACCCCGCTGCACCTACATCTCCAGTCGCCTGCCTCCAGTCTCCTAAGCACCTCCCGGGTTCCCTAACACCAACCACTACCTCCCCTGGCACCAGTCGACCCCCCTGTTGCTATGGCTCGGCTCCTCCCTCACCACGAGTGCTGGCGGGCGGGAGGTGGAGCGGATGGCCTCAGCCATCCACGTCAGACTGAACTAGCATGGAGGAGAGAAAAGGTGTGGTGGTGGTTTGTAGAAGTGTCAGAGGAGCCTCTGCAAGGCGTAGTGGCTTCGAGTCTAAAGATGGCAGACGCACCTGGTTTCAGGGTGGTGGTCACACATGAAAAAAAGTCTGAACTGCAAATAGCACTTGAGGCTACATGTATCATGAAAGGACAAAATTTCAGGGGTAGCTTCAACTGATGTGTCATCATTCTCTCTCCTAAGACCAGCACATTAGGGTAGCCTTCACTGTGATACTCTAATGTGCTCCAAGCATAGCGATAGGTATGAATTCTGCAACTGCACGTAGCACACGTGACACATGTACGCACTGCACAGCCGTGTTGAAATTAATGGCAAGAGGTGTCGATTGACGGCTCTTGGTGGTGGTCATTCCAGCTTATTTCAGTTTCAGCGTCTGACTTCTGGTTTTTAATCCACAATTCCTTAATTTTGTCTTTTTCTAGCTTTTTAGGTTTTTTGGGCTTTTTTTTTGTCTTTTTTCCCGTGTTACTTCACATTGTCTGTGATGAACTAAACTGTTTTTTCAATTTTAAATTTAATTATGCCAAATAAGCCACCATCATCTACAATAAAAAAATAATCCAGGTACAGTGAAAAAAGCCATAAGCCATCGCCAAACTAAGCGCCTGAGTTTCACCTTTTGGCTTCTAGCTTCAGTCTTCTCACTTCTTAATTTTGTTTTTATTTTTTGGTTTATGGTTTTTGTACTTTCTTTTCCCCTTATTTCTTTACATTGTCTGTGATCATATAGTGGTTTTCTATTTTTTTTAATTTTTTAAATTTAATTATGTTGAAAACACTATCAACAGCTATAGTGCAAAAAGTTGAACGCATCATGAGCTAGCTTGATTTCTATACAATTTATCGAGTTTGATGTGCAGTTAATTCATCCAAAAGCGTAAGGAACTACTCCAACCGGCTTATAACTGCGGCTTTCAACTGTTATTGAAATGGCACTGTAGCGGCTGTTAGTTTTTTCTGGATCATTCAATTAAAGGAAAATGAAGAAAAATATGAAAATTACAAAACACCATTATGGGCCTATTTGGGACTGCTCCACTCCACAAAAACCAACTCTGCTCCACCAATTCCACCATGGAGCAGCTCCACCAACTCTACCATGGAGTAGATGTGTCTGTTTGGCTTGTAGCTCTGCTCTAACTCTGGCTATTAGATGTTTTTGTGAGAATGGCCATTTATGCCCTTAGATGTTGTAAGTTAGTTGTTTTGATATATTTAGCTTTTATAGATGGTTCTTATTATTTTGAAATTTGTTTGTAACTTTTTGGTATAACATAAATGAAAAAACACATATTTGCACACATTTGCTCGCGTTTGGACTGCCAATTTGCTCTGGCAAGAACCGCGACATGAAGAAGTTATGCCATGGTTCAAGATTATCCAATTGCCGCAAAAGCTACATATGAGTTATGTATTTTTCATTTCAGCCAGCACAGGAACAGTAGGTAGAAACAAAATAGAGAAAGCAGATCACAATGAAGCTCCCTTTTATGTTGCACAGTAATCGGGTGCAATCAAATCAATCTCAGATAAGATAAAACCTAAGAAATATGTTCTTCCGCCCTCATATGTAATGATTCCAACAAATTATTTCCAAGTTCAGATACTACTTGCGTCGCCTTAAGTCAGATCCATCTACCAAAATCTTCAATAAAAAAAGATAGATATACCAAGAACAAATTAACAGAGTCAAATGAACAAATGCACGAGGCCTGCCCAGCCTAGCTAGTGGCAACCAAGCCCCGCTAGCTGGCGCCGCCAACAAATGCTCGTAGGTAGCCTAGGGCGCGCGCTGGTCACCAACGGCTACAGCCGGCGTTGCATGGCCGGGACGGGCGAGCTCCACCTTGGGCGGCGGCAGTGGAGGCCTCGGCCGAACTTCCCTTTGGGGGCTATCAGCATGAGCGATGGAGAAGGCATTAGGGGCGGCAAAAACGGGTAAGGCCAGCGGAGTATCACCGGATCTGTCAATTCCGACAGTCATGTCGCTGGCGGAGAGCCCCTGGCGGCTGGATTCTTGGGCGGCGGCGCTATGTTCCTGGAGAACGGGGGCGGAGCTTTGTTGCGGGGAGGAGTGGAATAGGTGTGGGGGGAATAGAACGAACCGGTACGCTATTGTGTAATCAGTGGCAGTGGTGGGTAATTTTCCCACAACTCCACGAGGAGTTTAGAAACCTTTGTTTCTGGAGTACCCCTTGAGGAGCTCCATAAAAAATGTGGAGTTGGCCTCTAACTCCACCTTTTTCTTGGAGCAGAGTTTTTGGAGTTAGACCTGTTTGGTTAGCGAAGTTGGGAGCGGAGCTAGAAAACTTGGAGCGGAGCAGTCCAAACCAGCCCTATATCTCCACAGACAATACAAAGGAAAAAAGGGGAAAAGCAAAAGCAAAAATAACTAAAATTAAGAAGCCGACTCGTGTCTAGAGGTGGGAGTTAGATCGTGCTTTTTTGGGCTAGACTAAGGCCCAGTTGGCCCTACATGACCTGACCGACGCGTGGCAGGCCATGCAGGCACAACATGAATGGTAGGCCGGGCAAGGGCAAATTCACTTATCGTACGCATGTCTAACATGAACCATGTAATGACAATTAATCTCCATTTGTTTAGAACCATAACACATGTATTATACTAGAATTGGTAAAAAGAATTCCTTAAGTAACTAGATTCGATGATTGCGTGCAAGCACATACGCATGCACGTTCGTGCATGCGTCCAATGATTATGATTATTGAGCTTGGAAATGCCATATCTAAGTTACAAGGGATTTGTAATAAGCTTGCATGAGATCGTGCATCTAAGAACGGACCATGCAACATACAGTAAGTAGTACATGCACTTATTCCATGTCAACCTCACTAAATGTCTAATTCCGAGTTACAAAACATATATACATCGTGTATCGAGAATCATGCAGACATATATAGGGCCATATAACGGTCGATGCACACGGAGACGACGACCGTGTTGGCCTAGAGTTTCAAGCCGATCTTGCAGCTGGTGCTCTTGACGCCGATGGCCGCCTCGGCGCCCGCCGTTGCCAGCACCATGTCGCACCGGACCGTCGGTGTCACCTTCCTCACTGTCACCGGCCCCACCTTCACCCGCACGGGCACCACCGCGGGGAACACGATAGGCAGCTCGCCGCGCCGCCACCACCTCCCTTGCCGCCGCCGCTCCCCGCAATCACGAGCTGCAGCACCTCCTCCGCGGCGGCGCCGCGCAGCACCACGTCGCTCATCTCCACGCACACCAGCGAGTCCTCGCGCCGGCCCTGGTAGAACGCCGGGAGAGCGCCGTGGGACAGCTGGTGGTCCTTGTACCATACCATTAGGCTCGAGCATTCCTCGTACGACATGCCGATGGCCTTGTTCGGGTTCGCCATGCGCACCGCCATCTCGACCCCGGCGAGCGGGGTGAGGTCGGCTGGGTCGAAGCGGAGGCCCATGACGGTGAGCGCGTCCACCGTGTACGTCGGCAGCTTCAGGTCAAGCGCCAGGTAGAGCGCGCCGAGGACGGCGGCCAGGATGACGGCGAGGGCGACGAAGGAGTAGCAGACGCACCAGCAGCAGCGGCTGCGCCTCCGTTTCATCTTGGCCGCGCTTTCGATAGTCGGCGCGGGCGGTGAGTGGCCGGCCTCGAGGTTGACGTTGTTATGAATGGCGCTTGTATTCATATGAGGCTAATGGGCCGGTATATATACACAAAGTACAGGTGGTAAATATGCAAAGAACCCTCATAACAATGGGGAATAACAAACTATACATATATCTCTAACACCCCCTCAAACTCATGGTGGATCAACAACACGAGTTTGGAGAGGAAGAAGTCTTGTGTGCTCAGTGCAGGCCTTTGTGAAGAAATCCGCTATCTGAATCTCTCAAGGCACATATCAAGAGTAATCACCTGATCATGCACACAAGTCCTCATGAAAGAAGCATCAACTCCAATGTGCTTGGTGAGCTCATGCTTCACAGGATCACGAGCAATACCGATAGCACTTTGCATTGTCGACAAGAGAGGGTCGGTGTAGTGACGTAAACACCAAAATCCTCAAGTAACCACCGTAGCCAAGTAATCTCGCTGCCAAGAGAGCCATAGCTCGCAACTCACCTCTCGCACTCGAACGGGACATGCGATCTGTTTCTTCGCCTTCCGTGCAATAAGAGAACCACCAAGAAAAACACGAAGGAGAGATAGACCGCGATCGAGGGATCGCTGGCCCAAGTAGCATCCGAATAGGCTCAAGTCGTAACGAGCTGGAACGTGGAAAGAAGAGACGGCGAGAGATAGTCCCACGAAGGTATCGCAGAACTCAAGAAGGTGGTCAGAGTGAACTCGAGTGGGAGCTGAAACAAACCGACTCGTAATATGAATCGGATAAGTGATATCTCGGACGAGTAATGACAAGGTAGACAAGACTCCCAACAAGATGACGATAGCGAGTCGGATCGTAAAGAGGCTCGCCATCGGAGGGTCGGAGGTGAGCATTGAGCTCCATGGGAGTCTCAACAATCTGTTGATCAATCGAGAAAGGCGCGATCAAGAAGATCTGAATATATTTCTCTTGGGATATAAAGAAACCATCTGGAGTGGAAGTAACCTCAATCCCAAGGAAGTAATGAATAGGACCAAGATCCGACATAAGGAATCGCTCACTAAGACGAGCCTTGACAAAGGCAATGTACTCAGAATCATCTCCGTAATGATCATATCATCAACATACGTAAGAAGAAGAGTCCGACCACGGACGAAGTGTGGACAAAGAGCGCAGGATCATGATCACTAGTGAAAAACCAGAAGCAGGTGACCACAGAGGAGAAGCGCTCAAACCAAGCACGAGGAGCTTGTTTAAGGCCATAGAGAGCGGCGAAGGCGACAAATCATGCCCTCAGAATGAATACCCGGTGGCGGATGCATATAGACCTCCTCACGCAACTCGCCATTAAGAAAGGCATTCTTGACATCAAGCCGAGAAAGCAGACCGGTGGCGGGCGACGCCACCGAAAGAAGAGTGCGAACAGTGGTCATGTGAGCCACAGAGCAAAAGTCTCGTCGTAGTCAACACCATGCTCCCGCTGAAACCACGAGCAACAAGACGCGCCTTATAGCGCTCAAGAGAGCCATCGAGCGAGTCTTAATCTTATAGACCCACTTACATGTGATGGGATGAGAATGAGATGGCAAAGGAACAAGATCCCAAGTACCAAGACGCTCGAGGCAGCAATCTCCTCGGCCATGGCAAGTCGCCACTCGTGGTGAGTAATGACATCCCGTAGGAGACAAGCTCACGAGTAGCCGCGCCAAGAAAGGAAAAACAGGCAGAGGCCGAATCGATCGCGATCGCGAGAGCGTAGCGAGAGAAGATGACCCATCGGGGACGATGGAGCATCGAAGAAGAAGGCTCATCCGAAGGTCCTCAATACGAGGTCGACGAGTGTAGACGATAAGGGAGAAGGAATCAGAGGGAGGAACTGCGAGTCGTGAGGAGACGACACAAAGTGGCGATAACGGTGAAGAGACTACAGGGGAATATGTGGGGACTCGGTGGAACAGTGGACGAGGCAAAGCAGATATAGGTGTATCCGAAAAGTCAAGAAAGACAGAGGCTCCACAGAGGAAGCCAAGAAGAGGCAGACGTGGGTAGAATGGACGAGACTCGTCGAAAGTCACATCCCGAGAAACCCGCATCCGTCGACCAACAGATCCCAAAGACCGATAGCCCTTGTGCTCGGCGCTATATCCTAAAAACACACTCAACAGATCGAGCGTCGGTTTGGTGCGTTCTCGAGGGGCAAGGAGAACGAGCAAAGCGCAACCAAACAGATGAAGGGCGAGTAGTCGAAGAAGACCACGAGACGCCAACAGGATCGCACCCTTAAGAGCGTAAGAGGGTGGATGTTGACGAGATAGGTGGCGATGGAAACGGCCTCGGCCCAAAAGTGAGGTGGAATAGAGGCGGCGATCATCGAGTACGAGCCGTCTCAAGGAGGTGACGATGCTTGCGCCAACGACACCATTCTCGAGCATGAGCACCGTGACAAGAAAATCGAGCAAGAGTGCCCTCGCCAAAGAAGGAAGCCGCGCAGTGACGAGAGGTACTCGCCCCAGAATCGGCCACGAAAGACACGAATAGGAGTGGAGAACTGTGTGTATCATAGTGGCAAATTGTTTATAGATGGGCAAGGCCTCACTACGAGAAGACATGAAATATATCCAAGTGTGGCGAGAGAAATCATCTATAAAAATGATATAATATCGATGACCCCTTTCAAACGAAGATGGGACCCCAAACATCCGAATGAACAAGATCAAAGGACGCTGAGACACGCCTCACTATGAGGATAAGGAAGTGAATCATTTACCTAACTTACAGCCACGACAATCTAAAGACACGTCTCCTGAGACAGACCCCAGAAGACCACGACGAACTAAGGACGACAGGCGAGATCCACACAGATGGCCAAGACGATGATGCCACTGCTGGAAAGAGCCAGTAGACGGCGTAAGCGGCGAGAGGACGCGGCGGTGGTGGCAGCGGAAGGAAGATGAAGCCAGTCAAGCTCCCAGAGACGCTGTGAGTCACGGCGCCGAGGGCCAGAACCAACCAGAGCTCCCGTGTGGTAGTCCTGAACACAACAAGAGTCAGAGTCGAGAATAACTCGATAACCAAGGTCAGTAATCTGCCCAGCAGAAAGAAGCTGCAAGGTAAGGCGAGGAACATGAGCAACAGAAGGAACATGAAAAGATGAGTTGCTAAGAGATCCTCGACCAGAGACAAGAAAGAGATGTACCATCAGCAGTAAGAACACTGATGGAGAATCAAGAGGTGTAATAGAAGATAGAGTGGAAGGATCAGGAGTCATGTGAAAGGATGCTCCAGAATCAAGAATCCACGGGGAGGTACCTGACTGTGTAGGAGGTGGTCTCTCGGTTCAGAAGAGTCGATGAGTAACTCGCAGAACACGCCGAGGAGAACTCGAAGCGGCAAGTAGGCGTCGAAGTCTGGCTATCTCCTGCTCGGTGAGAGAAGCTGAAGAAGTCGAGGCGCACGCCGTCGTAGAAGCACTAGTGCCGAGAAGAACGGCGTGAAAGATGCCGCTTCTTCTTGTAGCACTGGACTCGGTGTGGCCATCCTTGTCGCGAGAGGAGCAGTGAGGACGGCCACCTCAGACGGAGGACGACCACCACCACCGTGGTAGCGGCCGAGGAGGCAAGGCAGCAGTGAGCAGCGAGCGGCGAGCACGCAGGGAGTGGCATCGCACCAGCACCACTCAAACGAGTCTCCTCTGCGCGTATCTCGGTAAGAGCCTCCGTGAGAGTGACACGAGGTGGCGTGCAAGTAGTCGGGCACGCCGCTGCTCGAACTTCGACGGCGGCGAGTGAGGAACTCATAGACCGCTGAAACTCTGTCGCACGCACCTCCGTGCAAAGACGGACAGTACGACAGCGGCCAAAGATGCGGAGAGAGTCCAATCGACGCCAAACAAGCAGAGCTCGAGCGTAAAAGCATCAACGAGAGCATCGCCTGCTGAAGAGAGTGCTCTGGCGACCACGGACAGTGCAGTGGCATCACCGAGGGCTCGTAGCGCCGACGAAGATGAGTCCACATCCGAAAGCCGAAGGAGTCCTACAATCTCGTAAGAAAATCGAGGCCGACACTAGCGATGAAGAAGCAGGCGGCGGCGCCGCCATCGTACCACCGAGTGTAGACGGCCGACAATCCTTGTAGGAATCGAGCCTCCGGTAGGCGAGGCGCTTTATCGGCTTTATCATCGTGAGCCTTTATCGGTTGTTGGAGGCAATGCAACAGCGCGTCTGGTCGGAGAATAGGGCAAGGCGCGCGGTGACATCGCCGAGAGGACGCCCGAGAGGCGAAGACCACGCATGTGAATGCGCATGTGAGACACGGTCGGTGTAATTAACACCATCAAAAATCACCGGCAATGAGGAGGGAAACAGTGCCCATTGGTAGGCGGCCGACGGCGCGGCGACAAAGGAACGAAGTCTAACAGCGGCGCGCCGACGGCGCGCGGTTAGAACGACGCTTTTTTTGCTTTTTTCCCGGTCGGTTTTACAAAACCGACCGAGCCGAACCCAACCCTAACCCTAACCTAGAACAGATTTGGGTGCGGCTCGAGGCGACGGCGGCGGCGCCCGGCGCGAGGCGGCGGAGTGGCGGCGGCGTCCCAGCGCGGGAGGCGGCGGCCGGCGGCCGGAGCGGCGGCGACGTCTGGCGCGGAGGCGGCGCCGAGCGAGGCGGCGGCCGGCTAGCGGAGGCGGCAGGCAGCGAGGCGCGGCTGCGCGCGGAGGCGGTGACCGAAGCGAGGCGGCGTCTTGGCCGAGGCGGCGGCCGAGCGCAGCCGGCGCGGCGGCGACCGAGCAGCGGCGCGCGACTCGAGATGCGCGCAGAGACCGGCGGTGGCGCGGAAGCCGTCGGCGCGACGAGAGGCGCAGGAGGCCGACAACGGCGCGAGGCCGACGGCGACCGGGAGGCGGCGGGAGATGGAGGCGCGGGCGGCGAGGAGGCCGGCGAGGCGACCGGGTGGGAGTCGGATGACGGCGGCGCGAGGGAGGCGGCGCGCGGAACCCTAGGTAAACCAAAACCCTAGTTTTGGCTCTGATACCATGTTATGAATGGCGCTTGTATTCATATGAGGCCAATGGGCCGGTATATATACACAAAGTACAGGTGGTAAATATGCAAAGAACCCCTCATAACAATGGGGAATAACAAACTATACATATATCTCTAACAGACGTCGGCGTTATCGTGGGCCATCTCGTGATCTGCCATGTGTCTCTACGAGAACTCACGTAGTGGACGTATGAAGCAGTGACGAAGGCGAAGCAAACCTCACACAGCTCTGCTTGGCTTTTGACTGTCGCTTGTATGCGACGACGCAGTGAATGCTTATGGGTGTATTTGGTTGCCTGAATATGGACGGTTGGATCCCAGTTCCACCGTATTGTGCGCAAAATTCAGATGTTTGGTTGGATGGATGTACTGTGCAAGCTCGATCCGCCCATCCCGCAGATCCGGACCGTGAGTGAAGCTCATTTCCACCGGCCGCTACCCAGACGGAGGAGTCGAGCAAGGCGGGCTAGGTTACCTCTCGCGCTCCTCGCGATATCCGCTCTTCTGCGCGTCCTCCCGCCGGCGATCCGGCAGCAAGTGATCTCCTCTCCCTCCTCCGGATCCGGCGAAGTCCTTTGGGAGGCGGCGCGCAGCAGCAAGACGGCGGCAAGCGGCGGACGCGGCGGCGTGTGGCGCCGCCGCCGTTGCCCGGCCGTGGCTCGTGGAGGCGACACGGGTTCCCTCGGCGGATCTCGCCCGACGGCCTCGGCGGCCGCGGTTGAGTCGCCGCCGCTCCCACGGTGCCTCCGCTGCCGCCACCGCGCGCCGGCTCTCCCGCGCCGCCAGGCCGCGGTGCCTCCGTTGCCGCCTCCGCGGCGCCGGCTCTCCCCGCACCGCCACTCCCGCGCCGCCGCCGCTGCCGCCCTCTCTCCCCCCGGCTTCTCTCCTCCTCGCGGGCACGCGCTCGCCCGTCTCTTTCTCCTCTCGGTCGCCCGCTTTTTCTTCCTCTCGGTCGCCCGCTTTTTCTTCCTCTCGGTCGGACGCAGGCGCTGGAACCCCTCCCTCTGTCCCATTATGCGATTGCATATTGTTTTTATTTTTTTCTTATGTACAATATGATGTAGCTTGAACATATTTCTCGCATTGCAGGGATTTGATCTGTTGCCTGCAAGAACCACACTAGACCTCGATCTTTGCTTCAGAAACGGTAAATCCTACCCATCCTCCATTTCTTCGCCAAGTATAATATTGTGATTAACCAAAACATACCTTCTAGTAAAATAACTAGTAATACAATTTACTGTTTGTGTGCATTTTTAGATGGATGATGTTTCTGTCAAGCGCCGTAAAATCATTAGTAATGCAGCTGGAGTAGTTGCTACCATGTGTGCGTACACCTTATTTGTGTATAGGCGTGCTGTTCGTACACCACCCATCACATATGGTCCCTTAGCTGAAAGAGACAAAATCAGGATGGCAAACCTTAGGTTCATTTTTCATAATGATGATAGGCACTGTGTAGAACAACTTCGAATGAGAAGAGCTCCCTTTTCCACTTGTGCACATTGCTTAGAACAAGAAGGTTGCTTAAAGACACAATTAATTGCAAGTGGGAGTCAGGTGAGTAACCACCTCCGGAAGTGGAAGAAAGTATGGGCAAAGATATGCAAGTTGTGGGACCTTAGTGGCGCTCTATGGGATGACACCACCAACACCATATTACTTGAGGATGAGCACTACAAAGGCCAAATCAAGGTACTAAATTTGTGTGAAGTTTATGCTTGCTCCATAACATCATGACCTTGTTGTTCACATGTAGGACCACTCTGAGGATGCTTCATACTTGCAAGTTCCTATTGAGAACTATGATCAGATAGCTGCCATATTCTCTGCTGGACAAGCCACTGGAAGGTATGCCATGGGCTCAAATGAGCCTTTGGGAGAACCTTCTGATGTTGTGGAATGTGACCCTATTGCCACCCCCATTTCTCAGCTTGCGAATAAGGGTTTAGGCTTTGATGAGGTCCTTAGGGAGAATGCAGTTGCTAGAGGCACCGACACCAACGGTCCTCCACCAACTTGGACTCCACCAAATGAGGATGGTTCAGGAGGGGCAGCTCAAGACAAGGGTAAGGACTCATGCAGTGGGTCTGGTTCAAAGAGGAAGAGAGGCCTGATCAGTGATGAGGAAGTAGTCGTCTTCAATGGCATGATTGCTGCAGTGAAGGACTTGGGAGCTACTATCGTGAGTCTCGCACATGCCGAGGCACACCTGTGGGTCTACAATGCTGTGATGACACTCCACAGGTTCACCAGATGCCCTACCGTCGCTCTTGGTTGGCTCTATGAACACAAGGCACAAAGCATTGGTTTTATGCAGATGAGTGACGCACATCGTCGTATGTGGATGAATCATTGGATTGAGAAGCACTACTTCAATGAGTAGGCTATTTCTCACTAACCACTAACCTTTTGCCTAATTAGTTGGTGGTTGATGGAGAATCCTCCCCCCTACAGGCCCTAACTATTTATGTAAGATGAAACTATGGACATCTGTTGTGTGATGTGTGGATGGTGCATACCTTTTGTAATTATGAAGGGCTTAATTACTGCATGTGGACTGATGTGCTGATGGTGTCTACAAGGCACACCTTTTGTAATTATGTAGGGGCTACTTGCTTGAAATGTAAGCTAAGATATATGACTATGCTTATACTTCTTTATTATGAGAAATATAGATCTTTATGTACTCTATCTTTGGAGTGTTCATTTTATTAATGTCTTTTCATTTAGAGTTAAGTTGCAAATATTTAGTCAAATCATGTGTTCATACCAAATAATTGCATGTCGTATTTCCCCGATATACATCATCATATTGTCAAATACGTTCTTTTCAGAAGTTAAAAAAAATAATATGTCATACTGTAAATAAATTAATATATACGCTTGTTTAGCTTGCGCTGAGTTCAAATCAAGCCTAGAATGGCCGAGCTTAGTAGCTTATCGAACACAAGATTCACGCTCCAGTTGCAATACTTTCTTGAAAAACAATAATTTCTTCCCACTGTAATTTTTTTATCGTGTCCTTCACAAGCACAACCCTAGCATCCACAGTACGAAAGTCAATTATAATATATTTTCTCAAATACATGTTTTCCCAATGGCACAGCAATTTTTCCCAACGAGAAAATACATACAAAATGAAAGAAACACGGTGAATGCACGCTGTTGAGAACAGTGCATTGCACTGTGGAACAAGGTACAAAGAAACACAATTCCTGTAGGCCTGTCCCCAGTTCACAACCACCATGAACAAACATTTCACAACGTAACAGATCGACCCAAAGTACAAGTTAGATTCAATACAAAACATCTAGTATTTGGGCTGCTTTATTTCATCATTCATTTAGCTGGGAGAGGGAAAAATCTGCTCTTACAGAGGAATCGAAAACGACTTCTTCAACTTCTCTACTTCCAAATAAGCAGTAGAGTATGGAAGGAACTCTGAGAAATGGCTTTGCATCAGATCATTGATGGCCACAGCGAGCTTTGGAATCTCCATGATTTCTTCATTGGTCAGCTTCCGAACAAACCTTGCTGGGTTGCCAGCCCAGAGTTCACCGGTCGGAATCCTCCTTCCTGGGGGCAGGACGGAGCCAGCTTCAAGGATTGAGTTGGTTTCAACCAAAGAACCTTCCATGAGGATGGAGTGCTGACCAATGATGCACTCAGGTTCAATAGTGCACGAGCGCAGCAGACAGGATGCACCGACTGTCACATACCGGTCAACAAGGGTCTCAGCTGGAAGTCCTGTAAACAACACAAGCTAGAGATGAGATGAACCCAATCAGACCTAGTGGACCGTATCTATCACAAATTTATAGAATTATAGGTTACATACATAGGTCAAGGACATGAAAAGTGAAAACACAAGAAACTGAAAGCCCCCAACTGTCCCTCTAAAACACAGGGCAAGTTTGTCACCAAAGGCTTAAGTCTTTGCATCTGGCCAGACCAAACTTGACCAAACAAGTGGGGAAAAGGCAAAATTATTATCCAATTTCCCTTTAGGTCAACAAGGCAAAAATGCTATCTTCAGATTGAAAATTGAATGATCAAGTCGATGATGGGTAACTGAGATGCACATCCTCTAACAGGAAATTCGAATATCTCAGTACCAAATTGCAGGTGCAGATTTTGAATCAAGCAGCGGTGCTTAGGTTGCTCCTCATGCAGTTCGAATTTTATGGCAAAGGATGTGATAAATCATTAAGAAAATTCAACGATTCAGAAACCAAGTTCAATAAACATCAATACTGGAATTTAAGAATCTGAAAGTAACAACTAACAAGTGTATTCATAGTTACAGTGCATCAGCCATGTGTTGGAATCCTGTAACGGTATCATTGGAAATGAAGGGTCATGTAGATCCAACCAGTGTTTACTAGCCTAGTTTATAATAGAAGTCTATCATCTTATCATTGACACATAAACAACAATCAGCAATATGATCACTAAAGAGATTCCTAATTGTACAATCAATTATGCATATAAATGTGACACTTGGTAGGAGACATGGACATGCCCATGTAACAACTGAACCGCAACTTGGGTAGACATGGTTAAGAGCACCGAAATCTTCAGTTCAATATGTTATGTTCATGGAGGCACAAGACTTAGCATTTTATTCTAAATATATTGAACAAACTTGTGTCCATGAAAAAATACATATCGCAGAAATTTTATAGGTTGGTCGTGGCAAGAATTTAAGAGCTCAACCAATGTGTGCAAATAAGTACTATGGCACTGATGAATCTGCTAATCTGCAAATATTCTTTCTAACCAATTATTACTCTTAAGATGTGTTCCAGATACCAATTTGGTAAATCTCGGTTCAGAACCACTCAGCAGCTAGCACAGGTTTCTGGCTGGTGGAGGTAACTAGTCACGTGCTGAAACTATAGCTAGGGCTGTTGGCACCTGGTAACTCGACAGGAAGCTGCCTGGTATTGGCTGGTTCGTGGTGGGACTTGGTAACTTGGCAGAAATGGGGTTTTTATGCGACTATGGGTTTAATTTTTTATCCAGACATGCAAAAAGACGATATGAAAATTGGTACAGATTAGCAAAACTTGCAAATAACTCATCCTAGTTCAAGCCCAATAGCACTTACTCTTATACTCTAAACTGTTCACTTTTTCTATGATATAGTCCACGCTAGGATTCTCAAATTATCAGTGACAACTGTTTGGTAAAAAAATAGCAATGTAGCATGCAAGAAACAACCTTTTTTTTTGTCAAAGAAACTTGAATGAAGTACTTTGAGTTGCCTGTTGAGATTTGGCCTCATGGTAACAAACAAGCAATGAAGCAAAAACAGAGTTATCGTATATCTTACCACCTCAAAAGCTGTTATTCTATTTATATTACAGAAATTCCAGTAAAGTGTAAAACAAGGGTATGCATTTCTCAAACCCAACCATAATAAATTAAATTCCAAATAATTCAATGTGCTTTACAAGGTTTCTCTATTAAATTGTTAACTAGTACATTTTCACCTAGTTACGCAAACTTTTTTGTGAGTTATGAGAGGAGTTGGATAAAATAGTAAACATATAGACTAACCAAATTTGAGGTGGCTCCATGAACGAATATGAGAGCATTACTGCATAAACACCACACTTCACCCTCTTAAGCAACTTTGAATATGGACCGTGCTGCTTGTAATTGGATCAAAGTGTGAGTTATGAGTTATGACTACTACAATTGGACTGCTCCAAGACCAATTCTGTACCTACAATTATGGTAACAAAATTGAACATGGTAGTATGTTCAAAGCACTTGGTTATATATATCCCTTAATGGGTATTGCTAAGCCAGTCAATATTGATTGCGCCACGACACCAATTCTAAGAGCAATTCAACAAAATGTGCACATCATTCAGGATTTCACCAATAAATCCAGTACTCCAAAGATGCATAATATAGTGCAAACAACAGAAATACAGAATACACAGAACGACACTCATCCCATGAATGCCACGCAGAGATATCCAGAGTGTCGCAGCTAGCTGCGTCCTTCTGCGCTCTCAATTAAAATTTTCCTCCATCATTGTTAACATCTCCACTAGAGAAGGGTGTACACAAAGGGTAAGGTCAACTCTCAAGCAGCGCAAGACACCATCAAACGACTAGAGATACCGATTCCACACCGCAGCCATCAAAACGGAAACATCTAAACCACCACAACGCATACTAGCTAGATCATCCGAGAACATGTCGGAAGCGGTCACATTTGGTCAGATCTGGGTACTGGAGAAGGTTGCAGAAGCGAATCGTGGTGGAGGGTGAGGGTGACCTGTGGGGGCCGACCAGGCGGCGTGGAGGACGCACCGCTCTTGGACGTTGGCGCAGAACCCGAGGGTGATCTTGTTGAGGTCGCCCCGCAGCACGGCGCCGCTCCAGACGGAGGCGCCGTCGTGGACGGTGACCTGCCCGGCGAGCACGGCCTCCGGGGCCACGTACGCGTCGACGGCCACCTTAGGCATCCACTGCCCCAGCGGCACCCGCTGCCGCTGCCCCCGGTAGTCCCACCGCACCCGATCCGCCCCCGCCGCCGCGGCCGCTGCCGACGCGGCTGGGGGCGGCGGAGGCGGCGCCACGACGGGGGAGGGGGAAGCGGTGGCGGAGAGGAGGCGGCGGAGGGAGGGCGCCGCGGCAGCGGAGGCGCGGCGGGAGAGACGCGAGAGGGAGGGGGCGGCCATGGTGGTGGTGGCGGTGGTCGGGGAGCGGGTGAGTAGGCGGATGGGGCGTGTGATGCGTTCCTAGCGTCTAGGAGAACAAGTGGATTTGGGCTGGGTTTCTGGGCTTTTCTACATAGCTTGCAGCCCATGCAACTCAACACTACACACTAGTGGCGAGCGGATGAGATGACTGCTCTTGGGCTCTTGGCAAGGTAAAAGGGGCATTTGTAATTTCTCAGGCTAATAAAAAGAATTTCTCCTCAAAAGTGAACAGTATAAATTTTTGAATGCACTTCCTCGGTCTAATTTGCATTCACCTACTGCTCCACTAATCACCTAGTATGCAATGCTTCAAGATTCGTGTGATTTAGTATTTTACGGAGCATAGAACTGTGCAAATACCATTCGGATCAATATCTTAATTCTTACACACTCCAAGCACCGTAGTACTGTGCAATGCACAGAATGAACAGCTTGACAGCCGCGTGGTAGCTTTAAGTGCAATTTTGGGTGGTGCTCAGGTAGGCTGAATTTTGGTGACTTATCACTAAATTTTTACTATATATGGCTGAAATTATATTGTACCTGATAGTGACTTATTTGGCATAATTAAATTCAAAAAAAATTAAAAAATAAAAAGGGTTAACCCATAAGCATCTAGGCCCCTATTTTATTGGAGTTTAGTGTTTTGATGATTAATGATCCAATTTTTGTCAAGACTAACCTTGTTTCAAGTGAACTCAAGTTGGGTCAATGCTTGATATTGACTGTGGGTGTTATTGGTATTCATATATCCCCATGTTGGTGCAAATAATGGCTAAGCATAAAGATTAAAGACCTGTGAAGTCAAGTTTGGATGGTTTTAGTGATAAGGGGTTCAAAACTAGTAGCTTGAACTTAATGAGGTTATGTAGCTAGCTGTCATATACACTAAGTCTTTCTAGCTTATATCTAGCCAGTGGAAGCCAAGAAAACAAGTGAAAAATGCAAGATTACAAATACCTATTCAATTTTAGTTTTGGGTAGAAAAATTTGCACTGAAGCAGGTGATTCGACTAGGTCAAACTATTGGACAGATCAATTTTTCCAGAAAGCATGTCCAAGTAAGTTCAATGGGAGTTAGATGATCCAAGTCACCTAGAACATGGGTGGATCTATTTTCTAGAGGGCATGTATTTTGGAACTCGATAGGAGTTGAATGATCCAAGTCTTCTGGAGCACGGGTCAAACAAATTTTTTTAGAGAAGTGTTTTTGAAGTGCAATGTGATCCGAATGATCTGAAGCAGTTTTTATAGAGACATGGTCTGAAGTGAATTTCAACTAAACCAGTTAACCCGAGCAGGTCGGAGCATGACCCAGAATAATTTTCCAAAGAAGGTACTCTTCTGGTTTTGCACTAGCACAGATAATCCAACCTAGGCGGATAATACGAGTGAGTCAGATAATCCACCTTGATTCGAACAATCTAAGTGTGTCCAACGAATATATTTTTGACCGTTGGAAGTGTGTAAGTCAGATGATCCGACTCAAAACGTTATTTTGAATCTTCTGTGTCTACCAGCTAGTTTCTGAGGAGACGAGCTATATATAGACCCTATGGCCATTCAAGTGAACCCTCTCTTGTGACTCAAAAATAGTGTATTACATATTGAGAAGTTCAAGGGCACTCAAGAGCTTTACGTGAGATCTTGAGAGTGTGAAAGAATATATTAAACCTTAGTGTGCATCACTTTCTAGTTGATTGACCTTGTTGAGTTCAAGTGACATCTTTAGACTTATTACTCTTGGAATTCGATGATTCCTTGATGGCTTGGAGGCGTGCTCTTGTTGACTTTTAAATAAGGAGTTTGTGGAAGGCATCAAAAGGGTTATGAAGATTTGGAGTCCATCTATCTGGAGTGGAGAAGGACCATGAGTTGATTGCTTGAATCCTTATATGGGTTCAAGAAGGAGCTATACTCTTGTGAGAGTGTTTCAATGAGGATTAGGGGAGATTGTCGAATCTCTGAGACCTCGGTAAAAAAGTCAGTTATATATTGTCCCTTTTACGTTCCGCATTTAAGTTCTTGTTCATTCAATTTCTAGATTACTAGACTTATGTAGGCTTGGAACTTAGGTTACAAAACTTTTATTAGTATGTGTAGGAGTTGTTTGAGACACTAGCAAGCTATAAGCAATTAGGTTGGTAGTAGTTTCTAGGTTGGTTTAAATTTGTTAATTTTGGCCAAGTTTGAAGAAAGATACCCAATTCACCCCTTCCTACTTGGGCATCCAATTCACTTCAACAACTATTAAATGACATACTACAACCGCTTAACCTCTTTCGAAATATTTAAGTAAGAGCTAATTCCCTCAATGGACAAACAATTTGTAACGATGATTTCCAAGGCCGTGGACAAACATAGTGAAATAAAGGGAGTATAATTTGGTCGTACCCTTTTTCGTTCAACGAGTGTATCGCCTTTTTTACTACACTGATTGCCGTTGTTGATATGGAGGTGTCCGATCTTCTTGTTGTAGGGTCGAAGATAACTTGCACAGGAGACTCAATGAGTCGTAGCTGCTTACCCGCTACTAGACACAATGAACTTGCAACTCTTTAATTCTCCCAATCACATGCATGATGATAAATCCACCGAGACCACCAAGTGGATGATATTGAACCATTGCTTCCCAACGGAAAAGCAGGAACAATTTTTGGTAGAAGCAACGCCCAATTCCCCTCCAAAAGTTGGCTAGGACAAACAACTTGGAAGAACAAGCATGTAATGCTAATAGGTGCAAATAACAATATGAAATTATTAATAAACATGGTCTAAGTTACATGGATGTAATACAATGGCTTATATAGCTATCCTAAGACATCTAAAACAGAGTTGGACTTCAATACAAGCAAAAAGAAAACACAAACTTTACGACTATCAGTTTGTTTCTATTATGGCAGCACATACACATAGAATCTAATGTTGGCACTTCATCTATCACATGAGCCTTATAATAAGCTTTTCAACAAGTAATCGTATGTTCAAAATGAATTCTATTTGTGAAAATTATAGACTTTTTAATGCAACTTCCTGCTGAGTACAAGCAGAATCCGAATTGAATCAAATTCTTATTTTCAATTTTCTTCTTTGAAACAACTATAATCCGTGAAAGACATGTAAACGAAAGCTCTAAATCACATGTTGTTTCATCTGTTTGAATGTAAACTTTGACAAACTTTTCAAATATATCCATTGTGCACACTAGATCCTTCCGAGATTCTACCAATATCACTGTGAACTTCATGGACAATACTGCACCATTTGCTGTTCCTCTCATGCGCCCTTGCCTGCCACGCCTCCCACGAGCCACATGCTATGGCCCTATTTGTTTAAGCTTAGACTCTTTGACTTATAGCTTAAAGCCAGCCTTTTGGCTTAACCAGCTTAAAAGCAATCCGCTTTTAAGCCAAGCCAGCCTGTTTGGCAGTTTAGCTTTTGTTGGCCTGGCTTATCGTTGTGAAGCACGAAATGTTCAAAAAACCCTTATTCAAATTAGCTAAGAAAGATTTACATATCATCATTTTTTAGTTAGAAATTTCTCTACAAATTTGTTAGTACCGATTCAATATGAATGCAATACCCTATTCAGATACATCGCTTCATGGCAAAAGCACTATATCCTTCCATATATACATACTTGCAGATCAACACTAGTACTACTAGTACTCACATATCATAGGACATATACTGAACAAATGCATACAAATTCCATATCAATTTGCACCCCATAAAAAATACAGCTACAACGACTAAACTCACAGATCACAGGATTACAGAGAAGCACTAACACTATAAAGAAGACACAAAACAAAATTACATCTCTGAGCTTTTGTTCACCACATCTTTGAGCTTTTGTTTCATCTGCAATTAAAAAAAGAGATTAGATAAAAATGATAGATCTTGCCTTGTGTCCATGCTGCCATATGCCATAATCAACCCATGTACAATCTACCATAATAGCAAGCACATGTCAACATTTTTTTATTGAACTCTCACAACTCATGTACAATCATACATTGTTAAACATCTGGACACCAAAATTATTTTAGATCTAGGCGCAAAAAAAAAAAGAACCATTTTCACAGTACAAAATCATGCATTTGGGGGGAGGAGGAGGCAGTGGCGGAGTCGGGGAGGAAGGGCGGTGTCTGGGGAGGAGGCGGCGCCAGCATGAGGGAGGAGGCAACACCATCTAGGGGAAGAGGCATCGGCGGAGTTGGGGAGGAAAGGGTGGAGCCTGGGGAGGAGGTGGTGCCGACGTCGAGGGAGGAGGCGACGCCATCTAGGGGGAGGAGGCATCGACGGAGTCGGGGAGGAAGGGGCGGAGCCTAGGGAGGAGGTGACACCATCTAGGGGGAGGGGGGAGGATGGGGCAGGAGGAGCAGCGGAGTTGGGAAGGAAAGGGCGGAGTTTGGGGAGGAGGAGACGCCAATGTTGAGGGAGGAGGCAACGCTTTTGGGGAGGACGGGAGAGAATGGCCGGTTGGGAGGAACGAATTGAGTTTTTATACTAGGTTTCTGTAGGTAATTTTTTCTAAGTTCAGTAGGAAAGATCATTTCCATCCCGTAAAAGGAAGAAAAGCACCTTTGAACTGTGGCTTTTGGCTTTTAGTTATATAAGTAGCTTAGGTTTTTTAAAAGCCCAGTAAAAAAACCATCTGTTTATTTAGATTTTGGCTTTTATGCTTTTAAGCTAAAGAAAAGAAAACGTAAACACATAGGGATTATGTTTGTGAGCATTAAAAGGGCATGTTCTTTACCTTACAAGCTGGCGGCTTTTGGCTTTTGCTATAGTACCTAACTTTCAAACGGAGTATTTTCTCAAGACGGGGTTTACAAGTTAAACGATCTACACGTTAAAAGCTCAACATCTATACCAGCCAAAATCGCAAGTGAGTATCTATCTCTCCGTAATCTGTACCGTAAACAGCCAAAATTCAAAAATTTCAGCCAAAAGCCAAAAGCCGCAGCCGAAAAGAACAGGCCCAAAGACTCCGAGTCTTGATCTTCCTATGAACCTTCTCCTTCAAACCTAGCAACAAATAATAGCCTGCTATTAGATAGTATAAAATTTTCGTTAGAATCAATAATGATTTCATTAAGAATAGATTCACCTATCGATTAAGCATTTTTACATACGCTTCAACTATAAACTTCTCCTGTTTTGTCAGACTTAGCACACACACTGACCCGCCCATAACCCCACCCCGCCCACCCCCAAGCTGGGCCGGCACTTCTCCAACCTCGCCGCACCTTGTCCCCCCTCCTCGCCGCCGCCTCCCGCGCACGCCCTCCTGCCATGGCGAGATCGTCGTCGGCGACAGCGGCGAGCACCACTAAGAAGCGGAAGTCCAAAGCCGGAGCCCTAACCCTAGACGAGGTGAAGTCGCTCGGACGCGAGCTCCTCTCCTCGCGCGCCCGCCTCAACCACGCCCCACACTCCTCGCCCCCGCCCCGCTCGACCTCGAGGCGCTGATCTCGCTCCAGTCCTCCCTTCCATCCCCTCCGCCGCCGCCGCCGCGGGAGACTCGAGCAGCGATCCCGAGCTCGTGTTCAGGTCGTGGCCGCGGCAGCGGTTCGACGAGCTCGCCGTGTCGCCGCACAGCGATGACGCTATCAGGGTGAGCTTTGCAGTATCATTTGCGCGTTCGGCGATGGGGAATCGGTTAAATTAGTATACACTTCTGTTCGCTGTAGGATGTGGCGGTGCGCCAAAGCTTATGGATTTTGTGGATCTGGGGAAGGACGGTAACTTGGTTAGTGGAATTCCCACAGTATTGTGATATGTTTCTTGCAATATACTTATTTTCTCTCTCAATTGTTCATATAGTTATTTTACTTACACTAGCTTAGACAAAATCGCCAACAGTCTGGGTAATAAAACCACTGGTATTCTCTCTCTACACTTATATAGATCAACGTATCTAACTTCTTACAAAGTGGTTACTTTATTTTTGTTAATCAGGTTCTGGGAAAGATGGCTTGCAAAATAGGGATGACAGGTCTGAAGAGAGGTATGCTTCCGTTTTTTTTATGCAATGTATATCATATATCCTGAACAATGATTTGATGCTTGCGGACACAACTTCAGTGAACGAACTATGCTTGTATGACCTTTCCTTAGGGACGTTTTTTTCACCATAAGATCTAAAACAATCTGCAATTCTGCACCATGTATAATGATATGTTACAAATGCGTGTGCACAAAATGATGAGCATGTTTGCTTCTAAAAGAGCAAGGGAAGCCAGCAAAGTCATGCTTGTAGCACTAATTATAGACAACTGACATGTTGCTAGGAACATAGGACATGTTAATTTGTTGCTCGTATTTCATGCCTGCATCTGCATTGATGTGATTTAGCATGTTGCATGCCTTATGGCTTTTTAGTTTTAGCTGTGCAAAGTCATTTGCAGAATTGCAGTTGATGATCTTTGGTGTGGATTATTTAGATCAGAATTGTTTCTCAGGTTCATCCCATACAACCCTTTTAATGTGATTCTTGGTATGTTGATACGTTCGAACAACTATTTTGATTCTTTCTTATGCTCTTTTGTTCTTGCTTTAACAGAGGTGTTATTTTTATACACAAAATATACAATATTTTGGCGCATATTCCTGCTATGGATTTTCAGAAGGAATCAAAGTTTCTAGCTTAGCGGCTTAGCCCACTCTCGATTTTGTTTTTGGCTTCGCCACTGCTTGTTCTTGACTTTTTTTGGTGAGTTCATACTGTACTGAGGTACCTGTCACTTGTCAACTAATCTTCCCCCGGTCCATGGCAGCGACGAGTGATCGGCGGAGAAACATGAACACCGTTTTGGGCTTACGTGTTTTTCTGTTTTTTTTTGGTTGAAATCGTTCGAAGAAAAGAAATCAATCAGGATTTGTACCCGATCGCGATTTCATTTTCACCGCCCCTGTTGCTGTTGGGTGCAATTTCGTTTGCTCCTTTTCAAGAAAATGAATCATGGTTAATCAGGTCGTGATATTCACCAGTACACAAGTGGACAACACTACACATGCATCATTCAGTGCAAACAGAGAGAAATTCGGGGATCAAGAATGAAGAAGCAAATTAACAGGCCCAAACTTAATAGAAGAGAGAAATCACAACAGCTACTCGAATACATCCATCCATCCCAACTGGATTTAACCCCGGCCAAACAGATAAACACTTCAGCCTCTGATATTTCTCTAGCAAAAAGAAGGGCAGAAGAAGCTACAGCAGCAGCAACAACAACAGACTAGGTGGCAGTAGTAACCAAGCATAGGGAGGCATGGCGTATTTCAGAGCGATGGAGCCGATGGGGCTAGGCTAGCCGGCGTAGATGTGGACCCCGATTGCGATGAGGAAGATGGTGACGAGGGCGAAGTAGAGGACGGCGTGGACGAGGATGGAGATGCCGCTGGTGTGCATGCTGCCGAAGGCGATGATCCGGCCGTGCGCCGGCAGCTGGAACAGCAGGCCCGGCGTCAGCAGCACGAACAGCACCGTCGCGATCACCACAGGGCCCCAGTCCGCCATCTCCGGCGATCTACGACCAGCTCTCTCTTCTCGATCTCGACACCCCCAAAGTTCCAAATATTGGTGCCCAGTGCCCTCTCTCTCTCTCTCTCTCTGCGTGTGTGGGTGTGGGTGTATGAAGGAAACGTTGCGTTTAAGTAGGGGCTGCACTAGTGTAAACGGTCGGCGAGGGGAGCCCCGGGCCAGCTAGAGGAGGGAGGGCACGTGGAGCAGACACGCGGCTGGTCATGCGGGCAGCTCGCCGGGAGGCTACGACGCCCTCTGCCAGGTGGGCCCCTGGAGGCATCGGACCCCACCTGTCATCGTTATGGGGAGCGTGTCGGAAGGGATACTGGCTCTGGCTGGGCGGTGCACACCGCCACGTGAGCCGCCGCCCTCCCTCTCGGGCTCCGTTTCTTTACGCTTCCGCGACTTTGCAGACACGCTTCTCGAGGCCTTCTCTTCCCGTTTTCTCGATTCGAAGTGAACAAAACAGCCTCAGACGCTGCGTTTCTTCCCGTTTTCTCGATTCGAAGTGGACAAAACAGCCTCGAACGCTGCGTTTGCGTCTCCCCCCACGCTCGGCGTCTCGTTTCATGCGGAGTAGTCGTACTACGTACGTAGCTGGTGGCGTGCAATGGCGGGAGGCGCTGCATGTGATTCTGGCACCGCTTGGCTGAAAGTGTAATGTAGCGGTTGAAATTTTATTATAGTTAAATATGATTTATTTGGTGTAATTAAATTTAAAAAATTTAAAATAGACAAAATATGCTAGCATTAGACAACGCAAACGAATACGAAAAAAAGAATCGAGAAAAAAGCTAAAAAAGCCAAAAGTTCAAGAAAAGATGAAATTTATGAATAATAAAAAATAAATCAAAAGTTAGAAATTTAAGTTGAAATGAGCTGCACCTCTGTCCCGAAAATGGAGGAGGATTCGTTGGTTCAGGTACGTCGTGTCGCTCGCAAGCGCCAGCAGAGGTAGCTCCTGCACCCTGCTTTCGAGTCACCACTCGCGCGCAACTAAGAACCCGCCAGCTCGAGGCGTTCACGCTCTCCTCAATTCAACACCGTATGATCGAAAGCGATCCGGACTGGCAATCAAAAGATCTGCCCGAAAGTAATAGAGCAGGCAGCCTTTTTCTGTTGCCTCTTTTTTTTTTCTGGCTAAAAAGTGTGAGAAAAGACGACGTCTCTCCGTGGAGAGGAGGAGGATGCTCTCTTCTGTCAAGGAAAGGATACCTTTCCAAGCTAACGAAAAAGGAACGAGCAGAAGGAATGACGTGCTGGCCGGATGATCGACTGGAACCATTTGCTCTGCCATCAAATTCCAGAGAGCACGGTCTTACGCACCGACCAATTTGGTGATGCAAGGGAAGGGAGGATTATGATCATGTTGTGCATTGGAGCTCTGCCATTGCTTTGATTTTGCTTGCGGTGGTGCGGGCCAAGATGCATGCAGGCAACCAGACACACTACAAGAAACAGCTCCTCCTCACGTCAATCTCGGATGATCAGTTTCATTTTTTTTCTTAAACGAAAAAGTCAGCCATGACTGACAGCCACAGGTGGGTAAGCCGTGGACGCCTAATGCATATCATATGTGCTTGGCATCTCATTACTGCTCATCGCTACAAACTAGTACTGTTAGTTAATTCTCTCCGGGTCATAGAGATCAGCACATACTAAAACCCAATGACCGGCCGGCCTGAAGGCAGATTCCAAAGACCATGCGCATGCATGTGACACTAGCTTTAGCGTACAAATGTGAATTCCTTTCTCGACGTACATACGCTGCCAGCATTCGGATTTTAGGGGGAAACCCGAAAACCGTTAGGGATGCTATCCCTGACGGTGTCCCGCATTACCCGACGGGTCTGCCTGGGCAGGGATTCTATGTAATGCCTGATGGCCGGGATTCGGCAACAGACAGGGCTTAGTTATTCCGGAGTGCGTCCACGGGTCTGTCATGAATATGATCAATCCGTCAGAGATAATTCGAAGTCTGGTAGTGATAGGAAGGAAAAGCCAGCTGCAGCCATCTCTAAATCACAATGGAAGGATGGGTTATTTTCGGTTACGACTGATAGCTCATAGTTGCGCCTGATGGTTCATAACCCTAGTACGAGTATTTGTACAAACGAACTGAATGCCGACAAGCCACTTTGAAAAATCTATCTCGATAAGCTATTTTGAAAAGACGACAAAGAAGTCATCCTATTTATTTGTTCGGATGAAGTCATAAGGCATAAGACATAAGCTATAAGTTGAAAAGAAGGGGGCCATTTGCTAGCTTTTGTATTTCGAGAAAAAGGATTGAGGAGTGTGCATATGCATGCATGGCTAGCTTTGCACTAATCTTCCCTGTCATTGTGCATTGGTTTTCTTTTAAATGCTCTGCTTTTCGATGTGTGTTCTGATGTGGCAAAGGTAAAGATGATCGATGCTTTTAGAAAAACCGGCCATGTCTGCCAGAGAGGCAAACATACTAGTACTAATTAACTAGCAGGCCAGGGTCAAGATGATCGAATAGCATGCTAAGTATGGAATATTTGATCAAGTTTAAGGCCTGGTTGGTTGGCCAAGTTCTAGGTAACTCTGACAAAGGATAGCACATAGAACTTCTTATGGACAACAAAATTGTAAAACTCATGGAAGACGGATCTGCAAAATCTCTCATTAAAGCTAGCACTTCAATTGCTCCATGCAAATTGCGCGACAAGTTGAAGCTCTTTTCTAAAAAGCCAGTATATTATATATAGCTTTTTTCCTTTTGGTTGTGGGGCTACTTTATAATCACTAGAAACTATTTCCAAAAGCGCTCCCGTTATGAGCAACCGAAGCTGGAATTATGAGAGGCCCCCCCCCCCCTTTTTTTTTTGCCATAGGCTGATAGTCTTTAGTTCTAGTGTGAGTGTTTATACGAAAGAACTGAATATTGATAAGTCAATAAGCCACTTTGAAAAGTTAACCCAACAAGCAACTTCGAAAGATGACGGAAAAGTTGTACCGTTTGTTTGTTTGAAGAAAGCCATAAACTGAAAAGGACGGCTAGCCATATGACTTCCCCTGATCAAATAAACGGGATAGTTTCATTGTCGTCTTTTCGAAACGGCTTACTGTGACAGTCTTTTCGAAGCGGTTTATCGGTATTCGGTTCATTCATATAAGCGCTTTAGCTAGAGCTAAAAGCTATCGGCCGCAGCTAAAAAAAACTCATTCGATAGCTACGTCTCATCTTTCTCACTGCCCCTTTTGCATGCTTTACTCACCACCAAACTCCACAGCTGAAATATTATCTTCTTTAGCCTGCGCCCACGCAGAGAGTCGACACCAATTCGTTGAAACGCAAGGTCACACAACACAAGCACTTGCATTGTACAACCCTAGTCATATCTCGAGCCAAAGAGCAAGTATGACGGATTGGGGTCCAGTGATCGTGGCGGTGATCCTGTTCATCCTGCTGTCGCCGGGGCTGCTGTTCCAGATCCCGGCGAGGACGAGGGTGGTCGAGTTCGGCAACATGTGCACCAGCGGCATCTCCATCCTCGTGCACGCCGTCGTCTTCTTCATCGTGCTCACCATCCTCGTCATCGCCATCGGCATCCACGTGCGCACGGGGTAGCCAGCTACCGAATCAGCTTCCATGCACGCACGTGCATGCGTTTGTTCGTACGTGCATATATACCCGCATAATGTGTGTGAATATATGTACGTGCTACTGCAAAGTTTATTGTCTTTGATATTTCTCCCATGATGCTTAATTTTATGTACATGTGAATGTATAATTCAGAGGTGTAATGTGGCTTAATTGTACAGCTCATCTATATATCTTCTGCAATATGTTAGCTGTTGATCGGGAAGATGCAACGCAATAATTATGCATACAGGATGTGATCGTGTACGACATACCAATAGATATACCTGTACTGTTTTCCATGAGTGATGTCTGCATGAATGTTGTCTCTTCCGCAATCCAAATTCTAAACAAGTTAATCTTCTTACACCAAGTCTCTAATTTCAAGTTGCATTTTCACAAGAACCTATCTTTGTCTACCCTGTCGTATTATCACATGAAAATTTCCCTCAAATAGTACTGGGTAATTGAGTTTCTTTCTCTCTCTCTGTCTTTCAACAATTTTGCTTTTCCATGTTTGTATTTTGTCTTTAAAAAATCACAAGCCGTATGCGAGAACCAAACACGAATATTCAGTAATACTCCCTCCATCCCCCAAACACAAGTCATTTTTTATTTACTTTTACACAATTTCCGGAGCAAGATTTTGAGACGAAGGGAGTAACATGTACAGTAGTGTTTATTTTTCTTTTTCTTTTTTTGTCATGGCTACCACGAGTCCACAACGCACGAGCGTGCTAGCTTGTTCTAGGAACTCAATATGACCACACCCGCTAGCCGCCTGCGTACCAGTTCCAATTTTGAGAGCCCCCTTTGCCTGCTCAATCAGTCCATGTTCTATCCTCGCACCATGCAGAGTAGTTTTCAGTGCTTTTCTCGCAACATGCCGGCAGGCTACAGTTGCGATATTGAAACCTAGAAACAAATTTTTTTTTAGAAAAAATCCACTCTGCTCTCTCAAAGTATTGTGTTGCTATCGGAATATGTTGTTAACTCTAATTCATATGGTAGAACCCCCTCCCCCAAAAGAATGCAATTATCTGTTTATGCAGAGGTTCCAGATAGCATCCTCAAATCATTTGACAACTCATCATTATTAAATCTCTTATTAGGACATCAAAATTTTCATTAAAGGTCCCTGTTTTCTTGGTTTGGTACTTATCATGTCCATATTTCTATTCTGTTATAAGTTAATCCCCTTGCTTCATTTCATTTTGGTACACTTTGCAGCTGGCGCTAAATTACTACCAGCTCGATCGTCACTACCACTCGACGCCTTCTCACTTGCCATCATTAACGGAGTGTGATTGTGCCTTCCAACAAGGTTGCCTCGGCTATGGGTCGACTTCACGAGTCGACTTTGAAGTAGCAGCGGTGCAAGTTGCTCTGGCGAGAATAGGGCCTCCCAACAAGGTTGCCATCGCCGCCCTTTGATCGGCAAAATATTTCTAATTGCAATAGGGAGCATCTGTGTCATCAGCACATGACAATCATGAGACTTCATGCCATTTAACTTCAAATCTTGCATCGAAACAAGTTTCTTCACGTTGCGAGTAACGAGACGGAACTTTCACACCATGCAAGCAGCGCACGATTCTGTTTTCTCGACCTTGGGACGAGTGTAACGGGGAAGATGCGTTCGTCCATTATCGGTGCTTGTCGGTGCTAACTCGGGCCGATGTCCATGTCGACCAAGTCAAGCGTGCGTTGACACGTCCTTTGTTTTATCACGGATGTTGATGAGAGACCAATCAAGCTATCGCACACATTCTTTTCTCGTGCATGGCGTCGATGCGATGCGAACATCTAGGTACTCCCAATAAGGTAAGTCCCAAAATATTGATCTCTTCTTCCGGTGTTCTTCTCATGAGCCCTCAATTTACGTCCTTTCCGAGGACAACATCTAAATCCTTAACCATATCATAAACCTCGCGTCCCTTAAATGCCTTGGAGCTGAACCATCTTCCTTCTCTCCGTCAAATTGTTTCTTCATCTTGCGGTATGGGTGAGCCCTCCAGAAGGAACCGGCGGTGGCATGTAGACGGTTTTGCGTGAGTGTCTCACCACACACTCTCGGTACCATCTAAACAGTGAGTACAAGCTTTGGCACCTTTTGTACTATGGCCCGATAGGTTACCAAGGCGGGATAATCATTTATGGTGCGAGAACAATAAGGGAGCAGAGTGAAGTTCTCTCGTTTATCGCATCCCATACACTACCCCTTCGTTCCACATTACTTTTAGATCTTCCACCAACGGTGCTAGGAACACATCGATATCATTCCCGAGTTGTTTTGGCCTTGGATAAGTATCGATGACAAAATATACTTTCGCTTCATACACAACCAAGGAGGAAGGTTATAGATGAGAGAGTCACGGGCCATGTGCTATGTCGGTGCTCATGCTCTTGAAAAGATTCATTCCATCGTACTCAGTCCAAACCTTATATTCCTTGGTTCTGCACGAACTCGCAAAACTCCTATCGATGTTTCTCCCTGCGCGGAATCAGCAAGGTGTCTTATCATTCCATCCTTCTTGCGCTCCTCAGAGTGCCAGCGCAGCGATTTTGCCTCCTTTGGATTTGCAAAAACCTTTTCAAGCGGGAATTATAGGAAAATACCATGTCACCTTAGCAGGAGGTCCTTTCTTCGCCTCTGTTCCCTCGCCATCAAGCTGATTGATTATTACGTTTGTATCGGGATCGTTGCACACGGACATACATGCATGTTTGCATACTCTTTACGGTAGAGGATACAATCGTTCGGGCATGCATGTATTCTTTCTACTTCCATTCCCAACGGACAAAGAACCTTCTTGGCTTTATACGTGGTTTTAGGCAACTCATTTCCATCCGGAAGCATGTCCGCTAAAAGACCTAGCAGTAGCGATGAAACTCTTATCCGACCAACCGTTGCTTGCCTTCAATTTCAACGGTTCAAGCACGGCCAACAACCTCGTGTACTTGCATCCGTGTACAAAGGTTTCTCTGAGTCCTCCATCAAGCCACGGAATTTAACATACTCTCTCTCATCATAGTTCTCTTCAACATCGCGGCTTCATCGAGTCAGTTATCATCGTGCAACCTATCCGAATCCGACCCACAATCGACATCGGTAGCGGCATGTCATTCGATTCTGAGCGATGTCATCCGGGGCATATCATTCACTTCACGGCGATGTCATCGGCGGCATATGATCATTCACTTCGCCATGATGGTCCAACACGTATAATCCTTTTGAAACCCCTCGAATCAAGTGCGATTCAATTTGCCCTCGGTTCTTAAACATCTTCACATTCTGCATGATCGGTGCATGGACAGCACATATATATCGCCCCTTATTCAACATATCCTCCTCGCGGCTCTTATAAAGCGACGCCATTAATGTACTCTTCACTCACGGCTCGCGGCATACATCCAGCCGGTCCTACGTTACGTACATATATAACAACTTAGTATTAAAATCTAGATTAACTAATTATAACTACATATATACGCCACATTTATTATATTGAGACTTTATTTGCTAGATTCATATTACAAACACAACTGACTATTATATAACCAACAATTTTGCAAATTAACCATCTTCAATAACCACTCATGGATTACTTAGAACTAAATTGTAATGCAATTAAAGAAAAAATAAATTGCATTACTAACCATATCTAGAACAACCAGACAAAGTATGAATCTTCAAAGCTCAATCTCGCCTCTTCCCACCAAATTAACAAGGCACAGAAATCGCTAGCTTCTCAGGAGTGAAAAAGTGCGCGCGATGGCTAGATACGGATCGAAATGAAGGCAGATGCGATGCGAGCGGCGCAATAAATGCCTACGACATTATCACAGATGGTTTTAATAAAAGCGTCGTGAATTATCCTGACGGTTTTAATTATTAACCGTGCGTGATAACAAGTTATCCGAGCGGTTTTATTTAAAAACGCGTGCGTGATATCTGAGATTATCACGAGCGGTTTTAATACGGGCCGTGCGTGATACAACGTATCACTGAGCGGTTCATAGTTAATAACCGTGCGTGATAATCCATTTTCCGCCACAAATACCACGAGGCGTCCTCCAAATTACAAATGCGTAATAGTGCTCATTAGAGCGGTTTCACAAAACCAAATGTGATGATGGCGTCTACTAATTAGGCTTTACGTAGTAGTGAACCCCTCCCCAAAAGAATGCA
Organism: Dendrocalamus sinicus; assembly: GCA_036346575.1. Classification (NCBI taxonomy): domain Eukaryota; kingdom Viridiplantae; phylum Streptophyta; class Magnoliopsida; order Poales; family Poaceae; genus Dendrocalamus; species Dendrocalamus sinicus. The sequence goes on along the minus strand of CM070646.1, from coordinate 20,893,507 downwards.
ATTATCTGTTTATGCAGAGGTTCCAGATAGCATCCTCAAATCATTTGACAACTCATCATTATTAAATCTCTTATTAGGACATCAAAATTTTCATTAAAGGTCCCTGTTTTCTTGGTTTGGTACTTATCATGTCCATATTTCTATTCTGTTATAAGTTAATCCCCTTGCTTCATTTCTGGATCTACCACTGATCGTCACTACCACTCGACGCCTTCTCACTTGCCATCACTGCCTTCCAACAAGGTTGCACTGCCTCCCAACAAGGTTGCCATCGCCGTCTCCCATTGCTTCCTCCCACCGAGGTTGCCTCCCCTTGCTCCACCCTCTTTAGCACTGGCTCTAGCTGGATTCGGCTAGCTCTGAGTCACCGGCGGTTGGATCGATCAAGATCTGAGCCATCGATGACCATGGAGGTTCTCCGCCATCACCGTAGTCGTTGAGGTTGCATCACTAGTTGCTGCACCCACTCGACCAGCAGTGAGGTAGTGCGAGGCCAGAGGCAAGCTGTGATGTCTTGCTCAAGGTAGGGTCCACAAAATGCGCAAAGAAATGATGAAATCGCTCCAACAAGGAAAAAATGTTGTCGCTTGAGTCTTGTTTTGCACGCTGCGCTCGTTGCATCCATAATGAATGTTGGACCGAAATGGCGACAGAGGGGGGGTGAATGTCGAATATTTAAAAACGAACCCCAAACAGTACTCACTACAACTTCTCCGAAGAAATCAGTGCTATGAAGAAATATGGGTCAATTGTCAACTGAAACCAACTCTCGGGATCCTCAAAAAATACTATAGGTGATTTTGAGAAACACAGTGAGCGATTTTCGGACAAGCGACAATAACTTCAAAGTACAAGAAGAGTAGAGATTTTACTCTAGAGATTCTAGTCCAGATATGGGAGATAACCTAACAAATAGCAAGAGAAGCACACAGGACTTAATAAAATCAATTTTAAGTCAAGAACTTAGGGTTTGGAACAAATGCTCAAAGATACTGATGAGCTGCATTTAAAATCAAATTCCCTTCATTCTTAATGCCTTTGCACAAGGAACTTTGCATACATAAAGCAATACCCTCAGGACTCCTAAGACAAAATCTTAGCCCAAATTGAGAAGGAAAACATGAAATGCACTCAAACCCTAGATTTGCAGGAGAGCTTCAGATGAGAGGCCAAAAACCAAATTTCTCCCAAATCTCCCATTCTTTACTTGTGAGCTTTTGCACTTTACTTAGCAATGACCTCAGGGCTTTGCAAACTAAATCTCAAGTCAAATCCTAAAGGGAATCAAAAGATTCCTTCATCCCCTGCATGCAAACCCTAGCTACAGGAATAAACAGAGGAGAGAGCAAAATGGAATCTTTGATTTCTTCCATTGAACTCTAGGGAACAAGATGACCAAAAGGTCTAGAGACTTCATTCCATCACTGAGCAATCTATTTTGCTACTCCAAACTCAAAGAATCAGCTAGAACACCAAAGAGATGAAAATGGACAGAGAATAGCTGAAACTGAGAAATGAACAGAAAACCCTCAACAACTCAAATGTATTCATTGGAATGGAGATAGAGGATTACAAGTAGGTGAACTACGTCCCCATACATGATTAATACAAAGGATTACTACATTCTCTGCTCACAGAGAAGATTCACACGAGGGATGAGCTCACACTTAGCTCACACAGGAGCTCACTCTCCTCGCCCTCTCAGCATACTCTCTCTGCTAGAATGGAATACATGAATGCCTGAGTAGATGCCTGAATGCTTGAGTGGATGAGCTGCTACTGCCTTCTCCTCTCCATTTGAAGGCCAAGGGCTCACCCCAAACTAGCAAATCAAGAAGTGGCATACAATGCCCACTCCACCACCTCACACACCATATGAGGCAATTAGTCAACACCCTTTTTGGAGGGAAACAACCAGCCACCTCCTTCCAAATGCTTGAGTCAAATTACCAATTTGCCCCTCAAGCACCTTCCGAAGCTTCGCGTCCGGTACCTTGACCGCCCTGAACCTCGACTCCTCCCTGAGCCTAGTCCGGTCCGTTCCGTCACGTACGACCGCAACCGACATCCAACCGTTCTGAACCTCCGACTCCTCCCTAAGCATGTCCCGGTTCTCCCGTCGTCGCCCGTCGTATCCGTCACCGATAGCTCCCGCTCCGGTTTCTCGTCTCCCGACTCGCAACCACTTCACTGGCCTCGATCATCTTCGGCATCACCAACCGTCTGGACCTCAACACCTCCTGTGTCTAGTCCCAGTCCTCCTCGCCTCACCATGACCTAGCTCCGAAGTCCTGCGGTCACACAGACAAACAAACCGTCACATAGCACCGCACGAACCAGCATAATCCATAATAGCACAAGTAAAGGTACTCAACCCTAGAATACCCTAAACAAACTCAACCTCACTAAACCACCGTCAATTACTCATCACCAACATGGGGATACCTCCACATGGTCTCTCAATGAACTCTCTCTCTCTCTCTCTACGCCCCCATGTCATCACAAATCACTGGTGGCAATATGTAGAACTGGTATGGCAACAAAGGAAATGAATAGTGCATTCAAAATTTTCCCCTAAACATTCATTGATCCTTCACTCCAGTAGCTACTAAACTATGAAGATCAAAATTGGATGCCAAGACCAAAGCAAGCAACTCAAAAAACTGAGAGCCAAAGAACCCACTGCCCTGGTGGTCTGACCATAGACAATATGTTGATCTAATCGGCTCCTTGCTGTCTGACCGCAGCATATATGGGAGGAACCCGTTATCCCCACAGCACTCACACTTCTCAAACCCTAACTTTAGAACACACTTAGCTAGAATGAGGAGAGGTTGAATGGATAACTAGGAAGTCTCTATCCCAACTCGTTAAATAGATGAGGCAACCAGTCGACATCTAATCCTAATAGATACTATCTAATAGCACATATGGGAGGAACCCGTTTTCTCCACTCTACACTCATACACGATTTTCAAAGCATATGAGCCCGAATTCGCTAAGTCCTTGGCCTTTGATTTAACTTGATCTCTCCAGCTTGTCCTTCCTAAACTGTTTTTATCAAGTATCACAATTTTGATCCAAGATAGTTTCCAATATTTTGGTCAAGTTACCAAAAATACCTTTTCTTGACACATTCTTCATCTTCCTTGCAAGCATTCACTATGCTTGTTACATGTAAGTTAACCACTAGCTTGCAACGCATTGACAAGTCTCTCTCATTTTGGTTTCACTAAACCATGTCTTACTTAGACCGGCCAAGCCACATGATACAACCCATCGATTGAACTTCCCTTCAATATTTCTTGCCTTCTTTGTTCCCTACTTGAGCTCAGCCACTTCATCCGGCTTCCTTGATTGTTCTGAGCCTCAGGTCCTCCATGAGCGTAGTCCCGATTCTCCCTGTTGAGTATGGTTGACTCCAAGATTCCCTGTACATTTGAAGATAAAGAAATTATTTTTGAGCATAATTTCTTCATGATTTGATCCACGTTAATCAAAATATATTTCATGTAGCACAATGTACTGACTTAGGTCAAACCAAAACACACCATGATGAGGGCATTCCTACCACTCCATCTTCTTCTCCTCTACACAAGCACATGGTGACGATATTATAATAGATTTGCCTTCTTGTCCTATCACTCAAGCTCGAGCTAAGAAAATGCATGATCAGGTGATTTTGTTTCTTAAAGAACATGTTGTTAATTCAAACAAGCATTTTGTACTATCTAACGCTTGTACTTTACTTGTTCTCAGGCTTCAGGATGGAGAAGAAGAGCTATCACAGATAGTACAGGAAGAGGCGCCGCCAAGTACACAGGGAGGCGCACTTGGGCCCTAAGAGATGCACACACACGCATGGGACTTGGAAGCTAAAACCACAAGGAACGTATGAGGCCTTTGGTCCAGAATGGAGGCACATCAGAACCAACTAAAGGCTCCCACCAAAAAAATAAGAAAGGTGCATGCGTGCTTTAATCAGCCGCACAAACTATGGTTGGTTGTATCCTGTTTGTTGGAAACAACCTTTGGAAACCGAGGAGAATAGGATTTCTGCATCCTGTTTGTTTTTTTTTGGAAACTATCTTTGGAAACCTACATAATTGTAGGCCATCAACCATGTGCTAGCAAAGGATGGTCCATTAAAAATAGCCAGCGCATGGGGACGAGAGGCAGACCACTTTTAGGCAAGAATTAAAACATAGTATTTTCGCTTGTTCTTTCATTCTAGTGTTCATGCGAGGATTTCTGAGAGAGAATTAGATGATTCGTTCTTCGTTCTACAAGTCAAGATCAAGTCTGCTTTTCCATTAGAAATTGAGAGCTTGGTGATCTCCGCTTGTGGTTTAGCGGCGATCAACCTGGTGCATGTTGGCGAATATCCATAGAGCTGCAAGTCCATGCACTGGCACATGGTGTACAACCGAGTGTTGTTTGTCGCCAAACACTATTTATCCCCGGTTCTACTTGAGAAGATCGAGCCACTCCATATCATCGTGATATCACACCACGACTCAATTTCCCAAAAATCCACTTTTCAGCCAAAGCAACTGACTTGCCAGTTAGATCGTTGTGTCTAGCCTGTCTAATCGTTGGTGGCTGCTGGTCAGACCGCTGGAGTCGTCGGTCTGACCAGTGGCTGGTCTAATCGCCAAGACTACAGGTTGTCCAGAAAACTGCAAATTACAAAATTAAAACCCCACCTTCTCCTATTTGGCAATGGCTTATCACAACAAAATCTGTTAGAAATTGACCCATATTAACAAGGCCCATTTCTTTAATTCCAAAGCATGCATGGTTTAGTACCATATTGCTAAGGCAAGGTAGGGGAGACCAATTTATAAGGTGAAGTCCTCATCACTCCTTGAATATGGACAGAGATGGCATGAGGAGGGCTCTGGCTAATCTCGCACGCGCGTATTCACGCGACCGTGCCGTGACGTGGCACGCCACTTGGCAGACTAAGTCCATCTTTATTTTTACTGAATCCTGCACCACTCTCTCTCTCTATTGAATGAGATTCAAACATTTGAATGTGGCTTTATTGGGTTTGATGACAGGCAGTTACCAGTGGGTAAATGGTGGTTAAATAGGTTAGTTATCAAAGGGTAAATGTCTGTTTTAATCATGTCAGTTTTCAATCTGTCTATTTATATGCCTGGAGACGTCTAGGGTATGTGTGAGAAACTCATTGCCTCCATTTTCTTCTTCTCTGCGATCTTATACTTTTGTACTTCACCGTCTGAATTTCGCCAACCTTTCTTCCCGGTGTGTACCTAGAAGGAGGGAGAGCGGCTATCTCCGAACCATTGCCGCAGAGAGTACCTGCATGGGGCAGCAATAAGGTTTCTGAGCAGCGCACATCTGCGCGACCGCTCATTTCACTGGATCAAGCCCGCGCTGCTTTCTGTTCTTCAACAAGCCCAATTGTAAGGCGTTCGCGCATTTGTTCGACTTTGTTAATATAATTAACTTGTGTATATTCTGAAGTATGATGAGTAGCTTGTTGTTAGTTACGAGTTTTGCATCACTAGTTTATTGTTTTTGTCTCATAGTAAAATTTGAAATTAAAATATTGCCCACATATTTAACAAAGTCCTGAATCTTCCCATATGGTCCTTCACAATGCTTAGAGACAGCTGATTTGCCATGCTATTGGAGATGAGCTAAACAAAACTAATTTATGGATGAAGTGATCTAGTATTCGACGTTTAGAGGGTTAAATGGACCGAAAAATAATTCAAAGAGTTAAGTGAACAAACATGATACTACAAGTAAAATGGATATTTTCCATTTTCTTTATCGTGATCTATTGGACGATGAAGCTCAAAATAGGACGAAGGAGCGGAGCATCGGAGAACTTAAAAGCTACTCCACTTTGCTCGCACCACAGCATTTTGGACGGCGTGGGCGCTTCCTGTGGTATCCACGTCGCCCCGAGCCCTCTACTCCTCGCGCCATCTCTCTCTCTCCCTCCAGATCTCCCCCGCTTCCCTTCCTCCCTCTCGCAGTCTCGCGCCCCTCCTCCCCTGCCGTCTCTCCCCTCCCCCGCTCCCCGCCGCCCCTCCTCCCCCCGCCCCGCCGTCTCCCCGGTCACGCCGCCCGCCCCCCTCCCCCTTCCTACCCGCCGCCCCTCCTCCCCCCTCCCCCGCCGCCCCCTCCTCCCCCAGTCCCCCCTCCTTCCCCGCTCCCTCGCCGCCTCCCCCCAACCCCCTCCTCCTCCGCTCCCTCTCCGCCTCCCCATCCCCCGCCGCCGCCACGGGATGGGATGCTCGCGGGGGTGGATGGACTCAGCTGCGGCCGGATCCGGTCGGCGCGAGGCGGAGGGGAGGCGCCGAGCTGCCGGAGGGGAGGCGGATCCGTCGGCGCGGAGGCGAGGGGAGGCGCCAAGCTGGAGGGGAGGCCGATCCGTCGGCATGAAGGCGGAGGGAGCGCGAGCGAGCCCGAGGCGGAGGAGTGGATACACGCATCAATTTCAGGTGGCTCGATCTGGTGGAGATAAGCCTCACAGGTGTGCTTTCTTCTCTTTTGACAAATCTGGTGGTATCCGATTCGTCACAAGAACAACATATTATCTGGGTGCTTTCTACATCAAAGCTGAATTGCTCGATTTTCAAAGTGACAGGAAAAAAATCTGGACACGCGCAACAACGTTTTCTTGACATCATTTATTAAAGTATCGGCAACTTCAGAGGTAAAGAAGAAGCTGCAGCAGTTCGGCTACTCCTTTCAATTCCAATGGAAATATCACCCGCACAAGAACAAAGGACCAAAGTCATGGTCTAAAAAATATATATATATATATATATATATCAGATATTTGGCTCTACTTGTTTATTACAACGAGCGATCACTCAAATACTAGGAACTATTTACACAAATGGCCTTGTAACCATTTTTATTCTTGATTTGGTGTTCACACATCGCCTCCTCTTCTTGAGCTCACAGGATTAAGTTTTAATTAGTTGGCGTGGATATTTTCGTGAACCGTTAGTGATGTAGCATCATCGGTCATGTACGTTAGGCAATGGTGAGATCGGGAGGCGATTAAGATTGAGAGGCGAGATGCATCTTTCACGAGAGGCATAAGTGCTTCACCTTTTGGTGCCTCTGCTTTATCTTGTGAAAATGTTGTTTACATATCTGTAATTTCAATTTGGTGTGAATCTGATTATTAGTTGTCATTGTTACATACGAATGAGCATCGGTTGCTTTAGAACTTCTACACTCTTCTTTTGTAAAACACAATAGATTAGAAGGCCTTCCCTTTCCCTGTCAACTTTCATTATCCCAAACTTGCATGTTCATTACAAGAATTTTTCTCATCAGCTTCGTTGTTGGTCCGTTGGAAAATCTTACGACCTTCCCAGGATCCTTACGACCGGTTAGAGTCGTTTATAACCAGTTTTGAAGTCTTATGATCGGTTTTGCTGAAACCATGTCGTGGTCGTACTCCCCTTTACTCGCACCACAGAATTTTGGGCGGCGTGGGTGCTTCCTGTGATATCCACGTCGCCCCGAAACCTTTGCTCCTCACGCCGTCTCTCTCTCTCTCCTCCAGATCTCCCCCGCTTTTCGCAGTCTCGCCGCCCCTCCTCCCCTCGCCCCTCCTCCCCCCCCCCGCCCCTCCTCCGTCACCCCGTGCTCCCTCCTCCTCCCCTCCCCGTCGTCCCCCCTCCCGGCTCTCCTCCTTCCCCTCCCCGCCCTCCCCAACCCCTCCTCCTCTCTCCCTCGCCTCCCCATCCCCCGCCGCCGCCGCGGGATGGGATGCTCGCGGATGTCACCCCACGACCCCTACAGGTTGCTCCTCTCCACGATCCCGGCCTCCTCCGCGGCGGTGCCCTCGACCCCGGCCTCCTCCGGCATGGCGGCGGCGCCCCCTCTCCAGACGCGGCCGTTGGCGCCCACTGCCCTGGCGTCTCATCTCCCGACGGCGGCACCCACGACCCTGCCCAGTGACGACCCTTGCCTCGGCCTGCTCTCTTGGTGTCGCATCTCTCGGCGGCTCAATTGAAGATTCGAAATGCCCAAGTCCGGCCAAGGAAGCAATTGGCGATTGCCACCGTCGAGTTTGATTCTTCTCCACCAAGACACCCCCCTTGGATGCTAAACAGGTGTATTTGAAGAGGTACTCAAATTTCTCCTATGTGCTTTTGATATGGACCTATGATCTGGAATCTATTGCCTCAGAAGCATGAAAAATGCATCCTCTCTGGCTAAATTAAGGCGGATGCTTCCCTCACAAGTAGCAAAATGTGCATGGAGGTCAACACCTTTTACCTATATTTGAGTGCTGAAGCCTAACAAAATCCTAATGAACAACAGTTCTTCTCAGATGCATTGTTTGGGAGTCATCCTCATATGGACTTCCCGAATGACCATACTTGGGAATTCTACCATACTGCGTTCAGCTATGGTTGACTGGTTATTAATCCTACAAAGCTGACCCAAATGTTCAGACCGGATTGCAAGTTTTAACCACACCCATTTTTCCAAACTTTTTAACTATGTGCAGTTTCCAAAACATAAACATAAATGACATGGAAGAATTATACCAAACTCAAAACATCATTGTCAAAACATAACCTTCTGATGAAAGCTGGCACAACTAGACACATGAAATCATTTTTTTTGGTAAAAACCTTAAAAGTGGTCAACTATGGGGTCAATAAACAGTAACTCATACTCTTCAATCAACATCTCTCTAAATTCTGCAATTGCAATGTCATTCTTGTACAGGGCAAGGCAGCTAAGCAAGTAAGCACATTAGACATATCACCAAAGCTAAGCAGCTAAGCAAGTGACCAGATTAGACATATCTCGAATTGAAATACATTCTCTCTAAACTCTACAATCGCCGAGTCACTTGTGGCGGCGACTAAGCGACTTAGACATATTAGCAAAGGCAAAGATTTCTCTCTCTAATCCAAACCTACGATATGCGATTAAGCATGAATTTAGCAATGATATGAATGACAACATCACAAACTACAACTCACTCAATCTGATAAGTTTTATCTCTTTCTGACCTATATAACAGAATGAATAAGACAATTATGCAAGAATGGATATTTCTAATTTTCTATGGTGCCTTAAAATGTCTCTGATGATGATATGAGGTTAGCAGATCTCCATAGAGAATCGAGACGATTCATCATATCATACATTCGGGCATTACACATATCACATAAATGTCGGTACTTTTTAGCTCACTTTGAGGCTTTAATAGACACTCTGTCCGAGTGTCCACCACCAAGTATTACTTGTCTAAAATGCAAACTTGTACCACCCTCGATGAAATTTTCGTAACTTTACCACCACCGCCACTCCCAAGCCGTACCAACCGCCATGGTACACTCCCACCCACCTTGATGCTCTCCTGTTGTTTAATTGAGCGTAGGTGCCATAAATCATCGTAGCAGTAGTCCTCTATTTCGCCGCTTGTCCGCCTCGCTCTCGACCGCATGCGTGGTCGAGGTAGCGGCGTGGTCGAAATATTGACCACGGTAGAAGTCGTAAGGCCTAAGTAGTGGTCGACCACGTGGTGGTTCATGATCTAGGGATCAATGTCATGACCGCGTCATCATTTACGACCATGCGGTCGAACAACTCAATCACATTTAAATCTCACGATCGTAGCTCCTATGATCACATAGGAAGTCTACCGCGCTTTCGCTCCTTCACGCCGTGGTCGAAGCGCCCTCGACCACTTATACCGTGGTCGAAGCATCCTCGACCACTCACACGTGGTCGAAGCAGACCTCTCACGCGTGGTCGAGCCACTCACCACCGTGGTCGTGAAACCTCGACCACTTGCAGCGTGGTCAAAGTGCCTTCCAACCATGTTCACCCGTTACAAGCGTGGTCAAAGCATTCTCCAACCACGTGCACTCCTTCACAACGTGGTCATAACCCCTTAGCATCATGCGCAAGTACTTGGCTGTGCCCAAGGTCGTTCACGACCACTCTGCATCATTCTGACCGCACAAAAGCACTTACAACCACTCCAGGTCGTTTACGACCACTCTGTGTCATTTACGACTGCTTCGTGTAGTTTACGACCGCTCTGTGTCGTTTACGACCGCTCAAAAGCACTTACGACCACTTCATAGCCATTTACGACCACTCAAGGTCGTTTAGGACCACTCTGTGTCGTATACAACCACTCCATGCTGTTTACGACTGCTCTGTGCCATTTACGACCACCCAAACCTGTTTAAGACCACTCACTGCCAAACTACGACCATGCAGTCGAACTCCCAACCACGCGGTCGAATTTACAACCACACAGTCAAAGCTATGACCACGTAGTCGTTTATGACCATGCGGTCGAATGGATATACGACCACGTAGTCGTCCCGACAATTGGCTATAGGTCCCGCCTGTCAGATTCTTCGTCATTTCTTGAATTTATTCAAATAGAGAAGTTCACATGGTCATAATTAAGTCATTTTAACTCTGAATTGAGTGAAACAAATTTCTAAATTCATCTAAAATCAAAATCTAACCAATAGAACCGAGATCATGAATTTTAGAGTTCATTTGAATTTTTCTTTGGTCTCTCAATTCCTCTACATGCACTTTGTACTATTGTTTTATTATCTCACTTCAACAACGTTGTAGGGCGCTGCAAAGCGCGCTTCCTTTTCTAGTATATGAAAAATGCAAGCTCATTGGCAGGGCTGTCGATCGATGGACCGGAGTAGCGGCGTGTAGACTGTAGAGAGATCCTCCACACGTGATCCTGATAAACGGCTCGAGAGGGCGGGGAAACAATCCAAGAAGCAGCGGCCGCTGGCGCACGTGACCCCACACCACGCGCACCGCCTCCCTTCCCGCAACGGCAGGCTCAGGAAACGAGACGAGAAGGGAACGTGTTGAGAAACGTCGCGCACACCCGTCCCGGCGACAGACAGGTGCCACCAGGAGGAATGACCCAGTGATATCCAGCTACAACAGCTTACCATGCCGGCTGGCTGGCTTAGGTCCGTTCATTTCGGTTTAATATTCTCACTTTCTGATTTATTTTTTATTATTTTAAAATTTATTTTAAATTTTTTTAGCTTTTTTGTCGGTTCTTTTTTCTATATTCGTTTGCATTGTTTGTGATAGGCTAATCTAGCTCCGCGCTGCTTTGCACCTTAGACCGTCGACGGCTCCGCGCTGCTTTGCAAGTTTACAGCCCATCACCTGAAGGAGCCGATCGAGCTCATCTCCCCTCGCCGCATCGAATGGTGCCAAACGTGTGTGACAGGATGACAGTTGCTTCTTCACTCTTTCGGTCATTCCTATCCTACACTTTCACCTTTCTATGATCCTACACTTTCAGCTTTTTATGGTCCTGCTCATTTCGACTTGAGCTTCTGGCTTTTGGTTTATTTTTTACTGTTCATAAATTTCTTTTTTCTTTTTTCTTTTGCTTTTTGAGCTTTTTTGCCTTTTTTTTCTCGTATTCGTTTGCATTGTCTGTGATGAGTTAACCTGTTTTTTCTATTTTTAAATTTTTTTAAATTTAGTTATGTCAAATAAGCTATTATCAATTATAGTGTAATTTCAATCATAAGCCAATTTATTTCAGCCCAACCAAGTGACACCTATATGCCACTTCCCCACTTCATTCCTCTCCCTCTCTTGGGAAGTTCTTTGTGACCAATATCAGGTTCTTGTGCCCTCAATTGAACAAATCAAGTGATCAATCGAGACCGATAGTGAGCATGATGGTGAATTGCAGTCCTGTGGTGGTGGGGGTGGTGCTGTTCGTGCTGCTCTGCAAGCTCCTGGGCTCGCACCGCCATGTCGACTTCAGCAGCTTCCGCACCAATGGCAAGGCCATCTTCATCCACACACTCATCTTCTTCGCTGCATTCACCATCCTCACCGTCGCTCTCCACATCCACATCTACACCAGCTAGGTCATATATATATATATATATATATTATATATATATATATATATATATATATATATATATATATATATATATATATATATATATATATATATATATATCTATATATATATATATATATATATATATATATATATATATATATATATATGTATATATACACTACTCAGGTGTAATTACACCCTATGTTGTATCTCATATAACGGAGGGTATGTACATGTAGTATACGAGTATTTAAGACTATATAGGTAGTATGAACAATTTTTCAGAGGTGGTATGTACATTTTTTCGACATACTCCTTTTTATGTGCGTATATAAAGGTATTTATAAAATACGCTAAAAACTATGGACTCCTTTACAATTTTTTCGTATGGTTTACATTGGAGTATCTTATAATTAATATATGAGTATACCTAAAGTGATAAAGGAGTATTTTAAGTTTGTTTAGGTGGTATATTAAAGGTGAGTGTAATTACACCATTGAACTCAAAGAGTAGTTTTGAAAAGTATAAAACATTTTCCAATATATATATATGTTCTTGATATGTAATTTTCCTATATATATATATATATATATATATATATATATATATATATATATATATATATATATATATGTATGTATATATGTATGTATATATATATATATTAGCTTCGTTCTAGCTCTTATCTATTTAAGTTTTTTGGAAAATTTGAGTATTTGCTACCCCTAAAAACCCCTTACTTAGTATTTACTATTTAAAAGTTTTTTCTTGATAATTTGCCATTGTGAATGTATTTCAGTATTTTCAAAAAATTTGGCCAAAAATCACCGTGAACCTTGTGCCCCTCTCTATTGTCTCCATCTAGCCAGGTTCACGCTAGACCATTTCCTTGGGCTCGATGAAAGGGGAAAGGCGGCGGCGGTAACGCATAAACGCTTCTATAGTTTTTGAATTTTGATTATGGGCAATGAAGAGAAAGACACAACAATACATAAGCATTTTTGTAGCCAGAAATGCATCCAATCTGACATGCATTCATCTAGTCACTTGCCAGTCTTTCAAATTAATTCAGCATCATCCTTTTTTTATCTCTTTTAAAAGAACAACATAGGCCGACACGAGGATGAGTAAACGGCTGGCCGCTCACCACAGGGCACTCCAGCTAGCCACTTGCCGACGTGAACTCTAGCTCACCGCCGTGGCAGAGTTAGGACTAGAGGAGAGGATGGTATGGGGAACGGTCTCAGGTCAGAACTCAGGAACGAATGGGGTCTGCACTCTACAATCGTGTCTGGAGTAAGGTTGTCAGAATCATGATACTAGGTAGGATCATTTTTGGTCTGACGGGATCGAATCGTAGGAGCGGATCGTAGAATCATGGTACTATCAAAATTTTCTTTTTCTTTTTTTCTTTAATTGAATACATCAGAAAAAGGTAACAGACACTATAATATTGTTTGAGGTAAAAACCACAGCACTTTTAAACAGGGCTTATGCTCATTAATTATAACCCATGAAAATTAGTTTATCCGAGAACATAGGCACACTACCCGTAGAGAACTGAGCTAAATGTTGTCGTCGTGCACCTAGCCGCCCGAGTTTGAACGCTAGGTTTTGCTCACCTCACACACGTGTGAATGTTTAATGGGAAAATGTGCATAGTAGGATAAATTCTAGATTTATCTAGTGACCTCCGCAAAAGATATAGCGTGTGTTTCATTAGAACGTACACGTGTATGCATGTAGTGTGGTGTGAGTGAGTTGTGTGTTCTCTGAGTTGTAAGTAAATAGAAATGCTATTTGTAGAACCTTAAACTGAGTTAGCTGAATTTTGAGATGGAAATGAATCTCGCCGCTGAATCTGAATTTTGAGATGGAAATGAAGCGTCGCTGAGTTCCTTTCGGCTTATAGTTTTTCTTAAATAAATAAATAAGATAACTTCTTTGTCGCTATTTTGAAACATCTTATTAGAATAACATTTTTAAAATGATTTATTGGTATTTAGTCTATTTACACAAATATTTACATTAGGACTGAAATCATAAGTCATAACGAAAAAACCCACCTATAATATCGGTATGTGGCACAAGCTCAACTCATTGCACAAACTCAAGTCCCTGTTCTATTAACTGGGACATGCTAAGGTACATGTGGCGCGCAGGTAACTAGACAATCCCATACAGTTGCCACGTGCCGCACATGTGACCTTCTCCCCAGTTGACAAGGACGCTGGCCAGGCCAACCGCCGCTCCGCCATTCTTGGATCCCCCGTCCTCGTGACCTCATCACCACCAGTACTTCCATGGCTAGTCAGTAGTCACCTTCGTCGCCGTCACTTCGATTGCTATTCAGTACTCATTCGGCAGGAACCTGAACATCTTTCAGTTACGGCAAAGCATCCTGAAGAATCTCTCTGAGTCCATGACAGCGACACGAATTGAGTTTCCTATCTATTCAATTGAGAAGAGGCGTGTAATTCCTTCCTCTTAATCGAAAGCCACTTCTTTTTTTTCCCGGAAGACAGAAGACCACTTCGTTTTCAGGTGTCCGTGCACGTCTGTTCTCTTCGATCGCCAATTCGCCATGGACTTTGCCATCATTCAAGATGCAGATGGCGTTGTGGGCGATGAGAGAAGAAAGAAGGTTGAGCTGGTGCAGGAAGCCATCCACGGGCTCATGGAAGAGAAGAGGAGGAAGCGGCGGCAGCAAGGGGAAGACAAGGACTTGATGGTTCGGCGGGAGGAGGAAGAAGGCCTCCTCTCCTCGTTGCTCTCCAAGGTATGTGCATATGTCTACTTGTACATCTGAATCGTTTCAAGTTGCAGATGCACCGCACATTGGTTTTCGGTTATCGAATTAGTTGACTATAGAGGTTCAGATTGATGTTATATTGGCAGGTCGAATTGAACCTGATGGTTGGAATGTATTGATTCTATATTATAATTTGATTGATACTTTGATACCAATGCCCAAGTATAATTTAGTTGATGGTTCACTTGTATTTCTGAAGTTAGCAAATTTATGCTTATGCATACACTAGTATTTTATGATCTTTGATTATTGATTCTTACCGAATTTATATTCAGAAGTAGGGGAGACTAGAGAGACAATTTTGTTCACTCAACTCACAAGTCCTTTAGTTGCATCTGTAATGTTAGAAATCGAACCTGTCGCTGCAGTTATCTGGTATCTGCAGTTGGTTTATCCTTTCTTGATGCAAACGCTAAAAGACTGCAGCATCATTGTTTCTTGCAACAGTTGGATGCACTAAAAAAGGATGCTGATTTGGACAATGTGGAACTGAACTCCGTCCGTCCTAATTCTGAGGCTATACACTGTGAGAACAGTAAGGAGGTGGAGTTAGGCGATATAGCAAAAGACTTGAACAAAATCAAGAGGCAGAACATGATCACCCACATCCTACTCGGCACCGTTATCGTCATGACTGCCGTGTGGCAATTCAACGAGGTATCATTCCTCCTCGCGATACAGAAGAAACTGAGCAACCCTTTCAAGTCCTTGGGGGAATTGATCAAGGGTTCCTTGAAGGGGAGTGGGAGGAAGCCAGTGATTGAGGCACCACCACTACCCCCAGTTGGCATCCCTGATGTTACTCGGAATGATTTGCAGATGCTAGTCATCGGCAACGAGGATAACTAAATCGGTGGGATGATTATGCTCATAAAGGTCTGGAGACCGACTCTTGCAATGGAAATTCCAATTTTGTCTGTTCATCTTAATATCAACTGGAAATGCAACACCTTCTAAGAATTTTGAAGCAAATGTGCATTTTTGAAGGTAGACTTGTTAGTCTTGTTGAAAATGTTATGAATAGCGCTTGTATTCATATGAGGCCAATGGGCCGGTATATATACACAAAGTACAGGTGGGAAATATGCAAAGAACCCCTTATAACAATGGGGAATAACAAACTATACATATATCTCTAACACCCCCTCAAACTCATGGTGGATCAACAACTTGAGTTTGGAGAGGTAAAGCTATCTTTGTGCTCGAGTGCAGGCCTTTGTGAAGAAATCCGCTATCTGAAGCTCAAGGCACATATCTTGAAGAGTAATCACACGATCATGCACACAAGACCTCATGAAAGAAGCATCCACACCAATATGCTTGGTGAGCTCATGCTTCACGGGATCACGAGCATCACGATAGCTTTGTCTTGTCGACAAGAGAGGGGTCGGTGTAGTGTGAAACACCAAAATCCTCAAGTAACCACCGTAGCTAAGTAATCTCTGTGTCAAGAGAGCCATAGCTCGCAACTCGGCCTCTGCACTCGAGCAGGACATCTGCGATCTGTTTCTTCGTCTTCGAGGCAATAAGAGAACCACCAAGAAAAACACGATGGCAGAGATAGACCGCGGTGAGGAGGATCGGCCCAAGTAGCATCCGAATAGGCACGAGGCATGTGGCGGAGCGTGGAAAGAAGAGACGGCGAGAGATAGTCCACGAAGGTATCGCAGAACTCGAAGAAGGTGGTCAGAGTGAACTCGAGTGGGAGCTGAAACAAAGCGACTCGAATATGAAGCTGGATAAGTGATATCCGGACGAGTAATGACAAGATAGACAAGACTCCCAACAAGATGACGATAGCGAGTCGGATCGAGAAAGAGGCTCGCCATCGAGAGTCGGAGGTGAATATTGAGCTCCATGGGAGTCTCAACGATCTGATCGGTGAGAGAGGCGCGATCAAGAAGGTCTGAATATATTTCTCTTGGGACATAAAGAAACCATCGGAGTGGAAGTAACCTCAATCCCAAGGAAGTAACTAAGAGGACCAAGATCCGACATAAGGAAGCGCTCACTAAGGCGAGCCTTGACAAAGGCAATGTACTCAGAATCATCTCCGTAATGATCATATCATCAACATACGGGAGAAGAAGAGTCCGACCACGAGGCGAAGTGTGGACAAGAGCGCGAGGATCATGATCACTAGTTGAAAAACCAGCAGCAGTGACCACAGAGGAGAAGCGCTCAAACCAAGCACGAGGGGCTTGTTTAAGGCCATAGAGAGAGCGGCGAAGGCGACAAACCATGCCCTCGAGAGCAGAATACCCGGTGGCGGATGCATGTAGACCTCCTCACGCCTTCGCCATTAAGAAAGGCATTCTTGACGTCAAGTGAAAGCAGACGATGGCGGCGACGCCACCGAAAGAAGAGTGCGAGCGGTGGTCATGTGGGCCACGGGAGCAAAAGTCTCGTCGTAATCAACACCATGCTCTCGCTTTGGAAGCCACGAGCAACAAGACGCGCCTTATAGCGCTCAAGAGAGCCATCGAGCGAGTCTTAATCTTATAGACCCACTTACATGTGATGGGATGAGAATGAGATGGCAAAGGAACAAGATCCCAAGTACCCGATGCGCTCGAGGGCAGCAATCTCCTCGGCCATGGCAAGCTGCCACTCGGGGTGAATAATGACATCCGGTGGGAGACAGGCTCACGAGTAGCTGCGCCAACAAAGGAAAAAGCAGGCGGGAGGCCGAATCGGTAGCGATCGCGAGAGCGTAGCGAGAGAAAATGACCCATCGGGGCGATGGAGCATCGAAGAAGATGGAACATCGAAGAAGAATGCTCATCCGGAAGGTCCTCAATACGAGGTCGGCGAGTGTAGGCGATAAGGGAGAAGGAGGCGTAGTGGGAGGAACTGCGGAGTCGTGGGAGGCGACACAGTGGCGGCGGTGAAGAGGCCACGGGGAATATGTGGAGACTCGGTGGAGCAGGTGGACGGCGGCAAAAGCAGATATAGGTGTATCCGGAAAGGTCAAGAAAGACAGAGGCTCCACAGAGGAAGCCGAAGGAGAGACAGGCGTGGGTAGAATGGGCGAGACTCGTCGAAAGTCACATCGAGAAACCCGCATCCGTCGACCAACAGATCCCAAAGAGCGATAGCCCTTGTGCTCGGCACTATATCCCGAAAAACACACTCAACAGGTCGGCGGTCGGTTTGGTGCGTTCTCGAGGGGCAAGGAGAACGTAAAAAACACGGCCAAAGCAGGCGAAGGCGAGTAGTCGGAAGAAGACCACGAGGCGCTCAACGAGGATCGCACCCTTAAGAGCGAGAAGAGGTTGTATGTTGGCGAGATAGGTGGCAGTGGAAACGACCTCGGCCCAAAAGTGAGGTGGAATAGAGGCGGCGATCATCGAGCACGAGCCGTCTCAAGGAGGTGACGATGCTTGCGCTCGCGACACCATTCGAGCATGAGCACCGGGACAAGAGAAGCGGCGAGAGTGCCCGCAAAGCAAGGAAGGCTGCGCGGTGACGAGAGGTACTCGCCAGAATCACTCTAAAGACACGAATAGGAGTGGAGAAGCGTGTGTGTATCATAGTGGCAAATTGTTTATAGATAGGTAAGACCTCACTACGAGAAGACATGAAATATATCCAAGTGTGGCGAGAGAAATCATCTATAAAAATAATATAATAACGATGACCCCTTTCGACACGAAGGAGCCGGACCCCAAACATCCGAATGAACAAGATCAAAGGACGCCGAGACACGGTCTCACTATGAGGATAAGGAAGCTGAATACATTTACCTAACTTACGTACGACAATCTAAAGACACGTCTCTGAGAGCGGACCCGAAGACCACGGCGAACTAAGGGCGGCAGGCGAGATCCACACAGATGGCCAAGACGGTGATGCCACCGCTGGAAAGAGCGGTGAGCGAAGCGGCGAAGCGAGAGGCCGCGCCGATGGTGGCGCGGAAGGAAGGTGAAGCAGTCAAGCTCCAGAGACGTTGTGAGTCACGCGCGAGGGCCGAACCAACGAGCTCCGTGTGGCGATCCCGAACACAACAAGAGTCGAGTCGAGAATAACCCGATAACCAAGGTCGATGTCGCCCGCAGAAAGAAGTTGCAAGGTAAGGCGAGGAACATGAGCAATGAAGGAACATGAAAAGAGGAGTTGCTAAGAGATCCTCGACCGAGAGACGAAAGAGATGTTCCATCGCAGTAAGAACAACGACGGGTGAATCAAGAGGTGTAATAGAAGACAGAGTGGAAGGATCGAGTCATGTGAAAGGATGCTCCGAATCAAGAATCCACGGAGGTACTGCGTGTAGGAGGTGGTCTCGGTGCTGAAGAGTCGATGAGCGAACTGCGAGAACTGTCGAGGAGAACACCGGCGGCAAGTAGGCGTCGAAGTCGGCTATCTCTCGCTCGGTGAGAGAAAGCTCAAGAAGTCGAGGCGCACGTCGTCGTAGAAGCACTAGTGCCGATGAAGAACGGCGTGAAAGATGCCGCTTCTTCTTGTAGCACCGACTCGGTGTGGCCATCCTTGTCGCAGAGGAGCAGTGAGGACGGCCACCTCCAGACGGAGGACGGCCACCACCACTGTGGTAGCGTTGGAGGAGGCGATGTAGCAAAGCGGACGGCGGCGAGCACAGAGGAGTGGCATCGGACCAGCACCACTCAAACGAGTCTCCTGCGCGTATCTCGGTAAGAGCCTCCGTGAGAGTGACACGAGGGTGGCGTGCAAGGAGGCGAGCACGCCTTTGCTCGAACTCGGGGCGGCGAGTAAGGAACTCGTAAACCCGCTGAAACTCCAGTCGGCCACGAACCTCGAGCAAAGACGGGCGAGTGCAGCGGCAAAGCGGTGCGAAGTGAGTCCAAGCGGCGCCGAACAGCGAGCTCGAGCGTAAAGGCGTCAACGATAGCATCACCTGCTGAAGAGAGTGCTCTGGCGGACCACGGACAGTGCTGTGGCATCACCGGAGGGCTCGTGAGCGCGGCGAAGATGAGTCCACATCCGAAAGCGAAGAGAGTCCCACAACCTCGTAAGCGAGGCCGACATCGGCGATGAAGACAAGAAGCGGCCGAAGCGTCGTCATCGTACCACCGAGTGTAGACGGTCGAGCGATCTTTGTAGGAATCGAGCCTCTGGTAGGCGATGGCGGCTTTATCATCGGCTTTAGCATCGCAGCGGCCTTATCTACCGTCGGAGGCAATGCAACAGACGAGGCTCGTCGGAGGAATAGGGCAAGCGGGCGGTGACATCGCCGAGAGGGCGCCCAGAGACGAAGACCACGCATGTGAATGCGCATGTGAGACGCAAGTCGGTGTAATTAACACCATCAAAGATCACCGGCAATGAGGAGGGAAACGGTGCCCATTGGTAGGCGGCGCTGGGCGGCGCGGCGACTAAGGCAACGAAGTCTAACAGCGCTACCGACGGCGCGCGGTTAGAACGACAGTTTTTTTTTTGCTTTTTTTCCCGAAGTCGGTTAGAAAAACCGGCCGAGCCCCGACCGAGCCACACGTTTTAGGCAAAAACCCTAGAACAGGCGGCGGCGGCGGCGCGCTGGCGGTGGCGGCGGCCGCCGGCGCGAGGCGGCGGCGGCGCGGAGGCGGCGGCGGCGGCCTGCGCGGCGGCGGCGGCGGCTGCGCCAACGCGGAGGCGGCGCGCGCCGCCCAGCCGGAGTCGGCGGCAGCGGCCTCGGGCGGGCGGCCGAGCCGGACAGGTGAGGGACGGCGGCGCGGAGTGGCGGTGCGGAGCGGCGGCGGCGGCGGAGGACACCGACGGCGGCGAGCCTTCACCGACGACGGACGGCAGCGGAGCGCGCGCGAGTCGTCTGAGGACGACGGCAGACGCGAGTGAGTCGTCGGCCGCGAGGGCCGGCAGCGTCGGGTGGAGACCGAGCGCGGCTCGGCGCGGAGGAGGCCGTGAAGACCGAGCGGCGGTGATGGCAGCGGAGGAGGTCGTGAGTCGGCGACGGCGGCGAGGCCGGAGTCGGCGACGGCGGCGAGGCGCACACGCGCGCGGAACCCTAGGTAAGCCAAAATCCTAGTTTTGGCTCTGATACCATGTTATGAATAGCGCTTGTATTCATATGAGGCCAATGGGCCGGTATATATACACAAAGTACAGGTGGGAAATATGCAAAGAACCCCTTATAACAATGGGGAATAACAAACTATACATATATCTCTAACAGAAAACACTCCTCTATTGGTTCTTAAAGAATGATGTTTGTCAACTAAGCAGCTTAATCTGCTGCTCCATCTTTCTTGATTCTCTTGTCCTGAATTGTAACGTTCTGAGAATTTGTTCTTTTAATGTAGTTTCAAGGACCTTGTTCAATCATTGAGCTTTTCATCTCGCTCATCAATAACCAGAAGCAGACATTATCATTTCTTCCATTGGTTATTGTTAAGTAGACAAAGGTGCAGCACATATTCTAGAACTGTAGATTATCTGAGCAAGTACATGGAAAAAATAGGTGTTTTCGAGGACATTTTATGCCCTAGTGCATCATCAGGTGCCAGCATAAACTTCTCTAACGCTATTAAAGTATGTGACAATATACGAATTTCGAAACAAATTTGAGAACCCATCTTAGCTCTCCCAGCGACAACAGTATGTACATCCTATACATCGAAGTTGAATGATGTCAAGGAGCTGGAAACACAGGGCACAACCCTCCCTATAATATGCTGCACTAATTTTGTTGCATTTAAAGGGTAAGTAGCTAGAATCACCCCTTGAATATACATCAATATTAGTGCAATTCACTATGCACTTGGCGCATGGAAGCATCTCTCTTCTAGGACAGATCTTATTCAGACTTCTGGCATTTGATGTGGTGTCAATACTTGAGGAGGTTCATGATAATCCTAGGGAAGAAAATTCAGTAGACAAATGAAGCTAAACAATCTTCAAATACATTCACCACCCTTCCACAGAATCTGAAGGCCAACCAAGTTGGATGTTCAACCAAAGAAATTAAAGTTCACAGATGCTCAGAATCAGTTCCTTACAATTCTCGTGGACTGCACTGCAGCCACAGTGACAATCATATACATGCAGATACAGTCTTTAAGTTATACCACCAAAATGCAGGCAAGTCAAAGCAGAGCTTCACTCGCTGTAAGTTTCAATCTCCAAATGGCCGAGATTTCTACCGGAAGGAGGGGGCATACAGATGAGGCCTGGTACTCGCAGTAGTTAAACATGTCAGTTCACACAGAACACGGATTATGCCATACTGAAACGTCCAATGTAAGGTCACGGAGTTGATCCATGAGGAGCTTTACATTCTTATTTTTGCTTTCAATTTCCTGCGATAAAATTAACACAATTCAACATTGAGAAACTTAGAACTTTTTAACACCAACCAACCATACATGAACCTCAGCGAATTCAATTAAAATGATGTTAACATTATGGTAGAATGCGTTATGCACCATACAAGCACCTAAGGAAACAATGTAAGACGAAGGATGTTCAAAATAGTACCTTTCTCAAATCAGATGCACGCTCTTCCAATCTCCCAATCTCAACTTCATCTGCTTTGTCATCAGTTGATCCAATCTCCTAAAACACACACACAGAAAGTCAGTAAGTCCGATCAAGTATACATAACAACAATAGCATTCAAAACAGTTATACTCTATTCTGGTCCATTGAAGAAAAAACAACAAGAAAATTAAGTTATTTTCTATAAAATTTTAATGCATCCATGTTATGACTGCCTGGTTCTTGGTCTTGTGCTATTTGCTTCTCCATATTCCAGCAGCATCTAGCAATGTGAGTTTGGTGCTCTTGAACAGAACACTGGAATTGTATACAAGAGTGCTTAGGTTGCATCTAATGAAACAAATGGAAGCATGCGTATTGGTACGGTACATTGATATCTGTACAGTCCATTCACCATGTTAATATAATGTAGCCCAAAACTAATCCTACAAGCTTGTATTTCTCAAAGCAACACCATATCTGACCAGTAGGTGAGGACTGATGACCAATCATTTCATTAGCGATTACACTGAATAGTTCCAGCCTTCTTGGACAAATAATGTTGCTATTATAGTCTTATTACAGTGAGTACTTAATAATGAGGTGGATCTCAACAAGAAAACTGATGTTACATGTAGGCTTAGTTTGATCATTTTTTACTAAACTGAGTCACTTTTGATCTTAATCACAAATGAATATCTGAAGAGTGATCAAGGATGGATAAGAACATTAGGCTTCCAAGATCCAACGTAAAAAATAGCAATCTAAATAAATAAAATATTTCGTTCCTATCCTTGCCTTTCTGGGCCAAGCAAAATTTTTATCTTTTGTTCCCCTCATACGACACCATAGTAACATCTCTAACAATCAATGTAGCAGCAATTCGGTGGCCACAGAGGAGTGCTCCATAGATGAAAAGGTCTTACGAAAGAAAGTCTTTCTCGCATCAAAATCAAAATACTTTTTACGGCCATGCAACAGTTTATTGGCTCAATTACATATCAACACACAAGATGACAAGAACACCCCCATCTTCTCACATCAAAAGTTGCTTTCATGGTCATTTTGCCAACAATTTCTTGCCTAGTCTACAGAGCAGAAGCAAACACGTAAATTCCATCTTCCATCCGTCAAAATCACACGAGCTCCACCAAATGTTCCCTTGGAATTCTCATTCTTTACATTAAAGCATATCCCCATAGAATTTCCAGGGTTAGATTCCAGATTTTTAATTGCCATGTCCTTCACACCGACCTGAGCTACTTAGCAGCATAAGAAACACACACAAAAAAAAAGCAATCTTTTCCCCATCGAATTGCATAGTAGAAGTCGATTTTAGGACGGCCTGTAAAATCTCACCTGAGCGAAGGAGGATCCGTGATGGACGCGCGCAGCGCCGCCACGGCCGTCTTGTAGCAGTACCTCGCCTCGTCCAGCGACCAGCCGGGGCCAGGGGCTGCTCCCCCACTGCCGCCGCCGCCAGCCGCGTCACAGGAGGCGTCGGAGTCGGCTGCGGTAGGCGCAGCAGAAGTCGGGTGCGGGTTGCAGAGCTCGTGGTTGATGGAGGTGAGTGTTGAAGCTACTCCAGCGTCTCACCGTATTCTCACCGTTACATTTTTCATTTACTCCAGCAAGCAGCGTTTCTCATTTTTATTGTTTCGGTTTTGGTTCAGTTAGCACTCCTCTTTATTTCTTCCGTTACGTATGTTTGATATCAGTAGTGGAGCATTTTTTCTGTTTAATTGTGGCATGCAGAAACGCCATGCAGCTATGCATCAGTTTGTAGTACTCATCATGCAGATTGTCATGCATTCATGCGTGAGGTAGTAGTCATCTTTAAGCTTGTAACTATCCTTTAAATAAGCAAGAAATATATCAGAAAATGCAGCCAGTTGAGGCAGCACCAAAACATTGAGTTCTTACTTGTTCCAAGTGTTCTTGAGTGCGCCATTGCCGGTGAATCCACGACAATTGGTATCGAGTCATTACGCCCCGGTCGTTATGTCCGCCCGATTGGCTCCGTTGGCGGTGGTGATCGTTCGCCATCGCCCCCTCCCCGACGACGGGTATCGCACTCGCCTGCGCCGCGCCGAGGGCGCCATCGCGGCGGTGAAGTTGTCATCAAGCGCGTCGTCAAGGAGACGGGCGGCTCGGTCCAATACCCCATGCTCACGCGCACCAATTACCAGGAATGGTCTTTGTTGATGCGCGTGAACCGCAGCCCAAGGGTCGTGGCGGTCGTCGAACCGAGGAGGCGAGGTCGTCGAGTACCGCGAGGACCGCCTCGCGCTAGCGGCCATTTTGCGTGCCGTGGCGCCCGAGATGCTCGGGTCGTTGGCGCGCAAGCGCACGGCGCGTTCTGCCTGGGAGGCGATCAAAACCATGCGCGTCGGCGTGCAGCGCGTCCGTGACACCAACGCACAACAGTTGCTCAAGCAATTCGGGGAGATCGCATTCAAGGAGGGGGAGTCGGTCGACGATTTCTCACTTCGGATTATGAGCCTCGCCAACAACATCCGCATCCTTGGCGGAAACGTCACCGATGGAGAGATCGTGAAGAAAATGCTCCAAGTCATCCCCGAGCACCTCGAGCAGATCGCGTACTCCATCGAGACTCTCCTCGACATGAACGAGCTCTCCGTCGAGGAGGTCACCGGCCGTCTGCGCGCCATCGAGCAGCGAAAGAAAAGCCAGTACCGTCTACGCCCATCTACGACAGCAAGGGCCGTCTTCTTCTTGCCGAGGAGGACTGGCTAGCGCGGATGAAGCTGCGCGACAATGGCGAAGTCGGTGGCTCCAGCAGCGGCAGCGGCAAGAGGCGCGGCAAAACACGTCGTGGCCACGGCGGTGGTCGCGGCGTGAGTAAAGGCAAGGGCAGCTCGTCGTCAAATGGTACAGCCCAGGAGAACACGGCGGACCGATGCCGTAACTGCGGCAAAATTGGCCATTGGGCCAAGGACTGCCGTAGCAAGCCAAATAAGCAGGCGCAAGCACACGTTGAGGGTGAAGAGGATGAGCCAACTCGTTGATGGCACATGCGACCATCCCTTCACCACTCACTCAAGTTGCAGCGCCGCCGAGGAGATTCGAACTCCGGCTCGCCACATCGTCGCGCCACGCCGAGATCCACGAGGCCAAGGTCTTTGCGCGCTTCGGATCGCGGAGGACCGGGGCGATCGGCGATGGGTGCTCGACACGGCGCCACCAACCACATGACGGCGCGCACGGACGCCTTCTCCGACCTCGGCGAGGAGTTCGCGGCACCGTCCGTTTGGCGACGGATCCGTGGTGGAGATTGAAGGACGCGCACGATCATCTTGATTGCAGAACGGCGAGCACCGCGCGCCGATGAGGTGTACTACATTCCCGTCTAACGGCGAACATTATCGGTCTTGGTGGTGGAGGAGGTGGATGTCGGATCGAGATCTACTCGGCACCTGCGCATCTACGATCGACAACGCGACCTTCTTGCTCGGGTGCGTCATTCTCGCATCGCGCTCTACATCCTGGAGCTCCGCATCGGACGGCCGGTGTGCTGTCGATCGCGTAGCTCGAGGTGGCTCGGCGCGGCATGCGAGGTACGGGCACCTCAGTTTCAAGTCACTGCGCGCGCTCGCCCAACAGGAGATGGTACGTGGGTTGCCGCCGCTTGATCAGGTCGATCAGGTGTGCGACAGCTGCCTCGCCGGCAAGCAAAGGCGCACGCCATTCCCTGATAAGGCGCTACGGCGAGCGGAGCACGTCCTCGACCTTGTCCATGGTGATTTGTGCGGGCCCATCACACCCACAACTCCAAGCGGTAACAAATATTTCCTACTGCTTGTTGATGATTTGAGCCGGTACATGTGGCTCCATTTGCTATCGAGCAAAGATCAGGCATCGACGGCGATCAAGAACTTCCAGGCAGCCGTGGAGGTTGAGTCAGGAAGACGGCTCAAAGTCCTCCGCACCGATCGTGGGGGGGAGTTCACCTCCGTGGAGTTCGGCGAGTACTGCGCCGAGCGCGGCGTCCAGCGGCAGCTCACCGCCCCCTACTCACCGCAGCAGAACGGGGTGGTAGAGCGCCGCAACCAGAGCATCGTCGGCATGGCGCGGTGTATGCTCAAGGCGAAACGGCTTCCCGGCTACTTCTGGGGTGAGGCCGTGAACACCGCAGTCCACGTCCTCAACCGCGCCCCGACACGCACGCTCAACGGCAAGACTCCATTTGAGGCTTGCACGGCGGCGCCCACCGTCCACTACTTCGGGACTTTTGGTCGCACGCCACGTCAAGTCCACACGGCGGGACTTAAGAAGTTGGATGATCGCGGACGCCGACCATCTTCGTTGGCTACGAGCACGGCTCCAAGGCCTACGCGCTACGACCCTTCCACCAAGCGTATCATTGTGTCGCGCGACGTCGTGTTCGACGAGGCGAGACAATGGAGCCGGAAGCGACAACAGCGTTGATCCGGCGATGGCGAGCCCTTCAACGTTGAGTACACCACGGAGTACGTCTCCAGCACGCCTCGAGCCGATGCGGCATCACCAGCTCACATGTATCCGTCGCCCACGCCAACGCCGACCCCTGCACCCATAACGCCGCCGGAGCAGTTCGCGCCTACGACGACGAGTGCACCGATCGAGTTCGTCTCGCCACCAGCTGATTTTGAGGAGAACTTGGATGTGGACCACGACGATGCTCCACTTCGGTTCCGAGCCATCGACGCTGTCATCGGACCAGCCTCGCCACTGGCTTGTGCCCGGTGCTCGACGAGGAGTTGCGATTCACCACGATGGACGAGCTTTGTCTCCTTTAGCGAGGCGAGCGCGGCGGCGAGCGTCGGCGTGCGTGAGGAGATGAAGTCGATCGAGGACAACAACACGTGGGAGCTCGTTGCGCTTCCCACCGGGCGCCGTCGCGATCGGGCTCAAGTGGGTCTTCAAAGTGAAGCGCGATGAGCACGACAATGTCATCGGCACAAGGCGCGTTTGGTCGCCAAAGGCTACGTTCAGCGTGCGGGAATCGACCGACGAGGTTTCGCTCTGTCGCGCGTATGGAGTCCGTGAGGCGCTGTTGGCTCTGGCAGCACCACGAGCTGGGAAGTCCACTACATGGATGTGAAGGCGCCTTCCTCAACGGCGACCTCAAGGAGGAAGTGTCGTGAGCCAACCGCGGGCTTTGTCGTCAACGGCGTGAGCACAAAGTATTGCGTCTTCGCAAGGCGCCGTCACGGTCTCCGACAGACCGAGGGCTGGAATGCCAAGCTTGATGCGTCCATGGCATCACTTGGTTTCGAGAGGAGCGATTCCGAGCACGCGGTGTGTACATGCGGAGCCGAGGTCATCGCGGTGGTCGTCGGGGTCTCGTCGACGACTTGATCATCACCGCACCGCACCGGCCGGCGAGATCATGGCGTTCAAGCTCGAGATGAAGCGTGTCTTCCTCATGAGCGACCTCGGGTTCTTTGTCGTACTACCTCGGTATCGAGGTGAACCAAGGGCCAGCGGCATTTCGCTCGCCAATCTGCCTATGCGAGGAAATTGCTTGAGCGAGCGGCATGAGCACATGCAACCCCAGTCTGGCGCCGATGGAACCAAGGCTCAAGTTGAGCAAGGAGAGCACTACTCCACTGGTGGACGCCACCGAGTACAGGCGCGTCATCGGCGGACTACGCTACTTGGTGCACACCCGGCCAGATCTTGCCTACGCGGTGGGCTATCTGAGCCGGTTCATGGAGAAACCACGCGAGGACCATCTCAACGCGGTGAAGCGCGTGCTACGGTACGTAGCAGGAACGCGTGACTACGGTCTTCACTACGCCAGGAAGGAGGATGAACAAGCTCGACTGGTCGGCTACAGTGACGCCGACATGGCGGGCGACGTCGACACGCGCAAGAGTACCAGCGGCGTCATCTTCTTCCTCGGTGGCAATCCCATCACCTGGCAGTCCTCCAAGCAGAAAGTGGTGGCTCTGTCCTCATGCGAGGCGGAGTACATTGCGGCGGCTACAGCAGCCTGCCAAGGCGTCTGGCTAGCTCGGCTCGTGTCTGACATGCTCGGCACTGAGTTTGGAGCGCCGGAGCTCAAGGTGGACAACCAGTCCGCCATCGCCCTCAGCAAGAACCCCGTCTTCCACGGCCGAAGCAAACATATCGACACTCGTTACCACTACATTCGGGAGTGCATCGACGGGAACAAGATCGTCCTTCGGCACATTTCAACGGAGAACCAGCTAGCGGACGTTCTGACCAAGGCGCTTGGACGCGTGCGATTCCAGCAACTGTGTGCATTGATCGGCGTCAACAAAATCGGTGAGCACAGCAAGGACTAGGGGGGAGAAATGTTGAAGCTACTCCAGCGTCTCACCGTATTCTCACCGTTACATTTTTCATTTACTCCAGCAAGCAGCGTTTCTCATTTTTATTGTTTCGGTTTTGGTTCAGTTAGCACTCCTCTTTATTTCTTCCGTTACGTATGTTTGATATCAGTAGTGGAGCATTTTTTCTGTTTAATTGTGGCATGCAGAAACGCCATGCAGCTATGCATCAGTTTGTAGTACTCATCATGCAGATTGTCATGCATTCATGCGTGAGGTAGTAGTCATCTTTAAGCTTGTAACTATCCTTTAAATAAGCAAGAAATATATCAGAAAATGTAGCCAGTTGAGGCAGCACCAAAACATTGAGTTCTTACTTGTTCCAAGTGTTCTTGAGTGCGCCATTGCCGGTGAATCCACGACAGTGAGGATCTGGAATGCCGCGGCGATGGCCTCCTCCAGGTGCCGCTGCCCCTCTTCCGCCAGCTCCTGCCGCCGCCGCGCCTCCTCCGACTCGACCATGTGGCTCTCCGGAACCATAGTTCACCGGATTGGAGCACGTTAAACCCCTCGCCGCTCGGAAGCTCGGAGTCGGAAGCTGTTGAGTTGGATTTTTTTTTGAACTGGAATATGATCCATTAATGTGACGAATTAGACAAATCGTTAGCCGCCACACGAGATATAAACTCTAAAAAAATCTTCAAGCCACACACGAGGGCTGGAAGAGTCCAAAGCCGTGCCAAACTTACCAAGTTCATGCGCCACCACATTACAACTTCTAGAACAGAACATGACATCAACAACATCAAAACCAAACACCATTAACTCGTTTGGCTTCATTAATAATTACAACATTAGCACCATTATCAACTTCATCCTGAGCTAGAGAAGAGCACAGATTTTGGGCATCACTTTCCAGTATAATTCGATGAACGCCCATATTATAAACAATTTCCAAAGCACGCACCGTCGCCATAGTCTTTGATTGAGCTGCATTTTGGAGATTTTGGAGCTGTCCGGTTGCAACCATAAGCACTTCCCCCCTTGAATTTCTTAGTACAATACCCCATCCCCCTATACCACTTTTATGTTTAAAAGATCCATCAATATTAATCTTCAGTTTTCCTTTAGTTGGTGGACGCCAGGATTTAAGCCTTGAGTAGCAAAGTGAGTCATCCACAAAAAAGAGATGTGTTAAACTATCATATGCTTTGTAGCATCTGGCGTAGAAAAGTCCACTCCACTCTATCATATGCTTTACTCATGTCGAGTTTAATGGCTACATAGCTCGTTTGGCCAAACCTTTTCCTTCGTAAATAATGTATAGCTTCATAAGCAGTTAACACATTATCAGTAATCATTCTGCCTGGTACAAAAACACTTTGATTGAAGGAGATTATGTCTGGCAAAATATTTTTTAGTCTATTGGCCAATATCTTTGATACCAACTTATAGATGACATTACATAGGCTTATAGGTCTGAAATCTTTCATGTTTGAGAGGTTTTTAACCTTTGGAATCAGCATTATGTTAGTATCATTCCATCCGTCCAGGATAGCCCCACCCTTAAACACCTCCTATACCTCAGATTTAACCCGAACTCCTATAATATCCCAAAATCTTTTAAAGAAAAGAGCTGGCATACTATCCGGGCCTGCCCGCCTGGAGCCGTTAAATCTCCAATATGGTTCAAAGCATCTTCAATCTCCTTCGGTGTACATTCAACCATCAACCTATCATTCATTGCCTATGTCACCTTCAGTTGTACATTTGCAATAATGCTACCTGGGTTGAGTTCTGCATTAGAGTTGAAAAGATGTGAGTAGTACTCATAAACATGTTGTTTAGAGATTCGTAACCTTCCACCCAACCTCCATCCACTTGCATTAATTTCTTAATAGCATTTGTTCTCTTTCGGTCTGAAGCAAGAGCGTGAAAAAATTTTATGTTCCTATCACCTTTCTGCAGCCAATTTATATGGGAGCATTGCCTCCAATAAGTGTCCTTTTGATCCTCTAAGCAATCCAGTTTAAACCGTAGGACATGCTCTCTATCAATTCTTTGCTGCGAAATTGGTTCCCTTCTACATTGTTCCAATTCTTTCTTTGTCTTTCTAATTCGCTTCTCTAAGTCACCTAGAACATTTTTGTTCCAATCCTTTAATTCATTTGCCACATAGCTTAGCACATCACATATGGAGTTTGGCTTTAGCAAGCAAGCCAAGGTCTAGGCCTTTTCCACTACTTCCAAGCAATCAGCTTCCTCTAACCAATAGGCTTCAAACCGAAATTGTTGGCCTTGGTGAGTGTTTGGTAGACGGCACTCCTCCCTATTTACCAGGACCATAACCGGACAATGATCTGAATGACGAGGCTCTCCATGGATGACTCCAGTATAAGGAAATATGTAGCACCAGCCTTGGTTTGCCTGTCAAGACGTTCTTGGATATAGCCTGCATTGAGATGGATTCTGGGAAGAAGAGAAATTCAAAGGCTAGTTTTAATGGACACCAATTCTTGTATGGGCTTCCAGGCCCATAACAGATTCAGCCCAATTGCAACTTGTGCCTATTCTATTCAACTTATGGTTTTGACTTTTCTCGAACAAATAAATGGACGTTTTTTCGTCACTATTTCGAAGCAGTTTATCGGTATAGCCTTTTAGAAGTAACTTATCAGCTTTCAGTTCATTCACGCGAATGCTCGCACTATGGCCAAAAATAATATACCGCAGTCATAAGTCATAACCCGTAGCTGAAAAGAACGCATCTCTTCCTTTTCTTTTCTTCTTTCCTAGTCTAAAACACAAGTTACCACCTTCACCAAAGAAGGAATGGCAGGAGATTTTCGTCAGAGCATGCCATGTTAAAGTGCCATATGCTGCATTGGTACGTGATATATCGAATATAGTTGAGTTGAACCTTACCTGCTGTAGAGTGGAGTCTGCCCCAGATTGTCTCAAGAGTCAAGAAGAGCTTGCCTTGCACTAGGTGTCCTGATTGGACATCTTTTTTAGCTCTTGCAAGCTGTATTCTCAACATCAACTGCATCAGAATCTTGCTTGGAGTTCAGTCCTATATATTCCTTCCAGCCCTGTTAACTGTTGATGCAAAAACTAGTTAAAATCACTCCCTGTGTTGTATGGCCTTAGCGAATATGGAGTGCCAGTCTGAAGATTCTCAAAATTGCAGAACTGCACCTGGCACAAAATTCTAATGGGTTCAACTGCAGTGTGATCTCATGATATGTATAATGGTATAGACGACGACTATCTGTAATTCACCTTTATGTCATCTATAAATAGGACTAAAGACAACTCATACAATGTATTGTTTATATAGTTATGTGTAATGGCTTCATACAATTAATAGATTGTCTACATAGTTATTTATACAATAGTATACATAGTGAAAAGTTAACTATAAAATCATCTGTTAAATAGTAGACAATATCTTTCTCTCTCCTACTTCTCCCTTCTCTACATCATCTAAAATCATATATTTCATAAGCTTACAGACAACATCGATATAGCATTGTACATGCCCTTAGTTAGTTCCATCGCCATTGCATCTACGAACATTAATAACTAACTAGGGCCTCATCTTTTCAGCTTCTAGAAGCTATTTTTCGGTTTTTCTACAGTAATTAACTTTCAAACGGAGTGTCTATTTAAGATGGGGTCTATAAATTGATTGTAGTACGTACTGTAACGACTTCATTTATATCAGTCAAAACCGCACGCGAGTTTCCGTTACTTCATACTCTCTCTCACGAATAGCCCAAAAGCCAAAAGCCGCAGTCAAAAGTGATAATCCGAAGCAAAAAAAAAAAAAGACCCAATTTTTTACCCTGGCCTCAAAATTCAGCCGGTGAGAATGGTTGCACACACAAACTATCTCCAAACACAGCCCATCAAATCTGCCTTTTTTCTCTTGTAGCTCATTTGCAATACCGAAAATTCTCGTCTTTTCAGCTTCTGATATACGGCGGTAATCAAATTAGTCTTCATCTTCAGTTTTAGTTCTGAAAAGAAAGCCAAAGATCTCTCCTCAGCAGAATTCCAGTCTGAAACAAAGTGAAAGGTTGCTCGGTTTAAGTGAACTTGCAGACCCCAGCATCTAACAATTGAGACGAACGAAATGAATACTAAAGGTTTAGCTGGTAATTGGTACAGCTGCTGCTATTGTTAAAACTACCGAATTCCGGAACTGAATTGTCCATTGCATCCAGAACTCCAGGGCAGCATATATGTTTATTTCTCTTGCTTGCATGTTCCAGTAGTCTCAAGATTCAGCTGGTACTTCTATTGCTCTTGATAAAACTACTAGTCTTGACCTGAGATGAAAGGCATACATCATTGCTCAGTAATCCACTGCATTCGCAGCTCACAGCTCCAGAATCTAGTCTGCGGGGTAGCAGGCATCATTTGCATGCCTCTGTGGCCCAATGAGCAGCACCTGAAAACACAGCTCCACATTCACCTATCAAGATCACTTCATTGGTGCAGGATCAGCTTCTGAGTTCTGACTACCAAGATCACTTCATTGGTGCAGGATCAGCTTCTGAGTTCTGACTACTGCAGAGCCTGCAAGAACAAACAACACCTAAAGATCATCAACCTCTGCCATCCTAGAACTGCCACACTAACTTCCAACAGTGTGTGACCTTGAGTAAGATTCACTCGCTGACTGCAATGGCCTGATGATATCTTCAGACCAAGAAGTCTATTACGAACATTCAGCTGCAGTCTGCAGGCTGCTGCTCAAACAAGAACAAATGCCAAGATCCACCCCAGATGGAACTACACAGTGTGCAATTTCAGTGCTCAGTTTCCAGTCACAAAGCTCTTGTTATGCACCTTACTTACCAATGCAGTTTGGCTTGCTTGCTCCAAAATGCTACACTATCTGCATGCTTCTGAACATAGATAAGACAGTCAGACATGCATGTTCTCTGTAATGACAATGCTTGTGATAATAGCTACCGAGTTAATAGCCACTGCAATAGTACCAGCAATAGTGTCAGTGTTGTATTTTTTCAGATGGCAGTACAGATATCACAATAAAAGGTGCTGGTCAATGATGATGTAGAGGAGGGTACTTAAAAGAGAAACATGAAGGGTGGGTCCCACGCGTGTGCAAAAAGTTCCTCACACGCATACACGTACACAGGCGCAGCTGAACAGGGTATCTATAAAAAAAACGAATAAGGGTTAGAGAGACTTTTCCTGTTTGGTGGCTGTGATTTTAACCCCTAGGCTGTGCTGTGAAAACCCCAAAATGCTCCTGGTATCTGGTTAAGCCAACTGCAACAGTGGGTTACCCACTGACATGAGTTTACTCAAATGACCCGAATAAAGCGCCGGATAAGTACATTCGCTATACACGTATAGAGTGTGTGTATGCTGTGGGACCCACCAAGGGATATTTATGACCTCTTTCACATGTGGGTGCCCCTCTGTTAATATCAAAACTCCAGCCAATAATTAAGCCTTAAAAACCCCGAATTTAATTAAATATGCACCATCCAGCATCTGAATTTGCTTTAGCAGTGCTGTTTTTTATGAGATGAAATGGCGGAAATGCCCCTGTGTGAGGCTTAACCATGGTTACGTTTGGGCAGCCATGAAAATTAATTTTTGGCATCAAATGAGGGCAAAGTTCAAAACTTTTAGGGCATCGAAACAGATCGGAATTTTTTTTAACACACAACACATGACCTACTTTTTTTCCTACTAGTGCCCCCCGGTATCAAATTTTTTTGGCAGTTTGACTAAAAGTTTGAGCCAAAAAAAGTCCTGTTTTTTAAGCCCTCAAATAAATTTTGGGGGAAAAAAATACAATTTTGGGGCGCTCGTGGCTTCGAATCCTCCTGAATTCGCGCGCATCCTCAAACCAATTGGCGCAGGTACTTCATAGATCGATTCCTCTCCTTCTTAGCTCTCGATCGAGCTGCGGTTCGCAGCTGGCCGTGGTGTCTAGCGGCAGATCTGGGCACCTAGGGTTTGGGGCCGGTTCTTGGAACCCTCCAATTTCCTCGGGTTTGAAGGTCAGAACTGTACCTAGATTGGTGTTCTGATGCGCGGATCACGCGTATCATTAGGTTTGTTGGCCCGATTGGAGCTGGATTGGAGGGTGCCTTGTGCTGATTTGGGGTTTCTAGGACTTGTTTTGCTCATCTTTTCCGGTTTTGAGCTGGTTTTCGGAGTTGGGGTTTTGAGATTTCGTGGTTTTGTGAGGGAAAGTTTGGGTCTTTTGCTAGAAAGGATGTATTGTTTGTTTCCCAGTGTAGGCATGGACGCATGGTGGCTTGTTGTTTAATTTAGCTTTAACTCGTCATCTGCTTAGCAGCTGGTTGAGAATAGTTTTGCTGTCCCAAACCAAGTTTTCTAAGGTAAATGGGAGCACTTCTATGAAGAGAGAATTTTGAATCAAGTGAACTTGGCTGTTTCAAAGTTCCATTTTGGTCCAAATTATAGTAGCTGATGTTTTAGTTCGTCCCATTCGCTTATTTCTTATGTCTGTTCTTCAAGATTCCTGACATCGTCGTATTTCATGCAGATCGTGGTGTTAAAAATCTCATGACTTTTGGGTTCAAATGATGCAAGGAGTGTATTAAGCCGTTGATTAGTGGTTGGTCTTGGGCTCCTTGGTGCCTGCTCAAGACCAACTGACTGATCGAATCCGAAGGTGAAGATGAGCGTGGAGCAGAATACCTGTGACTTGATGGACGAAGCCTTGAAAGCAAGGGATGCAGCAGAGAGGAAGTTCCATGCGCATGACTTCAAGGGTGCACGGAGGTCTGCAATCAAGGCGCAGAACCTGTGCCCGTCGCTTGATGGCATATCTCAGATGGTCTCAACACTTGAAGTTCACCTTGCATCTGAATCGAAGATTGATGGAGAGAGTGACTGGTACCGTATTTTGTCTCTCAGTGCTGCTGCTGATGAAGAGGAGGTAAAGAAACAGTATAGCAAGCTAGCTCTCCAGCTGCATCCCAACAAGAACAAGTCAGTCGGTGCTGAAGGTGCCTTTAAACTTATCTCGGAGGCGTGGAGCGTGTTATCCGATAATAGCAGGAAGATGCTCTATGATCAGAAGAGGAGGGATCATTCCGTCACAAATGGGGTCAATGGTTTGTATACTTATGATAAGAAAGCAAACAAGCGAGCTCGAAAGAATGCCACCGCCACTACCGCTACCGCTGCAGCAGCAGCTGAGGCTACTACTTGTCCTGTGGCACTTGACACATTCTGGACATCATGCAACCGCTGTCGGATGCAGTATGAGTACTTGAGAATTTATCTGAATCACAACCTTCTGTGCCCAAACTGCCACCATGCATTCATGGCTGTAGAGACCGGTTATCCTTGCAATGGAACCAGTTCCTCGTTCTCCTGGTCAACCAAGCAGCAGCAGCAGCAGCAGCAGAACCACAATACCGTTAAGCATTCATATAGCTCAGCAAGCAGAACCTCTAGCATTCCAGGCACTGGACATGGAGTATACCAAGAGAACACTTATGAGTCCTACAATAACCAAAGTTTCCAGTGGAATCAGTACTCCAAGACAACAGGTGTTGCTGGTGCAAATGCTTACAGTACACAGGCCTCAGAGAAATCAAAAAGAAAACATGAGAGCTACATATACAATTATTCAAGTGGCAATGAGTATGGGCAGGAGAGACCTACATCGGGGCGTGGACGATTTTCGAAAAGAAGGCTGAATATTAATAATGGCTATGCTCCTGTAGATTGTAACGGAGATAACAAGGAGACTGTGGCTGCAACTGCAGGAACAACTGCGTTCACTGATGTGGGAAGGGTTAATGGTACTTCAGTGGAAAAGTTTAGATCTGCAGTAAGCGGAAGAAGAGCTAATGTCTTGAGGGAGATCTTCCAACTGGACATCCGGAGTCTTCTTCTTGAGAAAGCCAAGGCAGCAGTCCACGAAAAGTTAAAAGATTTGAACATTTCAGCATCTACCCAGTTTGCAGAGAAAGGGAAAGCAGAAAGAAAAGAAAAGCATGCTGACAACAATGTAAAGGTGAATGGCGTCCTCTCTGATAATCCCAGCTGCAAATTCAAGATGAACAACTCAAAAGGCGCTGATGTCAAAATTCCTGCAACTGATGAAAAGAATGCGGAACAGAAGCGTGTTCCTTTGTCCATCGATGTACCAGATCCAGACTTCCATGATTTTGATAAAGATCGTACAGAAAGAACTTTTGACAATGATCAGGTATGGGCTACATACGACAGTGAAGATGGCATGCCTCGTCTATATGCAATGGTGCAGAAAGTTATTTCAAGGAAGCCTTTCAGGATCCGAATGAGTTTCCTCAATTCCAAGTCCAACAGTGAACTGGCGCCAATTAGCTGGGTTGCATCTGGTTTCTCAAAGACATGTGGTGATTTTAGGGTTGGAAGATATCAGATTACGGAAACAGTCAACATCTTTTCCCACAGAGTTAGCTGGAGTAAAGGTCCTCGGGGAATTATCAAGATTGTTCCCAAGAAAGGTGATACATGGGCTTTGTACCGAAACTGGTCTTCTGATTGGAATGAGCTTACACCTGATGATGTGATATACAAGTATGAGATAGTAGAAGTGATCGATGATTTCACTGATGAGCAAGGTGTGACTGTCATCCCATTGCTGAAGGTCGCTGGTTTCAAAGCTGTCTTCCATAGGCACACAGACTCTGATGTGGTTAGAAGGATACCAAAGGAAGAGATTTTCCGCTTTTCACACCGGGTTCCTTCTCGTCTGCTCACTGGGGAAGAAGGCAATAATGCTCCAAAAGGGTGCCATGAATTAGACCCTGCTGCAACTCCAGTCGACCTTCTTAAGGTTATTACTGAGGTTAAGGAAGATGCTGCAACAGGAATTTCTGAATAGAACTCAACTTCTCCGGCCTCTGAACTTGGATGCCTGAAGTGTCAAAATGCACTTCACTGAACATGATCGATCAGCGTCATTTGGATCTTTAGCTCTATTGTATCACCTAACTTTTGGCTGGATACTTGGACTGTATTGCCAGGGCAAACAGCTAATGTTGAAGACTCCTGACTATTACCTTTTTAGGCATTTCTAACATTTAATTTTATTGTAATACGGTTATTGCATAGAGTAAAAGATAATCGGGATGCCACTTACTGTGATGATGCCACTTGTCAAAGGGATGGCAAGCCTCATGACTTGCTGCCAGGTGTATGGTACCGTAGTTCTGCATACGAGCTTAGCTTGAGACAGCTGCCAGGCTTGTCACTGTACCCGCACTGTCTGTACTCATTTACTTATTATGTTGTATTTCCTTTCATCCATAGTATTCTCCGCTATAATTTGTCAAATTCGGTAGTTCTGATTGAACACTGGGAACTGGTTCAGAACATTAATACAATATGTAGTTCTGTGGTCCTCTTATTATTTGCCCCCATGGCCCCATTTGTCATTTGTTTCAGATTGATATGCGGATGTCTAGATTGAAATCTCACAAGTGATTTGTAAATATGTATTGTAGTTTGCTTCCCCTTGCCACTTTATCAGGAAAAGAAACTGATGATACATTCCTGGGAAAACAAACTTGCATTGTTTTTAAGCATAGCTTTGCTCATGATTGTTTTGAGTGGTAGTAAGGATATGGATTTATGGAGCACAGTTAATTGTGATGG
This sequence comes from Dendrocalamus sinicus, assembly GCA_036346575.1. NCBI lineage: Eukaryota > Viridiplantae > Streptophyta > Magnoliopsida > Poales > Poaceae > Dendrocalamus > Dendrocalamus sinicus. The sequence goes on along the minus strand of CM070646.1, from coordinate 20,855,381 downwards.
TATTTTCTCCCCTGTTGGGTTGGAGCCCTGTGGCATAAGGTAAGGAATGATCCTATGCATTAGTTGGACTAGCCTGACGTTAGAAGTTCATCTAGCCTGACATTAGAAGTTCATAGAAACCAACATATTCTGTCTATTTTCGTGTTATGTTTAGTGATTATCGCTAGCACTGATGTTTTTAGGTGTTCTATTCTTCCCTGTGCCTGAATTTCAGATTGGTATAATTGTTCCCATTTACACCAGCATTTACCTTGTTATCTTTTCTTATTCACTTTGAAGTTTCTCTCTCTTTTCAGACAGTGGGCTGTGTGAATTGTCTGGATTTTTCTCTGCAGGGGAGAAGCTCTACGGACTGTAACTTTCGTGTAAATCTTTACAAGAACTTTTTCATACTGCTATGTAGAGTGGTCTATTTACAGTGTGGATTGGAAACCAGATTGCCTAGAATTATGTGATAAATGGTTTTCACGCTAGCACAATACTCTTGTCGTGTATTTTGCTGTATCATATTGTTCTGGAAGAATTTGTGTTCTCTTTGCGAGGAAGAATATGTGAATTCAATATAGAATTAACAGTGTTCTATTCCCAGGAGGAATTTCCGGGATCTACAGGGTGCCTCTTTTAAACGAACATTTGGAACGCAAGAATTTAGCCAAAAATGGATCAATATCTGTAGAAATTTGGAAAAAAAAATCCAGAATCCACACATGGCCGAAAGGATAAGTACTAAAGTAGGGGATCAACACATTGACTTTCAATCAATCGATCATGGGCTGATGGCTCATGATCCCTTGTAGGATCAAACAAAGATAATGATGTGAGGCAACTACAGAGTCAGGACTGAGGATATGATGACCCATCAGTGTGTGGCCATGATCGATAGATTTAAGTATTAGTGCAGTAGTAATTCAGAAAGAATCGAGACGGCACACATTCAGCCGAAGACACAACTTATCCCTGAAGGTCTCATAATCACCACATTCAGAGTGCGACAAACCACAATCTGTGGAAAAAGTTGAATATGCTAACATTGAACGCGGCTTTCGGTACAAATATCCAAAGATTCAACACATTTCATTTCTAATTTCGCAAATTTCTCCCACTGGGTAACAACTACGAGATCAAAAGCAGCGTTAGTTAGATATCGATCACAGAAACAACCAAGTTGCAACACTGGCATCAAACATGCATGCTGTCTCACCGTCTCATGCACCATCTGTAAGTGGACGCTTGGATGTGCTGATGTATAGAACTGCATTCACAACAAAAGTATAAGATGGAACATATCTGATAATATCAATAGATTCGTAGTATAGGATTTTTCTTGGTATACACACCGTTGTTTCCTCTTATAAAAGCGTCACCGTATTTATTTTTCAGCTGACCATTCACATACTCCTCCGTTTGCTCCATTGCAATGTTCATATACCCGTCCAGACAAGCCAAAATACCTGGTTTAGATCAGAGAGAGATGAAAGACTTTGACAATCAGCTTCTATGTAAGCTTGACAATCAGTTTCTGTGTAAGTGCCATGGAGTGATCAATTTGTTATAACTAAATTTTGTTGTAAGTAAATCATTTGGATAAAAAAAGAAACAATGGGGACAGTCTTTTGGACATTGGTATAACGACATGGTCTCCAATACACACATTTAACAATTACTTTTTCTAATTATATGCTAGCAAAAATTATTTAAAATATAATAATATGGAAATCAATGAATTCTGACATGCGAAACATGCAATCTATTTAAGAGATTCAACTCTATTGCAGAGAATGCACATAGCACCACACCACACCACCACAACTTTTGTACATACATGTTCTGCTTTGTTTTAAAGTTTGCATAGAATGAGGTAATCAATATAGGTTATATATCCAACAGTAGTGCATGTGCATTAAACAGGATTACAGGAGTACAGGACTTAACTAGAAAAGCTTAAAAGCTTAGAAGCATATAGTAGCATTTGTAGATAGCAGAAAATCTTAAAAGCTTAGAAGCATATAGTAGCATTTGTAGACAGCCAAATCAAAAAAATGTATGTACTGCTCAAATAATTTATGTTTCACAAAAGGTCCCTATACTGAAAAGGAGTATTTAAGTCTCAATACAAATATGGCACTTAGGCCCCTCCATCTTTTGTGGCATTTTTATTGTATTCTTCTTCAGTTCTTTTATAAGGCAGAAAGGCTAAATTGGTTGACTTCATGGTCATGGCTGTACAACCACAATCCTGTGTATAACAAATCAACTACTAATTCACTTCGTCCTTCATTGAAATATCAAAAGTAACTCTACAGGAAACAAAACAATCTTTTAGAGAGTTAGTATTCATCTTTTAAAAATATTGAGAAAAACAGTCAAAATACATCAATTTTGTTTTGAAGCCTGAGTTACATCCAAACACGCGGCCATGTTTGGCCCAACCCTATCTTTTCCACCTCCAGAGAAGAAGCTGGGACCCCAAATTACAGTGTTTGACCAATTTTCTGGCTTCAGAAAACATTATTTGTACTTGGACAATTTCATCCTTGGTTCCGAATAATAGCTCCCTAAAAGATTCCTTTATTCCTATAAGTATCCCCTCAAGAACCCTTTCTGTTCTTAGCTCCCCCTGATTTGACCAATCAAACCAGATCGATCAACTCTCCACTAATGATGGCGGCGGCAGGGCCCTCCCATCGCACTTGACAGTGTAGTGATGCAGCAGCAAGGCCCTGAAAGCACAGTGGCAAAGCTCCCAATGATGGTGGGTTAAATAACGCTATACGAGGTGAAGATGGTACGGTGGAGAGCAGCAGCGAAGCCACCCTACCCTGGCTTCAAACCCTCTCGGTAAAACCAGGCTCCAACTTCAACAGGCTTCTGGAGGAGCTCCCCCATTTGGCTGGGCTGCTCCGGCTTCTGCCCATAAGCCCAAAGCTGGAGCCCACTCAAATGTGTTGATTCTTTTGCTCCAACTTGTCTTTTGGAGCTTGAGCTGGGCCAAACAAGCCCTTAGGGTGGACATGAGTGATGAGGGGAGGGAAAGCGTCATCAATCTACTGCAAACACGTGCAGTTCAATCTATCAAATTCACGAAGATATCTACAACAATTTAGAAGGTTCATCTGCGCAAATATACATATTTGGAAAGTTGATTAAGTCTACTTTTCAAGGAATCAAACCGTGCGTGATTTTGAGATTTCTACAGAAAATTATGGCAATTTAATATTTCCAAACCTAAGGAGGCTATGGTTGGAAAGGCACTTATCTCGGTGATCCACTCCTACTCCACGCCTTAACTAAGGTTTAGAAGGCTTCCTTTTTCTTGTTTCCCATATATTGGATGCAGCTTAAACAAAGAAACCAAAGATATGGTAAGTTGCAACCGATTCAGAATCAACTGCCACATCCAGTAGGGCCCGGTTTGTAAATGTTACAAGAGTTGGAATGGATGAAGATTAGTTGTATTGCACAGCTAAGGGGCAAAATATATAGTGAATACATCAAAACCCCAGGACAACAGGAAATGACTCTAAATACCCTTAACACCCCCTCAAATACAATGCATATGCAATAGCATTGCATTTGGAAGGGTTTACACTAATATAGAGAAAATCCGAAGTCCGAGTCTTGAAGATGTCATCATAGCGTGTGGCTCTTGAAAAATTATGTCAATTACCAAATATCCGGAATCGTGTAACAGCCCAGAAAACACAAAGTGTAGGGGCTGAGAAAGTAGAGGTACGTGGAAGCAAAGTTGACCGTGGTAACATGATAAAGAGGATGTGGAAGGGACATAAAAAGAGAGAGCTGTCAAATCAAACCGAAGAGAGATAGAAGCATAGTAACATAGATCGAAACTCGAGATAGTGATGGCACGGAAGAGAAGCACAGTGACTTTAGAAACTTGAGGTAGCGGCTCAAAGAGAAGAGCGGCAGCGTCATAACGACTTCTACGATCGGCAGCAACTCAAAGAAAAGAGCGACGGCTGCAACTATGCGAAAAGGAAGGAATCAATCACACTCGATCCAAGATGATGAACCGTAGCTAGCAAAACAATCGGCTGACTAACACAAAAATTTGCGGCGGATCAAGCTAAGAGGCGCCAACGGCTGATCCGAGCAAGCGGCCACGGGAGGCAGCACAGGGCAGTAGGATCCAACGGCAACGACCACGGGAGCGGCAGCGCGAGCGAGCTCGGCCGGATCGAGCGCAGAGGCACATACACGGCGGTGAAGACAATGCAGGTGCATGCGCGGCCAAATCCGGGCATGGGCGTGGAGGAATTCAGTGTGGCTGTTGGGCAGGGAGCCGGATCCAAGGCGACGGTCGGATCTGGCGCGAGGGTCCCAGATCTAGCGCATGCGTGGCGACGTGGACGTGAGCACAACGGCGCGGGAGACCGGGAGGCGATGGCCCAACACGGGGTGGCGGGAGAGGATGACGGCGGTGGCCGCCCCCGAGAGCGAAGATCGCTCGGGGCAGCAACGAAATGCGGATTAAGAGCTCTAGAGCTTTGATACCATGTTACAAGAGTTGGAATGGATGAGGATCAGTTGTATTGCACAGCCTTAAAGAGGCAATATATATAGTGAATACATGAAAACCCTAAGACAACAGGAAATGACTCTAATACCCTTAACAGTAAAGTCCATAACTTTTGAATATGAGTACGTTTTCGATGTTCTTGTACTCGTTGGAAAGTTTACTTCAAGGCCAATGCAGTAAATCCAGTAACAAAATCAGATTCTATTTAGAGGGCCCACAATTTCTGAAACAATTTGATGGCAGTAACAATAGGATTTCCTTTTAGTCCGTCATGGAGTCCAAGTTTGTTTCTTCTTTTAGTTATCTTAGGAGCCCTATATATTGTAGTCATGTTCTCGTAACCAGAAGGCTTGAATTTTTATTAACGAAATTACACCGTGTGTCTTCATGTCCTTCGATGGAGTGATTTACCGAAGGCTCAATGAAATTACACCAAATAGCATCTAGTTATGTTACTGAATCCATTATGTCGGCCTCAAAGTAAGTTTTCCAACGTGTACAAGATTGTCGAAAACGGACTTTGCACGCAAAAGTTAGAAACTTTTCAAACCAGGCCGTACTGGATGTGGCAAGTTGATTCAGAATTGGTGATCACCAATTCGCCATATCTTTGGTTTCCTTGTTTGGGCTACATCCAATCCATGAAAAATAAGAAAAATGAAGCATTCTAAACCTTTGTTAGGACGTGAAGCAGGAGATTAGTGATAGGTGCCTTTCCAACCACACCCTCCTCATGTTTGGAAATCTCACTTGTCGTTGTGGACAGCCTGTGCAGCATGCATTCAAATTGCCACAATTTTTTTTTTGTAGAAAGCTCCAAATCACACATGGTTTGGTTCGTCCGAAAGTATACTTGGTCACCTTTCCAAATATGTATGATTTGCTCAAAGGAACCTTCTGAATTGATGCAGATATCTTTGTGAACTTGATAGACAGAACTGCACATGTGCTGGCTCTAGGACCGAAATTCGCAAAAAATTAGTTCTATCACCCACCCCCCTCTCGAGAAAAGGCCCAACTGGCAACAAAACGACCTGTTTTGATTTTTCTGGACCATCTAGGCTATCAAGCAGTCCTGGCCACGTTCCCATGCCCTAATCCCTTCCCTCAATCAGTCCAATCCATTCCCAACTCTCACTCCTTCAATCACATGGATGGCAGCGGCATGGGGTGGCGCATGGGTGGCAAAGGCTGTAGGGTGCGCGGTGCGGTGGCGATGGCTGCTGAGGGCATGGCACAGTGGTGTCGGCAGCAGGGGCCGAGCACGGTGTAGATGGAGATGTCACCGGTAGGGGGCCCGACGCAGATGGCGGCGCAGCATGGGCTCCCGGACGTGATAGAGGTGCAAATTTTCTTGTGTTCTTGATACATAGTGCTAAATCTTCATCAAATCATGATTTTGTGGGCTAGTTTTTGAATTTGACAGGCACATTTGAATTTTTAGGCCAAAATTTTCTGAAATTTTCCGAGTCTTACAAAATTTAGTTCTATAGGAGGGTCCGAAATTTGGTTTTCACCGGGAATGTTTTCCCTGACTAGCTCAAACAAGATTGATGATGCCTTCCCTTGCCCTTGTCAATGAGTTACATTTCAGTTTCAGACCTTCAGTTTATTTTTACATTCTGAATCCTCACTTGTTTGTTGTTTCAGATCTTAAGCTATTCAAGAATTTTATGTAGTGTGGACCCCTAAAATATGCATTGGAGTCTTGTCGTCTAGATGCCCTATTTGTTCCAAACTGAACTAATTTTAGTTTCAATTCATACAGATTGGGAGGGCCTTGTTTACTTTCAGTCTGTGCAGATTTTGAATAAGATATTGTACAGGAAACGGGGGGCACTTTTTTTTGAAAAGGGGATTTTCACCCCCTGAGTGGGTGGGAATAACCTCACAATCATGCACCCCCACACTCCACAACCCGGAACTCGTCCAAGCCCCAATGGGCACAATATTTATTTTATATATGTTCTACGATAGCATTTACAGAAAGCTGAAGCACTCATTTGGACTTTCAGTTTATATGGATGACAGATCCAAACCATTAGACCAACTTGGACCCCACACAGGCTGAATAAAAAGCCACCACAATTTGCAACCAATGGCAATATGCTGCTCTCGACGGTAGTGAACCAATTGGTGTTCAAATAAAATGCCGATAAGCATGGGCAAAGGAACAAGGATGGATGAATTACACACATGAAATTAGTCCACAAACTCAGCCTTACCACCTTACCTCAAAAACAGGAAATAATTGAATAAAAATATCATATCAGGTAGAGGACCTAATTACCCTAATTTACTAAGCACATGGGCATATATCTTACTTTTGGAAGTAGAGGGATCTCGGTGCTCCTTTACTAAGAGTACATGAACTCCAGGTGCATTTTTGCCTTTGGCAAATGAAATGATCATGGAAATATGGTCCAAATGGCAAATGCTAACTATTTATATGCCTCACCACCTTACCTCAAAAACAGAAAAAAAAATCGAATAAAAATATCACATCAGGTAGAGGACCTAATTACCCTAATTTACTAAGCTCAGGGACTTATATCTTACTTTTGGAAGTAGAGGGACTTCGGTGCTCCTGTACTGAGAGCACATGAACTCCAGGTGCATATTTGCCTTCGGCAAATGAAATGATCATGGAAATATGGCCCAAATGCTAACTATTTACATAAAAAAAACATAGCAATGGCACAGAATTATAATACTAATCACATACTAATTGGTTGAATTCAAATAAGTGAGATATCATGACACCATAGTGCATAATCACTTTATTAAACAAGTCATTCAGTACAGTCGTAGATACAACATAATCCACTGTTGATTCAAAAAGAGATGTGCTTCTGATAGAATTGTATCATTCAGAGATCTAGGTGACAAGCAGCAAGAATTTTTTTTTAGATAATGGATAGAAATCCGGCCTCTATATCCACACGTGGATATACACAGCCAACGATTACAGGAGCCATTAGACTCAATTCCTCAAAGCCTCAACACTGAGGTACACACAAAACAAAAAGCAAAAGACTAAGAGAGCTAGAAAGACTAAACTTCTAACTTCTAAATCCTTGCTCCAAACTTGCTTTGACCTTGTGCACTGACAAACCTTCGCATTCTAATTTACTTAGAAACTCTTGATGACAGGCCTCATAAGTTGATCTTGATCAGTAGCAGTCCTTCGCATCCTCGTTTACTTAGAAACTTTGATGTCAAAACGAAGCCACCACTTTGGGAATCACGTGTGGAACTGTAAAGACAACGCCTTCATGAAGGAACACGACGTAGCCACGCCGCACGCTCGTCCAACATGGACAGGATTTCTCCGCAAGAACCACACCGAGAGAGGAGGGTGCAACGGATGCATGACGCCTCCAAGGAGCAATACACCCCAAAGGTATCTCATTGTCACCAACAAAGAAGACGAAGGCTTTACTGGCACCCAACCCACTCGGCAACAAAGTCACCGTCGGCCCGACGAGACACGAAGACCACACACGGAGCCCTCCTTCGCGATGGGCTTGGGGGTCTGACCGAGCGGAGAAGGGTGGGACTTGAGCGCACTGGCCGGCGGGGAAAGGTGCGCCATATGGCGGGCCGCGGCGCTGGATGAGTCGGAGGATGGGGTTGGGGACGAGAGCTTGCGGAGGAGGACGGCGCCATGGCGCGGAGGTCGGCCGGGTGGCGCGCGAGAGAGCGACGACGCGAGGCGCAGCTGGCCTCGCCACCACCAACCTCTGACGCGCACCACTCCAACCGCCGACTTCCCTCTCTTTCGGCCACGGCGGCCGTCACTGCCGCCGCCCCATCGGCGTCGGCCTCCTCCTCGGCGACCTCCCGGCACTACGGCGACAAGGTGTGGAGAAGTCGGTAGAAGACCCGGATCCGGCCCGAGTCCGCCACCGCCGCAGATCCAGCCGCCCCGGTCTCAAGCTTGCAACCGCCCCACCGCACCGGACGCCGGACTTAGCGGCCGGGCCGTTCCCGACCCCTCGCCGAAGCCAGATCCGCCGGATCACCGCGCGGCCCTCGCCCAGCCCCGCATCGACGCCGGCCGCCCACAACCCCACCTCGACTCCGGCCAGATCCAACACAGAAGTGCAGATCCGAGCCGCTCCGGGAGATCGACACCACCACGAGACGGCTGCGAGAAGCTGAAAAAGCCCCGCCGTCGCCCTCCTTGCGTCCACCGGAGACCGGTGTCGCGCTCCGGCGACGGCGAGGCGGAAGGATCCGGACAGGGGTCGGGAGGTGAAGGGTCGGGAGCTCTCCGGGAGGTGGAGAAAGTATTTTCCTCAAGCAGCAAGAATTACTGAAAAGAAACCTTACGCATACACCTCCCAACCCAAGGAATATCGTATGTGCGTATTAGGGTGCGTAGGTCCTACATCTCAAAATTAACAACAATGAAATCATATGTGCATACCAACTTTACAAACTACGCATACATATCACATTATAATTATCCCAGGCTAATGCTCACTGAATTGTGAAAAGGGTGACGTGTCCCCTCTGAATATCCACACTCTTACTGCCAAATCCAAAGAAAGGACATCTCTATCCCAAGAGGGCCTAACTACCTTCCTATAATCCTGTCCGAAAGCATTTAACCACTTTCTACACATAACCCTCGGTAGACTACCGCACAAATTTGTCCAAAATCAACATGCAGCACTTTTGAGTTTTCTTTGGTTGGATTGGAATAGTTTTGTTCAGTAGTTCAGTAGTTCGCAACAACATGAGGACCTTCAACTAGTAAAACATAAAAATCCCTCCATGCTCGCACAACACTACACAGAGACACACTCACAAGCATGATTACTACCCCAAATATTGTTCCCATAAATTCTGCAGCCGACCTCTTCCAAAGCCAAACCTGCAGTTAAAACATACGGAGGTGCCTCCTAGGGTTTAACCATATACCAGTAGACCGGTCAAAATCACCTAAAATTAAACAAAAAGCTCGTAGAGAAAACACGGTCATCTGATCTTCCGGTAGTCTTGCTGCAGTAAGTACTCGCAGGACCTTAAGCAACCCTAAACAAAAATCTCCCGTGCTTCTTGACCACCTAATCCTGCAAAGCTCAGAGCTTTCCCGTCCCCCACTAAACCAAAAACCGCTAAATTGTCACGAAGGGAAAAAGAAAGAGGAAAGCAAATATGGCGTTCTTCGTCTATTAGGGTTTGGGACTTTAGATTTGGGGATGTGCCAAAGAGGGAGGAATTAGAGCGGGGGATCGGGTGTGACCTCGGTAGTCGACGCCGGAGTTGAGCTTGACGACGACGGGGCGACCCCTGATGGACTTGAGGAAGTCCGACGGCGTCTTCACCGGCCCAGCGCCCGAGCCGGATTTCTCGCTGCCGCCACCGCTGCTCATCTCGCGCGCTGGGTCTGACTGTGTGTGCGCGCTGGGTGCGAGGTCTTGGCTTGCGTTTGAATCCGACTCTGGGAGACGAGACGAGGGCTCGGTTAAAGGCGTGTTTGGGACTGCTCCACAAATTCTGCTTCACGAATTCTACCGTGGAGTAGCTCCATAAAAAACTTAGAGTTTGTGGAGCACCCCTTTAGGTGCTCTCACAACTCCACCTTTTTTCCTCGAACAGAGTGCGTGGAGCTGAACCTGTTTGGCTAAAAAACATAGAGCGGAGCTAAAAAACGTGGAGTAGAGCGGTCCCAAACAGGCTCTTGGACTTTGGATCAATTTTACTGGGTCTCATGTAGACGTGGGTCCATCTGACCCGTTATATGCTGGACCCCACATCCACATGTAAGTTTAGGCAGAAGAAGGCCACCGCTCCAATATTACGGCATGTTCTTTTTGACTGAGCCTTATGATTTTTGGATACGACTTCTGACTTTTAGTCTGTTCATGTGAGATATTACAGAGTAACAGAAACTCACGTGGGGTTTTTGACAATATAAATAAAGTCGTACAGTATGTACTAGACCCCATCTTGAAAAGATACTCTGTTTAAAAACTAGTTGTTGTAGAAAAGCCAAAAGCCGAAAAAGAACAAGGCCTTATTATCCTTTCGTATACCAAACCCACCGCAGACCACTTCCCCTCACGATCACCGATATCAGGGACCTTGTATGCCCCACATCTCAGTGCTAGCTATGTAGTATTGTCAGGCATTGCCAGGTCGGCGTCGCATTCCCGATCCCATCCCATCTGAACCACAGATCTGGCCAAATGGCCACCCAACACGGTCTCAATAGTGTATGACCCGATTAGGCCTAACATGGCTATTCCAAATAATTTATGGTACCATGTCAGTTTACGTGTTTATCCTTCGACCTAGACATGACACGAAAAAGGGCCACGCCATGTCGCGCCATCTCAAGCACGCTTAGCACAATAGGCTAGTCCGTCACTGCCTCGGTGCTGCCCCTCCCGTAGCCACTACTGCTGTCGCTCATAGCCACCACGCCGCCTTTGCCACCCGTGCGAGAGGAGAAGGTTGAAGGTGGTGTTCGGTGGGGAGAGAGGCTAACCAGAGGGGGAGCTGGAGAGAGAAGGCGGTGTTCGCGCGGGGAGGGAAGCTAACCAGAGGGGGAGCTGGAGAGAGAAGGCGGTCGCAGGAAGGAAGGAGGCGGCGGTGATTAAGAAGGGAGGAGAGGAGGTCGGTAAGGATGGGGCCGTGAGAGAAGGCGACGAGGCGATAAGTTCATTGCCGGCGGCAAAGCTGCTGCCGTCTTGGTCTTGCATGCGATAGTGGCGGACTGCGAGGCGGGGGAGGGGGCAACTGGGCAAGGGCCAATAGGGTTACTAACAAGTTTACTGCCAATCGTAGGTATTTTTACTATTAGTCATAAGTACTTTTACTATCAAGTCACTCGTCCGGGCTCAGAAGAGTACAATAATCTTAACACAAGTAATTTTACTGCTCTGCTACAGGAGAATTACTGTACTCTTTTGAGCAGACCTGGCCTCCTAGGAGGGTGGGGGCAAGGGTAAATGGCGTGCGATATTGGACTGGATTGCACCTCGATATGGCGTTGTGCGTGCCGTAAGGGCCATTCCACTATGTTGAGATGCCGGCCCAAGCACGGCATACTCAATCGGGCCAGATCAATGCAATCACTTTACTAATTATATCGAATGTGTCTGAATTAGACCAATAATACCGTATCTGCCTTCGGACGATATGATTGGTCACAACCCATTTGCCCCCAACCTTTCTCTACTCGCCGCCGAGACAGTCGCCACGGAGGGCAAGGAGGCGGAGGCGGCAGTGGAGCGCTCGGCGGACGGCTCCCCCTCTTGCTCGGTGCTCTCCATCCAAATTTCCTGCAACTCTCGCCGGCGCCGCTCGCTCGCTCTTCCCCTTCCCGTCTCCGATGGTCTTGTGAGTCTTGTCAGAAGAATTCGCTTCTGCGCAGCCGAGCCCACCTAGGCCCAGCTCAGCGCACAACTCCAAGCAGTGCTAGTACCAATTGCTTCTTGATGGGCCATCCGTGCCAGACGGGCCGGTCCGTAGATGGATTGGTTTAGTGATTTCTTTTTCTAATTTATCTCCCATCTTTCTTCAATATTTGTATATTGTCAACGTAGACAGTCGCACTAATTATTCTCTCTTATTGCCAACGTATTAATACCAGGGACATCAAGATTCACAATCAAGGCTATTTCCCTCTAACAACTCTTTTGATCTTATGAGCTCCTTAATCTTCGTGCTTTACCAAAATATACATGGCTTATAAAAGGATGAGTACAGATCGCAGTTGTAATACGGGTCTGGCAAATTGCACTTAGTGGATTTGTGTCAGTGACGGCCAGTGAAGATTTGAAGATTTTTGCTGGTGCCATATGGAGTACTGCTTAGAAAGTAGCATGCCTTTTCTCTCTTTCGTTTTCAACAACCGCATGATGGATCTGCCACATGGCCTTATACTTTTTAGGTTCCATTTTTGCAATTTCATTTTTTTCTGATTTTTTTAGTTTTTAAAACTTTTTTTACTTTTTTCTCTGTATTCTTTCGCATTGTTTGAGATGAGAGAATCTATTTTTTATTTTTATTTTTTTTAAATTTAATCACATCGAAAAACTTACAGTAACTATAATAAAAAATCTTATGTAGTGTCAAATAAACCTAAAAGTTAAAAGTCTAAATCAACTTGAGCACCACCTTATATGACAAGTACACTGGTATGACATGAAGCTCAGAGCAGGCAATCCCATTGCAAAAGTATGTACTCACGACTCACGGGTCATGATTCTTTTCAAAGAGTGTAATCATGGTTCATTGTTCGTTAGCAAATAATCAGACAGTTAATTCAGTTGAACTCCTAATAAAGCTGACACCCCGGCCCCTTTATTTCTTTTCACTTTTCGCTTATGATCATCTCATGACTCATGTCATACACCAACGGTTGCCTCTCGGTTCTTTTCACCCTTCGCACTGTTGGGGTGATATGTTGATACGCTTTCATGCTCTCTACATAAAAGTAGTTTGAGCTCTTTATACATTTGAGCATTGTTACACATTAATAAGCTTTCTTATAGGACAATTTATACACTCAATCTGTAGAAAATACAGAGGGCAGATGATGAAAGCGCTTAGCAAGATGATAGCCAGGGGCGCCGTACGTGTTAATTTATAACGCCAATAGCGCATCTCATATACAAGGCAACAACCTCCGGTGATTACGGCATGAGAGTCCCATGTTGCTAGGATCCTATACAACAGTTTCTATTTTACAGATTCTATCTTTAGTAACAAACCTACAACCATGGACTCTCATGCCGTCCCGCCTGAGATTTACATTGACACATCAACATGTCACAAACTATTTCTAACACCTCCCTCAATCACAACTTAGTTAAGTTGAGATTGATCTTGAAATTCTCAACTAGCCTCACAGGCAAAGCCTTGGTGAATCCATCAGCTACTTGATCCTTGGAGGAGACAAAGTCAATTTCCAAACGTTTCTGCTTGACTCGATCTCTCACAAAATGGTAGTCCACCTCAATGTGTTTTGTTCTAGCATGAAACACAGGATTGCTTGAAAGGTATGTGGCGCCTAGATTGTCACACCACAATTTGGCAGCATTAGGACTCTTCATGCCTACCTCATGTAACAAAGTCTGTATCCACATAACCTCTGTCGTAGCATTAGCTATTGCTTTATACTCTGCTTCAGTACTGGATCTAGAGACAGTGGATTGCTTGCGAGCACTCCAAGACACTAAATTAGTTCCTAGAAAAACTGCAAATCCTCCGGTGGATTTCCTGTCATCCACACAGCCTGCCCAGTCAGCATCTGAGAAGGCGCTTACTAGTGTGGAAACCGACCTGTGAATCTTTAGCCCGAGTCCAGTGCACTGCTTTATATAGCTTAATATTCTTTTCACAACCTCCCAATGTACTGTAGTTGGAGCATGAAGAAACTGACAAACCTTATTCACAGCAAATGAGATATCAGGCCGTGTTAATGTTAGGTATTGCAATGTTCCTACAATGCTCATGTATCTTGTGGTGTCTTGAGCTCCTAGAGGAGTTCCTTCATATAGAGATAGCTTCTCACTAGTGGATAATGGTGTATTGACTGGCTTACAATCTGCCATGCCGACCCTCTTCAGTAGATCAGACGCATATTTTTCCTGTGTAAGCAGAATTCCACCGTTTGTTTTATATACCTCAATGCCAAGAAAATAGTGAAGCTCTCCCAAGTCCTTCAATGCAAACTGTTCTTTAAGATCTCGAAGTAATGCACTTGTTGCTTGCTCGGTGGAACTCGCCACAATTATGTCATCGACATACACAAGAACAAACATTGTGATGCCTCCCTTACTGAAGAAGAACAAGGATGTGTCAGCCTTGGATGCTTTAAACCCCCAATTGAATCAACTGTTCACTTAATCTGGAGTACCATGCTCGAGGAGCTTGCTTCAACCCATATAAAGCTTTATCAAGTTTGCACACATAGTTAGGCTGGTTTGGATCCTCAAAACCAGGAGGTTAATGCATGTATACATCTTCTTCTAAGAGTCCATGTAAGAATGCATTCTGCACATCGAGTTGGCGAAGAGACCATCCACAAGATACAGCTAGAGACAATATAACTCGAATAGTTGCGGCCTTAATTCATGGGTGAATGTATCTTCGTAATCAATTCCATACCTTTGCTTGAAGCCCTTGGCAACAAGGCGAGCCTTGTAACGATCTAGACTCCCATCAGACTTTCTCTTGATTTTATACACCCATTTACACCCTATAACATTGGTTCCCCTCTGTGGCGGAACTAGGTGCCATGTCTTGTTCCTCATCAGTGCTTCATATTCAGAGTTAGTGGCCTGTTTCCAATTTTTATCCTGCAGTGCATCAGCAAGATCAGTTGGTTCACCAGTGCTTGCTAACATCCCGTACCTGACCGTGCCATCAGTATAAATTTTCTTCTTTTGAATGCCGCGTTGGAGCCTTGTTACCGGCCGCAAAGGAGCTGCGACCTCTTCTGGTGTACCGGCAGAGGATCCACCAGTGGAAATCTCCGGGCCCGTGTCGCAAAGATCGGTGGCGTCGTTCCGCGCTGAAGCGGCGCGAGCCGTGTCGAGACTTCGGCGACAGGTGAGAGCGGGTGCGCAACTGATTGGCCCCCACGCGACATCACCTCGGTGAAAACGGGCGCGGTCGGCTGGCTGCCAGACCCGCCTGATGACGTGGGCGTAGAAATCGGCCGGGGATCGTCTTTGTGATCCGTGCCGCTGCTTCCAACGGTGATATCGTCTGTATTTGGCACCTGAGGCAAACTAGAGTCTCCGCGAGGATTGTTAAATTCATTAGGCAAATTAATAGGCAAATTAATATGTTGATCATCCAAACTACTGTCCCCTTTGGTAGCCACGGAATCAGGAGATAACAGGAGGATCTCTGAGCGCAGACGAGCACCCGCATTGGGATGCATCTCGGCAAAAGGAAAAATTGTTTCATCGAATGTGACGTCTCTAGAGATATAGACACGCCCAGATGCAATGTCCAGACATTTATACCCCTTGTGAAGATTACTATAACCCAGAAAGACGCATCTCTTAGAGCGGAACTGGAGTTTATGTGCATTATACGGGCGAAGATTGGGCCAACAGGCACAACCAAACGTCCGTAGGGAGGAGTAATCTGGTTTTTGACCAAAGAGGCGCTCCAGGGGCGTAGTAAAATTGATGACTGCACTAGGAAGGCGATTGATGAGATATGTGGCTGTGAGGAACGCTTCGTCCCAAAATTTCAGGGGCATACTGGCGCATGATAGAAGAGCTAGACCAACTTCAATGATGTGCCGATGTTTACGCTCGGCGGCACCATTTTGTTGGTGCGCATGAGGACATGAAACATGATGCGAGATGCCAATTTTAGTAAAAAAGGAGCTAAGCCTTTGATATTCACCACCCCAATCAGTTTGGATGGCTTTTATTTTTCGATCAAGCAACCTTTCAACTAGGTTCTGAAAATCATGAAATTTCTGAAAGACTTCAGACTTATATTTAATGAGGTAGATCCATGTAAACTTGCTGTAATCATCGATAAAACTAACATAATATTGTTTTCTGCCAACAGACTCGATAGCTTGACCCCACACATCAGAGAACACAAGTTCTAAAGGAGCACTAGATTGACTCACTGACTTAGGATAGGGCAACTGGTGTGCTTTTGCTTGTTGACAAGCATCGCACACATGCTCATTATTGGACTCTGAAGCAAATGAAAGGCTATTATTGTTGATGATGCGACGAACGATCGGGGAAGCTGGATGTCCTAGTCGTTCATGCCACCGAGACAGAGACGAGCGAGACGCCGTGAGGACTTGTTTTGGCGGTGAAGGAAGAGGATATAGCCCCCGATGACAACGACCTTTAAGCAGAGTTTTCTTGGTTGCCTGATCCTTAACCAAAAAATAGGTGGGGTGAAATTCCATGTAGGCAGAGTTATCAGAAGTAAATCGATGAACTGAAACAAGATTCTTGGAAGCCTTAGGTACATGCAGAACATTTTTTAACTGGAGATTGCGGCTAGGGGTAACAATAGTAGATTGACCAACATGTTTAATTGCCATACCTGCACCACTTGCGGTGTGGATCTGATCACCACCGTTGTACTTCTCACGCATGGAGAGTTTCTCTAACTCGCTGGTGATGTGGTCAGTGGAGCCGCTGTCGGTGTACCAGTTGGTGTCGATGTTGTATGAACTGGTTGCCGCTGCTGCGTGCCTTTCTTCAGGGACGAAGTCCTCATCGAAGCGGTGCCAACAACGAGCTGCAGTGTGCCCCTCCTTGAAGCACACCTGACAGATCGGTTTGTCCTGCTTCTTGTTGTTGGAGCCGCCACCTTGCTGGTTGCTCCTTTGACCGCGACCATGACCCCCACCATTTGGAGGGCCGCGCCCACGTCCATGATAGGGACCACCACGGCCACGATTATTACCGCGGCCTCCTCCACGGCCGGCCATGTTGGCCGAGCTCTGGTCACCGCCTTGGACCAGATCCATCCTGGTCTCGAAGTTGAGGAGCGTGAATACGGCTCGTCGATGGTCACCGATTCCACCTCGTGACGAGAGAGGTAACCGGTGACTCATATTCCGCGGCAAGCCGGTGAGTATGTACTCAACCGATTCGTCATCGGTGATTGGTCGTCCCATGCCGCCATCTCATCGCTGAAACCTTTCATCTTGGTGAAATAATCGATGCGAGATGAGTTACCTTTCTTGGTATTGGCGAGGGAGATGCGCAGATTTACCGCGCGCGCACGGGTTTGTGAGGCAAACATGGCCTCAATCTTAGCCCATGCATCAGCCGCCGTCTTCGTCTTGGCGATGTGGCTGAGAATGCCCGGAGAGACGGAAGTGAGAAGGAAGGCGAGGATCTGCGATCCGTGCCTCCCATTCTTCGCAGCCGGTTGAAGACCTTCTTGCCATCCTTGTCCTCAATCTCCGTCACCGGTGGCTTAGAGGCACCAGTGAGATGGCCGTCTGCGAGCAGCACCGCACGGCCGAGAGCACCTGGGCTTCCCAGATGGAGTGATTGCTCCTGGTAAGCTTCTCTGTCACAGCGCCGGCCGAGAGAGGGTTGCTGTTAGGATGGGGAGTCGAAGAAGACATGGTGGGCGGCAATTGGATCTATTGAGTGTTTGTGGCTCTGATACCATGTAGAAAATACAGAGGGCAGATGATGAAAGTGCTTAGCAAGATGATAGCCAGGGGCGCCGTACGTGTTGATTTATAACGCCAATAGCGCAGCTCATATACAAGGCAACAACCTCCGGTGATTACGGCATGAGAGTCCCATGTTTCTAGGATCCTATACAACAGTTTCTATTTTACAGATTCTATCTTTAGTAACAAACCTACAACCATGGACTCTCATGCCGTCCTGCCCAGGATTTACATTGACACATCAACACGTCACAAACTATTTCTAACACAATCGAGATGTTCAAATGTGCAAAATCTTCATACATTTTAAATGTACTACTAGCATATCGCATACTCCAAAATCTCATGCGTGTGCCATTAGGATCTAACAGCATTCTCTGTTCATGTGCAAGCTCACGTTACTTGACTGTGCATGCCCACCGATTATTTGCCCCAATCTTTTTGTAATCATGCATGGGATTCAGTGGTTAAAATAAGCCGTTAGCAGTTAAAATAATCAAATCCCAACATCCTCTGTATCAGAAGATAATAGCCTCTCCAAATCTTCATTAGTCTATACTACTTCTTGTACTCTACGTTGTCATGGAGATTTGGATCGTAGATCCTAGCCGGAACTTGTCAGTGTGTGTGCCGTTATGTGTACAACGGAAATGTACCATGTGATACTTGTCGGTTTATGTCATTTCCACGTCGCTATGGATTAGCAAAAGCACGACACAAATATAGTTTTATTGCTCAAATTAAGGATATTGAAGCGGGTCTATGGAAGACAAACTCCCACTACACGGATGCCTATGCAGTCTTTACACCGGCACGGATGCTATTCAATTGGACGAGCAACGGTTAGATAAAAGTCGCGGCATTCACACTCACGGTCCGTTTGGACCGTGGCAAATATAGGTGGGAATAGGAATCAGATATAAAATGGGATAATTCTTGTCCATCTTTTAATATCGATTTTATGTATAATTTATTTAGATTCTAAAAAACTAGATGAAAAACCTAGCACTATCTCCTGATCCAATGTGTTTTGTCCCTTTTCCTCTTCAACATCATCCTTTATATAATTGACGAAGCGGCAGCCGTTGTCCCGCGTTAGAAGACGCCTTAACGCTTCGGGGGATAACCGTCAAGCGAAAGTTATTACCAAAGAGACATAGCGGCCCATTCGTCATGCGACAGTTGTTGTTAGAGAGAGATCGTGTGCGGTTATTAGGAATAAGCGCACGTTCTAACTGCCTTATCAAACAATCTTACAATGTAGTAGGATGTCGTTAGACAAGTCGATCAGAGATAGACTAGTCGTAGGAAGACTCACGACCATCCAGGATCTCAGGATGGATCTCCAGAGATAGCCTCACAGTCGGAAGCAAGCATAGTCTACTCGTAGTTGTAGTAGGCATCCATGTCAATATCTGCATAGTTGGCCAAGTCGAATCAGTTCTCCTCATTCCACTTCCCTGCTATGAGGACATCAGAAGAAAGAGAACGTATCGACAAGGAAGTTACCGGAGTCTTGGAAGAACTAATTCCCATGGATGGCTCCAACTATTGATGTTTTAATATCGATCTTATGTATGATTTATTTGGATTCGGGAAAACTCTAGAAAACCCAATGAATGGATATGCAGAGTAGAGGCACGTGAATTTTTATATAGGTTCGGGTCTTCTCCTAAGAGAATAATAATCCTACGTCATATGTAGCTATTGCTCAAAAAGATGTTTATAGCGAGAATAATGCGAAAAGCCTAGAACTATCTCCTGATCCAATGTGTTTTGTCCCTTTTCCTCTTCAACATTAATATTTATATAGTTGACGAAGTGGTGGCCGTTGTTCCACACTAGAAGACGCCTCAACGCTTTAGGAGATAACCGTATGTCAAAAGTTATTGTCAGATAGACGTGGCAGGCCATTTGTCATGCGACAGTTGTTGTTAGAGAGAGATTGTATGCGGTTATTAGGAATAAGCGCATGTTTTAACTGCTTTGTCAGACGACCCTACAATGTAGTAGAACATCGTTACACAAGTTGATCAGAGATAGACTAGTCATAGGAAGACCCACGACCACAAGGTGGTTGCAGGATAACTTACAACTGCGTGGTCGTAGGAGGACTTACGACCATCCTAACTTACGACCGTCCTGAGAAATCTCTCCCTTATTGATAAGGGGCATACTCGAAGGATGACGTAATAATTAGAGGATTATTTTATCCTCATCAAATCTATCCATCAATTCTTTTATCCAATGGTTAAATTTGTTCTACCTCATATCCTAGTCTCATTCCCATCTCTCGTATCTCTGTATCTAAATGGCCCCTCGAAGACAATAACGGAATGCGTGCAGTAGGTGAGTGGTAGTGGAGAGGGCGGCAGACTTACAATCTCGGGGCTTGAGTTAGGTTTTGGGGCCACGGTGGTGGTGAGAGAGACAATAATTGGCCAGCGAAGGGAATGGGTGGATTATTTTTGCTGCAGCTGGTGGCTAATGGTTTTTTATTCTAGTATGGGCGCTTGTGCGAACGAACGGAATGCTAATAAGCGGCTTTAAAAATACTGTTCCGATAAGATGTTTCCAAAAAATGATGAAGATACTATTTTATTTATTTATTTATTTATTTAAGAGAAATCATTGACTGAAAAAAAAATAGTGCCGGAGCTGCGGCTATGGAAACGGCAAGCAGAGGACTAGGCAGGTCATGTGGCAAGTGTGACGGTATTGGATAGGGAAAACGAAAGCCGTGTCAATAGGCAACGGACAGCCGAGACATAGAACTCCTCATTAGGATATCTAGAACTAACATTGCCTCCCTATCTGATTCATGAGCTACATTCATGTAATGCGTGTTTATAATTTTTTTTGCTCTTGTTTTTTAGATGAAAAGCATACTTTACATTGAGTTGGACTAATAATGTATTAATTAATGCGTATCCTGTTTGCCAAGTGCCAACAAGTGTCCTTAAAATTAAGGCAAGTTAGCTTCTTCTTAATTATAAACATCTCTTTTCATGTTCAAGGAATTGGCCAACTTCTTAATGGATGGCTCCCTTCATCGAGGACCAAGCAAGTCACCGACGAATCAAACTCCACAAAATTTCATCCAATTAACCGTAGTCCGTAGCAGTACTAGATACGTTGGTTGCTGATTAAAATTTTCTATCGCCGTGACTCTTCTCCCACCTATTTGAGTTTAGGCGTACCGCCGCGTACGTCGTAAATTCATTCTACACACGCTGTACGTATTTGTACACACTACACACTGTACAAAATCTTTTAACTCGGGACTGATCATTGTTAAAACTTTGATCCAGGAGAAACGAACACATCACAAATAAACTGAGAGAACAGAGAAAATTTTTAAATTTCTCTATACTCTTATTTGCTTCCTCTTTTTCCTTGTTTTTCTCTTACAAAAACTGATTAAGCCTCCTCAATATATAGACTAATAATTTCCTACTAGCATACGTGTTCGGATTTCAAGTTGGACACAACTTCGACTTGAATTATATACGGAGACGAACTTTACTACGTCTTAGACTCGAAGTCAAGATTATTTCTAGCAATCTCCCCCTTAATCTTGACTTGACACACTTCAGTTTTTGTCTTAATGCATTATGAACTACCAGCCATGCCTCCACATGAAGCGTTCTACATGCAAGCTACATGTAGGAACTCAACTTAGCTGGCACAGGTTCATCCGGATGCAAAGATTCTAAAACATTGCAGCAGTCAGTCTCAACTACGACTTACTAAACTCATACTTGACACAAAACGGTGACACATCTCCTCTGCCTTGCTGCGTTGCTTCGGGACAGTTGCGTTGCTTTGCTTCTTTCGGTGCTGACTTTTGCTGCTCCAGCCGCACAACGAAGTATGTGGTTTGAAAACGGTAAAACTATATTCTCACAACGGTAGGCTGCGCCCTGTCAAGTCGCCGTATTCCGTGGCAGGGGGTACTTAGTGTATCAGGTAGAGGCTATATAAAGAGATAAGCAGTGAAACAAGGAGCGGTGAAACAAACTTATTCTCTTAACTCAGACGTGGGGGTTAAGAAATGTTGTAGGTAAAGTTGGGCAACTCTGCAGAGTCATAATATGTGGTATTCGAATACGCCGTACTTCCGGTAAATGAAACTGTGTTTAGTGGGTGATTCCAACAGTGAGGTATAAGTAGATTTGGAAATGATTTGCAAATATTGCAATTTGGTAATCAAGATGTTGAAATACCAAATTCCTTAAGAAGTATATGATTAGTTATCTTGTTTTAAATTCAAAAATGTTTACAAATAAAACTGCATCCACATAAAATATTAAAACTCATATGTCCCCATCTCTTGGAAATCCCTACATATAATTAAATAGTGTTTCCCTATATGAGTACGGTTGGTTGTACTCAGTCTTACTTTATTTTCACAAAATCAGAGATCAGAAGAATAAAAGACATTTTAAGATTTTATGTTAGGGTTACAATCGCACTTAAACATTTCTATGTGAGTTTTCTTTGGATCTTCTAGTTGTAAGTCAAGTTTTAGACTTGGACTCCTGTTAAATTACTAAAGTTGACCGTTATGTCTATATTTTAATTAAATTAACCCTTTTAAATATTCGTGAGTAGGCATGATACTCCTTCTGTCCGCAATGGAATTCCTGAGCTGTTGCGGGATGTACAACGGTTTACAGATCAATCCATGGGATATCAGTTCAATCGATATTAGAGGACGACCAACTTATATATAGAAAGCGAGAGCTCGCCTTTTAGTGTGAAAACACATAATCTTAGCTACAATCCCATATATAACTAGTCACTTGCTCGTGCATTGTAACGAAATTTATTGGATATATAGAGAATCATGCTATGAAAGATGGCTACTCTGATCAGTTGAAAAGTGGAGAGTGGTGAGAAGTTGAGAATGGGGTGGTTGGAGAAGAAGAGACGTACAACCACCAACTCATTCTTTTATAATAGTAATGATATGCTAACAAAATTGGGAAGTATTTCGATGGAATATCATCGATACCACTTTGGTTTAGGTACCAAATTAATATGAAAATTTTAAGAAGGTATATCTCAAATTCTAATTCAATCTATGTTGAAAATTATAAAAATGAGAATTATGACAAATAATAAATCAAATGAAAAGGGGAAAAGACAAATTCACAGCTAATTTTCTCCCATTTTTGTGGAATTTGATTCAAAGCTAACACATTTTGAGCTTGAAGTTGAAATTTGAAAGCACGCTGCAGCACTCTATAGACTACATCCATAGCTTCTTTCGGAAGATTTCATGTAGGTCAGGTGTCTAACCAAAATGGCTTCCATGATTCACTAAAAGATGGGTTTCCACCTAACATCTCCTGGCAATATTAGCAATTTGGCAAGCTTATTTCTCCTTATGTTGATGGAATTGTTCAAATAATTACCAAACGTGTATAACTAGAAGGCACAAAATTTAAATAATATTTAATAAAATTAGATCATACCTGCTCCTATTAGATAGACATAGTATTCTCTCCGTTCTTTTTACTTGACGTTTTTTTATTTTTAGGTCTCTGAGATGCGACTTTAACCACTATTTTTTATAATTTTACACTAACATATACTAGTAAAATTATAATATTATGATAATATTTTTAATCATAAATCTAATGATATAACTTTCGTATAACTAATCTAGATAGTTTTGAGTCTATTAGCGATCAAACTTTAAAAGGTTTGATGGCATAGATTCTAGAAAGTTAAAGTAAAAAAATAGATGTAGTACTACTCTACCTAATAGGAACAAGTATAATTTAATTTTATTAAATATTACTTAAATAATATATTTATTAGTACGTGTGCTGTACTAATAGTGTGAAACGGAGGGAGTATTCCATACGTCCAATATGTGGTTATCATTTTTCCGTGCATTATTGCTCATCTTGTGGAGCATAGGCAGGACCAGAGATGAAAAAACTGAAAGTTACAGGTAACCGTTGGTTACCTGACATCTCGGTGGGTACCGAAAGAAAAAAAAAGGTCGAATGGTTACAAATATACTTTCTAAATTAGTTTAGATCTTTTTTGTGCTAAATTACCTATTGTATGAACTAAACATGTATAAACACGCTTGTCCTAATATTTTGTACTAGATTTTCTATGGCTTTTCCCTAATTTTTAGTTGTTTTTCAGGTAACCTAAATAGTTATTGGTTTTTAAACTGCTCAAATTCAAATTTTATACGTGAACTTCATCTGTTTTTTAGGATTTTCAGTAATCGGCTGGTTACCATTACCGTCGATCGGATTTTGCACTAATTCAGAGATTTCTATCCTGGATAGGACCACAAATGTTCGGTGTCATGCATGTGGAAGTATATCGAAGGATCAGTATGGCCATATACATTATGTTTCCTACGTGTATTCTCAATATTTTAGCGTGGCCACACTACTAGCATTGCACTAGCACGTAACAGTTCAACCTCATCACATTGTTGTTGCCAGTTCCACAGCAACAGTCATGTGGCTACCTTGGTACCGCATTTGATATCATGTACCAATCGATACAGTAATAAGATTACCACTCGGTACATACACGACATTTTCTTTTTTTCAATTTAGTATACGAATATTTATAGTATTAATGATTGAAGTGTTTGAATGGACTATAGCACTCAATTAGCTAAACACATCAATCGAGGACGTTATAAGAGTATGTACAATAG
Organism: Dendrocalamus sinicus; assembly: GCA_036346575.1. Taxonomy (NCBI): domain Eukaryota; kingdom Viridiplantae; phylum Streptophyta; class Magnoliopsida; order Poales; family Poaceae; genus Dendrocalamus; species Dendrocalamus sinicus. Next base: position 20,830,994 of record CM070646.1, on the reverse strand, counting down.
TGTGATATCACATATCAGTTATATGTAAACATTGTCATGTATGACACGAGATGATGTACAAAAGAGAAAATGAGTATAGAGAATTAGACCGTCTCTTATGCAGTAGTCAACTGTAACACAAGAAATAAGATACATTATATCAGAGAAACTGTCTATAGAAAATATAAAAAGATAATCTATTATAGTAGCTGTTTTTAATGTTTTCTTCCTTTCCATGTACTCCAGTTGTGATCAACCATGTATGTGCCTAAATATCTTGTTATATAGTAGTATGGTCTTTTTTTTAGTTTTTAAAAGCTGTTTTTTGACTTTTCTACAATAACTACTTTTTAAATGGAGTATCTTTTAAGGTGAAATCTACAAATTGATTATAGTACACACTATAACGATTTCATTTATATCGATCAAAATCACACACGAATTTCTATTACTCCGTACTTTCTCTCATGAACAGTCTAAAAGTTATAAGCCACAGCCAAAACCTATAAGATAAAGCAAAAAAAAGCCTCATAGTATGATTTTGTAGTTTATTAGCTATGTCGCGTTAAACCATGTCTTACAGTAATCAACTAGCAGGATGACCATGCAAAAGTGCGGCTATATTGGTTCCAAAGTTACGATTTCGTTGTTTTTTATTCCAAATCACTACTATTTAGTTATTTAATGAATTTAGTTTGGAAATTGTATTAAAATTAAGTGAATTCTTTCATTTTTTTTGTATTTTATCTGGCATGGACTTTTTATTTGAATATGAACCCTTATATTTTGGACACACCACGATGGATGATGCAGATTTTATTTTTACTTGGTAATATTGTATTTTGTAATTAATATTTTCTGTATAAAGGAAGGTGAGATAATAGGCAAACCTAGGGGTGCAAACGGGTCGGGTTAATCCCGACCAATCCGGCACCGAATCCGATTGGTACCGAATCCGGAGAAAAAAATATGTGTTAGGATATGGTAACAGCAATATCCGTCCGAATCCGATACGTCTTCAAGTTTGATTTCAGGTTAGTGCTACTATTTGACGTTTCATTTTCTTTTGCAATGGTAAAATAAAATCTTCCACATCGACTATTAAGTAGTAACATCAAGTTCTTGACAAGATCGTCCTCCTACTCCATTTCTTTATCTTGCATGCATTCCTTACAAACGGGTTAATCCCGACCGATCCGGCACCGAATCCGATTGGTACCGAATCCGGAGAAAAAATATGGGTTAGGATATGGTAACAACAATATCCATCCGAATCGACCCGTTTGCACCCCTAGGCAAACCACATGTAGAGGAAATATAATTTTAGTATAAGATTTGTTTTGGAAAATAACAATTGTTTAAATATGAAACATATCAGAGAAATACGCTTTTAGGATAAAGCAAGCCGATGCCTTTTTCTACTGCATGGTGCCCTTTGTTCCAGCCTTATCCAATAGATAGCTTATTCCCTTTGTGCTTTCTTCCACCTTGCTATCACTTTGGAATTGTGATTGGGTTCGTCTGGACTTGGGAGCATTAAAATTGCTCCGCTTCTCGTTGCTTTGCCTCTGCTCGCATGTTTTGATGTCATGGCCTTCTTTGCCTTGCCCATGGACACCAAGTAGGCCTACAACAATGACCTAGCAAGTATGTAATTGTCAGCAGCAGCAAGATAACTGCCTCTGCAGTTGAGGCATGTTGAAGCGCCGTGGTCGAAGTGTTGTGGTTGGGGGCATCGTGGTGGAAGCGCCATAGTTGAGGCATCATGGTCAAAGTTCCGTGGTCGTGGTGCCATGATCGAGGCGCCGTGGTCGAGCGGTCGTAGAAGAAGTCGAGCGATCGCACAAGGAATTCTTCGAGGGAATTTCTCTGGACAAAAAATCAAATTTCAACATCAAATTCAAGACAAAGTGAGATCCTTACCGATTCTTACCTGTCTTTTGTATGGCACTTGTAGTACTCTTTTCCTCGATTTTTTGAGCTCCCGGATACGGCTTAGATCATCTTCACGTGGCACTTTGGGCGTGGAATGAAGGTAGCCCACCGCTAGGAGCTATCACTGTCGATGACCACTCGGAGTGCGTCTCCACGTGATCCTTCTTCTTGTCTATGGTGCGGCAACGCAAGGGGGAGCAGACACCCTAACCCTAGACACACGATCCTTCTTCCCGTTACAATATAATTTTAATAAAAAACTAACAGTTGAACGATAAAAAATTCAGAAAAAACTAAAATGAACGCTACCTAAGAATGGCGGTGCTCATTGCAAAACAACGGGTTCCCCGAAGAAGAAACAGTGAACGGTGAACTTAACTACAAGCGAAAAGAAATGACTGTGACAAAAATGAATCACACATTGGCGGCGCTCCATCCAGCTATGCGTTTTGGCTTTTAGTTTCTAATTAGAATTATATTGTAGCAGCCATTAGTTTTTTAAAAAATAAGAAAAAAAATCAAAAAATCTATTATATGATCATGGACAGTACAAAAGAATAAGAAAAAAGCCAAAAATATCCAAAAATATAAAATAAACCAAAATATGCCGAAATCAGAAGCCGATATGTTCCAAATGGCTTTTGATTTAAATAAACTGAAAACTAAAAAAATCAGAAACTGAATCTGTTTGAAGCGAGGTCATTAACTCCTCGAACGACACAACTACACTAGGCGTCGCCTTTGGTGTGACTTTGGTGGGTTCTTTGGACTGATGGTTTATGGTTTAAATATTTGAATTCTAACTGTTCGCGAGAGGTAGTACGCACAGGAAAATAGTTGTATGTGATTTTGGCTGATACATCTGGACTCAGTATATTTTTTTTTACTATAATCTTCCTGTTGACCCGTTTTAAAAAATACACTATTTAAAAACTAATTGTTGTAGGTAGTATAAACATAAGCTGACTGAAAGTGGAAAAGAACTCAGCCTTTATTACCGAACCTTTATTACCGACCTTGCGGACACATTAAGATCGGTTTGAAATGTAAAAACCGTAGGAACAGAAAGAATGTAGATGTAAAATAGAGTATCGTAAAATATTGGAAAGCTGTTGAATTAGGTGTTTAGATGGGTGTAGAAAAAGCGTGGGAATTTTATTCGGAGGTTTGGGAGTGAATATTGTATATACAACTAGCATACATAGATTAGTTGTAACACCAAAGCCTAATAGATTGGAGGACCCACTAGTCAGCGATGGAAAGGATCGGTCCTAGGGGCTGCTTGGTTGGAGAGGTTCCGTAGGAGCAGCCTGTGGCTGTTTGGCTCGTTCCCTAGTCTGCTCCAAGGCTCAGACGCTCGTTTTTTGTGCGCCGGCCTCCCAGGCAGCGATCCAGCGACCTGTTGTTTGATCCAACCTTACGCTTTCCATCCACCAGTCTCAGAGCAAGGCTAATAATGCAGCCTTCAATTGGTTATATAGACACTTACAACTCACTTATCAAATCATTCATATAGTAGTTTACAGCAAGCTGGAGGCTGTATGACCCACCCCTTTCTCTCACAAAGTTTCTTGGTTCTTGTGCTTCAACTGGCTGTAAACTTACAGCTCACCTCTCTTCTCTCTCCTACTCTCTCTTCCACCTCAGCATACAGCCTACTAACAGCCTCTTATTATACTTACTCTCAAGCATGGTTTTTCAACAAAAAAAATCATCAACTTTTCAGACAACCATCACGCGGCACTTTTTGCCACGTAGGTTGGCCAGGCCTCTAACCTACATGGATGTATTACTTATATATATATATATATATATATATATATATATATATATGATTTTTTAAATAATATGTTATTTTGTCCTATGAATAAGTGTCTTTCGTATTGATCAACAAATATGTGACTTGTTCGTAGAACACTTTATTTGTGTTTTAATGTTATTCTAAATTATCCCTAATATTTTATCATTATGTGAGACAATTATGATTTATAAATCAGCACATGTATTGATTGATGATCATATTTCACGGATCACGGATATGTGATATTAAATCAATAATGTAGACATATGTTAAAAAACATGATGTTGGATTGACCCAGCATGAGACACTGCCGGAATTGTTATATTCTTAAATGTTATCAGTTGGTCGCATACATAGTGTATGTAGGATCCTTAGATCTGATATAGTCATTGTTTTCTACATGTGTAATATTTTACTTAGGGGTTACCAAACATTACTCCGTACTGGGTGGTCATAAAGGCAGCTTTCGGGTTTACTATGAAACATACGTACGAATATGAGCGATCAAGATAGAATTTGCCCCTCCTATATAACAGGAGAGATATATTTGGGCCCCTTGATGTGGTTGGATTAAGGAAGTGCATGGCCATGTCGAATGTAGTTGAGAAGTTAATCACAACTGAGTAATCCACTACATATTCGCGTGAATGATCAAGTTATCATAGGATGGTAAGCTTATTGCCTTGAGTTCCATCTGATATCATAAGGCACAGGGATCAGTACATAAGCACTATACTAGTTCGTTCGATATGATCTTTATGTATGTTTAGGAATAGTTATGTCATGCTAGGGACCGCTACCGACTTATGGATCTGAAAGGAGTTTTTGACCCATGGTCAAATATACATGAACCTATAGAGTCACACACTTAATAGGCTGCAACATAAGGGTTCGAATGATAGTCTCCGAGTGGGATACGATCTTTGCTCGTATCGGATAAGGATCTGATTGGAACCTATGTAAGGAGAGGTGCGGGGGCTGAGGAAGGTATCCTGAAACACACCTGTCGAAACTCTAGCAACCACCTCTCATAATCCCTGCCGTGCGCACTGGTGCTAGCACGTCGACGCACGGTGTTCCATCCCTAGACGTGTAGACCTTGGTAGAGACGCTGCTATGACTACGACGCTGATCGGGACGATCGCGAGGAGGAGACGGTTGGCTAGAGGACGTCGACTACTACCACTACACCGACGCGCTCTTCGTTGAATCGGTTACTTGAACTCTACTTCCGCTGCACTGCTTGTCTAATGGTAAGGATCCATGACCTCTTACTCACATGACTTCCTGGTTTACATTGTAGAAAATTTTAATCCGTGCTAGTGTAGCCTACCCGTATCCCAATAGTGGTATTAGAGCCATACTGTGCAGTTTTTGATCTGGATTGGTCGCATCTAGTTGATATGTGGTGATAGTAGATTGGATCTATTACTGGTCTGGTATGATAGATTAGATCGGATCATGTTATTGGATTGATTTAGGCACTGGTTGATAAGATCAATCGGTTTTGGTGGTAGTAGATGGGTTTGGAGGAGGTATGAATTGATAGCACCAAGTTGTTGTTCTTTCTGGAAACCTCCCGCATCGATCAATTTGATTGATCAATGGAAAATCAGGTCGATCAGATTGGTTCGGAATTGGATTAATTTGATGAAATTTTCGAAAGCGATTTAGTTAATAGGATTCATGTTCCAAAAAAAATTATAGGTGTTATGTGTTCATATCGCGTGATAGAATTGATTTCTGCACATTACTCTTTTTTACAGGGTTATGTGAATAGTATGGCCCATTGTGTATGTGATGCATGTATGAGTTTTTCATGGCCTGTGTCATTGATTATAGCCATGGGCTACATATTATTGTATAACAGCCTACGTGTCGACTTGTGATGCTTGATTTTCATATGTAATTCATTATTAACTGTTAGGAGTAATGGCTAAGTAGATGGATGTGGTGAACTCAAGTATTGATGGCTCGGTGGACATGAAGCGTGGTGATGGATATTGTTGTGCTAAGGGCCATACTATCTCACAGTTTAATAAGATTTAATTGTGAATGTTTTTGTTCTTGTTATGCTATTATTCATGTTATTATTGTCTTGGGGTGATTTTAACATGATAGAATAGTTCCCTCTAGGAAAAATTAAGTAAAACTTGATGTCCTTCTAATAGTTGCATCTATCAAGATTTTGATCATTAAATGGTAGGTCTACCAAAATAGTGTGACATTAATTATCTCAATAAGATAGGATAAAGTGTTGGACATTTCATATACAATATTGGTTTAGCTTGACTAGGCTATCAAAATAGTTTTGGGTCTAGGGGCATAGTGTTGAGGCTGGGACATATGGATGTTACTCAACAAATAAGAGTTACATGTGATGTAATTAGCAAGAGTTACTTACCTACATCGCTAGTTTTCTAGCAATGATGCCAAAACTCACTAGAACTTAGTGAAATATGGATCTTGATTCACTATATCTTATTAGAGGCTACTTGATTTTTAAACATATAGTGGGAATATTTTTTTATTAAATTATTTAATAGGAGATTTCATATAAACATAGTGCTGAATTTTTGCATATACTTTTTATGTTGTGGACAATGCCACCATCTTATTTCTCCACACCTAGTTTTAACCTACGATCTATTCTTGAGAAAATAAACTAAATAGAATAAACTTTATTAACTAGTATCGCAACTTGAGAATTGTTCTTAAGCAAGAAAAGAAAGAATATGTTCTAAATGTTCCACATCCAGATGAACCAGCTGAAGATGCTACTTGTGCTCAAAAGAATGAGTATGAGAAACATTGCAATGACTCATTTGATGTTAGCTATCTCATGCTTGCCACCATGAACCCTAAGCTTCAAAAACAATATGAGAACACGGATGCCTACAATATGATTGTCGGTCTTAAAGGCATGTTTGAAAACCAGACAAGGGCTGAAAGGTACAACATCTCTAAGTCATTGTTTGCGTGTAAGTTAGTTGAAGGAAGTCTGATTTGCCCTCATGTAATCAAGATGATTGCATACATTAAGAGTTTAGAAAATCTTGGTTTTCCCCTTAGCCAATAGTTGACTACTGATGTGATTCTCTAGTCACTCCCTTCGAGCCTTGAGCTAATTATTTTGAACTTTCATATGAATGGCATGGAGAAGTTAATGACCGAGTTGCGTAGGATGCTCAAGTCAACAGAGGAGCACATTAAGAAAAGCTATAATCATGTGATGATGGTTCAGAAGACTACCAACTTCAAAAAGAAATCTAAGACTTTGAGCAAAAGAAGGGCACAAGCAAAACTCAAGATAAGATCTCGAGTATCAAATCTAAACCTCAGAAGCTCAAGATTGGTGCTGCATCTGATGCCATTTGCTACTATTGCCAAGAGACTGGACATTGGAAGAGGAACTGCAAGAAGTACTTGGCAGAACTAGAAAAGATGAAGGGAAGTAGATTTCTACTTCAGGTATAAATATTATAGAAATAAATCTTGCTACTTCTCATATTAGTTCTTGAATATTTAATACCGGATTGGTTGGAGTAGATGTTTGGCAAGAGGCGGGGTCAATTTTCACGTAGGCAATGGAGTAAGAGTTGTTTCGTTGATTGTTAGCACTTTACCATTATCTTTACCCTTATGATTAGTTTTGGATTTAAATAATTGTTATTATGTTCCTGCCTTAAGCAAAATATTATTTTTGTTTCATGTTTGGGAGCAGAAGGTTATGAGCTCTGAATAAAGAACCATTGTTGTTTGATTTATTTAAATGATATGCTTTATGGTCATGCTCCATTGATAAATGAATTATATATTTTAAAATCTTGAGGATGCACCTGTCTATAACATTAATGTTAAGAGGCTTCGGGCTAATTATTTGAATCCCACTTATATTTGGCATTATCATTAAGCACATGTGAAGCTCCATAAAGATGGTCTTCTAAACTCATTTGATTTTGAATCATTTGAAACATGCAAGTTTTATTTACTTAGCAAAATGACCAAGACACCTTTCAGTGGTATAGATGAGAGGGCAAATGACTTGTTGGTCTTAGTACGTTCGGATATATGTGGACCAATGAGCTCAACAATCAGAGATGGTTTTTAGTACTTCATAACTTTTACCGATGGCAAATGACTTGTTGGCCTTAGTACATTCGATGTATGTGGACCAATGAGCTCAACAACCAAAGATAATTTTTAGTACTTCATAACTTTTACCGATGACTTTAGTAGATATGGACATATCTACCTAACGAGGCACAAGTATGAATCATTTAAAGAGTTCAAGGAATTTCAGAATGAGGTACAAAATCAACTTGGCAAGGCAATTAAAGCCTTACGATCAGATTTTGGAGGTGAATATTTGAGCCATGAGTTTGGTGATCATCTAAAATAATGTGGAATTGTTCCACAGCTAACTCCGTTGGGAACACCTCAATGGAATTGGGATCTGAACGATGGAATCAGATCTTGTTAGATATGATTCAGTCGATGATGAGCCAATTTGATCTATCATTGTGTTTTTGGGGTATGCTTTAGAAACAATGCGTTCACATTAAATAGAGTTCCATTAAAAGCCGTAGAGAAGACACCATGTGAGATATGGACTTGGAAGCATCCTAGGTTGTCTTTTCTCAAAATATGGGGATGTGAAGTATATGTAAAATGTTTGATGTCTGACAAGTCCACACCTAAATCTGATAAATGCTTCTTCGTGGGGTATCATAAAAAAACTAAGTGATATTACTTTTATAAAAGGGATGACAACAAAGTGTTTGTTGCTCGAAATGGTGTCTTTTTAGAGAAAGAGTTTCTCTCAAAAGGGGTTAGTGGGAGCATGGTGAGACTCGAAGAAATTCGAGAGACATTAGAAAATATTTCAACTCTTACTGAACCTCTACGGAGTGTACAAGATGTTGTATAACCTGTGGTAGAGGCACCAGCCCTGTGTAGGTCTGAGAGACCACGTCAATTATTGATAAGGTATCGACATGATATTTTATTGTTAGATAATGATATGTTTAAGACTTATGAGGAAACGATGATTAGCCCGGACTCTAAAAAATGGCTTGGAGCCATAAGATCCAAAATTCAATCCATGTATGATAATCATGTTTGGAATTTGGTTGATCCACCCGATGGTGTAGAAACCATTGAAAGTAGAGATACCAAATAAAGAAGGGACGATCCAAATCCACATAAAAAAGAAAGAGGCTTCTGGCTTATTTTTTACTATTCATAAATTTCGTCTTTTTCTAAACTTTTAGCTTTTTGTTGAGCTTTTTTGTCGGTTCTTTTTTTTCCCGTATTTGTTTGTATTATACGTAATGGGCTAACATATTTTTTATATTTTTAATTTTTTTAAATTTAATTATGCTAAATAAACATCATCACTCTGAGTGTTTTTTGACACCATTCTGATGTTTCAGTAGTAAGCCATGAGCTTTTAAGCCGAACCGATCACCACCTATATAACATCCTAAACTTTGCTCAAAAGTACGTCTACTAGCCCAAACTATGAAACTAGACATCTGACCCCCTGAACTTTGCAATTCGATTCAAAAAAAACACTCTGACTCGGTTTCGCAGTGGTATTGTCCTTATGACGCGATAAGTAGGCGGTTGTACTATATTGGATGACACGCTTACAAGCTATGTCAATGGTAGATAGGGTCGTAGGGGCTTCTCCCCCACTGAGCTTTTAGCCATGTTTATGTGGCCATCCCTTGTAGCTCCCTCATTTACTGTTTCGATTTGGAGGAGTCCTACCTACCATTTACTTAAATTTGACCAGGGCATTATTCTACGTAGACAAAACTATTCACTCATCGGGCCACATGGATAATATCATCATATAAAATCAGATTATGATATTATTTGAATTATATTACAATGTTCGAAGGTCAGATATTTGGTTTTAGCGATTAGTTCCGAGGCATTTTCTGCGCGGACCGGACCACCTGACCCGTACCGTTCTCTCCTCTCGCTACGCTAACCCTTGCGCCGCGCGCTAGTACTTACAGCCAAACCGAAAGTTACCTACAGCCACTCCTAGGGGCGCAAGAACCAGAGCCACCAGAGGCGTGACTGAGTGGTGTGTGAGAGAGGAGCAGAGCGTGCGAATCAAAGGAAGAGGAGACGAGAGGGAGCGAGTCATGGGCGAGGTAATGGCGTCTGGCCTCCTCGCCGTTCTTGGTAATGTTCAGTTCCGTGGCCAAGAAAGGTGGGATCTTGATGTGCTTTTCTCGTGTGCGTGTCTGTGTGTGCAGGAGGAGAAGGTGAAGGAGTCGGCCGAGAAGGGCAAGGAGGCTGAGGAGAAGGAGGAGGGGGCAGGGGGAGGAGAAGAGAAGGGTGAGGAAAAGAAGGAGGATGCGCCACCGCCGCCGCCGCCGCCGCCGGAGGAGGTGGTCATGCGGGTGTACATGCACTGCGAGGGGTGCGCTCGCAAGGTCAAGAAGATCCTCAGGGGGTTTGATGGTAATGGAGTGGGATGATTTCTTTTCCTTTTTCTGTCTTTCATTCTTTGTGGTTGTGTTATTGGTAGCATATTTTTTCTGGGTTTCTCTTAGGGCATTGCACTTTCAGCTTGTTTTTTTTATGGATATAAAAAGGAACAAGAAATGGATTTGTTCTCTCGTTTTTTGTGTTGTTTGAGCTCCTGGTTTATTTTGGTGCAGCCAGTTTGGTTTAGTCTGGCCCATTTGAGGTTATGTTGCTCCATTTTGGTTCTCTTTTCTGGACGAAAACTACTTCATTGTTCTTGGTATATCTCTCTGTGAAATTTGAAGTGATTTCTTCGGGTACTTTTTGGAAAGCCAAGCTTATAAATTAGTTTTTAAACTTTTCATTTTTATGGAATGTGTGTTAAGACTGTTGGGTGTCTCCTTTAGAAGGCTTTGAGTTCGAATTGAAAAGCTATTTTTTTTAAAAAAAAAAGATGTTTTTTTTTCTTTGGAGCAGTGTATCGTTTTTCCTTTTGCTAAGTTATGCACAGAAGTTTCGTTTCTAGTGAACTCAATGTGTGGAATCCAATTAAACTTTAATAATCCAAGCAAATTTTAAGGGAAAACTTAGAATGTGGGGTTTTAGTTATTGTGAGTCACGGTGGCATTTGAAGAGGTCAGGTAAGCAAAGTTTGGGGAACTAGTATTCAGATTCACTTAATTCGACCTTTCTTTTCAAGAGTCACACGTGCATCTCTACGTTAATGATAGGGGAAAAAACAACTACAGATCCAGATAATCTCATGGAGAAGCACAACCTCTAGTGTATGTCTCTCTCTGCAGTATATCTTTAAAAAGAAGGTCTATATTGCCTATAAAATCTTGGATTATGCAGAGATGCTTAACACATCTAAATCTCACAAAAATTTCAAATTCTGTACTCTAACTCATAAATCGAAAGCTCATAAATGTATCTCCAGCAAGTGTGCCCGCAAGACTCATCTGTTTATACAGTTCCTTTGTGCAGTTGTTCCAAAAAAATTCTGTGTTCCTTTTCCAATTATTGGTGTTCTGATTCAAAATGTGTAGTTCATCGATGTAGTTACCAAGTCTAAAATGTAGTAGGATTCATCAATGGATCTACCAAATCTAAAAAGTAGTATGATGGAATGCAGGAGTGGAAGATGTTAGCGCGGACTCAAAAGCACACAAGGTGGTGGTGAAGGGGAAGAAGGCTGCTGCTGACCCAATGAAGGTGGTGGAGCGTGTGCAGAAGAAGACTGGGCGCAAGGTTGAGCTTCTGTCACCAATGCCACTGCCAAAGGAGGAGAAGAAGGAAGAGGAGAAAAAGGAAGAACCTGAACCGCCAAAACCCAAAGAGAAGGAGGTGAATTATCCTTCCCGAGTAGTTCTTATTGACATTGACATTATTATTAGCAACTTGGATTAGGTTCTGTCAATTCGTTTGCATTGTGTACGATTGTTGTCGTTTGTGTGATTTGGAGACTGAGATCTTGATGTTTTGTTCTGTTTGGAAGCCCACTGCAATTGCCGTGGTGCTGAAGGTGCATATGCATTGCGAGGCCTGTGCGCAAGTGATCAAGAAGAGAATCCTCAAGATGAAAGGTACACAATTTGTTGCCACATCTCCCTTTTCATATGCAGCACAAAAGTATAGCTTTCTGTTAGTTCAGTAAAGTTTTGTTTCTGATGGATGATGTTTTGTATTTTAGCAAGGTGAATCACACTGTCATGATTGTGTTGATCAAAGACAATAATCTGTTAAAATCTGATAATTTTTTCCAGTTACTATTCTCGCAAAAGTTGCAACTATGCCTGATACAAGATTCACTCCCTTTTCCTGCCTTGTGCCCGTGTGAGAGTAACACTGATATGAATTAAGAGTAAAAAAATATATGCGTTGTTACGAAAGACTTGCTACATGAAGTGCCCTAGATTTCTTTTAAAAAGACCAAATTTAGACAAGAACAATGCATATTTTCTTGCGCATGGTTAATTAGTGGTTGTTCAGATTGTAGGGATCAATGTCAAGTAATCCCCTGAACATTTGATTTTCTGCAGGAGTGCAATCAGCAGAACCAGACCTCAAGGCTTCACAAGTCACAGTGAAGGGCGTGTTTGAAGAGGCCAAGCTCGCTGACTATGTGCATAAGCGCACTGGTAAGCATGCTGCCATTGTCAAGTCTGAGCCAGTTGCACCACCTGAGAATGCCGGCGATGGCAATGCCAAGGACGACAAGGCAGCTGAAGGTGGTGAGGACAAGAAGGATGAGAGCAAGGAGGAAAAGAAGGACGGTGGCGATGCTGGTGGGGGAAAAGAAAAGGAGAAAGAGAAGGATGATAGCAATGCCGCCGGTGGTGAAGAGATGGACAAAGAGAAAGATCCCACAGCCATTGCTGCTGCTAACATGTTTATGCATTACCCAAGATTCAACTACCCTGGTGGATATGGTGTTCCTGGTTATGCCTACCCATACGCACCGCAGATCTTCAGCGACGAGAATCCGAATGCTTGCTCTGTGATGTGAAAAGGTCAGAACCATGAGCTCAAAAGTGGGAAAATAAGAGCGACATGATATATCCCCTAGTTTTGAAGGTGTGTTGCCACTTGAAAGAACAGCCCTTGAGAGTGAAATTGGCAGCTTCAGGAAAGGACCAAGCTTTTTTTGGCTAGAACTTCTCTTTTTGGTCTCTAACTTTTCTATGGTAATTAAAAAGTAAACTCTGGATTTTATCTCTAGCTCGCTTCATGGACATTATCTTATGTAAGCTAAAATCTAGGATTTTGCTTTGTACTTTCTCACCTTTGACTTTTTTTTGTACAGATTGCATTATATTGTTACTTTTGATAAGCTTGTTTCCACTTTGTTACTGTCTTCTGTTATCTTTGTGAACAGAAGAGGACCCTCTCTGGTTAATGTTGCTTGCGTTGTTGACTTGGAGGTGAACATGAGTTTGAGGTTTATCAGACTTCAGCTAATGAACAGAGGTGGGGTTCAAGCTCTCTTTTACTGCTTATAATGAACTTAGCAGAAACCTGGTGTTTGTTCTTTCTATCCCTGAACCATTTTGAGGGTTAAGCAAAACTAAGATAAGAAAAGGAAAGAATGTTAGGATGTGATATTTCACAACAAGAGCTGGTCTGAATTGAGCTCCAACTGTATCTAACGGCATGTTCTTTTAGGCTAAGACTTATAGCTTTTTGTTGTGATTTATTAGTCTAATAATAATGATTGCCCGGTAGCCCGATAGTTTCATAGTTATCGGGCTCCGATAGCTCCATAGCGGCTGCTCACGAGCCAGAGTTTTATTAAAAGTAATATTTTTATTTGAAAATAAAGAAATATATCTGTATTTTTTTTTCAGAAATAGCCTCCAATCGCTCAACCGTTAGGTGACTGGATCCTGTCGCTCAACGGCCGAGCGATAGGCGGTAGTAGCTCTACCGTTGGACGATAAGGATGCAATCGCCCAACAATTGAACAACAACTACGTGGTCGAAAGAACATGGTCGATCAGGGTAGTTGGAGCAACATGGTTGACACAACGTGGTCGAAAATTAGTGAGTGGTCGAAGAGCTCAACGTGGTCTAAACATTATGATCTAAACATCGTGGTCGAAGATTAGTGAGTGGTCAAAATGAACAACGTGGTCGAAGATTAGCGATTGGTGACCGGAAGGTATTGTCGTCGAGTGGTTGCGCGATAACACGTATCATCCAACCGTTGGGCGACTAGTCTGCGTGCTACTCGGCCGTTGGTGAAAGAGTTCATTCACTCAACAATTGGGCAACAGGGGTTATTTTTGAAAAAAATTAAAATGTATGTATAATTTTATATTTTTGAATAAAAATGATTATTTAAAAAAATCCATGAGCCACAACCCTGTAGCTAGGGTGAAAACGGATTAGATAGTTTCTGATCGATTCGGATGAAAACGAATACGGATTTTGTCGGATCGGATTTTCTTCAGATAATTTTCGGATCGAAAACAAATACAGATTTTGTTGTCGGAAACGAATACAAATACAGTAGGCCTGATATCCGGCAAATACGGATACGAATACGGATTATCTGGATAATACAGATCTAGATATCCGAGATTTCAGCCCAACATTGCCTAGCCCAAGTCAGCCTCTCTCATCTCCGCTGCCATCAGCCCACTAGCAAATATTTGTGTTTATTAAAAATAAATTTAGTGTTGTCGGTAGATTAAAATTTGTACCGATTAAATTGATGTACTGCTGTTTAAATCATTCTGATGTAAATTTAAATTCTTAATTAATTTATTAGTCACATGTAAACGGTAGAAATCCATTAAGAATTATTTAGGACTTTAGAAAAAATTAACTGCCATTTAAAGATTTAAAATCTATACAATGGTATGACTATTGTGTAAAAATACTTATGCTTGTTTAGTTTTCATTAATGTTTTGACAAGATAAACTATTTACGTGTCTTCATTATTTTGGATGTATAGTTTAAGGGGTTTTCATGTTCCGATAAATATTCGTAACCGTATTCGTTTCGATTCGTATTCGCTCTGTATCTGTATTCGATATTATTCGTATTTGTATTAATATCCGCATCTGAGAAAAAAATATAAAAACAAATATGATAGAGATATTATCTGTCCGTGCTCGATCCATTTGCATCCTGACCTGTAGCCTTGTAGGTTAGAGCAACTCAGTGAGGCCCCTACTTGACCCTCAAACCTCATATTTGAGGGCTTGAGGTAAAAATAGAGATCCAAGAGGGCCTTACTAGAGCCCTCAAATTTGAGAGCCCTCAAATCCCCTTCACCCTCATTCTGGGGCCCCTACTCTGCTCTCATTTTTCCGTTTCTTCCATTGGTGAAAAATCCTCGCCGTCCCCTCCTCCCACTCCATGATCGCCTCCCGCCTCCCACCGCCTCCCGCCCGCCTCCTCCGCCTCCCGCCTCCTCCTCCGCTTCGCCCGCGCGCTCTCGCTGACGCCTCGCCGGCCTCCTCGCTTCCCCGCCCGCCTCCTCGCGACGCCCCGCCCGCTCGCCTCACTCGCTGCCGCCGCCGCGACGCCCCGCCATCGCGTCGCCGTCACCTCGCCTCGCCGTCGCCACCAAAATCCCTACCGCCTTCACCGATCGGGATTTGTCGAGTGGGTCCCATGTGTCGTGTGTGGTGGAATAGATTTGAGGCTTAGATTTGAGGGGTGCTGTTGGAGTAGAAGCAAAAAAATTGGACCCTCAAAAGTAGGGGGAGCTCTCAAATGAAAAGTAAGGGCCCTGTTTTGAGTAGTACTGCTGGAGTTGCTCTTAGAGGAGGTTGCTGTATATGGCCTCTGATTGATCTCCGGTCGAGAAGTCGTTGCTGTAGTAATGAGGGTATGTCGACGGCTCCCTGATTGCGGGTGAAACAAGACATGGGAGTAACTGCGTGCAGTGCAGTGACTTGACTCTGCAGCCATATGCCAATCTGATGATGTGCCATCAAACTCTCGTGATTCCATTGTACTCTGCACTAAATGTGGCTGTAGCTGTAGCCGAGGCGGGCGCTGAGTTTTCAAACTGTGCATGTTCAACAGTTCAAGTATCTATTCTCTCCTCGCTCCGGTCACCTCCGGCGCCGTAGCCCGTAGGACAAGTGCGGTCAATTTTTTTTTACTCTAAAAACATTTTTATTTTTGAGCGATAATGTTATTTTGAGGCATTTTAGATGATCAGATACCGTAATATCATATGCATTTACAAAGATATCACGATAAGAACTACGGCCCTATTTGGAATCCGTGAATATTTTCTATTTCCTGCAGAAATTGAACGTTTCTCTTGTTAAATTCATGCATCCCGTGCAGCATAATGGTCAAAGTTGCGACTCAAATAACGTGAAGAAGCCAGAGACGTCGAGAATCTGTCCACTGTAATTCTTCTTGCAACTGATGGTGGTACCGTGGCTGCAAATCTGGCGTGCACAGAGGGGAAGAACAGCTGAGGAGACGAGCGGGGAGGAGGGCTGGACCCGGTCCAGACGCTGCCCATTGGCCGATGACCAGATGGATCCTATGAAAACGGAGCAGCACTGACTGGCGAGTGTACGCACGCACTGTGGACCTGCGGCCTGTGGGGGGGGGTCAACTGTCATGTGTTTGTCTGTGCATGGAGCTGATGGAGATGGTAGAGGCCAGAGCTTCGTGTCTCGTGGGTGGTGGTGCCCCCATGGGAGCGGAGACAGCAACAGTCACCGCGCTCATGTCATGCATGAATGCATTTAGCCGTAAGGCTGGTTCCCTACCAAACTTTTCTGTGGAGTTCTTGCGTTTAGAATGGGGGTCTAAGGTGGTGATCATTTGGTTTTGTTTTGTGGCTTATGGCTGAAAAGCACTGTAGTTGACTGAAAAAACACTGTAGCTGACAGAGGCTTATTTAGCATAATTAAATTTAAAAAAATTAAAAAATATGTTAGCCCATTACGTATAATACAAACAAATACAGGAAAAAAAGAACCGGCAAACAAGCTTAACAAAAAGCCAAAAGTTCAGAAAAAGACGAAATTTATGAATACTGAAAAATAAACCGGAAGCTAAAATTTGAAGCCAAAACGATCATAGCCTAACTAGCCGAAAAGTTCAGGATGGACGGGGCTGGATTGGGGGAAGAAAGAACCCCACGAAAGAGAGCCACGGGATCCAAGATGGATGGTGCCAGCGGACCAAACTGTTCAGACTTGAGAACATTTAATTTACCTCCAACTAAAGGCAGCACACACAATTGTTCGAATCAAATGGTATGTTCTCCATTGTACAATGCGCAAACCGAGCCACCCTGCTGGCCTAGTCAGCATGAGAGCGACCGAGAAGCACGCCGAAGGCAGAGAGACAGACAGAGAGATAAGAGGGAGAGGTAAATCCCTCCCTGGCGCCCTACACTGACAGACAGGAGCACCACACCATGTCCATGCACGGCCCTGCCCAGTATCATCGCCTCGCGCGTGGTCCAGCCGCTGCGATGCCGTGAGATTGTCAAAGATTTACTTGTCGGGTACGCACGCACGCACGTCCTTTGTAAGGATAGAACCGTCGTTACCTTTTGTAACAATTCAAAGGTTCAATTACGGATAGAATAGTACCATACATGCTTACAAATATTTAAACAAGGTTAATTTGTTAAAATAGGACCAAACAGTCGATTTTAACAACTTTACAGATGTCTAAGCCCAAAAATTCAACTTACATACAGAAAAATCGAAAAAATCCTCACAGAAACACTTGAGTGCGGTCGTAACCCTAACACGTAAACTTGAAGTATCATTCATTCTTCTGATATCTGTTGTGGTGGAAATATAACAAGATTGAGTACAATCAACAGTACTCAGTAAGTCTCTATAGCAGAATGTATTTATAGGGTTATCATCTATAAGTAAGGTCAAATCAATGATAGTTTTATGTTTCTTTTGCGTGAAGCCAGATTTTCAATATCATATCACAATTAGATTTCAAATCTATGACTTAGCCACTTTAACTGAAATAAAATAAATAAAATGTCCACAAGCATTTGATTATATGGGAGCAACTCTTCTTATAGGTATTTCACATGTCCAGAACATGGATCTCAGCCCATATCCTTTATCATACTCCCATACCAATAACCATTTTGCGAAAACTACACACTGTGGCATTTCAACACGTTGCCCATGACCGGGGCACAGCTATATATTCGAATAGATTATTAACACTTTGCAGAGGTGTACAACTTTACCTATAAGATTGTCAAAAATTCAACTTTACTCTGTAGCGTCACATGGTGTAGGAAGGGAACAAAGCTTACACCGTCGCAGGGGAATTTTTCAGAGTATGCCAATGATTCTTTATTACTTACTACTACTATTTTTAGAAAATCTAAAGAACGGTATTTGTTTGGAACTGTATGATCTGAAGTCAAGTGTATGAATCTTGGAGCCCCGCTTCCATGATTGACGCATTCATTTTTCTCCACACCACTCCATTTCCATTCTATTCACCCTGCATTCCCCTCGCCACTCTACTACACTCCACAGAAACCTCTAAGTTAGGGTTCCGACTGCCCGTGCCGCACCATCCTTCCTCATCGCCGCTCCACGTCCTCCTCCTCAATCGCGCATGTAGAGTACGTGTGTATCAGGAGCCCTAACTCACTGACGCGCTCCTCCCCAACAACCGAATCCATGTGGAC
Source organism: Dendrocalamus sinicus (assembly GCA_036346575.1). Lineage (NCBI taxonomy): Eukaryota > Viridiplantae > Streptophyta > Magnoliopsida > Poales > Poaceae > Dendrocalamus > Dendrocalamus sinicus. Next base: position 20,812,625 of record CM070646.1, on the reverse strand, counting down.
AGCAACACGCTCCCGTTTGGCGATTACATCCAGTGCATGTAGCCCCTCGCCAGTACATTTTTACTCATGGATGCTCTATTGCCCAGCCACAGTGTTTTGTGAGTGGTCGGAGCTACAATGGTTTTGTGAGTGGTTAGAGCTACAGTGTTTTGTGAGTGGTCAGGGCTACAGTGGCTTAGTGAGCGGTCGGAGCTACAATATTTTGTGAGTGGTCAGAGATACAATGTTTGGTGAGTGATCGGAGCTACAGTGTTTGTGAGTGGTCGGAGCTACAGTGTTTTGTGTGCGTTCGAAGATACAATGTTTTGTGAGTGGTCGGAGCTACAATGTTTTGTGAGTGGTCAGAGTTACAGAGTTTGGTCGATAGTCGGAGTTGAAGGTTTTGGCAGTCGGAACACCCAGAGTGGTCGGGATAGTAATGAACAACAGTGGTCGAAGAAGACTAGATTTTATCAAGTTTTAGGGGGGGGGGGTTATTGACTGATTTGGCTATGTTTCGTATACAAGTTTCATGTATAGTTTCATGGTGTTTCATAGAGTTTTATGTTTAAGTTTCATTGTGTTTCACGAGGTTTCATCAAGTTTCACAGGGGTTTGTTGACTGATTTGGATAGGTTTCATGTACACGTTTCATAACTAGTTTCGTGTTATTTCATAGAGTTTTACGACCAGTTCATGTTTAAGTTTTATAGTATTTCACATGGTTTCAAGGGGGGTTTATTGCCTAATTTGGTTAGGTTTCTTGTACAAGTTTTATACTGTTCATATAGTTTCATGTTTAAGTTTTATTGTGTTTCACAAGGTTTCTTGCAGTTTCAAGGAGATTTATTGACTGATTTGGCTAGATTTCATGTACATGTTTCATGATTAGTTTTATTTTGTTTCATAGAGTTTCATGTTTAAATTTTATAATGTTTCACTAGGTTTCATGAAATTTCAAGATAGTTGTTTGCCTGATTTGGTTAGGTTCCATATGCTAGTTTCATGTTGTTTCACACAATTTTCATGACTAGTCTCATATTTAAGTTTTCATGACCAGTCTCATGTTTATTACCTTATTTGGCTTGGGAGAATTAAAGCCGACGTCGCTCGTGAACTTAGCAAAGCGGGGTTTCGGGCTGGACTCTATGGTGCGGCATCACTCGCGCTTCGTGCGATGCAGGAGGAAGGATGATGCGGCGTTACTCACGCTCCGCGCGTGCGACGCAGGAGGTAGGACAGCGTTGAGGTTTTGCTCACGCCGAGAAGGACGGCGTCGCGACGGAGGAAGGAGAGGTCGGGATGATGAATGACTATGACCAAAGAGGAAGGGTGGAGAGTAAGAGGCGATGGACAGTAGTCCGAATGGTATAGCGTACTTTAGTGACTTGGATTTATGCTTGGTTTTTTCTTACTATTTATGCTCGGTTTTTTCTTACTTGGGATCATAAATCATTACTGACTGGCTAAGGACCAATGGTTCGATGGTGGCAAAGCTAGCCAGCTAGCCAGGGGCATGCAGATCAACTGGATGCCATGGATGCTCCAACGACGGACCAAAGAAAGCAACAGTCCATTGCGTGCGCTGAATGATTCTCCCTACGAACGAAATTCGCCTGCAAAATTTTCGTGGCGCATCGCGGCAGACACTGGCCCTGAAACTCAGATGTACTAGATTCCATGCCCTCGCCTGACAGTAAGCCTGGGATGGAGTGCAGCAATGACTTCGTTTCAAAATTTTACTTGGTAGTTGGTACTTCGATCCGAAATGGTTTTACATGATGTATCCATGTAACACATGTAACGTATCCGTAATTTGTTTACACGTTTTATTTATACACGTGACTTACGACTTAAGCTTCTAACTATGGCTTTTAACTTATGACTAAAATTACACTGTAACGAGTGTTAGCTTTTTCTGAAAAAAATAAAGAAAAAACCTGTTATATCATCACAGATAATGCAAAGAATAAAAGGAAAAAAGCAAAAGCAAAAAATAACCCAAAAGCTAAAATAAGCTGAAATTAGAAGCTGACCCATTTTAAGTGACTTCTGTATAAATAAACCAAAATAAACTAGAATTTGAAACCATTTGAAGAGGCCTAGCACTAAGGTCCCAAAAGCCATGCGAACTCGTGATAGATGTACATGTACATTGACCACGATGTAAGTAGGGAGGGATTTTGGTCTGACAAATTGGAGGATTTGTCGTCAGGTAGTGGAAACTCTATTTTTTGCTCTGTTACATTTATTTCGTTATTGTTCTGAAATTACAAGGAAATCAATTTTCATAGGACATAATTCTATATATGCAGTGTGTGTGTATATATATGTATATGTGTATATGTATATGTATTTTTATGTATGTATATGTACGTACATATATATGTATATATATATATATATATATATATGTATGTGTGTGTATGGTGTATCCTCACTGGCCTGTGGTCACTCTTTTCCTACATTTCCTTCTTAAGAAGAACACCATCTAACTCAACATGCACAGCCTCCAGATAAGGTCATGCACCCACTTGAGAGCCCGCTCATTTAGGCTAAAAAAAATATAGCTTATATCTGGAATTGCACCGTAGCTTATTGAAATTATATTGTAGCTGATTGTAGTTTATTTAACGTAATTAAATTTAAAAAAATTAAAAATAGAAAAACAGGTTAGTCCATCACGAACGGGCAGTGCAAACAAATAAAAAAAGAACCAGCAAAAAAGCTTTAAAAACCAAAAAATCAAAAAAAATTAAAAATAATAAAAAATAAATCAGAAGTCAGCAGTTAAAATCGAAATAAGCCTCAATCTAAATCTAAATTGAGAAAAAAAGAAGAAGCACATCGCCTATCACGTAATGTGCATGCATGTTCGTGCTCCAAACAACAACAGAACACTGCGGTTGGTGTAGAACAGTCAGCCAACGACCGTACAGCTTTAGTTGCCCAGAGATTTGCAGCTGAGCTAACCAACAGTCAAAACACTTGCTGACATGTGAACTTAGCTGAGGTCGTCGTGCTCATAATCACTCTGCTTAAGAAAAATGCTCCAGTGTGCCAGAATCATGACCTGCATGTGCATGGAAAGAATCAAGGAAGCAATCAAAGATTCCTAGGGTTCTTGGCCCAGCCAGCCAGACGAGAGAAACTAGCCCATGGCAAGCAGCGATTGATTGGGAAATCAATCAGGTCAGATGGGATGGGTAGGGCCGGCGGCATTGGCATCGCAAATATGAGAGGTCCAGAGGCAAATCTTGGTGAGGCTAGTTGATGGGATGCACGCACTACTACGTAGCAGCAGCTAGGAGTGTCATTGTTTCAGGAACGCCTTTTTGTGCAGCCAAAGGACCAAAAACCCTTTTGCTGACACGGAAACATTAGAGCAAGTACAATAGTATAGTCAACTAGTGACTATAACACTTGTCCACTTTATCTATAGCCTTCAAAAAAATAGTTCATACAATAAGGTAGCTATTACAATAACTATTTGGCCCCACGTGTAAGAGAGTGAAATGCATATTTTTACGTGCTATAGTTAGCTATAATTTAGTAGCCAGCTTCCTTCTCTCTCTTCCTTTCTCTCTCTGCCACATAAGATTTTGTTGATATTATATTTGCTATAGCCTGCTGACTAAGCATTATTGTACCTGCTCTTACGAGGTGCAAAGAGTACTGGGAAATGGAGTAATGCCACGTGGCAAAGATTTAGGGAATACAACTCAGAATGAATACTCAGTGCTTTTATACGGTTGTAGCTAGCTCTTGAGTTTTTTTCCGTATATAACGCGTTTTGTATTTATATTTATAAAAAGTAGTTGAATATATATGGTAATAATAAAAATAACACTTTTGTCGCTCGGTCACCGAGCGACAGCGGCCTGCAGGCCACACGTGGCGTCCCCGGGCGGCTGCGCATCCGTCACCTTGCCACCGGACAGCAGGTGGAATACGACAGGTAATTAAGTTACTATTTTGTGTGTCATATTTGTTTGAATTTTTAAATATAGTAAATGAGCTAGAAAAATTACAAAATTTTATATGCAGCTATCTGACACAACGTACTTCATTGTATAATTTTTGATAATTTTATCCACTCTGAATATTGCTCAAAAATACATGCTATTGAGCTATTTGTAGGAGTTGTTACATATAGCAAACAAGTTCTAAAAATTATTAAATTTTATGTAAAACCTCCAAACACAGTCCACCTAATTGTGTAATTTTATAGAAATTTTATGTGTTCCAAATTTATCATGTTAATTTATGTTAATTTAATCGTAATGTTGTGATATGTGATGCATCTTTTGCAGTGTGTGACCTTTGTTCTTCGCACATATATCGGCCCATTGCTACTATATTTTCTTTCCCACTGTGTTCGTCGCACAATTGTCACTCTACCCGTGCCGTCCCCCCATCGCGTGCTCTCTCGTCTGCACTAATGTCGTTATGTCTATGCCGTCCCTCTCGCCCGCTCCCTCGTCTCCACATTTGTCAGTGTTATCATATCATCCCCCTCGCTCAAAGTGATATATGTCAACAAAGAGTTCTTAATTTGTGGGGTGAGCGCAACGGGTTCCCTTTTCGCTCAGCCATAAATACGAACCTCTCACAGTTGGTCATCTTAGTCACTCATTGTAGAAGCTCATTCTCGCGGTCGTCGGTCAAAATTAAGAGTGCATAGCTAATTAATTTGAGAAAGCAGTGCGTAGCTCATTAAGGACACGGCAGGAGGACGCGGTAGTGTTGATTGCTTCTCCCGAAAGACACGTAAATTTTTGTCTCATGCTTCCGATGTTATTCCTGTAGTCCTAGTTAATTAGTGTTATTTAGTTAGTCATAATTAATAGTTTGTATTATGAAGTAAGTAGGCCATAGTAATTTAGACATAGTTTTTACTATTTTGTGTACATATGGTACCCATAATTTGTTATTGTATGGTAGTGTGTAATTAAGCAGTCATAATTACTGTTGTGGTAGTTAGTTATGGTTAAGTAATGATTTAGTTAGTTATGGTTAAGTAATGAGTTAGTTCTAAGTAATTAAGTGCTAAGGATGATGGTAATAAATCACTCATAATTTTTTTCAGACGGGTAATCAAATTATCGGTAATTAATGAATTTTTCGTATATAGTTACACGCATGTAATCATTAACTTGCATGCTGCTTGTCATGATTTTTTGTTCTAACTCTTACTATGGATCTGGTTGTTGTGGCTTCAGGTAGCTACAGACATGGAACATTTGACAATGTTCTACAGCAGTGGTTTTGTATGGGCCAAACCCGATGGGTTGGACCTATCAACATGCCAATACAAAGTGCTCTGGCCCGAGAGGCTCGGTGTCATGAATATTCACGAGCTATAAAGCTATATCCGAAGGGAGTTTGCCATGAAGGCAATGGCGATGAAACTTGTGATTGAGGGGATCACTTGCACGAATGCCGTGCGGGAGCTCATAAAGGTGAATGGCACCGTAGTACATGCAAATTGCTTCTCACCCCGAGGCGGCTATTTACATAAGGACGATGGTGTACCTCAGTTTCGTGCATCGGGTGTCAGAAAACGGTGGTGAGCTTGGCCCCTTAACACCTGGGGAACCATAGGCAGAGGTTCAAGATGATACCACTGAATGTGTTGTATCGAAGGGAAGACTCGCCCCTGATTTCATGCGAAATGATGGGGCAGACATGTGGTGGTCAGCTCGCATTAACTGCCATGAGTATCTATCGGACCAGGCACTCGGGTTGGAGTTCGACGAAGACACTGACCTAGGCTCCGATGATACCGATAATGACTCACAGCAGACGGCTGGTACACTTAGAGGAATTGTATCATCGGAGATGCCTTATGTGTCCTCCAGACTCAACGATGTTGTGGTGCGTTCCCTCGTACTACCGCAAGTAGAAGGATCCCAGTGGGGGGTTTTAAGCTAACACCCTCCTAGGTGGGCAGCACTTTCCTAGCAAGACGGTTGTGCAACAAGCTATTGCACGGTACGTCTTGTCTATCACCCGTGTGTACCGAGTGCACCGGTCCAACCCAGTCAATTATGTAGTGAAGTGTGTAGTGGAAGGAGACATGGACTCGCTTTGTGGGTTATTTCGTCAACAGAGCCACCACGGCTGGGCGATAAATAGACGAAGGCAAGAAATGATCCGAGAACATATAGAGGCACATGGATCAGAAGATGGAGAAGACCCGAATGTACAACATTCAGATAATCGATGGCCTTCAAAGAAAGTATGAGATCAGGTTTCGACAAAAAATTATGAACAGTCATGCCAGGGGTGAAATGAAACAGGCATGCGCCCTGGGTGATGTCGCAATATGCACATGCAACAGCTGAAACTCTTGCACAAGCTATGCTCGCATGTGTATAAGGCATGTGCACAAATGAAGCAAATATCCGAGCCGTAAATCTCAGAGTACTATTACATGCAACACCTTTTTAGTACATGGGGTACAGAGTTTTACTCCTTATACGAATAAAATAGAGCATTTGAAGTTTTGAACATATACCTTGCATGTTTTACTTAATATTTTGTGACGGCTATACCCTTTTACGGGAAGCCCATATACGATCACGAGAAGGTTGTCACGCTTGGACATGAGAAAAATGGAGGCCAGGTTAGTCCGAAAAATCTCGGTTCTTTTTCGCCATTAAATTGGCCAGGACTAGTTCACTAGGGGTGTTGGGCTTTTTGGGATGGGCCAGAACTTTTTTTGGATTTTAACTAATTTTGCAGCCCAAGTTGGCCTACCAAAGCTGCCAGCCCCAGCTTTATTTACTTAGGTTAGTCACGCTTGTCTGTCCACCAAACCGAACAAACCAATGATATCTTTTGCGCTATTACTTATAACTTTTAAATTCTAACTATTTATAAGAAAGAATACAAAAAGAGAGACAGACATATGCGATTTTGGTTAGTATAGTTTAAATCGGTACAGTGTTTACTACAATCAATTTATAGATTTCGTCTTAAAAAGACACACCGTTTGAAAGTTAGTTACTGTAGTAAAAATCAAAAGTCATAAATGTGAAGCCTAAAAGAACCCAGATAGGCTGAACTTTCTCATTGTTCCCATATTGATATTGTGTTCACAGGTATATGCAGTAAATGCTCAGTTGCGTATGGTATTTTTTAAATATGGTACTTAAAATTAGATACCAAATCTACCAAATAATCCTTCGGTTTGATACCGTAAATACTAAATTATTTTAGGTCGATATTGATAAATACCCTATTCACCAAACTTAATGTGAATTGTGGTACAATACGACAACTTTTTAGTACAAGGACAGATCAACAATTACCAATTGCTGCAAATGATGAGTCTACAGGGCATCCTACTGACAACAAACAAAACAAACAATGAACCGCTGGATAGCTTAGAGATGTTCGTGTTGGCTGTTGTTAATAGTTTTTGTCTATAGCTAAGAGCTTGGCTAAAAAAAGTGGCTTTTAGGAGGGACCGAGTGGTGCGAAAAGTGAGTAAGAAATGCGTACATAAGATGGAAGCGAGAGGAGTAGGGTGTGTGATTGTTTATAACCCTGTGTCTTATCCTCGGAACGAGACAGAAGCAAGAGGAGTTGAGAAGTTGCTTCGAGAAGTCAATTGTTCATATTAATTTCTAACTTCTCTAAGTAGAAGCCACAAACAAATATGAACATGCCCTTAGTGTAAGGGGGCAAAATCATGTCGGATAACATGAAAATAATTAGTTGAGTGTTATACAAGGAGTATGTATTTTGTTTTACACTTCACCTAATATTGTATTTATTTAATCTGAATGTTTACACCACTTCTCACTATAAACTTAGGGCATGTTTTTTTGGCTGTGACTTATGATTTTTGGCTGAAATTTTTGAATTTTACCTATTTACGACAGATATTATGGAGGAAGATACTCGCTTATGATTTTGGATGGTATAGATGTTATGATTTTAACGTGTACTATAATTAAATTGTGGACCCCGTTTTAAAAATACTCCATTTAAAAGTTAGGTACTGTAGCAAAAACAAAAAGTCAGTTTTAAAAGCCGAAAAGAACAGATCCTTAATAATATTTCAGTTATAAAATGACTTCCGGACTACTACAAATGACAATACAAACAGTCAATAAGAAAAGTTATAAGAAAAACCTTCAAGAAAAATTTGTATTAGCGTTAGCAGTACTCATCATTTCATTTAACTGTATTTGGCAAATAACAAGACCAATGAAGCTACTGAGCCTAGAAATTATGGTCCATGCATGAGCATATATTTTCTGTTCTCCATATTGTTTATTGTTTATCTAAAATACCAAGGTATCATCACGCCACTAACCAATCACAGCTACTAAAGGAACACCCGTTTTGTCTCTTCGTTTGCTTAGGACTTTGCTGAGCGATTTCAATGCGCTTTCACTTTCCATGATACGTTGTGTGCATCAAACGTCGCCACGTAGATAGTGAAGAGCTTAGTAGAAGCAGCACCCAAGTACCTAACATAACAAAGCAAAGTAGGATATGGCTATCGAGTTGCCAACTCCAAGTTCATGGCAGCGCGATCTTGATTTGTATTCTATAGCTTTACATTTTAGCACACTGCAAGTTCATGGTAACGTAATCTTGATTTATAATTTATAGCTTTACCTTTGAAAATAGTCCGATCTCTAATTATATATGTTATTCACTCACTCAACTTTGGTAAAAAAACAGATATGTTATTGTAATGGCGTGGCTTTCGGTGTTTTTTTAAGGAAACAGTGGTCTCTATATATATATATATATAGGGGGATTGGATTATATACCCTCCCTTTAGTTGGGAAATTCAGAATTTACCCTCCTCATCTCAATGACACGTGGGGTCATCATAAATTACTGACACGTGAGTCAGGAGGGTAAATCCTGAATTTCCATCTAAATGGAGGGTATATGATCAATAAATCCATATATATAAAGTTACAAAAAAATTTACAATGAAAAAACAAAAGAGTAGAATTCCAAGAGAGATTACAGTCATTCTTCTATAACGGGGAAGTAACTCTTCTTTGCCCTATGGATACCCATGGCAAATTCGCGCTTGAACTTTCTTTTACATTCATCCATTAAAGGATCTATTGCTTGAAAAATCTTCTTATTTCTTGTGATCCATATGCTCCATGCCATTAAGATAATGATTTCCATGCAGAAAGGTCGCCGAAGCTTAAAGTCAGTGATTCCACAACAAATCGAATGAAACGGCTTCGGATTTTTTTTTTTTTTGAAAACCCTTGTTCCGCTCTCGCTCGCCGCTACTAACAATGGGTCTCGGTTGATTTTCCTTCCTTTAGCTACTCGGATGTTTTAGTTCGCGGTTGAGTTGAAGGGGCAAACAAAGTCCTAGCAGGTTTCACAGACCACACAAGTATAATCAACCTTTTGGAAATTGTTTCTTCGCAGCAAGTTTATTGTGTTCAATCTATCTCAAAGTGGTAGCCAGAAGAAGACTTTGTGTCTAGACTGACAAGAGCATTTCCATAGCCACTAGAAAGAATTTGGTATTTTCCTGTATCCCATGAAAATTTTGTATGCTTTGACAGAGGAATAGATCCAATTGTTTCAGATGTAAGTCCACTGATCCTCATCATGGATTGTTCAAATTCTTGTAACATGGGCTGCACTTCCTGAAATTGTGTATAAGCTTGTACAGATAAGAGGCAACTGTAACAAGTCTTGAAGTTCATTTACTTGTAGAATTTGTGCTAGTGTAGTATTTTCATTTCTGACAAAAGAGAAAAGCTCTGGTTTTTGAAACCGCGGAAGGTATCCAATCCATAAATCCTTCCAAAATAGCATTGTGTTACCCTTGTTTAGTTGACAGGATGCAATTCCTTTGTAAGTATCAAGCAGTTTCAAGTTATCTCCCCACCAAGACGATCCATCAGTCAACTTAACAGGAGGATGCTCATTTATGTAATAGCACTCCCACACAAGTCTCACCCTTGGCAAGTCAGCATGACTAAGAATTTATGCCAATTCTTTAAAAGTAGGGCATTGTTTTGAACTTGCAAATCAAGAATTCCCAGCCCACCCTGATTCTTAGGCTTGCAAACCTTTTTCAAAGCTACTAAAGAAGGGCCACGATTATTAATATCAGGTCCTCGTAGGGGTGCTAATGGGTTGATTTTAAACGGATTAAACGGGGTGGGTTCTTAATTAGGTTGGCTTTAGATGTGTGGAAATGGGTTAGAAGAGTGAACGGATTGGGTTGGGTTGGGGTGGGGTGGGTTTATAAAATTTGGGTTGAGATCGGGTTGCAAACGGGTTCAATTCATGGCATGGCCTAATGGGGTGGCACTTGGATTATCTGTATACTTAGACTACCATACTCAGTTATACCTTTCTATAAAAGTATGTGAGAGCCACATATGCACATGTGCCTGCTAATTTGCAGAGTAGCTCCATACATACAAATCATTTACAACAAACTTCAATTGATTTTGTAAAACTTTTGTAGTGTAAACATAATGTTGAAATTCCAAGTACCGAAGTTTTCGTATATAAAAGTATGTGGGGCCCATGTGTACGCCTAGCCCTACCAATCTGTATAGAGTAGCTCTCCTACACACAGAATCATCTCTAATAAATTTTAATTGATTTCGAGAAATTTTTATGGTATGAACGCAAAGTTGAAATTTTAAATACCGAAGTTTTACGAAAACTTCCTATGAAAAGCACATAAAACCCACGTGTATGCCCAACCCTGCCAATTTGTACAGAGTAGCTTCCCTTCATGCATTTATTCATTTGCAATAATTTTCAGTTGATTTCATAAAATTTTTGTAGTGTAAACGCGAGGTTGAAATTTTAAATACCAAAGTTTTATGAAAACTTCCTACAAAAGTATGTGGGGTCCACACATGCACCTAGCCCTACTAATTTGCATAAAGTAGCTCTCCTATACTAGAATCATCTCCAATAAATTTTAATTGATTTCAAGAAACTTTTATAGTGCAAACATGAGGTTGAAATTTCCAATACCGAAATTTTACGAAAACTTTCTATAAAATCATGTAGGGCCACGTGTGTGTCTAGCCCCTGCCAATTTGCACATAGTAGCTTACCTTCACACAGAATAATTCGCAACAAATTTCAATCGATTTTGTAAAATTTTTGTAGTATGAACGTAAGGTTGAAATTTTAAATACTGAAGTTTTACGAAAACTTCCTATAAAAGCATATGGGGCCCACTTGTGCACCTAACCTACCAATTTGCATAAAATAGCTCCCCTATATGCAAAATCATCTTTAATAAATTTTAATTGATTTCAAAAAACTTTTATGGTGTGAACGCAAGGTTAAAATTCTAAATACCGAAGTTTTACAAAAACTTCATATAAAAGCATGTGGGGTCACGTGTGTATCTAGCCTTACCAATTTACATATAGTAGCCCCCTACGCGCAGAATTATTTGCAATAAATTTCAATTAATTTCATAAAAATTTTATAATATGAACGTGTGGTTAAAATTTCAAATACCGAAGTTTTACGAATAAGTGGTTGGTAATTGGGTTGGGAAGTTGGTTAAACTCATGGGTTTGAGTTGGGTTGGGTTTAAGTGGAAGGTAGTTTGGGTTTGTTGGGTTTAAGTAAAAAGTGGTTTGGGTTGGGTGGGGTTGTGAAAAATCTTTTATGACTTAGGTTGGAATGGGAAGTTGGCTTTATCTCATATGGACTGAGTTGATTTTAAGTTGGGTTTAAATCCATTAGCAGGCCTAGGTCCTCGGCTCAATTTGGCCTCCTAGTGTTCCCAATTTTAAATCCTTAATGTTGGGCCTTGCATTGCCGCGGTGTTTTTACTGTGAGCTACTCCGCCTCGGCTTTAGGCTGAGGTCGCCAGCCATTATCTGTGGCCCGTTGTGCCGCAACGGGGGTTAGGGCTTCCTCGTGCATCGGGGCGCACACAGGTGTGCCGTTGGGTGCATGCAGGTGGCTGGGTCGCGAGCGCGGCTGTGCTGCCATGAGCCAACGATGCCACATCTAGTGTGTATCGTGGCTCTGACCAGCTCCAGATAGGAGTTCCCCTCTAACTGGATGTTCCTCTGCTCATTCTACACCAAAGTCTAGTTTCTACCGCATCAACCCCAACTAGGTACTCTAATTCACAACAATGGTATTTGCTTCCTACACCATGGTTTGCTACCAATTTACACTAGTGCCTATTAATTCTCAACATGCAATTAAGTCTGTTGGTACCAATTTACACTAGTGCCTATCTAGTTTACTATGCCTAAATCTTTAGTTTAGCAAGAGGACAACTTGGCTTCTAAATCCTTAATATTTGCTTCCATCTTTTTTAGGACTAAATTCACATTATGTAAACATTAGAGAAGGAAATACGTAATAAGGTTCTATTGGAAATGTCTAGGATCTGGCACTACTATGAAATTTATTAAAAACAATTCATCCATGTAGCAATATTTTTCTACGCTATCATAGTTAACATGCATGCAAATCCAAAGTATTTTACTTGTTTCGACAATAGTTTTGATGTCATTCTTTTTAGACAATAGTTTTGATGTCATTCTTTCTACTACTTCCAGCTTTTGTGGGTGATTCTATTGTGGTGACATGGGACTTGTGCACGTACGTGAGAAATGGTGACATGTGGGAATCAACTTTCCTTGACGAAGATGTGTTCCTTTTGTTCTTGCTTGCTCCTCATGTGCTCATTTTGTTGTCGGCTCTATTCCTCCTCAGCTCCTTCTCTGCTTGGTAGCTCAACACTTCCTGGGTCAGTTGGCTCCCATCCCCCTTCATAGCTTGATGGTGGTTGTGGACTCAAGTGCCATCTTGCTTTGCTTGATTATTGGTCTTGCTGTTTTGGGTGAGACGGATGGAGACAGTGCAGAAGGGGCCCTTGCTCTTCTCTTCTTTCTTGCAGTTTAGCTACTAGGGTAGTAATTTTGTCTCCCTTTTCCTCTGCTACCTCAGATTCTCTTCTTACCCTCTAATCATGTGTTGCCCACACATTGGTCAAGCTAATCTCTAGCACTCATTGTCTGAGCTACTGTGCTTCCACTGTTCAAGCCTTCTTGTATGTTTTCTATTGGATGAAAGTGGTTGCTCATGTTGCTATTACTATTGATTGTTGGACCATGAGGGAGATCAGGTGTGGTTTAATTCTAGTGTTGATGTATTCATGTATGTACTATTGTGGACATTGTCATTGTAAATTCATATTAGTAGGTACTCACTTATGTACTATTGGTTAAGCATTACTACACATCTCAATTATTGTTGTATTATTATTGGATATTGAACTTGTATAATATTTTTGAATAATTTAGATACTGTGAATATATATGCTTAATTTTTTAAAATAAAAAACTTTGATTTTGTGAATAATATATCCTAATTACATTACAATTAGATGAATTAATTAATGATGGTTTGCCACGTAATTGTTGCTAAGATGTGATTAAAAATGCGAGTTGTTTCATCCCGGTAAAGCAGCAAATCTACCTGGGCCATCTGAAATAGCTTGTCACAGCATAAAGACGCAAACAACACACAATTCTTGGCTGGTGATGTAAGTGTAATTCCCCAAAAACGTGACTAAGAAATAAGAAAAAAAAACACCCTCCTTGGAAGAAAAATCTCTGTATGTGTGTCATGGCTACTCCGAAACTCCATCCACTCCTAGGACTTATTAGCTAGCTTTTAGGGTAAGAAGACCTTTATGATCCTATAAGTGATATCAGAGAGTGGTTCTAACATCTCTGGTCCAATAAAGATTAGTGTGTGAACGTCTTATAGACTGCGACCCTGAGAGACTATCAGTGTACGGTGAAAGAATCCTAAGGGACCGTCGGTATACGGTGAAGAAGTAGTAAAGAGCTGAGAGACACCAATTTGTGAAGAAGGAGATTGTTGGAATAGTCCTACATTAGCTGTGGAAGGTAAAAGACCTAACATCTTGGTCCCTTACCTTCCACGATTAATATAAGACTATTCTAAGAATCTTTCTCTTCACATAAAAAATACAAAAGAGATCAAACGATATACAAAGAAACTTCTTGGTTCCATAAAAAGAGTAAATCGGCCTCTGATAGCATAGACTTTATTGGGCCGGTCTGACCATTTTCATGGATCTCACTAGCTTATCTGAAGCAAAATACACAGATCAACTAGCAGTGAACCGCGCAAAGAACAGGGCTACATTGCTATACGCTACTTTGCCAGAAGTAATGAACGGCATGGAGCCACCCATGTGGGCGATCGGACGTACATCTCGCCATCATTCATCAGCTGTCTGGCCGTTTGCTACAGGCAAACGCTTTGCTGCAATGTCAAGACATGGACGCAATCATGCCTACATGTAAAGCTAGCTAGCATCACATGAACGCTGGACATCCGTCTGTCTGGCCTGGCACATGTTTGCCCTCGTCCCACACGACAACCCCCTCCGGCCTGCCTCCCTCTCATGTCCCTGTCCTTATCCAGCATAATCGATCCATAGATCACAGTGCGTGTCACACACAGGGCATGTTCTTTTCGGCTGCGACTTATAGTTTTTGACTGAAAATTTTAAATTTTGGTTGTTTATGGTACAGATTACAGAGGGACAGATGCTCACTTGCGATTTTGGTTGGTACAGATATTAAGCTTTTAACGTGTAGATCGCTTAACTTGTAAACCCCGTTTTGAGAAAATACTCCGTTTGAAAGTTAGGTATTGTAGCAAAAGCTAAAAGCTGTCCGGCTTCTCTCTTGCCAAACAGGCCCACACACACACTTCCACAGATATACAAATTACCTCGCAAGCGGCACAAGCCACAACCATCGTAGTTGCAAGCTGAGACTCAGTTCAAATCCTCATGGCGAAACGAGCCTTCGTCCTCCTCGCACTACTACTCTGCAACGCGAGCCAAGGTAACAACAATTCCTTAAATCTTGCTGCATTTCGAGAGTTCCACAGAATGGCACAATTAATGTGATGCATACTTGCAGCATATATGTTACGTGACTAGTTACATATTAACTACGTGCGTACGTGCACAGGCGGCGAGGGAGCGGCGGCGGCGGTGTGCCGGGCGTCGGACCTGGTGGTGAGGCAGTCGGCGACGGGGCGGATGGTGGAGGGCAAGCCGGAGTACGCGGTGGAGGTGACCAACCGCTGCCGGTGCGCGCAGTCCAGGGTGCTGCTCCGCTGCTACGGTCTCAGCAGCGTGGAGTCCGTCGACCCGCGGGCCATCCGGCCCGTCGACGGCGAGCGCTGTGTGCTCCGCGGCGGCCGGCCGATCCCGCGCGGCGCACCGGTGCGGTTCAAGTACGCCTGGATGACGCCGCTCGACTTCCCACTCGTCAGCTCGCAGGTCCACTGCTAGCTCTAGCTATCTGTCGAAAAGGTAGCAGTCAAAACTCAGAAGTATAAATGTAAACCCAGTGTGGAAGTGTTGATTTCGTTATTTGGGGTCTGCAAGGGGTGGCACTAGCTCCCTTCGAAGTGGAGAATTGTTCGGATTTGCCCCTGTTTTCTTCTTCTTCTTCAAAAGTTCAGGTTTCCTACTTTAATTGCGGGCTCTCGCACAGAGACTTCCTCACGGACACGCTCGGGCGAGCTACGATGCTGCCAGGTGAGAGCCCTAATGCACCATGATGCCAACACGTGTAGCTCCCCCGCGTGCTCGCTCAATGCGATGGACTTTCTTGAGCCCAACTCACACTCCTCGCTCGCCATCCTCTCCCTCTACAGACCCTTCCTAGACCCTCACTCATCGCCATCATCACCCCGACTTCGCACTGCCGCCACGCGTCACCATCAGGAGTCGTGCGTCACCATCTAGGGAGCCTGCCCCATTCACTCACCGCCGCATCGGTGCAAGCCAATGTTGCTTCCACCACCATCGAGGGTTGCCTCCACAGCATTCTTGCTGTCTCTCTCCTCAAGCGTTGAATGCAAGAAGTGGAAGGGGAAGTCGTGGGGAATCACAGGGCGCTTGGGTAAGATAGCGAGGACGCTTCCACATGTCGCCTTCTTAAATAGTGTTCATGAGAAACATTAGCTAAGGTAACTGTAAACTATAAGCTCTCTTAATTGTTTATCATGACGAAAAGGATATTAATTAATGAAGTTAAATCAAGGGAGAGACTATATATCCGCAACAAAAGATTTTGGAGATTTTAGTCAAATTTTGTGAACCGTTGGATTCAAATCCAACTGCTTAGATTCCTTCTTTACCATATCCCCAACTCTAACCCTATCCCACCCTACCCAGCACGCCACCTCCCACCACTTCATCAACGTTGCCCTCGGCACAAGTGAGCCCATCCCACCGCCCAACACAACGGCATGTGCCACCCTCGGTGTCAACGCTGCCCACCTTCTCCTTCTAGCCCCGCCTCCACCTCCCCCGCTACTATGTATGGTGAATAGGAGCCACTAAAAATTTTCCCTAAAGAATTCTAAATTATCTTCTCTCCAATAGCTATAAAAAACTACAAAGGTCATATCAAGACACACAACGGAAACCAACACAAAAAAACCCTAATTAAAAGCTAGCATGGTTCGCTGAAACACTTTTGGCAGATTATCCGGGTCACCTCGGATGATCCAGGTCAGCACAACAAAAAACAACACAACCTGATACAAAAACTTGCACAACTGTCGAACCGATGCTCCAAATTACTTGAAATTTGAATCAGAGATTATTCAAAACCTAATGATTCTGAAACACAAAAATGATATTGCAACAACATAAGAAAGTTGGGATCTTGATCTTAAAGTGCTTGGGTGTTGGATCAACCTGAGATTTTACGCATCCATTCTACCCATCATATCACTAGAAAAGAAAATCAAAAACCAAACCTTACAAGGTTGAGCCAAAAACAAAGATCAAGCCATATTCATCAAGAAGAGAGGAAACCCGATAAAGTTACAACTTGATGCGCTAAGTAGATGTATCTGAACATGAGCTATCTATTCAATCACTTACCTTCCTAGGACACCCAAATCTAAAGGCAAAAGCAAGAGGGAAGGAAAAAAAAACAAGAACTCAAGTAAAGACCGAATAAGCCATCACATGGAGAGACAATGACACAATGCATTTGGAAATTGATCATGTATTACTTGGGGATGTGTGATTTTACAGCTACTCCCCAGACACTGTCTAAATCTAAGGATGACAAAAAACTCACACAAGAACATCTCAATCTCTCCCTAAAGCTCTCACTAGAGCACACTACACCTCTCCTCAACTCTATCACAAAGGCTTCGTCTCTAAGCCATCTCCTCTTTTCTTTTATAGTAGTGGCTAGTCCAATCACTTCCTTTCACAAATATCTTGAATTTTTTAAATAACACATTTTATTAACATTACATAAGCATATCATCACTAAAAAATTACATAAATAAACTTCTGTCGCCATTTTAAATGCCGACAAACCTTTGTCATCATTTGAAATGGCGACAATCCTACGTGGAGTCCTGTGTAGCAGTTAGCATGTCTCTGTCGCCAAATGCATTGATGACAAAACCTCCATCCCCAATTGAACTGACGACACAAGCCTATCATTAATCCAATTGGTGACAATGATCTGCTGACTGCTAGGTGAAACTCCATGTAGGATTGTCGCCATTTGAAATGATGATTGAAGCTATTGGGGGGGGGGGCTTTTGTCACTATTTCAATTGATGATTCATCTTTGTGGGTAATTGAATTGGCGATAGGTGTCTTGGCGCCGATGTGGCACTTTGTCACCCATTCATTTGATGATAGAGCTTTTGCCACTATTTAAAATGGTAATAGAATCTCTATCCCAAATTCAAATAACGGTAGAGGCTCTGTTACTATTTTTGAATTAGTGACGGAAGGTTATTTATATATTGTTTAAGTGATGGCATATTTTATGTAATATTAATAAAAATATATTATTTAAAAAATTACAATATCTCCAGTGGTGGGCTACAAAACCCACTTACCCACTCGACACTTACAACTCGTTAATACAATTTCAGGTAGACTAGGTACCCGCTTACAAAAATGGTCAGATCTCCCTCATATGACCTCCGAATCACACAGTCCTGGATGCGTTGGAAAGCTACCGCTGAGCCCCATGTATCCACACCTTCTCATATCTAGAATAAACCTTCACAATATATGGCTTCTAGAAGATATTACATATCTTTCGGAAGCCACCACTTGACCTAGACCTAGTCAAGATTTCTTCTTTAATGCTCATCATGTGTCTTCACCAAAAACGCACACATGTCCAGTGCTCGCTGACTCAATGAACAAGTCTCTCTAGCTCCGAATGCCATCAAACCATCACTGTACTTGCACCAATTCGAGTCACCCGGCGCACCAACTTTCCCTTTGACATCATCTGACTTCCTTAACCATTCTATACCTCAGTTCCTTCCTGAGCCTAGTCCTGGCCCACCTCGTCATTGCCTGTCAACTTCACCATTGGTAGCTCTTGCTCTAGTTCCTTGTCTTCATAGTTTGTAAACCTCGGTCATCTTTTGGTAGCACCTTAAACGTTCTGGACCTAAACTCTACTAGTTTAGTCCCAATGCTATCCGCCTCGCCATGATGTAGCTTCGAAGTCCTACAACCATTGCTCACAAGCAAACTCGTCACGTTACACCACACAACATACATAACCATCAATTGACACAATCGATGAGAAAATGGTACATACCTCAATGCTTTGCTCTTGGAAGCATCACCAAGCCACAAACCCATCTCAAAACCATGTGCACCTCACACGCCTTATCTCACCCATCGCCATGCTCATCCACTCAAATCTACCATGGTTAGCTCAACCATGTCTCACGTAGCCTCAACATGTGTGTCACAACATGTGTGCAAAGGCCCAAAGTTATCAAGCCATTAATGCTTGCCATTTTGCCATGTGTTGCTCCATATGAATCTACATATATAATTTCATCATAAAAAGCTCACCATTAGCCCAAAAAATTATGAAAAGACTCATTTGAAGTCCTCTACAAAAGATGTTAAGGCGCCATTGCTACCGGATCGACTGAACACTCTAAAATGGCTCAAAACAGAAAAAATGTGCTTGCTAGAGTAATGGTCTACCCCAATGGTATGGGTGACCTAGATAATCCACCCTAAACAAGTATGAAACTACACACTCTCTGGACCAATGATCTGATCCAAAGGTCCAGCTCACCCAGATGATCCACTTGTAACTAACTTCACCTTGAATAATCTCTGGATCAATGATCCATCCCAAGAGCCCAGCCAACCAGAATCATTTGCCCCACTCGGATGACCACCCTAATCAGAAAATTTGCCCAACTCAAATACAAAAGGACTTTGAATCTTTTCAATATTTCCAAATCGAACATTAAAGTCCAATTACATCACATTCAACTTATCAATTACCCATCACCACCACATGTGGAACATAGGGGAACCATCACATGGTCTTACACCCTTCTAGTCCATGTTTGGTGGCAGTGCCGTTGGATTCGCCACCACCTCACCCACCCCTCCTCGCTCGTTTGAGTTTGTCACCGACCCACCCTCCTCCATTGCCAACAACCTTCCTCCATTATCTCCTGATTATTCATGAATGGGAAACATCCTGCTTATTAATGAATGGGAGATAAATCTTTATCTATTAGTTTCTTTACTAATATTTATAACTATGTAATATAGAAAACTTAGCTATGGTGTTGATGGTTATATAACTTCATCCTGGTATTGATGGTTATATTACATTATCTCCTTGCACCCCTTCCACCTCCTTAAAAACCCCTCCAAAACAAAAAAACTACCTAACAAACGAATTAATTTCTAACACATTTTATTCTTATCCTAACAACCTCCTCCACTATGCCTATTCTCTTTGTTGTTGTCGAGCGAGGATGCTTCTCCCAGTCTTGGTTGGCCTAATTTGGCCACAAGTGGTGTGAAACGAGGACGATGATGCAAGCTGGGCATGATAGCATTGATGAGGGTGTGGCCTAGGCTGAGATCATAATGATGGAAGTGTGATGCAGGCTATAGTGGAGCCTTGCCACGTGTGGAGCTAAAGTCGAAGACATGGTGTGGGCCATGCACAATGGTGGTGGTGTGATATGGACCAGGGTGGAGCCGAGCTTGCCAACTAACAACTCGAAGTGTTAGAGTAATATGAATTTTTTTTGTAGTAAAGCACAATCATTCAACTAGTCCGATATCATATTTCAATTTCAATACTAGAATCACGTGCCATCTAATTGTTATACGGACAGTTAATCGGAATAGGTTTATCGTAATATATTCATATGTATTTGTTAATGTTATTCAATTTATTTATTAAGATTATGTGATGTTATTGGAGTGCTTGATCCGGCCGATCAGCTCAGCTACAAAATATGCAATCTAAAAAACTTAGGGTGTGTTTGGTTCGTGGATGGAGGTTGCATCGTATATCCTGGATGAGTGGATGCAGGCTGAGTGGAAACGTATTTCAGAAAAAGAAGATGTTTGGTGAGGCTGTATGAGCGGATACAAAAAGCGAGATCTTTGTTTGGTTGCTCGCACGAGCGGATGCGATCTACCAAACACGAGAGGCTAACACGTGGGACCGCATAAGATACATCGCATCCACTCATCCGGGATGGCTAGTGAAGCTCATTTTGAGCGTATCCACCCATCCGAGATGAGGACGTATTTTGCATCCGCTCATACAGGCTGTATCCGCTCATACAGGCAACCAAACAGGCTCTTTCTCAGATTATACGGATCCACCCATCCAGGATGAAGGGGATGCAGGCAACCAAACACACCCTTACGGAATTGAATGAGTCAAAATAATATCTTACCCCGTTACACAAATATGCCACATTAATCGAATTAATGGGTCAAATTAATCACGTGTATGAATGAATTATACTAGGAACTGCAATTCGATACTATTTCAAATGGTTCCTTAAAGAAAGGCACCAGGAGGTGCTTTAAGATCCGCGATGGATGATCGGTCGGCCATCACTGAATCTTCTCCGGCACGGAGCACCCGAAATTTAAACAAGCCAAGCGTCTCGGTCGCGACTTGGTACAAACGGGTCGGATTCGAACGGATATTGTTGTTACCATATCCTAACCCATATTTTTTTCTCCGGATTCGGTATCAATCGGATTCGGTGCCGGATCGGTTGAGATTAACCCGTTTGTAAGGAATGCATACAGTACAGCAAATGGAGTAGGAGGATGTACTGTCAAGAACTTGATGTTACTACTTAATAGCTGATGTGGAAGATTTTATTTTACCATTGCAAAAGAAAATGAAACGTCAAATAGTATCACTAACATGAAATCAAACTTGAAGACGTATCGGATTCGGACGGATATTGCTATTACCATATCCTAACCCATATTTTTTCTCCAGATTCGGTATCAATCGAATTCGGTGCCAATCGGATTCGGTGCCGCATCTGTCGGATTAACCCGACCGTTTGCACCCCTAGTCGCGACCACATTTGCAGGTTGCCCCCTCGAGCTCCTCCTGCAGTCCGGCCCACGCAAATGCCGCCCCCCTCCGCCTCCGCCTCCCGCTTCGCCGCCCACTGGGTCGCGGGCGCCCTCGCCGGCGACGAGACCCTCGACTTCTCCGCCATCAAGGGTAAGCGCCAGACCCTAACTGGGCCATTTACGCCTCCGTTCGCCCCGACGCCTTCATTCTCTCACCTAGGGATATTGGTGCTCCGCAGCGCTGGTGGGCGTCTCGCCGGAGTCCCTCACCGGGGCACCGGAGTCCACGCGGGAGCGGGTGGCGCTCCGGTGCCTGCAGGAGGTCGTTTCGGTCGCCGCCGAGGGCGAGGCCGCGGCGGCGCCGGACGAGGCGGCGGCGACGGCGGGGATGCTTAGGGTTGACGCCTCCCGCTCTTGCGAGGACTTGCTGATCGAGTTCATTGGAGAGGTATGTGGTGCGTATGCAACCATGTACATTCCCGTGGTTCTGATTTCTGATTTGCCTTTTGTCATTCAAATAGTATTTGTTTAATGGAGTGCTTTCAATTTTGTTCAGGTGGATAAGTGTACCCCGTCTTGTCTTTGGAAACATTTCTGGGACAGTAGTGTAGATAGTTATCGATAGCCGTCTGGTTTCTGTGTCCGTTGGATTTGTGTTGGTGTAGGGTTAGTCATTAGTAGAGTCTCGGGTGAGGCGGCAAGGGGATGCGCTAATACCAGGAATTGTGGGTTGCATGAATGGATAGATGAAAATTATATTCGTACTCTTGAAATTTGGATAGAGTATCCAATTGCAAGCTCTTGCTATGCAATGTCACTATCACAATGGGTTGAAAGAAAACGATGAAAAGCAAATTGGGAAAAGATTATACAATTTGCATTCCAATGATATAAACTGGAGTCTGCATTTCCAGCTTTGACTAGACGTGCGTTTTCAGATAACTTATTCAAAGATTCCCTTTAATAAAGTATTAAAGTAAGAAATTTGGAATTTTTATTATTGATTTAAGAGCAATCCTACTGTGAGATTTTTAAAGCTTGCAATGTTGTGAATCATGATTTCATTAAAGGATTACCTTGTCCACACAGTTTCATAAGGATACACTTTCTGATTATGTGTCAATGTAAATGCTTTATGATCCTTTACGTGTGTCAAGCACATTCATCTTTCTGTAAGCAGAACATAAAAGGCAGAAGACATAGTATGGAAGAGACCATTTCTGCATTTGCTCATCAGTATTGTGCTAGTTAAATTAAATTGTGTCCCAGATTGTCCAACGCAGTATTATGATGCAAACTTGATCCAAAATCATAATTTTAAATACGCCTTTAATAATGCAAAATATTAGTTTCATTAGGGCTTGATTCTTCCAATGACCAGAGAGTGGCCATTGCAGTTAAAAGTTGGAGGTGAGTAGATGACACACTCCACAATACAACAATTGATCCCATGGATGATTCTTATTGTTTTTTTCGTATTTCTTTCATTGGTTGTGCTGTTATGTTTTCTTTGATTGAACTAAATGAATTAAATTACTGTGATTAGTGAAAAGAGCAGTGGACATAACAAGAGGATGATTTTGCATATTGTCATGTATAATAGTATGTATTTATCAAGGGCTCAAAATTGATGGGAACATTCTAACAGGCAACTCATTCTTGGTATTCAAGCAGATAATACCAAGCAAATAATAGTGGGTTTTTGTGAGCTTTAAGCAAAAGTATGTAACCTTTTAATCTATTATGTTCTCTGTGGAGAACTTCTGCTTAAATCTGCCTCTACCCAATGAATTGGTCACTGATCCAATGTTGTAGTTGTGCTATATTGCTAGGTTAAACCATGCTATTATTTGAGCTCATGTATTCTTGTGATAGGAAACATGGTATTTCCCTTGGCAAATTTGTCTAAAGTCTTGCCAACAGATTGGTACCTTAGCAACGGTCATTCTAGTATGTTGTATGTTTACGATGCTCCCAAAGATCATGACTGCATCACCTTACAGGTGATATGTTTTTTTTCTCGAATACGTAGGAGAGCTGCATATCATTTCATTAAGAAGAAAAGGTAAACAAAAGGGGAGGGAGGCCCCAAACTCACACACGCACACACAACACCCACTAGCAAACTACAAAAGAAACCCCCAACGACCCAACTAAGACTGCTAGAGACAGAAATCACTGGCCACCAGCAAAAGCTTTAGCAAGCAACTCCTGGAGACCTAATGCCCCTGCTGAGCACCACAAAAAACATTCATTTGAGATGGCCTGCAGCAAGGTAGGGATGCTAGGGCTAGTGCCATTAAAGACACAGACAGGTGATATGTTTTAAATGCTTTAATTTGTGTAGGGAGCCAGGGATGCCATGTTAGATGTTATGCATCACATAATTATGCATGGGCCTAATGGCTTTCAGTGTTTCCTTGTGATTAAGCTTGGCTTATCACTTGGTAAAACAATCTTCATGCATTTATGACTTTTGGTGTTTCCTTGTGATTAGACTTGGCTTATCACTTGGTGAAACAATCTTCATGCATTTTGGTTTGCTTATTTTTTTGATAAAATTTGATCTATGCCACTGATGTTTTTAGGCTTACGGATTTTGCCATTGCTTTTTACCTTATTAGTTTTATGTCATCAGAAATGCGAACTTCTTTGGAAAATGCCATGTTGTGGCCGGTGGTTGGATACGGGTTCGAGGACCGAGGGTAGGGCGCTCGTCCTCATCTAGCCACCGGTAGAACTCTTCGTTGACGTGGTAGAGAGACTTTGAGACTTGACTTTTGTAGAAGATGGAGATTAGAGACTTGTTTGATTATTCATTGTTTGATAATAATAGATACAATGATATCCCTTTTATAGAGATGTCTAGATTTAATCCCTAAGAAACCTATCGCTATATTAAGGAAACTAATTCCTATATTAAGTAAACTTATCCCTAATACATGGCATAAATCTAAAAGAAATGAACTCAAATAATAAGTAAACTAATTATATTTCTAATCTGCGGCATGCTGCCAGTGCTATCAAACTGTCCAAATATGTAGCATTGCTATAGTACACCCACGTGGTACTGTTCACGCATTGCAATAGTACCCCGCGGGAACTTTTCGCAAGCCACTATAATGCCGATGGTGCTACTCATGTGTCTGCTAATCTTACTTCATAAGATTACACCCCTTGTGGTGAGAGCTCGTCCTCGAGCTGTCAGGTGGCGGCCACGGACTAAGACTTTCGCGTTCCCATGACGATGAAAGGGCACAATGACAATGACGCGCGGTGCGGAAGATGATCAGCAAAGGTCCGATGCACGATCGTAAGGACAGCAACCCTCTGGCATTTGTTGACGTCACAGGAGTCACCGACGGCAAGAGCAACCGGTGTAGGGCAGTAGCATCCTTCTCACCTTAGGATGCAATGGTTGTGTACTTGTGTGAGAGATGCGACGATATCATTGACCCCACATAACAGCCATTGCACTCTGCATCTTCGAAGGCACCGCGTTAGCTGGCCACGTGTCGAAGACCACCGCTGGACAGCGGCAACCTTCCTCGGCATAGATATCAAAGGTGAAGCTTGAGAGGAGTCGTCGTTGGTGAAGGCGATAGTGGGACCAACGCCGATGACGGCGATGGAGAAGTGATGGTAGCGCTGCTATTGCAATGATTGGCATTGCCTTTTGCTCCTCCATCTTGGGCATGGTCGCAACCGGCAGCAATGGTGATTTAGAAACCGCAGCAATATGCTGCGTCTTCTCCATCTTGGCCATAAACTCTTTCCTCAAGGCCATCAAGTTGGCACAGATCTTGGTGAAGGATAACTCAGCATCGAAAGCTATGGTAGTTGACTCGGTGGAGGCCTGACGTGTGTCTAGAGACGGCATGATGGTGGTGGTGAAACGGAGGTTGACGTATTTAACAAAACTTGGCCAAGTCTACACCCCGAGCGCACACTCCAGCTGTCGGTACCACATGGCAGCATTCCCCATCAGGTGGTGCGATGCCAATCACTCCTCTTCCTCTATCGTCCATTTCTCCTTGAAGAATTGCTTAAAGTGATTCAACCAAGGCTGCGGGTCTTCTTTGCGGTCGAAGGTTGGAAGCTCTAGGTAGTGGAATCGTAAAGCTCGGGTCTTCATGGAATCGAAACCCCCACTGCTTGCTAGGGATAAAAAACCAGTGTCTACTGGCCGATAACTGGAAATCCCGGTGGGGTGTCAAGAGGGAAAAACCGGTCAAAATCTCAGTGGTTACAAATGCACTTCCTAGGTTAGTTTAGCCATTTTTGTGCTAGATTACCTATTGTATGAAATAAATATGTATAAATATGCTAGTCTCAACATTTTGTGCTAGGTTTTCTCTGGCTTTGCCCAATTTTTAGCGGGTTTTTTGGTTTTTAAGTGGTTTTTTGTTTTTTGGTAATTGGAACGGTTACCGGGTTTTGGTTACCTGTTTTTAAACCACCCAAATTCAAAATTTGATTCGTGATTTTCATCCGATTTTTTTCCTTGGTTTTCCAGTAACCCGCTGGTTACCGATACTGCCCGCCGGTCGGGTTTTGCACCGGTTCCGAGATATCTATTCTTACTGCTTGCCATTGATGGCGAAGCAGCAGTTGGCTCTGATACCAACTGTTATGGTACGGATTGGTTGTGGACAGGTCTGATGACCGAGAGTACGACACTCGCCCTTAAACAACCATCCATGCCGTCGCCAAGGCTCTTGAGGCTTAGTTGAAGAAGAGGAGAGACTAGAAACTTTGTTTATTCATTGCTTTATTAGAAAAGATAATGATATGCTTATATAGTGCCGGTCTCGTAACAATCTAATATAATTTTTCCAACTATAAAAGACAACCTTCCTAATAGATATGATTCTATCCTTAATAATAGCTTTTAGTTAAGGAACGCTGAAACCCACTTAAGCAATTAATCTTCTATACTAGGAAACTGCTACAATACTCGCGTAGTACTATTCACGTGCTGCTACTGTACTATGGTATTGTTCATTTGTCGCTACATTAGCCACGACACGGTTCATGTGACTGCTAATCTTGGTCCGTAACATACACCCCTTACGGCGAGACAGCTCGTCCTTAAGTTGTTAGGTGGCGGCCACAGACTAAAACCTTCGTGTCCCCATGTCGACGAAAGGGCACGATGACGACATCGTGTCATGTGGACGAGGATCAACAGAGCTTCAATGGACATTAACCCCTTGGTGTGGCTTGACGTCACAGGAGTCGTCGGGGGTGTAGGCACCCAGCGCGGAGCAGTAGTAGCATCCTTTTCGCCCCTTGATGCAACATTTGTAGGAGAGATGCGACGTTGTTGTTGACCCCTACGTGGAAGCTGCCGTACTCCACAACACCAATGGCACAACATTTGGAGGACAACATGGTGAAGGCGCCTATGAAACAGCGATGACATTCTTTTTCCTCATCAAAGGAGCTAAGGGCATAGCCAACGACAGCTTGGCTAGGAGAGGAGTTGTCGATGGTGAAGGTGGTAGCGTGACCAATGCTTGTGATGGCATTGAGGGAGTAATGGCAGCGCGACCATTATAATGGCACGCAATACATCCTCCTGTTTCTTTAACTTGCCCACCAACTCCATAGCCTTTTTCAACGTGGCCGACATGTCGAGTAAGGACTTCTTTTGCTTGCTGTTAGCCATCAATCTGTTCAAGGGAGATAATTCAGCATCGGAAGCTATGGTGAGTAGCTCTGATATCAAATGTTGTGACCGGTAGTTGTGTAAGGGTCCGAGGACTGAGGATAGGGTACTTACCCTCATCTAGCCACCAGTAGGGCTCTTCCCTAACGTGGTAGAGAGGCTCTGAGACTTAACTTTAGAAGAAGAGAGAGATTAGAGACTTGTTTGATTGTTCATTGCTTGATGATAATAGGTACAATATTGTCTTTTTTTATAGAGATGGCTAGGCTTGACCTCTAAGAAACCTATCACTATATTAAAGAAACTAATTCCTATACTAAGTAAACTTATCTCTAATACATAAAATAAATCTAAAAGAAAATAAACCTAAGACATCTGGTTATCATGAATTGCATCTTGTGCAGGTCGGTAGCTCAGGAAGCTTGGAGAAGGATATGCTTCCGCCATTTAGTCAAGATATCCAGAAGTTTATATGTATCAAGAAACTGGCATTACCAGAAACTTCTTTGGAGTTGGTATGTTAAGAAGCTATTTTCAAAATTAAAAATAGAAAAAGGACTCCTCTTCAGATATTATTAACCAGCTTGTTTTAAGTTCAGCTCAGAGAAGTGAACCCAGAGATCACATCTATGATCCCACCGTCCCTGGTGGAGAAGCATGGCAACAACAAACATTACAATGACCAATCCTTGTACAATATCAGCCATGATCATGCAAACACAGAGAACCTTGGATGCCCTACAGATAGTCCTCAGCTTCAGCAAGAGAATTTAGTTAACGAAACTGACACAAGAAATGTGCAGAAGGGTCCAATGGACTCAACTCCTTATTTTCACCAACCATGTACATCAGACAGTAGGTCTTGCGATCACCCTCATGACGATACTATTGGTGATCTTGGTGTCAGTGTCAGGTCTCCAGGAAAGAGTCCAACTAATGTAGATAGAAACATTTCAGTTGCAGCTGATTCTGCTTCAGCTAGCTGCATTGCATCTTTGCTGGGAAGCAATACCGAACCCATGCCAAAGCAGGATGTGGTGGATCATACTACCATGGTTCAACCACAATCATATGGAGACAAATATCCAGATCCACCTCACTACAATGATGCAGAGAGACCACATGATGATGGCACCAGCATTCAGTCATGGAAGGATCCTGTCCATGAAGGGCCGACTGTGCAGACTACAGTGGCTCCAGATTTTGACAGCAGCAGTGATGCTGTACCGACAAATACATCTGAAACAAGCCACTTGCCTGAGATTATTACTGCAGAGGATACAACCATGATTGCAGAACCACACAGCAGCAAAACTCATCCAAATTCACCGCAGCATGACAGTGGTGAGAAAGTAAGTCAAGATCTGCATGATGGAAGTGCCAGGATTCAGCCAGTGGAAAAGGATTCCGGTCATGAGGAACTCACTCTGCAAACTGCTGGCGTTTTACCTTCTGAAACTGCTGGCGTTTTAGCTTCTGTAAGCTGCAATGGGGCCATTCAAGGACATAAATCTGAAACCGATCATCCACCAGAGAATACTGCAGAGCATGCTAAAATGCTTGAACAGAAGAGTGTTGATAAGTCTCATCTAGATGTCAATTGTGCCGACACAGTTAATCAAGATCTATATGGTGATGGCAACATCTTGAAAAAGGATACAGTCTGTGGTGGACAGACTGTTCTAGAGTCTAGTTGCTGCAACATGGCCTTACACAGTAAAACTTCAGAAGCCAATTATTTATCTGAGAAGAATACTGGAAAGAACTTGACTGACATTCAGAAACCTTGTTGCGGTAGATCTGTTCCAAACTCTCCTAGGGATGGGAATGAAAGAAAAGCTAAGCAAGCTTCAAACAAGAAAATTGCAGGGAATACTGTGGCCGAAACATCACATGTGCATTCCTCAGATGATAGTTTCAGTGGCTTTGCAGCTGCTGTTCTTCTGTCAATGACTGACAATACACCGTTCTGCACTCAGGATCAAGATGCCAATGGTTCCATTGAGGGCTTGACGGAACAAGATTTCTGTGTAAAATGTGGTAAAGATGGCCAGTTGTTGAAATGTAGCAGCTGCTTGTTAGCCGCTCATGAGAGCTGTTTTGGTTCATTTGTGGCATTTGATGGTTCTGGCCAGTTCTATTGCCCCATATGCTTCTATTCGAAAGCCACTGAAGCATATCAGAAAGCAAAGAAAACATGTTCTGAAGCTAGGAAGAACCTATCTGCTTTCCTTGGCACAACGCAATTGGTCAAGCAACACAATGAGCAACCTACTGGTGTGCAGCAAAGAGCTCCCAACAGCGAGGATCACTTGAATGGGTGTAATACATCTAAAAGGCAAGATAACCATCAGTCTGAAGCAAATAACCTTTCTCATAAGGATGAAGAGCCTGGTCGGCAGAGTAAGAAGCAGAAAACAAATGCAACAAGTGATGCTTGTCCTGAGGATGTAGTAACTGAAAAGGCATCTTTTGGTCAGAATTCTGATGTTGCACCTATGAATAAACATCGTGCACTCCAAAATAACAGAAAACAAGTTCAGGTCACTGAGCATGAGCAATCAGTGGAAAATGCAGAAGCTTGTGAAGAAGCTGGTAATGGAAATTCATCTCATGAAACGAGACATTCATCTCAGAATAGATGCAGTCCTGCTGCAAATCAGAATGTTGAGGCTGACAAAGATGATGGTCTTACAAATTCTCAACAGTCCAAAGAATCCGATGAAATAGAAGCTACATCTTCAAATGGCTCTGGCAAGCGATCATCACCCCCTTGGCGAAACATGAGACACCGCAAAGCAAGATTTCAAGAAAAGGAGACAGCAGTATCAAGTAATTCTATAACATTTGGGCGCCAGGATCGGCACATGCCTTCACCATCAAGGAAAAGAAACTATGCATATCCACCCAAGCGTTAGTAAGTGTTAGAAAGGAACTTCATAAGCACATCTTCCGTAATCGTATTCTTTGGACTAATTAAACATGACTGTGAACTGTGTGGCTAATTTAGAATCAAATGAAATTGAACCCCCTGATTTAAACTTGCAATATATAAAGCTGCACCATGGATGTTGGTGGTATGGAGCCTAGAGAGTTCCAGTGCTTTTGCACAAACAGTTTCCATTATTTAAAATTCTATTTTTAGATGTGTTATTTGAAATTCATTGTACAATATCATGGATAGCATGGTGCCGATTAGCTTTTGAGAGGGTCTAAATTTTAAAAGGCCTTAAATCTCTATAGGGTGAGGTAAGTGTCATGATACTGATATGAGGAAAACACAGCCTCTTTATTCATGGATAATTTCAAATTCACAGGAGTTTTTGTGAACTCATAGTTAGTTCTAATGAAGTTATATTTAGGATAGTGACTGTACTTAATTGCATACGATTCTGACATAGATAATGGCATTTTCTTATTGTTATGCAGTTCTGCATATGAACAGATGGTATTACTCTTTTATGTGACAATGCCTGTATTAAGATAAGCTGCACACGTAAAACAGGAAACAGAAATGGAAATTTTGACGCGTATGTCTTCTAGAATGCTAGTGTTTGTTATAGATTCCTATTTGGATGATCCATTTATTGTGAAAAATTCCTTATTTGAATGTGCCATTTAATGGTTTGTGTTTCTGTGATTCCAAAAACTGAGCATGTCTGTCTTGCAGCTCTAATCCTGCTGCACCAACTGGAAGGCGCTCAAAGCTCTGTTGGACGGAAGAAGAGGAGGCAGCTTTGAGGGTAAGCATACCTCGGCTATAAAATTTCAGTACTAATGCTGATATCTTGCACCATCTTCTGCTGGACTGTGATTTCCCTAGCTAGTAATGTGTATGTAATTTTGTCCTCGCTTGTGTACTTACACTATTCATTGTTGTGATTCAGGAAGCAATGACAAAATTCACCCCAAAGGACAACGGGCCAATTCCGTGGGTTCAGATACTAGAATACGGCAGAGATGTATTTCACAAGACACGCCTCCCATGTGACTTGAGGGTCAAATGGAGGAACATGAAGAAGAAACCAGGCTCCTGACACTGAATCTCGCACCAGATGCAGCCATTATGTCAACTGGTCTAACCCTATTCACCTTTGTGAGCCTGTTCTTTGCCATCCTCTTGTGTGTAAATATTGCGTGCTGCGTTCTGAGCACTACTACTAGAAACTAGGAAGTTTTCATCTTCCAGCAACAATGTTGATGAATGATACGTAATATTCTGAAAATAACCCTCTCAAGGATCTATATATAATTAGAGAAAAGGAGATACGGAAAAAGAGATGGTTGGAATTTTGGAGAGGAGTCGTTTTTGTGGACCTAGTTGTAACTTGTATGGGAGAAGTTAGGGATCGGATTAGAACTTGTGCCGTGATAAAAGGGATCAGAGGAGTTAGAAATCGGATTAGAATTCGTGCCACCTTTTTTTCTTCAAATCTGCACGCAAAAGCTGTCGCCGTTTTCTCACCACTGCATGTCATCTGCCTTGGCCAGCGGTTCCTTGCCATCGGCCACGCGCCTGGGTCTACCTGCGTCGGCCGCGTCTCCCGCCAGCGCCGCCTGACCACGAGCGCAAGCGCTTTGATATCACCTCTGCCCGCTTGCTCGCATCGCAAGTGTCGCCCAACATCCCGCGCGCCACGCCAGCGGAAGGCCACACGCCAGAGCTGCTCGTAGCGTGGCACCGCTCGCTCCTGGCGCCAATGTCGCCACACGGCTGCGCATCACCGGCCAGTACACGCGCATGTGCTACCGCCTCTTGCCTTCCGGCGTCGGTCGCCATGCGCCAGCAGAAGTGTCCATTCGTCAGCGCACGTGTGCACTATTTCGGGCGCACGGACGACGCTTGTCATGAGCTGCAGTGCGTCGACATGGGAGCAGAGCACCAAGGAGGAAATCCGGAACAAGCCGTGAGGAAAACCGGAGGTAGACCGGGGAAAAGATTAGGAGCGAGAAGAGAAGGGAAAAGGTTTTGGCGTTCTTTGTTTATGTAATGATCTGGATGTTTTATCTCTATTTTACTAATTTTAATTATAAATTAGAGTCCAGATAAGAGAGAGGGGTAGCAAGTTTTCATTCAGAGGATCGTTTAGTAGATCAAATTGCCTGCTATAACTTTCTACTGTGATTATAGGTACTGTATAGGTATAATTTGATAATATCATCTACTAGGTAGTTGTAAATAATTTTAGTTGTTTTCTGTAGAATATTTAATCATATCGATCGGATGATTAAATTTTGAGTTATGAATTTTGTAAGTCTGTTGTCTGGATAGTTATCGTTAATTGTAGCACTGTGGTACTCGGTAGATTAAAAAATAGTAAATAAAGTAATTAGGGTATTTGCTTTATATGAAAAGTGTATGCAATTTCTTAAAGGTTCCAGAGAGTTTAAGAACATAATTTTTAGACGAATAGAACATAAATTATAAATTTTGGAATACTGCTGTTCAAAACCAGTTGCTGCTAGACACGGTCATGGAAATTATTAATTAGACTATTTAGATGGCAGAACTGAATTTTGGCCATAACAAAAAAGTGGTAGATAGTTTTCTATTGTTTCTGAAAATGTAAGGGTTTACTATATCTGCATGAGTAGATTAATAGATATAAAAATATTAAGTTTGTTGTCCAAAAGATGACAGATCCGTCTTCTGGGTTACAAATAGGGGGATTGATGATTTAATCTGAGCATATAGCCAACTAAAAAATTGTAGAAAATTTAGTTAGATTTCAGAACTGGTATGATTTACTAGAATATGGCTTGGGTGTCAAAAATTATGTTGTTTTTAATATCGGGGTAGCAAAGGTGACTGTCCGGTAAAGGAGTATTGCGTATTTGGGAAGCGTGTAGAAGCGTTGTCATATAATTATTGTCTTGTATTGTTGTGGCTTGTATTGAGATTGGGTAATTACTGTAAGGGGAGTAGCATCGGGGTTAGTGTCATCTTGTAATTAACCTAGTCACCGTAACTAAAAAAAGTAAGTGCATAGTAGAATAGTAGATGATAATTGGTACTTGCTCATTATTATTAAACTATTTTTGTCATGCAATATTTGATTACCTTTTGGTTTAGTATGAGATAAATCGATGGTGAGAATCTTAAATGTGATAAAATGATGGATCGCTACATTCATGATGTTGTGGCTACAGGCCAAACAGTAGAGAAGGGGACTCGTAGAAGAGGAAGAAGAGAACCAGATCTGTGGGAGAGTTGGTAAGGGTCTGTTTGGCAGAGCTCCACCACTGAAAAAATAAATCTGGAGCAGTAGATCCACCAAAAACAGCTCCACCGTGAATCTGGGATCCCACCATGGAGCTGGACAAAACTGTTTGGCTTGCACAGACTCGGATCCACGAAACTGAGTTTTTGGTGGGAATGGCCTGTTTTGCTCATGGGTTTTATGGTGGTATGGGATGGGGTGTGTAACCAGTGGTAAAAGGTGGGTAATTACCACCCAACTCCACGAGTAGATACGAAACAAGGTTTCGTGGAGCACCCCTTGAGGTGCTCTATGGATTTCATGAATCTGGAGCTAGATTCAGTATTTTGGTGGATCCAGATTTCGTGGAGCTGAAGCGTTTGGGTAAAAATTCGTGGAGTGAAGCTATTTTAGTGGATCTGGAGTTGGTGGAGCTCTACCAAACATGCCCTAAGAATGAGAGGATGTCCCCCCCTTTGCCCCTCCTGGGGGTTTATATATATGAGTGGGTAGAATAGGAAATCTCCATTCTACCCCTTAGTACTTACAAAGGATGAGGGTACATTGGTATATTTACACTAGTATATTCCTCTACACTATTAGGCCTATTACATATTGGACTAGTTGCACGGCCCAGTCACGGGGGGTTGGCCACCCCCACAACACATGACATGATAAAAGCATACGAGGTAGGGCGGTAAGTAAGTTAATAGCTATTCCGTAGTGCATGAGCCAAGTCAGTGAGAAAACTATTTGACTATTCTGGAGTGCTCTGGAATAAGACCTATAGAGGTAGTCACCTCTACGGGATGGAGGTAGATGGTGTACATCGATGGGTGTTCTCTTCGCTATACCGGTATAAACTAAAGAAAGAGAAAGAGGCATGTGTGCGAGCATTGTATTGTATTAACAGAAAGAAATATAGAAAAAGAGAATAGTGAAAATTGATATGTGTTATGATTATGATGCTATCCCTATTGTCTTATTATGTACTTACTGAGTCGTGGACTCACTCTTGCTTATTTGTTGTTTTTAGGCGAGTGTTGAAGGCAATATGGATGTGTGGAAGTAGAACATATGATCTTGCACTTTTGTAACTCTTCACTCTACCTAGTGATCGATAACTTATTATCATAATCAACTTAGCGCTATCCATGCAATAATTAGATGATTAATGGATTCCCTTAACTCTTTATGGTTAACAATATTGCTACTTGATTTGTTCCTTAGTTTAGCACTATAATTGATTAATCTTAGTGATTAACTGGTTTATCTTAAGTTTAATTTATTGTTTATCGTGTTGATGAATTTTTCATTTATTATTATGTTGAATACCTTAAGTCTACCTATTGATAATGCTTGGTTAATGGTTTAAATTGGTAGTGATGGTAGTTACAAATGATATTCTGGGCTTTGGTTAAGCTGGGATGTTATAATTGGTATCAGAGCGTGCTTTAGGTCCGTAATGGAAAAATTGATAATTTAATCTAGATAATCAACTAAAACTTGGCCTAGGATTGGTAAACCTACAAAAGAAATTAGTTAGGCTGGATAATTTCTAAAATATGACTTAGGCTAATTAATTTATTTGCAATAAAAAATTTAACACACTAGTGCATAGTAAGATGGGTTTTTGGGTCAAGCATTGTATTTATGATTTTGGTATTTTATGATTAATAAGTGTTGTTATGAGATGGTGCTTACAATTGTATCGTATGATTGTTTAATGGAGATATACAGTGATAATGAGAGGCAGAGGTCGTTGATGTGGCCGTCCGCATGACTAGACCGTACCACCGTGCGTGGTACGTGACTAGCGAAGTGCTCCCCTTCGACAGCCTTAGTTACAAATGGTAGGGGATGAGTTTCTATTGCACATTTTTGTTTATGGGGAGTTATTATTTCTCTATAGGTTTTTATGGGTTAGTTGTTTACGGTGTTGATGATGATTTATCATTGGCCATTTTGTTCTATGAAGGAATTATAGTTTCTCTCCGATTGTTGAACTATTCTTGTTACTTATGAAAGTTGTCAATTTATCGGGTTGTCTTTTCGTGGTTGTTTTACCACTTTATTGAGAATTATTTCTTGGCTCAATATTTTCTTTTTGGATCAAAGAGAATATCTTTTGCAAGCTATTTTTATATGAAAGTTTTAAATTCAATGGTTAGTCTAGGTATTTTTACAAGATACATCATGGTTAGCACCCGGCATATGCCTTGAACTATTGCCCAGATGGTCCAAACATGCTCCAGCAAGTTGATTCCACAATCCACAATGGACAACTCCAGCAAGTTGAGCTTTCTTTCAGCTAGGACTAGAGCCAATCGAGTAAGAAGGCCAAGGTGCAGCACCTCTGCTCATTTAAGCTATTCCTGTCTTTTTAACTGCGGCTAATAACTTTTATTTACGTTTTTTTTAAAATGGTGACAGATGGTGTAGCCATCGATGTGAACGGTATATACGGTTTGAGCTCAAAAATCTATATAAAAAAGTCTGTCATATTTATTTCAACTCTAGAAGTCAAAGTTAAAAGCAAAAAGTCAAAAAGAATCAGACCTTACTGCTGGGACGCTACTCCATCCTCCACTTCGTAGGCCGAAGCAAGACAGGGAGCCTCATTGTCACTGGGCCGTGAGCCCGCGAGCAATTGCTCTTCCTTTGCCCTGTGTGTGTCGATGCAGGAGAGCAGCCCTTCGCTTCTCTAGCCCTAGTTTTACTGGTACCATTAGACTTTTTGCACCATGTGTCGCCGGCGTCGAGGGACTCTGGTGTGGTGGGCCCCCCAGACCAAAGCATGCATGATGTCATAGACAAGGAAATGCATGTGGGCCCCCTCGCTGTCCCTATCACTTGGCAGCCGTCGGATTTGGTCTTGGTCTCGTCCCATCCAAGACGCCTATCATGCTACCATGATCATTAGGTGGGTTTGGCCACAGATTATTGGTTGGTTATTTTTTTTTGCTATGGTTTACATATCTATTTCTATTACTATTATAAAAAAAGAAGTTAATAGTTGTAGGTTCATTCTCCTCTAACCACTCTATTCACTTAACTTTTCACAATTCTCCACTTTCTAACCAATCAAAACAACTCTTTTCTATAGCATGATTCTCTATATATTCAATGAGTTCTGTTTCAACGCATGGGCACATAACTAGTATGATTTATAGTTCTTAGTATTAATATAAGTATCCATATGAATAAATTAAATACTGATAAACTATTTTATTGTATAAGTTACTTTAAAACGACAACGAAGAACTTATCCCATTTATTTATTTAAGAAAAACAATAAATCGAAAAAACTCAATTGTTGATCAGGTACACAGATGCATACCCCCACCCAACACACTCACACCCTCGGGGGATTTTGCACAACCCCTTGGACCTTCTTCCGCCTCTTCCTTTGCAGCTGCTACCTAATGTTATTTTACTCCGGTTAAACATATACTCTCCCTTGCAATCTAGTCCTCAACCGATTTATGCCTGTTTGGAAGAGATGATTTTTTTCTAGAGTTATATGATAATTGAACTGTTTTATGTGAAACTTGTGGAATCTTTTATAATATTTCAAAAGGTTCAGAGCTAGGTATTATTGTTGAAGTTGTTAGCATCGAATCAACAGAACTCTAGAAATCCTATCAAAACCTTGATTCTAAACATGGCTAGCTAGATCAGTATTTTATGATCTTATTGGGTTTAGACCCTACCACATTGATCATATATCGTTCTATGATGCAGCAGTGGGGCAAGGTAGGAAGGAGCTCGACAAATGCATCGGTAGAGGAGAAAGAGAATTTTCATTGTGCTTGTAGAAGGTGTGCAAGCGCAAAAGAACATGTGGGAACACATTGTACGCAGCCTTTGCCTTTTCTCTTTTCAATTTTAGGCACTAGTTAGTGGATAAGCACCGGCAAGTTGCTACACATAGGTATGTTTTAAGGAACAAATCAACAAGTATGGCTCACTAGCTATACTTGAAATTATTTAATACTAGGTAACTAAAATCGATCAGGTCTCAAATGCATGTCCTCGTGTAAACAGGAAAAAAAACTATGGGAAGAGGCCTTTGTTCCCACCTCCTCCATCTTCACCAAGAACAAGAAGCAGCAGCAGCAGCAGCAGCAGCTAGATCCAAACAATGACCAAATCAACAAGCAGCAGCAAGGATCCACGGAAAGAAATCATCCACGCACCTCCCTGTGCGACCTCTCCATCCATGGGGAGCTAACGTTCCATTCCAATCTTACCAAAGCCCCTGTTAGCAACGAAACAGCCTCCCTAGCTCCCTAATCCACGATGACTTAGGCATGTTTGGTTGCTATCTGTAATGTGCCAGACTTTTGGTGCTAAAGTGTGGCATGCACTGTTTCTATGGCTCAGGAATTGTTAGTCACAACTGTAGCACAATGTGGCAAAGAATTGTCTGTGATAAGTGAGACACCGGGCTAAGATTTTATGGCATGCCATTAAACCAAACATCGGGCTAAGAAAATCAAACATATCTAAGTTGGTTGTGGCACATTGTGGTAACAAATCAAATATGCTCTTAAAACCGCAAGAAGCAATTATTTTTGTGATCTGCTGCTTGGAATGGACCGCAGTGTGGAAAGGCTTAAGCAGCCCCACATGGAAGACATCATGGAGCTGGCGCCCTCGGAAGTTGGAGACGGTAGGCCACTGTCCGATCCGCTCCATGACTTGGAGCGGCCTGCGTAGCGGTCCAAGCTTTCCCTTGGGCCGTGGTTCCAATGTTTGTGCGGTCGGTGTAGCGACGCAACCACACCCGATCGCCACCGCAAACTCCAAATCGCGGTGGTGGGCGTCGTAGTAGCGCTGGCATCTGCTGTGCTTGGAGGCGTTCGCGAACCGCCGCAAGAAAGTCATCACGGTTGCGCGAGAAGCGTCCACCGTGTCGATCTGGCGGCTCCGCCGGTGTGCGGCGAGAGTGGCGGAGGAGGCGGCCGTGAGACCACCGGAATGGAGTGGTGCGCAGCGTGGTGTGGAAGCAAGTATTGTAGCAATACTCCGCCCACGGCAACGATCGACCCATGCGAGGCCGATCACCGTGACACGAGCGTAGGTACATGGCGATGACCTTGTTGGCGACCTCGGGTGGCCGTCGTCGAGGTGAAAGGCCGTGCTCATCACGGTTTGACGCCCGCCATCTTGAAGAGGTCGCGCCACATGTGGCGGTGAAGGCGGGTCGCGATCGGCGGCGATGGAGGTGGGAAAATCGTGGAGGCGGGCGATCTCATCGAAGAAGGCCTGGCGGCGAAGTGGCGGGTATGGGTGGCGAGCGCGATGAAGTGAGCGTGCTTGGAGAAGCGGTCGGCGGCGGTGAGGATCACGGACTTCCGTGTACCTTTGGCAAACCCTCGGCGAAGTCCATCGAGATGTCGACCACACTAGGGATGGGGCGCCGAGGGCTCGCAAGAGGCCGGCCGCTGCAGGTCTCCGTCTTGTGCGCGGCAAGTGAGGCGAGGCGCACGTAGTCCCGCAAGCGCCCGTCGCCGGGAATGTAGAAATCCGCCCTCATTCGTTGGAGTGTCTTCTGGGTGCCTTCGTGGCTGGCCGCATGAGCCAGAGAGAGCACCTGGTTGCGCAAGTCGTGCTGTGCTGGCACGAAGATGCGCGAGCCGTAGAGCAGGAGCCCGTCGGCCGTGCGCCACGGCTCCCCAATGGCGCCGTCCTGGAGCTGCTGGCGGAGCCCGCGCGCCTCTTCGTCGGTGGCCGTCGCGGCTCGGATCTCGTCGAAGAGGTGGAAGGAGGGCCCCGAGATAGTATGGAGTGCGGCTGAGTCCGAGTCGCGGCGTGAGAGGCGTGCCACCGTGTTGGCGCCGGGGCGATATTCCATCGTGAAATCGGCCGAACAGCTTGCTAATCCACCGTGCTGCGGAATTGTCGAGAGGCGCGGTCAGCGGCTTGAGGCTGAAGTGGTGGTGCAGATGAGAAGCGGCGTCCCCATAGGTACGGACGCCGATGTCGTCACGGCTTTGCACGAGGCCTATGAGCTCCGCTTCGTATGCCGCCAATTTGAGATGGCGGGCAGCAAGCGGCCGGTGAAGAATGCGAGGCTCCGCGTCCGGTGGAGGACGGCGCCAAAGCAGCGCGCGGCGTCGCGATCGGCGATGAACAG
Source organism: Dendrocalamus sinicus (assembly GCA_036346575.1). Classification (NCBI taxonomy): domain Eukaryota; kingdom Viridiplantae; phylum Streptophyta; class Magnoliopsida; order Poales; family Poaceae; genus Dendrocalamus; species Dendrocalamus sinicus. The sequence goes on along the minus strand of CM070646.1, from coordinate 20,773,179 downwards.
CTGGTCAAAGACAGCATCTGCAGGACCGGTCCCGTCGTCGGGCGTGCCAGGCGCTGGAATGCCGCGCGCCTCGCCGACAGAGAAAGCATCCTTGCGCGAGGAGCTTTGTCGCGGTGCCGCTATTGTGCGAAGTCCGGATGAACTTCCGGTAGTAACCGGCGAGGCCGGGAACCCGCGCAAACCCGGGTCGGCGGGCACCGCCAGAGGCGGCAGCGGCCACATTGTCGCCGTCCATGGCGGCGCCGTCGCGGAGATGACATGGCGAGGTAAGCGATCGAAGACGCCCGAGCGAGCACTTGGAGGCGCTTGAGGTGCAAGGAGTGGCGCGGGCGCGTCGAAGACGAGGCGGACATGCTGCAAATGCTCGGACCACGACGAAGCGTAGATGAGTATGTCATCGAAGAACACGAGTACGAACCGGAGGAAGGGACGGAGGGCGTCGTTCATAAGGGCACAGGCGTGGCGGCGCATTTGCGGGCGAAGGGCATAACGAGGAACTTCGAAGTGGCGTGGTGGGTGCGGAAAGCCGTCTTCGATGTCGTCGGGTGCATACGCACTGGTGGTAGCGAGCGGAGGTCCGGCTTGGTGGCACGGGCGCCATGGAGCTCATCGAGAGCTCGTCAACCACCGGTATTGGGAACTTATCTTTGGAGGTCTTGTCATTCGCCGCACGGTAGTCGATGCGAACCGCCAGAGTTGTCCGCCTTCTTGACCAAGAGCACGGCGCGGAGAACGGCGAGTGCTCGGCCGGATGATGCCTGCTCGGCATGGTGGCACATGGCGTTCGGCTCGTCCTTCTCGCGATTGAGGGTAGCGGTAGGGGCGGGCCACCGCGCGGTGCCCGGCAGGAGGTGGATGCGATGGTCGTAGGGTCGTGCCGGTGGAAGGCCCCTTGGTTCCTCGAAAACCATGCTGTATTGGTGCAGAAGGTGATCCAAGAGGGGTTGTGGCGGCGTTCCGGTTATGGCGCGAAGGGCCGGCTGTGGGATGTCATCGCGGGGGGAGCCAAGGCCCTTCCAGAACACTCGCCTGTCGCCCCTCCAAAATGCCATGCAGAGGTCCTCGAAATCCCAAAGAATGGGTCCCAAGGTTCGGAGGAAGTCGACACCGAGGACGAGGTCGAAGCCGCCCAGATTGATGCCGTAGCAGCTGATGGAGAAGTCCTCGGGGCCGATACTCATGGCGACATTGCGGGCCACACCCTTGCAGGGAACCCGGTCGCCATTGGCCACTGCCACGCGCATATTGGCGCTGTCCGATGTCACCAGATGGAGTCGGCGCAGGGCCTCGGCGTTGATGAAATTGTGGGTGGAGCCGGAGTCAAGCAACGCCAGAAGCTGGTGGCCGTGGATATTGACGTGGAGATGCATGGTGTCCTCCGTGCGGATGCCGGCGATCGCATGAAGGGATACCACCGGCAAGTCAGACGCGGCCTCGTCCACTGCCGCACCTCCTGCGTCGTCGGCCGTATCGTCGTCCAGATAATCGGTTACCTCAATGAAGAAAACGGCACTTGTGGCGCGGGCGTCTGCTCATCGCGATTATGCAGCAGTCCCAGCCGGCGTCGGTCGGTCAACTCGGCCGGGGAGAGGCGGCGGAACGGGCGTGGTGCGGCCGGTAATGTCGCGGCCGCAGGCGAAGTCGGTGGCATCAGGGTTGGTGCGGCCGAGGGCGTGGCGGCGGCCCGCTGCGGCGTAGGAAGGCCGGCGGTGGGCGCCGGAGGGGCGGGCGGCCGTGGCGGCGATCTTTGGTGGTGTCGTCTCGCGCGGCGCTCATATGCCCGCGCAAGGTGCATTGCGTCGTAGATCACCCGGTTCACGTAGTTCGGCGTCGATCCCGATATGCTCGGGTAGGCCGCGGTGAACAGCTCCACCTTCGGATTGGCGTCACTTGCGGTGCATGACAAAGAAGCGCATTGAAGCGCTCTTGGTAGTCTGGACCGTGGAGAGAACAGCGGCCGTCGAAGTTCCGCCAGCGATTTGCGCAATTGGCGGCCCGGCGAGGTGGCACAACTCCTGAAGCGCTCCCAAGAAGGCATCCCCTCGTCTGTTCCAAGGCGTAGTACCATGTCTGGGCGGCGCCCGTGAGATGGTACGAGGCGAGCCATACGCGATCGGAGGCCATGGTGCGCTGACCACGGAAGAATTGATCGCACTTGTTGAGCCAATTGAGGGGGTCCTCCTTGCCGTCGAAGGTGGGAAAGTCAAGCTTGTGGAAGCGAGGAGCGCCCAGACCGGAACCGGTACCGCGGATCCTATTTCCGACCCGGTCGAACCAGATGGCCTTATAAGCTGCGGATGACCCAGACGCATCGGGAGCTCCGGTCCAGAGGAAAACGGGGGAATCGGCGACGGCGAGTGGGGCAACTGAAGCTGATGAAGGGGAATCGGCAGAGAGGTGGCGGTTGGGAGGGCGGATGGGGGATTGGCGGTGGGCGGCGTAGCGCGCGGCCGGCCGGGACTCCAGAGCCTCCATGCGCGCGTTGAGGGTCGCCATCTCGCTGGAGAGCTCGGCGAGCCTTGGCGATTGGATCGGCGGCGGGTGTGCTGCAGCTGCCACCAGGGTTCCAATTCAAGTCGATTGACGATGAGCTGGTGGAATATTACCTCTGCTGCAAGTGCGGCGGCCTATGCCCCTCACCGCGCCTGTCATCGCTGAGGTCGACTACTACAAGTTCGACCCATGGGAACTCCTTGGTGTGTAATTATAATCTCTTAACTACTCAGTGTTCTTCCTTGGTGTGTAATTATAATCTCTTAACTACTCAGTGTTCTTATGTAAGACAGAACCAATTGAAAAAAGAGTACTGAAAAATTGAGCAAAGGCCTGATGAATCTTTGGATGAGTTGTGGGAAATATTTTCCAAGATTGCTCATAATTTGCATGCTGTTGATCTTGTGTTTTCTAAGTCTGACAATACACACCAGTTGTTGAGTGCACTTGATGTGAGAGTTTGGGGGAATAAAGATCACTTTCATCAATAATAACACTGTCATGAGTGAGCTTACTATGGATAATTTTTACCCGAGGTTGAAGGTACATGAGATTGATTTCATCTTGTGTCTTCCCATGATAGAGTTGATGGCACTTGTGGTTGACCCCTCTCAAAGCTGTTCTTTAGATTATTTGGACTTTGGCTCTTCTAAATTTTCATTATTCGCCTTGCACTTCTTGAGTGATGAGTAGCTAAAGAGGCTATCTGAGAATGACTTAACCCTCCTATCCACAAAATTCATGAGAGCCTACAACAATGTGAGAAATAAGAGAAGAGGTGACGCTGTCACTTGCTTTGAGTGTAGTAAGCCAAACTACATTTGGGTCAAGTGCCCCAAGTTGAAGGGCAAGGAGGAGAAGGACCTCCGGAGGCATCATCAAGCTTGTAATGTGAAGGCCAAAAAGCTCAACTACCGTAAGTTCATCAACCAAGTCTTTGCTGCTCTTGAGAACATCAACATGAGCGATGTGGACTCGAGGACAGAGGATGATGAGGACGACTCCTATGACAAGAAGAAGGCCCAAAACTTTACCGGTATGTGCTTCATGGCCGATAGCAGCAACGACGTCGACTCCTCCTCCGACGAGCCCTACAATGATGCTAACTAGGTATGCTCCTCCAAAGTAATGAAACATGCTCTTGTTGTTACTGAACAAAAATAGAAAAGAATATTATGATTGACAACTTGAACATAGAGGTTGTTAGACTCAAATTCATTAATCCTGATGATAATTATGAATCTTGCTTGTGCTTGCATGATGAAATGGTTAATTTGAAAATTGCTCATTCCTTTGTTATTGATAAACTTAAGGATGCTCTAGATGAACTAGCATCTCTCAAATCAAGTCATGATCAGATTGCTTGGATGCTATTGTTTTAGATATGATTCATGTAGATACTATTCTTCATCTTGCTCAAATTGTACTTTACTTGAATTGAAATCGGATAGTGCTACTAAGGAATTTTTGAAATTTAATTCTAATCATACTTACTCTCATTATGAGGATAGCAGAATTAAAATAAAAGAAATGATTGAAATAGTTCTTTATTATAGGACTACTTCTTGTGAAAATTGTACTAAACTCACAATTGAGAATGATGCTCTTAACAAGATATTAGAGGAGAAATATAAAATTGAAAATTTTATGTCCATGACTGCATCTAAAAAAAAGTTATTGATTCGATCCCTTGTGCATTTTATACTAAAATTTGGACTGATTTAGATGAGATTCATGAGCCTTTTAGAGTCAAATATAAGGAGCGGTTGGCTAGGGTTAGAAATTTCTCTTGTGTATCTTATGAGGCTTTCAAGCTTGAGGCAACTTTCCATAAAGAGAGATATACTAGGACAACCAAAATAAATAAGTGTGCCACATGTGAGAACCTAGCCTAAGAAAATGATTACCTCAAAAAGATTCTTGAGAAATTTTCTAGTAGGAAGAACAATCTCAACATGAGAAGTGAGCTTCAACTAAAAGCAAAAACAAGATTTTCCCTATCATTAATATATGTTCCTAAAGACGATAATGTTGCATAATTCTCTTGGGCGTGCCCAAAGTGTTTATAAATTTAAATTACAAGAGACATAATAGCGTATCTAGGACTTGCATTTAATCAACTTTAAATGGTTATCTTTTTATTTCAAAAAGAAGAACTTTAAATGGTGATTTCTCGCACAGACACTTAATCGACTGTAAAATAGCTAAGTAAAAACAACTCCAGGCCAGTTATTGGAATTTTTTTATTTAATCCCTTTTTATTAATATTTTAAATTTAATCCCTTACGAACTTTATTTCCAATTCTGACCCTTTTGGCCACACCACCGCCCCATAATGTGGCCAACATGTTCTGTCACGCCACCCATAAAGGTGTGGCCAAAGCTTCCACGCAAGTCCTTGGTCATGCGCCGTGCCAGCGTGGATGGCTTGCGTGGCATCTGTCACGCTGGAACTCATGGTGTAACAAGTACTATGGTCACACCATGAGACTTGGCGTGATAAGGGGTGACTTAAGTCGGCCGTCGCTCCGTAGGCCCTGTCCTCCCTGACCACCAGACTCCTCCACGTCGACCTCCCAGTGGTGTCCTCTGCCTCCTCCTTCGCTGCCTACCTCCATTCCCAGCAGCCCCACCCTCCTCTTTCGTTGGCCGCCTCTAGTCCTGGCAGCGCTGCCGCCCGCCTCCAGTCCTAGCGACCCCGCCATCCTCCTTCGCCGCTCACCTCCAGTCCCGCGGCCTCGCCTCTCGCCTCCAGTCCTGGCGGCACTGCCCTCCTCTTCGCCTCCTGCCTCTAGTCCTGATGGCCTCGTCTCTCGTCTTAAGTTCTGATGGCCCCGCCCTCCTTCTTCGCGGCCTGCCTGTAGTCCCGGCGGCCTCGCTACCCGCCTCGTTGGCCTCCCAGCGGCGGCCTCCTTCATGCGCACAGTAGCCTCCTCTTGTGCCGGCCTCTTTCCCGCTTGCATCTTCAGACTGATGAAGGTAATAATCGATGATCATCTCCCTTTAGTTGAAGGTCATTACCAGGCATGGAGTTTTATCCTTTCCATTGGAACTGAATGGAACTCGACGGAGGGATTATGAAATATGTTCTAAGATGGGTGTACTGGTCATTTGGGCAATGCAAAGAGGCCTTCAAGCATTGTAGGCCTATCATATCAGTTGACGTCACATTCCTAAATGGGAAGTACTATGGTGCCTTGATGCTCGCTGTGGGTATTGACATTGAGGACTAGCTGATTCCATTAGCATTCACACTAACATAGAGTGAGAACAATGCGAGTTGGGAATGGTTCATGGATATAGTTTGTCTACGCCTCGTTGGGCCTAGAGTTTGCTTCACCATGTCGGGATGGACAAGATTGAGAAGAAGCATTGAGACAAGATGAAGAAGCAAAGAAACGAGACCCGCGAACAAGCAAAGTCTACTGTAACCTATGACGGACAAGCAAGGGCTGCTATGGCCAGGGACGAACAAGCGGAGCGTGCCAGGAGGTCACCTCCATACAATGACGCCCTTGTAGCAGCAACCCCCTCCAAAACATTCCAACTGAATGTTCACTGTAACACCTGCCTGAGGGGGAGACACCGCCCCTCTATTGGTGTAGGGACCCATATAAGTTCTTCAAGTCTAAACAGTGACTCAGCCTAGATATACGTTACTAGGGTTGCACGAACTACTCCTTTGACTACCGCAAGTGGACCAACCTAGAGATCCACCCACATGACCAGTGAACTCTGACTATGAGGAGTAGGATGTCAAAGGGGCCTACGAGATCCGCGTGGAGAAGCGCCGCAACAACAAGCAAAACGAGCGTATATGTTGGGAGATCAAAGCTCATCTCGAGGTGTGCAGGCGCAGGGAGCGCGACGCTTGCGAGAGGGAGCGTGAAAAAAAGAGAGAAATGGCAACCAAGGCCAAAGAGGTCGGTGAGAAGTTCAACACCGAGCTCACAAGGAAGGAAAAATAGCCCAGTCCACGCAATAGGTCTGGCCATTCCAAAATAGTCCCCTGAAAGTCGAATTTATTTTCATTCCAAAAGCGCATATGTATCGTAGGAGTACTTTGGTTTGTTGTTTCTTGCATATGCATCGTGCATGCTGTTGTTTCTTATGCACGTAACCAAACCCTGTGCGCCGTGTTATTCCTAACTTTATTATAAAGTCTATTTTAATTCGCAACTTCAAATCTTGTTATCTTTTCGCATTCAATTCTTTGCGTAGCAAGACATCCAACAACATGAAAAATCGAATTCTAGAAGTAGGCACGAAATGGTCTACGACCATAAAGTGACAAAGAGCACCACCTGCCATTCCAGTAGGATGTCTACGTATCTTTCATCAACGGTACTGTCTAGCATATGTCCATCCTTGTGCCTCATGTTGTACCACACAGTCCACATATTAGTTATTTTTTCCAGGATGCAGTATGTATCACTTCTGGGACACGGCCTGGAAATATTGTGCAGGTGTTTACGATGGATATATACACTGAAGTGTCAAAGGTTATCAATCCACAAAAGGATTATCAGTCCATATATGTCTTAAAAGGATGGTGTTATATTTGGTTCACGGATAGATTTTCTTTTTTTAAGTTATGAATTTTTAAATGTTATATGTACATGTTGTTATGTATCACCGTAACTTCAATTGTTTTTGATCTTTCAAAAGGTCGTCTCTTTATTACCATCTTACCACCAAATCCTAAGGTTCCAAATCCATAAATCAAGTTCAAACTAAATTCAATCATTTCTTCATTTCATAATTTACAAACCAACTCAATCACACATGCAAAAGTGAAACATAGTAAGCCCTGCCACGCCACATATCAAGGCGTGACAAGGAGGATTGTCATGCCATAGGATCTGGCGTGACTACTGCCACGCAAGCCTCCACGCTGGCACGATGGGTAGATGAGGGCTTGCGTGGCATGTTTTGTTATACCATGAGTGGTAGCGTGGCCAAAGGGGTCATAATTGAAAATAAAGTCCTAGAGGGATTGACTTTAAAATAATTTTTAAAAAGGATGCCTTTTCTCACACGTACAACACTAGCTAGTGCTAACAAATATTATCATACTACTACTAGCAATCTATTTTTATATTTTATTACATTTATTGAATATTTTCTGGGTAATTATTTTTGACATAGGTCTCTGGCTTTTCGTCCATGCTCCATGTTCTCTTGCCCTTCAAAATCCTGACATACGTTGGATCGAGCAGAGGGTCACGGAGATAGACGGAGGTGCGGCGAATTGAAGGAGGTCAGGAGCCAACCGGCATAGCGTCAGCCTCCGGAAGCCGCGTGCCCGCCACCACCACCACCTGCACCGGCACCAGCATCGATCAACCACTGACTCCACATCGTACATCCCCATCAACTCGATATGCCTGCCCTCTCACTCTCTCCTCCATCTTTATTCTCTCTCTCTCTCTCCCCATACGTAAATGAGGGCAGCGTGCCTGGCCGTCCCTAACTTTCCCCCTTTTCTGCTTCTTTTCTTGGCCTTGAGTGGTACATGCACTTTTTTTGCTTTCTCCTTGCGTTTGCAGCTTCGCATGCACACGACGCCAGCGTTGGAAAGTAATCAGCCTTGCCACATAGTGCTAGGATCAAGATCAAAATTAATTAGTTTGCTTTTTTATTAGGTTTTGCTGTTTAAGTTATTCTATAGATATATCTATACATGTACTATAAATATTAATCTCAAGGTTGAGAAAAAGAGAACAAAAAATAGAAAAAAAAATGGTATTAGGCTGTTGTGGTGCCGCAAACTCGTGTGTTCGTTGTTTGTTCATTATCTTTCACGTATGATATCGTGTGTCCATGAGTATGATGTGTGAGTTCTCTTTAGGGTCTGGGCAAACAATTAGTATCAGAGCCTGAGTTCTTGATCTGTATATGTCTAAGATCATGCCACGCTCTCTGAAAAGTAGTGTCACTAGTGATGAGGCAATATTGGGTGCAATAGTGAAAGAGAGTTCTGTTGTCTTGCTGCATTATCCGATGCTCATGACAAGCAATTATGCATCCTAGGCAATCAATATGAAGGTGTGCATCTGCTAGGGTATTCTAGAGTAGACGCTCTTCGTACTAGCCGAAAAGGAGACGGTCAATGATGCGTGGGAGGCGTTAAAGACGATGCATCTTGGCGTGACTGGTGAACAATGCGGAGCATGCAGCTGTGACGAGGAGGAGACGAGCGAGGTTCGGCATAGGAGAAGCGAAGATGGTGTCGTCCGATGCTATATTGAGGTTAGCGGTGAGAGGCTACAATGATGTTGAGGATCTACGTGAGGTGGTGGCCAGCGGCGCGTCATGGTGCTATGGCGATGGCACACTAAAGATCAACGGTATGAAGCCATTGGTAATGACGATGTTCATTGTCCTAAGGTGAGCATCGGTTTGAGGCCAACAATGACAATGGTATGATGCTACTAGGATATGGGTCTGGGACGTTGAGGAGATGTGTCTGCCGTTCTGAGTCAAGCCCGTAGAGTTGAGTCGGGACATTGAGGAGATGTGTTCGCTGTCCTGAGTAGAGTAAGTAAAGTTAGGTTCAAGGCGTTGAAGAGATGTGTTTGTCGTCCTGTGTCGAGTATGAGTCGGGCAAGTCGTAGTTAATGGGGTGTCATCTTAGTGTTTTGCATATTAATGGTTAGAGTCTTTGTATGTAGATGGATGTGTATCAGTTGAGTTGAGTTTTATATATACATATATGTTTATTTTAAGTAGATCACTTCATGTGGAGCGTAGCTGGTAGTTTAGATAATGTTGAGATAAAGAGCAAGAAAAAAGAGAATACAAAAGAGAAGAAAATGGCACTAGGTTGTTGCAGTGCCACAAACTCGTGTATTCTTTGTTTGTTCATCGTCTCTCACTTTCGATAGCGTCTATCCATGAATATAATGTGTGAATTCTCTCTAGGGTCTAGACCAACAGAACACCGGCAGGAGACCAACAGACAAACTCATCCTGACATCCTCGTGCGTGCATCTTTCGGTTCTAGTTCCTCCCGATCCTAGTCATAGGTTATATACTCTCCAGGTGCTTAATTCAATTTTGCTAACCATGCATATCTAGCTAGGAGTCTTATTATAATGATTGCCATTGGTGAGGCTGTAATTAAGCTCTGTATATGTATGTACTGCCTCCTTTAATTTACTGTCAACTTTAATTTACTGTCAATTTGGCAACTTACTTCGTGTCATTCTGTAAACCGTCAGAATTGGCCTGCTAGCTACAAAGCTGCTTTTTTTGGAGTACTAATGAGGCGTGGTAGGACAGTACTGCTTTCACTTTCAACCTTTGATGTGGTTACTTACTGGCAGTTAATTTGTTAGTTGTGTGGCTGATATTTCTTCTGTTGGTCCACCCTGGGGTTTCTCTGTCCAATAAAGCTGACTTATGTCCATAGATAATCTGATACGTCGGCAATTCTTATTGTTTGTCACGTACCGTACGCTTTGTATCTGTTGGTAATTTGAGGACTTCTTCGGTTCCTATAAGAACTAAATTATTTTGTATAGTACCGTAATCATCTTTTCGTTGGCAGCTATAATTGCTAGCAGTCCACCCATGCATCACCAATTGCTATGGATAGTAGCACATAGCCCCTTTTTAGTTGGAAAATAACATGTTTCTCCCTTGTTACCAAAGTGTCATTTTGTGCATGGGCATGCGTGATCTATAAAATGTAAATTTAAAATCAAATTAAATTATACTATATTTATACAACCTATTTTAGAGCTCGGTTGTGGTCGGTGGGCAAGAAATGGTTGGTGGCGAAGTATGTTCCTCTCAGGATATTTGAATGGCACAAGAGCTATAGGGGTGTTCTTCCTTACAATTAGCAGTCATTTAACCATCTAGGGATAATTAGGGTGACTTGAGTGGTGATGGTCTGAGGCTAAGGTGATCTGTGGTAGGCTGTCCATGGTGGTGTCCTATGGCCGAGTGGCGGCGATGGGTGACGGCGAAGTGTACGGTATGTGAAGGTAAGGCATTGGTTAGGCGGTGTTTCTAGGGACACTAGAAAGCTACAGGAAGTAATTGAAGAATGGCACAAGTAATAACTAGAATTGAAATATGGGCTCACTATGGGGTTTTCCGTGGTGACAGCGGAGCGATGGCCAACGAGGGGAGGGAGGTGGTCTAGGGCTACCAGGGCATCGATGCAAGTGAAAGGAGAAGCTCAGGGCCTTTTATAGCCAACGTAAGGTGGTTCGGCTACAGGGGAGGCACCGTCGTGTCTAAGAGCATCTCCAATGGTTGAGCCAACTAACTAGCTCATAGTTTGCCACCTCAGATAAGAGATAGCACATTAAAAGTCAGCTTCCCTGTACACTATCTCTTAAGTTGGCTTATGGTGATAAAGGCTGGCTCATCCGTTCTCGATTTTTGAGCGAGACTAGCTCAAGATCCAGCGCTAGTTGGTTTGGTTTTCACGTTTCTCTTTCTTCCACGTAGGACTATTGCTGATGTGTACTGCTATGAGCTAGCTGACTTGTCACTGTTGGAGATGCTCTAAGGCGAGAGGGCTCGGGAGGTTTTAGCTAGTGGTGGCCTAGCGCAAGGTGTCAGGAGCCTCCTCGGGGTTGTAAGGCGGTGGTCAAGTGATAGGGGTTGTCAAGTTGGCTGTGAGTGCAAGGTGAATTGCAGCGGGGTGTGTTGATAGTGAGACAGGGCAAGGGAGGTGGTGGCCAAATTCGGTCTGGGAGCTTCGCCGTGAGTCAAGGGAAATTAAGGGGACTGTCAGGGTAGAAAGGGCGAGATGTACAGCGGTTTGACAGATAAGGCCGTGGTGTGCCAGCGGGGATGAATCAGGATGGCTGTAAATTGCAGTGGGAGTGGTTGGCCAGGAGATGAAACCGGTGGTGGCGGCATTTTCAATTTGGGTGGTATCAACAGCTATCAGAGGGCACTAAATGGATGCCCGGGATGCTATCCACGAGATGGTACAGAGGTTGAATCGGAGTGATGACGGATGGTTCGAGCGACCGGATGAAGCAGCGGGAGTTGTCATCCGATTTTTGTCAGACGGGCGACAGTGCCGGTAGCCGTGACTTTGATCAAGGGGCGAAGGAGACGGTAGGATGTGCAAGTTGATTTGCCAAGGTTGGAGATGAGTGTTGATTTTGCTAAGAACCAAACGAGATCAAAAGGCAAAGCAATTCAGATTCCTTTTGAAATCTTCAGTTTGTTTCACCTAACTTCCGTACTCCTGTCTCGCTGATGTGGGAACCATTCAGATTCTGCAACTTTTCTTTCTTCAATTCCTCAGCCTTGTAGTAGTCAATAGTAGCAATCTGGGCATTTCGGTTAGGTTCAAGTGAGGGAAGAACCACACCGGTGAGACACCCTCCAGGGCCAACTCGGGATCCTGTCTGCCCTCCACCTCGACGGCCTGTAGCTCAACAACCACGAGATGGAGTAGTAGCTATCTCGGTAAGTTCTGGACTCACAGTTCAATTCTCCCCTTGCTCATGTGCACAACGCCCTCGAAAGAGTTGACGTTGCGAACGGACGATTGAGACAAAAGGTCACTATTGTCTACTTGGGCAAGGTCTGATTGTTGTGCATTTGAGATGATCCGATCCGTATGGAAGAGACCATACATATTACCGGATGATCCGAAGCTAACGGATGATACTTTCGGGCTCTAACGGTGTCGTGACCCGGATTTAATAATTCGAATCTTCTATATATTCTAAGTTGGTTCGTATATCAGTAGCTAGCTCATACAATATAATATTAACAAATAACCTATCTATACATATGTATAACAAAAGGACTATTTAATATTACATAGAAATCTACTAATATATATTATGATCAAGTTTTACATAACGGACTGGCAGGCTAAATGAGATTATTCATAACAAAATAGCGGAAAGTAAATAAACCAAAAAGGGCATCCATGATCTAATATAGCCAATCAATCGAGGTTAACCCTAGTCCTGGCCTTCGTCTTCCATGTCGTATCCAGAGACATGTATGTATGTATGTATGTATGTATGTATGTATGTATGTATGTATGTATGTATGTATGTATGTATGTATGTATGTATGCATACAAGCCTTAACCAAGGGGAGGTCTTATGTTTGTTTTAGCATAAAGTCAATTTGCCAAATATAATATTTTATCTAGTTTCTAAACCTATGAATTAGTTATTTTTACTTTAAAACCAAAACCAGTTTCAAGTCAACTTCGTTATGGGATCAAATCCTTCCGCTTTTATTTCCATTTCCATATTAAATTATCATAGCCATTTTCATATTACCATTCACAACCATCATTGATTTATGAAAACTACATAAGCGTGACGTTTCTACACTGTTGGCCATGTCCGGGGCACGACTATTCAAATAGATTTTTAATACTTTAGAGATTATACAACTTTACCCATAAGATACATTACATTACTACGAAAAGGCTATACTAGACACCTCATTACAGAAGGTTCCAGAGAACTGTTAGTATTATAATTACCACAAACGATTTTAAGAGCGTGACCGTCTATGTTACTAGCGATGGTTACAACCATCTATGATACATAATTATCACATACGGTTAGGATTAAAAACCGTTTGTGATGTCAGCATCCGAACCATCTGTGATAATGCCACATCACCAATCCGTAGCATCTCTCCTAGAATTTCGATTTCACACATCTATTCTCTCCACATCGAACAGCAGCACCATTTCCTCCTACCTCTCGCCCTTATTACTCCCCCTCCCCCTTCCCCCAAGTTCACTCTAAGTCCCCTCCTAGTTCATCCACTCCTTATTCCTGTTTCCTCCCCCCAAACCGAAGCGCCCCGTCCCTCGACGACACTGACTATCGCTGTGAGCTCCTCCACCTCCGGTTGTGACACCACGGTTAGGAAGCAAGTGGATGAGAAGCGAGTGGTTGGGAAGCGTTCGATTAGTTTTGTCGTTCTAAACATTAGAAGCATAGCAATTCAGAAAAAATCCACTTTTTAATGGCAAGCATTGCTCCAAGATTCATGAAACCCTCTAAACATAATAGCATATTCCTTTCCTCCTTCCACTTCCACCATCGCCACCGGCCCCTACCCCCTTCAACTAGCCTCCTCTCTCACGGATGTTGGAGACTATGGTCTCGTTCATTCCGGCTTCAACTTCTAACTTCTAATTTTCAAAAGCCAAAAACCAAAATGGACGTATTGGCTTCTTAATTTTGTATTTTTAAAATCTTTTTTTGGGTTTTTTCTTCTTTTTTGCCTATACTTTTCCCTTTTTTCTCCATAGAGATATAACAGTGTTTTTATATTTTATTTTTTCCTTTAATTAAATAACTCAAAAAAACTAACAACCGCTATAATGCAATTTTAACCAAAAACAACAACTGAAAGCCAAAGCCACTAAAAAAATCCCGAATGACGCCAGCGACCGGACCAGCAGTCAACTGTACGGTTGTGAACTTGGTGAATCCCAAAACCGTAACTGGAGAATGTGTGATCTAATAGCACAAAATGTGTTCTTTTTTGGTCATTTTATATAGCAAATCCTTGTTTCAAATTATGGACAACTATTTTCCAACCTATATATAAGTATATAGGAAACAGTTAATCTTACATGTGACATGCACGAGATCGATCGACCAACGAGAAAGTAAATCCATAGAAGCAAGGAATGATCGTTGATCTAGTCGTAGTCAAAAGTCTCAAGGAGTCGTAGACGTGATCTTAACCTGGATATGGACAAGATTTAGCTGGAGAGTAACGAGGCCCAAGCTTTTAACCATTTCTGTCGAGACATGGCGACAAGCAATGGAAAGTGCCCTACAAACACAAAGCATCCAAGCACGCTGCATGTATGCATGCATGCAAATTAAGAATCAAGCAAGTACAAAGGAATCGATCGAGGAAAAGAAAAGGCTAGGAAAGAAACTCGCAAAGAAGCAATCGAAAGATACGTATCGCGGCCCTTGGGAAAGCTCAGAGGCGCGCGTATATATCACCAGATCACCTCTGCATGCACGCCATGATCTCCATGCGTAAGTAGAACCGATCGGTTCTGTGCGAACAACGCCTGCATGCATGCACGCACAAATTAAGAAGGCACGGCACTAGCAGTACGGCTCCCATGTTACCTACTCACGCCTGCTTTTTTCTCGTGCGAAAAGCCTTCTGCCCATCTCCTGCCACGGGGACGGCTCGATCGCATGGAAGTTAAAGTTGCATGTGCATCGAGATCCGGAGCCTGCTGCCGCTAGCTTCAATTTTCAGAGTTCAGACTCTCTGTCTCTCTCTCTGGCGACGACCAAAGCAGTTTTCAGAGAAAAGTTTTGCACGCAATGCCTTCCCTGGTTTTAATTTAGCTCGAGGTGAAGTGCACCACCAAGTTGTGTTGACCATGCATCTCAAAGTAAATTACTCCGCTAAGCACCTCCCTTCTTCAGCTTTCTTCTTCCTCTCCTTCCTGGTGGAACGCATGCTACACTGTGACTGCGACTTATCCTACGTGAACGTCGGTGTTTTTACAGAAGCTTGCAAAGTAGGGGAGCTACGCGCCCATTGGGGGGGGGGAAGGAGATGGCCTGGCCGGGCATGCACGGTCCAATCTCCATAATCTCTTGTTCCATCCGATATGGTCCAGTCCTAACATTACGACACCGAAAAGACAATAAATATGTCCCATGAATGAATGTGTACTAGCTAGCTGCCACAAAGCCAAGCAACACAAGCAGAGAGAGGGGGACATTATCCACTGTGGAAACCCTAGTGTGGCGAGGAAAGGACAGGACACGCATGATATCTCCATGTTATGAGGAAGAAAGTGATACTGTTTGCTACTAGTAGCAGAAGCAGCAGCACCGGTGTAGATAGATAATCACAACGCCGACCGGCCACATCGATCCTTCGGCCGGGTCGACCAAAAAGTTCGTTTTGGCCATATGTGTTCTGGCTTGTGGGGCCAATGCAATTCTAATATTCCCAGTGGGAACCACCGTTCCGACAGGAAGGACGACGACAGCCGCTATAACCCCACGTACTCGCTGTCAAAGTTGCATACTTGCATTTTATTTTCAAAACGTTGCATACTTGCGTTACATTGCATCCCTTGGTTCTTACTATAAATCAGAAACTTCACATAGCTTCCGCAAGAATTTCACATAAATTATAATTCAATTCCTGCCGGAGTTGAGAAAAATTCAGCTTTCCAATAAAACGTCCCAAACTAGGGCTCGCATAATTAAAACATCCCAATCATTCGTACAAGTTTGAGAACCTATGATGACATTATTTAATATAAGATGGAACATTCGCGTCTCAGGGCAGATTGAGTTTGCATGCATATCTACACTCGGATGGAATGGAGTAGTAGCTTTCATAACGAAACTAGCACTAGTACATATGCATAATCTATAGGAGTACGTGCCAAATTAAAGTTTGGTATAACATGCATGAAGGTGGTTGATATCATTTGTTACTTAGTGTTTCCAAGATCATCATCAAAACTTTGGCTTTGCGCCTCGCCTCTTTTATGAATAGCCTAGTCTCGGAGAGTAAGAGTGTATTCATCAAAGGAAGATGTATTTAGAAAAATTTCATTTGCATCCAGAATCTCGTAAGAAACTTTCATCGAGCGAGAACGCCAACCCCCCTCCTTAAGCTAGATATAAGCAAAGCTTTCGACTTGGTGTGATGGGACTACCTTTTGCAGTTACTAGCAGTCAAGGGTTTCCCTCCGCATGGCAGAACGCTGCCTCCATTCGGCATTGGTGAGAATCCGCCATTCTACAGCCAGATGTGCCTCGCAAATCTCTAGCTTTGTTATTGATGCTCGTCACGTGAGAGATCTAGAAAGAGCATAATTCTCGCATTTTTCGATCTGTAGTCTTCCCCCACAATACTCCTTGCAAAATCTAAGGATGAGGTTCAAGCCTAGATCCTAGCTGGCGCAAATAGGCTAGCCGAGATTTTACCTCCTCCTATAATTACACCTTAATTCTTTTCCATAGGGTGCGGTCCCCCTAGGTTAGCAACCCTCGACTTTGTATATAAACTCTCCTTCAGGTTTTAATATATATGGTAGTGCTGCTGTCCCTTCAAAAAAATACATCCCCTTTTGACAATGTTTGACTAAGGAATGATTCAGGAAACGTAGGTTGAGACCCGAAGAGGAAGCAAAAGCCGGTCTTTCGAGGGCTTTTCTCTCTCACCATCAAATCTCCCAGCAATTCTCAGTAATGCCTCCACTTTGCATCGATAAAAAGACAGGTTGTGCCCAAAAAAGTGCCATGCACAAAAGCGAGGGGGACAAAGAAACATCTTGGTGATGTAATACACTTGCAATGTTTCGGCAATGTGCCATGAAAAGCCTAGTGTTCGATTCATCCAGTTACTTGTCTCCATGCAAGGCAACATAGGACTGAAATGAAAGAGTGGGAATTAATCCTTGCAGATATATACTCCTGCATGGAGTATTTTATTTGTAGAATTCGAACCCAAGAAGGGCACAAAGCTACGAATGGATTTATTACCATTGAAGGTCAAACATTTGTGTTAGTTGCACTAGACTACCTCTATATACATGTACCCCATTAATTTGGCATTGTTCACATATGTTCCATTGTGATTCAACACTAAAAATGCGAAACCAACAGCTCGGGTGATATCAATACTCAGTAGTACAACGGATTTATTAATTAGACTAAAATTACTGCAATAAACTAACTAGAGATCAATAGGGAAAACCCAAAAAATTATGAATGGTTGATGCTACCCAATCCAAGTCAAAATTCACATCACATGGCAGATGGACTATACTAATTACTAGCTAGTGGCAACCCCTAGAAAATTGGCTTAGAACCCCAAAGCCACCTCATTGGCTTGGAAGTGCCTATCCTTCCTTCTCTGCCTCCCTGAAATTACCAAAGCACCCCTCTCCTTCCTCTATATACACACACAACGCCTTTCGCTCCCTGCTCAAGTGCTCAGCTCATCACTAACCTTACAGCTACGCTTGCAAACATACCATCTTCCTCCTCTCGGTCGATCTCAATCCCCCTCTCCTTAGCAACAAGACTCCACTTCACCAGCTAGCTAGGTAGTAGGCGCGACAATGCAGTACGGCGCGGCGGCTGAGCAGGCGTGGTACATGCCGACCGGGACGCCGATGTCGCCGGCGGAGAGCGCGGTGGCGCGCGTGGAGCGCCTGGCGTCGGAGAGTGCGGTGGTGGTGTTCAGCGTGAGCAGCTGCTGCATGTGCCACGCCGTGAAGCGGCTCTTCTGCGGCATGGGTGTGCACCCTACGGTCCACGAGCTGGACCTCGACCCGCGCGGGCGCGAGCTCGAGCGCGCCCTGGCCCGCCTCGTCGGCTTCGGCCCCGCCGCCGGGCCCATCGTCCCCGTTGTCTTCATCGGCGGAAAGCTCGTCGGCGCCATGGACCGCGTCATGGCCGCGCACATCAACGGCTCCCTCGTCCCGCTCCTCAAGGAGGCCGGCGCGCTCTGGCTCTAGGCCATCGCGAGCCGCCATTGCCATTGGCACGTAACAAGAAGCTTCTGTTCTTGTTGTTGCAGAGCTTGTTGTTAATTACTTGCTTCTAATGACTCTAGTTAATCGATTACATGCTGCTAATAGGGATACAGCCACACGTACGGTAATGATAGATGAGTGAGCGAGCTTGGTGTGTGTGTGTGATGTGATCAGAGAGAAGAGAGAGAGAGAGGTTGGTGTGTGTGTTTTTTTTTCCACTACGACTGCCTCCGTCCGTCCGTGTTGTCTGCAGCGCATGTGGTGTTTGGCGCGTCCGCTGGATGTGCTTGCTTGGAATGCTACTAGTACTCAAATTGCTTCTAGTGTTTATTTATCTTTATTGTTATCTCTTAATTAATTCGGCTTCCTTTATCTCCTCCTTAATTTCTTAATTATTCATCAATTTTTTCTTGCATATAA
Organism: Dendrocalamus sinicus; assembly: GCA_036346575.1. NCBI lineage: Eukaryota > Viridiplantae > Streptophyta > Magnoliopsida > Poales > Poaceae > Dendrocalamus > Dendrocalamus sinicus. The sequence continues at coordinate 20,754,758 of CM070646.1, read as the reverse complement.
AAAAAACTGTTTCTTCATGGTGTCTCTCGCAGCCATTAACGATGAGATTGATGCACGAGTAGTATTAAGGAGTACTCTTATCGTATTGTGCCTGCTTGTATATGCTGTATGGAGATGCATGTCAAGTGCCTGAATTCTTACAAGAATATAGATATGTCAAAGTGTAACCGAAAAAGGCGCTTGCATTCTGTTTGGAGCTAGAACTTAATCGTTTAGCACTAGCTAGCCCTCGGTTTACCCCAGACGAAAATTCAACAATTAATAAGTTACAAACATACATAATATTATTATTCCCCATGCTAAATTAGTACAAGCATGATCACTTTTACTGTTCCTGCTGATACTACTCCAGCATGCAAGGGCCCGAACCCATCATGCAGATCCATACAAACACTACTACACAAAAGATTATCACAGAGGGTTCAAAAATATCATCATAGATGGTTTCCTGAGCCATTTAAGTTTATGGGTTAGAAATAATACGATGATCACAGACAGCTTTCGAACCGTCTGAGATGCACACTTTCATAAACTATTTTTAATAAAACTGTCTATGATAGTTCACTAACACAGACAGTTTTTAGTAGAAATCGTCTGTGATATATGGTTTATCACAGATGGTTTCAACTATGAACCGTATGTGATATATTAATATCATAGATAAACCATATATCACAGACAGTTTCTACTAAAAAAACTGTATGTGCTAGTCAACTATCACAGACAGTTACGAGTTAATAACCGTTTGTGATATTCTTTTCTGCTCCTAAACATATTTCTATTTGTTGGTTAGCCTCAGGAAATAGTAGCCATACTCTCTGAAACAAGCAGATCGGCATAGTATATATATACATCCAATTCACATTCATTCATTTCAGAAACAAAAACATCCATTTCACAAATCAATTAACAAAAATTAATTAAATAAATATCCATGAATAAATACGCACATAAACAATTAAGCTCACTCTTATTCTAATGAAATTCATTCTACTTTGTGGAACTTCTCATCTTTTTTTATGACTTTAAACATCAAGAAATATGCACACTATCCTCGAATATGTTTGAGGTCAGCCTGTTTCAGCGGAGTTGTAGCAATGGACGGAACCTGTCGATAGGAATATCAATGTCGTGCATACATATATAAATTGATAAGTATGAAATAATTATCGCAAGATTAATATACCTTAGGATTATTCCTCACGGAATCGACGAGTAGTTGCATATTGTGGAAAACATAGAATCCATGAGTATTGTTACCCGATGGCTGCTGGTGGCACTACAAAAATAGAATTTGTTAGTTCGGGATGCATTACTACGAAGTGTTATATAGGATTAATGTGTACTAGCGAATACCGAGAAATCTAGAATGTGTCGCAGGGCGTCGATCCCTCCCTTGGATTTTCGTACCTTTACAACGTATGTGGAGAATGACCTACGTGATTCCAAAAAGTTAGTCTTAGCAATTGAAAAGGTTTGAAAGACTACAATAGAGTTATTTATGGAGGCAATGTGTTTACCTGTCGATTACTTATTGGACAACTGTATATTCGATTTTGTTCTTCTTTAGGGAATCAAGATATATTATCTTGTTCTATTTTGGCATAATTATAATTAGAATCCAGTGGAACTTACACAAGTATGTCATGGTCATTAAATTTAAGTTCGTATTGCTTATAAAGTACAATCAACAAGTATAGCAACTAGTGTAGCACTTACCCCTGGTTGTATGGCACAAGTATAAATTCCTTGTCGCGGTGACCCTCCAATGCCTTCATAATGTAATTCTTGACGAAGCATGCATCCTCCTCGATGATATCCATGGTAACCAAGCGTGGGTCAAGGAAACCAACAAGTGATTTTGTTAATCTGGCTTCACTCACCATGTATCTATCTATATATATACACACAAAAATAGTGAGTTATATATGACATTTATTGGCATTATATAAACGTAGACCGTGATTGTACACACTTATAGTGTCCAATGTCGAATGAGTGAGGCATCAAGTGCGTTGAGTGTGAAGAAAAAGAATAAGTTCTCAAAGATTATCATGAAGATACAGTCATGAATATTATGCTACAGATGATGCGGCATGAACTTGACGTTGACACCTGAGTGCCGTTGTTCCTCCAGCTTGTTGGCTTATTCCATGTAATACATATGAAATCTTTGGCAAGATAGTCCTAGAGTTAGGAGATGCTCTTTCAGGACGACCAACAGCTCACCTAGCATGAATTTTTGGGCCAACAGCAAGTAGGGGATTTCATCATCCGTCTTTTTCAGTTTGCCCTTATAACCTCGGCTGTAGGTCAACTTCACATTAGTCTTCTAGGTACAAGATTTAATTGGCACTGGTAGCGTTGGTGTAGATCGCGCCTGTGGAATTGGCGCTAATGCAAATAGATCTTGTGGACTTGGCACCGGTGCAGATGGCTCTTGTGGACTTTGCACCAGTAGTGTTGGTGTGGATCGCGCCTGTGGAATTGGCACTGGTGTAGATATCTCCTGTGGACTTAGCATAGGTGCAGGATCTTCCAAGTAGATGTCACTCTTGGGCCACTACATAAATGTTCCAATGGCTTGTCTTAGAGTCATGACCTCGTCATTGGGGGCATCTGCAGTGGGACGACCTCAAAATTGGCATGAACACCGTCCATATTCACTTTTGCGAAACCTGACGCTAGAGATACATCGTGCACCAAGGCCCTGGCCTAGATGGATACACATGTCCCCATGCAGCGCACAAGGCAATAGAGGTATATCTCACTTCGAGCTTGCACTTCGTAGCCACCTACATAACGATACAAAATTAGCTACTCCAATAGGCCTATCAATGGATCGAGCATTCCAGAGATAATAATTATTTCCAGGATGTTATCAACAGGAAATTGGTGGTTGCTTTCCGAAATAGGGTTGGACACGCAGCTACTCTGATGGTTAGGTGTTGCCTAGCACAGGAGCAGTGGGGCTTCCTACTGATTTTTCCTATACCTTTGCATCTCATCTCTAACCAACTTTTACATCTCATCTCTAATTTTTGCCGAAATATCCTCTCGTAGCTGTGCCTCGCGCTCGGTTTTGGCTCTCTTTTTACTCCGGTAAGCTTGGAGTCCTCTGGGAAGCTATGTTTCCAAGGAACATAAAGACCAAGACCTCTCGTGTGACCCGGGTGCTCCTTGTTTCCCAGGGTAGCAGATAGTAAATCTCTCTCCCTAACTGCCTCGAATGAGCCTTGGGAAGATTCTACACTCGGCTCTTCCAAGCGGTGGGATACTTCCTCGTCTGTGGGGTTTTGAAAGGAGATGGCCCCCGACGACACGGTAGATGACCTCGCTCTTATCCAGTTTCGAGCGCGTACATCAAGAATCCCGGTACATGGTGGGGAGGTCTCCCGTAGGATTGCCTGCTCGTCCTCCTACCTCCATTGTGTGATTTCACCCACATACCCAATGGTGCCAAGTCTGGAGAGCGTGTGTTTTTTTGCCTAGAGAGCCCTATACACCACACTTTCCCTCCTAAATTTATCTATCAGCTTCATCACCACAAACTCTTGTCATTGCGATTCCAGGAATGGATACTTGTGGAAGGGCGTTAGATCTTTCTCCACATATTATTTGACAAGCAGGCTCTTGAAGTTCTTCCACACTTTGCACGCTACTAGCAATGCATGTCATTCTGAGATATCAAACGATCGAAAAACTTGTGTCAGCAGCTAACTTTTTCGAGCTTTGGTCACCTTCTTCCACAAAACAAACTTGATCTCAATCCATTCACATGCAACTATTCCAACTATTCTCCAGAATGCGGACACTGCTCGGTGAGGATTGAGAGGGGTCTCAGACACATCGACATCCGTGATGGTAAACCGGCCCTCGGGCCTTTTCGATAGTCCTCTTCCTTTTCGGGATTTTCCTGAGCACGATGCATCACACGCATCCGGCGACGATGTCGAAGAATGAGCAGATGACATCTTCAAAAATAATAGAAGTGAGCAATTCTTGAGACAATGAACTAGAGACAAATATCAAAACTATTTACTTCAAGTAAATTGCATTCGTATCAATAATATATTCATGCTCTATGATCTCTGAAATTCAGAATATATGCTACTTTTGTTAGCCAATTAGGCTTATTTTGTCATTTAAATGCAGGTGGAATTATGCTTTAAAACAATAATATTTTACTAGAATTAAATCTGAATTCATACTATTTTACAACAATCCAGAAAACCAAGCGCATATACAGCAAAGCATATATCCAAAGATATGATAATAACATAGAGATCAAACTATTATCTCTCAACATGAATAATGTAATCAAGCTAAAGGACAATATGCTAAACTGAGCACAAGCATGAGCATTTGTAATTAACATAGTGCACAGATTAAGAAGTGAGTTTTGCTCTCAATTTAAGGAGTTGCTCAAGTTAAAACCTTGCCTTCTCCCCCAATGGTTGACCTTACGCGGATGGCCGCTGGAGTCGGGGATGGCGGCGATGGCAACGGGGGAGGCGGCGACGCTCAGGAGGAGGAGGGCGACGGCCTCGAGAGACGAAGGCCGCCAGAGTCGGGGGAGGCGGCGACAGGCTCGGAAGAGGAGGAGGACGACTGCCTCAGGGGAGGAAGGGCACCGGAGTCGGGGGAAGAGGAGGGGGCAACAAGCTCAGAGCGAGGCGACGGCGTTAGTGGGTAGTACAGTGGGGACAAACTCTAGTGCGCAATATATATGGAAAAAATCACAGACAATTCTATTTAAGAACTGCCTGTGATATTTATAATCACAGACAGTTCTTATTTAAAACTGTTTGTAAGAACTCAACACCATAGACGATTTTAATATAGAATCGTCTATGATTATATATATCACAGACGGTTTTACTTTAAAACCATCTGTGATGTCACATATCACACATTCTTATATACATAAACGAAAATTCACATATATATCGCATATTCTCATATACATAAATGTAAAATCACATATATAACTCATTCTCATATACATAAATGCAAATTCATATATATATATATATATATATATATATATATATATATATATATATATATATATATATATATATATATATATATATATATATATATATATATATATATATATATATATATATATATATATATATATATATATATATATATATATATATATATGTATTTATATATGAAATGAGTTATATATCACTCACACACACACACATATATGTTCTGTATTTGCATTTATATATGTATATGAGAATATGTGATATATATACGTGAATTTGCATATTTACTCTTAAACTTCTTTAGATTCTTGCAGCCAATGCATGGACAGTACATATATTCCATCCCTTATTCAACATATCCTCCTTGACAGCTCTTGTAAAAGCAGAAACGCCATTAATGTACTATTCACTCACACGGTTGCCAGTGTACATCTAATGTACTCTTCACTCACACAGTTACCAATGTACATCCGGTTTTGGTACAACGTTACGCATATGACAATTTAGTAAATAGACTATGAATTGACTAAACCCTAAAACGTGCTAGATGTAAAATAACCTTCTCTCTACATCAAGCTAGCTAGATCAATCATCTTCAATTCTCCTTTCACCAAAAGATGTAAATGTAAATTATAATGCAATTAGAAATAAATTACTAACCATAGGTAGTCAAAAAACTTAATGGATTTATAATTACTCTTGCCAAATAGTTTCCTTTCATCAAATTACCTTAAAGTCCTGCCTCCAGCTCAAAGCAGCAGCGTAGATCTAGAATTTAAGACAGAAGGTCGACGGGTCTGCGCGCAATTAATGTAGTGAAATTATCACAGACAATTTTTTATACAAACCGTTTGTGATAACTTAATTATCACAGACGATTTTTAATACAAATCGTCTATGAAGTATCACAAACGATTCAAATAAAAAACCGTCTGTAGTATTTGGTAATATCACAGACGGTTCGTGTTAATAACTGTCTGTGATACTTTACATATGGTTTTAATCATGAACCATCCGTGATATTTCCTCTTCACGGACAGTTTTTAAGGCTGGCAGCAACATAGATAATCTCTAAACTAAAACAGTCTGTGATTGTATTTCATACAGACGGTTTTCAAAACCGTCTGTGATGTGACGTCTAATGTATGGCTTTTTATAGTAGTAAAAGCAATTAAGCACAGCCGGTAAAGTAGTTACTGTTAAATCAAAATAAAAAATTAAAGACACAGTTAGAACCAGTGCAATCTCGCCGTCTCACAGCATCAAATCTGGTTCAAAATGCGTGCTGAACAGAAGCACATTCCTTACCAGTACCATTGTTCATTTAACAAAGCAAGGTCAACACTAAAGTACAGTGCTTAATCAGATTTGGGGCAGTTTCTTTTCTTGCTTTTTTATGGCTTGGGCTTTCCCATGAGGAGGTGCTAGCGATGTGACTATGTGTTTACCCTTTTTTGCTTTGCTCGAGATAACAACTCGGCTCAGCTTGCTTCTCCTGTGTCTGCTTGCCTGCGCCCTTTGCTTGTACTAACGGTCTCTCCTCTCTCCTGTCCGAGCAAACAAATTGTACTTTCAAGATAGTGGCTAGAGAATAGAGTACCACGTAAAAATGTGTCATGCCGGTTTTCTTTATCTAGGAAAAGGTACAGACATGTTAAAGCAAACCGCTTGGTTCAAGATGTATATTCCAAGCACAATTACTGACAAAATAAAAGGATTGAGAGGTTAATTCGTAGGGTTTGTTTGGATGGCACCCTTGGCTAGATAGTGTTCCAAGTAAAATATTAGTACTAAAAAGTGTTGCTTTGGAACATCTATCTGGATATGAATCGAAATTGGCATGCAAATTATTGCAGCATTGGCAGCCTAAACCTGTCATTACCCTTGCTATGATGCTTTGGCCACACGCACAAGCTCACCCTCAATATTGCACCGTACCATTGAGCTTTGTTAATTCTCTAAATATTCTTTGGCTAGAGGTTCTTGCATTGTTTGTGGCACAAAGTCTTTTTTTTAAGGCGATCGACGAAGGGTCCAAATTAGGAAAGCATAATTTCATTGTTGTACGTGCTACCATATATGTTTATCCTCATTTCTGTCCTCCGCCATTGCTTTGTGATAGTATCAGCAGTACTATACTTCTCTCAACTTACCGGATAAAAAATAAATTTAGGATGGATTAATCAGGACATGACCCAAAGGTGGTCGTGTGAATCGTTCGACTTATGATAAATTTCACGAGGGAAGAATATGTTTCGTTCTTATCCACAGATACATCGAGTAAGCTCCCCCAAGAAAATGGCAGGTTGCTGTACAAAAGCTGTATGTGTATTGGGCACTAGTATTCCGTTATTTGCTTCTATTCTTCCTATGGTCTGCAAAGCTCACACAGAGGATACCGATGGTCCCTACGCGATGGAGGAGAAATTTTGTTATATCATGGTGGCACAAATTGATTTGTGCCATGAATCAATCCAACGATGGCATGTCATGTGTAGTACTGTAGTAACACTGTAGCTGATACGAGGAAAAATATTTTTTTATTTGTTTGCTACAGTACAAAACAGTAAAAAATAATTTTTTATTAGTTGCTACAGTAATACATGCCACGTGTCAGCGCTGGATTGGTTCATGGCACAAACCGATTTGTGCCACCGTGATATAACAAAATTTCTCACGATGGAGAGGTGCTGACGCCACATCACGGACCGACGCAGGCCAATAGGGCCAGGGCATGACAGCGCTGTCGGCCCCACCTACCAGTCGCACGGGGCACGCATGTTCCCAGGACCCAATCTTGAGGCGCGCCACCACCTCCACCGTTGGCTCGCTCGGTATCACAATGCGCACCACGTGTAACGCAAGCCCTCCCATCGGAGAAATTTTATTGTGTCGATGTCACGAGCAAATTAGAAAACAATATGTAAAAAAGTCATACTGTAGCAGTACTGTAAATTGTATAGAAAAATAATTTTTAATACCTGCTACAGCGCCCAGTTGTATGGAAAAAATAATTTTTAATAGCTACTTCCTGGTCGTAAGCCGTGGTTGCAAGCTGCAGTCGTAAGCTGTGGTCACAAGCCATGGTCACATGTCGTGGTCGTAAGCACGTGGTCGTAAAACGTAGTCGTATACCGACTTACGACCACAACTTACGTCCAGTAAGCAGCTATTAAAAATTATTTATTCATACAACTGAGCAATGTAGTAAGTATTAAAATTGATTTTTTCGAATGATCTATAGTATTGCTACAGTATTATCATGCCACACGTTGCTTTCCGATTTGCTCATGACACAAACCGCGCTATGCAACCGTGACACAATAAAATTTTGGAGTGACTGTTGCACAGACGACTGTTTTGTCTCTTTATCTTCAGTCACTTTTTTATACTGCAACATTAGATGTCTGAGAGTGCAACTTTAGGAGAAGGAAATTAGTACACTGTAACTTTAAATAACTAAGAGTGCAACTTCAGATGACTTGAAAGATAAAAAAAATTTTAGTTGATGATATAAAAGCAAAACCGATAAAATTTCTCCTCCTATTGTCGCTGGGCTGGCCGTGCCGCACCGCGCGCGCGATGGAGTTCCATCGACAAGAGCGAGTGCGTCCGAAGGGTGTACTTTTTTCAGTTCAACCTAGCTAGATGAGCCATTAAAAAAAATTAAGCTTCGGCTCTCTCAAACACGACACAGTAATTAATTTTTCGGCATTTGAAGGGAAACTTTTCCCTTGTAGTATCTTGTCGCTGAGGGCCTTTTTGATCCATCATGCATCTCCAAAAAACCAAATTTAGATCCCGTTTCAAACTGTTTCTAGTCAGAAGTCATTTAAAATATGTTGATTTTTTAACATAGTTTTTTCTCCTTTTTTACATTATCCATGAAGATATAACGATATGTTTCTTCTATTTTTATTTATTTTCTTTTAATTGTATACCTTAGAAAAAAACAAATAACTGTTACAGTGTCATTTTAGCCCAAAAAAATGCTACAACACTTTTGAGTGGGGCCTAAGGTCCCCGTTCAATCCTGATTAGGCTTTTGGCTTCCGTCTAACAAAAGTCAGAAATCGAAATGAACACATCGGCTTCTTAATTTCGATTTTTTATTTTTTTTCCCCTTTTATATTGTCCATAGAGACATAACTGTGTTTTTTCTTATTTTCTTTAATTAAATGACTAGAAAAAGTCAATAGCCGCTACAATACAACAGGATTAAACGGCCCCTAAAGCTAGCTAGACAAGTTAAGTTAGCCAGGACGAGGACTCGTAGGCCGAAAGCTGAGCATGCAAGGTATATTTCATGGTAATAATCATCCGTCCTCTGGTGCTCAGTTGGACTAAATTTTTACTGTACTTAGCTGAAAATATATTGTATCTGATGATGACTTATTTAGCATAATTAAATTTAAAAAAATAAAAATAGAAAAACTAGTTAGCCTATCACGTATAATACAAACGAATACAGAAAAAAGAATCGATAAAAATCTTAAAATAAGTAAAAAATCAGACAAATTTAAAATTTAAAAATAAAAAAATAAATAAAAAGTCAAAAATTCAAGCTCAAATGAGCAGGCCAACGTTCACACCGATGGTCGACCTATGTGCGGCACGCTAGCGGTGCTACTACCCACGGGTACCGGACAAGCACGATGTCGTGGCAACCGACGACGACACTTGCGCGCGCACGTACGCGTAATTAAGGTTATACCTGCAGTTAGTTACGTGCGTACAAAGGTCAGAACCACCTAATGGGACACATGCACAGCACAGCTGCCCAGGAGCAGCCCCCAAAACACACCTTTTTTCCACATGTACTTTGACTCTGACCTGTCCACAACGCCAGTGTCGGACCGACGTCTCCTACCGTCCTACGTCGACTACGTTGCAGACAAGAGCATGGAGCAAAGGCACAGAGCTAGGAAACAGCAGCGCAGCGCCTTCTTTTTATGAGGAGACGTGGCCCCTCTGTCCCAGGCGGTAACACGAGTAACATCTCGTAAGGGTACCTTACTGCTATGTTAACCATCGATTAGCTACTTCATATCAATAAAGTCCTAGCTGAAGGTGAGAGAAAGAGGAGAGAGATTGTTATTTCTAGACGTGACGAGAACTTCGTGTGAACTAAGACCCAAGCAACGACGCTTTTTGTTGTTGCAGCAGCGTCGTCGTTTTCAGACATGTTTTGTGGATCATGCCTTTGCGCTGGTGGTGGGGAAAGAGGCGGAGCATTGTCGACACCTGCCTTTGCGTGATCCGGCGGCCACCAGGCGTTAGCAGGTTAGATTCAGTCAACATCGACGAGCTAGATCCGACGGCCAAGGTGGAGGGCGGCGGTCATGAGAGCTCCGTCGGTGGTGAGGAAGGAGGTGGAGAAGCATCCACGGCCATAGCTTTGTGTCAACGGGCCGAATCTGGCGGCTACTAGGCGTTGGTGGGCTGGATTCGACCGACGTTCGTGGCGAGGAAGGAGGCAAAGCATCGTCAACGGCCACGAATTTATGACGGGCCAGATCTGACGGCCATGGCGGAGGACAACGACCGCAAGAGCTCTGTCGATGGCAAGAAAGGAGGTGGAGGAGCGTCGACGGCCACACTTTGCGTCGGTGGGCCGGATCCAGCGGCCACCATGCGTTGGCGGGCTGGATTAGACCGACGTCGTTGGCAAGGAAGCTGGCTCTCTTTGTCAGTGGCAAGGAAATTGGGGGCTGAGTCCGAATGGAGTGTGAAAAATTTATAAAATAATGTTGGGCTCTATGTCTAGAAATAAATTATTGATATTATTGTCTTTTATACTATTGATAAATGTTATAAATTTAATTAGAAATAATCGAAAAGATAAACCATTAAAGATACTCTAAGGGCAAGTACAATAGAAGAGGTGGCTGCCACCTCTAGGACTAGCCACATAAGCAAAAAGACTACATGTGGCTCATGTGGAGGTAGTTAATATAATGAGTAGAGTAGAGGTTACCTCTACTAAAGCACTCAAACATTTAATACTTACATAAATATATCAGGGGTCACCTCTTGCATGAGGGGTAGTTTATCTCTCTCTCCTCGTATAATGTGCTAGAGGTCACCTCTTACATGAGGGGCAGCTTGCTTTTCTCTCTTCTTTTCTCTCTCTTCCACTTAGGATTGTGCTGATGTGAATTTTACTAGAGGCAACCTAGTCAACACCATTGTACTTGTTCTAAGCAAATGGGGGGGAGTTCCTCTCGGATTTGCTGTCGTTGGGGGCCTCGTCAAAATTAACTTCTCAGGGCATTAATGGTTGTCGCTGCCTTCGTGTCTGAAACCTCCTGTACGCTTCGGATCGACGCCACAAGGGAAGTCAAATTCCTCTTTTTCCGTCAACCGCGTGCTGCTGCTATTACGGCTCGTCGGCTCATTGTGATTCGTGAAAGTGAACATGGAGAAGCTACTCGTACTAAACGGTCTGTGTTTAGCTTGGTATATCTTTATTATTATAAAAAAATAGGTTAGTAGTTATATGTATATTTTTCTTCAATCATTCTATTTTCTGAACTTTTCACTATTCTTTATTTTCCAACTGATTAGAATAACTCTCTTCTATAGTACGATTATCTATACATTCAATAAGTTTCGTTGCAACGTACGGATACGTAACTAGTATATCCAGATGTGGCAAGGTGTCGCCAAATTTTGCAAGAAAATTTAAGAGAAAAACTAGCCGGCCTTTATTTTTTCAAAAAAAAAAAGCTAGCCGGCTCGACGGGATAGGTAAGCCATCCTATTTACCCTCCACACGCAATCTCAACCACATCTCTCTCACCTCTTTAACCTTGCTATATGGAACTGTCAGCAACCACACTCTGTAAATGGAGTTTGTTTCTTTTAAGTTTCGATTTATATCTTTTAACTACAATTTATAATTTTTAGACTGTTTATGAGATAGAGTATAGAGTAAAAAAAAAGTTACATATAATTTTAATCATATAAATAAAGTCACTACATTGATCAACCTCATCATCTCATTGATCAACCTTAACCTAGTAGCACGTCCGGCGTTGGTGAATCTGCTGATCGAGTGGCATACAACAACACAACAGTGTAGTTTGAGTTAGCAGCTTAAAAAGAAATTGACTGTTGAAGTCGTGGGATGAAAGCTAATAATGAACCAAATAAACAAACCTAGGCCCAAAGTCGACAGGCTAGAATGGGATGATCGCTAGCTAGCTAGCTGCTAAAAGGTTTAATTTAGTAGTTCTGAGAACAGTTTGGTAGTGCTCTAAGTTGGCTTAAGGTGCCGCTCAGTTGAACTGAAATAAATTGGTTTATGGCTAAAATTACACTGTAACTAATAATAGTTTATTTGATTTAACTAAATTTTAAAAAAATAAAAATAGAAAAAATAGGTTAACCTATCATAAATAATGCAAACGAATATAGAAAAAAGAACTGGCATAAAACCTCAAAATAAGCTAAAAAGTCAGAAAAAGATGAAAGTTAGGAATAGTAAAAAATAAGCCAGTAGTTTAAACCGAAATGAGCGAGGCGTAAGTTTTGGCTTTTGAGGGTATTTTTGGTACTATTTGAGGATTTTTTTATTGTAGTTGATGTAAACTTTTTCGACATAATTAAATTTAAAAAAATAAAAAATAGGTTCTCCCATCACGGACAATGTAAAGAAATACGAAAATAGAAAAGATGAAAAACTCTAAAAAAAATAAAAAAGATATAAAAAACAAAATTAAGGTGTTAGAATCTAAAAACTGAAGTCAATTAAGCAGGGAAAGGCTAAAAGGCTGTACGCCTCCTGTAACCATTTTCTGACTTTATGTACGTACGTGCGTGTTTCTTCTCTACAAAAGCCTTGACGTGTTTTGCATTACAATCTATTGCATAGTGAAAAGTCCTCAAAATTTCAAAGGGATTTTCTTAAATTTTTGGTGAATTTTTGAGTGAAATTCTGAAACTTTCCCTTTTGGGAAAGTTCTGCCAATTCCCGCTTTCCCTTTTCAGCCGGATGCCTCCCCTCTCATTTGGCGCCTTTTCTTTCCGCCTCCCCTTCTCGTGGCGCCGCCCGCTCCCTTCCTCCTTGGCGCCCGTCGTTTCCGCCTCCTCCCGCGCCGCGCGCCTCCTCGCCCCTCACCCCGGCGCCTCGCGCTCCTTCTCCTCTCTCGCTCGCGCCCACGCGGCCGTTCGGACGCTCGCGCGCCTCTCCGTCCGCGGTCGAAGAATGCCTCCACCCCTCGCGTGCGTTGTCATCTCCCCCTCCGCCGTGGCCCCACTTGCCAACCTCCCCTTTCCCCTCCCTCTCCCCGCGCGGTCGCACCTCCACCCATGCCGCTCCCGTCACCCACGCTCGCGCCGTGCCGCCGCATTTACTGCTGCTCAGGCCGGTCGGCACCCCCCCCACGAGCGGAGGAGACTCGCCAGCAACCCCCTTGTCCTTGGTTGACCCCGGCGCCGCGCCCGTGCCTTCGCCCCGAAGGATCGGCTCCTCTCCCGCTCGGGCATAAAACCCACTCCCCGCTGCCCTCCCACTCCCTTTGCTCCCTAGCCCTCCCACTTGCCCACTCACCTCCCGCCACCTCAACAACCCCACAAAGCGTCCGTTGGAGCTCTAGTGTCCCCGAGCTCCGCCGCCACCGTCCCCTGTGCCGGCGACCTCGGTGAGCCAATTTGCCCCCACTTTGCCCCATTCCCCAATTGCCGTCGTCGAGCTTCACCGCTACCACTCAATCACCTTGGTGCTTTGCTTGGCGGAGGATCACCGAGAGTCCCGCGACGAAGCTCGCCGTCGGCGAGACCACCTCGCCGTGGCCAGACCGCTCCGAAGCACCTCAGCTCCCAACTCCGGCGCCATCGTAAGCCCCTCGCCCCCCAGATCGTGTGGTCCCCGCCGATTTGGCTCAGTCGACCCCGGAGACCTTCCCCACCACCGCGGCCCCATTCTTCCCCCTTTTTACCTCCGGCCACCCGGTCGCTCCCGCACTAAGCTCCAAAAATGGAGTCCTCGCGTCAAGCGCACCGCCGGCACTTGGTCGCCGTCAACGACCCTCCATACGCCGGACCACCGTCGCGGTAGTGGCCTGTCCGGCGGTCTTTGTGTGAGCGGAGGAAGAAGATAACTTCGTGGCCCCATCCCGACCCTCCGTTCCAAGCGTTGCCGTCTCATTTGGGCGCCGGATGACCACCTCCTCCACCGTTCGATGATCATAATCTTCCGCCTCTCCTCGTCCGATCTCCTCATACCGTTTCGACCACCCTTCTAATCTCCACCGTCCGATGGTCATGCGAACCCCGGTGTCGTCGGATCATTTAAATCCGCTTCACCCGCTTCCTTCGCCTCAACCGTCCGATCTTCCCGCGCTTCATCCCACGCGCTCGCTCCACCTCATCGGGCCCGTTCACCCGGGCCACGTGGCGAGCATCCGAGCGTAATGGGCGCGACAGCGTCAGGGCGCGGCGCTCGGCTGCCCGTTCCAGCGCGCGCGCGCGTGCCTCGGGCGCTGGGCGCTGGAATTCGCTTTCGGCATGGCGAAATCCCGGCCGGGCTGTCATCTGTAGTCCGGGCGGCCCGACATCTGTTTATATGATTTTCTCGATTTAATCTTTTCCAGAATTCAAATAAATCCAGATAAATTCAAATAAATCGAGAAAATCACAGAAAATCCCAAAATTCCCAAATTTCACCACCTTGCTCGAAAAATGCCCCGAACCCATTTTGGCCTCCTTTCATCCAAATTCATTCCACATAAAATTCTAAATTTCCATTTGAAGTGTTTATGCAATTTATTCCTTTTCAAATTAGTTTGTTTTCCTCGCTTGATTAGTCCCAAGTGGTTTTAATTATTTTTGTTTGTTTACGCTAGTCTCGGAGATCCCGGAGGTCCAGGTGCAATCCCAGGAGCCAGGTGTTTCTTCGTTCGAGCTTGCGGAGATTATTCAAGTTAACGGCAAGTCGCAACTCCTTGATCATTTTGATTGCCCATGACTTGTATTTATGTATTATGCTAATTTCATTATTGCTAGTTGTGAAATGTTAGTTTAAGTAAAATAAAACTGTTTAGAATGACATGCGATATAGATATGACCTACCACCGTTATATGCCATGTTTAGATTGAAACCCCTCCATTGTAACCCTAGAATTATCTTATGTGTAGTATTATCACATGTAGGTTATTATTACTATCTCATGCAAAACTTGTCACTAATAAGGTTGTGGTGTGGTAGGTAGATTTGCAAAACTCGGAGTTAGGGTAAGGTGGTATGGGACACGGACCCTAGGGTGACAGTGCATGCGTGCACAAGTTAGGGTAAGTGCGTTGTGGGAAACTGCGAGACAGTCTTCGCCCACCGTTTACCCTAGAATGGAGGTTGCGGACCTCGGGAAAATATAAGGACTAGACCCTTGTGCCAAGCAAATGACATAGTACCCGCTCAACCACGGTGTTGACTTGTCAACCACGGTTTAATATCTGCTCAACTCGGTGAAGCCTGCATTGGGAGTGCATGCGGATTGCGGATCCGGACTAAGACAACGATAGGTCCCCTCAACTCGGGCTCGGCGTTCCGTGGTGGCCAACGGATACCCGGGGTTGTGTGGATGTCGCACCTATCGGGTGGAGTGTATATCAAGAGTTGAGCAGCGAAAAGACCCGGTTCCTTAGCTCAGTCATGAGGGTTAAGGGTGCATGTGGGTAAAGTTGAGCAACTCTGCAGAGTCAATTAAATGGTATTCGAATACGCCGTGCTTCCGGTTAATGAAGCTGTGTCACTTGGGTGATTCCAGATGCAAAGCTTAAGTAGAATTTACAAGTGTTTTAACTGGTTTAGTTGGATAATTAACACTTCGTGAAAACCCCTAATGTTAAGGAGTAGTTTTTGTCTGGTGAAATTCTAAAATGCTTGCAAATAAAATTGCATCCACTCAAAGTTAATAAACCAAATATATTGCCATTCCTTTGATACTCCTTGCAAGTAGTAAGTCGGGTTCCCGTTGCGATTTCTTTGAGTGGTTGGTAGCTCATGGCTTGTTAATCCCCTTTTAGAGATTCAAGGCGAAGAGGAAGGTTTCTGTCGAGGAACCCCCTGCGGAGCTGTTCTTCGACGAGGATCCTTGGCTTTAGGTCTTCGCCGCGCTCAAGCGGATCCTGGAGTTCTTTTGTGATGTAAATATACTTTGGGCTTGCACGCATTGTGGAAAAGCTGGATGTTAATCCGTATTTCAAATATATCTTGGACTTTTATTGTAAGCATGCAATGGTATACTCTTGCGACGTTCCATAAGCTGTTCATGTGTGGATAGTTACGAATGTCAGTGTCCATCTGCCACGGAAATAGGGCGTTACAAGAAGTGGTATCGAGCAGGCACTTTGACCGTAGGTTAAGACCTAAAGCGATCTAGGAAGCGATTTTATCGCAAAAATTAATTTAAGGCATAAAAGGGTTTACGAAAAATATAAGTATTCTGCTGTCTTTTTCCTCTCTTGTTGCTACCTTATCATCTTAGTTTACTTTTGCTTAAGTTTAATTTTTGCAAATGTTTACCGTCTTACTTGTCTAATTTCAAAATTTCGTTTCGCGAGATGGTGCACCACATCTTCTCATACGGCCGTATGGATGGTTGGGCCGCAAGGTGTGGGAGATGCGACGGCACCTTGGAGCGAGAGCAACTACAACCCGGTGTTCCACTGGCAGGGGCAGTTCCGCGAGACCGATTCTATGAGTACAAGGCTTGGGTGGTTCTTGATCCGTTACTGTCCGCCTGAGCAGAAGCGGAGGTTCACCGCCGTCGGGTGAAGCGAGGATGATGCCGTTCGGGATGTGGCTCGAAGGCGCACTCTACCTCGGGGACTACTACCACCGGAGCTAGCGAGGACACCCTTCGACACGGTGCGCGTCGCACTTTGGGGACTTTATAGTCCCTAGGTTCGGTGAGATAGCGATCCCGCTGGCGGGTATCGCCACCCTTATGACGCAGCAGGTCGTCGGCCTCGACGGAGCGATCGAGAGACCGAGTCTGCGGAGGCGGCTTTGGGGCGCCGCGAGAGGTTGGCGCCTCAGGAGTCCCTTCTCGCCGAGGCCGGAGGCAGCAGAGGTCTCGAGATAGTGCGGAGTCGCCAGCGTTCACTCCTCACGTGCCGATGCAGTCTAGGCCCAGCGCCGGATGATGCGGCGCGATCGCGTGCTCGGTTCCGCCCGCAGCCCGCTTGACCCTCCCAGTAGCTTGAGGATCCGGAGGAGTAGATGCTTATCGTTAGAGTAGCGACCTTTTGGGTATTAGCGATACTTTTGTGATGTAATGCAAGTGTATCCATGAACCCTAAAGTGGTCTGTGTACCACTTGCACGATGTAAAACTTATGTTGCTTAATCCTTTATGTTGTTTGCTTAATTATCGGTATGCTCTCTGTGTTCAAAGCTTTCTCTGTCCCCTTCGCTCTTATCCTTATCTTTGTTTCGCTCTATACTTGCCTTGAAATTCAATGTCTTACTTATCTATTCTTGATTGCCAAAGCATTGCAAAGCTAATCTCAAATTCCCAATTGTGAGATGGATCGAGCAGCGAGAGAGATCCGACCAGCAGGCGGGTGCACCGCCACCGATCGAGCACGCTTGCAATGTTATTGCAATGTTAGAACAGAATCGATACCATGGAGAGCGAGAACATATTGAGAGTATTGGACCAGCAGGCGATTGATTGAGCGACTCGCCACGGATCTCGAGTGTGCGGGTGGAGGCAATGCTCCACGGGATGGTGCCCCAATTACCACCGGTGGAATGACTTTCTAAAAACCCGTCCACCCACTTTTTCCGTAGCCGGTGATCCTATGATTGCTGAGGATTGGTTGGCGGATGTGGAGAGAAAACTCCAGACAGTACAGTGCGAGGATAAAGAGAAGGTTTTATATGCATCCCATCAGTTGCAGGGTGCAGCAGCGACCTGGTGGATCAACTACCAACGCACACTCCAGAACAGAGAGATTAGTTGGGAAGACTTCTCCAAGGCCTTCCGTAAGGCCCACATCCGATGGCATTATGGAAGCCAAGCGCAGGAGTTTTGGCGCTCAAACAAAGCGGCCGTACTATGATGGAGTATTTGCACCAGTTTAACCACCTCTCTCGATTCGCCCCCGAGGATGTTGATAGTGAAGAAAAGAAAATGAGCAAGTTTCGTGCAGGATTACAGCAATCTCTAAAATTTCATATCTCAGCGATGAAGTTTCAGGACTTGCATGCCATGGTGGGCAGTTTGATCAACTCGGAAGAAGCCGAGGAGAAATGGAAGACTACAGGAAGCATAAGCGGTGCACAAGTCCCGATCTTCTCCGCACAGTGCTCGTGAGTAAGACCACAGGTCATCCTCATTCCGACCCCTCCTCCCGACGGTATGTGATGTTACCAAAGAACCGGTCGGGCCAATTCGGCGAGGCACCTCGCTTTACCACTTGCTCTCAAATGTCCCACTGCGGTGGGAACCACCTTGCTAGTAGCTGCCCACGGAGGTCCAATGCTTGTTTTCACTTTGTGGAGAGATTGGTCATTATAGGGATCGGTGTCCCGGAAGAATCTGCCGTCGACGCAGCCGAAACTCCAAGTTCGAGAATCAGCGCAGGAGGCAAAGACACAGACCACCGGCACCCCAAAGGAGGATTTCTGCGATTAAAGCGGCGGTCCCAGTCTCGGCGAGCACCGCAAACTTCGTCTGCAGCAGAGGCAGAGGCCGCATCGAGCCCACATTCTATGCAAGAGTGAACCATGTATCCGAGAAGATGCAGGTGGAGCAAGTGACATCATTGCTGGTATGTTCCCGATCAACTCCATACCGCATTGATTTTATTTGACCACGTGCAACGCATTCATTTATTTCAAAGAGTTTTGCTTCAAGAAACCGGTTGCCATCTGTTGCATTGCCAAGGCCTTATGTGGTAGAAACCCACAGGGTTAGAATGGAGTCCCAGTGGGTGTGCGGGACTTAGCATAAAAATCCAAGGGTAGATTTTAAAGCGATTCTTTGTGATTAGACATGTCGAGGATTAGATGCCATTTTGGGCATGAATTGGTTAGCAAAGAACAAAGGCAAGGTAGACTGTGAAGTCAAAAGCAGTATCATTGGTCAATCTGAAGGTCGAGTGTGGTAGTAGAGACAGGACCAGAAAGGTCTTGAAAGATGCAAGGAAGCGTATGATTTACATGATAGCGGCTACACGATCAAGTACCCGTAGTACAAGAGTACCGATGTATTCCCGGAAGAATTGCCGGAAGACCCACGACGGACAAGTGGAGCTTGCTATCGAATTAGTACCGGCACCAAACCCATTGCCAAACATCGAGTATAGGATGTCGACTAGTGAGTGAAGGAATGAAGAAGCAACTAGATGAAGCGCAAGAAAAGGAATTCATTCGACCAAGTGTCTCACCTTGGTCAGCCCATTCTATTTGTGAAAAGAAGAATGGAGAGTTGAGAATGTGTGTGGACTACAGAGGTTTGAATCTTTGTCACAATCAAAAATAAGTACCCACTTCCAGAATTGTGATTTATTTGACCAACTCAAGGGTGCCAAAGTGTTTTCCAAGATCGATCTGCGCTCGGGTTATCATCAACTCAAGATCCGGAGCAAGATCGAGAGAAACAGCGTTCATTACAAGATATGGATTATATGAGTTCACGGTCGTACCCTTTGGTTTGACCAATGCGCGACCTATTTCATGAACCTTATGAATCGGTGCATATGGACCAATTGGATCGATTCGTGATTGTTTTCATTGATGACATTTTGATATACTCCAAGGATGAAGAAGAACATAAGCAACATTTGCACATGGTATTGACAAGGTTAAGGGAACATCAGCTGTATGCAAAGTTCGACAAGTGCAGTTTTGGCTAAAAGAAGTTGCTTTCTTGGGTCACATTATATCTGCGAGATGGAGTCAAAGTAGATCGAGAAAAGATTTCAGCGATTATGGAGTGAAACAGCCCGAGTGGTGGAAGTGAGAAGCTTCCTTGGATTGGCGAGCTATTATCGCCGATTCATAGAAAGTTTCTCAAGAATATCTCGTCCCCTTACCCAAGCTGCTGAAGAAAGACAAACCGTTCACATGGACGGATGCATGCGAAGAAAGTTTTCAAATGCTAAAGACCAAGTTGACAACAACACCAATCTTGATTCTACCCAACCCTGAGAAGGAGTTTCAAATTTATTGTGATGCCTCGAAGCAAGGTTTGGGTTGTGTGCTTATGCAAGATGGAAAAGTAGTTGCCTATGCGTCAAGACAGTTGAAACCACATGAGAAAACTACCCAGCATACGATTTGGAACTAGCGGTAGTAGTGCATGCACTCAAAATCTGGAGGCACTATCTGCTAGGAAATCGTTGCGAAGTATTCTCAGATCATAAGAGTTTGAAGTACTTGTTTACACAACCAGAGTTAAACATGAGACAGCGAAGATGGTTAGAGCTGATAAAAGACTATGATATTGAACTTCAATACCATCCGGGCAAGGCGAATGTAGTTGCCGATGCCCTTAGTCGCAAGGCTCGCCCCAGCAAGGTCAGTATGGCAGAGTACCCACCAGAGTTGAAAAAGGATATATTACAGCTGAATTTGGTAATCACAGAGCAGGGTGAAGAAGCAGCATTGGAAGTTCAACCGCTCTTGTGGATCGGATTAAAGCAAAGACAGGATGAAGATGCAGAGATTCAAAAACTGAAAAAGAAGATTCAAGGAGAAGGCTCAACTGATCATGCAATAGACGAACATGGGATCCTTACGTTCCGTGGCCGTTATTGCATACCCGACAAGAAGGAATTAAGAGAGTTAATCTTAACAGAGGCTCATTCATCTCAATTCTCAATTCACCCTGGAGGCACCAAAATGTATCAAGACTTGAAAGAAGTATTGGTGGAACTGATGAAGAAGGAAGTAGCGAGTATGTAGCAAAGTGTGACGTATGCCAACAAATCAAGATAGACCATCGAAACCATCGGGATTGTTGCGGCCTTTGCCAATTCTGAATGGAAATGGGATAGTATCGGCATGGATTTCATTACAGGACTTCCTAAGACTCGTGAGGGTTATGGCGCTATCGGGTCATTGTTGATAGATTGACCAAGGTGGCTCATTTCCTTCCGATCAAGCAAACTTACGGGAAAGACAAACTTGCCGAGCTATATCGACAAGGATAGTGACATTACATGGAATCCCAAAGAAAATTGTCTCGATAGAGGAGCACAGTTCACGTCCAAGTTAGGAGAAATTACATGAAGCTATGGGCGATTTGAACTTGATTCAGCATATCACCCTCAAGCAGATGGATGACGGAAAGAACAAACCGGATATTGGAGGACATGCTAAGAGCTTGTGCTATTGTGTATGGAGCGGCGTGGAATACTTGTCTCCCATTTGCTCGGTTCTCATATAACAATAGTTACCAAGCTAGCATCAAAATGGCACCATTTGAAGCTCTATATGGCGAAAATGCAGAACCCCACTGAATTGGTCAGAAACAGGTGAACGACAATTGATTGGCCCTCAAATTGCTCAAGACGCTGAAGCACATGTTAGGATTATCAGAGAAAGGCTCAAGATTGCCCAAGACCGACAGAAGAGCTACGCTGACAACCGCAGAAAGGACTTGAGTTTCGAAATTGGGGATTTCGTCTACATCAAAGTCACACCATTCAAGATAGTCAAGAGGTTTCAAGTCAAAGGCAAACTAGCACCGAGATACGTGGGTCCGTTCCAAGTCATTGGAAGAGTTGGAGAAGTAGCCTATCAAGTACAACTACCACCCAACTTGTCAAGGATACACAATGTGTTCCATGTATCTCAACTTCGAAAGTGTCTACGACAGCCCACAGATGAAGTACCTCTGTCAAATATTGAATTGCAAGATGACTGCACGTATGCTGAAGAACCACTACAAATACTTGAAACATCAGAGAGACAGCTCAGAAACAAGAATGTCAGGTTCTGCAGAGTTCAATGGAGGAATCATACCGCGGATGAGTCCACTTGGGAGCGAGTCGGACTTGCAATGGATTTTCCCAACTTACTCCTGGACCAAGTTAATCTCGGGTCGAGATTCTTTTAAGGGTAGGTTGAAAAGTCCTCAAAATTTCAAAGGAATTTTCTTAAATTTTTGGTGAATTTTGAGTGAAATTCTGAAACTTTCCCTTTGGGAAAGTTACGCAGTCCGCTTTCCCTTTTCAGCGGATGCCTCCCCTCTCGCTGGCGCCTTTTCTTTTCCGCCTCCCCCTTCTCGTGGCGCCGCCCGCTCCCTTCCTCCTTGGCGCCCGTCGTTTTCCGCCTCTCCCGCGCCAGCGCCTCCTCGCCCCTCACCCGGCGGCGCCTCGCCGCTCCCTTCTCTCTCTCGCTCGCGCTTCGCGCCGTTCGGACCGCTCGCGCGCCTCTCCGTCCGCCTGGTCAGAAGAATGCCTCCACCCCTCGCGTGCGTTGTCATCTCCCCCTCCGCCGTGGCCCCACTTGCCAGCCTCCCCTTTCCCCTCCTCTCCGCGGTCGCACCTCCACCCATGCCGCTCCGTCACCCACCCACGCCGCGTGCGCGCCATTTCTCGCTGCTCAGGCCGGTCGGCACCCCCCCCACGCGCGGAGGAGACTCGCCAGCAACCCCCTTGTCCTTGGTTGACCCCGGCGCCGCGCCCGTGCCTTCGCCCCGAAGGATCGGCTCCTCTCCCGCTCGGGCATAAAACCCACTCCCCGCTGCCCTCCCACTCCCTTTGCTCCCCTAGCCCTCCCACTGCCCCACTCACCTCCTGCCACCCTCAACAACCCCACAAAGCGTCCGTTGGAGCTCTAGTGTCCCCGAGCTCCGCCGCCACCGTCCCCTGTGCCGGCGACCTCGGTGAGCCAATTTGCCCCACTTTGCCCCATTCCCAATTGCAGTCGTCCGAGCTTCACCGCTACCACTCAATCACCTTGGTGCTTTTGCTTGGCGGAGGATCGCGAGAGTCCCGCGACGGCTCGCCGTCGGCGAGACCACCTCGCCGTGGCGGACCGCTCAAGCACCTCGGCTCCCAACTCCGCCGCCATCGTAAGCCCTCGCCCCGGATCGTGTGGTCCCGCCGATTTGGCTCGATCGACCGGAGACCTTCCCACCACCGCGGCCCCATTCTTCCCCCTTTTACCTCCGGCCACCCGATCGCTCCCGCACCCTAAGCTCCAAAAATGGAGTCTCGCGTCCGCACCGCCGTGCACTTGGTCGCCGTCGGCGACCCTCCATACGCCGGACCACCGTCGCGGTAGTAGCCCTGTCCCGTGATCTTTAGAGTGAGCGGAGGAAGAAGATAACTTACGTGGCCCCATCGACCCTCCGTTCCAAGCGTTGCCGTCTCATTTGGGCGGCGGATGACCACCTCCCTCCACCGTTCGATGATCATAATCTTCCGCCTCTCCTCCGTCCGATCTCCTCATACCGTTTCGACCACCCTTCTAATCTCCACCGTCCGATGGTCATGCGAACCCCATTGTCGTCGGATCATTTCGCATCGCTTCACCGCTTCCTTTCGCCTCAACCGTCCGATCTTCCGCGCTTCATCCCACCCGCTCGCTCCACCTCATCGGGCGTTCACCGGGCCACGTGGCGAGCATCCGAGCCGTGGGCGCGGCGCGTCTCGGCGCGGCCGCTCGGCTGCCGTTCCGCGCCTGCGCGTGCCTCGAGCGCTGGGCGCTGGTTGCTTTCGGCCACAGGCGAAATCCGGCCGGCTGTATCTTGTAGTCGGGCGGCCCGACATTGTTTATATGATTTTCTCCGATTTAATCTTTTCAGAATTCAAATAAATCCAGATAAATTCAAATAAATCCCAGAAAATCACAGAAAATCCCAAAAATTCCCAAATTTCACCACCTTGCTCAGAAAAATGCCCTGAACCCATTTTTGGCCTCCTTTCATCCAAATTCATTCCACATAAAATTCTAAATTTCCATTTGAAGTGTTTATGCAATTTATTCCTTTTTCAAATTAGTTTGTTTTCCTCGCTTGATTAGTCCCAAGCTGGTTTTAATTATTTTTGTTTGTTTACGCTAGTCTCGGAGATCCCGGAGGTCCAGGTGCAATCCCAGGAGCCAGGTGTTTCTTCGTTCGAGCTTGAGGAGATTATTCAAGTTAACGGCAAGTCGCAACTCCTTGATCATTTTGATTGCCCATGACTTGTATTTATGTATTATGCTAATTTCATTATTGCTAGTTGTGAAATGTTAGTTTAAGTAAAATAAAACTGTTTAGAATGACATGCGATATAGATATGACCTACCACCGTTATATGCCATGTTTAGATTGAAACCCTCCATTGTAACCTAGAATTATCTTATGTGTAGTATTATCACATGTAGGTTATTATTACTATCTCATGCAAAACTTGTCACTAATAAGGTTGTGGGTGGGTAGGTAGATTTGCAAAACTCGGAGTTAGGGTAAGGTGGTATGGGACACCGGACCTAGGGTGACGATGCATGCGTGCACAAGTTAGGGTAAGTGCGTTGTGGGAAAGCTGAGACAGTCTTCGCCACCGTTTACCCTAGAATGGAGGTTGCGGACCTCGGGAAAATATAAGGACTAGACCCTTGTGCCAAGCAAATGACATAGTACCGCTCAACCACGGTGTTGACTTGTCAACCACGGTTTAGTATCTGCTCAACTCGAGTGAAGCCACGCATTGGGAGTGCATGCGGATTGCGGATCCGGACTAAGACAACGATAGGTCCCCTCAACTCGGGCTCGGCGTTCGTGGTGGCCAACGGATACGGGGTTGTGTGGATGTCGCACCTATCGGGTGGAGTGTATATCAAGAGTTGAGCGTGAAAGACCGGTTCCTTAGCTCGGTCATGAGGTTAAGGGTGCATGTGGGTAAAGTTGAGCAACTCTGCAGAGTCAATTAAATGGTATTCGAATCGCCGTGCTTAGGTTAATGAAGTGTGTCACTTGGGTGATTCGGATGCAAAGCTTAAGTAGAATTTACAAGTGTTTTAACTGGTTTAGTTGGATAATTAACACTTCGTGAAAACCCCTAATGTTAAGGAGTAGTTTTTGTCTGGTGAAATTCTAAAATGCTTGCAAATAAAATTGCATCCACTCAAAGTTAATAAACCAAATATATTGCCATTCCTTTGATACTCCTTGCAAGTAGTAAGTCGAGTTCCCGTTGCGATTTCTTGAGTGGTTGGTAGCTCATGGCTTGTTAATCCCCTTTTAGAGATTCAAGACGAAGAGGAAGGTTTCTCTGTCGAGGAACCCCCTGCGGAGCTGTTCTTCGACGAGGATCCTTGGCTTTAGGTCTTCGCCGCGCTCAAGCGGATCCTGGAGTTCTTTTGTGATGTAAATATACTTTGGGCTTGCACGCCCGTGTGGAAAACGGATGTTAATCCGTATTTCAAATATATGCTGGACTTTTATTGTAAGCATGCAATGGTATACTCTTGCGCGACGTTCCATAAGCTGTTCATGTGTGGATAGTTACGAATGTCAGTGTCGTCTGACGCTACCGAAATAGGGCGTTACACATAGTAAATTGATGGTTACTATGCCACCTATCTCCATCATCCATGGCTTCGATTTGCTAACAACATATTCTCTATCTGTACTAGTCAATCAAAACACTATGTGTGAATGGGACGGATATTTTTTCCCATTTGATTCGGAGCCAAATCGAATCAGAGAAGGGAGTTTACTATCCAACCGGATTCGAGATGGGATTTGGATAGTTGTATCTGGATAGGATATAGAGTAAGTAATATCTAATAAATTTGGGACAGGATTTGGATATCGGGATAATTCTTTGCCAGATATCCGAAAACTAGCACTTCCTAAGATAAGCATTCAATAGCCGTTACAACCTAGAGAACATGGCATGTGGCTCTAGTGCTAGTGTATCATTTGTAGCACCAAGTCAAAATACCCTAACCATAGACAGTCGCACGCAAAATACAAATGTTGTTGTTGTTGTGGATATAGAATAGCTAGGAGGTGAGCCTAATGGAAAGAGACAAAAGAAGATCACATCACTTGTCTGGGATCACTTCACTAGGTCTAAATGACAATTATGGAGAAAGGGCTACTTCAACGTATTCAATCATTTATAGTAACTATAAAGGGCTCTCCATTTCAGTGGAAGGAGTTCATAAAATGTGCAAGTAAATGCCAGTTGGAAACAAATAAGGGTGTCGCATTGGATGTTGCTACAAGGTGAAATTCCACATATATCGTATTGTCGGATGCCCTATATTATAGAAAAGATTTTGAGAAGCTTGTGTGCATAGAACGCTGCAGTTATGAAAATTTAGCTACATCAGCTAGTGTATGGGAAAAAGGCATTGACACTTTGCAAGTGCTTAAAAAAATTCCATGATGTTACTGAGCTCTTTTCTAATACTTCATATCCAACAACAAATTTATTTTATCAAAGTTTTTGTGGCATTAAGCTTTTGATTTCTGAATGGTGTGCTAGCGCTGATACCATTATGAGTAACATGGCACTATCTATGAATGCTAAGTTTGAAAAGTATTGGAAGAAGTCAAACATTACTCTTGTTGCGGCTTGCTTTCTTGACACTAGGAGAAAGAAAAAGTGTATAGAATCTTACATGAAAAAGTTTTATGATGAGGTGTTGTATCAAGTTGAACTAGAAGAATTCATTAGGGTTGTCAAGTAATTGTATTATATCTATGCTTCTTCTTACTTAAAGAGCACTATTGCATCCAGTGTTACTTCTGAACCAAATGTAGATGGCTTTATCTAAGAAGGAAATGATGAAGTTGAAAAATTTTGATATGACACACATGGGACTGATCATGATCATAGTGACACAAATGACTTGGATAAATACATGGTAGAACCACCACTAAGGCTTACTAAATCCAATCAGGAATTTGATATTCTATCATGGTGGAAAAATCAGTAAGATGGATATCCTATTCTATCATTACTTGCCCATGATGCGTTGCCATGCAAGTGCCATCTGTTGCTTTTGAATCTACATTTAGTGCTAGTGGCCATATCATTGATCCATTTCGTAGTCTTCTAGAACCTGAGATGGTAGAAGTATTAATCTGTACCAAAGGTTGAATAGCGTATCCAGAAGAGGTGATAATTTATATTGTTTCTTAGTCTATAGTATAATTATATACGGAAGTCTCTATTATTTACTAATGTAGATTTCTTCACATTTCAATATTCCAGTAACAAGGCTGCATTTATCATCAATGGTCTGGAGATTGTGGAGACCATTGTTGCTAATATGATGATTGGGATATGGCACTCTTTTGTCTTCACTTATTTAGTCAGTTTTTACTTCTAACTTACATGTTAATTGACAATTTGACATTACAAAATTGTAGGGTGAAGAAGAAATAGCTAATGATGAGGATTGAAGAGGAGTTGTACCATAAAGATGGTTGCTCTCCTTTTTGTTGTTTCTAGGTTCTATGGTGGTTGTGGGCTGTGGCTGCAACCACACCTTTGCTTTCTTAATATTGTGTATGGTCAATAAAACTTCTAGTGAAACAATTGTGATTTGGTTAATTGTTGTGGCTGCGACCACACCTTTGCTTTCTAAATATTGTGTATGGTCAATAAAACTTCTAGTGAAATGATTGTGATTTGGTTAATATGTTGTGGCTGCGACCACACCTTTGCTTTCTAAATATTGTGTATGGTCAATAAAACTTCTAGTGAAACAATTGTGGTTTGGTTGATATTATGTATGGTCAATACTTACAACTTATGTTATGTAATATGCAAACGTTCTCTTTGTCTATCCGTACTTAGTACTTACGTAGTTATGTATTAATGTATGGATTCATGTTCAGTATTTATTATTGTGGTTTGGATGATATAATGATCATGTACTCATGTGGTTTGATCCAATTTATATTATTCTATGTATGCGTGTACTATCCGCTAACTTTATTTGATTCCGACCCGATTCCACCATGTATCTGTCCGTCCATATCTTATATAACCTAAATTGGTATTTGTATCCGTTTTCAAATCTAAAGAAAAATACAATATATGAAATAGAATAAACAATATCTGTCCGTATTCACCCCTAACTTTAAGCCAGTGGTATGGATGCCTGGATCACCTTTCCCTCTGGCTGTTTTCATGTCCTCATCCAATTGGTAAGGTATTACGATGGAGTTTAATTCTTGCAAGCTTCCTATACCTACGTACGTTGGATTTCATACATACATTACCCACTACTATGCCAGTAAATGCAGGTGCTATGTAGCATTTAACTACATTAATTTTAAGCCGCTTGCATGATTTGAGTAAAGAAATTAATTGGTACGCGAGCGTCAAGCATTCCGATTTTGGAGCCTAATTTGAAGTCTCTAAGAGCAGGTACAATAAGGTTTAGTCAGCAGGTTATAGCAAATATAATATCAACCAAATCTTACATGGCAGAGAGAGAAAGGAAGAGAGAGAAGGAAGCTAGCTACTAAATTACAGCTAGCTATAGCACGTAAAAATATGCATTTCACTCTCTTACATATGGGGTCAAATAGTTATTGTAATAGCTAACTTATTGTATGAACTATTTTTTTGAAGACTATAGATGAAATGGACAAGTGTTATAGCCACTAGTTGGCTATACTATTGTACTTGCTCTATACTAATAGTACTGCTACTCTCACTCCTGTTACTAGTATCGATCCAAGCTAGCTCCATAAGCCCGAAATGTTTTGCTGTCTGTATAATTCTATTAAATCGATAACACGTTCTACATATTCACAAGACCACGCTGATTAATCGGCATCGAAAAGAAAGGGGGCATAAAATTTTTTTATTTTATTTCTTTGAGGGATGGCATAACATGATGTTGAATTGCATCAATTGATGAAGATCTAAAAATGGTTTTTGGGTCGTCAAAAGCCTAGGAAAGTAACACCGGTCATCTTCTCAAAAGCAGCTCGTCGGCCCATCCACAAACAGCAGCCCAGACTCGCCTTATATATGGACCAATTAGGGCCGTAGCTAGGAACATATATCTATTGCGTTGTAGATCCAACTGCTTGCGAGTAGAACAGACGATGCCTCACATAAATTGCTATGCATGCCACTTTTTTTTTTCTTTTAACCTTTTCTTTTGCAGTTCTTCCTTTTTCTAGGATAAAAAAAAAGTTCTCCTCAGAGGTTAACATTGCACATTATCATGGCATTCGTAGCTAGGGCTGTACCAATACGGTCTAACCGGACTGGCAAAGTTCCCTCTATGTATGGTCCTAACCGTAACCGTGTTGAGTTCACACATGAATGGCACCAACTTTTAATCTGAGAAAAAAATGCATCGCAAAAGTATAAAATGGTTAAAACTACAGCGCTCGATACATACATACATACATACATACATACATACAGAGGACGCTGAAATGGGGCACCATAGTATCTAGTTACCAAGCCTCCCTGTCTTTGTATTGCTTTTAAATACGTGCAAGTAGAAAAGAAGTCATTGATTTAGCATACTGAATCAATCATAGATGGAAAGACTTAATCATGGATGAAAAGTCTCGAGTCTAGACACTATGGTGCCACATATATATATATATATATATATATATATATATATATATATATATATATATATATATATATATATATATATATATATATATTTTTAAAAATGGCTGTTTCTGTGCATACCGGACACCTGGCTCCGTCCATGCCTTGAGTTGGAAGAATGGTGCAAGCAGTCTCTGATCTCTATATGCAGGCGTATGTATGTCCTTGAGCTAAAAATAGTTGAAACGTACAGCTCACAAGCTTAATCAAGTCGTATGAGATAGATGAAAAAACAATGCTGATATTCTGGTAAAAACGGTTGGATATGCCTGTTTATACATGATTCAATCTTATTAACTATTTAATTTCTTAGCATAGTGCACACATGATTTATGCGCATTTGTTTCTTGCACTTACATTACGAGCATATTGACGCATGACTAGAGATATTTTTCAGTCAAGCTACTTGATTAATATTTGGCCAGATCTGTGGTCAAACATTATGCGGCTAGCTTCTGGAAAAAAAAAGTGACGACGAATTGACTGGTCCATTGATCGATGCATGCAATACCAGTGGCGGACCCAGAATTTGAATCCAGGGTATGCCTAACTAAAAAATTATTATCCAATGTTGGTATAATCTAATACCACAAATGATCCTATTAACCATTTAGCATACCCTGGTTTCAAATCCTAATCACTGTCAAACAGTGCCCCATTTGAACTTTTCAGAACCGTAAACTCTGCAGCTTCATACAGTGGCGGATCCAGGATTGGAGCACACCCCAGGCTAAATTTGAACCAAATAATAGTCTGGCATATCATAGGTCTAGAACTATATTATGATATAAGGAAAAATATGCTATAAATATATCATTGATATAAAAATTTTGCTTAACGCTCAATACTTAAATCCTTAAATCTTTTTAGTTAGTTTCTAAATAGCAAATATAAAACATTAAATATATAACATTTGATCATTCATACTTATTTTAAAACATAAAAAAATTGGCTGCTTAGTGATTACCTCGCTGCCTGTCCGCACCTCGGGTTGGTTCGGTGATTTAAATCCACTCACTCAGCACTCACTGGCTCACTGCTCAAGACCTCAAGACATAAGACTCAAGTGCTCGGAATATACTCGGATTTATCCGACGGTGGCGTCCGCATTTCTTCAATTCACTTCACGCGTTCGGCCCCGTCCGCATTTCTTCTTCAACCCTCGGCGGCTCGGCCGGTCGGCCCCTCGCCTCACGGCTCGCCGCTCGGCTCATCTGCGCTCGTCGCCGTCCTCCACTAGTCCACTCCTCCTCCGGTCCTCCCCTCCGCTCATTGCTCTCGCTCCTCCTCCGTGCTCCACCGGCTGCGCTCCTTCACTCCTTCTCCAAGCTCCAGGCGAGGCGCGAGGCGAGGCGAGGCGAGGCGAGGCGAGGCGCCGAGGCGACCGTGAGGAGGAGCGCGGATCGCGGATGGGCGGCTGGCGGAGCGGGTAGTCCTGGGCCTATATGGACTACCCGCTGGGCCCGCCCCTGCAACGTACGCAGTGGGCAGGCTACCATGACGTGCACCTTGATCCCTAGCTTGACAGGAACTCGCGTCCAAACGTCATCAAATTACTCGTTTTCCTTTTTCTTCAGTCGCAGAAAATGGCATTATTAGAGATTGTCAGATTAATGGATCTCTACGTTTGACGTTGGTTTTTATATAGACGGTTTTACTTAGGCCTGTTCGTTTAGGCTTTAGCTTCTGACTTCTGCTTTCTAGTTTTCATAGTTATTAAATTCGGATCAGTGATAGAACCGGTGGAATCATCAGTTCATTGGTCCGATCGGTGGCCAGTGAACCGTTGATTCATTTAGCAATCAACACTTCAGCAGCACTCATTGTCTCAGTCTCTCAGCAAAGTGCAGAGATGGTATCAGCTACCCTACTCGTTTGGGCTTGAGGTTGCAGGAATACAAGCCAAATTGTATCAACTATTCCACACCACATGACTACGACAAGTTTACAAGCGAGCTCACATATTTTACAATGTGGCATACTTTTGCGCAAGTGGTATCAACAATCAAAAATTAAGAAGAGAATATAAAAATTGTGCTAGGTTTTGGAAGGGTGCATGGAAGAGAGACTAGAGGGAGAGAGATCGAACCGAGTCGACGGCAGCGGTGGCGTCGTGGAAGTTGGGGATGCGGTGGTGGACAGGGCGGGAGTTGCATGCGATGCCCTCAGCCTCTAGCGCATCCCACACCCGCTTCCGTATCCCCCACTTCCACACCTTGGTCCTTGGAGTCCGCGGCCCACCTCGGCCTTCGCGGCGGTGGACGCCATCCCGCCATCTCAGCCTCGCGTTGCGGCGTCAAGGCGGAGGCACTCAGCCTCGAAGGTGGCCGCGTTGAACAAGGAGGACGACGACAAGCTCTTAGCCACTACGTCGAACGACGACGACGAACGAGGGCGAAGGGGGTGGCCAGCTGAGGTGACAAGGGTGAAGGGGTGGTCAACGTCATCAACTAGGGCGACCGGCGGAGACTAGGGCGACTAACAGCGGCGATTTGCTGACTCAGCCAGCTGAGGGGATCAAGTCTCAATGGCCAATGTATTAATCTGCATCTACCCCTTTCTTGTACTCGTATATTTCCAATTTTACACCTAAACCCTAAGCAAACCGAGGGTGTTTATGTCCAATACAATAACCATTTGGTTCAGCTGTACTGGCCTATTCGTCCAATTTTTTCGGTTCAACGCATGGACAGTCTTTAAAGTAAACTAAGCCGGTGTAGTCTCTGGTTTCAGTTTTTACCGGTTCAACCAGCGGTCTGGTCTAGTTTTCTTAACTATACTAGTTTCTTATTTTTGCCTTTTCTGGCTTTTTTACCTTTTCTTTTTTCCCGTATTTCTTTGCATTGTCCGTGATGGGCTTACCTGTTTTTTCTATTTAAAATTTTTTAAATTTAATTACACTAAAAAAAGCCACCAACAGTTACAGTATAAAAATAAGCCAACTACAGTGCCAAACAATAAAAAATAAGTCATAAGGCACAAAAAAACCCAAATGAGCAAGACTGAACGAGTGATGCATGCATGCACATGCATGGCCATAGCCAGCTCTGTGTCCAGTATGCACAGGCACCCTAATTTTTTGATGTATGTATGTATGTATGTATGTATGTATGTATGTATGTATGTATGTATATGTATGTATGTATGTGTGTGTGTGTATATATGTGTATGTATGTATGTATATGTACGTAGATGTGTGTGTATACCAGTTGTACTTATAGGTTTTAATTTCATAATATTTGAAAGAATTAGATGCAAATTATATTCCATACCCTCTGTTCAGATTTTATAGATAGTCGCACATCTTTTTTTATCTAGCTATATGGTAGTATGTAATGGTATAAAAGTACTTATTTTATTTAGGTCTTAGAAAATTCTTTAGTTTCTAGCTAAAAAGAGGTGTCAATTTGATTCTCTATCTGTTTGCATCATTATGACAATCACGATGAGTGCAATGATTCAGAACTAATATTGAGTATCTCATATGAGACATTTTACTTACAAATTTTAAAGCCATATGTAGTCTACTAAGTATAGATATACTAAAAAACTATATGTGTTTCTCGGGTGGTAGGGTACGTGAACTTATATGAGAGGCCTGGCGTACTAACAAAAAAAATGGTGAAATAGGTATACACTTGTAATAACATGTTCACACATATTTGAAATATTTTTTATCAATATTATTATTTGTTATTGTTGTCACTCTATAAAATAAGTTGGTTTCACAATTAAATATGTAAAGTAGCCAATTAATTATAAAGAAAGCTCAACTAATTATATAGGAATGTTAAATATGCATGGTTTAATCTAAGCTACCATTCGATCAACTGATAATCGTTTAATAACTATATTTTATTCTATCTTTAAGTACCAATGGTGTATACCCAACACAAATTTTTTAGCTCCGCCAATGACAAGGGATGTCGTGTCACAAGAGCATAGAAACTGTCAAATTAATGTACGCAAGCTACTAATATTCCTGATGGTACTATATTATGCATTTTTGTGAAACTGGTGGAAGATTATAATTAGAGTTTAAGTAGTGAAGATGGTGAAGCTAGGTAGTAATTAGCGGGGTTGTCAACCATGTGATCGACGCGCCATCTGTCCAAGCTATGTACATGTATGCTCGTCCAGTGAATTATTGCATATCGTTTTGCAGAAGGTTTGATTGCTCTCTTGCACATTCTATCTTCAGATATTATCTCAACTTTTTAATAAGAAATATTAACCGACTGATGAAAAATATGGTCAAGGATTTGTTGTATCTCAGAATCAAGGTTTCTAGAGAACCTCCATTCTAGTCCTACGATTCTACGACGCTAGATTGAGTGATCGGTTGGGCTTCAGCTTTTAGCTTCCGGCTTATTTTTCACTATTTATAAATTTCGTCTTTTTCTGAACTTTTAGCTTTTTATTTAGCTTTTTTGCTGGTTCTTTTTTCCCATATTTATTTGTATTATATGTAATGGGCTAACATATTTTTTATATTTTTTTAAATTTAATTATGCTAAATAAGCCTCTCACCATTCTGATTTTTTCACTATACATGTTGCTTTTCAGCCATAAGCCACCAAAAATAAGCCCAAATGACCACCACCTAATCTTATTATTTTGATTCTACTCTACAAAATTTTCGTATGATTCTACCTAATGATTTATTAGAAATAATTAAGTGTATATGTCTTTTTAAATATAAAATTTTACTTTTTATTTCTTCATATCCATTATATTTTGCAATAACAAATGATCTTTCCTTTCTACTGTATTTTTGTAAACAAAAGTTTTAAAAGTATAATTTTAAAAACACAGTAATGTTGAAATACATAGCTTATTTTGAAAAAAAATGTTTCTTTGGTACAATCAAGTAGAATTGTAGATCTATATTGATTCTACGATTTGCGATCTTGCCAAAAAAACTTTCGATCCGATTAAGGATTATGATTCTGACAACCTTGTTCCCAATTACAACGAATCCTGGCTTTTTTTCCCAGAAGGAAAACACGTAATTCCGATACTGGGTTTGGTCGAACATGGTTTTAAAATCTTTGTGTCAACGCACCCTAAAAACTTTGATTTGATCAAGCTAGCATGCATGTGACCAGATCGATCAAGATACCTAGTTGACTTTCATGTCATTTTTAATTCTTATCACTTGAGCTATCATGCCTTTGACCACATGCAATTTGATTGAATTTTGTTTCGGCATTCGTTCTGCCGAGGCTCTCATCGATGCATATATTATATATCGATCGATCCATCGGTTGGCATGTCGCTTATTTGTTTGGTGAGGCTTTTACATTAATTAAGGAAATAGACTTTCGATGATCCTACAGTTGCGCCTACCAGCAAACGATCCATGCTGAGCGAGGTATTCAATTCTAGACCCACCATGCTTCACAAAATTCCTTTCACCGTTGCAATAATGTGAATCACCATAGGTAGATCAACAACGTGCAAAACGAGGGATCTCGAGCTTTTGGGAAAGGCTCTTTTTCTTTTTAACCTTTTGTTTCTAGAGCAACTAACGTCTGGATGTCTGATCTAGGCGCTGGCTCTATATGCTATGTTTTACCTTAGGATTTGCCCGGCCCATGAGTAACTTCCATCGTTCAATTCCTCTCAACAAAAACACACCGCGTCCACCACCTACTTTCACCCTCACGCTCACTCGTGAGGGCTTTGTTGCATGGCCGGTGGCAACAACACAACTCATGAGCTCAAAGAAGGAAGCAGTAGCAGCTAATCTCCGGTGTCTTCATGTCAGAAGGAGGGCATATTTGGCGGGGAAAGGCTGGCCCGATGCACTTCCAACCACTACCGCCATGATGCCATCTCCTGATAACCGCCAGAGAAGGAATATACAGAGCAGGAAGAGAAGCTGGTTAATGGTGGCCATTGAGCCCGACACTGCCACTATGGCCTCAGGCTATGCCTACTCCATGTGTAAATAATTCTAAAAATAACAAATCTATCTTTAAAAAGATGTTGCATCCATGTAATAGTTTGAAGATGCATATGCAACAATTGAAAATATCTTAGGCAACATCACAAATAACTTATTGCAACAAATCATTTCAACAAAAATGTGCAATAAAATAATTATCCATTGCAAGAAAATATTGTTGTGCAACAAATCACCTAAACTGCAAGAAAATTACATTTTGCTACTAGATCTGAGAAAAAGACAATGTAACAAAGAAAATTACTTCAAGCAATAATGGAGGAAGCGAGCCACAACAATTTGAGAAAACACCCACAACAACCTACTAAACAAGGGCATGGATAGTGGCGAGTAGCTGAGCTTACCAAAGGAGGATCCTATGGTAACAGAGCTCTGCTCACCATGGCAATCTTGCCATTCTTGATAATAATCTGATTTGGTTTCCTCTAATAAACTTAGAGCTAGTATATCATACTTTAGATTAACATAGTAGTGAACATGAATAACAATGATGATCTCATTACATTGTGGTCCGCCGTCATGAGTTTGTCCACACAACCCCCTTTCTTGTGTGCCCTCATGCGGCCAACCCTTGCACACGCACTCACACAGTTGCACGCAGCCACATCCATGTGGCCTTTGCTCTACACATGCCCCCACGCAACCCACGCAGTTCACGCAATGGTATGGCTTCATGCACTCGCACAACCCCCAGCCACCCATGCGTTGTACTTGTCTTCCGTTGTGCGAAAACCATAACTAGCTTTCTCCCTTCACTGTCCACACCTCCATCCTCCTTGGTTCTTGCTTTCTTCTCTTCTTCACACAAAACAATACCAACATGAGATGTAATTCCTGAATGTGACTTGCCGACACAAACAAATGTAACATTGGTACTTCAGGCTATACACACACACATGGTGGCGCTATTCTGCCCCTGAGTGTAGAATAAGTTATTATATGTTCCAGCCATAATAGGAGCCACGTGACCCGGCCATGATCCACCGCACTTAGCACCCCCCTCCCCCGGTGCAACCGTTAGTAAAATCACATGACCCCAGTCATCTACCGCCATCCTATCCATCGCCTTCCACCGTGCCACCCCCCTACTCACCATCTTTCACCGAACCGCATAGCGGCACCGCGTAGAATCAATAGTAAAATGGAGCGAGGCCATCCACCACGTAGGCACGGGAGCCTACCCCATCAGCAATTATCGATCACCATCACCCATGTTGTAGAGTTTTGCCACATCACCACAAGTCCATCGTCTCTCGTGTCAATGCCACTGATGTGTTATGGTGGCATTAAAAATGGAAATCACATTTACAACCAAATACAAACCAAGTTACAGCTAGATGAATGTGCTTTTACTGTACTGACCAATTTACCAGATGTGTTGTTAGAATTCATTGCCACACCTAACCATGGCGCATGATGGCCGTGTGATAGCGGCAGTAAAAATAGAAACATATTTACTTTCATATACATTTCAATTTACGACCAAATGAAAAAATGGAACCATTGTATGATAATGGTAGTAAAAATAGATATCATATTTACGTCCAGATATATTTCAATTTATGGCCAGATAAAAAATAGAATCACTGTGAGATGTCGACAATAAAAATGGATACCACATTTATGTCTAGATATATTCCAATATACGGCTAGATGAAAAAAAAATGGAACCACTGTGTGATGGCGGTAGTAAAAATAGATATCATATTTACGTCCAGATACATTCACATTTATGGCCAGATGAAACTACTTTTATTGTACTCATGAATTTATTGGATGCGTCATTAGAGTTTTACTGCCTCACCTAATTGTGGCACATACTAGCCATGTGACGTCATTGTCAGGGTCATGGGTCTAGCACGAACGAGTGGGGACAGGCGAGTTGCGTGGCTCGGTGGGGGACAGACTTGAGCATAGTATAAATTATTTTACGCTCAGACATGGAATAGTGTATATATTTATACATATATAGTCAAATAGCTAAATGTATTCAATGGTTCCAAATAATTTCTAGCGTGTTGAGTTGGCAGATGTTGATTAATGTGTTTCATGATATTTTCTGTCTACTTGAAAAGAGATATATGTCCATAAGAGGACATTACACAGCCTGCATGCATGATCGCCACAAAGAACACCACATAAAACTAATTCAAATTGGTGTCTTCTGAGAAGCACCATGCGAAACATTTTGTGATCGATCTAGATGTGTAGGACCGATGTAGCAATTAGAAAGGGTGAATGATTGTTTCTAAATTTTTTAGGTATTATTAATCTTTCACTCTAATGGTTGTAAAAGTTAAGAAAATCATATTATTCTGCCTACTTAGAT
The DNA here is from genome assembly GCA_036346575.1 of Dendrocalamus sinicus. Lineage (NCBI taxonomy): Eukaryota > Viridiplantae > Streptophyta > Magnoliopsida > Poales > Poaceae > Dendrocalamus > Dendrocalamus sinicus. The sequence goes on along the minus strand of CM070646.1, from coordinate 20,716,901 downwards.
TTCAAAAGCTAAGGAAAGCTATGAAAATCAAGACTTAGGCACTCACAATGAAATCTCTAAGAAAAGCCAAACCAACCAAGGTTTTATGTGCCCGAACGGTCTGAAATCAAACTAAGGGGAGGTTTGACCACTAGGGATGGTCTGGCTGCTACTTAGTTGGTGGTCTGATCTCCATGCGGTCTAATCTCTCTCTCGGTGCAAAACTGAAAATCAGCACAATTTGAAATGCAAAAATCGATGTAATTTTTAATCCATAGCTCCAAATGACTTGCAACTTTGAACACACCATATCTAGGATGATGAAAACTAAATCAAAGAAAGAAACACGATGTTCTTAGATTTGATGCCATCAATTTGAAGTAAATCGATCCTACGTCTCAAGAACAATCAAAACCCTAAAATCCAAATAACTTCTTATTCATGGAGATCTAAGACATGAGGTCTTTCAAATCTACTCCTACATGTCGATAATCTGGTCAAGGATTCGAACTAAAACCACCTAAATCACAATTTTCAAATTTCTTGCTCAAAAACATGAAAACCAAGAGAAGAACAAATGAAACACCAAAAAGAGATCAAATAGTTGATCTATTACCAGAAGAGTAGGTGATTCATGAGTACATATATGGTTACAAAGTGCTCCCAAAGTATCATCCTTACTCAAATTTTCTCACATAGCCTTAGGAAGGGAGAGAGCAAACTACAAGACTTAGCCAAAATCTTCTTAACACTAGCTCTCCCCTCTCCTCCTCTTATGACCTGAACCTTTTAGTGGGTCTTGACCCGCTAAGCACATAGAAAAACCCATCATCTCTACTAACACAGAGTTTACATATTCACACATATTTTTCAAAGTGTTTACAAGAATCAACATATTAAACCATTAGCGATTGATTCACCTAGACATCCTAGCTCACCTTGACATAAATCATTTCACCTTTGCGCCTCCTTGCACCTCAGTTTTGTAAATTAACAAAATACCCCTAATGAAGCTTCCAGACACCTTCTTTTGACTATGTCTTTATCTACACATCAAAGCATCTCTACATGCTTTGACACGTAGCCCGTGGCGCCCAATGATTTTGCCGTCAAGTCTTCACACATCCAGTCTCCCCCGGATCGACTCTACTTGCAGCGGCTCAAGTCACTTGACAAACCACATGCACCAACTCGCTTCTTTATGATCTTTGTCTTTCATGTGTTTCTTGCTTAAGCCACGTAGCCTCACCCAAACTTACCCGACCGTACAGACCTCAGCTCTCCTGCCGAGTGTCAGTCACTTACCGTCGGCCGCTAACGTTCTCCAAGCAACATGTACATCCAAAGACCAAGTAACCATTTCGAGCACAAGTTTCATACACTTTGACTCACGTTAGTCAAAATAATACATCATGCAACGCAAACACAACACAACCAACCAATATCTCTCATTGTTCTCTGCCACAGCTATCGATCTGACCGCTCTCCCTATTATGGTCAGACCGCCCACCGGTCAAACCGCCAACCAACATCTGGTCTGACCGTAAATATCCAGCAGTTTGATCAGCCCCGTATTCCGATCAGACTGTAAATGTCCAGCAGTCTGATCAGCCCCGTATTCCGATCAGACCGATTACACTAACAGCAACACTGAATTTTGCTAACTTTGTATAATTAAAATTCAACTCTATATATATGCCGATTTGTTCCTCACTAATTATGCAATGACCTCGTCACGTGTTCCTTCCACATGCTAATTTATCTTGTATTATATGGTTAGTGGCTTGCCAAGTTGGTCACCTAACTGGTTGCGACATATATCATATATCCATGGTTGGTCATCGTCCGCCCAAGCCTCGGCGTACGAACGCGAGGGTACGCACGCATTATGTATCTCATCAGACAACTAACGGGGACCCAATTAAGACTTGATTTGTCGCCTCATCTCGTGCTAATTAATCGCGCGGGCACGAGCAGCAATGGGTGGCCAACTGACTAATTTATTACGAAACTATCCGATTCGTGTGACAGAGTTGCGTAGCTGTCCGATGACCGCTGACCTCGTTTTTTTTCCCTTCAAGTTGAACGCGTCTTCGCTCCGCTCTCTCACCTTGCTTGCCCCAAAATGCCACGCACCAGTCACCACACCGTCTTTGTCAGGGCACCACCTTCACTGCAAGTTCAGGGCCACCGGCTCCCCTCCCTCCCCACGAGTAGCTACCTCCTCCTCCGTAGCCCTACCGAGCTTTAGTGGCATCGCCACACTCATCAACAACCATACGTCGTCAATTCAAAGTTTTGAATCTTTCCATGTGGAAGTTCATATCCAATTAGCGGATTTACCTACACACTTGCACGATTAGATATTATAATATAATTATTTTTGATATACAACTCTATTATCTATAATTAAAATTAATTGTATTTGCTATATATATATATATATATATATATATATATATATATATATATATATATATATATATATATATATATATATATATATATATATATAATAAAATATATACATAATTATAATTTAACCTCACCAAAATAAGTGGTGGAGATGTTTTTCTTTTTTTCTCAATAATGTGATAATTTCTTAAATTTTTCTTTTTAGGATTATTGTGAAGTTTTCTTGCCCTTCAAAACAAATGAGGTGTCTTGAATCTTACTGGTTATTTTTATCTATATAGATTTTAAAAGTCAAATTTTTAAGTAAAAAAATTAGATTTTTGAAATCCCAAGATGAATTTTAAGTTATAGCTAGCTTGAAAACTTTTGAGTTGAAGCCTCAAAATTTACGGCCTGCTCCAACCGTCTACAGCTTCCACTTCCGGCTCTCATGTGTTAGCTGAAATTGTACTGTAACGGGTGTTATTTTTTCTAAGTCATTCAATTAAAGAAAAAATAAAAATATTGCTATATCTCCACAGACAATATAAAGGAATAAGGAGAAAAAAAAGAGAAAGTCAAAATTAAGAAGTCGATGTGTTCATTCCGGCTTCTAGAAGCCAGAAGCTAAAACTACTTGGAATGGGGCCTAGTGTCAGAAAAGGGAGGAAAAGTGATAAGCTCGTTGCCAACCGGGAAAATTGGCCAACGAAATCTGCCTAGTTGAGGTCATAGAAAATATTTTATTATCGTCTAAAAAGGAAATATTCCATGGAATTGAGATTATCCAAAATTCCTCCTTTCCAAACATAAATAAAAGCCCATTGATCAGGTGGCTTTTGGGTTCGATTTCTTCAGAAGTCGAACACAAATGGAGCAGTTTCTTGAAGCCACTTCTCCAAACGGTTTTTTTAAATTTAAAACTGTGTACGTCGTCCGCGTCGACGTCTCTCCTGTCCTTCGCCGTATCGAAAAACACAGATAATACTATCAATCACTATAAAAAAAACCATCGATCGCAGCCCTAAAGAACTAAGACAAAAGATAAAAATGATCGGTGTGCCTGCAAGAAATCTGCCCCAGACGAGATCTCCATCTTAAAAACAGGGGGTCTTCCACGGAAACATCACAAATGAAGGGAGCCACAACAAAAACAGCCCAAAACAGAGCCATGACAAGGTCACAGAAAACCTCTGATGAAACTAGAAATGACAAAACACCCCTCCTCTTGACACGCTTGCGTTGCGTAGGCAAGACTCGGACTGACACTACTACCTCGAATGAAAAAAAGCAAGGCAGGAGGAGAGAAGGCAAAGCGAAGACGCGTTCGCTGCCGCCAGGAGAGGAGGAGAGTCCACCACCAGACCACCACACCTTCGCTCGCTGCCTTCGCCTTCCTTCCTCCTCCCCTCCAAAAACCCAATAAAAAACGCACCTTTCCTTTCCTCCCCTCCCCTTACCTTTCCCCCACCTCACCTCGACCCCCCTCGCCGGAAGATCCGATCCCGAGCAAGCGAGCCCCGCCTACCCCCTGATCGTACGCGCTCTAGCCCGGCGGGAATCTCTTGGCGCCCGGCGGAGGAAGGCGGAGGAGAGGAAATGTTCGCCCTCTGATTGATGCGACGGGTTCTTGGCTGGGGTGGTGGAGCGCCGCTGGAGATGGGCTGCTTCTCGTGCTTCGACTCCCCCGCGGACGAGCAGCTGAACCCCAAGGGAGGTGCTGGGTATGGAGGCTCCTCGTCGCCGGCGGCCGCGTATGGTGGTGGCGCTGGCGCCGGTCGGCAGGGTGGGAGGGCTTACCCGGAGCTACATCCGCCTATGGCGGCGCCGCGCGTCGAGAAGCTCTCCGCAGGTGCGTTTACTGGATCCGGTGGTGGTTGGTTGGTGGGATCGGATCCGTAGAGGGGTAGACGGATTTGGGGATTCTTCCTTTCTACGCGTTCTTGATCTGATTTAGTGGCCCTGTTGTGTTTGGTGATCTGTGCGTCCCGAATTAGCGCAAGTAATTGTGAAATTCGACAAGAAAACAAAGGGGCAGGAAAGATGAACTATTTTTGAGTTGTTGGATAGGTAGGTGTAGTTGGGTTCGTGAATCTGCTCAAAGCATTGGGAATGAACAAAAAGTAAAGGAGCTGAACTCATAGACTGATACGGCGAGCGTATACTATGTCACTCCATTTGATTGAAATCATAATTCTCGTCTTTGGGTGAGCCTACTGGTTAGCTCGGTCTTTTTACCTTTGTTTGGTCAACATGTGCAGGGGCTGAGAAGGCGAGGGTGAAAAGCAATGCGATAGCAAGGGAGCCTTCTGCACCGAAGGATGCTAATGGGAATGCCATCTCGGCGCAGACTTTCACCTTCCGAGAGCTGGCGACTGCCACGAGGAACTTCAGGCCGGAGTGCTTTCTGGGTGAAGGAGGCTTTGGGCGTGTTTACAAGGGCCGTCTGGAGAGCACAGGCCAGGTAACTTTTTCCGGCAAATGCAAGCTTGCTCTTTTCTTGCCTTCTGATGTGGAGGATCGAGATAGTAGTAAACTGCACTGTTGTATGATAGGTACTGTTCGTTTTAGTCTTGGACATATAGATTGAAAATTGTTTGCAGAAGTGGTGGATGCCCACATCGAAATAGTTCATATTGTGAAACAGTAGCTGTTCAAAGGAGCCCATTTGCTTTGCTTGCAGACCTCCTGCACTCAGCACTCCTGTCCTTACCTTTTGCTAATGTATTGAAAGAATCCTATCAGACAATTGATACGATTTTCTTTTCATTAAATGTGATAATTTGGAAACCCAAAGAAATGAGATGAGTAAAAAAAAAATTAAATGATCGGAGTGATGTCTTATTGCTGCAGGTTGTTGCTATAAAGCAGCTTAATAGGGATGGCCTTCAAGGAAATAGAGAATTTCTGGTGGAAGTCCTCATGCTCAGTTTGCTGCACCATCAAAACCTTGTTAGTTTGATTGGCTATTGTGCGGATGGAGAGCAGCGCCTTCTTGTTTACGAATATATGCCCTCCGGATCATTGGAAGATCATTTGCATGGTACGAATGCTGCTTTTGTTTCCTGTATCGAAACTGTTTGCATATGACCACCAGCTGTCAATATTAATGTTTTCTGTTTCGGTACCTGCATGCCTGTCTGTTTGTCACATGTTAGCTTTGGTACGGATTGTCAATTCGCAGTTCTGCCTCTGTTTTCCTGTCTATGTACTCTTTATTTAGCCACATCTTTGTACATGATTCGTCCTTTTCATACTGCCAAATGTTTATTGTAGTGTAAAGTGTTAGTTCATTCCTTAGTCCTGCAAATATTGCCATTTACATTCCCTATTGAATTTTGGATCTTTCAAGGCCCTTCTGTGATGCAGGACAGCATACTGTGCACCCTCTCTGCGTATGTCATGTTTGTATCACAGTTTCTTCACGTTATTCATGTGCGGCTATTATGATTAGTTCCAGTGGAGTGTGTTTGACTAGTATACTCGAGAGTTTTTAGTTATGTCAGCTATTTGAGATATGCTTGCTGCATATCTTATCCAGTGAAGTTGAAGAAAAATGGCCAACCAATTGAATTGGTCAGTTGTTTACTAGAAAAGTTTACCTGTAAAGTTGTGCGGCATGATGAAAACGGTTGACATAATAAGCTGATCGAGGCTTATTATTTTATGATAAGTAAGCCAATTGAACATACTTAAGTCCTTTCCACTTTCTAGCTGCTATTACACCCACAAAGTACATCATTTAACCGCATCCTTTTAAGTTTCCGTAACTAATCAACAGTTATGCATTCTTTTGAACTGATTCTCCTCAAATTATTTAACCTATGAGCTAATATTTAGAATTCTAATCAGTAGTTTTTAAGGTTAACATGCTACTTGTATTATAGCTCTTGTGGATGTGGTAGCTCAACCCAAGTGTATTTAACCTTCTTTCTCCAAGGGAATATGTTTGTATGATAGTTCTATTAACAGTGACCTTACCTCACTTTAATAAATTGTGGAGTTATTCTTTTGACCTGGATGTTACACATGATGTTAGATCTACCTCCTGATAAGGAGGCATTGGATTGGAACACAAGGATGAAAATTGCAGCAGGTGCTGCTAAAGGACTGGAGTACCTTCATGACAAAGCAAATCCACCGGTTATTTATAGAGACTTCAAGTCATCAAACATTCTCTTGGATGAGGGTTTCCATCCGAAGCTGTCTGACTTTGGTCTTGCAAAGTTGGGTCCTGTTGGTGACAAATCTCATGTCTCTACACGTGTGATGGGAACATATGGTTATTGTGCTCCTGAATATGCTATGACAGGACAATTGACTGTTAAATCCGATGTATATAGCTTTGGAGTTGTCTTGCTTGAGTTGATTACTGGTCGCAGGGCCATCGACAGCACCAGGCCACATGGGGAGCAAAATCTTGTTTCATGGGTAAGCTTTGTTCTGATTATTTAGAAATGCACCTTATATATTTGCTGATATGCTCTCTCCTAATATTTTTGAGTAATTGTTTGGTTGCTGATGTTAAGGAGATAGAGTTGTATTAGGAGATAGAGTTGTATTCTATTCCATATATGCCTTATCTCTATATGGCATATACTCTTGTACTCTCCTATATATATGGCCCTTTGGGTCTCATATCAATACACACAATATTCATAACATGGTATCAGAGCTTAGGTTAGGGTTTACTGTACCCGTCGTCGCCTCCACCTAGCCTCCGCTTGACTTCCGCATCTGCTGCCCCCGGGAGGAGCGATCTTCGCTCCCGGGGGCGGCCACCTCTTCCCGGCCGCGTCGTCGCGTCCGCCTGCTCGCTCGCGCTCTGCGCCGCCCGCCGCCTGATTCGCCGCTTCGACGCCGTCGCTGCCGCGGTTCCGCACCGCCAAGTCTGGATCCGGCCGGATCCAGTCGTCTTCGCTGCCGCGGCTCGTTGCCTCCCACGCGGCCACGACTCTGCCCGCCGCTGGATCTTGGCTCCTCTCACCGTGCTCCACGGCCATGGATCCGGCTTCCGCGCGAACTCCGCTCACCTCGGATCCGGCCGCCGGGTCTGCACCGCACGGATCCGGCCGCCTCGGGCGATCCGATCCGATTGGGCCATCGCCGTCTTGGGGACTCGCGCCGAGCTCGTTCGGCCGCCGCGACCGCCGGATTCACCGCCACCTCGCGCCCGCGCTCGCGCCATCGCTCCGCCGCTTGATCCGCGCGCCGCTTACTCCCGGCCGCCGTGCCCATGCCTCCGCCGGACGCGCCTCCGTGCCTCGTGCCGTCTTTGCCGCTGCGGCCGCGCCGCGCCGCGCGCGCGCGCTGCCAGGCGCTGCGTGCCGCGCGCCGCCTCCGCTGAGCTCGCCGCTCCTCCTCTCTGAGCGAGGGAGAGAGACGGGAGGGAGGGCGAGATGAGGGAGCGCAAGGGAGGAAAGAGCGAGGCGAGCGTGCGTGCGGGAGTAAGGGGGGTGAAGAGAGGGGATGAATTTTGAGGGAGTGGGATATTTTATTTTTTTACTGCTGATTTCTTTTAGTGAGTCTTTAGTTAGTGAGTCTTCCGCTGTGTCCATCCAAGTTCATATCCTCTAATTTTTTAGTTCGTTCAAGCCGTGCGAGTCCACAAATTTATTGTCAATCATAGAAGTGTAAGAATTTTCTTTTACATGGCAGTAGCCGCTGCTCTACTCTCTGAGCCACGTGCAGATCGTAGAAGTCGTTATGATGCCGCCGCTTCTCTAGCCGCCGCCCCAAGCTTCAAAGGCCGCCGCGCGTCCTCTGTGCACTGCGCCGCCACCTCTTGGGCTTCGATCTGCGCCGCCATGCATCTATCTATTCCTCTTCGGCTTGATTTGACAGTTTATTCAAAAACTGCACGCAACGACGACATCATCAAGACTCGGACTTCGGATTTATCTTGTTTTAAGTGTTCACCCTTTTTCAAATGTAATGCTATTGCATACGCCTTGCATTTGAGGGGGGGTGTTAAGGAGATAGAGTTGTATTAGGAGATAGAGTTGTATTCTATTCCATATATGCCTTATCTCTATATGTCATATACTCTTGTACTCTCCTATATATATGACCTTTTGGGTCTCATATCAATACACACAATATTCATAACAATTATCAGTATATTGTAATTTGTAAAGATGTTTGCCAACAGATCTGATAATGTCTATTGCATTTGACCAGAAGTAACATGAAAAGTTTTCAGTGTTAATTAGCTTCTATAAATAATTACATTGGTGCTTGGTTACATATGGGTGCATGTGATTGAAATTGCAAAAATAATGTCCTTTATGATTTGATGACTACTTGTAAGGAACACATGACTATATGGGATATCGTGAGCTGAAGAGGTAGCACTTGTGATTTGCTGTGCTCCATGCTTATAGTACTGATTTATTCTGATGTGTTAGAAGTTCTAACTAAGGGTCTGTTCTTTTTTGCTGCGGCTTGTGGCTTTTGACTGCGGCTTGTAGCTTTTGGGCTGTTTGTACAAGAAATAGCAGAGTAACAGAAACTCACATGTGGTTTTTGCCGATATAAATGAACTCAGTAAAGTATGTACTACAATTAACTAGTAGACCCTATCTTAAAAAAATACTCCGTTTAAAAGCTAGCTACTGTAGAAAAGCCGAAAAACAACTTTTAGAAGCTGAAAAGAACAGGGCCTTAGAACAGAATGTGCATTGTGAAGCAGAATGATTAAATCCATGTGCTCACATTGTTGCTTATTAATTGGCAGGCACGGCCTCTTTTTAATGACAGAAGAAAGCTCCCTAAAATGGCTGACCCAAGACTGGAAGGACAATACCCCATGCGTGGGCTTTACCAAGCACTCGCGGTGGCGTCCATGTGCATTCAGTCGGAGGCTGCTTCCCGTCCACTTATTGCAGATGTTGTGACTGCTCTTTCCTACTTGGCGGCACAATCATTTGGCCCTAATGCGCCTCATGCTTCAAGGAAGCCAGGTGGTGATCAGCGAAGCAAGGTTGGTGAAAGCGGCAGGGTAATCTCCAGGAACGATGAAACTGGCAGCTCCAGCCACAAGTCACCAAACAAGGATAGGGAGGATTCCCCTAAAGAGCTTCCAGGTATCTTAAACAAGGACTTTGATAGGGAGCGGATGGTGGCTGAGGCGAAGATGTGGGGCGACAGGGAACGGATGGTGGCCGAGGCGAAGATGTGGGGCGACAGGGAACGGATGGTGGCCGAGGCGAAGATGTGGGGCGAGAATTGGCGGGAGAAGAGGCGCGTTGTCGCGAACGGGCAGGGGAACCTGGATTCTCCAACCGAAAATGGTGACAGGCAATGATTCAATGTATAACCCACCCATGCATGTCTGTTTATTTCCAACTCTATTTACTTTCCTTTGGCAGGGAGGAGGGAGGGTTAGATTGTACATTTCTAGAGAGAGAAAGAGAGAAGAGACGAGAGCTTTGTACTGGATAGTGGATGCATGTGGTTGTAGTTGTAAATTCTCAAAAATTTTGTGGGAATGAAAGGATACTTTTGAGTTCCAGTGTCTTGTAATCTTGCTGCCTGCCCTGTGATGCTTTGCTTGGTTGATAATGTCCTGGTTGTCTCGTTTTGATGGAGGTGAATGGCTGAAGGTTCAGCCCACCTGAAGGCCTAGTGTTCAGCTCCGGGGCAGCATTTTGGTTATTAATACCAGGAGGATACCCCACGTGTTGTAGTGGGAATTTGTATAAATCAATTTGTTGATTAAAATGTTTGAACAAATCAACGTGAAACATGATAAAGAGTCAAAGAATTAGAAGGCAATACAAATGAGGGAACCTCTATGGCACTCAATTTTCATCTAAAGGTTATAAATAATAGAGATGATGTGGCTGCATGAGAGGAGAAAAATAGCATTGACTACAGTTAGGGATTACTTATTTAATATATGAGAAGTGCTTTTACGGTTTTCTCTTTAACAAGAGTGGCATTAATTTTAAAATAAATAAAAAGATAAGTTATATCTATCTATCATTCATCATACCTTAAAAATTATGTAAATCACTATTAAAAAAGTATATAAACATCTCTCTTGATATATATATATATATACACACACGTATATATGTATATATGTACATATATACGTATATATATACATACATACATACATCCATCCATACATACATACATACATACATACACTATATATATATATATATGGACATCTCATTTCAGTCATGATAGCCAACATGGACCCTCATCATCCATCAATTCATCGTAGTATTGAGCTGATCTTTCCTCGCAAATCGCAATGGTGGTGAAGATGTTATCGATCAGATAACAGTTATTTACTGACGAATGGGGGAAAATTCTGAAAACCCAAGATTGGTTGGGATACAGCACTCAGTAGGATTTGTGCCTGGTTAGTGACCGGACGACGTGATTTTACGTAGCTTCTTGAGCTGAGGCAACGTCGAGGCATACATCGCGGTCAAGCGGCAAGATATGTGTGAATACTAACAAAGCTCAAGTGCATGAAATGCATTTAGTCAGTCACTTGATGGAAGAAGTTTTTACAGGGTACGTACCGTCCATTGTGCATGGAGATACGTGGAATCATGATCAGACGGCTAATTTCTTTCCGTCGGTAATACGGCGTGGGTAGTTTGCGAGTGCGTGAGAACGCAAGAAAGAGACTATTGATGTTGGCAGGAGTAGCGTTCATTATTCCTGTCAGTATTCCCACGGCGGTTCTAATGCTGCCGGCCGTCTTCCTTCCCTAGCTATTAACTGGTACGGACGGAGTACACAAGAAAGAGGGATAGGCGCGCGTGTACTCATGCATACCATATTTATCCACGCTCCATATGTACGTGTCCTACTAAAACGCACGATAGGTCTAAAGTGATGATTACTAAATAAATTCTAGACTTATTTGTATCTCCGAAAGCACGAACATACTTTTTTCACCAAATGCATATACATGTACGAAGGTGAGCCTATGTGTTGAACCTAGGGTTCAAATGTAGGTAGATGGAACGCTCGACGGACAGTCGTAGCCAACTCGCTTAGTTCTGGAGCACGTGTTATGTTGGTTGCGACAAACTGACGATTGATGCCTCTGGTATGCAAGTTGGGTTTGTTCGAAAACTGCAAGCCTAGGCCAGGCTGCCGCTACCCTATTCCCGTGGGGTAGCACAAGCCATAGAGCTGATGTGTTTGTGGCACACATGCACGCACGCCAAGTGTGCTGGGATTGAATGGATTCTTTTCTTGCATGATGATGCATGCATGCATCTAGTGTTGGGAGCTGGGCCGTGTTTTGCCCAGCACGGCCTGAGCACAACGTGCATCGGGCCACAATGGCATGACATGGTGAGCTTATCGGACTGTGTCGAACCGGAACGGACTACCGCCAGTGAGTTAGGCATGGCATGACAGTGCGCCAGGCTGTAGTCGGGCCGTGTCAGCACAAGCATGACATAGGGTGCTTGTCTACCATGGCCGTCGCCGTTGCTTGCCCGCCTTGGATCTGTAGTCCACGATGTAGAGCTAGAGGCAGCATTGAGGATGAGCAGCAGGCAGTGGACGACAATAGGATCTGGACTCAGGCGGCTGGATCCAAAGGGCAGCGGCATCAGCGGAGGACGAGGATGGGGAAGCCAGCGAGATGTGGCTCCGATGGTGGAGGAAGGCGAGGGGCTGCCCGTGGACTCCCATCCTCCCGCACGTGTCGCCTCGGCCACCGTTGTCGCTTGCCCACCTTGGACCCGTAGCTGGCGATGCAAAGCGGGAGGCGGCGTTGAGGACAAGTGGCGAGCGGTGGACAACGACGGGATCTGGACCTGGGTAGCCGGATCCAACTGATGGCGACGCCTGCAGAGAATGTCAACAATGGGGGATGATGATGGGGGAGCTAGGGAGATACGGCTTCGACGGTGCAGAAAGGTAGAGGCGGCCCGTGGACTCCCATCCTCCCGCACGCACCCCATTGGTACCTTCGTGCTGCAACTCCTTGATAGTGTAGCACTATCAAGCTTGGCTGCTCCAGCCGTCACTTTCATGCTGCAACTCCTTGGTAGCATACCGCTACCAAGCTTTTCGTTGTACAGATTATTGAGATTACTGAGTAGAGCAAAGAGAGAAGAGAAGCTTGGTGCTTCGTGGGGTGAAGAAATGAGTAGAGGAGGTGGCTTTTATAGCCATGGGAGAGGAGAACATTGCATCTACCCATTGTCTATCAGCCTCCACCCCTCCTCTGCCTTCTTCCCCTGCTCTGTTTTGTCATGGGAATGGTAGGCCACTATTGCAAAAGCTGCTTCCCAACTGTTGCCTCTCTCTCCCCGCCCATTGCTTCTCTGCTCCATCTTATCACGGTAACATGCTAGCTACTAGGCAGTCGTTACCTAATGCCTGCCCCCTACAACAGCCCTACTGCCTAATCCCCTCCAGCCTCCCCCGCCACCTCTCCCACTCTCCCTTTTCGCCTCCCTGGCCGCCTCTCCCCCTCTACCTCCCCAACCACCTCTCTCCATCTCCCTCTTCGCCTCCCTAGCCACCTCTCTCCACCCCACCTACCTCCTTGGCCACCTCTCCCCTAGACCACCTGCCTCCCCCACTACCTCTCCCCCATCCCACCCACCACCTCTCTCCCTCTCTACAAGGCGACCATCGGCCGACTCTCTATCTCCCTCCACGCCACCTCTCTCCATCTCTGCAAGGCAGCCGAGTGCCGACTCTCCCTCTCTCGTCGGTGATGGCCTAAACCCAGATCTGAGCTAGCCGTGTGCACATGGGGGACAACGAGGCTGCCAAATTGGCGACAGGGTTGTTGTGAGGTGGGCCATGGGGAGGGACAAGTGGATGGCGGCAACCTATCTCCCTCCCCTCTCCTCGATGGTGATGACAGTGGCAGCACGGCAATAGCGTCCACGGCCTCAATCTCCCTCCCCTTTCGATGGCGATGACGGTGGCAACACTATGATGACGACCATGGTGAAGTGCCTACTCTTCTTCAGCGTGACACGATAGATCCTCTCCTTCATCGACGGTGTCTGGGCCGGTGCCATTGCTGACGTGACATCGCGCGATGTTAGCTTCAACTCACGGCTGAGCCTGCTCGACATGAAGGGTAGCCTCACGTCGCCCACACCCAGATTCGACATGACAGGGGATGGTGGTGCGCGGTGGCCTTGGTGCAGTAGGGCATGGCGGGGTGGGCGGAGGCGAGGACGACGACGGGTGACGACTACAAGCCCAATGCCACATGGTGATAGGGGCAACGACGATGGTGTTCGGCATGGTATCGATACGCTCTCCCTCCCCCTCTCCGATATTCCCACAGTCCACCGTCCCTTGGCGTTCATAGGCACAACCGTGTGCCACCTCTTTGCCGCTGCCATGCTTCCATGCTGCCCAGCCTGCCATGCCATGTTTGTGCTATGTCGTCCTGAGCATGGTCCAACTGGCCAGGTCAGCCGTGTTGCCCAATAGGTCCACATTCTAGACCCAGCATGGCCCATCATTCGTGCTATATTGGCCAACTCAAAAACTGTCGTACCATGCTTAGACCAGACAGTGCTAGTTAGGCCATGGACCGGACCACAAAAGCTTGGCCCAACTCCTAGGTCTACATGCATCCATCCATCCATCTCCTGAACGGCAAGGAATGCTATCTACTTGCGTGTTTCTTTGGCCGGGCCAACAGCACAGGTGGCCAATCATGTGTGTCGCTTCCGGTACAAAGGACACAACGCCTGTTAAACATAATCGTCATATATACAGGTTAAGGCTATTGCTTCAAGATGCCCAATTATACAATGGAGATATGGCATGCAGGTGGTGTTTCACTTGTCCCTTCCTTTCTTGTTGCGCTGCTTTTGCCACTTGGCCCACGTATTAAACTCACACGCTCCTGTTGTACGTTGTTGTTGGCAAAACACTATTTTTCGATTGTCATATGGCTCCATAGTGCGGATTCAACATGCATGGCAGTACCTACGTGTTCGATGTTCCGTTTGTTTCTGACTCTCTCTGTCGCATCCTTTGCATGCAAATATACACATGCTTATTTTATAGCTCCTTTTGTTACAGTTTATGGCCACCCTAGCAATCGTTATGACCACTCTGAGTCTGGCTACGACCACGTTGTGCCTGCTCCAACCATGCCTTCTAGCTTCGACCACGTACTCGTAACTTCAGCTGACGAAAGTTACGACCACGTTCACGCCGCGCTGCACTCCTTCGACCACATAGTAGGCTTGATCACTGTAGTCGTAACTCGATTACAACGACATTGTGGCTTATGACCACATTGAAGACTCGATCGCCGTGGTTGTAAAGCTTACAACCATGACTTCTGATTCACGATCATGGTCGTAACTCGTTTACGATCACATATTTAGCTCCTGCAGACACCCACACAACCCAATTGCTCTGATGACCATCGCATCACCGTCAACACTGGAGACATGCAACGTGAGCACGAATTCTAATTCTTTCTATTTGGTCCATTTCATTTCAATTACTCTTGCCTGTAGCTTCTTCATACTCATAGTAGCACCACTGAAGCACCTCCTTAGAGCCCTGAGTCCCCTAGCTCGCCGGCGCTAGGTCTATCATCTGGCCACACTCCTCCACCATCGGCAGCCCACCTCCGACCACCACTACCTAGGACGACGCCACCTGAGCCACCATAGCCACCTGTAGATGATTAAACCACAGTCTATTTGGCCGAAGAAGCCCTCTGTAGCTTCTTTGCCATTCAAAAGCCGATCAGGTTGGCCATACTGTGCTACACTATAGCAAAGCAATTCCGGCACATCATGGCAAAAAGCTCAATCATGGCATAGTACACCTCCAGTAGTACAATGTAATATTGTTGGAACAAAAGGGAGTATATCCAGTAAGCTAGACTCCTCTAAAGCTTAGGCCTCAGTGAAACAAGACAGAGGACATGCACTTTTCATGCATTATTTTCAGAAAAAAAATCTTTAATTTATATTAATAACTTATAGATAATGTAGATACTTTTACGTTGAATATTTTAGATGAACAATACTTTAACATTAAGCCCTCAGTAGATGAACGGCATGCACGTGTCGTGGAGATTATCAACTAGGGATTAAGAGGTTAACATGTAGCATAGCAAAGCGGTGTGGCACCATATCTCTCTACCTGATTGTCAGAGTTTTATTCCAATTAATCATAGGTTGGATGAGTTATTTATATAATTTTTTTTATTTTAGTTGTCCGAGATTTGAATCTGTGAGGCGTGAGCCAAAAGGTAACTATGGAGCAAGAGTTTTGGCCCAATTATAGTCACAAAAATTCTGGCAGAGGCGAGCCACTTCACATGCATCCATGAATGGCCTGCGGCCCATATCTGTTGCTGAGAAAAGACCAAAAGAAAGCCCAACTGGCCCAACATACATTGAGCCCATGTAAACGCCTCCTGCCTTCATGTGTGAACCACTAGCTTAGGCCCAACTACACACGGTCCTGTTTGGAAAAGGTCCATCCCTCTCTCTCTCCAGCTTCTCTTACATGTAGTAAAGTTGGAGCTATGGAGCTATCCGCTCTGTTCGCATTCGTTTGTTTCTGGATTATATTTGAAAAAAAATCAAAAGACAATCTAAATATCTGATTTTTTATTTTCTTCACTATTGTTTGCTTTAAGGATAAGGCATAAAGTCAATAATGTATCATCTATCCTATTCCTTCACTTTCGTCACATATAAATATCTCTTTCTCACTTTTTTTAACTACTCGTCATCTTATTTGAAAAATCAGTTGTTTCAGTTGCTAATATTTATTTTCATCTAAAAACCAAAAGCTATGAGTAGAAGATAATAGGAATGACCCGTATAGCCGACAATCCAGATTCCAAAGCCCTCTCCCGAGTGTTGGGTGTTTTCCCGAGTGTACATCGGAACACACGGCGAATTTATGTCTCCCCAAAGGCTGACTGTTGGGAAATATTATCTGAGTGTTTAGTTTTTTCCCCGAGTGTTTTGGGCACTCGGGAAACATGTGGTTTCTGTTAGTGATATTCCAGTTATAGCTAGACTAATTAAGGTTGGCGGTTGGCACCCAAAGCATTCGCTACATATTCTAGCGTGAGTTTCTATGTTTAAATGGAGTTAAAAATGAAAAAAGTCCTAGCTCTCATCGGAATTTTAGACTGCTTGGAATGGAATGGTCCGGTATGACTTTAATTTGAAGGATTGTTTCCTTCCTTCCCAACAAATTCTTACGAAAATACCGCAGTACAAACAGATCCTCGGCAGTAAGGCTACCTTCCTAGCTCAGTGTAACAAAGGGAGACTTTTGACACATGCACATCTCTTGCTATGCATATTATTTCAAAATGCTCCCTGCAATTTGATCTAGGCAAAGCCTTACCTATGGCTCCATTGGTGGCTGGTGGCGCCGTATGACTTAGGGTTATCCTCCCAGAATGTAAAATTAATGGCTCTTGAGTGACGATGCATCGATCCATCTTCAGTTTACTTTGTGGGTTAATTTGTTAATTACCTTGGAAACGAACAAACTAAGGCCCAGTTCACGTTGGGTTGGTGGCCGTTTTGTCCACAAATAATTCCAGACAACACACATTTACTACGCTCCCATTGCCATAGACAGACAAATGGGAGGAGGCTGCAGAGTTCCAGGCTACAAATCTCGGGTCAAAGGACGATTGTAGCGTCTCTCTCTCTCTCTCTCCTCTCCTCTCCTCTCTCTCTCTTTCTGAGGTAGAGAGAGAGATGTGTGCACATAGTAAGCTTGCAACTAGGTAGGTGCCAGCTCGTGCTAGTCCGTGGTCCATGCAAGCTAGAGCGATTCCTGCAGGACTTGTGAGAGACAAAAGATGACAGTGAGAGAAGATAGGCAAACAGTGAAGACGGCCGGGCCTCCTCCCTTTTAGGGCTCGCTTGAATCATAAGGCCATGATGCCCCCCGTATACATATGATCCCCATCTATGCCATATATCACGCATCCGTGTATATGATTCTTGCTAGCTACCTTGCAACACGCATGGATCGATCTCGCCATGCATGCAGATAACATATATTTACAGCATTAACCATGTCATGCATCGCTTGCTTTCTAGTAGACGACGCATTTGGCTGTTCTTGCTTCTGCTTTAGAACATACAAACCGAGTGGTTCATTGGTTCGTTCGTGTATGACAGTAGCAGCCATCAGCTGCATGCATGCTAGTCGACCAAATTAACCATGCGTGTTCCATGAAGAACTTACGTAATATATATCTATAAGCTACAAGGTACAAACTGTTTGTCCCTGCAATTGTGGGGCTAGCCATTTGGTTATCTACAGTGGTGGCCGCGCGCGCGCGTAGGACGGCCGCGGCCAATTGCCTCCAGCTTACAGGAACATCTCGTCTCATGAACAAACAAGCGTACGTCCCATCCATGCAAGCTGTCGTACGTCCTGCATGTCCGTAACATGCAGTTGGTTAGATTAGAGCCTCTCTCTCTCTCTCTCTCTCTCTCTCTCTCTCTCTGTGTGAGAGAGAGTAACAAGCGGGCACTGTGTCTCACAAGGGAAGGCAGCATGATGGAGATGGGGCATGCGCTGCACTGCAGCGATATCGATCATAGAGATCGACTAGCTAGCCAGTAACACACAAGCACAGCGCCAAAGCTGTTCAAAGTGAGAAAAAAAAGCTGCATCAAAATATATGGAAAGATCTCTCGTCCCTGTGCCTCCATGGACGTATGCATGCGCGCATGCATGTGCATCTAGCTAGCTAGCTATGGTACCGATCGATCCATGTACGTACGTACATCTATATGCTGTTTGCTGATAATCTCAACTGGCAATCTCTCTCTAGATCACCTTCATCTTCTTCTTCTTCTTCTCTCTCTCTCCTTGAAGCTAGCTAGCTCACAGGTCGCATGCAGATCATGGTCTGCGCGCCCACCTGGACGATGGCGATGTGATCCTTCACGCAAGGTCCATCGATGGAACGCGTCGTGGGGCGCGACGTATTCCTTCGGTTCGTACGTACATTCCCCGGCCTCCATTGATAGTCGGGAAGCGTTTGGACGATCCAATGCGTTGTTCCACTGTCGCCCCAGCTGGGTGGACAGCGACTGCATCGGCGATATCGGGCCAGCTCCTGCGAAAACATACACTACTGTACATACTCGAGGGGATCAACCTGAAAAAAATAACACTGATCCCACTGCCCGGAGATCGATCGACTCATGAGATCTCTGGCATTCCATCACCAGACCAGAATAGTTAACTCCGAATCAAGGAATAAAATGTTATGCATCCTCCGTGTTTATACATACGAGATCTCGTCTGATTTGGAGTGATGAATATTAATTTGCATCCACTTAATTAATACTAGTAGTACTTGTAAGTACTTTCTGATTTCTCCCCCTGGTCAGCTTCTTCTCTAATGCAAAGTTGGAAGCTAGGCCACTTGGCTCCACGGATCACTCATTCTCTCTCTGACCCCCAAGGCCGGCCAAAGATGTCAGACCCGAGCTTGGAGGGTTGTCCTTGTGCGGGCCCTTGCTGAGATTCTCTTTTAAAATTCCTCTGATTTCGAATTCTTGTACTGTTCTTTCAACACTCGTATTTTACTAGCAGTACCTACTGTATTTTCTTGCTAAAAACAAATTTGTATTAGCAAACAAAAGCATATGGCCACCTTGAAAAAAAGTTGTACTGTCTGAAATACTACTGTCCGGAATCTAGGGGTCCACTGGTACAAATTAGGTAGACAGTATGGACCTAGGGAATGTATCACATAGGAATGTAC
Source organism: Dendrocalamus sinicus (assembly GCA_036346575.1). NCBI lineage: Eukaryota > Viridiplantae > Streptophyta > Magnoliopsida > Poales > Poaceae > Dendrocalamus > Dendrocalamus sinicus. The sequence continues at coordinate 20,697,775 of CM070646.1, read as the reverse complement.
AAAATTTAGATAGATGCGAATGTTATAGGAACGCGTGATTTGAACCGCTTGATCGCGTGAACGTTTTTACCAATTTGATCTAGCAATGCAGCTTTAGCTCATTCTCGCATTGATTGGACTGTCAAGATTACGAGTTTGAATTACCTATTTTAAAGTTATTAAAATTGATATGTACAATGTGAATGGAACAGGTTCATTTTAAACAAAGCTTTGCAGAAAAAATCCATAAACTGATTAAACTAGCTGACATATTTATACACACACACACACACTAAATATCAAAAAGTTTTTGTAACTGATGTAAAATTTCTATATATCAGTTTGGAGAATTTTGAGATAAATATTCGACAGAAGAACTAGTTTTAAAACAACTAATATTGAAACATTTCAAAAAAAACGTACTCGAATATATCGTCGGACATATTATATCCTATAAGATCTGGTACATAATCCTCGCTTCTTTATACTTTGTACCAGTCTAGCTTTATATATATATCTCCTTTTATGCAATTAATATTACCGGTGCACTTCTTAAATACAACAAAAAGATGAACACTTGTATAGAGCCCTAAGAGCATGTACAATATTGTAACATCAGCGATATATAAAACTTGCCACGTAGGATAGAAGGTGATATGAAAAAAAGAGAAGTACAGAGAATTGGGGTACCTCTTATGTAGTAGTCAATTGTAATACGAAATATAAGATATATTGTATATGAGGAATTTGCCTATTGTGACATATAAAAAGATAATTTATTATAGAAACTATCTTTATTACATCTATAGATAATATTAAATATATTATAGATAATAGTTGCCTATATTATTTTACATGCTCTAACAAAATCGCTTATTGTTGGCAGTTCATGTAAGCTAGCCTACATGCCAGATTGGCATGTATTGGAAACTTAACCACTCCATGATCGCTGGGCCATCAAATGATACGTGTTCATGGTCATGGGGAAATTTCCTGGATCCACCTTGCAAACACGCCAAAACATGATCTTTCTTTAAGATTTTCTCAAACATGCATGATTAATATTACCAAGATTGTCAGAATTATGATCCTAAATCAGATTAGAGGTTTTTGATAGGATTGCAAATTATAGGATCAATATAGAATCTAAGATCCTTACTACAAATAGCCTGATACTAGACGTCACATCATAGACGGTTACCCAAAATCGTCAGTATTAAATATAATCACAGACGGTTTTAGTCTAGAGACTGCTAGTGTTGCTATCAGCATGAAAAACCGTATGTAAAAGTGAAATATCACAGACGATTTGCGGTTAAAACTGTTATTAACAAGAACCATCTATGATATTATTAAATATTACAAATGATTCTTACTTTGAATTGTCTGTGATAATATTATCACAGACGGTTCATATTAAAAACCATCTGTGATAATTTCACTATATTACTTGTGTACAGACCCGTCGACCTCTGTCTTAAATTCCAGATCTATGCTGCTGCTTTGAGCTGAAGGAGGGGCTTTAGGGCCATTCGGTGAAAGGAGACTATTTGGCAAGAATAATTATAAATCCATTAAGTTATTGGTTACCTATGGTCAGTAATTTGTTCTTAATTGCATTATAATTTAGTTCTAGATTTTGGTGAAATTAAAGGAGAATTAAAGATAGTTTAGATCTAGCTAGCTTGATGTAGAGATAAGATTATTTACATCTAGCATGGTTTATGGTTTAGGATTTAGTCAATTCATAGTATATTTCTACTTAATTTAATGTAATTAATTATTCTTGCTATATATAGCTATTTAATTTAGATCGTACATAAATAGTGTACTAATTCATTAATTCAATATGTAATACTAAATTATTATATACGTAATGTAGGATCGAAATTGGTTGTACGTTGGAAAACATGTGAGTGCAGAGTACATTAATGACGTTTCTGCTTTTACAAGAGCTGGCGAGAAGGATATATTGAATAAGGAGGTGGAATATATGTACTATCTATGCATTGATTGCGAGAATATGAAGATGTTTAATAACCAAACGCAGATTGAAGCGCACTTGATTTGAAGAGGTTTCAAAAGGAGGTATGTGTAAGTTCAATCTCCATTAAGTTGGTTTTGGTGATAATGACAAATACAACTATGAGACTAATATGTTTATTGATTATGATATTGGTTAGTTTAATTTGGATGAAAAAGTGAAAAATATAAGATGAATGCATTCAATATCACATTCTTATCTTATTACATTCCTCGGATCCGAAATATAAAATGAACTTCACCAAATAAGTCAAACTTGAATATGTGCATATGCTTTTACAATACATTCTTGTATGCACACATTTAGGGAGAGTTCACTCTATGTTTTATGGTGTCATTAGTATTGATCTATCTTCTATTCCCATATATTAAGTATCTTTACTTTGAAACATATTCCTTGAGTATATATAGCCTGTGTAGTTCATATATACTTATAATCATATTGTCATCTAGTTCCTCCATTATGAGTTGGTGATTGGATGATTAATGATAACCGGATGAGTAAGTTTTGCTTTGAAAGCTTATCTTAGAGTATACAATTGTTGTGTACATGTTGTATACACGCAATTCAAGTTCTTTCTCATTATTTTATTGAGATTTGTCATGAATTACCAAAAAGTGAAGATTGTAGAATCTAGTCCCTCCATTATGTGTTAATGATGATTTGGTAATTGATGGCAATTGTTTTGTGGAGTAACATTTTTCATGAGTTGGATGAATAGGTTAGGTTCTACAAGTGAGAAAAACTTGGGATGACTTAATATGTTGAAGATGATCAAGTCAAGTGAAGACCCATCATATGTTAATGGAGGTCAAGTAAAGGATGCATCATGTATTGATGCATGTAAAGACGATGACCCAGACTTAAAGTGTAGATGTGAGTCATCAAGCTTCAAGGGGATGCACAAGGTAAAGGTATGGTTATTGGGGCTAAGAATGTGTTTCTAGTCTTTTACTGGTCTTGGTGTTTAGTTAAAAGACCGGGTTGCTAGTATAGGTTATCATATTATTAAGAGAGGTCATGTCTCTTGTATCTCATCATGTGTTGATAGCTCAACCTCACTTGCTCTAGCTCTCCTTGGCATGAGGCTTGTATTAGCGAATGTGTTTTGCAAATAGTTGAAGTTCATATGTTGAATCCTTGTAACATGGGACTATACATTGCGAATATATTTTGCAAGTGTTTGAAGTCCATGTTTCCATTCTTTGTATTATGAGGCTTACATTTGCAATTGTGTTTGGCAAATGATTGAAGCTCATATATATAATCCTTGTGTCATGATTTTAAAAGTGTGCAATGTATTTTGCAACTTGTTGAGAATCATAGATAATCCTTGTGTGCATGATACTGTAGTTTGTAGTTGTGTTTTGCAAAATCTGTTGAAGTATATATGCATTTCTTAGGGAAATCAAAACTATCGCAGTGTATTCTGTTGTACTACCGCTAGTCAGAATTACCAACGTTGTAATCACGGAACTACCGTGTCTGTTGGTGGTTGGAAGACCAGTGTGGTCGAAACTGATGTAGTTGAACCAACGAGGTCGAAGATCGATGTGGTCAATGACCTGTATGGTCGGAGATCGAAGTGGTCGAAATCAACGTGGTTGGAATCGACGTGGTCGAGATTTGTGTGATCAAAACTAATGTAGTCGAAATCGACATGGTCGAGATCTGTGTGATCAAAGACCAGCGTGGTTGAACTAAGATGGTCGAATCCGACGTGGTCAAGATCTGTGTGATCGAAACCAGCGTGGTCGAACTGACATGATCGAGATATATGTAATCAAAACCAGCATGGTCGAGATCTGTGTGATCGAAACTAGTGTGGTCGAAACTAACGTGGTTGAGATCTGTGTGATCGGAACCAGTGTGGTCAAAACTGATATGGTCAAGATCTGTGTGATCAAAGACCAGTATGGTCGAACCAAGATGGTCTGATATGACGTGATCAAGATCTATGTGATCGACACCAGCGTGGTCAAAATCGACATGGTCGAGATCTGTGTGATCGAAACCAGCATGGTCGAATCCAGTGTGGTCGAACTGATGTGGTGGAAAATGACTTGGTCAAGACCTGTGTGGTCGTAATCGACGTGGTCAAACTAACGTGATTAATACAACGTGGTTGAAGATCGACAGAGTAGTTAGAGATCTGTGTGATCGAAAACTGATGTGGTTGAGACCTGAACCAATGTGGTCGGAGCCCAGCGTATTCAGAGACCTATGTTATCGAACCGGACAATGTGGTCAAAGTCCAGCGTGGTCGGAGAGCAACGTAGTCAGAGACCTATGTGATCGAATCGGACAAGGTGGTCGGAGACCTAAGTTGTCGAACCATCCGACATGGTCAGGGACCAATGTAATTGATAATCAGTACTTTCGACCAGTTCTATGTGAGCGGTCTGATTAGCTTTGTGTGAGTAGTCCGATCAGCGAGCGGTACTACTAGCTCTTTGTGAGTGGTACTTTTGATTTGCAGAATGTTTAGTTTGTGTAGCGGCACGTTTTTTCTAAAGCAACACCTATGTGTAGTCTTCTCTTCCCTGAGGAAATCGGTAGTTCCGCACAAGTGCTACGGTACTTTCGATGTTTAGTAGTACCAGATTTTGCACGATGGAAATACCAAATTTGCCGCAATGGCTAGTTTTCTGACTGTTGCTAAGGGGAGCGAAAGTACTGGTCGTTTGCCTACGGTACTTCTGGAAATCCTGATTTTCCATCCCAACGGCTAGTTTCGAGGTGTGGGGGTATGTATACCACCTTATGGCCAATTGGAACATAACTTTTGGCACTCCATTTCACTCTATTGAGATAGTGTGAGGTCCTCCGCTCAATTGTGTTGTGTTGTACCTTTTGAGTAAGGAGGAAGGCTCTAGATTGTATGTGTTGTATCTAGAGGTAGATTGTATATCCACTTGAGTAATGTGCATCCATTGCACGTGGTGAGAGTCCTCTTTCTTTTAGGATTTTCCAGAGGACAGTGCATCACACGCATCTAGCAACGATGCTGAAGAATGAGCGGATGACATCTTCAAAAGTATATTTCCAGTAGCAAGTAAATGTGAACATCAACATGAAAACATGTAAATCTAGCATGTCATTTAAATAGGATAATATACTTGAAACATAGAGTATGAGTTTTCCTCTGTTGTGGTCACAATGATCTCAATTTGACAGGTTTTCCTCATCAAGCAATCATTATATGAACTAGGTTTTCCCTTGGATTGTTGGAAAGTAAGCAATTTTAGCCAAATTTTTAGATTAATTCCAAAGGTATTTATGAATAGTATAGCATAATTCCAGTAACAAATGTATGACATGAGTATTAAATAAATATCTCTTGACACAGATGGACTACTCAGGTCATAAAAACAGGAATTCATGCTTAACAGAGCAAGTAAGCGGGCTACAATGATCTGCATAATACATAGATTGATTTAATTGATTTGCTCTCAGGTGTCGGGTTGCACATACTAACTGCATGGCCTCCTCACCACAAGGGACTAATATGATCACATATTTATGTGACAATTTCTCTAATCAGTCAGGCTTTGAACTCTAGACTACCTTACCGAATATATGAAGATAAGCAGTAGTAAACATAACAATGAACTAGAGACATATATCAAAAATATTTACTTCAAGTAAATTGCTCTAACAGAGATGTTTACATATATAACTTATTGTCTGAAAACATGTCAAGTAAACTGCTCTAGTAGAGATGTTCAGATATATGACTTACTAACCGAAAACATGTCTAGTAAGAATCAGTATGTAAAGATAATAACTCAGCTCATAGCCTAACTCAATATCACAAATTGTCACATAAGAATTTCACATTGACCAAATTCTTGATTGAGCAATCACAGCAACCACAAACTATCATGCAAAGTCCCCAGTGCTAGCATTTACGAGTTTTAGAGATACTAGAACCGAGTTTAACTAGCATGGCAAACTGAGTATGATAGTAAATATATGATGGAAAACTCATCGGACCAATTTCATAATCCGATGACTTAGCAATTTTGGTACAAATCATAATGTACAAGGAAATGCATTATTAATATCGATTCGATTCCATCCACCGTTACATGGCATCTGCACCATATAGCAATTTCTTCACGTTATAGCCGCTTAACTTACCTTTGGGACGACACCAGGACAATTCCAAACCAGCGATCCTTCGCCCTTCAAGTTTCCCATTCCGATTTCAATGTTTTTAAAATGAACTATATCGATTAAGTTCCCTATGCGCCCATGACCGTGGGCACGGCTATTCGAATAGTTTTGACTCTGCAGAGTTTGTACACTTTCACCACAAGAGACAATCAACTCGTTGCCCACACGATTCCTTAGACGTGTGGTCGAGCGGAACCATCACGGTGACTTTTCAAAGTATCTAGTCCTTTCTCCCATCTCACCTTATGGGTAACCTCCCATTTGCGATGGGCCCCATCTGTTGCAGGATGTTTCTCACTACTACTAGCGCACGGGCTTCCTCCCCTCTGCGCTAGCACGACCGAGAAACTTCACCCCTCACTGGTGTCCCTTGTGCCCCTTGCCATAGCATAACCCCATCAATCCACTACCAAGTGAGATGAGTCCGGATTTCGATAAGTTTACTTAGCCAAGTTGTATTTCTGAGACTTGTGGTTGTCTTATTTTACACGGGTTGACATGACAAGATTCAGTCCTTAGTATTATCTCGAGCGGTTCTACCACACTCCACAATTTTGTGCATTCCTTACACCACATACCAGCCCCAAACCATCCGCTCGAGATATTAAAGCAAATTGAGAGTTTTGGGAGCATAAAATAACCATGTCAAATATACAGTCATTCCCACCATGACGCCCAACCAATTTTTCTCAGATTAAAAGTGATGCTTGGCGCTCTCGCGCCATGAGTATCTAAATAATACTACGCATGGCATATAATTACGGACTTATTTTTGGAAGGTTACTATTATAATTTGTGCTAGGCGACAATGTTCACATGTTCAAATATTTCAAAGGAGGTAATATTAACCAAGTACACAATGGGATATAACTAGAATCTTAAATTAACATGTATTTGCATATAACATAACAAACATGCAATTTGATAATTTAAACAAAAGTAATTTGCGTAAAACGTAGGTTCAACATGATCAAAGTATTGACTCGCTTTGCGCGGTTTATCTGCGATCTTGAGCTCGCTCATAGCTTTCTCTTGGGTTTCGGTCTTTATCTTCGCCGCTCTTGATCATGCCCGATCCTTTGATTCTTCAGACTCCACTATCTAGCTACACGCTAATGGTGAATACAAATAAAGGCAAATAACTCAAAAGATCCAAATAATTACAAATACTTTAAATGCCCGATTTACTTTAAATTATGCATTTATTATGGTTTGAGAATAGGAGGATGATTTGGCTTAGTGTGTTGCAAACACAGCAGTAGTTGGGTTTGAGTGAGAGAATGAGTTATCTGAATAGCTTTACCGTGAGGGAAAATTCTAGGATAATAAGAGATCAAAAGGAAGGAAGTATCTACAAGAGTTATTTACTTTGGAAGAGAAGTGGCCCAACGTAGCCGATTGGAGAAAGGCGAGGTTCGATCTTTTTATTAATAACCTCTTTTATTATTTTCGTATTTATCAAGGAAGTTCCATGGGTTATGATAGACCTATGTATCGAAGTACGAGTCTGGCTGGGTATGTATTCCTTGCAACTTAGGTTATGGTAAAGGCAACCTGGGCTAACGGATGAGATCTGTACTTATTCTATAAATCTTTAATAATCCCATTATCATATTTTATGTATCTTCATTCATGGCTAGGCTAAATTTAAGTTGAATTAGGATCCACTCATATGGGTCCTAACTTATTATATATACAATTATGCTCAATACTATTATGTACTAAATTAATAGCTTGCTCATACTTTAACTATTATGTTTAACCTTATTTCAAATTTTAGTTCAAGCTTAGCAACATGAGCAAGACTTGATATGTATCATTTATGTGACCCTAATTACTTGGCATAGCTCAATTTGAATTAGTATCAATTTGGGTATGGTTTCTAGCTTGTTATACGGGTCCATGTTTTGATATAGCTGCTAATTAAATCTACCAATGGAATTTGTTTTAACGATGGTAGGATAAATGTTTAAGCGTATATATTAACTTTATGCAAGGGTATTCTTTATTAAATTTGGGACATTTAATCAAAGTTATATGGCCTTTATCAATCTCTTAAATAATCATTCAAACCATACAAAATATCACCCAAACTTAGGTTTAAATATAGAACATTATTTACTTATATAAAACTTGTAATCTATTATTAAATCTCAATAACCTAACTTATGTCTCAATTAATTTTATTAGATTCCACTAATTATTTCCTAGTTTTTCCCAGATTTTACTAATTAAAATGGACTGAGGAAATCAAAATAAAGAAAAGTACAAAAATGATGCGGCCACCAAGGATCGAACCGGGGACCTTGGGAATCTCTGTGCTCAGCGCTGGCTCGGCTAGCCAGAGGGGCTTTGGTGTTTCGTGACCACACGGGGAAGCGGTATTAATAAAGCGGTGGGGTGGGACTCAGCCGAGCAACCGCCGCCAAAAGCAGAACCAGCGAGGCGCACGGTTGGCGCGAGCTCCGGCGAGGAGTTCGAGAGGCGGATTGGTTCGGCAAAAATAGGTTCCCGGGGAGGTGTAGATGCCGGTGGAGAAAGCGGCGCGGCTTAGACGGCGTGATTCGGTGGGGCGGCGGGTTGGGCAACCGGCGGTGGAGGTGAAGAGGGGGCGGTGGCGCCGGCATGGAGGAAGGCAAAATTGGCCGGTTTATGAGCAATAGGGCGTTAAGGGGAACTCACCCACGGAGGCGGCTTGGCCGGGGAGGGTCTGAGGTAGGCTGGCGGCGGTGGCCCGCGGTGGTGCGGGGAAGCTCGCGACGCCGGCGACGTGCAGGCGGCGGGGGCCCTGGCCGGCGGTCGGAAAATCCTTGGGGCGGCGAGGGTGCTCCGGGTGCGTGGAATTAGAAAACCTCGCGCCGTGGAGGAGAATCAATGGCGCGCGCGGAGGCGATGGCGGTCGGCCTTGGTGAAGAAGGCCGGTCGGGGCTCTCAGCGCATAAGAACCCAATTAGTTTGGTGAGGAGTAGAGGAAGCGGTGACACGGTGAAATCGGCCTAGCCTCGCTGGAGCGGCCGGCGGCGTGGCGCGCGCGGCGCGCTCTGGCGGCGCCCGAGCTTGGCGAGCGAGGAGGAAGGGGAGGCCAGGAAATGCAAGGGCGGCGGGCTCTTATAGTCGTGGAGAGAGGCTACGGCGGGTTGCCGGAGACGTGGGGCGATGCAGCACGGAGCGACAGGCAGCGGCATGGGCGTGAGGCGACGGAGACATGGGCAGGCGGCGAGCGCGGGCGTGGCGCGGTCGGTCGAGCGCAGCGAGAGCGGTTGGCGCAGCGCGAGGCGGGCTCGCATGGCGCCACGCGGAGGAAGCAAACCGAGCGCACGCAGAGAGGAGAAGAAGAGGCGTGGGCGCTCGGGGTAAGAAAGAAGGAGAGAGGGAGAAGTGGCACTGGGCATTGGCGAGTAAAGAGGAGAAAGAGAGGGGGCCCACCTGCATAGAGAGAAAGGAGAGGAAAACACGAGAATTGGGATTACGAATTGAAATTTTAAATTTTTGTTTCATATTTATGATTACTGATTTTTGCATAACATTTAGAATTTAAGCTTTAAATTTTCAGATATTTAAATGAGAGCTTCTATTATTATTATTGTGTCTGTTATATGTGTGTGCGTGTATATATATATATATTATTTCCTATTGGTAAATTCTTTCTTGCGCAATTTGTGTATACACATATACGTATATATGTATGTGTGTTGGTATTTTGTTCATCCGCTTTTATTGCTATTTATGCCATTATTTTCAAAATGAGATTTTATATTTTTAACTCGGGTTTCTCTCTTCTTATATTGGATCATCTTTTCAGATTCGCATTTAAAATTTTGAATCTTCATTACTTGTATGTTTCCGTTTACTCCAAATTTTGGAATTTCAACCAAAATTTAAGAAAACACCATAAAGATCTAACTTCAAGTAGAATATATTGCAAAAACATTTCGAAAGCTCCACATTTTCAAATGTCGAATTTTGGGATGTTACAAACCTACCACCTTAAAATGAATCTCACCCCGAGATTAGGTGAAATAGAAAGAAGCGGTGAGGTTATTCGGCTAGCAATGGGCTTGGGGTGTTGCTCGACGTGTAGTTCTTTAGCTCCACACAGATATGAAAATCTGCACAATAAGGGTTAGCACTTGAAGAAGTTAAAAGGAAAGAGAGATACCTTGTTCTTTGACGTTTTTGTCTCATAGTGCTACCCCCCTTAAATAAATGACGACTGTCATTATTCATCTGTTGTACTCTAGTTGTCTTGGTCATCAGGTGGTTGGCGGGTGGTCTTCTTCACAGTGATGTTGTTTTCCTTAAATATTGGAAGGTTGCAGAGTCTTCGCTTCTTTTGGGTTGCCCTGGTTTCGGGTTACTTGTTATTTTGTTCCTTTTGATCCGATGGGGTTTTCAGCAAAGGTGAGAGGGAATAGTATGGGATGAGGATTAAATCGCGGAGATAATGTGTTCTAACCCATTTAACTTTAAAGGAAGATACCCCGAAAGCTGGGGTGATACAGAACCACACAAATTTTAAAAGCAAGCTTTTTCCTGTGACTGCGAAATAGGACGCCCGAGGGCAAGAGGCAGTGCACGGGGCCAAATAAAATCTTGCAACAATACAACGTCTACTCGGGGAGAACACTTAAGATGCACAGGGTTCATTTGCCTAGTCCGTTTAGAATGAGACCACCTTGTCTTCATGACCATCTTCGACGTTCCTAATCTTAATATTTGGAGTAGGGGTATGAGAAGAGGAACAAAATTTTCCTTTCGTAAAATCCATGGAAAGAAGAGAAAAGTATTGGGAGGTAATTAGTTCTCTTTCTTGTAATTATTTTGGTAATGCAAAACCTTGTATATGTATACATATATTTTTATCAAGGTGTTCTAATCTCTTCCAATGTCCAAATATCCTCAATGAATCAATTCACTCCCATATGATTTTTTTGTACATAAGGCCTAGAATCCAATGGCCTTTATAATTTAACTTCCACTTGCAAACCGCACTTAGGCTATCTTTCTTCATTAATTGTTAATGGTATTACTGCCATCTAAAACACCATACAGCGAAGGAGATTATTTATTTTTATTTGATCCACCAATCATACTCTTCCTATTGTATCATCCATCATTTCATTAATCTAATCATGATTATCTAAGTCCCGCATAAATCTTTGACCTTCAATCATATATTTGTGGATTAAATATCATATTTTCGCTATGACTGTATAATCAAAATCTCGGATCCACTATTGGTCAACTTATTAACTCTACAATCCAATGAAAATCCAACGCCTTCACTATAAATCCATCTATATATAAATTTTTCCATCTAAAATTTTATTAATCGAATCGAGGTTACCAAATTCTGATATGTGCCTGAATTTCCCCACATCTTTATAAGTCCAATCTCAGGTTCGTCAATTGCCTATTTTATCAGCTTTCCAATCCTATAAAGATCCACTGATGACTTTCGTATCGTGACCTCCTAATAATCCAGTCTGGTGTCATTGATCCAAATCCATAGTTTGCTCCTCCAATGATCAACCTGAATCTTTATTGTCTATCTACTCCTCAATTCTGAATTCTAATGATTATCCATCATTATCACTTTTAAATCCACCAGTGTCATGTGTATCAGGACTTCCTAATAATCCAAGATTGTATTCAAAATCATAATTACTCATTTAGTAATCATCCTAAATCTTCAGTGACAACCTCCGAATTAATTCATTATTATGAACATCTTCCAAGAATAATGTTATTAATCAAGCCTATGCTTTGATAATTGTTGCCATCTCTCCAATTTCTCAAAACTCTATCAATTTATTTAGCAATCGATCATATTCCATTATTCCACTATTGTAAATACCTCCCAAAACTTATGTTATTTATCAATGTTGTACTCATAATTATTTCCATATATCCTATTTTCTCCAAGAATAACTTAATTCATCCATCTAGTCATTCTAATTCTTTCAGTTAGGCTCCACCAAATTTTTGTTCTTCCAACTTTCACCCTATTGTTTACTCGAAATAAAACAATCTTTGATATTAAGCTTCAAGGTTAAGCACCATGACTCTTGGCCTTAAGTGCGTTGTTTTTTTTTTATAGAAGGTTACAAGAGAAGCACTGGATTTTCATCACTTTGAATTTAGGTAAGAGAGCTTCAGAAGTAAAATGGCTAGGGCAACATATGGATAAGGGAGAATCATTTAAGATAGATGAGAATGAGTGATACAACTTATATTTTCCGAAATAGATTTTAAGGAAATAATTCTAGTTATGAAACTAACGACCATGCTAACTAGGTCACGACCTGCAGTCGATATGCTCTGATACCAAAGCTGTCGGACCCGAATTTCATAATCCGGATTCCTCTGTGATTACTGCACTATTCCCTGGATCAGTAGATAGTGCTCACAGTTACAGTAATGAATATCAAAATACATATCATGCGGAAGCGTAAAGTTTAATAGTAGACTTACTCATGGGCGATTAGGCGAAATCATTAAATTGCAGCGGCGGAAGAACGAAGCACAGGTGGGACCTTCAGACATGCCCACAGCGACCAAGCGGAGGTTCGCGACCTAGCCCTTGACATCTTCATCTTCTTGGCCGTTTATCCAATCTTGTTGCTTGGCGAGGTGATTTGATTTCACGATTCGAATTTTGTCGCAAAGCGAGCATGAGCACTCCGACCCGTGCTCGCGAGCCAATACAGAATGCAAATAAATAGTATGCATGGTTTAACAAAGGAGAGGCTCGGGCTATTTTATTTTGCGTAGAGTGCTTTTGAATACAATTAATTAAAAGTCCTATGACTTAGCAATTTTGGTACAAATCATAATGTACAAGGAAATGCATTATTAATATCGATTCGATTCCATCCACCGTTACATGGCATCGCACCATATAGCAATTTCTTCACGTTATAGCCGCTTAACTTACCATGGGACGACACCGGGACAATTCCAAACCGAGCGGTCCTTCGCCCTTCAAGTTTCCCATTCGATTTCCAATGTTTTTAAAAGAACTATATCCAGATTAAGTTCCCATGCGCCCATGACCGTAAGGCACGGCTATTCGAATAGTTTTGACTCTGCGAGTTTGTACACTTTCACCACAAGAGACAATCAACTCGTTGCCCACACGATTCCTTAGACGTGTGGTCGAGCAGACCATCACAGTGACTTTTCAAAGTATCTAGTCCTTTCTCCCATCTCACCTTATGGGTAACCTCCCATTTGCGATGGGCCCCATCTGTTTGCACGGGATGTTTCTCACTACTACTAGCGTACGGGCTTCCCTCCCCTCTGCGCTAGCACGACTGAGAAACTTCACCCCTCACTGGTGTCCCTTCAGGCCCCCTTGCCATAGCATAACCCCATCAATCCACTACCAGTGAGATGAGTCCGGGATTTCGATAAGTTTACTTAGCCAAGTTGTATTTTACAGACTTGTGGTTGTCTTTATTTTACACGGGTTGACATGACAAGATTCAGTCCTTAGTATTATCTGAGCGGTTCTACCACACTCCACAATTTTGTGCATTCCTTCGCACCACATACCAGCCCCCAAACCATCCGCTCAGATATTAAAGCAAATTGAGAGTTTTGGGAGCATAAAATAACCATGTCAAATATACCAGTCATTCCCACCATGACTGCCCAACCAATTTTTCTCGGATTAAAAGTGATGCTTGGCGCTCGCGCCATGAGTATCTAAATAATACTACGCATGGCATATAATTACGGACTTATTTTTGGAAGGTTACTATTATAATTTGTGCTAGAGGCGACAATGTTCACATGTTCAAATATTTCAAAGGAGGGTAATATTAACCAAGTACACAATGGGATATAACTAGAATCTTAAATTAACATGTATTTGCATATAACATAACAGACATGCAATTTGATAATTTAAACAAAAGTAATTTGCGAAAACGTAGGTTCAACATGATCAAAGTATTGACTACTTTGGCGCGGTTTATGCGATCTTGAGCTTCGCTCATAGCTTTCTCTTGGGCTTGGTCTTTATCTTCGCCGCTCTTGATCATGCACGATCCTTTGATTCTTCAGACTCCACTATCTAGCTACACGCTAATGACTGAATACAAATAAAGGCAAATAACTCAAAAGATCCAAATAATTACAAATACTTTAAATGCCCGATTTACTTTAAATTATGCATTTATTATGGTTTGAGAATAGGAGGATGATTTGGCTTAGTGTGTTGCAAACACAGCAGTAGCTGGGTTTGAGTGAGAGAATGAGTTATCTGAATAGCTTTACCGTGAGGGAAAATTCTAGGATAATAAGAGATCAAAAGGAAGGAAGTATCTACAAGAGTTATTTACTTTGGAAGAGAAGTGGCCCAACGTAGCCGATTGGAGAAAGGCGAGGTTCGATCTTTTTATTAATAACCTCTTTTATTATTTTCGTATTTATCAAGGAAGTTCCATGGGTTATGATAGACCTATGTATCGAAGTACGAGTCTGGCTGGGTATGTATTCCTTGCAACTTAGGTTATGGTAAAGGCAACCTGGGCTAACGGATGAGATCTGTACTTATTCTATAAATCTTTAATAATCCCATTATCATATTTTATGTATCTTCATTCATGGCTAGGCTAAATTTAAGTTGAATTAGGATCCACTCATATGGGTCCTAACTTATTATATATACAATTATGCTCAATACTATTATGTACTAAATTAATAGCTTGCTCATACTTTAACTATTATGTTTAACCTTATTTCAAATTTTAGTTCAAGCTTAGCAACATGAGCAAGACTTGATATGTATCATTTATGTGACCCTAATTACTTGGCATAGCTCAATTTGAATTAGTATCAATTTGGGTATGGTTTCTAGCTTGTTATACGGGTCCATGTTTTGATATAGTCGCTAATTAAATCTACCAATGGAATTTGTTTTAACGATGGTAGGATAAATGTTTAAGCGTATATATTAACTTTATGCAAGGGTATTCTTTATTAAATTTGGGACATTTAATCAAAGTTATATGGCCTTTATCAATCTCTTAAATAATCATTCAAACCATACAAAATATCACCCAAACTTAGGTTTAAATATAGAACATTATTTACTTATATAAAACTTGTAATCTATTATTAAATCTCAATAACCTAACTTATGTCTCAATTAATTTTATTAGATTCCACTAATTATTTCCTAGTTTTTCCCAGATTTTACTAATTAAAATGGACTGAGGAAATCAAAATAAAGAAAAGTACAAAAATGATGCGGCCACCAAGGATCGAACCGGGGACCTGGGGAATCTCTGTGCTCAGCGCTGGCTCGGCTAGCCAGAGGGGCTTTGGTGTTTCGTGACCACACGGGGGAAGCAGTATTAATAAAACGGTGGGGGCTGGGACTCAAGCTGAGCAGCCGGCCGGCCAAAACAGACCAGGCGAGGCGCACGGTTGGCGGCGAGAGCTCCGGCGAGAGGAGTTCAGAGGGGCGGATTGGTTCGGCAAAAATAGGTTCCCGGGGAGGTGTAGATGCCGGTGGAGAAAGCGGCGCGGCTTAGACGGCGTGATTCGGTGGGGCGGCGGGTTGGGCAACCGGCGGTGGAGGTGAAGAGGGGGCGGTGGCGCCGGCATGGAGGAAGGCAAAATTGGCCGGTTTATGAGCAATAGGGCGTTAAGGGGAACTCACCCACGGAGGCGGCTTGGCCGGGGAGGGTCTGAGGTAGGCTGGCGGCGGTGGCCCGCGGTGGTGCGGGGAAGCTCGCGACGCCGGCGACGTGCAGGCGGCGGGGGCCCTGGCCGGCGGTCGGAAAATCCTTGGGGCGGCGAGGGGGTGCTCCGGGTGCGTGGAATTAGAAAACCTCGCGCCGTGGAGGGAGAATCAATGGCGGCGGCGCGGAGGGCAGTGGCGGTCGGCCTTGGTGAAGAAGGCCGATTCGGGGGCTCTCCAGCGCATAAGAACCCAATTAGTTTGGTGAGGGAGTAGAGGGGAAGCAGTGACACGGTGAAATCGGCCCTAGCCTCGCTGGAGCGGCCGGGGCGGCGTGAGGCGCGGCGGCCGCGCTCTGGGCGGGCGCCCGAGCTTGGCTGAGCAGGGGAGGAAGGGGGAGGCCAGGGAAATGCAAGGGCGGCAGGGCTCTTATAGTCGTGGAGAGAGGCTACGGCGGGTTGCCGGAGACGTGGGAGCAGTGCACGGGACGGGACAGGGCAGCGGCATGGGCGTGAGGCGACGGGAGACATGGCAGGGCAGGCGGGCGCAGGGCGTGGCGCGGTCAGTCGGGCGCAGCAGGAGCGGTTGAGCGCAGGCGCGAGGCGGGCTCGCATGGCTGCCACGCGGAGGAAGCAAACTGAGCGCACGGCAGAGAGGAGAAGAAGAGGGCGTGGGCGCTCGGGGTAAGAAAGAAGGAGAGAGGGAGAAGTGGCCTGGGCCCGCTGGCAGAAAGAGGAGAAAGAGAGGGGCTGGGGCCCACCAGGCATAGAGAGAAAGGAGAGGAAAACCTGAGAATTGGGATTCTGAATTGAAATTTTAAATTTTTGTTTCATATTTATGATTACTGATTTTTGCATAACATTTAGAATTTAAGCTTTAAATTTTCAGATATTTAAATGAGAGCTTCTATTATTATTATTGTGTCTGTTATATGTGTGTGTGTGTATATATATATATATTATTTCCTATTGGTAAATTCTTTCTTGCGCAATTTGTGTATACACATATACGTATATATGTATGTGTGTTGGTATTTTGTTCATCCGCTTTTATTGCTATTTATGCCATTATTTTCAAAATGAGATTTTATATTTTTAACTCGGGTTTCTCTCTTCTTATACTGGATCATCTTTTCAGATTCGCATTTAAAATTTTGAATCTTCATTACTTGTATGTTTCCGTTTACTCCAAATTTTGGAATTTCAACCAAAATTTAAGAAAACACCATAAAGATCTAACTTCAAGTAGAATATATTGCAAAAACATTTCGAAAGCTCCACATTTTCAAATGTCGAATTTTCGGGATGTTACAAAAACTCACAACCGCAATGGCAATCTAAGCCACTGAGTTGACAATGTGAGGGAGGAGGGCTGCCAGAGTCAGAGGAGGTGGTGACGGGCTCGGGAGAGGAGTGCTGTCAGAGTCGGGGAGGAGGATGGGGACAACGGGGTCTGGGGAGGAATGTCGCCGGAGTAGGGGGAGGGGGAGGCCGTGTGCTCGTGGGAGGAGTGCCACTGGAGTCGGGGGAGGAGGAGGAATGCAATAGGCTTGGGGAAGGAGCGTCGTCGGAGTTGAGGGAGGAGGAGGAGGGTGACGGGCTCGAGGGAGGTGGTAGCGTTAGTGGGACTAGTGTTAGTATAGTGGGGACAAACCCTAGTGCGCAATGTATATATAGGGGAATAATCATAGACGATTCTAGTTAATAATCGTCTATGATATTTATCATCATAGGTGGTTTTAAATTAAAACCGTCTGTAAAAATAAAACATCACAGATGATTTTATTTTAGAATCGTCTATGATTATAAATATCACAGACGGTTTTACTTTAAAACCGTCTGTGATGCTCACTACTCACATCCACATATATATCACACATTCTCATATGCATAAATGTCAATTCACACACACATACATACATACATACATACATACATACATATATATATATGTGTGTGTGTGTGTGTATGTGTGTGTGTGACTCATTCTTGTATATATAAATGCAAATACAGAACATATGACACATAAACAAGTTATTCATCATTCCACTTGCTTATTTCCTTTAAAAATTAGCTCCTCATAATGATCGGCTCGTATGTACCTAGTTTCACCACATTATTCTTTCTCGACCCTTATGCCGTTTTCGAAAGGAGGCTACTTATCAAATTGATTGTATTCTTTCTCGTCCACTACATTCTCAACTCTGACAATCCTCTTTTTTCCATGAAGAACTACGTAGTGCATCTTGTTTTCCTGGCCGGTTACATAGAAAACTTGAACAACTTTGTTAGTGAGTACGAATGGTTCGTCTTTGTATCTGACACGTTTGAGGTCCACGGTAGTGACATCGTACTTGTTGACCTTCACCTGTGGGAGATGGACCCAACGGTATCGAAATAGGGGGATTTTGAAAAGCACGTAGTCGAGCTCCCAAATATCCTCTATGAACCCATAGTAGGAGTTCCTCAACCCATCAATACTGAACGCATCTATGCGGACACCACTGTTCTAGTTAATGCTCTTTACATCCTGAGTCTACGTATAGAATGTGTACCTATTTATGTCATATCCTTATCGTATCACAACTATAAATGTTGGCCTTTTGCCAACCATGTCAGCATATCACTTAACAAGCTCCTACAAGTCGCTCATTCAACCATTGGTTGAACCGACTATTGTGTTGTCTTATGATTCAAATATTCGGCCACTTTGGATTCTGTTGCCGAAGCATGTCCTTGTGCTGGTTGATATATGGGGACACTTTAGTCATGTGTTGTAAGACTGTGAAATGGCCTTGAGGATACGCATCCATATCTGGAGTGATTGCTTTCCTTCCGATAGTCCCGATACCCTTGAACCTCCCCTCATGGCAAGATCGAGGCACACCTATCGGTTCGACCTGAGTCATGTAATCGACACAGAACTCAATGACATCTTTGGTTATATAACCTTCAACGTGGTGCCCTCCGGCCGAGATCAATTCTGTACATTGGACTTGAAACCTCTCGAATGGGTACATGCTACGTAGGAACATGTGCCCGCATATTTTTATCTCTCACACAATGTGAACAATGAGATAGACCATGATATCAAAAAATGATGGAGGGAAATACATCTCAAGATGACAGAGTCGTCACCACCTCGTCCTGCAGAGCATCTAGTCCTTTGGGATCGATGACCTTCTAAGTAATTGTGCTAAAAATAACACAGCCTCATGATTGTCTTTCAGACCTTGATAGGCAAAATACTTATAATTGCAATAGGGATCAGCTGTGTCATCAGCACATGACAATCATGAGACTTCATGCCAATTAACTTTAAATCTTCCATTGAAACAAGTTTCATCATATTGGTGGAGTAATCAAACGGAACTTTCACACAATGCAAGCACTAGCATAGTTCAATTCTCTCAGTCTTGAACATAGTGTAACAAGCATGGGAAAGGTAACTTCGTCCTTTATCGGTCTTTGTCGGTGCTAACTCAAGCTTGATGTTCAAATCAACCATGTCAAGCTGTGCGTTGACACTATCCTTTATTTTGTCACCAATGTTCAGTAAGAGACCAATCAAGCTATCACATACATTCTTCTTTACATGCATAACATTGATACAATGGTAACTTCTAGGTACTCCCAATAAGGTAAGTCCCAAAATATTAATCTCTTCTTTCGGACATCCCTTTTTTAGCACAACATCTAAATCTTTAACCATATCATAGACCTCTTTTCTACTTAAATGTCTTGGAGCTAAACTGTCCTCCTTCTCTCTATCGAATTGTTTCTTCATCATGCGGTATGGGTGAGCCCTCCGAAGGAACCTACGATGACGCATGTACATGGTTTTATGCGAATGCTTCAGCCACACACTCTCGGTATCATATAAGTAGTGAGTATAGGATTTGGGCCCTTTTGTACTCTAGCTCTGACAGGTTAATAAGGACAAGATAATCATTTATGGTGCAGAATAACAAGGAGCATAAAGTGAAGTTTCCTCATTTATACGCATCCCATACCTGTACCCCTTCAATTCACAGTATTTTTAGATATTCCACCAACGGTGCTAGGTACACATCCATATCATTCCCTAGGTTGCTTTGGCCCTTCGATAAGTATTGACAACAAAACATACTTCCACTTTATACACAACCAAGGAGGAAGGTTGTAGATGTAGAGAGTTACAGGCCAAGTGCTATGTCGGCTGCTTATGTTACCGAAAGGATTCGTTCCATCTGTACTCAAGCCGAACCTTATATTTCTCCATTCTGCACTGAAGTCTGCAAACCTCCTACCAATGATTCTCCACTGGGCGGAATCAGTAAGATGCCTTAGCATTCCATCCTTCTTACACTCCACTGACTGCCAACGCAGTAGTTTTCCTCCTTTGGGTTGCAAAAAACCGTTTCAAATGGGGAATTTTATGAAGATATCATGCCACCTTAGCAGGAGGTCATTTCTTCACCTCTATTCTCTCGTTGTCATCTGATTGATCTTACGCTTGTATTAGGATACGTTGCACATCGGACATACATGTATGTTTGTATACTCTTTATGGTAGAGGGTATAGTCATTCAGACATGTATGTATTCTTTCTACTTCTATTCCTAATAGACAAAGAACATTCTTGGCTTTATAGGTGGTTTTGGGCAACTCGTTTCCCTTTGGAAGTATGTCCACTAAAGGACCTAATAGTGCCGTGAAACTCCTGTCGGATCAACCGTTGCTTGCCTTCAATTTCAGCAGTTCAAGCGCAGCTGATAACCTCATGTACTTTGACTTACAGCACGTAAACAAAGATTTCTCCGAATCCTCCATCAAGCCCTGAAATTTAACATACTCTCTGTAATTATAGTTCTCTTCTGCATCGCGAAACATCTAATTCAAATTGTCATCATGCAGCCTATCCGAATTGGAACCACAATTGACATCATCCGGTGGCATATCATTAACTTCATCGGCGATGCCATTATTATTACCTTCGTATGTAATATGTTTTTCACCGTGACTGGTCCAACATACATACACCCTTTTGAAACCCTTTGAATCAAGTGTGCTTCAATCTGCACTCGTTTCTTAAACATCTTTAGATTCTCGTAATCAATACATGGACAGTACATATATTCCACCTCCTTATTCAACATATCTTCCTTGGTAACTCTTGTAAAAGCAAACATACCATTAATGTACTCTTCACTCACACTATTCCTAGCGTACATCCAGCTTCGATCCTACATTATGCATATAATAATTTAGTATTAAATATTAAATTAATTAATTAATATACTTGATATATACGGTCTAAAGTAGCTATATGTAGCAATAATAATTAATTAAATTGAATTAAGTAGAAATAGGTTATGAATTGACTAAATCCTAAATCATGCTAGATGTAAAATAATCTTATCTTTATATATATGGTCGATGGGTATACGCGCAATTAATATAGTGGAATTATCACAGACAGTTTTTAATACAAATCGTCTGTGATAACTTAATTACCACAGATAATTTTTAATACAGACCGTATGTGAAGTATCACAAACGGTTTAAAGAAAAAACCATCTGTGATATTTGATTTTATCATAGACAGTTCTTGTGAATAACTGCCTGTGATACTTCACAGGCGGTTTTCATCATGAACCGTCTGTGATGTTACCTCTTCATAGACGATTTTTAGCGATAGCATCAACACAGACGGTCTCTAAACTAAAACTGTATGTGATTGTATTTTATATTGGAGGTTTTTAGGAATCGTCTATAATGTGGCGTCTAGTATTAGGCTTTTGTAGTAGTGATAGTTTAAGTCCACTCTCTAGAAGCTATTGGACTTAACATTTGAGAAACAAAAGTCATATAAATGGAGGAGCTAATTATCTTTGCTTGCTCCAGTGGAAATTAAAAGAGTATGATCCCAGTTCATCCATAAATGGAGTCACAGGAGGTTTGGAGTAATTTAAGAAGCAAAAACTACTTAGAGCAAGGCTAATAATATAGCCTTCAGCTGGTTGTATAGACGCTTACAGTCCACTTATCAGCCCATTCATATAGTAGTTTACAGCCAGCTGAAGTCTGTATGACCCACCTCTTTCTCTCATAAAGTTTCTTGGTTCTTGTGCTTCAGCTGGCTGTAAACTTACAGCCCACCTCTCTTCTCTCTCCTCCTCTCTTTCCTCCACCTCAGTATACAGCCTACTAATAGCCTCTTATTATACTTGCTCTTATGTAGTGAACAGAAGCTGTTTTTTTTTGTAACTTAAGATCTTTTTAATAAATGTGTTTCATAAGAATTTCCTGAAAGAATTAAAAGAGAAGTGGAAGCTAAAAGAGTAGAGTAGTGAATGCTTCATTTACTACGCGATTCCTGTGTTGATAGGTGTGTACGAAGGAATACAATTACAAACCAGACGTGAAATCATAAAGGACAAGTTTTTAGGTCAATATTTTTCGGTACCATCTATCGCAAAGAACATCAAGTCGAAAAAAAAAATCATCTAACGTGTTACTGCCATGTTAACTCAGGACCGCATGTCATTACTCATTCGCATAATAAACGTTATTTTCTAATTTATATGTCTTTGCAGTAGCCCTGAAAAGTGGCTGTTCGCCCCAATTTCTACCGTTTGGTTCCAGACATCCAGCAATCTTTTGCCTTCATAAGTAGAGCTATTTATATATCGTTAAGTATGGACATTTGATCGATAGCGATTCTTATGAAAGGGTTTTCTCCCCAGTTTTTTTTTTTTTTTTGGCACGAATTTTTCTCCCCCACTTCTCTCTCTCTCTCTCTCTCTCTCTCTCTCTCTCTCTCTCGTATGATGCGTTTTGGTGTTGCATGCTGTCCCTGCTGTTCGCTAGCTAAGCTGCTGATGCAGCTGAGCATACACACCCAAACCCTGGCCTGGGCCCCCTCCTGCGTAGATTCCCCTTCTGCCAAACCGAGGAAAGGTTCCCTTGTCTCTCTCTCTCTCTCTCTCCCCCTCCATGTATTGCAGACACATGCACACTCTCTCTCTCTCTCTCTCTCTACACATGCATCATGGCCACTTTATTCCTCCCTTCCCTGAGACACAGAGCCACAGATAAGAACAACACTGTCTCACCTTTCCTGCACTGCCTTTACCACACCCTGTTTGTCCGGCCTTCGTTTGCTGGTTTACCTGCTGGCTGCAAAGCAAGGAGAGCAAGAGAAGCAACAACCACACCACCCTGCTGCCTCTTTTGCTTGTTCGTGTGTCCCAAATCAAATCTTTCAGCCCTTTGCATGCATATCAGCACATCCATCCCCAAGCTCAGAACTATTCGCACAAATAATACTATAATAACTTTTTTTTTTCAAAATTGACCCTAATTTTTTTTTACAAAATTAGCTTTAAATGTCCTATTTTGCAAATCTAAACTAACCCCCTCTATAAGACCTACCGAACTCGGCAGGTACCTGTTGAGCCAGAGAAAATCGACAGGCGACCTACTGAGCTACAGTAGCTTGATAGCACCTGCCGAGCCACCACTGTACGGCATGTCGACATACATGGTGATTAGTAGTTGCTAATTGAAGTGTTAATACACATGCCATGCTATGGTGGCTCAGTAGGTGCCCTGCTGACTCGACTAGTGTCTATGGAGTTCTCCTGGCTCAGTAGGTGTTTGTCATGTTCTATAGATCTATAAAGGAGGTTAGATTTAGAAGAAAAAAGATATTCGAGTGCTAATCTTTTATATAAAAAAATTGCCAGTGTTATTTTTGTGCACCAGGTCCCAAACCTCATCACTCCTCACCTCCCATCTAGCTTGTACATCTTGCTAGATTCCAATATACCCTCCCTGCTCTAGGTGTTTCTCACTTCTATGTGTCATGCGTCTTGTAGGATGGATGCACCTCACCTTGGTGTTATCCTTGGAAGAAAGAAACAAACCGAAGGGCAAATGAGAAATTTATTCGACATTTGGTGTGCACCCTAGCCACATCCAAAAGCTCATGTTGAGAGTGAGCATGCACATATATTAGCACTCAAATATGGGTTTACAACAGATCCTCAATCCCTATAGTTGTGGAAAATATCCAATTTTTAGACTTCCTGCCAGCTCTTGCTAAGCAACACATACCCCCACCTGCTGCGCGCATGCGTATATATACATATACTACACACATATATATGGTTACATACTCTTTAGAGTGCCGTCAAAAATCGGATTGTTGATGTTACAAATAGTAGAAAATTTTAAACCTCATAGAAGGATGAATGGGAGAAATACGATGATTTTTACTACTATAACGAGATTACAATATGCTCTTAATGAGTGATTACAGGAGAAAATAATTCCCTAATATGGAATGATCTTGTTGTTGTCGTTCCCCTTTATTTTTCTCTCTCTCCCTTCTTTCTCGCGGGCAGGGCTTAAGTAGCGCCGAAGGGATGTCAGTTGCCTCCTGAACCGGTGTCTTGTCGATTCCATCCATCCGCCCGAGCAATCTGTTGTTGTCAGCGAGAAAGGCTTGATCAATAATCGTCGACCGATTATTATCAGTGAGGGAGAACTTTAGTAAATAACTACAAAGATGTTGTTATCAGAGGCACAGGATCGAACGTGGTGCGGTTGAAGGGAATAGAAGCGTGTGTGTGTTTTATGACTTAACCACACAAGACATCCTTCAAAGGGAGGCCCATATGTTGGGTTACAAAGCTTCCGTGTAGTGGTTGGTTAGGTAGATGAACAGTAATTCTCTGACCAGGGGTACTCAGGACGTGTTATAGCATAAGCCATTATAACACTGGTCTAAGGTTTTGATTACGTATTAAAGTGGCTCTTTAATGGATCGTCTAATCCTCGTCGAGTACGTACTCTCACTTCTCATATACCACTTAAACAAATAAGTTATACTTCTTTATCTTTTTTAGCATACTCTAATAATGATTATAAGATGCTCCAAAGTAGGTTTCATAAAAATTTAATCAAAGTCCACTTTTTATAGTATAATTTATATATACTCATTTTACATATAGAAAATGGTATATAGCAAAAAATAAAAGGTTTCGATAAAAAATTTTCAACCATGTTGCATTGAAGTATCTTAGAATTAGTATTTAAGTATACCAAAAGTAATAAAGATGTATAACATGTTTGTTTAAGTGGTATATTAGAATGTGGTAGCATATACTCCTAAGAGTACAGAAAAGGTTTATTATATATAAAGGTATATAGTAAAAATAAAGAGTTTTGATGATAAATTCTCAACTAAATCGTATCAGAGTACCTTAAAAATTTGTATTTAAGCATACCGAAAGTGATAAATAGGTATAATACGTTCGTTTGAGTAGTATATTAAAAAATGGAATTATGTAGACCTATGAATATGGAAAAGGTTATGTGTGTGTGTGTGTGTGTGTGTGTATGCCTTGAATCAGTTACTGCCAACAATTAGCAAAAAAATTCTACTGGTTTTTAAAACAATGCTATGCCATACGGTTCAATTGTTAGTATACAGGCAACAAAGAACTAACAAATTCATGAACAACAATAGCAAATGAAAGTTTGTAGTGAAATATATCTACGCTTCACAAAGAAAATTATACACAGGTTTGATGCAAATGGGAGGATCAGGGTTAATATGTGTAACATATATCTGTGTTCATTCCTATATTTGTTTTTTCACTACATTTTCTTACATATTCAACGGAATCCATACCTGTTCGGTTAGCCAGGAAAAGAAATCTGAATTTTATATGGAAAAAGTAAGCTGCTCTGTTTGTATTTGTAATAGAGATCAGATTTGAATCAACTTGACCCTTCATCCTTGAATACCTCTAAATAATATTTAACAACAGTGAGTTGCTGGACGTTTTGTTGTTTGCTTGAATTGAGCGGCCACGTTACATCGAAATGCGAAACAGCGTTCCCCAGTCTAAATTCTTCAAAGGAAGAAGACAAACAGTCTAATTCAGAGAAAATTTTTTCATGCAAGCAACTCTTGGGAAATAAAAGCACAATAATATCGAAAAGACAAAGGGGCTAGATACAGTGCTCATGAACCTCCTGCCTACTTGGTTACTTGTAGGATTTTAGCTGTACTTTGCTAGGGTGCCAGGTTTCTAAAAAGCATACCCCTTTTGTTTGATGCATTTGCTGCATTGCTAGCTTGTGTGGCTTCAGAGTTGTCTGTAGTTTCACTGCATTGCTATGTGTTGTGAGCTTGTCTCTTTGCTCCAAGTCTTCAGAAGAAGAAAAAAATGCCACAGCTCATGTGTGCTTGTCCTTCTGTGAACATCACTAATCCACAACTTCATGTCTCTTGGGTGTTGTGTTTGCTTACAAGCTAGTTGGCTCTTTGATTCTAAATAGAAAGGAACCTAGAACCTGATACTTAGGCCTTATTCCAAACTGTTTTAGGTTTTGATTTTTAGAAGTTGGTTTCTGAACGGGGTAGCTTTTTGAGGTAGTTTTTATAGATCGTCTGTAAGGGCCACTGTAAAAACCGTTTTAAATAGGGTAGCTTCTCAACACGAGTGAGCAAGGCCTTGGAAAGAAATGTACAGGTTCATTTGAGAAAAGCAGGGTTCAATTTGCAAGTGGCTACCTGCTTTCTTTTAGCCTAATTGAATCTGAATCCCTGGTCCACCCCAAAGCAAAGCAATGCATGTGTACAAGTATCTATCTAGTATAGACAAGAACTAGGATTAAGTGTGGATAACTACACAGATGAAAGATCCCTTGTATATATAATACAAGACAAACGTTCCAGTCACACTGACTATAATAATAATAATAATAATAATAATAATAATAATAATAATAATAATAATAATAATAATAATAATAATAATAATAATAATAATAATAATAATAATAATAATAATAATAATAATAATAATAATAATAATAGCAGCATAAGTGCTGCACGTAGACCAGCTGCACCTGATCCTCAACTCACTCACTGCCTCCCTTATTATTAACACTACTAGAACAAAGCAAGAGAAATAATTCCTTCCTAAATCTGAAGAATCCTAGCATATATCTCTGTCTCTATCCCTTCCCTCTTCACAAGGAATTTTTTGTTGTAGAAACATGCATGACAGGTGCAGGCATCAGATACGGATGGGCACAAGGTGAAGAAGGAAGAAACAACAAACAGGCAGCAGGCATGATGGATAGAGCGAGTATATCGTCTGCATATGTTTATGTGCATTCTTTTTGACTTTTGGTTTCTACTTTTAACTTTTAGCTTCTCTGTAAATCAAGTAACCAAATATCAAAACGAGACGGTGTCTTAAAACAAATTCTCTATATGGCTTCCCGATCTCAAAACCATATGCCATCAGCCGTAACTAAAAACCACCGACTGCAGCAAAAAAAACACCCCAAAAGAATATTACACAAGCAACCAAACGGGCCAGCAGAACATCATAGATCACACACATATATCATACAACATAAATGCTACCAAAGCAAGGCATAATCCACCAACAATGGGCACACATGCACCCTGCCAATGGCAATAAAAAGTGCTAATCAAATCTAGCTGCCCTGCAGATTAAGCAGCAGTACTGCACTGACTAGCTAAGACTGCAGCTAGCTAGCTCAAGAAAGGAAATTAAAGGTACAAGTTTTCATTCTTGAAAAGGGAAAGAAATGAAGAAGAAAAGGGGTTAGTCTCTCTGTTGTTGAGTCCCACAAATTAAAGGGAAAAAAAATGAAAATAACACCAAGAAGTAGTGAAAGGCGAAAAATTCTAGAAATGGGTCTCTTCCCATGCATTGGCATACAATGTAGGAATTAAAGGCAAGATTTGGGGACCTTCTCGCCAAAAACTTTTTTCTTTGTTGGAAGTTCTCTAACGCCTAGCCACATTGACAATTTGTTGGCCCTATGACAGAGCTTGCACAATTGCGAATCGGTCCCCCTACAATTAGCGAATTACGGAACCGGGCCCGCGGCGAGGGAGGCGGCTCAGACGTAGCCGTTGCGGCTGAGGTGGAGGAGGCCGGAGCTGCCGCACTTGGGGCACACGTCGGTGCGCTTGGGCACCATGAAGTACATGAAGCACGCCCGGCACCCGGCCGCGACGAGCACGTGGCCGGCGTTGCCGCCGCCCATGCCAGCGCCGTTACTGCCGGAGGCGGACTCGTCCGTCGGGGAGAAGGACGAGAGCGTCGACGAGATGGCGGAGCTCCGGCTGCTACTGGCACTGCTGCTGCTGCTCTCCTCGTCATCCCCGTCTCCATCGTCGTAGCCGTACCCGCCGCCGTCGTTCGCGCTGGCGCGCCACGCGGCCACGGCGCCCACGGACGAGACGGAGGTGTAACCGGACGACGAGGTGGAGGCGGCCCGGCGGGCGCGCGAGCGGCGCGACGCGGAGGAGGTGGAGCGCGACGTCGACGAGGAGGACAAGGCCGACGACGTGCGCGGGTCGACGGTCGTCCGGGTGCCGTCCTCCCAGTTGATGTAGTACACTTGCCCAGTCTGCATCAAACAGGTCACACACACACAAAAAAACAGTACACACATATAAATGGTTAACTTTCTTGGTGCGTGAAAAAAAATGTACAAGTTAATTTGCATATGCTGTTCAAGAATGCGGTGAGAAAATCTCTTAAGTACATTTGGCCAGTCTGCAAGAACAATTAATGTGGCAGAAGCAGTTGCTTAATAAGTGGCCATGAAGCAAGGTTGCTAACTTAACTGATGCACACATGCAAAGTACAGGGGCTGGGCTGAGCAGAACAAAAATTCTGGATCAAATGTGATGCTACTTTGTTTGTTTGCCACATATGCAGCTTGTGACTTTGCAGTGTATGCAAGTAACCAGGGGTGAATTACAGGGCAGGGTTGGAAAGAAAGAACCCCGCATTTTCCTATCTTTTTTGGGGATGAGGCAAAAACAAAGCTTCTTTCAACAAATTTGTGCTAATGGAAATACTTCGGTTAGTATATTGCGGCTTTTTATCTTTAGGATTTAAAAGACTATTGAAACAAAAAAATGGTGTTTTTTTGGGGTACCCTGTTCTTGTTGCAGAGAAATGCTTTTGATGTGATTAATTGGACTCTTTGAGTTACATAAATAACACATTTTCATTAGGTCATTTGTCTGTCCAAAGTAGGAAAAGAAAGCAAGACCTTTATTTATCCTAAAGTACTAAAGATTTCTCTGAGGAGAGAAACATTTGTGCTGCTAATTAAGCTAGGACCAACAGAGCATTGTGGTCCAGAAGAAATCTATAGCGAAATCTAGAGTTCAGATAGAGACAGATCAAAAAGGAATGGATCCACAGGGATGTGTCAGAATTTAGAAGACAACACAGATCTGAAGGCCGTGTTAGATCAACATGAAAGTGGAGAACACGGAATGCAGATTTTTTAAAACGACACATCGAGATCAATGAGAAAGTTTTTCCATTCAGTGGAAAAGCTTGAGTCTTTCTGAAGATGACTAAACCCAGCCCCGGCCCAAGGAAAGGAAAGAAAAAGAAAGATTTCTTCTCTTGAACTGAAAAACAAAAGGAAGAATCAAGAAGGCAACCACCACCACCACCTGTGTCTGAAACCTCTGGCCAAAATAATTGCGAAGAGGAAGAAGAAGAAGAAAAAAATCACAGATTAGGCAATAATCCAAGAACAAGAGAACAAAAGAGGGGCAGAGGAGGGACGGCGGCCAAAAGGGGAGCGAGTAAATGAAGAGAAATCTCCAGTTTGCACGCCACTTTAGCCATTAATGATCAAATGATTGATCCAATCGAACCCGAGCCCAAACCCACCGGCATCCACCTACCTGGGAAACTGTTTGCCATTTATGTCCAAATGATTGGGGAAAAAACGCAATACGCGCGCGCATGCACGGCCATCGATCGCCATGGTTTTCTTTCTTTCTTGGCGTGCAGTGCAGGATTGAGGTAGGAATATATCGATCGGGATGGGCACGTACCCGGATGTCGAGGCACTGCTCCCAGTGGTAGGGCAGGGCGACCTCGGAGTTGAGCTCGACGGTGACTCCCTCGCTGTCGTCGCTGCCCTCGGCGGCGGCGGCGTGGCGCCTGCCCCTGCGCCGCCCTCCGCCGCCGCCGCCGTTGAGGGAGCAGTTGCGCAGCGAGGAGGCGATCATCTCGATGTTGGGAGCAGTCATCAAGACCGTGCAGCAGGCAGGAGCGAGTGATGCGGCCCGGCCTCTTCCTGCCCGCCTGGACCTCGCGGTGGTGGGGTGGAGAGGATGCAAGGGAAAGGAGTTTTGCTTGCGTTGGTTTGGTTTGCCTTTGCTGTGGTGGTGTTGTGTTTGCGTGTGGGGTTTGTGTGCGAGAGAGACGAGGGAGGAGGGGGGTAGCTAGGCAAGGGAGGGCAGCCTGGGTTGGCCGCCCCGTTGGAGCCACTGTTTTATACTGCTGTTGCCGGCTATGCTATGTGTTTGTATCTATGCAGTATTTTGGTTTGTTTCTAAAATAACTAGCCACATAGGCGTGGCACCACGCCACGCTAACCACCGTGTGGACCGAAGTAAAAGAGGGGAAAATTCGCAGAAAAAAGAAAGTGTAGGGTTTTTTCGCAAAAAATCGAGGGCCTTTTCGCAATAAAAGGAGAGTGAAGGGGTTTTTCCGCAAAAAATTGAGGGTCTTTTTGAAAGAAATAAGGGCATATTCGTAATTACGGGAAACCCCGGGTCGCTACCCAGCAAAAAAATATGCATGGGCCTTTTCGCAAGAATTCAGGGACCTTTTTGCGAAAACCAGGGACCTAAACGTAATTACCAAATCTTTGTGGGCTATTTCGCGGAGGACGACACGTGGATACCCTCCCCTTCCAGGGAGTCCCCGGGGCATAATATAGTATAATGCCGTGTTTCCTTGGGGTGATGGGGTGCATGAATCTTCCATGTGGTTTAAGTTTTATTGTGAGCTTGCAGCGGCGTCTAGTACATGTGTTTACGGTTTTTCGGGTTTTTGGTACTAGAAATAGTGAGTTTTTTACACTGCTGCTGATTAATCAGCTCTAATTTTGTATCCTCTTCAATGGTTAGAGGCAATTCTAGCATTATTTTCAAGCCGACTAGATATGGATATTGATAAAATTGATCTCTTTACAATCTTAGACAACCAAAGTCACTCCGATCTTAAACTTCAGACTGGCATTGCTTAGTACAAGCTAGTGAGTCAGGAGACATAGATGGAAATGTGACAATGCTTATCCAAACCAAATGATCTTTGTAGCGGCATGTATAGTACATGTGTTTTACAGTTTCCCGAGTTTTCGGTACTAGAAATGATGAGCTTTTTTACACCACTACTAATTAATCAGCTCTAGTTTTGCGTCGTCTTCAATGGTTAGAGGCAACCCTAGCGCTGTTTCTAGCCGACCACACAACTTATATTGATAAGGTTGATCTCTTTACAATCTTAGGCAACCAAAGTAACTCGAACAATCTTAGATTTTAGCCGGTTATTGCTATGACAATGCTTATCCAAGCCAAATGATCTTTGTAGCGGCATGTATAGTACATGCATTTTACGGTTTCTCGGGTTTTTGGTACTAGAAATGGTAAGTGTTTTTACACCACTGCTAATTAATCAACTCTAATTTTGTATCGTCTTCAATGGTTAGAAGCAACCTCAACGTTATTTCTAAGCCGACCAGGCAACGGCTATTGATAAGGTTGACCTCTTTACAATCTTAGGCAATCAAAGCCACTCGATCAATCTTAAACATTGAACAGTTATTGCTTAGTGCTAGCTAATTAGTCCGATAACATAGGTGGAAATGTGACAAGGCTTATCCAAGCCAAATGATCTTTGTAGCGGCATGTATAGTACATGCATTTTATGGTTTTTGGTACTAGAAGTGGCGAGTTTTTTAAGACCGCTGCTAATTAATCAGTTGTAATTTTGTATCATCTTTAATGGTTAGAGCCAACCCCAGTGCTGTTTCTAACCGACGAGATAACAGGTATTGTTAAGGTTGATCTCTTTACAATCTTAGCAACCAAAGTCACTCGATCAACCTTATACTTCAGACGGTTATTGCTTATGAATCTTATACTTCGGACAGTTATTGCTTAGTACTAGCTTGTTAGTCATGTAACATTGGTGGAAATGTGACAATGCTTATCCAAGCCAAATGATGTTTGTAGCAGCATGTATAGTACATGCACTTTACAATTGTTTTTGGGTTTTTGGTACTAGAAATAGCGAGGTTTTTTAGACCACTGCTAATTGATTAGCCCTAATTTTGCATCATCTTCAATGGTTAGAGGCAACCTCCACTACTATAGAAAAGGTCATCACAAATGGTTCAAAAACGTCATCACAAACGGTTTCGTGAGCCATATAAGTTTATGGGTCAGTAATGACATGAGGTCACCACAGACGATTTTGAAACCGTCTGTAATAAATCACAATACATATGGTTTTTTATAAAGAATCGACTTTGAAGAAGATTATCACAGACGGATCAAACCAAAAACCATCTGTGATACTCACACATCACAAATGGTTCTAGCCACCAATCACCTGTGATGGGCGAGTATCACAGACAGTTGGTATATAGAATTGTCTGTAATACTCTTCCATCATAGATGGTTGGTGGATAGAACCGTTTGTGATTTATGAGTATCACAGATGGTTTTTAGTTCGAGCCATCTATGATAGTTCTTCATAGATGGTTTATATCATAAAATTGTATGCGATAGTTCATTCTATACCTAAAAATTTTCTATTTTTTGGCTAGCCTCAAGAAATGTTAGCTATGCTATTTGAAAACAAGCAAATACAGTAGCAAACACAACAACACATTCCACATGCCAAGAACATAGAAGAAGCAGAGATCCTAGTAAATAGTAGAAGTTCAACCGTGTCGACGAGGCCTCTATGCCTAGGCCATCTCGCCTTTGATGCAGCGTGCGAGCTAGATGTTCTTAATGCCGGCCATCACCGGTGTCGACTTAAGCACCATCTTTGTAACTAGCTGCTTCCGCGGCGCCTTGCTGCCCGTAAACTTTCATATCGTCTACTACTCGTAAGGGTTGAGGTCGAGAAGGAGGATGGTAAGGAGGCTGGAGAGATTTTGAGCATAGTAGAGGATGGGTTAGGTGAGTATGTACAGAGGAGGGAGAGGTGAGAGTGGAAAAATTTTTAGCGGAACTTGTGAGGTGGGGGTTGGTGGGTTTCTATTGGCTGTGATTGGGTTGGAGATGATCGACGGACCCAGCGATCAGGGATACATAATTATCACAGATGGTTTGAACCACAAACCGTCTGTGATTGCATCTAAGATTGATCGACGGGCCCAGCGATCAGGGATACATAATTATCTTTTCACATATGGTTTTTAGCACTGTCAACAACACAAACAGTCTCTAAATCTAAACCGTCTGTGATTGCATCTAACATTGACGGTTTTAGTGAACCGACTATGATGAGGCGTCTAATATAAATCTTTTGTAGTAGTGCCCATTGTTGTTTCTAAGCCCACCAGATAACGGGTATTGATAAGGTTGATCTCTTTACAATCTTAGGCAACCAAAGTCACTTGATCAATCTTAGACTTCAGACGGTTATTGCTTAGTGCTAGCTACTTAGTCCAGTAACATAGGTGGAAATGTGACAATGCTTATCCAACCTAAATGATCTTTGTAGAGGCATGTATAGTACATGTGTTTTACAGTTTTACAAGTTTTCAGTACTAGAAGTGATGAGTTTTTTTAGACTACTACTAATTAATCAGCTCTAATTTTGAATCGTCTTCAATGGTTAGAGGCAACCCCAATGCTGTTTCTAGCCGACCAAGCAATGGATATTGATAAGGATGATCTCTTTACAATTATAGGTAACCTAAGTCAGTCGATCAATCTTAGACTTCGGACGGTTATTGCTTAGTACTAGCTAGTAGTTAGATAATATTGGTGGAAATGTGGCAATGCTTCTCCAAGGCAAATGATCTTTGTAGCAACATGTAGTACAGGCGTTTACAGTTTTCCGGGTTTTCTGTACTAGGAATGGCACTTTTTTGTGAACCATTTTTAATTAATCAGCTTTAATTTTGTATCGTCTTAAATGGTTAGAGGCAACACCAGCGTTGTTTCTAAACCGACCAGATAACACATATTGATAAGATTGATCTCTTTACGATCTTGGACGACCAAAGTCACTCAATCAATCTTAGATGTTTTTGACGGTTATTGCTTAGTACTAACTTGGTAGTTAGGTAACATTGGTGGACATGTGACAATGCTTCTCCTAGGCAAAATGATTTTTGGAGCAGCATGTAGTACATGGGTTTACCATTTTCGGGTTTTCGGTACTAGAAATGGTACTTTTTTTTGATCTGTTGATAATTAGTCAGCTCTAATTTTGTATCGTCTTTAACAGTACTAGCTATCTAGTTAGGTAGCATATGTAGAAATATGACAATGCTTCTCAAGGCAAAATGATCTTAGTGCAACCAAGGGAAGGGAAGGGAACGTAACATCGACCTTCCATCCCACCCCCACCTCTCCCTCCCTCCCTCGTATGGTGTGTTTTGGTGTTGCATGCTGTCCCTGCTGGTGCCGCTGAGCACACACACCCAAACACTGCCCTGGCCTGGCCCCCCCTCCTGCACAGATTCCCCTTCTGCCCAACCGAGGAAAGGTTCCCTTGTCTCTCCCCCTCCCCTCCATCTCCTCCAATTCTCCGTGGATTGTTTTCTAACCTTCACTCATCTCCTACTCTCTCTCTCTCTCTTCAGTCTTCACAGACATGCTGCTCACACGAGTCACAGCCCCCCCTCTCTCTCTCTCTAGCTAGATGTACAGATGCATCATGACCACTTTATTCCTCTTTTCCCTGAGACAGTCAGGTAAAGACCAGCCTGCACCTCCTTTACCACCCCCTCTGTCCTTCCCTTGTTACCTACTACCGCTACTAGAGATGAGCAGCGCATGCTCTTCCTTGCTTGCTTGTTCATGTGTCTCGAAACCAAAATCTTTTGGGTAGCCCGCGTGTGCATCCAACCCCTTTATTTTGTACATTCTGCTAGATTCCATAGCACGTATACCGTTCTGGCTCTGGTGGTTTCTCACTCTCGTCAATGCTATACTTTGTAGGATAACACAAAGGAGAGAAAAGATTGTTTTGACACTCGGTAGCCGGCCAAATGGTATATACGAGCCAACTGCAAACAATGTTTTGCATTATATTATTTTGTTAACGGCTGTCTTCCACGGGGGGACATAGAGGGTGAAAGCCACCTCACTGTTGTAAACCATGAAAATCGTGTCTTAGAAGTTTTCAAAAATTCCAAAGGAAAAAAATCATATATAGGGGTGGAGATGTCCTTTAACCATGCAAACTCAACCTCATTTGAACGATATATAAAAGACAAATTCTGCAACAAGACAAAATCTACATTAATAGTAATAAATCACTGTTCACTAAGAAATTTTCTTTTTCATACATTTCTAACAAGGTTGAGTTTGATTCTAAAATTTTGCATGGTTAAAGAACATCTCTCCTCTACCTATGGTATTTTTTTTGAAATTTTTAAATACTTCAAAGACATAATTTTAACATATTTACAACATTTAAGTGGCTTTCACTAATGGCGCCCATCAGCCCAAAACCCAAGTGACAGATGCCCACTTCACACCCCCAGCGATTCCCATTCCCATCACCACGTCGCCTCCCCAACCTGATGCCCCCCTCTCCATCGCTCGCCATCTATCTTGCGACTAGCAGCTTTCTAGTTGCCCCATCGCCTACCATTTAGGGGCTGCTCCATCTGAATTATGGCTAAAATTATAATGTAACAGCTGTTATCATTTTTGAGTCATTCAATTAAATAAAAATAAGAGAAAAAAATGAAAACATCGTTATATCTCCACTGACAATACAAAAAAATAGGGAGAAAGCAAAAACAAAAAAGCCAAAAAAACTATAATTAAAAGTTGATGCATTAGGCCTCGCTTCAACTAGCTTTTGACTAAAATTAAACTGTGACTATTAACTTTTTCTGAGAACTAGTAAGGTGTCCGTGCATTGCAGCGGAGTATAAAAAAAGGTGAGACATACCATCGAACGTGATCCAAAAACCAAACAATGAGCATCAATTTTATCTTACATTGCCGAGTGCCTGTGCGTTGCATCTGAAATTCAAACTTCATGCAACTGTACACTCATCCTATGAAGCAAAAAAACATTTTTGTATTCGTGAATATGAACATATCACCCCTGCATGTCTCAGAACATCAATGGGAGGAGTGGTGGCTCAGATGCGAGGGGGAGGAGGGAGTAGCATCGGCGGCGACTGGTGCTAGGGATTCGAGGTGAGACTGGGGCGCGAAGGCAACAATGGCGGCAGGAAGAAGTGGGTGAGTGGGTGGGGGAGGGGGCAGGGAGCAGGAGGTGGCGGTGGATGGCGAGGGTAGGTCAGGAGCACAAGTGGTTCCCACGTATCGAGCAGTCAACACGGTTCGATGGAGGTGAGACCCTGCCACCTACAGGAGGGGGCTGCGTGCATGGGAAGAGGTGAACGGATAAACTTCTATGTTATATTAGTAGAGAAAATGAGAAAAAAAGGAAAAATTGAGAAAAACAGTTATATTGTCACTCACAATACAAAAGAATAAGTCAAAAAAAAGGCAAAAAAACTAAAATAAGCCGAAATTAGAAGCTGTCGCGTTCCAAGTGATTTCAGGTTTAAATAAGGTGAAAACCAAAAAAAGTCAGAAGCTAAAACCGTTTGAAGCAGGACATAAATAGCTTATAGCTTCTAAAAGCAAAAAATCATTTGAAGCAAAACAATAGTGTCGCGACCCCACCAGTCATCCAAGTATCCAAGCCCAGGGTCCTCGGGAACCCCCTGCAGGGTTATATCGCAGGGGCCAACAAGGCAGCGGACAATTGTAGGATAGAAATTTGTGTAAAAGATGTACAACAAGTGCAAAACGACGTGCAAGGGTTTGGTCAAAGCTATGTAGCTAGTTTCCAATTAAAAGGAAATATTTTTCCTTTTCCGGGTGGATAACCATGGCGAATTTAACTTTGAAACTTAGTCTTCCAGTAGCCTAAAGAAGGCTCTACACCGTCGACGACCTTATTGCTCATTCAGTGCCAGCTTGGGCGCGGCGTATCGTTGCTCACACGAATGGTGCACCCAGAAAGGGTTTCCTCCTTGCACAGTTGCATACCATCTGTTCATATTTGTGCGCCTTGGTTGTTGTATTCCAAATTGGGAGCGTATGTTTTTATCCTAATTATCATTCAAATTTTTAACCTTTGGATTAGAGATCAAAGCATCCTTTGTTTTTAAAGGGATGAGATTTTTTTCAAGGGGGTGAGTAGAATTCAAGGAGGGGAGAATCCATAGCCATTGATAGAATTCAAGGGGAGGGGGGAGAATTCATGGTCATTAGATCTTTAATCCAATAGTCCTAAATCTAAATAATAGTTAGAAAAAAATATCCGGCTGATGTTTAACAAAACCCTTCCAAATTTCAGTAAGATAGTCCATGGACAACTTAGAATTGTAATGGGCGGAGTTTTAATTTATTTTTTTAGAGTTTGGACGGATGGTGCAGAGCGTAATGGTGTGTAAGTAATCATTTTGAAAAGCATTACTTAATTGTTCTGTGGTATATATATACACTTAGACGAGCAAAATGTCCCCTTCATAGTAGAAACACATTAGCCGCAAGACTAGCTCCCCCATTTATCGCACGTTTCGAAAGACTCACGCTGCATCACCGTTGCTCCTTGTTACCTAGCCGTGACATATTTGGTGCGAAACAGTTACCACTCAAGGTTATATTAAGGCCTTGTTTGGGATGGATGGTTCAGAATTTTAGACTTTCAAACAAGGTCTAAAAGAAGTGTAGGACCGGCGGTGAAGGGGGTTACGCTACTGGCCACTGTATGCGTTCTCTTTAACTCTTCAAGCTGTACACACTCTCTAGGGTACGAAACTGATAGCATTTAGGTAGAATAAAATAGTAACGGTAAAAAAAAGTAGTTTTTTAAATAAAATTTGGAAAATAATTTTTGAAAAGGACAAACACGAAGGAGACAACGGAAGCTGACCGACAATTTTTGAAAATGACTTGAAAAATCCATTTTTAAAAGCCAATGTATTTAAATCATCTTTTGACTACTCTGAGTAGAAGCCAAATGTCGAAGCTAATTTGAAATCGTTCTCCAAACACGATTTCAGTATTGTGCTATTTGCGCGCTTCGGTGTACGATGAGCTCAATTCCAACACAAGTTATATATTACCCATCCCTTTGGGCGTGAGCCTGCTTAAAAGAAATTCTGTGTCGTGTGTAAATGTGTGCTTCTTAGTTGATTAGGACTCGCCCCGTTCTTTTTTGCTTTATATAAAGTTGATTTTTTACAATCTTTAAGATACAATTTTAATCATTAATTTCATAACTTTACGTTAAAATATACTAACGTAACTTCCCTATTTATGAGAACAAGTACGTCGTACAATCCGCAACAGCCCAGAAGTTCAGTTGCGGATAGAAAGAGTATCATATTTGCTCACAAATAATTTAAAGGAGTTAATTTGATTAAACTAAGACCTAACGGTCAATTTTAACAACAATATGAGCGTCCGATCCCAAAAATTAATTTACATTCAAAAGAATCGAATAAAGTTTCATAGGAACACTTGAGTGTGGTCGTAACCCTAACACGAAGTCTTATAACATCCATTCTTCTTCTAATCTCTGTGTTGATGGAAAAATAAAGCAAGACTGAGTACAACCAACTATACTCAATAAGTCACATGGAGAACACTATATAACTGCACATTAAGGCAGGCGTGGAGGAGAGAGAGAGGGTGAGGCTCAGCTGGGGAGTGATGGCGCAGGCGAGGTGGCACTGACTGCTCTGCAAAAATTGGCAGATGATGACGGTAGCTGGTACGGTGGTTCGCACGCATCAGGCAGAGGGTACGTTAGGCAGAGGAAGGCTGAGCCACAGTGGGAGAGGCACTTAGTCAAATGTCTTGCGAAGCGAGAGAGAGGTTGGGAAAGAAGCTAGCAGTGAGGGTGTAAGGCTGGGAGGTAGGACCACGGTGCTAGGAGTTGGCAAGCCGAGTGTGAACACTTAGGGAGACGCGGCCGCAATTTTGGGCAGTGACGAGCGACCGCGTGGGTGGGGAGGAACAGAGAGGCAGCAAGGAAGGCGGGTTCTCTAGAGGCGCGAGTGAATGGAGGAGGTGGAGAAGCAAAAGAGGAAAGGCAAAGATTTAAGGTGAATTGCCGAATTGGGAAAGGAAACCGAACTCAAAAGAAATTCGAGAAAACTCACAATTTTGCAATTTTTTGGGTTGTTTGAACTAATAAAAAATGTAATATTATAAAGTATTTTTAATAGCAAATCTAATAATATAATTTCTGTATAGTGTTGTAAATCTAGTAGTTGACTCGTATTAAAGAAGTAGAGGCCCATGGTTAAACAACTTGAGTTGGTGAAAGTTTGACAGCGCGGATTCTAGAAAGTAAAGTAAAGAAGAACGAAGGGAGTAGTTTTGAATTCGTACTTGGTCCTGCACCAAACAAGTATCCACAACCATATGGACATCAAACATGTTTGTGTTAATTCTTTTAAACTTTACATTGCATGTGTATAACATGTTTACAATCCTTTTCCTTGTAAAAAAAATATGTGTAATGCCGCAACAAAATGAGAAAGAAGTGATTTCCTTCCCGAATAGAAGTGATTTGTGTTGGGGGATGCCCCGGGCCCACTTGGCCTAAGGTGCTAGTAATATGGCATGGTTAGCCCAGCACAGGTTTACTGTGCAACACAAATACCTGTCCTACCCCTGTGTAAATAGGCCTGAGTAAGGGTATTTGTGTAATCTTAGGAGAAGGAAATAGCATAATTACCCCTGTAAAAGGAGGTCCAAGTAAGGCCAGTTCTGTAATAAGCCTCCTCAAGGGTGTAAAAGCATGTCTAAGCCTCATGGGGAAGCCAAAATGATCATTTTTGGGTCCTGAGGATCGCTCCAGCAGGGTCAACGTGGGATGGAGGCCGTCCTTTCGAGCACCGCCTATTCGTAGGTCCCAATGGCGCGCCAATGGGGACACACGAAGCATACAAAATTCCTCAGTGAGGCCGCGCATGTTCAACTGGAGGGAAACACCGTGAAGTCTCCGGAGGCACACTTCATCGTCTCGATCGAGCATCACGCAGGGTGACATGACGAAGTCCATCACGTGGCCGGTGAATTTCAGCTGGCTGTCGTGCTCGATGCGGTGGTAGAAGCACCGCGACTCCCATTTTGTTCGAGTGTAGTTCAACGGAAAGGCTCCTGACGTAGGACTCTGGAGCTGCAGGCTGACGCTCCCTAGATTCGAGCGCTGACCATTCCCCAGGCGTTTTGGCTGGCACGGGGCATCGTGTAGTGATGCGAACATGGTAGCGCTGGGTTGGTGTTCTCCGAGTGGGCTGCTCAGGAGTACACGGTGAGGCGAGTGATGGCATTTGGCATCAGTTATTGAAGCTCTAGCTTGTATAGCTACAAGAGGTCACCCACGAAGCATGCGGCGGGGATCCAGAGCCCGACGTCAAAGTAGGTGGCGAAAACTAGTGTTTCACCATCTCGCAGTCATGGCTCGATCTCATCCTTGGACGGCAGGCACGCGTCCTCGCAGGCAGTGATCTTCCCGGCGTGCATGAGTGCCTCCACCTAGCTCTTCTGTCGTGATGGACGGGTCTAGGGTATTCACAAAAATGCCACCGGATCTAGCGAGCGCTCTGCACCGCTTACCAGCGGCCGACACTAAGTGGTTGCCCTCGCTGCCACAACTGCTGGACAGGGCCGATGAACCACGACGATCCCCACAGCCATGAGCTCGCACCATCTCCATAATAACCAGCATGGAAGGAGGCATAGGGGAGAGCGACGGTCGAGAGAAAGCAGGCACCGATGAGCGAGTGGACGACAATGGTGACACAAGAAACATGAGATGGAAGCAAGAAAGCGAAAATGGCCATCGTGGCAGAGTACAGCCTTAAATAGACAGGACGGGCATTAAATGCCTGGGCAACAAGCGCGGGGAATCGAAAAGGCCCAATACCGCGCATTTTGACCAAGCGTGTCTCTTGGTCTCGCGTGCGGCCAGCAGCCCATCTGTCACTCGAGGCGTCCAGTTTGCCGACGATAGTTGGTGGCCACGTAAGAGTACAATAGACAACCACACGGCTCACAAACCGTCCGGCGAAGGAAGGCTAATTTTTTCTTCATGGGCTGTGGGGACGGAGGGGGCCAGGGAGTTCTGAGCATGGCCTCGGCCCACAAAAACGCGGACAATCAACCATGAGAGGCTACTATTGGGAGACTGCCCCCGGGCCCACTCGGCACAAGACACCAGTAATATGGCGTGGTTAGCCCAGCACAGGGTTATTGTGCAGCACAAATACTAGTCATACACATGTGTAAATTGGTCGGAGTAGGGGTATTTATGTAACTTTACAGGAAGAAAAATGATATAATTGCCCTTGTGTAAAAGTAGGCCCAGGTAAAGACAGTTCCATAATAAGTCTCCTTAAGAGTATAAAAGCATGTATACCTCATAGGGAAGCCAGAATAATCATTTTTGGGAAAAAGTATGGAGTCCCAATTCAACTCACGTTTTCCCACACCCATTGAGCTCTAGGAAGCCACCTAAGAGCACTCCCAATGCAGAAACTATAGATGGTTTCTATGGCATTAAATAAGGTGCCAAGTAAGCAAAATGCTGATGTGTCATTGGAGTTAAGGAGGAGAGATAAGGAAATGGTTTCTTATATAGACACCATGTCTACAGAACCAAGATAGAAAGAGTGTGATAGGTAGATGATAGGAGAGAAGATAGATGATTGGATGAAAATTTTATTTGTAGAAACTATCCATTGGGAGTATAGTTTCTATGGGTAGTGTCTACATTAATTGGCAAGTATAGAAACTATCTCATAGTTTCTGCATTAGGAGTGCCCTAAGCGATTCTTAGACAGTCCTATCTATACCGTTTGGTACAAAGCCACAATAATTCATGTTTTTAACCGATTAATATTTTCTAGAAAGGTTTTAGCCCTCAAGAAAAAGATTTTCTGGAAGAGTTGAAAGGTCTTCTAATTCTAAAAGGTCTTCAGGCATATAGCTGAATAGCTCCGATTCCAACCCTTAGGGTGTCCGCAATGGTAATAGCTAGTACTAGCTATATAGTCAGCTGACGTAGAGGTGAGAGACAAAAGCAAAGACTATTTTATATAGAGGTGAGAGACAAAAGCAAAGACTATTTTATACTGTTAGACCCACATGCTCCTCTCTCATGTTCTTGGACTACGTGAAATAGATCAGCTATTTGCTCGTCACTAGTGACTACTCTCTCTCCTACTTTTTCTTTGCCACATCAGATCTAACTAACTAAATAGCCAGCTGTTGGAGACGCCTTTAACGCGGCTGTCAGACCAAACTGAGACCTCAACCGAGCCAGCCACCCACCAACTAACGCAAATTCCCGCGCCGACGGCGACGACCATGGCGACCAAGCCCTCCGCTGCCACCGGCGACGAGCCGGCGCTCGCCATCCCGTACCACCCGGCAGAGGTCCAGGGCCGCTACTACTACGCGCCGGACCCCTACGCGGCGGGGATGCCGCCGCCGAACGCGATCTACGCCGGCGCGCCCAAGGGGGTGCCCCTCCAGCAGACCATGTTCCGCGACACGCCCGCGCCCTTCCACTGCCAGTCCTGCGGCGCTGCCGCCGTCTCCTCCGTCCGGTGAGGCCGTATCCCTCTCCTTCTCTTCCCCTTGCTTGCTCCCGTCCTGTTGTGTGGCTTCGGAAGTCAAAAGGTTTGATCTTTATGACGTTTAGGCTCAATTTGAGTTGAGAGAGATGAAATCCTAGTAGGTGGATGCAACGGAAAAGCGTGAGCTTTAGATGTTACTCTGAGATTTCTCTGAAATGCTGAGTTAATGTGATTTGAGCTGCACTTCTTCCTTATGTGTGTCGCGAATCTTCCTAGGACTGATTCGAGTGGAATACTGGAAAATGATGAGGTTTTAGTGATCGATTATTGTGAAAAATGGCATCTTGATTTTTGGGAAGCCTAATTCGAGATGTGAAAGGGGGAGGTTTCGATGCCTCCTAGTCCTAGGTCGTCCAAACGGGAGAAAAGAGAGTCCTGGAGGTGCTTTCGATGCATTCTAGTAGTTGTGATTTGGGTTGTTGTTATGTTTCTGTTCTTCTCGGTATACGTTTGCACGCTTGGCTTGGTTAGGAAAGAGGGTTTGTGTTCCTGAGTTGTTTGTTGGGTTGAGTTTAGTAGACACTACTGGAAGATTGATTATTAAGGACAGGAGATGTGGTCGTTAAAAGTCACTAGCTGTCGTTATAGGCACCTTCGTTAAAAGTATGAAATCACATCCAAATTGCCGTTGCTAATTTTTTTAATTACAGGATAACTTGTCACACATCCAAATTACCGTCGCTAATTTTTTAATCACAAGATAGCGTGTCAATGTTAATCATGAAGAAACAACGACCTCTTTTGCAGTGTTTATGACCACATTTTGGTCTTTACTGACATTGCAATGGTCAGTTTGTAGCACTAACACCACTTTTTAGTATCAACAACCAGTTTTTTTATCACATTAGCAACTACATTTTTATTGAGAATAAATTGCCCCAGCTATATTGTCACCATTCATTGTTCCTACATAAATAAACATCCTATAAATTAACTTGTTGATAAGTTTTGGATCTGCTCAATTTCATCTGTAGTATAAACATAAAAGTGGTGTTTGTACGGATTATAAAGAAAAGAGATAGGTTAATGAAGATAAATCCACATAAATAAACATCCTAGTAATTAACTTGTTGATAAGTTTTGGATATGCTCAATTTCATCTGTAGTATGAAGAATAGACAAACGAAACACTCAAAAGTACACGGATCAAATACAGAAAATGTGTATTCCTATCTACATACATGAGAGAGTTACAAAAGCAATAGACAAATAGTAATACATCAAGTACTGAATTCTTTCATTTCTTGGAAACACCAAAATCTTCAGGGTAATGCTATCCACTTGTTCAATTCGACCAATGCAGATGGCATCAAAGTTTTTGTTTCCCTGGACCGTCATGTAAACAACACCAGACCTGAGTTTCATTCCACTAAAGGAATCTACTTAATTTGATAGCTGACCTTAAGCCAGAATCCTATATAGGATATGGTCCAAACCAATGAACTCACAACCTTCAGAGAATAGATCAAACACACCAAAATCTATTTTTTAAAAAGTTAATTTGCAGATAAAGGAGAATCCTTGAGGACGCGGGATGACTGGGTAGCCACGACACTATGGGAGGGGACAGGGTCACAGGGACGCTATTGTCTGTTTCTCTGTTGCATGTCTGCAGGAACAGCAATGAAGCCTCGGACAATTTCTACCCAGTGTTATGATGAAATCTTATTTGTTTCCTTTACTCAATTGATACTTCTATAGTCCTATATGATCTGACCACTCATTGCCAAAAATGTGAAGGAAACAAAGAGAAATAAGATAACCCAGCCAAGCAACATAATGTTTGAAATACCTGCTTGGGAACAGTACTAGTGATTATGTTTGAAATACATTGTTCTGGGGATTCTGTGGAAATTAACAAGTAGATTTGGATTGAGCTTTGAAAAGATCAAAAGACCAGTTGAATATTTGCTTGGTGTCGGTTAACTCTGTATGGTTGGGAGATC
The DNA here is from genome assembly GCA_036346575.1 of Dendrocalamus sinicus. NCBI lineage: Eukaryota > Viridiplantae > Streptophyta > Magnoliopsida > Poales > Poaceae > Dendrocalamus > Dendrocalamus sinicus. The sequence continues at coordinate 20,653,186 of CM070646.1, read as the reverse complement.
TATTTGACTGAGCTAATTTGCCAAGTGTTATATCTTTGTGAACCTGCAATCATGTAGCAGTAGTCAGTTTGGCTTGTCTATCCCACTTGTATATTTTGATTGCTGAGTAACACTCTTCTAGTTACTATGCTGAAGCTAGTAACACAAGGTTTGACATGAACACCGCATTTCCTGCTGTATTCTTTTTTCCTGATATTGAAGCGTTGGCATGCCCTGGCTAAACCTGAACCCCATTATTAATATCAAACTTGGGGTCTTCATGCATTCTTTTAAGTTAGTAAGTAGTTTTCACACGGCGCAACTTCTCTGACGTAGCTGAAGCAAAGTCACGGTGACTTTGCTTCAGATCAGCCCTCCATCTTCCAATAAAAGGTCCAGATTGATCTAACTTTTTTTGATGTTTTTTACTTCTAATTTTTAGTTTTTTTTCTTTAATCTTTTTCTAGTTTTTTTCTTTTTTCTTATATTTCTTTATATTATCTGTGTTAAAATAACATATTTTTTTTAAAAAAATAGGTTATTTTAACACAGATAATATAAAAAATATAAGAAAAAGAAAAAACTAAAAAAGATTAAAGAAAAAACTAAAACTAAGTAAAAACATCAAAAAAAGTTAGATCAATCTGGACCTTTTATTGGAAAATGGAGGGCCGGATCTGAAGCAAAGTCACGCTGTGACTTTGCTTCAGTACGTCAGAGAATCCCTCGCGGTTTTCACATTGAACATTTTAATTACCTATGCCACACCTTGGGGCCAGTGGACATAGGTGAAACTACATAACTAAAAGGAAAACACTGATGATACCTATTGTTCCTTGAAACAGGTCGAAGCCAAGTCTTGCATCAGTTGTGGCTTGCATGATGCCCTTCATGATGGGCGTCTGCTTTCTGTGCCCTTCCATGGACTGCCTCTGGCACAAATACCATTACTGCCCCAGCTGCGGGGAAAAGGTTCGGCATCTTGATGTCCTAACTCTATTTTCTCTTGAGCCTTTGCTTTCAGGTTTTCATCTTCTTTTTTTTTTTCTTTGCTGAACTCTGCAGGTGGCTGAATTCAAGAAGTCCGATCCGTGCCTGGTTGTCGATCCAACTCACTGGTCTGAGCCTAGTTTCGCTGTACCTGCGTAGCGGGCTCGCATAAACCGCTTGATATGATACAGTTTCCTTTGACGGAAACCATGCCTTGTTCTTGTGTGATCTGTACATAAAAGGGCAATCATTAGCTTGCTTATCGTGCGCCTAAACTGTTTTTGTTTTGTTTGAACATCCTCTGTTGGAAGATAATGTTTTGTTCTTTGTGGATCGGAATGGATGTGTTGATCTTATAAATGCGTAACTACGGTAGTTCAACTCGATGCTTATTTCGTCAACAATGGAAGATGAGTAGCTGAGAAACAGGTGGTGTTTTGCCTGAAAATTGCAAAGATTCTCATCACTTGGTTACCTTAATCTGTGTTGCAGACTTGCGGTAACATTTCGGCCTTGAATTTCACTGGAGGATCATTTACGTAGCCTGTGGACAGGTATGTGGCCTCGGCCGGCTGGCTGTGGATAGGGTGCACAGTACTGGCGCCGGTACTGTATGTCAGCGTGTAGGGCTGGGAGTATACTATACATCAGAGCTTTTATGCTATATGAATGAGTTCGGAGTAAGACGTATGAAATCTCACCGTCAGTTTTTATTAGAACCCGGTCACTCCGACGGCGGAACATGAGGTGTCGGTTTTTTTAAGGAAGCCTTCATTCAGATAAACGAGATGAATTACAGTCTGAACGGAGGCTAGATACCAAGAACGGACGGCTCACACCAAGCCAACCCTACGAACCCGATTCCGTAGTATTAGCACCTTGCTTAACAAATTGAAAAGAAAATTCACAACAACAAAAAATCGGAGCTGGCTCTCCCTACTTCTTGAAGGACACGTGCCACCAAGGATCTATATTGCCCTTTTGCATCCTAAGGGAGACAACTTCCTGATCCTGACAATATAATCAGTCTCCAAGATGGGCTTCCTGTAGCTACCACGTCGGGAGAATAGCACACCATCCCGACACGCCAAAGCTTCAAACCACCTGAGAATCTGTGATACTGATACCCGGTAGTTCTTGTCACTATTATATTATAAAAGAGGTTATATTTAACGAATACATTATAGATAGTTTATAGAGAATTATCTGTGTTATAATTATTACAGATAATTTTACAAACGAGATCGTGTACCATATATCATAAACGGTTCATACGAATACCCGTCTATGATATTTTTATAGACGGTTATTTATACGAACCGTCTATGATAATGCAAGACATCATAGACGGTTCTTCTTAATAACCGTTTGTGATAATTCATAGATGATTATTTATACAAACCGTATGTGATAATGGCAGACATCACCGACGGTTTGTATGAATAACCGTCTGTGATAGTTCACAGTTGTTATTAATATAAACTATTTATGATAGTTTCATATCACAGACGGTTTATAGTTGGAACCGTCTAGGATACGCTGCGTTATTAAATAGCTAGTGTGGTCTTGACATATCTGTCTTCATTGCGCTGCATTGAAGGAGGCAGCCGGTTTTGGGGAGTTTAGTGAAAATATACCGCTTGTAGATCTAGTTTGTCGATCGATTTGTTCTTGGTGATTAGAGGTTAGTATTTGCTTCTAATAACTTATATGTTTTGTAATAGAGAGAGATGATTGCTAAGTTTTTAGATCTAGCTAGGTTTAGAGAGATAATAGTTTACTCCAATTTAAGAATGGGTCAGTACTCCTAGTTTAGTTTAATATATTCTTACTTAATATACATACATATATTGCTTCATGAATACGTGGTTAGCTAATTAATTTAGATATGGACAATTTATTATAACGTGAACGACAATTATATGTATAAGTAGATATGGTGTTTAGCTATAGTAGCATTAATAATCTAATTTGATACTAATTTGTTAGATGTGTAGCGTAAATGGACCGAAGCTGGATGTACGTTGAGAACCATGTGAGTGAAGAGTACATTAATGGTGTGCCTGCTTTTAGAAGAGTGGCCAAGCAGGATATGTTGAAGAAGGGGATGGAATATATATACTGTTCATTCATTGATTGCGATAATATAACTCAGCGTAGATCAGAACTCATTTGATTCGAATGGGTTTCAAAAGGGGTATACATGTTGGACTAGTCACAGTAAAAAAAACTATACAGGAACATAGTCATAACATCATCGAGGAAGACAATGGTATGCTAGTTGTGGACTGTGCTTTCGATAAGGATAGATCGTAAGATGATAATCTGGATCAGATGCTACGCAATGTTGAAGGGAATTATAGTGAGAGAGGGTTTGATAAATTCGATGGCTTGATGGAGGACTCGGAGAAACCTTTATTCCTGGGCTGCAAGCCGTAATACACAAGGTTGCCATTCATTCTTGAACTGTTGAAATTGAAGGCAAGCAATAGTTGGTCCGAGAAGGGTTTCACAGCATTGTCCCAGCCTTGGACTGGTTTGCGGGACTTTGCATACTTGGTACATGCAGAGATCCAACATGAAGCCAAACTGATAAAGTGGATTCACCATGAAATACACGGAGACGTATTTCCTTCACGACTCGGGCTACTTCGTTGTGACATTCGAAAACGTATTCTTACTATTCAACCTCGACGAACTCAATGCTTCACTTTTACGATGCTGGACACTATAAGTGTATTGTACAATCATTCAACATTCACATAATACCAATAAATGTCAGAACTCATTGCTTATGTATAGATTCATGATCCAACAAATCCGGCAACAGCGAGAATTGGTAGGTTTCCTCAACCCACACTTGGTCTCTGAGCAATTCATCAACAATAATGCATCCTTCGTCTAAGATTACTTAACGAGGGGATTGTTTACCCAGAGTGACAAGGAGTACATTATGGTACCCTTCAACCAAAGGTAAATGCTTCACTATTTGCCATACAAGTTTCACTTATACTTTATAAGCAACATGAACTTAGAATTAATCATTATGACGACATACATGAATAGGTCTCACTGGATTCTGATTGTGATTGTAACAAAGTATAGTAAGATAATATACATTAATTCCCTACTTAGGAGTAACCACGACTTCACTCGTGTGCAATAAGCAATTCACAGATAAATTCATTTCCTTTATAAATAACTCTATTGTAATTTTCCCTTTGTTTGTAGTGGTTGAGGCTAATCTTTTGGAATCATGTAGGTCGTTCAACGTTTACGTTGCCCTGGAAGGGAGACACAAGGAATCCATCACCACACTGTGGCACAGGACGCGATTTTTAGTACCCGTTACAACACAACAATTCTATATCACACTTCGTTATAATGACTCTAGAACTAACAATACCTATGTATGTAATTCTATTTTTGTTGTGCCACCAGCAGTTATAGGGCAACGTATGTGGATTCTCGTTTGTCGCCATATGGAGGAAATCATGGACGCTAAGATGAATGATCTAGAGGTTTATCAACCTGCCAATAATTATTTCATGATTATCAATATATATTCTCATCATGGATGAGATAGGATCAGTATGTATCAGGTATTACACCATTAATCATTTGAGCAGTACATGTAGGGGCTCTTTCTATGTGAAACAAGAAACTGTATTTACAGGTAGCAGCAACTACTTTCAAGTTGGCAAAAATTGATTTTAAAAAAAAGACAAAGAAGATAAACATGCAGGGAAGGTGGCATATTGGATACTCAAGTCTGGATACAAATGCATGTTGGCATGGAAATTTTTCAGAACACAACAAGAACACAAGCGGGAATACACAGAGATGAAACCCCAGTTGTTGTGCAGAGCGAAAGAATCTGGACCATTTCGGTTAGCCATAATCTGTTAGAAATCACCATTAGAAAGAAGGATGACAAACCAAGCAACTGCAGTGAAGTCTTCTCCTCACTACTCGGCAAGACGACGCGCCGGCAAGCTATCAACGTCCAGGCTGCCGGCGACCTGGTATCGTCAGGAGGAAAGCCGCCGTGCTATTTGGTAGGTTGCGCATTCTCCGGGATATTCCTGGATGGGTAGCGAAGGTCGCGTATATACTACCATACCAATACGTAGACGGTTGCCAAAAATATGCTACCCGTTCTGGATGTGGATTAGGTCTTCCTCGCTCAAACCCGTACGCGTTCCAGCCCCGTTTCTGCAACACGAATCTCCATACAACAGCAATGGTAGATGTCCCAGGTGTAATTACACCTGGGAGTAATTAGGATTTTCTATATATATATATATATATATATATATATATATATATATATATATATATATATATATATATATATATATATATATATATATATATATATATATGCTAATGATTTTAACACTCCTAGCGACAGCACGTGGAATTTGACGCGAAAGTGCATTCGATCTTGACAAACTCACCAAAGTTCAAGTAAAATTCTCCCAATTCTTGATAGCGGAGGTCATAAACAAGATTGAAGAGTTCCACCTCGGTGATGATGATTAAATGTTGAAATATTGGATACAATTATAATCACTCAATTGTGCTTAATCAAACAATTTATTCAATTGTACTTCATTCAGTTGTTTAATTTATTTGTGAGATCAGTGTAATAATTGTCGTGTGCTATATATATATATATATATATATATATATATATATATATATATATATATATATATATATATATATATATATATATATATATATATATATATATATATATATATATATATATATATATATATATATGTTTGCTTGTTTTCAGAGGGCATGGCTAGCATTTCTTGAGGCTAGCCAAAAAAGGTAAATAATATGGGTATTCAAATAGCTATCACATACGGTTTGTAACAACAAACCATCTGTGGTATATGAATATCACAGATAGTTTTTAGTATTACCTATCTGTGATATATAAGATATCACAAATGACTTTGTTTGAGAACTGTTTGTGATATATGATATATCATAGTCGGTTTTTAGTATTAGCCGTATGTGATATTTAGATATCACAGATGGCTATGTTTAAGAACCGTCTGTGATACCTGATATATTGTAGACGATTATTTTGAAAAATCATCTGTATTGTAATTTTTATAGACAGTTTGAGAGCTGTCTGTGATAAACACCTATTATCACAGACACATAAATTCAGACAGTTCAGAAACCGTCTGTGATGACTGTTTTGAACCCTCTGTGATGACTCCTTTTGTAGTAGTGTGCAGATAGAAGCAGAAAAAATTACTCTTACCTTGAGTGACGCCTCCTACACCAGCTTGGATATTAGGCCTACAAAAACCACCATCAGTGTTAACTTTAACCCAAGACAGCAGTAGACAATGCCATACAATCTTAGCCCTCTGAGCTTCATGTAAAATAGTTGTTCTTGGAATCTCTAGATTCAACATCTTCCGAACTAATGGCCCCGTTCTTTGTGGCATATGGTTTATAACATATAGCCTATGACTTTCCCTGAATAAATAAATGGATCGATTTCTCCATTGCCTTTTCAAAATAATTTATCGGGATAGTTTTTTTAAACGGTTTATCAGTATTCGGTTCGTTCGTACAAGGGTTTGCTCTAGGGTCAAAAGCCATCAGCCAGAACTATAAGTCATAAGTCGCAACCGAAAAGAACGCACCCAATAATATGAGAGGTCATTTCAGTAAAGTGTTTTCTTAAAATTCTTATGAGAAAAGTAGAGTTATGTAGTAGTACCTTGCGCACTGCTGCTCCCCCCTCTCTGTTTGCCCTATCCCTTGCGGCCTTGCCGTTCCACCCAATCCACTGCATGTAGTGGCATACAGAGGACAAAAATTTAGAGGATGCTTATGATGCAAATGGCTCAGTTATTTTCAGCCTATGACTTATGGCTTATGACTTATGCTACAATAATTAGCTTTTAAACGGTGCGTTTTTTCAAGACGGGGTCAACAGGAAGATTGTAGTAAAAAGTATACTGAGTTCAGCTGTACTGTCCAAAATCACATGCGACTATTTTCCTTTCCGTACTGCCTCTCGTGAACAGACTGAATTCAAAAATTTAAGCCATCAGTCCAAAAGAACCCACCCAATAACATAAGACAAAGGTATCAAGTATAAATTTAATTATCTATTGCCCTATAGATGGATGCTGGTGGTTGGGGTTTTACCTACAGTTCGGTCTATGGTAGACGGTGCTTCAGCTTCTACTTCCCCTATAGGGTCCTCCCCCTGGCCATGTGCCATCTTCTTTCCGGCCTTCGGTGCCACCCTGAAGTCATTGCTGTCGGCCACCTCCTCCGCTCCAAAACCTAACTTGTCACCTTTGCCCTTGACGTCATCGTGGCCCATCCTAACTGTATGTTTGGCCGAAGCCCTAACCCAACAAACCTGAAACCCTAACCGCCACACAACTAAAAAAGGAAGACACCGCCTACAACGAACAGAATATGAATCCTGATGCAGACCTGAATGTGAGAAAATTTGACATATTTTTAACAAAAACTCTGGTGACTTAAAGAACTATCAAATCCGTAGTACGAAGTTGTTGGAATTTTCATGTTGCGCATATACGAGACATCTTGAGTTCGTACTCGAACATTCCGAGAAGCACAGAATATCCCATCCGGCCAAGTTCAGCTCTTACGTAGGCAATTGCATGGGTGTGGGCCATGCTTGCTGTGCGCGTGGGCTGCGCCGTGCCGGCGCGTATGTACGTACGTTGCCGTGATAGCTGTTGACCATTGGAATCCGGGCCGGTCATCGGTCACCGGTCAAACCAGCGGGCAATGCTTACGTGGCTTTACTTCGTAACTGAGTAATCGTTTGAATTAAGTTGGAACGCGAAGAAATCTTTCTGACCTGTTTTCCTCTTTCGTGGCTGCCAAACAATCTGAACCGATATACCGCTACAGCTTGCCAATCGGAGTCAAGAAACTGTGATTTTTATCATTTATAATTATTCCGTTCTACCTCACAAATTAGCTATTTCCGTATTGGTTTTGTTATATGCGGCCACGTGGGAACATAGCCACGTAGGTACGGAAATCCATGACTTAGATGCAAATTGTACGTAGTTCAAAAGTTATCAATCCCTGGTAAAAATTATCAGTCGTAGCTAATATAAATAGTCTATAACATAAAAAGTGCCAGAAAAAATTTGAAGACATCTCTTAGCTTAGCATGTGAAAATTTAAATTAAAACTCAACTCGTATTCTGGAAGAGAGGGGAAAAATCTTATTTCTGACTAGCAAATGCAATGTCTACCCTCATATTAATTAGCAATCGAAGTATGGTCAACCAAAAGCCAATACACAAATTTGGTGATGTTCGCAAGTGTAGTGTATGGGTGACAAAAACATGATTATTTGTAGCAATGGTACGATGGTGGACACTAAATACATGATCAAAGTAGCTCACATCAGTAGCTCTGTTTACTCCCGATTAAAGAAGAGAAGTCATTTTGGTCTTTTGTTGCAGTCCAAAGAAAACAAGTTGAGAAATTTTTAGGTTATTTGCCCACTTATGCCCCTAATTACTTCAACTGTATGCATACTCATCTTAATCACATTAACTCACTCGTTGCTACTCTCAAAGCATGACCATTCAACTACTTAAATCCGTGAGTTTATATTGCCACCGTCTAGTACTAGTATTAGCACTACTCGACTAGGAAGAACAATGGACGAGCAAGAAAATAAGAATAACTTGTAGCAAGGTGAAGAACAAGATTGCCAAAGTTATATATAAAATTTGTATGCCTAGATTCTTTGAAACAAGAACTGATGGTTGTCATAATATAGAGAGCTTTTGATGTTTTTCGGTCACCAAGCTGGAGTAATACTCCTAGTACATTAAGCTATCATGTTTTTCTCTGTAACTTGAGCATCCGAGTGCTTCAAATGGCATGATTTTTCTTTGTGCTTCCCTATTTGCTAGCAAGATATCGAGCAGGTTGGCGGACTAACGAGAGAGGACTATTTGCAATACCTCTAATTTTGGTGTCTTGCAATATGAGCTTCCATTATTTATCTTCCTGCTTACATTGTTGTTGCTTTTGCATTATTTGTAGGTTGTTTGCAATGTCCGGATGTGAGTATTGGACAAACATGGTGGTGGTATGGAGCATGACATTTCTTTGGATGACCTCGGTATCCCACAAACACAGGAGACACAGATTATTACGAGGTGAATCCTAGTGATGGGCGGGCATTCGAGGTGCAACCATCCGCTCCTATTGCACGTAATTGCGTTTGCAAGGCCAAATCGAAGAGGCAAAAAATTTTAATGTGAAGGAGGACGAACTTGTTGTCTCGGCTTGGTTGAACACTAGCAAAGATCCTGTGAAAGGTACTAATCAAACTCGTGCCACCTTTTGGCGTAGAATTTATGATTACTATGAAAAGAACAAGACATTTGAATCGAAACGAGCGGAGAGTTCGATTATGCCTGAATGGTTGCATATTTTGGAGCAAGTCAACAAGTTTTGTGGATGCTACGACCAAATTGAGCGTAGAAATCAAAGTGGGCGTACCATTCAAGATAAGGTATTTATTCGTCTTCAATTTTAGTACCACATTTCATATACAAATGTGTATGCACTCACATTTTTAACATGCCATGTGTAGGTTTACGATGCATCGCTTTGTTTAAGGAAGTAGACAAAGAGAACAAGTCATTCACTTTAATGCATTGCTGGAACAAATTGAAGGGCGAAGACAAGTGGCAATCGAAGGTAAAGGAATTGGTGGCGAGAAGGAGAAGGAGAAGGAAGCTGCTAAAAGAAATGAAGGTTAACTCTGGGCCTATCGTTGCTGATTATGCAGACAATGAAGTCATTGAGATTACACCCATAGACCCGATGCAATGAAGAGACCAATAGGTAAAAAGAAGGCCAAAGAAGCATTGAGGCGAGGTGGTGGTGATGCTTGCATGGAGGCTTTGGACCAAATGTGGGCCAAGAAGGAGGCTTTTGACATGGAGAAAGAGAGGAAGAAAGAGGAGAGGTACAATGCATCACTCGCTCTAGAGAAAGAATGCCTTCTTTTAGAACAAAAAAGGCTGATACTGATCAAAAAAGGGTTGACGCTGAACTGGCCAATATTGAGTTGGAGAGAATGAAAGAGGAAGACAAAATTATGTCAAAGGACATCAGTTCCTTGTCTGAGGTGCAGCAGCAGTACTACAAGCTTATGCAGGAAGCTATCATTGCCCGTCGTTTGTCAAAGTAGTTTTATTTGTACTGTTCAAACCATGATTTCAGTAGCCTTGCCATTCCATACATTTTGTATTCTGTTACAAGGAGTTGATGCGATGATCCGATTCTGCTGCTTGTAGTAACCCCAGGACAATTGGCCAATTGAACAATTGACTCGTGTATCTTGCAATTTCAGACTCTCTGATTGTACCAGTGTGTATGAGCAATTTCTCAGATTGTTAATTTCTGATTGTCTCAGATTTTTAATTTCTGTCTCGGGTTGTCACCAGTGTGGATGCTGTCCAAACTGAATGCACATGCCAATGTATGCCTTGTGTTCATTTCTCGGATTGTTATGTTTTCTGCTATTTTAGTTAGTATTGAGTACGTAGAATAACCCCAGAGTGACCGGAATGCAATGCAGTAGTTGTCTGCTGTTTTCAGTTTTGTCCGAGTCAGGAGGAAATTCAGCGAGTGATCTGGGAGATCCTGCAATTTCGCTTGACCATATCTTGCTGCTAACAGAAGTTAAATACAGGTAGCTTTCTCAGGTTGTTGAGGTTTTGGGGCGTTGCCTCACAGAAAAAGTCCCAAGTCTGTGCGTGTGGTTTTATCTAGTTCTTGAAAGCAAACTTGCACCTCATGCACGTGCTACAAAACAACTCATTAACGATAAGAACATATACAATGATATAGAAAACTGTTGTCTATAATACTCTATATTATCTATGGACGGTACTAAACACTGTTCCTATAATGAGTTATCTTTTTATATGTCTCTATAAACAGTTGCTATATGACATAATATGTTTTATTTTTCGTGTTACAGTCAATTGTTGTATGAGAGACAGCCGAATTTTCTATGCTCTCTTTGTCTTCTCTATATTATTTCATATCTTACGTAGCAAAGATTATAAACAACTGACACCATATATATACTATTAGAAATGCTCTAATGCTTTGCCTTTTAATCATGGCTTTCACGCAGTTTTATCCCATGTTATTCCCACTTGGCGGTCTTCTAGGCATCCCTTTGCCCTTCAAAAATATCTGCAATAATGGATGTAATCTCAACTCTTTAAGCAATGCAAGTTGGAAGTAGACCCATCTGCATCAACACCCCGACCTACAACTCGTGCAACCACACTAGACTGGCTATGGACTTGTGCTTAGAAAATATAAAAGTCAATATGAATAATTAATTTTTTAAAATATTTTTTCTATTTTTTTGCTATGGTCTCACGTCGAGGATAAGGCAGGGGGTCATGATGCATCACCCACTATATTTCTCTTACTCCCGTCATGCACATATATCTCCCTCTCTTACGTTTTGCACCGCTCGGCTCTTCCTTCTAAAAGCTACTTTTTCAGGCACTACTATTTATTTTTAGTCAAAAGGCATAAGTCATAACCAATGAGATAAGAGTCTGTTCATTTAGGCTGCGACTTATACTTTTGCCTATGATTTATTAGTGTAATAAATAGTGGTTACTAGAAGAAGTTAAAAAGCCGTTGGAAAGAAAAAAATACAGAGGCTAAGTTTGCCCGATGGCTAATAATATCTCATCTCAACTGGACCGCTCAGGGTGGATATAGGGTTGTAAATGAGTTGAGCTCGAGTGAGCCTAACCTTCCAGGCTCTCGAGCTCGGTAGAAGCTCGAGCTGAGATCAAGTTGGGGTCTGAGATTGGACTTAGGTTCAAGCTCGGCTCGATCTAAGCTTGAGTAGGCTCGACCTCGGCTCGTTGAAGATCGATAACAATTAAAATAATTTATTATGTACTAATTTTCAATAATAAGGAAAGTTTGAGTTCGAGCTCGAGTAAGCTCAATAACAGTCAAAATAATTCAAACATACACTAATTTTTAATAATAAAAAAGCTCGAACTCGAATTCAGCTCAGGTAAACTCGATAAGAGTTAATATGTATCACTATTTAAGTTCGAATCGATGCTCGCGAACTATTCGAGATCAAATTCAAGTTCGGTTTATTTAAAATTTAAACTAAATTTAAATTAAATCTAGAATAAATTGAACTTAAGTATCGCATGAACCTCGAGTTTTTTTTCAGCCTTAATGGGGACACAATGTTTTCTTTTTCAGCCTTAGTGGAGGACACAATGCCCTTGCCATTTCGCAAAGTGCACGGTGACAGTGAGACCACTTCAACAGTTGCAGGCATGCGTGCGATGCGTACCCGAGCAAACAGGGCGTATCACATCAGCAATCCTTTACGAAAGGAAAATGAGAAGGAACCGACGAAAAATGAAAAATCCATGGAATCCAGTCGTCAAACCGCTCCTAGTCTCTGGCCAATCCAGATAATGAAAATTGGGAGCAATTTCTTGATATTTAAAGGATTGCGTCAACCTTTTTTATTTCTCTCCGTTGGTCAACCATGGGCAAGGGCCCTACTACCATCCTTTGAATAAAGAAGCTGTAGGTTCTGAGAGAAGACCAAGCCTCTTATATATCTCCTACCATTTCTCTCTCTCAATCTCTCAACAGCCATTTTTGGCCTTCCATAATCCAGGCTCCAAGGCCAAAGAGGAACAAGAAGAAAGAGAAGAGGGAGAGAAACAGAAGCCCTTTTCATCACCACCTACAATAAGATTGTAGAAGCTTAAGTAGAGCCTCTTAATCATCCATCGTTGCAAGAAGATTAGGGATTAATTAGAGAGAGAGAGAGAGAGAGAGAGAGAGAGAGAGGAGCCAACTGCATAGCGTAGCGCTCGGGAGGTATCGTCAGCCGGTGATGAAATCGCCATTGAGGAGGCTGCGGGGCTTCGGCCACCACCACCACCACCACCACAGGGAGCGGAAGGCGCACCACCCGCCGCCTGCCAAGCTCGACGAGCTCGCCTACGCCGCCCAGGTCCGTTCATCTCTTTTCCCTCCCCTTTTGTGATTTTGGGATTTCTCAATTTGTGGTTCCGTGACGAAATCGGCGTCAAAATCGGTTCTTGGGAGATGCCCTCTGCAAAGTTGCGATTTTTCAGCTCCCTTTTATTTTTTTTCGTGTGCCTTTACTTGATTTGGTGTGATCAAATGATTGTAGTATTTGGTTATTTGGTTAATGCGACTGGAGGAACGGAATTAAGTTTTTTAATCGGAAGTTATCCGCATATGAAATATGGTTTCTCTCAAGAATTTATCGATTCTCGGTCACGAGCATGCCATCGTAATTTTATTTTTCTTGTTCTAATTACTCCTTGAGTGGAAAAGACTGGTACAATAATTATCTGTTTATCGAGAAAAACATCTATCAGTGATCGTTTAGGATCGAAATGTTGAAAGTGTCCGCTTTTGATTCAATTTGGAGTTTCTTTCATAAAAAAATATCTGAAGTGTCAAGTAGGGTAGTTGTTAGGCTATAATCCATGAAAACGACTCGCATCTTCTCTGCAATCTCCTTTACGTGTTTGGACAAAATCTACGGAAGCAAGCGTCGAGCGGAGAAAGTTGCTATAAACAAAATTATCGGCCGTTCGACGTAATCTTGACCGGAAGCAACGCGTTAGATAAGACATAAAAGGACGACATCGTCCTCGTTTCAGCATCAAGAAGTTTCTTTCTGTTGTAGGAACGCTTGTTCAACAACACGTCGTACGACATATTATTCCGTTTCGGATACCTCGTGATTCTTAATTTGATGCTGCATGGGCGTTGAATACAGAGGAGATGTGGGCCTAAGCTGCTTGGACTTTAGATGATGACATTATTGGAGGGTGCCACTGTTTTCATATGACGAGGACGCAGTGTTTTGAGAAATTTCTGAAGAAGTCTTCTAGTGAAAGGCCTGTTCTTTTTTACTGCGACTTGTGGTTTTTAGTTGCGGTTTGTGGTTTTTGAGCCTTTATACGAAGGATTATAGAGTAATAGAAACTTACGTGCGGTTTTTGTCAATATAAATGAAGTCAGTAAAGTATGTACTATAATTAACTAGTAAATCCTATCTTAAAAAAATGCTTCGTTTAAAAGTTAGTTACTGTAGAAAAGCCGAAAAGCAGCTTTTAGAAGCTGAAAAGAACAGGGCTCTGTGAGTTGTTTTTTGTTCGAGAATCACACTTCTATGGGTTATGACTTATAGCTGCTGCAATTTACTGCTGGTCAGCGGTTAAATACTACTGCTGGTTTTAGTTTAGAGGTGTTATGGCTGGAATCTTCGTTTATTCAATCTTGATATCCTAGACAATGGCAATAGGTGAGCAGGATCGCCCTCCCTGGGAGGCGCAGATCAACCTGGACTCACTTCTTCCTTGCCCCTCTACTCCCAATTGGGTTACATATATATAGCCTTACGGCTAACCCTTTCCTATTATTCCTTTAGCTAAATCAGGAAGGACATCTTCCCTTTTATTCTTGCTATCCTTCTTTCCTAATTATGCATGGCTGTTGGTGCTGTGGAAGCGGCGCATTGATCTTCTTGCGACGAGTATACTTCTTGCCGACAAAGCGTCCACAACACTACCCTCTCTGGAGAAACAACTCGTCCTCGAGTGGAATGTGGGATGCGCCTCTTTGAAGGAATCCGGGATCTCCCACGTGGCTTCGCGGTGGTCGGCCGACCAATGGACCAGCGACTCCAGTGCCACGGTTGAGACGTGCGCGCACGATGGACTCTGGCGTCGGTATCACTCGGCCTCGTGACAAGGGTGGAAGAGGCACCTGTGCTGTTGGAGGAGTGCCGACAAACGGCTTGAGGAAGGCCACATGGAAGACGTCATGTATCTTCGCATTGGGCGGCAGCAGGATGCGATAGGCCACCGGACCAACTCGCGCCACCACCTGATAGGGGCCATAGTAGCGTGGTGCAAGCTTGCCGCTGGACTTGTTGGTGATGCTGTTGGCGGCGCGATGGTGTAGACGAAGCCACACCCAGTCACCCGAGGCGAACTGGACGTCCCGATGACCTGCGTCATAGTGCAACTTCATGTGGTCTTGGGCCTGGAGGAGCCGCTCGTGAATCTCTGCCAGGAATGCGTCACGATCAGTGAGCTGCTTGTCCAGGGCGGCGACGCGAGCTACCCCGGGTTGATAGCTCGCCATCGTCGGTGGCGCTCAGCCATAGACCACCTGAAAAGGAGTTGTTTGGAGCGCCGTCTGGTACGAGGTGTTGTAGCAGAACTCGGCCCAAGGCAACCAACGCAGCCAGCTGCGTGGGCGATCGCCAGCGAGACACCGGAGGTAGACGCCAAGCACCCGGTTTGTTACTTCGGATTGACCGTCGGTCTGTG
Organism: Dendrocalamus sinicus; assembly: GCA_036346575.1. Classification (NCBI taxonomy): domain Eukaryota; kingdom Viridiplantae; phylum Streptophyta; class Magnoliopsida; order Poales; family Poaceae; genus Dendrocalamus; species Dendrocalamus sinicus. Next base: position 20,637,761 of record CM070646.1, on the reverse strand, counting down.
GGTGGAACGCAGAGCTGAGGCGGAGGTCCACCCCGGACAGAGCGAACAGCTCAGTCCAGAATGTGCTGGTGAAGACAGGGTTGCGGTCACTGACGATGGAGCAGGGTATGCCGTGGAGTCGGACGATGTGGTCGAAGAAGAGGCGTGCAACCGAAGTCGCCGTGTAGGGGTGTCCGAGGGCGATGAAATGGGCGTATTTGGAGAACCTGTCCACCACGGTGAGCACTACGGACTTACCGCCCACCTTGGGAAATCCCTCCACGAAGTCCATGGCGATGTCCGCCCATACGGAGCTCGGGACCTCAAGTGGCTGAAGGAGCCCGGCTGGGTGGAGATGCTCGATTTTATCTTCTTTGGCGCACCGTGCATGACACCGCACAAAGTCACGAACAAGCCGATTGGCGTGAGGGTTGTAGAAGGATGCCCGTAATCGATGCAGTGTCTTCTGGACGCCTTCATGCCCAGTGCCGTGGGCCGTGGCTAGGATCTGCGGCCACAATGCCGAAGAGTCGGGCACGTAGATGCGGCTGTGGTGGAGGACGAACCCGTCGATGACGGTCCAGGAAGCGCCGGCGATACCTTGTTCCACCTCGGCGCGTTTGGCCAGCAATTCAGGCAGATGTTCGGCCTCACGCCGGAAGTCCTCGAACAGAGCTAAGTCCGGCTGGGAGATGGCGCATGTGGAGATGGCCGCAGTCTCCTCGTGCCGGCGAGACAGGGCGTCGGCGGCCGTGTTCAATCGGCCCGGCCGAAACTCCACCGTGAAGTCGTACCCGAAGGCGGCGACCACGTATCTTCGCGGAATTGTGGACAGCCGCTGGTCGAGGAGGTACTTGAGGGCGAAGTGGTCTGTGCGCACCGTGAAGGCGCGCCCCCAAAGGTAGGGACGCCAGTGGCGCACCGCCTTGACGAGACCGATGAGCTCGCGCTCATAGGCTGCCAATTTGGCATGCTGTGGTGCGATGGCCCTGCTGAAGAAGGCGATGGGACCGGCGCCCTGGTGGAGGACAGCACCGAATCCCGAGCCTGAGGCGTCACAATCGACGGTGAATCCCTTGGAGAAGTCAGGGAGCTGCAGTACGGGACCGGACGTCAGGGCGGTCTTCAGCGCCATGAAGGCATCAGAGGCCGCCGAGGACCAGCGGAATGCGTCCTTCTTCAGGAGCGCTGTCAATGGGGCGGCTATCGCGCCGTAGTTGCTGATGAAGCGGCGATAATAGCCGGTGAGGCCGAGGAAGCCCCGCAGCGCCTTGAGAGTCCGGGGTTGAGGCCATTGCTGGACAGCCTCAACCTTGGATGGGTCCATTGCCACCCCGTCCATGGAGATCACATGGCCCAAATACGCCACGCTGCGCTCGGCGAAGGTGCACTTGGATCGCTTGAGGAAGAGCTTGTGAGCGCGGAGGGTGGTGAAGACAGCGCGCACATGTCGCAAGTGTTCCGACCAGGATGAACTGTAAATCAGGATGTCGTCAAAGAAAACGAGTACCGAGCGTCGGAGAAAGGGCCGAAGAACCTCGTTCATCAATGCCTGGAACGTCGAGGGTGCGTTGGAGAGGCCGAAGGACATCACGACGAACTCGAAGTGCCCATGATGTGTGCGGAATGCCGTCTTGTCGATGTCCTCGTGCATGCGGACTTGATGGTACCCGCTGCGGAGGTCTAGCTTGGTGAAGAAGGTGGCGCCCTTAAGCTCGTCGAGGAGCTCGTCGACAACCGGGATGGGAAAGACGTCGCGCACAGTCTTGGCGTTGAGGGCGCGGTAGTCGACGCAGAAGCGCCAGCTCTCGTCTTTCTTGCGCACCAGGAGGACGGGAGAGGAGAACGCCGAAGTGCTAGGCCGGATGATGCCTTGGGTCAGCATGTCGGCGCACTGCTTCTCGATCTCGTCCTTGAGCAGCTGGGGATAACGATAGGGCCGCACCGCGATTGGTGGAGTACCGGGCAGCAGGGTGATGCGATGATCCCGGTGGCGTGGAGGTGGCAGCCCGGTTGGTTCCGCGAAGATGTCGGAGAACTCGGCCAGGAGTAGGGACAGTAAGTCCAGGCGCTCCATGGCGTGGAGCTGTAGCGCAGTCGGGGCATCCAGTCCGCGCCACTGAACGCGGTGAGCGTGACGCCAAAATGCCATGGACTGGCGCTCAAAATCCCTGAGGATGGGTCCAGCGTCCCGAGCCGCGGCGCCTAGGACCAGCTCGTAGTCATCGAGGGGAAGGACGTAAAGGTCGAGGGAAAAGTGCTCCTCGCCGATGGTCACGGGCACCTGTTTGCAGATTCCATCGGAGGGAACGCGATCGCCGTTGGCGACGCCCACCGTTAGGCCAGGGCGCGGCTCTGGTTCCAGGCCAAGGCGGCGCGCTATGGAGGAAGCCACAAACGAATGAGTGGAGCCGGAATCCACCAAGGCACGCAGCCGCTCCGGGCCCAGAGTGACCGGCAGGTGCATGGTGGCCGCCATGGCGATGCCGGTGAGAGCGTGGAGGGAAATTTCGACGTCGGTGTCGGATGAGGAGTCCTCTGCCGCCGCGCCGTCGACCGGAGCATCGTCAGCCAACTCCATCAGGTACAGGCCCTTCATTGAACATGATTTGTGGTGATCCTTGGTGAATTTCTCCGGGCAATTGAAGCAGAGACCGTCCGCCCGGCGTTGGGACATCTCCTGCGGGGTGAGCCGCTTGAAGCGAGCGCCGGCTAGCGGCGCGACCTTCGTCGGAGCCGGCGGGGTCTGGAGGGGCGCCTTGGCGGGTTGGGCCGGCGTGCGCCACGCGGACGCCGTCGCCGTGTGCGCCGGGCGGTGTGGCAGGGTGGACCGCGGAGGCACCCGGGTAGTGCCGCAGTCGTTGGAATCGTCCAGTTCCAGGCGGCGCTCGAAAGCACGCGCAAGGCCCATGGCGTCGTCGAGAGATTCCGGGCTCTGGAGTTCCACATCAGTCTGCAGTGGATTGCGGAGACCCGCCGTGAAGATATCAATCTGCTGCTGCTCTGTGATGTTTTTGCAGCGGGCAAGCAATGGAAGAAACTGCGCCTGGTATTCCTCCACGGTGCCAGTACGGCGCAGTTTCATGAGGGCGCCGAGGGCATTGCTGCGCATCGGAGGGCCGAAACGGCGCTGAACCCGCTCGACGAACTCCGGCCAGGTGGGAGTGCCGCGGTTCTGCTCCAATTGGTAATACCAATCCTGAGCGGCGTCTTCCATGTAGAAAGAAGCGAGCCACACCTTCTCCTCCGGCGGCGTGCGCTGCTGGCGGAAGAATTGCTCCGCTTTGTGGAGCCAGACCACCGGGTCCGCGATGCCGTCATAGCGCGGAAAGCGAAGCTTGTGGGTGGATTGATGATGGGAAGGCGGAAGCGGCGGCTCAGGCGTAGTAGTGTCCGAGACATTGCCGCTGTGGGAGCCGCCAGAATCGATCTTCTCGGACTGCAGCCGATTGACAGCCACGGCGAGGCGGCTTTGGTCGCCCTTCGTCGTCGTCATCTCATTCTGGATAGACGCGAGATTGGCGAGGATGGCGTCCATGGCGACCTTGAGATCACCCGGTGAGATGGAGTCGCCCATGATCAGGTCGAAGGATCACTAGTCTGATACCAAAGATGTTATGGCTGGAATCTTCGTTTATTCAATCTTGATATCCTAGACAATGGCAATAGGTGAGCAGGATCGCCCTCCCTGGGAGGCGCAGATCAACCTGGACTCACTTCTTCCTTGCCCCTCTACTCCCAATTGGGTTACATATATATAGCCTTACGGCTAACCCTTTCCTATTATTCCTTTAGCTAAATCAGGAAGGACATCTTCCCTTTTATTCTTGCTATCCTTCTTTCCTAATTATGCGTGGCTGTTGGTGCTGTGGAAGCCGGCGCATTGATCTTCTTGCGACGAGTATACTTCTTGCCGACAAAAGCGTCCACAACAAGAGGAGAGTAAGAAATATGGGGAAGCCATCCCAAATGTGACTCTGAAACATGGTTTGAACTTCTCTGCAGGATGTGGAAGAAACGAGGAACTGTTACGATAGCTTGCTTTCAGCTGCAGCCGCTACAACAAATAGCGTACATGGTACCTGCTGGTCTAATACTTAAGATATTGAATTGCTTGCAATTAGACAGTGATGTTCCCAATTCCATGCTTATAATTAAAAGTGTTTTTCTATGCAGTACTTTTTTAATTGGTTGTATAATATTATGTAGAGTTTTCTGAGGCTTTGGAGGAAATAGGAAGTTGCTTCCTTGCAAAAACTGCACTGAATGATGATGACGATGATAGTGGTGAGTTGTCCTCTAGATTGGTAACCACATACAAATTTATGGTGTAAAACCTCTAGATTGGTAACCACATACAAATTTATGGTGTAAAACAGAGTAAATCATCAATTATTGTTAGAAGCATTTTTTTACTAGAAGCACCATGCAAACTATATCATGTAAGTTTTAGCTTCTTTAAGCCAAAATCTTTCATGTAGAACCTTCTGCAGTCAATCATACTATTTTTATGGTTATGATACAACTTTGGTTTTTTCTGATCTTAAATTTTTAAGTGTTGATCATATAAGATAAATTCCTTCGGTATTTTTTTCGTGGAGTCACTGCCCTCTGTAAGCATTTTGCCTTCTTTATATTAATTTGCTCTTACCTGCAGGTAGAGTGCTGATGATGCTTGGAAAGTCCCAGTTTGAACTACAGAAGTATGTGGATAGCTATGTAAGTTCTTTTTGCTGTTACTGTGGGTTTTTACAAGAATATAATTTGGAATTCATCAGATTTGTTTAATTTGTTGTTAACACATTAGAATATGTTGACGCTGACATGCTTCTACATTGGTTAACCAGCGCGCAAATATCATTCACACAATCACAACCCCATCAGAGTCTCTTCTCAAGGAGCTACAAATTGTAGAGGTTCAATATATGAGATTTCCTCTGAAGCTTTGCACATTTCAAACATTACAAATGATAGCCACTTGTTACCAACTTTCTGTTAGCTTCTATAAAATTGTTTGTCATCAGTTGGTTCATATGAATTCGTTTGTGAACTACAGAAAAAGTACTTTGGTTACTTCATTTTTTTGCGAAATCATGACATACTATACCTTCTGTTTTCTTCACATTGATGCAGGAAATGAAGCTCCAATGTGACATGAAAAGGTTCAAACATACCTGGAATTCAATCTTTTTTCCCCCATTTATCATTGAGACTCGTTTTTAACAATGCTATTTTTTTCCTGCAGGGAAGCATATGAAGCCATGAGGGCATCATATAGAGAAAAAGGACAGTCAAGGCATTCCAAAATCGAATCGTTCTCCACAGAAGAACTGCAAGCTTCTTTTCTTGAGTACCAAGATGATGCAGCACTGTTCATACTACGCTTGAAATCATTGAAGCAAGGGCAATTCCATAGTCTTTTAACACAGGCTGCTCGACATCATGCTGCTCAGGTAGATTACCTCTTTATCCATTAAGCTGTTAATTGTGTCCCTGAGATTGAGTAGCACATAACCTAACTATCTTATATTTCTTCGAATTTCAGTTAAGTTTTTTCAGGAGAGGACTCAAGTGTCTCGAGGCACTTGAACCTCATGTAAAAGCAGCAGCTGAGAAGCAACACATTGACTATCAGTTCAGTGGTCTTGAAGATGATGAATCTGACAACGATGGTTACAGCTCCTACCAGGATACATGTAGCGATGATGAACTGAGTTTCAACTATGAAATAAATGATAGAGGTCAAGATTTTCGTGCTTCGAGAGGTTCAATGGATGTAAGTTATGTGGTTTCTATTTGGTTTCCCTCTTTTTACAATGTGGCTGCCTCTCATCTAGAGCTTTCACTTTATTTCATACTCCCTCCGGTCAACAATACATGTCATTTTGGGATGTGTGCAGTCAAACTTTTAAAACTTTGGCTATCGATATCTTTTAAAATATTTAAATTGGATACATGAAAAATCATACAAATAGATTTGTTTCGAAAAGTATTTTCATAATATTATAATTTTATTGGGTGTTATAAGTTATAACTATATTATAATAGAAACTAGTGGTCAAAGTTGCGCTTTAGGGGCCATGTCAATGTTCAAAATGACATATATTTTTGACCGAAGGGAGTATATAGCGCATCACTTTCAACAAAATGCTTATTTGAGAAACTAACTTATATTTGTTAAAGAAGAATAATTACTTGCACACAATTGCTTTACTGTGCATAGTGGTGTAGCACAGCACTGTACTTCATTGTCAATGTAAGAGAATTTGGCTCAATTATTTTGTAAGAACAAAAAGAAGGATGATGTGTTTAGTTGCACTATGTAAGAATAAAGTTGATCATCAAATTGAAATCCTAACTAGTATAGACTTTCATGTATGTTTCTTGCTGTTGATGAGTCCAATACTGGTTTTGACTCCAGTTTCATAGTTGGTTGTCTGAGCTGATTGACATAACTAATATGCCCTCAGGAACCAGGTTTCTGTTCTGAGTCCTAAGGCTTGATGTTAGTGATAGTGCAAATTTGATCAAGACACTGATGCATGTGCTTCAGCTTATTAAGCTAGGTTCTATATTTTGCATTTGTTACATCAGGAAATTATATAGTATCGCTGTTGCTATATTTCGGCTAATATTCATCTTCTTGATATTTTTCTCACTTTGACCATTCCCTTTCATTTTTTATTTATTAAATAAAAAAGATGCAAATGATCTGTCTTGTATTTTGTTTAACTTATTCTATTTAATTTTGTGTACAGTTGGATCAAAGAGATCTGACAACTTCACCAACGCCACTAAAAGAAAGCAAGAAGGTGTGCTGCCACTAACTAATGCTCATTGATAGAATAATAACATTTCCTGACCACTAGATTTATCTCTGTGCATAATAACAAGAATTTCATCACTGCATTGATTTGTATAAAGGATTTAAATCCTAATCGATTTAAGAGTACTTATTAGTTATTTCTTTTCATCCAAGCACCTTTACATTTTGTATTGATGCGCCTACTGAGCTAGGAACAATTATTAATATATGTGTGCTGGTACTTGAATCGGTAGTCTTGGCATCAAATCATGCTTCATAGAGTACTTTCTAAATCGAAACTCTTTTAACAAATAAGATTTACATAAAACTATAAATGCTCCCAACAATTAGATCTGGATCTAATCTGTCCTTGCCCCCTCACCATTCTCTGCCCTTCTATTTGTTGTTTTGTACCTCGATAAGCTTTTTCGAGAGCACCTACCTTGATAAGTTAACTATATATTGTATCTGTGGATATATTCTGAAGTTCCTTCATATTGGTATCTGCTTATATTCAGGAAGAGGTGAAACAGGCCAAGGCAGAATTTGCAGCTCCACAAGTGAAGCCTGAGTTCGGTACACATTCAGCTCCAATTTTTGGTGACAATTTGCTCGATCAAACTGAGAGGCTTCGGCAAATGAGACCATCTTCAACTAGACTCTCATACAAACTCCCAACTCCGGTTGATGACAACAACCCTAAATCAGTAGGTGCTCACAGATCACATCATTCAGTGCAATTTTTCGAAAGTAAACCCCGTGCTGCGACGAACTTGTGGCATTCATCTCCACTGATGCAAGATTATAAGGCGAGCACCATGCATAGTAGCCCTACTAAAATGCCATCAGGTACGGAGGGGATATCAGTCCACTCCCACTCCACTTCTGATTTTAAGAAGTTGAAGAGGGAGTCTTGGTCTGGTCCAATTCCAAGCAAAGCAGGATCAAGCAAGCCCTTCTCTCGGACTGATCACAGGTCATCCATGGGCTATCCTCATGCGATGGACTATCCTCGTGTTCGGCAGTCATCATCTGTGTCCCCAAAGATCTCACCACTTCCAACAATATCCCCGAAAATCAATGAGCTTCATGAGCTGCCTAGGCCTCCAGGCAATGTGGAGCCCCATTGGCCTTCTGGTCTGGTTGGTTACTCTGGTCCTCTGGTACCAAAACGTCATCAAGCTCCTACAGTGCCAGTGCGTGTCTCGCCGACGACATTGCAGACAGCCTCGCCGCTTCCACGACCACCTGCTGCACTGACACGCAGTTATTCCATACCCTCGAACAGCCGAAGAACACCCATCATTACTGTGAATAAGTTGTTGGAGGCTAGGCATAGCAGGGAGAGCAGTGATGTTTCTTCCCTGTCACTGACTCCTTTGTCATTAGCTGATTTGTCCCACCAGCCAACGGCGATATCAACTACAGGGAGCACAAGGAGAAATGGTCAGTGACTACTGAAGATGATGGCTTTCCATTACTTACTGTTTATAAAAGTTTTGCTTGCTTGAATTCAATGCTTAATAATAGAATTTAGCATTTAGACATGTTAAAATTAATCTTGACTTAGAGTCATAGTTGTAGTTGAGTCCGTCTCTGTGTATAACTCAAGTTGAAATTGAGTCTAACTTGAAGTCCGAATACGTATGCCAGTAAGAGAGTTTAGCCTTTATATTGAGGAGGCTTGTACCTAGTTTTGTAAGAAGTAATAAAAAGAGAAGAGAAAAGCAAAAAAAAAAGGGAGCAAATAAGAGAATAGAGAAATTCAGAAATTCTCCTGTGTTCTCTCCGTTTATTTGCGATGTATGTGTTTTTTCCTGGATCAAAGTTTTAACAAATAGTATCAGAGCAATGCAGCATCAGAGATAGGAGCCCAAGACGCAGAGCAGTAGCAAGAGCAAAAGAGCAAATTTCAAGAGAAAAAAAACATCAGTTTTTCTCTGTTTTCTCTCGGTCTAAGAGACTTTAAAGTAGCCCAAATTTTTGATCGGTGCTCAAGATCATGTCGCATCATTCGGGAAGTGGTGTCACTGGTGATGAGACATCATCCAGTACGATGAGTTCCGCTATCTCGCTGCATTATCCGATGTTCACAACGAGCAATTATGCAGCATGAGCAATCAAGATGAAGGTGTACATGAAGACTCAAGGAGTGTGGGATGCGATCGAGAATGGCAACGTTGATGTGCGCAAAGATTAGATGGCATTGGCAGCCATCATCAAGGCATCCCAGAGGAGACGTTCTTCCTATTGGCCGAAAAGGAAACGGCCAAAGTCGTGTGGGAGACGTTGAAGGCGATGCATCTTGGCGCAGATCGTGTGAAGGAAGCAAAGGTACAAACTCTCAAGACCGAGTTCGAGGTGCTACGTATGAAGGAAACAGAATCGATCAATGACTTCGCCGTCCGATTGACGGTCATCGTCAACAAGATACGGGCCCTTGACGAGAAGGTGGAAGAGTTGTACGTGGTGAAGAAATTCTTTCGTGCTATTCTTTCACAGTTTCTCCCAATTGATTCGGTCATAGAATAATTTAGAGACCTAAAGACAATAACCATGGAGGAGATCTAATCATCGAAGCGTGAAGGCAAGAACACTTCTCGGGGTGATGGCCAAGGCCGTAAAAATCAGAGGTTTGATAAGGCAAAAGTGAGGTGTTATAACTGTAATGATTATGGACACTTTGCTTCAGAATGCCAAAAGCCGAAGATGAAGAAAGCGTTTATTACTGAAGCGCTCAGCGATGATGAATCAACAGTGCTCTGATAATCAGTTGAGTCAGGGGCGTTAAAAAGATGCGTCGTCGTCCAAACTCAAGTAAGATGGAAAGAAGTTAAAAAAGTCAAGATTAAGGGGAGATTGTTAAAAATTAATCTTGACTTAGAGTCCTAGTCGTAGTTGAGTCCGTCTCCGTGTATAACTCAAGTTGAAGTTGAGTCCAACTTGAAATCCGAATACGTATGCGAGTAGGAGAGTTTAGTCTTTATATTTTTTTCTCGAACACGCAGGAGAACTGCGTATCTTTGTATTAAGAAAGGAAGACAAAACAGGGGTTTTGAAAAAACCCTTACAGACCCAAACACACACACCCCAGAAACCTACTAAAGCCTATGGTACAGGAAAACGAAAAGAAACGACCTCGACCAAGGGGGATCTAGACCAAATCCTGAGGCGGAGCAGTTAGGTATGAAATACCCTTTGCTCCGGCGAGACCCCAAATCCTCATCTCCTCAAAGATAGCAGCCAAGAGAGCCCTAGCGTCCAGAGCAGCCCCATCAAAGACGCAGTGATTGCGGAGATTCCAAAGAGACCAAGCCCCCAAAATGATGATGGAATTAAGGCCTTACCGGACCTGACCATGAACTGCGTTGTGTGATTTGGACCACCAATCTTCAAAGGAGGGCTCACCCGGTTGAGGGGAAAGGTTCTGTAATCTCACCTTTTGGAGCAATTCAAACCAAAATTGGCGAGCAAACACACAAGAGATCAGAAGATGGTTAATGGTTTCCTCCTCTTGGTCACAAAGCAAGCAGCGGGGAGGGTGTTGCAATCCTCGGTGTGCCAGACGGTCCGCAGTCCAGCACTTATTATGTGCAGCTAGCCACATAAAGAAGCGACATTTATTTGGGGCCCAAGTTCTCCAAATTCGCTCCCAGGGACTAAACTCAATGCTTCCCAGAAAGAAACCTTCATAAGCTGATTTTGCTGAATAGTTACCATTGGCAGTGAAGTGCCAAATGTGTTTATCTTCTAACTCGGGTTGCAGCACCACCTGTGAAAGGAGATCCCAGAGATCCAAGCAATCAGCAATGGCCCCAACCGTCAATGCTCCTATACAATCCGCAATCTAGTTATGACCCGTGAGAGCCTCCCTCACTAAGCGCTTATTGGCATACCTCTTGGGAACCAAAGCAAAAAGACGGGGTGCCAGATCAGCGATCCTTTTCCCATGAATCCACCTATCTGTCCAGAAGAGGGTGCGGGCGCCATTGCCAACCTCAGTGCAAGTTGCTATAGAAAACAAGGACCGGACACAGTGATGAATTTGGATCGGAAAGGGGGCCCAAAACCTGTCAGGTTCAGTCTTCTGAAGCCAAAGTCATCTCATCCTGAGGGCCCATCCCATCCGCTGGAGATCGGAAATACCAAGGCCACCAAGTTCAAACGGTCGGCAAGTTTTGCCCCACGCCACAAGACAATGGCCACCCTTAGTGTTTTTTCTGCCTCTCCACAAAAAACCTCTACGGATTTTATCTATTTCTTTAAATGCCCACTGGGGGAGGTCAACTGCCATGGCCAAGTAGACCATCATAGAGGTTAACACAAATTACACCAAAGTTTTCCTGCCTGCCCTTGTTAGCAACTCTGCTTTCCAACCCGGAAGACGGTCGGCAATCCTATCAATGATAGGCTGAACTTCAGCCCTTGTTAGCTTTTGAAGGGAGAGGGGCACACCAAGATATTTGCAAGGAAAATTCATCACTTCGCAGGGGAGATGTTCGTGTATTGTAGCAATCTCTGTCTCAGAGCAATGGATCGGGAATATGTTACTCTTTTGCACATTGGTTTTTAGGCCGGAAGCTTCACCAAACAACAGAAGAATGTCCATAGTGACCTCCAAATCCATGGAGTTTGGCCTAAGAAAAATGACCACATCATCCGCATAAAGAGAGATCCGGTGTTGCAAGGCTTGAGCAAAGAGGGGCTGCAAGAAACCTTCCCTTGATGTTTTAGAAAACAGGTGGCTTAAAATGTCCATAACAAGGATGAAAAGCATTGGGGAAAGGGGATCTCCTTGCCTCAGCCCACGTCTATGAAGAATGGCCTCCCCAGGAATTCCATTGAGAAGGACTTGCGAAGAAGAAGTACCCAGCAGCCCACAGACTATGTCGCACCAAATGGAGCCAAAACCCAAGTTCCTCATAACCTCTAGGATGAACGACCAAGAAACTGAGTCAAAGGCTTTGGTGATGTCTAGCTTGAGAAGGATACGAGGCTGCCTTTGTTGATGAAGAAACCTTGCCAACTGCTGCACCAATATGAAATTGTCCTGAATAAACCGACCTTTTATGAAGGCGCTCTGATTTGGAGATACCATTTGGTGGAGTCGGACAGCGAGTCCATTGGCAAGAATTTTGGTGACTAATTTAGCAAAGCTATGCACCAAGCTTATGGGTCGGAAGTCCTTGACATGCAATGCCTCAACTTTCTTTGGAATTAAAGTGATATAGGCTGAATTAAGCACACCAAAATTGCCAAACTTTCTACTCCAAACTGCTGCAATGGCTATCATAATATCAGATTTCATAATTGGCCAACAAGCTTTATAAAAGCGACCTGTGAACCCATCGGGTCCAGGCGCTTTGTCCATAGGTAGCTGACAGATGGTTTTCCAAACCTCATCCTCAGAAAAAGGGACCTCAAGAGCTGCAAGGTCATGAGACCCGATGTTCAACTCTTCTAGATTGATGGTGTGCTCTCTGTCCAGACTTAAACCAAGCAGCCCATTATAAAAATCAAACACAGCCCGCTCCTTATCAACATGGCTAGTAAGCACCTGCTCCCCATCAACAAGTTTGGGAATGAAATTTTTCTGCTTGCGGTGTCTAGCAAAGGCATGAAAGAGGCTAGTGTTTGCGTCCCCCTCATGTAGCCAGCCAATTCGCGAACGGCTTCTTGCAATAGTGCGTGAGAGGGAAGATAAGGCCAGGGAGTGTTTCAAGAGGTTACAGCGCAGCCAATCCTCCTCCTGTGACAAGGTTCGATGATCCTGAGCAATCTCCAATTGGTGAAGAACTTCCCTGGCAAGACTAAGCTGCAATTTAACAAGACCAACTCTTTTTTGACTCCATCTTTGAAGCTCTCTAGCAGTTGCTTTGAGTTTCTTGTCTAAAGAGGCAAAGGGGCAGCGGGTCACATGAACAGAGGACCAAACTCTTGCGACAGTGTCATGAAATCCTTCCACTTTGGTCCAGAAGGACTCAAAGTGGAACCTCATTTTTCCCGGCCTGTTATCTTGCAGTCCCAAAAGGAGAGGGCAGTGATCGGAGCCATCTGTCGAAGCACTTTCAAGCATAGAGTTGGGGAAAAGCAATTCCCAATCCAGAGAGCAGAGCACTCTATCAAGCCTGACAAGAGTAGGGGAATCTTGACCATTGGACCAAGAGAATTTCCGTCCATGAAGAGGGATATCATTCAAGGCCAAATCATTGATAAGACGCCGAAATCTTCCCATCATTGACCGATTCAGCGAACTGTTGTTCTTATCCTCCTCTTTGTAGATAATATTGAAATCACCCAAAACTATCCAAGGACCTTGACAAGTCTCACGGAAGTCTCTTAGCTCTTGCAGGAAGTTGATTTTTGCATCATTGGATTGTGGTCCGTAGACGCAAGTCAACCACCCTGGTTGGCCTCCGCTTGGGCAAAATTGCACGGAGGCACTGTAGGAGCCTAATCTGAGAGCTCCGGCAGGTCCAAGATCATGTCTCCAAGCCACAAGAATTCCACCAGAGGCACCAACCGAAGGCAAGGAGGTGAAATTATCAAAATCAGAACCCAGCAAGGAGAGGACCGATCCTTGGGAGGTCAACGCCACCGGTAGAGGAGGTCAGGTTGATTTAGTCTTTATATTGAGGAGACTTGTACCCAGTTTTGTAAGAAGTAAGAAAAAGAGAAGAGAAAAGCAAAGAAAAAGGGGAGCAAATAAGAGAATAGAGAAATTCAGAAATTTTCCGTGTTCTCTCCGTTTATTTGCGATGTGTGTGTTTTCTCCTGAATCAAAGTTTTAACAAGACACGCCTAAATTTGTTCCTGGAGAGTTATGCATGGCATTGGCTATTTATCACTGTTTTTGATATTGACATGGGCAGTTCTCAATTGTTATTAGCTAGCTTATATTCTTTCTTGTTTGCTTGGAAGCAATGATTACTGTGTTCTTTTCCCTGTAAATAGTGTTAGAGATATATGTATAGTTTTGTTATTCCCCATTGTTATAAGGGGTTCTTTGCATATTTCCATCCTGTACTTTGTGTATATATATCGGCCCATTGGCCTCATATGAATACAAGTGCTATTCATAACATGGTATCAGAGCCAAAACTAGGGTTTTGGTTTACCTAGGGTTCCGCGCCCGCGTGCCGCCTCCGGCCTCCCATCCTTGACGACGCCTGAGAGATCCCATCTCCCGCCGCCTCCCGGCCGACGCCGGCCTCCCATGTGCCGCCGGTCTCCGCGTGCCTCGCCTCGACGCGCCGCCGCCGACTCCTCCGCTCCTAACCGGTCGCCCGCTGCCTCCCCGCTGCCGTCGGCTCGCCGACTTCCGTCGGTCCCGCCGACTCCCGCCGCTGCTGCTTGCCGCCGCGCGCGCTTTCCGCCCGCCGCCTCTCGCTTCCGCCCGACGCCCGACCGCCTTCCTCCGCTCGCACCGCCGCGGTCCCGTCCGAGCCGCTGCTCCGCTCGAGGCCGCTGTTCTGCCGCCGCGGTCGCCGCCTCCGCTGAGGCGCGTCGCGCCGAGGCCGCCACTCGCCGAGGAGCCCGCCGCGCCGAGGCCGCGCGCCGCCGCCGCCGTTGCGCCGCCGCCAAACCCTAAGGGCTGCAGGCGTGTGTGGCCGGAGGCCCACCGCCGCTTTAAAATTTTAGCCGGAAAAAAAGCAAAAACGTCGTTCTAACCGCGCGCCGTCGGCGCCGCTGTTAGACTTCGTTGCCTTGGTCGCCGCGCCGCCGGCGCCGCTACCAATGGGCACCGCTTCTCCTCGCTGCCGGTGATCTTTGGTGGTGTTAATTACACCGATTTCGCGTCTCACATGCGCATTCACATGCGTGGTCTTCGCTCTCGGGCGCCCTCTCGGCGATGTCACTGTCGCCTTGCCCTATTCCTCCGACGGAGCCTACGCTGTTGCATTGCCTCCGACGGTGATAAGGCGGCTGCGATGCCGAAGCCGATGATAAAGCCGCCATCGCCTACCAGAGGCTCGATTCCTACAAAGATCGTCGACCGTCTACACTCGGTGGTACGATGACGACGCCGCCGCTTCTTTGTCTTCATCGCCGATGTCCGGCCTCGATTTTCTTCGAGGTTGTGGGACTCTCTTCGCTTTCGGATGTGGACTCATCTTCGTCGGCGCTCACGAGCCCTCCGGTGATGCCCTGCACTGTCCGTGGTCCGCCAGAGCACTCTCTTCAGCAGGTGATGCTATCGTTGGACGCCTTTACGCTCGAGCTCTGCATGCGGCGGCGATTGGACTCACTTCGCACCGCCGGCCGTCATACTCGTCCGTCTTTGCTCGAGGTTCGTGGCCGACTGGAGTTTCAGCGGGTTTACGAGTTCCTTACTCGCCGCCGCCCCGAGTTCGAGCAAAGGCGTGCTCGGCTCCTTGCACGCCATCCTCGTGTCACTCTCTGGAGGCTCTTACCGAGATACGCGCAGAGGAGACTCGCTTGAGTGGTGCTTTGGTGCGATGCCACTCCCTCTGTGCTGCTCGCCGCCGTCGCTGCTACGCTGCCTCCTCCGCTACCACGGTGGTGGTGGCCGTCCTCCGTCTGGAGGTGGCCGTCCTCACTGCTCCTCTGCGACAAGGATGGCCACACCGAGTCCCGGTGCTATAAGAAGAAGCGGCATCTTTCACGCCGTTCTTCATCGGCACTAGTGCTTTCGACGACGCGTCGCCTCGATCTCTTCAGCAGCCTTCTCTCACCGAGCAGAGATAGCCGGACTTCGACGCCTACTTGCCGCTTCAGTTCTCCTCGGCGTGTTCTCGCAGTTACGCATCGACTCTTGAGCACCGAGAGACCACCTCCTACACGATCAGTACCTCCCGTGGATTCTTGATTCGGAGCATCTTTTCACATGACTCGATCCTTCCACTGTCTTCTATTACACCTCTTGATTCACTGCCGCTGTTCTTACTGCGATGGAACATCTCTTTCGTCTCTCGGTCGAGGATCTCTTAACAACTCCTCTTTTCATGTTCCTTCATTGCTCACGTTCCTCGACTTACCTTGCAGCTTCTTTCTGCGGGCGACATCGACCTTGGTTATCGGGTTATTCTCGACTCTGACTCTTGTTGTGTTCGGGATCGCCACACGGAGCTCGTTGGTTCGGACCTCGGCGCCGTGACTCACAGCGTCTCGGGAGCTTGACTGGCTTCACCTTCCTTCCACGCCACCATCGGCGCGGTCTCTCGCTTCGCCACTTCGTCTCGGCTCTTTCCAGCAGTGGCATCACCGTCTTGGCCATCTGTGTGGATCCCGCTTGTCGCCCTTAGTTCGCCGTGGTCTTCGGGTCTGTCTCGGGAGACGTGTCTTTAGATTGTCGGTGTAAGTTAGGTAAACAGATTCAGCTTCCTTATCCTCATAGTGAGACGTGTCTCGGCGTCCTTTGATCTTGTTCATTCGGATGTTTGGGGTCCGACTCCCTTCGTTTGAAAGGGGTCATCGTTATTATATTATTTTATAGATGATTTCTCTCGCCACACTTGGATATATTTCATGTCTTCTCGTAGTGAGGTCTTACCTATCTATAAACATTTTGCCACTATGATACACACACGTTCTCCACTCCTATTCGTGTCTTTAGAGTGATTCTGCTGGTGAGTACCTCTCTCGTCATCCGCAGCTTCCTTTTGAGCGTGGCACTCTCGCCGATTCTCTTGTCCCGGTGCTCATGCTCGAATGGTGTCGCCGAGCGCAAGCATCGTCACCTCCTTGAGACGGCTCGTGCTCGATGATCGCCGCCTCTATTCCACCTCACTTTTGGGCCGAGGTCGTTTCCATCGCCACCTATCTTGTCAACATACTGACCTCTTCTCGCTCTTAAGGGTGCGATCCTGTTGAGCGTCTCGTGGTCTTCTTCCGACTACTCGCTCTTCGTCTGCTTGGCCGTGTTTGCTACGTTCTCCTTGCCCTCGAGAACACACCAAACCGACCGCCACCGTTGAGTGTGTTTTTCGGGATATAGTGCCGAGCACAAGGGCTATCTGTCTTTGGGATCTCGTTGGTCGACGGATGCGGGTTTCTCGGGATGTGACTTTCGACGAGTCTCGTCCATTCTACCCACGCCCCGCCTCTCCTTCGGCTTCCTCTCAGAGCCTCTGTCTTTCTTGACCTTTCCGGATACACCTATATCTGCTTTGCCTCGTCCACTGCTCCATCGAGTCTCCACATATTCCCTATGGCCTCTTCACCGTTGTCGCCGCTGTGTCGTCTTCACGACTCCGCAGTTCCTCCCACTACGATTCCTCCTCCCTTATCGTCTACACTCGCCGACCTCGCATTGCGGACCTTCCAGATGAGCATTCTTCTTCGATGTTCCATCTTCTTATGATGCTCCATCGCCCTCGATGGGTCATCTTCCTCGCTATGCTCTCCGCGATCGCGATCGATTCGGCCTCTGCCTGTTTTTTTCTTTGGTGCAGCTACTCGTGAGCTGTCTCCTACGGGATGTTGTTACTCACCCCGAGTGGCGCTTGCCATGGCCGAGAGAGATTGCTGCCCTCGAGCGCATTGGTACTTGGGATCTTGTTCCTTTGCCATCTCATTCTCATCCCATCACATGTAAGTGGGTCTATAAGATTAAGACTCACTCGATGGCTCTCTTGAGCGCTATAAAGGCGCGTCTTGTTGCTCGTGGCTTTCAGCAGGAGCATGGTGTTGACTATGACGAGACTTTTGCTCCTGTGGCCCACATGACCACCGTTCGCACTCTTCTTTCGGTGGCGTCGCCGCCATCGGTCTGCTTTCTCGGCTTGATGTCAAGAATGCATTTCTTAATGGCGAGTTGCGTGAGGAGGTCTACATGTATCCGCCACCGGGTATTCTGCTCTCGAGGGCATGGTGCGCCGCCTTCGCCGCTCTCTCTATGGCCTTAAGCAAGCCCTCGTGCTTGGTTTGAGCGCTTCTCCTCTGTGGTCACCGCTGCTGGCTTTTCAGCTAGTGATCATGATCCTGCGCTCTTTGTCCACACTTCGCCTCGTGGTCGGACTCTTCTTCTTACGTATGTTGATGATATGATCATTACGGAGATGATTCTGAGTACATTGCCTTTGTCAAGGCTCGTCTTAGTGAGCGATTCCTTATGTCGGATCTTGGTCCTCTTCGTTACTTCCTTGGGATTGATGTTACTTCCACTCTAGATGGTTTCTTTATGTCCCAAGAGAAATATATTCAGATCTTCTTGATCGCGCCTCTCTCATCGATCAACAGATCGTTGAGACTCCCATGGAGCTCAATATTCACCTCCGACTCTCGATGGCGAGCCTCTTTACGATCCGACTCGCTATCGTCATCTTGTTGGGAGTCTTGTCTACCTTGTCATTACTCGTCCGGATATCACTTATCCAGTTCATATTCGAGTCGGTTTGTTTCAGCTCCCACTCAGTTCACTACTGACCACCTTCTTCGAGTTCTCGCGATACCTTCGTGGGACTATCTCTCGCCGTCTCTTCTTTCCACGTTCCACTCGTTCTGACTTGAGCCTATTCGGATGCTACTTGGGCTAGCGATCCTCCGACCGCCGGTCTATCTCTGCCATCGTGTTTTTCTTGGTGGTTCTCTTATTGCCCGGAAGACGAAGAAACAGATCGCAGTTGTCCCGCTCGAGTGCAGAGGCCGAGTTGCGAGCTATGGCTCTCTTGACAGAGATTACTTGGCTACGGTGGTTACTTGAGGATTTTGGTGTTTTTGTCACTACACCGACCCTCTCTTGTCGACGATGACAGTGCTATCGGTATTGCTCGTGATCCCGTGAAGCATGAGCTCACCAAGCATATTGGTGTGGATGCTTCTTTCATAAGGTCTTGTGTGCATGATCGGTGATTACTCTTGATATGTGCCTTGAGCTTGAGATAGCGGATTTCTTCACAAAGGCCCGCACTGAGCACAAAGATAGCTTTACCTCTCCAAACTCGTGTTGTTGATCCACCATGAGTTTGAGGGGGGGTGTTAGAGATATATGTATAGTTTTGTTATTCCCCATTGTTATAAGGGGTTCTTTGCATATTTCCATCCTGTACTTTGTGTATATATATCGGCCCATTGGCCTCATATGAATACAAGTGCTATTCATAACAAATAGCATGCAAAAAAATTGAATTGGACAAATTAGATTATTACTAGTAAATGGACAATGGCATTACCTCATACTAACAACTTACAATGATGTTAGTACGTTCATTTGCCACTGGTCAATTCTGCTAGTCTTTGCATGCATCAGAATATAAAGTGGTTACTGCAATTTCGTCTTCGGCATGTGCTTAAGTACTGTGACATTTCTGTTGTTATATGTGATCCTTAGCAAGCATGTTATCAACATGACAGATCTTCTAACACCTAAAGGGCAATCTAGATATTTTGAAGTCTTGCTTTTGCAGCTTCTTCTCACAGATGATTTTGTGATGAACTAACCATCATCTCTCGTTTCACTGCAGAAACCTTGTGACACATACCTGCCAAATGCGGACTGTTCTTAGACAATTTTGTATGTAATTAGTGGTGTATTGTAGTTTCCTATTCGTAATATTCTTTCGTTTTGCCGTCTTGTCTTGTGAATGAGAAGAAATAAAAGCGGCAAAGCAATGTACTATGATTCTTTAATGGAAGAATTTTGATCCCTTGGTTTACTTATCTGCAGTTCTGCACCAGTTGTTGGATCGGACATTACTGTCTCATTTTCTCTTTTTTTTCGAAATCCTATGTGTTACTTGTTAATATTACTGGAACGTTTGATCCACTTTGATCACAATTGTCGGGCAACAGCAATTAACTCGTTCTGAATTTCTCAGGCGCAGAGCTGGCCTCTGTCTCTAAACGAATGCTAAATATAAAATAATCCTAAACGAAAATGCTAAATACGACATAAGATGCATTCACAATGCTGTCAGCAGATGAATTGAATTGCGGCAATTCTCAGAATACCAAATCATTCACTCAACCGTTGGCCAAATTAATGAACTTTCTTACATAATGCGATAAAAACCACATGTAACAAGGAGCAGAAAACAATCGTGTTGGGGGTCATAAAAGTTTCCAATGCATAGGCCTAACAATTGACAAAACTGAATAGAGATTGAAGAGTCATCATTCAGTAGTTGTAGGGTGGAGGTAAAAAATAAAGTCAAAATCAAAACCGAAGAAACATCAGTTTATCTCCAGCCGAGTGATTGTCTTATCCCTGAGAAAATAAGTCCCAGGGATCTTCCAATCATGGACAACCAGAAGTAGGACACTGCGGCACTAACTTTAGTGACAACAGCCCTTAAGAAAGGCATGGCAATATCTGACAACTCCAAGAACAGGCTGAAGTAATACCTCCTGCGATACAAAGACACGGCAATTTTATCCTTTAAAACTCCATATCTTAATCCAAGTCGCATATAAAATATTTCAATGAATTTTCATGAAACAAAGAGCAGAGAAGGGGCTGGGGAATACCATCCGGTCAAAGCTCTTAATTCCTTCGTCCTTCTCACTGGAAGAGAGAATGGGCTTATGTGAACATACTCCATGAGAGTAGCTGTGGAAGGCTTTCCAAATGTGAGCCTCCACCAATTAGTCTTCTCAGCTTGATTATCCACTGGCCTTTCAGACACTTTTCTGCATAGAACATATAACTCAAACCTGTCCTCGTACATTGAAACAACTGACTCAAAGTACTGGTGCAACCACCCATTAATCGCCACCTTCAAAGAGATAATAGATTTTAGCATAGAATTATCAAAACCTGAAAGTGCATGAAACTTGGAATACAAACATATTCGTAAAAACTTCAAAATATCAACAAATACAGATCACGCAACATCATAACATGAGAATTGAAAGGGGAAACACTCATTCAAGCATTAGAATATTCATGTCGTCTGTACTTTGATGTTTGCCTGAATATATTTGCTTGGTAATCAGAAAGGCTTATAAGGTTAAAAAATGACAATAGAAGTATACATAGGGACACAACACAGTGTTGGGAACTCAGCTTTCATCCACCCAGGGAAAAAAACCGGCGGTTACCGGAAAAACCGGTGGGAACCAGGAAAAAAAACTGTCCAAAATTTTTCAAATTGAAATTAAATTTATAACTGCATAATACACTTCCTAGGTTGGTTTAGGTTTTTTTATGCTAGATTATATATTGTATGAGCTAAATATGCGTCAATTATTGTACTCTCAAATCCCAACATTTTTTAGACAAATTAGCTTAGCTAGTACATGCTAATTGGAATCTTGGAAAGGACCTTGGGCAGAATAAGTAGTACATCCTTATGTATCAGGCTTGTTACTTTATTAAACACTTTCTAATTAATATTTGCATTATTCCAATTACTAATTACCCAAAACCGGTTTTCTCTGGCTTTTTCTGGTTTTGGTAGTGGGTTTTCTAGTTTTTCTACTGATTTTTGCACGGTAATCATTTCGGTTACCGGTTTTGAACCAGCCCAAATTCAAATTTCAATATTCAAAATTCATTCAGTTTTTTCCAATTATCGGCCGATTACCGTTACCGGCCGCTGGGCGGGTTTTTCTCCAGTTCCGAGATTCGTATCCCTACATCCACCCATGCTACAGTTTAATTCTTCAATTTCCATGTAAATCAAATGCTAATAAGAAGGCTGGCTATAGTTTAACTTTACAGTGTTGATATAACATATTAACATAAGAGTACTTTATGAGAATAAGAAGTGTTCCTGGAAAAAGGGACAGATTCGCAGGATGTTAGTCTGTCGAAAAAAGTTTCCAGCTGGATAGGATTTAAAGATTTGTAGGCCTCACCCTAACTCAACTCATCTGCAACCAGAAGCCAGAAGATTTTGTCCAACATCAGGTGAAATGCAGGTAAATTGTCATGTTATAAAGTGGAAAATTCAATTTCTTCCCTGATAAAATTATGAAATCAGGTGTTCCCGTATAATAATAATGTGATACATCTTTTTTTCTAAAAATCAAGAATAATGTGAGACATGCAGGATGAAGCATGAAACATCCATGGTTCGATTTAAAACCCTATTATAAAGTACCCGATTTATCAAATCCCACTGGTAATTGGCCTGGTGCGACTGGCTTCCCACATACTGAGGATAAATGTGTTATTTTACATGCATTCACACGCATCAAGAATAATGTGAAACATGGCCGGATGAAGCATGAACCATTCATAATCCAATTCAAAACCTTATTATAAAGTACCCGATTTATCAAATCCCACTGGTAGTTGGCCTCGTGCCACTGGCTCCCCCACATACTGGGCATAAATGTGTTATTTTACATGCACTCACACACAAGATTCCAAAACCATCTGTACGAAAATCCAAGAACTAGGATGGTACCTGTTCCCAGACAATTCTGGAACTGGGAAAAAACCAGTGCAAGATTGAATTGAAAAGTGGTTACCAGCCATTTATCACTAGGAACCGGAAATTCAAGTTTAAATTAAATGTAAACCTAGATGATTTTCTGAATTCCGGGAAGCTACCAGCCAGATTTGAAACCCTGCTCACGAATCCATAGAATGCAGTAAACAAGCAGCTCATAGGCTCATGGCCATCGAAAGCACATTTGAGCAGCAAAAAACAAGCATTTCCAAATAGGTATTGAGAAGTACCATCTTTTTACTCAGAAAATAACAAAAAGTCAACTGCTTGGACTATCCACAACTATTACCTCATTACGACGCTTTTGAAGTTCTCTGGTGGATAGAGAACATAGAGCTAAGCTGGAACCAACAACCTCAGTAGACATAACACCATCAACTGACATAAGCTCTAGGTAAATACTAGCAATCACATCAGCTAAGAAAATAACCAGGTCCTCCAAAATTCTTGCTCCATGTTCAGCCAGAAACTTAGCATCAAAATAGCCGTCAGACCTGTCATCATGAATATTGTTCAGCAAATGGCAACAATAAGATACATTTAGAGCAACCAAAAATATCTGCAGATCTTCTTAAATAGGATATGGAGTTCAAATCGACAGAAATTGAACAGAAGAGATGTCCTAAGGATAAAGAAGGCCGTGTGAATAGTACCTTGCAGAACCAAATTTTAGGAAATAGAGTAGATCCACATAGAGTTCAATTTTCCCTAATCTGTTGAACCTCTTCAAGATCCTGCCATCCTCCTTTATTTTGCTACTTACTATCGTCATAAGCTTCTGGAATAGAAAAACACATCAGAGAATTGGGGGCATAGCCATTAGCCAATATGTTGAAATGCAGGGCAGTTCAAAATGACGACATACTTCATTGATCTTGCCATTTTCCAAGGCTTGTTCTTCTTCAATCCATTTCATAAATGCTGGTTGAATCAAGCCATCAATCAACATAGTTGATACTTGCAACCACCTGATCCCGTCAACAAGTTCAGAACTTTTAAAGAAATTTCTTACCTGCATGAGACCAGACCACCTTAAAGGCTAAAGCAACTCAGCATATGTAATTCTATTATGTTATACAACTTAAAAGAATTGGGTCAATTGCTACTTAGAAGGAAAAATAAATATGGACACTGACTGCAGTTTAGTAGAGAAGTTCTAGTGCACAACCAGCCAAATAGCCAATCAATAATGAAGAAAACAATAATAAAACATAGACTACTATGCTACTTGAAACCAACAAAAACCTACAGAAGGACAGTGTCGCCATTTTAGCCAAAAAAAGCTCAGGTAGTAGCAACGTTGCAAATAGTGGTGATATCAAAATTAGTCCCGGCGCTAAAATTTCATACAAATATCATAATTTGTGACTTTTCCTGATTTATCGTGTTTATCAGCAATATATCTGTTAGAGATATATGTATAGTTTGTTATTCCCCATTGTTATGAGGGGTTCTTTGCATATTTACCACATGTACTTTGTGTATATATACCGGCCCATTGGCCTCATATGAATACAAGCGCTATTCATAACATGGTATCAGAGCCAAAACCCTAGTTTTGGCTTACCTGGTTCACGCGCCGTCATCGGCCTCTCGCGCGCGCCGCCGCCTCCGCGCGCTGTCGCCGCCTCCGCGCGCTCCTCCGCCCACCTCCTTCGCCGAGGCCGCGCCACCCGAGGCCGCCTCTCCCGTCTGGAGCCGCTTCTCCTCCGGCCGCCGCCGCGCGCCTCCGTGGTCCGCCAGAGCACTCTTCAGCAGGTGATGCTACCGTTGACGCTTTACGCCGAGTTCTGGCATGCGCGTCGCGCCGCTTGACTCACTTCGCATCGGGCCGCCGTACTCGCCCGTCCGCTGGATGTACGTCGACCGAGTTTCAGCTGGTTTACGAGTTCCTTACTCGCCGCCCCGAAGTTCGAGCAAAGCGTGCCCGCCTCCTTGCACGCCACCTCGTGTCACTCTCCGGAGGCTCTTCCGAGATACGCGCAGAGGAGACTCGTTTGAGTGGTGCTGGTCCGATGCCACTCCCTCTCGTGCTCGCCGCCGTCCGTCTGCTACATCGCCTCCTCCCGCGACTACCACGGTGATGGTGGTCGACTCGTCCGGAGGTGGCCGCCTCACTGCTCCTCTGCGACAAGGATGGCCACACCGAGTCCCAGTGCTACAAGAAGAAGCGGCATCTTTCACGACGCTCTTCATCGGCACTAGTGCTTCTACGACGACGTCTACCTCGACCTCTTCAAGACTTCTCTCACCGCGGGAGATAGCCGGACTTCGACGCCTACTTGCCGCCCAGTTCTCCTCGGCAGTTTGCGCAGTTCGCTCATCGACTCTTGAGCACCGAGACCACCTCCTACATAGTCAGGTACCTCCCCGTGGATTCTTGATTCTGGAGCATCTTTTCACATGACTCCTGATCCTTCTACTCTGTCTTCTATTACACCCCTTGATTCTCCTGTCAGTGTTCTTACTGCTGATGGTACATCTCTTTCTGTCTCTGGCCGAGGATCTCTTAGCAACTCATCTTTTCATGTCCCTTCTATTGCTCATGTTCCTCGCCTTACCTTGCGCCTTCTTTCACGGGCGACATCGACCTTGGTTATCGGGTCATTCTCGACTCGACTCTTGTTGTGTTCGGGATCGCCACACGGAGCTCGTTGGTTCTCGCCCTGGCGCGTGACTCACGGCGTCTCGGGAGCTTGATCGCTTCACCTTCCTTCCACGCCACCATCGCCGCCGCCCTCTCCGCTTCGCCACTTCGTCACTGGCTCTTTCCAGCAGTGGCATCACCGTCTTGGCCATCTGTGCGGATCCGCCGCCGCCCTTAGTTCGCCGTGGTCTTTCGGGTCTGTCTCAGAGACGTGTCTTTAGATTGTCGTAGTGTAAGTTAGGTAAAGCAGATCCAGCTTCCTTATCCTCATAGTGAGTGTGTGTCTCGGCGTCCTTTGACCTTGTTCATTCGGATGTTTGGGTCCGCTCCTTCGTTTGAAAGGGGTCATCGTTATTATATCATTTTATAGATGATTTCTCTCGCCACACTTGGATATACTTCATGTCTTCTCGTAGTGAGGTCTTGTCTATCTACAAACAATTTGCCACTATGATTCACACACGATTCTCCACTCCTATTCGTGTCTTTCGTGCCGATTCTGCTGGCGAGTACCTCTCTCGTTACGCGCAGCTTCCTTTCGAGCGTGGCTCTCGCCGATTCTCTTGTCCCGGTGCTCATGCTCGAATGGTGTTGCCGAGCGCAAGCATCGTCACCTCCTTGAGACGGCTCGTGCTCGATGATCGCCGCTCTATTCCTCCTCACTTTGGGCCGAGGTCGTTTCCATCGCCACCTATCTCGTCAACATCCACCTCTTACGCTCTTCAGGAGCGATCCTCGTTGAGCGTCTCGTGGTCTTCTTCCGACTACTCTACCCTTCATATGTTTGGCTGCGTTTGCTACGTTCTCCTCGCCTCGAGAACGCACCAAACCGACCGCCGACCGTTGAGTGTGTCTTTCGGGATACAAGATGCGAGCACAAGGGTTATCGGTCTTTGGGATCTCGTTGGTCGTCGGATGCGAGTTTCGGGATGTGACTTTCGACGAGTCTCGTCCATTCTACCCACGCCCCGCCTCTCCTTCGGCTTCCTCGTGGAGTCTCTCTTTCTTGACCTTTCCAGATACACCTATATCTATTTTGCCTCGTCCACTGCCCCACCGAGTCTCCACATATTCCCCGTGGCCTCTCCGCCGTTGTCGCCGCTGTGTCGCCTCCTACGACTCCCGTGCTCCTCCCACTGAGCACTCTCCTCCTCTTATCTTCTACACTCGTCGACCTCGTATTGAGGATCTTCCGGATGAGCCATCTTCTTTCGATGTTCTCTCTTCTTCGATGCTCCATCTTCCCCGATGGGTCATCTTCTCCTCGCTACGCTCCGCGATCGCGATCGATTCGGCCTCCCGCCTGCTTTGCCTTTGCCGGCGCAGCTACTCGTGAGCCTGTCTCCTCACGGATGTCTTTGTTACTCACCCCGAATGGCAGCTTGCCATGGCCGAGGAGATTGCTGCCCTTGAGCGCATCGGTACTTGGGATCTTGTTCCTTGTCCATCTCATTCTCATCCCATCACATGTAAGTGGGTCTATAAGATTAAGACTCGCCGATGGCTCTCTTGAGCGCTATAAGGCGCGTCTTGTTGCTCGTGGTTTCAGCAGGAGCATGGTGTTGACTACGACGAGACTTTTGCTCCTCGTGGCTCACATGACCACCGCTGTTCGCACTCTTCTTTCGGTGGCGTCATTGCACCGGTCTGCTTCTCGGCTTGATGTCAAGAATGCATTTCTTAATGGCGAGTTGCGTGAGGAGGTCTACATGCATCCGCCACCGGGTATTCTTCTCGAGGGCATGGTCCGCCGCCTTCGCCGCTCTCTCTATGGCCTTAAGCAAGCCCTCGTGCTTGGTTTGAGCGCTTCTCCTCGTGGTCACTGCTGCTGGCTTCTCGGCTAGTGATCATGATCCTGCGCTCTTTGTCCACACTTCGCCTCGTGGTGGACTCTTCTTCTCTTGTATGTTGATGATATGATCATTACGGAGATGATTCGAGTACATTGCCTTTGTCAAGGCTCGTCTTAGTGAGCGATTCCTTATGTCGGATCTTGGTCCTCTTAGCTACTTTCTTGGGATTGAAGTTACTTCCACTCCGGATGGTTTCTTTATGTCCCAAGAGAAATATATTCAGATCTTCTTGATCGCGCTCTCTCATCGACATCAGATCGTTGAGACTCCCATGGAGCTCAATGTTCACCTCCGACTCTCGATGGTGAGCCTCTTTCGATCCGACTCGCTATCGTCATCTTGTTGGGAGTCTTGTCTACCTTGTTGTTACTCGTCCGGATATCACTTATCCAGTTCATATTCGAGTCGTTTGTTTCAGCTCCCACGGATCCACTACACCACCTTCTTCGAGTTCTCGCGATATCTTGGCGGACTATCTCTCGCCGTCTCTTCTTTCCACGTTCGATTGTTCTGACTTCAGCCTATTCGGATGCTACTTGGGCTAGCGATCCTCCGATCGCCGGCCTATCTCGCTTCGTGTTTTTCTTGGTGGTTCTCTTATTGCCCGGAAGACGAAGAAACAGATCGCAGTTGTCCCGCTCGAGCGCAGAGGTGAGTTGCGAGCTATGGCTCTCTTGATGCAGAGATTACTTGGCTACGGTGGTTACTTGAGAATTTTGGTGTTTCGTCACTACACCGACCTCTTTTGTCGACGAAGCAGTGCTATCGGTATTGCTCGTGATCCTATGAAGCATGAGCTCACCAAGCACATTGGTGTTGATGCTTCTTTCATGAGGACTTGCGTGCATGATCAGTGATTACTCTTGAGTATGTGCCTCTGAGCTTGGATAGCGGATTTCTTCACGAAGGCCGGACTCGAGCACAAAGACGGCTTCTACCTCTCCAAACTCGGTGTTGTTGATCCACCATGAGTTTGAGGGGGGGTGTTAGAGATATATGTATAGTTTGTTATTCCCCATTGTTATGAGGGGTTCTTTGCATATTTACCACCTGTACTTTGTGTATATATACCGGCCCATTGGCCTCATATGAATACAAGCGCTATTCATAACAATATCATGCGGCGCCATCGACAATATAGTGCCAATATCAGTCACTTCTCTTAATTAAGCTTTGTGGGGAAGTTTTGGCCCAGGCTGCTCAGCCCACTAAGGTTCACTTCGTGAGTTGTGACTCTTGTTGAACTTAAAGTCCATATTTGCCTATTTCGTAATGATGCATTTGAGTTTGCTACTTAAAGTTCATCTGCTCAGGCTATTCTTACTATTGATAAACATTAGTCCTATATAGTGTAGATGTATCCTCTGCATTCATTAATTATTTTAACTACGTAAAATCCCCCCCCCCCAAATGCCGCTATAAACTATTTTTTGCAACCTTGGGTAGTAGCTTATCTAAACTAAGTGAAGTATGCACGGACAATCTTCAGTATTCATCCATAATAATACCCAGAAGATTATAAAGAAAAGAGTTTATGGTGTATTTCTTGCCTCCATTTCAAGGAGCTGACAGGTAACCAGAAGAAGCCGCAACCTGGGACCACCATGAATTGTAAGCATACTCAAAGGATAATTTTTCCTATCGTTCTTGAGTTC
This sequence comes from Dendrocalamus sinicus, assembly GCA_036346575.1. NCBI lineage: Eukaryota > Viridiplantae > Streptophyta > Magnoliopsida > Poales > Poaceae > Dendrocalamus > Dendrocalamus sinicus. Next base: position 20,609,463 of record CM070646.1, on the reverse strand, counting down.
ATCATCTCTGCTATCCAAACTGGCATCTTGACCATTTGCTTGTAAGGCTTTGGAAAGTTTAGTTCTCACTTCACTCCACGTATCGCTAGGGTCAAACCCAGTAGTCCTGTCAGGCAAACATTTCACATCCCTAACAATTGCAAAAGAAAATTGCATTAGAATTTTTTCCTGTCAAACCAACGTTTTGAGATACTTAAGCAGCTACTCTTACCTACCAGAATCAGAGGAGCTTGGTGCTGTACGATGATTTCTGGTGTGAGAAAATGCCTGTCCAGAGGGTACAACTCCAGCCAAATACGCAAAAACTATGCTAATAGTTAGAAGAGCTTCATCGGAAAGCAACAATAAATTTGGTGGGACCATGCATTCCGAATCCATCAGCGATTGCAACAAATAACATTTAACTACAGTTTCCATCCTGTAACCCCTTCCATGAAAACCAACAGGCATAAATGAGCCGCTTTTCCGTTCTCTGGCTGAATTGGACTGACATGGAAGGTGAATCTTGTGAATGTAGTTCCTGCAGATAAAGAAAAAGCAAAAATGAAATACAAGTATACAACCCAAAAACTCAATATGATGCAGAACAAGAGAACACAGAAGTAAAGCTACCTCTTTGACATCCTCACTGAGATACTCCTTGGGGGCAGTCTGCTGTTGGATTGGATCCATCTCCCTCGATTCTGCCCTCTCAGTGTTGCCAAGGAACACTCAGCCATTACAAAATTATCAGTATTCCCTCCCAGCTCTTGTTCAATGCATCACAAAGGTGGAGAGGGGGGAAGAAGCATGCTTTCCTGCACAAGAAAATACGGATGAGAATTTCGCCGGCGGCAAGCTGGGGTCAGCCCCCAATGGTGTCCCATTCTGCCATTATCTCCCCGCCAAAATCACACCCCACTCCCATCACATATTCACAACAGTGAATCCAAAACATCACATGCATTTGAAGAATACTGAAACTAAACAAAAATTCTAGGAGGAATTCACCAGATATGAGGACTAGACACCACACAAAGGTCGACAACTCCTTAGAGATAGATCCTAAGCTTCCTTCTTTCCCCTCCAGCAGGTGGACAACAAGAGCCAACACGAAGACAAGAACACAAGGGGGGCGGAAAAGATTCAGCTTACCAGGCAGCACGAGATGTCCGCTGCAGATTGCTTCGCTCCGCTTCGGGTTTAGGATCTTCCCAGCGCGGATTGCTCCTAGAACTCGATGGTTTCCATGTGGTTTGTTTCCTCTCTCTTTTTTCCCCTAGGCTAGCCTGCTGTTTCTTGTTTCTTCTTTGACTGATGCGGCTATATGCTAGTACCAACGAACCAGACGTGAGCAGAGTTCACCAGATCATCCGTGAGCGCTGCCAAACGTGCCAAGGAAAGGAAGGGAGGCGTCTGGAGGGAGGTCCACGAGGTGAGGTGGCGGGGAGGCGTCCGTGCCAGGAGGAGGAAGGAACTTCTCTGAGGTCTGTCCTCGTTTTCTCTCTGTAGGGACTGCCTCAGATGCCTTACACGTGGAGCACGCACAAATCTCCGTGCAGCAGCTCCCTCCCCTTTTTCCCCAAAACGAGCCAGCGCGCAGCGCCCAAAACAAGAGAGGAAAAGGCGAAGAAAGGAAAAGGAGAGGCGGGCAGCCATGGCGAGCCAGCGGCCGGCCGGCGGCGCCTGCGTCGCCAGGGACGAGGCGATCTGGAGGAAGCTCCAGGAGGCCAGCTTCGACGAGGAGGCGTCAAACACTTAGGAAAAAACAACCGGAAAGCTCCATCGAAGAAGAAAAATATGAAGTGTTCATGTTATATACATCCAATCATCCAATTGGCATGATCAGAAGACCATAGACCAACAAAATTATAGCACAAGAGCTATGCTAGGGCGACGCCAAGGGGATGACCCGTTTAAGCAAAAACGACTTCTTTCTGTTAAAGAAGACGTCAGGAGATGCTGCTATCGCTGACAGTCTGCCTTTGCTGGTTACAGAATTCTTCAGATGTTCAGTTAACGCTCAGCAATTCAGTTACTATTCATTGTTATGGTATTGCCAAAACAATGAAGATGCAGTTTCCATCGTTAGGCTGATCTGCTACCATCAGCGCTAGTCAGTTGCCTTGTATCTGTGATACTATTCATTACACGGCAAGATTCAGTTAGCTGATTTAGTGTGTTTCCAATTGTAACAGATTCATGTAATCTTTTGTATACTCGTGTATGTGACCAAATGGAGTATAAATATACAGCTGAAACAGGGATAATTGCCCTGAGAAAACCACAAACACTATCCTTTTTAACTCTTTACTCGTTAGGCATCTCATCCGGCACAACACTCGCCACAGTACCCCAAAGAAACCAAGAAATGAGGCTACGGGCAAAGGCCAAGATGCCATGTTTCCTCCAATAACACCTCCCTGAGCACGAAATCTCACCATTGTTCACCCAAAGAAACCAAGAAGCCACACAGCCGTCGAATCGAAGCGGGGAATTTCTCCCACGATCTTTATGTCCTCTCCGAAAGAAACCCACCAAGAACTACTTCAACATACCAAGAACGGCAAACCATCGAACCAAGAAACCAAAACCCGGCACATCGACCGCACCATAGGAGTCGGGGAGAGACCTCGGACTCGAGCCGCGCGATGTAGGCGATGAGCGCCACCTTGTCGCGGCGCCTGACGGCCTCCTCGTCGAAGCCGGCCTCCCGGAGCTTCCTCCAGATCGCCTGGTCCCTGGCGACGCAGGCGCCGCCGGCCGGCCGCGGGCTCGCCATGGATCGGCCCGCCTCTCCTTTTCCTTTCTTCGCCTTTTCCTCTCTTGTTTTGGGCGCTGCGCGTGGAAGCTGGCTCGTTTTGGGGAAAAAGGAAAGAGAGGGAGCTGCTGCACGGAGATTTGTACGTGCTCCACGTGTAAGGCATCTGAGGCAGTTCCTACAGAGAGAAAACGAGGACAGACCTCAGAGAAGTTCCTTCCCCAGGAGGAAGCGTTGGGCTTTCTGTTTAAAAGATGCTGTAGTTTATGACTTTTAATTATAATTTACTTTTAGATTATTTGCATAAGAGATTATATAGTAATAAAAATTTATGTACAATTTTTATCGATATAAATAAAGTTAATATAATATGTATTACAATTAATTAGTAGATTTTATCTTTAAAAACTCTATTTAAAAATAATTACTGTACAAAAAATCAAAAGCATCTTTTAGAAAGCTAAAAAAACAGGACCGTTATCGCTGGAGGGCAAGTTTTATTTTATTTTTCCTGTGGACATGAACGCCAGCGTGGGCCTGCTTGGGATTCCTATCCTCTGTGACAGCAATAGCGTCCTATCCTTCGGTAATTTGGTAGGCTTAGCCGCTTTGGGCCTTGATGTGGACTATAGAGTGGTCAGTTCATAGAGTTTTTTTAATAATCTTTTTTATTTGAAATTATAGGAATATACATGCGCAATTTTTTTATAGGAATGGAACTTATCATCCAACGGCCGCACAACACGAATGCAATCGGTGGACCGTTGGGTGACTGCAATGTCCAGTCGTCCAACCATTCGGTGGCTGGACGCGATATATGTTCGACCGCTTAGCCAAGCTCCCAGCCGAGCGGTCGATTCCAGTATAGCGCGCGCGACGAGAGAAGAGAAAGAAAGAAGAGAAGAGAAGAGAGGAAAGGAGAGGAGAGGTTCTGCTACTTCTATGAGGTAAATTTGTTTATATTTTAGTCAATATTTTTATATGAAGTAAATAGTTTGTTTAGTTTAAATTTAGAATCTGTAGAAAATTATAGTTGTAGAACTTTGCTATGAAGTAAATAGTTGTAAAAAAGTTAATCGACATAGTGATGGAAAATTAGTATCTATAGAAAATTATAGTTGTAGAAAATTTAGTAAAATATTGTAATTGTAAAAAAATTAGTCAATATAGTTATAGAAATCTAGCATCCATAGAAAAATTATAGTTGCAAGATTTAGCATCCGTAGAAAATAAATATCCGTAGAAAATTCTAGTTGTAGAAAAATGAGTCAATATTGTATAGAAAATTAGCATCCGTACATAATTGTAGTCGTAGAAAATTTACTCAATATTTTTGTACGAAGTAAATAGTTCGCTTCATGCAAAATATTATTAGATAACATTTACGATTTATTGCGAATGAATGTAATGTTATTAGTAATTGAGAATGCACGTGTACCGTTAGAACTGACATATTGGCATTTAAATCATTATGTCATATAAATTGTCGAAACCCATTAGAAATAATTTACAGTAGAAGAGAGCTCCTTTGTGGCCTCCCCGCAACCCACATTATTCACTGTTTGGTCTATAATACATCAGAGATCAATAAAGCATTTGCAAAATATAATACAACAGAGATCAATAAAGCATTTGCAAAAAAAAATAAGCAGAACAAGTAAAAATATCATTTATTTTCATGAAGAATAAATTCTTGTACTTCCCATTACTATAATCGGAGAATAACATATTTGAAGCACACTTACACGTTATTTGACAATTCAATGCAGTATTGTGATGCTTCATTTACACAATGATCATGTTAACTCACGGACATGATGGAGAGGCAACATTAAAACTATTGAAGGGTTATTATTGGTGGGAGCAAGGGTCTGCTTGGTGTTACTTAGGCTTACGCTCGGACCAAAAAGCAACCTTGGTACCTCGTCGCCAGAATTTGTGCGCTAATTTGCTCAACCAGGCTATAGAACACCCAGGTCAGTTCGCAAGATTAAGTTTCAGACATGGCGAATTCCCTCGTGCAGTTGAGCCATTGCAAGCCCGCTCTGCTCCGCCAGTCTCACATCGTCTCAGGTTTCTGGAACTGACTGTCAGAATCTGGGAATTCCTGAAGAACAGATCGTTGCTGTGAGAAGAAATACCCCTTCGCTTATTTTTGTCAACACCGTGATGGACGGTCAGGATTGTCTTCCAGTTTATGATGGGTGCATCTACGGCTGTAATAGCAACTGTTTAAGTAGTTAAGTTAAGGAGTGAGTTTACTTTACTTAGAGTCATTAAGTGCTAAACTGGATGTAATCTCTGTAATTTACGACCCAACCTAATGGGGAACAGTACTCATATATGTGCTAACTGGAAAGAAAAGGCATAGACTCTTTTGCCGACATATTCTGTAGACCTAGCTGTAGTTTACTTTCCCTTTTGTTCTCTCGTTTCCTAGTTCTTCCCAGATTTTGCCTGTGGTTTCCACTTCCCAATCGGATTCCTCTCCAGGGATCTGACAAATTGGTATTAGAGCCTTTTGATCCACGGCAGGAAGGGTTGGGCGATCGGGTTTGGGAACTTGAGTTCTCCGTAAAATCCCCGGTGTCTTCCCCACGGCGACGGCGGCAAGATTGATGTGCGGTTTCATCTGCATAGTTCGTTTAAAGCGAAACCACCTTATCTTCATGAACATCTTTGACTTTCCTAACCTTAAATTTTTGGAGCAAAGTGCGAGAGGAGGAATAAAATTTTCCTTTTAATTAATAGACAGAGGAGGAAGGTATTTAGGGCAATTTGATTGATATTAGCACTCACTCTTGTGTTATTGTTTTGAATTCGGGGTAGAGGCTTTAGAAGTAAAATGGCTAGGGCAGCATATAGAGCGAGAGGGAATCGCCTAAGAGGAAGAGAATAAGCAACACTACTTATATTTACGGAAATAGTATTTTAAAGAAATATTTCTAATAAGGAAACTAACTGTCGGCTAACTAGGTCACGACTGCAGATCGATATGCTCGATACCATCACTCGATCCAGATTTTGTCCGGAATCTCTTTGTGTTTAGCTGCACTATTCCCTGGATCGATGTAGATAGTGCTCACGATTACTGATTACGAATATCAAAATACATATCATGCGGAGCGTAATTAAAATAATAGACTTACTCATGGGCGGATAGGCGAAATCATAAAATTGCAGCATCGGAAGAACGAAGCACAGATGGGACCTTCAAGACATGCCCACGAGGCAGCCAACTAGAGGTTCGCAGCCTAGCCCTTGACATCATCATCTTCTCGCTGGCTTGTCCAACTTGTTTGAGGCGAGTGTTTTGATTCTGATTCGTATTTTGTCGCCATAAAGCGTGAGCACTCCGACCGTGCTCATGAGCAATACACAAAATGCAAATAAGTAGTATGCATGGCTTATCAAAGGAGAGGCTCGGGTTATTTTATTTGCAAAAATCGCTTTTGGTAGCATTATTACTATTATTTAATCAAAGTGTTACTATTGCTACCTAACTCCATACTACAATAGCAAAAATTGACTTAATCCACGATCTTACTTGTATTTTGGTTTACTAATAATCCAATCTGTCACTACTATTCATCGGCTCCTCATACGAATTCTAATGATTCTCGACATAATTATTTTCAAATCCACGGTATCATTCGTATTCAATCCTTTCGTCGTTGATTCAAAACCATAATCCAATAATCAATCTCATTTTCCATTATCTATCACTAGCTAATCCACAAATAAACCTCCACAGAAAATTCAATTTACCAAGATTATAATCCACTAATTGTTATGAATCCTCCAATCTTCTCATAAATTCAATTCATCCATCCGATAATTGATCAACTCTAATTAATTCCCCATATTGTCAACATCTTCCAAGAATTAATAATCACCATTATATATCCACCAAGAATATCATTGATTAATTCTACGGTCCACTAGTATCCTTCCACCAAGTAAATCTCTAATCGGGAACTATAATCCAATACTTGTATTACTCCTCCAAATTCGAAAATTCAATTGATTCATCTAGTAACTTGAATCTATTAATTCCAATATTGTCATCTCCCAGAATTTATTTATCGTGTCGTAATCCAATATTTATCATGCAAACCCTAAATCTCAAAAATCATTTAAATCATCTATCTAGCCTATCTATTCACTAGACTCCACCAATTTATTTCTCCCAGAACCCACTCTATCATTATCCCTCCTATGATCAATCATGAATCCACCAACTCTTTTATGTGATTGCCATAAACGACCATCTTCTTTTCTTACGACTCTATTTGTTCTTCTGACATTTTATTGGTGAGAAATGTTACCATTATTTAAAATATAATACATAGAAATTTCACGAGACCTAGCGGTTTTGAACAAAAGCATAATGTTCAAGAGTATGCAATAATAATAACGATCGATTCCATCCATCCGTTACATGGCATCACTATATGCATCTTTCAGCGTTATAGCCGCTTAACTTACCACTGGGGCGACACCAGGACAATTCCAAACTAGGGCCTTACACGCCTTCACTTTTCCAATCCCATCCATAAAGCATTTTGAAATAGAACTATATCTGGTTAAGTTCCCATGTCGCCCTTGCAGTAGGCACCGGCTATTCGAATAGTTTTTGACTCTGCGAGTTTGTACACTTTCACCACAAGAGACAGTCAACCCGTTGCCCCACACGATTCCTTAGTCATGTGGTTGAGCGGACCATCGGTGACTTTTCAAAATATCTAGTCCTTTTCTCATTTCACTTTTATGGGAGGCGCCGCTGCGGTGGGTCCCATCTCTGCGTGGGATGTTTCCCACAGCCACTCTGCAACGGACCTTCTCTCTTTCATAGCGTGGGACAATGGGAAACTTCACCCTCCACGGTGTCCCTTCAGGCCCCTTGCCATAGCATAACCCCTTGAACCCCAACCGTGAAATGAGTCCGAGTCGATTCGATAAATGTACTTAGCCAAGCTATACTTTACAGACTTGTGGTTGCCTTTATTTTACACAGAGGTCATGACAAGATTCAGTCCTTATTGGTATCTGGGCGGTCTACCACTAACCCACTTTGTGCATCCACTGCACCACACTCATACCCTCGAATCAATCCGCTTGGATATTTAAGCAAGTTGGGGTTTTGGGAGCATAAAATAATCGAGGCCAAAATATACGATCATTCCCACCACGTACTGCCCAATCTTTCTCGAGATTAAAGTGATGCTTGGCGCGGCGCCATGAGTATCTCGCAATACTAAGCATAGTATATAAATTACGGACTTATTTTGAAAGTTACTATTATAATTTTGCTAGGCGACAAGGTTCACACATTGGACATTCCAAAGGAGGGTAATATTATTCAAGACAAACAATGGGCATATATCTAGAATCTTCAATTAACATGTATTTGTATGTAAAGTAACGACATGCAATTTGATAATTTAAATCAAAGTAATTTCTGAGAAAATGTAGGTTCAACATGATCAAAGTATTGACTACTTTGTACAGTTTCTGCGGTCTTGAGCTCACACAATCTTTGTCTCTTGAACTTGGTCTTTTCTTCTCTTCCTTAATCTTGCTTGATCCCATGATGCTTCAAGACTCAGGTTTCTAAATGCAGCTAACGAGTGAATACAAGTAAAAGCAAATAACTCAAAGGATCCAAATAAATCCAATAAACTCAATTTAGCTTTATCATAGGTTAATGGGTGATCCGTGTGGTTTGAGGCAAGGTCGGTGGTAATTCTGATGACTTGATCTTTTTATTTATAATCTCTTTTATTAGTTTTACATTTATCAAGGGAGTTCCATGAGCTAGGTAGTTAAGTTAAGGAGTGAGTTTACTTTACTTAGAGTCATTAAGTGCTAAACTGGATGTAATCTCTGTAATTTACGACCCAACCTAATGGGGAACAGTACTCATATATGTGCTAACTGGAAAGAAAAGGCATAGACTCTTTTGCCGACATATTCTGTAGACCTAGCTGTAGTTTACTTTCCCTTTTGTTCTCTCGTTTCCTAGTTCTTCCCAGATTTTGCCTGTGGTTTCCACTTCCCAATCGGATTCCTCTCCAGGGATCTGACAAATTGGTATTAGAGCCTTTTGATCCACGGCAGGAAGGGTTGGGCGATCGGGTTAGGCCGGAGGCCGGGCGGCGGGGTGGGAACTTGAGTTCTCCGTAAAATCCCCGGTGTCTTCCCCACGGCGACGGCGGCAAGATTGATGTGCGGTGAGGGTTCCGGACTCGCTCCGTGGTAAAATCCCTAAGCCTGCGCATTGATCTGGGAGTAGATGACCAAGTCAATGGCGCGGAACGAAACAGAAGCGTCGGACTTCACTGCTGTTCGGCAAGAAGCCATGGAAGCGAGCTACAAGGTTGATGTACTGGAGCGAAAGGTGGGAGATATACAGCAGCAGATGTCTGGCATGCAAGATCAATTGAACCGCGTGGAGACCTTGCTGCAAGGGTTAATTAGTTCCCAGACTAGAGCTACCGAGCAGAGGCCTGTCCGAGATTTGGCTCAGTCGGGGGAAATCGAGATGGAAGTGACGAGAAGAACCGAAGACATGGGGCATGCTAACATGAATAGCACACACGGGCTTCAATTGATGGGCACTCCAGGAGGTAATTATACTCATCCGTCTAAGGGTTTTTCTGCAATTGCAACTAGTTGGGGGCAGGATCAATTACCGCACTCTCCTCCTTTTGGCTCCCCCACCCTGAACCATCTAAACCCCCACCAAGAACAGACCATACATAGGCAATGGCTTCCAAATCCGAGAGAGTATATGCATCAGCCTCAGCACCAGTGCCATGCTAGGCAGTGGAACCCTAATCCTAGCAATGATAGAGTTCACAGTTTTTATAAATCCATTGCTAAAGGGTCGAAGTTGGATTTTCCTAAATTTGATGGGGGAACCTTTGGAATGGATTAGGCAGAGTGAGACGTACTTTGCAATGGCGAATGTTCCAGATGAAGCTACATTCGATTTAGCTCAGATGTACATGGTGGGTAGAGCCGACAGATGGTTGAGGAGTTCCGGTTTACTCTGGAATCAGCCTCCTTGGTCTGAATTTTGCTCCATGATTTGTGATAGATTTGCTCAGCACAGTGGATATGAGGTGTTGGAAAACTTTCACTCAGTGAAACAGTATAACCTAAGTGTGTCTGACTACATAGACAAGTTTGAAGAGCTCATGGCAGTATATAAGAATGAAAATCCTGTGCAAAGCCCCCACTTCTTCGTCAAGTGTTTTATTAATGGATTGAGGAATGAAATTAAGCATTATTTGAAACCCTTGAAGCCACAGACCTTATGTGAAGCTTACTGGATGGCTAAGGATATGGAAAAGGGAGTGGGTGCAGCTGCTAAGAGGAGCATGCAGAACTTTAATGTGGGGCAGAACAAAGGCTCAATTGCACTTCCCAGGAACAAAATTTCACTTGAGACTAACATTCCAAAAAAGGAGGTAACACCTAAGCCCTTCACACCTGGAATATGCAAATACTGCGAAGGCAAATGGTTTTTGGGACATAAGTGCAAGCAGTATCAGCAATTGAATCTGATGGCTGGGGAAGGGGAAGAAGCAACCTCAGCTGATCTGGAACCGATAGAAGCTCAGCCTGAAAGTGTAGAAAAGCCGACCTCCCATTCTGATGATGAAGAACAATTAATGCAGATCTCTCTTCAAGCTGTTAGTGGATTGACAAGGGTGACCACATTTACATTAGGTGTTAACATTGGTGGTAGACAAGGAGTTGCCTTGGTGGATAGCGGGAGTTCACATACCTTCATTGATCTAGCTTTTGCTACCCAAACTACTTGCAAAATTCAAGTGGCACCTTTGAGAAAGGTCAGAGTAGCAGGTGGTGGAACACTACTAACCGGGTCTTACTTGTCAAATGTGGGTTATAGCATCCGAGAGGTAAATTTCAGTAACTCCTTCAAGGTACTTTCCTTGAAAGGATATGATATAGTGCTTGGTTGTGACTGGTTGTATCAACACAGTCCAGTGAGGTTGGATTTAAAGGTTAGGAGATTGACCATTATGAAGGATGGGGTCACTGAACTAGTACTTGATGATCTGCAACCGACTTCAGTGGTCGAGATGTCTAGTTTAAGGGGGCAAAGATGAAGCATCAATTAAGGGCATATGTGGATATGTGATTGAACTTCAGCATCATGAGTCAGTAGCAGAGACTGTGCCCTTGAATCCACGGTTTCAGTCCTTGCTAGATTCTTATCGAGACATATTCCAAGACCCACAAGGATTACCTCCAGAACGGGATTGTGATCATTCAGTTCCAATTAAGGCAGGGGCTAGTCCTCCTAACATTCGGCCATACCGGGTTCCCCATCAATTGAAGGCTGAGATGGAGCAGCAAATTCACAAGTTATTGGAATCATCCGTTATTAGGCCAAGTTCTAGTCCTTTTGCATCACCAGCCATCTTGGTTAAGAAGAAGGATGGGTCGTGGAGGTTGTGTGTCGATTATAGAAAATTGAATGCTTTGACAGTCAAGAACAAATACCCAATCCCTGTCATAGAGGACTTGTTGGATGAGCTATATGGGGCCACCATATTCAGTAAGCTCGATCTGAAGTCAGGTTATCATCAAATACGAATGAAGCCCGAGGACATTTGCAGAACAGCCTTCAGAACCTATTTGGGCCATTTTGAGTATTTGGTCATGTCGTTCGGCTTAACCAATGCTCCTGCCACCTTTCAATCACTTATGAACAGTATCTTTTCCAAGTACTTGCGGAGATTCGTTTTGGTTTTCTTTGATGACATACTAGTTTATAGCAGAAATGAGGATGAACATAAGCAGCATTTAGCTATTGTGCTTGATACCCTGAGGAAGCATAAGTTATTTGCTAATTTCAGCAAGTGTGTTATGGCAGTTTCTCATGTGGAGTACTTGGGCCATGTAATTTCGGGGCAAGGGGTGGCCACTGACCCTAGGAAGATAAGTGCAATTAAAGATTGGCCCAAACCACAAGACGTATCTCAGTTGAGGAGTTTTCTGGGCATGACTGGGTATTACCGACGGTTCATCAAGGGATATGGGCTCATTTGCAGACCACTCCATGATATGCTGAGAAAGGAAGGGTTCAGCTGGGGTATTGCTTAGGATGAAGCTTTTGAAAAGTTGAAACTTAAGCTGATAATAGCGCCGGTCTTGGCTCTTCCGGACTTCACTGAACCGTTTACCTTGGAGACAGATGCTTGTGCTAGAGGAATTGGGGCTGTGCTTATGCAAAGGGGAAGACCTATTGCATACTTTAGCAAAGCGTTGGGAATGAGATCGGCAGCTCTTTCCACTTATAACAAAGAGGCATTAGCAATAGTTGAATCATTAAAAAGATGGAGGCACTACTTTTTGGGAACCAAGTTGGTGATTAAGACGGATCAACGGAGCCTTAAATTCATGGCCGAACAAAGAATTGGGGAAGGCATCCAACATAAGCTCATGTTGAGATTGCTTGAATTCGATTACGTAATCGAATACAAGAAGGGGAAGGAGAACAAAGTGGCAGATGCGTTGTCAAGGAGGAGCTGTGAGGTGTCGACCATGTCAGTGGTAATTCCTACTTGGGTGGAAGCTATTGAAAATAGCTACACAGCAGATGCTCGCTGCAAGGAGTTGATGGAGCGCTTAACTTTAGCTCCAGACCCTGAATCTGGATACACTTTTCAATCTGGAGTTTTAAGGTATAAAGGAAGGATATATGTTGGGGGTGATGAGGATACAAGGCAGAATATTATCCATTCTCTTCACTCGTCTGCTGTGGGAGGTCATTCAAGCCGGGTTGCCACTTATCAAAGGATTAAAAGCTTGTTTTACTGGCCGGGAATGAAAAAGCAAGTGCACACCTTTGTACAGAATTGCGCAGTTTGCCAGCGTTCCAAGTCAGAGCATTGTCACTATCCTGGCCTTTTGGAACCATTACCTATCCCGGACATGGCATGGACCCATATCTCCATGGACTTCATTGAGGGTTTGCCTAAATCCAAAGGATATGAGGTAATCTTAGTCGTCGTGGACAGATTTACAAAATATGCGCACTTCATTCCTTTAACTCATCCTTATACTGTTCAAACAGTCACACAAGCTTTTATTGACAACATCTTTAAGCTGCATGGGTTTCCTTTGGCCATAGTGTCTGATAGAGATAGAATTTTTACAAGTAAACTGTGGCAAGAGCTATTCAAGTCGTTAAAAGTGGAATTGAGATTCAGTTCAACCTATCATCCGCAAACAGATGGGCAGACTGAGCGAGTGAATCAATGTGTGGAGACATATCTCAGATGCATGGTGTTTCAAGAGCCAAAACGATGGGTATCGTGGCTGGCCTTCGCTGAATGGTGGTATAACACCACGTTTCATACTTCGCTCAAGGTGTCACCTTTTCAGGCTTTATACGGATTCTCACCCCCTTTGATCAGTGAAGTGGGGATACCTGGACCTAAAGAAGATGAAGTGAGGGATTTCTTGCAGGAAAAACAAGCTATGCTTAGGCGGTTGAAAGAAAATCTGACTCAAGCTCAATCCAGAATGAAAAAGTATGCCGATCAAAATCGCAGTGAGAGACATTTTGAAGTTGGGGATATGGTGTATTTGAAGATGCAGCCATACAAAACATCTGCTTTTGGTCTTAGTCAAGCTCTTAAACTTACTAGCCGTTTTTACGGGCCTTTCCGAGTTATGCAGAGGGTAGGGCAAGTTGCTTATAAGCTTCAATTACCTGAGGGAGTGGGGATTCACCCGGTGTTCCATGTGAGCCAACTCAAAAAGCATTGTGGACCCACTGCACTTCCCAGTCCAGACCTTCCTCTTGTTGGTCCAGACGGCAAGATTAAGACAGCGCCTAGTACTATTCTGGAAACCAGGGCCTTGCCAAGAAGAGATAGATTGGTTACTCAATGGTTGATTCAATGGGAAAGTTTGCCTCCGGAAGATGCCTCCTGGGAAGACGCTGATTTCATAAAAGGTGTGTTTCCGGAATTCTATTCACAAACCATTCGATCCTGGTTCCCTGATATGAATACTTGAGGACAAGTATTGTGTTAAGGGTGGGGCATTGTCAGAATCTGGGAATTCCTGAAGAACAGATCGTTGCTGTGAGAAGAAATACCCCTTCGCTTATTTTTGTCAACACCGTGATGGACGGTCAGGATTGTCTTCCAGTTTATGATGGGTGCATCTACGGCTGTAATAGCAACTGTTTAAGTAGTTAAGGAGTGAGTTTACTTTACTTAGAGTCATTAAGTGCTAAACTGGATGTAATCTCTGTAATTTACGACCCAACCTAATGGGGAACAGTACTCATATATGTGCTAACTGGAAAGAAAAGGCATAGACTCTTTTGCCGACATATTCTGTAGACCTAGCTGTAGTTTACTTTCCCTTTTGTTCTCTCGTTTCCTAGTTCTTCCCAGATTTTGCCTGTGGTTTCCACTTCCCAATCGGATTCCTCTCCAGGGATCTGACACTGACTCGCATTCGTTTTACAGGATACCGGCTTCGTTCGATATCTAGGAAATTATCAACCCGGGTTTTGCCCAATCAGGCCAAAATCAAACGCGCAAGCAAACAACAATTTTGTGATCTCCAATCGTCGCAGGCTATTCCTTCGTCATGGTTTAACAATCCCTCTACCGATCAAATCAAGATTATCTGACGCAATTTTTTCTCTACGCCCTATACGAGGTCAAAATCCACGCGTACCACCCAAGCGACGATCTGGTTTAAAAGAACTGAAATATACGCTGACGATATGAAACATACACTAGATATCCTCCACAGTAACCAAATGCAACCTCGACATCACCTAGCGATGGAGGAAATTGAGTATATAGGACTGAGTTGGATGTGATTTTGTGGAATAGGATCAAGTTCTTTGGACTTGTAAATATAGGACTGAGTTCACCACCTCTTTGCAAATATAGGACTTTTCCCATTTTAATTTCATTTTCAATTTCCAGCCCCTTTTCTCCACGCGAAATGACTATTTTGCCTCTTCTTCCTCCTCGCTCGGCGCGCCGCCCGCGCGCCGCGCGCGCGCGCGCGCCGCTCGCGCCGCGCCTGCGCCGCCGCCGCCACCACTCGCCTCGCGCGCCTCGCGCCGCGCCGCTCGCCGCCGCCGCCGCGCTCTCCCCGAGCGAGGGGTTACAGCGGTTGGGCTGCGGAGGAGGCGGCGGGAGGCGAGACGGGACGCCATTCGTCGGAGATGGGGGAGGAGAGAGGTCTCGTCGATCTGCCAGGAAGGGGAAGAGGTGGCCGCCTCTGGGGTTTTATTTTGGCAAAATTGCACTTCAAAAATGCCGTTTTAAAACATGAACCTAGAAATTTGCCACTCTAAAACTTAATTCTTTGCATTTTTGCCACTCTCTGCCACTTGCCCTCCTCCTCCCTTTTTCCTCCCGACCGATCATCGCCACCGCTTCTCCAACGAGCTCTAGCCGTGTCTTCTCCTCCTCACCGCCTCTTCTTCTCCTCTCTTCTTCTTCCTCTCGATCTCGCGGCGAGGCGAGTCGGATCCGTGGCGGAAACCTCGAATCTAGTGGCCAGCTTGCTCGTTGTCGTCGAGGAAGAAGTACCGTAATTGCGTGAAACGGATCCAGCGAGGCGGAGCCCAAGACTGACAGCGGCAAGCTGGATCTGCGACGGCGACGTCGGATCCAACACGTAGCAGGGCTGGGCGGTGTCAGGGAAGAAGGTCGCACGGCTTGCAGCTCACAGCTGTGGCGATGGACTCACAACAGTGGCAAGGAGATGGCGCGCGCGACTCACGGTGAGGAGAAGGTGGCGGATCCAGCTGGCTGCCGTCAGTCTTGGGCTCGCCTCACCGCAAGGTTGAGAGGAAGAAAGGGAGAGAAGAAGAGAGGGCAACAAGGAGGAGGCGTGGCTGGAGCTCGCCGAAGAAGCAGATGTGACGTCCTACCGGGAGGAAGGGAGGTCAAAGATGCCCAAAAGTGATAAAAATCCAAAGAACCAAGTTTTGAAGTAGCAAATTTCCTATTTCATGTTTTGGAGTGGAATGTGTCTAACTATACGTCTATACCTTTTATTTTCCTTGTTTTTGTGTGCCTTTTTTTTTGCTGTTTTAAGGGGTTTTTACTTTTTTAAGAATCAAATAGGTAAAACTCAGCACAACGTGACGCCGCGTCGAGATGCCTTTTTTCGTCGCTAGCAACGCTTCAACCCAATTTTACTTAATTTTCTTGCAATAATAGGCTACAATTTTGCGCATAAGATGCTAAAATGTATGTATAAACATTTTCATAATTATCTCTGTGCTAAATTACTAATTCCTACTACTTACAAGATTTTAGTTTTGCCTACATCATATAAGCCAACATATATGCCTTTTGCGGTGGAATTGGAGATTCGGAACTCAACTAATACGGTTAGGTACTTTTTGACGACTTTTGAACTAAGATTGGGTCAACTTGAATCGGAGGATTCAAAAAGGGATTTTAAGACTTGTCTAGAACGCAAAAAATTTATATTAATTTGACGAAGAAACAATATGGTTCCCGCATGATTCCTACCGAATTCGTTGTTCGAAACGAGTTCCTTATGGCTTCGTATTGTTTCGAATAAAATTCATGCATTGCACGTGTACCCAGAATTGTTTGGACGAATAAAGTTGACTCAGCCAGCAATCATTGACCTCTCCGACGAGATAGCATGTTTTAAAGGAAATTTGTGCTTCACGATGGCTTTGGATTCTTTTAAACGAACACTCAGGCTAGTAGCCCTTGAAAACTTCCTTCCAGAACTTTTCCACTCTTTCTCGACCAACCACGAAAACGATAGCGAAGTTTAGCTGACGTATTTCGGTTTTTTTTATGGGATTTCAGCCATATAGATTACAAGTACTTTCATGAAATGTTGTCATAGGGACATGACAAACAATTCCAACAAACATGTTTCCTTCCAGACAGACAGGCTGCAAAGGTGAGGGACTAATAAATTGATGTCCAGAATGGGGACTGAAAAATGTCTAAGCAATAGCATTCCCAGTGTGGTCACCACAAGAATTGAAGCTCAGCACATAAAACTGGCATAGTGATTCTTGAGTGATCTTGACACCAACAAAGCGTTAACTATACAATTGTTTTCCGGGTCCCAGGTTCCACCGTTGGATTCCTCAAACAAACCTCTCAAGCCTCAACCTCCTCATCAGAGATAAAAGGATGTCAACATTAAAAAAAAAATAAACGAGCTGAATTTCAACCTAGAGGGTCATGCCCAACTCGAATATCAAAGGTTCAGAACAAAATTTTAGTGTGTGGACAGTTTACATGGAAGCAAATTTGAGATATTGGCCAGCTACATGATACAATGCAACACTAATGATAAATAAGAAATCACAGCAAAAAACTTTGCGTTAAGATCATGATTGCCTATTTTTAGCAAACCGCTGCAAGGCTTTTGGCAGCTCAGCCTCGCCACCTATCCGCTGTTTCTTGTCAGGCCGCCCATCGTCTTCCTTGTATTGATCCAGGAAAGGCCTCTTGGCTTTGAAAACCTCTTCCTCCTTCTTCTTGGCCCGCTTGCTGGGTTTGCTCCTACCCTTCGTCTTCTTCTTGAACTCTGTGTTCTTGGCAGCCTCGACAGCATCTTCCATCTCATCCTCAATCTCTTTCTTGGTCTTCTTCTCTTTCTTTTTTGGAGGTCTTACAGTGGCTATCCTATTTGGATTAAGCATTATAGTCTCCGGTGGAAGCTTATTGAGGAGAGCTTGCACCTCCTTCTCCCTCCTTTGCTTGGAAGTCTCTACCGGGTTTTCAACAAATGTATCAAAATTTGGCTCACCAGATCCAGGAACAAGAATGGAAGAAAGGCCCGTGGAGTGCCCAATCCCCAAGATATCCTCATAAGGGCGGAACAGAACCTTCCCAACCTGATACCCCTTCATTATTCTATGCTTCATATAAATTTTATAGTCCTGGCCGCCAGAATCCCTGTATATCTCCACTTGAGATCCATTGCCGCAGGCCAACAACCCCTTCTGGCTGAAATCCAAGGACTGAGCACGTGCAGCGTAAGAATGTACAACCTCATACTTCCTAAGATCCCAAAGTTTTATCTTCCTGTCAACACCTGCCGTTGCCATAAGATGGCCGCTCCTGTCAAATGCAACAGCAGTCACAGGGCCATTATGGCACAGCATTGTGACAAGGGGTTTCACACTGGTTGGCTTCCACATGGTAACTTTGCCACCAGCATGTCCAAGGCCAATAACAGCATTGTAGGGATTTACTCGCATAACATCAGTACGCCCCAGACCAGTCCTGTAATTTGCAATCATCTCCCCAGTGCTCAAATCTTGGTAGTGGAGCTGCCCAAAGCTGTTTATCGATACCAAGAGAAAGTGTTTATCCAGAAATTGAAGTTTCAACGATTTACCATGTTCCTGTAGACACAAGTGAAGCAATCAGACTCCCAGAAGAAGATATCTTTACTGAATTTGGGAAGATATCGCATCTATACATAGATCTGTATTGATTGCAAATTGCAAACCGAATGATAAATAGCTCTAAAATTTTATGTTGCTGCACTGTTATGCTCAAGAAACAAAAGCATGGTCCAGAGAAATTCAAGCAAGACTAAACTTGTAATAAGCTAACTGTTTAGTACAAATAAGTTCATTTTGGAAGGCCCTTTGGCCAGAAAAAAAAGAAAAGAAGTATTGGATTGATTAACTAAAGAATTATCTATTAGACCTTTTGCCACTGCAAGGTTTACAACAATAACAACAAAGTCTTTTATCCCATACAAGTTATGGTAGACTAGAAATGAAAGCTCATCAAGGTCAAAGAAACAGGAGTCTTATAATAAAACCTACAAGACTAAAACCCTAAATCGTATATCCTGCCATCTGAACCGAGAGCCTAAAACACCGCTACTAAACCTTCTTATACCATGGTTCCGTACGTAGATCGCTAACTTCCATGCGTTCCTATCTAAAACTAATTCTTTAGATATATTCCAATCTCTCAAGTTTCTTTTAACCATTTCCTCCCACGTCAGTCTTGATCGACCTTTACCTCTTTTTACGTTTTTAGTACATCTTAAAATTCCACTACATACCGATGTCTTAGAAGGCCTCTGTTGGAGATGTTCAAACCATCTCAAGCGATGTTGGATAAACTTTTCTTTAATTAGTGTTACGCCCACCCTATCACATATATCATCTTTGCAGATCCGATCCCGCCTTATGTGACCAATCCCGCTGCGACATCATCATCCACATGTTGTCTTTTAGTCGCAAAGATCATCATCGCGGATCTCTTATAGAACTTACCCTTTAACTTTTGAGGACTTTTTATCGAACAAGACACCCAATGCTTACATGCATGGTTATTAAGCGTCGCCTAAGCGTCGCTAAGCGTACATGTTGTCTTTTAGTCGCCTAAAGCGTCTCTAAAAGATTCCGCTCCATCTAGTATCGCAAGTTAGATCACCGTCTTATAGAACTTACCCTTTAACTTTTGAGGAACTTTTTTATCGAACAAGACACCCAATGCTTAGCGCCATTTCACCCACCCTGCTCTTATCCTATGGCTCCCGTCTTCATCAATCTCACTATTCCACTGTAGCATCGATCCCAAATATCGAAAAGTGTCTTTCTTAGGCACTACTTGTCCGTTTATCTTGACATATTTATTTCATTCCTAATTCCTAATATATGCATGTATTTGCAATTCTAGTTGATTGGTGGCGTTCATATGGTGGTAGAGCCATTGAACTACAAAGGTTTGCTAAGCGTGGTGTTAGTCTTTGTGCTTCATCATCAGGTTGTGGCGAAATTGGAGTACCTTTGAATTTGTGAGTTAATTTATAGCTTACATGTGCTTATTAAATATTAATTTCAGCAAGTTATTTTTCATTTCATTTGCTTTGTTTGTCATTTGTGCTTTGTAGCTCCATACAAAGAAAAGGAAGCAGTTGCTACACAAGAGATTAAATGATTTGGTCTTTGTTGCCTACAAGGAAGATGAAAGCTAGATTTCAAATGAGGCGGGAGAAGGGCAAAACTATGACCCTTTGGTCATTGAGGAATTTGATTGGGACAATGAATGGGTGACTCATTGGCGAAACCACCTCAAGGTGCTCGTGGGTGTGACCTTACATGGGATGATGTTGATGAAGCCATTGGTGCATCACGCTCGCCAGGTCGCAATCTTCCAAGGCAAGCTAATAGGCATAGTCATGGTGAGACTATGACCTACCAAAGCGTGCAAAATCTACATCAATAGTGGTTGAAGGAGATAGCTTAGATGAGCAAGAGCAACACTTCATTCAAGCAATGAAGAAGATGAGGAAGAAGATCCATATGATGATGCGGGTGTGGCGATTGTGATGAAGCTCCCAATGCTCTAGACTAACATCTCCATTATCCTTTAGCGCCTTAGGATGCGTAGGCGTCGCCTCGCCTCACGCCTACCGCTTAAAAGGTGTGGCGGGGTGGGTCGCCTCGCTCTAGCACCACTAAAATCATACCTCATATACTTAGTTTTAGTCTTATTATGTTTAAAGCCACTGCAAGGTTTGCAGCTATGAAAGATACCACTGGGTGTCCCACTGACATGTCGATATGGAGTCACGTGCCAGTCTCACTCTAACAGTCAATAGTGTTCTTCAAGACAAAATGGTTTGGAGTGGCATTTAACTAGTTTTCCATGTACTAAAGCTAAAAGGGTAGGTTAGGATATTGCGATTAGCAGATCAAAAGAGCAAAACATCCAGATCTAGCTGTTGTACAGAATTGAGTAAAAGCATTCATTAGTCCTACTGAATTCATAAGAATACAAGAAATAGAAACATTCTATTATTATCTATTTTTTCTACATGTTGACTGCAAGCATGTGAAAAATCAATTTTCAGAATAACAATTTCTCAAAACCATCAATAACTGGGGTATATTTACCAAGAAGCCAAGGCATTTCCATCATAATTACCTTTAGACAGTGAATTTCTGTGCCATGTCGATTATATATGTAGGGGTACCTGTTTCAAAAATATTCCCATGAGGAACTATAGAAAGTTATAGAAATCATAACATAATCAGCATGAATGCATAGGTTGGTGCATGCATTCTTTACAAGTTTACATCATCGAGCTCTAGGGCCTTTTTATATATCTGAAGACAGAGCAGATGGAACATCCGACCATTATTGGCCCCCTTCTTTTCGACTTTTGACTTCTCCCGAACAAACAAACTGGATGGTTTCTCTGCCGCCTTTTCGAAGCGGTTTATCGAGATAACTTTTCGAAACGGCATATCGGTTTATTAGCATTCGATTCGTTTGCACAACCACTCGTGCTAGGCCAAAAATCATCATCCGCAGCCAAAAAAAACCCACCCATTATGAACAATGGACATATATCGTAAAGTTTTAGTACAGTCAAGAAATTACTTTTTCTGGGCAACTGCAAAGAGTTGCTCATTGTGTAAGAATGCCACATCGCGCACAGTTTCCCTCACCTGCCAAAATAAAAACCAGATCAGAGAAGTACAGTATATATTGAAAGCAAAAAGAAACAACTTTGAGATGTCTATAGTCATTGTGATTATTAAAACCACGGAAGTTCTGGAACAAAAGGACATGAGTAGGATTTTGACCAGGATCAAAATATAGTAGAGGTTCTTGTTCTTTAATTGCCATCAAAAGTGAAGGCCACCATAAAACCTTCACTACAATCGAGATCATTAAAATAATGGATCCAAATGCCAAGGGGGAGAAAGTGGAAAGTTTTCTGAAGACCTAGTCCTAGAAAAATAACCTAGACTACAGTCACTACACCCAGCAAATTTGATAGCTGCAAGCCTGCAACCAATGAAAGCATATGAAATGAAAAACTATCAATTATAGGTAGTTATTTGACCTCCACCTGAACACCTTCCATCAATTAAAAAGTTCATCATCTTTAATTAGATAACATAAAATAGCCATCTTTGAGCATACTATATCTCCTATCGTATTGCTCAATGCCTCAATGCTATCTTAGCCTTCTCTCACATCTAGCTCTCAAACTCCAATATTCTGTTAGCTCTTGCTTGCACAGAGGTCCAACCATCCAACTAAGTTATGACTAAAGCACTAAATTGCAAATGACAAATCTCGTCTAAACAAAAAATAATAACCCACATGCTGGGGAACACTTAAATATTGAAAACTGACCTGAAACTCCTTGATGAGATCCATATGCAACATATCCATCATAGCAAGATGACCTTTTCGTCCACCTACTAGCATGTAGCGACCATTGGATGTGTATTCTAGAGTATAGGGACCAAGTACTGCATAAAACAAGAGTTAGACAGACCCTCATACTACTCAGTGGTCATAAACCATAATCTCAAAAGTTAGTAGTCAGCAGTATGACCTAGACATCCAGCAATTATTTAAAAAAAGTGACACCGTTAAGTCATACAAAAAACTGTAGTCAAATGGTCAATATGATGTTATGGTTATATGTTTAACAAAACAAATTCTCAGCTTTTATGTTTAACAAAACAAATTATCAAATTTCTTTCAGGTAAACAGAACAGGGTAACCCTACCACAACACAAGGGTATCTATAGAGAAGCACAGGAAAATTATTATAAAGTCATACCAAATAAGTATTAAGAAATAAAATATTTTAATATGGAAACTCTAATGGTAGTGGTGTTTTGTACTGAATCTGTATTGGGCATGCATGTGGGTATCGGTACAGAAAATCAGGAATGTATAGAAGTAGCAACTAAAGCTAAAAGATGATTGCTTCAGATGGTTTTTTTACTTCACCAAGCTTTAGTGAGGCAATAATATCAAACAAATAGCACTGGTTTTGAAAAGTGAGATGCACAAGCTATGGTTGTATAGCTTCAGAGAATAGTAGAACAGATTTGCACATTTACCAGGTAAGATCATATCAAATGGTTTTCTAGAACTCAAAAGATCCACCTCCTGCACAATCGATTGTTGCTGAAATCTATATGTCTTCTCGAAACCTTCAGGCTCTAAATATCCCCCCTCAATAGGCAAAAACCACTGCAAATTGAGTAACAGAAAATCATCAAAAGACAAATTCTCCCATGTTTGCAACAGTCAATTCAAGCAGATAATCGCAAGTATCAAGATCAAGAAGCATAAGGGGGCTCAAATAAGACAAAAAGATATAGCAAGGAATTTAAATTGGAGTATTATATCGCTGTTCCAATAAGCACAGTGAAGTTATGCTAGAGAGTCCGTTGAAGTGACATCAAAATGATAGCCATGCCCATGCCACAATTGGTGAAGTGCTATGAATTAAAATACAACAACAAAAGATCTCTCCAAAAACAGTATCTGTGAACTCAGTAATATTACTTACTGTCAGAACAGATGCATCAAAAATGTACTAAGCAATCTTCCTTCGGCTATCTCCTTTTAGGCAGTAATGCCAAATAGACCCATGGTATATTTAACATGTAAATCCTATACATCTAAATACTTCACTTCATCCAAATCATGAAGCCACTGAACAGTTAAACATGAGCTGTGTGGTACAACATCATATTGTAACCAGTCACCAGTTTTGAATACCAGATTCCCTTGTATCATGCATACACTGTTAATGAGTGCTCTTTCGATTTCTCATAATAGAGCTACTTTTACATTTTGCATGTAACAATAAATTCATAAACGCTCTGCAACAAATCCACAATAACACGTAAGAACCGCACCTTTTCGGCCTGCGCAGCAGCTTTCGCGGACTGTCCATAGAGCCTCTCTCTCCCAGCAAGCTGTCCTTTCAATTTCTTATCCTTGAGAGCCTGAGAAGCCATTACGAAGAAAACCAACCATGTCAATGGACGCTTTTCAAGTAGCACAATTACCCAAGTGATTCGCAATAAATTTCGACGACTACACTTGTAGAGAACAATAATCGCACCCCCAGGTTAGCAGGCTTCCCCCGCGAATACTTCTCCACCTTCATCTCCATTTCATCTAAAGCATCCTGCTCATCCCATCGCAGTGGTAAACAGAAACAATGAGATGACCGCATGAGTAAAGAAAAAGAAAGCAACTTTTTTAAAACAAAAATCTAGCAGATATCGTGAAGCTGACAAGCTAATTAGCAGCAGAAGCAGGGGCGGACCTAACGTGGGACATGGGGGTTCAGTTGAACCCCCAAAAATATGGAAAAATAAACTGCTACTGGTAATCCACAACGCAGCAAGCAAATCCACCACAAACTCCATGGACTGGACTATCCATCCCAGAAAGGAAGATTTGGATGAGATTGCTCACGGAAAAGAAAAGATCCTCAGGAGCAAGCTAGGGCTTCCTTACCATCTGAAGAGCGCCGAAGCAGGCTAGATCGCCAAAGGGGGCGGCACTGGGCGAGTGCCGAGTGGGCGGGATCTGGGGCAGCGCGGCGTCGGGAGTGCGAGGCAGGCGGCGGGGGCTCGGAGGCGCGGAGGCGAGGAATCGGGGGCGCGAGGACGACGGTCGGTGGACGCGCGGCGCACGAAGGCGAGGGCGCTAGGGCGGCGGCGGCGGAGGAAGGCGAGGAATCGGGCGTGGCCTGATTTGGGGTTTCTCAGTTCTCAGTTCGTGCGGCGGAGGCGACGAATTGCGAGATGAGGATTGCCGAAGACGGCGCAGGCGGCCGACCTAATCAGCGGGGCTGCGCAGCGCGGGAGGAAATGGGCCAATGGGCCGCGTGGGAGCGAGTCGACCGACTGGGCCGCGTGGCGCGTGGGAATCGATCGGTCGCCGGTCGGCCCGAGCTCGTTCTTCATTTCAGATTCTTGTTTTTAATCCCAATTACTAATATATATATATATATATATATATATATATATATATATATATATATATATATATATATATGTGTGTGTGTGTGTGTATATATATATATATATATATATTATACCTAATGTATAGCAGATTTTTGCAAAAATTTTGGGTATTCAACTGAATACCCATGAATTACTGTAGATCCACCTCTGGAAAGAAGAGAAAAATCCAGCAGAGCGAGAGGACGACGACGCCGCCTAGGAGAGAATAATTCCTTCGCTTCAAGGGTTAAATGACGTTGGCGTGAGAATTTGAGACAAACGGAGAAGCAATAGCCGCCGCCGCTGTCGGAAAAGAGTTCAAGGAAGAGGATGGGCTGGAACTAGAGACGAGAGAGGTTTGGGATTGGGCTATGAGGATTGCGGATTTGGGGAGGAGGGAGGAGGATAGAAGTCTTGACAATGGTCTGCCTCTTGTACTGAACATTGGGATCTATTCTAGAGACACTCGTTGAAGGCCCACATGTCATGCATGTTACTTAACGCTGGCTACTGTATCGCTCGGCTACCGGGTTCATCAGTTTTGCCTTGGTGTATGTACACGTGGACCGTGAGGACCAGTTGTTGATTGTTGGCGTAAGGAAGCAGCGAGCAGGCCGAGGAAAATAGGTGTCAATCAAGAGGAGAAAAGGAGGAGCAGCAACGGGACAAGAGCCGGGGAAAAAGGCAGAAAGAGATCATGGCTTTCTCGCTCCTCGCTTGGGTAACGATTTGATTTTCTCTATGTTTGTTAATTTAATTAGAGATTAGAGATGGGATTAGAGAGAGTGAAAAGTATTCATTAGGGAAAAGACTAGTATATCGGCTAATCTGGTATATTATGAGAGTAATTTAAAAATGTTATCTATTAAATAATTGTAGAGAAAGTCGATAGTTTTCTGTACAATATTTATTTATGTTGATCAGATAAATAGATTTTAAGCTATGAATTTTGTAATCTGACTATCTGGTAAATTTATCATCTTCTAGTACCATATATTAATTTGTAGATTAAAATTACTAGATGGAATATTGGATGATTTATCTACATGAAAGATATAGATAATTAAGGGTTCTAGAGATCCCATGAACATGATCTTAAATCCAGATAGTTTCCTAGAAATATCTAGATATTTTAGATGCTTTATTCGAAAGAATTTGATGGTGCCAATTGTCATAAATCTAGTGGTCACAAGAATCTATATAATCCTTTCAATCCAAAATATACATCATTTGGGAGAGTTGGTTTGGTTTATAAATATTTATATTTAATTTTTTGGAAGCAATATGTTCAAAGTACCCATATTAATTGTTATTCTTAGAGAGGGTAAATCATAAATAGAGACAACATATGTCAAAAACAAAAATATGTACTACTTCTTTTTCTATGTATGTGAAAAACACCATTTAATATGCTAACATAGAAAAATAAGAAAAGAGAAGTGGGTTAAAGGTAATATCTATTTAAAAACAAAGTGCACACTTGTGTTGTCAACTAAAGTTGTAATAGTTTTACTCTAAAAAGTTATCATTGTGCTGCCACCAAATAAAGTGTTAGTATTAGTTTATTATTTTAAATTTTTTAGTGTTATTGACTTTCAATAAACTTAGAAATGTGAATTTTATATTCAATTTTTATAAACTAATATAAATATATATTAAAAATGTAACACAATGTAATTAGCGAACACCCATTCATAAAATCCTAAATTCGCCATTGAGC
Organism: Dendrocalamus sinicus; assembly: GCA_036346575.1. NCBI lineage: Eukaryota > Viridiplantae > Streptophyta > Magnoliopsida > Poales > Poaceae > Dendrocalamus > Dendrocalamus sinicus. Next base: position 20,583,165 of record CM070646.1, on the reverse strand, counting down.
AAAAGCAACAGCTTTCCTCTACCCTTAACTACCAGATTGCTTGGTGGGGAGTAATGACAAATGAGCAGCGAGCTCACCTTCTCGGCATGCACAGGCGCCGGCGCCATCGCGAAGCGAGGTGGCATCAGCGCGAGGAGCACCGGGCTGCCGTGGGCAGCGGCGGACCACGCGCGGGTGCTTGTGCCGTCGGCGAGTGTGCTTCGTGGAGGCGGCGTGCGATGCTTGGAACCTTACGCCACCGTCGCTGCCATCCTCGTCAAGCCCCCTCGGCCGCACTTTCCCTTCTTCTTTGTCTCTCGAGTGGCGGTGGATGATGCAAGGGTTTAGGGTTAGGCCTGTTTGGTACGGCTGCGGCTTTTGGCTTTTGGTTGAAAATTTTGAATTTTAGCTGTTTGCGACAGAGATTATGGAGAGAGATACTCGCTTGCGATTTTGGTTGATACAGATGTTGACCTTTTAACATATACTACAATTAACTTGTAAACCACAACTTGAGAAAATACCATGTTTGAAAGTTAGGTACTGTAGCAAAAGCCAAAAGCGCAAGCTTCGGTCCAAAAGAACATGCCCCTTTTTCAGTTTTTGACTTTTCTACAGTAATTAGATTTTAAATAAAATATCTTTTTAATATAGTGTGTACTAGTTAATTGTAGTATAAACCATACCGACTTCATTTATATCGACAAAAACCGCACATGAGTTTCAGTTACTGTAATCTCTTACATGAATAGCCAAAAGCCATAAACCACAGCAAAAAATAGGCCCTTACCCTTTCCACCTCTCCACACCACGGTGCTGGGTTGGGCTCAACCAGATACTTGGGCCAAACGAGACATGTTGCTTTCCCCACCCAGCAGCCCTTATAGCTATCTACTGGGCCACGGATCTGGTTCAGACATGACCCATTTAAGTCCGGTAAATAAATGGGTCATGCCATGTTGGCCCACGGGCCGCGGTGTGAGCTCAGGCACGGTCTACGACCATGTCGTACCGGCATAGGCATGGTAAGGGCTTAATGGGTCGTGCCGGCACGATTGACCCATTAAGTCAAGAAAAAGGAAAAAAAATCAGAAAATTGTAGAAAATTACAAAAAAATATAGAACATTGTAGATCAAAATAATTATTTTCAATGACATAATGAGCTTTATTAACTTGTTAAATTACATGGGATAACTGCCTCGTTAAAAACTTTACCAAGTAAAAACTCAACTTGAGAAAATCTTGGTAAAGAAAAAGAGTACAACCTATAAAGCTCACTAATGACTACATATTGAAAATCCTATTCATTGCTATCTAGATACAAATTCTCAAAAGATTCTTCTAAGTTTCTATTCTCTACAGTATGTTGGAGTCTTGACTCAGCTTGTTCCCAGTCTTTGACGGTCAGAAGGATTTCAACCATCTTGTTCGAGATATTTGTTCACCGTTCCTTGATTATTCCTCTAAATAGACTGAAGGCTGACTCCGAGGAGACCGTAGAGATAGGAATAGTCAACACATCCCGTGCTCATATGGATAACACTGGATATATTACTTTCTGGGTTTGCCACCATGAGAGGATGTTCAACTCTTGCTTGAAATTGACGCTATCACTGTTAAGATAGCTTGATAGGTCTCCGGTGCTTTGCCGCCTTCCTCCTCCTAACTGATGTGTACCTACATGATAATCTTTAGAGGAAGAACAAAAAATCTTGCTCCATTGTTTAGTCCCCATGGAGGTGTGAAGGGCAACCGGGGGTCTTTCCAAACGCACGGACCCAAACTTATTTTCATACTTCTCGTATATCTTATATAATTTATCCTTAACTACCCTATAGTATGTACAATAATCTAAACTGGTAGCATCCCTTAAAATTTGTAATACATTTATAAATCCTTGGAGTTTGACCCTAGGATCCAAAATAAAGGTGAATGCATATAAAATATGAATTTCCCTCCAATATTTTAAAAACTTAGTTTTCATGGCAACTATAACATCCCGTAGTACATGTTCATTTTTAAAAGCCTTTAGATGAATGACAATTTCAAGAATGTTATGAACAATTAGAGGAGAGGTTGGGTAGTATACTCCAGAAAGACAAAGTGTAACTTTATAAAAAGTTCTAAAAAAGAAAATATTTTTTCACTAGCAACCCAATTGTGTTCAGTAAGTTCAAGGTCTCTAAGTTGGGTTCTACTGGAGGAGCTACGAGATTGATGACCTTGGGTGTGAAACTTCAACAATTCTAAAACTTGATTACGAAACTTCAACATTTCCAAAATATTTTCAAATCTACTTATGCTTCGCTATTGAAATCACCCATTAAACAAGCTTCATTTACCGGAAGTATGGCGTATTCGAATACCATTATTAAATAACTCTGCAGAGTTGCCCAACTTTACCACAAGATTTCTTAACTCCTGCGTCCGGGTTCAAGAAAACAACATTGTTTCACTGCTCATCTTTTTATATAGCCTCTACCCAATAGACTATGGACCACTTGTTACAGAATACGACGGCCTGACAGGGCGGAGCTTACCGTTGTGAAAGTATGGTTTTACCGTTTCCATACCACATTCCTGTGTTGGTTGTTCCCTCCTATGGAGTAGTATATCACATCCATATAGTAGATATTCAATCGATTTGAGTAGCTACTAAACCAGGTTAAACAAGTCAACGCTTGTGGTTGAGCGGTTACTATGTTCTTTACTTGGCATAAGGATCTAGTCCTTATATTTTCATTGAGGCAACTTCCACTCACAAACCCATATTTCAGTGCTCACTACTCTGCCATCTTTTCGGTCCAAGCCTCCACCCTAGTATAAGATCATGGGACCCGACCAACTCATGGCTTCCTATGATACCTTCTTATCCTAGAACCTCATTTAAAATTTTTATCAGCAAAATATCAAGACTCTTAGTAGTGAAAAATTTGTTGAGTTCTATAATACCATGATTATTTTAATAATACATTTAATATTACTAAGTCTTGTTAAGGTGAATATGGCCATCAAATTAAGCAGAGCTTTTTCGGGTGGTAGGACATTAGTTGATACCATGTCATTCTAAACATCTTTTGTACATAAAATAACAGTGCGTAAATAACATAATGAAAATACTGATAATTAAATAATTAAAGGAATGTAGGTTCAACATGATCAAAGCATGTGACTTGCCTTGCGGATTAATGTATTCTACAATTCTGTAATCTTTTGATTCTTGTACTTGATCTTGAGCTTCTCTTTCTTGAATTGGCTGACCTTCGACGTCATGTGCTAGCGTAAATCAAAGGAAAAATAATTTAATTCCATGCTCGAAGGGTTGAGCTAGGAATAAAGGAATTAAATAAAGAAATAAAATCCAAGAAAAATCAAATAAAATAGGTTTAGAGTTTATAGGTGTCTAATACGGGGAAACAGAGCTGAGGGATGGATCGGCGGGCTCAAAACGATCAAAATAGGTGTACATATGCATTTTCGAATTTGGTGAATAGTAACGGGTCAAGTTTACTATTTAAGCTGGGTTTTACTATGCTTACCAGGTCGGATACTGTTCATTGCGGATCAGGTTAATAGAAGGTCAGGTCGAGTGAACAGTAACGGGTGGTTACTATTTATCGAGGGCATTTACTGTTCATCACGGGTTCAGGTTCTAGTGCTATCGGGTTGAGTGAACAGTGATTACCCGTCACTGTTCTTCTTCCCCAACCGAGCGGGCGCGCGATAGCGAAACAGAGGAGGAAAGCAACAGCTATCGGCGGAGCTATGGTGATTTACGACAAGATTGGACGCTATGGTTAGGTTCCTGGGAGTGTCAAGATTCCATTTTTGGGGTCAGTGGGGGCAGAGGAGCCAGTGTTCCCCGGCGGCGAGGTCAAAAGCTTATAAGAGTGTTTGATGGCACAGGAGCTATAGGGGCAATCATCCTTGAAATTGTGGCTATTTACCCATCTAGAGATGGTCAGGATGGCTTGAGTGGTGACGTTTTGGGTTGGGGAGACTCCTAGTGAGCTGTCCACGGCATGGCACCATGGGCGAGCAGTGGGCTTCGGTGGTAGAGAAGAGAGAAGCTCGGATAGCTAGGACAATGGTTCGAGAGTGTTTCTGGGAGCAAGTGGAAGCTACCACTACTACAAAATAGGTCATCATAGACGGTTTAGAACAGTCATCATAGATGATTTTCTGAACCGCCTGTATTTATGTATCAGTGATAATCGAAGGTTATCACAGACGGTTTGTGAGCTGTCTGTGATAAAGACAATACAGACAGTTTGTAACTAGAAACCGTCTATGAAGAAAACTATTACAGACGGCTTGAACCAAAAACTGTCTGTGATACTCACACATCACAGACGGTTCTAGTTACCAACCGTCGGTGATTAGTGAGTATCAAAGGTGGTTGGTATATAGAACCGTCTGTGATAATCCTTCATAGACTGTTTATACGATAAAACCGTCTGTGATAGTTCATTGTATACCTAAAAATTTTCTATTTTTTTTGCTAGCCTCAAGAAATGATGTTACCTATGCCCTTTGAAAATAAGCAAATACAGTGGCAAATGTAACAACTCATTCAATTATAGCATGATAAAATAACGAATCTAACTCTTTAACATAGCAAGAATATATAAAAAACAGAGATCCTAGCAGACAGTAGAAACTGGATGCATTGGATGACTGTTGGATATCACCGGTAATGGAGAAGTAGCAATAGCGCCACCTTTGTGGCACAATGGTGAGGTGAATAAGACACTCTTATGATACTTACGACAAGAGTGTGCTATCCAGTCGACCGTTCTGTCACAACGGATGTGCCAGCTCATGGCGGTAGTCGGTGTTGTCGAAGAACAAGCTGGATGCATTGGATGGCGATCGGATATCACCGGCAATGGAGAGGCGGCGGTAGCGCCACCTTTTTGGCACGACGGTGAGACTACACAAGACACTCTTACGACATTTACGACAAGAGTGTGTTGTGTAGTCAACCGTGGTATCACAACAGAGGCGCTAGCTCACGGAAGTAGTCGGTGTCGTCGAGGAACAAGCTGGATGCAGCGATGGTGGTAGTACCACCTTTGTGGCACAACGGTAAGACTACAGAAGACACTCTTACGACACTTACGACAAAAGTGTGTTGTGTAGTTTACCGTGGTGTCACAACGGAGGCACTAGCTCACGGTGGAAGGTAGATGGTGACGTCGAGGGGAGGATGCAGAAAGCTATATGAACTCACGCGTGACTGCCAGTGAAAGGTAAATGGGGAGTAATTAATAAAGGCCGAGCGGTGGGAAGAACCGGTGCCTACCATTCGATGTGGAGAGAATGGATAAGTGAGATTGAAATCCTGGGGGATACGCCACAGATTGGTGACGTGTCATTATTAGAGACGGTTTGTTATACGAACCGTCTGTGATAATGCACATATCAGAGACGGTTTTTTATATGAACCGTCTATGATAGTTTCATAGACGGTTCTAATTAAAAACCATCTGTGATAATGCGTATATCTCAGACGGCTTTTAAAGCTAACTGTCTGTGATAGTTTTAGAGACGGTTTTATCCATGAACTGTCTTAAATAATCAAAGCACAGATGGCTCCACATGAACCGTCTGTGATGAGGCGTCCAGTATAACTTGTTTTGTAATAGTGTACGGACGAAAGCAATTGAAAAGAAATGAACAGCACAACAAGATTTGAAGTATGACTTACTTTCGGGTTTTTTGTCGATTGCCAGCGGTGTGGGGGGTCACCGGAGCAATTGGGGTGTTTGGCTTACCTTGGGTGCTAGTGCCTTCGAATGAAGGAGCTTAGGGATTTAAATAGAGTGGCAGAGGCGGTTTGGCACAGTGGGTGAGCTATGGTGGTGGCAGCGTGTGGCACAGTCGGGAAAGCTCGGGGAGGTGCGGCGCTGCTGGATAAGGAGAAAGTATAGGTTGTCTTCGGCATGGCAATGTAGCGGTCAAAGGCGGCTAGTGGTGTAGTTGTCGGCTGAGAGAGAGAAAGGGGCAGAGGCGGTGGCGGGGAGGTCGGCGGCTCTTGACTCACGACAAGGACGATTGAGAAAATGTTAGGAGCTAGAGAAGCGAGGTAGTATGGCCTCTGACACCTACAGCAGCGTAGCAGTAACGAGAAGGCACGGGACGGCGGCAACGTCGTGTTTTCTAACGGTGAATAATGCCGGCGCAAAGATCCTCCGTTGAGCCAATGCCGGTGGGAATTTGTGGCTTGGATGGCTAAGATTTGAGCTATATTAGGTACAGTTTTAGCAGAAATCCAAATCAAACAAGAATTTCAAATTTTTTGAAAATTTGATTTTGTTTCGGCGGCGGCCGAGTTATCAGTCGCCACACAACATATTATCTTTACTTGTAGTCTTTTCCAAGAGTGATTATTAATGCGTCACAAAAATTGACTTGCCTTTGAACAGGTACAAATTGTGTAGTAAAATCTCCATGAAAGAACACACAAACAATGAAACTAGTACTCATGTGAAGAACATACCTAATTGTAAATCATGCATGTGCCATCCCATCTGGCCAGCTAGCAAATTGCGAATTTTCTCGAATGAAAATTTTATGTAGAAACCCGAAATTGCGAGTCATTGAAAATTCATATTCTAGCATAAAAGGGCCTCGGGAATCGAATTTTGAATCAATTTTTGCATTTGAAGCTTATTTATTTATGCCATTATTATTCTCTGTATTTTCTGTATTTATTTCTTGCTTTGATTAATTGTAATTGTTTTAATTGCTTTAATCATGAAATTGTGATAAAATTATAGAAAATGCACAGAAAAATATGAAACATTATGGGAAACTATTGCACCACTTTATTTACCTGTAGTAAATTTTCCATGCATGTTTACTGCGAGAAACTTATTTTATTTCGTTCATACACATGTAGATGATGGAATTTGAGCAGGAGTTCGAGGAGTGCCCAACATGGTGAAACTATCGACATGGGCATCCGATGTCGAGATTGTGCTTGGGGGCGGAAGCTTCGGCGCGACTATTGGGATAAGCGGACGAGAAAGACGCTAGACCCACACACGAGAGAATGATCGGGCACTTCATTTTCTCGAGCACCATCTCTGCTCAACTCTCAAGAATGAGTATATGGCGAGAGAAATGCGCTAGCACTGGACCGCACTCAAGAAGCGGTTTGAGAGGCTCAAGTACACCATTCTTCCTCAAGCGAGAGCGAGTGGATCGGTCGAGGTTTGCCAAATTTAAAGCGGTCGGGAGTACAATTACGCCTTGCATGGATTTGTACAAACCTTAAACTTTGTGGCAAGGAGATCACAGAGGACGGAAGATCGAGAAGACCCTGTCCACTTTCCACCCGGTGTTATGCAGGTTGCGCAACTATCGTCAAAATGGCTACAAGGAGTACGCGAATTGATTGATATGATGCGGTGGCCGAGGCTCAAGACGAACTTCTCGCAAGAATTACGTCTCGCGACCACAAAGCGACTCCGTGGCCATGAAGCCAACGCTAGCGACCTCAAGGTGCGAAAGCCCTTGATGAAGAAAAGGGAAGAAGGGTAAGATCGTTGCCCGAAAGGCAAGTCGAGATGCTCCAAGCGACAAAAGGCTAAAAGAGTGACAAGACCTACGGCCCGCAGAACCGGGGTTGTTACAAATGTGGCAAGTGGGGACATTGGTCGCGGATATGCAAAGCACCGCAACATGTCATTGATGCCCACCAAGCTCGAAGAAGAATGGCAAAGGGCAACACGAAGCCCACTTTGCGATCATTGAGGGGAGCGGCTGGCGGTTGCGGAGATGATGGAGGTTGAGTCCATCCGTGATAGCACCCCCTTACGACTTAGAAGCGACCACGACCATGATCTCTCTTGAAGAGAATGTCGCTTGAGAAAATAGCGAAGAAGTCGATGATTCTCTAGTTGATTCCGTCGATGCAGAATGCATGAGGCGTTAATTATCATTTATTTTGTGTTAAATGGACAAGTTTAGAACTTGCATGGTTGGTGCTTTAGGATTTTGCTTTCGTAATGGTTGGATGATTTTGGAATAAAGCATTCATTTATTGAGTGGTCAAAATTCCATACCCGAATGGTTTGGCGAGGCTTTAATTAAAAGAATTAAATTTATTGTCCGACCCTCTTGCATAAAAGTAACTTGTCGCTACATGTTGGGGACACGCGATCCTTCATGCGTGAATCTCATCAACCTTAGACCTTGACCTACAACATTCATTCACCTATGCAACTAGCGCAAGGGTCACCAGAAAGTTTCCCACCTTTGGAGGTTTGGATGTAAGGTTTATGTACCGATACCACCTCCATGAATCGCAATGGGCCCACTCGCAAGGCGGGATATCGTTGGTTATGAGGCGCATCCATAATCAGTATTTGGAACCCATGTCGGAGATTTGCATCTTGCCGCCCATTGATTGCATTTTTGATGAAGATAATTTCCGTCATTAGGGGAGAAATCAACCGTTGATGAAAAATGTCGGAAATTGCGTGGGAAGCCACGGAATTCATGCACATGACCCGCGCACTAGTGAAAGCGATAAAGAGGTCGAAGATCATCGATTTGCAAGTATTAGCAAATCAACCGCCCGATCACTTTAGTGATTTGAAGAGCGTGATTAAGTCGCATGTGCTCGCACGCAATGCACCGAGAGGTTGAAATACCAAAGAAAATTGAAGGTATCCCTAATCCCGTCCGAGGCCTCGGATAAAAGGGCGAGAACTCCGGTTCCTAGAGTCCAAAGTAGCAGGGGCCTTGTGAAAAAGGATAAAGGGATTTATCACGATCGATCATTGAAGTCCCCGAATGAGAAGAGGAGCCGATTGAGACTGCACAAGTATGACACCTTGAAAAGAGCATCACGGATCTGAATATCCCCATCGGCATGGATGTGTGCACACATCGGAGCCGAAAAACTAAAGGACTTGCCACCGCAATTGAAAGAAGCGATGCAAGGTGAAGCTCGAAGAAGCAACTCATGAAGAAATAGCTATAAATTATGTACACACGGAGAGAATAGGACAACGGCTAATATCGATATCTACTGCAAAGAAAATTGCCACCATCATTGATCTTGATCCCGAGCACGCATCGCTCATTGAATGTAAGAAAAGATCAAATTGGGAAGATTGGAAGAAGGCAATAGCAATCGAATTGCTATCTCTGAATAAAGAGAGGTGTTTGGGCCCGTATCGCACACCTCCCCACATACCCGTTGGGCACAAGTGGGTATTTGTTGAAAGAGAAATGAAAGAAATGAAGTAGTGAGATACAAAGCAAAATTGGTAGCCCAAGGTTTCACTCAACGTCACGGAGTTGATTATGAAGAAACCTACTCCCCAGTCATGAGTGGAATTACCTTTAGATACTTGATCTCAATGGCAGTGAACTTGAATTTGGAAATGAAATTGATGGATATTGTGACTGCATACCTTTACGGTAACTTGGATTCGGAGATTTACATGAAAGTCCCTGAAGGAATTCCTCTCCCAAACCAAGACAGAGCAAATAGAAATCTGTACAGTGTGAAACTCAGAAAGTCACTGTATGGACTGAAACAATCTGGAAGAATGTGGTATAATCGCTTGAGCGACTTTCTCTGCAAGAAAGGCTACACGAACAATGAAGACTGTCCTTGTGTATTTATACGGCGATCCTAGAATGGATTCTGTATAATCTCTGTGTATGTAGATGATCTGAATATCATCGGGACAGCCGAAGACATAAAAGAAGCAATCTCCTACTTGGAGTCAGAATTTGAAATGAAAGATTTGGGCAAGACCAAGTTTTGCTTAGGCCTGCAGCTTGAGCATGTCCCTGAAGGAGTCTTGGTACATCAGTCGACCTACACCCAGAAGGTGCTTGAAAGGTTTGGCTTTGAGAAGGCATTTCCCTCGAAAGTACCGATGATCGGTGAGGTCTTTACTGAGAAGAAAAGATCCTTTCCGACCAAGGGAAGAGGGGAGGAAGTCTGGGACTGAAATTCCCATACTTGAGTGCGATGGGAGCACTCATGTATTTAGCAAAGCGCACTAGACCGGACATTGCATTTGCCGTGAACCTCTTAGCAAGGTATAGTCAGAGCCCACCAAAAGGCATTGGCGGGGCATAAAGGACATTTTCCGATACCTCCAAGGTAGCAAAGACCTCGGATTGTTTTACGAAAGAATCAAGATCTGAACTTGATTGGCTATGCAGATCTTTGGGTATCTGTCGGACCATATACCGCTAAGTCACAAGCAGACTATGTATTCTGTGTGGTGGAACTGCAATTTCATGGAAATCGTCTAAGCAAAGCACCGTAGCTACTTGACGAACCACTCGAAATTATAGCACTGTATGAAGCCACACGAGTGCGCTTGGCTCGCCGAATGGTTCACCACATCCAGATCATGTGGGATGAACATTGTACAAACCCCACAATTATCTATGAAGATAATCCTTGCATTCAATCCTCGTGCTCTCTTCACGTCAACCTCCGAGGAGTTATTTCATGAGATTAATTTCGAAAAGAAGTAGCAGAGCAGATAGCCAATCAGCGGTGCACCCTTGACGAGTTTTCCATGAAGTTTCGACCAAGGTTTTTAACGAGGCAATTCGTGCATCGCGACATCACAAAAGAAGCCACCCGAAAACTGCGAATGGGAAAGATCGCCTAGACTGCGAATGGGAAAGATCGCCTAGCATTTTTGCCGATCACCAGGCGCGTCGGCGGCAGCTAGGCTAACCGGCATGCATGCGGCGCCCGCGCGCGCACAAGCAAGCAATCTGCCGCCTGCACTTTGCCGCTCGCGCGCCGGGGTGCAGAAGGCGCGGAGATGTGACGCCAGTCGCCAGCCAAACCGGCCTTGCGCGGCAGCTTCCCTTCCCTGCATGGGTCACATGACACATACGTACGCACTCCTCGCATCACTGAATCCACACGTCGGCGGCCGGCAGCTGGATGCTTCTCGTCGCAAATAATAAGGGCCCTTTCAAAATTGCCGTGGTTTCTGCCTTTTATTGGAACGATAATGTAGCGGTTTTATTTTTTAAGATATTAAATTTAAAAATAAATAAATTTTAGTAAATTTGAATCGAAGTGATTATATGCTTTCCTCAACAGTGATTTACATAAAATTTAAAGTATGATGAATGGTAGATAGATGTTACTTAATTATCTCTTCATTTACTTTAAGACTAGTGCTACTTAGTATAAAAACACTACTCAATATTAAATAAAAACACTGTTATATCTTTATCGTGATAAGAAATCGAGTTTTAGATGGTTTTGTGGGCTTCTGAAGCCACTGTTTAGAACGGGGACTAAACCTATTAACATTGGAGTATCTTTTCAAGATATGGTCTACTAGTTAATTGTAGTACATACTTTCTTGACTTTATTTATATCGAAAAATGCACATGAGGTTACGTAATCTCTCACACAAATAGACGACGTTCGTTCGGCAAACCTATCATTGGAGACACAGGTAGCTTTACTGGTTTTCTTCTTCGTTAATCCTCTTCTTTTCAGCGAAAAATCTTGGGCACGTTCTTTCTAGACGACGTTCGTTCGGCCAACATTTGCGTTCGCTACTACTGGCTCAACACAAGCTCACATTGCAATGCACGCAACGCGTTCCTCTCTCTCTCTCTCTCTCTCGGTGCCCGTAGGAGCCGGCCGTCGAAAAAAATGGGACGACAAGTAGGCGACTGGCGTGACCTCGGCGAACTCTGCGTGTCAAACAGCTGGGGGCAGTATAGCGGCCGCGTATTGCCGCGCACTCTCTAAAACAAACGGTCAGGAATACTGGGAAGTGAAGAAGCTTGTGGCTTTCCTCCAATAATCAAATATGATGTTTTTTCGTCGTTGTTTCAAAGTGAATAGCCTTTTTAAAACGACTTATCAACATTCGATTTATTCATACAATCACTTATATTAAAGTCAAAATTCATAAACCACAACTATAAATCATAAACTGCAACCGAAAAAACCTACTCGAAGGCTTAACCCAGACACCTCAAGTTTGGTGTTTGACATGTCACAGGGCGTGCATCAACGTGTATAAGGTTGCCACTGGCACTGTCTATAGGTTGGGGTTTTTTATATTACGATTAATGACTTTTAATTCTAACACAATTATTTGCATGAACATATTAAATGTCAATAAGTCGTTTAAAAATATTATTCTAATAAATTAGTTTAAAAATATTAAACTAATAAACCGCTTCAAAAAGGCAATAGAAAAACATCATATTTATTTATTTATTTATTTATCAATCAGAGGAAGCTATAAAGCATAAGATGAAAATAAGAGCAGTATAGATATGCTATAGCAGGGGCGTCCTTGGGCCCGTGCGGATGATCTGACGATCTGGGGCCCCAAATCCAAGGGGCCCATGCTCATATAGGTACCCTAAGTATATACTATGTATAAGGCTTTGTATTAAGTATCTATGCAGTCCAAAAGGCCCAAATTAATAAGTAATATTTCATTTCAAACAACACCAAAAGAATGATGCACTTCAAGTGAATTATATAGCAATCAAGAGTTTGAGGATATATGTGTGTTTCAAGCAACAGGTATCCATTGTCCATACTATTCTACTTTTTAATGCAATACACTATATAGACTTAGGCCCCGTTTGGCACGGCTTCACTTCACAAGTGGAGCTCTTTTTTTTTTGGCTTCAGCTCCACGAACAGCTCCACCGGTGGAGCTGGAGCTGTTTTGGTAGACTGTTTGGCAAAACAGCTCCACTGCTTTATCATGCATGGTTGAGAGATGTCAATTGTCCAATATACCCTGTCTATTTGGCTTGTAGTAACATCAAGAGTGTATGTTTCTACATGATTTTTCATCCGAGTAAATTTGAATTCAAAAAAAAATAACACAAAGTTTTAGCAATCAATATTTAATGGCGGTGGCGCTCCCTTCACGGTCGAAGCTGAGAAGACCGAACAGAGGAACGGGAACGGGAGAATAGAAGAGTCGGTGGCAGATCGCGTAAATTCACGAAAGTACAAGGGCAGTGGCATGCGGGCCTGCGGATGGAGCCGGATGAAGCTACTTTTTTCAGCTCCATCTCGTACATATCTTTTGTCTCAGTATGTTTTAAGGGACTCCTTGGGTGAGCTATTTTGTTTTACCCCGTTTGGCACAAAACGGCTCCAAACAGCTCCAGGAGCCGGTGGTGGAGCTGTGCCAAACGGGGCCTTATAGTATACATTGTTATCGTTTTATTTTGACACTTAATTTAAGGCCGCATTTAGAGTTTCGCTCAAGGCCCCCAAATTTTCCGGGACGCCACTGGCTATAAGCACTCACACGAAAGCATCCAGCGACAAGTCACTGTCTTCCCCCCAAGGTCCCAAGGCAGCTTAGATAGATGAGCTGGTAGATCCTCCTCCTCCTGCATCAACACCTTTCTCCATTGACTGCTCAGTGTGCTCTCTCCATTGAGCAAGAGGAGAGATCAAAGAGACAGAGAGAGAGAGATGGCTTTCTTGTCCATGGAACACCACACTTGGGCCTTCACCTTTGGTATCTTAGGTACACACACACATCCATGACTGCTACATTCATGCGATTTTTTAGTCATTTTGTTTCAATTTTTTAATTAGTTTATCTCCCATATTGTTGGAGATCCATATGTGCAGTGGCAGCATCTTCCTAACTACTAGGCCTTGAAAATCAAAGCAATCACCCATTGTGAATTAAGTTTATTTAGTTTGATCATCGTACTCCCTTGCTTTTTGGTCACCTTAGCAGCGTGTCTTCCTCAAACCTCTTTCAAAAGCTAGCGTTTCGGTCCGACATAAATGGAACCGCCAAGACGAAGTTTCTAGGCTCTAACGAGGTCCTTACTCCAAACAAAGAAAACGAACTATCATGCATTCATGCATGTTATGTGTACGTTCATGCAAACGTACACATCTGATTTTCTTTTCTTTTCACCGGGCAACGTCGATTCTTTTTTTTAGCTTCTCTTTTTTGCATTGGCTGATATGACTGACCATACCGTCCTCTCTGTGCTTGATTTTGCAGGTAACATAATCTCACTAATTAACGGTATTCCTTTCACCACTGTAAGCACCTCAACTTGCTTTTCTATGTTACAGTTATCAAATATATGCATGCATATATACCTATGTGTATCTCTGTATGTACCTTGTTTTTTTGTGTACGTGGATATTATTTTATCGGAAATGATAGTATACATATATCTGATAGTGGTTTTATATGTATTCATGTATGAGTTAGACTCGCTCTAAAAAATATCAGCCATAGCCGAAAAGAACAATCTTATAGTGGTCAACTCTCTTCTCAACAGCCTTCCCACGTACTACACACGCTCTCCTCTTTCCTCCCTAAGAGCAGGAACAATAAAGCTTAGTCAGCAGACTATAGCAAATATAATATCAACCAAATCTTACGTGGCAGAGAGAGAAAGAAAGAAAGAGAAGGAAGCTGGCTACTAATTTATAGATAGCTATAGCTCGTAAAAATATGCATTTCACTCTCTTACACGTGGGGCCAAATAGTTATTGTAATAGCTACCTTATTGTATGAACTACTAAGCCACTAATTAGCTATACTATTGTACTTGCTCTAAAGCCTAAAGGAGTTTTCGAAGCTAAGCCGGCGTGCTTTTCTGGCCGAATGCATCGGTCGCCTCAGCAGTTGCCGCAGCCCTCTCGCTCCGCTTCCAGCCGCGCCTGCCTGACACGCTCCGGCGGCGAAAGCCAGACCTGCTGCGGCGATGGACGCAGCATGTCGCCCTCGACGATGCTGAACGACGACCGCTACATGGCTTGGGGTGAGCCAGCTTTCTTCCTCCTTTGGTGGCGCGTACCGCATCCGCATGCAGATGGACAATGGCTGCGTCGACCTCGTTGCCTCTGTAATTTGGGGGGTGGGGAAGGTATGTGGCAAATCACCTAATGTTCTGATGATCAATGATCCTGATATCCTATGAAGGATTTGGACATTCGCGCGACAATCTCATTTTCAACCGCTATGCCGCCGCCAAGACGATCCTTTCGACCAAAGTCTAGACTTGGATGTGTGGTGGCACCGGTTTAAGGACGCGCGCGCAAGACAAAATCTCCCCCCTTTAATCCTGTTCATCTCTCTATAGGCCTTCGGTTGCAATGAGAGAACTTATGTCGCCTACCAGTGATCAGTGCTAGTGCTCGTTAGAAGCAACTTCAACAGGAAACCGGCTCCAAAGCTTAACAACGTATGTGCATTCCATTTCCGAGAATAAGTAGTTAGTTTACTTACTTCAAAAATGAATCACACACTCACACGACAGCTAAATTCTGCTAATCCAAATCATTTTAATGCTATAACCTCATCTCCCTATATATATATAACAAGGCACCACCCCAAATTCAGGTTTCTGACCGAATTTCAGAACCTGTCAAAAAAAAAAAAAATCGAATGCCAATGATCCTCCTATACCCATCTACACATTCACATAAAAATGGACACCATCTTCTGTTGCTGTAATTATTTCCTGCCCAAGCATGCACCTAGTTGACTGACTAGCTACGAACTAGAGCTTATCAGCGATCCTGCCAAGAGCATCGGCGAGCCTGCCGAGCACGACGACGAGGCTGTTGACCTGGTCTTTCCTCTGCTCCCGGTCGAGCTGGCAGTTCGAGTTCTGCGCCTCCAGCTGCGCCTCCACCAGCCGGCTGTTCCGGTCGAGGATCTCGACTAGCTTGCTCTGCATGTCTGCCGCGCCTTCTCCGGGGGCGCCTTCTCCGGAGACGTCGACGTCGCCACCGTTGGCTCGCCGCCTCTTCTGCCCACCCTGTTGCTGCGGCGGTGAGCCTCTCTCGGTGCCTTGCTGCTCCGGTTGCTTGTCTTTTGATGTGCCTCCTGCTTTACGGAGATGTGGTTGTTAGTTATGCGTTGTCGTTCTTGTCTTAACATTAGCAGTTCGTTCACAGAAATATGGTGAGCATGTATGAAAAGGTTGCAGCTCTTGAGATGAATCTAGTTTTTCAGTCATGTACATCATGATACTATTGGACAATTCAGATTTGCTAGTGAAAAGAGAGGGAAAAAAACAGAAAATTGGAGAAGTTACAAACTAATGCATAATTCGTTATTTGCTACTACAATGGCACTAATAAAGGAAGAAAATATTAATACGTCCATGATGAAATGAATATTTGTAGAAACCGTCTACTATCTGCATAAGATTTCGTATTTGCAAAGAAATATCTCAGTCTGCCAAAACTCAAAAGGATGCCCCTAATCACTCTTTTTCTCACTTCATGATGGCATTTTCTTTTCCATATCCAAGCAATGCTAGAGGGTTCTCTCTATCAGCTGCTTGCTACCTATAGCAATCTTTTCTCCTCATGAGCTAAAATGGGGGAGAATCTAGACTAGGCGTCAAAGCAAGTAGCACAGCAAGAGTATAAACCGTTGAAGTGAATACAGTAACTACAAACTTTTACTGCCTCGGGAAATTTCTAGATCAGAACAGACCACCATTAGACCCTACAACCATTTCAGACAAGCTTCAAGTCCCCTTAAAAGATTTCACAAGTGCTAACCCAACTCATGGGACTTCATTACGCGCTCTAGTTTTGCTTCAGTGCCATCTCCAACCAAATCATTTATTTGCACATCACAAACTTGGAAACCTAGACATCACGCAGAAAGGAACCGATAACCGTGTTCATATCCAGAACTGCTAATAAAGGAAAGTTCAGTGGACATGGTAACCACCGAATCAATTCAGTTGTGGTGGGTTGCGCTTTGCGCATAAGCTGCCATTCTAGCACAGGATCAGTTAGCCCAGTTATGGTTTCAATGGCCCTCAGTATCAGTTCATGTATATGATTTTGTAGCAATGATTGGACAGTGATAAAATTCTCTTACCCTGAGCCATTACTAGATATGATGGTTAAGCCACCATTAGTAATCTAGAGATGGACATTATCATGCTAGTAGCATCTGGCTTTTTACCGCACCCTTGCTGATAAATTTGACATTGCAATGTGAAATTAGATAATGAAAAAGATGCATCATTGCAGGTACTGCCTTCCATTAGTACATAATGGTAATTGCTGCATCACAACATTCAGCACTAATGCAACTTTTGATTTTTCGTGCTTTGTGCACACTGGGCTGATCAGGCCAATGGAACAGTAAAAGTTTTCTGTGCTCTGCAGTAATGGAACAAAAAGGAAAATTGGAGACCACTTGAAAGTAGGATCCAGTTACCTTGCTCTGTGCTGGGTTGCCTTGATGCCTCGATCTCTGAAACCGAAACCACAAGAAAACAACATAAATCAGTGAATCTACCAACCAAACGACAATACCAGAATGAAGCACACCTGAAGAACACAATCATAAACAAGAAGTGAATCAGGCAAATTGCTCGAGCCAACGAAATGCTGCAAGAGAAACCACGCACTATCTCATAGAAAATCCAGCTCTTCCTATTTCAATTTTCGATCACAAATGAGAAACTCGCAATTTTAGAAACAGGAACTCAAGTTTTGCGCCAATTCAAACCACCAACACAAAGAGGGCACACGGTACATCTCAAAAACAGATACCAATAAGTCAAATTAAGCTGCTTTTCAGCATCAAACCAAAAGAAGCTCATGTCTTTACAACCAGTAAACATCAAGAACTGAACTTCACCACGGATAGGAACTAGAAAGCTTCCCACTTTTTACCTCCAATGAACAGCGCACACACAAATCTGTCATTGAAAAGCTCTGATTTTTTACCGCCAAAAAAGCATCAAAAACTCGAATTCATCATCAAGAGGGAGCAAACGGCCAAGAGCTCAACTTTATCACCAAAAAGCTCGCAATTTTACCACCAAGAGTCAAAGGCCAGCTCACCGGATATCGGCAAGGCGATCACTGCCGCCGTCGCTGGCGCTGGTGCAGGCGCCGCCTCCTCTTCCTCCTCTTCGTCCTCCGAGAACAACGATTCTTCCCCGGCCGGCCGGCCACTGTCAAACACGGTCTCCTCCACTCCCACCTCCTTCTTCTCCTTCTCCTTCCCCCTCTCCTCCTCCTCCTCCACACGCACCACCTCCTCTTCCTCCGCAGCATTACCGCCGGAGCCGCCGGCGACGAGCGCCCGCCCCCGGCCGTCGAGTATGTCGTACACCTCGCGGTCGAAGAACCCGGGGAGCCGGCGCTCCCGCCTCGCGTCGTTGCGCATGGCCCAAAACGACGGCTCCCGCGCGGCAGCGGTCGCGCGCTCCCACTCCTTGATCTTCTTGTAGTCGCCAGCGAGGTTGCTCCACCGCTTCCGGCACTGCACGGGGCCCCTCTCCACGCCGTGCCGCCGGCAGTACTCCGCTACGGCCGCCCACTTGGGCTCCAGCGCCGCCGCCTCCCCCGCTCCCGCGCCAGCCGCCGCGCGCCCCCTTCCACCGCGCCCGCCCCCGCGGCCCTCCACCATGCGCTTGCCCTCGATGAGCACCAGTATCTCCTGCCGCGTCCACCGCGGCAGCCTCGGCGCGCGCCCTGACGGGGTGGCCCCCGCCGCCGCCGCGCCGGCGGGGTCGCCGGCGTTGGACATGCTGGGGTGGGTGTCGGGGTTGCGTGTGCTTTTGTGGCGCAAGTTGACGTGACGGCGTGAGGCGGGTGGTGTAACGGAGAGGTAACGACGGTAGCGAGGGGAGGGAGGGAGGGAGGGGACGTGTGGGGAAGACAAAGGAGAGAGGAAGAGAGAGAGAGGAGGGTAGGAGGGAGGGAAGAGGGCTGTGACTTAAGGAGGAGATTACGAGGGAGGGCGCTTAATTAGCAGCTCTTTTAAGCAAACCCAACCCATGCGAAAATTTTCTCCTCTACAATTTTTTGTATTGCCCTAGCATCACCTCTTCTCTTTTCATTATTATTTTTTAGACAATAGCATCACCTCTTCTCAAAACTTCAGTTGGATCAGACAAAAAAAAACATCGGCAAGTTTATGAGAGTCCTTGATGAACGAAAAAGGCTTTGATAGCCAAACATGCTCTATGGGTAAGGTTAAAGGATAAGGCAGCTACGATTTATAGCGTTTCATACTTTCAACACTCAGCAATAAAAAAAGAGGTTTTTTTGTTTGTTTCACTTAAGATTATTATAATCTAAGCTTTATAAATCATAAGTGAAACAAACAACAGATTATAAGATAACTTATTATAATCTAATAGCCCAGATTATTGTAATCTAATAAGCTCAAAAGGAGCTTATTTCACTTATAGATCCACCTTTATCTTAATGACCATAAAACTTTAGGAATATTACCCATCTTTGCCATTCATCCAACCCCAACTCCGTGCCTCTCTCTCCAGGCATTGTAGTCTTTAAACATTCGAATACAACAATCCATAACTCGATAATCCAATAACTTATTTCACAGAACATTATTAAAAGCTTATATAATCCCCACCTAGGGTTTTGTATCATCCCTATTAGGTGATAATTGAAAAAAAAAACAGAGAGATGCATGTCGATGGGAATTAGGGACTTCACTACTGCACATAGCAATTCTCTTATAGGAAAAGAAAGGTCTTATTTTTTTGTGTCCTTATCTTGATGCGGTAATAGTTTGATGACAACATTGATTTAATAAGAGAAAACAAAAAAAAAAAGATGGGCCTAGAGGAGGGTTAGTTGGGGGCTTAAGAAAGGTAATCGGTGCTAAATACCAAATGCCCATGATGCCTCCTATCTCCATGATGTAACAAGCAAAAGGCGTTTCAAGGGGTCTTGGGGGCCAAAAAAAAAAACTTTGGATAACAATGGTGGGCACGCAAGGAGTGGTGGATTAATTTATAGCGTGATTAGGACTTCCGATTAGAGCACAACACAATACCTGTCCAGGCCAGGCTCCTACCGTCAATATCAATCTCTGTGACGCGATAATTCCTCTTCTTCTTCCTCTGCCAAAGTGTTATTTTTGCGATCTTTAATTAAATTAGTTAAAGCACCTCACAAGAATTGACGGGGGCCACTGTGATTTGTATGTAGTAGACATGTGTCTACTGGAGGAGGAACGGTGGAAGGGCGAATGCTAAATTATATCATTAATTAATAAACTGAGGGATTAACTAGTGGTTAGCATTAATCCTAATGGATTAGTGCCTAGCCTTTTCCCCCTAATGTTCACAAAAAACGGACACAACCACGTAAGGGAATACGATGCCATATTTGCTCCCCGTCCTCTTGAAAAATAATGGAGTTGTTGTGAAACATCTATTTAATCAAATCCCACGGCAAGGTTGTACTCAAATTGTTGTACTTGCTATAAGCAGGTTGGACCTCGCCTATGCAAGTTTATAATTAGGAATCCAGTATTGGTTTAGCTGTCCCTGGCCTGGCCCTTCAAATTTGAGGAGGTCCATTTCCATCCTGTATGGATTTGAATTGACCTCA